>OW052036.1:42486556-45338556 GCA_932526305.1 Epicampocera succincta
TGGCCTGAGGTATGTTATCCAATAAATTTTTTCGCCCATCACCTACCATTTTTGGAAAAAGGAGCAAAGTCTTTTTTAAAATTTCAAAAGTCGAAATTTGGAAAAATGTCGCCTATTTTCAAAAAAACACACTTTTGCGACTTTTGAATATTGGACATTCGTAGAAATGGCCGGAAGAGTGTTCCCCAATAATGTTTTTTCGCCCATCTCCTACCATTTTCAAAAAAAGGAGCAAAGTCCTTTTTAAAATTTCAAAAGTCCAAATTTTGAAAAATGTCGCCTATTTTAAAAAAAACACACTGTTGCGACTTTTGAGTATTGGACATTCATAGAAATGGCCTGAGGAATGTTATCCAATAAATTTTTTCGCCCATCACCTACCATTTTTGGAAAAAGGAGCAAAGTCCTTTTTAAAATTTCAAAAGTCGAAATTTGGAAAAATGTCGCCTATTGTCAAAAAAAAAAACACTCTTTTGAATATTGGACATTCATTGGGATGGCCTTCCGGCCAAATAATTTGTTTTTTCCCATCTCCTACCATTTTCGGAAAAAGGAGCAAAGTCTTTTTTAAAATTTCAAAAGTCGAAATTTGGAAAAATGTCGCCTATTGTCAAAAAAAAAAAACACACTTTTGAATATTGGACATTCATAGGGATGGCCTTCCGGCCAAATAATTTGTTTTTTCCCATCTCCTACCATTTTCAGAAAAAGGAGCAAAGTCCTTTTAAAAATTTCAAAAGTCGAAATTTGGAAAAATGTCGCCTATTTTCAAAAAAAAAACACACTTTTGAATATTGGACATTCATAGGGATGGCCTTCCGACCAAATAATTTGTTTTTTCCCATCTCCTACCATTTTCGGAAAAAGGAGCAAAGTCCTTTTTAAAATTTCAAAAGTCGAAATTTGGAAAAACGTCGCCTATTTTCAAAAAAACAAACTTTTGCGACTTTTGAATATTGGACATTCATAGAAATGGCCGGAAGAGATTTCCCCTATAATGTTTTTTCGCCCATCTCCTACCATTTTCGGAAAAAGGAGCAAAGTCCTTTTTAAAATTTCAAAAGTCGAAATTTGGAAAAATGTCGCCTATTTTCAAAAAAACACACTTTTGCCACTTTTGAATATTGGACATTCATACAAATGGCCGGAAAAGATTTCTCCTATAATGTTTTTTCGCCCATCTCCTACCATTATCGAAAAAAGGAGCAAAGTCCTTTTTAAAATTTCAAAAGTCGAAATTTCGAAAAATGTCGCCTATTTTCAAAATAAAAACACACTTTTGAATATTGGACATTCATAGGGATGGCCTTCCGGCCAAATAATTTGTTTTTTCCCATCTCCTACCATTTTCGGAAAAAGGAGCAAAGTCCTTTTTAAAATTTCAAAAGTCGAAATTTGGAAATATGTCGCCTCTTTTCAAAAAAACACACTGTTGCGACTTTTGAGTATTGGACATTCATAGAAATGGCCTGAGGAATGTTATCCAATAAATTTTTTCGCCCATCACCTACCATTTGCGAAAAAAGGAGCAAAGTCTTTTTGAAAATTTCAAAAGTCGAAATTTGGAAAAATGTCGCTTATTGTCAAAAAAAAAACCCACTTTTGAATATTGGACATTCATAGGGATGGCCTTCCGGCCAAATAATTTGTTTTTTCCCATCTCCTACCATTTTCGGAAAAAGGAGCAAAGTCCTTTTTAAAATTTCAAAAGTCGAAATTTGGAAAAATGTCGCCTATTTTCAAAATAAAAACACACTTTTGAATATTGGACATTCATAGGGATGGCCTTCCGGCCAAATAATTTGTTTTTTCCCATCTCCTACCATTTTCGGAAAAAGGAGCAAAGTCCTTTTTAAAATTTCAAAAGTCGAAATTTGGAAATATGTCGCCTCTTTTCAAAAAAACACACTGTTGCGACTTTTGAGTATTGGACATTCATAGAAATGGCCTGAGGAATGTTATCCAATAAATTTTTTCGCCCATCACCTACCATTTGCGAAAAAAGGAGCAAAGTCTTTTTGAAAATTTCAAAAGTCGAAATTTGGAAAAATGTCGCTTATTGTCAAAAAAAAACCCACTTTTGAATATTGGACATTCATAGGGATGGCCTTCCGGCCAAATAATTTGTTTTTTCCCATCTCCTACCATTTTCGGAAAAAGGAGCAAAGTCCTTTTTAAAATTTCAAAAGTCGAAATTTGGAAAAATGTCGCCTATTTTCAAAAAAACACACTTTTGCGACTTTTGAATATTGGACATTCATAGAAATGGCCGGAAGAGATTTCCCCTATAATGTTTTTTCGCCCATCTCCTACCATTATCGAAAAAAAGGGCAAAGTCCTTTTTAAAATTTCAAAAGTCGAAATTTGGAAAAATGTCGCCTATTGTCAAAAAAAAAACACATTTTTGAATATTGCACATTCATAAGGATGGCCTTCCGGCCAAATAATTTGTTTTTTCCCATCTCCTACCATTTTCGGATAAAGGAGCAAAGTCCTTTTTAACATTTCAAAAGTCCAAATATGGAAAAATGTAGCCTATTTTCAAAAAAACACACTGTTGCGACTTTTGAATATTGGACATTCATAGAAATGGCCGGAAGAGTGTTATCCAATAATTTTTTTTTCTAATCACCTACCATTTTTGAAAAAAGGAGCAAAGTCCTTTTTAAAATTTCAAAAGTCGAAATTTGGAAAAATGTCGCCTATTGTCAAAAAAAAAACACACTTTTGAATATTGGACATTCATAGGGATGGCCTTCCGGCCAAATAATTTTTTTTTTCCCATCTCCTACCATTTTCGGAAAAAGGAGCAAAGTCCTTTTTAAAATTTCAAAAGTCGAAATTTGGAAAAATGTCGCCTATTTTCAAAAAAACACACTTTTGCGACTTTTGAATATTGGACATTCATAGAAATGGCCGGAAGAAATTTCCCCTATAATGTTGTTTCGCCCATCTCCTACCATTTTCGAAAAAAGGAGCAAAGTCCTTTTTTAAAATTTCAAAAGTCGAAATTTGGAAAAATGTCGCCTATTTTCAAAAAAACACACTTTTGCGACTTTTGAATATTGGACATTCATAGAAATGGCCGGAAGAGTGTTCCCCAATAATGTTTTTTCGCCCATCTCCTACCATTTTCAAAAAAAGGAGCAAAGTCTTTTTTAAAATTTCAAAAGTCGAAATTTGGAAAAATGTCGCCTATTTTCAAAAAAACACACTTTTGCGACTTTTGAATATTGGACATTCATAGAAATGGCCGGAAGAGATTTCCCCTATAATGTTTTTTCACCCATCTCCTACCATTATCGAAAAAAGGAGCAAAGTCCTTTTTAAAATTTCAAAAGTCGAAATTTGGAAAAATGTCGCCTATTGTCAAAAAAAAACACACTTTTGAAAATTGGACATTCATAAGGATGGCCTTCCGGCCAAATAATTTGTTTTTTCCTATCTCCTACCATTTTCGGATAAAGGAGCAAAGTCCTTTTTAACATTTAAAAAGTCGAAATATGGAAAAATGTCGCCTATTTTCAAAAAACACACTTTTGCGACTTTTGAATATTGGACATTCATAGAAATGACCGGAAGAGATTTCCCCTATAATGTTTTTTCGCCCATATCCTACCATTATCGAAAACAGGAGCAAAGTCCTTTTTAAAATTTCAAAAGTCGAAATTTGGAAAAATGTCGCCTATTGTCAAAAAAAAAACACACTTTTGAAAATTGGACATTCATAAGGATGGCCTTCCGGCCAAATAATTTGTTTTTTCCCATCTCCTACCATTTTCAGATAAAGGAGCAAAGTCCTTTTTAACATTTCAAAAGTCCAAATTTGGAAAAATGTAGCCTATTTTCAAAAAAACACACTGTTGCGACTATTGAGTATTGGATATTCATAGAAATGGCCTGAGGAATGTTATCCAATAAATTTTTTCGCCCATCACCTACCATTTTCGGAAAAAAGAGGAAAATCTTTTTTAAAATTTCAAAAGTCGAAATTTAGAAAAATGTCGCCTATTTTCAAAAAAACACACTTTTGCGACTTTTGAATATTGGACATTCATAGAAATGGCCGGAAGAGTGTTCCCCAATAATGTTTTTTCGCCCATCTCCTACCATTTTCAAAAAAAGGAGCAAAGTCTTTTTTAAAATTTCAAAAGTCGAAATTTGGAAAAATGTCGCCTATTGTCAAAAAAAACACACTTTTGAATATTGGGCATTCATAGGGATGGCCTTCCGGCCAAATAATTTGTTTTTTCCCATCTCCTACCATTTTCGGAAAAAGTAGCAAAGTCCTTTTTAACATTTCAAAAGTCCAAATTTGGAAAAATGTCGCCTATTTTCAAAAAAACACACTTTTGCGACTTTTGAATATTGGACATTCATAGAAATGGCCGGAAGAGATTTCCCCTATAATGTTTTTTCGCCCATCTCCTACCATTATCGAAAAAAGGAGCAAAGTCCTTTTTAAAATTTCAAAAGTCGAAATTTGGAAAAATGTCGCCTATTTTCAAAAAAACACACTTTTGCGACTTTTGAATATTGGACATTCATAGAAATGGCCGGAAGAAATTTCCCCTATAATGTTGTTTCGCCCATCTCCTACCATTTTCGAAAAAAGGAGCAAAGTCCTTTTTTAAAATTTCAAAAGTCGAAATTTGGAAAAATGTCGCCTATTTTCAAAAAAACACACTTTTGCGACTTTTGAATATTGGACATTCATAGAAATGGCCGGAAGAGTGTTCCCCAATAATGTTTTTTCGCCCATCTCCTACCATTTTCAAAAAAAGGAGCAAAGTCTTTTTTAAAATTTCAAAAGTCGAAATTTGGAAAAATGTCGCCTATTTTCAAAAAAACACACTTTTGCGACTTTTGAATATTGGACATTCATAGAAATGGCCGGAAGAGATTTCCCCTATAATGTTTTTTCGCCCATCTCCTACCATTATCGAAAAAAGGAGCAAAGTCCTTTTTAAAATTTCAAAAGTCGAAATTTGGAAAAATGTCGCCTATTGTCAAAAAAAAACACACTTTTGAATATTGGACATTTATAAGGATGGCCATCCGGCCAAATAATTTCTTTTTTCCCATCTCCTACCATTTTCGGATAAAGGAGCAAAGTCCTTTTTAACATTTCAAAAGTCGAAATATGGAAAAATGTCGCCTATTTTCAAAAAAACACACTGTTGCGACTTTTGAATATTGGACATTCATAGAAATGGCCGGAAGAGATTTCCCCTATAATGTTTTTTCGCCCATCTCCTACCATTATCAAAAAAAGGAGCAAAGTCCTTTTTAAAATTTCAAAAGTCGAAATTTGGAAAAATGTCGCCTATTGTCAAAAAAAAACACACTTTTGAAAATTGGACATTCATAAGGATGGCCTTCCGGCCAAATAATTTGTTTTTTCCCATCTCCTACCATTTTCGGATAAAGGAGCAAAGTCCTTTTTAACATTTAAAAAGTCGAAATATGGAAAAATGTCGCCTATTTTCAAAAAAACACACTTTTGCGACTTTTGAATATTGGACATTCATAGAAATGACCGGAAGAGATTTCCCCTATAATGTTTTTTCGCCCATCTCCTACCATTATCGAAAACAGGAGCAAAGTCCTTTTTAAAATTTCAAAAGTCGAAATTTGGAAAAATGTCGCCTATTGTCAAAAAAAAAACACACTTTTGAAAATTGGACATTCATAAGGATGGCCTTCCGGCCAAATAATTTGTTTTTTCCCATCTCCTACCATTTTCAGATAAAGGAGCAAAGTCCTTTTTAACATTTCAAAAGTCCAAATTTGGAAAAATGTAGCCTATTTTCAAAAAAACACACTGTTGCGACTATTGAGTATTGGATATTCATAGAAATGGCCTGAGGAATGTTATCCAATAAATTTTTTCGCCCATCACCTACCATTTTCGGAAAAAAGAGGAAAATCTTTTTTAAAATTTCAAAAGTCGAAATTTAGAAAAATGTCGCCTATTTTCAAAAAAACACACTTTTGCGACTTTTGAATATTGGACATTCATAGAAATGGCCGGAAGAGTGTTCCCCAATAATGTTTTTTCGCCCATCTCCTACCATTTTCAAAAAAAGGAGCAAAGTCTTTTTTAATATTCAAAAGTCGAAATTTGGAAAAATGTCGCCTATTGTCAAAAAAAACACACTTTTGAATATTGGACATTCATAGGGATGGCCTTCCGGCCAAATAATTTGTTTTTTCCCATCTCCTACCATTTTCGGAAAAAGTAGCAAAGTCCTTTTTAACATTTCAAAAGTCCAAATTTGGAAAAATGTCGCCTATTTTCAAAAAAAAAACACACTTTTAAATATTGGACATTCATAAAGATGGCCTTCCGGCCAAATAATTTGTTTTTTCCCATCTCCTACCATTTTCGGAAAAAGGAGCAAAGTCTTTTTTAAAATTTCAAAAGTCGAAATTTGGAAAAATGTCGCCTATTGTCAAAAAAAAAAACACACTTTTGAATATTGGGCATTCATAGGGATGGCCTTCCGGCCAAATAATTTGTTTTTTCCCATCTCCTACCATTTTCGGAAAAAGGAGCAAAGTCCTTTTTAACATTTCAAAAGTCCAAATTTGGAAAAATGTTGCCTATTTTCAAAAAAAAAACACACTTTTAAATATTGGACATTCATAAAGATGGCCTTCCGGCCAAATAATTTGTTTTTTCCCATCTCCTACCATTTTCGGAAAAAGGAGCAAAGTCCTTTTTAACATTTCAAAAGTCCAAATTTGGAAAAATGTCGCCTATTTTCAAAAAAAACCTTTTGAATATTGGACATTCATAAAGATGGCCTTCCGGCCAAATAATTTGTTTTTTCCCATCTCCTACCATTTTCGGAAAAAGGAGCAAAGTCTTTTTTAAAATTTCAAAAGTCGAAATTTGGAAAAATGTCGCCTATTGTCAAAAAAAAAACACACTTTTGAATATTGGACATTCATAGGGATGGCCTTCCGGCCAAATAATTTGTTTTTTCCCATCTCCTACCATTTTCGGAAAAAGGATCATAGTCCTTTTTAAAATTTCAAAAGTCGAAATTTGGAAAAATGTAGCCTATTTTCAAAAAAACACACTGTTGCGACTTTTGAATATTGGACATTCATAGAAATGGCCGGAAGAGTGTTATCCAATAATTTTTTTTTCTAATCACATAGCATTTTCGAAAAAAGGAGCAAAGTCCTTTTTAAAATTTCAAAAGTCGAAATTTGGAAAAATGTCGCCTATTGTCAAAAAAAAAACACACTTTTGAATATTGGACATTCATAGGGATGGCCTTCCGGCCAAATAATTTGTTTTTTCCCATCTCCTACCATTTTCGGAAAAAGGATCATAGTCCTTTTTAAAATTTCAAAAGTCGAAATTTGGAAAAATGTAGCCTATTTTCAAAAAAACACACTGTTGCGACTTTTGAATATTGGACATTCATAGAAATGGCCGGAAGAGATTTCCCCTATAATGTTTTTTCGCCCATCTCCTACCATTATCGAAAAAAGGAGCAAAGTCCTTTTTAAAATTTCAAAAGTCGAAATTTGGAAAAATGTCTCCTATTGTCAAAAAAAAACACACTTTTTAATATTGGACATTCATAAGGATGGCCTTCCGGCCAAATAATTTGTTTTTTCCCATCTCCTACCATTTTCGGATGAAGGAGCAAAGTCCTTTTTAACATTTTAAAAGTCCAAATTTGGAAAAATGTAGCCTATTTTCAAAAAAACACACTGTTGCGACTTTTGAATATTGGACATTCATAGAAATGGCCGGAAGAGTGTTATCCAATAATTTTTTTTTTCCCATCACTTACCATTTTCGAAAAAAGGAGCAAAGTCTTTTTTAAAATTTCAAAAGTCGAAATTTGAAAAAATGTCGCCTATTGTCAAAAAAAAAACACACTTTTGAATATTGGACATTCATAGGGATGGCCTTCCGGCCAAATAATTTGTTTTTTCCCATCTCCTATCATTTTCGAACAAAGGAGCAAAGTCCTTTTTAACATTTCAAAAGTCCAAATTTGGAAAAATGTAGCCTACTTTCAAAAAAACACACTGTTGCGACTTTTGAATATTGGACATTCATAGAAATGGCCGGAAGAGTGTTCCCCAATAATGTTTTTTCGCCCATCTCCTACCATTTTCAAAAAAAGGACCAAAGTCTTTTTTAAAATTTCAAAAGTCGAAATTTGGAAAAATGTCGCCTATTTTAAAAAAAACACACTTTTGCGACTTTTGAATATTGGACATTCATAGAAAACCATTTCGGAAAAAGGTGCAAAGTCCTTTTTCGCCGAAAAATGTCGCCTATTTTCAAAAAAAAAAACACTTTTTCGACTTTTGAATATTGGACATTCATAGAAATGGCCGGAAGAGATTTCCCCCATAATGTTTTTTCGCCCATCTCCTACCATTATCGAAAAAAGGAGCAAAGTCCTTTTTAAAATTTCAAAAGTCGAAATTTGGAAAAATGTCGCCTATTTTCAAAATAACACACTTTTGCGACTTTTGAATATTGGACATTCATAAAAATGGCCTGAGGAGTGTTCTCCAATAATTTTTTTCGCCCATCACCAACCATTTTCGGAAAAAGAAGCAAAGTCTTTTTTAAAATTTCAAAACTCGAAATTTGGAAAAATGTAGCCTATTTAAAAAAAAACACACTGTTGCGACTTTTGAATATTGGACATTCATAGAAATGGCCTGAGGAGTGTTCTCCAATAATTTTTTTTCGCCCATCTCCTACCATTTTCGGAAAAAGGAGCAAAGTCTTTTTTAAAATTTCAAAAGGCGAAATTTGGAAAAATGTCGCCTATTTTCAAAATAACACACTGTTGCGACTTTTGAATATTGGACATTCATAAAAATGGCCTGAGGAGTGTTCTCCAATAATTTTTTTCGCCCATCACCTACCATTTTCGGAAAAAGGAGCAAAGCCTTTTTTAAAATTTCAAAACTCGAAATTTGGAAAAATGTAGCCTATTTTAAAAAAAACACACTGTTGCGACTTTTGAATATTGGACATTCATAGGGATGGCCGGAATAGTGTTCCCCAATAATTTTTTTCGCCCATCACCTACCATTTTCGGAAAAAGGAGCAAAGTTTTTTTTAAAATTTCAAAAGTCGAAATTCGGAAAAATGTGTCCTATTTAAAAAAAAAAACACACTGTTGCGACTTTTGAATATTGGACATTCATAGAAATGGCCTGAAGAGTGTTCTTCAATAATTTTTTTCGCCCATCACCTACCATTTTCGGAAAAAGGAGCAGTCTTTTTTAAAATTTCAAATCTCGAAATTTGGAAAAATGTCGCTTATTTAAAAAAAAAAACAGATTTCCCCTATAATGTTTTTTCGCCCATCTCCTACCATTATCGAAAAAAGGAGCAAAGTCCTTTTTAAAATTTCAAAAGTCGAAATTTGGAAAAATGTCGCCTATTATCAAAATAACACACTTTTGCGACTTTTGAATATTGGACATTCATAAAAATGGCCTGAGGAGTGTTCTCCAATAATTTTTTTCGCCCATCACCAACCATTTTCGGAAAAAGAAGCAAAGTCTTTTTTAAAATTTCAAAACTCGAAATTTGGAAAAATGTAGCCTATTTAAAAAAAAACACACTGTTGCGACTTTTGAATATTGGACATTCATAGAAAAGGCCTGAGGAGTGTTCTCCAATAATTTTTTTTGCCCATCTCCTACCATTTTCGGAAAAAGGAGCAAAGTCTTTTTTAAAATTTCAAAAGGCGAAATTTGGAAAAATGTCGCCTATTTTAAAAAAAACACACTTTTGCGACTTTTGAATATTGGACATTCATAAAAATGGCCTGAGGAGTGTTCTCCAATAATTTTTTTCGCCCATCACCTACCATTTTCGGAAAAAGGAGCAAAGTCTTTTTTAAAATTTCAAAACTCGAAATTTGGAAAAATGTAGCCTATTTAAAAAAAAACACACTGTTGCGACTTTTGAATATTGGACATTCATAGGGATGGCCGGAATAGTGTTCCCCAATAATTTTTTTTGCCCATCACCTACCATTTTCGGAAAAAGGAGCAAAGTTTTTTTTAAAATTTCAAAAGTCGAAATTCGGAAAAATGTGTCCTATTTAAAAAAAAAACACACTGTTGCGACTTTTGAATATTGGACATTCATAGAAATGGCCTGAAGAGTGTTCTTCAATAATTTTTTTCGCCCATCAACTACCATTTTCGGAAAAAGGAGCAGTCTTTTTTAAAATTTCAAAACTCGAAATTTGGAAAAATGTCGCTTATTTAAAAAAAAACACACTTTTGCGCCTTTGAATATTGGACATTCATAGAAATGGCCGGAAGAGTGTTCCCCAATAATGTTTTTTTGCCCATCTCCTACCATTTTCGAAAAAAGGAGCAAAGTCCTTTTTAAAATTTCAAAAGTCGAAATTTGGAAAAATGTCACCTATTGTAAAAAAAACACACTTTTGAATATTGGACATTCATAGGGATGGCCTTCCGGCCAAATAATTTGTTTATTCCCATCTCCTAACATATTCGGAAAAAGGAGCAAAATCCTTTTTAACATTTCAAAAGTCCAAATTTGGAAAAATGTCGCCCATTTTCAAAAAAACACACTGTTGCGACTTTGAATTTTGGACATTCATAGGGATGGCCGGAATAGTGTTCCCCAATAATTTTTTTTCGCAAATTTTCTACCTTTCTATTAAAATATCAAAAGTCGAAATTTGGAAAAATGTCGCCTATTTTCAAAAAAAAACACACTGTTGCGACTTTTGAATATTGGACATTCATAGAAATGGCCTGAGGAGTGTTCTCCAATAATTTTTTTCGCCCATCACCTACCATTTTCGGAAAAAGGAGCAAAGTCTTTTTTAAAATTTCAATAGTCGAAATTTGGAAAAATGTCGCCTATTTTAAAAAAAACACACTGTTAAGACTTTTGAATATTGGACACTCATAGAAATGGCCTGAGGAGTGCTATCCAATAATTTTTTTCGCCCATCACCTACCATTTTCGGAAAAAGGAGCAAAGTCCTTTTTAAAATTTCAAAAGTCGAAATTTGGAAAAATGTCACCTATTTTAAAAAAAAAACATACTGTTGCGACTTTTGAATATTGGACATTCATAGAAATGGCCTGAGGAGTGTTTTCCAATAATTTTTTTCGCCCATCACCTACCATTTTCGGAAAAAGGAGCAGTCTTTTTTAAAATTTCAAAAGTCGAAATTTGGAAAAATGTCGCCTATTTTCAAAAAAACACACTGTTGCGACTTTTGAATATTGGACATTCATAGAAATGGCCTGAAGAGTGTTCTCCAATAATTTTTTTCGCCCATCACCTACCATTTTCGGAAAAAGGAGCAAAGTCTTTTTTAAAATTTCAATAGTCGAAATTTGGAAAAATGTCGCCTATTTTAAAAAAAACACACTGTTAAGACTTTTGAATATTGGACACTCATAGAAATGGCCTGA
This sequence comes from Epicampocera succincta, assembly GCA_932526305.1. NCBI lineage: Eukaryota > Metazoa > Arthropoda > Insecta > Diptera > Tachinidae > Epicampocera > Epicampocera succincta. The sequence goes on from OW052036.1 coordinate 42,498,026, forward strand.
GGAGATTTCTTCTATAATTTTTTTCGCTCATCTCTTACCATTATCGAAAAAAGGAGCAAAGTCCATTTTAAAATTTCAAAAGTCGAAATTTGGAAATATGTCGCCTATTGTCAAAAAAAAACACACTTTTGAATATTGGACATTCATAAGGCTGGCCTCCGGCCAAATAATTTGTTTTTTCCCATCTCCTATCATTTTCGGATAAAGGAGCAAAGTCCTTTTTAACATTTCAAAAGTCCAAATTTGGAAAAATGTAGCCTATTTTCAAAAAAACACACTGTTGCGACTTTTGAATATTTAACATTCATAGAAATGGCCTGAGGAGTGCTATCCAATAATTTTTTTCGCCCATCACCTACCATTTTCGGAAAAAGGAGCAAAGTCCTTTTTAAAATTTCAAAAGTCGAAATTTGGAAAAATGTCGCCTATTTTCAAAAAAACACACTTTTGCGACTTTTGAATATTGGACATTCATAGAAATGGCCGGAAGAGTGTTCCCCAATAATGTTTTTCGCCCATCTCCTACCATTTTCGAAAAAAGGCGCAAAGTCCTTTTTAAAATTTCAAAAGTCGAAATTTGGAAAAATGTCGCCTATTTTCAAAAAAAACACGCTTTTGCGACTTCTGAATATTGTACATTCATAGAAATGGCCGGAAAAGTGTTCCCCAATAATGTTTTTTCGCCCATCTCCTACCATTTTCGGAAAAAGGAGCAAAGTCCTTTTTAAAATTTCAAAAGTCGAAATTTGGAAAAATGTCGCCTATTGTAAAACAAAAACACACTTTTGCGACTTTTGAGTATTGGACATTCATAGAAATGGCCTGAGGAATGTTATCCAATAAATTTTTTCGCCCATCACCTACCATTTTCGGAAAAAGGAGCAAAGTCTTTTTTAAAATTTCAAAAGACGAAATTTGGAAAAATGTCGCCTATGTTCAAATGTTCAAAAAAACACACTTTTGCGACTTTTGAATATTGGACATTCATAGAAATGGCCGGAAGAGTGTTCTCCAATAATTTTTTTTCGCCCATCTCCTACAATTTTCGGAAAAAAGAGCAAAGTCTTTTTTAAAATTTCAAAAGTCGAAATTTGGAAAAATGTCGCCTATTTTCAAAATAACACACTTTTGCGACTTTTGAATATTGGACATTCATAAAAATGGCCTGAGAAATGTTCTCCAATAATTTTTTTCGCCCATCACCTACCATTTTCGGAAAAGGAGCAAAGTCTTTTTTAAAATTTCAAAACTCGAAATTTGGAAAAATGTAGCCTATTTAAAAAATAACACACTGTTGCGACTTTTGAATATTGGACATTCATAGAAATGGCCGGAATAGTGTTCCCTTATAATTTTTTTCGCCCATCACCTACCATTTTCGGAAAAAGGAGCAAAGTCTTTTTTAAAATTTCAAAAGTCGAAATTCGGAAAAATGTGTCCTATTTAAGAAAAAACACACTGTTGCGACTTTTTAATGTTGGACATTCATAGAAATGGCCTGAAGAATGTTCTTCAATAATTTTTTTCGCCCATCACCTACCATTTTCGGAAAAAGAAGCAAAGTCCTTTTTAAAATTTCAAAACTCGAAATTTGGAAAAATGTCGCTTATTTAAAAAAAACACACTTTTGCGCCTTTGAATATTGGACATTCATAGAAATGGCCGGAAGAGTGTTCCCCAATAATGTTTTTTTGCCCATCTTCTACCATTTTCGAAAAAAGGAGCAAAGTCCTTTTTAAAATTTCAAAAGTCGAAATTTGGAAAAATGTCGCCTATTGTCAAAAAAAAAACACACTTTCGAATATTGGACATTCATAGGGATGGCCTTCCGGCCGAATAATTTGTTTTTTCCCATCTCCTACAATTTTCGGAAAAAGAAGCAAAGTCCTTTTTAACATTTCAAAAGTCCAAATTTCGAAAAACGTCGCCCATTTTCAAAAAAACACACCGTTGCGACTTTGAATTTTGGACATTCATAGGGATGGCCGGAATAGTGTTCCCCAATAATTTTTTTTCGCAAATTTTCTACCATTTTCGGAAAAAGGAGCAAAGTCCTTTTTAAAATATCAAAAGTCGAAATTTGGAAAAATGTCGCCTATTTTCAAAAAAAACATACTGTTGCGACTTTTGAATATTGGACATTCATAGAAATGGCCTGAGGAGTGTTTTCCAATAATTTTTTTCGCCCATCACCTACCATTTTCGGAAAAAGGAGCAGTCTTTTTTAAAATTTCAAAAGTCGAAATTTGGAAAAATGTCGCCTATTTTCAAAAAAACACACTTTTGAATATTGGACATTCATAGGGATGGCCGGAATAGTGTTCCCCAATAATTTTTTTTCGCCTATCTCCTACCATTTTCGGAAAAAGGAGCAAAGTTTTTTTTAAAATTTCAAAAGTCGAAATTCGGAAAAATGTGTCTTATTAAAAAAAAAAACACACTGTTGCGACTTTTGAATATTGGACATTCATAGAAATGGCCTGAAGAGTGTTCTTCAATAACTTTTTTCGCCCATCACCTACCATTTTCGGAAAAAGGAGCAGTCTTTTTTAAAATTTCAAAACTCGAAATTTGGAAAAATGTCGCTTATTTAAAAAAAAACACACTTTTGCGCCTTTGAATATTAGACATTCATAGAAATGGCCGGAAGAGTGTTCCCCAATAATGTTTTTTTGCCCATCTCCTACCATTTTCGAAAAAAGGAGCAAAGTCCTTTTTAATATTTCAAAAGTCGAAATTTGGAAAAATGTCGCCTATTGTCAAAAAAAAACACACTTTTGAATATTGGACATTCATAGGGATGGCCTTCCGGCCAAATAATTTGTTTTTTCCCATCTCCTAACATATTCGGAAAAAGGAGCAAAATCCTTTTTAACATTGCAAAAGTCCAAATTTGGAAAAATGTCGCCCATTTTCAAAAAAAAACACACTGTTGCGACTTTGAATATTGGACATTAATAGGGATGGCCGGAATAGTGTTCCCCAATAATTTTTTTTCGCAAATTTTCTACCATTTTCGAAAAAAGGAGCAAAGTCCTTTTTAAAATTTCAAAAGTCGAAATTTGGAAAAATGTCGCTCATTTTCAAAAAAACACACTGTTGCGACTTTGAATATTGGACATTCATAGGGATGGCCGGAATAGTGTTCCCCAATAATTTTTTTTCCCAAATTTTCTACCATTTTCGGAAAAAGGAGCAAAGTCCTTTTTAAAATATCAAATGTCGAAATTTGGAAAAATGTCGCCTATTTTCAAAAAAAACATACTGTTGCGACTTTTGAATATTAGACATTCATAGGGATGGCCGGAATAGTATTCCCCAATAATTTTTTTCGCCCATCACCTACCATTTTCGGAAAAAGGAGCAAAGTTTTTTTTAAAATTTCAAAAGTCGAAATTCGGAAAAATGTGTCCTATTAAAAAAAAAAACACACTGTTGCGACTTTTGAATATTGGACATTCATAGGGATGGCCGGAATAGTGTTCCCCAATAATTTTTTTTCGCAAATTTTCTACCATTTTCGAAAAAAGGAGCAAAGTCCTTTTTAAAATTTCAAAAGTCGAAATTTGGAAAAATGTCGCCTATTTTCAAAAAAACACACTGTTGCGACTTTTGAATATTGGACATTCATAGAAATGGCCTGAGGAGTGTTCTCCAATAATTTTTTTCTCCCATCACCTACCATTTTCGGAAAAAGGAGCAAAGTCTTTTTTAAAATTTCAATAGTCGAATTTTGGAAAAATGTCGCCTATTTAAAAAAAAACACACTGTTAAGACTTTTGAATATTGGACACTCATAGAAATGGCCTGAGGAGATTTCTTCTATAATGTTTTTTCGCCCATCTCTTACCATTATCGAAAAAAGGAGCAAAGTCCATTTTAAAATTTCAAAAGTCGAAATTTGGAAATATGTCGCCTATTGTCAAAAAAAAACACACTTTTGAATATTGGACATTCATAAGGCTGGCCTCCGGCCAAATAATTTGTTTTTTCCCATCTCCTATCATTTTCGGATAAAGGAGCAAAGTCTTTTTTAACATTTCAAAAGTCCAAATTTGGAAAAATGTAGCCTATTTTCAAAAAAACACACTGTTGCGACTTTTGAATATTGGACATTCATAGAAATGGCCTGAGGAGTGCTATCCAATAATTTTTTTCGCCCATCACCTACCATTTTCGGAAAAAGGAGCAAAGTCCTTTTTAAAATTTCAAAAGTCGAAATTTGGAAAAATGTCGCCTATTTTCAAAAAAAACACGCTTTTGCGACTTTTGAATATTGGACATTCATAGAAATGGCCGGAAGAGTGTTCCCCAATAATGTTTTTTCGCCCATCTTCTACCATTTTCGAAAAAAGGCGCAAAGTCGTTTTTAAAATTTCAAAAGTCGAAATTTGGAAAAGTGTCGCCTATTTAAAAAAAAAACACACTTTTGCGGCTTTTGAGTATTGGACATTCATAGAAATGGCCTGAGGAATGTTATCCAATAATTTTTTTCGCCCATCACCTACCATTTTCGGAAAAAGGAGCAAAGTCCTTTTTAAAATTTCAAAAGTCGAAATTTGGAAAAATGTCGCCTATTTTCAAAAAAAACACGCTTTTGCGACTTTTGAATATTGGACATTCATAGAAATGGCCGGAAGAGTGTTCCCCAATAATGTTTTTTCGCCCATCTCCTACCATTTTCGAAAAAAGGCGCAAAGTCGTTTTTAAAATTTCAATAGTCGAAATTTGGAAAAATGTCGCCTATTTTTAAAAAAAACACGCTTTTGCGACTTTTGAATATTGTACATTCATAGAAATAGCCGGAAAAGTGTTCCCCAATAATGTTTTTTTGCCCATCTCCTACCATTTTCGAAAAAAGGAGCAAAGTCCTTTTTAAAATTTCAAAAGTCGAAATTTGGAAAAATGTCGCCTATTGTCAAAAAAAAACACACTTTTGAATATTGGACATTCATAGGGATGGCCTTCCGGCCAAATAATTTGTTTTTTCCCATCTCCTAACATATTCGGAAAAAGGAGCAAAATCCTTTTTAACATTGCAAAAGTCCAAATTTGGAAAAATGTCGCCCATTTTCAAAAAAAAACACACTGTTGCGACTTTGAATATTGGACATTAATAGGGATGGCCGGAATAGTGTTCCCCAATAATTTTTTTTCGCAAATTTTCTACCATTTTCGAAAAAAGGAGCAAAGTCCTTTTTAAAATTTCAAAAGTCGAAATTTGGAAAAATGTCGCTCATTTTCAAAAAAACACACTGTTGCGACTTTGAATATTGGACATTCATAGGGATGGCCGGAATAGTGTTCCCCAATAATTTTTTTTCCCAAATTTTCTACCATTTTCGGAAAAAGGAGCAAAGTCCTTTTTAAAATATCAAATGTCGAAATTTGGAAAAATGTCGCCTATTTTCAAAAAAAACATACTGTTGCGACTTTTGAATATTAGACATTCATAGGGATGGCCGGAATAGTATTCCCCAATAATTTTTTTCGCCCATCACCTACCATTTTCGGAAAAAGGAGCAAAGTTTTTTTTAAAATTTCAAAAGTCGAAATTCGGAAAAATGTGTCCTATTAAAAAAAAAAAACACACTGTTGCGACTTTTGAATATTGGACATTCATAGGGATGGCCGGAATAGTGTTCCCCAATAATTTTTTTTCGCAAATTTTCTACCATTTTCGAAAAAAGGAGCAAAGTCCTTTTTAAAATTTCAAAAGTCGAAATTTGGAAAAATGTCGCCTATTTTCAAAAAAACACACTGTTGCGACTTTTGAATATTGGACATTCATAGAAATGGCCTGAGGAGTGTTCTCCAATAATTTTTTTCTCCCATCACCTACCATTTTCGGAAAAAGGAGCAAAGTCTTTTTTAAAATTTCAATAGTCGAATTTTGGAAAAATGTCGCCTATTTAAAAAAAAACACACTGTTAAGACTTTTGAATATTGGACACTCATAGAAATGGCCTGAGGAGATTTCTTCTATAATGTTTTTTCGCCCATCTCTTACCATTATCGAAAAAAGGAGCAAAGTCCATTTTAAAATTTCAAAAGTCGAAATTTGGAAATATGTCGCCTATTGTCAAAAAAAAACACACTTTTGAATATTGGACATTCATAAGGCTGGCCTCCGGCCAAATAATTTGTTTTTTCCCATCTCCTATCATTTTCGGATAAAGGAGCAAAGTCCTTTTTAACATTTCAAAAGTCCAAATTTGGAAAAATGTAGCCTATTTTCAAAAAAACACACTGTTGCGACTTTTGAATATTGGACATTCATAGAAATGGCCTGAGGAGTGCTATCCAATAATTTTTTTCGCCCATCACCTACCATTTTCGGAAAAAGGAGCAAAGTCCTTTTTAAAATTTCAAAAGTCGAAATTTGGAAAAATGTCGCCTATTTTCAAAAAAAACACGCTTTTGCGACTTTTGAATATTGGACATTCATAGAAATGGCCGGAAGAGTGTTCCCCAATAATGTTTTTTCGCCCATCTCCTACCATTTTCGAAAAAAGGCGCAAAGTCGTTTTTAAAATTTCAAAAGTCGAAATTTGGAAAAGTGTCGCCTATTGTAAAAAAAAAACACACTTTTGCGGCTTTTGAGTATTGGACATTCATAGAAATGGCCTGAGGAATGTTATCCAATAATTTTTTTCGCCCATCACCTACCATTTTCGGAAAAAGGAGCAAAGTCCTTTTTAAAATTTCAAAAGTCGAAATTTGGAAAAATGTCGCCTATTTTCAAAAAAAACACGCTTTTGCGACTTTTGAATATTGGACATTCATAGAAATGGCCGGAAGAGTGTTCCCCAATAATGTTTTTTCGCCCATCTCCTACCATTTTCGAAAAAAGGCGCAAAGTCGTTTTTAAAATTTCAATAGTCGAAATTTGGAAAAATGTCGCCTATTTTTAAAAAAAACACGCTTTTGCGACTTTTGAATATTGGACATTCATAGGGAAGGCCGGAAAAGTGTTCCCCAATAATGTTTTTTCGCCCATCTCCTACCATTTTCGGAAAAAGGAGCAAAGTCCTTTTTAAAATTTCAAAAGTCGAAATTTGGAAAAGTGTCGCCTATTGTAAAAAAAAAACACACTTTTGCGGCTTTTGAGTATTGGACATTCATAGAAATGGCCTGAGGAATGTTATCCAATAATTTTTTTCGCCCATCACCTACCATTTTCGGAAAAAGGAGCAAAGTCTTTTTTAAAATTTCAAAAGTCGAAATTTGGAAATATGTTGCCTATTTTCAAAAAAACACACTTTTGCGACTTTTGAATATTGGACATTCATAGAAATGGCCTGAGGAGTGTTCTCCAATAATTTTTTTTCGCCCATCTCCTACCATTTTCGGAAAAAAGAGCAAAGTCTTTTTTAAAATTTCAAAAGTCGAAATTTGGAAAAATGTCGCCTATTTTCAAAATAACACACTTTTGCGACTTTTTAATATTGGACATTCATAAAAATGGCCTGAGAAGTGTTCTTCAATAATTTTTTTCGCCCATCACCTACCATTTTCGGAAAAAGGAGCAAAGTCTTTTTTAAAATTTCAAAACTCGAAATTTGGAAAAATGTAGCCTATTTTAAAAAAAACACACTGTTGCGACTTTTGAATATTGGACATTCAGAGGGAAGGCCGGAATAGTGTTCCCTTATAATTTTTTTCGCCCATCACCTACCATTTTCGGAAAAAGGAGCAAAGTCTTTTTTAAAATTTCAAAAGTCGAAATTCGGAAAAATGTGTCCTATTTAAGAAAAAACACACTGTTGCGACTTTTTAATATTGGACATTCATAGAAATGGCCTGAAGAGTGTTCTTCAATAATTTTTTTCGCCCATCACCTACCATTTTCGGAAAAAGGAGCAAAGTCTTTTTTAAAATTTCAAAACTCGAAATTTGGAAAAATGTCGCTTATTTAAAAAAAAACACACTTTTGCGCCTTTGAATATTAGACATTCATAGAAATGGCCGGAAGAGTGTTCCCCAATAATGTTTTTTTGCCCATCTTCTACCATTTTCGAAAAAAGGAGCAAAGTCCTTTTTAAAATTTCAAAAGTCGAAATTTGGAAAAATGTCGCCTATTGTCAAAAAAAAAACACACTTTCGAATACTGGACATTCATAGGGATGGCCTTCCGGCCGAATAATTTGTTTTTTCCCATCTCCTACCATTTTCGGAAAAAGGAGCAAAGTCCTTTTTAACATTTCAAAAGTCCAAATTTGGAAAAATGTCGCCCATTTTCAAAAAAACACACTGTTGCGACTTTGAATATTGGACATTCATAGGGATGGTCGAAATAGTGTTCCCCAATAATTTTTTTTTACCAAATTTTCTATCATTTTCGGAAAAAGGAGCAAAATCCTTTTTAAAATATCAAAAGTCGAAATTTGGAAAAATGTCGCCTATTGTCAAAAAAAACATACTGTTGCGACTTTTGAATATTGGACATTCATAGAAATGTCCTGAGGAGTGTTTTCCAATAATTTTTTTCGCCCATCACCTACCATTTTCGGAAAAAGGAGCAAAGTCCTTTTTAACATATCAAAAGTCGAAATTTGGAAAAATGTAGCCTATTTTCAAAAAAACACACTTTTGAATATTGGACATTCATAGAAATGGCCGGAAGAGTGTTCCCCAATAATGTTTTTTCGCCCATCTCCTACCATTTTCGAAAAAAGGCGCAAAGTCGTTTTTAAAATTTCAATAGTCGAAATTTGGAAAAATGTCGCCTATTTTTAAAAAAAACACGCTTTTGCGACTTTTGAATATTGTACATTCATAGAAATAGCCGGAAAAGTGTTCCCCAATAATGTTTTTTCGCCCATCTCCTACCATTTTCGGAAAAAGGAGCAAAGTCCTTTTTAAAATTTCAAAAGTCGAAATTTGGAAAAGTGTCGCCTATTGTAAAAAAAAAACACACTTTTGCGGCTTTTGAGTATTGGACATTCATAGAAATGGCCTGAGGAATGTTATCCAATAATTTTTTTCGCCCATCACCTACCATTTTCGGAAAAAGGAGCAAAGTCTTTTTTAAAATTTCAAAAGTCGAAATTTGGAAATATGTCGCCTATTTTCAAAAAAACACACTTTTGCGACTTTTGAATATTGGACATTCATAGAAATGGCCTGAGGAGTGTTCTCCAATAATTTTTTTTCGCCCATCTCCTACCATTTGCGGAAAAAAGAGCAAAGTCTTTTTTAAAATTTCAAAAGTCGAAATTTGGAAAAATGTAGCCTATTTTCAAAAAAACACACTTTTGAATATTAGACATTCATAGGGATGGCCGGAAAAGTGTTCCCCAATAATGTTTTTTCGCCCATCTCCTACCATTTTCGGAAAAAGGAGCAAAGTCCTTTTTAAAATTTCAAAAGTCGAAATTTGGAAAAATGTAGCCTATTTTCAAAAAAACACACTTTTGAATATTAGACATTCATAGGGATGGCCGGAATAGTATTCCCCAATAATTTTTTTCGCCCATCACCTACCATTTTCGGAAAAAGGAGCAAAGTTTTTTTTTAAAATTTCAAAAGTCGAAATTCGGAAAAATGTGTCCTATTAAAAAAAAAACACACTGTTGCGACTTTTGAATATTGGACATTCATAGAAATGGCCGGAATAGTGTTCCCCAATAATTTTTTTTCGCAAATTTTCTACCATTTTCGAAAAAAGGAGCAAAGTCCTTTTTAAAATTTCAAAAGTCGAAATTTGGAAAAATGTCGCCTATTTTCAAAAAAACACACTGTTGCGACTTTTGAATATTGGACATTCATAGAAATGGCCTGAGGAGTGTTTTCCAATAATTTTTTTCGCCCATCACCTACCATTTTCGGAAAAAGGAGCAAAGTCTTTTTTAAAATTTCAATAGTCGAATTTTGGAAAAATGTCGCCTATTTAAAAAAAAACACACTGTTAAGACTTTTGAATATTGGACACTCATAGAAATGGCCTGAGGAGATTTCTTCTATAATGTTTTTTCGCCCATCTCTTACCATTATCGAAAAAAGGAGCAAAGTCCATTTTAAAATTTCAAAAGTCGAAATTTGGAAATATGTCGCCTATTGTCAAAAAAAAACACACTTTTGAATATTGGACATTCATAAGGCTGGCCTCCGGCCAAATAATTTGTTTTTTCCCATCTCCTATCATTTTCGGATAAAGGAGCAAAGTCCTTTTTAACATTTCAAAAGTCCAAATTTGGAAAAATGTAGCCTATTTTCAAAAAAACACACTGTTGCGACTGTTGAATATTGGACATTCATAGAAATGGCCTGAGGAGTGCTATCCAATAATTTTTTTCGCCCATCACCTACCATTTTCGGAAAAAGGAGCAAAGTCCTTTTTAAAATTTCAAAAGTCGAAATTTGGAAAAATGTCGCCTATTTTAAAAAAAAACACGCTTTTGCGACTTTTGAATATTGGACATTCATAGAAATGGCCGGAAGAGTGTTCCCCAATAATGTTTTTTCGCCCATCTCCTACCATTTTCGAAAAAAGGCGCAAAGTCGTTTTTAAAATTTCAAAAGTCGAAATTTGGAAAAGTGTCGCCTATTGTAAAAAAAAAACACACTTTTGCGGCTTTTGAGTATTGGACATTCATAGAAATGGCCTGAGGAATGTTATCCAATAATTTTTTTCGCCCATCACCTACCATTTTCGGAAAAAGGAGCAAAGTCCTTTTTAAAATTTCAAAAGTCGAAATTTGGAAAAATGTCGCCTATTTTCAAAAAAAACACGCTTTTGCGACTTTTGAATATTGGACATTCATAGAAATGGCCGGAAGAGTGTTCCCCAATAATGTTTTTTCGCCCATCTCCTACCATTTTCGAAAAAAGGCGCAAAGTCGTTTTTAAAATTTCAATAGTCGAAATTTGGAAAAATGTCGCCTATTTTTAAAAAAAACAAGCTTTTGCGACTTTTGAATATTGTACATTCATAGAAATAGCCGGAAAAGTGTTCCCCAATAATGTTTTTTCGCCCATCTCCTACCATTTTCGGAAAAAGGAGTAAAGTCCTTTTTAAAATTTCAAAAGTCGAAATTTGGAAAAGTGTCGCCTATTGTAAAAAAAAACACACTTTTGCGGCTTTTGAGTATTGGACATTCATAGAAATGGCCTGAGGAATGTTATCCAATAATTTTTTTCGCCCATCACCTACCATTTTCGGAAAAAGGAGCAAAGTCTTTTTAAAATTTCAAAACTCGGAATTTGGAAAAATGTAGCCTATTTAAAAAAAAACACACTGTTGCGACTTTTGAATATTGGACATTCATAGGGAAGGCCGGAATAGTGTTCCCTTATAATTTTTTTCGCCCATCACCTACCATTTTCGGAAAAAGGAGCAAAGTCTTTTTTAAAATTTCAAAAGTCGAAATTTGGAAAAATGTCGCTTATTTAAAAAAAAACACACTTTTGCGCCTTTGAATATTGGACATTCATAGAAATGGCCGGAAGAGTGTTCCCCAATAATGTTTTTTTGCCCATCTTCTACCATTTTCGAAAAAAGGAGCAAAGTCCTTTTTAAAATTTCAAAAGTCGAAATTTGGAAAAATGTCGCCTATTGTCAAAAAAAAAACACACTTTCGAATACTGGACATTCATAGGGATGGCCTTCCGGCCGAATAATTTGTTTTTTCCCATCTCCTACCATTTTCGGAAAAAGGAGCAAAGTCCTTTTTAACATTTCAAAAGTCCAAATTTGGAAAAATGTCGCCCATTTTCAAAAAAACACACTGTTGCGACTTTGAATATTGGACATTCATAGGGATGGTCGGAATAGTGTTCCCCAATAATTTTTTTTACCAAATTTTCTATCATTTTCGGAAAAAGGAGCAAAGTCCTTTTTAAAATATCAAAAGTCGAAATTTGGAAAAATGTCGCCTATTTTCAAAAAAAACATACTGTTGCAACTTTTGAATATTGGACATTCATAGAAATGTCCTGAGGAGTGTTTTCCAATAATTTTTTTCGCCCATCACCTACCATTTTCGGAAAAAGGAGCAAAGTCCTTTTTAACATATCAAAAGTCGAAATTTGGAAAAATGTAGCCTATTTTCAAAAAAACACACTTTTGCGCCTTTGAATATTGGACATTCATAGAAATGGCCGGAAGAGTGTTCCCCAATAATGTTTTTTTGCCCATCTTCTACCATTTTCGAAAAAAGGAGCAAAGTCCTTTTTAAAATTTCAAAAGTCGAAATTTGGAAAAATGTCGCCTATTGTCAAAAAAAAAACACACTTTCGAATACTGGACATTCATAGGGATGGCCTTCCGGCCGAATAATTTGTTTTTTCCCATCTCCTACCATTTTCGGAAAAAGGAGCAAAGTCCTTTTTAACATTTCAAAAGTCCAAATTTGGAAAAATGTCGCCCATTTTCAAAAAAACACACTTTTGCGCCTTTGAATATTGGACATTCATAGAAATGGCCGGAAGAGTGTTCCCCAATAATGTTTTTTTGCCCATCTTCTACCATTTTCGGAAAAAGGAGCAAAGTCCTTTTTAAAATATCAAAAGTCGAAATTTGGAAAAATGTCGCCTATTTTCAAAAAAAACATACTGTTGCGACTTTTGAATATTGGACATTCATAGAAATGTCCTGAGGAGTGTTTTCCAATAATTTTTTTCGCCCATCACCTACCATTTTCGGAAAAAGGAGCAAAGTCCTTTTTAACATATCAAAAGTCGAAATTTGGAAAAATGTAGCCTATTTTCAAAAAAACACACTTTTGAATATTGGACATTCATAGAAATGGCCGGAAGAGTGTTCCCCAATAATGTTTTTTCGCCCATCTCCTAACATTTTCGGAAAAAGGAGCAAAGTCCTTTTTAAAATTTCAAAAGTCGAAATTTGGAAAAATGTTGCCTATTGTCAAAAAAAAAAAACACTTTTGCGACTTTTGAGTATTGGACATTCATAGAAATGGCCTGAGGAATGTTATCCAATAAATTTTTTCGCCCATCACCTACCATTTTCGGAAAAAGGGGCAAAGTCTTTTTTAAGATTTCAAAAGTCGAAATTTGGAAAAATGTCGCCTATTTTCAAAACAAACACACTTTTGCGACTTTTGAATATTGGACATTCATAGAAATGGCCGGAAGAGTGTTCCCCAATAATTTTTTTCGCCCATCACCTACCATTTGCGGAAAAAGGAGCAAAGTCCTTTTTAAAATTTCAAAAGTCCAAATTTTGAAAAATGTCGCCTAGTTTAAAAAAACACACTGTTGCGACTTTTGAATATTGGACATTCATAGAAATGGCCTGAGGAGTGTTCTCCAATAATTTTTTTCGCCCATCACCTACCATTTTCGGAAAAAGGAGCAAAGTCTTTTTTAAAATTTCAAAAGTCGAAATTTGGAAAAATGTCGCCTATTTTCAAAATAACACACTTTTGCGACTTTTGAATATTGGACATTTATAAAAATGGCCGGAAGAGATTTCCCCAATAATGTTTTTTCACCCATCTCCTACCATTTTCGGAAAAAGGAACAAAGTCCTTTTTAAAATTTCAAAAGTCGAAATTTGGAAAAATGTCGCCTATTGTCAAAAAAAAAAAACACACTTTTGATTATTGGACATTCATAGGGATGGCCTTCCGGCCAAATAATTTGTTTTTTCCCATCTCCTACCATTTTCGGAAAAAGGAGCAAAGTCTTTTTTAAAATTTCAAAAGTCGAAATTTGGAAAAATGTCGCCTATTGTCAAAAAAAACACACTTTTGAATATTGGACATTCATAGGGATGGCCTTCCGGCCAAATAATTTGTTTTTTCCCATCTCCTACCATTTTCGGAAAAAGGAGCAAAGTCCTTTTTAACATTTCAAAAGTCCAAATTTGGAAAAATGTCGCCTATTTTCAAAAAAAAAAAACACACTTTTGAATATTGGACATTCATAGGGATGGCCTTCCGGCCCAATAATGTTTTTTTCCCATCTCCTACCATTTTCGGATAAAGGAGCAAAGTCCTTTTTAACATTTCAAAAGTCCAAATTTGGAAAAATGTAGCCTATTTTCAAAAAAACACACTGTTGCGACTTTTGAATTTTGGACATTCATAGAAATGGCCGGAAAAGTGTTATCGAATAAATTTTTTTGCCCATCACCTACCATTTTCGAAATAAGGAGCAAAGTCCTTTTTAAGATTTCAAAAGTCGAAATTTGGAAAATTGTCGCCTATTGTCAAAAAAAAACACACTTTTGAATATTGGACATTCATAAGGATGGCCTTCCGGCCAAATAATTTGTTTTTTCCAATCTCCTACCATTTTCGGAAAAAGGAGCAAAGTCCTTTTTAAAATTTCAAAAGTCGAAATTTGGAAAAATGTCGCCTATTTTCAAAAAAACACACTGTTGCGACTTTTGAATATTGTACATTCATAGAAATGGCCTGAGGAGTGTTCCCCAATAATGTTTTTTCGCCCATCTCCTACCATTTTCGGAAAAAGGAGCAAAGTCCTTTTTAAAATTTCAAAAGTCGAAATTTGGAAAAATGTGTCCTGAGGAGTGTTCTCCAATAATTTTTTTCGCCAATCACCTACCATTTTCGGAAAAAGGAGCAGTCTTTTTTAAAATTTCAAAAGTCGAAATTTGGAAAAATGTCGCCTATTTTCAAAATAACACACTTTTGCGACTTTTGAATATTGGACATTCATAGAAATGGCCGGAAGAGTGTTCCCCAATAATTTTTTTCGCCCATCACCTACCATTTGCGGAAAAAGGAGCAAAGTCCCTTTTAAAATTTCAAAAGTCCAAATTTTGAAAAATGTCGCCTATTTTAAAAAAACACACTGTTGCGACTTTTGAATATTGGACATTCATAGAAATGGCCTGAGGAGTGTTCTCCAATAATTTTTTTCGCCCATCACCTACCATTTTCGGAAAAAGGAGCAAAGTCTTTTTTAAAATTTCAAAAGTCGAAATTTGGAAAAATGTCGCCTATTTTCAAAATAACACACTTTTGCGACTTTTGAATATTGGACATTTATAAAAATGGCCGGAAGAGATTTCCCCAATAATGTTTTTTCACCCATCTCCTACCATTTTCGGAAAAAGGAACAAAGTCCTTTTTAAAATTTCAAAAGTCGAAATTTGGAAAAATGTCGCCTATTGTCAAAAAAAAACAAACTTTTGAATATTGGACATTCATAGGGATGGCCTTCCGGCCCAATAATGTTTTTTCCCATCTCCTGCAATTTTCGGATAAAGGAGCAAAGTCCTTTTTAACATTTCAAAAGTCCAAATTTGGAAAAATGTAGCCTATTTTCAAAAAAACACACTGTTGCGACTTTTGAATTTTGGACATTCATAGAAATGGCCTGAGAAGTGCTATCCAATAATTTTTTTCGCCCATCACCTACCATTTTCGAAAAAAGGAGCAAAGTCCTTTTTAAGATTTCAAAAGTCGAAATTTGGAAAATTGTCGCCTATTGTCAAAAAAAAACACACTTTTGAATATTGGACATTCATAAGGATGGCCTTCCGGCCAAATAATTTGTTTTTTTCCAATCTCCTACCATTTTCGGAAAAAGGAGCAAAGTCCTTTTTAAAATTTCAAAAGTCGAAATTTGGAAAAATTTCGCCTATTTTCAAAAAAAAAACACACTTTTGCGACTTTTCAATATTGGACATTCATAGAAATGGCCTGAGGAGTGTTCTCCAATAATTTTTTTTTGCCCATCTCCTACCATTTTCGGAAAAAGGAGCAAAGTCTTTTTTAAAATTTCAAAAGTCGAAATTTGGAAAAATGTCGCCTATTTTCAAAATAACACACTTTTGCGACTTTTGAATATTGGACATTCATAAAAATGGCCTGAGGAGTGTTCTCCAATAATTTTTTTCGCCCATCACCTACCATTTTCGGAAAAAGGAGCAAAGTCGTTTTTAAAATTTCAAAAGTCGAAATTTGGAAAAATGTGTCCTGAGGAGTGTTCTCCAATAATTTTTTTCGCCAATCACCTACCATTTTCGGAAAAAGGAGCAGTCTTTTTTAAAATTTCAAAACCCGAAATTTGGAAAAATGTCGCTTATTTAAAAAAAAACACACTTTTGCGCCTTTGAATATTGGACATTCATAGAAATGGCCGGAAGAGTGTTCCCCAATAATGTTTTTTTGCCCATCTCCTACCATTTTCGAAAAAAGGAGCAAAGTCCTTTTTAAAATTTCAAAAGTCGAAATTTGGAAAAAAAACACACTTTTGAATATTATACATTCATAGGGATGGCCTTCCGGCCAAATAATTTGTTTTTTCCTATCTCCTAACATTTTCGGAAAAAGGAGCAAAGTCCTTTTTAACATTTCAAAAGTCCAAATTTGGAAAAATGTCGCCCATTTTCAAAAAAACACACTGTTGCAAATTTGAATATTGGACATTCATAAGGATGGCCGGCATAGTGTTCCCCAATATTTTTTTTTCGCAAATTTTCTACCATTTTCGGAAAAAGGAGCAAGGTCCTTTTTAAAATATCAAAAGTCGAAATTTGGAAAAATGTCGCCTATTTTCAAAAAAACACACTTTGCGACTTTTGAATATTGGACATTCATAGAAATGGCCTGAGGAGTGTTCTCCAATAATTTTTTTCACCCATCACCTACCATTTTCGGAAAAAGGAGCAAAGTCTTTTTTAAAATTTCAATAGTCGAAATTTGGAAAAATGTCGCCTATATAAAAAAAATACTGTTAAGACTTTTGAATATTGGACACTCATAGAAATGGCCTGAGGAGATTTCTTCTATAATGTTTTTTCGCCCATCTCTTACCATTATCGAAAAAAGGAGCAAAGTCCATTTTAAAATTTCAAAAGTCGAAATTTGGAAAAATGTCGCCTATTGTCAAAAAAAACACATTTTTGAATATTGGACATTCATAAGGCTGGCCTTCCGGCCAAATAATTTGATTTTTCCATCTCCTCTAATTTTCGGATAAAGGAGCAAAGTCCTTTTTAACATTTCAAAAGTCCAAATTTGGAAAAATGTAGCCTATTTTCAAAAAAACACACTGTTGCGACTTTTGAATATTGGACATTCATAGAAATGGCCTGAGAAGTGCTATCCAATAATTTTTTTCGCCCATCACCTACCATTTTCGAAAAAAGGAGCAAAGTCCTTTTTAAAATTTCAAAAGTCGAAATTTGGAAAAATGTCGCCTATTTTCAAAAAAAACACGCTTTTGCGACTTTTGAATATTGTACATTCATAGAAATGGCCGGAAGAGTGTTCCCCAATAATGTTTTTTCACCCATCACCTACCATTTTCGGAAAAAGGAGCAAAGTCTTTTTTAAAATTTCAATAGTCGAAATTTGGAAAAATGTCGCCTATATAAAAAAAATACTGTTAAGACTTTTGAATATTGGACACTCATAGAAATGGCCTGAGGAGATTTCTTCTATAATGTTTTTTCGCCCATCTCTTACCATTATCGAAAAAAGGAGCAAAGTCCATTTTAAAATTTCAAAAGTCGAAATTTGGAAAAATGTCGCCTATTTTCAAAAAAACACACTTTGCGACTTTTGAATATTGGACATTCATAGAAATGGCCTGAGGAGTGTTCTCCAATAATTTTTTTCACCCATCACCTACCATTTTCGGAAAAAGGAGCAAAGTCTTTTTTAAAATTTCAATAGTCGAAATTTGGAAAAATGTCGCCTATATAAAAAAAATACTGTTAAGACTTTTGAATATTGGACATTCATAGAAATGGCCTGAGAAGTGCTATCCAATAATTTTTTTCGCCCATCACCTACCATTTTCGAAAAAAGGAGCAAAGTCCTTTTTAAAATTTCAAAAGTCGAAATTTGGAAAAATGTCGCCTATTTTCAAAAAAACACACTTTGCGACTTTTGAATATTGGACATTCATAGAAATGGCCTGAGGAGTGTTCTCCAATAATTTTTTTCACCCATCACCTACCATTTTCGGAAAAAGGAGCAAAGTCTTTTTTAAAATTTCAATAGTCGAAATTTGGAAAAATGTCGCCTATATAAAAAAAATACTGTTAAGACTTTTGAATATTGGACACTCATAGAAATGGCCTGAGGAGATTTCTTCTATAATGTTTTTTCGCCCATCTCTTACCATTATCGAAAAAAGGAGCAAAGTCCATTTTAAAATTTCAAAAGTCGAAATTTGGAAAAATGTCGCCTATTGTCAAAAAAAACACATTTTTGAATATTGGACATTCATAAGGCTGGCCTTCCGGCCAAATAATTTGATTTTTCCATCTCCTCTAATTTTCGGATAAAGGAGCAAAGTCCTTTTTAACATTTCAAAAGTCCAAATTTGGAAAAATGTAGCCTATTTTCAAAAAAACACACTGTTGCGACTTTTGAATATTGGACATTCATAGAAATGGCCTGAGAAGTGCTATCCAATAATTTTTTTCGCCCATCACCTACCATTTTCGAAAAAAGGAGCAAAGTCCTTTTTAAAATTTCAAAAGTCCAAATTTGGAAAAATGTAGCCTATTTTCAAAAAAACACACTGTTGCGACTTTTGAATATTGGACATTCATAGAAATGGCCTGAGAAGTGCTATCCAATAATTTTTTTCGCCCATCACCTACCATTTTCGAAAAAAGGAGCAAAGTCCTTTTTAAAATTTCAAAAGTCGAAATTTGGAAAAATGTCGCCTATTTAAAAAAAAAACACACTTTTGCGACTTTTGAATATTGGACATTCATGGAAATGGCCTGAGGATTGCTATCCAACAATTTTTTTCGCCCATCACCTACCATTTTCGGAAAAAGGAGAAAAGTCCTTTTTAAAATTTCAAAAGTCGAAATTTGGAAAAATGTCGCCTATTTTCAAAAAAAACACGCTTTTGCGACTTTTGAATATTGTACATTCATAGAAATGGCCGGAAGAGTGTTCCCAAATAATGTTTTTTTGCCCATTTCCTACCATTTTCGAAAAAAGGAGCAAAGTCCTTTTTAAAATTTCAAAAGTCGAAATTTGGAAAAAAAACACACTTTTGAATATTGGACATTCATAGGGATGGCCTTCCGGCCAAATAATTTGTTTTTTCCAATCTCCTACCATTTTCGGAAAAAGGAGCAAAGTCCTTTTTAAAATTTCAAAAGTCGAAATTTGGAAAAATGTCGCCTATTTAAAAAAAAAAACACACTTTTGCGACTTTTGAATTTTGGACATTCATAGAAATGGCCTGAGGAGTGTTCTCCAATAATTTTTTTTTGCCCATCTCCTACCATTTTCGGAAAAAGGAGCAAAGTCTTTTTTAAAATTTCAAAAGTCGAAATTTGGAAAAATGTCGCCTATTTTCAAAATAACACACTTTTGCGAATTATGAATATTGGACATTCATAAAAATGGCCTGAGGAGTGTTCTCCAATAATTTTTTTCGCCCATCACCTACCATTTTCGGAAAAAGGAGAAAAGTCCTTTTTAAAATTTCAAAAGTCAAAATTTGGAAAAATGTCGCCTATTTTCAAAAAAAACACGCTTTTGCGACTTTTGAATATTGTACATTCATAGAAATGGCCGGAAGAGTGTTCCCAAATAATGTTTTTTTGCCCATTTCCTACCATTTTCGAAAAAAGGAGCAAAGTCCTTTTTAAAATTTCAAAAGTCGAAATTTGGAAAAAAAACACACTTTTGAATATTGGACATTCATAGGGATGGCCTTCCGGCCAAATAATTTGTTTTTTCCAATCTCCTACCATTTTCGGAAAAAGGAGCAAAGTCCTTTTTAAAATTTCAAAAGTCGAAATTTGGAAAAATGTCGCCTATTTAAAAAAAAAAACACACTTTTGCGACTTTTGAATTTTGGACATTCATAGAAATGGCCTGAGGAGTGTTCTCCAATAATTTTTTTTTGCCCATCTCCTACCATTTTCGGAAAAAGGAGCAAAGTCTTTTTTAAAATTTCAAAAGTCGAAATTTGGAAAAATGTCGCCTATTTTCAAAATAACACACTTTTGCGAATTATGAATATTGGACATTCATAAAAATGGCCTGAGGAGTGTTCTCCAATAATTTTTTTCGCCAATCACCTACCATTTTCGGAAAAAAGAGCAGTCTTTTTTAAAATTTCAAAACTCGAAATTTGGAAAAATGTCGCTTATTTAAAAAAAAACACACTTTTGCGCCTTTGAATATTGGAAATTCATAGAAATGGCCGGAAGAGTGTTCCCCAATAATGTTTTTTTGCCCATTTCCTACCATTTTCGAAAAAAGAAGCAAAGTCCTTTTTAAAATTTCAAAAGTCGAAATTTGGAAAAAAAAACACACTCTTGAATATTGGACATTCATAAGGATGGCCTTCTGGCCAAATAATTTGTTTTTTCCCATCTCCTAACATTTTCGGAAAAAGGAGCAAAGTCCTTTTTAACATTTCAAAAGTCCAAATTTGGAAAAAAAAACACACTCTTGAATATTGGACATTCATAGGGATGGCCTTCTGGCCAAATAATTTGTTTTTTCCCATCTCCTAACATTTTCGGAAAAAGGAGCAAAGTCCTTTTTAACATTTCAAAAGTCCAAATTTGTGAAAAATGTCGCCTATTTTCAAAATAACACACTTTTGCGCCTTTAAATATTGGACATTCATAGAAATGGCCGGAAGAGTGTTCCCCAATAATGTTTTTTCGCCCATCACCTACCATTTTCGGAAAAAGGAGCAAAGTCTTTTTTAAAATTTTAAAAGTCGAAATTTGGAAAAATGTCGCCTATTTTCAAAAAAACACACTTTTGAATATTGGACATTCATCGAAATGGCCGGAAAAGTGTTATCGAATAATTTTTTTCGCCCATCACCTACCATTTTCGGAAAAAGGAGCAAAGTCCTTTTTAAAATTTCAAAAGTCGAAATTTGGAAAAATGTCGCCTATTTTCAAAAAAAACACGCTTTTGCGACTTTTGAATATTGGACATTCATAGAAATGGCCTGAGGAGTGTTCTCCAATAATTTTTTTCGCCCATCACCTACCATTTTCGGAAAAAGGAGCAAAGTCTTTTTTAAAATTTCAATAGTCGAAATTTGGAAAAATGTCGCCTATTTTCAAAAAAACACACTTTTGCGACTTTTGAATATTGGAAATTCATAGGGATGGCCGGAATAGTGTTCCCCAATAATTTTTTTTGCAAATTTTCTACCATTTTCGAAAAAAGGAGCAAAGTCCTTTTTAAAATTTCAAAAGTCGAAATTTGGAAAAATGTCGCCTATTTTCAAAAAAACACACTGTTGCGACTTTTGAATATTGGACATTCATAGAAATGGCCTGAGGAGTGTTCTCCAATAATTTTTTTCGCCCATCACCTACCATTTTCGGAAAAAGGAGCAAAGTATTTTTTAAAATTTCAAAAGTCGAAATTTGGAAAAATGTGTCCTAAGGAGTGTTCTCCAATAATTTTTTTCGCCCATCACCTACCATTTTCGGAAAAAGGAGCAGTCTTTTTTAAAATTTCAAAAGTCCAAATTTGGAAAAATGTCGCCCATTTTAAAAAAAACACACTGTTGCGACTTTGAATATTGGACATTCATAGGGATGGCCGGAATAGTGTCCCCCAATAATTTTTTTTCGCAAATTTTCTACCATTTTCGGAAAAAGGAGCAAAGTCCTTTTTAAAATATCAAAAGTCGAAATTTGGAAAAATGTCGCCTATTTTCAAAAAAAACATACTGTTGCGACTTTTGAATATTGGACATTCATAGAAATGGCCTGAGGAGTGTTTTCCAATAATTTTTTTCGCCCATCACCTACCATTTTCGGAAAAAGGAGCAGTCTTTTTTAAAATTTCAAAAGTCGAAATTTGGAAAAATGTCGCCTATTTTCAAAAAAACACACTTTTGAATATTGGACATTCATAGGGATGGCCGGAATAGTGTTCCCCAATAATTTTTTTTTTGCAAATTTTCTACCATTTTCGAAAAAAGAGCAAAGTCCTTTTTAAAATTTCAAAAGTCGAAATTTTGAAAAATGTTTCCTATTAAAAAAAAAAAAAACACACTGTTGTGACTTTTGAATATTGGACATTCATAGAAATGGCCTGAGGAGTGTTCTCCAATAATTTTTTTCGCCCATCACCTACCATTTTCGGAAAAAGGTGCAAAGTCTTTTTTAAAATTTCAATAGTCGAAATTTGGAAAAATGTCGCCTATTTTCAAAAAAACACACTTTTAAGACTTTTGAATAGTGGACACTCATAGAAATGGCCTGAGGAGATTTCTTTTATTATGTTTTTTCGCCCATCTCTTACCATTATCGAAAAAAGGAGCAAAGTCCATTTTAAAATTTCAAAAGTCGAAATTTGGCAAAATGTCGCCTATTGTCAAAAAAAAACACACTTTTGAATATTGGACATTCATAAGGCTGGCCTTCCGGCCAAATAATTTGTTTTTTCCCATCTCCTACCATTTTCGGATAAAGGAGCAAAGTCCTTTTTAACATTTCAAAAGTCCAAATTTGGAAAAATGTAGCCTATTTTCAAAAAAACACACTGTTGCGACTTTTGAATATTGGACATTCATAGAAATGGCCTGAGGAATGCTATCCAATAATTTTTTTCGCCCATCACCTACCATTTTCGGAAAAAGGAGCAAAGTCCTTTTTAAAATTTCAAAAGTCGAAATTTGGAAAAATCTCGCCTGTTTTCAAAAAAAAACACGCTTTTGCGACTTTTGAACATTGTACATTCATAGAAATGGCCGGAAGAGTGTTCCCCAATAATGTTTTTTCGCCCATCTCCCACCATTTTCGAAAAAAGGAGCAAAGTCCTTTTTAAAATTTCAAAAGTCGAAATTTGGAAAAATGTCACCTATTTTAAAAAAAACACACTTTTGCGACTTTTGAATATTGTACATTCATAGAAATGGCCGGAAGAGTGTTCCCCAATAATGTTTTTTCGCCCATCTCCTACCATTTTCGAAAAAAGGAGCAAAGTCCTTTTTAACATTTCAAAAGTCCAAATTTGGAAAAATGTCGCCTATTTTCAAAATAACACACTTTTGCGACTTTTGAATATTGGACATTCATAAAAATGGCCTGAGGAGTGTTCTCTAATAATTTTTTTCGCCCATCACTGACCATTTTCGGAAAAAGGAGCAAAGTCTTTTTTAAAATTTCAAAAGTTGAAATTTGGAAAAATGTAGCCTATTTAAAAAAAACACACTGTTGCGACTTTTGAATATTGGACATTCATAGGGATGGCCGGAATAGTGTTCCCCTATAATTTTTTTCGACCATCACCTACCATTTTCCGAAAAAGGAGCAAAGTCTTTTTTAAAATTTCATAAGTCGAAATTCGGAAAAATGGCGCCTATTTAAAAAAAAACAAACTGTTGCGACTTTTGAATATTGGACATTCATAGAAATGGCCTGAGGAGTGTTCTCCAATAATTTTTTTCGCCCATCACCTACCATTTTCGGAAAAAGGAGCAGTCTTTTTCAAAATTTCAAAACTCGAAATTTGGAAAAATGTCGCTTATTGTCAAAAAAAAAAACACACTTTTGAATATTGGACATTCATAGGGATGGCCTTCCGGCCAAATAATTTGTTTTTTTCCATCTCCTAACATTTTCGGAAAAAGGAGCAAAGTTCTTTTTAACATTTCAAAAGTCCAAATTTGGAAAAATGTCGCCCATTTTCAAAAAAACACACTGTTGCGACTTTGAATATTGGACATTCATAGGGATGGCCGGAATAGTGTTCCCCAATAATTTTTTTTCGCAAATTTTCTACCATTTTCGGAAAAAGGAGCAAAGTCCTTTTTAAAATATCAAAAGTCGAAATTTGGAAAAATGTCGCCTATTTTCAAAAAAAAACATACTGTTGCGACTTTTGAATATTGGACATTCATAGAAATGGCTTGAGGAGTGTTTTCCAATAATTTTATTCGCCCATCACCTACCATTTTCGGAAAAAGGAGCAAAGTCCTTTTTAAAATTTCAAAAGTCGAAATTTGGAAAAATGTCGCCTATTTTCAAAATAACACACTTTTGCGACTTTTGAATATTGTACATTCATAGAAATGGCCGGAAGAATGTTCCCCAATAATGTTTTTTCGCCCATCTCCTACCATTTTCGAAAAAAGGAGCAAAGTCCTTTTTAAAATTTCAAAAGTCGAAAATTGGAAAAATGTCGCCTATTTAAAAAAAAAAAACACTTTTGTGACTTTTGAATATTGGACATTCATAGAAATGGCCTGAGGAGTGTTCTCCAATAATTTTTTTCGCCCATCACCTACCATTTGCGGAAAAAGGAGCAGTCTTTTTTAAAATTTCAAAAGTCGAAATTTGGAAAAATGTCGCCTATTTTCAAAAAAACACACTTTTGCGACTTTTGAATATTGGACATTAATAGAAATGGCCGGAAGAGTGTTCCCCAATAATTTTTTTTCGCCCATCTCCTACCATTTTCGGAAAAAGGAGCAAAGTCTTTTTTAAAATTTCAAAAGACAAAATTTGGAAAAATGTCGCCTATTTTCAAAATAACACACTTTTGCGACTGTTGAATATTGGACATTCATAGAAATGGCCTCAGGAGTGTTCTCCAATAATTTTTTTCACCCATCACTTACCGTTTTCGGGAAAAGGAGCAGTCTTTTTTAAAATTTCCTGAAGAGTGTTTCCAAATCATGTTTTTTTCGCCCATCACCTACCATTTTCGGAAAAAGGAGCAAAGTCCTTTTTAAAATTTCAAAAGTCGAAATTTTAAAAATGTCGCCTATTTTAAAAAAAACACTTTTGCGACTTTTGAATATTGGAAATTCATAGAAATGGCCTGAGGAGTGTTCTCCAATATTTTTTTTCGCCCATCACCTACCATTTTCGGAAAAAGGAGCAGTCTTTTTTAAAATTTCAAAAGTCGAAATTTGGAAAAATGTCGCTTATTGTCAAAAAAAACACACTTTTGAATATTGGACATTCATAGGGATGGCCTTCCGGCCAAATAATTTGTTTTTTTCCATCTCCTAACATTTTCGGAAAAAGGAGCAAAGTCCTTTTTAAGATTTCAAAAGTCCAAATTTGGAAAAATGTCGCCCATTTTCAAAAAAACACACTGTTGCGACTTTGAATATTGGACATTCATAGGGATGGCCGGAATAGTGTTCCCCAATAATTTTTTTTCGCAAATTTTCTACCATTTTCGGAAAAAGGAGCAAAGTCCTTTTTAAAATATCAAAATTCGAAATTTGGAAAAATGTCGCCTATTTTCAAAAAAAAAAACATACTGTTGCGACTTTTGAATATTGGACATTCATAGAAATGGCCTGAGGAGTGTTTTCCAATAATTTTATTCGCCCATCACCTACCAATTTCGGAAAAAGGAGCAAAGTCCTTTTTAAAATTTCAAAAGTCGAAATTTGGAAAAATGTCGCCTATTTCCAAAAAAAACACGCTTTTGCGACTTTTGAATATTGTACATTCATAGAAGTGGCCAGAAGAGTGTTCCCCAATAATGTTTTTTCGCCCATCTCCTACCATTTTCGAAAAAAGGAGCAAAGTCATTTTTAAAATTTCAAAAGTCGAAATTTGGAAAAATGTCGCCTATTTAAAAAAAACACACTTTTGCGACTTTTGAATATTGGACATTCATAGAAATAGCCGGAAGAGTGTTCCCCAATAATGTTTTTTCGCCCATCTCCTACCATTTTCGAAAAAAGGAGCAAAGTCCCTTTTAAAATTTCAAAAGTCCAAATTTGGAAAAATGTCGCCTATTTTAAAAAAAACACACTTTTGCGACTTTTGAATATTGGATATTCAAAGAAATGGCCGGAATAGTGTTCCCCAATAATTTTCTTTCGCAATTTTTCTACCATTTTCGGAAAAAGAAGCAAGGTCCTTTTTAAAATTTCAAAAGTTGAAATTTGGAAAAATGTCGCCTATTTTCAAAAAAACACACTGTTTTGTCTTTTGAATATTGGACATTCATAGAAATGGCCTGAGGAGTGTTCTCCAATAATTTTTTTCGCCCATCAACTACCATTTTCGGAAAAAGGAGCAAAGTCCTTTTTAACATATCAAAAGTCGAAATTCGGAAAAATTTGTCCTATTTTCAAAAAAACACACTTTTGCGACTTTTGAATATTGGACATTCATAGAAATGGCCTAAGGAGTGTTCTCCAATAACGTTTTTTTGCCCATCTCCTACCATTTTCGAAAAAAGGAGCAAAGTCCTTTTTAAAATTTCAAAAGTCGAAATTCGGAAAAATGTGTCCTATTTTGAAAAAAACACACTGTTGCGACTTTTGAATATTGGACATTCATAAAAATGGCCTGAGGAGTGTTCCCCAATAATGTTTTTTCGCCCATCTCCTACCATTTTCGAAAAAAGGAGCAAAGTCCTTTTTAAAATTTCAAAAGTCGAAATTTTAAAAATGTCGCCTATTTAAAAAAAAAAACACTTTTGCGACTTTTGAATATTGGACAGTCATAGAAATGGCCTAAGGAGTGTTCTCCAATAATTTTTTTCGCCCATCACCGACCATTTTCGGAAAAAGGAGCAAAGTCTTTTTTAAAATTTCAAAAGTCGAAATTTGGAAAAATGTAGCCTATTTAAAAAAAAACACACTGTTGCAACTTTTGAATATTGGACATTCATAGGGATGGCCGGAATAGTGTTCCCCTATAATTTTTTTCGCCCATCACCTATCATTTTCGGAAAAAGGAGCAAAATCTTTTTTAAAATTTCAAAAGTCGAAATTTGGAAAAATGTCGCCTATTTTAAAAAAAAACACTTTTGCGACTTTTGAATATTGTACATTCATAGAAATGGCCGGAAGAGTGTTCCCCAATAATGTTTTTTCGCCCATCACCGACCATTTTCGGAAAAAGGAGCAAAGTCTTTTTTAAAATTTCAAAAGTCGAAATTTGGAAAAATGTAGCCTATTTAAAAAAAAAACACACTGTTGCGACTTTTGAATATTGGACATTCATAGGGATGGCCGGAATAGTGTTCCTCTATAATTTTTTTAGCCCATCACCTATCATTTTCGGAAAAAGGAGCAAAGTCTTTTTTAAAATTTCAAAAGTCGAAATTCGGAAAAATGTGTCCTATTTTGAAAATAACACACTTTTGCGACTTTTGAATATTGGACATTCATAAAAATGGCCTGAGGAGTGTTCTCCAATAATTTTTTTCGCCCATCACCAACCATTTTCGGAAAAAGGAGCAAAGTCTTTTTTAAAATTTCAAAAGTCGAAATTTGGAAAAATGTAGCCTATTTAAAAAAAAAACACACTGTTGCGACTTTTGAATATTGGACATTCATAGGGATGGCCGGAATAGTGTTCCCCTATAATTTTTTTCGCCCATCACCTACCATTTTTGGAAAAAGGAGCAAAGTCTTTTTTAAAATTTCAAAAGTCGAAATTCGGAAAAATGTGTCCTATTTAAAAAAAAACAAACTGTTGCGACTTTTGAATATTGGAAATTCATAGAAATGGCCTCAGGAGTGTTCTCCAATAATTTTTTTCGCCCATCACTTACCATTTTCGGAAAAATTGGCAAAGTCGTTTTTAAAATTTCAAAAGTCGAAATTTGGAAAAATTTCGCTATTTTCAAAAAAAAACACGCTATTGCGACTTTTGAATATTGTACACTCATAGAAATGGCCTGAGGAGATTTCTTCTATAATGTTTTTTCGGCCATCTCTTACCATTATCGAAAAAAGGAGCAAAGTCCATTTTAAAATTTCAAAAGTCGAAATTCGGAAAAATATGTCCTATTTAAAAAAAAACAAACTGTTGCGACTTTTGAATATTGGAAATTCATAGAAATGGCCTCAGGAGTGTTCTCCAATAATTTTTTTCGCCCATCACCTACCATTTTCGGAAAAAGGAGCAAAGTCTTTTTTAAAATTTCAATAGTCGAAATTTGGAAAAATGTCGCCTATTTTCAAAAAAACACACTGTTAAGACTTTTGAATATTGGACACTCATAGAAATGGCCTGAGGAGATTTCTTCTATAATGTTTTTTCGCCCATCTCCTACCATTATCGAAAAAAGGAGCAAAGTCCATTTTAAAATTTCAAAAGTCGAAATTTGGAAAAATGTCGCCTATTTTCAAAATAACACACTTTTGCGACTTTTGAATATTGGACATTCATAGAAATGGCCTGAGGAGTGTTCTCCAATAATTTTTTTCGCCCATCACCTACCATTTGCGGAAAAAGGAGCAGTCTTTTTTAAAATTTCAAAAGTCGAAATTTGGAAAAATGTCGCCTATTTTAAAAAAAACACTTTTGCGACTTTTGAATATTGGACATTCATAGAAATGGCCTGAGGAGTGTTCTCCAATAATTTTTTTTCGCCCATCTCCTACCATTTTCGGAAAAAGGAGCAAAGTCTTTTTTAAAATTTCAAAAGACGAAATTTGGAAAAATGTCGCCTATTTTCAAAATAACACACTTTTGCGACTTTTGAATATTGGACATTCATAGAAATGGCCTGAGGAGTGTTCTCCAATAATTTTTTTCGCCCATCACCTACCATTTGCGGAAAAAGGAGCAGTCTTTTTTAAAATTTCAAAAGTCGAAATTTGGAAAAATGTCGCCTATTTTCAAAAAAACACACTTTTGCGACTTTTGAATATTGGACATTAATAGAAATGGCCGGAAGAGTGTTCCCCAATAATTTTTTTTCGCCCATCTCCTACCATTTTCGGAAAAAGGAGCAAAGTCTTTTTTAAAATTTCAAAAGACGAAATTTGGAAAAATGTCGCCTATTTTCAAAATAACACACTTTTGCGACTGTTGAATATTGGACATTCATAGAAATGGCCTCAGGAGTGTTCTCCAATAATTTTTTTCACCCATCACTTACCGTTTTCGGGAAAAGGAGCAGTCTTTTTTAAAATTTCCTGAAGAGTGTTTCCAAATAATGTTTTTTTCGCCCATCACCTACCATTTTCGGAAAAAGGAGCAAAGTCCTTTTTAAAATTTCAAAAGTCGAAATTTTAAAAATGTCGCCTATTTTAAAAAAAACACTTTTGCGACTTTTGAATATTGGACATTCATAGAAATGGCCTGAGGAGTGTTCTCCAATATTTTTTTTCGCCCATCACCTACCATTTTCGGAAAAAGGAGCAGTCTTTTTTAAAATTTCAAAAGTCGAAATTTGGAAAAATGTCGCTTATTGTCAAAAAAAACACACTTTTGAATATTGGACATTCATAGGGATGGCCTTCCGGCCAAATAATTTGTTTTTTTCCATCTCCTAACATTTTCGGAAAAAGGAGCAAAGTCCTTTTTAAGATTTCAAAAGTCCAAATTTGGAAAAATGTCGCCCATTTTCAAAAAAACACACTGTTGCGACTTTGAATATTGGACATTCATAGGGATGGCCGGAAAAGTGTTCCCCAATAATTTTTTTTCGCAAATTTTCTACCATTTTCGGAAAAAGGAGCAAAGTCCTTTTTAAAATATCAAAATTCGAAATTTGGAAAAATGTCGCCTATTTTCAAAAAAAAAAACATACTGTTGCGACTTTTGAATATTGGACATTCATAGAAATGGCCTGAGGAGTGTTTTCCAATAATTTTATTCGCCCATCACCTACCAATTTCGGAAAAAGGAGCAAAGTCCTTTTTAAAATTTCAAAAGTCGAAATTTGGAAAAATGTCGCCTATTTCCAAAAAAAACACGCTTTTGCGACTTTTGAATATTGTACATTCATAGAAGTGGCCAGAAGAGTGTTCCCCAATAATGTTTTTTCGCCCATCTCCTACCATTTTCGAAAAAAGGAGCAAAGTCATTTTTAAAATTTCAAAAGTCGAAATTTGGAAAAATGTCGCCTATTTAAAAAAAACACACTTTTGCGACTTTTGAATATTGGACATTCATAGAAATAGCCGGAAGAGTGTTCCCCAATAATGTTTTTTCGCCCATCTCCTACCATTTTCGAAAAAAGGAGCAAAGTCCCTTTTAAAATTTCAAAAGTCCAAATTTGGAAAAATGTCGCCTATTTAAAAAAAAACACACTTTTGCGACTTTTGAATATTGGATATTCAAAGAAATGGCCGGAATAGTGTTCCCCAATAATTTTCTTTCGCAATTTTTCTACCATTTTCGGAAAAAGAAGCAAGGTCCTTTTTAAAATTTCAAAAGTTGAAATTTGGAAAAATGTCGCCTATTTTCAAAAAAACACACTGTTTTGTCTTTTGAATATTGGACATTCATAGAAATGGCCTGAGGAGTGTTCTCCAATAATTTTTTTCGCCCATCAACTACCATTTTCGGAAAAAGGAGCAAAGTCCTTTTTAACATATCAAAAGTCGAAATTCGGAAAAATTTGTCCTATTTTCAAAAAAACACACTTTTGCGACTTTTGAATATTGGACATTCATAGAAATGGCCTAAGGAGTGTTCTCCAATAACGTTTTTTTGCCCATCTCCTACCATTTTCGAAAAAAGGAGCAAAGTCCTTTTTAAAATTTCAAAAGTCGAAATTCGGAAAAATGTGTCCTATTTTGAAAAAAACACACTGTTGCGACTTTTGAATATTGGACATTCATAAAAATGGCCTGAGGAGTGTTCCCCAATAATGTTTTTTCGCCCATCTCCTACCATTTTCGAAAAAAGGAGCAAAGTCCTTTTTAAAATTTCAAAAGTCGAAATTTTAAAAATGTCGCCTATTTAAAAAAAAAAACACTTTTGCGACTTTTGAATATTGGACAGTCATAGAAATGGCCTGAGGAGTGTTCTCCAATAATTTTTTTCGCCCATCACCGACCATTTTCGGAAAAAGGAGCAAAGTCTTTTTTAAAATTTCAAAAGTCGAAATTTGGAAAAATGTAGCCTATTTAAAAAAAAACACACTGTTGCAACTTTTGAATATTGGACATTCATAGGGATGGCCGGAATAGTGTTCCCCTATAATTTTTTTCGCCCATCACCTATCATTTTCGGAAAAAGGAGCAAAATCTTTTTTAAAATTTCAAAAGTCGAAATTTGGAAAAATGTCGCCTATTTAAAAAAAAAACACTTTTGCGACTTTTGAATATTGTACATTCATAGAAATGGCCGGAAGAGTGTTCCCCAATAATGTTTTTTCGCCCATCACCGACCATTTTCGGAAAAAGGAGCAAAGTCTTTTTTAAAATTTCAAAAGTCGAAATTTGGAAAAATGTAGCCTATTTAAAAAAAAAACACACTGTTGCGACTTTTGAATATTGGACATTCATAGGGATGGCCGGAATAGTGTTCCTCTATAATTTTTTTAGCCCATCACCTATCATTTTCGGAAAAAGGAGCAAAGTCTTTTTTAAAATTTCAAAAGTCGAAATTCGGAAAAATGTGTCCTATTTTGAAAATAACACACTTTTGCGACTTTTGAATATTGGACAATCATAAAAATGGCCTGAGGAGTGTTCTCCAATAATTTTTTTCGCCCATCACCAACCATTTTCGGAAAAAGGAGCAAAGTCTTTTTTAAAATTTCAAAAGTCGAAATTTGGAAAAATGTAGCCTATTTAAAAAAAAAACACACTGTTGCGACTTTTGAATATTGGACATTCATAGGGATGGCCGGAATAGTGTTCCCCTATAATTTTTTTCGCCCATCACCTACCATTTTTGGAAAAAGGAGCAAAGTCTTTTTTAAAATTTCAAAAGTCGAAATTCGGAAAAATGTGTCCTATTTAAAAAAAAACAAACTGTTGCGACTTTTGAATATTGGAAATTCATAGAAATGGCCTCAGGAGTGTTCTCCAATAATTTTTTTCGCCCATCACTTACCATTTTCGGAAAAATTGGCAAAGTCGTTTTTAAAATTTCAAAAGTCGAAATTTGGAAAAATTTCGCTATTTTCAAAAAAAAACACGCTATTGCGACTTTTGAATATTGTACACTCATAGAAATGGCCTGAGGAGATTTCTTCTATAATGTTTTTTCGGCCATCTCTTACCATTATCGAAAAAAGGAGCAAAGTCCATTTTAAAATTTCAAAAGTCGAAATTCGGAAAAATATGTCCTATTTAAAAAAAAACAAACTGTTGCGACTTTTGAATATTGGAAATTCATAGAAATGGCCTCAGGAGTGTTCTCCAATAATTTTTTTCGCCCATCACCTACCATTTTCGGAAAAAGGAGCAAAGTCTTTTTTAAAATTTCAATAGTCGAAATTTGGAAAAATGTCGCCTATTTTCAAAAAAACACACTGTTAAGACTTTTGAATATTGGACACTCATAGAAATGGCCTGAGGAGATTTCTTCTATAATGTTTTTTCGCCCATCTCCTACCATTATCGAAAAAAGGAGCAAAGTCCATTTTAAAATTTCAAAAGTCGAAATTTGGAAAAATGTCGCCTATTGTCAAAAAAAAAAACACACTTTTGAATATTGGACATTCATAAGGCTGGCCTTCCGGCCAAATAATTTGTTTTTTCCCATCTCCTACCATTTTCGGAAAAATGAGCAAAGTTCTTTTTAACATTTCAAAAGTCCAAATTTGGAAAAATTTCGCTATTTTCAAAAAAAAAACGCTTTTGCGACTTTTGAATATTGTACATTCATAGAAATGGCCGGAAGAGTGTTCCCCAATAATGTTTTTTCGCCCATCTCCTACCATTTTCGAAAAAAAGAGCAAAGTTCTTTTTAAAATTTCAAAAGTCGAAATTTGGAAAAATGTCGCCTGTTTTAAAAAAAACACACTTTTGCGACTTTTGAATATTGGACATTCATAGAAATGGCCTGAGGAGTGTTCTCCAATAATTTTTTTCGCCAATCACCTACCATTTTCGGAAAAAGGAGCAGTCTTTTTTAAAATTTCAAAACTCGAAATTTGGAAAAATGTCGCCTATTTCCAAAAAAAAACACGCTTTTGCGACTTTTGAATATTGTACATTCATAGAAATGGCCGGAAGAGTGTTCCCCAATAATGTTTTTTCGCCCATCTCCTACCATTTTCGAAAAAAGGAGCAAAGTCCTTTTTAAAATTTCAAAAGTCGAAATTTGGAAAAATGTCGCCTATTTAAAAAAAAAACACACTTTTGCGACTTTTGAATATTGGACATTCATAGAAATAGCCGGAAGAGTGTTCCCCAATAATGTTTTTTCGCCCATCTCCTACCATTTTCGAAAAAAGGAGCAAAGTCCTTTTTAAAATTTCAAAAGTCCAAATTTGGAAAAATGTCGCCTATTTTAAAAAAAACACACTTTTGCGACTTTTGAATATTGGATATTCAAAGAAATGGCCGGAATAGTGTTCCCCAATAATTTTCTTTCGCAAATTTTCTACCATTTTCGGAAAAAGAAGCAAGGTCCTTTTTAAAATTTCAAAAGTTGAAATTTGGAAAAATGTCGCCTATTTTCAAAAAAACACACTGTTTTGTCTTTTGAATATTGGACATTCATAGATATGGCCTGAGGAGTGTTCTCCAATAATTTTTTTCGCCCATCAACTACCATTTTCGGAAAAAGGAGCAGAGTCCTTTTTAAAATATCAAAAGTCGAAATTCGGAAAAATGTGTCCTATTTTCAAAATAACACACTTTTGCGACTTTTGAATATTGGACATTCATAGAAATGGCCTAAGGAGTGTTCTCCAATAATGTTTTTTCACCCATCTCCTACCATTTTCGAAAAAAGGAGCAAAGTCCTTTTTAAAATTTCAAAAGTCGAAATTTGGAAAAATGTAGCCTATTTAAAAAAAAACACACTGTTGCGACTTTTGAATATTGGACATTCATAGGGATGGCCGGAATAGTGTTCCCCTATAATTTTTTTCGCCCATCACCTACCATTTTTGGAAAAAGGAGCAAAGTCTTTTTTAAAATTTTAAAAGTCGAAATTCGGAAAAATGTGTCCTATTTAAAAAAAAACAAACTGTTGCGACTTTTGAATATTGGAAATTCATAGAAATGGCCTCAGGAGTGTTCTCCAATAATTTTTTTCGCCCATCTCTTACCATTATCGAAAAAAGGAGCAAAGTCCATTTTAAAATTTCAAAAGTCGAAATTTGGAAAAATGTCGCCTATTGTCAAAAAAAAACACACTTTTGAATATTGGACATTCATAAGGCTGGCCTTCCGGCCAAATAATTTGTTTTTTCCCATCTCCTACCATTTTCGGATAAAGGAGCAAAGTCCTTTTTAAAAGTTCAAAAGTCGAAATTTGGAAAAATGTCGCCTATTGTCAAAAAAAAAAACACTTTTGAATATTGGACATTCATAGGGATGGCCTTCCGGCAAAATAATTTGTTTTTTCCCATCTCCTACCATTTTCGGAAAAAGGAGCAAAGTTCTTTTTAACATTTCAAAAGTCCAAATTTGGAAAAATTTCGCTATTTTCAAAAAAAAACGCTTTTGCGACTTTTGAATATTGTACATTCATAGAAATGGCCGGAAGAGTGTTCCCCAATAATGTTTTTTCGCCCATCTCCTACCATTTTCGAAAAAAGGAGCAAAGTTCTTTTTAAAAGTTCAAAAGTCGAAATTTGGAAAAATGTAGCCTATTTTCAAAAAAACACACTTTTGCGACTATTGAATATTGGACATTCATAGAAATGACCTGAGGAGTGTTCTCCAATAATTTTTTTCGCCCATCACCTACCATTTGCGGAAAAAGGAGCAGTCTTTTTTAAAATTTCAAAAGTCGAAATTTGGAAAAATGTCGCCTATTTTCAAAAAACACACTTTTGCGACTTTTGAATATTGGACATTCATAGAAATGGCCGGAAAAGTGTTCCCCAATAATGTTTTTTTGCCCATCTCCTACCATTTTCGAAAAAAGGAGCAAAGTCCTTTTTAAAAGTTCAAAAGTCGAAATTTGGAAAAATGTCGCCTATTGTCAAAAAAAAAACACTTTTGAATATTGGACATTCATAGGGATGGCCTTCCGGCAAAATAATTTGTTTTTTCCCATCTCCTACCATTTTCGGAAAAAGGAGCAAAGTTCTTTTTAACATTTCAAAAGTCCAAATTTGGAAAAATTTCGCTATTTTAAAAAAAAAACGCTTTTGCGACTTTTGAATATTGTACATTCATAGAAATGGCCGGAAGAGTGTTCCCCAATAATGTTTTTTCGCCCATCTCCTACCATTTTCGAAAAAAGGAGCAAAGTCCTTTTTAAAATTTCAAAAGTCGAAATTTGGAAAAATGTCGCCTATTTAAAAAAAAAACACACTTTTGCGACTTTTGAATATTGGACATTCATAGAAATAGCCGGAAGAGTGTTCCCCAATAATAATTTTTCGCCCATCTCCTACCATTTTCGAAAAAAGGAGCAAAGTCCTTTTTAAAATTTCAAAAGTCCAAATTTGGAAAAATGTCGCCTATTTTAAAAAAAACACACTTTTGCGACTTTTGAATATTGGATATTCAAAGAAATGGCCGGAATAGTGTTCCCCAATAATTTTCTTTCGCAAATTTTCTACCATTTTCGGAAAAAGAAGCAAGGTCCTTTTTAAAATTTCAAAAGTTGAAATTTGGAAAAATGTCGCCTATTTTCAAAAAAACACACTGTTTTGTCTTTTGAATATTGGACATTCATAGAAATGGCCTGAGGAGTGTTCTCCAATAATTTTTTTCGCCCATCAACTACCATTTTCGGAAAAAGGAGCAAAGTCCTTTTTAAAATATCAAAAGTCGAAATTCGGAAAAATGTGTCCTATTTTCAAAAAAACACACTTTTGCGTTTTTTGAATATTGGACATTCATAGAAATGGCCTAAGGAGTGTTCTCCAATAATGTTTTTACGCCCATCTCCTACCATTTTCGAAAAAAGGAGCAAAGTCCTTTTTAAAATTTCAAAAGTCGAAATTTTAAAAATGTCGCCTATTTAAAAAAAAAACACTTTTGCGACTTTTGAATATTGGACAGTCATAGAAATGGCCTGAGGAGTGTTCTCCAATAATTTTTTTCGCCCATCACCGACCATTTTCGGAAAAAGGAGCAAAGTCTTTTTTAAAATTTCAAAAGTCGAAATTTGGAAAAATGTCGCCTATTGTCAAAAAAAAACACTTTTGAATATTGGACATTCATAGGGATGGCCTTTCGGCAAAATAATTTGTTTTTTCCCATCTCCTACCATTTTCGGAAAAAGGAGCAAAGTTCTTTTTAACATTTCAAAAGTCCAAATTTGGAAAAATTTCGCTATTTTCAAAAAAAAACGCTTTTGCGACTTTTGAATATTGTACATTCATAGAAATGGCCGGAAGAGTGTTCCCCAATAATGTTTTTTCGCCCATCTCCTACCATTTTCGAAAAAAGGAGCAAAGTTCTTTTTAAAATTTCAAAAGTCGAAATTTGGAAAAATGTCGCCTATTTTAAAAAAAACACACTTTTGCGACCTTTGAATATTGGACATTCATAAAAATGGCCTGAGGAGTGTTCTCCAATAATTTTTTTCGCCAATCACCTACCATTTTCGGAAAAAGGAGCAGTCTTTTTTAAAATTTCAAAACTCGAAATTTGGAAAAATGTCGCCTATTTCCAAAAAAAACACGCTTTTGCGACTTTTGAATATTGTACATTCATAGAAATGGCCGGAAGAGTGTTTCCCAATAATGTTTTTTCGCCCATCTCCTACCATTTTCGAAAAAAGGAGCAAAGTCCTTTTTAAAATTTCAAAAGTCCAAATTTGGAAAAATGTCGCCTATTTTAAAAAAAACACACTTTTGCGACTTTTGAATATTGGACATTCAAAGAAATGGCCGGAATAGTGTTCCCCAATAATTTTCTTTCGCAAATTTTCTACCATTTTCGGAAAAAGAAGCAAGGTCCTTTTTAAAATTTCAAAAGTTGAAATTTGGAAAAATGTCGCCTATTTTCAAAAAAACACACTGTTTTGTCTTTTGAATATTGGACATTCATAGAAATGGCCTGAGGAGTGTTCTCCAATAATTTTTTTCGCCCATCAACTACCATTTTCGGAAAAAGGAGCAAAGTCCTTTTTAAAATATCAAAAGTCGAAATTCGGAAAAATGTGTCCTATTTTCAAAAAAACACACTTTTGCGACTTTTGAATATTGGACATTCATAGAAATGGCCTAAGGAGTGTTCTCCAATAATGTTTTTACGCCCATCTCCTACCATTTTCGAAAAAAGGAGCAAAGTCCTTTTTAAAATTTCAAAAGTCGAAATTTTAAAAATGTCGCCTATTTAAAAAAAAAACACTTTTGCGACTTTTGAATATTGGACAGTCATAGAAATGGCCTGAGGAGTGTTCTCCAATAATTTTTTTCGCCCATCACCGACCATTTTCGGAAAAAGGAGCAAAGTCTTTTTTAAAATTTCAAAAGTCGAAATTTGGAAAAATGTCGCCTATTGTCAAAAAAAAACACTTTTGAATATTGGACATTCATAGGGATGGCCTTTCGGCAAAATAATTTGTTTTTTCCCATCTCCTACCATTTTCGGAAAAAGGAGCAAAGTTCTTTTTAACATTTCAAAAGTCCAAATCTGGAAAAATTTCGCTATTTTCAAAAAAAGACGCTTTTGCGACTTTTGAATATTGTACATTCATAGAAATGGCCGGAAGAGTGTTCCCCAATAATGTTTTTTCGCCCATCTCCTACCATTTTCGAAAAAAGGAGCAAAGTTCTTTTTAAAATTTCAAAAGTCGAAATTTGGAAAAATGTCGCCTATTTTAAAAAAAACACACTTTTGCGACTTTTGAATATTGGACATTCATAGAAATGGCCGGAACAGTGTTCTCCAATAATGTTTTTTCGCCCATCTCCTACCATTTTCGAAAAAAGGAGCAAAGTCCTTTTTAAAATTTCAAAAGTCGAAATTTGGAAAAATGTCGCCTATTGTCAAAAAAAAACACTTTTGAATATTGGACATTCATAGGGATGGCCTTTCGGCAAAATAATTTGTTTTTTCCCATCTCCTACCATTTTCGGAAAAAGGAGCAAAGTTCTTTTTAACATTTCAAAAGTCCAAATCTGGAAAAATTTCGCTATTTTCAAAAAAAGACGCTTTTGCGACTTTTGAATATTGTACATTCATAGAAATGGCCTGAGGAGTGTTCTCCAATAATTTTTTTCGCCAATCACCTACCATTTTCGGAAAAAGGAGCAGTCTTTTTTAAAATTTCAAAACTCGAAATTTGGAAAAATGTCGCCTATTTCCAAAAAAAACACGCTTTTGCGACTTTTGAATATTGTACATTCATAGAAATGGCCGGAACAGTGTTCTCCAATAATGTTTTTTCGCCCATCTCCTACCATTTTCGAAAAAAGGAGCAAAGTCCTTTTTAAAATTTCAAAAGTCGAAATTTGGAAAAATGTCGCCTATTTAAAAAAAAAAAACACTTTTGCGACTTTTGAATATTGGACATTCATAGAAATAGCCGGAAGAGTGTTCCCCAATAATGTTTTTTCGCCCATCTCCTACCATTTTCGAAAAAAGGAGCAAAGTCCTTTTTAAAATTTCAAAAGTCCAAATTTGGAAAAATGTCGCCTATTTTAAAAAAAACACACTTTTGCGACTTTTGAATATTGGATATTCAAAGAAATGGCCGGAATAGTGTTCCCCAATAATTTTCTTTCGCAAATTTTCTACCATTTTCGGAAAAAGAAGCAAGGTCCTTTTTAAAATTTCAAAAGTTGAAATTTGGAAAAATGTCGCCTATTTTCAAAAAAACACACTGTTTTGTCTTTTGAATATTGGAAATTCATAGAAATGGCCTGAGGAGTGTTCTCCAATAAATTTTTTCGCCCATCAACCACCATTTTCGGAAAAAGGAGCAAAGTCCTTTTTAAAATATCAAAAGTCGAAATTCGGAAAAATGTGTCCTATTTTGAAAAAAACACACTGTTGCGACTTTTGAATATTGGACATTCATAAAAATGGCCTGAGGAGTGTTCTCCAATAATGTTTTTTCGCCCATCTCCTACCATTTTCGAAAAAAGGAGCAAAGTCCTTTTTAAAATTTCAAAAGTCCAAATTTGGAAAAATGTCGCCTATTTTAAAAAAAAACACACTTTTGCGACTTTTGAATATTGGATATTCAAAGAAATGGCCGGAATAGTGTTCCCCAATAATTTTCTTTCGCAAATTTTCTACCATTTTCGGAAAAAGAAGCAAGGTCCTTTTTAAAATTTCAAAAGTTGAAATTTGGAAAAATGTCGCCTATTTTCAAAAAAACACACTGTTTTGTCTTTTGAATATTGGAAATTCATAGAAATGGCCTGAGGAGTGTTCTCCAATAAATTTTTTCGCCCATCAACCACCATTTTCGGAAAAAGGAGCAAAGTCCTTTTTAAAATATCAAAAGTCGAAATTCGGAAAAATGTGTCCTATTTTGAAAAAAACACGCTTTTGCGACTTTTGAATATTGTACATTCATAGAAATGGCCGGAACAGTGTTCTCCAATAATGTTTTTTCGCCCATCTCCTACCATTTTCGAAAAAAGGAGCAAAGTCCTTTTTAAAATTTCAAAAATCGAAATTCGGAAAAATGTGTCCTATTTTGAAAAAAACACACTGTTGCGACTTTTGAATATTGGACATTCATAAAAATGGCCTGAGGAGTGTTCCCCAATAATGTTTTTTCGCCCATCTCCTACCATTTTCGAAAAAAGGAGCAAAGTCCTTTTTAAAATTTCAAAAGTCGAAATTTTAAAAATGTCGCCTATTTAAAAAAAAAACACTTTTGCGACTTTTGAATATTGGACAGTCATAGAAATGGCCTGAGGAGTGTTCTCCAATAATATTTTTCGCCCATCACCGCCCATTTTCGGAAAAAGGAGCAAAGTCTTTTTTAAAATTTCAAAAGTCGAAATTTGGAAAAATGTAGCCTATTTAAAAAAAAAACACACTGTTGCGACTTTTGAATATTGGACATTCATAGGGATGGCCGGAATAGTGTTCCCCTATAATTTTTTTCGCCCATCACCTACCATTTTCGGAAAAAGGAGCAAAGTCTTTTTTAAAATTTCAAAAGTCGAAATTTGGAAAAATGTCGCCTATTTAAAAAAAAACACACTTTTGCGACTTTTGAATATTGTACATTCATAGAAATGGCCGGAAGAGTGTTCTCCAATAATGTTTTTTCGCCCATCTCCTACCATTTTCGAAAAAAGGAGAAAAGTCCTTTTTAAAATTTCAAAAGTCGAAATTTTAAAAATGTCGCCTATTTAAAAAAAAAAAAACACTTTTGCGACTTTTGAATATTGGACAGTCATAGAAATGGCCTGAGGAGTGTTCTCCAATAATTTTTTTCGCCCATCTCCTACCATATTCGAAAAAAGGAGCAAAGTCTTTTTTAAAATTTCAAAAGACGAAATTTGGAAAAATGTCGCCTATTTTCAAAATAACACACTTTTGAGACTTTTGAATATTGGACATTCATAAAAATGGCCTGAGGAGTGTTCTCCAATAATTTTTTTCGCCCATCACCGACCATTTTCGGAAAAAGGAGCAAAGTCTTTTTTAAAATTTCAAAAGTCGAAATTTGGAAAAATGTAGCCTATTTAAAAAAAAAACACACTGTTGCGACTTTTGAATATTGGACATTCATAGGGATGGCCGGAATAGTGTTCCTCTCTAATTTTTTTCGCCCATCACCTACCATTTTCGGAAAAAGGAGCAAAGTCTTTTTTAAAATTTCAAAAGTCGAAATTCGGAAAAATGTGTCCTATTTTGAAAAAAACACACTGTTGCGACTTTTGAATATTGGACATTCATAAAAATGGCCTGAGGAGTGTTCCCCAATAATGTTTTTTCGCCCATCTCCTACCATTTTCGAAAAAAGGAGCAAAGTCCTTTTTAAAATTTCAAAAGTCCAAATTTGGAAAAATGTCGCCTATTTTAAAAAAAACACACTGTTGCGACTTTTGAATATTGGACATTCATAGGGATGGCCGGAATAGTGTTCCTCTATAATTTTTTTCGCCCATCACCTACCATTTTCGGAAAAAGGAGCAAAGTCTTTTTTAAAATTTCAAAAGTCGAAATTTGGAAAAATTTCGCTATTTTCAAAAAAAACGCGCTTTTGCGACTTTTGAATATTGTACACTCATAGAAATGGCCTGAGGAGATTTCTTCTATAATGTTTTTTCGGCCATCTCTTACCATTATCGAAAAAAGGAGCAAAGTCCATTTTAAAATTTCAAAAGTCGAAATTTGGAAAAATGTCGCCTATTGTCAAAAAAAACACACTTTTGAATATTGGACATTCATAAGGCTGGCCTTCCGGCCAAATAATTTGTTTTTTCCCATCTCCTACCATTTTCGGATAAAGGAGCAAAGTCCTTTTTAACATTTCAAAAGTCCAAATTTGGTAAAATGTAGCCTATTTTCAAAAAAACACACTGTTGCGACTATTGAATATTGGACATTCATAGAAATGGCCTGAGGAGTGTTCTCCAATAATTTTTTTCGCCCATCACCTACCATTTGCGGAAAAAGGAGCAGTCTTTTTTAAAATTTCAAAAGTCGAAATTTGGAAAAATGTCGCCTATTTTCAAAAAAAACACACTTGCGACTTTTGAATATTGGACATTCATAGAA
Organism: Epicampocera succincta; assembly: GCA_932526305.1. Classification (NCBI taxonomy): domain Eukaryota; kingdom Metazoa; phylum Arthropoda; class Insecta; order Diptera; family Tachinidae; genus Epicampocera; species Epicampocera succincta. The sequence goes on from OW052036.1 coordinate 42,539,435, forward strand.
ATGGCCGGAAGAGTGTTCCCCAATAATGTTTTTTTGCCCATCTCCTACCATTATCGAAAAAAGGAGCAAAGTCCTTTTTAAAAGTTCAAAAGTCGAAATTTGGAAAAATGTCGCCTATTGTCAAAAAAAAAACACTTTTGAATATTGGACATTCATAGGGATGGCCTTCCGGCAAAATAATTTGTTTTCTCCCATCTCCTACCATTTTCGGAAAAAGGAGCAAAGTTCTTTTTAACATTTCAAAAGTCCAAATTTAGAAAAATTTCGCTATTTTCAAAAAAACACGCTTTTGCGACTTTTGAATATTGTACATTCATAGAAATGGCCGGAAGAGTGTTCCCCAATAATGTTTTTTCGCCCATCTCCTACCATTTTCGGAAAAATTAGCAAAGTCGTTTTTAAAATTTCAAAAGTCGAAATTTGGAAAAATTTCGCTATTTTCAAAAAAAACGCGCTTTTGCGACTTCTGAATATTGTACACTCATAGAAATGGCCTGAGGAGATTTCTTCTATAATGTTTTTTCGGCCATCTCTTACCATTATCGAAAAAAGGAGCAAAGTCCATTTTAAAATTTCAAAAGTCGAAATTTGGAAAAATGTCGCCTATTGTCAAAAAAAACACACTTTTGAATATTGGACATTCATAAGGCTGGCCTTCCGGCCAAATAATTTGTTTTCTCCCATCTCCTACCATTTTCGGAAAAAGGAGCAAAGTCCTTTTTAACATTTCAAAAGTCCAAATTTGGAAAAATGTAGCCTATTTTCAAAAAAACACACTGTTGCGACTATTGAATATTGGACATTCATAGAAATGGCCTGAGGAGTGTTCTCCAATAATTTTTTTCGCCCATCACCTACCATTTGCGGAAAAAGGAGCAGTCTTTTTTAAAATTTCAAAAGTCGAAATTTGGAAAAATGTCGCCTATTTTCAAAAAAAACACACTTGCGACTTTTGAATATTGGACATTCATAGAAATGGCCGGAAGAGTGTTCCCCAATAATGTTTTTTTGCCCATCTCCTACCATTTTCGAAAAAAGGAGCAAAGTCCTTTTTAAAAGTTCAAAAGTCGATATTTGGAAAAATGTCGCCTATTGTCAAAAAAAAAACACTTTTGAATATTGGACATTCATAGGGATGGCCTTCCGGCAAAATAATTTGTTTTTTCCCATCTCCTACCATTTTCGGAAAAAGGAGCAAAGTTCTTTTTAACATTTCAAAAGTCGAAATTTGGAAAAATGTCGCCTATTGTGAAAAAAAACACACTTTTGAATATTGGACATTCATAAGGCTGGCCTTCCGGCCAAATAATTTGTTTTTTCCCATCTCCTACCATTTTCGGATAAAGGAGCAAAGTCCTTTTTAACATTTCAAAAGTCCAAATTTAGAAAAATTTCGCTATTTTCAAAAAAAACACGCTTTTGCGACTTTTGAATATTGTACATTCATAGAAATGGCCGGAAGAGTGTTCCCCAATAATGTTTTTTCGCCCATCTCCTACCATTTCCGAAAAAAAGAGCAAAGTTCTTTTTAAAATTTCAAAAGTCGAAATTTGGAAAAATGTCGCCTATTTTAAAAAAAACACACTTTTGCGACTTTTGAATATTGGACATTCATAGAAATGGCCTGAGGAGTGTTCTCCAATAATTTTTTTCGCCAATCACCTACCATTTTCGGAAAAAGGAGCAGTCTTTTTTAAAATTTCAAAACTCGAAATTTGGAAAAATGTCGCTTATTTAAAAAAAAACACACTTTTGCGCCTTTGAATATTGGACATTCATAGAAATGGTTGGAAGAGTGTTCCCCAATAATGTTTTTTTGCCAATCTCCTACCATTTTCGAAAAAAAGAGCAAAGTCCTTTTTAAAATTTCAAAAGTCGAAATTTGGAAAAAAAACACACTTCTGAAAATTGGACATTCATAAGCATGGCCTTCCGGCATAATAATTTGTTTTTTCCCATCTCCTAACATTTTCGGAAAAAGGAGCAAAGTCCTTTTTAACATTTCAAAAGTCCAAATTTGGAAAAATGTCGCCCATTTTCAAAAAAACACACTGTTGCGACTTTCAATATTGGACATTCATAGGGATGGCCGGAATAGTGTTCCCCAATAATTTTTTTTCGCAAATTTTTTACCATTTTCGGAAAAAGGAGCAAAGTCCTTTTTAAAATATCAAAAGTCGAAATTTGGAAATATGTCGCCTATTTTCAAAAAAAACATACTGTTGCGACTTTTGAATATTGGACATTCATAGAAATGGCCTGAGGAGTGTTTTCCAATAATTTTTTTCGCCCATCACCTACCATTTTCGGAAAAAGGAGCAGTCTTTTTTAAAATTTCAAAAGTCGAAATTTGGAAAAATGTCGCCTATTTTCAAAAAAACACACTTTTGAATATTGGACATTCATAGGGCTGGCCGGAATAGTGTTCCCCAATAATTTTTTTTTGCAAATTTTCTACCATTTTCGAAAAAAGGAGCAAAGTCCTTTTTAAAATTTCAAAAGTCGAAATTTGGAAAAATGTCGCCTATTGTCAAAAAAAAACACACTTTTGAATATTGGACATTCATAAGGCTGGCCTCCCGCCCAAATAATTGGTTTTTTCCCATCTCCTACCATTTTCGGATAAAGGAGCAAAGTCCTTTTTAAGATTTCAAAAGTCCAAATTTGGAAAAATGTCGCCTATTTTCAAAAAAACACACTGTTAAGACTTTTGAATATTGGACACTCATGGAAATGGCCTGAGGAGATTTCTTCTATAATGTTTTTTCGCCCATCTCTTACCATTATCGAAAAAAGGAGCAAAGTCCATTTTAAAATTTCAATAGTCGAAATTTGGAAAAATGTCGCCTATTTTCAAAAAAAACACACTTTTGAATATTGGACATTCATAAGGCTGGCCTCCCGCCCAAATAATTGGTTTTTTCCCATCTCCTACCATTTTCGGATAAAGGAGCAAAGTCCTTTTTAAGATTTCAAAAGTCCAAATTTGGAAAAATGTAGCCTATTTTCAAAAAAACACACTGTTGCGACTTTTGAATATTGGACATTCATAGAAATGGCCTGAGGAGTGCTATCCAATAATTTTTTTCACCCATCACCTACCATTTTCGGAAAAAGGAGCAAAGTCCTTTTTAACATTTCAAAAGTCGAAATTTGGAAAAATGTCGCTTATTTAAAAAAAAAACACACTTTTGCGACTTTGAATATTGGACATTCATAGGGATGGCCGAAATAGTGTTCCCCAATAATTTTTTTTCCCAAATTTTCTACCATTTTCGGAAAAAGGAGCAAAGTCCTTTTTAAAATATCAAAAGTCGAAATTTGGAAAAATGTCGCCTATTTTCAAAAAAAACATACTGTTGCGACTTTTGAATATTGGACATTCATAGAAATGGCCTGAGGAGATTTCTTCTATAATGTTTTTTCGCCCATCTCCTACCATTATCGAAAAAAGGAGCAAAGTCCATTTTAAAATTTCAAAAGTCGAAATTTGGAAAAATGTCGCCTATTGTCAAAAAAAAACACATTTTTGAATATTGGACATTCATAAGGCTGGCCTTCCGGCCAAATAATTTGTTTTTGTTTTTTTTAAATTTCAAAAGTCGAAATTTGGAAAAATGTCGCCTATTTTAAAAAAAACACACTTTTGCGACTTTTGAATATTGGACATTCATAGAAATGGCCTGAGGAGTGTTCTCCAATAATTTTATTTCGCCCATCTCCTACCATTTTCGGAAAAAGGAGCAAAGTCTTTTTTAAAATTTCAAAAGTCGAAATTTTGAAAAATGTCGCCTATTTTCAAAATAACACACTTTTGCGACTTTTGAATATTGGACATTCATAAAAATGGCCTGAGGAACGTTCTCCAATAATTTTTTTCGCCCATCACCTACCATTTTCGGAAAAAGGAGCAAAGTCTTTTTTAAAATTTCAAAAGTCGAAATTTTGAAAAATGTCGCCTATTTTCAAAATAACACACTTTTGCGACTTTTGAATATTGGACATTCATAAAAATGGCCTGAGGAACGTTCTCCAATAATTTTTTTCGCCCATCACCTACCATTTTCGGAAAAAGGAGCAAAGTTCTTTTTAAAATTTCAAAAGTCGAAATTTGGAAAAATGTCGCCTATTTTCAAAATAACACACTTTTGCGACTTTTGAATATTGGACATTCATAGAAATGGCCTGAGGAGTGTTCTCCAATAATTTTATTTCGCCCATCTCCTACCATTTTCGGAAAAAGGAGCAAAGTCTTTTTTAAAATTTCAAAAGTCGAAATTTGAAAAAATTTCGCTTATTTTCAAAATAACACACTTTTGCGACTTTTGAATATTGGACATTCATAAAAATGGCCTGAGGAGTGTTCTCCAATAATTTTTTTCGCCCATCAATTACCATTTTCGGAAAAAGGAGCAAAGTCTTTTTTAAAATTTCAAAAGTCGAAATTTGGAAAAATGTAGCCTATTTAAAAAAAAAACACACTGTTGCGACTTTTGAATATTGGACATTCATAGGGATGGCCGGAATAGTGTTCCCCAATAATTTTATTCGCCCATCACCTACCATTTTCGGAAAAAGGAGCAAAGTCTTTTTTAAAATTTCAAAAGTCGAAATTCGGAAAAATGTGTCCTATTTAAAAAAAAACACACTGTTGCGACTTTTGAATATTGGACATTCATAGAAATGGCCTGAGGAGTGTTTTCCAATAATTTTTTTCGCCCATCACCTACCATTTTCGGAAAAAGGAGCAAAGTCTTTTTTAAAATTTCAAAAGTCGAAATTTGGAAAAATGTAGCCTATTTAAAAAAAAAAACACACTGTTGCGACTTTTGAATATTGGACATTCATAGGGAGGCCTTCCGGCAAAATAATTTGTTTTTTCCCATCTCCTAACATTTTCGGAAAAAGGAGCAAAGTCCTTTTTAACATTTCAAAAGTCCAAATTTGGGAAAATGTCGCCCATTTTCAAAAAAACACACTGTTGCGACTTTGAATATTGGACATTCATAGGGCTGGCCGGAATAGTGTTCCCCAATAATTTTTTTTTCCAAATTTTCTACCATTTTCGGAAAAAGGAGCAAAGTCCTTTTTAATATATCAAAAGTCGAAATTTGGAAAAATGTCGCCTATTTTCAAAAAAAACATACTGTTGCGACTTTTGAATATTGGACATTCATAGAAATGGCCTGAGGAGTGTTTTCCAATAATTTTATTCGCCCATCACCTACCATTTTCGGAAAAAGGAGCAGTCTTTTTTAAAATTTCAAAAGTCGAAATTTGGAAAAATGTCGCCTATTTTCAAAAAAACACACTGTTAAGACTTTTGAATATTGGACACTCATAGAAATGGCCTGAGGAGATTTCTTCTATAATGTTTTTTCGCCCATCTCCTACCATTATCGAAAAAAGGAGCAAAGTCCTTTTTAAAATTTCAAAAGTCGAAATTTGGAAAAATGTCGCCTATTGTCAAAAAAAACACATTTTTGAATATTGGACATTCATAAGGCTGGCCTTCCGGCCAAATAATTTGTTTTTTCCCATCTCCTACCATTTTCGAAAAAAGGAGCAAAGTCCTTTTTAAAATTTCAAAAGTCGAAATTTGGAAAAATGTCGCCTATTTTAAAAAAAACACACTTTTGCGACTTTTGAATATTGGACATTCATAGAAATGGCCTGAGGAGTGTTCTCCAATAATTTTATTTCGCCCATCTCCTACCATTTTCAGAAAAAGGAGCAAAGTCTTTTTTAAAATTTCAAAAGTCGAAATTTGGAAAAATGTCGCCTATTTTCAAAATACCACACTTTTGCGACTTTTGAATAGTGGACATTCATAAAAATGGCCTGAGGAACGTTCTCCAATAATTTTTTTCGCCCATCACCTACCATTTTCGGAAAAAGGAGCAAAGTCCTTTTTAAAATTTCAAAAGTCGAAATTTGGAAAAATGTCGCCTATTTTCAAAATAACACACTTTTGCGACTTTTGAATATTGGACATTCATAGAAATGGCCTCAGGAGTTTTCTCCAATAATTTTATTTCGCCCATCTCTTACCATTTTCGGAAAAAGGAGCAGTCTTTTTTAAAATTTCAAAAGTCGAAATTTGAAAAAATGTCGCTTATTTTCAAAATAACACACTTTTGCGACTTTTGAATATTGGACATTCATAGAAATGGCCTGAGGAGTGTTCTCCAATAATTTTTTTCGCCCATCACCTACCATTTTCGGAAAAAGGAGCAAAGTCCTTTTTAATATATCAAAAGTCGAAATTTGGAAAAATGTCGCCTATTTTCAAAAAAAACATACTGTTGCGACTTTTGAATATTGGACATTCATAGAAATGGCCTGAGGAGTGTTTTCCAATAATTTTATTCGCCCATCACCTACCATTTTCGGAAAAAGGAGCAAAGTCTTTTTTAAAATTTCAAAAGTCGAAATTTGGAAAAATGTCGCCTATTTTCAAAAAAACACACTTTTGAATATTGGACATTCATAGGGATTGCCGGAATAGTGTTCCCTAATAATTTTTTTTTCGCAAATTTTCTACCATTTTCGAAAAAAGGAGCAAAGTCCTTTTTAAAATTTTAAAAGTCGAAATTTGGAAAAATGTCGCCTATTTTCAAAAAAACACACAGTTGCGACTTTTGAATATTAGACATTCATAGAAATGGCCTGAGGAGTGTTCTCCAATAATTTTTTTCGCCCATCACCTACCATTTTCGGAAAAAGGAGCAAAGTCTTTTTTAAAATTTCAATAGTCGAAATTTGGAAAAATGTCGCCTATTTTCAAAAAAACACACTGTTAAGACTTTTGAATATTGGACACTCATAGAAATGGCCTGAGGAGATTTCTTCTATAATGTTTTTTCGCCCATCTCCTACCATTATCGAAAAAAGGAGCAAAGTCCTTTTTAAAATTTCAAAAGTCGAAATTTGGAAAAATGTCGCCTATTGTCAAAAAAAACACATTTTTGAATATTGGACATTCATAAGGCTGGCCTTCCGGCCAAATAATTTGTTTTTTCCCATCTCCTACCATTTTCGAAAAAAGGAGCAAAGTCCTTTTTAAAATTTCAAAAGTCGAAATTTGGAAAAATGTCACCTATTTTAAAAAAAACACACTTTTGCGACTTTTGAATATTGGACATTCATAGAAATGGCCTGAGGAGTGTTCTCCAATAATTTTATTTCGCCCATCTCCTACCATTTTCAGAAAAAGGAGCAAAGTCTTTTTTAAAATTTCAAAAGTCGAAATTTGGAAAAATGTCGCCTATTTTCAAAATACCACACTTTTGCGACTTTTGAATAGTGGACATTCATAAAAATGGCCTGAGGAACGTTCTCCAATAATTTTTTTCGCCCATCACCTACCATTTTCGGAAAAAGGAGCAAAGTCCTTTTTAAAATTTCAAAAGTCGAAATTTGGAAAAATGTCGCCTATTTTCAAAATAACACACTTTTGCGACTTTTGAATATTGGACATTCATAGAAATGGCCTGAGGAGTTTTCTCCAATAATTTTATTTCGCCCATCTCTTACCATTTTCGGAAAAAGGAGCAGTCTTTTTTAAAATTTCAAAAGTCGAAATTTGAAAAAATGTCGCTTATTTTCAAAATAACACACTTTTGCGACTTTTGAATATTGGACATTCATAAAAATGGCCTGAGGAGTGTTCTCCAATAATTTTTTTGGCCCATCAATTACCATTTTCGGAAAAAGGAGCAAAGTCTTTTTTAAAATTTCAAAAGTCGAAATTTGGAAAAATGTAGCCTATTTAAAAAAAAAACACACTGTTGCGACTTTTGAATATTGGACATTCATAGGGATGGCCGGAATAGTGTTCCCCAATAATTTTTTTCGCCCATCACCTACCATTTTCGGAAAAAGGAGCAGTCTTTTTTAAAATTTCAAAACTTGAAATTTGGAAAAATGTCGCCTATTGTCAAAAAAAAACACACTTTTGAATATTGGACATTCATAGGGATGGCCTTCCGGCCAAATAATTTGTTTTTTCCCATCTCCTAAAATTTTCGGAAAAAGGAGCAAAGTCCTTTTTAACATTTCAAAAGTCCAAATTTGGAAAAATGTCGCCCATTTTCAAAAAAACACACTGTTGCGACTTTCAATATTGGACATTCATAGGGATAGCCGGAATAGTGTTCCCCAATAATTTTTTTTCGCAAATTTTCTACCATTTTCGGAAAAAGGAGCAAAGTCCTTGTTACCGCCACTCATAAATCGCTAATATGACATTACTGTTACCGCCACTCATAAATCGCTAATATGACATTACTGTTATCGATATGTAGAGAGATGAGCATGGCAAAATGTTCAATTATTCCTTTTAATTTTCCACGCGGTATAATTATGAGGCCATATTTAATCGATACCACATACATAGGTATATAAAACACCTACATAGATTTAAGATATTCATTCGTTCAGGTCATAAGGATTACGAAGCTTCGCTTGGAGTAGCCATACATAAAAGTTAGTATATCAGCAGTTTAGTATGTAAGTTTGTATAATGAATTTATTTATAATTTTAGGAATTTTAACATATTAAAGCGTAAGAATAAAGAATTAAAGTTTTCTAAAATTCTTACACTTGTGTTTAAAATCCACATTGGCTATCTTGAGCTTGGGCCGCTTTACCCGCAACAGTCCTTTTTAAAATATCAAAAGTCGAAATTTGGAAAAATGTCGCCTATTTTCAAAAAAAACATACTGTTGCGACTTTTGAATATTGGACATTCATAGAAATGGCCTGAGGAGTGTTTTCCAATAATTTTATTCGCCCATCACCTACCATTTTCGGAAAAAGGAGCAAAGTCTTTTTAAAATTTCAAAAGTCGAAATTCGGAAAAATGTGTCCTATTTAAAAAAAAACACACTTTTGCGCCTTTGAATATTGGACATTCATAGAAATGGCCGGAAGAGTGTTTCCCAATAATGTTTTTTTGCCCATCTCCTACCATTTTCGTAAAAAGGAGCAAAGTCCTTTTTAAAATTTCAAAAGTCGAAATTTGGAAAAATGTCGCCTATTGTCAAAAAAAAAACACACTTTTGAATATTGGACATTCATAGGGATGGCCTTCCGGCCAAATAATTTGTTTTTTCCCATCTCCTAACATTTTCGGAAAAAGGAGCAAAGTCCTTTTTAACATTTCAAAAGTCCAAATTTGGAAAAATGTCGCCCATTTTCAAAAAAACACACTGTTGCGACTTTGAATATTGGACATTCATAGGGATGGCCGGAATAGTGTTCCCCAATAATTTTTTTTCGCAAATTTTCTACCATTTTCGGAAAAAGGAGCAAAGTCCTTTTTAAAATATCAAAAGTCGAAATTTGGAAAAATGTCGCCTATTTTCAAAAAAAAACATACTGTTGCGACTTTAGAATATTGGACATTCATAGAAATGGCCTGAGGAGTGTTTTCCAATAATTTTATTCGCCCATCACCTACCATTTTCGGAAAAAGGAGCAGTCTTTTTTAAAATTTCAAAAGTCGAAATTTGGAAAAATGTCGCCTATTTTCAAAAAAACACACTTTTGAATATTGGACATTCATAGGGATTGCCGGAATAGTGTTCCCCAATAATTTTTTTCGCAAATTTTCTACCATTTTCGAAAAAAGGGGCAAAGTCCTTTTTAAAACTTCAAAAGTCGAAATTTGGAAAAATGTCGTCTATTTTCAAAAAAACACACTGTTGCGACTTTTGAATATTGGACATTCATAGAAATGGCCGGAAAAGTGTTCCCAAATAATTTTTTTCGCCCATCATCTACCATTTTCGGAAAAAGGAGCAAAGTCTTTTTTAAAATTTCAATAGTCGAAATTTGGAAAAATGTCGCCTATTTTCAAAAAAACACACTGTTAAGACTTTTGAATATTGGACACTCATAGAAATAGCCTGAGGAGATTCCTTCTATAATGTTTTTTCGCCCATCTCTTACCATTATCGAAAAAAGGAGCAAAGTCCATTTTAAAATTTCAAAAGTCGAAATTTGGAAAAATGTCGCCTATTGTCAAAAAAAACACACTTTTGAATATTGGACATTCATAAGGCTGGCCTTCCGGCCAAATAATTTGTTTTTTCCCATCTCCTAACATTTTCGGAAAAAGGAGCAAAGTCCTTTTTAACATTTCAAAAGTCCAAATTTGGAAAAATGTCGCCCATTTTCAAAAAAACACACTGTTGCGACTTTGAATATTGGACATTCATAGGGATGGCCGGAATAGTGTTCTTCAATAATTTTTTTTCGCAAATTTTCTACCATTTTCGGAAAAAGGAGCAAAGTCCTTTTTAAAATATCAAAAGTCGAAATTTGGAAAAATGTCGCCTATTTTCAAAAAAAAACATACTGTTGCGACTTTAGAATATTGGACATTCATAGAAATGGCCTGAGGAGTGTTTTCCAATAATTTTATTCGCCCATCACCTACCATTTTCGGAAAAAGGAGCAGTCTTTTTTAAAATTTCAAAAGTCGAAATTTGGAAAAATGTCGCCTATTTTCAAAAAAACACACTTTTGAATATTGGACATTCATAGGGATTGCCGGAATAGTGTTCCCCAATAATTTTTTTTCGCAAATTTTCTACCATTTTCGAAAAAAGGAGCAAAGTCCTTTTTAAAACTTCAAAAGTCGAAATTTGGAAAAATGTCGTCTATTTTCAAAAAAACACACTGTTGCGACTTTTGAATATTGGACATTCATAGAAATGGCCTGAGGAGTGTTCTCCAATAATTTTTTTCGTCCATCACCTACCATTTTCGGAAAAAGGAGCAAAGTCTTTTTTAAAATTTCAATAGTCGAAATTTGGAAAAATGTCGCCTATTTTCAAAAAAACACACTGTTAAAACTTTTGAATATTGGACACTCATAGAAATGGCCTGAGGAGATTCCTTCTATAATGTTTTTTCGCCCATCTCTTACCATTATCGAAAAAAGGAGCAAAGTCCATTTTAAAATTTCAAAAGTCGAAATTTGGAAAAATGTCGCCTATTGTCAAAAAAAACACACTTTTGAATATTGGACATTCATAAGGCTGGCCTTCCGGCCAAATTATTTATTTTTTCCCATCTCCTACCATTTTCGGATAAAGGAGCAAAGTCCTTTTTAACATTTCAAAAGTCCAAATTTGGAAAAATGTAGCCTATTTTCAAAAAAACACACTGTTGCGACTTTTGAATATTGGACATTCATAGAAATGGCCTGAGGAGTGTTCTCCAATAATTTTTTTCGCCCATCACCTACCATTTTCGTAAAAAGGAGCAAAGTCCTTTTTAAAATTTCAAAAGTCGAAATTTGGAAAAATGTCGCCTATTTTCAACAAAAAAAACACGCTTTTGCGACTTTTGAATATTGTACATTCATAGAAATGGCCGGAAAAGTGTTCCCCAATAATGTTTTTTCGCCCATCTCTTACCATTTTCGGAAAAAGGAGCAGAGTTCTTTTTAACATTTCAAAAGTCCAAATTTGGAAAAATGTCGCCTATTTTCAATAAACACACTGTTGAATATTGGACATTCATAGAAATGGCCCCAGGAGTGTTCTCCAATAATTTTTTTCGCCCATCACTTACCATTTTCGGGAAAAGGAGCAGTCTTTTTTAAAATTTCCTGAAGAGTGTTCCCAAATTATGTTTTTTTGCCCATCACCTACCATTTGCGGAAAAAGGAGCAAAGTCATTTTTAAAATTTCAAAAGTCCAAATTTGGAAAAATTTCGCCTATTTTCAAAAAACACACTTTTGCGACTTTTGAATATTGTACATTCATAGAAATGGCCGGAAGAGTGTTCCCCAATAATGGTTTTTTCGCCCATCTCCTACCATTTTCGAAAAAAGGAGCAAAGTCCTTTTTAAAATTTCAAAAGTCGAAATTTGGAAAAATGTCGCCTATTTTCAAAAAAACACACTATTTTGTCTTTTGAATATTGGACATTCATAGAAATGGCCTGAGGAGTGTTCTCCAATAATTTTTTTCACCCATCAACTACTATTTTCGAAAAAAGGAGCACAGTATTTGTTAAAATTTCAAAAGTCGAAATTTGGAAAAATGTCGCCTATTTTCAAAAAACACACTTTTGCGACTTTTGAATATTGGACATTCATAGAAATGGCCGGAGGAGTGTTCCCCAATAATTTTTTTTCGCCCATCTCCCACCATTTTCGAAAAAAAGAGCAGTCTTTTTTAAAATTTCAAAAGTCGAAATTCGGAAAAATGTCTTCTATTTAAAAAAAAAACACTGTTGCGACTTTTGAATATTGGACATTCATAGAAATGGCCTGAGGAGTGTTCTCCAATAATTTTTTTCGCCCATCACCGACAATTTTCGAAAAAAGGAGCAAAGTCCTATTTTAAAATTTCAAAAGTCGAAATTTGGAAAAATGTCGCCTATTTTCAAAAAAAACACACTTTTGCGACTTTTGAATATTGGACATTTATAGAAATGGCCGGACGAACGTTCCCCAATAATGTTTTTTCGCCCATCTCCTACAATTTTCGAAAAAAGGAGCAAAGTCCTTTTTAAAATTTCAAAAGTCCAAATTTGGAAAAATGTCGCCTATTTTAAAAAAAACACACTTTTGCGACTTTTGAATATTGGACATTCAAAGAAATGGCCGGAATAGTGTTCCCCAATAATTTTATTCGCAAGTTTTCTACCATTTTCAGAAAAAGAAGCAAGGTCCTTTTTAAAATTTCAAAAGTTGAAATTTGGAAAAATGTCGCCTATTTTCAAAAAAAAACACAGTTTTGCGACTTTTGAATATTGGACATTCATAGAAATGGCCGGAAGAGTGTTCCCCAATAATTTTTTTTCGCCCATCTCCCACCATTTTCGAAAAAAAGAGCAGTCTTTTTTAAAATTTCAAAAGTCGAAATTCGGAAAAATGTCTTCAATTAAAAAAAAAAACACTGTTGCGACTTTTGAATATTGGACATTCATAGAAATGGCCTGAGGAGTGTTCTCCAATAATTTTTTTCGCCCATCACCGACAATTTTCGAAAAAAGGAGCAAAGTCCTATTTTAAAATTTCAAAAGACGAAATTTGGAAAAATGTCGCCTATTTTAAAAAAAACACACTTTTTTGACTTTTGAATATTGGACATTCAAAGAAATGGCCGGAATAGTGTTCCCCAATAATTTTATTCGCAAGGTTTCTACCATTTTCAGAAAAAGAAGCAAGGTCCTTTTTAAAATTTCAAAAGTTGAAATTTGGAAAAATGTCGCCTATTTTCAAAAAAAAACACAGTTTTGCGACTTTTGAATATTGGACATTCATAGAAATGGCCTGAGGAGTGTTTTCCAATAATTTTTTTTGCCCATCACCTACCATTTTCAAAAAGGAGCAAAGTCCTTTTTAAAATTTCAAAAGTCGAAATTTGGAAGAATGTCGCCTATTGTCAAAAAAAAACACACTTTTGAATATTGGACATTCATAAGGCTGGCCTTCAGGCCAAATAATTTGTTTTTTCCCATCTCCAACCATTTTCGGATAAAGGAGCAATGTCCTTTTTAACATTTCAAAAGTCCAAATTTGGAAAAATGTAGCCTATTTTCAAAAAAAAAACACGCTTTTGCGACTTTTGAATATTGGACATTCAAAGAAATGGCCGGAATAGTGTTCCCCAATAATTTTATTCGCAAGTTTTCTACCATTTTCAGAAAAAGAAGCAAGGTCCTTTTTAAAATTTCAAAAGTTGAAATTTGGAAAAATGTCGCCTATTTTCAAAAAAACACACTGTTAAGACTTTTGAATATTGGACACTCATAGAAATGGCCTGAGGAGATTTCTTCTATAATGTTTTTTCGCCCATCACCGACAATTTTCGAAAAAAGGAGCAAAGTCCTATTTTAAAATTTCAAAAGACGAAATTTGGAAAAATGTCGCCTATTTTAAAAAAAACACACTTTTTTGACTTTTGAATATTGGACATTCAAAGAAATGGCCGGAATAGTGTTCCCCAATAATTTTATTCGCAAGGTTTCTACCATTTTCAGAAAAAGAAGCAAGGTCCTTTTTAAAATTTCAAAAGTTGAAATTTGGAAAAATGTCGCCTATTTTCAAAAAAACACACTGTTAAGACTTTTGAATATTGGACACTCATAGAAATGGCCTGAGGAGATTTCTTCTATAATGTTTTTTCGCCCATCACCGACAATTTTCGAAAAAAGGAGCAAAGTCCTATTTTAAAATTTCAAAAGACGAAATTTGGAAAAATGTCGCCTATTTTAAAAAAAACACACTTTTTTGACTTTTGAATATTGGACATTCAAAGAAATGGCCGGAATAGTGTTCCCCAATAATTTTATTCGCAAGGTTTCTACCATTTTCAGAAAAAGAAGCAAGGTCCTTTTTAAAATTTCAAAAGTTGAAATTTGGAAAAATGTCGCCTATTTTCAAAAAAAAACACAGTTTTGCGACTTTTGAATATTGGACATTCATAGAAATGGCCTGAGGAGTGTTTTCCAATAATTTTTTTTGCCCATCACCTACCATTTTCAAAAAGGAGCAAAGTCCTTTTTAAAATTTCAAAAGTCGAAATTTGGAAGAATGTCGCCTATTGTCAAAAAAAAACACACTTTTGAATATTGGACATTCATAAGGCTGGCCTTCAGGCCAAATAATTTGTTTTTTCCCATCTCCAACCATTTTCGGATAAAGGAGCAATGTCCTTTTTAACATTTCAAAAGTCCAAATTTGGAAAAATGTAGCCTATTTTCAAAAAAAAAACACGCTTTTGCGACTTTTGAATATTGGACATTCATAGAAATGGCCTGAGGAGTGCTATCCAATAATTTTTTTCGTCCATCACCTACCATTTTCGGAAAAAGGAGCAAAGTCCTTTTTAAAATTTCAAAAGTCGAAATTTGGAAAAATGTCATCAAAAAAAAAACACGCTTTTGCGACTTTTGAATATTGTAAATTCATAGAAATGGCCGGAAGAGTGTTCCCCAATAATGATTTTTGGCTCATCTCCTACCATTTTCGAAAAAAGGAGCAAAGTCCTTTTTAAAATTTCAAAAGTCGAAATTTGGAAAAATGTCGCCTATTTTCAAAAAACACACTTTTGCGACTTTTGAATATTGTACATTCATAGAAATGGCCGGAAGAGTGTTCCCCAATAATTTTTTTCGCCCATCACCTACCATTTTCAAAAAGGAGCAAAGTCCTTTTTAAAATTTCAAAAGTGAAATTTGGAAAAATGTCGCCTATTTTCAAAAAAACACACTTTTGCGACTTTTGAATATTGGACATTCATAGAAATGGCCTAAGAAGTGTTCTCCAATAATGTTTTTTCGCCCATCTCCTACCATTTTCGGGAAAAGGAGCAGTCTTTTTTAAAATTTCAAAAGTCGAAATCTGGAAAAATGTCGCCTATTTTCAAAAAAAACACACTTTTGCGACTTTTGAATATTAGACATTCATAGAAATGGCCGGAAGAGTGTTCCCCAATAATGTTTTTTCGCCCATCTCCCACTATTTTCGAAAAAAAGAGCAGTCTTTTTTAAAATTTCAAAAGTCGAAATTTGGAAAAATGTCGCCTATTTTAAAAAAACACACTTTTGCGACTTTTGAATATTAGACATTCATAGAAATGGCCGGAAGAGTGTTCCCCAATAATTTTTTTCGCCCATCACCTACCATTTTCAAAAAGGAGCAAAGTCCTTTTTAAAATTTCAAAAGTCGAAATTTGGAAAAATGTCGCCTATTTTCAAAAAAACACACTTTTGCGACTTTTGAACATTGGACATTCATAGAAATGGCCTAAGAAGTGTTCTCCAATAATGTTTTTTCGCCCTTCTCCTACCATTTTTGAAAAAAGGAGCAAGGTCCTTTTTAAAATTTCAAAAGTCGAAATTTGGAAAAATGTCGCCTATTTTCAAAAAAAACACACTTTTGCGACTTTTGAATATTGGACATTCATTGAAATGGCCTGAGGAGTGTTCCCAAATAATGTTTTTTCGCCCATCTCCTACCATTTTCGAAAAAAGGAGCAATCTTTTTTAAAATTTCAAAAGTCGAAATTCGGAAAAATGTCTACTATTTAAAAAAAACACACTGTTGCGACTTTTGAATATTGGACATTCATAGAAATGGCCTGAGGAGTGTTCTCCAATAACTTTTTTCGCCCATCACCGACCATTTTCAGAAAAACGAGCAGTTTTTTTAAAATTTCAAAAGTCGAAATTCGGAAAAATGTTTCCTATTAAAAAAAAAAAACACACTGTTGCGACTTTTGAATATTGGACATTCATAGAAATGGCCTGAGGAGTGTTCACCAATAATTTTTTTCGCCCATCACTTACCATTTTCGGGAAAAGGAGCAGTCTTTTTTAAAATTTCAAAAGTCGAACTTTGAAAAAATGTCGCCTATTTTCAAAAAAACACACTGTTAAGACTTTTGAATATTGGACACTCATAGAAATGGCCTGAGGAGATTTCTTCTATAATGTTTTTTCGCCCATCTCTTACCATTATCGAAAAAAGGAGCAAAGTCCATTTTAAAATTTCAAAAGTCGAAATTTGGAAAAATGTCGCCTATTGTCAAAAAAACACACATTTGAATATTGGACATTCATAAGGCTGGCCTTCCGGCCAAATAATTTGTTTTTTCCCATCTCCAACCATTTTCGGATAAAGGAGCAAAGTCCTTTTTAACATTTCAAAAGTCCAAATTTGGAAAAATGTAGCCTATTTTCAAAAAAAAAACACGCTTTTGCGACTTTTGAATATTGGACATTCATAGAAATGGCCTGAGGAGTGCTATCCAATAATTTTTTTCGTCCATCACCAACCATTTTCGGAAAAAGGAGCAAAGTCCTTTTTAAAATTTCAAAAGTCGAAATTTGGAAAAATGTCGTCAAAAAAAAACACGCTTTTGCGACTTTTGAATATTGTACATTCATAGAAATGGCCGGAAGAGTGTTCCCCAATAATGATTTTTGGCTCATCTCCTACCATTTTCGAAAAAGGGAGCAAAGTCCTTTTTAAAATTTCAAAAGTCGAAATATGGAAAAATGTCGCCTATTTTCAAAAAAACACACTTTTGCGACTTTTGAATATTGGACATTCATAGAAATGGCCTAAGAAGTGTTCTCCAATAATGTTTTTTCGCCCATCTCCTACCAATTTCGGGAAAAGGAGCAGTCTTTTTTAAAATTTCAAAAGTCGAAATTTGGAAAAATGTCGCCTATTGTCAAAAAAACACACATTTGAATATTGGACATTCATAAGGCTGGCCTTCCGGCCAAATAATTTGTTTTTTCCCATCTCCAACCATTTTCGGATAAAGGAGCAAAGTCCTTTTTAACATTTCAAAAGTCCAAATTTGGAAAAATGTAGCCTATTTTCAAAAAAAAAACACGCTTTTGCGACTTTTGAATATTGGACATTCATAGAAATGGCCTGAGGAGTGCTATCCAATAATTTTTTTCGTCCATCACCAACCATTTTCGGAAAAAGGAGCAAAGTCCTTTTTAAAATTTCAAAAGTCGAAATTTGGAAAAATGTCGTCAAAAAAAAACACGCTTTTGCGACTTTTGAATATTAGACATTCATAGAAATGGCCGGAAGAGTGTTCCCCAATAATGTTTTTTTGCCCATCTCCTACCATTTTCGAAAAAAAGAGCAGTCTTTTTTAAAATTTCAAAAGTCGAAATTTGGAAAAATGTCGCCTATTTTCAAAAAAAACACACTTTTGCGACTTTTGAACATTGGACATTCATTGAAATGGCCTGAGGAGTGTTCCCAAATAATGTTTTTTCGCCCATCTCCTACCATTTTCGAAAAAAGGAGCAATCTTTTTTAAAATTTCAAAAGTCGAAATTCGGAAAAATGTCTACTATTTAAAAAAAACACACTGTTGCGACTTTTGAATATTGGACATTCATAGAAATGGCCTGAGGAGTATTCTCCAATAACTTTTTTCGCCCATCACCGACCATTTTCAGAAAAAGGAGCAGTTTTTTTAAAAGTTCAAAAGTCGAAATTCGGAAAAATGTTTCCTATTAAAAAAAAAAACACACTGTTGCGACTTTTGAATATTGGACATTCATAGAAATGGCCTGAGGAGTGTTCACCAATAATTTTTTTCGCCCATCACTTACCATTTTCGGGAAAAGGAGCAGTCTTTTTTAAAATTTCAAAAGTCGAACTTTGAAAAAATGTCGCCTATTTTCAAAAAAACACACTGTTAAGACTTTTGAATATTGGACACTCATAGAAATGGCCTGAGGAGATTTCTTCTATAATGTTTTTTCGCCCATCTCTTACCATTATCGAAAAAAGGAGCAAAGTCCATTTTAAAATTTCAAAAGTCGAAATTTGGAAAAATGTCGCCTATTGTCAAAAAAAACACACATTTGAATATTGGACATTCATAAGGCTGGCCTTCCGGCCAAATAATTTGTTTTTTCCCATCTCCTACCATTTTCGGATAAAGGAGCAAAGTCCTTTTTAAAATTTCAAAAGTCGAAATTTGGAAAAATGTCACCTATTTTCAAAAAAACACGCTTTTGCGACTTTTGAATATTGTACATTCATAGAAATGGCCGGAAGAGTGTTCCCCAATAATGTTTTTTTGCGCAACTCCTACCATTTTCGAAAAAAGGAGCAATGTCCTTTTTAAAATTTCAAAAGTCGAAATTTGAAAAAATGTCACCTATTTTAAAAAAAACACACTTTTGCGTATTTTGAATATTGGACATTCATAGAAATGGCCTGAGGAGTGCTGTCCAATAATTTTTTTCGCCCATCACCTACCATTTTCAAAAAGGAGCAAAGTCCTTTTTAAAATTTCAAAAGTCGAAATTTGGAAAAATGTCGCCTATTTTCAAAAAAACACACTTTTGCGACTTTTGAACATTGGACATTCATAGAAATGGCCTAAGAAGTGTTCCCCAATAATGTTTTTTCGCCCATCACCTACCATTTTCAAAAAGGAGCAAAGTCCTTTTTAAAATTTCAAAAGTCGAAATTTGGAAAAATGTCGCCTATTTTCAAAAAAACACACTTTTGCGACTTTTGAATATTGGACATTCATAGAAATGGCCTAAGAAGTGTTCTCCAATAATGTTTTTTCGCCCATCTCCTACCATTTTCGGGAAAAGGAGCAGTCTTTTTTAAAATTTCAAAAGTCGAAATCTGGAAAAATGTCGCCTATTTCCAAAAAAAACACACTTTTGCGACTTTTGAATATTAGACATTCATAGAAATGGCCGGAAGAGTGTTCCCCAATAATTTTTTTCGCCCATCACCTACCATTTTCAAAAAGGAGCAAAGTCCTTTTTAAAATTTCAAAAGTCGAAATTTGGAAAAATGTCGCCTATTTTCAAAAAAACACACTTTTGCGACTTTTGAACATTGGACATTCATAGAAATGGCCTAAGAAGTGTTCTCCAATAATGTTTTTTCGCCCTTCTCCTACCATTTTTGAAAAAAGGAGAAAGGTCCTTTTTAAAATTTCAAAAGTCGAAATTTGGAAAAATGTCGCCTATTTTCAAAAAAAACACACTTTTGCGACTTTTGAATATTGGACATTCATTGAAATGGCCTGAGGAGTGTTCCCAAATAATGTTTTTTCGCCCATCTCCTACCATTTTCGAAAAAAGGAGCAATCTTTTTTAAAATTTCAAAAGTCGAAATTCGGAAAAATGTCTACTATTTAAAAAAAACACACTGTTGCGACTTTTGAATATTGGACATTCATAGAAATGGCCTGAGGAGTGTTCTCCAATAACTTTTTTCGCCCATCACCGACCATTTTCAGAAAAACGAGCAGTTTTTTTAAAATTTCAAAAGTCGAAATTCGGAAAAATGTTTCCTATTAAAAAAAAAAAACACACTGTTGCGACTTTTGAATATTGGACATTCATAGAAATGGCCTGAGGAGTGTTCACCAATAATTTTTTTCGCCCATCACTTACCATTTTCGGGAAAAGGAGCAGTCTTTTTTAAAATTTCAAAAGTCGAACTTTGAAAAAATGTCGCCTATTTTCAAAAAAACACACTGTTAAGACTTTTGAATATTGGACACTCATAGAAATGGCCTGAGGAGATTTCTTCTATAATGTTTTTTCGCCCATCTCTTACCATTATCGAAAAAAGGAGCAAAGTCCATTTTAAAATTTCAAAAGTCGAAATTTGGAAAAATGTCGCCTATTGTCAAAAAAAACACACATTTGAATATTGGACATTCATAAGGCTGGCCTTCCGGCCAAATAATTTGTTTTTTCCCATCTCCAACCATTTTCGGATAAAGGAGCAAAGTCCTTTTTAACATTTCAAAAGTCCAAATTTGGAAAAATGTAGCCTATTTTCAAAAAAAAACACGCTTTTGCGACTTTTGAATATTGGACATTCATAGAAATGGCCTGAGGAGTGCTATCCAATAATTTTTTTCGTCCATCACCAACCATTTTCGGAAAAAGGAGCAAAGTCCTTTTTAAAATTTCAAAAGTCGAAATTTGGAAAAATGTCGTCAAAAAAAAACACGCTTTTGCGACTTTTGAATATTGTACATTCATAGAAATGGCCGGAAGAGTGTTCCCCAATAATGATTTTTGGCTCATCTCCTACCATTTCGAAAAAAGGAGCAAAGTCCTTTTTAAAATTTCAAAAGTCGAAATTTGGAAAAATGTCGCCTATTTTCAAAAAAACACACTTTTGCGACTTTTGAATATTGGACATTCATAGAAATGGCCTAAGAAGTGTTCTCCAATAATGTTTCTTCGCCCATCTCCTACCAATTTCGGGAAAAGGAGCAGTCTTTTTTAAAATTTCAAAAGTCGAAATTTGGAAAAATGTCGCCCATTTTCAAAAAAACACACTTTTGCGACTTTTGAATATTAGACATTCATAGAAATGGCCGGAAGAGTGTTCCCCAATAATGTTTTTTTGCCCATCTCCTACCATTTTCGAAAAAAAGAGCAGTCTTTTTTAAAATTTCAAGAGTCGAAATTTGGAAAAATGTCGCCTATTTTCAAAAAAAACACACTTTTGCGACTTTTGAACATTGGACATTCATTGAAATGGCCTGAGGAGTGTTCCCAAATAATGTTTTTTCGCCCATCTCCTACCATTTTCGAAAAAAGGAGCAATCTTTTTTAAAATTTCAAAAGTCGAAATTCGGAAAAATGTCTACTATTTAAAAAAAACACACTGTTGCGACTTTTGAATATTGGACATTCATAGAAATGGCCTGAGGAGTATTCTCCAATAACTTTTTTCGCCCATCACCGACCATTTTCAGAAAAAGGAGCAGTTTTTTTAAAAGTTCAAAAGTCGAAATTCGGAAAAATGTTTCCTATTAAAAAAAAAAAACACACTGTTGCGACTTTTGAATATTGGACATTCATAGAAATGGCCTGAGGAGTGTTCACCAATAATTTTTTTCGCCCATCACTTACCATTTTCGGGAAAAGGAGCAGTCTTTTTTAAAATTTCAAAAGTCGAACTTTGAAAAAATGTCGCCTATTTTCAAAAAAACACACTGTTAAGACTTTTGAATATTGGACACTCATAGAAATGGCCTGAGGAGATTTCTTCTATAATGTTTTTTCGCCCATCTCTTACCATTATCGAAAAAAGGAGCAAAGTCCATTTTAAAATTTCAAAAGTCGAAATTTGGAAAAATGTCGCCTATTGTCAAAAAAAACACACATTTGAATATTGGACATTCATAAGGCTGGCCTTCCGGCCAAATAATTTGTTTTTTCCCATCTCCTACCATTTTCGGATAAAGGAGCAAAGTCCTTTTTAAAATTTCAAAAGTCGAAATTTGGAAAAATGTCACCTATTTTCAAAAAAACACGCTTTTGCGACTTTTGAATATTGTACATTCATAGAAATGGCCGGAAGAGTGTTCCCCAATAATGTTTTTTTGCGCAACTCCTACCATTTTCGAAAAAAGGAGCAATGTCCTTTTTAAAATTTCAAAAGTCGAAATTTGAAAAAATGTCACCTATTTTAAAAAAAACACACTTTTGCGTATTTTGAATATTGGACATTCATAGAAATGGCCTGAGGAGTGCTGTCCAATAATTTTTTTCGCCCATCACCTACCATTTTCGGAAAAAGGAGCAAAGTCCTTTTTAAAATTTCAAAAGTCGAAATTTGGAAAAATGTCGCCTATTTTAAAAAAAAAACACGCTTTTGCGACTTTTGAATATTGTACATTCATAGAAATGGCCGGAAGAGTGTTCCCCAATAATGTTTTTTCGCCCATCTACTACCATTTTCGAAAAAAGGAGCAAAGTCCTTTTTAAAATTTCAAAAGTCGAAATTTGGAAAAATGTCGCCTATTTTCAAAAAAACACACTGTTGCGGCTTTTGAATATTGGACATTCATAGAAATGGCCTGAGGAGTGTTCTCTTATAAATTTTTTGGCCCATCACCTACCATTTTCGGGAAAAGGAGCAGTCTTTTTTAAAATTTCAAAAGTCGAAATTTGGAAAAATGTCGCCTATTTTCAAAAAACCCACTTTTGCGACTTTTGAATATTGGACATTAATAGAAATGTCCGGAAAAGTGTTCCCAAAAAATGTTTAAAACGCACATATTACCATTTCAGTTTTATGGCAAAAACTTTTTTCGCGCCTCTTTACCTATAAAAATTTTGCTTGGTGTATATTTTGTTCCCAGGGCTGATCCAGGAAGTGACAACTGGTGCGCTGAAATGGTACATGTGTCCACTATAAAATATCAAAAATTCTTAGACGCACATATTACCTTTTCAGTTTTACAGCCAAACACTTTTTTCGCGCATTTTTCACTACAAAAAGTTTGCTGGGTTTGTATTTCGTCCCTAGGGCCGAAACAGAAAGTGGCAACTGGTGCGCTGGAATGGTAAATGCGTTCACTATAAAATAATAAAAAGCCTAAAACGCACATATTACCATTTCCGTTTTATGGTCAAAAACTTTTTTCGCGCCTTTTTCACTAATGAATGGTACATGTGTCCACCATAAAATATCAAAAATTTAAAAAGCGCATATTACCATTTCAGTTTTATGGCCAAAAACTTTTTTCGCGCCTTTTTCATTACAAAAAGTTTGCTAGGTTTGTATTTCGTTCCCAGGGCCGAGCCAAGAAATGACAACTGGTGCGCTAAAATGGTACATGTGTCCACAATAAAATATCAAAAATCCTTAGACGCACATATAACCATTTCAGTTTTATGGCCAAAAACTTTTTTCGCGCCCTTTTCACTACAAAAAGGTTGTTGCGTTTGTATTTTGTTCCCAGGGCCAGGAAGTGTCAACTGGTGCGCTGGAATGGTACATGTGTCCACCATAAAATATCAAAAATTCTAATACGCGCATATTACAATTTCAGTTTTATGGCCAAAAACTTTTTTCGCGCCTTTTTCATTACAAAAAGTTTGCTAGGTTTGTATTTCGTTCCCAGGGCCGATATAGAAAAGGCAACTGGTGCGTTTAAATGGTACATGTGTCCACCATAAAATATCAAAAATTTAAAAAGCGCATATTACCATTTCAGTTTTATGGCCAAAAACTTTTTTCGCGCCTTTTTCATTACAAAAAGTTTGCTAGGTTTGTATTTCGTTCCCAGGGCCGAGCCAAGAAAAGTGCAAAACCAAGTACGACAAAATGAGGGTACTTGGAAACATGCTTAGACATGTCATATAATCAAGCAGAATGTTACCTTAAAGTTATGCACTGGAATGCCCAAGGTATAACTAACCCAGCGACACAACTGGAATTAGAAAACCTCATTCGGGAAAAACAAATAGATATAATTTCAATTAATGAAACGTTTCTTAAACCAAATCACAGATTTAAACTGGCAAATTATAAAATCTATAGAGAAGATCGCAGCAGCCATGGTGGGGGAGTTCTCATAGCCATAAAAAACTCTATACCACATGAGAGATTAATAAAATATTCCACCTTATCTATTGAAAACATATCAATTTCAATCAAAATTAATAACAAAATAATAAGATTTACGTCAGCCTACTGTCCAAGATTCACACCAAGCTTCGGTAATGACCTTGACAAAATCACAGAGACTACACACGAATTTATTTTCGGTGACTTTAATGCCAAACACACAACGTGGGGTTGCTTACAAAATAATTCAGCAGGCAATTATCTCTTTAACCATCAACTTGGCTCTCATTATTATATATATGCTCCCAGCTCTTCCACTAGATTTAGCCAAAACGTTATAGCCAGACAATCCTCCGTAGTCGATATTATGTTAACAAACTCAGCTCTACGCTCCTCACGGAAACGTTTCCGGAATTACTTAACTCAGATCACGTTCCAATGATTTGTAAGATATATGGCTCGGTAGTTGAAACCACAACCAAGGTCCCATTATATAAAATGGCCAACTGGAAGACAATAAGCAAAAGGGTAGATGACGACTTAAAAAATAATAACTTACATTCATTTGTTATCACAGAACTAAACATCGAATCAGCCTTTGAAGGTATAACGTCTATTTTGCAGGAAGCGTCCAGAAGAATCCCCATGGGTGAGAAACAAATATGGCAAAGAAAAATTTCCGACTTAAGTCTGTATTTAATTGGCCAAAGAAATAGATACAGACGAAAATTGCAAAGATGTTATATTCCATCAGAACGTAATCAAATATTCAAATATTGGCTATACTGAAACAGCTGACTTTGTTTATAAATTTTCATATCAAAGAAGACAGGAATAACAGCTGGTATCAGTTTTTGCAAAAACTGCCACCAGGTAATAAAAAGTTCTGGAAATTAACTAAAGCAATAAAAAGCAAACAATCAACACTTGACAAGTTAACGGTAGATGGCGTCACTATATATAATAATAAAGAAAAAGCAAATATTATTGCAAATGCTTTCGAAAATATCCATGCAACTACGAGCAATTTAACATCAATTTATGATCGTAAAGTATCAAAACACATTACATGGTTAAGAAATCAAATTATCACTGATATTATACAAGAGTACAATACAACGAAAGATGAAGTTAAATTCTTTGTTCATACTTTACATACATACCTCAAAAGCTCCTGGTATCGATGGCATTAATGCTATAGTACTTAAAAACATGTCAGATTCATTTTTCAAATCATCACAAAACTTTTTAATTGGTGCTTAAAAAATGGATATTTTCCAAAAATATTTAAGAATGCCAAAGTTGTAACTATACTGAAAGCAGGTAAAGATGCCAAGTGTCCAAAAAATTATCGGCCTATTAGTATGTTAAACACACTGGATAAAGTCTTTGAAAAAATAATATTGAAAAGGCTTCATGAATTCACGGAAAATCATGGTATATTACAGAATGAACAGTTGGGGTTCAGAAAAGATCACTCCACAGTTCATCAAGTTAAAAGAATAGTAAACCTTATCCAAAGCAACAAAAACAATAGAAGGAGCATGGGAGTAGTACTGCTAGACATTCATTGAAAAAGCCTTTGATTCCATATGGCATAATTGTTTAATTTATAAACTAAGAACTTTTGGATATCCTGTCTACATGCAAAAGATTATAAGCAGCTTTTTGACTGATAGAACATTTGTAGTAAAAATAGATAATGAGTACTCTAGTATACGCAATATTCCTGCTGGTATACCCCAAGGTTCAGTTTTATCCCCTATCTTATATTCCATATATATATCAGATTTCAAAACGTTAAGAGATCAAACTACAGCACTATATGCGGATGACACTGCTTTAATAGCAACTGGCAAAGTC
Organism: Epicampocera succincta; assembly: GCA_932526305.1. NCBI lineage: Eukaryota > Metazoa > Arthropoda > Insecta > Diptera > Tachinidae > Epicampocera > Epicampocera succincta. The sequence continues at coordinate 42,565,163 of OW052036.1, forward strand.
TCGAATGCAATTATTAAAAAGCTTGACAAATCTCTCATAAAAACTAAAAACTATTTCGAAAAATGGAAAATTAAAATGAATGATTTAAGAACACAAGCAATTATATTCCCCTTTAATAAATCGCCAAAAAGAACACCTAGTATAGGATTTTCTATTCAGTGCATATAAATACAGGACTCAGTAAAATATTTAGGAATTACCATGGATAAAAAATTGAATTTCAGAGAGCACATTTTTCAAACATGTACTAAAGCCGTAAGATGTGGGAGAGCCCTCTTTCCTCTGCTAAATCGAAAATCATCCCTTAACCAGAAAAATAAGTTATTGCTTTATCGAATGTGTTTTCGACCGATTATGACCTATGGATGTCAGGTGTGGTCTTCAAAATACGCAAAAACCCAGCTGAAGAAGCTTCAGATAATCCAAAATAAGAATTTGAAAATTATACATAGCCTACCCAGACGCTACGCTACACAAAAACTTCAAAGAAAAATTATTTGAAACTGTAATTTGTGAATTAACACAAAGATTTGACCATCGCAACAGATTTTCAAACCATGATTTGATACGAAATTTGTAGTAATGTAATCTTCGCCAACTTCAGTCAGGAAGATGGCGTAAGATTCAATGCAAAATTTTTTTTTTTATAAAATACAATATTGTATGTAGATATAAGGTTTTTAGCTATTTTTTTCTCCTTAAAACATTATTATATTTTCAATGTTCTCCTATTTCCTTATAATAGTTTAATACTTGGTGCAATACTATTTAGTAAAATCTCAAAAACTGTATATATATAAAATATATTTTAAAATATTTGTATTGTATGATAATAGAAAATAAAAAATGAATGAATGAAAAAATATTTACTAATAAACTTGAACGATTCCTCATACAAAAATGTATTTTTCCATAAATTCTTAAACAGAAACCAATTTTGAAGAAATTGAAAATAGGTACTCTTGAAAATTTGGTGATGATTTTTATAATTTTAAATCAAAACAACTTCGAAAGAATTAAAAAGAGCACTATCGATAACTTAGTGAATATTACTATAATTTCGCAATGAAGTTAATATTTCCATAGATACAGACACTTTCTTAAACATTTCCAAAGGAAGTAATATTCATATATTTATTGATAAGCTTGAACCGCTTCTCATAGAAAATGTAATTTTTCAAAAACACTTGGAAATGAAAACAATTTTAAAGGAATTAAAGAGAGCACTGTTAATAACTTAGTGCTTTTCAATTCAAAGATTCATATGAAAGTATTCATATATTTATTTTAATAAATTTTTTTTTATTTGAACTATTCTTCATACAAAAATTGTCTTTTCAAACATTCTTTCAAATCAAACAATTTAAAAAGAATTGAAAAGAGCACTATCGATAACTTGGTGAAGATTTTTATAATGTCGCAATGAAAGTAATATTACCGGACATACAGTCACTTTTTTTAACATTTCATATAGAAGTAATATTCATATATTTACTAATAGACACAACGTTGGCAACACTGCTAGCATACAGACGTGTTTTTAATTATCAGCTGTGAATTTTCTTATAAAAACTTTAAGTTTAAATATTTTTTGTTAATTTTCATTTATCTGGGTTTGAAATGACGACCAAAAGAAAGAAGTTTTGAGGGAATAACCCCAAATACAAGCTACCGAAGTCAGGAAATAGATTTCAGGTGCTATCCGATATGGATGATATCTCAAGCGATGAAGAACCTGAGATAAAGAAGGACATGGTAAAAGTGCCTCCAATTGTTGTTCACAGCAGTCATGGCCTTACATCGGTAATGAAATGCTTGGGAAAACCGTACAAGTACAAAAGGATTTCGATTGGAACAAAGGTAATACCAAATTCTAAAACTGATCTTGACGTCGCTGTTGCAAAGTTGAAGGCAGAAGGTATGAAATTCTACACACATCCTGTTAAAGACAATAAAACGTTTAAGTTAATGCTATTTGGTTTACCGTAAATTGACACAAAGTCAATTGTAGATGAATTGAAGCAAAAGTTCAACATTGAGCTTGAGAATATAAAGGAGGTAGAAACATCCAGAACAACAGTAGATGATGCTCTGTACATGTTGGAATTTAAAAAAGAGCATGTCACTAAACGTGAGGTAATCAAAATAAAATATGTGTATGATGTTGTAGTGTATTGGCGAAACCCTCTCCGACGATCTAGAGGACCAAATTGCCATAGAGCCTCAGCGTGCTTAGGATGCGGCGGTACTCACGAGTTTGCTAATTGTCTATTAAGCAAAACTCCAGTGGATGGCCCAGTTATTTATAAATGCTTTAACTGCACAAAGAGAGGTCTAAAAAATGTTAACCATCGTGCTGACGACGCGCATTGCCTTCTACGAAAAGAGTACGTGGAAATACGGTATAAGGCTTCCAACCGTAAAAGACCGCAAAGAAGTAATTTTCCCAAATATAATATAGTCACCTCATTGGAGAAAGGAATTTCTCAATCCAAAGGAAAACCAGATAACAATGAAAAATTATCGTATGCCGAAATGGCCAGTGCTAATCACCATTTTGATGAAAGCAATAATATCTCTAATGAACAATTATTAGACATATATTTTGAAGCTATCGATGCACTAGAGAAGTGCAAAACCAAGTATGACAAAATGAGGGTACTTGGAAACATGCTTAGACATGTCATATAATCAAGCATAATGTTACCTTAAAGTTATGCACTGGAATGCCCAAGGTATAACTAAACCAGCGACACAACTGGAATTAGAAAACCTCATTCGGGAAAAACAAATAGATATAATTTCAATTAATGAAACGTTTCTTAAACCAAATCACAGATTTAAACTGGCAAATTATAAAATCTATAGAGAAGATCGCAGCAGCCATGGTGGGGGAGTTCTCATAGCCATAAAAAACTGTATACCACATGAGAGATTAATAAAATATTCCACCTTATCTATTGAAAACATATCAATTTCAATCAAAATTAATAACAAAATAATAAGATTTACGTCAGCCTACTGTCCAAGATTCACACCAAGCTTCGGTAATGACCTTGACAAAATCACAGAGACTACACACGAATTTATTTTCGGTGACTTTAATGCCAAACACACAACGTGGGGTTGCTTACAAAATAATTCAGCAGGCAATTATCTCTTTAACCATCAACTTGGCTCTCATTATTATATATATGCTCCCAGCTCTTCCACTAGATTTAGCCAAAACGTTATAGCCAGACAATCCTCCGTAGTCGATATTATGTTAACAAACTCAGCTCTACGCTCCTCACGGAAACGTTTCCGGAATTACTTAACTCAGATCACGTTCCAATGATTTGTAAGATATATGGCTCGGTAGTTGAAACCACAACCAAGGTCCCATTATATAAAATGGCCAACTGGAAGACAATAAGCAAAAGGGTAGATGACGACTTAAAAAATAATAACTTACATTCATTTGTTATCACAGAACTAAACATCGAATCAGCCTTTGAAGGTATAACGTCTATTTTGCAGGAAGCGTCCAGAAGAATCCCCATGGGTGAGAAACAAATATGGCAAAGAAAAATTTCCGACTTAAGTCTGTATTTAATTGGCCAAAGAAATAGATACAGACGAAAATTGCAAAGATGTTATATTCCATCAGAACGTAATCAAATATTCAAATATTGGCTATACTGAAACAGCTGACTTTGTTTATAAATTTTCATATCAAAGAAGACAGGAATAACAGCTGGTATCAGTTTTTGCAAAAACTGCCACCAGGTAATAAAAAGTTCTGGAAATTAACTAAAGCAATAAAAAGCAAACAATCAACACTTGACAAGTTAACGGTAGATGGCGTCACTATATATAATAATAAAGAAAAAGCAAATATTATTGCAAATGCTTTCGAAAATATCCATGCAACTACGAGCAATTTAACATCAATTTATGATCGTAAAGTATCAAAACACATTACATGGTTAAGAAATCAAATTATCACTGATATTATACAAGAGTACAATACAACGAAAGATGAAGTTAAATTCTTTGTTCATACTTTACATACCTCAAAAGCTCCTGGTATCGATGGCATTAATGCTATAGTACTTAAAAACATGTCAGATTCATTTTTCAAATCATCACAAAACTTTTTAATTGGTGCTTAAAAAATGGATATTTTCCAAAAATATTTAAGAATGCCAAAGTTGTAGCTATACTGAAAGCAGGTAAAGATGCCAAGTGTCCAAAAAATTATCGGCCTATTAGTATGTTAAACACACTGGATAAAGTCTTTGAAAAAATAATATTGAAAAGGCTTCATGAATTCACGGAAAATCATGGTATATTACAGAATGAACAGTTGGGGTTCAGAAAAGATCACTCCACAGTTCATCAAGTTAAAAGAATAGTAAACCTTATCCAAAGCAACAAAAACAATAGAAGGAGCATGGGAGTAGTACTGCTAGACATTCATTGAAAAAGCCTTTGATTCCATATGGCATAATGGTTTAATTTATAAACTAAGAACTTTTGGATATCCTGTCTACATGCAAAAGATTATAAGCAGCTTTTTGACTGATAGAACATTTGTAGTAAAAATAGATAATGAGTACTCTAGTATACGCAATATTCCTGCTGGTATACCCCAAGGTTCAGTTTTATCCCCTATCTTATACTCCATATATATATCAGATTTCAAAACGTTAAGAGATCAAACTACAGCACTATATGCGGATGACACTGCTTTAATAGCAACTGGCAAAGTCTCGAATGCAATTATTAAAAAGCTTGACAAATCTCTCATAAAAACTAAAAACTATTTCGAAAAATGGAAAATTAAAATGAATGATTTAAGAACACAAGCAATTATATTCCCCTTTAATAAATCGCCAAAAAGAACACCTAGTATAGGATTTTCTATTCAGTGCATATAAATACAGGACTCAGTAAAATATTTAGGAATTACCATGGATAAAAAATTGAATTTCAGAGAGCACATTTTTCAAACATGTACTAAAGCCGTAAGATGTGGGAGAGCCCTCTTTCCTCTGCTAAATCGAAAATCATCCCTTAACCAGAAAAATAAGTTATTGCTTTATCGAATGTGTATTCGACCGATTATGACCTATGGCGACTTTTGAATATTGGACATTCATAGGGATGGCCGGAATAGTGTTCCCCTATAATTTTTTTCGCCCATCACCTACCATTTTCGGAAAAAGGAGCAAAGTCTTTTTTAAAATTTCAAAAGTCGAAATTTGAAAAAATTACGCCTATTTAAAAAAAAACACACTTTTGCGACTTTTGAATATTGTACATTCATAGAAATGGCCGGAAAAGTGTTCTCCAATAATGTTTAAAACGCACATATTACCATTTCAGTTTTATGGTCAAAAACTTTTTTCGCGCCTTTTTCACTACAAAAAGGTTGCTGGGTTTGTATTTCGTTCCCAGGGCCGAAATAGAAAAGGCAACTGGTGCGTTGGAATGGTAAATGCGTTCACTATAAAATAATAAAAAGCCTAAAACGCACATTTCAGTTTTATGGCCAAAAACTTTTTTCGCACCTTTTTACCTATAAAAATTTTGCTGGGTGTATATTTTGTTCCCAGGGCTGATCCAGAAAGTCTCAACTAAAGCGCTGAAATGGTAAATGTGTCTACTACAAAATATCAAAAATCTTTAGACGCACATATTACCATTTAAATTTTATGGCTAAAAACTTTTTCCGCACTTTTTTCACTACAAAAAGGTTCCTGGTTTGTATTTCGTCCCCAGCACCGAGCCAAGAAATTACAACTGGTGCGCTGAAATGGTACATGTATCCACTATAAAATATCAAAAAATTTTAGACGCACATGTTATTATTTTAGTTTTACAGCCAAACACTTTTTTCGCGCATTTTTCACTACAAAAAGTTTGCTGGGTTTGTATTTCGTCCCTAGGGCCGAAACAGGAAGTGGCAGCTGGTGCGCTGGAATGGTAAATGCGTTCACTATAAAATAATAAAAAGCCTAAAACGCACATATTACCATTTCAGTTTTATGGTCAAAAACTTTTTTCGCGCCTTTTTCACTACAAAAAGTTTGCTGGGTTTGTATTTCGTCCCTAGGGCCGAACCAGGAAGTGGCAACTGGTGCGCTGGAATGGTACATGTGTCCACTATAAAAGATTAAAAAGCCTAAAACGCACATATTACCATTTCAGTTTTATGACCAAAAACTTTTTTCGCGCCTTTTTCACTACGAAAAGGTTGCTGGGTTTGTATTTCGTTCCCAGGGCCGAACCAGGATGTGGCAACTAGTGCGCTGGAATGTTACATGTGTCCACTATTAAACATCAAAAATTCTTAGACGCACATGTTATTATTTCAGTTTTACAGCCAAAAACTTTTTTCGCGCATTTTTTACTACAAAAAGTTTTGCTAGGTTTGTATTTCGTTCCCAGAGCCGAGCCAAGAAATAACAACTGGTGCGCTGAAATGGTACATGTGTCCACCATAAAATATCACAAATTCTTAGACGCACATATTACCATTTCAGTTTTATGGCCAAAAACTTTTTTCGCGCTTTTTCACTACAAAGAGGTTGCTGAGTTTGTATTTCGTTCCCAGGGCCGAAATAGAAAAGGCAACTGGTGCGTTGGAATGGTAAATGCGTTCACTATAAAATAATAAAAAGCCTAAAACGCACATATTTCCATTTCAGTTTTATGGTCAAAAACTTTTTTCGCGCCTTTTTCACTACAAAAAGTTTGCTGGGTTTGTATTTCGTCCCTAGGGCCGAACCAGGAAGTGGCAACTGGTGCGCTGGAATGGTACATGTGTCCACTATAAAAGATTAAAAAGCCTAAAACGCACATATTACCATTTCAGTTTTATGGCCAAAAACTTTTTTCGCGCCTTTTTCACTACGAAAAGGTTGCTGGGTTTGTATTTCGTTCCCAGGGCCGAACCAGGATGTGGCAACTAGTGCCCTGGAATGTTACATGTGTCCACTATTAAAAATCAAAAATTCTTAGACGCACATGTTATTATTTCAGTTTTACAGCCAAAAACTTTTTTCGCGCATTTTTTACTACAAAAAGTTTTGCTAGGTTTGTATTTCGTTCCCAGAGCCGAGCCAAGAAATAACAACTGGTGCGCTGAAATGGTACATGTGTCCACCATAAAATATCAAAAATTCTTAGACGCACATGTTACCATTTCAGTTTTATGGCCAAAAACTTTTTTCGCGCCTTTTTCACTACAAAGAGGTTGCTGGGTTTGTATTTCGTCCCTAGGGCCGAACCAGGAAGTGGCAACTGGTGCGCTGGAATGGTACATGTGTCCACTATAAAAGATTAAAAAGCCTAAAACGCACATATTACCATTTCAGTTTTATGGTCAAAAACTATTTTCGCGCCTTTTTCACTACAAAAAGGTTGCTGGGTTTGTATTTCGTTCCCAGGGCCGAAATAGAAAAGGCAACTGGTGCGTTGGAATGGTAAATGCGTTCACTATAAAATAATAAAAAGCCTAAAACGCACATATTACCATTTCAGTTTTATGGTCAAAAACTTTTTTCGCGCCTTTTTCACTACAATAAGTTTGCTGGGTTTGTATTTCGTCCCTAGGGCCGAACCAGGAAGTGGCAACTGGTGCGCTGGAATGGTAAATGCGTTCACTATAAAATAATAAAAAGCCTAAAACGCACATATTACCATTTCAGTTTTATGGTCAAAAATTTTTTTCGCGCCTTTTTCACTACAAAAAGGTTGCTGGTTTTGTATTTCGTTCCCAAGGCCGAAATAGAAAGGCAACAGGTGCGTTGGAATGGTAAATGCGTTCACTATAAAATATTAAAAAGCCTAAAACGCACATATTACCATTTCAATTTTATGGTCAAAAACTTTTTTCGCGCCTTTTTCAGTACAAAAAGGTTGCTGGGTTTGTATTTCGTTCCCAGGGCCGAAATAGAAAAGGCAACTGGTGCGTTGGAATGGTATTTGTGTCCACCATAAAATATAAAAAATTCTTAGACGCACATATTACCATTTCAGTTTTATGGCCAAAAACTTTTTCGCGCCTTTTTCACTACAAAGAGGTTGCTGAGTTTGTATTTCGTTCCTAGGGCCGAAATAGAAAAGGCAACTGGTGCGTTGGAATGGTACATGTGTCCACCAAAAAATATCAAAAATCTTAAAGCGCTGGAATGGTACATGTGTCCACCATAAAATATCAAAAATTCTTAGACGCGCATATTACCACTTCAGTTTTATGGCCAAAAACTTTTTTCGCGCCTTTTTCATTACAAAAAGTTTGCTAGGTTTGTATTTCGTTCCCAGGGCCGAAATAGAAAAGGCAACTGGTGCGTTAGAATGTAACATGTGTCCACTATAAAATATCAAAAATTCTTAGACGCACATATTACCATTTCAGTTTTATGGTCAAAAACTTTTTTCGCGCCTTTTTCACTACAATAAGTTTGCTGGGTTTGTATTTCGTCCCTAGGGCCGAACCAGGAAGTGGCAACTGGTGCGCTGGAATGGTAAATGCGTTCACTATAAAATAATAAAAAGCCTAAAACGCACATATTACCATTTCAGTTTTATGGTCAAAAATTTTTTTCGCGCCTTTTTCACTACAAAAAGGTTGCTGGTTTTGTATTTCGTTCCCAAGGCCGAAATAGAAAGGCAACAGGTGCGTTGGAATGGTAAATGCGTTCACTATAAAATATTAAAAAGCCTAAAACGCACATATTACCATTTCAATTTTATGGTCAAAAACTTTTTTCGCGCCTTTTTCAGTACAAAAAGGTTGCTGGGTTTGTATTTCGTTCCCAGGGCCGAAATAGAAAAGGCAACTGGTGCGTTGGAATGGTGTTTGTGTCCACCATAAAATATAAAAAATTCTTAGACGCACATATTACCATTTCAGTTTTATGGCCAAAAACTTTTTCGCGCCTTTTTCACTACAAAGAGGTTGCTGAGTTTGTATTTCGTTCCTAGGGCCGAAATAGAAAAGGCAACTGGTGCGTTGGAATGGTACATGTGTCCACCAAAAAATATCAAAAATCTTAAAGCGCTGGAATGGTACATGTGTCCACCATAAAATATCAAAAATTCTTAGACGCGCATATTACCACTTCAGTTTTATGGCCAAAAACTTTTTTCGCGCCTTTTTCATTACAAAAAGTTTGCTAGGTTTGTATTTCGTTCCCAGGGCCGAAATAGAAAAGGCAACTGGTGCGTTAGAATGTAACATGTGTCCACTATAAAATATCAAAAATTCTTAGACGCACATGTTATTATTTCAGTTTTACAGCCAAAAACTTTTTTCGCGCATTTTTTACTACAAAAAGTTTGCTGGGTTTGTATTTCGTCCCTAGGGCTGAACCAGGAAGTGGCAAATGGTGCGCTGGAATGGTAAATGTGTTCACTATAAAATATTTAAAAGCTTAAAAGCTTAAAACGCACATATTACCATTTCAGTTTTGTAGACAAAAACTTTTTTCGCGCCTTTCTCACTACAAAAAGTTTGCTGGGTTTGTATTTCGTTTCCAGGGCCGAAGCAGGAAATGGAGACTAGTGCGCTGGAATGGTACATGTGTCCACTATAAAATATTAAAAATTCTTAGGCGTACATTTTATTCATTCAGTTTTACAGCCAAACACTTTTTTCGCACATTTTTCACTACAAAAAGATTGCTGGGTTTGTATTTCATCCCTAGGGCCGAACCAAAAGTGGCAACTGGTGCGCTAGAATGGTAAATGCGTTTACTATAAAATAATAAAAAGCCTAAAACGCACATATTACCATTTCCGTTTTATGGTCAAAAACTTTTTTCGCGCCTTTTTCATTACAAAAAGTTTGCTAGGTTTGTATTTCGTTCCCTGGGCCGAAATAGAAAAGGCAACTGGTAAGTTGGAATGGTACATGTGTCCACCATAAAATATCAAAAATTCTTAGACGCACATATTACCATTTCAGTTTTATGGCCAAAAACTTTTTCGCGCCTTTTTCACTACAAAGAAGTTGCTGAGTTTGTATTTCGTTCCCAGGGCCGAAATAGAAAAGGCACCTAGTGCGTTGGAATGGTGCATGTGTCCACCATAAAATATTAAAAATCTTAGTGCGCTAGAATGGTACATGTGTCCACTATAAAATATCAGAAATTCTAAGACGCGCATATTACCATTTCAGTTTTATGGCCAAAAACTTTTTTCGCACCTTTTTCACTATAAAAAGTTTGCTGGGTTTGTATTTCGTCCCTAGGGCCGAAAAAAGGAGTGGCATCTGGTGCGCTGGAATGGTACATGTGTTCACTATAAAATTTAAAAAAGCCTAAAACGCACATATTACCATTTCAGTTTTATGGCCAAAAACTTTTTTCGCGCCTTTTTCATTACAAAAAGTTTTCTAGGTTTGTATTTCGTTCCCAGGGCCGAGCCAAGAAATGACAACTGGTGCGCTGAAATGGTACATATGTCCACTATAAAATATCAAAAATTCTTATAAGCACATATTACTATTTCAGTTTTATAGCCAAAAACTTTTTATGCGCATTTTTCACTACAAGAAGTTGTTGCGTTTGTATTTCTTTCCCAAGGCCGAACCAGGAAGTGGCAACTGGTGCGCTGGAATGTTACATGTGTCCACTATACAATATCAAAAATTTTTAGACGCACATGTTCTTATTTCAGTTTTACAGCCAAACACTTTTTTCGCGCCTTTTTCACTACAAAAAGTTTGCTGGGTTTGTATTTCGTCCCTAGGGCCGAACCAGGAAGTGGCAACTGGTGCGCTGGAATGGTACATGTGTCCACTATAAAAGATTAAAAAGCCTAAAACGCACATATTACCATTTCAGTTTTATGGCCAAAAACTTTTTTCGCGCCTTCTTCACTACAAAAAGGTTGCTGGGTTTTTATTTCGTTCCCAGGGCCGAACCAGGAAATGGCAACTGGTGCGCTAGAATTATACATGTGTCCACTATAAAATATCAAAAATTCTTAGACGCACATGTTATTATTTCAGTTTTACAGCCAAACACTTTTTTCTCGCATTTTTCACTACAAAAAGTTTGCTGGGTTTGTATTTCGTCCCTAGGGCCGAACCAGGAAGTGGCAACTGATGCGCTAGAATGGTAAATGCGTTCACTATAAAATAATAAAAAGCCTAAAACGCACATATTACCATTTCCGTTTTATGGTCAAAAACTTTTTTCGCGCCTTTTTCACTGCAAAAAGGTTGCTGGGTTTTTATTTCGTTCCCAGGGCCGAAATAGAAAAAGCAACTGGTGCGTTGGAATGGTACATGTGTCCACCATAAAATATCAAAAATTCTAAGACGCGCATATTACCATTTCAGTTTTATGGCCAAAAACTTTTTTCGCGCCTTTTTGATTACAAAAAGTTTGCTAGGTTTGTATTTCGTTCCCAGGGCCGATATAGAAAAGGCAACTGGTGCGTTGGAATAGTACATGTGTCCACCATAAAATATTAAGAATTCTTAGACGCGCATATTACCATTTCAGTTTTATGGCCAAAAACTTTTTTCGCGCCTTTTTCATTACAAAAAGTTTGCTAGGTTTGTATTTCGTTCCCAGGGCCGAGCCAAGAAATGACAACTGGTGCGCTAAAATGGTACATGTGTCCACTATAAAATATCAAAAATCCTTAGACGCACATATTACCATTTCAGTTTTATGGCCAAAAACTTTTTTCGCGCCCTTTTCACTACAAAAAAGTTGCTGGGTTTGTATTTCGTCCCTATGGCCGAACCAGGAAGTAGCAACTGGTGCGCTGGAATGGTAAATGCGTTCACTATAAAATATTAAAAAGCCTAAAACGCACATATTACCATTTCAGTTTTATGGCCAAAAACTTTTTTCGCGCCCTTTTCACTACAAAAAGGTTGCTGGGTTTGTATTTCGTTCCTAGGGCCGATATAGAAAAAGTATCTGGTGCGTTGGAATGGTACATGTGTCCACTATAAAATATCGAAAATTCCAAGACGCGCATATTACCATTTCAGTTTTATGGCCAAAAACTTTTTTCGCACCTTTTTCACTACAAAAAGTTTGCTGGGTTTGTATTTCGTCCCTAGGGCCGAAAAAGGAAGTGGCAACTGGTGCGCTGGAATGGTACATGTGTTCACTATAAAATCTTAAAAAGCCTAAAACGCACATATTCCCATTTCAGTTTTATGGCCAAAAACTTTTTTCGCGCCTTTTTCATTACAAAAAGTTTGCTAGGTTTGTATTTCGTTCCCAAGGCCAAACCAGGAAGTGGCAACTGGTGCGCTGGAATGTTACATGTGTCCACTATACAATATCAAAAATTCTTAGCCGCACATGTTATTATTTCAGTTTTACAGCCAAAAACTATTTTCGCGCATTTTTTACTACAAAAAGTTTTCTAGGTTTGTATTTCGTTCCCAGGGCCGAAATAGAAAAGGCAACTTGTGCGTTGGAATGGTACATGTGTCCACCATAAAATATCAAAAATTCTTAGACGCACATATTACCTTTTCAGTTTTATGGCCAAAAACTTTTTCGCGCGTTTTTCACTACAAACAGGTTGCTGAGTTTGTATTTCGTTCCCAGGGCCGAAATAGAAAAGGCAACTGGTGCGTTGGAATGGTCCATGTGTCCACCATAAAATATCAAAAATTTTTAGACGCACATATTACCATTTCAGTTTTATGGCCAAAAACTTTTTCGCGCCTTTTTCACTACAAAGAGGTTGCTGAGTTTGTATTTCGTTCCCAGGGCCGAAATAGAAAAGGCAACTGGTGCGCTGGAATGGTAAATGCGTTCACTATAAAATATTAAAAAGCCTAAAACGCACATATTACCATTTCAGTTTTATGGCCAAAAACTTTTTTCGCGCCCTTTTCACTACAAAAAGGTTGCTGGGTTTGTATTTCGTTCCCAGGGCCGAAATAGAAAAGGCAACTGGTGCGTTAGAATGGTACATGTGTCCACCATAAAATATCAAAAATTCTTAGACGCACATATTACCATTTCAGTTTTATGTTCAAAAACTTTTTTCGCGCCTTTTTCACTTTAAAATGAATGATTTAATAACACAAGCAATTATATTCCCCTTTAATAAATCGCCAAAACGAACACCTAGTATAGGATTTTCTACTCTAGAAAACTAAAACTAGCAAAAAATAACAAAAGAGTTAGTTTGACTGAATTCGCTAACTGGATATATGAAGTCGGTGTCTCAGCAAGCAGCATAAATATAGAAAGTGACAGCAGCGCATCAAAGTCAATAGAGCAGTATTCGCGTAAGCCAAAAAACGTTTATGTGCATGCTCATGAAGAACAAAACAAAAAGATCTGTTTAGTGTGTTCTGGCAACTGCAATAGTGTTGAGAAGTGTAAAAAATTCTTGGCTGCGAATAGAAGCGAGCGATGGAACTTAGTAAGAATGTACAATCTATGTAAACTGTGCCTGCGACGTCACTACGGTATATGCAGTAGCAGCATCGTTTGCAGAGAAAATAATTGTCAAATAAAACATAATACATTGCTGCATAAATCCATGACTGAAGATAGAGAAACAAACGCTACGAGAGAAACTGAAAATAAAAGCAAAAGAGATAATTTACATGCAGCCCATAGGAATGAATGCAATGAAATCTTATTTAAAATTATACCCATAACAATATACGGAAACAATAATAAACGTTTTAATACTTTTGCATTTATAGACGAGGGTTCGTCTGTAAGTCTGGTAAATGAACAATTAATTAATAAGCTAGATTTAAATGGTGAGTCACAACCTCTATGCTTGAAATAGACAGGTGAAATAGGTCGCAACGAAGAAGACTCAAAAATAGTCTCAATGAAAATTTCAGGTATGAATAAAACTGAATTTTCTATTTCTGTTCGTACGGTTAAACAACTATCGCTTCCGAGTCAGAGCTTTAATTATAAAAAGTTATGTGAAAAATTTCCGCACCTTAAAGGGCTACCCATCGCCGATTTTGAAAATGCTGTACCAGATGTACTTTTAGGATTAAATAACTTAAAATTATGTGTGCCAACTCGTGTTAAAGAAGGCAAGAAAAACGAACCCGTCGCTTTACATACTCGCCTCGGCTGGCTAATATGTGGCAACTCCAGTGTTGGAGAAAAGGCCCAAATTCAATATAATTTTTACTCTTGCGAGTGTAAAGGTGAAAACGACCAAATTCTTACTCACTTACTCAAACAGTTTTATACAACTGAGTTAGCAGGGATAAGTAACTATACTCCAGCTCTTGGAAAAGATGACCAAAGGGCATTAAGTTTGCTAGAAACATATACGAAACAAAGATGCGATGGCCATTACGAGACAGCTTTGCTGTGGCAATATGACAATATTACACTTCCACAAAGCTTTGATATGGCGAAGAGACGACTGATTTGTCTCGAAAAAACTCTAAGAAAAAATAAAGAGTTATTTGAACATTTCGAAAAAACAATTTCTGAATATTTTGAAAGAAATTACATAGCCAAAGTAAACAATGAAGATGATAAACAAAATGTATGGTATTTACCAATGCTTCCGGTATTTAACAAAAACAAACCGAATAAAACAAGAATAGTTTGGGATGCGGCCGCGAAGGCAAATGGTATTTCACTTAACTCTATGCTGCTCAAAGGGCCAGATTTGCTGTCTTCTCTTGCAGCTATTCTTTTTCGTTTTCGGCAAAGGCAAATTGCAATCTGTGGTGACATCGAACAAATGTTCCATCAGATTTATATACGCGATGAAGACTGCCATGCGCAAAGATTTTTATGGCGCAGCTGCGACGACAACAAAGAACCCGAAGTGTACGTAATGAAGGTTATGATATTCGGTGCCTCCTGCGCTCCGTGCATATCTCAATATGTTAAAAACCTCAACGCATCAAAATTTGAAGCCAAGTATCCCTTAGCCGCTGCTGCCATCAAAGACAACCACTACGTAGATGATTTTCTTGCTTCTTCGGATACTCCTGCAGAAGCCGCCGAACTGGCTAAAACTGTGCGATTCATTCATAGTGAGGGAGGATTAAAAATTAGAAACTGGTGTTCGAATAATGATAGCGTTTTGAAAGAATTGAACTCTTCTAACCCTTTGACCAATATTTGCCTAAACGTTAGTGTAGGCGAAGTAACAGAAAATGTACTTGGCATATTTTGGAACCCTGGGGAAGACAATATAACCTTTAAACTGTCGCAGTCTGTCTTAAACAGCGAACTTCTTCTCGGAAACAAAATTCCCACCAAACGTGAAATTTTAAGAACTCTAATGAGCATTTATGACCCTTTAGGGCTTGTAGGAAATTTCCTTATGTATTTGAAAATAGTTCTCCAAGAAGTTTGGAGAAGCAATATCGACTGGGACGAACATATTCTAGTAAATCAACAATTAAGGTGGGAAAACTGACTAGAGCTTTTACCAGATTTAAAAAATGTAAATATACCTCGTTGTTATCTTAAAACATTGAAAAACTATAATAACCTAGATGTTCAATTGCATGTATTTGTGGATGCAAGCGAAAACGGTTATGCCGCCGTAGCGTATTTTAGGATGTGCTGTGGGGACGAAATCGCTATTTCACTTATTGGATCAAAAACTAGGGTGGCGCCACTAAAGGTTTTATCGATACCACGTTTAGAGCTGATGGCAGCTGTTATTGGTGCTCGGTTTGCTAAATATATTGAAAAACATCATACCGTTAAGATAAATCGAAAAACACTCTGGTCAGATTCACGAACAGTTTTAAGTTGGATACGCTCCGACCACCGAAAATATCACCAATTCGTGTAAGTGAAATTCTCGATATTTCAGAGGTGGACGAGTGGTCCTGGATATCAGGAAAAACGAATGTAGCTGACGAAGCAACACGATGCACAAATAAACCTAATCTATCGAATACAGGGCGCTGGTTTAACTGCCCTGATTTTTTAAAGTTGCCAGAGAAAGAATGGCGGGAACCCAATACACAACTTTTGGAAACAAAGCTCGAGTTGAAAGAGTGCCACTTAACGGCACGAAGTATAGAACAACTTATAAACTTACAAAGATTTTCTCGGTGGTGCAGAGCATTAAGGGCAACTGCATTCGTAATTCGTTTTTGCTACTGCCGTAGAAACAGAGATATCACGCCTTCCTGTGGAAAGGAACTAACTCAAATTGAGTTGCTCAAAGCAGAACTGACTCTTATCAAAGATACGCAGAAAGTATATTTCCAAAATGAAATAAATTGTCTATCACAAAATAATAAATTAACAAAAACAAATTTTTTGTATAAATTGTCCCCGTATTTGGATCATAAAGGTGTGTTGAGAGTAGGTGGCCGAATTGATTATGCTGATGTTCCGGAGGAACTGAAGCATCCAGCCGTTTTGCCTAAACATTGCCGCCTAACAACCCTTTTAATATTACATTACCATAATCTGTACCGTCATAGTAGCCTTGAGACAGTGGTGAATGAATTGCGGCAAAAATACTATATTCCTAAATTGAGAACCGTTTGTAAATCAACCATTAAGCAGTGTCAAATGTGTAAAATTAAAACTGCGATGCCGGAGATTCCGCAGATGGCAAAATTACCTCGGGCTCGACTGGGTTCGTATCTCTCACCATTCACATTCACGGGGCTTGACTTTTTTGGTCCTATGCTTGTCACTGTTAACCGACATAAAGAAAAGAGATACGGTGCGCTATTTACATGTTTAACGGTACGTGCGGTTCATATTGAAATCGTCTATTCGCTTAATACAAGTTCGTGTATCATGGCAATACGTAAGTTTATTTCGCGAAGAGGCAGCCCAAGAGAATTTTTCAGCGACAATGGTACTAATTTTATCGGTGCTGATCGAGAGTTGCGTGAAGCCTTAAGAGAGGTGGACAAGAACGAGCTAATACGAAGTTTTACAACGTCCTACACCAAATGGAACTTTAACCCACCTTCTGCTCCTCATATGGGAGGAGCATGGGAACGATTAGTTCGATCCGTAAAAACTGTACTCTACAATATTAAAACAGAACGGTTTCCAAGCGATGAAATGCTGCAAAGCATGATGGCTGAAGTCGAAAGTATTATAAATTCCCGTCCTCTTACATATGTCCCAATAGAAAGCGAAAATCAAGAAGCGATCACACCAAATCATATTTTGCTTGGCAACTCCAGTGGCTTAAAACCCCTTGCATCGTACGACGACGAAGGTCTTGTACTTAAAGAAAGTTGGTTGCGTTCACAACAATATGCACAAATCTTTTGGAAGAGATGGGTGACAGAGTACCTGCCTACTTTGACGTGTAGGACAAAGTGGTTTCAAAAAGCCAAACCCATATCTGTGGGAGATTTAGTGATAGTGGTTGATCCAAATAACCCGAGAAACGTGTGGCCAAAAGGAAAGGTCATCGAAGTTGCCAAATCCGAAGATGGACAAGTACGAAAGGCAAAAGTTTTGACAGTTTGTGGCGTTTTAGAGAGACCTGCTGCAAAATTAGCGGTTTTAGACGTGGCTGAAAGAAAGTAGAGTAAGTCTTCGAAATCTCGCCATACTGTGGGGGAGTGTTACCGCCACTCATAAATCGCTAATATGACATTACTGTTACCGCCACTCATAAATCGCTAATATGACATTACTGTTACCGCCACTCATAAACCGCTAATATGACATTACTGTTACCGCCACTCATAAATCGCTAATATGACATTACTGTTATCGATATGTAGAGAGATGAGCATGTCAAAATGTTAAATTATTCCTTTTAATTTTCCACGCGGTATAATTATGAGGCCATATTTAATCGAGACGACATACATAGGTATATAAAAACACCTACATAGATTTAAGATATTCATTCGTTCAGGTCATAACGATTACGTAGCTTCGCTTGGAGTAGCCATACATAAAAGTTAGTATATCAGCAGTTTAGTATGTAAGTTTGTATAATGAATTTATTTATAATTTTAGGAATTTTAACATATTAAAGCGTAAGAATAAAAAACTAAAGTTTTCTAAAATTTTTACACTTGTGTTTAAAATCCACATTGGCTATCTTGAGCTTGGGCCATCTCCTACCATTTTCGAAAAAAAGAGCAAAGTCCTTTTTAAAATTTCAAAAGTCGAAATTTGGAAAAATGGCGCCTCTTTTCAAAAAAACACACTTTTGCGACTTTTGAATATTGGACATTCATTGAAATGGCCTGCGGAGTGTTCTCCAATAATTTTTTTCGCCCATCACATACCATTTTTGGAAAAAGGAGCAGTCTTTTTTAAAATTTCAAAAGTCGAAATTTGGAAAAATGTCGCCTATTTTCAAAAAAACACACTGTTGCGACTTTTGAATATTGGACATTCATAGAAATGGCCTGAGGAGTGTTCTCCTATAATTTTTTTCGCCCATCACCTACCATTTTTGAAAAAGGAATTTTCCTTTAAAAAATTAAAATTTCAAGAGTCGAAATTTGGAAAAATGGCGCCTATTTTCAAAAAAACACACTGTTGCAAGTTTTGAATATTGGACATTCATAGGGATGGCAGGAATAGTGTTCCCCAATAGTTTTTTTCCGTTAATTTTCTACCATTTTCGGAAAAAGGAGCAAAGTCCTTTCTAAAATTACAAAAGTCAAAATTTGGAAATATGTCGCCTATTTTCAAAATAACACACTGTTGCGACTTTTGAATATTGGACATTCATAGAAATGGCCTGAGGAGTGTTCTCCAATAATTTTTTTCGCCCATCACAAACCATTTTTGGAAAAAGGAGCAGACTTTTTTAAAATTTCAAAAGTCGAAATTTGGAAAAATGTGTCCTATTTTTAAAAAAACACACTGTTGCGACTTTTGAATATTGGACATTCATAGAAATGGCCGGAAGAGTGTTATCCAATAATTTTTTTCGCCCATCACCTACCATTTTTGGAAAAAGGAGCAAAGTCTTTTTTAAAATTTCAAGAGTCGAAATTTGGAAAAATGTCGCCTATTTTTAAAAAAACACACTGTTGCGACTTTTGAATATTGGACATTCAAAGAAAAGGCCGGAATAGTGTTCCCCAATAATTTTTTTTCGCAAATTTTCTAACATTTTCGGAAAAAGAAGCAAGGTCCTTTTTAAAATTTCAAAAGTTTAAATTTGGAAAAATGTCGCCTATTTTCAAAAAAACACACTGTTTTGTCTTTTGAATATTGGACATTCATAGGGATGGCAGGAATAGTGTTCCCCAATAGTTTTTTTCCGATAATTTTCTACCATTTTCGGAAGAAGGAGCAAAGTCCTTTCTAAAATTACAAAAGTCGAAATTTGGAAAAATGTCGCCTATTTTCAAAAAAACACACTGTTTTGTCTTTTGAATATTGGACATTCATAGAAATGGCCTGAGGAGTGTTCTCCAATAATTTTTTTGGCCCATCTCCTACCATTTTCGAAAAAAGGAGCAAAGTCCTTTTTAAAATTTCAAAAGTCGAAATTCGGAAAAATGTGTCCTATTTTTAAAAAAACACACTGTTGCGACTTTTGAATATTGGACATTCATAGAAATGGCCGGAAGAGTGTTATCCAATAATTTTTTTCGCCCATCACCTACCATTTTTGGAAAAAGGAGCAAAGTCTTTTTTAAAATTTCAAGAGTCGAAATTTGGAAAAATGTCGCCTATTTTTAAAAAAACACACTGTTGCGACTTTTGAATATTGGACATTCATAGAAATGGCCGGAAGAGTGTTCCCCAATAGTGTTTTTTCGCCTATCTCCTACCATTTGCGGAAAAAGGAGCAAAGTCATTTTTAAAATTTCAAAAGTCGAAATTTGGAAAAATGTCGCCTATTTTCAAAAAAACACACTTTTGCGACTTTTGAATATTGGACATTCAAAGAAAAGGCCGGAATAGTGTTCCCCAATAATTTTTTTTCGCAAATTTTCTACCATTTTCGGAAAAAGAAGCAAGGTCCTTTTTAAAATATCAAAAGTTGAAATTTGGAAAAATGTCGCCTATTTTCAAAAAAACACACTGTTTTGTCTTTTGAATATTGGACATTCATAGAAATGGCCTGAGGAGTGTTCTCCAATAATTTTTTTGGCCCATCTCCTACCATTTTCGAAAAAAGGAGCAAAGTCCTTTTTAAAATTTCAAAAGTCGAAATTCGGAAAAATGTGTCCTATTTTTAAAAAAACACACTGTTGCGACTTTTGAATATTGGACATTCATAGAAATGGCCGGAAGAGTGTTATCCAATAATTTTTTTCGCCCATCACCTACCATTTGCGGAAAAAGGAGCAAAGTCATTTTTAAAATTTCAAAAGTCGAAATTTGGAAAAATGTCGCCTATTTTCAAAAAAACACACTTTTGCGACTTTTGAATATTGGACATTCATAGGGATGGCGAGAATAGTGTTCCCCAATAATTTTGTCGATAATTTTCTACCATTTTCGGAAAAAGGAGCAAAGTCTTTTTTAAAATTTCAAAAGTCGAAATATGGAAAAATGTCGCCTATTTTAAAAAAAACACATTTTGGAATATTGGGCATTCATAGGGATGGCCGGAATAGTGTTCCCCTATAATTTTTTTTCGCAAATTTTCTACCATTTTCTGAAAAAGAACAAAGTCCTTTTGAAAATTACAAAAGTCGAAATTTGGAAAAATGGCGCCTATTTTCAAAAAAACACACTTTTGCGACTTTTGAATATTGGACATTCATAGGGATGGCAGGAATAGTGTTCCCCAATAATTTTTTTTCGCAAATTTTCTACTATCTTCGAAAAAAGGAGCAAAGTCCTTTTTAAAATTTCAAAAGTCGAAATTTGGAAAAATGTCGCGTATTTTCAAAAAAACACACTGTTGCGATTTTTGAATATTGGACATTCATAGAAATGGCCTGAGGAGTGTTCTCCAATAATTTTTTTCGCCCATCACAAACCATTTTTGGAAAAAGGAGCAGACTTTTTTAAAATTTCAAAAGTCGAAATTTGGAAAAATGTCGCCTATTTTCAAAAAAACACACTTTTGCGACTTTTGAATATTGGACATTCAAAGAAAAGGCCGGAATAGTGTTCCCCAATAATTTTTTTTCGCAAATTTTCTACCATTTTCGGAAAAAGAAGCAAGGTCCTTTTTAAAATATCAAAAGTTGAAATTTGGAAAAATGTCGCCTATTTTCAAAAAAACACACTGTTTTGTCTTTTGAATATTGGACATTCATAGGGATGGCAGGAATAGTGTTCCCCAATAGTTTTTTTCCGATAATTTTCTACCATTTTCGAAAAAAGGAGCAAAGTCCTTTTTAAAATTTCAAAAGTCGAAGTTCGGAAAAATGTGTCCTATTTTTAAAAAAACACTCTGTTGCGACTTTTGAATATTGGACATTCATAGAAATGGCCGGAAGAGTGTTATCCAATAATTTTTTTCGCCCATCACCTACCATTTTTGGAAAAAGGAGCAAAGTCTTTTTTAAAATTTCAAGAGTCGAAATTTGGAAAAATGTCGCCTATTTTCAAAAAAACACACTGTTGCGACTTTTGAATATTGGACATTCATAGAAATGGCCGGAAGAGTGTTCCCCAATAGTGTTTTTTCGCCTATCTCCTACCATTTGCGGAAAAAGGAGCAAAGTCATTTTTAAAATTTCAAAAGTCGAAATAAGGAAAAATGTCGCCTATTTTAAAAAAAACACATTTTGGAATATTGGGCATTCATAGGGATGGCCGGAATAGTGTTCCCCTATAATTTTTTTTCGCAAATTTTCTACCATTTTCTGAAAAAGAACAAAGTCCTTTTTAAAATTTCAAAAGTCGAAATTTGGAAAAATGTCGCCTATTTTCAAAAAAACACACTTTTGCGACTTTTGAATATTGGACATTCAAAGAAAAGGCCGGAATAGTGTTCCCCAATAATTTTTTTTCGCAAATTTTCTACCATTATCGGAAAAAGAAGCAAGGTCCTTTTTAAAATATCAAAAGTTGAAATTTGGAAAAATGTCGCCTATTTTCAAAAAAACACACTGTTTTGTCTTTTGAATATTGGACATTCATAGGGATGGCAGGAATAGTGTTCCCCAATAGTTTTTTTCCGATAATTTTCTACCATTTTCGGAAAAAGGAGCAAAGTCCTTTCTAAAATTACAAAAGTCGAAATTTGGAAAAATGTCGCCTATTTTCAAAAAAACCAACTGTTTTGTCTTTTGAATATTGGACATTCATAGAAATGGCCTGAGGAGTGTTCTCCAATAATTTTTTTCGCCCATCTCCTACCATTTTCGAAAAAAGGAGCAAAGTCCTTTTTAAAATTTCAAAAGTCGAAGTTCGGAAAAATGTGTCCTATTTTTAAAAAAACACTCTGTTGCGACTTTTGAATATTGGACATTCATAGAAATGGCCGGAAGAGTGTTATCCAATAATTTTTTTCGCCCATCACCTACCATTTTTGGAAAAAGGAGCAAAGTCTTTTTTAAAATTTCAAGAGTCGAAATTTGGAAAAATGTCGCCTATTTTCAAAAAAACACACTGTTGCGACTTTTGAATATTGGACATTCATAGAAATGGCCGGAAGAGTGTTCCCCAATAGTGTTTTTTCGCCTATCTCCTACCATTTGCGGAAAAAGGAGCAAAGTCATTTTTAAAATTTCAAAAGTCGAAATTTGGAAAAATGTCGTCTATTTTCAAAAAAACACAATGTTGCGACTTTTGAATATTGGACATTCATAGGGATGGCCAGAATAGTGTTCCCCAATAATTTTGTCGATAATTTTCTACCATTTTCGGAAAAAGGAGCAAAGTCTTTTTTAAAATTTCAAAAGTCGAAATATGGAAAAATGTCGCCTATTTAAAAAAAAACACATTTTGGAATATTGGGCATTCATAGGGATGGCCGGAATAGTGTTCCCCAATAATTTTTTTTCGCAAATTTTCTACCATTTTCGGAAAAAGAACAAAGTCCTTTTTAAAATTACAAAAGTCGAAATTTGGAAAAATGGCGCCTATTTTCAAAAACACACACTTTTGCGACTTTTGAATATTGTACATTCATAGGGATGGCAGGAATAGTGTTCCCCAATAATTTTTTTTCGCAAATTTTCTACCATCTTCGAAAAAAGGAGCAAAGTCCTTTTTAAAATTTCAAAAGTCGAAATTTGGAAAAATGTCGCGTATTTTCAAAAAAACACACTGTTGCGACTTTTGAATATTGGACATTCATAGAAATGGCCTGAGGAGTGTTCTCCAATAATTTTTTTCGCCCATCACATACCATTTTCGGAAAAAGGAGCAAAGTCTTTTTTAAAATTTCAAAAGTCGAAATTTGGAAAAATGTCGCCTATTTTCAAAAAAACACACTGTTGCGACTTTTGAATATTGGACATTCATACAAATGGCCTGAGAAGTGTTCTCCAATAATTTTTTTTCGCCCATCTCCTACCATTTTCGAAAAAAGGAGCAAAGTCCTTTTTAAAATTTCAAAAGTCGAAATTTGGAAATATGTCGCCTATTGTCAAAAAAAAAAACACACTTTTGAATATTGGACATTCATAGGTATGGCCTTCCGGCCAAAT
This sequence comes from Epicampocera succincta, assembly GCA_932526305.1. Lineage (NCBI taxonomy): Eukaryota > Metazoa > Arthropoda > Insecta > Diptera > Tachinidae > Epicampocera > Epicampocera succincta. The sequence continues at coordinate 42,588,672 of OW052036.1, forward strand.
AATTTGTTTTTTCCCATCTCCTACCATTTTCGGAAAAAGGAGCAGTCTTTTTTAAAATTTCAAAAGTCGAAATTTGGAAAAATGTCGCCTATTTTCAAAAAAACACACTGTTGCGACTTTTGAATATTGGACATTCATAGGTATGGCCTTCCGGCCAAATAATTTGTTTTTTCCCATCTCCTACCATTTTCGGAAAAAGGAGCAGTCTTTTTTAAAATCTCAAAAGTCGAAATTTGGAAAAATGTCGCCTATTGTCAAAAAAAACACACTTTTGAATATTGGACATTCATAGGGATGGCCTTCCGGCCAAATAATTTGTTTTTTCCCATCTCCTACCATTTTCGGAAAAAGGAACAATGTCCTTTTTAAAATTTCAAAAATCGAAATTTGGAAAAATGTCGCCTATTTTTAAAAAACACACTTTTGCGACTTTTGAATATTGTACATTCATAGAAATGGCCTGAGGAGTGTTCTCCAATAATTTTTTCGATAATTTTCTACCATTTTCGGAAAAAGGAGCAAAGTCTTTTTAAAATTTCAAAAGTCGGAATTTGGAAAAATGTCGCCCATTTTCAAAAAAACACACTGTTGCGACTTTGAATATTGGACATGCATAGGGATGGCCGGAATAGTGTTCCCCAATAATTTTTTTTCGCAAATGTTCTACCATTTTCGGAAAAAGGAACAAAGTCCTTTTTAAAATATCAAAAGTCGAAATTTGGAAAAATGTCGCCTATTTTCAAAAAAACACGCCGTTGCGACTTTTCAATATTGGACATTCATAGAAATGGCCTGAGGAGTGTTCTCCAATAATTTTTTTCGCCCATCACCTACCATTTTCAAAAAGGGCCAAGGTCCTTTTTAAAATTTCAAAAGTCGAAATTTGGAAAAATGTCGCCTATTTTCAAAAAAACACGCTGTTGCGACTTTTGAATATTGGACATTCATAGAAATGGCCTGAGGAGTGTTCTCCAATAATTTTTTTCGCCCATCACCTACCATTTTCGGAAAAAGGAGCAAAGTCTTTTTTAAAATTTCAATAGTCAAAATTTGGAAAAATGTCTTTTTTTTCAAAGAAACACACTGTTAAGACTTTTGAATATTGGACATTCATAGAAATGGCCTAAGGAGATTTCTTCTATAATGTTTTTTTGCCCATCTCCTACCATTTTCGAAAAAAAGGAGCAAAGTCCTTTTTAAAATTTCAAAAGTCGAAATTTGAAGAATGTCGCTTATTGTCAATAAAAACACACTTTTGAATATTGGACATTTATAAGGCTGGCCTTCCGGCCAAATAATTTGTTTTTTCCCATCTCCTACCATTTTCGGATAAAGGAGCAAAGTCCTTTTTAACATTTCAAAAGTCCAAATTTGGAAAAATGTAGCCTATTTTCAAAAAAACACACTGTTGCGACTTTTGAATATTGGACATTCATAGAAATGGTCTGAGGAGTGCTATTCAATAATTTTTTTCGCCCATCACCTACCATTTTCGGAAAAAGGAGCAAAGTCCTTTTTAAAATTTCAAAAGTCGAAATTTGGAAAAATGTCGCCTATTTTCAAAAAAACACGCTGTTGCGACTTTTGAATATTGGACATTCATAGAAATGGCCTGAGGAGTGTTCTCCAATAATTTTTTTCGCCCATCACCTACCATTTTCGGAAAAAGGAGCAAAGTCTTTTGTAAAATTTAAATAGTCGAAATTTGGAAAAATGTCGTTTTTTTTCAAAGAAACACACTGTTAAGACTTTTGAATATTGGACATTCATAGAAATGGCCTGAGGAGATTTCTTCTATAATGTTTTTTTGCCCATCTCCTACCATTTTCGAAAAAAAGGAGCAAAGTCCTTTTTAAAATTTCAAAAGTCGAAATTTGAAGAATGTCGCTTATTGTCAATAAAAACACACTTTTGAATATTGGACATTCATGAGGCTGGCCTTCCGGCCAAATAATTTGTTTTTTCCCATCTCCTACGATTTTCGGATAAAGGAGCAAAGTTCTTTTTAACATTTCAAAAGTCCAAATTTGGAAAAATGTAGCCTATTTTCAAAAAAACATACTGTTGCGACTTTTGAATATTGGACATTCATAGAAATGGTCTGAGGAGTGCTATCCAATAATTTTTTTCGCCCATCACCTACCATTTTCGGAAAAAGGAGCAAAGTCCTTTTTAAAATTTCAAAAGTCGAAATTTGGAAAAATGTCGCCTATTTTCAAAAAAAACACGCTTTTGCGACTTTTGAATATTGTACATTCATAGAAATGGCCGGAAGAGTGTTCCCCAATAATGTTTTTTCGCCCATCTCCTACCATTTTCGAAAAAAGGAGCAAAAACCTTTTTAAAATTTCAAAAGTCGAAATTTGGAAAAATGTCGCCTATTTTAAAAAAAACACACTTTTGCGACTTTTGAGTACTGGACATTCATAGAAATGGCCGGAAGAGTGTTCCCCAATAATGTTTTTTTGCCCATCTCCTACCATTTTCGAAAAAAGGAGCAAAGTCCTTTTTAAAGTTTCAAAAGTCCAAATTTGGAAAAATGTCGCCTATTTAAAAAAAACACACTTTTGCGACTTTTGAATATTGGACATTCAAAAAAATGACCGGAATAGTGGTCCCCGATAATTTTTTTTCGCAAATTTTCTACCATTTTCGGAAAAAGAAGCAAGGTCCTTTTTAAAATTTCAAAAGTCGAAATTTGGAAAAATGTCGCCTATTTTCAAAAAAACACACTGTTTTGCCTTTTGAATATTGGACATTCATAGAAATGGCCTGAGGAGTGTTCTCCAATAATTTTTTTCGCCCATCAACTACCATTTTCGGAAAAAGGAGCAAAGTCCTTTTTAAAATTTCAAAAGTCGAAATTTGGAAAAATGTCGGCTATTTTCAAAAAAACACACTTTTGCGACTTTTGAATATTGGACATTCATAGAAATGGCCGGAAGAGTGTTCCCCAATAATGTTTTTTTGCCCATCTCCTACCATTTTCGAAAAAAGGAGCAAAGTCCTTTTTAAAAGTTCAAAAGTCGAAATTTGGAAAAATGTCGCCTATTGTCAAAACAAAAAAAAAAACACTTTAGAATATTGGACATTCATAGGGATGGCCTTCCGGCAAAATAATTTGTTTTTTCCCATCTCCTACCATTTTCGGAAAAAGGAGCAAAGTTCATTTTAACATTTCAAAAGTCCAAATTTGGAAAAATGTCGCCTATTTTCAATAAACCCACTGTTGAATATTAGACATTCATAGGGATGGCCGGAATAGTGTTTCCCAATATTTTTTTTTTTCGCAAATTTTCTACCATTTTCGGAAAAAGGAGCAAAGTTCTTTTTAACATTTCAAAAGTCCAAATTTAGAAAAATGTCGCCTATTTTCAATAAACACACTGCTGAATATAAGACATTCATAGGGATGGCCGGAATAGTGTTCCCCAATAATTTTTTTTTCGCAAATTTTCTACCATTTTCGGAAAAAGGAGCAAAGTCCTTTTTAACATTTCAAAAGTCGAAATTTGGAAAAATGTCGCCTATTTTCAAAAAAACACACTTTTGCGACTTTTGAATATTGGACATTCATAGAAATAGCCTGAGGAGTGTTCTCCAATAATTTTTTTCGCCCATCAACTACCATTTTCGGAAAAAGGAGCAAAGTCTTTTTTAAAATTTCAAAACTCGAAATTTGGAAAAATGTCGCCTATTTTCAAAAAAACACGCTGTTGCAACTTTTGAATATTGGACATTCATAGAAATGGCCTGAGGAGTGTTCCCCAATAATGTTTTTTCGCCCATCTCCTACCATTTACAAAAAAAGGAGCAGTTTTTTTTTAAATTTCAAAAGTCGATATTTGGAAAAATGTCGCTTATTTTAAAAAAAAACACACTTTTGCGCCTTTGAATATTGGACATTCATAGAAATGGCCGGAAGAGTGTTCCCCAATAAAGTTTTTTTGCCCATCTCCTACCATTTTCGAAAAAAGGAGCAAAGTCCTTTTTAAAATTTCAAAAGTCGAAATTTGGAAAAATGTCGCCTATTGTCAAAAAAAACACACTTTTGAATATTGGGCATTCATAGGGATGGCCTTCCGGCCAAATAATTTGTTTTTTCCAATCTCCTACCATTTTCGGAAAAAGGAACAAAGTCCTTTTTAACATTTCAAAAGTCCAAATTTGGAAAAATGTCGCCCATTTTCAAAAAAACACACTGTTGCGACTTTGAATATTGGACATTCATAGGGATGGCCGGAATAGTGTTCCCCAATAATTTTTTTTCGCAAATGTTCTACCATTTTCGGAAAAAGGTACAAAGTCCTTTTTAAAATATCAAAAGTCGAAATTTGGAAAAATGTCGCCTATTTTCAAAAAAACACGCCGTTGCGACTTTTCAATATTGGACATTCATAGAAATGGCCTGAGGAGTGTTTTCCAATAATTTTTTTCGCCCATCACCGATCATTTTCAAAAAGGAGCAAAGTCTTTTTTTAAAATTTCAAAAGTCGAAATTTGGAAAAATGTAGCCTATTTTCAAAAACACACGCTGTTGCGACTTTTCAATATTGACATTCATAGAAATGGCCTGAGGAGTGTTCTCCAATAATTTTTTTCGCCCATCACCTACCATTTTCGGAAAAAGGAGCAAAGTCTTTTTTAAAATTTCAATAGTCGAAATTTGGAAAAATGTCGCCTATTTTCAAAGAAACACACTGTTAAGACTTTTAAATATTGGACATTCATAGAAATGGCCTGAAGAGATTTCTTCTATAATGTTTTTTCGCCCATCTCCTACCATTTTCGAAAAAAAGGAGCAAAGTCCTTTTTAAAATTTCAAAAGTCGAAATTTGGAAAAATGTCGCCTATTTTCAAAAAAACACGCCGTTGCGACTTTTCAATATTGGACATTCATAGAAATGGCCGGAAGAGTGTTTTCCAATAATTTTTTTCGCCCATCACCTATCATTTTCAAAAAGGAGAAAAGTCCTTTTTAAAATTTCAAAAGTCGAAATTTGGAAAAATGTCGCCTATTTTCAAAAAAAGACGCTGTTGCGACTTTTCAATATTGACATTCATAGAAATGGCCTGAGGAGTGTTCTCCAATAATTTTTTTCGCCCATCACCTACCATTTTCGGAAAAAGGAGCAAAGTCTTTTTTAAAATTTCAATAGTCGAAATTTGGAAAAATGTCGCCTATTTTCAAAAAAACACGCCGTTGCGACTTTTCAATATTGGCCATTCATAGAAATGGCCTGAGGAGTGTTTTCCAATAATTTTTTTCGCCCATCACCTATCATTTTCAAAAAGGAGCAAAGTCCTTTTTAAAATTTCAAAAGTCGAAATTCGGAAAAATGTCGCCTATTTTCAAAAAAAAAACACACTGTTGCGACTTTTGAATATTGGACATTCATAGAAATGGCCTGAGGAGTGTTCTCCAATCATTTTTTTCGCCCATTACTTACCATTTTCGGGAAAAGGAGCAGTCTTTTTTAAAATTTCAAAAGTCGAAATTCGGAAAAATGTTTCCTATTAAAAAAAAAAACACACTGTTGCGACTTTTGAATATTGGAAATTCATAGAAATGGCCGGAAGAGTGTTCCCAAATAATGTTTTTTTGTCCATCTCCTACCATTGTTGAAAAAAGGAGCAAAGTCCTTTTTAAAATTTTAAAAGTCGAAATTTGGAAAAATGTCGCCTATTTTCAAAAAAACACACTTTTGCGACTTTTGAATATTGGACATTCATAGAAATGGCCGGAAGAGTGTTCTCCAATAATGTTTTTTCGCCCATCTCCTACCATTTTCGAAAAAAGGAGCAAAGTCCTTTTTAAAATTTCAAAAGTCGAAATTTGGAAAAATGTCGCCTATTTTAAAAAAAACACACTGTTGCGACTTTTGAATATTGGAAATTCATAGAAATGGCCGGAAGAGTGTTCCCAAATAATGTTTTTTTGTCCATCTCCTACCATTGTTGAAAAAAGGAGCAAAGTCCTTTTTAAAATTTTAAAAGTCGAAATTTGGAAAAATGTCGCCTATTTTCAAAAAAACACACTTTTGCGACTTTTGAATATTGGACATTCATAGAAATGGCCGGAAGAGTGTTCCCCAATAATGTTTTTTCACCCATCTCCCACCATTTTTGAAAAAAAGAGCAGTCTTTTTTAAAATTTAAAAGTCGAAATTTGGAAAAATGTCTCCTATTTAAAAAAAAACACACTGTTGCGACTTTTGAATATTGGACATTCATAGAAATGGCCTGAGGAGTGTTCTCAAATAATTTTTTTCGCCCATCACCGACAATTTTCGGAAAAAGGAGCAAAGTCTTTTCGAAAATTTCAAAAGTCGAAATTTTGAAAAATGTCGCCTATTTTCAAAAAAACACACTTTTGAATATTGGACATTCATAGGGATGGCCGGAATAGTGTTCCCCAATAATTTTTTTTCCCAAATTTTCTACCATTTTCGAAAAAAGGAACATAGTCCTTTTTAAAATATCAAAAGTCGAAATTTGGAAAAATGTGTCCTATTTAAAAAAAACACACTGTTGCGACTTTTGAATATTGGACATTCATAGAAATGGCCTGAGAAGTGTTCTCCAATAATTTTTTTCGCCCATCGCCTACAATTTTCGGAAAAAGGAGCAGTATTTTTTAAAGTTTCAAAACGCGAAATTTGGAAAAATGTCGCCTATTTTCAAAAAAAACACACTGTTGCGACTTTTGAATATTGGACATTCATAGAAATGGCCTGAGAAGTGTTCTCCAAAAATTTTTTATGCCCATCGGCTACCATTTTCGGAAAAAGGAGCATAGTCCTTTTTTAAATATCAAAAGTCGAAATTTGGAAAAATGTGTCCTATTTAAAAAAAAAACACACTGTTGCGACTTTTGAATATTGGACATTCATAGAAATGGCCTGAGAAGTGTTCTCCAATAATTTTTTTCGCCCATCGCCTACCATTTTCGGAAAAAGGAGCAAAGTCTTTTTTAAAATTTCAAAAGTCGAAATTTGGAAAAATGTCGCCTATTTTCAAAAAAACACACTGTTGCGGCATTTGAATATTGGACATTCATAGAAATGGCCTGAGGAGTGTTCTCTTATAAATTTTTTCGCCCATCACCTACCATTTTCGGGAAAAGGAGCACTCTTTTTTAAAATTTCAAAAGTCGAAATTTAGAAAAATTTCGCCTATTTTCAAAAAACATACTTTTGCGACTTTTGAATATTGGACATTCATAGAAATGGCCGGAAGAGTGTTCCCAAATAATGCTTTTTTGCCCATCTCCTACCATTTTCGAAAAAAGGAGCAAAGTCCTTTTTAAAATTTCAAAAGTCGAAACTTGGAAAAATGTCGCCTATTTTCAAAAAAAACACACTGTTGCGACTTTTGAATATTGGACATTCATAGAAATGGCCGGAAGAGTGTTCCAAAATAATGTTTTTTTGCCCATCTCCTACCATTTTCGAAAAAAGGAGCAAAGTTCTTTTTAAAATTTCAAAAGTCCAAATTTGAAAAAATGTCGCCTATTATCAATAAACACACTGTTGAATATTAGACATTCATAGGGATGGCCGGAATAGTGTTCCCCAATAATTTTTTTTTCGCAAATTTTCTACCATTTTCGGAAAAAGGAGCAAAGTTCTTTTTAACATTTCAAAAGTCCAAATTTGGAAAAATGTCGCCTATTTTCAATAAATACACTGTTGAATATTGGACATTCATAGGGAAGGCCGGAATAGTGTTCCCCAATAATTTTTTTTCGCAAATTTTCTACCATTTTCGGAAAAAGGAGCAAAGTCCTTTTTAAAATTTCAAAAGTCGAAATTTGGAAAAATGTCGCCTATTTTCAAAAAAAACACACTGTTGCGACTTTTGAATATTGGACATTCATAGAAATGGCCTAAGAAGTGTTCTCTTATAATTTTTTTCGCCCATCACCTACCATTTTTAGGAAAAGGAGCAGTCTTTTTTAAAATTTCAATAGTCGAAATTTGGAAAAATGTCGCCTATTTTCAAAAAAACACACTTTTGCGACTTTTGAATATTGGACATTCATAGAAATGGCCGGAAGAGTGTTCCCCAATAATGTTTTTTTCGCAAATTTTCTACCATTTTCGGAAAAAGGAGCAAAGTCCTTTTTAACATTTCAAAAGTCGAAATTTGGAAAATTGTCGCCTATTTTCAATAAATACACTGTTGAATATTAGACATTCATGGGGATAGCCGGAAGAGTGTTCCCCAATAATTTTTTTTCGCAAATTTTCTACCATTTTCGGAAAAAGGAGCAAATCCCTTTTTAACATTTCAAAACTCGAAATTTGGAAATATGTCGCCTATTTTCAAAAAAACACACTGTTGCGGCTTTTGAATATTGGACATTCATAGAAATGGCCTGAGGAGTGTTCTCTTATAAATTTTTTCGCCAATCACCTACCATTTTCGGGAAAAGGAGCAGTCTTTTTTAAAATTTCAAAAGTCGAAATTTGGAAAAATGTCGCCTATTTTCAAAAAACACACTTTTGCGACTTTTGAATATTGGACATTCATAGAAATGGCCGGAAGAGTGTTCCCCAATAATGTTTTTTCGCCCATCTCCTACCATTTTCAAAAAAAGGAGCAAAGTCCTTTTTAAAATTTTAAAAGTCCAAATTTTGAAAAATGTCGCCTATTTAAAAAAAAACCACACTGTTGCGACTTTTGAATATTGGACATTCATAGAAATGGCCTGAGGAGTGTTCTCCAATAATTTTTTTCGCCCATCACCGACCATTTTCGGAAAAAGGAGCAAAGTCTTTTTGAAAATTTCAATAGTCGAAATTTGAAAAAATGTCGCCGATTTTCAAAAAAACACACTTTTGCGACTTTTGAATATTGGACATTCATAGAAATGGCCGGAAGAGTGTTCCCCAATAATGTTTTTTCGCCCATCTCCTACCATTTTCGAAAAAAGGAGCAGTCTTTTTTAAAATTTCAAAAGTCGAAGTTCAGAAAAATGTTTCCTTTTTTCAAAAAAACACACTTTTGCGACTTTTGAATATTGGACATTCATAGAAATGGTCTGAGGAGTGTTCTCCAATAATTTTTTTCGCCCATTACTTACCATTTTCGGGAAAAGGAGCAGTCTTTTTTAAAATTTCAAAAGTCGAAATTCGGAAAAATGTTTCCTATTAAAAAAAAAACACACTGTTGCGACTTTTGAATATTGGACATTCATAGAAATGGCCGGAAGAGTGTTCCCAAATAATGTTTTTTTGTCCATCTCCTACCATTTTTGAAAAAAGGAGCAAAGTCCTTTTTAAAATTTCAAAAGTCGAAATTTGGAAAAATGTCGCCTATTTTCAAAAAAACACACTTTTGCGACTTTTGAATATTGGACATTTATAGAAATGGCCGGAAGAGTGTTCCCCAATAATGTTTTTTTGCCCATCTCCCACCATTTTCGAAAAAAAGAGCAGTCTTTTTTAAAATTTAAAAGTCGAAATTTGGAAAAATGTCTCCTATTTAAAAAAAACACACTGTTGCGACTTTTGAATATTGGACATTCATAGAAATGGCCTGAGAAGTGTTCTCCAATAATTTTTTTCGCCCATCGCCTACCATTTTCGGAAAAAGGAGCAAAGTCTTTTTTAAAATTTCAAAAGTCGCAATTTGGAAAAATGTCGCCTATTGTCAAAAAAACACACTTTTGAATATTGGACATTCATAGGGATGGCCTTCCGGCCAAATAATTTGTTTTTTCCCATCTCCTACCATTTTCGGAAAAAGGAGCAAATCCCTTTTTAACATTTCAAAAGTCGAAATTTGGAAAAATGTCGCCTATTTTCAAAAAAACACACTGTTGCGGCATTTGAATATTGGACATTCATAGAAATGGCCGGAAAAGTGTTCCCAAATAATGATTTTTTGCCCATCTCCTACCATTTTCGAAAAAAGGAGCAAAGTCCTTTTTAAAATTTCAAAAGTCGAAATTTGGAAAAATGTCGCCTGTTTTTAAAAAAAACACACTCTTGCGACTTTTGAATATTGGACATTCATAGAAATGGCCGGAAGAGTGTTCCCCAATAATGTTTTTTCGCCCATCTCCCACCATTTTCGAAAAAAAGAGCAGTCTTTTTTAAAATTGCAAAAGTCGAAATTCGGAAAAATGCCTTCTATTTAAAAAAAAACACACTGTTGCGACTTTTGAATGTTGGACATTCATAGAAATGGCCGGAAGAGTGTTAAAAATAAAGTTTTTTTGCCCATCTCCTACCATTTTCGAAAAAAGGAACAAAGTTCTTTTTAACATTTCAAAAGTCCAAATTTGGAAAAATGTCGCCTATTTTCAATAAATACACTGTTGAATATTGGACATTCATAGGGATGGCCGGAATAGTGTTCCCCAATAATTTTTTTTTCGCAAATTTTCTACCATTTTCGGAAAAAGGAGCAAAGTTCTTTTTAACATTTCAAAAGTCCAAATTTGGAAAAATGTCGCCTATTTTCAATAAATACACTGTTGAATATTGGACATTCATAGGGATGGCCGGAATAGTGTTCCCCAATAATTTTTTTTTCGCAAATTTTCTACCATTTTCGGAAAAAGGAGCAAAGTCCTTTTTTAAATTTCAAAAGTCGAAATTTGGAAAAATGTCGCCTATTTTCAAAAAAACACACTGTTGCGACTTTTGAATATTGGACATTCTAAGAAATGGCCTAAGAAGTGTTCTCTTATAATTTTTTTCGCCCATCACCTACCATTTTCGGGAAAAGGAGCAGTCTTTTTTAAAATTTCAATAGTCGAAATTTGGAAAAATGTCGCCTATTTTCAAAAAAAACATGCTTTTGCGACTTTTGAATATTGTACATTCATAGAAATGGCCGGAAGAGTGTTCCCCAATAATGTTTTTTCGCCCATCTCCTACCATTTTCGGAAAAAGGAGCAAAGTCCTTTTTAAAATTTCAAAAGTCGAAATTTGGAAAAATGTCGCCTATTTTCAAAAAAACACACTTTTGCGACTTTTGAATATTGGACATTCATAGAAATGGCCTGAGGAGTGTTCTTCAATAATTTGTTTTTCGCCCATCTCCTACCATTATCGAAAAAAGGAGCAAAGTCCTTTTTAAAATTTCAAAAGTTGAAATTTGGAAAAATGTCGCCTATTTTAAAAAAACACTCTTTTGCGACTTTTGAATAATGCACAATCATAGGTGTTACCGCCACTCATAAATCGCTAATATGACATTACTGTTACCGCCACTCATAAATCGCTAATATGACATTACTGTTATCGATATGTAGAGAGATGAGCATTTCAAAATGTTAAATTATTCCTTTTAATTTTCCACGCGGTATAATTATGAGGCCATATTTAATCGAGACCACATACATAGGTATATAAAAACACCTACATAGATTTAAGATATTCATTCGTTCAGGTCATAAGGATTACGAAGCTTCGCTTGGAGTAGCCATAGATAAAAGTTAGTATATCAGCAGTTTAGTATGTAAGTTTGTATAATGAATTTATTTATAATTCTGGAATTTTAACATATTAAAGCGTAAGAATAAAGAATTAAAGTTTTCTAAAATTCTTACACTTGTGTTTAAAATCCACATTGGCTATCTTGAGCTTGGGCCGCTTTACCCGCAACATTAAAATTCTTTTATTGGTGCCTCATCGGATCGTTTGAAGGAATCATCTTGGGTGTTAAAACGTAAGTCCTAACAGAATGTAACCTTCCACTCCCTCACAGGGTCAACCACTAAGTCGTCAACGACCAACTCAGTTAAGTCCTGCACTGAACAACTGTCACATTTGCAACAAGTCCACAGACAACGAAAAATTTATAAAATGCAGCAAGTGCCATATTAATTTTCATTTACCATGTGTCAATCTCAGCAGCAATCAAGACCAACCTACGTGGAGTTGCCAAAATTGTACGGTACAGCATCAAATCACGATCGATTCTGCCTCTTCCATTCGTAGTGGCTCTTCGGCCGCTTCCCGCTCCCGCCGACAAGCTCTTGAGCTACAACGTCTAGAAGAAGAGACACAACTTGAAGAGATTTCATTAAAAAGAAATACCAAATTCTCGAACAAGCAGTAGATGACTTCGAGGACGCACAATCAGTTAATAAACACTCAGCTGTCAGATCTGTACATGAGTGGTTAGATAATCAAATCCAACTCCCTACTTCGGCTATTGCAACCGCACACCAAAATATAGTTTCCGCAGCTCGTCAGTTTGAAACGCCACCTTACACATTTGTACCACAAGCCACAACAACGCAAGAAATGCCTAACACTACTAAACCATATTGCCAAAACGTAAGTAATGACTTAGTTTATACGACAAAAACAATAACTCCGCCCGTATGTACAACTACGTCATTCGTTAATAACATGTCTTCATTTATTAATGACCCAACAACGAACCGTCAGCAGCCGACAACTGCAAATTTATGTAATAATTCAGACAACGTAAATGCAGAAAATCACACATTAGAGACACCTGTACAATTTGGTTACATGGATTCAACGTTTTCCATGAACCCATCAAACCTCCACCTTTTATATTACCTTCTCACAGGCTTTCGCAACAACAAATAAGCGCGCGGCAGTCAGTGCCAAAAGAGCTTCCAATTTTTACCGGCACTCCTGAAGAATGGCCCTTGTTTAGTGCCACATATGACTGGTCGACAGCAGTCTGTGGTTTTACAGACGCTGAAAATCTTGTCAGGCTTCAAAGTTCTCTAAAGGGGGAAGCACTTCGATCTGTTAAACATATTTTGATCCATCCATCGGGTGTACCATGTGCTCTATCTACACTAAAATTGCTTTTCGGACAACCGAAAAAAATATTAAACTCACTAAAAAATAGAATAAGATCACTACCAGCACTGAACACAAATAAATTGAGCACAATTACCTCTTTCGCCGTGGAAGTAAAGGGCCTAGAAACAACAATTAAAGCCAGTGGTTTAATAAATGAACTGACCAATTCATCTTTATTACATGAGTTAATAATGAAAATGCCATCACATTTTCAACTTAACTGGGGTGAACAAAAAATAAAACTAGCAAAAAATAACAAAAGAGTTAGTTTGACTGAATTCGCTAACTGGATATATGAAGTCGGTGTCTCAGCAAGCAGCATAAATATAGAAAGTGACAGCAGCGCATCAAAGTCAATAGAGCAGTATTCGCGTAAGCCAAAAAACGTTTATGTGCATGCTCATGAAGAACAAAACAAAAAGATCTGTTTAGTGTGTTCTGGCAACTGCAATAGTGTTGAGAAGTGTAAAAAATTCTTGGCTGCGAATAGAAGCGAGCGATGGAACTTAGTAAGAATGTACAATCTATGTAAACTGCGCCTGCGACGTCACTACGGTATATGCAGTAGCAGCATCGTTTGCAGAGAAAATAATTGTCAAATAAAACATAATACATTGCTGCATAAATCCATGACTGAAGATAGAGAAACAAATGCTACGAGAGAAACTGAAAATAAAAGCAAAAGAGATAATTTACATGCAGCCCATAGGAATGAATGCAATGAAATCTTATTTAAAATTATACCCATAACAATATACGGAAACAATAATAAACGTTTTAATACTTTTGCATTTATAGACGAGGGTTCGTCTGTAAGTCTGGTAAATGAACAATTAATTAATAAGCTAGATTTAAATGGTGAGTCACAACCTCTATGCTTGAAATAGACAGGTGAAATAGGTCGCAACGAAGAAGACTCAAAAATAGTCTCAATGAAAATTTCAGGTATGAATAAAACTGAATTTTCTATTTCTGTTCGTACGGTTAAACAACTATCGCTTCCGAGTCAGAGCTTTAATTATAAAAAGTTATGTGAAAAATTTCCGCACCTTAAAGGGCTACCCATCGCCGATTTTGAAAATGCTGTACCAGATGTACTTTTAGGATTAAATAACTTAAAATTATGTGTGCCAACTCGTGTTAAAGAAGGCAAGAAAAACGAACCCGTCGCTTTACATACTCGCCTCGGCTGGCTAATATGTGGCAACTCCAGTGTTGGAGAAAAGGCCCAAATTCAATATAATTTTTACTCTTGCGAGTGTAAAGGTGAAAACGACCAAATTCTTACTCACTTACTCAAACAGTTTTATACAACTGAGTTAGCAGGGATAAGTAACTATACTCCAGCTCTTGGAAAAGATGACCAAAGGGCATTAAGTTTGCTAGAAACATATACGAAACAAAGATGCGATGGCCATTACGAGACAGCTTTGCTGTGGCGATATGACAATATTACACTTCCACAAAGCTTTGATATGGCGAAGAGACGACTGATTTGTCTCGAAAAAACTCTAAGAAAAAATAAAGAGTTATTTGAACATTTCGAAAAAACAATTTCTGAATATTTTGAAAGAAATTACATAGCCAAAGTAAACAATGAAGATGATAAACAAAATGTATGGTATTTACCAATGTTTCCGGTATTTAACAAAAACAAACCGAATAAAACAAGAATAGTTTGGGATGCGGCCGCGAAGGCAAATGGTATTTCACTTAACTATATGCTGCTCAAAGGGCCAGATTTGCTGTCTTCTCTTGCAGCTATTCTTTTTCGTTTTCGGCAAAGGCAAATTGCAATCTGTGGTGACATCGAACAAATGTTCCATCAGATTTATATACGCGATGAAGACTGCCATGCGCAAAGATTTTTATGGCGCAGCTGCGACGACAACAAAGAACCCGAAGTGTACGTAATGAAGGTTATGATATTCGGTGCCTCCTGCGCTCCGTGCATATCTCAATATGTTAAAAACCTCAACGCATCAAAATTTGAAGCCAAGTATCCCTTAGCCGCTGCTGCCATCAAAGACAACCACTACGTAGATGATTTTCTTGCTTCTTCGGATACTCCTGCAGAAGCCGCCGAACTGGCTAAAACTGTGCGATTCATTCATAGTGAGGGAGGATTAAAAATTAGAAACTGGTGTTCGAATAATGATAGCGTTTTAAAAGAATTGAACTCTTCTAACCCTTTGACCAATATTTGCCTAAACGTTAGTGTAGAAAAGGTACTTGGCATATTTTGGAACCCTGGGGAAGACAATATAACCTTTAAACTGTCGCAGTCTGTCTTAAACAGCGAACTTCTTCTCGGAAACAAAATTCCATTTATTTATGACCCTTTAGGGCTTGTAGGAAATTTCCTTATGTATTTGAAAATAGTTCTCCAAGAAGTTTGGAGAAGCAATATCGACTGGGACGAACATATTCTAGTAAATCAACAATTAAGGTGGGAAAACTGGCTAGAGCTTTTACCAGATTTCAAAAATGTAAATATACCTCGTTGTTATCTTAAAACATTGAAAAACTATAATAACCTAGATGTTCAATTGCATGTATTTGTGGATGCAAGCGAAAACGGTTATGCCGCCGTAGCGTATTTTAGGATGTGCTGTGGGGACGAAATCGCTATTTCACTTATTGGATCAAAAACTAGGGTGGCGCCACTAAAGGTTTTATCGATACCACGTTTAGAGCTGATGGCAGCTGTTATTGGTGCTCGGTTTGCTAAATATATTGAAAAACATCATACCGTTAAGATAAATCGAAAAACACTCTGGTCAGATTCACGAACAGTTTTAAGTTGGATACGCTCCGACCACCGAAAATATCACCAGTTCGTTGCAGTTCGTGTAAGTGAAATTCTCGATATTTCAGAGGTGGACGAGTGGTCCTGGATATCAGGAAAAACGAATGTAGCTGACGAAGCAACACGATGCACAAATAAACCTAATCTATCGAATACAGGGCGCTGGTTTAGCGGCCCTGATTTTTTAAAGTTGCCAGAGAAAGAATGGCGGGAACCCAATACACAACTTTTGGAAACAAAGCTCGAGTTGAAAGAGTGCCATTTAACGGCACGAAGTATAGAACAACTTATAAACTTACAAAGATTTTCTCAGTGGTGCAGAGCATTAAGGGCAACTGCATACGTAATTCGTTTTTGCTACTGCCGTAGAAACAGAGATATCACGCCTTCCTGTGGAAAGGAACTAACTCAAATTGAGTTGCTCAAAGCAGAACTGACTCTTATCAAAGATACGCAGAAAGTATATTTCCAAAATGAAATAGATTGTCTATCACAAAATAATAAATTAACAAAAACAAATTTTTTCTATAAATTGTCCCCGTATTTGGATCATAAAGGTGTCTTGAGAGTAGGTGGCCGAATTGATTATGCTGATGTTCCGGAGGAACTGAAGCATCCAGCCGTTTTGCCTAAACATTGCCGCCTAACAACCCTTTTAATATTACATTACCATAATCTGTACCGTCATAGTAGCCTTGAGACAGTGGTGAATGAATTGCGGCAAAAATACTATATTCCTAAATTGAGAACCGTTTGTAAATCAACCATTAAGCAGTGTCAAATGTGTAAAATTAAAACTGCGATGCCGGAGATTCCGCAGATGGCAAAATTACCTCGGGCTCGACTGGGTTCGTATCTCTCACCATTCACATTCACGGGGCTTGACTTTTTTGGTCCTATGCTTGTCACTGTTAACCGACATAAAGAAAAGAGATACGGTGCGCTATTTACATGTTTAACGGTACGTGCGGTTCATATTGAAATCGTCTATTCGCTTAATACAAGTTCGTGTATCATGGCAATACGTAAGTTTATTTCGCGAAGAGGCAGCCCAAGAGAATTTTTCAGCGACAATGGTACTAATTTTATCGGTGCTGATCGAGAGTTGCGTGAAGCCTTAAGAGAGGTGGACAAGAACGAGCTAATACGAAGTTTTACAACGTCCTACACCAAATGGAACTTTAACCCACCTTCTGCTCCTCATATGGGAGGAGCATGGGAACGATTAGTTCGATCCGTAAAAACTGTACTCTACAATATTAAAACAGAACGGTTTCCAAGCGATGAAATGCTGCAAAGCATGATGGCTGAAGTCGAAAGTATTATAAATTCCCGTCCTCTTACATATGTCCCAATAGAAAGCGAAAATCAAGAAGCGATCACACCAAATCATATTTTGCTTGGCAACTCCAGTGGCTTAAAACCCCTTGCATCGTACGACGACGAAGGTCTTGTACTTAAAGAAAGTTGGTTGCGTTCACAACAATATGCACAAATCTTTTGGAAGAGATGGGTGACAGAGTACCTGCCTACTTTGACGTGTAGGACAAAGTGGTTTCAAAAAGCCAAACCCATATCTGTGGGAGATTTAGTGATAGTGGTTGATCCAAATAACCCGAGAAACGTGTGGCCAAAAGGAAAGGTCATCGAAGTTGCCAAATCCGAAGATGGACAAGTACGAAAGGCAAAAGTTTGGACAGTTTGTGGCGTTTTAGAAAGACCTGCTGCAAAATTAGCGGTTTTAGACGTGGTTGAAAGAAAGTAGAGTAAGTCTTCGAAATCTCGCCATACTGTGGGGGAGTGTTACCGCCACTCATAAATCGCTAATATGACATTACTGTTACCGCCACTCATAAATCGCTAATATGACATTACTGTTACCGCCACTCATAAATCGCTAATATGACATTACTGTTACCGCCACTCATAAATCGCTAATATGACATTACTGTTATCGATATGTAGAGAGCTGAGCATGTCAAAATGTTAAATTATTCCTTTTAATTTTCCACGCGGTATAATTATGAGGCCATATTTAATCGAGACGACATACATAGGTATATAAAAACACCTACATAGATTTAAGATATTCATTCGTTCAGGTCATAAGGATTACGAAGCTTCGCTTGGAGTAGCCGTACATAAAAGTTAGTATATCAGCAGTTTAGTATGTAAGTTTGTATAATGAATTTATTTACAATTTTAGGAATTTTAACATATTAAAGCGTAAGAATAAAGAATTAAAGTTTTCTAAAATTTTTACACTTGTGTTTAAAATCCACATTGGCTATCTTGAGCTTGGGCCATCTCCTCCAATTTTCGAAAAAAAGAGCAAAGTCCTTTTTAAAATTTCAAAAGTCGAAATTTGGAAAAATGGCGCCTCTTTTCAAAAAAACACACTTTTGCGACTTTTGAATATTGGACATTCATAGAAATGGCCTGCGGAGTGTTCTCCAATAATTTTTTTCGCCCATCACATACCATTTTTGGAAAAAGGAGCAGTCTTTTTTAAAATTTCAAAAGTCGAAATTTGGAAAAATGTCGCCTATTTTCAAAAAAACACACTGTTGCAACTTTTGAATATTGGACATTCATAGAAATGGCCTGAGGAGTGTTCTCCTATAATTTTTTTCGCCCATCACCTACCATTTTTGAAAAAGGAATTTTCCTTTAAAAAATTAAAATTTCAAGAGTCGAAATTTGGAAAAATGGCGCCTATTTTCAAAAAAACACACTGTTGCAAGTTTTGAATATTGGACATTCATAGGGATGGCAGGAATAGTGGTCCCCAATAGTTTTTTTCCGATAATTTTCTACCATTTTCGGAAAAAGGAGCAAAGTCCTTTCTAAAATTACAAAAGTCGAAATTTGGAAAAATGTCGCCTATTTTCAAAAAAACACACTGTTGCGACTTTTGAATATTGGACATTCATAGAAATGGCCTGAGGAGTGTCTCCAATAATTTTTTCCGCCCATCACAACCCATTTTTGGAAAAAGGAGCAGACTTTTTTAAAATTTCAAAAGTCGAAATTTGGAAAAATGTCGCCTATTTTCAAAAAAACACACTTTTGCGACTTTTGAATATTGGACATTCAAAGAAAAGGCCGGAATAGTGTTCCCCAATAATTTTTTTTCGCAAATTTTCTACCATTTTCGGAAAAAGAAGCAAGGTCCTTTTTAAAATTTCAAAAGTTGAAATTTGGAAAAATGTCGCCTATTTTCAAAAAAACACACTGTTTTGTCTTTTGAATATTGGACATTCATAGGGATGGCAGGAATAGTGTTCCCCAATAGTTTTTTTCTGATAATTTTCTACCATTTTCGGAAAAAGGAGCAAAGTCCTTTCTAAAATTACAAAAGTCGAAATTTGGAAAAATGTCGCCTATTTTCAAAAAAACACACTGTTTTGTCTTTTGAATATTGGACATTCATAGAAATGGCCTGAGAAGTGTTCTCCAATAATTTTTTTGGCCCATCTCCTACCATTTTCGAAAAAAGGAGCAAAGTCCTTTTTAAAATTTCAAAAGTCGAAATTCGGAAAAATGTGTTCTATTTTTAAAAAAACACACTGTTGCGACTTTTGAATATTGGACATTCATAGAAATGGCTGGAAGAGTGTTATCCAATAATTTTTTTCGCCCATCACCTACCATTTTTGGAAAAAGGAGCAAAGTCTTTTTTAAAATTTCAAGAGTCGAAATTTGGAAAAATGTCGCCTATTTTCAAAAAAACACACTGTTGCGACTTTTGAATATTGGACATTCATAGAAATGGCCGGAAGAGTGTTCCCCAATAGTGTTTTTTCGCCTATCTCCTACCATTTGCGGAAAAAGGAGCAAAGTCATTTTTAAAATTTCAAAAGTCGAAATTTGGAAAAATGTCGCCTATTTTCAAAAAAACACAATATTGCGACTTTTGAATATTGGACATTCATAGGGATGGCCAGAATAGTGTTCCCCAATAATTTTGTCGATAATTTTCTACCATTTTCGGAAAAAGGAGCAAAGTCTTTTTTAAAATTTCAAAAGTTGAAATATGGAAAAATGTCGCCTATTTTCAAAAAAACACATTTTGGAATATTGGGCATTCATAGGGATGGCCGGAATAGTTTTCCCCAATAATTTTTTTTCGCAAATTTTCTACCATTTTCGGAAAAAGAACAAAGTCCTTTTTAAAATTACAAAAGTCGAAATTTGGAAAAATGGCGCCTATTTTCAAAAAAACACACTTTTGCGACTTTTGAATATTGGACATTCATAGGGATGGCAGGAATAGTGTTCCCCAATAATTTTTTTTCGCAAATTTTCTACCATCTTCGAAAAAAGGAGCAAAGTCCTTTTTAAAATTTCAAAAGTCGAAATTTGGAAAAATGTCGCGTATTTTCAAAAAAACACACTGTTGCGACTTTTGAATGTTGGACATTCATAGAAATGGCCTGAGGAGTGTTCTCCAATAATTTTTTTCGCCCATCACATACCATTTTCAAAAAAAGGAGCAAAGTCTTTTTTAAAATTTCAAAAGTCCAAATTTTGAAAAATGTCGCCTATTTTCAAAAAAACACACTGTTGCGACTTTTGAATATTGGACATTCATACAAATGGCCTGAGAAGTGTTCTCCAATAATTTTTTTTCGCCCATCTCCTACCATTTTCGAAAAAAGGAGCAAAGTCCTTTTTAAAATTTCAAAAGTCGAAATTTGGAAAAATGTCGCCTATTGTCAAAAAAAAACACACTTTTGAAAATTGGACATTCATAGAAATGGCCTTCCGGCCAAATAATTTGTTTTTTCCCATCTCCTACCATTTTCGGAAAAAGGAGCAGTCTTTTTTAAAATTTCAAAAGTTGAAATTTGGAAAAATGTCCCCTATTTTAAAAAAACACACTTTTGCGACTTTTGAATATTGGACATTCATAGAAATGGCCTGAGGAGTGTTCTCCAATAATTTTTTCGATAATTTTCTACCATTTTCGGAAAAAGGAGCAAAGTTTTTTTTAAAATTTCAAAAGTCGGAATTTGGAAAAATGTCGCCCATTTTCAAAAAAACACACTGTTGCGACTTTGAATATTGGACATTCATAGGGATGGCCGGAGTAGTGTTCCCCAATAATTTTTTTTCGCAAATGTTCTACCATTTTCGGAAAAAGGAACAAAGTCCTTTTTAAAATATCAAAAGTCGAAATTTGGAAAAATGTCGCCTATTTTCAAAAAAACACGCCGTTGCGACTTTTCAATATTGGACATTCATAGAAATGGCCTGAGGAGTGTTCTCCAATAATTTTTTTCGCCCATCACCTACCATTTTCAAAAAGGAGCAAAGTCCTTTTTAAAATTTCAAAAGTCGAAATTTGGAAAAATGTCGCCTATTTTCAAAAAAACACGCTGTTAAGACTTTTGAATATTGGACATTCATAGAAATGGCCTGAGGAGATTTCTTCTAAAATGTTTTTTCGCCCATCTCCTACCATTTTCGAAAAAAAGGAGCAAAGTCCTTTATAAATTTCAAAAGTCGAAATTTGAAGAATGTCGCCTATTGTCAATAAAAACACACTTTTGAATATTGGACATTCGTAAGGCTTGCCTTCCGGCCAAATAATTTGTTTTTTCCCATCTCCTACCATTTTCGGATAAAGGAGCAAAGTCCTTTTTAACATTTCAAAAGTCCAAATTTGGAAAAATGTAGCCTATTTTCAAAAAAACACACTGTTGCGACTTTTGAATATTGGACATTCATAGAAATGGTCTGAGGAGTGCTATCTAATAATTTTTTTCGCCCATCAAATACCATTTTCGGAAAAAGGAGCAAAGTCCTTTTTAAAATTTCAAAAGTCGAAATTTGGAAAAATGTCGCCTATTTTCAAAAAAACACGCTTTTGCGACCATTAAATATTGTACATTCATAGAAATGGCCGGAAGAGTGTTCCCCAATAATGTTTTTTCGCCCATCTCCTATCATTTTCGAAAAAAGGAGCAAAGTCCTTTTTAAAATTTCAAAAGTCGAAATTTGGAAAAATGTCGCCTATTAAAAAAAAAAACACACTTTTGCGACTTTTGAGTACTGGACATTCATAGAAATGGCCGGAAGAGTGTTCCCCAATAATTATTTTTCGCCCCTCTCCTACCATTTTCGAAAAAGGAGCAAAGTCCTTTTTAAAATTTCAAAAGTCGAAATTTGGAAAAATGTCGCCTATTGTCAAAAAAAAAAAAAACACTTTAGAATATTGGACATTCATAGGGATGGCCTTCCGGCAAAATAATTTCTTTTTTCCCATCTCCTACCATTTTCGGAAAAAGGAGCAAAGTTCATTTTAACATTTGAAAAGTCGAAATTTGGAAAAATGTCGCCTATTTTCAAAAAAACACACTGTTGCGACTTTTGAATATTGGACATTCATAGAAATGGTCTGAGGAGTGCTATCCAATAATTTTTTTCGCCCATCAAATACCATTTTCGGAAAAAGGAGCAAAGTCCTTTTTAAAATTTCAAAAGTCGAATAAACACACTGTTGAATATAAGACATTCATAGGGATGGCCGGAATAGTGTTCCCCAATAATTTTTTTTTCGCAAATTTTCTACCATTTTCGGAAAAAGGAGCAAAGTCCTTTTTCACATTTCAAAAGTCGAAACTTGGAAAAATGTCGCCTATTTTCAAAAAAACACACTTTTGCGACTTTTGAATATTGGACATTCATAGAAATAGCCTGAGGAGTGTTCTCCAATAATTTTTTTCGCCCATCAACTACCATTTTCGGAAAAAGGAACAAAGTCTTTTTTAAAATTTCAAAACTCGAAATTTGGAAAAATGTCGCCTATTTTAAAAAAAACACGCTGTTGCAACTTTTGAATATTGGACATTCATAGAAATGGCCTGAGGAGTGTTCCCCAATAATGTTTTTTCGCCCATCTCCTACCATTTTCAAAAAAAGGAGCAAAGTCCTTTTTAAAATTTCAAAAGTCCAAATTTGGAAAAATGTCGCCTATTTTCAAAATAACACACTTTTGCGACTTTTGAATATTGGACATTCATAGAAATGGCCGGAAGAGTGTTCCCAAATAATGTTTTTTCGCCCATCTTCTACCGTTTTCGAAAAAGGAGCAAAGTCCTTTTAAAATTTCAAAATCGGAATTTGGAAAAATGTCGCCTATTTTCAAAAAACACACTGTTAAGACTTTTGAATATTGGACATTCATAGAAATGGCCTGAGGAGTGCTATCCAATAATTTTTTTCGCCCATCTCCTACCATTTTCGAAAAAAAGGAGCAAAGTCCTTTTTAAAATTTCAAAAGTCGAAATTTGAAGAATGTTGCCTATTGTCAATAAAAACACACTTTTGAATATTGGACATTCATAAGGCTGGCCTTCCGGCCAAATAATTTGTTTTTTCCCATCTCCTACCATTTTCGGATAAAGGAGCAAAGTCCTTTTTAACATTTCAAAAGTCCAAATTTGGAAAAATGTAGCCTATTTTCAAAAAAACACACTGTTGCGACTTTTGAATATTGGACATTCATAGAAATGGTCTGAGGAGTGCTATCCAATAATTTTTTTCGCCCATCACCTACCATTTTCGGAAAAAGGAGCAAAGTCCTTTTTAAAATTTCAAAAGTCGAAATTTGGAAAAATGTCGCCTATTTTCAAAAAAACACACTTTTGCGACTTTTGAATATTGGACATTCATAGAAATGGCCGGAAGAGTGTTCCCCAATAATGTTTTTTTGCCCATCTCCTACCATTTTCGAAAAAAGGAGCAAAGTCCTTTTTAAAAGTTCAAAAGTCGAAATTTGGAAAAATGTCGCCTATTGTCAAAAAAAAAACACTTTAGAATATTGGACATTCATAGGGATGGCCTTCCGGCAAAATAATTTGTTTTTTCCCATCTCCTACCATTTTCGGAAAAAGGAGCAAAGTTCATTTTAACATTTCAAAAGTCCAAATTTGGAAAAATGTCGCCTATTTTCAATAAACCCACTGTTGAATATTAGACATTCATAGGGATGGCCGGAATAGTGTTACCCGATATTTTTTTTTTTCGCAAATTTTCTACCATTTTCGGAAAAAGGAGCAAAGTTCTTTTTAACATTTCAAAAGTCCAAATTTGGAAAAATGGCGCCTATTTTCAAAAAAACACACTTTTGCGACTTTTGAATATTGGACATTCATAGAAATGGCCTGAGGAGTGTTCTCCAATAATTTTTTTCGCCCATCAACTACCATTTTCGGAAAAAGGAGCATTCTTTTTTAAAATTTCAAAAATCGAAATTTGGAAAAATGTCGCCTATTTTCAAAAAAACACGCTGTTGCAACTTTTGAATATTGGACATTCATAAAAATGGCCTGAGGAGTGTTCCCCAATAATGTTTTTTCGCCCATCTCCTACCATTTTCGAAAAAAGAAGCAAAGTCCTTTTTAAAATTTCAAAAGTCGAAATTTGGAAAAATGTCGCCTATTTTAAAAAAAACACACTTTTGCGACTTTTGAATATTGGACATTCATAGAAATGGTCTGAGGAGTGTTCTCCAATAATTTTTTTCGCCCATTACTTACCATTTTCGGGAAAAGGAGCAGTCTTTTTCAAAATTTCAAAAGTCGAAATTCGGAAAAATGTTTCCTATTAAAAAAAAAACACACTGTTGCGGCTTTTGAATATTGAAAATTCATAGAAATGGCCGGTAGACTGTTCCCAAATTATGTTTTTTTGTCCATCTCCTACCATTTTTGAAAAAAGGAGCAAAGTCCTTTTTAAAATTTCAAAAGTCGAAATTTGGAAAAATGTCGCCTATTTTCAAAAAAACACACTTTTGCGACTTTTGAATATTGGACATTCATAGAAATGGCCGGAAGAGTGTTCCCCAATAATGTTTTTTCACCCATCTCCCACCATTTTTGAAAAAAAGAGCAGTCTTTTTTAAAATTTAAAAGTCGAAATTTGGAAAAATGTCTCCTATTTAAAAAAAAACACACTGTTGCGACTTTTGAATATTGGACATTCATAGAAATGGCCTGAGGAGTGTTCTCCAATAATTTTTTTCGCCCATCACCGACAATTTTCGGAAAAAGGAGCAAAGTCTTTTCGAAAATTTCAAAAGTCGAAATTTTGAAAAATGTCGCCTATTTTCAAAAAAACACACTTTTGAATATTGGACATTCATAGGGATGGCCGGAATAGTGTTCCCCAATAATTT
The DNA here is from genome assembly GCA_932526305.1 of Epicampocera succincta. Classification (NCBI taxonomy): domain Eukaryota; kingdom Metazoa; phylum Arthropoda; class Insecta; order Diptera; family Tachinidae; genus Epicampocera; species Epicampocera succincta. The sequence continues at coordinate 42,613,471 of OW052036.1, forward strand.
TTTTTCGCAAATTTTCTACCATTTTCGAAAAAAGGAGCAAAGTCCTTTTTAAAAGTTCAAAAGTCGAAATTTGGAAAAATGTCGCCTATTGTCAAAAAAAAAAAACACTTTTGAATATTGGACATTCATAGGGATGGCCTTCCGGCAAAATAATTTGTTTTTTCCCATCTCCTACCATTTTCGGAAAAAGGAGCAAAGTTCTTTTTAACATTTCAAAAGTCCAAATTTGGAAAAATGTGTCCTATTTAAAAAAAACACACTGTTGCGACTTTTGAATATTGGACATTCATAGAAATGGCCTGAGAAGTGTTCTCCAATAATTTTTTTCGCCCATCGCCTACAATTTTCGGAAAAAGGAGCAGTATTTTTTAAAATTTCAAAACGCGAAATTTGGAAAAATGTCGCCTATTTTCAAAAAAAACACACTCTTGCGACTTTTGAATATTGGACATTCATAGAAATGGCCTGAGAAGTGTTCTCCAAAAATTTTTTATGCCCATCGCTTACCATTTTCGGAAAAAGGAGCATAGTCCTTTTTTAAATATCAAAAGTCGAAATTTGGAAAAATGTGTCCAATTTAAAAAAAAAACACACTGTTGCGACTTTTGAATATTGGACATTCATAGAAATGGCCTGAGAAGTGTTCTTCAATAATTTTTTTCGCCCATCGCCTACAATTTTCGGAAAAAGGAGCAGTATTTTTTAAAATTTCAAAACGCGAAATTTGGAAAAATGTCGCCTATTTTCAAAAAAAACACACTCTTGCGACTTTTGAATATTGGACATTCATAGAAATGGCCTGAGAAGTGTTCTCCAAAAATTTTTTATGCCCATCGCTTACCATTTTCGGAAAAAGGAGCATAGTCCTTTTTTAAATATCAAAAGTCGAAATTTGGAAAAATGTGTCCAATTTAAAAAAAAAACACACTGTTGCGACTTTTGAATATTGGACATTCATAGAAATGGCCTGAGAAGTGTTCTTCAATAATTTTTTTCGCCCATCGCCTACCATTTTCGGAAAAAGGAGCAAAGTCTTTTTTAAAATTTCAAAAGTCGAAATTTGGAAAAATGTCGCCTATTTTCAAAAAAACACACTGTTGCGACTTTTGAATATTGGACATTCATAGAAATGGCCTAAGAAGTGTTCTCTTATAATTTTTTTCGCCCATCACCTACCATTTTTAGGAAAAGGAGCAGTCTTTTTTAAAATTTCAATAGTCGAAATTTGGAAAAATGTCGCCTATTTTCAAAAAAACACACTTTTGCGACTTTTGAATATTGGACATTCATAGAAATGGCCGGAAGAGTGTTCCCCAATAATGTTTTTTTTCGCAAATTTTCTACCATTTTCGGAAAAAGGAGCAAAGTCCTTTTTAACATTTCAAAAGTCGAAATTTGGAAAATTGTCGCCTATTTTCAATAAATACACTGTTGAATATTAGACATTCATGGGGATGGCCGGAATAGTGTTCCCCAATAATTTTTTTTCTCAAATTTTCTACCATTTTCGGAAAAAGGAGCAAATCCCTTTTTAACATTTCAAAAGTCGAAATTTGGAAATATGTCGCCTATTTTCAAAAAAACACACTGTTGCGGCTTTTGAATATTGGACATTCATAGAAATGGCCTGAGGAGTGTTCTCTTATAAATTTTTTCGCCAATCACCTACCATTTTCGGGAAAAGGAGCAGTCTTTTTTAAAATTTCAAAAGTCGAAATTTGGAAAAATGTCGCCTATTTTCAAAAAACACACTTTTGCGACTTTTGAATATTGGACATTCATAGAAATGGCCGGAAGAGTGTTCCCCAATAATGTTTTTTTCGCCCATCTCCTACCATTTTCAAAAAAAGGAGCAAAGTCCTTTTTAAAATTTTAAAAGTCCAAATTTTGAAAAATGTCGCCTATTTAAAAAAAAACCACACTGTTGCGACTTTTGAATATTGGACATTCATAGAAATGGCCTGAGGAGTGTTCTCCAATAATTTTTTTTTGCCCATCACCGACCATTTTCGGAAAAAGGAGCCAAGTCTTTTTGAAAATTTCAATAGTCGAAATTTGGAAAAATGTCGCCGATTTTCAAAAAAACACACTTTTGCGACTTTTGAATATTGGACATTCATAGAAATGGCCGGAAGAGTGTTCCCCAATAATGTTTTTTTGCCCATCTCCTACCATTTTCGAAAAAAGGAGCAGTCTTTTTTAAAATTTCAAAAGTCGAAATTCGGAAAAATGTTTCCTATTAAAAAAAAAAAACACACTGTTGCGACTTTTGAATATTGGACATTCATAGAAATGGCCGGAAGAGTGTTCCCCAATAATGTTTTTACACACATCTCCCACCATTTTCGAAAAAAAGAGCAGTCTTTTTTAAAATTTAAAAGTCGAAATTTGGAAAAATGTCTCCTATTTAAAAAAAACACACTGTTGCGACTTTTGAATATTGGACATTCATAGAAATGGCCGGAAGAGTGTTCCCCAATAATGTTTTTTCGCCCATCTCCTACCATTTTCGAAAAAAGGAGCAGTCTTTTTTAAAATTTCAAAAGTCGAAATTCGGAAAAATGTTTCCTATTAAAAAAAAAAACACACTGTTGCGACTTTTGAATATTGGACATTCATAGAAATGGCCGGAAGAGTGTTCCCCAATAATGTTTTTTCACCCATCTCCCACCATTTTCGAAAAAAAGAGCAGTCTTTTTTAAAATTTAAAAGTCGAAGTTTGGAAAAATGTCTCCTATTTAAAAAAAACACACTGTTGCGACTTTTGAATATTGGACATTCATAGAAATGGCCTGAGGAGTGTTCTCCAATAATGTTTTTTCGCCCATTACTTACCATTTTCGGGAAAAGGAGCAGTCTTTTTTAAAATTTCAAAAGTCGAAATTCGGAAAAATGTTTCCTATTAAAAAAAAAAAAGCACACTGTTGCGACTTTTGAATATTGGACATTCATAGAAATGGCCGGAAGAGTGTTCTCCAATATTTTTTTTCGCCCATCGCCTACCATTTTCGGAAAAAGGAGCAAAGTCTTTTTTAAAATTTCAAAAGTCGCAATTTGGAAAAATGTCGCCTATTGTCAAAAAAACACACTTTTGAATATTGGACATTCATAGGGATGGCTTTCCGGCCAAATAATTTGTTTTTTCCCATCTCCTACCATTTTTGGAAAAAGGAGCAAATCCCTTTTTAACATTTCAAAAGTCGAAATTTGGAAAAATGTCGCCTATTTTCAAAAAAACACACTGTTGCGGCATTTGAATATTGGACATTCATAGAAATGGCCTGAGGAGTGTTCTCTTATAAATTTTTTCGCCCATTACCTACCATTTTCGGGAAAAGGAGCAGTCTTTTTTAAAATTTCAAAAGTCGAAATTTGGAAAAATGTCGCCTATTTTCAAAAAACACACTTTTGCGACTTTTGAATATTGGACATTCATAGAAATGGCCGGAAGAGTGTTCCCAAATAATGTTTTTTTGCCCATCTGCTACCATTTTCGAAAAAAGGAGCAAAGTCCTTTTCAAAATTTCAAAGGTCGAAATTTGGAAAAATGTCGCCTATTTTCAAAAAAACACACTTTTGCGACTTTTGAATATTGGACATTCATAGAAATGGCCGGAAGAGTGTTCCCCAATAATGTTTTTTAGCCCATCTCCTACCATTTTCAAAAAAATTAGCAAAGTCCTTTTTAAAATTTCAAAAGTCCAAATTTGGAAAAATGTCGCCTATTTTCAATAAATACACTGTTGAATATTGGACATTCATAGGGATGGCCGGAATAGTGTTCCCCAATAATTTTTTTTTCGCAAATTTTCTACCATTTTCGGAAAAAGGAGCAAAGTCCTTTTTTAAATTTCAAAAGTCGAAATTTGGAAAAATGTCGCCTATTTTCAAAAAAACACACTGTTGCGACTTTTGAATATTGGACATTCATAGAAATGGCCTAAGAAGTGTTCTCTTATAATTTTTTTCGCCCATCACCTACCATTTTTAGGAAAAGGAGCAGTCTTTTTTAAAATTTCAATAGTCGAAATTTGGAAAAATGTCGCCTATTTTCAAAAAAACACACTTTTGCGACTTTTGAATATTGGACATTCATAGAAATGGCCGGAAGAGTGTTCCCCAATAATGTTTTTTTCGCAAATTTTCTACCATTTTCGGAAAAAGGAGCAAAGTCCTTTTTAACATTTCAAAAGTCGAAATTTGGAAAATTGTCGCCTATTTTCAATAAATACACTGTTGAATATTAGACATTCATGGGGATGGCCGGAATAGTGTTCCCCAATAATTTTTTTTCGCAAATTTTCTACCATTTTCGGAAAAAGGAGCAAATCCCTTTTTAACATTTCAAAAGTCGAAATTTGGAAATATGTCGCCTATTTTCAAAAAAACACACTGTTGCGGCTTTTGAATATTGGACATTCATAGAAATGGCCTGAGGAGTGTTCTCCAATAATTTTTTTCGCCCATCACCGACCATTTTCGGAAAAAGGAGCCAAGTCTTTTTGAAAATTTCAATAGTCGAAATTTGGAAAAATGTCGCCGATTTTCAAAAAAACACACTTTTGCGACTTTTGAATATTGGACATTCATAGAAATGGCCGGAAGAGTGTTCCCCAATAATGTTTTTTCGCCCATCTCCTACCATTTTCGAAAAAAGGAGCAGTCTTTTTTAAAATTTCAATAGTCGAAATTCGGAAAAATGTTTCCTATTAAAAAAAAAACACACTTTTGCGACTTTTGAATATTGGACATTCATAGAAATGGCCTGAGGAGTGTTCTCTTATAAATTTTTTCGCCAATCACCTACCATTTTCGGGAAAAGAAGCAGTCTTTTTTAAAATTTCAAAACTCGAAACTCGGAAAAATGTCGCCTATTTTCAAAAAACACACTTTTGCGACTTTTGAATATTGGACATTCATAGAAATGGCCGGAAGAGTGTTCCCCAATAATGTTTTTTTCGCCCATCTCCTACCATTTTCAAAAAAAAGAGCAAAGTCCTTTTTAAAATTTTAAAAGTCCAAATTTTGAAAAATGTCGCCTATTTAAAAAAAAACACACTGTTGCGACTTTTGAATATTGGACATTCATAGAAATGGCCGGAAGAGTGTTCCCCAATAATGTTTTTTCGCCCATCACCGACCATTTTCGGAAAAAGGAGCCAAGTCTTTTTGAAAATTTCAATAGTCGAATTTTGGAAAAATGTCGCCGATTTTCAAAAAAACACACTTTTGCGACTTTTGAATATTGGACATTCATAGAAATGGCCGGAAGAGTGTTCCCCAATAATGTTTTTTCGCCCATCTCCTACCATTTTCGAAAAAAGGAGCAGTCTTTTTTAAAATTTCAAAAGTCGAAATTCGGAAAAATGTTTCCTATTTTCAAAAAAACACACTTTTGCGACTTTTGAATATTGGACATTCATAGAAATGGCCTGAGGAGTGTTCTCTTATAAATTTTTTCGCCAATCACCTACCATTTTTGGGGAAAAGGAGCAGTCTTTTTTAAAATTTCAAAAGTCGAAATTTGGAAAAATGTCGCCTATTTTCAAAAAACACACTTTTGCGACTTTTGAATATTGGACATTCATAGAAATGGCCGGAAGAGTGTTCCCCAATAATGTTTTTTTCGCCCATCTCCTACCATTTTCAAAAAAAGGAGCAAAGTCCTTTTTAAAATTTTAAAAGTCCAAATTTTGAAAAATGTCGCCTATTTAAAAAAAACCACACTGTTGCGACTTTTGAATATTGGACATTCATAGAAATGGCCTGAGGAGTGTTCTCCAATAATTTTTTTCGCCCATCACCGACCATTTTCGGAAAAAGGAGCCAAGTCTTTTTGAAAATTTCAATAGTCGAAATTTGGAAAAATGTCGCCGATTTTCAAAAAAACACACTTTTGCGACTTTTGAATATTGGACATTCATAGAAATGGCCGGAAGAGTGTTCCCCAATAATGTTTTTTCACCCATCTCCCACCATTTTCGAAAAAAAGAGCAGTCTTTTTTAAAATTTAAAAGTCGAAATTTGGAAAAATGTCTCCTATTTTCAAAAAAACACACTGTTGCGGCATTTGAATATTGGACATTCATAGAAATGGCCTGAGGAGTGTTCTCTTATAAATTTTTTTGCCCATTACCTACCATTTTCGGGAAAAGGAGCAGTCTTTTTTAAAATTTCAAAAGTCGAAATTTGGAAAAATGTCGCCTATTTTCAAAAAACACACTTTTGCGACTTTTGAATATAGGACATTCATAGAAATGGCCGGAAGAGTGTTCCCAAATAATGTTTTTTTGCCCATCTGCTACCATTTTCGAAAAAAGGAGCAAAGTCCTTTTTAAAATTTCAAAGGTCGAAATTTGGAAAAATGTCGCCTATTTTCAAAAAAACACACTTTTGCGACTTTTGAATATTGGACATTCATAGAAATGGCCGGAAGAGTGTTCCCCAATAATGTTTTTTAGCCCATCTCCTACCATTTTAAAAAAAAATTAGCAAAGTCCTTTTTAAAATTTCAAAAGTCCAAATTTTGAAAAATGTCGCCTATTTAAAAAAAAAACACACTGTTGCGACTTTTGAATATTGGACATTCATAGAAATGGCCGGAAGAGTGTTCCAAAATAAAGTTTTTTTGCCCATCTCCTACCATTTTCGAAAAAAGGAGCAAAGTTCTTTTTAAAATTTCAAAAGTCCGGAATAGTGTTCCCCAATAATTTTTTTTTCGCAAATTTTCTACCATTTTCGGAAAAAGGAGCAAAGTTCTTTTTAACATTTCAAAAGTCCAAATTTGGAAAAATGTCGCCTATTTTCAATAAATACACTGTTGAATATTGGACATTCATAGGGATGGCCGGAATAGTGTTCCCCAATAATTTTTTTTTCGCAAATTTTCTACCATTTTCGGAAAAAGGAGCAAAGTCCTTTTTTAAATTTCAAAAGTCGAAATTTGGAAAAATGTCGCCTATTTTCAAAAAAACACACTGTTGCGACTTTTGAATATTGGACATTCATAGAAATGGCCTAAGAAGTGTTCTCTTATAATTTTTTTCGCCCATCACCCACCATTTTCGGGAAAAGGAGCAGTCTTTTTTAAAATTTCAATAGTCGAAATTTGAAAAAATGTCGCCTATTTTCAAAGAAACACACTTTTGCGACTTTTGAATATTGGACATTCATAGAAATGGCCGGAAGAGTGTTCCCAATAATGTTTTTTTCACAAATTTTCTACCATTTTCGGAAAAAGGAGCAAAGTCCTTTTTAACATTTCAAAAGTCGAAATTTGGAAAATTGTCGCCTATTTTCAATAAATACACTGTTGAATATTAGACATTCATGGTTATGGCTGGAATAGTGTTCCCCAATAATTTTTTTTTCGCAAATTTTCTACCATTTTCGGAAAAAGGAGCAAAGTCCTTTTTAAAATTTTAAAAGTCCAAATTTTGAAAAATGTCGCCTATTTAAAAAAAAACCACACTGTTGCGACTTTTGAATATTGGACATTCATAGAAATGGCCTGAGGAGTGTTCTCCAATAATTTTTTTCGCCCATCACCGACCATTTTCGGAAAAAGGAGCAAAGTCTTTTTGAAAATTTCAATAGTCGAAATTTGGAAAAATGTCGCCGATTTTCAAAAAAACACACTTTTGCGACTTTTGAATATTGGACATTCATAGAAATGGCCGGAAGAGTGTTCCCCAATAATGTTTTTTCGCCCATCTCCTACCATTTTCGAAAAAAGGAGCAGTCTTTTTTAAAATTTCAATAGTCGAAATTCGGAAAAATGTCGCCTATTAAAAAAAAACACATTGTTGCGACTTTTGAATATTGGACATTCATAGAAAAGGCCTGAAGAGTGTTCTCCAATAATTTTTTTCGCCCATCACTTACTATTTTCGGGAAAAGGAGCAGTCTTTTTTAAAATTTCAAAAGTCGAAATTTGGAAAAATGTCGCCTATTTTCAAAAAACACACTTTTGCGACTTTTGAATATTGGACATTCATAGAAATGGCCGGAAGAGTGTTCCCAAATAATGTTTTTTTGCCCATCTCCTACCATTTTCGAAAAAAGGAGCAAAGTCCTTTTTAAAATTTCAAAAGTCGAAATTTGGAAAAATGTCGCCTATTTTCAAAAAAGACACACTGTTGCGACTTTTGAATATTGGACATTCATAGAAATGGCCTGAGGAGTGTTCTCTAATAATTTTTTTCGCCCATCACCGACCATTTTCGGAAAAAGGAGCAAAGTCTTTTTGAAAATTTTAATAGTCGAAATTTGGAAAAATGTCGCCTATTTTCAAAAAAACACACTTTTGCGACTTTTGAATATTGGACATTCATAGAAATGGCCTGAGGAGTGTTCTCCAATAATTTTTTTCGCCCATCAACTACCATTTTCGGAAAAAGGAGCAAAGTCCTTTTTAACATTTCAAAAGTCGAAATTTGGAAAAATGTCGCCTATTTTCAAAAAACACACTTTTGCGACTTTTGAATATTGAACATTCATAGAAATGGCCGGATGAGTGTTGCCAAATAATGTTTTTTTACCCATCTCCTACCATTTTCGAAAAAAGGAGCAAAGTCCTTTTTTAAAATTTCAAAAGTCGAAATTTGGAAAAATTTCGCCTATTTTCAAAAAAAAACACACTTTTGCGACTTTTTAATACTGGACATTCATAGAAATGGCCGGAAGAGTGTTCCCCAATAATGTTTTTTCGCCCATCTCCTACCATTTTCAAAAAAAGGAGCAATCTTTTTTAAAATTTCAAAAGTCGAAATTCGGAAAAATGTCTACTATTTAAAAAAAACACACTGTTGCGACTTTTGAATATTGGACATTCATAGAAATGGCCTAAGAAGTGTTCTCTTATAATTTTTTTCGCCCATCACCTACCATTTTCGGGAAAAGGAGCAGTCTTTTTTAAAATTTCAATAGTCGAAATTTGAAAAAATGTCGCCTATTTTCAAAGAAACACACTTTTGCGACTTTTGAATATTGGACATTCATAGAAATGGCCGGAAGAGTGTTCCCAATAATGTTTTTTTCACAAATTTTCTACCATTTTCGGAAAAAGGAGCAAAGTCCTTTTTAACATTTCAAAAGTCGAAATTTGGAAAATTGTCGCCTATTTTCAATAAATACACTGTTGAATATTAGACATTCATGGTTATGGCTGGAATAGTGTTCCCCAATAATTTTTTTTTCGCAAATTTTCTACCATTTTCGGAAAAAGGAGCAAAGTCGTTTTTAAAATTTCAAAAGTCCAAATTTTGAAAAATGTCGCCTATTTAAAAAAAAACCACACTGTTGCGACTTTTGAATATTGGACATTCATAGAAAAGGCCTGAAGAGTGTTCTCCAATAATTTTTTTCGCCCATCACTTACTATTTTCGGGAAAAGGAGCAGTCTTTTTTAAAATTTCAAAAGTCGAAATTTGGAAAAATGTCGCCTATTTTCAAAAAACACACTTTTGCGACTTTTGAATATTGGACATTCATAGAAATGGCCGGAAGAGTGTTCCCAAATAATGTTTTTTTGCCCATCTCCTACCATTTTCGAAAAAAGGAGCAAAGTCCTTTTTAAAATTTCAAAAGTCGAAATTTGGAAAAATGTCGCCTATTTTCAAAAAAGACACACTGTTAAGACTTTTGAATATTGGACATTCATAGAAATGGCCTGAGGAGTGTTCTCTAATAATTTTTTTCGCCCATCACCGACCATTTTCGGAAAAAGGAACAAAGTCTTTTTGAAAATTTTAATAGTCGAAATTTGGAAAAATGTCGCCTATTTTCAAAAAAACACACTTTTGCGACTTTTGAATATTGGACATTCATAGAAATGGCCGGAAGAGTGTTCCCCAATAATGTTTTTTCGCCCATCTCCTACCATTTTCGAAAAAAGGAGCAGTCTTTTTTAAAATTTCAAAAGTCGAAATTCGGAAAAATGTTTCCTATTAAAAAAAAAACACACTGTTGCGACTTTTGAATATTGGACATTCATAGAAATGGCCTGAGGAGTGTTCTCCAATAATTTTTTTCGCCCATCAACTACCATTTTCGGAAAAAGGAGCAAAGTCCTTTTTAACATTTCAAAAGTCGAAATTTGGAAAAATGTCGCCTATTTTCAAAAAACACACTTTTGCGACTTTTGAATATTGAACATTCATAGAAATGGCCGGATGAGTGTTGCCAAATAATGTTTTTTTACCCATCTCCTACCATTTTCGAAAAAAGGAGCAACGTCCTTTTTAAAATTTCAAAAGTCGAAATTTGGAAAAATGTCGCCTATTTTCAAAAAAAACACACTTTTGCGACTTTTTAATACTGGACATTCATAGAAATGGCCGGAAGAGTGTTCCCCAATAATGTTTTTTCGCCCATCTCCTACCATTTTCAAAAAAAGGAGCAATCTTTTTTAAAATTTCAAAAGTCGAAATTCGGAAAAATGTCTACTATTTAAAAAAAACACAGTGTTGCGACTTTTGAATATTGGACATTCATAGAAATGGCCTGAAGAGTGTTCTCTTATAAATTTTTTCGCCCATCACCTACCATTTTCGGGAAAAGGAGCAGTCTTTTTTAAAATTTCAAAAGTCGAAATTTGGAAAAATGTCGCCTATTTTCAAAAAACACACTTTTGCGACTTTTGAATATTGGACATTCATAGAAAGGGCCGGAAGAGTGTTCCCCAATAATGTTTTTCGCCCATCTCCTACTATTTTCGAAAAAAGGAGCAAAGTCCTTTTTAAAATTTCAAAAGTCGAAATTTGGAAAAATGTCGCCTATTTTCAAAAAAAACACACTTTTGCGACTTTTGAATATTGGACATTCATAGAAATGGCCGGAAGAGTGTTCCCCAATAATGTTTTTTCGCCCATCACCTACCATTTTCGGGAAAAGGAGCAGTCTTTTTTAAAATTTCAAAAGTCGAAATTTGGAAAAATGTCGCCTATTTTCAAAAAACACACTTTTGCGACTTTTGAATATTGGACATTCATAGAAATGGCCGGAAGAGTGTTCCCAAATAATGTTTTTTTGCCCATCTGCTACCATTTTCGAAAAAAGGAGCAAAGTCCTTTTTAAAATTTCAAAGGTCGAAATTTGGAAAAATGTCGCCTATTTTCAAAAAAACACACTTTTGCGACTTTTGAATATTGGACATTCATAGAAATGGCCTGTGGAGTGTTCTCCAATAATTTTTTTGGCCAATCACCTACCATTTTCGGAAAAAGGATCAGTCTTTTTTAAAATTTCAAAAGTCGATATTTGGAAAAATGTCGCTTATTTAAAAAAAAACACACTTTTGCGCCTTTGAATATTGGACATTCATAGAAATGGCCGGAATAGTGTTCCCCAATAATTTTTTTTCGCAAATTTTTTACCATTTTCGACAAAAGGAGCAAAGTCCTTTTTGAAAATTTTAAAAGTCGAAATTTTGAAAAATGTCGCCTATTTTAAAAAAAAACACACTTTTGAATATTGGACATTCATAGACATGGCCGGAAGAGTGTTCCCAAATAATGTTTTTTCGCCCATCTCCCACCATTTTCAGAAAAAAGAGCAGTCTTTTTTAAAATTTCAAAAGTCGAAATTCGGAAAAATGTCTTCTATTTAAAAAAAACACACTGTTGCGACTTTTGAATATTGGACATTCATAGAAATGGCCTGAGGAGTGTTCTCCAATAATTTTTTTTGCCCATCACTTACCATTTTCGGGAAAAGGAGCAGTCTTTTTTAAAATTTCAAAAGTCGAAATTTGGAAAAATGTCGCCTATTTTTAAAAAACACACTTTTGCGACTTTTGAATATTGGACATTCATAGAAATGGCCGGAAGAGTGTTCCCAAATAATTTTTTTTTGCCCATCTCCTACCATTTTCGAAATAAAGGAGCAAAGTCCTTTTTAAAATTTCAAAAGTCGAAATTTGGAAAAATGTCGCCTATTTTCGAAAAAAAAAATACTCTGTTGCGACTTTTGAATATTGGACATTCATAGAAATGGCCTGAAGAGTGTTCTCTTATAAATTTTTTCGCCCATCACCTACCATTTTCGGGAAAAGGAGCAGTCTTTTTTAAAATTTCAAAAGTCGAAATTTGGAAAAATGTCGCCTATTTTCAAAAAACACACTTTTGCGACTTTTGAATATTGGACATTCATAGAAATGGCCGGAAGAGTGTTCCCAAATAATGTTTTTTTGCCCATCTGCTACCATTTTCGAAAAAAGGAGCAAAGTCCTTTTTAAAATTTCAAAGGTCGAAATTTGGAAAAATGTCGCCTATTTTCAAAAAAACACACTTTTGCGACTTTTGAATATTGGACATTCATAGAAATGGCCGGAAGAGTGTTCCCAAATAATGTTTTTTTGCCCATCTGCTACCATTTTCGAAAAAAGGAGCAAAGTCCTTTTTAAAATTTCAAAGGTCGAAATTTGGAAAAATGTCGCCTATTTTCAAAAAAACACACTTTTGCGACTTTTGAATATTGGACATTCATAGAAATGGCCTGTGGAGTGTTCTCCAATAATTTTTTTGGCCAATCACCTACCATTTTCGGAAAAAGGATCAGTCTTTTTTAAAATTTCAAAAGTCGATATTTGGAAAAATGTCGCTTATTTAAAAAAAAACACACTTTTGCGCCTTTGAATATTGGACATTCATAGAAATGGCCGGAATAGTGTTCCCCAATAATTTTTTTCGCAAATTTTTTACCATTTTCGACAAAAGGAGCAAAGTCCTTTTTGAAAATTTCAAAAGTCGAAATTTTGAAAAATGTCGCCTATTTTCAAAAAAAAACACACTTTTGAATATTGGACATTCATAGACATGGCCGGAAGAGTGTTCCCAAATAATGTTTTTTCGCCCATCTCCCACCATTTTCAGAAAAAAGAGCAGTCTTTTTTAAAATTTCAAAAGTCGAAATTCGGAAAAATGTCTTCTATTTAAAAAAAACACACTGTTGCGACTTTTGAATATTGGACATTCATAGAAATGGCCTGAGGAGTGTTCTCCAATAATTTTTTTTGCCCGTCACTTACCATTTTCGGGAAAAGGAGCAGTCTTTTTTAAAATTTCAAAAGTCGAAATTTGGAAAAATGTCGCCTATTTTTAAAAAACACACTTTTGCGACTTTTGAATATTGGACATTCATAGAAATGGCCGGAAGAGTGTTCCCAAATAATTTTTTTTTGCCCATCTCCTACCATTTTCGAAATAAAGGAGCAAAGTCCTTTTTAAAATTTCAAAAGTCGAAATTTGGAAAAATGTCGCCTATTTTCAAAAAAAAACACTCTGTTGCGACTTTTGAATATTGGACATTCATAGAAATGGCCTGAAGAGTGTTCTCTTATAAATTTTTTCGCCCATCACCTACCATTTTCGGGAAAAGGAGCAGTCTTTTTTAAAATTTCAAAAGTCGAAATTTGGAAAAATGTCGCCTATTTTCAAAAAACACACTTTTGCGACTTTTGAATATTGGACATTCATAGAAATGGCCGGAAGAGTGTTCCCAAATAATGTTTTTTTGCCCATCTGCTACCATTTTCGAAAAAAGGAGCAAAGTCCTTTTTAAAATTTCAAAGGTCGAAATTTGGAAAAATGTCGCCTATTTTCAAAAAAACACACTTTTGCGACTTTTGAATATTGGACATTCATAGAAATGGCCGGAAGAGTGTTCCCAAATAATGTTTTTTTGCCCATCTGCTACCATTTTCGAAAAAAGGAGCAAAGTCCTTTTTAAAATTTCAAAGGTCGAAATTTGGAAAAATGTCGCCTATTTTCAAAAAAACACACTTTTGCGACTTTTGAATATTGGACATTCATAGAAATGGCCTGTGGAGTGTTCTCCAATAATTTTTTTGGCCAATCACCTACCATTTTCGGAAAAAGGATCAGTCTTTTTTAAAATTTCAAAAGTCGAAATTTGGAAAAATGTCGCCTATTTTCAAAAAAACACACTTTTGCGCCTTTGAATATTGGACATTCATAGAAATGGCCGGAATAGTGTTCCCCAATAATTTTTTTTCGCAAATTTTTTACCATTTTCGACAAAAGGAGCAAAGTCCTTTTTGAAAATTTCAAAAGTCGAAATTTTGAAAAATGTCGCCTATTTTCAAAAAAAACACACTTTTGAATATTGGACATTCATAGACATGGCCGGAAGAGTGTTCCCAAATAATGTTTTTTCGCCCATCTCCCACCATTTTCAGAAAAAAAAGAGCAGTCTTTTTTAAAATTTCAAAAGTCGAAATTCGGAAAAATGTCTTCTATTTAAAAAAAACACACTGTTGCGACTTTTGAATATTGGACATTCATAGAAATGGCCTGAGGAGTGTTCTCCAATAATTTTTTTTGCCCATCACTTACCATTTTCGGGAAAAGGAGCAGTCCTTTTTAAAATTTCAAAAGTCGAAATTTGGAAAAATGTCGCCTATTTTCAAAAAAAAACACTCTGTTGCGACTTTTGAATATTGGACATTCATAGAAATGGCCTGAAGAGTGTTCTCTTATAAATTTTTTCGCCCATCACCTACCATTTTCGGGAAAAGGAGCAGTCTTTTTTTAAATTTCAAAAGTCGAAATTTGGAAAAATGTCGCCTATTTTCAAAAAACACACTTTTGCGACTTTTGAATATTCGACATTCATAGAAATGGCCGGAAGAGTGTTCCCAAATAATGTTTTTTTGCCCATCTGCTACCATTTTCGAAAAAAGGAGCAAAGTCCTTTTTAAAATTTCAAAGGTCGAAATTTGGAAAAATGTCGCCTATTTTCAAAAAAACACACTTTTGCGACTTTTGAATATTGGACATTCATAGAAATGGCCGGAAGAGTGTTCCCAAATAATGTTTTTTTGCCCATCTGCTACCATTTTCGAAAAAAGGAGCAAAGTCCTTTTTAAAATTTCAAAGGTCGAAATTTGGAAAAATGTCGCCTATTTTCAAAAAAACACACTTTTGCGACTTTTGAATATTGGACATTCATAGAAATGGCCTGTGGAGTGTTCTCCAATAATTTTTTTGGCCAATCACCTACCATTTTCGGAAAAAGGATCAGTCTTTTTTAAAATTTCAAAAGTCGATATTTGGAAAAATGTCGCTTATTTAAAAAAAAACACACTTTTGCGCCTTTGAATATTGGACATTCATAGAAATGGCCGGAATAGTGTTCCCCAATAATTTTTTTTCGCAAATTTTTTACCATTTTCGACAAAAGGAGCAAAGTCCTTTTTGAAAATTTCAAAAGTCGAAATTTTGAAAAATGTCGCCTATTTTCAAAAAAAACACACTTTTGAATATTGGACATTCATAGACATGGCCGGAAGAGTGTTCCCAAATAATGTTTTTTCGCCCATCTCCCACCATTTTCAGAAAAAAGAGCAGTCTTTTTTAAAATTTCAAAAGTCGAAATTCGGAAAAATGTCTTCTATTTAAAAAAAACACACTGTTGCGACTTTTGAATATTGGACATTCATAGAAATGGCCTGAGGAGTGTTCTCCAATAATTTTTTTTGCCCATCACTTACCATTTTCGGGAAAAGGAGCAGTCTTTTTTAAAATTTCAAAAGTCGAAATTTGGAAAAATGTCGCCTATTTTTAAAAAACACACTTTTGCGACTTTTGAATATTGGACATTCATAGAAATGGCCGGAAGAGTGTTCCCAAATAATTTTTTTTTGCCCATCTCCTACCATTTTCGAAATAAAGGAGCAAAGTCCTTTTTAAAATTTCAAAAGTCGAAATTTGGAAAAATGTCGCCTATTTTCAAAAAAAAACACTCTGTTGCGACTTTTGAATATTGGACATTCATAGAAATGGCCTGAAGAGTGTTCTCTTATAAATTTTTTCGCCCATCACCTACCATTTTCGGGAAAAGGAGCAGTCTTTTTTAAAATTTCAAAAGTCGAAATTTGGAAAAATGTCGCCTATTTTCAAAAAACACACTTTTGCGACTTTTGAATATTGGACATTCATAGAAATGGCCGGAAGAGTGTTCCCAAATAATGTTTTTTTGCCCATCTGCTACCATTTTCGAAAAAAGGAGCAAAGTCCTTTTTAAAATTTCAAAGGTCGAAATTTGGAAAAATGTCGCCTATTTTCAAAAAAACACACTTTTGCGACTTTTGAATATTGGACATTCATAGAAATGGCCTGTGGAGTGTTCTCCAATAATTTTTTTGGCCAATCACCTACCATTTTCGGAAAAAGGATCAGTCTTTTTTAAAATTTCAAAAGTCGATATTTGGAAAAATGTCGCTTATTTAAAAAAAAACACACTTTTGCGCCTTTGAATATTGGACATTCATAGAAATGGCCGGAATAGTGTTCCCCAATAATTTTTTTTCGCAAATTTTTTACCATTTTCGACAAAAGGAGCAAAGTCCTTTTTGAAAATTTTAAAAGTCGAAATTTTGAAAAATGTCGCCTATTTAAAAAAAAAACACACTTTTGAATATTGGACATTCATAGACATGGCCGGAAGAGTGTTCCCAAATAATGTTTTTTCGCCCATCTCCCACCATTTTCAGAAAAAAGAGCAGTCTTTTTTAAAATTTCAAAAGTCGAAATTCGGAAAAATGTCTTCTATTTAAAAAAAACACACTGTTGCGACTTTTGAATATTGGACATTCATAGAAATGGCCTGAGGAGTGTTCTCCAATAATTTTTTTTGCCCATCACTTACCATTTTCGGGAAAAGGAGCAGTCTTTTTTAAAATTTCAAAAGTCGAAATTTGGAAAAATGTCGCCTATTTTTAAAAAACACACTTTTGCGACTTTTGAATATTGGACATTCATAGAAATGGCCGGAAGAGTGTTCCCAAATAATTTTTTTTTGCCCATCTCCTACCATTTTCGAAATAAAGGAGCAAAGTCCTTTTTAAAATTTCAAAAGTCGAAATTTGGAAAAATGTCGCCTATTTTCAAAAAAAAACACTCTGTTGCGACTTTTGAATATTGGACATTCATAGAAATGGCCTGAAGAGTGTTCTCTTATAAATTTTTTCGCCCATCACCTACCATTTTCGGGAAAAGGAGCAGTCTTTTTTAAAATTTCAAAAGTCGAAATTTGGAAAAATGTCGCCTATTTTCAAAAAACACACTTTTGCGACTTTTGAATATTGGACATTCATAGAAATGGCCGGAAGAGTGTTCCCAAATAATGTTTTTTTGCCCATCTGCTACCATTTTCGAAAAAAGGAGCAAAGTCCTTTTTAAAATTTCAAAGGTCGAAATTTGGAAAAATGTCGCCTATTTTCCAAAAAACACACTTTTGCGACTTTTGAATATTGGACATTCATAGAAATGGCCGGAAGAGTGTTCCCAAATAATGTTTTTTTGCCCATCTGCTACCATTTTCGAAAAAAGGAGCAAAGTCCTTTTTAAAATTTCAAAGGTCGAAATTTGGAAAAATGTCGCCTATTTTCAAAAAAACACACTTTTGCGACTTTTGAATATTGGACATTCATAGAAATGGCCTGTGGAGTGTTCTCCAATAATTTTTTTGGCCAATCACCTACCATTTTCGGAAAAAGGATCAGTCTTTTTTAAAATTTCAAAAGTCGATATTTGGAAAAATGTCGCTTATTTAAAAAAAAACACACTTTTGCGCCTTTGAATATTGGACATTCATAGAAATGGCCGGAATAGTGTTCCCCAATAATTTTTTTTCGCAAATTTTTTACCATTTTCGACAAAAGGAGCAAAGTCCTTTTTGAAAATTTCAAAAGTCGAAATTTTGAAAAATGTCGCCTATTTTCAAAAAAAACACACTTTTGAATATTGGACATTCATAGACATGGCCGGAAGAGTGTTCCCAAATAATGTTTTTTCGCCCATCTCCCACCATTTTCAGAAAAAAGAGCAGTCTTTTTTAAAATTTCAAAAGTCGAAATTCGGAAAAATGTCTTCTATTTAAAAAAAACACACTGTTGCGACTTTTGAATATTGGACATTCATAGAAATGGCCTGAGGAGTGTTCTCCAATAATTTTTTTTGCCCGTCACTTACCATTTTCGGGAAAAGGAGCAGTCTTTTTTAAAATTTCAAAAGTCGAAATTTGGAAAAATGTCGCCTATTTTTAAAAAACACACTTTTGCGACTTTTGAATATTGGACATTCATAGAAATGGCCGGAAGAGTGTTCCCAAATAATTTTTTTTTGCCCATCTCCTACCATTTTCGAAATAAAGGAGCAAAGTCCTTTTTAAAATTTCAAAAGTCGAAATTTGGAAAAATGTCGCCTATTTTCAAAAAAAAACACTCTGTTGCGACTTTTGAATATTGGACATTCATAGAAATGGCCTGAAGAGTGTTCTCTTATAAATTTTTTCGCCCATCACCTACCATTTTCGGGAAAAGGAGCAGTCTTTTTTAAAATTTCAAAAGTCGAAATTTGGAAAAATGTCGCCTATTTTCAAAAAACACACTTTTGCGACTTTTGAATATTGGACATTCATAGAAATGGCCGGAAGAGTGTTCCCAAATAATGTTTTTTTGCCCATCTGCTACCATTTTCGAAAAAAGGAGCAAAGTCCTTTTTAAAATTTCAAAGGTCGAAATTTGGAAAAATGTCGCCTATTTTCAAAAAAACACACTTTTGCGACTTTTGAATATTGGACATTCATAGAAATGGCCGGAAGAGTGTTCCCAAATAATGTTTTTTTGCCCATCTGCTACCATTTTCGAAAAAAGGAGCAAAGTCCTTTTTAAAATTTCAAAGGTCGAAATTTGGAAAAATGTCGCCTATTTTCAAAAAAACACACTTTTGCGACTTTTGAATATTGGACATTCATAGAAATGGCCTGTGGAGTGTTCTCCAATAATTTTTTTGGCCAATCACCTACCATTTTCGGAAAAAGGATCAGTCTTTTTTAAAATTTCAAAAGTCGATATTTGGAAAAATGTCGCTTATTTAAAAAAAAACACACTTTTGCGCCTTTGAATATTGGACATTCATAGAAATGGCCGGAATAGTGTTCCCCAATAATTTTTTTTCGCAAATTTTTTACCATTTTCGACAAAAGGAGCAAAGTCCTTTTTGAAAATTTCAAAAGTCGAAATTTTGAAAAATGTCGCCTATTTTCAAAAAAAACACACTTTTGAATATTGCACATTCATAGACATGGCCGGAAGAGTGTTCCCAAATAATGTTTTTTCGCCCATCTCCCACCATTTTCAGAAAAAAGAGCAGTCTTTTTTAAAATTTCAAAAGTCGAAATTCGGAAAAATGTCTTCTATTTAAAAAAAACACACTGTTGCGACTTTTGAATATTGGACATTCATAGAAATGGCCTGAGGAGTGTTCTCCAATAATTTTTTTTGCCCATCACTTACCATTTTCGGGAAAAGGAGCAGTCTTTTTTAAAATTTCAAAAGTCGAAATTTGGAAAAATGTCGCCTATTTTTAAAAAACACACTTTTGCGACTTTTGAATATTGGACATTCATAGAAATGGCCGGAAGAGTGTTCCCAAATAATTTTTTTTTGCCCATCTCCTACCATTTTCGAAATAAAGGAGCAAAGTCCTTTTTAAAATTTCAAAAGTCGAAATTTGGAAAAATGTCGCCTATTTTCAAAAAAAAACACTCTGTTGCGACTTTTGAATATTGGACATTCATAGAAATGGCCTGAAGAGTGTTCTCTTATAAATTTTTTCGCCCATCACCTACCATTTTCGGGAAAAGGAGCAGTCTTTTTTTAAATTTCAAAAGTCGAAATTTGGAAAAATGTCGCCTATTTTCAAAAAACACACTTTTGCGACTTTTGAATATTGGACATTCATAGAAATGGCCGGAAGAGTGTTCCCAAATAATGTTTTTTTGCCCATCTGCTACCATTTTCGAAAAAAGGAGCAAAGTCCTTTTTAAAATTTCAAAGGTCGAAATTTGGAAAAATGTCGCCTATTTTCAAAAAAACACACTTTTGCGACTTTTGAATATTGGACATTCATAGAAATGGCCGGAAGAGTGTTCCCAAATAATGTTTTTTTGCCCATCTGCTACCATTTTCGAAAAAAGGAGCAAAGTCCTTTTTAAAATTTCAAAGGTCGAAATTTGGAAAAATGTCGCCTATTTTCAAAAAAACACACTTTTGCGACTTTTGAATATTGGACATTCATAGAAATGGCCTGTGGAGTGTTCTCCAATAATTTTTTTGGCCAATCACCTACCATTTTCGGAAAAAGGATCAGTCTTTTTTAAAATTTCAAAAGTCGATATTTGGAAAAATGTCGCTTATTTAAAAAAAAACACACTTTTGCGCCTTTGAATATTGGACATTCATAGAAATGGCCGGAATAGTGTTCCCCAATAATTTTTTTTCGCAAATTTTTTACCATTTTCGACAAAAGGAGCAAAGTCCTTTTTGAAAATTTCAAAAGTCGAAATTTTGAAAAATGTCGCCTATTTTCAAAAAAAACACACTTTTGAATATTGGACATTCATAGACATGGCCGGAAGAGTGTTCCCAAATAATGTTTTTTCGCCCATCTCCCACCATTTTCAGAAAAAAGAGCAGTCTTTTTTAAAATTTCAAAAGTCGAAATTCGGAAAAATGTCTTCTATTTAAAAAAAACACACTGTTGCGACTTTTGAATATTGGACATTCATAGAAATGGCCTGAGGAGTTTTCTCCAATAATTTTTTTTGCCCATCACTTACCATTTTCGGGAAAAGGAGCAGTCTTTTTTAAAATTTCAAAAGTCGAAATTTGGAAAAATGTCGCCTATTTTTAAAAAACACACTTTTGCGACTTTTGAATATTGGACATTCATAGAAATGGCCGGAAGAGTGTTCCCAAATAATTTTTTTTTGCCCATCTCCTACCATTTTCGAAATAAAGGAGCAAAGTCCTTTTTAAAATTTCAAAAGTCGAAATTTGGAAAAATGTCGCCTATTTTCAAAAAAAAACACTCTGTTGCGACTTTTGAATATTGGACATTCATAGAAATGGCCTGAAGAGTGTTCTCTTATAAATTTTTTCGCCCATCACCTACCATTTTCGGGAAAAGGAGCAGTCTTTTTTAAAATTTCAAAAGTCGAAATTTGGAAAAATGTCGCCTATTTTCAAAAAACACACTTTTGCGACTTTTGAATATTGGACATTCATAGAAATGGCCGGAAGAGTGTTCCCAAATAATGTTTTTTTGCCCATCTGCTACCATTTTCGAAAAAAGGAGCAAAGTCCTTTTTAAAATTTCAAAGGTCGAAATTTGGAAAAATGTCGCCTATTTTCAAAAAAACACACTTTTGCGACTTTTGAATATTGGACATTCATAGAAATGGCCGGAAGAGTGTTCCCAAATAATGTTTTTTTGCCCATCTGCTACCATTTTCGAAAAAAGGAGCAAAGTCCTTTTTAAAATTTCAAAGGTCGAAATTTGGAAAAATGTCGCCTATTTTCAAAAAAACACACTTTTGCGACTTTTGAATATTGGACATTCATAGAAATGGCCTGTGGAGTGTTCTCCAATAATTTTTTTGGCCAATCACCTACCATTTTCGGAAAAAGGATCAGTCTTTTTTAAAATTTCAAAAGTCGATATTTGGAAAAATGTCGCTTATTTAAAAAAAAACACACTTTTGCGCCTTTGAATATTGGACATTCATAGAAATGGCCGGAATAGTGTTCCCCAATAATTTTTTTTCGCAAATTTTTTACCATTTTCGACAAAAGGAGCAAAGTCCTTTTTGAAAATTTCAAAAGTCGAAATTTTGAAAAATGTCGCCTATTTTCAAAAAAAACACACTTTTGAATATTGGACATTCATAGACATGGCCGGAAGAGTGTTCCCAAATAATGTTTTTTCGCCCATCTCCCACCATTTTCAGAAAAAAGAGCAGTCTTTTTTAAAATTTCAAAAGTCGAAATTCGGAAAAATGTCTTCTATTTAAAAAAAACACACTGTTGCGACTTTTGAATATTGGACATTCATAGAAATGGCCTGAGGAGTGTTCTCCAATAATTTTTTTTGCCCATCACTTACCATTTTCGGGAAAAGGAGCAGTCTTTTTTAAAATTTCAAAAGTCGAAATTTGGAAAAATGTCGCCTATTTTTAAAAAACACACTTTTGCGACTTTTGAATATTGGACATTCATAGAAATGGCCGGAAGAGTGTTCCCAAATAATTTTTTTTTGCCCATCTCCTACCATTTTCGAAATAAAGGAGCAAAGTCCTTTTTAAAATTTCAAAAGTCGAAATTTGGAAAAATGTCGCCTATTTTCAAAAAAAAACACACATTTGCGACTTTTGAATATTGGACATTCATAGAAATGGCCGGAAGAGTGTTCCCCAATAATGTTTTTTCGCCCATCTCCTACCATTTTCAAAAAAAGGAGCAAAATCCATTTTAAAATTGCAAAAGTCCAAATTTTGAAAAATGTCGCCTATTTAAAAAAAAAACACACTGTTGCGACTTTTGAATATTGGACATTCATAGAAATGGCCGGAAGAGTGTTCCCCAATAGTGTTTTTTCGCCGATCTCCCACCATTTTCGAAAAAAAGAGCAGTCTTTTTTAAAATTTCAAAAGTCGAAATTCGGAAAAATGTCTTCTATTTAAAAAAAACACACTGTTGCGACTTTTGAATATTGGACATTCATAGAAATGGCCTGAAGAGTGTTCTCTTATAAATTTTTTCGCCCATCACCTACCATTTTCGGGAAAAGGAGCAGTCTTTTTTAAAATTTCAAAAGTCGAAATTTGGAAAAATGTCGCCTATTTTCAAAAAACACACTTTTGCGACTTTTGAATATTGGACATTCATAGAAAGGGCCGGAAGAGTGTTCCCCAATAATGTTTTTCGCCCATCTCCTACTATTTTCGAAAAAAGGAGCAAAGTCCTTTTTAAAATTTCAAAAGTCGAAATTCGGAAAAATGTCTACTATTTAAAAAAAACACACTGTTGCGACTTTTGAATATTGGACATTCATAGAAATGGCCTGAAGAGTGTTCTCTTATAAATTTTTTCGCCCATCACCTACCATTTTCGGGAAAAGGAGCAGTCTTTTTTAAAATTTCAAAAGTCGAAATTTGGAAAAATGTCGCCTATTTTCAAAAAACACACTTTTGCGACTTTTGAATATTGGACATTCATAGAAAGGGCCGGAAGAGTGTTCCCCAATAATGTTTTTCGCCCATCTCCTACTATTTTCGAAAAAAGGAGCAAAGTCCTTTTTAAAATTTCAAAAGTCGAAATTCGGAAAAATGTCTACTATTTAAAAAAAACACACTGTTGCGACTTTTGAATATTGGACATTCATAGAAATGGCCTGAAGAATGTTCTCTTATAAATTTTTTCGCCCATCACCTACCATTTTCGGGAAAAGGAGCAGTCTTTTTTAAAATTTCAAAAGTCGAAATTTGGAAAAATGTCGCCTATTTTCAAAAAACACACTTTTGCGACTTTTGAATATTGAACATTTATAGAAAGGGCCGGAAGAGTGTTCCCCAATAATGTTTTTCGCCCATCTCCTACCATTTTCGAAAAAAGGAGCAAAGTCCTTTTTAAAATTTCAAAAGTCGAAATTTGGAAAAATGTCGCCTATTTTCAAAAAAAACACACTTTTGCGACTTTTGAATATTGGACATTCATAGAAATGGCCGGAAGAGTGTTCCCCAATAATGTTTTTTCGACCATCACCTACCATTTTCGGGAAAAGGAGCAGTCTTTTTTAAAATTTCAAAAGTCGAAATTTGGAAAAATGTCGCCTATTTTCAAAAAACACACTTTTGCGACTTTTGAATATTGGACATTCATAGAAATGGCCGGAAGAGTGTTCCCAAATAATGTTTTTTTGCCCATCTGCTACCATTTTCGAAAAAAGGAGCAAAGTCCTTTTTGAAATTTCAAAGGTCGAAATTTGGAAAAATGTCGCCTATTTTCAAAAAAACACACTTTTGCGACTTTTGAATATTGGACATTCATAGAAATGGCCGGAAGAGTGTTCCCCAATAATGTTTTTTAGCCCATCTCCTACCATTTTCAAAAAAATTAGCAAAGTCCTTTTTAAAATTTTAAAAGTCCAAATTTTGAAAAATGTCGCCTATTTAAAAAAAAAAACACACTGTTGCGACTTTTGAATATTGGACATTCATAGAAATGGCCGGAAGAGTGTTCCCAAATAATGTTTTTTTGCCCATCTGCTACCATTTTCGAAAAAAGGAGCAAAGTCCTTTTTAAAATTTCAAAGGTCGAAATTTGGAAAAATGTCGCCTATTTTCAAAAAAACACACTTTTGCGACTTTTGAATATTGGACATTCATAGAAATGGCCGGAAGAGTGTTCCCCAATAATGTTTTTTAGCCCATCTCCTACCATTTTCAAAAAAATTAGCAAAGTCCTTTTTAAAATTTTAAAAGTCCAAATTTTTAAAAATGTCGCCTATTTAAAAAAAAAACACACTGTTGCGACTTTTGAATATTGGACATTCATAGAAATGGCCGGAAGAGTGTTCCCAAATAATGCTTTTTTGCCCATCTCCTACCATTTTCGAAAAAAGGAGCAAAGTCCTTTTTAAAATTTCAAAAGTAGAAATTCGGAAAAATGTCTTCTATTTAAAAAAAACACACTGTTGCGACTTTTGAATATTGGACATTCATAGAAATGGCCGGAAGAGTGTTCCCAAATAATTTTTTTTTGCCCATCTCCTACCATTTTCGAAATAAAGGAGCAAAGTCCTTTTTAAAATTTCAAAAGTCGAAATTTGGAAAAATGTCGCCTATTTTCAAAAAAAACACTCTGTTGCGACTTTTGAATATTGGACATTCATAGAAATGGCCGGAAGAGTGTTCCCCAATAATGTTTTTTCGCCCATCTCCTACCATTTTCAAAAAAAGGAGCAAAATCCTTTTTAAAATTTCAAAAGTCCAAATTTTGAAAAATGTCGCCTATTTAAAAAAAAACACACTGTTGCGACTTTTGAATATTGGACATTCATAGAAATGGCCGGAAGAGTGTTCCCCAATAATGTTTTTTCGCCCATCTCCCACCATTTTCGAAAAAAATAGCAGTCTTTTTTAAAATTTCAAAAGTCGAAATTCGGAAAAATGTTTCCTATTAAAAAAAAAACACACTGTTGCGACTTTTGAATATTGGACATTCATAGAAATGGCCTGTGGAGTGTTCTCCAATAATTTTTTTGGCCAATCACCTACCATTTTCGGAAAAAGGATCAGTCTTTTTTAAAATTTCAAAAGTCGATATATGGAAAAATGTCGCTTATTTAAAAAAAAACACACTTTTGCGCCTTTGAATATTGGACATTCATAGAAATGGCCGGAATAGTGTTCCCCAATAATTTTTTTTCGCAAATTTTTTACCATTTTCGACAAAAGGAGCAAAGTCCTTTTTGAAAATTTCAAAAGTCGAAATTTTGAAAAATGTCGCCTATTTTCAAAAAAAACACACTTTTGAATATTGGACATTCATAGACATGGCCGGAAGAGTGTTCCCAAATAATGTTTATTCGCCCATCTCCCACCATTTTCAGAAAAAAGAGCAGTCTTTTTTAAAATTTCAAAAGTCGAAATTCGGAAAAATGTCTTCTATTTAAAAAAAACACACTGTTGCGACTTTTGAATATTGGACATTCATAGAAATGGCCTGAAGAATGTTCTCTTATAAATTTTTTCGCCCATCACCTACCATTTTCGGGAAAAGGAGCAGTCTTTTTTAAAATTTCAAAAGTCGAAATTTGGAAAAATGTCGCCTATTTTTAAAAAACACACTTTTGCGACTTTTGAATATTGGACATTCATAGAAATGGCCGGAAGAGTGTTCCCAAATAATTTTTTTTTGCCCATCTCCTACCATTTTCGAAATAAAGGAGCAAAGTCCTTTTTAAAATTTCAAAAGTCGAAATTTGGAAAAATGTCGCCTATTTTCAAAAAAAAAACACTCTGTTGCGACTTTTGAATATTGGACATTCATAGAAATGGCCTGAAGAGTGTTCTCTTATAAATTTTTTCGCCCATCACCTACCATTTTCGGGAAAAGGAGCAGTCTTTTTTAAAATTTCAAAAGTCGAAATTTGGAAAAATGTCGCCTATTTTCAAAAAACACACTTTTGCGACTTTTGAATATTGGACATTCATAGAAAGGGCCGGAAGAGTGTTCCCCAATAATGTTTTTCGCCCATCTCCTACTATTTTCGAAAAAAGGAGCAAAGTCCTTTTTAAAATTTCAAAAGTCAAAATTCGGAAAAATGTCTACTATTTAAAAAAAAACACACTGTTGCGACTTTTGAATATTGGACATTCATAGAAATGGCCTGAAGAGTGTTCTCTTATAAATTTTTTCGCCCATCACCTACCATTTTCGGGAAAAGGAGCAGTCTTTTTTAAAATTTCAAAAGTCGAAATTTGGAAAAATGTCGCCTATTTTCAAAAAACACACTTTTGCGACTTTTGAATATTGGACATTCATAGAAAGGGCCGGAAGAGTGTTCCCCAATAATGTTTTTCGCCCATCTCCTACTATTTTCGAAAAAAGGAGCAAAGTCCTTTTTAAAATTTCAAAAGTCGAAATTCGGAAAAATGTCTACTATTTAAAAAAAACACACTGTTGCGACTTTTGAATATTGGACATTCATAGAAATGGCCTGAAGAATGTTCTCTTATAAATTTTTTCGCCCATCACCTACCATTTTCGGGAAAAGGAGCAGTCTTTTTTAAAATTTCAAAAGTCGAAATTTGGAAAAATGTCGCCTATTTTCAAAAAACACACTTTTGCGACTTTTGAATATTGAACATTCATAGAAAGGGCCGGAAGAGTGTTCCCCAATAATGTTTTTCGCCCATCTCCTACCATTTTCGAAAAAAGGAGCAAAGTCCTTTTTAAAATTTCAAAAGTCGAAATTTGGAAAAATGTCGCCTATTTTCAAAAAAAACACACTTTTGCGACTTTTGAATATTGGACATTCATAGAAATGGCCGGAAGAGTGTTCCCCAATAATGTTTTTTCGCCCATCACCTACCATTTTCGGGAAAAGGAGCAGTCTTTTTTAAAATTTCAAAAGTCGAAATTTGGAAAAATGTCGCCTATTTTCAAAAAACACACTTTTGCGACTTTTGAATATTGGACATTCATAGAAATGGCCGGAAGAGTGTTCCCAAATAATGTTTTTTTGCCCATCTGCTACCATTTTCGAAAAAAGGAGCAAAGTCCTTTTTAAAATTTCAAAGGTCGAAATTTGGAAAAATGTCGCCTATTTTCAAAAAAACACACTTTTGCGACTTTTGAATATTGGACATTCATAGAAATGGCCGGAAGAGTGTTCCCCAATAATGTTTTTTAGCCCATCTCCTACCATTTTCAAAAAAATTAGCAAAGTCCTTTTTAAAATTTTAAAAGTCCAAATTTTGAAAAATGTCGCCTATTTAAAAAAAAAAACACACTGTTGCGACTTTTGAATATTGGACATTCATAGAAATGGCCGGAAGAGTGTTTCAAAATAAAGTTTTTTTGCCCATCTCCTACCATTTTCGAAAAAAGGAGCAAAGTTCTTTTTAAAATTTCAAAAGTCCGGAATAGTGTTCCCAAATAATTTTTTTTTCGCAAATTTTCTACCATTTTCGGAAAAAGGAGCAAAGTTCTTTTTAACATTTCAAAAGTCCAAATTTGGAAAAATGTCGCCTATTTTCAATAAATACACTGTTGAATATTGGACATTCATAGGGATGGCCGGAATAGTGTTCCCCAATAATTTTTTTTTCGCAAATTTTCTACCATTTTCGGAAAAAGGAGCAAAGTCCTTTTTTAAATTTCAAAAGTCGAAATTTGGAAAAATGTCGCCTATTTTCAAAAAAACACACTGTTGCGACTTTTGAATATTGGACATTCATAGAAATGGCCTAAGAAGTGTTCTCTTATAATTTTTTTCGCCCATCACCTACCATTTTCGGGAAAAGGAGCAGTCTTTTTTAAAATTTCAATAGTCGAAATTTGAAAAAATGTCGCCTATTTTCAAAGAAACACACTTTTGCGACTTTTGAATATTGGACATTCATAGAAATGGCCGGAAGAGTGTTCCCAATAATGTTTTTTTCGCAAATTTTCTACCATTTTCGGAAAAAGGAGCAAAGTCCTTTTTAACATTTCAAAAGTCGAAATTTGGAAAATTGTCGCCTATTTTCAATAAATACACTGTTGAATATTAGATATTCATGGGGATGGCTGGAATAGTGTTCCCCAATAATTTTTTTTTCGCAAATTTTCTACCATTTTTGGAAAAAGGAGCAAAGTCCTTTTTAAAATTTTAAAAGTCCAAATTTTGAAAAATGTCGCCTATTTAAAAAAAAAAACCACACTGTTGCGACTTTTGAATATTGGACATTCATAGAAATGGCCTGAGGAGTGTTCTCCAATAATTTTTTTCGCCCATCACCGACCATTTTCGGAAAAAGGAGCAAAGTCTTTTTGAAAATTTCAATAGTCGAAATTTGGAAAAATGTCGCCGATTTTCAAAAAAACACACTTTTGCGACTTTTGAATAATGGACATTCATAGAAATGGCCGGAAGAGTGTTCCCCAATAATGTTTTTTCGCCCATCTCCTACCATTTTCGAAAAAAGGAGCAGTCTTTTTTAAAATTTCAATAGTCGAAATTCGGAAAAATGTTTCCTATTAAAAAAAAAACACATTGTTGCGACTTTTGAATATTGGACATTCATAGAAAAGGCCTGAGGAGTGTTCTCCAATAATTTTTTTCGCCCATCACTTACTATTTTCGGGAAAAGGAGCAGTCTTTTTTAAAATTTCAAAAGTCGAAATTTGGAAAAATGTCGCCTATTTTCAAAAAACACACTTTTGCGACTTTTGAATATTGGACATTCATAGAAATGGCCGGAAGAGTGTTCCCAAATAATGTTTTTTTGCCCATCTCCTACCATTTTCGAAAAAAGGAGCAAAGTCCTTTTTAAAATTTCAAAAGTCGAAATTTGGAAAAATGTCGCCTATTTTCAAAAAAGACACACTGTTGCGACTTTTGAATATTGGACATTCATAGAAATGGCCTGAGGAGTGTTCTCTAATAATTTTTTTCGCCCATCACCGACCATTTTCGGAAAAAGGAGCAAAGTCTTTTTGAAAATTTTAATAGTCGAAATTTGGAAAAATGTCGCCTATTTTCAAAAAAACACACTTTTGCGACTTTTGAATATTGGACATTCATAGAAATGGCCGGAAGAGTGTTCCCCAATAATGTTTTTTCGCCCATCTCCTACCATTTTCGAAAAAAGGAGCAGTCTTTTTTAAAATTTCAAAAGTCGAAATTCGGAAAAATGTTTCCTATTAAAAAAAAAAACACACTGTTGCGACTTTTGAATATTGGACATTCATAGAAATGGCCTGAGGAGTGTTCTCCAATAATTTTTTTCGCCCATCAACTACCATTTTCGGAAAAAGGAGCAAAGTCCTTTTTAACATTTCAAAAGTCGAAATTTGGAAAAATGTCGCCTATTTTCAAAAAACACACTTTTGCGACTTTTGAATATTGAACATTCATAGAAATGGCCGGATGAGTGTTGCCAAATAATGTTTTTTTGCCCATCTCCTACCATTTTCGAAAAAAGGAGCAAAGTCCTTTTTAAAATTTCAAAAGTCGAAATTTGGAAAAATGTCGCCTATTTTCAAAAAAAACACACTTTTGCGACTTTTTAATACTGGACATTCATAGAAATGGCCGGAAGAGTGTTCCCCAATAATGTTTTTTCGCCCATCTCCTACCATTTTCAAAAAAAGGAGCAATCTTTTTTAAAATTTCAAAAGTCGAAATTCGGAAAAATGTCTACTATTTAAAAAAAACACACTGTTGCGACTTTTGAATATTGGACATTCATAGAAATGGCCTGAAGAATGTTCTCTTATAAATTTTTTCGCCCATCACCTACCATTTTCGGGAAAAGGAGCAGTCTTTTTTAAAATTTCAAAAGTCGAAATTTGGAAAAATGTCGCCTATTTTCAAAAAACACACTTTTGCGACTTTTGAATATTGAACATTCATAGAAAGGGCCGGAAGAGTGTTCCCCAATAATGTTTTTCGCCCATCTCCTACCATTTTCGAAAAAAGGAGCAAAGTCCTTTTTAAAATTTCAAAAGTCGAAATTTGGAAAAATGTCGCCTATTTTCAAAAAAAACACACTTTTGCGACTTTTGAATATTGGACATTCATGGAAATGGCCGGAAGAGTGTTCCCCAATAATGTTTTTTCGCCCATCTCCTACCATTTTCGAAAAAAGGAGTAATTTTTTTTATAATTTCAAAAGTCGAAATTCGGAAAAATGACTACTATTTAAAAAAAACACACTGTTGCGACTTTTGAATATTGGACATTAATAGAAATGGCCGGAAGAGTGTTCCTTAATAATGTTTTTTCGCCCATCTCCTACCATTTTCGAAAAAAGGAGCAGTCTTTTCTAAATTTCAAAAGTCGAAATTCGGAAAAATGTTTCCTATTAAAAAAAAAACACACTATTGCGACTTTTGAATATTGGACATTCATAGAAATGGCCTGAGGAGTGTTCTCCAATAATTTTTTTTGCCCATCACTTACCATTTTCGGGAAAAGGAGCAGTCTTTTTTAAAATTTCAAAAGTCGAAATTTGAAAAAACGTCGCCGATTTTCAAAAAAACACACTTTTGTGACTTTTGAATATTGGACATTCATAGAAATGGCCGGAATAGTGTTCCCCAATAATGTTTTTTCGCAAATTTTCTACCATCTTCGAAAAAAGGAGCAAAGTCCTTTTTAAAAGTTCAAAAGTCGAAATTTGGAAAAATGTCGCCAATAATGTTTTTTTCTCAAATTTTCTACCATTTTCGGAAAAAGGAGCATAGTCCTTTTTAAAATTTCAAAAGTCGAAATTTGGAAAAATGTCGCCTATATTCAAAAAAAAAACACACTGTTGCGACTTTTGAATATTGGACATTCATAGAAATGGCCTGAGAAGTGTTCTCCAATAATTTTTTTCGCCCATCGCCTACCATTTTCGGAAAAAGGAGCAAAGTCTTTTTGAAAATTTCAATAGTCGAAATTCGGAAAAATGTCGCCTATTTTCAAAAAAAAAACACACTTTTGCGACTTTTGAATATTGGACATTCATAGAAATGGCCGGAAGAGTGCTCTCCAATAATTTTTTTCGCCCATCACTTACCATTTTCGGGAAAAGGAGCAGTCTTTTTTAAAATTTCAATAGTCGAAATTTGGAAAAATGTCGCCTATTTTCAAAAAACACACTTTTGCGACTTTTGAATATTGGACATTCATAGAAATGGCCGGAAGAGTGTTCCCCAATAATGTTTTTTCGCCCATCTCCCACCATTTTCGTAAAAAAGAGCAGTCTTTTTTAAAATTTCAAAAGTCGAAATTCGGAAAAATGTCTTCTATTTAAAAAAAACACACTGTTGCGACTTTTGAATATTGGACATTCATAGAAATGGCCTGTGGAGTGTTCTCCAATAATTTTTTTCGCCAATCACCTACCATTTTCGGAAAAAGGAGCAGTCTTTTTTAAAATTTCAAAAGTCGATATTTGGAAAAATGTCGCTTATTTAAAAAAAAAACACACTTTTGCGCCTTTGAATATTGGACATTCATAGAAATGGCCGGAATAGTGTTCCCCAATAATTTTTTTCCGCAAATTTTTTACCATTTTCGACAAAAGGAGCAAAGTCCTTTTTGAAAATTTCAAAAGTCGAAATTTTGAAAAATGTCGCCTATTTTCAAAAAAACACACTTTTGAATATTGGACATTCATAGACATGGCCGGAAGAGTGTTCCCAAATAATGTTTTTTCGCCCATCTCCCACCATTTTCAAAAAAAAGAGCAGTCTTTTTTAAAATTTCAAAAGTCGAAATTCGGAAAAATGTCTTCTATTTAAAAAAACACACTGTTGCGACTTTTGAATATTGGACATTCATAGAAATGGCCTGAGGAGTGTTCTCCAATAATTTTTTTCGCCCATCACTTACCATTTTCGGGAAAAGGAGCAGTCTTTTTTAAAATTTCAAAAGTCGAAATTTGGAAAAATGTCGCCTATTTTTAAAAAACACACTTTTGCGACTTTTGAATATTGGACATTCATAGAAATGGCCGGAAGAGTGTTCCCAAATAATGCTTTTTTGCCCATCTCCTACCATTTTCGAAAAAAGGAGCAAAGTCCTTTTTAAAATTTCAAAAGTAGAAATTCGGAAAAATGTCTTCTATTTAAAAAAAACACACTGTTGCGACTTTTGAATATTGGACATTCATAGAAATGGCCGGAAGAGTGTTCCCAAATAATTTTTTTTTGCCCATCTCCTACCATTTTCGAAATAAAGGAGCAAAGTCCTTTTTAAAATTTCAAAAGTCGAAATTTGGAAAAATGTCGCCTATTTTCAAAAAAAAACACTCTGTTGCGACTTTTGAATATTGGACATTCATAGAAATGGCCGGAAGAGTGTTCCCCAATAATGTTTTTTCGCCCATCTCCTACCATTTTCAAAAAAAGGAGCAAAATCCTTTTTAAAATTTCAAAAGTCCAAATTTTGAAAAATGTCGCCTATTTAAAAAAAAACACACTGTTGCGACTTTTGAATATTGGACATTCATAGAAATGGCCGGAAGAGTGTTCCCCAATAATGTTTTTTCGCCCATCTCCCACCATTTTCGAAAAAAATAGCAGTCTTTTTTAAAATTTCAAAAGTCGAAATTCGGAAAAATGTCTTCTATTTAAAAAAAACACACTGTTGCGACTTTTGAATATTGGACATTCATAGAAATGGCCTGTGGAGTGTTCTCCAATAATTTTTTTGGCCAATCACCTACCATTTTCGGAAAAAGGATCAGTCTTTTTTAAAATTTCAAAAGTCGATATTTGGAAAAATGTCGCTTATTTAAAAAAAAACACACTTTTGCGCCTTTGAATATTGGACATTCATAGAAATGGCCGGAATAGTGTTCCCCAATAATTTTTTTTCGCAAATTTTTTACCATTTTCGACAAAAGGAGCAAAGTCCTTTTTGAAAATTTCAAAAGTCGAAATTTTGAAAAATGTCGCCTATTTTCAAAAAAAACACACTTTTGAATATTGGACATTCATAGACATGGCCGGAAGAGTGTTCCCAAATAATGTTTTTTCGCCCATCTCCCACCATTTTCAGAAAAAAGAGCAGTCTTTTTTAAAATTTCAAAAGTCGAAATTCGGAAAAATGTCTTCTATTTAAAAAAAACACACTGTTGCGACTTTTGAATATTGGACATTCATAGAAATGGCCTGAGGAGTGTTCTCCAATAATTTTTTTTGCCCATCACTTACCATTTTCGGGAAAAGGAGCAGTCTTTTTTAAAATTTCAAAAGTCGAAATTTGGAAAAATGTCGCCTATTTTTAAAAAACACACTTTTGCGACTTTTGAATATTGGACATTCATAGAAATGGCCGGAAGAGTGTTCCCAAATAATGCTTTTTTGCCCATCTCCTACCATTTTCGAAAAAAGGAGCAAAGTCCTTTTTAAAATTTCAAAAGTCGAAATTTGGAAAAATGTCGCCTATTTTCAAAAAAACACACTTTTGCGACTTTTGAATATTGGACATTCATAGAAATGGCCGGAAGAGTGTTCCCCAATAATGTTTTTTCGCCCATCTCCCACCATTTTCGAAAAAAGAGCAGTCTTTTTTAAAATTTCAAAAGTCGAAATTCGGAAAAATGTCTTCTATTTAAAAAAAACACTCTGTTGCGACTTTTGAATATTGGACATTCATAGAAATGGCCTGAGAAGTGTTCTCCAATAATTTTTTTCGCCCATCACTTACCATTTTCGGGAAAAGGAGCAGTCTTTTTTAAAATTTCAAAAGTCGAAATTTGGAAAAATGTCGCCTATTTTCAAAAAAACACACTTTTGCGACTTTTGAATATTGGACATTCATAGAAATGGCCGGAAGAGTGTTCCCCAATAATGTTTTTTCGCCCATCTCCCACCATTTTCGTAAAAAAGAGCAGTCTTTTTTAAAATTTCAAAAGTCGAAATTCGGAAAAATGTCTTCTATTTAAAAAAAACACACTGTTGCGACTTTTGAATATTGGACATTCATAGAAATGGCCTGTGGAGTGTTCTCCAATAATTTTTTTCGCCAATCACCTACCATTTTCGGAAAAAGGAGCAGTCTTTTTTAAAATTTCAAA
Organism: Epicampocera succincta; assembly: GCA_932526305.1. Lineage (NCBI taxonomy): Eukaryota > Metazoa > Arthropoda > Insecta > Diptera > Tachinidae > Epicampocera > Epicampocera succincta. The sequence goes on from OW052036.1 coordinate 42,647,617, forward strand.
AGTCGATATTTGGAAAAATGTCGCTTATTTAAAAAAAAAACACACTTTTGCGCCTTTGAATATTGGACATTCATAGAAATGGCCGGAATAGTGTTCCCCAATAATTTTTTTCCGCAAATTTTTTACCATTTTCGACAAAAGGAGCAAAGTCCTTTTTGAAAATTTCAAAAGTCGAAATTTTGAAAAATGTCGCCTATTTTCAAAAAAACACACTTTTGAATATTGGACATTCATAGACATGGCCGGAAGAGTGTTCCCAAATAATGTTTTTTCGCCCATCTCCCACCATTTTCAAAAAAAAGAGCAGTCTTTTTTAAAATTTCAAAAGTCGAAATTCGGAAAAATGTCTTCTATTTAAAAAAACACACTGTTGCGACTTTTGAATATTGGACATTCATAGAAATGGCCTGAGGAGTGTTCTCCAATAATTTTTTTCGCCCATCACTTACCATTTTCGGGAAAAGGAGCAGTCTTTTTTAAAATTTCAAAAGTCGAAATTTGGAAAAATGTCGCCTATTTTTAAAAAACACACTTTTGCGACTTTTGAATATTGGACATTCATAGAAATGGCCGGAAGAGTGTTCCCAAATAATGCTTTTTTGCCCATCTCCTACCATTTTCGAAAAAAGGAGCAAAGTCCTTTTTAAAATTTCAAAAGTAGAAATTCGGAAAAATGTCTTCTATTTAAAAAAAACACACTGTTGCGACTTTTGAATATTGGACATTCATAGAAATGGCCGGAAGAGTGTTCCCAAATAATTTTTTTTTGCCCATCTCCTACCATTTTCGAAATAAAGGAGCAAAGTCCTTTTTAAAATTTCAAAAGTCGAAATTTGGAAAAATGTCGCCTATTTTCAAAAAAAAACACTCTGTTGCGACTTTTGAATATTGGACATTCATAGAAATGGCCGGAAGAGTGTTCCCCAATAATGTTTTTTCGCCCATCTCCTACCATTTTCAAAAAAAGGAGCAAAATCCTTTTTAAAATTTCAAAAGTCCAAATTTTGAAAAATGTCGCCTATTTAAAAAAAAACACACTGTTGCGACTTTTGAATATTGGACATTCATAGAAATGGCCGGAAGAGTGTTCCCCAATAATGTTTTTTCGCCCATCTCCCACCATTTTCGAAAACAATAGCAGTCTTTTTTAAAATTTCAAAAGTCGAAATTCGGAAAAATGTCTTCTATTTAAAAAAAACACACTGTTGCGACTTTTGAATATTGGACATTCATAGAAATGGCCTGTGGAGTGTTCTCCAATAATTTTTTTGGCCAATCACCTACCATTTTCGGAAAAAGGATCAGTCTTTTTTAAAATTTCAAAAGTCGATATTTGGAAAAATGTCGCTTATTTAAAAAAAAACACACTTTTGCGCCTTTGAATATTGGACATTCATAGAAATGGCCGGAATAGTGTTCCCCAATAATTTTTTTTCGCAAATTTTTTACCATTTTCGACAAAAGGAGCAAAGTCCTTTTTGAAAATTTCAAAAGTCGAAATTTTGAAAAATGTCGCCTATTTTCAAAAAAAACACACTTTTGAATATTGGACATTCATAGACATGGCCGGAAGAGTGTTCCCAAATAATGTTTTTTCGCCCATCTCCCACCATTTTCAGAAAAAAGAGCAGTCTTTTTTAAAATTTCAAAAGTCGAAATTCGGAAAAATGTCTTCTATTTAAAAAAAACACACTGTTGCGACTTTTGAATATTGGACATTCATAGAAATGGCCTGAGGAGTGTTCTCCAATAATTTTTTTTGCCCATCACTTACCATTTTCGGGAAAAGGAGCAGTCTTTTTTAAAATTTCAAAAGTCGAAATTTGGAAAAATGTCGCCTATTTTTAAAAAACACACTTTTGCGACTTTTGAATATTGGACATTCATAGAAATGGCCGGAAGAGTGTTCCCAAATAATGCTTTTTTGCCCATCTCCTACCATTTTCGAAAAAAGGAGCAAAGTCCTTTTTAAAATTTCAAAAGTCGAAATTTGGAAAAATGTCGCCTATTTTCAAAAAAACACACTTTTGCGACTTTTGAATATTGGACATTCATAGAAATGGCCGGAAGAGTGTTCCCCAATAATGTTTTTTCGCCCATCTCCCACCATTTTCGAAAAAAGAGCAGTCTTTTTTAAAATTTCAAAAGTCGAAATTCGGAAAAATGTCTTCTATTTAAAAAAAACACTCTGTTGCGACTTTTGAATATTGGAGATTCATAGAAATGGCCTGAGAAGTGTTCTCCAATAATTTTTTTCGCCCATCACTTACCATTTTCGGGAAAAGGAGCAGTCTTTTTTAAAATTTCAAAAGTCGAAATTTGGAAAAATGTCGCCTATTTTCAAAAAAACACACTTTTGCGACTTTTGAATATTGGACATTCATAGAAATGGCCGGAAGAGTGTTCCCCAATAATGTTTTTTCGCCCATCTCCCACCATTTTCGAAAAAAAGAGCAGTCTTTTTTAAAATTTCAAAAGTCGAAATTCGGAAAAATGTCTTCTATTTAAAAAAACACACTGTTGCGACTTTTGAATATTGGACATTCATAGAAATGGCCTGTGGAGTGTTCTCCAATAATTTTTTTCGCCAATCACCTACCATTTTCGGAAAAAGGAGCAGTCTTTTTTAAAATTTCAAAAGTCGATATTTGGAAAAATGTCGCTTATTTAAAAAAAAAAACACACTTTTGCGCCTTTGAATATTGGACATTCATAGAAATGGCCGGAATAGTGTTCCCCAATAATTTTTTTTCGCAAATTTTTTACCATTTTCGACAAAAGGAGCAAAGTCCTTTTTGAAAATTTCAAAAGTCGAAATTTTGAAAAATGTCGCCTATTTTCAAAAAAACACACTTTTGGATATTGAACATTCATAGACATGGCCGGAAGAGTGTTCCCAAATAATGTTTTTTCGCCCATCTCCCACCATTTTCAAAAAAAAGAGCAGTCTTTTTTAAAATTTCAGAAGTCGAAATTCGGAAAAATGTCTTCTATTTAAAAAAAACACACTGTTGCGACTTTTGAATATTGGACATTCATAGAAATGGCCTGAGGAGTGTTCTCCAATAATTTTTTTCGCCCATCACTTACCATTTTCGGGAAAAGGAGCAGTCTTTTTTAAAATTTCAAAAGTCGAAATTTGGAAAAATGTCGCCTATTTTCAAAAAAACACACTTTTGCGACTTTTGAATATTGGACATTCATAGAAATGGCCGGAAGAGTGTTCCCCAATAATGTTTTTTCGCCCATCTCCCACCATTTTCGAAAAAAAGAGCAGTCTTTTTTAAAATTTCAAAATTCGAAATTCGGAAAAATGTCGCCTATTTTTAAAAAACACACTTTTGCGACTTTTGAATATTGGACATTCATAGAAATGGCCGGAAGAGTGTTCCCAAATAATTTTTTTTTGCCCATCTCCTACCATTTTCGAAATAAAGGAGCAAAGTCCTTTTTAAAATTTCAAAAGTCGAAATTTGGAAAAATGTCGCCTATTTTCAAAAAAAAACACACATTTGCGACTTTTGAATATTGGACATTCATAGAAATGGCCGGAAGAGTGTTCCCCAATAATGTTTTTTCGCCCATCTCCTACCATTTTCAAAAAAAGGAGCAAAATCCATTTTAAAATTGCAAAAGTCCAAATTTTGAAAAATGTCGCCTATTTAAAAAAAAACACACTGTTGCGACTTTTGAATATTGGACATTCATAGAAATGGCCGGAAGAGTGTTCCCCAATAGTGTTTTTTCGCCGATCTCCCACCATTTTCGAAAAAAAGAGCAGTCTTTTTTAAAATTTCAAAAGTCGAAATTCGGAAAAATGTCTTCTATTTAAAAAAAAACACACTGTTGCGACTTTTGAATATTGGACATTCATAGAAATGACCTGTGGAGTGTTCTCCAATAATTTTTTTCGCCGATCACCTACCATTTTCGGAAAAAGGAGCAGTCTTTTTTAAAATTTCAAAAGTCGAAATTTGGAAAAATGTCGCCTATTTTTAAAAAACACACTTTTGCGCCTTTGAATATTGGACATTCATAGAAATGGCCGGAATAGTGTTCCCCAATAATTTTTTTTCGCAAATTTTTTACCATTTTCGGCAAAAGGAGCAAAGTCCTTTTTGAAAATTTCAAAAGTCGAAATTTTGAAAAATGTCGCCTATTTTCAAAAAAACACACTTTTGAATATTGGACATTCATAGAAATGGCCTGAGGAGTGTTCTCCAATAATTTTTTTCGCCCATCACTTACCATTTTCGGGAAAAGGAGCAGTCTTTTTTAAAATTTCAAAAGTCGAAATTTGGAAAAATGTCGCCTATTTTTAAAAAACACACTTTTGCGACTTTTGAATATTGGACATTCATAGAAATGGCCGGAAGAGTGTTCCCAAATAATGCTTTTTTGCCCATCTCCTACCATTTTCGAAAAAAGGAGCAAAGTCCTTTTTAAAATTTCAAAAGTAGAAATTCGGAAAAATGTCTTCTATTTAAAAAAAACACACTGTTGCGACTTTTGAATATTGGACATTCATAGAAATGGCCGGAAGAGTGTTCCCAAATAATTTTTTTTTGCCCATCTCCTACCATTTTCGAAATAAAGGAGCAAAGTCCTTTTTAAAATTTCAAAAGTCGAAATTTGGAAAAATGTCGCCTATTTTCAAAAAAAAACACTCTGTTGCGACTTTTGAATATTGGACATTCATAGAAATGGCCGGAAGAGTGTTCCCCAATAATGTTTTTTCGCCCATCTCCTACCATTTTCAAAAAAAGGAGCAAAATCCTTTTTAAAATTTCAAAAGTCCAAATTTTGAAAAATGTCGCCTATTTAAAAAAAAACACACTGTTGCGACTTTTGAATATTGGACATTCATAGAAATGGCCGGAAGAGTGTTCCCCAATAATGTTTTTTCGCCCATCTCCCACCATTTTCGAAAAAAATAGCAGTCTTTTTTAAAATTTCAAAAGTCGAAATTCGGAAAAATGTCTTCTATTTAAAAAAAACACACTGTTGCGACTTTTGAATATTGGACATTCATAGAAATGGCCTGTGGAGTGTTCTCCAATAATTTTTTTGGCCAATCACCTACCATTTTCGGAAAAAGGATCAGTCTTTTTTAAAATTTCAAAAGTCGATATTTGGAAAAATGTCGCTTATTTAAAAAAAAACACACTTTTGCGCCTTTGAATATTGGACATTCATAGAAATGGCCGGAATAGTGTTCCCCAATAATTTTTTTTCGCAAATTTTTTACCATTTTCGACAAAAGGAGCAAAGTCCTTTTTGAAAATTTCAAAAGTCGAAATTTTGAAAAATGTCGCCTATTTTCAAAAAAAACACACTTTTGAATATTGGACATTCATAGACATGGCCGGAAGAGTGTTCCCAAATAATGTTTTTTCGCCCATCTCCCACCATTTTCAGAAAAAAGAGCAGTCTTTTTTAAAATTTCAAAAGTCGAAATTCGGAAAAATGTCTTCTATTTAAAAAAAACACACTGTTGCGACTTTTGAATATTGGACATTCATAGAAATGGCCTGAGGAGTGTTCTCCAATAATTTTTTTTGCCCATCACTTACCATTTTCGGGAAAAGGAGCAGTCTTTTTTAAAATTTCAAAAGTCGAAATTTGGAAAAATGTCGCCTATTTTTAAAAAACACACTTTTGCGACTTTTGAATATTGGACATTCATAGAAATGGCCGGAAGAGTGTTCCCAAATAATGCTTTTTTGCCCATCTCCTACCATTTTCGAAAAAAGGAGCAAAGTCCTTTTTAAAATTTCAAAAGTCGAAATTTGGAAAAATGTCGCCTATTTTCAAAAAAACACACTTTTGCGACTTTTGAATATTGGACATTCATAGAAATGGCCGGAAGAGTGTTCCCCAATAATGTTTTTTCGCCCATCTCCCACCATTTTCGAAAAAAGAGCAGTCTTTTTTAAAATTTCAAAAGTCGAAATTCGGAAAAATGTCTTCTATTTAAAAAAAACACTCTGTTGCGACTTTTGAATATTGGACATTCATAGAAATGGCCTGAGAAGTGTTCTCCAATAATTTTTTTCGCCCATCACTTACCATTTTCGGGAAAAGGAGCAGTCTTTTTTAAAATTTCAAAAGTCGAAATTTGGAAAAATGTCGCCTATTTTCAAAAAAACACACTTTTGCGACTTTTGAATATTGGACATTCATAGAAATGGCCGGAAGAGTGTTCCCCAATAATGTTTTTTCGCCCATCTCCCACCATTTTCGAAAAAAAGAGCAGTCTTTTTTAAAATTTCAAAAGTCGAAATTCGGAAAAATGTCTTCTATTTAAAAAAACACACTGTTGCGACTTTTGAATATTGGACATTCATAGAAATGGCCTGTGGAGTGTTCTCCAATAATTTTTTTCGCCAATCACCTACCATTTTCGGAAAAAGGAGCAGTCTTTTTTAAAATTTCAAAAGTCGATATTTGGAAAAATGTCGCTTATTTAAAAAAAAAAACACACTTTTGCGCCTTTGAATATTGGACATTCATAGAAATGGCCGGAATAGTGTTCCCCAATAATTTTTTTTCGCAAATTTTTTACCATTTTCGACAAAAGGAGCAAAGTCCTTTTTGAAAATTTCAAAAGTCGAAATTTTGAAAAATGTCGCCTATTTTCAAAAAAACACACTTTTGGATATTGAACATTCATAGACATGGCCGGAAGAGTGTTCCCAAATAATGTTTTTTCGCCCATCTCCCACCATTTTCAAAAAAAAGAGCAGTCTTTTTTAAAATTTCAGAAGTCGAAATTCGGAAAAATGTCTTCTATTTAAAAAAAACACACTGTTGCGACTTTTGAATATTGGACATTCATAGAAATGGCCTGAGGAGTGTTCTCCAATAATTTTTTTCGCCCATCACTTACCATTTTCGGGAAAAGGAGCAGTCTTTTTTAAAATTTCAAAAGTCGAAATTTGGAAAAATGTCGCCTATTTTCAAAAAAACACACTTTTGCGACTTTTGAATATTGGACATTCATAGAAATGGCCGGAAGAGTGTTCCCCAATAATGTTTTTTCGCCCATCTCCCACCATTTTCGAAAAAAAGAGCAGTCTTTTTTAAAATTTCAAAATTCGAAATTCGGAAAAATGTCGCCTATTTTTAAAAAACACACTTTTGCGACTTTTGAATATTGGACATTCATAGAAATGGCCGGAAGAGTGTTCCCAAATAATTTTTTTTTGCCCATCTCCTACCATTTTCGAAATAAAGGAGCAAAGTCCTTTTTAAAATTTCAAAAGTCGAAATTTGGAAAAATGTCGCCTATTTTCAAAAAAAAACACACATTTGCGACTTTTGAATATTGGACATTCATAGAAATGGCCGGAAGAGTGTTCCCCAATAATGTTTTTTCGCCCATCTCCTACCATTTTCAAAAAAAGGAGCAAAATCCATTTTAAAATTGCAAAAGTCCAAATTTTGAAAAATGTCGCCTATTTAAAAAAAAACACACTGTTGCGACTTTTGAATATTGGACATTCATAGAAATGGCCGGAAGAGTGTTCCCCAATAGTGTTTTTTCGCCGATCTCCCACCATTTTCGAAAAAAAGAGCAGTCTTTTTTAAAATTTCAAAAGTCGAAATTCGGAAAAATGTCTTCTATTTAAAAAAAAACACACTGTTGCAACTTTGGAATATTGGACATTCATAGAAATGACCTGTGGAGTGTTCTCCAATAATTTTTTTCGCCGATCACCTACCATTTTCGGAAAAAGGAGCAGTCTTTTTTAAAATTTCAAAAGTCGAAATTTGGAAAAATGTCGCCTATTTTTAAAAAACACACTTTTGCGCCTTTGAATATTGGACATTCATAGAAATGGCCGGAATAGTGTTCCCCAATAATTTTTTTTCGCAAATTTTTTACCATTTTCGGCAAAAGGAGCAAAGTCCTTTTTGAAAATTTCAAAAGTCGAAATTTTGAAAAATGTCGCCTATTTTCAAAAAAACACACTTTTGAATATTGGACATTCATAGAAATGGCCGGAAGAGTGTTCTCCAATAATTTTTTTCGCCCATCACTTACCATTTTCGGGAAAAGGAGCAGTCTTTTTTAAAATTTCAAAAGTCGAAATTTGGAAAAATGTCGCTTATTTTTAAAAAACACACTTTTGCGACTTTTGAATATTGGACATTCATAGAAATGGCCTGAGAAGTGTTCTCCAATAATTTTTTTCGCCCATCGCCTACCATTTTCGGGAAAAGGAGCAGTCTTTTTTAAAATTTCAAAAGTCGAAATTTGGAAAAATGTCGCCTATTTTTAAAAAACACACTTTTGTGACTTTTGAATATTGGACATTCATAGAAATGGCCGGAAGAGTGTTCCCAAATAATGCTTTTTTGCCCATCTCCTACCATTTTCGAAAAAAGGAGCAAAGTCCTTTTTAAAATTTCAAAAGTCGAAATTTGGAAAAATGTCGCCTATTTTCAAAAAAACACACTTTTGCGACTTTTGAATATTGGACATTCATAGAAATGGCCGGAAGAGTGTTCCCCAATAATGTTTTTTCGCCCATCTCCCACCATTTTCGAAAAAAAGAGCAGTATTTTTTAAAATTTCAAAAGTCGAAATTCGGAAAAATGTCTTCTATTTAAAAAAAACACACTGTTGCGACTTTTGAATATTGGACATTCATAGAAATGGCCGGAAGAGTGTTCCAAAATAATGTTTTTTTGCCCATCTCCTACCATTTACGAAAAAAGGAGCAAAAACCATTTTAAAATTTCAAAAGTCGAAATTTTGAAAAATGTCGCCTATTTTCAAAAAAACACACTTTTGAATATTGGACATTCATACACATGGCCGGAAGAGTGTTCCCAAATAATGTTTTTTCGCCCATCTCCCACCATTTTCAAAAATAATAGCAGTCTTTTTTAAAATTTCAAAAGTCGAAATTCGGAAAAATGTCTTCTATTTAAAAAAAACACACTGTTGCGACTTTTGAATATTGGACATTCATAGAAATGGCCTGAGGAGTGTTCTCCAATAATTTTTTTCACCCATCACTTACCATTTTCGGGAAAAGGAGCAGTCTTTTTTAAAATTTCAAAAGTCGAAATTTGGAAAAATGTCGCCTATTTTTAAAAAACACACTTTTGCGACTTTTGAATATTGGACATTCATAGAAATGGCCGGAAGAGTGTTCCCAAATAATGCTTTTTTGCCCATCTCCTACCATTTTCGAAAAAAGGAGCAAAGTCCTTTTTAAAATTTCAAAAGTCGAAATTTGGAAAAATGTCGCCTATTTTCAAAAAAACACACTTTTGCGACTTTTGAATATTGGACATTCATAGAAATGGCCGGAAGAGTGTTCCCCAATAATGTTTTTTCGCCCATCTCCCACCATTTTCGAAAAAAAGAGCAGTCTTTTTTAAAATTTCAAAATTCGAAACTCGGAAAAATGTCGCCTATTTTCAAAAAACACACTTTTGCGACTTTTGAATATTGGACATTCATAGAAATGGCCGGAAGAGTGTTCCCAAATAATATTTTTTTGCCCATCTCCTACCATTTTCGAAATAAAGGAGCAAAGTCCTTTTTAAAATTTCAAAAGTCGAAATTTGGAAAAATGTCGCCTATTTTAAAAAAAAAAACACACATTTGCGACTTTTGAATATTGGACATTCATAGAAATGGCCGGAAGAGTGTTCCCCAATAATGTTTTTTCGCCCATCTCCTACCATTTTCAAAAAAAGGAGCAAAATCCTTTTTAAAATTTCAAAAGTCCAAATTTTGAAAAATGTCGCCTATTTAAAAAAAAACACACTGTTGCAACTTTTGAATATTGGACATTCATAGAAATGGCCGGAAGAGTGTTCCCCAATAATGTTTTTTCGCCCATCTCCTACCATTTTCAAAAAAAAGAGCAAAGTCCTTTTTAAAATTTCAAAAGTCCAAATTTGGAAAAATGTCGCCTATTTTCAAAAAACACACTTTTGCGACTTTTGAATATTGGACATTCATAGAAATGGCCGGAAGAGTGTTCCCAAATAATGTTTTTTTGCCCATCTCCCACCATTTTCGAAATAAAGGAGCAAAGTCCTTTTTAAAATTTCAAAAGTCGAAATTTGGAAAAATGTCGCCTATTTTCAAAAAAACACACTGTTTTGTCTTTTGAATATTGGACATTCATAGAAATGGCCTGAGGAGTGTTCTCCAATAATTTTTTTGGCCAATCACCTACCATTTTCAAAAAAAGGAGCAAAGTCCTTTTTAAAATTTCAAAAGTCCAAATTTTGAAAAATGTCGCCTATTTAAAAAAAAACACACTGTTGCGACTTTTGAATATTGGACATTCATAGAAATGGACTGAGGAGTGTTCTCCAATAATTTTTTTCGCCCATCACCGACCATTTTCGGAAAAAGGAGCAAAGTCTTTTTGAAAATTTCACTAGTCGAAATTTGGAAAAATTTCGCCTATTTTCAAAAAAACACACTTTTGCGACTTTTGAATATTGGACATTCATAGAAATGGCCGGAAGAGTGTTCCCCAATAATGTTTTTTCGCCCATCTCCTACCATTTTCGAAAAAAGGAGCAGTCTTTTTTAAAATTTCAAAAGTCGAAATTCGGAAAAATGTTTCCTATTAAAAAAAAAACACATTGTTGCGACTTTTGAATATTGGACATTCATAGAAATGGCCTGAGGAGTGTTCTCCAATAATTTTTTTCACCCATCACTTACCATTTTCGGGAAAAGGAAAAGTCTTTTTTAAAATTTCAAAAGTCGATATTTGGAAAAATGTCGCCTATTTTCAAAAAAACACACTTTTGCGACTTTTGAATATTGGACATTCATAGAAATGACCGGAAGTGTGTTCCCCAATAATGTTTTTTCGCCCATCTCCTACCATTTTCAAAGAAAGGAGCAAAGTCCTTTTTAAAATTTCAAAAGTCGAAATTTGGAAAAATGTCGCCTATTTTCAAAAAAACACACTGTTGCGACTTTTGAATATTGGACATTCATAGAAATGGCCTGAGGAGTATTCTCCAATAATTTTTTTCGCCCATCACTTACCATTTTCGGGAAAAGGAGAAGTCTTTTTTAAAATTTCAAAAGTCGAAATTTGGAAAAATGTCGCCTATTTTCAAAAAACACACTTTTGCGACTTTTGAATATTGGACATTCATAGAAATGGCCGGAAGAGTGTTCCCCAATAATGTTTTTCGCCCATCTCCTACCATTTTCAAAAAAAGGAGCAAAGTCCTTTTTAAAATTTCAAAAGTCCAAATTTTGAAAAATGTCGCCTATTTAAAAAAAAAACACACTGTTGCGACTTTTGAATATTGGACATTCATAGAAATGGACTGAGGAGTGTTCTCCAATAATTTTTTTCACCCATCACCGACCATTTTCGGAAAAAGGAGCAAAGTCTTTTTGAAAATTTCACTAGTCGAAATTTGGAAAAATGTCGCCTATTTTCAAAAAAACACACTTTTGCGACTTTTGAATATTGGACATTCATAGAAATGGCCGGAAGAGTGTTCCCCAATAATGTTTTTTCGCCCATCTCCTACCATTTTCGAAAAAAGGAGCAGTCTTTTTTAAAATTTCAAAAGTCGAAATTCGGAAAAATGTTTGCTATTAAAAACAAAAACACATTGTTGCGACTTTTGAATATTGGACATTCATAGAATTGGCCTGAGGAGTGTTCTCCAATAATTTTTTTCGCCCATCACTTACCATTTTCGGGAAAAGGAGCAGTCTTTTTTAAAATTTCAAAAGTCGATATTTGGAAAAATGTCGCCTATTTTCAAAAAAACACACTTTTGCGACTTTTGAATATTGGACATTCATAGAAATGGCCGAAAGAGCGTTCCCCAATAGTGTTTTTTCGCCCATCTCCCACCATTTGCGAAAAAAGGAGCAAAGTCCTTTTTAAAATTTCAAAAGTCGAAATTTGGAAAAATGTCGCCTATTTTCAAAAAAACACATTTTTGCGACTTTTGAATATTGGACATTCATAGAAATGGCCTGAGGAGTGTTCTCCAATAATTTTTTTCGCCCATCACCGACCATTTGCGGAAAAAGGAGCAAAGTCTTTTTGTAAATTTCAATAGTCGAAATTTGGAAAAATGTCGCCTATTTTCAAAAAAAAAACACACTTTTGCGACTTTTGAATATTGGACATTTATAGAAATGGCCGGAAGAGTGTTCTCCAATAATGTTTTTTTGCCCATCTCCTACCATTTTCAAAAAAAGGAGCAAAGTCCTATTTAAAATTTCAAAAGTCGAAATTTGGAAAAATGTCGCCTATTTTCAAAAAAACACACTGTTGCGACTTTTGAATATTGGACATTCATAGAAATGGCCTGAGGAGTGTTCTCCAATAATTTTTTTCGCCCATCACTTACCAATTTCGAAAAAAGGAGAAGTCTTTTTTAAAATTTCAAAAGTCGAAATTTGGAAAAATGTCGCCTATTTTCAAAAAACACACTTTTGCGACTTTTGAATATTGGACATTCATAGAAATGGCCGGAAGAGTGTTCCCAAATAATGTTTTTTTGCCCATCTCCTACCATTTTCGAAAAAAGGAGCAAAGTCCTTTTTAAAATTTCAAAAGTCGAAATTTGGAAAAATGTCGCCTATTTTCAAAAAAACACACTTTTGCGACTTTTGAATATTGGACATTCATAGAAATGACCGGAAGAGTGTTCCCCAATAATGTTTTTTCGCCCATCTCCCACCATTTTCGAAAAAAAGAGCAGTCTTTTTTAAAATTTCAAAAGTCGAAATTCGGAAAAATGTCTTCTATTTAAAAAAAAACACACTGTTGCGACTTTTGAATGTTGGACATTCATAGAAATGGCCTGAGGAGTGTTCTCCAATAATTTTTTTCGCCCATCACCGACAATTTTCGGAAAAAGGAGCAAAGTCTTTTTGAAAATTTCAAAAGTCGAAATTTTGAGAAATGTCGCCTATTTTCAAAAAAACACACTTTTGAATATTGGACATTCATAGACATGGCCTGAAGAGTGCTCCCAAATAATGTTTTTTCGCCCATCTCCCACCATTTGCGAAAAAAGGAGCAAAGTCCTTTTTAAAATTTCAAAAGTCGAAATTTGGAAAAATGTCGCCTATTTTCAAAAAACACATTTTTGCGACTTTTGAATATTGGACATTCATAGACATGGCCTGAAGAGTGCTCCCAAATAATGTTTTTTCGCCCGTCTCCCACCATTTTCGAAAAAAAGAGCAGTCTTTTTTAAAATTTCAAAAGTCGAAATTCGGAAAAATGTCTTCTATTTAAAAAAAACACACTGTTGCGACTTTTGAATGTTGGACATTCATAGAAATGGCCTGAGGAGTGTTCTCCAATAATTTTTTTCGCCCATCACCGACAATTTTCGGAAAAAGGAGCAAAGTCTTTTTGAAAATTTCAAAAGTCGAAATTTTGAGAAATGTCGCCTATTTTCAAAAAAACACACTTTTGAATATTGGACATTCATAGACATGGCCTGAAGAGTGCTCCCAAATAATGTTTTTTCGCCCATCTCCCACCATTTTCGAAAAAAAGAGCAGTCTTTTTTAAAATTTCAAAAGTCGAAATGCGGAAAAATGTCTTCTATTTAAAAAAAACACACTGTTGCGACTTTTGAATGTTGGACATTCATAGAAATGGCCTGAGGAGTGTTCTCCAATAATTTTTTTCGCCCATCACCGACAATTTTCGGAAAAAGGAGCAAAGTCTTTTTTAAATTTCAAAAGTCGAAATTTTGAGAAATGTCGCCTATTTTCAAAAAAACACACTTTTGAATATTGGACATTCATAGACATGGCCTGAAGAGTGCTCCCAAATAATGTTTTTTCGCCCATCTCCCACCATTTGCGAAAAAAGGAGCAAAGTCCTTTTTAAAATTTCAAAAGTCGAAATTTGGAAAAATGTCGCCTATTTTCAAAAAACACATTTTTGCGACTTTTGAATATTGGACATTCATAGAAATGGCCTGAGGAGTGTTCTCCAATAATTTTTTTCGCCCATCACCGACCATTTGCGGAAAAAGGAGCAAAGTCTTTTTGTAAATTTCAATAGTCAAAATTTGGAAAAATGTCGCCTATTTTCAAAAAAAACACACTTTTGCGACTTTTGAATATTGGACATTCATAGAAATGGCCGGAAGAGTGTTCCCCAATAATGTTTTTTCGCCCATCTCCTACCATTTTCAAAAAAAGGAGCAAAGTCCTTTTTAAAATTTCAAAAGTCGAAATTTGGAAAAATGTCGCCTATTTTCAAAAAAACACACTGTTGCGACTTTTGAGTATTGGACATTCAGAGAAATGGCCTGAGGAGTGTTCTCCAATAATTTTTTTCGCCCATCACTTACCAATTTCGGGAAAAGGAGAAGTCTTTTTTAAAATTTGAAAAGTCGAAATTTGGAAAAATGTCGCCTATTTTCAAAAAACACACTTTTGCGACTTTTGAATATTGGACATTCATAGAAATGGCCGGAAGAGTGTTCCCAAATAATGTTTTTTTGCCCATCTCCTACCATTTTCGAAAAAAGGAGCAAAGTCCTTTTTAAAATTTCAAAAGTCGAAATTTGGAAAAATGTCGCCTATTTTCAAAAAAACACACTTTTGCGACTTTTGAATATTGGACATTCATAGAAATGGCTGGAAGAGTGTTCCCCAATAATGTTTTTTCGCCCATCTCCCACCATTTTCGAAAAAAAGAGCAGTCTTTTTTAAAATTTCAAAAGTCGAAATTCGGAAAAATGTCTTCTATTTAAAAAAAACACACTGTTGCGACTTTTGAATATTGGACATTCAGAGAAATGGCCTGTGGAGTGTTCTCCAATAATTTTTTTCGCCAATCACCTACCATTTTCGGAAAAAGGAGCAGTCTTTTTTAAAATTTCAAAAGTCGATATTTGGAAAAATGTCGCTTATTTAAAAAAAAAAACACACTTTTGCGCCTTTGAATATTGGACATTCATAGAAATGGCCGGAATAGTGTTCCCCAATAATTTTTTTTCGCAAATTTTTTACCATTTTCGACAAAAGGAGCAAAGTCCTTTTTGAAAATTTCAAAAGTCGAAATTTTGAAAAATGTCGCCTATTTTCAAAAAAACACACTTTTGAATATTGGACATTCATAGACATGGCCGGAAGAGTGTTCCCAAATAATGTTTTTTCGCCCATCTCCCACCATTTTCAAAAAAAAAGAGCAGTCTTTTTTAAAATTTCAAAAGTCGAAATTCGGAAAAATGTCTTCTATTTAAAAAAAAACACACTGTTGCGACTTTTGAATATTGGACATTCAGAGAAATGGCCTGTGGAGTGTTCTCCAATAATTTTTTTCGCCAATCACCTACCATTTTCGGAAAAAGGAGCAGTCTTTTTTAAAATTTCAAAAGTCGATATTTGGAAAAATGTCGCTTATTTAAAAAAAAAAACACACTTTTGCGCCTTTGAATATTGGACATTCATAGAAATGGCCGGAATAGTGTTCCCCAATAATTTTTTTTCGCAAATTTTTTACCATTTTCGACAAAAGGAGCAAAGTCCTTTTTGAAAATTTCAAAAGTCGAAATTTTGAAAAATGTCGCCTATTTTCAAAAAAACACACTTTTGAATATTGGACATTCATAGACATGGCCGGAAGAGTGTTCTCCAATAATTTTTTTCGCCCATCACTTACCATTTTCGGGAAAAGGAGCAGTCTTTTTTAAAATTTCAAAAGTCGAAATTTGGAAAAATGTCGCCTATTTTTAAAAAACACACTTTTGTGACTTTTGAGTATTGGACATTCATAGAAATGGCCGGAAGAGTGTTCCCAAATAATGCTTTTTTGCCCATCTCCTACCATTTTCGAAAAAAGGAGCAAAAACCTTTTTAAAATTTCAAAAGTCGAAATTTGGAAAAATGTCGCCTATTTTCAAAAAAACACACTTTTGCGACTTTTGAATATTGGACATTCATAGAAATGGCCGGAAGAGTGTTCCCCAATAATGTTTTTTCGCCCATCTCCCACCATTTTCGAAAAAAAGAGCAGTCTTTTTGAAAATTTCAAAAGTCGAAATTCGGAAAAATGTCTTCTATTTAAAAAAAAACACACTGTTGCGACTTTTGAATATTGGACATTCATAGAAATGGCCTGAGGAGTGTTCTCCAATAATTTTTTTCGCCCATCACTTACCATTTTCGGGAAAAGGAGCAGTCTTTTTTAAAATTTCAAAAGTCGAAATTTGGAAAAATGTCGCCTATTTTTAAAAAACATACTTTTGTGACTTTTGAATATTGGACATTCATAGAAATGGCCGGAAGAGTGTTCCCAAATAATGCTTTTTTGCCCATCTCCTACCATTTTCGAAAAAAGGAGCAAAGTCCTTTTTAAAATTTCAAAAGTCGAAATTTGGAAAAATGTCGCCTATTTTCAAAAAAACACACTTTTGCGACTTTTGAATATTGGACATTCATAGAAATGGCCGGAAGAGTGTTTCCCAATAATGTTTTTTCGCCCATCTCCCACCATTTTCGAAAAAAAGAGCAGTCTTTTTGAAAATTTCAAAAGTCGAAATTCGGAAAAATGTCTTCTATTTAAAAAAAACACACTGTTGCGACTTTTGAATATTGGACATTCATAGAAATGGCCGGAAGAGTGTTCCAAAATAATGTTTTTTTGCCCATCTCCTACCATTTACGAAAAAAGGAGCAAAAACCTTTTAAAAATTTCAAAAGTCGAAATTTTGAAAAATGTCGCCTATTTTCAAAAAAACACACTTTTGAATATTGGACATTCATAGACATGGCCGGAAGAGTGTTCCCAAATAATGTTTTTTCGCCCATCTCCCACCATTTTCAAAAAAAAGAGCAGTCTTTTTTAAAATTTCAAAAGTCGAAATTCGGAAAAATGTCTTCTATTTAAAAAAAACACACTTTTGCGACTTTTGAATATTGGACATTCATAGAAATGGCCGGAAGAGTGTTCCCCAATAATGTTATTTCGCCCATCTCCCACCATTTTCGAAAAAAAGAGCAGTCTTTTTTAAAATTTCAAAATTCGAAACTCGGAAAAATGTCGCCTATTTTCAAAAAACACACTTTTGCGACTTTTGAATATTGGACATTCATAGAAATGGCCGGAAGAGTGTTCCCAAATAATATTTTTTTGCCCATCTCCTACCATTTTCGAAATAAAGGAGCAAAGTCCTTTTTAAAATTTCAAAAGTCGAAATTTGGAAAAATGTCGCCTATTTTAAAAAAAAACACACATTTGCGACTTTTGAATATTGGACATTCATAGAAATGGCCGGAAGAGTGTTCCCCAATAATGTTTTTTCGCCCATCTCCCACCATTTTCGAAAAAAAGAGCAGTCTTTTTTAAAATTTCAAAATTCGAAACTCGGAAAAATGTCGCCTATTTTCAAAAAACACACTTTTGCGACTTTTGAATATTGGACATTCATAGAAATGGCCGGAAGAGTGTTCCCAAATAATATTTTTTTGCCCATCTCCTACCATTTTCGAAATAAAGGAGCAAAGTCCTTTTTAAAATTTCAAAAGTCGAAATTTGGAAAAATGTCGCCTATTTTCAAAAAAAAACACACATTTGCGACTTTTGAATATTGGACATTCATAGAAATGGCCGGAAGAGTGTTCCCCAATAATGTTTTTTCGCCCATCTCCTACCATTTTCAAAAAAGGAGCAAAATCCTTTTTAAAATTTCAAAAGTCCAAATTTTGAAAAATGTCGCCTATTTAAAAAAAAACACACTGTTGCGACTTTTGAATATTGGACATTCATAGAAATGGCCGGAAGAGTGTTCCCCAATAATGTTTTTTCGCCCATCTCCCACCATTTTCGAAAAAAAGAGCAGTCTTTTTTAAAATTTCAAAATTCGAAACTCGGAAAAATGTCGCCTATTTTCAAAAAACACACTTTTGCGACTTTTGAATATTGGACATTCATAGAAATGGCCGGAAGAGTGTTCCCAAATAATATTTTTTTGCCCATCTCCTACCATTTTCGAAATAAAGGAGCAAAGTCCTTTTTAAAATTTCAAAAGTCGAAATTTGGAAAAATGTCGCCTATTTTCAAAAAAAAAACACACTTTTGCGACTTTTGAATATTGGACATTCATAGAAATGGCCGGAAGAGTGTTCCCCAATAATGTTTTTTCGCCCATCTTCCACCATTTTCGAAAAAAAGAGCAGTCTTTTTTAAAATTTCAAAATTCGAAACTCGGAAAAATGTCGCCTATTTTCAAAAAACACACTTTTGCGACTTTTGAATATTGGACATTCATAGAAATGGCCGGAAGAGTGTTCCCAAATAATATTTTTTTGCCCATCTCCTACCATTTTCGAAATAAAGGAGCAAAGTCCTTTTTAAAATTTCAAAAGTCGAAATTTGGAAAAATGTCGCCTATTTTCAAAAAAAAAACACACTTTTGCGACTTTTGAATATTGGACATTCATAGAAATGGCCGGAAGAGTGTTCCCCAATAATGTTTTTTCGCCCATCTCCTCCCATTTTCAAAAAAAGGAGCAAAGTCCTTTTTAAAATTTCAAAAGTCCAAATTTTGAAAAATGTCGCCTATTTAAAAAAAAACACACTGTTGCGACTTTTGAATATTGGACATTCATAGAAATGGACTGAGGAGTGTTCTCCAATAATTTTTTTCGCCCATCACCGACCATTTTCGGAAAAAGGAGCAAAGTCTTTTTGAAAATTTCACTAGTCGAAATTTGGAAAAATTTCGCCTATTTTCAAAAAAACACACTTTTGCGACTTTTGAATATTGGACATTCATAGAAATGGCCGGAAGAGTGTTCCCCAATAATGTTTTTTCGCCCATCTCCTACCATTTTCGAAAAAAGGAGCAGTCTTTTTTAAAATTTCAAAAGTCGAAATTCGGAAAAATGTTTCCTATTAAAAAAAAAACACATTGTTGCGACTTTTGAATATTGGACATTCATAGAAATGGCCTGAGGAGTGTTCTCCAATAATTTTTTTCGCCCATCACTTACCATTTTCGGGAAAAGGAAAAGTCTTTTTTAAAATTTCAAAAGTCGATATTTGGAAAAATGTCGCCTATTTTCAAAAAAACACACTTTTGCGACTTTTGAATATTGGACATTCATAGAAATGGTCTGAGGAGTGCTATCCAATAATTTTTTTCACCCATCTCCTACCATTTTCAAAAAAAGGAGCAAAGTCCTTTTTAAAATTTCAAAAGTCGAAATTTGGAAAAATGTCGCCTATTTTCAAAAAAACACACTGTTGCGACTTTTGAATATTGGACATTCATAGAAATGGCCTGAGGAGTGTTCTCCAATAATTTTTTTCGCCCATCACTTACCATTTTCGGGAAAAGGAG
Organism: Epicampocera succincta; assembly: GCA_932526305.1. Classification (NCBI taxonomy): domain Eukaryota; kingdom Metazoa; phylum Arthropoda; class Insecta; order Diptera; family Tachinidae; genus Epicampocera; species Epicampocera succincta. The sequence continues at coordinate 42,666,961 of OW052036.1, forward strand.
AAGTCTTTTTTAAAATTTCAAAAGTCGAAATTTGGAAAAATGTCGCCTATTTTCAAAAAACACACTTTTGCGACTTTTGAATATTGGACATTCATAGAAATGGCCGGAAGAGTGTTCCCCAATAATGTTTTTCGCCCATCTCCTACCATTTTCAAAAAAAGGAGCAAAGTCCTTTCTAAAATTTCAAAAGTCCAAATTTTGAAAAATGTCGCCTATTTAAAAAAAAACACACTGTTGCGACTTTTGAATATTGGACATTCATAGAAATGGACTGAGGAGTGTTCTCCAATAATTTTTTTCGCCCATCACCGACCATTTTCGGAAAAAGGAGCAAAGTCTTTTTGAAAATTTCACTAGTCGAAATTTGGAAAAATGTCGCCTATTTTCAAAAAAACACACTTTTGCGACTTTTGAATATTGGACATTCATAGAAATGGCCGGAAGAGTGTTCCCCAATAATGTTTTTTCGCCCATCTCCTACCATTTTCGAAAAAAGGAGCAGTCTTTTTTAAAATTTCAAAAGTCGAAATTCGGAAAAATGTTTGCTATTAAAAACAAAAACACATTGTTGCGACTTTTGAATATTGGACATTCATAGAAATGGCCTGAGGAGTGTTCTCCAATAATTTTTTTCGCCCATCACTTACCATTTTCGGGAAAAGGAGCAGTCTTTTTTAAAATTTCAAGAGTCGATATTTGGAAAAATGTCGCCTATTTTCAAAAAAACACACTTTTGCGACTTTTGAATATTGGACATTCATAGAAATGGCCGGAAGAGCGTTCCCCAATAGTGTTTTTTCGCCCATCTCCCACCATTTGCGAAAAAAGGAGCAAAGTCCTTTTTAAAATTTCAAAAGTCGAAATTTGGAAAAATGTCGCCTATTTTCAAAAAAAACACATTTTTGCGACTTTTGAATATTGGACATTCATAGAAATGGCCTGAGGAGTGTTCTCCAATAATTTTTTTCGCCCATCACCGACCATTTGCGGAAAAAGGAGCAAAGTCTTTTTGTAAATTTCAATAGTCGAAATTTGGAAAAATGTCGCCTATTTTCAAAAAAACACACTTTTGCGACTTTTGAATATTGGACATTCATAGAAATGGCCGGAAGAGTGTTCCCCAATAATGTTTTTTCGCCCATCTCCTACCATTTTCAAAAAAAGGAGCAAAGTCCTTTTTAAAATTTCAAAAGTCGAAATTTGGAAAAATGTCGCCTATTTTCAAAAAAACACACTGTTGCGACTTTTGAATATTGGACATTCATAGAAATGGCCTGAGGAGTGTTCGCCAATAATTTTTTTCGCCCATCACTTACCAATTTCGGGAAAAGGAGAAGTCTTTTTTAAAATTTCAAAAGTCGAAATTTGGAAAAATGTCGCCTATTTTCAAAAAACACACTTTTGCGACTTTTGAATATTGGACATTCATAGAAATGGCCGGAAGAGTGTTCCCAAATAATGTTTTTTTGCCCATCTCCTACCATTTTCGAAAAAAGGAGCAAAGTCCTTTTTAAAATTTCAAAAGTCGAAATTTGGAAAAATGTCGCCTATTTTCAAAAAAACACACTTTTGCGACTTTTGAATATTGGACATTCATAGAAATGGCCGGAAGAGTGTTCCCAAATAATGTTTTTTTGCCCATCTCCTACCATTTTCGAAAAAAGGAGCAAAGTCCTTTTTAAAATTTCAAAAGTCGAAATTCGGAAAAATGTCGCCTATTTTCAAAAAAACACACTTTTGAATATTGGACATTCATAGACATGGCCTGAAGAGTGCTCCCAAATAATGTTTTTTCGCCCATCTCCCACCATTTTCGAAAAAAAGAGCAGTCTTTTTTAAAATTTCAAAAGTCGAAATTCGGAAAAATGTCTTCTATTTAAAAAAAACACACTGTTGCGACTTTTGAATGTTGGACATTCATAGAAATGGCCTGAGGAGTGTTTTCCAATAATTTTTTTCGCCCATCACCGACAATTTTCGGAAAAAGGAGCAAAGTCTTTTTGAAAATTTCAAAAGTCGAAATTTTGAGAAATGTCGCCTATTTTCAAAAAAACACACATTTGAATATTGGACATTCATAGACATGGCCTGAAGAGTGCTCCCAAATAATGTTTTTTCGCCCATCTCCCACCATTTGCGAAAAAAGGAGCAAAGTCCTTTTTAAAATTTCAAAAGTCGAAATTTGGAAAAATGTCGCCTATTTTCAAAAAACACATTTTTGCGACTTTTGAATATTGGACATTCATAGAAATGGCCTGAGGAGTGTTCTCCAATAATTTTTTTCGCCCATCACCGACTATTTGCGGAAAAAGGAGCAAAGTCTTTTTGTAAATTTCAAAAGTCAAAATTTGGAAAAATGTCGCCTATTTTCAAAAAAACACACTTTTGCGACTTTTGAATATTGGACATTCATAGAAATGGCCGGAAGAGTGTTCCCCAATAATGTTTTTTCGCCCATCTCCTACCATTTTCAAAAAAAGGAGCAAAGTCCTTTTTAAAATTTCAAAAGTCGAAATTTGGAAAAATGTCGCCTATTTTCAAAAAAACACACTGTTGCGACTTTTGAGTATTGGACATTCATTGAAATGGCCTGAGGAGTGTTCTCCAATAATTTTTTTCGCCCATCACCGACAATTTTCGGAAAAAGGAGCAAAGTCTTTTTGAAAATTTCAAAAGTCGAAATTTTGAGAAATGTCGCCTATTTTCAAAAAAACACACTTTTGAATATTGGACATTCATAGACATGGCCTGAAGAGTGCTCCCAAATAATGTTTTTTCGCCCATCTCCCACCATTTGCGAAAAAAGGAGCAAAGTCCTTTTTAAAATTTCAAAAGTCGAAATTTGGAAAAATGTCGCCTATTTTCAAAAAACACATTTTTGCGACTTTTGAATATTGGACATTCATAGACATGGCCTGAAGAGTGCTCCCAAATAATGTTTTTTCGCCCATCTCCCACCATTTTCGAAAAAAAGAGCAGTCTTTTTTAAAATTTCAAAAGTCGAAATTCGGAAAAATGTCTTCTATTTAAAAAAAACACACTGTTGCGACTTTTGAATGTTGGACATTCATAGAAATGGCCTGAGGAGTGTTCTCCAATAATTTTTTTCGCCCATCACCGACAATTTTCGGAAAAAGGAGCAAAGTCTTTTTGAAAATTTCAAAAGTCGAAATTTTGAGAAATGTCGCCTATTTTCAAAAAAACACACTTTTGAATATTGGACATTCATAGACATGGCCTGAAGAGTGCTCCCCAATAATGTTTTTTCGCCCATCTCCCACCATTTTCGAAAAAAAGAGCACTCTTTTTCAAAATTTCAAAAGTCGAAATTCGGAAAAATGTCTTCTATTTAAAAAAAACACACTGTTGCGACTTTTGAATATTGGACATTCATAGAAATGGCCTGAGGAGTGTTCTCCAATAATTTTTTTCGCCCATCACTTACCATTTTCGGGAAAAGGAGAAGTCTTTTTTAAAATTTCAAAAGTCGAAATTTGGAAAAATGTCGCCTATTTTCAAAAAACACACTGTTGCGACTTTTGAATGTTGGACATTCATAGAAATGGCCTGAGGAGTGTTCTCCAATAATTTTTTTCGCCCATCACCGACAATTTTCGGAAAAAGGAGCAAAGTCTTTTTGAAAATTTCAAAAGTCGAAATTTTGAGAAATGTCGCCTATTTTCAAAAAAAAACACACATTTGCGACTTTGAATATTGGACATTCATAGATATGGCCTGAAGAGTGCTCCCAAATAATGTTTTCTCGCCCATCTCCCACTATTTTCGAAAAAAAGAGCAGTCTTTTTTTAAAATTTCAAAAGTCGAAATTCGGAAAAATGTCTTCTATTTAAAAAAAACACACTGTTGCGACATTTGAATGTTGGACATTCATAGAAATGGCCTGAGGAGTGTTCTCCAATAATTTTTTTCGCCCATCACCGACAATTTTCGGAAAAAGGAGCAAAGTCTTTTTGAAAATTTCAAAAGTCGAAATTTTGAGAAATGTCGCCTATTTTCAAAAAAACACACTTTTGAATATTGGACATTCATAGACATGGCCTGAAGAGTGCTCCCAAATATTGTTTTTTCGCCCATCTCCCACCATTTTCGAAAAAAAGAGCAGTCTTTTTCAAAATTTCAAAAGTCGAAATTCGGAAAAATGTCTTCTATTTAAAAAAAACACATTGTTGCGACTTTTGAATATTGGACATTCATAGAAATGGCCTGAGGAGTGTTCTCCAATAATTTTTTTCGCCCATCACTTACCATTTTCGGGAAAAGGAAAAGTCTTTTTTAAAATTTCAAAAGTCGATATTTGGAAAAATGTCGCCTATTTTCAAAAAAAACATACTGTTGCGACTTTTGAATATTGGACATTCATAGAAATGGCCTGAGGAGTGTTTTCCAATAATTTTTTTCGCCCATCACCTACCATTTTCAAAAAAAGGAGCAAAGTCCTTTTTAAAATTTCAAAAGTCGAAATTTGGAAAAATGTCGCCTATTTTCAAAAAAACACACTGTTGCGACTTTTGAATATTGGACATTCATAGAAATGGCCTGAAGAGTGTTCTCCAATAATTTTTTTCGCCCATCTCCTACCATTTTCGAAAAAAGGAGCAAAGTCCTTTTTAAAATTTCAAAAGTCGAAATTTGGAAAAATGTCGCCTATTGTCAAAAAAAACACACTTTTGAATATTGGAAATTCATAGGGATGGCCTTCCGGCCAAATATTTTATTTTTTCTTATCTCCTACCATTTTCGGAAAAAGGAGCAAAGTCCTTTTTAACATTTCAAAAGTCCAAATTTGGAAAAATGTCGCCCATTTTCAAAAAAACACACTGTTGCGACTTTGAATATTGGACATTCATTGGGATGGCCGGAAGAGTGTTCCCCAATAATGTTTTTTCGCCCATCTCCCACCATTTTCGAAAAAAGAGCAGTCTTTTTTAAAATTTCAAAATTCGAAATTCGGAAAAATGTCGCCTATTTTCAAAAAACACACTTTTGCGACTTTTGAATATTGGACAATAATAGAAATGGCCGGAAGAGTGTTCCCAAATAATGTTTTTTTGCCCATCTCCTACCATTTTCGAAATAAAGAAGCAAAGTCCTTTTTAAAATTTCAAAAGTCGAAATTTGGAAAAATGTCGCCTATTTAAAAAAAAAACACACATTTGCAACTTTTGAATATTGGACATTCATAGAAATGGCCGGAAGAGTGTTCCCCAATAATTTTTTTTCGCCCATCTCCTACCATTTTCAAAAAAAGGAGCAAAGTCCTTTTTAAAATTTCAAAAGTCCAAATTTTGAAAAATGTCGCCTATTTAAAAAAAAACACACTGTTGCGACTTTTGAATAATGGACATTCATAGAAATGGCCGGAAGAGTGTTCCCCAATAATGTTTTTTCGCCCATCTCCTACCATTTTCAAAAAAAGGAGCAAAGTCCTTTTTAAAATTTCAAAAGTCGAAATTTGGAAAAATGTCGCCTATTTTCAAAAAACACACTTTTGCGACTTTTGAATATTGATCATTCATAGAAATGGCCGGAAGAGTGTTCCCAAATAATGTTTTTTTGCCCATCTCCTACCATTTTCGAAATAAAGGAGCAAAGTCCTATTTAAAATTTCAAAAGTCGAAATTTGGAAAAATGTCGCCTATTTTAAAAAAAAAAACACACTTTTGCGACTTTTGAATATTGGACATTCATAGAAATGGACTGAGGAGTGTTCTCCAATAATCTTTTTCGCCCATCACCGACCATTTTCGGAAAAAGGAGCAAAGTCTTTTTGAAAGTTTCACTAGTCGAAATTTGGAAAAATGTCGCCTATTTTCAAAAAAACACACTTTTGCGACTTTTGAATATTGGACATTCATAGAAATGGCCGGAAGAGTGTTCTCTTATAATTTTTTTCGCCCATCACCTACCATTTTCGAAAAAAGGAGCAGTCTTTTTTAAAATTTCAAAAGTCGAAATTCGAAAAAATGTTTCCTATTAAAAAAAAAACACATTGTTGCGACTTTTGAATATTGGACATTCATAGAAATGGCCTGAGGAGTGTTCTCCAATAATTTTTTTCGCCCATCACTTACCATTTTCGGGAAAAGGAAAAGTCTTTTTTAAAATTTCAAAAGTCGATATTTGGAAAAATGTCGCCTATTTTCAAAAAAACACACTTTTGCGACTTTTGAATATTGGACATTCATAGAAATGGCCGGAAGAGTGTTCCCCAATAATGTTTTTTCGCCCATCTCCTACAATTTTCGAAAAAAGGAGCAGTCTTTTTTAAAATTTCAAAAGTCGAAATTCGAAAAAATGTTTCCTATTAAAAAAAAAACACATTGTTGCGACTTTTGAATATTGGACATTCATAGAAATGGCCGGAAGAGTGTTCCCCAATAATGTTTTTTCGCCCATCTCCTACCATTTTCAAAAAAAGGAGCAAAGTCCTTTTTAAAATTTCAAAAGTCGAAATTTGGAAAAATGTCGCCTATTTTCAAAAAACACACTTTTGCGACTTTTGAATATTGATCATTCATAGAAATGGCCGGAAGAGTGTTCCCAAATAATTTTTTTTTTGCCCATCTCCTACCATTTTCGAAATAAAGGAGCAAAGTCCTATTTAAAATTTCAAAAGTCGAAATTTGGAAAAATGTCGCCTATTTTAAAAAAAAAACACACTTTTGCGACTTTTGAATATTGGACATTCATAGAAATGGACTGAGGAGTGTTCTCCAATAATTTTTTTCGCCCATCACCGACCATTTTCGGAAAAAGGAGCAAAGTCTTTTTGAAAGTTTCACTAGTCGAAATTTGGAAAAATGTCGCCTATTTTCAAAAAAACACACTTTTGCGACTTTTGAATATTGGACATTCATAGAAATGGTCGGAAGAGTGTTCCCCAATAATGTTTTTTCGCCCATCTCCTACCATTTTCGAAAAAAGGAGCAGTTTTTTTTAAAATTTCAAAAGTCGAAATTCGAAAAAATGTTTCCTATTAAAAAAAAAACACATTGTTGCGACTTTTGAATATTGGACATTCATAGAAATGGCCTGAGGAGTGTTCTCCAATAATTTTTTTCGCCCATCACTTACCATTTTCGGGAAAAGGAAAAGTCTTTTTTAAAATTTCAAAAGTCGATATTTGGAAAAATGTCGCCTATTTTCAAAAAAACACACTTTTGCGACTTTTGAATATTGGACATTCATAGAAATGGCCGGAAGAGTGTTCCCCAATAATGTTTTTTCGCCCATCTCCTACCATTTTCCAAAAAAGGAGCAGTCTTTTTTAAAATTTCAAAAGTCGAAATTCGAAAAAATGTTTTCTATTAAAAAAAAAACACATTGTTGCGACTTTTGAATATTGGACATTCATAGAAATGGCCTGAGGAGTGTTCTCCAATAATTTTTTTCGCCCATCACTTACCATTTTCGGGAAAAGGAAAAGTCTTTTTTAAAATTTCAAAAGTAGATATTTGGAAAAATGTCGCCTATTTTCAAAAAAACACACTTTTGCGACTTTTGAATATTGGACATTCATAGAAATGGCCGGAAGAGTGTTTCCCAATAATGTTTTTTCGCCCATCTCCTACCATTTTCAAAAAAAGGAGCAAAGTCCGTTTTAAAATAAAATTATCAATTGATCGATTCTTTTCAAATTGTGTGATTTGAATGAATGTTTGAAACAAAAATTTTTGTATGAGGAGTAGTTCAAATAAAAAAAATATATTAAAATAAATATATGAATATAACTTTCATATACAGCTTTGAATTGAAAAGCACTAAGTTTTTAACAGTGCTCTTTGCAGTTCCTTTAAAATTGTTTTCATTTGAAAGAATGTTTGAAAAAATACATTTTTAAATGAGAAGTGGTTTAAGTTTATCAATAAATTAATAAAAATTACTTCCCTATGAAATGTTTACGAAAGTGACTGTATCTCGGCAAATATTAATTTCATTGCAAAATTATTAAAATCTTAACCAAGTTATCGTTTCAATTCTTTTTGAATTGGTTGATTTGAAAGAATGTTTGAAAAGACAATTTTGGTATGAAGACTAGTTCAAATAAAAAAAATGTATTTAAATAAATTCAAGTTCATGGTTCAAGTTTATCAGTAAATATATGAATATTACTTCTTTATGAAATGTTTAAGAAAGTGACTGTATCTCCGGAAATATTAATTTCATTACGTAATTATAAAAAGCTTCATTAATTTAGCAACAGTGCTCTTTTGAATTATTTCAAAATTATTTTAATTTGAAAGAATTTTTAAAAAAATACATATTTGGAAAAATACATTTTTGCATGAGGAAAGATAAGAAATAGCAGCTTTATTATATAAATAAATTACACCTGTTACTTATTTAAAAAATTTCAATAAAAATTGTAAAAATGTTTAATGAAAAATTATATCGGTTTTTATACCATTCCTCATACAAAAATGTATTTTTCCAAACATTCTTTAAAGTCTAAACAATTTTAAAGAATTGAAAGGAGCACTATTGATAATTTAGTGAAGATTTTTATAATTTCGCAATGAAATTAATATATCCGGAGCTACAGTCACTTTCTTAAACATTTCAAACGGAGGTAATATTCATATATTTATTGATAAGCTTCTCATAAAAAATGTATTTTTTCAAAAACTCTTTCAAATGAAAACAATTTTAAAGGAATTGAAAAGAGCACTGTTAATAACTTAGTGCTTTTCAATTCAAAGATTCATATGAAAGTAATATTCATATATTTATTTTAATTAATTTTTTTTTATTTGAACTACTCTTCATACAAAAATTGTCTTTTCACACATTCTTTCAAATCAAACAATTTAAAAAGAATTGAAAAGAGCACTATCGATAACTTGGGGAAGATTTTTATAATGTCGCAATTAAAGTAATATTACCGGACATACAGTCACTCTTTTTAACATTTCATATAGAAGTAATATTCATATATTTACTAATAGACACAACGTTGGCAACACTGCTAGCATACAGACGTGTTTTTAATTATCAGCTGTGAATTTTCTTATAAAAACTTTAAGTTTAAATATTTTTTGTAATTTTCATTTATCTGGGTGTGAAATGACGACCAAAAGAAAGAAGTTTTGGGGGAATAACCCCAAATACAAGCTACCGAAGTCAGGAAATAGATTTCAGGTGCTATCCAATATGGATGATATCTCAAGCGATGAAGAACCTGAGATAAAGAAGGACGTGGTAAAATTGCCTCCAATTGTTGTTGACAGCAGTCATGGCCTTACATCGGTAATGAAATGCTTGGGAAAACCGTACAAGTACAAAAGGATTTCGATTGGAACAAAGGTAATACCAAATTCTAAAACTGATCTTGACGTCGCTGTTGCAAAGTTGAAGGCAGATGGTATGAAATTCTACACACATCCTGTTAAAGACAATAAAACGTTTAAGTTAATGCTATTTGGTTTACCGTAAATTGACGCAAAGTCAATTGTAGATGAATTGAAGCAAAAGTTCAACATTGAGCTTGAGAATATAAAAGAGGTATAAACATCCAGAACAACAGTAGATGATGCTCTGTACATGTTGGAATTTAAAAAAGAGCATGTCACTAAACGTGAGATAATCAAAATAAAATATGTGTATGATGTTGTAGTGCATTGGCGAAACCCTCTCCGACGATCTAGAGGACCAACGCAATGTACGAAATGTGCAATGTACGGTCACGGATCTGCAAATTGCCATAGAGCCTCAGCGTGCTTAGGATGCGGCGGAACTCACGAGCTTGCTAATTGTCTATTAAGCAAAACTCCAGTGGATGGCCCAGTTATTTATAAATGCTTTAACTGCACAAAAAGAGATCTAAAAAATGTTAACGTGCTGACGACGCGCAGTGCCCTCTACGAAAAGAGTACGTGGAAATATATATAAGGTATAAGGCTTCCAACCGTAAAAGACCGCAAAGAAGTAATTTTCCCAAATATAATATAGTCACCTCATTGGAGAAAGGAATTTCTCAATCCAAAGGAAAACCAGATAACAATGAAAAATTATCGTATGCCGAAATGGCCAGTGCTAATCACCATTTTGATGAAAGCAATAATATCTCTAATGAACAATTATTAGACATATAGTTTCAAGCTATCGATGCACTAGAAAAGTGCAAAACCAAGTACGACAAAATGAGGGTACTTGGAAACATGCTTAGACATGTCATATAATCAAGCAGAATGTTACCTTAAAGTTATGCACTGGAATGCCCAAGGTATAACTAACCCAACGACACAACTGGAATTAGAAAACCTCATTCGGGAAAAACAAATAGATATAATTTCAATTAATGAAACGTTTCTTAAACCAAATCACAGATTTAAACTGGCAAATTATAAAATCTATAGAGAAGATCGCAGCAGCCATGGTGGGAGAGTTCTCATAGCCATAATAAACTCTATACCACATGAGAGATTAATAAAATATTCCACCTTATCTATTGAAAACATATCAATTTTAATCAAAATTAATAACAAAATAATAAGCTTTACGTCAGCCTACTGTCCAAGATTCACACCAAGCTTCGGTAATGACCTTGACAAAATCACAGAGACTACACACGAATTTATAATTTTCGGTGACTTTAATGCCAAACACACAACGTGGGGTTGCTTACAAAATAATTCAGCAGGCAATTATCTCTTTAACCATCAACTTGGCTCTCATTATTATATATATGCTCCCAGCTCTTCCACTAGATTTAGCCAAAACGTTATAGCCAGGAAATCCTCCGTAGTCGATATTATGTTAACAAACTCAGCTCTACGCTCCTCACAAATTGAAACGTTTCCGGAATTACTTAACTCAGATCACGTTCCAATGATTTGTAAGATATATGGCTCGGTAGTTGAAACCACAACCAAGGTCCCATTATATAAAATGGCCAACTGGAAGACAATAAGCAAAAGGGTAGATGACGACTTAAAAAATAATAACTTACATTCATTTGTTATCACAGAACTAAACATCGAATCAGCCTTTGAAGGTATAACGTCTATTTTGCAGGAAGCGTCCAGAAGAATCCCCATGGGTGAGAAACAAATATGGCAAAGAAAAATTTCCGACTTAAGTCTGTATTTAATTGGCCAAAGAAATAGATACAGACGAAAATTGCAAAGATGTTATATTCCATCAGAACGTAATCAAATATTCAAATATTGGCTATACTGAAACAGCTGACTTTGTTTAGAAATTTTCATATCAAAGAAGACAGGAATAACAGCTGGTATCAGTTTTTGCAAAAACTGCCACCAGGTAATAAAAAGTTCTGGAAATTAACTAAAGCAATAAAAAGCAAACAATCAACACTTGACAAGTTAACGGTAGATGGCGCCACTATATATACTAATAAAGAAAAAGCAAATATTATTGCAAATGCTTTCGAAAATATCCATGCAACTACGAGCAATTTAAAATCAATTTATGATCGTAAAGTATCAAAACACATTACATGGTTAAGAAATCAAATTATCACTGATATTATACAAGAGTACAATACAACGAAAGATGAAGTTAAATTCTTTGTTCATACTTTACATACCTCAAAAGCTCCTGGTATCGATGGCATTAATGCTATAGTACTTAAAAACATGTCAGATACATTTTTCAAAATCATAACAAAACTTTTTAATTGGTGCTTAAAAAATGGATATTTTCCAAAAATATTTAAGAATGCCAGAGTTGTAGCTATACTGAAAGCAGGTAAAGATGCCAAGTGTCCAAAAAATTATCGGCCTATTAGTATGTTAAACACACTGAATAAAGTCTTTGAAAAAATAATAATGAAAACGCTTCATGAATTCACGGAAAATCATGGTATATTCCAGAATGAACAGCTTGGGTTCAGAAAAGATCACTCCACAGTTCATCAAGTTAAAAGAATAGTAAACCTTATCCAAAGCAACAAAAACAATTGAAGGAGCACGGGAGTAGTACTGCTAGACATTCATTGAAAAAGGCTTTGATTCCATATGGCATAATGGTTTAATTTATAAACTAGGAACTTTTGGATATCCTGTCTACATGCAAAAGATTATAAACAGCTTTTTGACTGATAGAACATTTGTAGTAAAAATAGATAATGAGTACTCTAGTATACGCAAAATTCCTGCTGGTACACCCCAAGGTTCAGTTTTATCCCCTATCTTATATTCCATATATATATCAGATTTCAAAACGTTAAGAGATCAAACTACAGCATTATATGCGGATGACACTGCTTTAATAGCAACTGGCAAAGTCTCGAATGCAATTATTAAAAAGCTTGACAAATCTCTCATAAACACTAAAAACTATTTCGAAAAATTGAAAATTAAAATGAATGATTTAAGAACAAAAGCAAAACAAACCAAAACGAACACCTAGTATAGGAGTTTTTATTCAGTGCATATAAATACAGGACTCAGTAAAATATTTAGGAATTACCATGAATAAAAACACCTGTTACTTATTCAAAAAATTTCAAGATAACATTTCAATGATAACATTTTTTTATGGAAAATTAGAAATCTCGACTTTCATATTTATTAAAATTACACCCATGTGTTATTCAAAAATTTTCAAGAAAAAGAGTACAAAATTGTTCATGCAAAATTAGAAATCTCGGCGTTTGAATTTGTAAAAAATGCACCCGTGTCGTATTCAAATATGTTCAAGAAAAAGTATAGAACATTTTAAATTGCAAAATTAGAAATCTCGGCTTTTATATTCACAAAAATTACAACCGTTACTTATTCAAACATTTTGAAGAAAAAGCGTTGCAATATGGTCATGCAAAATTAAAAAGTTTGGCTTTCCAAAAATTTCAAGAAAAATTATAAGTTATCAATAATGCGCTTCTCAATTCGTTCAAAATTTTTTTGATTTGAAAAAATGTTTGGAAAAATATATTTTTGTATGAGGAATGGTTTAAGTTTATCACTAAATATATGAATATTACTTCTATATAAAATGTTTAAAAAAGTAATTTTATTGCGAAATTATAAAAATCTGCACAAAGTTACCGATAGTGCTCTTTTCAATTCTTTTAAAACTCTTTTTATTTGAAAGATTTTATGAAAACATAAATTTTTAAATGAAAAGTGGTTTAAGTTTATCAATAAATTAATAAAAATTACTTCTTTATGAAATGTTTAAGAAAGTGACTCCGGATATATTAAATCCGTTGCGAAATTATAAAAATCTTCACTAAGTTATCAATTGATCGATTCTTTTAAAATTGTGTGATTGAGTTCTTTTTAACATTTCAAAAGTCCAAATGTGGAAAAATGTAGCCTATTTTCAATAAACACACTGTTGAATATTGGACATTCATAGGGATGGCCGGAAGAGTGTTCCCCAATAATGTTTTTTTCGCAAATTTTCTACCATTTTCGGAAAAAGGAGCATAGTCCTTTTTAAAATATCAAAAGTCGAAATTTGGAAAAATGTGTCCTATTTAAAAAAAACACACTGTTGCGACTTTTGAATATTGGACATTCATTGAAATGGCCTAAGAAGTGTTCTCCAATAATTTTTTTCGCCCATCGCCTACCATTTTCGGAAAAAGGAGCACTATTTTTTAAAATTTCAAAAGTCGAAATTTGGAAAAATGTCGCCTATTTTCAAAAAAAAAAAACACACTGTTGCGACTTTTGAATATTGGACATTCATAGAAATGGCCTGAGGAGTGTTCTCCAATAATTTTTTTCGCCCATCGCCTACCATTTTCGGAAAAAGGAGCATAGTCCTTTTTAAAATATCAAAAGTGGAAATTTGGAAAAATGTGTCCTATTTAAAAAAAAACACACTGTTGCGACTTTTGAATATTGGACATTCATAGAAATGGCCTGAGAAGTGTTCTCCAATAATTTTTTTCGCCCATCGCCTACCATTTTCGGAAAAAGGAGCAAAGTCTTTTTGAAAATTTCAATAGTCGAAATTTGGAAAAATGTCGCCTATTTTCAAAAAAAAACCACACTTTTGCGACTTTTGAATATTGGACATTCATAGAAATGGCCGGAAGAGTGTTCTCCAATAATTTTTTTCGCCCATCACTTACCATTTTCGGGAAAAGGAGCAGTCTTTTTTAAAATTTCAAAAGTCGAAATTTGGAAAAATGTCGCCTATTTTTAAAAAACACACTTTTGCGACTTTTGAATATTGGACATTCATAGAAATGGCCTGAGAAGTGTTCTCCAATAATTTTTTTCGCCCATCGCCTACCATTTTCGGAAAAAGGAGCAAAGTCTTTTTGAAAATTTCAATAGTCGAAATTTGGAAAAATGTCGCCTATTTTCAAAAAAAAAAACACACTTTTGCGACTTTTGAATATTGGACATTCATAGAAATGGCCTGAGGAGTGTTCTCCAATAATTTTTTTCGCCCATCACTTACCATTTTCGGGAAAAGGAGCAGTCTTTTTTAAAATTTCAAAAGTCGAAATTTGGAAAAATGTCGCCTATTTTTAAAAAACACACTTTTGCGACTTTTGAATATTGGACATTCATAGAAATGGCCGGAAGAGTGTTCCCAAATAATGCTTTTTTGCCCATCACCTACCATTTTCGAAAAAAGGAGCAAAGTCCTTTTTAAAATTTCAAAAGTCGAAATTTGGAAAAATGTCGCCTATTTTCAAAAAAACACACTTTTGCGACTTTTGAATATTGGACATTCATAGAAATGGCCGGAAGAGTGTTCCCCAATAATGTTTTTTCGCCCATCTCCCACCATTTTCGAAAAAAAGAGCAGTCTTTTTTAAAATTTCAAAAGTCGAAATTCGAAAAAATGTTTCCTATAAAAAAAAAAAAACACATTGTTGCGACTTTTGAATATTGGACATTCATAGAAATGGCCTGAGGAGTGTTCTCCAATAATTTTTTTCGCCCATCACTTACCATTTTCGGGAAAAGGAGCAGTCTTTTTTAAAATTTCAAAAGTCGAAATTTGGAAAAATGTCGCCTATTTTTAAAAAACACACTTTTGCAACTTTTGAATATTAGACATTCATAGAAATGGCCGGAAGAGTGTTCCCCAATAATGTTTTTTCGCCCATCTCCCACCATTTTCGAAAAAAAGAGCAGTCTTTTTTAAAATTTCAAAAGTCGAAATTCGGAAAAATGTCTTCTATTAAAAAAAAACACACTGTTGCGACTTTTGAATATTGGACATTCATAGAAATGGCCTGTGGAGTGTTCTCCAATAATTTTTTTCGCCAATCACCTACCATTTTCGGAAAAAGGAGCAGTCTTTTTTAAAATTTCAAAAGTCGATATTTGGAAAAACGTCGCTTATTTAAAAAAAAAACACACTTTTGCGCCTTTGAATATTGGACATTCATAGAAATGGCCGGAATAGTGTTCCCCAATAATTTTTTTTCGCAAATTTTCTACCATTTTCGACAAAAGGAGCAAAGTCCTTTTTGAAAATTTCAAAAGTCGAAATTTTGAAAAATGTCGCCTATTTTCAAAAAAACACACTTTTGCGACTTTTGAATATTGGACATTCATAGACATGGCCAGAAGAGTGTTCCCAAATAATGTTTTTTTGCCCATCTCCCACCATTTTCAAAAAAAAGAGTAGTCTTTTTTAAAATTTCAAAAGTTGAAATTCGGAAAAATGTCTTCTATTTAAAAAAAACACACTGTTGCGACTTTTGAATATTGGACATTCATAGAAATGGCCTGAGGAGTGTTCTCCAATAATTTTTTTCGCCCATCACTTACCATTTACGAAAAAAGGGGCAAAAACCTTTTTAAAATTTCAAAAGTCGAAATTTGGAAAAATGTCGCCTATTTTTAAAAAACACACTTTTGCGACTTTTGAATATTGGACATTCATAGAAATGGCCGGAAGAGTGTTCCCAAATAATGCTTTTTTGCCCATCCCCTACCATTTTCGAAAAAAGGAGCAAAGTCCTTTTTAAAATTTCAAAAGTCGAAATTTGGAAAAATGTCGCCTATTTTCAAAAAAACACACTTTTGCGACTTTTGAATATTGGACATTCATAGAAATGGCCGGAAGAGTGTTCCCCAATAATGTTTTTTCGCCCATCTCACACCATTTTCGAAAAAAAGAGCAGTCTTTTTTAAAATTTCAAAATTCGAAATTCGGAAAAATGTCGCCTATTTTCAAAAAACACACTTTTGAGACTTTTGAATATTGGACATTCATAGAAATGGCCGGAAGAGTGTTCCCAAAAAATGTTTTTTTGCCCATCTCCTACCATTTTCAAAATAAAGGAGCAAAGTCCTTTTTAAAATTTCAAAAGTCGAAATTTGAAAAAATGTCGCCTATTTTCAAAAAAAAACACACATTTGCGACTTTTGAATATTGGACATTCATAGAAATGGCCGGAAGAGTGTTCCCCAATAATGTTTTTTCGCCCATCTCCTACCATTTTCAAAAAAAGGAGCAAAGTCCTTTTTAAAATTTCAAAAGTCCAAATTTTGAAAAATGTCGCCTATTTAAAAAAAAACACACTGTTGCGACTTTTGAATATTGGACATTCATAGAAATGGCCGGAAGAGTGTTCCCCAATAATGTTTTTTCGCCCATCTCCTACCATTTTCAAAAAAAGGAGCAAAGTCCTTTTTAAAATTTCAAAAGTCCAAATTTGGAAAAATGTCGCCTATTTTCAAAAAACACACTGTTGCGACTTTTGAATATTGGACATTAATAGAAATGGCCGGAAGAGTGTTCCTTAATAATGTTTTTTCGCCCATCTCCTACCATTTTCAAAAAAAGGAGCAAAGTCCTTTTTAAAATTTCAAAAGTCCAAATTTTGAAAAATGTCGCCTATTAAAAAAAAACACACTGTTGCGACTTTTGAATATTGGACATTCATAGAAATGGACTGAGGAGTGTTCTCCAATAATTTTTTTCGCCCATGACCGACCATTTTCGGAAAAAGGAGCAAAGTCTTTTTGAAAATTTCACTAGTCGAAATTTGGAAAAATGTCGCCTATTTTCAAAAAAACACACTTTTGCGACTTTTGAATATTGGACATTCATAGAAATGGCCGGAAGAGTGTTCCCCAATAATGTTTTTTCGCCCATCTCCTACCATTTTCGAAAAAAGGAGCAGTCTTTTTTAAAATTTCAAAAGTCGAAATTCGGAAAAATGTTTCCTATAAAAAAAAAAAACACATTGTTGCGACTTTTGAATATTGGACATTCATAGAAATGGCCTGAGGAGTGTTCTCCAATAATTTTTTTCGCCCATCACTTACCATTTTCGGGAAAAGGAAAAGTCTTTTTTAAAATTTCAAAAGTCGATATTTGGAAAAATGTCGCCTATTTTCAAAAAAACACACTTTTGCGACTTTTGAATATTGGACATTCATAGAAATGGCCGGAAGAGTGTTCCCCAATAATGTTTTTTCGCCCATCTCCTACCATTTTCAAAAAAGGAGCAAAGTCCTTTTTAAAATTTCAAAAGTCGAAATTTGGAAAAATGTCGCCTATTTTCAAAAAACACATTTTTGCAATTTTTGAATATTGGACATTCATAGAAATGGCCTGAGGAGTGTTCTCCAATAATTTTTTTCGCCCATCACCGACAATTTTCGGAAAAAGGAGCAAAGTCTTTTTGAAAATTTCAAAACTCCAAATTTGGAAAAATGTCGCCTATTTTCAAAAAAACATACTTTTGAATATTGGACATTCATAGACATGGCCGGAAGAGTGTTCCCCAATAATGTTTTTTCGCCCATCTCCTACCATTTTCAAAAAAAGGAGCAAAGTCCTTTTTAAAATTTCAAAAATCGAAATTTGGAAAAATGTCGCCTATTTTCAAAAAAACACACTTTTGCGACTTTTGAATATTGGACATTCATAGAAATGGCCGGAAGAGTGTTCCCCAATAATGTTTTTTTGCCCATCTCCTACCATTTTCAAAAAAAGGAGCAAAGTCCTTTTTAAAATTTCAAAAGTCCAAATTTTGTAAAATGTCGCCTATTAAAAAAAAAACACACTGTTGCGACTTTTGAATATTGGACATTCATAGAAATGGCTTGAGGAGTGTTCTCCAATAATTTTTTTCGCCCATCACTTACCATTTTCGGGAAAAGGAAAAGTCTTTTTTAAAATTTCAAAAGTCGATATTTGGAAAAATGTCGCCTATTTTCAAAAAAACACACTTTTGCGACTTTTGAATATTGGACATTCATATAAATGGCCGGAAGAGTGTTCCCCAATAATGTTTTTTCGCCCATCTCCTACCATTTTCAAAAAAGGAGCAAAGTCCTTTTTAAAATTTCAAAAGTCGAAATTTGGAAAAATGTCGCCTATTTTCAAAAAACACATTTTTGCGACTTTTGAATATTGGACATTCATAGAAATGGCCTGAGGAGTGTTCTCCAATAATTTTTGTCGCCCATCACCGACAATTTTCGGAAAAAGGAGCAAAGTCTTTTTGAAAATTTCAAAAGTCGAAATTTTGAGAAATGTCGCCTATTTTCAAAAAAACACACTTTTGAATATTGGACATTCATAGACATGGCCTGAAGAGTGTTCCCCAATAATATTTTTTCGCCCATCTCCTACCATTTTCAAAAAAAGGAGCAAAGTCCTTTTTAAAATTTCAAAAGTCGAAATTTGGAAAAATGTCGCCTATTTTCAAAAAAACACACTTTTGCGACTTTTGAATATTGGACATTCATAGAAATGGCCGGAAGAGTGTTCCCCAATAATGTTTTTTCGCCCATCTCCTACCATTTTCAAAAAAAGGAGCAAAGTCCTTTTTAAAATTTCAAAAGTCCAAATTTGGAAAAATGTCGCCCATTTTTAAAAAAACACACTTTTGCGACTTTGAATATTGGACATTCATTGGGATGGCCGGAATAGTGTTCCCCAATAATTTTTTTTCGCAAATTTTCTACCATTTTCAAAAAAAGGAGCAAAGTCCTTTTTAAAATTTCAAAAGTCGAAATTTGGAAAAATGTCGCCTATTTTCAAAAAAACACACTTTTGCGACTTTTGAATATTGGACATTCATAGAAATGGCCGGAAGAGTGTTCCCCAATAATGTTTTTTCGCCCATCTCCTACCATTTTCAAAAAAAGGAGCAAAGTCCTTTTTAAAATTTCAAAAGTCCAAATTTGGAAAAATGTCGCCTATTTTCAAAAAAAAACACACATTTGCGACTTTTGAATATTGGACATTCATAGAAATGGCCGGAAGAGTGTTCCCCAATAATGTTTTTTCGCCCATCTCCTACCATTTTCAAAAAAAGGAGCAAAGTCCTTTTTAAAATTTCAAAAGTCCAAATTTTGAAAAATGTCGCCTATTTAAAAAAAAACACACTGTTGCGACTTTTGAATATTGGACATTCATAGAAATGGCCGGAAGAGTGTTCCCCAATAATGTTTTTTCGCCCATCTCCTACCATTTTCAAAAAAAGGAGCAAAGTCCTTTTTAAAATTTCAAAAGTCCAAATTTGGAAAAATGTCGCCTATTTTCAAAAAACACACTGTTGCGACTTTTGAATATTGGACATTAATAGAAATGGCCGGAAGAGTGTTCCTTAATAATTTTTTTTCGCCCATCTCCTACCATTTTCAAAAAAAGGAGCAAAGTCCTTTTTAAAATTTCAAAAGTCCAAATTTTGAAAAATGTCGCCTATTAAAAAAAAACACACTGTTGCGACTTTTGAATATTGGACATTCATAGAAATGGACTGAGGAGTGTTCTCCAATAATTTTTTTCGCCCATGACCGACCATTTTCGGAAAAAGGAGCAAAGTCTTTTTGAAAATTTCACTAGTCGAAATTTGGAAAAATGTCGCCTATTTTCAAAAAAACACACTTTTGCGACTTTTGAATATTGGACATTCATAGAAATGGCCGGAAGAGTGTTCCCCAATAATGTTTTTTCGCCCATCTCCTACCATTTTCGAAACAAGGAGCAGTCTTTTTTAAAATTTCAAAAGTCGAAATTCGGAAAATGTTTCCTATTAAAAAAAAAAACACATTGTTGCGACTTTTGAATATTGGACATTCATAGAAATGGCCTGAGGAGTGTTCTCCAATAATTTTTTTCGCCCATCACTTACCATTTTCGGGAAAAGGAAAAGTCTTTTTTAAAATTTCAAAAGTCGATATTTGGAAAAATGTCGCCTATTTTCAAAAAAACACACTTTTGCGACTTTTGAATATTGGACATTCATAGAAATGGCCGGAAGAGTGTTCCCCAATAATGTTTTTTTGCCCATCTCCTACCATTTTCAAAAAAAGGAGCAAAGTCCTTTTTAAAATTTCAAAAGTCCAAATTTTGTAAAATGTCGCCTATTAAAAAAAAAACACACTGTTGCGACTTTTGAATATTGGACATTCATAGAAATGGCTTGAGGAGTGTTCTCCAATAATTTTTTTCGCCCATCACTTACCATTTTCGGGAAAAGGAAAAGTCTTTTTTAAAATTTCAAAAGTCGATATTTGGAAAAATGTCGCCTATTTTCAAAAAAACACACTTTTGCGACTTTTGAATATTGGACATTCATATAAATGGCCGGAAGAGTGTTCCCCAATAATGTTTTTTCGCCCATCTCCTACCATTTTCAAAAAAGGAGCAAAGTCCTTTTTAAAATTTCAAAAGTCGAAATTTGGAAAAATGTCGCCTATTTTCAAAAAACACATTTTTGCGACTTTTGAATATTGGACATTCATAGAAATGGCCTGAGGAGTGTTCTCCAATAATTTTTTTCGCCCATCACCGACAATTTTCGGAAAAAGGAGCAAAGTCTTTTTGAAAATTTCAAAAGTCGAAATTTTGAGAAATGTCGCCTATTTTCAAAAAAACACACTTTTGAATATTGGACATTCATAGAAATGGCCGGAAGTGTGTTCCCCAATAATGTTTTTTCGCCCATCTCCCACCATTTTCGAAAAAAAGAGCAGTCTTTTTTAAAATTTCAAAAGTCGAAATTCGGAAAAATGTCTTCTATTTAAAAAAAACACACTGTTGCGACTTTTGAATGTTGGACATTCATAGAAATGGCCTGAGGATTGTTCTCCAATAATTTTTTTCGCCCATCACCGACAATTTTCGGAAAAAGGAGCTAAGTCTTTTTGAAAATTTCAAAAGTCGAAATTTTGAGAAATGTCGCCTATTTTCAAAAAAACACACTTTTGAATATTGGACATTCATAGACATGGCCTGAAGAATGCTCCCAAATAATGTTTTTTCGCCCATCTCCCACCATTTTCGAAAAAAAGAGCAGTCTTTTTCAAAATTTCAAAAGTCGAAATTCGGAAAAATGTCTTCTATTTAAAAAAAACACACTGTTGCGACTTTTGAATATTGGACATTCATAGAAATGGCCTGAGGAGTGTTTTCCAATAATTTTTTTCGCCAATCACCTACCATTTTCGGAAAAAGGAGCAGTCTTTTTTAACATTTCAAAAGTCGATATTTGGAAAAATGTCGCTTATTTAAAAAAAAACACACTTTTGCGCCTTTGAATATTGGACATTCATAGAAATGGCCGCAAGAGTGTTCCCCAATAATTTTTTTTTGCCCATCTCCTACCATTTTCGAAAAAAGGAGCAAAGTCCTTTTTAAAATTTCAAAAGTCGAAATTTGGAAAAATGTCGCCTATTGTCGAAAAAAAACACACTTTTGAATATTGGAAGTTCATAGGGATGGCCTTCCGGCCAAATATTTTGTTTTTTCTCATCTCCTACCATTTTCGGAAAAAGGAGCAAAGTTTTTTTTAACATTTCAAAAGTCCAAATTTGGAAAAATGTCGCCCATTTTTAAAAAAACACACTTTTGCGACTTTGAATATTGGACATTCATTGGGATGGCCGGAATAGTGTTCCCCAATAATTTTTTTTCGCAAATTTTCTACCATTTTCGAAAAAAGGAGCAAAGTCCTTTTTAAAATTTCAAAAATCGAAATTTTGAAAAATGTCGCCTATTTTCAAAAAAAACATACTGTTGCGACTTTTGAATATTGGACATTCATAGAAATGGCCTGAGGAGTGTTTTCCAATAATTTTTTTCGCCCATCACCTACCATTTTCGGAAAAAGGAGCAGTCTTTTTTAAAATTTCAAAGTCGAAATTTGGAAAAATGTCGCCTATTTTCAAAAAAAACACACTTTTGAATATTGGACATTCATAGGGATGGCCGGAATAGTGTTCCCCAATAAATTTTTTTCGCAAATTTTCTACCATTTTCGAAAAAAAGAGCAAAGTCCTTTTTAAAATTTCAAAAGTCGAAATTTGAAAAAATGTCGCCTATTTTCAAAAAAACACACTGTTGCGACTTTTGAATAATTGTAGTGGACACATGTATTATTCCAGCGCACCAGTTGCCACTTCCTGGTTCGGCCCTGGGAACGATATACAAACCCAGCAAGCTTTTTGTAGTAAAAAATGCGCGAAAAAAGTTTTTGGCCATAAAAATGAAATAGTAACATGTGCGACTAAGATTTTTGATATTTTAGAGTGGACACATGTACATTTTCAGCGCACCGGTTGTCACTTCCTGGTTCGGCCCTGGAACCGAAATACAAACGCAACAACCTTTTTGTAGTGAAAAAGGCGCGAAAAAAGTTTTTAGCCATAAAACTGAAATGGTAATTTGTGCCTTTTAGGCTTTTAAATATTTTATAGTGAACACATGTACCATTCCAGCGCACCAGTTGGCACTTCCAGGTTCGGCCCTAGGGACGAAATACAAACCCAGCAAACTTTTTGTAGTAAAAAATGCGCGAAAAAAGTTTTTGGCTGTAAAACTGAAATAATAACATGTGCGTCTAAGAATTTTTATATTTTATAGTGGACACATGTACCATTCCAGCGCACCAGTTGTCACTTCCTGGTTCGGCCCTTGGAACGAAATACAAACGCAACAACCTTTTTGTAGTGAAAAAGGCCCGAAAAAGTTTTTGGCCATAAAACTGAAATGGTAATATGTGCGATTTAGGCTTTTTAAGATTTTATAGTGAATACATTTACCATTCCAGCGCACCCGTTGCCACTTCCTGGTTCGGCCCTAGGGACGAAATACAAACCCAGCAAACTTTTTATAGGTAAAAAGGCGCGAAAAAAGTTTTTGGCATAAAACTGAAATGGTAATATGTGCGTTTTAGGCTTTTTAATGTTTTATAGTGGACACACGTACTTTTAGGCTTTTTAATATTTTATAGTGGACACATTTACCATTCCAGCGCACTAGTTGCCATTTCCTGGTTCGGACCTGGGAGCGAAATATAAACCCAGCAAACTTTTTGTAGTGAAAAATGCGCGAAAAAAGTTTTTGGCAATTAAACTGAAATAGTAATATGTGCGGCTAAGAATTTTTGATATTTTATGGTGGACACATGTACCATTTCAGCGCACCAGTTGTCATTTCTTGGCTCGGCTCTGGGAACGAAATACAAACCTAGCAAACTTTTTGTAGTAAAAAATGCCCGAAAAAAGTTTTTGGCCATAAAACTGAAATGGTAATATGTGCGTTTTAGGCTTTTTAAGATTTTACAGTGAATACATTTGCCATTCCAGCGCACCAGTTGCCACTTCCTGGTTCGGCCCTAGGGACGAAATACAAACCTAGAAAGCTTTTTGTAGTGAAAAAGGCCCGAAAAAAGTTTTTGGCATTAAAACTGAAATGGTAATTTGTGCCTTTTAGGCTTTTAAATATTTTATAGTGAACACGTGTACCATTCCAGCGCACCAGTTGGCATTTTCTAGTAAAATGTGCGGCTAAGAATTTTTGATATTTTATAGTGGACACATGTTCCATTTCAGCGCACCAGTTGTCATTTCTTGGCTCGGCTCTGGGAACGAAATACAATCCTAGCAAACTTTTTGTAGTAAAAAATGCGTGAAAAAAGTTTTTGGCTGTAAAACTGAAATAATAATATGTGCGTCTAAGAATTTTTATATTTTATAGTTGACACATGTACCATTCCAGCGCACCAGTTGTCACTTCCTGGTTCGGCCCTGGGAACGAAATACAAACGCAACAACCTTTTTGTAGTGAAAAAGGTCCGAAAAAAGTTTTTGGCCATAAAATTGAAATGGTAATATGTGCGTTTTAGGCTTTTTAAGATTTTATAGTGAATACATTTACCATTCCAGCGCACCAGTTGCCACTTCCTGGTGCGGCCCTAGGGACGAAATATAAACCCAGCAAACTTTTTATAGGTTAAAAGGCGCGAAAAAAGTTTTTGGCATAAAACTGAAATGGTAATATGTGCGTTTTAGGCTTTTTAATATTTTATAGTGGACACGTACCATTCCAGCGCAATAGTTGCCATTTCCTGGTTCGGCCCTGGGAACGAAATACAAACCCAGCAAACTTTTTGTAGTGAAAAAGGCGCGAAAAAAGTTTTTGGCTATAAAACTGAAATAGTAATATGTGCGTCTAAGAATTTTTGATATTTTATAGTGGACACATGTATCATTGCAGCGCACCAGTTGTCATTTCTGGGCTCGGCCCTGGGAACGAAATACAAACCTAGCAACCTTTTTGTAATGAAAAAGGCGCGAAAAAAGTTTTTGGCCATAAAACTGAAATAGTAATATGCGCGTCTTAGAATTTTTGATATTTCATGGTGGACACATGTACCATTCCAGCGCACTAGTTGCAATTCCTGGTTCGGCACTGGGAACGAAATACAAACCCAGCAAACTTTTTGTAGTGAAAAAGGCGCGAAAAAAGTTTTTGGCCATAAAACTGAAATGGTAATATGCGCGTCTTAGAATTTTTGATATTTAATAGTAGACATATGTACCATTCCAACGCACAAGTTGCCTTTTCTATTTCGGCCCTGGGAACTAAATACAAACCCAGCAACCTTTTTGTACTGAAAAAGGCGCGAAAAAAGTTTTTGACCATAAAACTGAAATGGTAATATGTGCGTTTTAGGCTTTTTAATATTATATAGTGAACGCATTTACCATTCCAACTCACCAGTTGCCTTTTTTATTTCGGCCCTGGGAACTAAATACAAACCCAGCAACCTTTTTGTACTGAAAAAGGCGCGAAAAAAGTTTTTGGCTATAAAACTGAAATAGTAATATGTGCGTCTAAGAATTTTTGATATTTTATAGTGGGCACATGTACCATTTCAGCGCACCAGTTGTCATTTCTTGGCTCGGCTCTGGGAACGAAATACAATCCTAGCAAACTTTTTGTAGTAAAAAATGCGTGAAAAAAGTTTTTGGCTGTAAAACTGAAATAATAATATGTGCGTCTAAGAATTTTTATATTTTATAGTTGACACATGTACCATTCCAGCGCACCAGTTGTCATTTCTTGGATCGGCTCTTTATAGGTAAAAAGGCGCGAAAAAAGTTTTTGGCATAAAACTGAAATGGTAATATGTGCGTTTTAGGCTTTTAAATATTTTATAGTGAACACATGTACCATTCCAGCGCACCAGTTGGCACTTCCTGGTTCGGCCCTAGGGACGAAATACAAACCCAGCAAACTTTTTGTAGTAAAAAATGCGCGAAAAAAGTTGTTGGCTGTAAAACTGAAATAATAATATGTGCGTCTTGGAATTTTTGATATTTTATAGTGGACACATGTACCATTTCAGCGCACCAGTTGTCATTTCTGGGCTCGGCCCTGGGAACGAAATACAAACCTAGCAACCTTTTTGTAATGAAAAAGGCGCGAAAAAAGTTTTTGGCCATAAAACTGAAATAGTAATATGCGCGTCTTAGAATTTTTGATATTTCATGGTGGACACATGTACCATTCCAGCGCACTAGTTGCAATTCCTGGTTCGGCACTGGGAACGAAATACAAACCCAGCAAACTTTTTGTAGTGAAAAAGGCGCGAAAAAAGTTTTTGGCCATAAAACTGAAATGGTAATATGCGCGTCTTAGAATTTTTGATATTTAATAGTAGACATATGTACCATTCCAACGCACAAGTTGCCTTTTCTATTTCGGCCCTGGGAACTAAATACAAACCCAGCAACCTTTTTGTACTGAAAAAGGCGCGAAAAAAGTTTTTGGCTATAAAACTGAAATAGTAATATGTGCGTCTAAGAATTTTTGATATTTTATAGTGGGCACATGTACCATTTCAGCGCACCAGTTGTCATTTCTTGGCTCGGCTCTGGGAACGAAATACAATCCTAGCAAACTTTTTGTAGTAAAAAATGCGTGAAAAAAGTTTTTGGCTGTAAAACTGAAATAATAATATGTGCGTCTAAGAATTTTTATATTTTATAGTTGACACATGTACCATTCCAGCGCACCAGTTGTCATTTCTTGGATCGGCTCTTTATAGGTAAAAAGGCGCGAAAAAAGTTTTTGGCATAAAACTGAAATGGTAATATGTGCGTTTTAGGCTTTTAAATATTTTATAGTGAACACATGTACCATTCCAGCGCACCAGTTGGCACTTCCTGGTTCGGCCCTAGGGACGAAATACAAACCCAGCAAACTTTTTGTAGTAAAAAATGCGCGAAAAAAGTTGTTGGCTGTAAAACTGAAATAATAATATGTGCGTCTTGGAATTTTTGATATTTTATAGTGGACACATGTACCATTTCAGCGCACCAGTTGTCATTTCTTGGCTCGGCTATGGGAACGAAATACAAACCTAGCAAACTTTTTGTAGTAAAAAAATGCGCGAAAAAAGTTTTTGGCCATAAAACTGAAATGATAATATGCGCGTCTTAGAATTTTTGATATTTAATAGTAGACATATGTACCATTCCAACGCACAAGTTGCCTTTTCTATTTCGGCCCTGGGAACTAAATACAAACCCAGCAACCTTTTTGTAGTGAAAAAGGCGCGAAAAAAGTTTTTGGCCATAAAACTGTAATAGTAATATGTGCGGCTAAGAAATTTTGATATTTTATAGTGGACACATGTACCATTACAGCGCACCAGTTGTCATTTCTTGGCTCGGCTCTGGGAACGAAATACAATCCTAGCAAACTTTTTGTAGTAAAAAAAGCATGAAAAAAGTTTTTGGCTGTAAAACTGAAATAATAATATGTGCGTCTAAGAATTTTTATATTTTATAGTTGACACATGTACCATTCCAGCGCACCAGTTGTCACTTCCTGGTTCGGCCCTGGGAACGAAATACAAACGCAACAACCTTTTTGTAGTGAAAAAGGTCCGAAAAAAGTTTTTGGCCATAAAACTGAAATGGTAATATGTGCGTTTTAGGCTTTTTAAGATTTTATAGTGAATACATTTACCATTCCAGCGCACCAGTTGCCACTTCCTGGTGCGGCCCTAGGGACGAAATACAAACCCAGCAAACTTTTTATAGGTTAAAAGGCGCGAAAAAAGTTTTTGGCCATAATACTGAAATAGTAATATGTGCGGCTAAGAAATTTTGATATTTTATAGTGGACACATGTACCATTTCAGCGCACCAGTTGTCATTTCTTGGCTCGGCTCTGGGAACGAAATACAAACCTAGCAAACTTTTTGTAGTAAAAAATGCGCGAAAAAAGTTTTTGGCCATAAAACTGAAATGATAATATGCGCGTCTTAGAATTTTTGATATTTAATAGTAGACATATGTACCATTCCAACGCACAAGTTGCCTTTTCTATTTCGGCCCTGGGAACTAAATACAAACCCAGCAACCTTTTTGTAGTGAAAAAGGCGCGAAAAAAGTTTTTGGCCATAAAAGTGAAATGGTAATATGTGCGTCTAAGAATTTTTAATATATTGTAGTGGACACATGTATTATTCTAGCGCACCAGTTGCCACTTCCTGGTTCGGCCCTGGGAACGAAATACAAACCCAGCAAGCTTTTTGTAGAGAAAAATGCGCGAAAAAAGTTTTTGGCAATTAAACTGAAATAGTAATATGTACGGCTAAGAATTTTTGATATTTTATAGTGGACACATGTACCATTTCAGCGCACCAGTTGTCATTTCTTGGCTCAGCTCTGGGAACGAAATACAAACCTAGCAAACTTTTTGTAGTAAAAAATGCGCGAAAAAAGTTTTTGGCCATAAAACTGTAATAGTAATATGTGCGGCTAAGAAATTTTGATATATTATAGTGGACACATGTACCATTACAGCGCACCAGTTGTCATTTCTTGGCTCGGCTCTGGGAACGAAATACAATCCTAGCAAACTTTTTGTAGTAAAAAATGCATGAAAAAAGTTTTTGGCTGTAAAACTGAAATAATAATATGTGCGTCTAAGAATTTTTATATTTTATAGTTGACACATGTACCATTCCAGCGCACCAGTTGTCACTTCCTGGTTCGGCCCTGGGAACGAAATACAAACGCAACAACCTTTTTGTAGTGAAAAAGGTCCGAAAAAAGTTTTTGGCCATAAAACTGAAATGGTAATATGTGCGTTTTAGGCTTTTTAAGATTTTATAGTGAATACATTTACCATTCCAGCGCACCAGTTGCCACTTCCTGGTGCGGCCCTAGGGACGAAATACAAACCCAGCAAACTTTTTATAGGTTAAAAGGCGCGAAAAAAGTTTTTGGCCATAATACTGAAATAGTAATATGTGCGGCTAAGAAATTTTGATATTTTATAGTGGACACATGTACCATTTCAGCGCACCAGTTGTCATTTCTTGGCTCGGCTCTGGGAACGAAATACAAACCTAGCAAACTTTTTGTAGTAAAAAATGCGCGAAAAAAGTTTTTGGCCATAAAACTGAAATCATAATATGCGCGTCTTAGAATTTCATATATTTTATAGTGGACACATGTACCATTTCAGCGCACCAGTTGTCATTTCTTGGCTCGGCTCTGGGAACGAAATACAAACCTAGCAAACTTTTTGTAGTAAAAAATGCGCGAAAAAAGTTTTTGGCTGTAAAACTGAAATAATAACATGTGCTTCTAAGAATTTTCATATTTTATAGTGGACACATGTACCATTCCAGCGCACTAGTTGCCATTTCCTGGTTCGGCCCTGGAAGCGAAATACAAACCCAGCAAACTTTTTGTAGTGAAAAATGCGCGAAAAAAGTTTTTGGCAATTAAACTGAAATAGTAATATGTGCGGCTAAGAATTTTTGATATTTTATAGTGGACACATGTACCATTTCAGCGCACCAGTTGTCATTTCTTGGCTCGGCTCTGGGAACGAAATACAAACCTAGCAAACTTTTTGTAGTAAAAAATGCGCGAAAAAAGTTTTTGGCCATAAAACTGAAATGGTAATATGCGCGTCTTAGAATTTTTGATATTTTATTGTGGACACATGTACCATTTCAGCGCACCAGTTGTCATTTCTTGGCTCGGCTCTGGGAACGAAATACAAACCTAGCAAACTTTTTGTAGTAAAAAATGCGCGAAAAAAGTTTTTGGCTGTAAAACTTAAATAATAACATGTGCTTCTAAGAATTTTCATATTTTATAGTGAACACATGTACCATTCCAGCGCACCAGTTGTCACTTCCTGGTTCGGCCCTGGGAACGAAATACAAACGCAACAACCTTTTTGTAGTGAAAAAGGCCCGAAACAGGTTTTTGGCCATAAAACTGAAATGGTAATATGTGCGTTTTAGGCTTTTTAAGATTTTATAGTGAATACATTTGCCATTCCAGCGCACCAGTTGCCACTTCCTGGTTCGGCCCTGGGAACGAAATACAAACCCAGCAAGCTTTTTGTAGTGAAAAAGGCCCGAAAAAAGTTTTTGGCCATAAAACTGAAATGGTAATTTGTGCCTTTTAGGCTTTTAAATATTTTATAGTGAACACGTGTACCATTCCAGCGCACCAGTTGGCATTTTCTGGTTCGGCCCTAGGGACGAAATACAAACCCAGCAAACTTTTTGTAGTAAAAAATGCGCGAAAAAAGTTTTTGGCTGTAAAACTGAAATCAAAAGTCGAAATTTGGAAAAATGTCGCCTATTTTCAAAAAACACACTTTTGCGACTTTTGAATATTGGACATTCATAGAAATGGCCGGAAGAGTGTTCCCAAATAATGTTTAAAACGCACATATTACCATTTCAGTTTTATGGCAAAAACTTTTTGCGAGCCTCTTTACCTATAAAAATTTTGCTGGGTGTATATTTTGTTCCCAGGGCTGATCCAGGAAGTGACAACTGATGCGCTGAAATGGTACATGTGTCTACTACAAAATATCAAAAATCTTTAGACGCACATATTACCATTTCAATTTTATGGCTAAAAACTTTTTTCGCACTTTTTTTACTACAAAAAGGTTCCTGGTTTGTATTTCGTCCCCAGCACCGAGCCAAAAAATTACAACTGGTGCGCTGAAATGGTACATGTATCCACTATAAAATATCAAAAAATTTTAGACGCACATGTTATTATTTTAGTTTTACAGCCAAACACTTTTTTCGCGCATTTTTCACTACAAAAAGTTTGCTGGGTTTGTATTTCGTCCCTAGGGCCGAAACAGAAAGTGGCAACTGGTGCGCTGGAATGGTACATGTGTCCACTATAAAAGATTAAAAAGCTTAAACGCACATATTACCATTTCAGTTTTATGGCCAAAAACTTTTTTCGCGCCTTTTTCACTACAAAAAGGTTGCTGGGTTTGTATTTCGTTCCCAGGGCCGAACCAGGATGTGGCAACTAGTGCGCTGGAATGTTACATGTGTCCACTATAAAATATCAAAAATTCTTAGACGCACATGTTACTATTTCAGTTTTACAGCCAAAAACTTTTTTCGCGCATTTTTTACTACAAAAAGTTTTACTAGGTTTGTATTTCGTTCCCAGAGCCGAGCCAAGAAATAACAACTGGTGCGCTGAAATGGTACATGTGTCCACCATAAAATATCAAAAATTCTTAGACGCACATATTACCATTTCAGTTTTATGGCCAAAAACTTTTTTCGCGCCTTTTTCACTACAAAGAGGTTGCTGAGTTTGTATTTCGTTTCCAGGGCCGAAATAGAAAAGGCAACTGGTGCGTTGGAATGGTACATGTGTCCACCAAAAAATATCAAAAATCTTAGTGCGCTGAAATGGTACATGTGTCCACTATAAAATATCAAAAATTTTTAGACGCACATGTTATTATTTCAGTTTTACAGCCAAACACTTTTTTCGCGCCTTTTTCACTACAAAAAGTTTGCTGGGTTTGTATTTCGTCCCTAGGGCTGAAACAGGAAGTGGCAACTGGTGCGCTGGAATGGTAAATGCGTTCACTATAAAATAATAAAATCCTAAAACGCACATATTACCATTTCAGTTTTATGGTCAAAAACTTTTTTCGCGCCTTTTTCACTACAAAAAGGTTGCTGGGTTTGTATTTCGTTCCCAGGGCCGAAATAGAAAAGGCAACTGGTGAGTTGGAATGGTAAATGCGTTCACTATATAATATTAAAAAGCCTAAAACGCACATATTACCATTTCAGTTTTATGGTCAAAAACTTTTTTCGCGCCTTTTTCAGTACAAAAAGGTTGCTGGGTTTGTATTTCGTTCCCAGGGCCGGAATAGAAAAGGCAACTAGTGCGTTGGAATGGTACATGTGTCCACTATAAAATATCAAAAATTCTTAGACGCACATGTTACTATTTCAGTTTTATGGCCAAAAACTTTTTTCGCGCCTTTTTCACTACAAAAAGTTTGCTAGGTTTGTATTTCGTTCCCAGGGCCAAACCAGGATGTGGCAACTAGTGCGCTGGAATGTTACATGTGTCCACTATTAAACATCAAAAATTCTTAGACGCTAATGTTATTATTTCAGTTTTACAGCCAAAAACTTTTTTCGCGCATTTTTTACTACAAAAAGTTTTGCTAGGTTTTTATTTCGTTCCCAGAGCCGAGCCAAGAAACAACAACTGGTGCGCTGAAATGGTACATGTGTCCACCATAAAATATCAAAAATCCTAAAACGCACATATTACCATTTCAGTTTTATGGCGAAAACTTTTTTCGCGCCTTTTTACCTATAAAAAGTTTGCTGGGTTTGTATTTCGTCCCTAGGGCCGAACCAGGAAGTGGCAACTCGTGCGCTGGAATGGTAAATGTGTTCACTCTAAAATCTTAAAAAGCTAAAAACGCACATTTCAGTTTTATGGCCAAAAACTTTTTTCGCGCCTTTTTACCTATAAAAATTTTGCTGGGTGTATATTTTGTTCCCAGGGCTGATCCAGAAAGTGGCAACTGGTGCGCTGAAATGGTACATGTGTCTACTACAAAATATCAAAAATCTTTAGACGCACATATTACCATTTCAATTTTATGGCTAAAAACTTTTTTCGCACTTTTTTCACTACAAAAAGGTTCCGGGTTTGTATTTCGTCCCCAGCACCGAGCCAAAAAATTACAACTGGTGCGCTGAAATAGTACATGTATCCACTATAAAATATCAAAAAATTTTAGACGCACATGTTATTATTTTAGTTTTACAGCCAAACACTTTTTTAGCGCATTTTTCACTACAAAAAGTTTGCTGGGTTTGTATTTCGTCCCTAGGGCCGAAACAGAAAGTGGCAACTGGTGCGCTGGAATGGTACATGTGTCCACTATAAAAGATTAAAAAGCCTTAAACGCACCTATTACCATTTCAGTTTTATGGCCAAAAACTTTTTTCGCGCCTTTTTCACTACAAAAAGGTTGCTTTGTTTGTATTTCGTTCCCAGGGCCGAACCAGGATGTGGCAACTAGTGCGCTGGAATGTTACATGTGTCCACTATAAAATATCAAAAATTCTTAGACGCACATGTTACTATTTCAGTTTTATGGCTAAAAACTTTTTTCGCGCCTTTTTCACTACAAAAAGTTTGCTAGGTTTGTATTTCGTTCCCAGGGCCAAACCAGGATGTGGCAACTAGTGCGCTAGAATGTTAGATATGTCCACTATTTAACATCAAAAATTCTTAGACGCACATGTTATTATTTCAGTTTTACAGCCAAAAACTTTTTTCGCGCATTTTTTACTACAAAAAGTTTTGCTAGGTTTGTATTTCGTTCCCAGAGCCGAGCAAAGAAATAACAACTGGTGCGCTGAAATGGTACATGTGTCCACCATAAAATATCAAAAATTCTTAGACGCACATATTACCATTTCAGTTTTATGGCCAAAAACTTTTTTCGCGCCTTTTTCACCACAAAGAGGTTGCTGAGTTTGTATTTCGTCCCTAGGGCCGAAACAGGAAGTGGCAACTGGTGCGCTGGAATGGTAAATGCGTTCACTATAAAATAATAAAAATCCTAAAACGGACATATTACCATTTCAGTTTTATGGTCAAAAACTTTTTTCGCGCCTTTTTCATTACAAAAAGCTTGCTAGGTTTGTATTTCGTTCCCAGAGCCGAGCAAAGAAATAACAACTGGTGCGCTGAAATGGTACATGTGTCCACCATAAAATATCAAAAATTCTTAGACGCACATATTACCATTTCAGTTTTATGGCCAAAAACTTTTTTCGCGCCTTTTTCACCACAAAGAGGTTGCTGAGTTTGTATTTCGTCCCTAGGGCCGAAACAGGAAGTGGCAACTGGTGCGCTGGAATGGTAAATGCGTTCACTATAAAATAATAAAAATCCTAAAACGGACATATTACCATTTCAGTTTTATGGTCAAAAACTTTTTTCGCGCCTTTTTCACTACAAAAAGTTTGCTGGGTTTGTATTTCGTCCCTAGGGCCGAACCAGGAAGTGGCAACTGGTGCGCTGGAATGGTAAATGCGTTCACTATAAAATAATAAAAAGCCTAAAACGCACATATTATCATTTCAGTTTTATGGTCAAAAATTTTTTTCGCGCCTTTTTCACTACAAAAAGGTTGCTGGTTTTGTATTTCGTTCCCAAGGCCGAAATAGAAAGGCAACAGGTGCGTTGGAATGGTAAATGCGTTCACTATAAAATATTGAAAATTCTTAGACGCACATGTTATTATTTCAGTTTTACAGCCAAAAACTTTTTTCGCGCATTTTTTACTACAAAAAGTTTTGCTAGGTTTGTATTTCGTTTCCAGAGCCGAGCCAAGAAATAACAACTGGTGCGTTGGAATGGTACATGTGTCCACCAAAAAATATCAAAAATCTTAGTGCGCTGAAATGGTACATGTGTCCACTATAAAATATCAAAAATTTTTAGACGCACATGTTATTATTTCAGTTTTACAGCCAAACACTTTTTTCGCGCCTTTTTCACTACAAAAAGTTTGCTGGGTTTGTATTTCGTCCCTAGGGCCGAAACAGGAAGTGGCAACTGGTGCGCTGGAATGGTAAATGCGTTCACTATAAAATAATAAAAATCCTAAAACGCACATATTACCATTTCAGTTTTATGGTCAAAAACTTTTTTCGCGCCTTTTTCACTACAAAAAGTTTGCTGGGTTTGTATTTCGTCCCTAGGGCCGAACCAGGAAGTGGCAACTGGTGCGCTGGAATGGTAAATGCGTTCACTATAAAATAATAAAATCCTAAAACGCACATATTACCATTTCAGTTTTATGGTCAAAAACTTTTTTCGCGCCTTTTTCACTACAAAAAGGTTGCTGGGTTTGTATTTCGTTCCCAGGGCCGAAATAGAAAAGGCAACTGGTGAGTTGGAATGGTAAATGCGTTCACTATATAATATTAAAAAGCCTAAAACGCACATATTACCATTTCAGTTTTATGGTCAAAAACTTTTTTCGCGCCTTTTTCAGTACAAAAAGGTTGCTGGTTTTGTATTTCGTTCCCAGGGCCGAAATAGAAAAGGCAACTGGTGCGTTGGAATGGTAAATGCGTTCACTATAAAATATTAAAAAGCCTAAAACGCACATATTACCATTTCAGTTTTATGGTCAAAAACTTTTTTCGCGCCTTTTTCAGTACAAAAAGGTTGCTGGGTTTGTATTTCGTTCCCAGGGCCGAAATAGAAAAGGCAACTAGTGCGTTGGAATGGTACATGTGTCCACTATAAAACATCAGAAATTCTAAGACGCGCATATTACCATTTCAGTTTTATGGACAAAAACTTTTTTCGCGCCTTTTTCATTACAAAAAGTTTGCTGGGTTTGTATTTCGTCCCTAGGGCCGAACCAGGAAATAACAACTGGTGCGCAAAAATGGTACATGTGTACACTATAAAATATTAAAAAGCCTAAAACGCACATATTACCATTTCAGTTTTATGGCGAAAACTTTTTTCGCGCCTTTTTACCTATAAAAAGTTTGCTGGGTGTATATTTTATTCCCAGGGCTGATCCAGGAAGTGACAATTATTGCGCTGAAATGTTACATGTGTCCACTATAAAACACAAAAATTCTTAGACGCACATGTTATTATTTCAGTTTTATAGCCAAAAACTTTTTTCGCGCATTTTTTACTACAAAAAGTTTGCTAGGTTTGTATTTCGTTCCCAGGGCCGAAATAGAAAAGGCAACTGGTGCGTTGGAATGGTACATGTGTCCACCATAAAATATCAAAAATTCTTAGACGCACATATTACCATTTCAGTGTTATGGCCAAAAACTTTTTCGCGCCTTTTTCACTACAAAGAGGTTGCTGAGTTTGTATTTCGTTCCTAGGGCCGAAATAGAAAAGGCAACTGGTGCGTTGGAATGTTACATGTGTCCACCAAAAAATATCAAAAATCTTAAAGCGCTGGAATGGTACATGTGTCCACCATAAAATATCAAAAATTCTTAGACGCACATATTACCATTTCAGTTTTATGTCCAAAAACTTTGTTCGCGCCTTTTTCACTACAAAAAGTTTGCTGAGTTTGTATTTCGTTGCCAGGCCGAGCCAAGAAATGACAACTGGTGCGCTGAAATGGTACATGTGTCCGCCATAAAATATCAAAAACTCTTAGACGCACATATTACCGTTTCAGTTTTATGGCCAAAAACTTTTTTCGCGCCTCTTTCACTACAAAAAGTTTGCTGAGTTTGTATTTCGTTGCCAGGGCCGAAATAGAAAAGGCACCTGGTGCGTTGGAATGGTACATGTGTCCACCATAAAATATCAAAAATTCTAAGACGCGCATATTACCACTTCAGTTTTATGGCCAAAAACTTTTTTCGCGCTTTTTTCATTACAAAAAGTTTGCTAGGTTTGTATTTCGTTCCCAGGGCCAAACCAGGAAGTGGCAACTGGTGCGCTGGAATGTTACATGTGTCCACTATAAATTATCAAAAATTTTTAGACGCACATGTTATTATTTTAGTTTTACAGCCAAACACTTTTTTCGCGCATTTTTCACTACAAAAAGTTTGCTGGGTTTGAATTTCGTCCCTATGGCTGAAACAGAAAGTGGCAACTGGTGCGCTGTGGCAAATGGTACTTGTGCCCACTATAAAATATTTAAAAGCCTAAAACGCACATATTACCATTTCAGTTTTATGGCCAAAAACTTTTTTCGGGCCTTTTTCACTACAAAAAGGTTGTTGCGTTTGTATTTTGTTCCCAGGGCCGAACCAGGAAGTGGCAACTGGTGCGCTGAAATGGTACGTATGTCCACTATAAAATATCAAAAATTCTTAGAAGCACATATTACTATTTCAGTTTTATAGCCAAAAACTTTTTTCGCGCATTTTTTACTGCAAAAAGTTGTTGCGTTTGTATTTCGTTCCCAGGGCCGAACCAGGAAGTGGCAACTGGTGCGCTGGAATGTTACATGTGTCCGCTATAAAATATTAAAAATTCTTAGACGCACATTTTATTCATTCAGTTTTACAGCCAAACACTTTTTTCGCACATTTTTCACTACAAAAAGATTGCTGGGTTTGTATTTCGTCCCTAGGGCCGAACCAGGAAGTGGCAACTGGTGCGCTAGAATGGTAAATGCGTTCACTATAAAATAATAAAAAGCCTAAAACGCACATATTACCATTTCCGTTTTATGGTCAAAAACTTTTTTCGTGCCTTTTTCACTACAAAAAGGTTGCTGGGTTTGTATTTCGTTCCCAGGACCGAAATAGAAAAAGCATCTGGTGCGTTGGAATGGTACATGTGTCCACCATAAAATATCAAAAATTCTAAGACGCGCATATTACCATTTCAGTTTTATGGCCAAAAACTTTTTTCGCGCCTTTTTCATTACAAAAAGTTTGCTAGGTTTGTATTTCGTTCCCTGGGCCGAAATAGAAAAGGCAACTGGTAAGTTGGAATGGTACATGTGTCCACCATAAAATATCAAAAATTCTTAGACGCACATATTACCATTTCAGTTTTATGGCCAAAAACTTTTTCGCGCCTTTTTCACTACAAAGAAGTTGCTGAGTTTGTATTTCGTTCCCAGGGCCGAAATAGAAAAGGCACCTGGTGCGTTGGAATAGTACATGTGTCCACCATAAAATATTAAAAATCTTAGTGCGCTAGAATGGTACATGTGTCCACTATAAAATATCAGAAATTCTAAGACGCACATATTACCATTTCAGTTTTATGGCCAAAAACTTTTTTCGCGCCCTTTTCACTACACAAAGGTTGCTGGGTTTGTATTTCGTTCCCAGGGCCGAAAAAGGAAGTGGCAACTGGTGCGCTGGAATGGTACATGTGTTCACTATAAAATCTTAAAAAGCCTAAAACGCACATATTACCATTTCAGTTTTATGGCCAAAAACTTTTTTCGCACCTTTTTCATTACAAAAAGTTTGCTAGGTTTGTATTTCGTTCCCAGGGCCGAGCCAAGAAATGACAACTGGTGCGCTGAAATGGTACATATGTCCACTATAAAATATCAAAAATTCTTAGAAGCACATATTACTATTTCAGTTTTATAGCCAAAAACTTTTTTTGCGCATTTTTCACTGCAAGAAGTTGTTGCGTTTGTATTTCTTTCCCAAGGCCGAACCAGGAAGTGGCAACTGGTGCGCTGGAATGTTACATGTGTCCACTATACAATATCAAAAATTCTTAGCCGCACATGTTATTATTTCAGTTTTACAGCCAAAAACTTTTTTCGCGTATTTTTTACTACAAAAAGTTTGCTAGGTTTGTATTTCGTTCCCAGGGCCGAAATAGAAAAGGCAACTGGTGCGTTGGAATGGTACATGTGTCCACCATAAAATATCAAAAATTCTTAGACGCACATATTACCTTTTCAGTTTTATGGCCAAAAACTTTTTCGCGCCTTTTTCACTACAAAGAGGTTGCTGAGTTTGTATTTCGTTCCCAGGGCCGAAATAGAAAAGGCAACTGGTGCGTTGGAATGGTACATGTGTCCACCATAAAATATCAAAAATTTTTAGACGCACATATTACCATTTCAGTTTTATGGCCAAAAACTTTTTCGCGCCTTTTTCACTACAAAGAGGTTGCTGAGTTTGTATTTCGTTCCCAGGGCCGAAATAGAAAAGGCAACTGGTGCGCTGGAATGGTAATTGCGTTCACTATAAAATATTAAAAAGCCTAAAACGCACATATTACCATTTCAGTTTTATGGCCAAAAACTTTTTTCGCGCCCTTTTCACTACAAAAAGGTTGCTGGGTTTGTATTTCGTTCCCAGGGCCGAAATAGAAAAGGCAACTGGTGCGTTGGAATGGTACATGTGTCCACCATAAAATATCAAAAATTCTTAGACGCACATATTACCATTTCAGTTTTATGTTCAAAAACTTTTTTCGCGCCTTTTTCACTTTAAAATGAATGATTTAATAACACAAGCAATTATATTCCCTTTAATAAATCGCCAAAACGAACACCTAGTATAGGATTTTCTATTCAGTGCATATAAATACAGGACTCAGTAAAATATTTAGGAATTACCATTGTTGCGGGTGAAGCGGCCCAAGCTCAAGATAGCCAATGTAGATTATAAACACAAGTGTAAGAATTTTAGAAAACTTTAATTCTTTATTCTTACTCTTTAATATGTTTAAATTCCTAAAATTATAAATAAATTCATTATACAAACTTACATACTAAACTGCTGATATACTAACTTTTATGTATGGCTACTCCAAGCGAAGCTTCGTAATCCTTATGACCTGAACGAATGAATCTCTTAAATCTATGTAGGTGTTTTATATACTTATGTATGTGGTCTCGATTAAATATGGCCTCATAATTATACCGCGTGGAAAATTAAAAGGAATAATTGAACATTTTGCCATGCTCATCTCTCTACATATCGATAACAGTAATGTCATATTAGCGATTTATGAGTGGCGGTAACAGTAATGTCATATTAGCTATTTATGAGTGGCGGTAACAGTAATGTCATATTAGCGATTTATGAGTGGCGGTAACACTCCCCCACAGTATGGCGAGATTTCGAAGACTTACTCTACTTTCTTTCAGCCACGTCTAAAACCGCTAATTTTGCAGCAGGTCTTTCTAAAACGCCACAAACTGTCAAAACTTTTGCCTTTCGTACTTGTCCATCTTCGGATTTGGCAACTTCGATGACCTTTCCTTTTGGCCACACGTTTCTCGGGTTATTTGTTGTCGTCGCAGCTGCGCCATAAAAATCTTTACGCATGGCAGTCTTCATCGCGTATATAAATCTGATGGAACATTTGTTCGATGTCACCACAGATTGCAATTTGCCTTTGCCGAAAACGAAAAAGAATAGCTGCAAGAGAAGACAGCAAATCTGGCCCTTTGAGCAGCATAGAGTTAAGTGAAATACCATTTGCCTTCGCGGCCGCATCCCAAACTATTCTTGTTTTATTCGGTTTGTTTTTGTTAAATACCGGAAACATTGGTAAATACCATACATTTTGTTTATCATCTTCATTGTTTACTTTGGCTATGTAATTTCTTTCAAAATATTCAGAAATTGTTTTTTCGAAATGTTGAAACAACTCTTTATTTTTTCTTAGAGTTTTTTCGAGACAAATCAGTCGTCTCTTCGCCATATCAAAGCTTTGTGGAAGTGTAATATTGTCATATCGCCACAGCAAAGCTGTCTCGTAATGGCCATCGCATCTTTGTTTCGTATATGTTTCTAGCAAACTTAATGCCCTTTGGTCATCTTTTCCAAGAGCTGGAGTATAGTTACTTATCCCTGCTAACTCAGTTGTATAAAACTGTTTGAGTAAGTGAGTAAGAATTTGGTCGTTTTCACCTTTACACTCGCAAGAGTAAAAATTATATTGAATTTGGGCCTTTTCTCCAACACTGGAGTTGCCACATATTAGCCAGCCGAGGCGAGTATGTAAAGCGACGGGTTCGTTTTTCTTGCCTTCTTTAACACGAGTTGGCACACATAATTTCAAGTTATTTAATCCTAAAAGTACATCTGGTACAGCATTTTCACAATCGGCGATGGGTAGCCCTTTAAGGTGCGGAAATTTTTTACGTAACTTTTTATAATTAAAGCTCTGACTCGGAAGCGATAGTTGTTTAACCGTACGAACAGAAATAGAAAATTCAGTTTTATTCATACCTGAAATTTTCATTGAGACTATTTTTGAGTCTTCTTCGTTGCGACCTATTTCACCTGTCCATTTCAAGCATAGAGGTTGTGACTCACCATTTAAATCTAGTTTATTAATTAATTGTTCATTTACCAGACTTACAGACGAACCCTCGTCTATAAATGCAAAAGTATTAAAACAGACTGCTGTCGACCAGTCATATGTGGCACTAAACAAGGGCCATTCTTCAGGAGTGCCGGCAAAAATTGGAAGCTCTTTTGGTACTGACTGCCGCGTGCTTATTTGTTGTTGCGAAAGCCTGTGAGAAGGTAATATAACAGGTTGGAGGTTTGATGGGTTCATGGAAAACGTTGAATCCATGTAACCAAATTGTACAGGTGTCTCCAATGTGTGATTTTCTGCATTTACGTTGTCTGAATTATTACATAAATTTGCCGTTGTCGGCTGGTTTTGGCAATATGGTTTAGTAGTGTTAGGCATTTCTTGCGTTGTTGTGGCTTGTGGTACAAATGTGTAAGGTGGCGTTTCAAACTGACGAGCTGCGGAAACTATATTTTGGTGTGCGGTTGCAATAGCCGAAGTAGGGAGTTGGATTTGATTATCTAACCACTCATGTACAGATCTGACAGCTGAGTGTTTATTAACTGATTGTGCGTCCTCGAAATCATCTACTGCTTGTTCGAGAATTTGGTATTTCTTTTTAATGAAATCTCTTTCAAGTTGTGTCTCTTCTTCTAGACGTCGTAGCTCAAGAGCTTGTCGGCGGGAGCGGGAAGCGGCCGAAGAGCCACTACGAATGGAAGAGGCAGAATCGATCGTGATTTGATGTTGTACCGTACAATTTTGGCAACTCCATGTAGGTTGGTCTTGATTGCTGCTGAGATTGACACATGGTAAATGAAAATTAAGATGGCACTTGCTGCATTTTATAAATTTTTCGTTGTCTGTGGACTTGTTGCAAATGTTACAGTTGTTCAGTGCAGGACTTAACTGAGTTGGTCGTTGACGACTTAGTGGTTGACCCTGTGAGGGAGTGGAAGGTTGCATTCTGTTAGGACTTACGTTTTAACACCCAAGATGATTCCTTCAAACGATCCGATGAGGCACATAAAAGAATTTTAATGTTGCGGGTGAAGCGGCCCAAGCTCAAGATAGCCAATGTAGATTATAAACACAAGTGTAAGAATTTTAGAAAACTTTAATTCTTTATTCTTACTCTTTAATATGTTTAAATTCCTAAAATTATAAATAAATTCATTATACAAACTTACATACTAAACTGCTGATATACTAACTTTTATGTATGGCTACTCCAAGCGAAGCTTCGTAATCCTTATGACCTGAACGAATGAATCTCTTAAATCTATGTAGGTGTTTTATATACTTATGTATGTGGTCTCGATTAAATATGGCCTCATAATTATACCGCGTGGAAAATTAAAAGGAATAATTGAACATTTTGCCATGCTCATCTCTCTACATATCGATAACAGTAATGTCATATTAGCGATTTATGAGTGGCGGTAACAGTAATGTCATATTAGCTATTTATGAGTGGCGGTAACAGTAATGTCATATTAGCGATTTATGAGTGGCGGTAACAACCATGGATAAAAAATTGAATTTCAGAGAGCATATTTTTCAAACATGTACTAAAGCCGTAAGATGTGGGAGAGCCCTCTTTCCTCTGCTAAATCGAAAATCATCCCTTAACCAGAAAAATAAGTTATTGCTTTATCGAATGTGTATTCGACCGATTATGACCTATGGATGTCAGGTGTGGTCTTCAAAATGCGTAAAAACCCACCCGAAAAAGCTTCGGATAATCCAAAATAAAATTTTGAAAATTATACATAGCCTACCCAGACGCTACGCTACACAGAAACTTTAAAGAAAAACTATTTGAAACTGTAATTTGTGAATTAAATCAAAGATTTGACCAACGCAACAGATTTTCAAACCATGATTTGATACGAAATTTGTAGTAATGTAATCTTCGCCAACTTCAGTCAGGAAGATGGCGTAAGATTCAATGCAAAAAATTTTTTTTTTATTAAATACAATATTGTATGTAGATATAAGGGTTTTAGCTATCTTTTTTCTCCGTAAAACATTATTATATTTTCAATGTTCTCCTATTTCCTTATAATAGTTTAATACTTGGTGCAATACTATTTAGTAAAATCTCAAAAACTGTATATATATAAAATATATTTTAAAATATTTGTATTGTATGATAATAGAAAATAAAAAATGAATGAATGAAAAAATATTTACTAATAAACTTGAACGATTCCTCATACAAAAATGTATTTTTCCAAAAATTCTTTAAAATGAAACCAATTTTGAAGAAATTGAAAATAGGTACTCTTGAAAATTTAGTGATGATTAAGCAAAACTCCAGTGGATGGCCCAGTTATTTATAAATGCTTTAACTGCACAAAAAGAGGTCTAAAAATGTTAACCATCGTGCTGACGACGCGCAGTGCCCTCTACGAAAAGAGTACGTTGAAATACGGTATAAGGCTTCCAACCGTAAAAGACCGCAAAGAAGTAATTTTCCCAAATATAATATAGTCACCTCATTGGAGAAAGGAATTTCTCAATCCAAAGGAAAACCAGGTAACAATGAAAAATTATCGTATGCCGAAATGGCCAGTGCTAATCACCATTTTGATGAAAGCA
Source organism: Epicampocera succincta (assembly GCA_932526305.1). NCBI lineage: Eukaryota > Metazoa > Arthropoda > Insecta > Diptera > Tachinidae > Epicampocera > Epicampocera succincta. Next base: position 42,709,878 of record OW052036.1, read on the forward strand.
ATAATATCTCTAATGAACAATTATTAGACATATATTTTGAAGCTATCGATGCACTAGAAAAGTGCAAAACCAAGTACGACAAAATGAGGGTACTTGGAAACATGCTTAGACATGTCATATAATCAAGCAGAATGTTACCTTAAAGTTATGCACTGGAATGCCCAAGGTATAACTAACCCAGCGACACAACTGGAATTAGAAAACCTCATTCGGGAAAAACAAATAGATATAATTTCAATTAATGAAACGTTTCTTAAACCAAATCACAGATTTAAACTGGCAAATTATAAAATCTATAGAGAAGATCGCAGCAGCCATGGTGGGGGAGTTCTCATAGCCATAAAAAACTCTATACCACATGAGAAATTAATAAAATATTCCACCTTATCTATTGAAAACATATCAATTTCAATCAAAATTAATAACAAAATAATAAGATTTAAGTCAGCCTACTGTCCAAGATTCACACCAAGCTTCGGTAATGACCTTGACAAAATCACAGAGACTACACACGAATTTATTTTCGGTGACTTTAATGCCAAACACACAACGTGGGGTTGCTTACAAAATAATTCAGCAGGCAATTATCTCTTTAACCATCAACTTGGCTCTCATTATTATACATATGCTCCCAGCTCTTCCTCTAGATTTAGCCAAAACGTTATAGCCAGACAATCCTCCGTAGTCGATATTATGTTAACAAACTCAGCTCTACGCTCATCACGGAAACGTTTCCGGAATCACTTAACTCAGATCACGTTCCAATGATTTGTAAGATATATGGCTCGGTAGTTGAAACCACAACCAAGGTCCCATTATATAAAATGGCCAACTGGAAGACAATAAGCAAAAGGGTAGATGACGACTTAAAAAATAATAACTTACATTCATTTGTTATCACAGAACTAAACATCGAATCAGCCTTTGAAGGTATAACGTCTATTTTGCAGGAAGCGTCCAGAAGAATCCCCATGGGTGAGAAACAAATATGGCAAAGAAAAATTTCCGACTTAAGTCTGTATTTAATTGGCCAAAGAAATAGATACAGACGAAAATTGCAAAGATGTTATATTCCATCAGAACGTAATCAAATATTCAAATATTGGCTATACTGAAACAGCTGACTTTGTTTATAAATTTTCATATCACAGAAGACAGGAATAACAGCTGGTATCAGTTTTTGCAAAAACTGCCACCAGGTAATAAAAAGTTCTGGAAATTAACTAAAGCACTAAAGCAATAAAAAGCAAATAATCAACACTTGACAAGTTAACGGTAGATGGCGCCACTATATATAATAATAAAGAAAAAGCAAATATTATTGCACATGCTTTCGAAAATATCCATGCAACTACGAGCAATTTAACATCAATTTATGATCGTAAAGTATCAAAACACATTACATGGTTAAGCAATTAAATTATCACTGATATTATACAAGAGTACAATACAACGAAAAATGAAGTTAAATTCTTTGTTCATACTTTACATACCTCAAAAGCTCCTGGTATCGATGGCATTAATGCTATAGTACTTAAAAACATGTCAGATTCATTTTTCAAAATCATAACAAAACTTTTTAATTGGTGCTTAAAAAATGGATATTTTCCAAAAATATTTAAGAATGCCAAAGTTGTAGCTATACTGAAAGCAGGTAAAGATGCCAAGTGTCCAAAAAATTAACGGCCTATTAGTATGTTAAACACACTGGATAAAGTCTTTGAAAAAATAATATTGAAAAGGCTTCATGAATTCACGGAAAATCATGGTATATTACAGAATGAACAGTTTGGGTTCAGAAAAGATCACTCCACAGTTCATCAAGTTAAAAGAATAGTAAACCTTATCCAAAGCAACAAAAACAATAGAAGGAGCACGGGAGTAGTACTGCTAGACATTGAAAAAGCCTTTGATTCCATATGGCGTAATGGTTTAATTTATAAACTAAAAACTTTTGGATATCCTGTCTACATACAAAAACTCTCTCATAAAAACTAAAAACTATTTCGAAAAATGGAAAATTAAAATGAATGATTTAAAAACACAAGCAATTATATTCCCCTTTAATAAATCGCCAAAACGAACACCTAGTATAGAATTTTCTATTCAGTGCATATAAGTACAGGACTGAGTAAAATATTTAGGAATTACCCTGAATAAAAACACCTGTTACTTATTTAAAAAATTTCAAAAAAATGATAAAATTTTTTTTATGGAAAATTAGAAATCTCGACTTTCATATTTATTAAAATTACTCCCATGTGTTATTCAAAAATTTTCAAGAAAAAGAGTACAAAATTGTTCATGCAAAATTAGAAATCTCGGCGTTTGAATTTGTAAAAATGCACCCGTGTCGTATTCAAAAATGTTCAAGAAAAAGTATAGAACATTTTTTATTGCAAAATTAGAAATCTCGGCTTTTATATTCACAAAAATTACACCCGTGACTTATTCAAACATTTTGAAGAAAAAGTGTTAAAATATGGTCATGCAAAATTAAAAATTTTGGCTTTCCACAAATTTCAAGAAAAATTATAAGTTATCAATAATGCGCTTAAAAAATGTTTGGAAAAATATATTTTTGTATGAGGAATGGTTTAAGCTTATCAGTAAATATATGAATATTACCTCTATATAAAATGTTTAAAAAAGTAATTTTATTGCGAAATTATAAAAATCTGCACAAATTTCCCGATAGTGCTCTTTTCAATTCTTTTAAAACTCTTTTCATTTGAAAGATTTTATGAAAACATACATTTTTAAATGAGGAGTGGTTTTAAATGAGAAGTGGTTTAAGTTTATCAATAAATTAATAAAAATTACTTCTTTATGAAATGTTTAAGAAAGTGACTCCGGATATATTAATTTCGTTGCAAAATTATAAAAATCTTCACTAAGTTATCAATTGATCAATTCTTTTCAAATTGTGTGATTTGAATGAATGTTTGAAAAAACAATTTTTGTATGAGGTGTAGTTCAAATAAAAAAAATTTATTAAAATAAATATATGAATATAACTTTCATATGAAGCTTTGAATTGAAAAGCAGTAAGTTTTTAACAGTGCTCTTTTCAATTCCTTTAAAATTGTTTTCATTTCAAAGAATGTTTGAAAAAATACATTTTTAAATGAGAAGTGGTTTAAGTTTATCAATAAATTAATAAAAATTACTTCCTTATGAAATGTTTACGAAAGTGACTGTATCTCCGGAAATATTAATTTCGTTGCGAAATTATAAAAATCTTCACTAAGTTATCAATAGTGCTCTTTTCAATTCCTTTAAAATTGTTTTCATTTGAAAGAATGTTTGAAAAAATACATTTTTAAATGAGAAGTGGTTTAAGTTTATCAATAAATTAATAAAAATTACGTCCCTATGAAATGTTTACGAAAGTGACTGTATCTCCGCAAATATTAATTTCATTGCGAAATTATTAAAATCTTCACCAAGTTATCGTTTCAATTCTTTTTAAATTGTTTGATTTGAAAGAATGTTTGAAAAGACAATTTTTGTATGAAGACTAGTTCAAATAAAAAAAAATGTATTAACATAAATATATGAATATTACTTTCATATGAATATTTGAATTGAAAAGCACTAAGTTATTAACAGTGCTCTTTTCAATTCCTTTAAAATTGTTTTCATTTGAAAGAGTTTTTGAAAAAATACATTTTTGTATGAGGAGTGGTTCAAGTTTATCAGTAAATATATGAATATTACTTCTTTATGAAATGTTTAAGAAAGTGACTGTATCTACGGAAATATTAATTTCATTGCGAAATTATAAAAATCTTCACTAAGATTCACAATCAATAGTGCTCCTTTCAATTCTTTAAAAACTGTTTTGACTTTAAAGAATGTTTGGAAAAATACATTTTTGTATGAGGAATGGTATAAAAACCGAGATTTCTAATTTTTCATTAAACATTTTTACAATTTTCCTTGAAATTTTTTAAATAAGTAACACCTGTTACGGTTATATATATAATAAAGCTGCAATTTCTTAGCTTTCCTCATGCAAAAATGTATTTTTCCAAACATTCTTTATATTTATATTATAATATATTTATTATTTATTCATATTTTTTAAAAATTCTTTCAAATTAAAATAATTTTGAAAGAATTCAAAAGAGCACAGTTGCTAACTTAGTGAAGCTTTTTATAATTACGTAATGAAATTAATATTTCCGGAGATACAGTCACTTTCTTAAACATTTCATAAAGAAGTAATATTCATATATTTACTGATAAACTTGAACCATTCCTCATACAAAAATTTATTTTTCCAAACATTCTTTCAAATCAAAAAAATTTTGAACGAATTTAGAAGCGCATTATTGATAACTTATACTTTTTCTTGAAATTTTTGGAAAGCCAAAATTTTTAATTTTGCATAATCATATTTTAACACTTTTTCTTCAAAATGTTTGAATAAGTCACGGGTATAATTTTTATGAATATAAAAGCCGAAAATTTTTGAAAACGACATGGGTGTAATTTTTACAAATTCAAAAGCCGATATTTCTAATTTTGCATGAAAACTTTTGTACACTTTTTCTTTAAAATTTTTCCATAAAAAATTTCTATAATCTTTCTTGAAATTTTTGGAAAAAGTCACGGGTCTAATTTATTTATATAATAAAACTGCAATTTCTAATTTTTCCTCATGCAAAAATGTATTTTTCCAAATATGTATTTTTTTAAAAATTCTTTCAAATTAAAATAATTTTGAAAGAATTCAAAAGAGCACTGTTGCTAACTTAGTGAAGCTTTTTATAGTTTCGCAATGAAATTAATATTTCCGTAGATACAGTCACTTTCTTAATCACTTTCATAAAGAAGTAATATTTATATATTTACTGATAAACTTGAACCACTCCTCATACAAAAATGTATTTTTCCAAACATTGTTTCAAATCAAAAAAAATTTGAACGAATTGAAAAGCGCATAATTGTTAACTTAGTGGAGGTTTTTATAATTTCACAATGAAATTAATATTTCCGGAGCTGCAGTCACTTTCTTAAACATTTCAAACGGAAGTAATATTCATATATTTATTGATAAGCTTGAACCGCTTGTCATAAAAATATGTATTTTTTTAAAAATTCTTTCAAATTAAAATAATTTTAAAAGAATTGAAAAGAGCACTGTTAAAAACTTACTGCTTTTCAATTCAAAGCTTCATATGAAAGTTATATTCATATATTTATTTTAATAATTTTTTTTTTATTTGAACTACTCCTCATACAAAAATTATTGTTTCAAACATTCATTCAAATCACACAATTTGAAAAGAATTGATCAATTGATAACTTAGTGAAGATTTTTGTAATTTCGCAACGAAATTAATATATCCGGAGTCACTTTCTTAAACATTTCATAAAGAAGTAATTTTTATTAATTTATTGATAAACTTAAACCACTTCTCATTTAAAACCACTTCTCATTTAAAAATGTATGTTTTCATAAAATCTTTCAAATGAAAAGAGTTTTAAAAGAATTGAAAAGAGCACTATCGGGAAATTTGTGCAGATTTTTATAATTTCGCAATAAAATTACTTTTTTAAACATTTTATATAGAGGTAATATTCATATATTTACTGATAAGCTTAAACCATTCCTCATACAAAAATATATTTTTCCAAACATTTTTTAAGCGCATTATTGATAACTTATAATTTTTCTTGAAATTTGTGGAAAGCCAAAATTTTTAATTTTGCATGACCATATTTTAACACTTTTTCTTCAAAATGTTTGAATAAGTCACGGGTGTAATTTTTGTGAATATAAAAGCCGAGATTTCTAATTTTGCAATAAAAAATGTTCTATACTTTTTCTTGAACATTTTTGAATACGACACGGGTGCATTTTTACAAATTCAAACGCCGAGATTTCTAATTTTGCATGAACAATTTTGTACTTTTTTTCTTGAAAATTTTTGAATAACACATGGGAGTAATTTTAATAAATATGAAAGTCGAGATTTCTAATTTTCCATAAAAAAAATTTTATCATTTTTTTGAAATTTTTTAAATAAGTAACAGGTGTTTTTATTCAGGGTAATTCCTAAATATTTTACTGAGTCCTGTACTTATATGTTTTTGTCGTAAAAATTATCTTTTCAAACATTCTTTCAAATCAAACAATTTAAAAAGAATTGAAAAGAGCACTATCGATAACTTGGTGAAGATTTTTATAATGTCGCAATGAAAGTAATATTACCGGACATACAGGCACTTTTTTAACATTTCATATAGAAGTAATATTCATATATTTACTAATAGACACAACGTTGGCAACACTGCTAGCATACAGACGTGTTTTTAATTATCAGCTGTGAATTTTCTTATAAAAACTTTAAGTTTAAATATTTTTTGTTAATTTTCATTTATCTGGGTGTGAAATGACGACCAAAAGAAAGAAGTTTTTGGGGGAATAACCCCAAATACAAGCTACCGAAGTCAGGAAATAGATTTCAGGTGCTATCCGATATGGATGATATCTCAAGCGATGAAGAACCTGAGATAAAGAAGGACGTGGTAAAAGTGCCTCCAATTGTTGTTGACAGCAGTCATGGCCTTACATCGGTAATGAAATGCTTGGGAAAACCGTACAAGTACAAAAGGATTTCGATTGGAACAAAGGTAATACCAAATTCTAAAACTGATCTTGACGTCGCTGTTGCAAAGTTGAAGGCAGATGGTATGAAATTCTACACACATCCTGTTAAAGACAATAAAACGTTTAAGTTAATGCTATTTGGTTTACCGTAAATTGACACAAAGTCAATTGTAGATGAATTGAAGCAAAAGTTCAACATTGAGCTTGAGAATATAAAGGAGGTAGAAACATCCAGAACAACAGTAGATGATGCTCTGTACATGTTGGAATTTAAAAAAGAGCATGTCACTAAACGTGAGGTAATCAAAATAAAATATGTGTATGATGTAGTAGTGCATTGGCGAAACCCTCTCCGACGATCTAGAGGATCAACGCAATGTACGAAATGTCCAATGTACGGTCACGGATCTGCTAATTGCCATAGAGCCTCAGCGTGCTTACGATACGGCGGAACTCACGAGTTAGCTAATTGTCTATTAAGCATTTCAAAAGTCGAAATTCGGAAAATGTCTACTATTTAAAAAAAACACACTGTTGCGACTTTTGAATATTGGACATTCATAGAAATGGCCTGTGGAGTGTTCTCCAATAATTTTTTTCGCCCATCACCGACCATTTTCGGGAAAAGGAGCAGTCTTTTTTAAAATTTCAAAAGTCGAAATTTGGAAAAATGTCGCCTATTTTCAAAAAACACACTTTTGCGACTTTTGAATATTGGACATTCATAGAAATGGCCGGAAGAGTGTTCCCAAATAATGTTTAAAACGCACATATTACCATTTCAGTTTTATGGCAAAAACTTTTTTTGCGCCTCTTTACCTATAAAAATTTTGCTGGGTGTATATTTTGTTCCCAGGGCTGGTCCAGGAAGTGACAACTGGTGCGCTGAAATGGTACATGTGTCGTATTCAAAAATGTTCAAGAAAAAGTATAGAACATTTTTTATTGCAAAATTAGAAATCTCGGCTTTTATATTCACAAAAATTACACCCGTGACTTATTCAAACATTTTGAAGAAAAAGTGTTAAAATATGGTCATGCAAAATTAAAAATTTTGGCTTTCCACAAATTTCAAGAAAAATTATAAGTTATCAATAATGCGCTTAAAAAATGTTTGGAAAAATATATTTTTGTATGAGGAATGGTTTAAGCTTATCAGTAAATATATGAATATTACCTCTATATAAAATGTTTAAAAAAGTAATTTTATTGCGAAATTATAAAAATCTGCACAAATTTACCGATAGTGCTCTTTTCAATTCTTTTAAAACTCTTTTCATTTGAAAGATTTTATGAAAACATACATTTTTAAATGAGGAGTGGTTTTAAATGAGAAGTGGTTTAAGTTTATCAATAAATTAATAAAAATTACTTCTTTATGAAATGTTTAAGAAAGTGACTCCGGATATATTAATTTCGTTGCAAAATTATAAAAATCTTCACTAAGTTATCAATTGATCAATTCTTTTCAAATTGTGTGATTTGAATGAATGTTTGAAAAAACAATTTTTGTATGAGGTGTAGTTCAAATAAAAAAAATTTATTAAAATAAATATATGAATATAACTTTCATATGAAGCTTTGAATTGAAAAGCAGTAAGTTTTTAACAGTGCTCTTTTCAATTCCTTTAAAATTGTTTTCATTTCAAAGAATGTTTGAAAAAATACATTTTTAAATGAGAAGTGGTTTAAGTTTATCAATAAATTAATAAAAATTACGTCCCTATGAAATGTTTACGAAAGTGACTGTATCTCCGCAAATATTAATTTCATTGCGAAATTATTAAAATCTTCACCAAGTTATCGTTTCAATTCTTTTTAAATTGTTTGATTTGAAAGAATGTTTGAAAAGACAATTTTTGTATGAAGACTAGTTCAAATAAAAAAAAATGTATTAACATAAATATATGAATATTACTTTCATATGAATATTTGAATTGAAAAGCACTAAGTTATTAACAGTGCTCTTTTCAATTCCTTTAAAATTGTTTTCATTTGAAAGAGTTTTTGAAAAAAGACATTTTTGTATGAGGAGTGGTTCAAGTTTATCAGTAAATATATGAATATTACTTCTTTATGAAATGTTTAAGAAAGTGACTGTATCTACGGAAATATTAATTTCATTGCGAAATTATAAAAATCACTAAGATTCACAATCAATAGTGCTCCTTTCAATTCTTTAAAAATTGTTTTGACTTTAAAGAATGTTTGGAAAAATACATTTTTGTATGAGGAATGGTATAAAAACCGAGATTTCTAATTTTTCATTAAACATTTTTACAATTTTCCTTGAAATTTTTTAAATAAGTAACACCTGTTACGGTTATATATATAATAAAGCTGCAATTTCTTAGCTTTCCTCATGCAAAAATGTATTTTTCCAAACATTCTTTATATTTATATTATAATATATTTATTATTTATTCATATTTTTTAAAAATTCTTTCAAATTAAAATAATTTTGAAAGAATTCAAAAGAGCACAGTTGCTAACTTAGTGAAGCTTTTTATAATTACGTAATGAAATTAATATTTCCGGAGATACAGTCACTTTCTTAAACATTTCATAAAGAAGTAATATTCATATATTTACTGATAAACTTGAACCATTCCTCATACAAAAATTTATTTTTCCAAACATTCTTTCAAATCAAAAAAATTTTGAACGAATTTAGAAGCGCATTATTGATAACTTATACTTTTTCTTGAAATTTTTGGAAAGCCAAAATTTTTAATTTTGCATAATCATATTTTAACACTTTTTCTTCAAAATGTTTGAATAAGTCACGGGTATAATTTTTATGAATATAAAAGCCGAACATTTTTGAAAACGACATGGGTGTAATTTTTACAAATTCAAAAGCCGATATTTCTAATTTTGCATGAAAACTTTTGTACACTTTTTCTTTAAAATTTTTCCATAAAAAATTTCTATAATCTTTCTTGAAATTTTTGGAAAACGTCACGGGTCTAATTTATTTATATAATAAAACTGCAATTTCTAATTTTTCCTCATGTAAAAATGTATTTTTCCAAATATGTATTTTTTTAAAAATTCTTTCAAATTAAAATAATTTTGAAAGAATTCAAAAGAGCACTGTTGCTAACTTAGTGAAGCTTTTTATAGTTTCGCAATGAAATTAATATTTCCGTAGATACAGTCACTTTCTTAATCACTTTCATAAAGAAGTAATATTTATATATTTACTGATAAACTTGAACCACTCCTCATACAAAAATGTATTTTTCCAAACATTGTTTCAAATCAAAAAAAATTTGAACGAATTGAAAAGCGCATAATTGTTAACTTAGTGGAGGTTTTTATAATTTCACAATGAAATTAATATTTCCGGAGCTGCAGTCACTTTCTTAAACATTTCAAACGGAGGTAATATTCATATATTTATTGATAAGCTTGAACCGCTTGTCATAAAAATATGTATTTTTTTAAAAATTCTTTCAAATTAAAATAATTTTAAAAGAATTGAAAAGAGCACTGTTAAAAACTTACTGCTTTTCAATTCAAAGCTTCATATGAAAGTTATATTCATATATTTATTTTAATAATTTTTTTTTTTATTTGAACTACTCCTCATACAAAAATTATTGTTTCAAACATTCATTCAAATCACACAATTTGAAAAGAATTGATCAATTGATAACTTAGTGAAGATTTTTGTAATTTCGCAACGAAATTAATATATCCGGAGTCACTTTCTTAAACATTTCATAAAGAAGTAATTTTTATTAATTTATTGATAAACTTAAACCACTTCTCATTTAAAACCACTTCTCATTTAAAAATGTATGTTTTCATAAAATCTTTCAAATGAAAAGAGTTTTAAAAGAATTGAAAAGAGCACTATCGGGAAATTTGTGCAGATTTTTATAATTTCGCAATAAAATTACTTTTTTAAACATTTTATATAGAGGTAATATTCATATATTTACTGATAAGCTTAAACCATTCCTCATACAAAAATATATTTTTCCAAACATTTTTTAAGCGCATTATTGATAACTTATAATTTTTCTTGAAATTTGTGGAAAGCCAAAATTTTTAATTTTGCATGACCATATTTTAACACTTTTTCTTCAAAATGTTTGAATAAGTCACGGGTGTAATTTTTGTGAATATAAAAGCCGAGATTTCTAATTTTGCAATAAAAAATGTTCTATACTTTTTCTTGAACATTTTTGAATACGACACGGGTGCATTTTTACAAATTCAAACGCCGAGATTTCTAATTTTGCATGAACAATTTTGTACTTTTTTTCTTGAAAATTTTTGAATAACACATGGGAGTAATTTTAATAAATATGAAAGTCGAGATTTCTAATTTTCCATAAAAAAAATTTTATCATTTTTTTGAAATTTTTTAAATAAGTAACAGGTGTTTTTATTCAGGGTAATTCCTAAATATTTTACTGAGTCCTGTACTTATATGTTTTTGTCGTAAAAATTGTCTTTTCAAACATTCTTTCAAATCAAACAATTTAAAAAGAATTGAAAAGAGCACTATCGATAACTTGGTGAAGATTTTTATAATGTCGCAATGAAAGTAATATTACCGGACATACAGGCACTTTTTTAACATTTCATATAGAAGTAATATTCATATATTTACTAATAGACACAACGTTGGCAACACTGCTAGCATACAGACGTGTTTTTAATTATCAGCTGTGAATTTTCTTATAAAAACTTTAAGTTTAAATATTTTTTGTTAATTTTCATTTATCTGGGTGTGAAATGACGACCAAAAGAAAGAAGTTTTTGGGGGAATAACCCCAAATACAAGCTACCGAAGTCAGGAAATAGATTTCAGGTGCTATCCGATATGGATGATATCTCAAGCGATGAAGAACCTGAGATAAAGAAGGACGTGGTAAAAGTGCCTCCAATTGTTGTTGACAGCAGTCATGGCCTTACATCGGTAATGAAATGCTTGGGAAAACCGTACAAGTACAAAAGGATTTCGATTGGAACAAAGGTAATACCAAATTCTAAAACTGATCTTGACGTCGCTGTTGCAAAGTTGAAGGCAGATGGTATGAAATTCTACACACATCCTGTTAAAGACAATAAAACGTTTAAGTTAATGCTATTTGGTTTACCGTAAATTGACACAAAGTCAATTGTAGATGAATTGAAGCAAAAGTTCAACATTGAGCTTGAGAATATAAAGGAGGTAGAAACATCCAGAACAACAGTAGATGATGCTCTGTACATGTTGGAATTTAAAAAAGAGCATGTCACTAAACGTGAGGTAATCAAAATAAAATATGTGTATGATGTAGTAGTGCATTGGCGAAACCCTCTCCGACGATCTAGAGGATCAACGCAATGTACGAAATGTGCAATGTACGGTCACGGATCTCCTAATTGCCATAGAGCCTCAGCGTGCTTACGATACGGCGGAACTCACGAGTTAGCTAATTGTCTATTAAGCATTTCAAAAGTCGAAATTCGGAAAATGTCTACTATTTAAAAAAAACACACTGTTGCGACTTTTGAATATTGGACATTCATAGAAATGGCCTGTGGAGTGTTCTCCAATAATTTTTTTCGCCCATCACCGACCATTTTCGGGAAAAGGAGCAGTCTTTTTTAAAATTTCAAAAGTCGAAATTTGGAAAAATGTCGCCTATTTTCAAAAAACACACTTTTGCGACTTTTGAATATTGGACATTCATAGAAATGGCCGGAAGAGTGTTCCCAAATAATGTTTAAAACGCACATATTACCATTTCAGTTTTATGGCAAAAACTTTTTTCGCGCCTCTTTACCTATAAAAATTTTGCTGGGTGTATATTTTGTTCCCAGGGCTGGTCCAGGAAGTGACAACTGGTGCGCTGAAATGGTACATGTGTCTACTACAAAATATCAAAAATCTTTAGACGCACATATTACCATTTCAATTTTATGGCTAAAAACTTTTTTCGCACTTTTTTTACTACAAAAAGGTTCCTGGTTTGTATTTCGTCCCCAGGACCGAGCCAAGAAATTACAACTGGTGCGCTTAAATGTGTCCACTATAAAATATCAAAAATTTTTAGACGCACATGTTATTATTTCAGTTTTACAGCCAAACACTTTTTTCGCGCATTTTTCACTACAAAAAGGTTGCTGGGTTTGTATTTCGTTCCCAGGGCCGAAATAGAAAAGGCAACTGGTGTGTTGGAATGGTAAATGCGTTCACTATTTAATATTAAAAAGCCTAAAACGCACATATTACCATTTCAGTTTTATGGTCAAAAACTTTTTTCGCGCCTTTTTCAGTGCAAAAAGGTTGCTGGGTTTGTATTTCGTTCCCAGGGCCGAAATAGAAAAGGCAACTGGTGCGTTGGAATGGTAAATGCGTTCACTATAAAATAATAAAAAGCCTAAAACGCACATATTACCATTTCAGTTTTATGGTCAAAAACTTTTTTCGCGCCTTTTTCACTACAAAAAGGTTGCTGGGTTTGTATTTCGTTCCCAGGGCCGAAATAGAAAAGGCAACTGGTGCGTTGGAATGGTAAATGCGTTCACTATAAAATAATAAAAAGCCCAAAACGCACATATTACCATTTCAGTTTTATGGTCAAAAACTTTTTTCGCGCCTTTTTCAGTACAAAAAGGTTGCTGGGTTTGTATTTCGTTCCCAGGGCCGAACCAGGATGTGGAAATTAGTGCGCTGGAATGTAACATGTGTCCACTATAAAATATTAAAAATTCTTAGACGCACATGTTACTATTTCAGTTTTATGGCCAAAAACTTTTTTCGCGCCTTTTTCACTACAAAAAGGTTGCTGGGTTTGTATTTCGTTCCCAGGGCCGAACCAGGATGTGGAAACTAGTGCGCTGGAATGTTACATGTGTCCACTATAAAATATTAAAAATTTTTAGACGCACATGTTATTATTTCAGTTTTACAGCCAAAAACTTTTTTCGCGCATTTTTTACTACAAAAAGTTTTGCTAGGTTTGTATTTCGTTCCCAGAGCCGAGCCAAGAAATAACAACCGGTGCGCTGAAATGGTACATGTGTCCACCATAAAATATCAAAAATTCTTAGACGCGCATATTACCATTTCAGTTTTATGGCCAAAAACTTTTTTCGCGCCTTTTTCACTACAAAGAGGTTGCTGAGTTTGTATTTCGTTCCCAGGGCCGAAATAGAAAAGGCAACTGGTGCGTTGGAATGGTACATATGCCCACCATAAAATATCAAAAATTCTTAGACGCACATATTACCTTTTCAGTTTTATGGCCAAAAACTTTTTCGCGCCTTTTTCACTACAAAGAGGTTGCTGAGTTTGTATTTCGTTCCTAGGGCCGAAATAGAAAAGGCAACTGGTGCGTTGGAATGGTAAATGCGTTCACTATAAAATAATAAAATGCCTAAAACGCACATATTACCATTTCAGTTTTATAGCCAAAAACTTTTTTCGCGCCTTTTTCACTACAAAAAGTTTGCTGGGTTTGTATTTCGTCCCTAGGGCCGAACCAGGAAATAACAACTGGTGCGCTGGAATGGTACATGTGTCCACTATAAAATATTAAAAAGCTTAAAACGCACATATTACCATTTCAGTTTTATGGCGAAAACTTTTTTCGCGCCTTTTTACCTATAAAAAGTTTGCTGGGTTTGTATTTCGTCCCTAGGGCCGAACCAGTAAGTTGCAACTCGTGCGCTGGAATGGTAAAGGTGTTCACTCTAAAATCTTAAAAAGCCTAAAACGCACATTTCAGTTTTATGGCCAAAAACTTTTTTCGCGCCTTTTTGCCTATAAAAATTTTGCTTGGTGTATATTTTGTTCCCAGGGCTGATCCAGGAAGTGCCAACTGGTGCGCTGAAATGGTACATGTGTCCACTATAAAATATCAAAAATCTTTTGACGCACATATTACCATTTCAATTTTATGGCTAAACACTTTTTTCGCACTTTTTTCACTACAAAAAGATTCCTGGTTTGTATTTCGTCCCCAGCACCGAGCCAAGAAATTACAACTGGTGCGCTGAAATGGTACATGTGTCCACTATAATATATCAAACATTTTTAGACGCACATGTTATTATTTTAGTTTTACAGCCAAACACATTTTTCGCGCATTTTTCACTACAAATAGTTTGCTGGGTTTGTATTTCGTCCCTAGGGCCGAAACAGAAAGTGGCAACTGGTGCGCTGGAATGGTACATGTGTCCACTATAAAAGATTAAAAAGCCTAAAACGCACATATTACCATTTAAGTTTTATGGCCAAAAACTTTTTTCGCGCCTTTTTCACTACAAAAAGGTTGCTGGGTTTGTATTTCGTTCCCAGGGCCGAACCAGGATGTGGAAACTAGTGCGCTGGAATGTTACATGTGTCCACTATAAAATATTAAAAATTCTTAGACGAACATGTTACTATTTCAGTTTTATGGCCAAAAACTTTTTTCGCGCCTTTTTCACTACAAAAAGGTTGCTGGGTTTGTATTTCGTTCCCAGGGCCGAACCAGGATGTGGAAACTAGTGCGCTATAATGTTACATCTGTCCAATATAAAATATTAAAAATTTTTAGACGCACATGTTACTATTTCAGTTTTATGGCCAAAAACTTTTTTCGCGCCTTTTTCACTACAAAAAGGTTGCTGGGTTTGTATATCGTTTCCAGGGCCGAACCAGGATGTGGAAACTAGTGCGCTGGAATGTTACATGTGTCCACCATAAAATATCAAAAATTCTTAGACGCACATATTACCATTTCAGTTTTATGGCCAAAAACTTTTTTCGCGCCTTTTTCACTACAAAGAGGTTGCTGAGTTTGTATTTCGTTCCCAGGGCCGAAATAGAAAAGGCAACTGAAGCGTTGGAATGGTACATATGTCCACCATAAAATATCAAAAAGTCTTAGACGCACATATTACCATTTCAGTTTTACAGCCAAAAACTCTTTTCGCGCATTTTTTACTACAAAAAGTTTTGCTAGGTTTGTATTTCGTTCCCAGGGCCGAACCAGGATGTGGAAACTAGTGCGCTGGAATGTTCCATGTGTCCACCATAAAATATCAAAAATTCTTAGACGCACATATTACCATTTCAGTTTTATGGCCAAAAACTTTTTTCGCGCCTTTTTCACTACAAAGAGGTTGCTGAGTTTGTATTTCGTTCCCAGGGCCGAAATAGAAAAGGCAACTGGTGCGTTGGAATGGTACATATGTCCACCATAAAATATCAAAAATTCTTGGACGCACATATTACCTTTTCAGTTTTATGGCCAAAAACTTTTTCGCGCCTTTTTCACTACAAAGAGGTTGCTGAGTTTGTCTTTCGTTCCTAGGGCCGAAATAGAAAAGGCAACTGGTGCGTTGGAATGGTACATGTGTCCACCAAAAAATATCAAAAATCTTAGTGCGCTGAAATGGTACATGTGTCCACTATAAAATATCAAAAATTTTTAGACGCACATGTTATTATTTCAGTTTTACAGCCAAACACTTTTTTCGCGCCTTTTTCACTACAAAAAGGTTGCTGGGTTTGTATTTCGTTCCCAGAGCCGAGCCAGGATGTGGAAACTAGTGCGCTGGAATGTTACATCTGTCCAATATAAAATATTAAAAATTCTTAGACGCACATGTTACTATTTCAGTTTTATGGCCAAAAACTTTTTTCGCGCCTTTTTCACTACAAAGAGGTTGCTGAGTTTGTATTTCGTTCCTAGGGCCGAAATAGAAAAGGCAACTGGTGCGTTGGAATGGTACATGTGTCCACCAAAAAATATCAAAAATCTTAGTGCGCTGAAATGGTACATGTGTCCACTATAAAATATCAAAAATTTTTAGACGCACATGTTATTATTTCAGTTTTACAGCCAAACACTTTTTTCGCGCCTTTTTCACTACAAAAAGGTTGCTGGGTTTGTATTTCGTTCCCAGAGCCGAGCCAGGATGTGGAAACTAGTGCGCTGGAATGTTACATCTGTCCAATATAAAATATCAAAAATTCTTAGACGCACATATTACCATTTCAGTTTTATGGCCAAAAACTTTTTTCGCGCCTTTTTCACTACAAAGAGGTTGCTGAGTTTGTATTTCGTTCCCAGGGCCGAAAAAGAAAAGGCAACTGGTGCGTTGGAATGGTACATATGTCCACCATAAAATATCAAAAATTCTTGGACGCACATATTACCTTTTCAGTTTTATGGCCAAAAACTTTTTCGCGCCTTTTTCACTACAAAGAGGTTGCTGAGTTTGTCTTTCGTTCCTAGGGCCGAAATAGAAAAGGCAACTGGTGCGTTGGAATGGTACATGTGTCCACCAAAAAATATCAAAAATCTTAGTGAGCTGAAATGGTACATGTGTCCACTATAAAATATCAAACATTTTTAGACGCACGTGTTATTATTTTAGTTTTACAGCCAAACACTTTTTTCGCGCATTTTTCACTACAAAAAGTTTGCTGGGTTTGTATTTCGTCCCTAGGGCCGAAACAGAAAGTGGCAACTGGTGCGCTGGAATGGTACATCTGTCCAATATAAAATATTAAAAATTCTTAGACGCACATTTTACTATTTCAGTTTTATGGCCAAAAACTTTTTTCGCGCCTTTTTCACTACAAAGAGGTTGCTGAGTTTGTATTTCGTTCCTAGGGCTGAAATAGAAAAGGCAACTGGTGCGTTGGAATGGTACATGTGTCCACCAAAAAATATCAAAAATCTTAGTGCGCTGAAATGGTACATGTGTCCACTATAAAATATCAAACATTTTTAGACGCACATGTTATTATTTTAGTTTTACAGCCAAACACTTTTTTCGCGCCTTTTTCACTACAAAAAGGTTGCTGGGTTTGTATTTCGTTCCCAGAGCCGAGCCAGGATGTGGAAACTAGTGCGCTGGAATGTTACATCTGTCCAATATAAAATATTAAAAATTCTTAGACGCACATGTTACTATTTCAGTTTTATGGCCAAAAACTTTTTTCGCGCCTTTTTCACTACAAAAAGGTTGCTGGGTTTGAATTTCGTTCCCAGGGCCGAACCAAGATGTGGAAACTAGTGCGCTGGAATGTTACATGTGTCCACTATAAAATATTAAAAATTCTTAGACGCACATGTTACTATTTCAGTTTTATGGCCAAAAACTTTTTTCGCGCCTTTTTCACTACAAAAAGGTTGCTGGGTTTGTATTTCGTTCCCAGGGCGGAACCAGGATGTGGAAACTAGTGCGCTGGAATGTTCCATGTGTCCACCATAAAATATCAAAAATTCTTAGACGCACATATTACCATTTCAGTTTTATGGCCAAAAACTTTTTTCGCGCCTTTTTCACTACAAAGAGGTTGCTGAGTTTGTATTTCGTTCCCAGGGCCGAAATAGAAAAGGCAACTGGTGCGTTGGAATGGTACATATGTCCACCATAAAATATCAAAAATTCTTGGACGCACATATTACCTTTTCAGTTTTATGGCCAAAAACTTTTTCGCGCCTTTTTCACTACAAAGAGGTTGCTGAGTTTGTCTTTCGTTCCTAGGGCCGAAATAGAAAAGGCAACTGGTGCGTTGGAATGGTACATGTGTCCACCAAAAAATATCAAAAATCTTAGTGCGCTGAAATGGTACATGTGTCCACTATAAAATATCAAAAATTTTTAGACGCACATGTTATTATTTCAGTTTTACAGCCAAACACTTTTTTCGCGCCTTTTTTACTACAAAAAGTTTGCTGGGTTTGTATTTCGTTCCTAGGGCCGAACCAGGAAGTGGCAACTGGTGCGCTGGAATGGTAAATGCGTTCACTATAAAATAATAAAAAGCCTAAAACGCACATATTACCATTTCAGTTTTATGGTCAAAAACTTTTTTCGCGCCTTTTTCACTACAAAAAGGTTGCTGGGTTTGTATTTCGTTCCCAGGGCCGAAATAGAAAAGGCAACTGGTGCGTTGGAATGGTAAATGCGTTCACTATAAAATAATAAAAAGCCTAAAACGCACATATTACCATTTCAGTTTTATGGTCAAAAACTTTTTTCGCGCCTTTTTCACTACAAAAAGGTTGCTGGGTTTGTATTTCGTTCCCAGGGCTGAAATAGAAAAGGCAACTGGTGCGTTGGAATGGTAAATGCGTTCACTATAAAATATTAAAAAGCCTAAAACGCACATATTACCATTTCAGTTTTATGGTCAAAAACTTTTTTCGCGCCTTTTTCACTACAAAAAGGTTGCTGGGTTTGTATTTCATTCCCAGGGCCGAGCCAAGAAATGACAACTAGTGCGTTGGAATGGTACATGTGTCCACTATAAAATATCAAAATTCTAAGACGCGCATATTACCATTTCAGTTTTATGGTCAAAAACTTTTTTCGCGCCTTTTTCACTACAAAAAGGTTGCTGGGTTTGTATTTCGTTCCCAGGGCCGAAATAGACAAGGCAACTGGTGCGTTGGAATGGTAAATGCGTTCACTATAAAATATTAAAAAGCCTAAAACGCACATATTACCATTACAGTTTTATGGTCAAAAACTTTTTTCGCGCCTTTTTCAGTACAAAAAGGTTGCTGGGTTTGTATTTCGTTCCCAGGGCCGAAATAGAAAAGGCAACTGGTGCGTTGGAATGGTAAATGCGTTCACTATAAAATATCAAAAAGCCTAAAACGCACATATTACCATTTCAGTTTTATGGCCAAAAACTTTTTTCGCGCCTTTTTCACTACAAAAAGGTTGCTGGGTTTGTATTTCGTTCCCAGGGCCGAAATAGAAAAGGCAACTGGTGCGTTAGAATGGTACATGTGTCCTCTATAAAATATGAGAAATTCTAAGACGCGCATATTACCATTTCAGTTTTATGGTCAAAAACTTTTTTCGCGCCTTTTTCACTACAAAAAGGTTGCTGGGTTTGTATTTCGTCGCTAGGGCCGAACCAGGAAATAACAACTGGTGCGCTGGAATGGTACATGTGTCCACTATAAAATATTAAAAAGCTTAAAACGCACATATTACCATTTCAGTTTTATGGCGAAAACTTTTTTCGCGCCTTTTTACCTATAAAAAGTTTGCTGGGTTTGTATTTCGTCCCTAGGGCCGAACCAGTAAGTGGCAACTCGTGCGCTGGAATGGTAAATGTGTTCACTCTAAAATCTTAAAAAGCCTAAAACGCACATTTCAGTTTTATGGCCAAAAACTTTTTTCGCGCCTTTTTACCTATAAAAATTTTGCTGGGTGTATATTTTGTTCCCAGGGCTGATCCAGGAAGTGCCAACTGGTGCGCTGAAATGGTACATGTGTCCACTATAAAATATCAAAAGCCTAAAACGCACATATTACCATTTCAATTTTATGGCTAAAAACTTTTTTCGCACTTTTTTCACTACAAAAAGATTCCTGGTTTGTATTTCGTCCCCAGCACCGAGCCAAGAAATTACAACTGGTGCGCTGAAATGGTACATGTGTCCACTATAAAATATCAAACATTTTTAGACGCACATGTTATTATTTTAGTTTTACAGCCAAACACTTTTTTCGCGCATTTTTCACTACAAAAAGTTTGCTGGGTTTGTATTTCGTCAATAGGGCCGAAACAGAAAAATGCAACTGGTGCACTGGAATGGTACATGTGTCCACTATAAAAGATTAAAAAGCCTAAAACGCACATATTACCATTTAAGTTTTATGGCCAAAAACTTTTTTCGCGCCTTTTTCACTACAAAAAGGTTGCTGGGTTTGTATTTCGTTCCCAGGACCGAACCAGGATGTGGAAACTAATGCGCTGGAATGTTACATGTGTCCACTATAAAATATTAAAAATTCTTAGACGCACATGTTATTATTTCAGTTTTACAGCCAAAAACTTTTTTCGCGCATTTTTTACTACAAAAAGTTTTGCTAGGTTTGTATTTCGTTCCCAGAGCCGAGCCAAGAAATAACAACTGGTGCGCTGAAATGGTACATGTGTCCACCATAAAATATCAAAAATTCTTAGACGCACATGTTACTATTTCAGTTTTATGGCCAAAAACTTTTTTCGCGCCTTTTTCACTACAAAAAGGTTGCTGGGTTTGTATTTCGTTCCCAGGGCCGAACCAGGATGTGGAAACTAGTGCGCTGGAATTTTACATGTGTCCACTATAAAATATTAAAAATTCTTAGACGCACATGTTATTATTTCAGTTTTACAGCCAAAAACTTTTTTCGCGCATTTTTTACTACAAAAACTTTTGCTAGGTTTGTATTTCGTTCCCAGAGCCGAGCCAAGAAATAACAACTGGTGCGCTGAAATGGTACATGTGTCCACCATAAAATATCAAAAATTCTTAGACGCACATATTGCCATTTCAGTTTTATGGCCAAAAACTTTTTCGCGCCTTTTTCACTACAAAGAGGTTGCTGAGTTTGTATTTCGTTCCTAGGGCCGAAATAGAAAAGGCAACTGGTGCGTTGGAATGGTAAATGCGTTCACTATAAAATAATAAAAAGCCTAAAACGCACATATTACCATTTCAGTTTTATGGTCAAAAACTTTTTTCGCGCCTTTTTCACTACAAAAAGGTTGCTGGGTTTGTATTTCGTTCCCAGGGCCGAAATAGAAAAGGCAACTGGTGCGTTGGAATGGTAAATGCGTTCACTATAAAATAATAAAAAGCCTAAAACGCACATATTACCATTTCAGTTTTATGGTCAAAAACTTTTTTCGCGCCTTTTTCACTACAAAAAGGTTGCTGGGTTTGTATTTCGTTCCCAGGGCTGAAATAGAAAAGGCAACTGGTGCGTTGGAATGGTAAATGCGTTCACTATAAAATATTAAAAAGCCTAAAACGCACATATCACCATTTCAGTTTTATGGTCAAAAACTTTTTTCGCGCCTTTTTCACTACAAAAAGGTTGCTGGGTTTGTATTTCGTTCCCAGGGCCGAAATAGAAAAGGCAACTGGTGCGTTGGAATGGTACATGTGTCCACTATAAAATATTAGAAATTCTAAGACGCGCATATTACCATTTCAGTTTTATGGTCAAAAACTTTTTTCGCGCCTTTTTCACTACAAAAAGGTTGCTGGGTTTGTATTTCGTTCCCAGGGCCGAAATAGAAAAGGCAACTGGTGCGTTGGAATGGTAAATGCGTTCACTATAAAATATTAAAAAGCCTAAAACGCACATATTACCATTTCAGTTTTATGGTCAAAAACTTTTTTCGCACCTTTTTCAGTACAAAAAGGTTGCTGGGTTTGTATTTCGTTCCCAGGGCCCAAATAGAAAAGGCAACTGGTGCGTTGGAATGGTACATGTGTCCACTATAAAATATCAGAAATTCTAAGACACGCATATTACCATTTCAGTTTTATGGTCAAAAACTTTTTCGCGCCTTTTTCACTACAAAAAGGTTGCTGGGTTTGTATTTCGTTCCCAGGGCCGAAATAGAAAAGGCAACTGGTGCGTTGGAATGGTACAAGTGTCCACTATAAAATATCAAAATTCTAAGACGCGCATATTACCATTTCAGTTTTATGGTCAAAAGCTTTTTTCGCGCCTTTTTCACTACAAAAAGGTTGCTGGGTTTGTATTTCGTTCCCAGGGCCGAAATAGAAAAGGCAACTGGTGCGTTGGAATGGTAAATGCGTTCACTATAAAATAATAAAAAGCCTAAAACGCACATATTACCATTTCAGTTTTATGGCCAAAAACTTTTTTCGCGCCTTTTTCACTACAAAAAGGTTGCTGGGTTTGCATTTCGTTCCCAGGTCCGAAATAGAAAAGGCAACTGGTGCGTTGGAATGGTACAAGTGTCCACTATAAAATATCAAAATTCTAAGACGCGCATATTACCATTTCAGTTTTATGGTCAAAAACTTTTTTCGCGCCTTTTTCACTACAAAAAGGTTGCTGAGTTTGTATTTCGTTCCTAGGGCCGAAATAGAAAAGGCAACTGGTGCGTTGGAATGGTACATGTGTCCACCAAAAAATATCAAAAATCTTAGTGCGCTGAAATGGTACATGTGTCCACTATAAAATATCAAAAATTTTTAGACGCACATGTTATTATTTCAGTTTTACAGCCAAACACTTTTTTCGCGCCTTTTTCACTATAAAAAGTTTGCTGGGTTTGTATTTCGTCCCTAGGGCCGAAACAGGAAGTGGCAACTGGTGCGCTGGAATGGTAAATGCGTTCACTATAAAATAATAAAAAGCCTAAAGCGCACATATTACCATTTCAGTTTTATGGTCAAAAATTTTTTTCGCGCCTTTTTCACTACAAAAAGGTTGCTGGGTTTGTATTTCGTTCCCAGGGCCGAAATAGAAAAGGCAACTGGTGCGTTGGAATGGTAAATGCATTCACTATAAAATAATAAAAAGCCTAAAACGCACATATTACCATTTCAGTTTTATGGTCAAAAACTTTTTTCGCGCCTTTTTCACTACAAAAAGGTTGCTGGGTTTGTATTTCGTTCCCAGGGCTGAAATAGAAAAGGCAACTGGTGCGTTGGAATGGTAAATGCGTTCCTATAAAATATTAAAAAGCCTAAAACGCACATATTACCATTTCCGTTTTATGTTCAAAAACTTTTTTCGCGCCTTTTTCAGTACAAAAAGTTTGCTGGGTTTGTATTTCGTTCCCAGGGCCGAAATAGAAAAGGCAACTGGTGCGTTGGAATGGTAAATGCGTTTACTATAAAATAATTAAAAGCCTAAAACGCACATATTACCATTTCAGTTTTATGGTCAAAAACTTTTTTCGCGCCTTTTTCACTACAAAAAGGTTGCTGGGTTTGTATTTCGTTCCCAGGGCCGAAATAGAAAAGGCAACTAGTGCGTTGGAATGGTAAATGCGTTCACTATAAAATAATAAAAAGCCTAAAACGCACATATTACCATTTCAGTTTTATGGTCAAAAACTTTTTTCGCGCCTTTTTCACTACAAAAAGGTTGCTGGGTTTGTATTTCGTTCCCAGGGCCGAAATAGAAAAGGCAACTGGTGCGTTGGAATGGTAAATGCGTTCACTATAAAATATTAAAAAGCCTAAAACGCACATATTACCATTTCAGTTTTATGGTCAAAAACTTTTTTCGCGCCTTTTTCAGTACAAAAAGGTTGCTGGGTTTGTATTTCGTTCCCAGGGCCGAAATAGAAAAGGCAACTGGTGCGTTGGAATGGTACATGTGTCCTCTATAAAATATCAGAAATTCTAAGACGCGCATATTACCATTTCAGTTTTATGGTCAAAAACTTTTTTCGCGCCTTTTTCACTACAAAAAGGTTGCTGGGTTTGTATTTCGTCGCTAGGGCCGAACCAGGGAATAACAACTGATGCGCTGGAATGGTACATGTGTCCACTATAAAATATTAAAAAGCTTGAAACGCACATATTACCATTTCAGTTTTATGGCGAAAACTTTTTTCGCGCCTTTTTACCTATAAAAAGTTTGCTGGGTTTGTATTTCGTCCCTAGGGCCGAACCAGTAAGTGGCAACTCGTGCGCTGGAATGGTAAATGTGTTCACTCTAAAATTTAAAAAAGCCTAAAACGCACATTTCAGTTTTATGGCCAAAAACTTTTTTCGCGCCTTTTTACCTATAAAAATTTTGCTGGGTGTATATTTTGTTCCCAGGGCTGATCCAGGAAGTGCCAACTGGTGCGCTGAAATGGTACATGTGTCCACTATAAAATATCAAAAGCCTAAAACGCACATATTACCATTTCAATTTTATGGCTAAAAACTTTTTTCGCACTTTTTTCACTACAAAAAGATTCCTGGTTTGTATTTCGTCCCCAGCACCGAGCCAAGAAAATACAACTGGTGCGCTGAATTGGTACATGTGTCCACTATAAAATATCAAACATTTTTAGACGCACATGTTATTATTTTAGTTTTACAACCAAACACTTTTTTCGCGCATTTTTCACTACAAAAAGTTTGCTGGGTTTGTATTTCGTCCCTAGGGCCGAAACAGAAAAATGCAACTGGTGCGCTGGAATGGTACATGTGTCCACTATAAAAGATTAAAAAGCCTAAAACGCACATATTACCATTTAAGTTTTATGGCCAAAAACTTTTTTCGCGCCTTTTTCACTACAAAAAGGTTGCTGGGTTTGTATTTCGTTCCCAGGGCCGAACCAGGATGTGGAAACTAGTGCGCTGGGATGTTACATGTGTCCACTATAAAATATTAAAAATTCTTAGACGCACATGTTACTATTTCAGTTTTATGGCCAAAAACTTTTTTCGCGCCTTTTTCACTACAAAAAGGTTGCTGGGTTTGTATTTCGTTCCCAGGGCCGAACCAGGATGTGGAAACTAGTGCGCTGGAATGTTACATGTGTCCACTATAAAATATTAAAAATTCTTAGACGCACATGTTATTATTTCAGTTTTACAGCCAAAAACTTTTTTCGCGCATTTTTTACTACAAAAAGTTTTGCTAGGTTTGTATTTCGTTCCCAGAGCCGAGCCAAGAAATAACAACTGGTGCGTTGGAATGGTACATATGTCCACCATAAAATATCAAAAATTCTTAGACGCACATATTACCTTTTCAGTTTTATGGCCAAAAACTTTTTCTCGCCTTTTTCACTACAAAGAGGTTGCTGAGTTTGTATTTCGTTCCTAGGGCCGAAATAGAAAAGGCAACTGGTGCGTTGGAATGGTACATGTGTCCACCAAAAAATATCAAAAATCTTAGTGCGCTGAAATGGTACATGTGTCCACTATAAAATATCAAAAATTTTTAGACGCACATGTTATTATTTCAGTTTTACAGCCAAACACTTTTTTCGCGCCTTTTTCACTACAAAAAGTTTGCTGGGTTTGTATTTCGTCCCTAGGGCCGAAACAGGAAGTGGCAACTGGTGCGCTGGAATGGTAAATGCGTTCACTATAAAATAATAAAAAGCCTAAAACGCACATATTACCATTTCAGTTTTATGGTTAAAAACTTTTTTCGCGCCTTTTTCACTACAAAAAGGTTGCTGGGTTTGTATTTCGTTCCCAGGGCCGAAATAGAAAAGGCAACTGGTGCGTTGGAATGGTAAATGCGTTCACTATAAAATATTAAAAAGCCTAAAACGCACATATTACCATTTCAGTTTTATGGTCAAAAACTTTTTTCGCGCCTTTTTCACTACAAAAAGGTTGCTGGGTTTGTATTTCGTTCCCAGGGCTGAAATAGAAAAGGCAACTGGTGCGTTGGAATGGTAAATGCGTTCACTATAAAATATTAAAAAGCCTAAAACGTACATATCACCATTTCAGTTTTATGGTCAAAAACTTTTTTCGCTCCTTTTTCAGTACAAAAAGGTTGCTGGGTTTGTATTTCTTTCCCAGGGCCGAAATAGAAAAGGCAACTGGTGCGTTGGAATGGTACATGTGTCCACTATAAAATATCAGAAATTCTAAGACGCGCATATTACCATTTCAGTTTTATGGTCAAAAACTTTTTTCGCGCCTTTTTCACTACAAAAAGGTTGCTGGGTTTGTATTTCGTTCCCAGGGCCGAAATAGAAAAGGCAACTGGTGCGTTGGAATGGTAAATGCGTTCACTATAAAATATTAAAAAGCCTAAAACGCACATATTACCATTTCAGTTTTATGGTCAAAAACTTTTTTCGCGCCTTTTTCAGTACAAAAAAGTTGCTGGGTTTGTATTTCGTTCCCAGGGCCGAAATAGAAAAGGCAACTGGTGCGTTGGAATGGTAAATGCGTTCACTATAAAATATTAAAAAGCCTAAAACGCACATATTACCATTTCAGTTTTATGGTCAAAAACTTTTTTCGCGCCTTTTTCAGTACAAAAAGGTTGCTGGGTTTGTATTTCGTTCCCAGGGCCGAAATAGAAAAGGCAACTTGTGCGTAGGAATGGTACATGTGTCCACTATAAAATATCAGAAATTCTAAGACGCGCATATTACCATTTCAGTTTTATGGTCAAAAATTTTTTTCGCACCTTTTTCACTACAAAAAGGTTGCTGGGTTTGTATTTCGTTCCCAGGGCCGAAAAAGAAAAGGCAACTGGAGCGTTGGAATGGTAAATGCGTTCACTATAAAATATTAAAAAGCCTAAAACGCACATATTACCATTTCAGTTTTATGGTCAAAAACTTTTTTCGCGCCTTTTTCAGTACAAAAAGGTTGCTGGGTTTGTATTTCGTTCCCAGGGCCGCAATAGAAAAGGCAACTGGTGCGTTGGAATGGTAAATGCGTTCACTATAAAATATTAAAAAGCCTAAAACGCACATATTACCATTTCAGTTTTATGGTCAAAAACTTTTTTCGCGCCTTTTTCAGTACAAAAAGGTTGCTGGGTTTGTATTTCGTTCCCAGGGCCGAAATAGAAAAGGCAACTGGTGCGTTGGAATGGTAAATGCGTTCACTATAAAATAATAAAAAGCCTAAAACGCACATATTACCATTTCAGTTTTATGGTCAAAAACTTTTTTCGCGCCTTTTTCACTACAAAAAGGTTACTGGGTTTGTATTTCGTTCCCAGGGCCGAAATAGAAAAGGCAACTGGTGCGTTGGAATGGTAAATGCGTTCACTATAAAATAATAAAAAGCCTAAAACGCACATATTACCATTTCAGTTTTATGGTCAAAAACTTTTTTCGCGCCTCTTTCACTACAAAAAGGTTGCTGGGTTTGTATTTTGTTCCCAGGGCCGAAATAGAAAAGGCAACTGGTGCGTTGGAATGGTAAATGCGTTCACTATAAAATAATAAAAAGCCTAAAACGCACATATTACCATTTCAGTTTTATGGTCAAAAACTTTTTTCGCGCCTTTTTCACTACAAAAAGGTAGCTGGGTTTGTATTTCGTTCCCAGGGCCGAAATAGAAAAGGCAACTGGTGCGTTGGAATGGTAAATGCGTTCACTATAAAATAATAAAAAGCCTAAAACGCACATATTACCATTTCAGTTTTATAGCCAAAAACTTTTTTCGCGCCTTTTTCACTACAAAAAGTTTGCTGGGTTTGTATTTTGTCCCTAGGGCCGAACCAGGAAATAACAACTGGTGCGCTGGAATTGTACATGTGTCCACTATAAAATATTAAAAGGCTTAAAACGCACATATTACCATTTCAGTTTTATGGCGAAAACTTTTTTCGCGCCTTTTTACCTATAAAAAATTTGCTGGGTTTGTATTTCGTCCCTAGGGCCGAACCAGTAAGTGGCAACTCGTGCGCTGGAATGGTAAATGTGTTCACTCTAAAATCTTAAAAAGCCTAAAACGCACATTTCAGTTTTATGGCCAAAAACTTTTTTCGCGCCTTTTTACCTATAAAAATTTTGCTGGGTGTATATTTTGTTCCCAGGGCTGATCCAGGAAGTGCCACTGGTGCGCTGAAATGGTACATGTGTCCACTATAAAATATCAAAAATCTTTTGACGCACATATTACCATTTCAATTTTATGGCTAAAAACTTTTTTCGCACTTTTTTCACTACAAAAAGATTCCTGGTTTGTATTTCGTCCCCAGCACCGAGCCAAGAAATTACAACTGGTGCGCTGAAATGGTACATGTGTCCACTATAAAATATCAAAAATTTTTAGACGCACATGTTATTATTTTAGTTTTACAGCCAAACACTTTTTTCGCGCATTTTTCACTACAAAAATTTTGCTGGGTTTGTATTTCGTCCCTAGGGCCGAAACAGAAAGTGGCAACTGGTGCGCTGGAATGGTACATGTGTCCACTATAAAAGATTAAAAAGCCTAAAACGCACATACTACCATTTAAGTTTTATGGCCAAAAACTTTTTTCGCGCCTTTTCACTACAAAAAGGTTGCTGGGTTTGTATTTCGTTCCCAGGGCCGAACCAGGATATGGAAACTAGTGCGCTGGAATGTTACATGTGTCCACTATAAAATATTAAAAATTCTTAGACGCACATGTTACTATTTCAGTTTTATGGCCAAAAACTTTTTTCGCGCCTTTTTCACTACTAGTGCGCTGGAATGTAACATGTGTCCACTATAAAATATTAAAAATTCTTAGACGCACATGTTATTATTTCAGTTTTACAGCCAAAAACTTTTTTCGCGCATTTTTTTCTACAAAAAGTTTTGCTAGGTTTGTATTTCGTTCCCAGAGCCGAGCCAAGAAATAACAACTGGTGCGCTGAAATGGTACATGTGTCCACCATAAAATATCAGAAATTCTTAGACGCACATATTACCATTTCAGTTTTATGGCCAAAAACTTTTTTCGCGCCTTTTTCACTACAAAGAGGTTGCTGAGTTTGTATTTCGTTCCCAGGGCCGAAATAGAAAGGGCAACTGGTGCGTTGGAATGGTACATATGTCCACCATAAAATATCAAAAATTCTTAGACGCACATATTACCTTTTCAGTTTTATGGCCAAAAACTTTTTCTCGCCTTTTTCACTACAAAGAGGTTGCTGAGTTTGTATTTCGTTCCTAGGGCCGAAATAGAAAAGGCAACTGGTGCGTTGGAATGGTACATGTGTCCACCAAAAAATATCAAAAATCTTAGTGCGCTGAAATGGTACATGTGTCCACTATAAAATATCAAAAATTTTTAGACGCACATGTTATTATTTCAGTTTTACAGCCAAACACTTTTTTCGCGCCTTTTTCACTACAAAAAGTTTGCTGGGTTTGTATTTCGTCCCTAGGGCCGAAACAGGAAGTGGCAACTGGTGCGCTGGAATGGTAAATGCGTTCACTATAAAATAATAAAAAGCCTAAAACGCACATATTACCATTTCAGTTTTATGGTCTAAAATTTTTTTCGCGCCTTTTTCACTACAAAAAGGTTGCTGGGTTTGTATTTCGTTCCCAGGGCCGAAATAGAAAAGGCAACTGGTGCGTTGGAATGGTAAATGCGTTCACTATAAAATAATAAAAAGCCTAAAACGCACATATTACCATTTCAGTTTTATGGTCAAAAACTTTTTTCGCGCCTTTTTCACTACAAAAAGGTTGCTGGGTTTGTATTTCGTTCCCAGGGCCGAAATAGAAAAGGCAACTGGTGCGTTGGAATGGTAAATGCGTTCACTATAAAATAATAAAAAGCCTAAAACGCACATATTACCATTTCAGTTTTATGGTCAAAAACTTTTTTCGCGCCTTTTCCAGTACAAAAAGGTTGCTGGGTTTGTATTTCGTTCCCAGGGCCGAGCCAAGAAATGACAACTGGTGCGCTGAAATGTTACATGTGTCCAATATAAAATATCAAAAATTCTTAGACGCACATATTACCATTTCAGTTTTAAGGCGAAAACTTTTTTCGCGCCTTTTTACCTATAAAAAGTTTGCTGGGTTTGTATTTCGTCCCTAGGGCCGAACCAGGAAGTGGCAACTCGTGCGCTGGAATGGTAAATGTGTTCACTATAAAATCTTAAAAAGCCTAAAACGCACATTTCAGTTTTATGGCAAAAACTTTTTTCGCGCCTTTTTACCTATAAAAATTTTGCTGGGTGTATATTTTGTTCCCAGGGCTGATCCAGGAAGTGACAACTGGTGCGCTGAAATGGTACATGTGTCCACTATAAAATATCAAAAATCTTTAGACGCACATATTACCATTTCAATTTTATGGCTAAAAACTTTTTTCGCACTTTTTTCACTACAAAAAGGTTCCTGGTTTGTATTTCGTCCCCAGCACCGAGCCAAGAAATTACAACTGGTGCGCTGAAATGGTACATGTGTCCACTATAAAATATCAAAAATTTTTAGACGCACATGTTATTATTTTAGTTTTACAGCCAAACACTTTTTTCGCGCATTTTTCACTACAAAAAGTTTGCTGGGTTTGTATTTCGTCCCTGGGGCCGAAACAGAAAGTGGCAACTGGTGCGCTGGAATGGTACATGTGTCCAGTATAAAAAATTAAAAAGCCTAAAACGCACATATTACCATTTCAGTTTTATGGCCAAAAACTTTTTTCGCGCCTTTTTCACTACAAAAAGGTTGCTGGGTTTGTATTTCGTTCCCAGGGCCGAACCAGGATGTGGCAACTAGTGCGCTGCAATGTTACATGTGTCCACTATAAAATATCAAAAATTCTTAGACGCACATAATAGTTGTTCAGTTTTATGGCCAAAAACTTTCTTCGCGCCTTTTTCACTACAAAAAGTTTGCTAGGTTTGTATTTCGTTCCCAGGGCCGAACCAGGATGTGGCAACTAGTGCGCTGGAATGTTACATGTGTCCACTATAAAACATCAAAAATTCTTAGACGCACATGTTATTATTTCAGTTTTACAGCCAAAAACTTTTTTCGCGCATTTTTTACTACAAAAAGTTTGCTAGGTTTGTATTTCGTTCCCAGAGCCGAAATAGAAAAGGCAACTGGTGCGTTGGAATGGTACATGTGTCCACCATAAAATATCAAAAATTCTTAGACGCACATATTACCATTTCAGTTTTATGTCCAAAAACTTTTTTCGCGCCTTTTTCACTACAAAAAGTTTGCTGAGTTTGTATTTCGTTGCCAGGGCCGAGCCAAGAAATGACAACTGGTGCGCTGAAATGGTACATGTGTCCGCCATAAAATATCAAAAACTCTTAGACGCACATATTACCATTTCAGTTTTATGGCCAAAAACTTTTTCCGCGCCTCTTTCACTACAAAAAGTTTGCTGAGTTTGTATTTCGTTGCCAGGGCCGAAATAGAAAAGGCAACTGGTGCTTTGGAATGGTACATGTGTCTACTATAAAATATCAGAAATTCTAAGACGCGCATATTACCATTTCAGTTTTATGGCCAAAAACTTTTTTCGCGCCTTTTTCACTACAAAAAGTTAGCTAGGTTTGTATTTCGTTCCCAGGGCCGAGCCAAGAAATGACAACTGGTGCGCTGAAATGTTACATGTGTCCAATATAAAATATCAAAAATTCTTAGACGCACATATTACCATTTCAGTTTTAGGGCGAAAACTTTTTTCGCGCCTTTTTACCTATAAAAAGTTTGCTGGGTTTGTATTTCGTCCCTAGGGCCGAACCAGGAAGTGGCAACTCGTGCGCTGGAATGGTAAATGTGTTCACTATAAAATCTTAAAAAGCCTAAAACGCACATTTCAGTTTTATGGCAAAAACTTTTTTCGCGCCTTCTTACCTATAAAAATTTTGCTGGGTGTATATTTTGTTCCCAGGGCTGATCCAGGAAGTGACAACTGGTGCGCTGAAATGGTACATGTGTCCACTATAAAATATCAAAAATCTTTAGACGCACATATTACCATTTCAATTTTATGGCTAAAAACTTTTTTCGCACTTTTTTCACTACAAAAAGGTTCCTGGTTTGTATTTCGTCCCCAGCACCGAGCCAAGAAATTACAACTGGTGCGCTGAAATGGTACATGTGTCCACTATAAAATATCAAAAATTTTTAGACGCACATGTTATTATTTTAGTTTTACAGCCAAACACTTTTTTCGCGCATTTTTCACTACAAAAAGTTTGCTGGGTTTGTATTTCGTCCCTTTGGGCCGAAACAGAAAGTGGCAACTGGTGCGCTGGAATGGTACATGTGTCCACTATAAAAAATTAAAAAGCCTAAAACGCACATATTACCATTTCAGTTTTATGGCCAAAAACTTTTTTCGCGCCTTTTTCACTACAAAAAGGTTCCTGGTTTGTATTTCGTCCCCAGCACCGAGCCAAGAAATTACAACTGGTGCGCTGGAATGTTACATGTGTCCACTATAAAATATCAAAAATTCTTAGACGCACATAATAGTTGTTCAGTTTTATGGCCAAAAACTTTTTTCGCGCCTTTTTCACTACAAAAAGTTTGCTAGGTTTGTATTTCGTTCCCAGGGCCGAACCAGGATGTGACAACTAGTGCGCTGGAATGTTACATGTGTCCACTATACAACATCAAAAATTCTTAGACGCACAAGTTATTATTTCAGTTTTACAGCCAAAAACTTTTTTCGCGCATTTTTTACTACAAAAAGTTTGCTAGGTTTGTATTTCGTTCCCAGGGCCGAAATAGAAAAGGCAACTGGTGCGTTGGAATGGTACATGTGTCCACCATAAAATATCAAAAATTCTTAGACGCACATATTACCATTTCAGTTTTATGTCCAAAAACTTTTTTCGCGCCCTTTTCACTACAAAAAGTTTGCTGAGTTTGTATTTCGTTGCCAGGGCCGAGCCAAGAAATGACAACTGGTGCGCTGAAATGGTACATGTGTCCGCCATAAAATATCAAAAACTCTTAGACGCACATATTACCATTTCAGTTTTATGGCCAAAAACTTTTTTCGCGCCTCTTTCACTACAAAAAGTTTGCTGAGTTTGTATTTCGTTGCCAGGGCCGAAATAGAAAAGCAACTGGTGCTTTGGAATGGTACATGTGTCTACTATAAAATATCAGAAATTCTAAGACGCGCATATTACCATTTCAGTTTTATGTCCAAAAACTTTTTTCGCGCCTTTTTCACTACAAAAAGTTTGCTGAGTTTGTATTTCGTTGCCAGGGCCGAGCCAAGAAATGACAACTGATGCGCTGAAATGGTACATGTGTCCGCCATAAAATATCAAAAACTCTTAGACGCACATATTACCATTTCAGTTTTATAGCCAAAAACTCTTTTTGCGCCTTTTTCACTACAAAAAGTTTGCTGGGTTTGTATTTCGTCCCCAGGGCCGAACCAGGAAATAACAACTGGTGCGCTAAAATGGTACATGTGTCCACTATAAAATATTAAAAAGCCTAAAACGCACATATTACCATTTCAGTTTTATGGCGAAAACTTTTTTCGCGCCTTTTTACCTATAAAAAGTTTGCTGGGTTTGTATTTCGTCCCTAGGGCCGACCCAGGAAGTGGCAACTCGTGCGCTGGAATGGTAAATGTGTTCACTATAAAATCTTAAAAAGCCTAAAACGCACATTTCAGTTTTATGGCAAAAACTTTTTTCGCGCCTTTTTACCTATAAAAATTTTGCTGGGTGTATATTTTGTTCCCAGCGCTGATCCAGGAAGTGACATCTGGTGCGCTAAAATTGTACATGTGTCCACTATAAAATATCAAAAATCTTTAGACGATCATATTACCATTTCAATTTAATGGCTAAAAACTTTTTTCGCACTTTTTTCACTACAAAAAGTTTCCTGGTTTGTATTTCGTCCCCAGCACCGAGCCAAGAAATTACAACTGGTGCGCTGAAATGGTATATGTGTTCACTATAAAATATCAAAAATTCTTAGACGCACATATTACTATTTTAGTTTTGTAGCCGAAAACTTTTTTCGCGCCTTCTCCACTACAAAAAGTTTTCTGGATTTGTATTTCGTCCCTAGGGCCGAACCAGGAAGTAACAACTGGTGCGCTGGAATGGTACATGTGTCCACTATAAAATAATAAAAAGCCTTAAACGCACATATTACCATTTCAGTTTTATGGCAAAAACTTTTTTCGCTCCTTTTTACCTATAAAAAGTTTGCTGGGTTTGTATCTCGTCCCTATGGCCGAACCAGAAACTAGCAACTGGTGCGCTGGAATGGTAAATGCGTTTACTATAAAATATTAAAAAGCCTAAAACGCACATATTACTATTTCAGTTTTATGGCCAAAAACTTTTTTCGCGCCCTTTTCACTACAAAAAGGTTGCTGGGTTTGTATTTCGTTCCCAGGGCCGAAATAGAAAAAGCAATTGGTGCGTTGAAATGGTACATGTGTCCACTATAAAATATCGAAAATTCTTAGACGCACATATTACTATTTCAGTTTTGTAGCCGAAAACTTTTTTCGCGCCTTTTCCACTACAAAAAGGTTGCTAGGTTTGTATTTCGTTCCCAGGGCCGAACCAGGAAGTAACAACTGGTGCGCTGGAATGGTACATGTGTCCACTATAAAATAATAAAAAGCCTAAAACGCACATATTACCATTTCAGTTTTATGGCAAAAACTTTTTTCGCTCTTTTTTACCTATAAAAAGTTTGCTGGGTTTGTATCTCGTCCCTATGGCCGAACCAGAAAGTAGCAACTGGTGCGCTGGAATGGTAAATGCGTTCACTATAAAATATTAAAAAGCCTAAAACGCGCATATTATCATTTCAGTTTTATGGCCAAAAACTTTTTTCGCGCCTTTTTCACTACAAAAAGTTTCCTGGTTTGTATTTCGTCCCCAGCACCGAGCCAAGAAATTACAACTGGTGCGCTGAAATGGTACATGTGTCCACTATAAAATATCAAAAATTCTTAGACGCACATATTACTATTTCAGTTTTGTAGCCGAAAACTTTTTTCGCGCCTTTTCCACTACAAAAAGTTTGCTGGGTTTGTATTTCGTTCCCAGGGCCGAACCAGGAAGTGGCAACTGGTGCGCTGAAATGGTACATGTGTCCACTATAAAATATCAAAAATTCTTAGCCGCACATATTACTATTTTAGTTTTGTAGCCGAAAACTTTTTTCGCGCCTTCTCCACTACAAAAAGTTTGCTGGGTTTGTATTTCGTCCCTAGGGCCGAACCAGGAAGTAACAACTGGTGCGC
Source organism: Epicampocera succincta (assembly GCA_932526305.1). Classification (NCBI taxonomy): domain Eukaryota; kingdom Metazoa; phylum Arthropoda; class Insecta; order Diptera; family Tachinidae; genus Epicampocera; species Epicampocera succincta. The sequence continues at coordinate 42,744,911 of OW052036.1, forward strand.
TGGAATGGTACATGTGTCCACTATAAAATAATAAAAAGCCTAAAACGCACATATTACCATTTCAGTTTTATGGCAAAAACTTTTTTCGCTCCTTTTTACCTATAAAAAGTTTGCTGGGTTTGTATCTCGTCCCTATGGCCGAACCAGAAAGTAGCAACTGGTGCGCTGGAATGGTACATGCGTTCACTATAAAATATTAAAAAGCCTAAAACGCGCATATTACCATTTCAGTTTTATGGCCAAAAACTTTTTTCGCGCCTTTTTCACTACAAAAAGTTTCCTGCGTTTGTATTTCGTCCCTAGGACCGAACCAGGAAATGGCAAATGGGGCGCGTGAATGGTACATGTGTTCACTATAAAATCTTAAAAAGCCTAAAACGCACATATTACAATTTCAGTTTTATAGCCAAAAACTTTTTTTGCGCCTTTTTTATTACAAAAAGTTTGCTAGATTTGTATTTCGTTCCCTGGGCCGAGCCAAGAAATGACAACTGGTGCGCTGAAATGGTACATGTGTCCACTATAAAATATTAAAAAGCCTAAAACGCACATATTACTATTTCAGTTTTATAGCCAAAAACTTTTTTCGCGCATTTTTCACTACAAAAAGTTTTCTAGATTTGTATTTCGTTTCCAGGGCCGAACCAGAAAGTGGCAACTGGTGCGCTGGCATGTTACATGTGTCCACTATAAAATATCAAAAATCCTTAGACGCACATATTACCACTTCAGTTTTATGGCCAAAAACTTTTTTCGCGCCCTTTTCACTGCAAAAAGGTTGTTGCGTTTGTATTTTGTTCCCAGGGCCAGGAAGTGTCAACTGGTGCGCTGGAATGGTACATGTGTCCACCATAATATATCAAAAATTCTAAGACGCGCATATTACCATTTCAGTTTTATGGCCAAAAACTTTTTTCGCGCCCTTTTCACTACAAAAAGGTTGCTGGGTTTGTATTTCGTTCCCAGGGCCGAAATAGAAAAAGCAATTCGTGTGTTGAAATGGTACATGTGTCCACTATAAAATATCGAAAATTCTTAGACGCACATATTACTATTTCAGTTTTGTAGCCGAAAACTTTTTTCGCGCCTTTTCCACTACAAAAAGGTTGCTAGGTTTGTATTTCGTTCCCAGGGCCGAACCAGGAAGTGGCAACTGGTGCGCTGAAATGGTACATGTGTCCACTATAAAATATCAAAAATTCTTAGACGCACATATTACTATTTTAGTTTTGTAGCCGAAAACTTTTTTCGCGCCTTCTCCACTACAAAAAGTTTGCTGGGTTTGTATTTCGTCCCTAGGGCCGAACCAGGAAGTAACAACTGGTGCGCTGGAATGGTACATGTGTCCACTATAAAATAATAAAAAGCCTAAAACGCACATATTACCATTTCAGTTTTATGGCAAAAACTTTTTTCGCTCTTTTTTACCTATAAAAAGTTTGCTGGGTTTGTATCTCGTCCCTATGGCCGAACCAGAAAGTAGCAACTGGTGCGCTGGAATGGTAAATGCGTTCACTATAAAATATTAAAAAGCCTAAAACGCGCATATTACCATTTCAGTTTTATGGCCAAAAACTTTTTTCGCGCCTTTTTCACTACAAAAAGTTTCCTGGTTTGTATTTCGTCCCCAGCACCGAGCCAAGAAATTACAACTGGTGCGCTGAAATGGTACATGTGTCCACTATAAAATATCAAAAATTCTTAGACGCACATATTACTATTTCAGTTTTGTAGCCGAAAACTTTTTTCGCGCCTTTTCCACTACAAAAAGTTTGCTGGGTTTGTATTTCGTTCCCAGGGCCGAACCAGGAAGTGGCAACTGGTGCGCTGAAATGGTACATGTGTCCACTATAAAATATCAAAAATTCTTAGCCGCACATATTACTATTTTAGTTTTGTAGCCGAAAACTTTTTTCGCGCCTTCTCCACTACAAAAAGTTTGCTGGGTTTGTATTTCGTCCCTAGGGCCGAACCAGGAAGTAACAACTGGTGCGCTGGAATGGTACATGTGTCCACTATAAAATAATAAAAAGCCTAAAACGCACATATTACCATTTCAGTTTTATGGCAAAAACTTTTTTCGCTCCTTTTTACCTATAAAAAGTTTGCTGGGTTTGTATCTCGTCCCTATGGCCGAACCAGAAAGTAGCAACTGGTGCGCTGGAATGGTAAATGCGTTCACTATAAAATATTAAAAAGCCTAAAACGCGCATATTACCATTTCAGTTTTATGGCCAAAAACTTTTTTCGCGCCTTTTTCACTACAAAAAGTTTCCTGCGTTTGTATTTCGTCCCTAGGACCGAACCAGGAAATGGCAAATGGTGCGCTGGAATGGTACATGTGTTCACTATAAAATCTTAAAAAGCCTAAAACGCACATATTACAATTTCAGTTTTATAGCCAAAAACTTTTTTTGCGCCTTTTTTATTACAAAAAGTTTGCTAGATTTGTATTTCGTTCCCTGGGCCGAGCCAAGAAATGACAACTGGTGCGCTGAAATGGTACATGTGTCCACTATAAAATATTAAAAAGCCTAAAACGCACATATTACTATTTCAGTTTTATAGCCAAAAACTTTTTTCGCGCATTTTTCACTACAAAAAGTTTTCTAGATTTGTATTTCGTTTCCAGGGCCGAACCAGGAAGTGGCAACTGGTGCGCTGGAATGTTACATGTGTCCACTATAAAATATCAAAAATCCTTAGACGCACATATTACCACTTCAGTTTTATGGCCAAAAACTTTTTTCGCGCCCTTTTCACTGCAAAAAGGTTGTTGCGTTTGTATTTTGTTCCCAGGGCCAGGAAGTGTCAACTGGTGCACTGGAATGGTACATGTGTCCACCATAAAATATCAAAAATTCTAAGACGCGCATATTACCATTTCAGTTTTATGGCCAAAAACTTTTTTCGCGCCTTTTTCATTACAAAAAGTTTGCTGAGTTTGTATATCGTTGCCAGGGCCGAAATAGAAAAGGCAACTGGTGCGTTGGAATGGTACATGTGTCCACTATAAAATATTAGAAATTCTAAGAGGCGCATATTACCATTTCAGTTTTATGGCCAAAAACTCTTTTCGCGCCTCTTTCATTACAAAAAGCTTGCTAGGTTTGTATTTCGTTCCCAGGGCCAAGCCAAGAAATGACAACTGGTGCGCTGAAATGGTACATGTGCCCTTTATAAAATATCAAAAATTTTTAGACATACATATTACTATTTCAGTTTTGTAGACAAAAACTTTTTTCGCGCCTTCTTCACTACAAAAAGTTTGCTGGGTTTGTATTTCGTTTCCAGGGCCGAAGCAGGAAATGGAAACTAGTGCGCTGGAATAGTACATGTGTCCACTATAAAATAATAAAAAGCCTAAAACGCACATATTACCATTTCCGTTTTATGGTCAAAAACTTTTTTCGCGCCTTTTTCACTACAAAAAGGTTGCTGGGTTTGTATTTCGTTCCCAGGGCCGAAATAGAAAAAGCAACTGGTGCGTTAGAATGGTACATGTGTCCACCATAAAATATCAAAAATTCTAAGACGCGCATATTACCATTTCAGTTTTATGGCCAGAAACTTTTTTCGCGCCTTTTTCACTACAAAGAGGTTGCTGAGTTAGTATTTCGTTCCCAGGGCCGAAATAGAAAAGGCACCTGGTGCGTTGGAATGGTACATGTGTCCACTATAAAATATCAGAAATCTTAGTGCGCTGGAATGGTACATGTGTCCAACATAAAATATCAAAAATTCTTAGACGCACATATTACCATTTCAGTTTTATGTCCAAAAACTTTTTTCGCGCCTTTTTCACTACAAAAAGTTTGCTAGGTTCGTATTTCGTTCCCAGGGCCGAGCCAAGAAATGACAACTGGTGCGCAGAAATGGTACATGTGTCCGCCATAAAATATCAAAAATTTTTAGACGCACATATTACCATTTCAGTTTTATGGCCAAAAACTTTTTTCGCGCCTCTTTCACTACAAAAAGTTTGCTTAGTTTTTATTTCGTTGCCAGGGCCGAAATAGAAAAGGTAACTGGTGCGTTGGAATGGTACATGTGTCCACTATAAAATATCAAAAATTCTAAGACGCGCAAATTACCATTTCAGTTTTATGGCCAAAAATTTTTTTCGCGCCTTTTTCATTACAAAAAGCTTGCTAGGTTTGTATTTCGTTCCCAGGGCCAAGCCAAGAAGTGACAACTGGTGCGCTGAAATGGTACATGTGCCCTTTATAAAATATCAAAAATTCTTAGACATACATATTACTATTTCAGTTTTGTAGACAAAAACTTTTTTCGCGCCTTCTTCACTACAAAAAGTTTGCTGGGTTTGTATTTCGTTTCCAGTGCCGAAGCAGGAAATAGAAACTAGTGCGCTGGAATGGTACATGTGTCCACCATAAAATATCAAAAATTCTTAGACGCACATATTACCATTTCAGTTTTATGGCCAAAAACTTTTTCGCGCCTTTTTCACTACAAAGAGGTTGCTGAGTTTGTATTTCGTTTCCAGGGCCGAAATAGAAAAGGCACCTGGTGCGTTGGAATTTTACATGTGTCCACCATAAAATATCAAAAATCTTAGTGCGCTGGAATGGTACATGTGTCCACCATAAAATATCAAAAATTTTTAGACGCACATATTACCATTTCAGTTTTATGGCCAAAAACTTTTTCGCGCCTTTTTCACTACAAAGAGGTTGCTGAGTTTGTATTTCGTTTCCAGGGCCGAAATAGCAAAGGCACCTGGTGCGTTGGAATTTTACATGTGTCCACCATAAAATATCAAAAATCTTAGTGCGCTGGAATTTTACATGTGTCCGCCATAAAATATCAAAAATTTTTAGACGCACATATTAGCATTTCAGTTTTATGGCCAACAACTTTTTTCGCGCCTCTTTCACTACAAAAAAGTTTGCTTAGTTTTTATTTCGTTGCCAGGGCCGAATTAGAAAAGGTAACTGGTGCGTTGGAATGGTACATGTGTCCACTATAAAATATTAGAAATTCTAAGACGCGCATATTACCATTTCAGCTTTATGGCCAAAAATTTTTTTCGCGCCTTTTTCATTACAAAAAGCTTGCTAGGTTTGTATTTCGTTCCCAGGGCCGAAATAGAAAAGGCAACTGGTGCGTTGGAATGGTACATGTGTCCGCCATAAAATATCAAAAATTCTTAGACGCACATATACCCATTTCAGTTTTATGGCATAAAACTTTTTCGCGCCTTTTTCACTACAAAAAGGTTGCTGGGTTTGTATTTCGTTCCCAGGGCCGAAATAGAAAAAGCAACTGGTGCGTTAGAATGGTACATGTGTCCACCATAAAATATCAAAAATTCTAAGACGCGCATATTACCATTTCAGTTTTATGGCCAGAAACTTTTTTCGCGCCTTTTTCATTACAAAAAGTTTGCTAGGTTTGTATTTCGTTCCCAGGGCCGAAATAGAAAAAGCAACTGGTGCGTTAGAATGGTACATGTGTCCACCATAAAATATCAAAAATTCTAAGACGCGCATATTACCATTTCAGTTTTATGGCCAGAAACTTTTTTCGCGCCTTTTTCATTACAAAAAGTTTGCTAGGTTTGTATTTCGTTCCCTGGGCCGAAATAGAAAAGGCAACTGGTGCGTTGGAATGGTACATGTGTCCACCATAAAATATCAAAAATTCTTAGACGCACATATTACCATTTCAGTTTTATGGCCAAAAACTTTTTCGCGCCTTTTTCACTACAAAGAGGTTGCTGAGTTTGTATTTCGTTTCCAGGGCCGAAATAGAAAAGGCACCTGGTGCGTTGGAATTTTACATGTGTCCACCATAAAATATCAAAAATCTTAGTGCGCTGGAATGGTACATGTGTCCACCATAAAATATCAAAAATTCTTAGACGCACATATTACCATTTCAGTTTTATGGCCAAAAACTTTTTCGCGCCTTTTTCACTACAAAGAGGTTGCTGAGTTTGTATTTCGTTTCCAGGGCCGAAATAGAAAAGGCACCTGGTGCGTTGGATTTTTACATGTGTCCACCATAAAATATCAAAAATCTTAGTGCGCTGGAATGGTACATGTGTCCGCCATAAAATATCAAAAATTTTTAGACGCACATATTAGCATTTCAGTTTTATGGCCAACAACTTTTTTCGCGCCTCTTTCACTACAAAAAGTTTGCTTAGTTTTTATTTCGTTGCCAGGGCCGAATTAGAAAAGGTAACTGGTGCGTTGGAATGGTACATGTGTCCACTATAAAATATTAGAAATTCTAAGACGCGCATATTACCATTTCAGCTTTATGGCCAAACATTTTTTTCGCGCCTTTTTCATTACAAAAAGCTTGCTAGGTTTGTATTTCGTTCCCAGGGCCGAAATAGAAAAGGCAACTGGTGCGTTGGAATGGTACATGTGTCCACCATAAAATATCAAAAATTCTTAGACGCACATAAACCCATTTCAGTTTTATGGCATAAAACTTTTTCGCGCCTTTTTCACTACAAAAAGGTTGCTGGGTTTGTATTTCGTTCCCAGGGCCGAAATAGAAAAAGCAACTGGTGCGTTAGAATGGTACATGTGCCCACTATAAAATATCAAAAATTCTTAAACGCACATGTTATTATTTCAGTTTTATGGCCAGAAACTTTTTTCGCGCCTTTTTCATTACAAAAAGTTTGCTAGGTTTGTATTTCGTTCCCAGGGCCGAAATAGAAAAAGCAACTGGTGCGTTAGAATGGTACATGTGTCCACCATAAAATATCAAAAATTCTAAGACGCGCATATTACCATTTCAGTTTTATGGCCAGAAACTTTTTTCGCGCCTTTTTCATTACAAAAAGTTTGCTAGGTTTGTATTTCGTTCCCTGGGCCGAAATAGAAAAGGCAACGGGTGCGTTGGAATGGTACATGTGTCCACCATAAAATATCAAAAATTCTTAGACGCACATATACCCATTTCAGTTTTATGGCATAAAACTTTTTCGCGCCTTTTTCACTACAAAAAGGTTGCTGGGTTTGTATTTCGTTCCCAGGGCCGAAATAGAAAAAGCAACTGGTGCGTTAGAATGGTACATGTGTCCACCATAAAATATCAAAAATTCTAAGACGCGCATATTACCATTTCAGTTTTATGGCCAGAAACTTTTTTCGCGCCTTTTTCATTACAAAAAGTTTGCTAGGTTTGTATTTCGTTTCCTGGGCCGAAATAGAAAAGGCAACTGGTGCGTTGGAATGGTACATGTGTCCACCATAAAATATCGAAAATTCTTAGACGCACATATACCCATTTCAGTTTTATGGTCAAAAACTTTTTCGCGCCTTTTTCACTACAAAGAGGTTGCTGAGTTAGTATTTCGTTCCCAGGGCCGAAATAGAAAAGGCACCTGGTGCGTTGGAATGGTACATGTGTCCACCATAAAATATCAAAAATCTTAGTGCGCTGGAATGGTACATGTGTCCACCATAAAATATCAAAAATTCTTAGACGCACATATTACCATTTCAGTTTTATGTCCAAAAACTTTTTTCGCGCCTTTTTCACTACAAAAAGTTTGCTAGGTTCGTATTTCGTTCCCAGGGCCGAGCCAAGAAATGACAACTGGTGCGCAGAAATGGTACATGTGTCCGCCATAAAATATCAAAAATTTTTAGACGCACATATTACCATTTCAGTTTTATGGCCAAAAACTTTTTTCGCGCCTCTTTCACTACAAAAAGTTTGCTTAGTTTTTATTTCGTGGCCAGGGCCGAAATAGAAAAGGTAACTGGTGCGTTGGAATGGTACATGTGTCCACTATAAAATATCAAAAATTCTAAGACGCGCATATTACCATTTCAGTTTTGTAGACAAAAACTTTTTTCGCGCCTTTTTCACTACAAAAAGTTTGCTAGGTTCGTATTTCGTTCCCAGGGCCGAGCCAAGAAATGACAACTGGTGCGCAGAAATGGTACATGTGTCCGCCATAAAATATCAAAAATTTTTAGACGCACATATTACCATTTCCGTTTTATGGTCAAAAACTTTTTTCGCGCCTTTTTCACTACAAAAAGCTTGCTGGGTTTGTATTTCGTTCCCAGGGCCGAAATAGAAAAAGCAACTTGTGCGTTGGAATGGTACATGTGTCCACCATAAAATATCAAAAATTCTAAGACGTGCATATTACCATTTCAGTTTTATGGCCAAAAACTTTTTTCGCGTCTTTTTCATTACAAAAAGTTTGCTAGGTTTGTATTTCGTTCCCTGGGCCGAAATAGAAAAGGCAACTGGTGCGTTGGAATGGTACATGTGTCCACCATAAAATATCAAAAATTCTTAGACGCACATATTACCATTTCAGTTTTATGGCCAAAAACTTTTTCGCGCCTTTTTCACTACAAAGAGGTTGCTGAGTTTGTATTTCGTTTCCAGGGCCGAAATAGAAAAGGCACCTGGTGCGTTGGAATTTTACATGTGTCCACCATAAAATATCAAAAATCTTAGTGCGCTGGAATGGTACATGTGTCCACCATAAAATATCAAAAATTCTTAGACGCACATATTACCATTTCAGTTTTATGTCCAAAAACTTTTTTCGCGCCTTTTTCACTACAAAAAGTTTGCTAGGTTCGTATTTCGTTCCCAGGGCCGAGCCAAGAAATGACAACTGGTGCGCAGAAATGGTACATGTGTCCGCCATAAAATATCAAAAATTTTTAGACGCACATATTAGCATTTCAGTTTTATGGCCAAAAACTTTTTTCGCGCCTCTTTCACTACAAAAAGTTTGCTTAGTTTTTATTTCGTTGCCAGGGCCGAAATAGAAAAGGTAACTGGTGCGTTGGAATGGTACATGTGTCCACTATAAAATATTAGAAATTCTAAGACGCGCATATTACCATTTCAGCTTTATGACCAAAAATTTTTTTCGCGCCTTTTTCATTACAAAAAGCTTGCTAGGTTTGTATTTCGTTCCCAGGGCCGAAATAGAAAAGGCAACTGGTGCGTTGGAATGGTACATGTGTCCACCATAAAATATCAAAAATTCTTAGACGCACATATTACCATTTCAGTTTTATGTCCAAAAACTTTTTTCGCGCCTTTTTCACTACAAAAAGTTTGCTAGGTTCGTATTTCGTTCCCAGGGCCGAGCCAAGAAATGACAACTGGTGCGCAGAAATGGTACATGTGTCCGCCATAAAATATCAAAAATTTTTAGACGCACATATTACCATTTCAGTTTTATGGCCAAAAACTTTTTTCGCGCCTCTTTCACTACAAAAAGTTTGCTTAGTTTTTATTTCGTGGCCAAGGCCGAAATAGAAAAGGTAACTGGTGCGTTGGAATGGTACATGTGTCCACTATAAAATATCAAAAATTCTAAGACGCGCATATTACCATTTCAGTTTTGTAGACAAAAACTTTTTTCGCGCCTTTTTCACTACAAAAAGTTTGCTAGGTTCGTATTTCGTTCCCAGGGCCGAGCCAAGAAATGACAACTGGTGCGCAGAAATGGTACATGTGTCCGCCATAAAATATCAAAAATTTTTAGACGCACATATTACCATTTCCGTTTTATGGTCAAAAACTTTTTTCGCGCCTTTTTCACTACAAAAAGCTTGCTGGGTTTGTATTTCGTTCCCAGGGCCGAAATAGAAAAAGCAACTTGTGCGTTGGAATGGTACATGTGTCCACCATAAAATATCAAAAATTCTAAGACGTGCATATTACCATTTCAGTTTTATGTCCAAAAACTTTTTTCGCGCCTTTTTCATTACAAAAAGTTTGCTAGGTTTGTATTTCGTTCCCTGGGCCGAAATAGAAAAGGCAACTGGTGCGTTGGAATGGTACATGTGTCCACCATAAAATATCAAAAATTCTTAGACGCACATATTACCATTTCAGTTTTATGGCCAAAAACTTTTTCGCGCCTTTTTCACTACAAAGAGGTTGCTGAGTTTGTATTTCGTTTCCAGGGCCGAAATAGAAAAGGCACCTGGTGCGCTGGAATTTTACATGTGTCCACCATAAAATATCAAAAATCTTAGTGCGCTGGAATGGTACATGTGTCCACCATAAAATATCAAAAATTCTTAGACGCACATATTACCATTTCAGTTTTATGTCCAAAAACTTTTTTCGCGCCTTTTTCACTACAAAAAGTTTGCTAGGTTCGTATTTCGTTCCCAGGGCCGAGCCAAGAAATGACAACTGGTGCGCAGAAATGGTACATGTGTCCGCCATAAAATATCAAAAATTTTTAGACGCACATATTAGCATTTCAGTTTTATGGCCAAAAACTTTTTTCGCGCCTCTTTCACTACAAAAAGTTTGCTTAGTTTTTATTTCGTTGCCAGGGCCGAAATAGAAAAGGTAACTGGTGCGTTGGAATGGTACATGTGTCCACTATAAAATATTAGAAATTCTAAGACGCGCATATTACCATTTCAGCTTTATGGCCAAAAATTTTTTTCGCGCCTTTTTCATTACAAAAAGCTTGCTAGGTTTGTATTTCGTTCCCAGGGCCGAAATAGAAAAGGCAACTGGGGCGTTGGAATGGTACATGTGTCCACCATAAAATATCAAAAATTCTTAGACGCACATATACCCATTTCAGTTTTATGGCATAAAACTTTTTCGCGCCTTTTTCACTACAAAAAGGTTGCTGGGTTTGTATTTCGTTCCCAGGGCCGAAATAGAAAAAGCAACTGGTGCGTTAGAATGGTACATGTGCCCACCATAAAATATCAAAAATATTAAGACGCGCATATTACCATTTCAGTTTTATGGCCAGAAACTTTTTTCGCGCCTTTTTCATTACAAAAAGTTTGCTAGGTTTGTATTTCGTTCCCAGGGCCGAAATAGAAAAAGCAACTGGTGCGTTAGAATGGTACATGTGTCCACCATAAAATATCAAAAATTCTAAGACGCGCATATTACCATTTCAGTTTTATGGCCAGAAACTTTTTTCGCGCCTTTTTCATTACAAAAAGTTTGCTAGGTTTGTATTTCGTTCCCTGGGCCGAAATAGAAAAGGCAACGGGTGCGTTGGAATGGTACATGTGTCCACCATAAAATATCAAAAATTCTTAGACGCACATATACCCATTTCAGTTTTATGGCCAAAAACTTTTTCGCGCCTTTTTCACTACAAAGAGGTTGCTGAGTTTGTATTTCGTTCCCAGGGCCGAAATAGAAAAGGCACCTGGTGCGTTGGAATGGTACATGTGTCCACCATAAAATATCAAAAATTCTTAGACGCACATATTACCATTTCAGTTTTATGGCCAAAAACTTTTTTCGCGCCTTTTTCACTACAAAAAGTTTGCTAGGTTTGTATTTCGTTCCCTGGGCCGAAATAGAAAAGGCAACTGGTGCGTTGGAATAGCACATGTGTCCACCATAAAATATCAAAAATTCTTAGACGCACATATACCCATTTCAGTTTTATGTCCAAAAACTTTTTCGCGCCTTTTTCACTACAAAGAGGTTGCTGAGTTTGTATTTCGTTCCCAGGGCCGAAATAGAAAAGGCACCTGGTGCGTTGGAATGGTACATGTGTCCACCATAAAATATCAAAAATCTTAGTGCGCTAAAATGGTACATGTGTCCACCATAAAATATCAAAAATTCTTAGACGCACATATTACCATTTCAGTTTTATGTCCAAAAACTTTTTTCGCGCCTTTTTCATTACAAAAAGTTTGCTAGGTTTGTATTTCGTTCCCAGGGCCGAAATAGAAAAAGCAACTGGTGCGTTAGAATGGTACATGTGTCCACCATAAAATATCAAAAATTCTAAGACGCGCATATTACCATTTCAGTTTTATGGCCAGAAACTTTTTTCGCGCCTTTTTCATTACAAAAAGTTTGCTAGGTTTGTATTTCGTTCCCTGGGCCGAAATAGAAAAGGCAACTGGTGCGTTGGAATGGTACATGTGTCCACCATAAAATATCAAAAATTCTTAGACGCACATATTACCATTTCAGTTTTATGTCCAAAAACTTTTTCGCGCCTTTTTCACTACAAAAAGTTTGCTAGGTTTGTATTTCGTTCCCAGGGCCGAAATTGAAAAGGCACCTGGTGCGTTGGAATGGTACATGTGTCCACCATAAAATATCCAAAATCTTAGTGCGCTGGAATGGTACATGTGTCCACCATAAAATATCAAAAATTCTTAGACGCACATATTACCATTTCAGTTTTATGTCCAAAAACTTTTTTCGCGCCTTTTTCATTACAAAAAGTTTGCTAGGTTTGTATTTCGTTCCCAGGGCCGAAATAGAAAAAGCAACTGGTGCGTTAGAATGGTACATGTGTCCACCATAAAATATTAAAAATTCTAAGACGCGCATATTACCATTTCAGTTTTATGGCCAGAAACTTTTTTCGCGCCTTTTTCATTACAAAAAGTTTGCTAGGTTTGTATTTCGTTCCCTGGGCCGAAATAGAAAAGGCAACTGGTGCGTTGGAATGGTACATGTGTCCACCATAAAATATCAAAAATTCTTAGACGCACATATTACCATTTCAGTTTTATGTCCAAAAACTTTTTTCGCGCCTTTTTCATTACAAAAAGTTTGCTAGGTTTGTATTTCGTTCCCTGGGCCGAAATAGAAAAGGCAACTGGTGCGTTGGAATGGTACATGTGTCCACCATAAAATATCAAAAATTCTTAGACGCACATATACCCATTTTAGTTTTATGGCCAAAAACTTTTTCGCGCCTTTTTCACTACAAAGAGGTTGCTGAGTTTGTATTTCGTTCCCAGGGCCGAAATAGAAAAGGCACCTGGTGCGTTGGAATGGTACATGTGTCCACCATAAAATATCAAAAATCTTAGTGCGCTGGAATGGTACATGTGTCCGCCATAAAATATCAAAAATTTTTAGACGCACATATTACCATTTCAGTTTTATGGCCAAAAACTTTTTTCGCGCCTCTTTCTTTACAAAAAGTTTGCTTAGTTTTTATTTCGTTGCTAGGGCCGAAATAGAAAAGGTAACTGGTGCGTTGGAATGGTACATGTGTCCACTATAAAATATCAGAAATTCTAAGACGCGCATATTACCATTTCAGTTTTATGGCCAAAAATTTTTTTCGCGCCTTTTTCATTACAAAAAGCTTGCTAGGTTTGAATTTCGTTCCCAGGGCCAAGCCAAGAAATGACAACTAGTGCGCTGAAATGGTACATGTGCCCTTTATAAAATATCAAAAATTCTTAGACATACATATTACTATTTCAGTTTTGTAGACAAAAACTTTTTTCGCGCCTTCTTCACTACAAAAAGTTTGCTGGGTTTGTATTTCGTTTCCAGGGCCGAAGCAGGAAATGAAAACTAGTGCGCTGGAATGGTACATGTGTCCACCATAAAATATCAAAAATTCTTAGACGCACATATTACCATTTCAGTTTTATGGCCAAAAACTTTTTCGCGCCTTTTTTACTACAAAGAGGTTGCTGAGTTTGTATTTCGTTTCCAGGGCCGAAATAGAAAAGGCACCTGGTGCGTTGGAATGGTACATGTGTCCACCATAAAATATCAAAAATCTTAGTGCGCTGGAATGGTACATGTGTCTACCATAAAATATCAAAAATTCTTAGACGCACATATTACCATTTCAGTTTTATGTCCAAAAACTTTTTTCGCGCCTTTTTCACTACAAAAAGTTTGCTAGGTTCGTATTTCGTTCCCAGGGCCGAGCCAAGAAATGACAACTGGTGCGCAGAAATGGTACATGTGTCCGCCATAAAATATCAAAAATTTTTAGACGCACATATTACCATTTCAGTTTTATGGCCAAAAACTTTTTTCGCGCCTCTTTCACTACAAAAAGTTTGCTTAGTTTTTATTTCGTTGCCAGGGCCGAAATAGAAAAGGTAACTGGTGCGTTGGAATAGTACATGTGTCCACTATAAAATATCAGAAATTCTAAGACGCACATATTACCATTTCAGTTTTATGGCCAAAAATTTTTTTCGCGCCTTTTTCACTACAAAGAGGTTGCTAGGTTTGTATTTCGTTCCCAGGGCCGAGCCAAGAAATGAAAACTGGTGCGCTGAAATGGTACATGTGCCCACTATAAAATATCAAAAATTCTAAGACGTACATATTACTTTTTCAGTTTTGTAGCCAAAAACTTTTTTCGCGCCTTCTTCACTACAAAAAGTTTGCTGGGTTTGTATTTCGTTCCCAGGGCCGAACCAGGAAATAGCAACTGGTGCGCTAGAATTATACATGTGTCCACTATAAAATATCAAAAATTCTTAAACGCACATGTTATTATTTCAGTTTTACAGCCAAACACTTTTTTCGCGCATTTTTCACTACAAAAAGTTTGCTGGGTTTGTATTTCGTCCCTAGGGCCGAACCAGGAAGTGGCAACTGATGCGCTAGAATGGTAAATGCGTTCACTATAAAATAATAAAAAGCCTACAACGCACATATTACCATTTCCGTTTTATGGTCAAAAACTTTTTTCGCGCCTTTTTCACTACAAAAAGGTTGCTAGGTTTGTATTTCGTTCTCAGGGCCGAGCCAAGAAATGACAACTGATGCGCAGAAATGGTATATGTGCCCTTTATAAAATATCAAAAATTCTTAGACGTACATATTACTATTTCCGTTTTATGGTCAAAAACTTTTTTCGCGCCTTTTTCACTACAAAAAGGTTGCTAGGTTTGTATTTCGTTTTCAGGGCCGAAGCAGGAAATGGAAACTAGTGCGCTGGAATGGTACATGTGTCCACTATAAAATAATAAAAAGCCTAAAACGCACATATTACCATTTCCGTTTTATGGTCAAAAACTTTTTTTGCGCCTTTTTCACTACAAAAAGGTTGCTGGGTTTGTATTTCGTTCCCAGGGCCGAAATAGAAAAAGCAACTGGTGCGTTGGAATGGTACATGTGTCCACCATAAAATATCAAAAATCTTAGTGCGCTGGAATGGTACATGTGTCCACCATAAAATATCAAAAATTCTTAGACGCGCATATTACCATTTCAGTTTTATGGCCAAAAACTTTTTTCGCGCCTTTTTCACTACAAAAAGTTTGCTAGGTTCGTATTTCGTTCCCAGGGCCGAACCAGCAAATAGCAACTGGTGCGCTAGAATTATACATGTGTCCACTATAAAATATCAAAAATTCTTAGACGCACATGTTATTATTTCAGTTTTACAGCCAAACACTTTTTTCGCGCATTTTTCACTACAAAAAGTTTGCTGGGTTTGTATTTGGTCCCTAGGGCCGAACCAGGAAGTGGCAACTGATGCGCTAGAATGGTAAATGCGTTCACTATAAAATAATAAAAAGCCTAAAACGCACATATTACCATTTCCGTTTTATGGTCAAAAACTTTTTTCGCGCCTTTTTCACTACAAAAAGTTTGCTAGGTTTGTATTTCGTTCCCTGGGCCGAAATAGAAAAGGCAACTGGTGCGTTGGAATGGTACATGTGTCCACCATAAAATATCAAAAATTCTTAGACGCACATATTACCATTTCAGTTTTATGGCCAAAAATTTTTTTCGCGCCTTTTTTATTACAAAAAGCTTGCTAGGTTTGTATTTCGTTCCCAGGGACAAGCCAAGAAATGAAAACTGGTGCGCTGAAATGGTACATGTGACCTTTATAAAATATCAAAAATTCTTAGACATACATATTACTATTTCAGTTTTGTAGACATAAACTTTTTTCGCACCTTCTTCACTACAAAAAGTTTGCTGGGTTTGTATTTCGTTTCCAGGGCCGAAGCAGGAAATGGAAACTAGTGCGCTGGAATGGTACATGTGTTCACCATAAAATATCAAAAATTCTTAGACGCACATATTACCATTTCAGTTTTATGGCCAAAAACTTTTTCGCGCCTTTTTCACTACAAAGAGGTTGCTGAGTTTGTATTTCGTTTCCAGGGCCGAAATAGAAAAGGCACCTGGTGCGTTGGAATGGTACATGTGTCCACCATAAAATATCAAAAATCTTAGTGCGCTGGAATGGTACATGTGTCCACCATAAAATATCAAAAATTCTTAGACGCACATATTACCATTTCAGTTTTATGTCCAAAAACTTTTTTCGCGCCTTTTTCACTACAAAAAGTTTGCTTAGTTTTTATTTCGTTGCCAGGGCCGAAATAGAAAAGGTAACTGGTGCGTTGGAATAGTACATGTGTCCACTATAAAATATCAGAAATTCTAAGACGCGCATATTACCATTTCAGTTTTATGGCCAAAAATTTTTTCGCGCCTTTTTCACTACAAAGAGGTTGCTAGGTTTGTATTTCGTTCCCAGGGCCGAGCCAAGAAATGAAAACTGGTGCGCTGAAATGGTACATGTGCCCACTATAAAATATCAAAAATTTTTAGACGCACATATTACCATTTCAGTTTTATGGCCAAAAACTTTTTTCGCGCCTCTTTCACTACAAAAAGTTTGCTTAGTTTTTATTTCGTTGCCAGGGCCGAAATAGAAAAGGTAACTGGTGCGTTGGAATAGTACATGTGTCCACTATAAAATATCAGAAATTCTAAGACGCGCATATTACCATTTCAGTTTTATGGCCAAAAATTTTTTCGCGCCTTTTTCACTACAAAGAGGTTGCTAGGTTCGTATTTCGTTCCCATGGCCGAGCCAAGAAATGACAACTGGTGCGCAGAAATGGTACATGTGTCCGCCATAAAATATCAAACATTTTTAGACGCACATATTACCATTTCAGTTTTATGGCCAAAAACTTTTTTCGCGCCTCTTTCACTACAAAAAGTTTGCTTAGTTTTTATTTCGTTGCCAGGGCCGAAATAGAAAAGGTAACTGGTGCGTTGGAATAGTACATGTGTCCACTATAAAATATCAGAAATTCTAAGACGCGCATATTACCATTTCAGTTTTATGGCCAAAAATTTTTTCGCGCCTTTTTCACTACAAAGAGGTTGCTAGGTTTGTATTTCGTTCCCAGGGCCGAGCCAAGAAATGAAAACTGGTGCGCTGAAATGGTACATGTGCCCACTATAAAATATCAAAAATTTTTAGACGCACATATTACTTTTTCAGTTTTGTAGCCAAAAACTTTTTTCGCGCCTTCTTCACTACAAAAAGTTTGCTGGGTTTGTATTTCGTTCCCAGGGCCGAACCAGGAAATAGCAACTGGTGCGCTAGAATTATACATGTGTCCACTATAAAATATCAAAAATTCTTAGACGCACATGTTATTATTTCAGTTTTACAGCCAAACACTTTTTTCGCGCATTTTTCACTACAAAAAGTTTGCTGGGTTTGTATTTCGTCCCTAGGGCCGAACCAGGAAGTGGCAACTGATGCGCTAGAATGGTAAATGCGTTCACTATAAAATAATAAAAAGCCTAAAACGCACATATTACCATTTCCGTTTTATGCTCAAAAACTTTTTTCGCGCCTTTTTCACTACAAAAAGGTTGCTAGGTTTGTATTTCGTTCTCAGGGCCGAGCCAAGCCGAGAAAAGACAACTGATGACAAAGCCAAGCCGAGAAAAGACAACTGATGCGCAGAAATGGTATATGTGCCCTTTATAAAATATCAAAAATTCTTAGACGTACATATTACTATTTCCGTTTTATGGTCAAAAACTTTTTTCGCGCCTTTTTCACTACAAAAAGGTTGCTAGGTTTGTATTTCGTTTTCAGGGCCGAAGCAGGAAATGGAAACTAGTGCGCTGGAATGGTACATGTGTCCACTATAAAATAATAAAAAGCCTAAAACGCACATATTACCATTTCCGTTTTATGGTCAAAAACTTTTTTTGCGCCTTTTTCACTACAAAAAGGTTGCTGGGTTTGTATTTCGTTCCCAGGGCCAAAATAGAAAAAGCAACTGGTGCGTTGGAATGGTACATGTGTCCACCATAAAATATCAAAAATCTTAGTGCGCTGGAATGGTACATGTGTCCACCATAAAATATCAAAAATTCTTAGACGCGCATATTACCATTTCAGTTTTATGGCCAAAAACTTTTTTCGCGCCTTTTTCACTACAAAAAGTTTGCTAGGTTCGTATTTCGTTCCCAGGGCCGAACCAGGAAATGGAAACTAGTGCGCTGGAATGGTACATGTGTCCACTATAAAATATCAAAAATTCTTAGACGCACATGTTATTATTTCAATTTTACAGCCAAACACTTTTTTCGCGCATTTTTCACTACAAAAAGTTTGCTGGGTTTGTATTTGGTCCCTAGGGCCGAACCAGGAAGTGGCAACTGATGCGCTAGAATGGTAAATGCGTTCACTATAAAATAATAAAAAGCCTAAAACGCACATATTACCATTTCCGTTTTATGGTCAAAAACTTTTTTCGCGCCTTTTTCACTACAAAAAGTTTGCTAGGTTTGTATTTCGTTCCCTGGGCCGAAATAGAAAAGGCAACTGGTGCGTTGGAATGGTACATGTGTCCACCATAAAATATCAGAAATTCTAAGACGCGAATATTACTATTTCAGTTTTATGGCCAAAAATTTTGTTCGCGCCGTTTTCATTACAAAACGCTTGCTAGGTTTGTATTTCGTTCCCAGGGCCGAGCCAAGAAATGACAACTGGTGCGCTTAAATGGTACATGTGCCCTTTATAAAATATCAAAAATTCTTAGACGTACATATTAATATTTCAGTTTTGTAGACAAAAACTTTTTTCGCGCCTTCTTCACTACAAAAAGTTTGCTGGGTTTGTATTTCGTTTCCAGGCCCGATGCAGGAAATGGAAACTAGAGCGCTGGAATGGTACATGTGTCCACTATAAAATATCAAAAATTCTTAGACGCACATTTTATTCTTTCAGTTTTACAGCCAAACACTTTTTTCGCGCCTTTTTCACTACAAAAAGGTTGCTAGGTTTGTATTTCGTTTCCAGGGCGGAAGCAGGAAATGGAAACTAGTGCGCTGGAATGGTACATGTGTCCACTATAAAATAATAAAAAGCCTAAAACGCACATATTACCATTTCCGTTTTATGGTCAAAAACTTTTTTCACGCCTTTTTCATTACAAAAAGTTTGCTAGGTTTGTATTTCGTTCCCTGGGCCGAAATAGAAAAGGCAACTGGTGCGTTGGAATGGTACATGTGTCCACCATAAAATATCAAAAATTCTAAGACGCACATATTACCATTTCAGTTTTATGGCCAAAAACTTTTTCGCGCCTTTTTCACTACAAAGAGGTTGCTGAGTTTGTATTTCGTTTCCAGGGCCGAAATAGAAAAGGCACCTGGTGCGTTGGAATTTTACATGTGTCCACTATAAAATATCAAAAATCTTAGTGCGCTGGAATGGTACATGTGTCCACCATAAAATATCAAAAATTCTTAGACGCACATATTACCATTTCAGTTTTATGTCCAAAAACTTTTTTTGCGCCTTTTTCACTACAAAAAGTTTGCTAGGTTCGTATTTCGTTCCCAGGGCCGAGCCAAGAAATGACAACTGGTGCGCAGAAATGGTACATGTGTCCGCCATAAAATATCAAAAATTCTTGGACGCACATATTACCATTTCAGTTTTATGGCCAGAAACTTTTTTCGCGCCTTTTTCATTACAAAAAGTTTGCTAGGTTTGTATTTCGTTCCCTGGGCCGAAATAGAAAAGGCAACTGGTGCGTTGGAATGGTACATGTGTCCACCATAAAATATCAAAAATTCTTAAACGCACATATTACCATTTCAGTTTTATGTCCAAAAACTTTTTTCGCGCCTTTTTCACTACAAAAAGTTTGCTAGGTTTGTATTTCGTTCCCAGGGCCGAAATAGAAAAGGCACCTGGTGCGTTGGAATGGTACATGTGTCCACCATAAAATATCAAAAATCTTAGTGCGCTTGAATGGTACATGTGTCCACCATAAAATATCAAAAATTCTTAGACGCACATATTACCATTTCAGTTTTATGTCCAAAAACTTTTTTCGCGCCTTTTTTATTACAAAAAGTTTGCTAGGTTTGTATTTCGTTCCCTGGGCCAAAATAGAAAAAGCAACTGGTGCGTTAGAATGGTACATGTGTCCACCATAAAATATCAGAAATTCTAAGACGCGCATATTACCATTTCAGTTTTATGGCCAGAAACTTTTTTCGCGCCTTTTTCATTACAAAAAGTTTGCTAGGTTTGTATTTCGTTCCGTGGGCCGAAATAGAAAAGGCAACTGGTGCGTTGGAATGGTACATGTGTCCACCATAAAATATCAAAAATTCTTAGACGCACATATACCTATTTCAGTTTTATGGCCAAAAACTTTTTCGCGCCTTTTTCACTACAAAGAGGTTGCTGAGTTTGTATTTCGTTCCCAGGGCCGAAATAGAAAAGGCACCTGGTGCGTTGGAATGGTACATGTGTCCACCATAAAATATCAAAAATCTTAGTGCGCTGGAATGGTACATGTGTCCGCCATAAAATATCAAACATTTTTAGACGCACATATTACCATTTCAGTTTTATGGCCAAAAACTTTTTTCGCGCCTCTTTCACTACAAAAAGTTTGCTTAGTTTTTATTTCGTTGCCAGGGCCGAAATAGAAAAGGTAACTGGTGCGTTGGAATGCTACATGTGTCCACTATAAAATATCAGAAATTCTAAGACGCGCATATTACCATTTCAGTTTTATGGCCAAAAATTTTTTTC
This sequence comes from Epicampocera succincta, assembly GCA_932526305.1. NCBI lineage: Eukaryota > Metazoa > Arthropoda > Insecta > Diptera > Tachinidae > Epicampocera > Epicampocera succincta. The sequence continues at coordinate 42,765,504 of OW052036.1, forward strand.
GCGCCTTTTTTATTACAAAAAGCTTGCTAGGTTTGTATTTCGTTCCCAGGGCCAAGCCAAGAAATGACAACTGGTGCGCTGAAATGGTACATGTGCCCTTTATAAAATATCAAAAATTCTTAGACATACATATTACTATTTCAGTTTTGTAGACAAAAACTTTTTTCGCGCCTTCTTCACTACAAAAAGTTTGCTGGGTTTGTATTTCGTTTCCAGGGCCGAAGCAGGAAATGGAAACTAGTGCGCTGGAATGGTACATGTGTCCACTATAAAATAATAAAAAGCCAAAAACGCACATATTACCATTTCCGTTTTATGGTCAAAAACTTTTTTCGCGCCTTTTTCACTACAAAAAGCTTGCTGGGTTTGTATTTCGTTCCCAGGGCCGAATTAGAAAAAAAAACTGGTGCGTTGGAATGGTACATGTGTCCAACATAAAATATCAAAAATTCTAAGACGCGCATATTACCATTTCAGTTTTATGGCCAAAAACTTTTTACGCGCCTTTTTCATTACAAAAAGTTTGCTAGGTTTGTATTTCGTTCCCTGGGTCGAAATAGAAAAGGCAACTGGTGCGTTGGAATGGTACATGTGTCCACCATAAAATATCAAAAATTCTTAGACGCACATATTACCATTTCAGTTTTATGGCCAAAAACTTTTTCGCGCCTTTTTCACTACAAAGAGGTTGCTGAGTTTGTATTTCGTTTCCAGGGCCGAAATAGAAAAGGCACCTGGTGCGTTGGAATGGTACATGCGTCCACCATAAAATATCAAAAATCTTAGTGCGCTGAAATGGTACATGTGCGCACTATAAAATATCAAAAATTCTTAGACGCACATATTACTATTTCAGTTTTGTAGCCAAAAACTTTTATCGCGCCTTCTTCACTACAAAAAGTTTGCTGGGTTTGTATTTCGTCCCTGGGCCGAACCAGGAAATAACAACTGGTGCGCTGGAATGGTACATGCGTCCACTATAAAATAATAAAAAGCCTAAAACGCACATATTACCATTTCAGTTTTATGGCAAAAACTTTTTTCGCGCCTTTTTACCTATAAAAAGTTTGCTGGGTTTGTATTTCGTCCCTAGGGCCGAACCAGGAAATGGCAACTGGTGCGCTGGAATGGTTAATGCGTTCACTATAAAATAATAAAAAGCTTAAAACGCACATATTACCATTTCAGTTTTATGGTCAAAAACTTTTTTCGCGCATTTTTCACTACAAAAACGTTGCTGGGTTTGTATTTCGTCCCCAGGGCCGAACCAAGAAATGACAACTGGAGCGCTGAAATGGTACATGTGTCCACTATAAAATATCAAAAATTCTTAGACGCACATGTTATTATTTCAGTTTTACAGCCAAAAACTTTTTTCGCGCCTTTTTCATTACAAAAAGTTTGCTAGGAATGTATTTCGTTCCCAGGGCCGAGCCAAGAAATGACAACTGGTGCGCTGAAATGGTACATGTGCCCACTATAAAATATCAAAAATTTTTAGACGCACATATTATCATTTCAGTTTTATGGCCAAAAACTTTTTCGCGCCTTTTTCACTACAAAGAGGTTGCTGAGTTTGTATTTCGTTCCCAGGGCCGAAATAGAAAAAGCAACTGGTGCGTTGGAATGGTACATGTGTCCAACATAAAATATCAAAAATTCTAAGACGCGCATATTACCATTTCAGTTTTATGGCCAAAAACTTTTTACGCGCCTTTTTCATTACAAAAAGTTTGCTAGGTTTGTATTTCGTTCCCTGGGCCGAAATAGAAAAGGCAACTGGTGCGTTGGAATGGTACATGTGTCCACCATAAAATATCAAAAATTCTTAGACGCACATATTACCATTTCAGTTTTATGGCCAAAAACTTTTTCGCGCCTTTTTCACTACAAAAAGCTTGCTGGGTTTGTATTTCGTTCCCAGGGCCGAAATAGAAAAAGCAACTGGTGCGTTGGAATGGTACATGTGTCCACCATAAAATATCAAAAATTCTTAGACGCACATATTACCATTTCAGTTTTATGTCCAAAAACTTTTTTCGCGCCTTTTTCACTACAAAAAGTTTGCTAGGTTCGTATTTCGTTCCCAGGGCCGAGCCAAGAAATGACAACTGGTGCGCAGAAATGGTACATGTGTCCGCCATAAAATATCAAAAATTTTTAGACGCACATATTACCATTTCAGTTTTATGGCCAAAAACTTTTTTCGCGCCTCTTTCACTACAAAAAGTTTGCTTAGTTTTTATTTCGTTGCCAGGGCCGAAATAGAAAAGGTAACTGGTGCGTTGGAATAGTACATGTGTCCACTATAAAATATCAGAAATTCTAAGACGCGCATATTACCATTTCAGTTTTATGTCCAAAAATTTTTTTCGCGCCTTTTTCACTACAAAGAGGTTGCTAGGTTTGTATTTCGTTCCCAGGGCCGAGCCAAGAAATGAAAACTGGTGCGCTGAAATGGTACATGTGCCCACTATAAAATATCAAAAATTCTTAGACGCACATATTACTTTTTCAGTTTTGTAGCCAAAAACTTTTTTCGCGCCTTCTTCACTACAAAAAGTTTGCTGGGTTTGTATTTCGTTCCCAGGGCCGAACCAGGAAATAGCAACTGGTGCGCTAGAATTATACATGTGTCCACTATAAAATATCAAAAATTCTTAGACGCACATGTTATTATTTCAGTTTTACAGCCAAACACTTTTTTCGCGCATTTTTCACTACAAAAAGTTTGCTGGGTTTGTATTTCGTCCCTAGGGCCGAACCAGGAAGTGGCAACTGATGCGCTAGAATGGTAAATGCGTTCACTATAAAATAATAAAAAGCCTAAAACGCACATATTACCATTTCCGTTTTATGGTCAAAAACTTTTTTCGCGCCTTTTTCACTACAAAAAGGTTGCTAGGTTTGTATTTCGTTCTCAGGGCCGAGCCAAGAAATGACAACTGATGCGCAGAAATGGTATATGTGCCCTTTATAAAATATCAAAAATTCTTAGACGTACATATTACTATTTCCGTTTTATGGTCAAAAACTTTTTTCGCGCCTTTGTCACTACAAAAAGGTTGCTAGGTTTGTATTTCGTTTTCAGGGCCGAAGCAGGAAATGGAAACTAGTGCGCTGGAATGGTACATGTGTCCACTATAAAATAATAAAAAGCCTAAAACGCACATATTACCATTTCCGTTTTATGGTCAAAAACTTTCTTTGCGCCTTTTTCACTACAAAAAGGTTGATGGGTTTGTATTTCGTTCCCAGGGCCGAAATAGAAAAAGCAACTGGTGCGTTGGAATGGTACATGTGTCCACCATAAAATATCAAAAATTCTAAGACGCGCATGTTATTATTTCAGTTTTATGGCCAAAAACTTTTTTCGCGCCTTTTTCATTACAAAAAGTTTGCTAGGTTTGTATTTCGTTCCCTGGGCCGAAATAGAAAAGGCAACTGGTGCGTTGGAATGGTACATGTGTCCACCATAAAATATCAAAAATTCTTAGACGCACATATTACCATTTCAGTTTTATGGCCAAAAACTTTTTCGCGCCTTTTTCACTACAAAAAGGTTGCTAGGTTTGTATTTCGTTTCCAGGGCCGAAGCAGGAAATGGAAACTAGTGCGCTGGAATGGTACATGTGTCCACTATAAAATAATAAAAAGCCTAAAACGCACATATTACCATTTCCGTTTTATGGTCAAAAACTTTTTTCGCGCCTTTTTCAGTACAAAGAGGTTGCTAGGTTTGTATTTCGTTCCCAGGGCCGAGCCAAGAAATGACAACTGGTGCGCTGAAATCGTACATGTGCCCACTATAAAATATCAAAAATTCTTAGACGCACATGTTATTATTTCAGTTTTACAGCCAAACACTTTTTTCGCGAATTTTTCACTACAAAAAGTTTGCTGGGTTTGTATTTCGTCCCTAGGGCCGAACCAGGAAGTGGCAACTGATGCGCTAGAATGGTAAATGCGTTCACTATAAAATAATAAAAAGCCTAAGACGCACATAATACCATTTCCGTCTTATGGTCAAAAACTTTTTTCGGGCCTTTTTCACTACAAAAAGGTTGCTAGGTTTGTATTTCGTTCTCAGGGCCAAGCCAAGAAATGACAACTAGTGCGCAGAAATGGTACATGTGCGCTTTATAAAATATCAAAAATTCTTAGACGTTCTTGTTAATATTTCAGTTTTGTAGACAAAAACTTTTTTCGCGCCTTCTTCACTACAAAAAGTTTGCTGGGTTTGTATTTCGTTTCCAGGGCCGATGCAGGAAATAAAAACTAGAGCGCTGGAATGGTACATGTGTCCACTATAAAATATCAAAAATTCTTAGACGCACATTTTATTCTTTCAGTTTTACAGCCAAACACTTTATTCGCGCCTTTTTCACTACAAAAAGGTTGCTAGGTTTGTATTTCGTTTCCAGGGCCGAAGCAGGAAATGGAAACTTGTGCGCTGGAATGGTACATGTGTCCACTATAAAATAATAAAAAGCCTAAAACGCACATATTACCATTTCCGTTTTATGGTCAAAAACTTTTTTGCGCCTTTTTCACTACAAAAAGGTTGCTGGGTTTGTATTTCGTTCCCAGGGCCGAAATAGAAAAAGCAACTGGTGCGTTGGAATGGTACATGTGTCCACCATAAAATATCAAAAATTCTAAGACGCGCATATTACCATTTCAGTTTTATGGCCAAAAACTTTTTTCGCGCCTTTTTCATTACAAAAAGTTTGCTAGGTTTGTATTTCGTTCCCTGGGCCGAAATACAAAAGGCAACTGGTGCGTTGGAATGGTACATGTGTCCACCATAAAATATCAAAAATTCTTAGACGCACATATTACCATTTCAGTTTTATGGCCAAAAACTTTTTCGCGCCTTTTTCACTACAAAGAGGTTGCTGAGTTTGTATTTCGTTCCCAGGGCCGAAATAGAAAAGGCACCTGGTGCGTTGGAATGGTACATGTGTCCACCATAAAATATCAAAAATCTTAGTGCGCTGGAATGGTACATGTGTCCACCATAAAATATCAAAAATTCTTAGACGCACATATTACCATTTCAGTTTTATGTCCAAAAACTTTTTTCGCGCCTTTTTCACTACAAAAAGTTTGCTAGGTTCGTATTTCGTTCCCAGGGCCGAGCCAAGAAATGAAAACTGGTGCGCTGAAATGGTACATGTGCCCACTATATAATATCAAAAATTCTTAGACGCACATATTACTTTTTCAGTTTTGTAGCCAAAAACTTTTTTCGCGCCTTCTTCACTACAAAAAGTTTGCTGGGTTTGTATTTCGTTCCCAGGGCCGAACCAGGAAGTAGCAACTGGTGCGCAAGAATTATACATGTGTCCACTATAAAATATCAAAAATTCTTAGACGCACATGTTATTATTTCAGTTTTACAGCCAAACACTTTTTTCGCGCATTTTTCACTACAAAAAGTTTGCTGGGTTTGTATTTCGTCCCTAGGGCCGAACCAGGAAGTGGCAACTGATGCGCTAGAATGGTAAATGCGTTCACTATAAAATATCAAAAATTCTTAGACGTACATATTACTATTTCCGTTTTATGGTCAAAAACTTTTTTCGCGCCTTTTTCACTACAAAAAGGTTGCTAGGTTTGTATTTCGTTTTCAGGGCCGAAGCAGGAAATGGAAACTAGTGCGCTGGAATGGTACATGTGTCCACTATAAAATAATAAAAAGCCTAAAACGCACATATTACCATTTCCGTTTTATGGTCAAAAACTTTTTTTGCGCCTTTTTCACTACAAAAAGGTTGCTGGGTTTGTATTTCGTTCCCAGGGCCGAAATAGAAAAAGCAACTGGTGCGTTGGAATGGTACATGTGTCCACCATAAAATATCAAAAATTCTAAGACGCGCATATTACCATTTCAGTTTTATGGCCAAATACTTTTTTCGCGCCTTTTTCATTACAAAAAGTTTGCTAGGTTTGTATTTCGTTCCCTGGGCCGAAATAGAAAAGGCAACTGGTGCGTTGGAATGGTACATGTGTCCACCATAAAATATCAAAAATTCTTAGACGCACATATTACCATTTCAGTTTTATGGCCAAAAACTTTTTCGCGCCTTTTTCACTACAAAAAGGTTGCTAGGTTTGTATTTCGTTTCCAGGGCCGAAGCAGGAAATGGAAACTAGTGCGCTGGAATGGTACATGTGTCCACTATAAAATAATAAAAAGCCTAAAACGCACATATTACCATTTCCGTTTTATGGTCAAAAACTTTTTTCGCGCCTTTTTCACTACAAAGAGGTTGCTAGGTTTGTATTTCGTTCCCAGGGCCGAGCCAAGAAATGACAACTGGTGCGCTGAAATCGTACATGTGCCCACTATAAAATATCAAAAATTCTTAGACGCACATGTTATTATTTCAGTTTTACAGCCAAACACTTTTTTCGCGAATTTTTCACTACAAAAAGTTTGCTGGGTTTGTATTTCGTCCCTAGGGCCGAACCAGGAAGTGGCAACTGATGCGCTAGAATGGTAAATGCGTTCACTATAAAATAATAAAAAGCCTAAGACGAACATATTACCATTTCCGTCTTATGGTCAAAAACTTTTTTCGGGCCTTTTTCACTACAAAAAGGTTGCTAGGTTTGTATTTCGTTCTCAGGGCCAAGCCAAGAAATGACAACTAGTGCGCAGAAATGGTACATGTGCCCTTTATAAAATATCAAAAATTCTTAGACGTACATATTAATATTTCAGTTTTGTAGACAAAAACTTTTTTCGCGCCTTCTTCACTACAAAAAGTTTGCTGGGTTTGTATTTCGTTTCCAGGGCCGATGCAGGAAATAAAAACTAGAGCGCTGGAATGGTACATGTGTCCACTATAAAATATCAAAAATTCTTAGACGCACATTTTATTCTTTCAGTTTTACAGCCAAACACTTTTTTCGCGCATTTTTCACTACAAAAAGGTTGCTAGGTTTGTATTTCGTTTCCAGGGCCGAAGCAGGAATTGGAAACTAGTGCGCTGGAATGGTACATGTGTCCACTATAAAATAATAAAAAGCTTAAAACGCACATATTACCATTTCCGTTTTATGGTCAAAAACTTTTTTTGCGCCTTTTTCACTACAAAAAGGTTGCTGGGTTTGTATTTCGTTCCCAGGGCCGAAATAGAAAAAGCAACTGGTGCGTTGGAATGGTACATGTGTCCACCATAAAATATCAAAAATTCTAAGACGCGCATATTACCATTTCAGTTTTATGGCCAAAAACTTTTTTCGCGCCTTTTTCATTACAAAAAGTTTGCTAGGTTTGTATTTCGTTCCCTGGGCCGAAATAGAAAAGGCAACTGGTTTGTTGGAATGGTACATGTGTCCACCATAAAATATCAAAAATTCTTAGACGCACATATTACCATTTCAGCTTTATGGCCAAAAACTTTTTCGCGCCTTTTTCACTACAAAGAGGTTGCTGAGTTTGTATTTCGTTCCCAGGGCCGAAATTGAAAAGGCACCTGGTGCGTTGGAATGGTACATGTGTCCACCATAAAATATCAAAAATCTTAGTGCGCTGGAATGGTACATGTGTCCACCATAAAATATCAAAAATTCTTAGACGCACATATTACCATTTCAGTTTTATGTCCAAAAACTTTTTTCGCGCCTTTTTCACTACAAAAAGTTTGCTAGGTTCGTATTTCGTTCCCAGGGCCGAACCAGGAAATAGCAACTGGTGCGCTAGAATTATACATGTGTCCACTATAAAATATCAAAAATTCTTAGACGCACATGTTATTATTTCAGTTTTACAGCCAAACACTTTTTTCGCGCATTTTTCACTACAAAAAGTTTGCTGGGTTTGTATTTCGTCCCTAGGGCCGAACCAGGAAGTGGCAACTGATGCGCTAGAATGGTAAATGCGTTCACTATAAAATAATAAAAAGCCTAAAACGCACATATTACCATTTCCGTTTTATGGTCAAAAACTTTTTTCGCGCCTTTTTCACTACAAAAAGTTTGCTAGGTTTGTATTTCGTTCCCTGGGCCGAAATAGAAAAAGCAACTGGTGCGTTGGAATGGTACATGTGTCCACCATAAAATATCAAAAATTCTTAGACGCACATATTACCATTTCAGTTTTATGGTCAAAAACTTTTTTCGCGCCTTTTTCACTACAAAAAGTTTGCTAGGTTTGTATTTCGTTCCCAGGGTTGAGCCAAGAAATAACAACTGGTGCGCTGAAATCGTACATGTGCCCACTATAAAATATCAAAAATTCTTAGACGCACATGTTATTATTTCAGTTTTACAGCCAAACACTTTTTTCGCGCATTTTTCACTACAAAAAGTTTGCTGGGTTTGTATTTCGTTTCCAGGGCCGAAGCAGGAAATGGAAACTAGTGCGCTGGAATGGTACATGTGTCCACTATAAAATAATAAAAAGCCTAAAACGCACATATTACCATTTCCGTTTTATGGTCAAAAACTTTTTTTGCGCCTTTTTCACTACAAAAAGGTTGCTGGGTTTGTATTTCGTTCCCAGGGCCGAAATAGAAAAAGCAACTGGTGCGTTGGAATGGTACATGTGTCCACCATAAAATATCAAAAATTCTAAGACGCGCATATTACCATTTCAGTTTTATGGCCAAAAACTTTTTTCGCGCCTTTTTCATTACAAAAAGTTTGCTAGGTTTGTATTTCGTTCCCTGGGCCGAAATAGAAAAGGCAACTGGTGCGTTGGAATGGTACATGTGTCCACCATAAAATATCAAAAATTCTTAGACGCACATATTACCATTTCAGTTTTATGGCCAAAAACTTTTTCGCGCCTTTTTCACTACAAAAAGGTTGCTAGGTTTGTATTTCGTTTCCAGGGCCGAAGCAGGAAATGGAAACTAGTGCGCTGGAATGGTACATGTGTCCACTATAAAATAATAAAAAGCCTAAAACGCACATATTACCATTTCCGTTTTATGGTCAAAAACTTTTTTCGCGCCTTTTTCACTACAAAGAGGTTGCTAGGTTTGTATTTCGTTCCCAGGGCCGAGCCAAGAAATGACAACTGGTGCGCTGAAATCGTACATGTGCCCACTATAAAATATCAAAAATTCTTAGACGCACATGTTATTATTTCAGTTTTACAGCCAAACTCTTTTTTCGCGAATTTTTCACTACAAAAAGTTTGCTGGGTTTGTATTTCGTCCCTAGGGCCGAACCAGGAAGTGGCAACTGATGCGCTAGAATGGTAAATGCGTTCACTATAAAATAATAAAAAGCCTAAGACGAACATATTACCATTTCCGTCTTATGGTCAAAAACTTTTTTCGGGCCTTTTTCACTACAAAAAGGTTGCTAGGTTTGTATTTCGTTCTCAGGGCCAAGCCAAGAAATGACAACTAGTGCGCAGAAATGGTACATGTGCCCTTTATAAAATATCAAAAATTCTTAGACGTACATATTAATATTTCAGTTTTGTAGACAAAAACTTTTTTCGCGCCTTCTTCACTACAAAAAGTTTGCTGGGTTTGTATTTCGTTTCCAGGGCCGATGCAGGAAATAAAAACTAGAGCGCTGGAATGGTACATGTGTCCACTATAAAATATCAAAAATTCTTAGACGCACATTTTATTCTTTCAGTTTTACAGCCAAACACTTTTTTCGCGCATTTTTCACTACAAAAAGGTTGCTAGGTTTGTATTTCGTTTCCAGGGCCGAAGCAGGAATTGGAAACTAGTGCGCTGGAATGGTACATGTGTCCACTATAAAATAATAAAAAGCCTAAAACGCACATATTACCATTTCCGTTTTATGGTCAAAAACTTTTTTTGCGCCTTTTTCACTACAAAAAGGTTGCTGGGTTTGTATTTCGTTCCCAGGGCCGAAATAGAAAAAGCAACTGGTGCGTTGGAATGGTACATGTGTCCACCATAAAATATCAAAAATTCTAAGACGCGCATATTACCATTTCAGTTTTACGGCCAAAAACTTTTTTCGCGCCTTTTTCATTTCAAAAAGTTTGCTAGGTTTGTATTTCGTTCCCTGGGCCGAAATAGAAAAGGCAACTGGTTTGTTGGAATGGTACATGTGTCCACCATAAAATATCAAAAATTCTTAGACGCACATATTACCATTTCAGCTTTATGGCCAAAAACTTTTTCGCGCCTTTTTCACTACAAAGAGGTTGCTGAGTTTGTATTTCGTTCCCAGGGCCGAAATAGAAAAAGCACCTGGTGCGTTGGAATGGTACATGTGTCCACCATAAAATATAAAAATCTTAGTGCGCTGGAATGGTACATGTGTCCACCATAAAATATCAAAAATTCTTAGACGCACATATTACCATTTCAGTTTTATGTCCAAAAACTTTTTTCGCGCCTTTTTCACTACAAAAAGTTTGCTAGGTTCGTATTTCGTTCCCAGGGCCGAACCAGGAAATAGCAACTGGTGCGCTAGAATTATACATGTGTCCACCATAAAATATCAAAAATTCTTAGACGCACATATTACCATTTCAGTTTTATGGTCAAAAACTTTTTTCGCGCCTTTTTCACTACAAAAAGTTTGCTAGGTTTGTATTTCGTTCCCAGGGTTGAGCCAAGAAATAACAACTGGTGCGCTGAAATCGTCCATGTGCCCACTATAAAATATCAAAAATTCTTAGACGCACATGTTATTATTTCAGTTTTACAGCCAAACACTTTTTTCGCGCATTTTTCACTACAAAAAGTTTGCTGGGTTTGTATTTCGTTTCCAGGGCCGAAGCAGGAAATGGAAACTAGTGCGCTGGAATGGTACATGTGTCCACTATAAAATAATAAAAAGCCTAAAACGCACATATTACCATTTCCGTTTTATGGTCAAAAACTTTTTTTGCGCCTTTTTCACTACAAAAAGGTTGCTGGGTTTGTATTTCGTTCCCAGGGCCGAAATAGAAAAAGCAACTGGTGCGTTGGAATGGTACATGTGTCCACCATAAAATATCAAAAATTCTAAGACGCGCATATTACCATTTCAGTTTTATGGCCAAAAACTTTTTTCGCGCCTTTTTCATTACAAAAAGTTTGCTAGGTTTGTATTTCGTTCCCTGGGCCGAAATAGAAAAGGCAACTGGTGCGTTGGAATGGTACATGTGTCCACCATAAAATATCAAAAATTCTTAGACGCACATATTACCATTTCAGTTTTATGGCCAAAAACTTTTTCGCGCCTTTTTCACTACAAAAAGGTTGCTAGGTTTGTATTTCGTTTCCAGGGCCGAAGCAGGAAATGGAAACTAGTGCGCTGGAATGGTACATGTGTCCACTATAAAATAATAAAAAGCCTAAAACGCACATATTACCATTTCCGTTTAATGGTCAAAAACTTTTTTCGCGCCTTTTTCACTACAAAGAGGTTGCTAGGTTTGTATTTCGTTCCCAGGGCCGAGCCAAGAAATGACAACTGGTGCGCTGAAATCGTACATGTGCCCACTATAAAATATCAAAAATTCTAAACGCACATGTTATTATTTCAGTTTTACAGCCAAACACTTTTTTCGCGAATTTTTCACTACAAAAAGTTTGCTGGGTTTGTATTTCGTCCCTAGGGCCGAACCAGGAAGTGGCAACTGATGCGCTAGAATGGTAAATGCGTTCACTATAAAATAATAAAAAGCCTAAGACGAACATATTACCATTTCCGTCTTATGGTCAAAAACTTTTTTCGGGCCTTTTTCACTACAAAAAGGTTGCTAGGTTTGTATTTCGTTCTCAGGGCCAAGCCAAGAAATGACAACTAGTGCGCAGAAATGGTACATGTGCCCTTTATAAAATATCAAAAATTCTTAGACGTACATATTAATATTTCAGTTTTGTAGACAAAAACTTTTTTCGCGCCTTCTTCACTACAAAAAGTTTGCTGGGTTTGTATTTCGTTTCCAGGGCCGATGCAGGAAATAAAAACTAGAGCGCTGGAATGGTACATGTGTCCACTATAAAATATCAAAAATTCTTAGACGCACATTTTATTCTTTCAGTTTTACAGCCAAACACTTTTTTCGCGCATTTTTCACTACAAAAAGGTTGCTAGGTTTGTATTTCGTTTCCAGGGCCGAAGCAGGAATTGGAAACTAGTGCGCTGGAATGGTACATGTGTCCACTATAAAATAATAAAAAGCCTAAAACGCACATATTACCATTTCCGTTTTATGGTCAAAAACTTTTTTTGCGCCTTTTTCACTACAAAAAGGTTGCTGGGTTTGTATTTCGTTCCCAGGGCCGAAATAGAAAAAGCAACTGGTGCGTTGGAATGGTACATGTGTCCACCATAAAATATCAAAAATTCTAAGACGCGCATATTACCATTTCAGTTTTATGGCCAAAAACTTTTTTCGCGCCTTTTTCATTTCAAAAAGTTTGCTAGGTTTGTATTTCGTTCCCTGGGCCGAAATAGAAAAGGCAACTGGTTTGTTGGAATGGTACATGTGTCCACCATAAAATATCAAAAATTCTTAGACGCACATATTACCATTTCAGCTTTATGGCCAAAAACTTTTTCGCGCCTTTTTCACTACAAAGAGGTTGCTGAGTTTGTATTTCGTTCCCAGGGCCGAAATAGAAAAAGCACCTGGTGCGTTGGAATGGTACATGTGTCCACCATAAAATATCAAAAATCTTAGTGCGCTGGAATGGTACATGTGTCCACCATAAAATATCAAAAATTCTTAGACGCACATATTACCATTTCAGTTTTATGTCCAAAAACTTTTTTCGCGCCTTTTTCACTACAAAAAGTTTGCTAGGTTCGTATTTCGTTCCCAGGGCCGAACCAGGAAATAGCAACTGGTGCGCTAGAATTATACATGTGTCCACTATAAAATATCAAAAATTCTTAGACGCACATGTTATTATTTCAGTTTTACAGCCAAACACTTTTTTCGCGCATTTTTCACTACAAAAAGTTTGCTGGGTTTGTATTTCGTCCCTAGGGCCGAACCAGGAAGTGGCAACTGATGCGCTAGAATGGTAAATGCGTTCACTATAAAATAATAAAAAGCCTAAAACGCACATATTACCATTTCCGTTTTATGGTCAAAAACTTTTTTCGCGCCTTTTTCACTACAAAAAGTTTGCTAGGTTTGTATTTCGTTCCCTGGGCCGAAATAGAAAAAGCAACTGGTGCGTTGGAATGGTACATGTGTCCACCATAAAATATCAAAAATTCTTAGACGCACATATTACCATTTCAGTTTTATGGTCAAAAACTTTTTTCGCGCCTTTTTCACTACAAAAAGTTTGCTAGGTTTGTATTTCGTTCCCAGGGTTGAGCCAAGAAATAACAACTGGTGCGCTGAAATCGTACATGTGCCCACTATAAAATATCAAAAATTCTTAGACGCACATGTTATTATTTCAGTTTTACAGCCAAACACTTTTTTCGCGCATTTTTCACTACAAAAAGTTTGCTAGGTTTGTATTTCGTTCTCAGGGCCAAGCCAAGAAATGACAACTAATGCGCAGATATGGTACATGTGTCCGCCATAAAATATCAAAAATTCTTAGACGCACATATTACCATTTCAGTTTTATGGTCAAAAACTTTTTTCGCGCCTTTTTCACTACAAAAAGTTTTCTAGGTTCGTATTTCGTTCCCAGGGCCGAACCAGGAAATAGCAACTGGTGCGCTAGAATTATACATGTGTCCACTATAAAATATCAAAAATTCTTAGACGCACATGTTATTATTTCAGTTTTACAGCCAAACACTTTTTTCGCGCATTTTTCACTACAAAAAGTTTGCTAGGTTTGTATTTCGTTCTCAGGGCCAAGCCAAGAAATGACAACTAATGCGCAGAAATGGTACATGTGTCCGCCATAAAATATCAAAAATTCTTAGACGCACATATTACCATTTCAGTTTTATGGCCAAAAACTTTTTTCGCGCCTCTTTCACTACAAAAAGTTTGCTGAGTTTGTATTTCGTTGCCAGGGCCGAAATAGAAAAGGCAACTGGTGCGTTGGAATGGTACATGTGTCCACTATAAAATATCAGAAATTCTAAGACGCGCATATTACAATTTCAGTTTTATGGCCAAAAATTTTGTTCGCGCCGTTTTCATTACAAAACGCTTGCTAGGTTTGTATTTCGTTCCCAGGGCCGAGCCAAGAAATGACAACTGGTGCGCTGAAATGGTACATGTGCCCTTTATAAAATATCAAAAATTCTTAGACGTACATATTAATATTTCAGTTTTGTAGACAAAAACTTTTTTCGCGCCTTCTTCACTACAAAAAGTTTGCTGGGTTTGTATTTCGTTTCCAGGGCCGATGCAGGAAATGGAAACTAGAGCGCTGGAATGGTACATGTGTCCACTATAAAATATCAAAAATTCTTAGACGCACATTTTATTCTTTCAGTTTTACAGCCAAACACTTTTTTCGCGCCTTTTTCACTACAAAAAGGTTGCTAGGTTTGTATTTCGTTTCCAGGACCGAAATAGAAAAAGAAACTGGTGCGTTGGAATGGTACATGTGTCCACCATAAAATATCAAAAATTCTAAGACGCGCATATTACCATTTCAGTTTTATGGCCAAAAACTTTTTTCGCGCCTTTTTCATTACAAAAAGTTTGCTAGGTTTGTATTTCGTTCCAAGGGCCGAAATAGAAAAGGCACCTGGTGCGTTGGAATGGTACATGTGTCCACCATAAAATATCAAAAATCTTAGTGCGCTGGAATGGTACATGTGTCCACCATAAAATATCAAAAATTCTTAGACGCACATATTACTATTTCAGTTTTGTAGCCAAAAACTTTTTTCGCGCCTTCTTCACTACAAAAAGTTTGCTGGGTTTGTATTTTGTCCCTAGGGCCGAACCAGGAAATAACAACTGGTGCGCTGAAATGGTACATGTGTCCACTATAAAATAATAAAAAGCCTAAAACGCACATATTACTATTTCAGTTTTATGGTCAAAAACTTTTTTCGCGCATTTTTCAGTACAAAAAGGTTGCTGGGTTTGTATTTCGTCCCCAGGGCCAAACCAAGAAATGACAACTGGTGCGCTGAAATGGTACATGTGTCCACTATAATATATCAAAAATTGTTAGACGCACATGTTATTATTTCAGTTTTACAGCAAAAAACTTTTTTCGCGCATTTTTTACTACAAAAAGTTTGCTGGGTTTGTATTTTGTCCCTAGGGCTGAACCAGGAAGTGACAAATGGTGCGCTGGAATGGAAAATGTGTTCACTATAAAATATTTAAAAGCCTAAAACGCACATATTACCATTTCAGTTTTATGACCAAAAACTTTTTTCGGGCATTTTTCACTACAAAAAGTTGTTGCGTTTGTATTTTGTTCCCAGGGCCGAACCAGGAAGTGGCAACTGGTGCGCTGAAATGGTACATATGTCCACTGTCAAATATCAAAAATTCTTAGAAGCACATATTACTATTTCAGTTTTATAGCCAAAAACTTTTGTCACGCCTTTTTCACTGCAAAAAGTTGTTGCATTTGTATTTCGTTCCCAGGGCCGAACCAGGAAGTGGCAACTGGTGCGCTGGAATGTTACATGTGTCCACTATAAAATATCAAAAATTCTTAGACGCACATGTTATTATTTCAGTTTTACAGCCAAAAACTTTTTTCGCGCATTTTTTACTACAAAAAGTTTGCTGGGTTTGTATTTCGTCCCTAGGGCTGAACCAGGAAGTGGCAAATGGTGCGCTGGAATGGTAAATGTGTTCACTATAAAATATTTAAAAGCCTAAAACGCACATATTACCATTTTAGTTTTATGGCCAAAAACTTTTTTGGGCCTTTTTCACTACAAAAAGGTTGTTGCGTTTGTATTTTGTTCCCAGGGCCAGGAAGTGGCAACTGGTGCGCTGGAATTGTACATGTGTCCACCATAAAATATTAAAAATTCTAAGACGCACATATTACCATTTCAGTTTTATGGCCAAAAACTTTTTTCGCGCCTTTTTCATTACAAAAAGTTTGCTAGGTTTGTATTTCGTTCCCAGGGCCGAAATAGAAAAAGCAACTGGTGCGTTGGAATGGTACATGTGTCCACCATAAAATATCAAAAATTCTAAGACGCGCATATTACCATTTCAGTTTTATGGCCAAAAACTTTTTTCGCGCCTTTTTCATTTCAAAAAGTTTGCTAGGTTTGTATTTCGTTCCCTGGGCCGAAATAGAAAAGGCAACTGGTTTGTTGGAATGGTACATGTGTCCACCATAAAATATCAAAAATTCTTAGACGCACATATTACCATTTCAGCTTTATGGCCAAAAACTTTTTCGCGCCTTTTTCACTACAAAGAGGTTGCTGAGTTTGTATTTCGTTCCCAGGGCCGAAATTGAAAAGGCACCTGGTGCGTTGGAATGGTACATGTGTCCACCATAAAATATCAAAAATCTTAGTGCGCTGGAATGGTACATGTGTCCACCATAAAATATCAAAAATTCTTAGACGCACATATTACCATTTCAGTTTTATGTCCAAAAACTTTTTTCGCGCCTTTTTCACTACAAAAAGTTTGCTAGGTTCGTATTTCGTTCCCAGGGCCGAACCAGGAAATAGCAACTGGTGCGCTAGAATTATACATGTGTCCACTATAAAATATCAAAAATTCTTAGACGCACATGTTATTATTTCAGTTTTACAGCCAAACACTTTTTTCGCGCATTTTTCACTACAAAAAGTTTGCTGGGTTTGTATTTCGTCCCTAGGGCCGAACCAGGAAGTGGCAACTGATGCGCTAGAATGGTAAATGCGTTCACTATAAAATAATAAAAAGCCTAAAACGCACATATTACCATTTCCGTTTTATGGTCAAAAACTTTTTTCGCGCCTTTTTCACTACAAAAAGTTTGCTAGGTTTGTATTTCGTTCCCTGGGCCGAAATAGAAAAAGCAACTGGTGCGTTGGAATGGTACATGTGTCCACCATAAAATATCAAAAATTCTTAGACGCACATATTACCATTTCAGTTTTATGGTCAAAAACTTTTTTCGCGCCTTTTTCACTACAAAAAGTTTGCTAGGTTTGTATTTCGTTCCCAGGGTTGAGCCAAGAAATAACAACTGGTGCGCTGAAATCGTACATGTGCCCACTATAAAATATCAAAAATTCTTAGACGCACATGTTATTATTTCAGTTTTACAGCCAAACACTTTTTTCGCGCATTTTTCACTACAAAAAGTTTGCTAGGTTTGTATTTCGTTCTCAGGGCCAAGCCAAGAAATGACAACTAATGCGCAGATATGGTACATGTGTCCGCCATAAAATATCAAAAATTCTTAGACGCACATATTACCATTTCAGTTTTATGGTCAAAAACTTTTTTCGCGCCTTTTTCACTACAAAAAGTTTGCTAGGTTCGTATTTCGTTCCCAGGGCCGAACCAGGAAATAGCAACTGGTGCGCTAGAATTAT
This sequence comes from Epicampocera succincta, assembly GCA_932526305.1. Classification (NCBI taxonomy): domain Eukaryota; kingdom Metazoa; phylum Arthropoda; class Insecta; order Diptera; family Tachinidae; genus Epicampocera; species Epicampocera succincta. The sequence goes on from OW052036.1 coordinate 42,782,901, forward strand.
ACATGTGTCCACTATAAAATATCAAAAATTCTTAGACGCACATGTTATTATTTCAGTTTTACAGCCAAACACTTTTTTCGCGCATTTTTCACTACAAAAAGTTTGCTAGGTTTGTATTTCGTTCTCAGGGCCAAGCCAAAAAATGACAACTAATGCGCAGAAATGGTACATGTGTCCGCCATAAAATATCAAAAATTCTTAGACGCACATATTACCATTTCAGTTTTATGGCCAAAAACTTTTTTCGCGCCTCTTTCACTACAAAAAGTTTGCTGAGTTTGTATTTCGTTGCCAGGGCCGAAATAGAAAAGGCAACTGGTGCGTTGGAATGGTACATGTGTCCACTATAAAATATCAGAAATTCTAAGACGCGCATATTACTATTTCAGTTTTATGGCCAAAAATTTTGTTCGCGCCGTTTTCATTACAAAACGCTTGCTAGGTTTGTATTTCGTTCCCAGGGCCGAGCCAAGAAATGACAACTGGTGCGCTGAAATGGTACATGTGCCCTTTATAAAATATCAAAAATTCTTAGACGTACATATTAATATTTCAGTTTTGTAGACAAAAACTTTTTTCGCGCCTTCTTCACTACAAAAAGTTTGCTGGGTTTGTATTTCGTTTCCAGGGCCGATGCAGGAAATGGAAACTAGAGCGCTGGAATGGTACATGTGTCCACTATAAAATATCAAAAATTCTTAGACGCACATTTTATTCTTTCAGTTTTACAGCCAAACACTTTTTTCGCGCCTTTTTCACTACAAAAAGGTTGCTAGGTTTGTATTTCGTTTCCAGGACCGAAATAGAAAAAGAAACTGGTGCGTTGGAATGGTACATGTGTCCACCATAAAATATCAAAAATTCTAAGACGCGCATATTACCATTTCAGTTTTATGGCCAAAAACTTTTTTCGCGCCTTTTTCATTACAAAAAGTTTGCTAGGTTTGTATTTCGTTCCAAGGGCCGAAATAGAAAAGGCACCTGGTGCGTTGGAATGGTACATGTGTCCACCATAAAATATCAAAAATCTTAGTGCGCTGGAATGGTACATGTGTCCACCATAAAATATCAAAAATTCTTAGACGCACATATTACTATTTCAGTTTTGTAGCCAAAAACTTTTTTCGCGCCTTCTTCACTACAAAAAGTTTGCTGGGTTTGTATTTTGTCCCTAGGGCCGAACCAGGAAATAACAACTGGTGCGCTGAAATGGTACATGTGTCCACTATAAAATAATAAAAAGCCTAAAACGCACATATTACTATTTCAGTTTTATGGTCAAAAACTTTTTTCGCGCATTTTTCAGTACAAAAAGGTTGCTGGGTTTGTATTTCGTCCCCAGGGCCAAACCAAGAAATGACAACTGGTGCGCTGAAATGGTACATGTGTCCACTATAATATATCAAAAATTGTTAGACGCACATGTTATTATTTCAGTTTTACAGCAAAAAACTTTTTTCGCGCATTTTTTACTACAAAAAGTTTGCTGGGTTTGTATTTTGTCCCTAGGGCTGAACCAGGAAGTGACAAATGGTGCGCTGGAATGGAAAATGTGTTCACTATAAAATATTTAAAAGCCTAAAACGCACATATTACCATTTCAGTTTTATGACCAAAAACTTTTTTCGGGCATTTTTCACTACAAAAAGTTGTTGCGTTTGTATTTTGTTCCCAGGGCCGAACCAGGAAGTGGCAACTGGTGCGCTGAAATGGTACATATGTCCACTGTCAAATATCAAAAATTCTTAGAAGCACATATTACTATTTCAGTTTTATAGCCAAAAACTTTTTTCGCGCATTTTTCACGGCAAAAAGTTGTTGCGTTTGTATTTCGTTCCCAGAGCCGAACCAGGAAGTGGCAACTGGTGCGCTGGAATGTTACATGTGTCCACTATAAAATATCAAAAATTCTTAGACGCACATGTTATTATTTCAGTTTTACAGCCAAAAACTTTTTTCGCGCATTTTTTACTACAAAAAGTTTGCTGGGTTTGTATTTCAACCCTAGGGCTGAACGAGGAAGTGGCAAAGGGTGCGCTGGAATGGTATATGTGTTCACTATAAAATATTTAAAAGCCTAAAACGCACATATTACCATTTCAGTTTTATGGCCAAAAACTTTTTTCGGGCCTTTTTCACTACAAAAAGGTTGTTGCGTTTGTATTTTGTTCCCAGGGCCGAACCAGGAAGTGGCAACTGGTGCGCTGGAATGTTACATGTGTCCACGATAAAATATCAAAAATTCTAAGACGCGCATATTACCATTTCAGTTTTATGGCTAAAAACTTTTTTCGCGCCTTTTTCATTACAAAAAGGTTGTTGCGTTTGTATTTTGTTTCCAGGGCCGAACCAGAAAGTGGCAACTGGTGCGCTGAAATGGTACATATGTCCACTATAAAATATCAAAAATTCTTAGAAGCACATATTACTATTTCAGTTTTATAGCCAAAAACTTTTGTCACGCCTTTTTCACTGCAAAAAGTTGTTGCATTTGTATTTCGTTCCCAGGGCCGAACCAGGAAGTGGCAACTGGTGCGCTGGAATGTTACATGTGTCCACTATAAAATATCAAAAATTCTTAGACGCACATGTTATTATTTCAGTTTTACAGCCAAAAACTTTTTTCGCGCATTTTTTACTACAAAAAGTTTGCTGGGTTTGTATTTCGTCCCTAGGGCTGAACCAGGAAGTGGCAAATGGTGCGCTGGAATGGTAAATGTGTTCACTATAAAATATTTAAAAGCCTAAAACGCACATATTACCATTTTAGTTTTATGGCCAAAAACTTTTTTGGGCCTTTTTCACTACAAAAAGGTTGTTGCGTTTGTATTTTGTTCCCAGGGCCAGGAAGTGGCAACTGGTGCGCTGGAATTGTACATGTGTCCACCATAAAATATTAAAAATTCTAAGACGCACATATTACCATTTCAGTTTTATGGCCAAAAACTTTTTTCGCGCCTTTTTCATTACAAAAAGTTTGCTAGGTTTGTATTTCGTTCCCAGGGCCGAAATAGAAAAGGCAACTGGTGCGTTGGAATGGTACATGTGTCCACCATAAAATACCAAAAATTTAAGACGCGCATATTACCATTTCAGTTTTATGGCTAAAAACTTCTTTCGCGCCTTTTTCATTACAAAAAGTTTGCTAGGTTTGTATTTCGTTCCCAGGGCCGAGCCAAGAAATGACATTTGGTGCGCTAAAGTGGTACATGTGTCCACTATAAAATATCAAAAATCCTTAGACGCACATATTACCATTTCAGTTTTATGGCCAAAAACTTTTTTCGCGCCCTTTTCACTACAAAAAGGTTGCTGGGTTTGTATTTCGTCCCTATGGCCGAACCAGAAAGTGGCAACTGGTGCGCTGGAATGGTAAATGCGTTCACTATAAAATATTAAAAAGCCTAAAACGCACATATTACCATTTCAGTTTTATGGCCAAAAACTTTTTTCGCGCCTTTTTCATTACAAAAAGTTTGCTAGGTTTGTATATCGTTCCCAGGGCCGGAATAGAAAAGGCAACTGGTGCGTTGGAATGGTACTTGTGTCCACCATAAAATACCAAAAATTTAAGACGCGCATATTACCATTTCAGTTTTATGGCCAAAAACTTTTTTCGCGCCTTTTTCACTACAAAAAGTTTCCTGGGTTTGTATTTCGTCCCTAGGACCGAACCAGGAAGTGGCAAATGGTGCGCTGAATTGGTAAATGTGTTCACTATAAAATATTTAAAAGCCTAAAACGCACATATTACCATTTCAGTTTTATGGCCAAAAACTTTTTTCGGGCCTTTTTTAATACAAAAAGGTTGTTGCGTTTGTATTTTGTTCCCAGGGCCGAACCAGGAAGTGGCAACTGGTGCGCTGAAATGGTACATATGTCCACTGTCAAATATCAAAAATTCTTAGAAGCACATATTACTATTTCAGTTTTATAGCCAAAAACTTTTTTCGCGCATTTTTCACTGCAAAAAGTTGTTGCGTTTGTATTTCGTTCCCGGGGCCGAACCAAGAAGTGGCAACTGGTGCGCTGGAATGTTACATGTGTTCACTATAAAATCTTAAAAAGCCTAAAACGCACATATTACCATTTCAGTTTTATGGCCAAAAACTTTTTTCGCGCCTTTTTCATTACAAAAAGTTTGCTAGATTTGTATTTCGTTCCCAGGGCCGAGCCAAGAAATGACAACTGGTGCGCTGAAATGGTACATATGTCCACTATAAAATATCAAAAATTCTTAGAAGTACATATTACTATTTCAGTTTTATAGCCAAAATTTTTTTTCGCGCATTTTTCACTACAAAAAGTTTGCTAGATTTGTATTTCGTTTCCAGGGCCGAACCAGGAAGTGGCAACTGGTGCGCTGGAATGTTACATGTGTCCACTATAAAATATCAAGAATTCTTAGACGCACATGTTATTATTTCAGTTTTATGGCCAAAAACTTTTTTCGCGCCTTTTTCATTACAAAAAGTTTGCTAGATTTGTATTTCGTTTCCAGGGCCGAACCAGGAAGTGGCAACTGGTGCGCTGGAATGGTACGTGTGTCCACCATAAAATATCAAAAATTCTTAGACGCACATATTACCATTTCAGTTTTATGGCCAAAAACTTTTTTCGCGCCTTTTTTACTACAAAGAGGTTGCTGAGTTTGTATTTCGTTCCCAGGGCCGAGCCAAGAAATGACAACTGGTGCGCTAAATGGTACATGTGTCCACTATAAAATATCAAAAATCCTTAGACGCACATATTACCATTTCAGTTTTATGGCCAAAAACTTTTTTCGCGCATTTTTCACTACAAAAAGGTTGCTGGGTTTGTATTTCGTCCCTAGGGCCGAACCAGGAAGTGGCAACTGGTGCGCTAGAGTGGTAAATGCGTTCACTATAAAATAATAAAAAGCCTCAAACGCACATATTACCATTTCCGTTTTATGGTCAAAAACTTTTTTCGCGCCTTTTTCACTACAAAAAGGTTGCTGGGTTTGTATTTCGTTCCCAGGGCTGAAATAGAAAAAGCAACTGGTGCGTTGGAATGGTACATGTGTCCACCATAAAATATTAAAAATTCTAAGACGCGCATATTACCATTTCAGTTTTATGGCCAAATACTTTTTTCGCGCCTTTTTCATTACAAAAAGTTTGCTAGGTTTGTATTTCGTTCCCAGGGCCGAGCCAAGAAATGACAACTGGTGCGCTGAAATGGTACATGTGTCCACCATAAAATATCAAAAATCTTAGTGCGCTGGAATGGTACATGTGTCCACCATAAAATATCAAAAATTCTTAGACGCACATATTACCATTTCAGTTTTATGTCCAAAAACTTTTTTCGCGCCTTTTTCACTACAAAAAGTTTGCTAGGTTTGTATTTCGTTCCCAGGGCCGAGCCAAGAAATGACAACTGGATCGCAGAAAGTGTACATGTGTCTGCCATAAAATATCAAAAATTTTTAGACGCACATATTACCATTTCAGTTTTATGGCGAAAAACTTTGCTTAGTTTGTATTTCGTTGCCAGGGCCGAAATAGAAAAGGCAACTGGTGCGTTGGAATGGTACATGTGTCCACTATAAAATATCAGAAATTCTAAGACTCGCATATTACAATTTCAGTTCTATGGCCAAAAATTTTTTTCGCGCTTTTTGCATTACAAAAAGCTTGCTAGGTTTGTATTTCGTTCCCAGGGCCGAGCCAAGAAATGACAACTGGTGCGCTGAAATGGTACATGTGCCCACTATAAAATATCAAAAATTCTTAGACGCACATATTACTATTTCAGTTTTGTAGCCAAAAACTTTTTTCGCGCCTTCTTCACTAAAAAAAGTTTGCTGGGTTTGTATTTCGTTCCCAAGGCCGAACCAGGAAATGGCAACTGGTGCGCTAGAATTATACATGTGTCCACTATAAAATATCAAAAATTCTTAGACGCACATGTTATTATTTCAGTTTACAGCCAAACACTTTTTTCGCGCATTTTTCACTACAAAAAGTTTGCTGGTATTGTATTTCGTCCCTAGGGCCGAACAAGGAAGTGGCAACTGATGCGCTAGAATGGTATATGCGTTCACTATAAAATAATAAAAAGCCTAAAACGCACATATTACCATTTCCGTTTTATATTCAAAAACTTTTTTCGCGCCTTTTTCACTACAAAAAGGTTGCTGGGTTTATATTTCGTTCCCAGGGCCGAAATAAAAAAAGCAACTGGTGCGTTGGAATGGTACATGTGTCCACCATAAAATATCAAAAATTTTAAGACGCGCATATTACCATTTCAGTTTTATGGCCAAAAACTTTTTTCGCGCCTTTTTCATTACAAAAAGTTTGCTAGGTTTGTATTTCGTTCCCAGGGCCGATATAGAAAACGCAACTGGTGCGTTGGAATGGTACATGTGTCCACCATAAAATATCAAAAATTCTTAGACGCACATATTACCTTTTCAGTTTTATGGCCAAAATTTTTTCGCGCCTTTTTCACTACAAAAAGGTTGCTGAGTTTGTATTTCGTTCCCAGGGCCGAAATAGAAAAGGCAACTGGTGCGTTGGAATGGTACATGTGTCCACCATAAAATATCGAAAATTCTTAGACGCACATATTACCATTTCAGTTTTATGTCCAAAAACTTTTTTCGCGCCTTTTTCACTACAAAAAGGTTGCTGGGTTTGTATTTCGTTGCCAGGGCCGAAATAGAAAAGGCAACTGGTGCGTTGGAATGGTACATGTGTCCACTATAAAATATCAGAAATTCTAAGACTCGCATATTACAATTTCAGTTCTATGGCCAAAAATTTTTTTCGCGCTTTTTGCATTACAAAAAGCTTGCTAGGTTTGTATTTCGTTCCCAGGGCCGAGCCAAGAAATGACAACTGGTGCGCTGAAATGGTACATGTGCCCACTATAAAATATCAAAAATTCTTAGACGCACATATTACTATTTCAGTTTTGTAGCCAAAAACTTTTTTCGCGCCTTCTTCACTAAAAAAAGTTTGCTGGGTTTGTATTTCGTTCCCAGGGCCGAGCCAAGAAATGACAACTGGTGCGCTGAAATGGTACATGTGCCCACTATAAAATATCAAAAATTCTAAGACGCGCATATTACCATTTCAGTTTTATGGCCAAAAACTTTTTTCGCGCCTTTTTCATTACAAAAAGTTTGCTAGGTTTGTATTTCGTTCCCAGGGCCGATATAGAAAACGCAACTGGTGCGTTGGAATGGTACATGTGTCCACCATAAAATATCAAAAATTCTTAGACGCACATATTACCTTTTCAGTTTTATGGCCAAAATTTTTTCGCGCCTTTTTCACTACAAAAAGGTTGCTGAGTTTGTATTTCGTTCCCAGGGCCGAAATAGAAAAGGCAACTGGTGCGTTGGAATGGTACATGTGTCCACCATAAAATATCGAAAATTCTTAGACGCACATATTACCATTTCAGTTTTATGTCCAAAAACTTTTTTCGCGCCTTTTTCACTACAAAAAGTTTGCTAGGTTTGTATTTCGTTTCCAGGGCCGAGCCAAGAAATGACAACTGGTGCGCTGAAATGGTACATGTGTCCGCCATAAAATATCAAAAATTCTTAGACGCACATATTACCATTTCAGTTTTATGGCCAAAAACTTTTTTCACGCCTCTTTCACTACAAAAAGTTTGCTGAGTTTGTATTTCGTTGCCAGGGCCGAAATAGAAAAGGCAACTGGTGCGTTGGAATGGTACATGTGTCTACTATAAAATATCAGAAAGTCTAAGACGCGCATATTACCATTTCAGTTTTATGGCCAAAAATTTGTTTCGCGCCTTTTTAATTACAAAAACCTTGCTAGGTTTGTATTTCGTTCCCAGGGCCGAACCAGGAAGTGGCAACTGGTGCGCTGGAATGGTACATGTGTCCACCATAAAATATCAAAAATTCTTAGACGCACATATTACCATTTCAGTTTTATGGCCAAAAACTTTTTTCGCGCCTTTTTCACTACAAAGAGGTTGCTGGGTTTGTATTTCGTTCCCAGGGCCGAAATAGAAAAAGCAACTGGTGCGTTGGAATGGTACATGTGTCCACCATAAAATATTAAAAATTCTAAGACGCGCATATTACCATTTCAGTTTTATGGCCAAATACTTTTTTCGCGCCTTTTTCACTACAAAGAGGTTGCTGAGTTTGTATTTCGTTCCCAGGGCCGAGACAAGAAATGACAACTGGTGCGCTAAAATGGTACATGTGTCCACTATAAAATATCAAAAATCCTTAGACGCACATATTACCATTTCAGTTTTATGGCCAAAAACTTTTTTCGCGCCTTTTTCACTACAAAGAGGTTGCTGAGTTTGTATTTCGTTCCCAGGGCCGAGCCAAGAAAAGACAACTGGTGCGCTAAAATGGTACATGTGTCCACTATAAAATATCAAAAATCCTTAGACGCACATATTACCATTTCAGTTTTATGGCCAAAAACTTTTTTCGCGCATTTTTCACTACAAAAAGGTTGCTGGGTTTGTATTTCGTCCCTAGGGCCGAACAAGGAAGTGGCAACTGGTGCGCTAGAGTGGTAAATGCGTTCACTATAAAATAATAAAAAGCCTAAAACGCACATATTACCATTTCCGTTTTATGGTCAAAAACTTTTTTCGCGCCTTTTTCACTACAAAAAGGTTGCTGGGTTTGTATTTCGTTCCCAGGGCCGAAATAGAAAAAGCAACTGGTGCGTTGGAATGGTACATGTGTCCACCATAAAATATTAAAAATTCTAAGACGCGCATATTACCATTTCAGTTTTATGGCCAAATACTTTTTTCGCGCCTTTATCATTACAAAAAGTTTGCTAGGTTTGTATTTCGTTCCCAGGGCCGAGCCAAGAAATGACAACTGGTGCGCTGAAATGGTACATGTGTCCACCATAAAATATCAAAAATCTTAGTGCGCTGGAATGGTACATGTGTCCACAATAAAATATCAAAAATTCTTAGACGCACATATTACTATTTCAGTTTTATGTCAAAAAACTTTTTTCGCGCCTTTTTCACTACAAAAAGTTTGCTAGGTTTGTATTTCGTTCCCAGGGCCGAGCCAAGAAATGACAACTGGTTTGCAGAAAGTGTACATGTGTCTGCCATAAAATATCAAAAATTTTTAGACGCACATACTACCATTTCAGTTTTATGGCGAAAAACTTTGCTTAGTTTGTATTTCGTTGCCAGGGCCGAAATAGAAAAGGCAACTGGTGCGTTGGAATGGTACATGTGTCCACTATAAAATATCAGAAATTCTAAGACTCGCATATTACAATTTCAGTTCTATGGCCAAAAATTTTTTTCGCGCTTTTTGCATTACAAAAAGCTTGCTAGGTTTGCATTTCGTTCCCAGGGCCGAGCCAAGAAATGACAACTGGTGCGCTGAAATGGTACATGTGCCCACTATAAAATATCAAAAATTCTTAGACGCACATATTACTATTTCAGTTTTGTAGCCAAAAACTTTTTTCGCGCCTTCTTCACTAAAAAAAGTTTGCTGGGTTTGTATTTCGTTCCCAGGGCCGAACCAGGAAATGGCAACTGGTGCGCTAGAATTATACATGTGTCCACTATAAAATATCAAAAATTCTAAGACGCACATGTTATTATTTCAGTTTACAGCCAAACACTTTTTTCGCGCATTTTTCACTACAAAAAGTTTGCTGGTATTGTATTTCGTCCCTAGGGCCGAACAAGGAAGTGGCAACTGATGCGCTAGAATGGTATATGCGTTCACTATAAAATAATAAAAAGCCTAAAACGCACATATTACCATTTCCGTTTTATGGTCAAAAACTTTTTTCGCGCCTTTTTCACTACAAAGAGGTTGCTGAGTTTGTATTTCGTTCCCAGGGCCGATATAGAAAACGCAACTGGTGCGTTGGAATGGTACATGTGTCCACCATAAAATATCAAAAATTCTTAGACGCACATATTACCTTTTCAGTTTTATGGCCAAAATTTTTTCGCGCCTTTTTCACTACAAAAAGGTTGCTGAGTTTGTATTTCGTTCCCAGGGCCGAAATAGAAAAGGCAACTGGTGCGTTGGAATGGTACATGTGTCCACCATAAAATATCGAAAATTCTTAGACGCACATATTACCATTTCAGTTTTATGGCCAAAAACTTTTTTCGCGCCTTTTTCATTACAAAAAGTTTGCTAGGTTTGTATTTCGTTCCCAGGGCCGATATAGAAAACGCAACTGGTGCGTTGGAATGGTACATGTGTCCACCATAAAATATCGAAAATTCTTAGACGCACATATTACCATTTCAGTTTTATGGCCAAAAACTTTTTTCGCGCCTCTTTCACTATAAAAAGTTTGCTGAGTTTGTATTTCGTTGCCAGGGCCGAAATAGAAAAGGCAACTGGTGCTTTGGAATGGTACATGTGTCTACTATAAAATATCAGAAATTCTAAGACGCGCATATTACCATTTCAGTTTTATGGCCAAAAATTTGTTTCGCGCCTTTTTAATTACAAAAAGCTTGCTAGGTTTGTATTTCGTTTCCAGGGCTGAGCCATGAAATGACAACTGGTGCTCTGAAATGGTACATGTGCGCACTATAAAATATCAAAAATTCTTAGACGCACATATTACTATTTCAGTTTTGTAGCCAAAAACTTTTATCGCGCCTTCTTCACTACAAAGAGTTTGCTGGGTTTGTATTTCGTCCCTGGGCCGAACCAGGAAATAACAACAGGTGCGCTGGAATGGTACATGCGTCCACTATAAAATAATAAAAAGCCTAAAACGCACATATTACCATTTCAGTTTTATGGCAAAAACTTTTTTCGCGCCTTTTTACCTATAAAAAGTTTGCTGGGTTTGTATTTCGTCCCTAGGGCCGAACCAGGAAATGGCAACTGGTGCGCTGGAATGGTTAATGCGTTCACTATAAAATAATATAAAGCTTAAAACGCACATATTACCATTTCAGTTTTATGGTCAAAAACTTTTTTCGCGCATTTTTCACTACAAAAACGTTGCTGGGTTTGTGTTTTGTTCCCAGGGCCGAACCAAGAAATGACAACTGGTGCGCTGAAATGGTACATGTGTCCACTATAAAATATCAAAAATTCTCAGAGGCAAATATTACTATTTCAGTTTTATAGCCAAAAACTTTTTTCGCGCATTTTTCACTGCAAAAAGTTGTTGCGTTTGTATTTCGTTCCCAGGGCCGAACCAGGAAGTGGCAACTGGTGCGCTGGAATGTTACATGTGTCCACCATAAAATATCAAAAATTCTTAGACGCACATGTTATTATTTCAGTTTTATGGCCAAAAACTTTTTTCGCGCCTTTTGCATTACAAAAAGTTTGCTAGATTTGTATTTCGTTTCCAGGGCCGATATAGAAAACGCAACTGGTGCGTTGGAATGGTACATGTGTCCACCATAAAATATCAAAAATTCTTAGACGCACATATTACTTTTTCAGTTTTATGGCCAAAATTTTTTCGCGCCTTTTTCACTACAAAGAGGTTGCTTAGTTTGTATTTCGTTCCCAGGGCCGATATAGAAAACGCAACTGGTGCGTTGGAATGGTACATGTGTCCACCATAAAATATCAAAAATTCTTAGACGCACATATTACCTTTTCAGTTTTATGGCCAAAATTTTTTCGCGCCTTTTTCACTACAAAAAGGTTGCTGAGTTTGTATTTCGTTCCCAGGGCCGAAATAGAAAAGGCAACTGGTGCGTTGGAATGGTACATGTGTCCACCATAAAATATCGAAAATTCTTAGACGCACATATTACCATTTCAGTTTTATGGCCAAAAACTTTTTTCGCGCCTTTTTCATTACAAAAAGTTTGCTAGGTTTGTATTTCGTTCCCAGGGCCGATATAGAAAACGCAACTGGTGCGTTGGAATGGTACATGTGTCCACCATAAAATATCAAAAATTCTTAGACGCACATATTACCTTTTCAGTTTTATGGCCAAAATTTTTTCACGCCTTTTTCACTACAAAAAGGTTGCTGAGTTTGTATTTCGTTCCCAGGGCCGAAATAGAAAAGGCAACTGGTGCGTTGGAATGGTACATGTGTCCACCATAAAATATCGAAAATTCTTAGACGCACATATTACCATTTCAGTTTTATGGCCAAAAACTTTTTTCGCGCCTCTTTCACTATAAAAAGTTTGCTGAGTTTGTATTTCGTTGCCAGGGCCGAAATAGAAAAGGCAACTGGTGCTTTGGAATGGTACATGTGTCTACTATAAAATATCAGAAATTCTAAGACGCGCATATTACCATTTCAGTTTTATGGCCAAAAATTTGTTTCGCGCCTTTTTAATTACAAAAAGCTTGCTAGGTTTGTATTTCGTTCCCAGGGCTGAGCCATGAAATGACAACTGGTGCGCTGAAATGGTACATGTGCGCACTATAAAATATCAAAAATTCTTAGACGCACATATTACTATTTCAGTTTTGTAGCCAAAAACTTTTATCGCGCCTTCTTCACTACAAAAAGTTTGCTGGGTTTGTATTTCGTCCCTGGGCCGAACCAGGAAATAACAACAGGTGCGCTGGAATGGTACATGCGTCCACTATAAAATAATAAAAAGCCTAAAACGCACATATTACCATTTCAGTTTTATGGCAAAAACTTTTTTCGCGCCTTTTTACCTATAAAAAGTTTGCTGGGTTTGTATTTCGTCCCTAGGGCCAAACCAGGAAATGGCAACTGGTGCGCTGGAATGGTTAATGCGTTCACTATAAAATAATATAAAGCTTAAAACGCACATATTACCATTTCAGTTTTATGGTCAAAAACTTTTTTCGCGCATTTTTCACTACAAAAACGTTGCTGGGTTTGTATTTCGTCCCCAGGGCCGAACCAAGAAATGACAACTGGAGCGCTGAAATGGTACATGTGTCCACTATAAAATATCAAAAATTCTTAGACGCACATGTTATTATTTCAGTTTTACAGCCAAAAACTTTTTTCGCGCATTTTTTACTACAAAAAGGTTGTTGCGTTTGTATTTTGTTCCCAGGGCCGAACCAGGAAGTGGCAACTGGTGCGCTGAAATGGTACATATGTCCACTATAAAATATCAAAAATTCTCAGAAGCAAATATTACTATTTCAGTTTTATAGACAAAAACTTTTTTCGCGCATTTTTCACTGCAAAAAGTTGTTACGTTTGTATTTCGTTCCCAGGGCCGAACCAGGAAGTGGCAACTGGTGCGCTGGAATGTTACATGTGTCCACCATAAAATATCAAAAATTCTTAGACGCACATGTTATTATCTCAGTTTTATGGCCAAAAACTTTTTTCGCGCCTTTTGCATTACAAAAAGTTTGCTAGATTTGTATTTCGTTTCCAGGGCCGAACCAGGAAGTGGACACTGGTGCGCTGGAATGGTACATGTGTCCACCATAAAATATCAAAAATTCTTAGACGCACATATTACCTTTTCAGTTTTATGGCCAAAAACTTTTTCGCGCCTTTTTCACTACAAAGAGGTTGCTGAGTTTGTATTTCGTTCCTAGGGCCGAAATAGAAAAGGCAACTGGTGCGATGGAATGGTACATGTGTCCACCATAAAATATCAAAAATCTTAGTGCGCTGGAATGGTACATGTGTCCACCATAAAATATCAAAAATTCTTAGACGCACATATTACCATTTCAGTTTTATGTCCAAAAACTTTTTTCGCGCCTTTTTCACTACAAAAAGTTTGCTAGGTTTGTATTTCGTTCCCAGGGCCGAGCCAAGAAATGACAACAGGTTCGCAGAAAGTGTACATGTGTCTGCCATAAAATATCAAAAATTTTTAGACGCACATATTACTATTTCAGTTTTATGGCGAAAAACTTTGCTTAGTTTGTATTTCGTTGCCAGGGCCGAAATAGAAAAGGCAACTGGTGCGTTGGAATGGTACATGTGTCCACTATAAAATATCAGAAATTCTAAGACTCGCATATTACAATTTCAGTTCTATGGCCAAAAATTTTTTTCGCGCTTTTTGCATTACAAAAAGCTTGCTAGGTTTGTATTTCGTTCCCAGGGCCGAGCCAAGAAATGACAACTGGTGCGCTGAAATGGTACATGTGCACACTATAAAATATCAAAAATTCTTAGACGCACATATTACTATTTCAGTTTTGTAGCCAAAAACTTTTTTCGCGCCTTCTTCACTAAAAAAAGTTTGCTGGGTTTGTATTTCGTTCCCAGGGCCGAACCAGGAAATGGCAACTGGTGCGCTAGAATTATACATGTGTCCACTATAAAATATCAAAAATTCTTAGACGCACATGTTATTATTTCAGTTTACAGCCAAACACTTTTTTCGCGCATTTTTCACTACAAAAAGTTTGCTGGTATTGTATTTCGTCCCTAGGGCCGAACAAGGAAGTGGCAACTGATGCGCTAGAATGGTATATGCGTTCACTATGAAATAATAAAAAGCCTAAAACGCTCATATTACCATTTCCGTTTTATGGTCAAAAACTTTTTTCGCACCTTTTTCACTACAAAAAGGTTGCTGGGTTTGTATTTCGTTCCCAGGGCCGAAATAAAAAAAGCAACTGGTGCGTTGGAATGGTACATGTGTCCACCATAAAATATCAAAAATTCTAAGACGCTCATATTACCATTTCAGTTTTATGGCCAAAAACTTTTTTCGCGCCTTTTTCATTACAAAAAGTTTGCTAGGTTTGTATTTCGTTCCCAGGGTCGATATAGAAAACGCAACTGGTGCGTTGGAATGGTACATGTTTCCACCATAAAATATCAAAAATTCTTAGACGCACATATTACCTTTTCAGTTTTATGGCCAAAATTTTTTCGCGCCTTTTTCGCTACAAAAAGGTTGCTGAGTTTGTATTTCGTTCCCAGGGCCGAAATAGAAAAGGCAACTGGTGCGTTGGAATGGTACATGTGTCCACCATAAAATATCGAAAATTCTTAGACGCACATATTACCATTTCAGTTTTATGTCCAAAAACTTTTTTCGCGCCTTTTTTACTACAAAAAGTTTGCTAGGTTTGTATTTCGTTTCCAGGGCCGAGCCAAGAAATGACAACTGGTGCGCTGAAATGGTTCATGTATCCGCCATAAAATATCAAAAATTCTTAGACGCACATATTACCATTTCAGTTTTATGGCCAAAAACTTTTTTCGCGCCTCTTTCACTACAAAAAGTTTGCTGAGTTTGTATTTCGTTGCCAGGGCCGAAATAGAAAAGGCAACTGGTGCTTTGGAATGGTACATGTGTCTACTATAAAATATCAGAAAGTCTAAGACGCGCATATTACCATTTCAGTTTTATGGCCAAAAATTTGTTTCGCGCCTTTTTAATTACAAAAAGTTTGCTAGGTTTGTATTTCGTTCCCAGGGCTGAGCCATGAAATGACAACTGGTGCGCTGAAATGGTACATGTGCGCACTATAAAATATCAAAAATTCTTCGACGCACATATTACTATTTCAGTTTTGTAGCCAAAAACTTTTATCGCGCCTTCTTCACTACAAAAAGTTTGCTGGGTTTGTATTTCGTCCCTGGGCCGAACCAGGAAATAACAACTGGTGCGCTGGAATGGTACATGCGTCCACTATAAAATAATAAAAAGCCTAAAACGCACATATTACCATTTCAGTTTTATGGCAAAAACTTTTTTCGCGCCTTTTTACCTATAAAAAGTTTGCTGGGTTTGTATTTCGTCCCTAGGGCCGAACCAGGAAATGGCAACTGGTGCGCTGGAATGGTTAATGCGTTCACTATAAAATAATAAAAAGCTTAAAACGCACATATTACCATTTCAGTTTTATGGTCAAACACTTTTTTCGCGCATTTTTCACTACAAAAACGTTGCTGGGTTTGTATTTCGTCCCCAGGGCCGAACCAAGAAATGACAACTGGTGCGCTGAAATGGTACATGTGTCCACTATAAAATATTAAAAATTCTTAGACGCACATGTTATTATTTCAGTTTTACAGCCAAAAACTTTTTTCGCGCATTTTTTACTACAAAAAGTTTGCTGGGTTTGTATTTCGTTCCTAGGGCTGAACCAGGAAGTGGCAAATGGTGCGCTGAATTGGTAAATGTGTTCACTATAAAATATTTAAAAGCCTAAAACGCACATATTACCATTTCAGTTTTATGACAAAAACTTTTTTCGGGCCTTTTTTACTACAAAAAGGTTGTTGCGTTTGTATTTTGTTCCCAGGGCCGAACCAGGAAGTGGCAACTGGTGCGCTGAAATGGTACATATGTCCACTATAAAATATCAAAAATTCTTAGAAGCACATATTACTATTTCAGTTTTATAGCCAAAAACTTTTTTCGCGCATTTTTCACGGCAAAAAGTTGTTGCGTTTGTATTTCGTTCCCAGGGCCGAACCAGGAAGTGGCAACTGGTGCGCTGGAATGTTACATGTGTCCACCATAAAATATCAAAAATTCTTAGACGCACATGTTATTATTTCAGTTTTACAGCCAAAAACTTTCTTCGCGCATTTTTTACTACAAAAAGTTTGCTGGGTTTGTATTTCAACCCTAGGGCTGAACCAGGAAGTGGCAAATGGTGCGCTGGAATGGTAAATGTGTTCACTATAAAATATTTAAAAGCCTAAAACGCGCATATTACCATTTCAGTTTTATGGCCAAAAACTTTTTTCGGGCCTTTTTCACTACAAAAAGGTTGTTGCGTTTGTATTTTGTTCCCAGGGCCAAACCAGGAAGTGGCAACTGGTGCGCTGGAATGTTACATGTGTCCACTATAAAACATCAAAAATTCTTAGACGCACATGTTATTATTTCAGTTTTACAGCCAAAAACTTTTTTCGCGCATTTTTTACTACAAAAAGTTTGCTGGGTTTGTATTTCGTCCCTAGGGCTGAACCAGGAAGTGGCAAATGGTGCGCTAGAATGGTAAATGTGTTCACTATAAAATATTTAAAAGCCTAAAACGCACATATTACCATTTCAGTTTTATGGCCAAAAACTTTTTTCGGGCCTTTTTCACTACAAAAAGGTTGTTGCGTTTGTATTTTGTTCCCAGGGCCAGGAAGTGGCAACTGGTGCGCTGGAATGGTACATGTGTCCACCATAAAATATCAAAAATTCTAAGACGCACATATTACCATTTCAGTTTTATGGCCAAAAACTTTTTTCGCGCCTTTTTCATTACAAAAATTTGCTAGGTTTGTATTTCGTTCCCAGGGCCGAAATAGAAAAGGCAACTGGTGCGTTGGAATGGTACATGTGTCCACTATAAAATATCAAAAATTCTTAGACGCACATATTACCATTTCAGTTTTATGGCCAAAAATTTTTTTCGCGCCTTTTTCATTACAAAAAGCTTGCTAGGTTTGTATTTCGTTCCCAGGGCCGAGCCAAGAAATGACAACTAGTGCGCTGAAATGGTACATGTGTCCACTATAAAATATCAAAAATCCTTAGACGCACATCTTATTTTTTCAGTTTTACAGCCAAAAACTTTTTTCGCGCATTTTTTACTACAAAAAGTTTGCTGGGTTTGTATTTCGTCCCTAGGGCTGAACCAGGAAGTGGCAAATGGTGCGCTAGAATTATAAATGTGTTCACTATAAAATATTTAAAAGCCTAAAACGCACATATTACCATTTCAGTTTTATGGCCAAAAACTTTTTTCGGGCCTTTTTCACTACAAAAAGGTTGTTGCGTTTGTATTTTGTTCCCAGGGCCAGGAAGTGGCAACTGGTGCGCTGGAGTGGTACATGTGTCCACCATAAAATATCCAAAATTTAAGACGCGCATATTACCATTTCAGTTTTATGGTCAAAAACTTTTTTCGTGCCTTTTTCATTACAAAAAGTTTGCTAGGTTTGTATTTCGTTCCCAGGGCCAAGCCAAGAAATGACAACTGGTGCGCTGGAATGTTACATGTGTCCACTATAAAACATTAAAAATTCTTAGACGCACATGTTATTATTTCAGTTTTACAGCCAAAAACTTTTTTCGCGCATTTTTTACTACAAAAAGTTTGCTGGGTTTGTATTTCGTCCCTAGGGCTGAACCAGGAAGTGGCAAATGGTGCGCTAGAATGGTAAATGTGTTCACTATAAAATATTTAAAAGCCTAAAACGCACATATTACCATTTCAGTTTTATGGCCAAAAACTTTTTTCGGGCCTTTTTCACTACAAAAAGGTTGTTGCGTTTGTATTTTGTTCCCAGGGTCAGGAAGTGGCAACTGGTGCGCTGGAATGGTACATGTGTCCACCATAAAATATCAAAAATTCTAAGACGCACATATTACCATTTCAGTTTTATGGCCAAAAACTTTTTTCGCGCCTTTTTCATTACAAAAATTTGCTAGGTTTGTATTTCGTTCCCAGGGCCGAAATAGAAAAGGCAACTGGTGCGTTGGAATGGTACATGTGTCCACTATAAAATATCAAAAATTCTTAGACGCACATATTACCATTTCAGTTTTATGGCCAAAAATTTTTTTCGCGCCTTTTTCATTACAAAAAGCTTGCTAGGTTTGTATTTCGTTCCCAGGGCCGAGCCAAGAAATGACAACTAGTGCGCTGAAATGGTACATGTGTCCACTATAAAATATCAAAAATCCTTAGACGCACATCTTATTTTTTCAGTTTTACAGCCAAAAACTTTTTTCGCGCATTTTTTACTACAAAAAGTTTGCTGGGTTTGTATTTCGTCCCTAGGGCTGAACCAGGAAGTGGCAAATGGTGCGCTAGAATGGTAAATGTGTTCACTATAAAATATTTAAAAGCCTAAAACGCACATATTACCATTTCAGTTTTATGGCCAAAAACTTTTTTCGGGCCTTTTTCACTACAAAAAGGTTGTTGCGTTTGTATTTTGTTCCCAGGGCCAGGAAGTGGCAACTGGTGCGCTGGAATGGTACATGTGTCCACCATAAAATATCCAAAATTTAAGACGCGCATATTACCATTTCAGTTTTATGGCCAAAAACTTTTTTCGCGCCCTTTTCACTACAAAAAGGTTGCTGGCATTGTATTTCGTTCCCAGGGCCGAAATAGAAAAAGCAACTGGTGCGTTGGAATGGTACATGTGTGCACTATAAAATATCGAAAATTCCAAAACGCGCATATTACCATTTTAGTTTTATGGCCAAAACCTTTTTTCGGGCCTTTTTCACTACAAAAAGGTTGTTGCGTTTGTATTTTGTTCCCAGGGCCGAACCAGGAAGTGGCAACTGGTGCGCTGGAATGTTACATGTGTCCACTATAAAATATCAAGAATTCTTAGACGCACATGTTATTATTTCAGTTTTACAGCCAAAAACTTTTATCGCGCATTTTTTACTACAAAAAGTTTGCAAGGTTTGTATTTCGTTCCCAGAGCCGAGCCAAGAAATGACAACTGGTGCGCTGAAATGGTACATGTGTCCACCATAAAATATCAAAAATTCTTAGACGCACATATTACCATTTCAGTTTTATGGCCAAAAACTTTTTTCGCGCCTTTTTCACTACAAAGAGGTTGCTGAGTTTGTATTTCGTTCCCAGGGCCGAAATAGAAAAGGCACCTGGTGCGTTGGAATGGTACATGTGTCCACCATAAAATATCAAAAATTTTTAGACGCACATATTACCATTTCAGTTTTATGTCCAGAAACTTTTTTCGCGCCTTTTTCACTACAAAAAGTTTGCTAGGTTTGTATTTCGTTCTCAGGGCCGAGCCAAGAAATGACAACTGGTGCGCAGAAATGGTACATGTGTCCGCCATAAAATATAAAAAATTCTTAGACGCACATATTACCATTTCAGTTTTATGGCCAAAAACTCTTTTCGCGCCTCTTTCACTACAAAAAGTTTGCAGAGTTTGTATTTCGTTGCCAGGGCCGAAATAGAAAAGGCAACTGGTGCGTTGGAATGGTACATGTGTCCAATATAAAATATCAGAAATTCTAAGACGCGCATATTACCATTTCAGTTTTATGGCCAAAAATTTTTTTCGCGCCTTTTTCATTACAAAAAGCTTGCTAGGTTTGTATTTCGTTCCCAGGGCTGAGCCATGAAATGACAACTGGTGCGCTGAAATGGTACATGTGCGCACTATAAAATATCAAAAATTCTTAGACGCACATATTACTATTTCAGTTTTGTAGCCAAAAACTTTTATCGCGCCTTCTTCACTACTAAAAGTTTGCTGGGTTTGTATTTCGTCCCTGGGCCGAGCCAGGAAGTGGCAAATGGTGCGCTGGAATGGTACATGCGTCCACTATAAAATAATAAAAAGCCTAAAACGCACATATTACCATTTCAGTTTTATGGCAAAAACTTTTTTCGCGCCTTTTTACCTATAAAAAGTTTGCTGGGTTTGTATTTCGTCCCTAGGGCCGAACCAGGAAATGGCAACTGGTGCGCTGGAATGGTTAATGCGTTCACTATAAAATAATAAAAAGCTTAAAACGCACATATTACCATTTCAGTTTTATGGTCAAAAACTTTTTTCGCGCATTTTTCACTACAAAAACGTTGCTGGGTTTGTATTTCGTCCCCAGGGCCGAACCAAGAAATGACAACTGGTGCGCTGAAATGGTACATGTGTCCACTATAAAATATCAAAAATTCTTAGACGCACATGTTATTATTTCAGTTTTACAGCCAAAAACTTTTTTCGCGCATTTTTTACTACAAAAAGTTTGCTGGGTTTGTATTTCGTTCCTAGGGCTGAACCAGGAAGTGGCAAATGGTGCGCTGAATTGGTAAATGTGTTCACTATAAAATATTTAAAAGCCTAAAACGCACATATTACCATTTCAGTTTTATGACAAAAACATTTTTCGGGCCTTTTTTACTACAAAAAGGTTGTTGCGTTTGTATTTTGTTCCCAGGGCCGAACCAGGAAGTGGCAACTGGTGCGCTGAAATGGTACATATGTCCACTATAAAATATCAAAAATTCTTAGAA
The DNA here is from genome assembly GCA_932526305.1 of Epicampocera succincta. Classification (NCBI taxonomy): domain Eukaryota; kingdom Metazoa; phylum Arthropoda; class Insecta; order Diptera; family Tachinidae; genus Epicampocera; species Epicampocera succincta. The sequence continues at coordinate 42,803,812 of OW052036.1, forward strand.
GCACATATTACTATTTCAGTTTTATAGCCAAAAACTTTTTTCGCGCATTTTTCACTGCAAAAAGTTGTTGCGTTTGTATTTCGTTCCCAGGGCCGAACCAGGAAGTGGCAACTGGTGCGCTGGAATGTTACATGTGTCCACCATAAAATATCAAAAATTCTTAGACGCACATGTTATTATTTCAGTTTTACAGCCAAAAACTTTTTTCGCGCATTTTTTACTACAAAAAGTTTGCTGGGTTTGTATTTCAACCCTAGGGCTGAACCAGGAAGTGGCAAATGGTGCGCTGGAATGGTAAATGTGTTCACTATAAAATATTTAAAAGCCTAAAACGCGCATATTACCATTTCAGTTTTATGGCCAAAAACTTTTTTCGGGCCTTTTTCACTACAAAAAGGTTGTTGCGTTTGTATTTTGTTCCCAGGGCCAAACCAGGAAGTGGCAACTGGTGCGCTGGAATGTTACATGTGTCCACTATAAAATATCAAAAATTCTTAGACGCACATGTTATTATTTCAGTTTTACAGCCAAAAACTTTTTTCGCGCATTTTTTACTACAAAAAGTTTGCTGGGTTTGTATTTCGTCCCTAGGGCTGAACCAGGAAGTGGCAAATGGTGCGCTAGAATGGTAAATGTGTTCACTATAAAATATTTAAAAGCCTAAAACGCACATATTACCATTTCAGTTTTATGGCCAAAAACTTTTTTCGGGCCTTTTTCACTACAAAAAGGTTGTTGCGTTTGTATTTTGTTCCCAGGGCCAGGAAGTGGCAACTGGTGCGCTGGAATGGTACATGTGTCCACCATAAAATATCAAAAATTCTAAGACGCACATATTACCATTTCAGTTTTATGGCCAAAAACTTTTTTCGCGCCTTTTTCATTACAAAAATTTGCTAGGTTTGTATTTCGTTCCCAGGGCCGAAATAGAAAAGGCAACTGGTGCGTTGGAATGGTACATGTGTCCACTATAAAATATCAAAAATTCTTAGACGCACATATTACCATTTCAGTTTTATGGCCAAAAATTTTTTTCGCGCCTTTTTCATTACAAAAAGCTTGCTAGGTTTGTATTTCGTTCCCAGGGCCGAGCCAAGAAATGACAACTAGTGCGCTGAAATGGTACATGTGTCCACTATAAAATATCAAAAATCCTTAGACGCACATCTTATTTTTTCAGTTTTACAGCCAAAAACTTTTTTCGCGCATTTTTTACTACAAAAAGTTTGCTGGGTTTGTATTTCGTCCCTAGGGCTGAACCAGGAAGTGGCAAATGGTGCGCTAGAATGGTAAATGTGTTCACTATAAAATATTTAAAAGCCTAAAACGCACATATTACCATTTCAGTTTTATGGCCAAAAACTTTTTTCGGGCCTTTTTCACTACAAAAAGGTTGTTGCGTTTGTATTTTGTTCCCAGGGCCAGGAAGTGGCAACTGGTGCGCTAAAATGGTACATGTGTCCACCATAAAATATCCAAAATTTAAGACGCGCATATTACCATTTCAGTTTTATGGCCAAAAACTTTTTTCGTGCCTTTTTCATTACAAAAAGTTTGCTAGGTTTGTATTTCGTTCCCAGGGCCAAGCCAAGAAATGACAACTGGTGCGCTAAAATGGTACATGTGTCCACTATAAAATATCAGAAATCCTTAGACGCACATATTACCATTTCAGTTTTATGGCCATAAACTTTTTTCGCGCCCTTTTCACTACAAAAAGGTTGCTGGGTTTGTATTTCGTCCCTATGGCCGAACCAGAAAGTGGCAACTGGTGCGCTGGAATGGTAAATGCGTTCACTATAAAATATTAAAAAGCCTAAAACGCACATATTACCATTTCAGTTTTATGGCCAAAAACTTTTTTCGCGCCCTTTTCACTACAAAAAGGTTGCTGGCATTGTATTTCGTTCCCAGGGCCGAAATAGAAAAAGCAACTGGTGCGTTGGAATGGTACATGTGTGCACTATAAAATATCGAAAATTCCAAGACGCGCATATTACCATTTTAGTTTTATGGCCAAAACCTTTTTTCGGGCCTTTTTCACTACAAAAAGGTTGTTGCGTTTGTATTTTGTTCCCAGGGCCGAACCAGGAAGTGGCAACTGGTGCGCTGGAATGTTACATGTGTCCACTATAAAATATCAAGAATTCTTAGACGCACATGTTATTATTTCAGTTTTACAGCCAAAAACTTTTATCGCGCATTTTTTACTACAAAAAGTTTGCAAGGTTTGTATTTCGTTCCCAGAGCCGAGCCAAGAAATGACAACTGGTGCGCTGAAATGGTACATGTGTCCACCATAAAATATCAAAAATTCTTAGACGCACATATTACCATTTCAGTTTTATGGCCAAAAACTTTTTTCGCGCCTTTTTCACTACAAAGAGGTTGCTGAGTTTGTATTTCGTTCCCAGGGCCGAAATAGAAAAGGCACCTGGTGCGTTGGAATGGTACATGTGTCCACCATAAAATATCAAAAATTTTTAGACGCACATATTACCATTTCAGTTTTATGTCCAGAAACTTTTTTCGCGCCTTTTTCACTACAAAAAGTTTGCTAGGTTTGTATTTCGTTCTCAGGGCCGAGCCAAGAAATGACAACTGGTGCGCAGAAATGGTACATGTGTCCGCCATAAAATATCAAAAATTCTTAGACGCACATATTACCATTTCAGTTTTATGGCCAAAAACTCTTTTCGCGCCTCTTTCACTACAAAAAGTTTGCAGAGTTTGTATTTCGTTGCCAGGGCCGAAATAGAAAAGGCAACTGGTGCGTTGGAATGGTACATGTGTCCAATATAAAATATCAGAAATTCTAAGACGCGCATATTACCATTTCAGTTTTATGGCCAAAAATTTTTTTCGCGCCTTTTTCATTACAAAAAGCTTGCTAGGTTTGTATTTCGTTCCCAGGGCCGAGGCAAGAAATGACAACTGGTGCGCTGAAATGGTACATGTGCCCACTATAAAATATCAAAAATTCTTAGACGTACATATTACTTTTTCAGTTTTACAGCCAAACACTTTTTTCGCGCATTTTTCACTACAAAAAGATTGCTGGGTTTGTATTTCGTTTCCAGGGCCGAAGCAGGAAATGGAAACTAGTGCGCTGGAATGGTACATGTGTCCACTATAAAATATCAAAAATTCTTAGACGCACATTTTATTCTTTCAGTTTTAAAGCCAAACACTTTTTTCGCGCATTTTTCACTACAAAAAGATTGATGGGTTTGTATTTCGTCCCTAGGGCCGAACCAGGAAGTGGCAACTGGTGCGCTAGAATGGTAAATGCGTTCACTATAAAATAATAAAAAGCCTAAAACGCACATATTACCATTTCCGTTTTATGGTCAAAAACTTTTTTCGCGCCTTTTTCACTACAAAAAGGTTGCTGGGTTTGTATTTCGTTCCCAGGGCTGAAATAGAAAAAGCAACTGGTGCGTTGGAACGGTACATGTGTCCACCATAAAATATTAAAAATTCTAAGACGCGCATATTACCATTTCAGTTTTATGGCCAAAATCTTTTTTCGCGCCTTTTTCATTACAAAAAGTTTGCTAGGTTTGTATTTCGTCCCTAGGACCGAACCAGGAAGTAACAACTGGTGCGCTGGAATGGTACATGTGTTCACTATAAAATCTTAAAAAGCCTAAAACGCACATATTACCATTTCAGTTTTATGGCCAAAAACTTTTTTCGCGCCTTTTTCATTACAAAAAGTTTGCTAGATTTGTATTTCGTTCCCAGGGCCGAGCTAAGAAATGACAACTGGTGCGCTGAAATGGTACATATGTCCACTACAAAATATCAAAAATTCTTAGAAGTACATATTACTATTTCAGTTTTATAGCCAAAAACTTTTTTAGCGCATTTTTCACTACAAAAATTTTTTGCGTTTGTATTTCGTTTCCAGGGCCGAACCAGGAAGTGGCAACTGGTGCGCTGGAATGTTACATGTGTCCACTATAAAATATCAAGAATTCGTAGACGTACATGTTATTATTTCAGTTTTACAGCCAAAAACTTGTATCGCGCATTTTTTACTACAAAAAGTTTGCTAGGTTTGTATTTCGTTCCCAGAGCCGAGCCAAGAAATGACAACTGGTGCGCTGAAATGGTACATGTGTCCACCATAAAATATCAAAAATTCTTAGACGCACATATTACCATTTCAGTTTTATGGCCAAAAACTTTTTTCGCGCCTTTTTCACTACAAAGAGGTTGCTGAGTTTGTATTTCGTTCCCAGGGCCGAAATAGAAAAGGCACCTGTGCGTTGGAATGGTACATGAGTCCAACATAAAATATCAAAAATTCTTAGACGCACATATTACCATTTACGTTTTATGTCCAGAAACTTTTTTCGCGCCTTTTTCACTACAAAAAGTTTGCTAGGTTTGTATTTCGTTCTCAGGGCCGAGGCAAGAAATGACAACTGGTGCGCAGAAATGGTTCATGTGTCCGCCATAAAATATCAAAAATTCTTAGACGCACATATTGCCATTTCAGTTTTATGGCCAAAAACTTTTTTCGCGCCTCTTTCACTACAAAAAGTTTGCTGAGTTTGTATTTCGTTGCCAGGGCCGAAATAGAAAAGGCAACAGGTGCGTTGGAATGGTACATGTGTCCACTATAAAATATCAGAAATTCTAAGATGCGAATATTACCATTTCAGTTTTATGGCCAAAAATTTTTTTCGCGCCTTTTTCATTACAAAAAGCTTGCTAGGTTTGTATTTCGTTCCCAGAGCCGAGACAAGAAATGACAACTGGTGCGCTGAAATGGTACATGTGTCCACCATAAAATATCAAAAATTCTTAGACGTACATATTACGATTTCAGTTTTGTAGACAAAAACTTTTTTCGCGCCCTTTTCACTACAAAAAGTTTGCTGGGTTTGTATTTCGTTTCCAGGGCCAAAGCAGGAAATGGAAACTAGTGCGCTGGAATGGTACATGTGTCCACTATAAAATATCAAAAATTTTTATACGCACATTTTATTCTTTCAGTTTTACAGCCAAACACTTTTTTCGCGCATTTTTCACTACAAAAAGATTGCTGGGTTTTTATTTCGTTCCCAGGGCCGAAATAGAAAAAGCAACTGGTGCGTTGGAATGGTACATGTGTCCACCATAAAATATTAAAAATTCTAAGACGCGCATATTACCATTTCAGTTTTATGGCCAAATACTTTTTTCGCGCCTTTTTCATTACAAAAAGTTTGCTAGGTTTGTATTTCGTTCCCAGGGCCGAGCCAAGAAATGACAACTGGTGCGCTGAAATGGTACATGTGTCCACCATAAAATATCAAAAATCTTAGTGCGCTGGAATGGTACATGTGTCCACCATAAAATATCAAAAATTCTTAGACGCACATATTACCATTTCAGTTTTATGTCCAAAAACTTTTTTCGCGCCTTTTTCACTACAAAAAGTTTTCTAGGTTTGTATTTCGTTCCCAGGGCCGAGCCAAGAAATGACAACTGGTGCGCAGAAATGGTACATGTGTCTGCCATAAAATATCAAAAATTTTTAGACGCACATATTACCATTTCAGTTTTATGGCCAAAAACTTTGCTTAGTTTGTATTTCGTTGCCAGGGCCGAAATAGAAAAGGCAACTGGTGCGTTGGAATGGTACATGTGTCCACTATAAAATATCAGAAATTCTAAGACTCGCATATTACAATTTCAGTTCTATGGCCAAAAATTTTTTTCGCGCCTTTTGCATTACAAAAAGCTTGCTAGGTTTGTATTTCGTTCCCAGGGCCGAGCCAAGAAATGACAACTGGTGCGCTGAAATGGTACATGTGCCCACTATAAAATATCAAAAATTCTTAGACGCACATATTACTATTTCAGTTTTGTAGCCAAAAACTTTTTTCGCGCCTTCTTCACTACAAAAAGTTTGCTGGGTTTGTATTTCGTTCCCAGGGCCGAACCAGGAAATGGCAACTGGTGCGCTAGAAATATACATGTGTCCACTATAAAATATCAAAAATTCTTAGACGCACATGTTATTATTTCAGTTTACAGCCAAACACTTTTTTCGCGCATTTTTCACTACAAAAAGTTTGCTGGGTTTGTATTTCGTCCCTAGGGCCGAACAAGGAAGTGGCAACTGATGCGCTAGAATGGTATATGCGTTCACTATAAAATAATAAAAAGCCTAAAACGCACATATTACCATTTCCGTTTATGTTCAAAAACTTTTTTCGCGCCTTTTTCACTACAAAAAGGTTGCTGGGTTTGTATTTCGTTCCCAGGGCCGAAATAAAAAAAGCAACTGGTGCGTTGGAATGGTACATGTGTCCACCATAAAATATCAAAAATTCTAAGACGCGCATATTACCATTTCAGTTTTATGGCCAAAAACTTTTTTCGCGCCTTTTTCATTACAAAAAGTTTGCTAGGTTTGTATTTCGTTCCCAGGGCCGATATAGAAAACGTAACTGGTGCGTTGGAATGGTACATGTGTCCACCATAAAATATCAAAAATTTAAAAAGCGCATATTACCATTTCAGTTTTATGGCCAAAAACTTTTTTCGCGCCTTTTTCATTACAAAAAGTTTGCTAGGAATGTGTTTCGTTCCCAGGGCCGAGCCAAGAAATTACAACTGGTGCGCTGAAATGGTACATGTGCCCACTATAAAATATCAAAAATTTTTAGACGCACATATTACCATTTCAGTTTTATGGCCAAAAACTTTTTTCGCGCCTTTTTCACTACAAAGAGGTTGCTGAGTTTGTATTTCGTTCCCAGGGCCGAAATAGAAAAGGCAACTGGTGCGTTAGAATGGTACATGTGTCCACCATAAAATATAAAAAATTCTAAGACGCGCATATTACCATTTGAGTTTTATGGCCAAAAACTTTTTTCGCGCCTTTTTCATTATAAAAAGTTTGCTAGGTTTGTATTTCGTTCCCAGGGCCGATATAGAAAACGCAATTGGTGCGTTGGAATGGTACATGTATCCACCATAAAATATCAAAAATTTAAGAAGCGCATATTACCATTTCAGTTTTATGGCCAAAAACTTTTTTCGCGCCTTTTTCATTACAAAAAGTTTGCTAGGAATGTATTTCGTTCCCAGGGCCGAGCCAAGAAATGACAACTGGTGCGCTGAAATGGTACATGTGCCCACTATAAAATATCAAAAATTTTTAGACGCACATATTATCATTTCAGTTTTATTGCCAAAAACTTTTTTCGCGCCTTTTTCACTACAAAGAGGTTGCTGAGTTTGTATTTCGTTCCCAGGGCCGAAATAGAAAAGGCAACTGGTGCGTTGGAATGGTACATGTGTCCACCAAAAAATATCAAAAATCTTAGTGCGCTGGATTGGTACATGTGTCCACCATAAAATATCGAAAATTCTTAGACGCACATATTACCATTTCAGTTTTATGTCCAAAAACTTTTTTCGCGCCTTTTTCACTACAAAAAGTTTGCTAGGTTTGTATTTCGTTTCCAGGGCCGAGCCAAGAAATGACAACTGGTGCGCTGAAATGGAACATGTGTCCGCCATAAAATACCAAAAATTCTTAGACGCACATATTACCATTTCAGTTTTATGGCCAAAAACTTTTTTCGCGCCTCTTTCACTACAAAAAGTTTGCTGAGTTTGTATTTCGTTGCCAGGGCCGAAATAGAAAAGGCAACTGGTGCTTTGGAATGGTACATGTGTCTACTATAAATTATCAGAAATTCTAAGACGCGCATATTACCATTTCAGTTTTATGGCCAAAAATTTGTTTCGCGCCTTTTTAATTACAAAAAGCTTGCTAGGTTTGTATTTCGTTCCCAGGGCTGAGCCATGAAATGACAACTGGTGCGCTGAAATGGTACATGTGCGCACTATAAAATGTCAAAAATTCTTAGACGCACATATTACTATTTCAGTTTTGTAGCCAAAAACTTTTTTCGCGCCTTCTTCACTACAAAAAGTTTGCTGGGTTTGTATTTCGTCCCTGGGCCGAACCAGGAAATAACAACTGGTGCGCTGAAATGGTACATGTGTCCACTATAAAATATCAAAAAGCCTAAAACGCACATATTACCATTTCAGTTTTATGGCAAAAACTTTTTTCGCGCATTTTTTACTACAAAAAGTTTGCTGGGTTTGTATTTCGTTCCTAGGGCTGAACCAGGAAGTGGCAAATGGTGCGCTGAATTGGTATATGTGTTAACTATAAAATATTCAAAAGCCTAAAACGCACATATTACCATTTCAGTTTTATGACCAAAAACTTTTTTCGGGCCTTTTTTACTACAAAAAGGTTGTTGCGTTTGTATTTTGTTCCCAGGGCCGAACCAGGAAGTGGCAACTGGTGCGCTGAAATGGTACATATGTCCACTATAAAATATCAAAAATTCTTAGAAGCACATATTACTATTTCAGTTTTATAGCCAAAAACTTTTTTTGCGCATTTTTCACTGCAAAAAGTTGTTGCGTTTGTATTTCGCTCCCAGTCCGAACCAGGAAGTGGCAACTGGTGCGCTGGAATGTTACATGTGTCCACCATAAAATATCAAAAATTCTTAGACGCACATGTTATTATTTCAGTTTTACAGGCAAAAACTTTTTTCGCGCATTTTTTACTACAAAAAGTTTGCTGGGTTTGTATTTCAACCTTAGGGCTGAACCAGGAAGTGGCAAATGGTGCGCTGGAATGGTAAATGTGTTCACTATAAAATATTTAAAAGCCTAAAACGCGCATATTACCATTTCAGTTTTATGGCCAAAAACTTTTTTCGGGTCTTTTTCACTACAAAAAGGTTGTTGCGTTTTTGTATTTTGTTCCCAGGGCCGAACCAGGAAGTGGCAACTGGTGCGCTGGAATGTTACATGTGTCCACTATAAAATATCAAAAATTCTTAGACGCACATATTATTATTTCAGTTTTACAGCCAAAAACTTTTTTCGCGCATTTTTCACTACAAAAAGATTGATGGGTTTGTATTTCGTCCCTAGGGCCGAACCAGGAAGTGGCAACTGGTGCGCTAGAATGGTAAATGCGTTCACTATAAAATAATAAAAAGCCTAAAACGCACATATTACCATTTCCGTTTTATGGTCAAAAACTTTTTTCGCGCCTTTTTCACTACAAAAAGGTTGCTGGGTTTGAATTTCGTTCCCAGGGCCGAAATAGAAAAAGCAACTGGTGCGTTGGAATGGTACATGTGTCCACCATAAAATATTAAAAATTCTAAGACGCGCATATTACCATTTCAGTTTTATGGCCAAAAATTTTTTTCGCGCCTTTTTCATTACAAAAAGTTTGCTAGGTTTGTATTTCGTTCCCAGGGCCGAAATAGAAAAGGCACCTGGTGCGTTGGAATGGTACATGTGTCCACCATAAAATATCAAAAATCTTAGTGCGCTGGAATGGTACATGTGTCCACCATAAAATATCAAAAATGCTTAGACGCACATATTATCATTTCAGTTTTATGTCCAAAAACTTTTTTCGCGCCTTTTTAACTACAAAAAGTTTGCTAGGTTTGTATTTCGTTCCCAGGGCCGAGCCAAGAAATGACAACTGGTGCGCAGATATGGTACATGTGTCCACCATAAAATATCACAAATTCTTAGAAGTACATATTACTATTTCAGTTTTATAGCCAAAAACTTTTTTCGCGCATTTTTCACTACAAAAAGTTGTTGCGTTTGTATTTCGTTTCCAGGGCCGAACCAGGAAGTGGCAACTGGTGCGCTGGAATGTTACATCTGTCCACTATAAAATATCAAGAATTCTTAGACGCACATGTTATTATTTCAGTTTTACAGCTAAAAACTTTTATCGCGCATTTTTTACTACAAAAAGTTTGCAAGGTTTGTATTTCGTTCCCAGAGCCAAGCCAAGAAATGACAACTGGTGCGCTGAAATGGTACATGTGTCCACCATAAAATATCAAAAATTCTTAGACGCACATATTACCATTTCAGTTTTATGGCCAAAAACTTTTTTCGCGCCTTTTTCACTACAAAGAGGTTGCTGCGTTTGTATTTCGTTCCCAGGGCCGAAATAGAAAAGGCACCTGGTGCGTTGGAATGGTACATGTGTCCACCATAAAATATCAAAAATCTTAGTGCGTTGGAATGGTACATGTGTCCACCATAAAATATCAAAAATCTTAGTGCGCTGGAATGGTACATGTGTCCACCATAAAATATCAAAAATGCTTAGACGCACATATTACCATTTCAGTTTTATGTCCAGAAACTTTTTTCGCGCCTTTTTCACTACAAAAAGTTTGCTAGGTTTGTATTTCGTTCTCAGGGCCGAGCCAAGAAATGACAACTGGTGCGCAGAAATGGTACATGTGTCCGCCATAAAATATCAAAAATTCTTAGACGCACATATTACCATTTAAGTTTTATGGCCAAAAACTTTTTTCGCGTCTCTTTCACTACAAAAAGTTTGCTTAGTTTGTATTTCGTTGCCAGGGCCGAAATAGAAAAGGCAACTGGTGCTTTGGAATGGTACATGTGTCCACCATAAAATATTAAAAATTCTAAGACGCGCATATTACCATTTCAGTTCTATGGCCAAACATTTTTTTCGCGCCTTTTTCATTACAAAAAGCTTGCTAGGTTTGTATTTCGTTCCCAGGGCCGAGCCAAGAAATGACAACTGGTGCGCTGAAATGATACATGTGCCCACTATAAAATATCAAAAATTCTTAGACGTACATATTACTATTTCAGTTTTACAGCCAAACACTTTTTTCACGCATTTTTCACTACAAAAAAATTGCTGGGTTTGTATTTCGTTTCCAGGGCCGAAGCAGGAAATGGAAACTAGTGCGCTGGAATGGTACATGTGTCCACTATAAAATATCAAAAATTCTTAGACGCACATTTTATTCTTTCAGTTTTACAGCCAAACACTTTTTTCGCGCATTTTTCACTACAAAAAGATTGCTGGGTTTGTATTTCGTCCCTAGGGCCGAACCAGGAAGTAGCAACTGGTGCGCTAGAATGGTAAATGCGTTCACTATAAAATAATAAAATGCCTAAGACGCATATATTACCATTTCCGTTTTATGGTCAAAAACTTTTTTCGCGCCTTTTTCACTACAAAAAGGTTGCTGGGTTTGTATTTCGTTCCCAGGGCCGAAATAAAAAAAGCAACTGGTGCGTTGGAATGGTACATGTGTCCACTATAAAATATCGAAAATTCCAAAACTCGCATATTACCATTTCAGTTTTATGGCCAAAAACTTTTTTCGCACCTTTTTCACTACAAAAAGTTTGCTGGGTTTGTATTTCGTCCCTAGGGCCGAAAAAGGAAGTGGTAACTGGAGCGCTGGAATGGTACATGTGTTCACTATAAAATATTAAAAAGCCTAAAACGCACATATTACCATTTCAGTTTTATGGCCAAAAACTTTTTACGCGCCTTTTTGATTACAAAAAGTTTGCTAGGTTTGTATTTCGTTCCCAGGGCCGAGCCAAGAAATGACAACTGGTGCGCTGAAATGGTACATATGTCCACTATAAAATTTCAAAAATTCTTAGACGCACATATAACAATTTCAGTTTTATGGCCAAAAATTTTTTTCGCGCCTTTTTCATTACAAAAAGCTTGCTAGGTTTGTATTTCGTTCCCAGGGCCGAGCCAAGAAATGACAACTGGTGCCCTAAAATGGTACATGTGTCTACTATAAAATATTAAAAAGCCTTGGACGCACATATTACCATTGCAGTTTTATGGCAAAAACTTTTTTCGCGCCTTTTAACCTATAAAAATTTTGTTGGGTGTATATTTCGTTTCCAGGGCTGATCCAGGAAGTGACAACTAGTGCGCTGAAATGGTACATGTGTCCACTATAAAATATCAAAAATCCTTAGACGCACATCTTATTTTTTCAGTTTTACAGACAAACACTTTTTTCGCGCATTTTTCACTACAAAAAGATTGCTGGGTTTGTATTTCGTCCCTAGGGCCGAAACAGGAAGAGGCAACTGGTGCGCTAGAATGGTAAATGCGTTCACTATAAAATATCAGAAATTCTAAGACGCGCATATTACCTTTTCCGTTTTATGGACAAAAACTTTTTGTGAGCCTTTTTCACTACAAAAAGGTTGCTGGGTTTGTATTTCGTTCCCAGGGCCAAAATAGAAAAAGCAACTGCTGCGGTGGAATGGTACATGTGTCCACCATAAAATATCAAAAATTCTAAGACGCGCATATTACCATTTCAGTTTTATGGCCAAAAACTTTTTTCGCGCCTTTTTTACTATAAAAAGTTTGCTAGGTTTGTATTTCGTTCTCAGGGCCGAGCCAAGAAATGACAACTGGTGCGCAGAAATGGTACATGTGTCCGCCATAAAATATCAAAAATTCTTAGACGCACATATTACCATTTCAGTTTTATGGCCAAAAACTTTTTCGCGCCTTTTTCACTACAAAGTGGTTGCTGAGTTTTTATTTCGTTCCCAGGGCCGAAATAGAAAAGCACCTGGTGCGTTGGAATTTTACATGTGTCCACCATAAAATATAAAAAATTCTTATACGCAGATCTTATTCTTTCAGTTTTACAGCAAAACACTTTTTTCGCGCATTTTTCACTACAAAAAGATTGCTGGGTTTGTATTTCGTCCCTTGGGCCGAAACAGGAAGAGGCAACTGGTGCGCTAGAATGGTAAATGCGTTCACTATAAAATAATAAAAAGCCTAAAACGCACATATTACCTTTTCCGTTTTATGGACAAAAACTTTTTTTGAGCCTTTTTCACTACAAAAAGGTTGCTGGGTTTGTATTTCGTTCCCAGGGCCGAAATAGAAAAAGCAACTGCTGCGGTGGAATGGTACATGTGTCCACCATAAAATATCAAAAATTCTAAGACGCGCATATTACCATTTCAGTTTTATGGCCAAAAACTTTTTTCGCGCCTTTTTCACTACAAAAAGGTTGCTGGGTTTGTATTTCGTTCCCAGGGCCAAAATAGAAAAAGCAACTGCTGCGGTGGAATGGTACATGTGTCCACCATAAAATATCAAAAATTCTAAGACGCGCATATTACCATTTCAGTTTTATGGCCAAAAACTTTTTTCGCGCCTTTTTTACTATAAAAAGTTTGCTAGGTTTGTATTTCGTTCTCAGGGCCGAGCCAAGAAATGACAACTGGTGCGCAGAAATGGTACATGTGTCCGCCATAAAATATCAAAAATTCTTAGACGCACATATTACCATTTCAGTTTTATGGCCAAAAACTTTTTCGCGCCTTTTTCACTACAAAGTGGTTGCTGAGTTTTTATTTCGTTCCCAGGGCCGAAATAGAAAAGGCACCTGGTGCGTTGGAATTTTACATGTGTCCACCATAAAATATAAAAAATTCTTAGACGCAGATCTTATTCTTTCAGTTTTACAGCAAAACACTTTTTTCGCGCATTTTTCACTACAAAAAGATTGCTGGGGTTGTTTTCCCTTGGGCCGAAACAGGAAGAGGCAACTGGTGCGCTAGAATGGTAAATGCGTTCACTATAAAATAATAAAAAGCCTAAAACGCACATATTACCTTTTCCGTTTTATGGACAAAAACTTTTTTTGAGCCTTTTTCACTACAAAAAGGTTGCTGGGTTTGTATTTCGTTCCCAGGGCCGAAATAGAAAAAGCAACTGCTGCGGTGGAATGGTACATGTGTCCACCATAAAATATCAAAAATTCTAAGACGCGCATATTACCATTTCAGTTTTATGGCCAAAAACTTTTTTCGCGCCTTTTTCATTACAGAAAGTTTGCTGGGCTTGTATTTCGTTCCCAGGGCCGAAATAAAAAAAGGCAACTGGTGCGTTGGAATGGTACATGTGTCCACCATAAAATATCAAAAATTCTAAGACGCGCATATTACCATTTCAGTTTTATGGCCAAAAACTTTTTTCGCGCCTTTTTTACTATAAAAAGTTTGCTAGGTTTGTATTTCGTTCTCAGGGCCGAGCCAAGAAATGACAACTGGTGCGCAGAAATGGTACATGTGTCCGCCATAAAATATCAAAAATTCTTAGACGCACATATTACCATTTCAGTTTTATGGCCAAAAACTTTTTCGCGCCTTTTTCACTACAAAGTGGTTGCTGAGTTTTTATTTCGTTCCCAGGGCCGAAATAGAAAAGGCACCTGGTGCGTTGGAATTTTACATGTGTCCACCATAAAATATAAAAAATTCTTAGACGCAGATCTTATTCTTTCAGTTTTACAGCAAAACACTTTTTTCGCGCATTTTTCACTACAAAAAGATTGCTGGGTTTGTATTTCGTCCCTTGGGCCGAAACAGGAAGAGGCAACTGGTGCGCTAGAATGGTAAATGCGTTCACTATAAAATAATAAAAAGCCTAAAACGCACATATTACCTTTTCCGTTTTATGGACAAAAACTTTTTTTGAGCCTTTTTCACTACAAAAAGGTTGCTGGGTTTGTATTTCGTTCCCAGGGCCGAAATAGAAAAAGCAACTGCTGCGGTGGAATGGTACATGTGTCCACCATAAAATATCAAAAATTCTAAGACGCGCATATTACCATTTCAGTTTTATGGCCAAAAACTTTTTTCGCGCCTTTTTCATTACAGAAAGTTTGCTAGGCTTGTATTTCGTTCCCAGGGCCGAAATAAAAAAAGGCAACTGGTGCGTTGGAATGGTACATGTGTCCACAATAAAATATCAAAAATTCTTAGACGCACATATTACCATTTCAGTTTTATGGCCAAAAACTTGTTCGCGCCTTTTTCACTACAAAGAGGTTGCTTAATTTGTAATGCGTTCCCAGGGCCGAAATAGAAAAGGCACCTGGTGCGTTGGAATGGTACATGTGTCCACCATAAAATATCAAAAATCTTAGTGCGCTGGAATGGTACATGTGTCCACCATAAAATATCAAAAATTCTTAGACGCACATATTACCATTTCAGTTTTATGTCCAAAAACTTTTTTCGCGCCTTTTTCACTACAAAAAGTTTGCTAGGTTTGTATTTCGTTCCCAAGGCCGATCTTAGAAATGACAACTGGTGCACAGAAATGGTACATGTGTCCGCCATAAAATATCAAAAATTCTTAGCCGCACATATTACCATTTCAGTTTTATAGCCAAAAACTTTTTTCGTGCCTCTTTCACTACAAAAAGTTAGCTGAGTTTGTATTTCGTTGCCAGGGCCGAAATAGAAAAGGCAACTGGTGGGTTGGAATGGTACATGTGTCTACTATAAAATATTAAAAAGCCTTGGACGCACATATTACCATTGCAGTTTTATGGCAAAAACTTTTTTCGCGCCTTTTAACCTATAAAAATTTTGTTGGGTGTATATTTCGTTTCCAGGGCTGATCCAGGAAGTGACAACTAGTGCGCTGAAATGGTACATGTGTCCACTATAAAATATCAAAAATCCTTAGACGCACATCTTATTTTTTCAGTTTTACAGACAAACACTTTTTTCGCGCATTTTTCACTACAAAAAGATTGCTGGGTTTGTATTTCGTCCCTAGGGCCGAAACAGGAAGAGGCAACTGGTGCGCTAGAATGGTAAATGCGTTCACTATAAAATATCAGAAATTCTAAGACGCGCATATTACCTTTTCCGTTTTATGGACAAAAACTTTTTGTGAGCCTTTTTCACTACAAAAAGGTTGCTGGGTTTGTATTTCGTTCCCAGGGCCAAAATAGAAAAAGCAACTGCTGCGGTGGAATGGTACATGTGTCCACCATAAAATATCAAAAATTCTAAGACGCGCATATTACCATTTCAGTTTTATGGCCAAAAACTTTTTTCGCGCCTTTTTTACTATAAAAAGTTTGCTAGGTTTGTATTTCGTTCTCAGGGCCGAGCCAAGAAATGACAACTGGTGCGCAGAAATGGTACATGTGTCCGCCATAAAATATCAAAAATTCTTAGACGCACATATTACCATTTCAGTTTTATGGCCAAAAACTTTTTCGCGCCTTTTTCACTACAAAGTGGTTGCTGAGTTTTTATTTCGTTCCCAGGGCCGAAATAGAAAAGCACCTGGTGCGTTGGAATTTTACATGTGTCCACCATAAAATATAAAAAATTCTTATACGCAGATCTTATTCTTTCAGTTTTACAGCAAAACACTTTTTTCGCGCATTTTTCACTACAAAAAGATTGCTGGGTTTGTATTTCGTCCCTTGGGCCGAAACAGGAAGAGGCAACTGGTGCGCTAGAATGGTAAATGCGTTCACTATAAAATAATAAAAAGCCTAAAACGCACATATTACCTTTTCCGTTTTATGGACAAAAACTTTTTTTGAGCCTTTTTCACTACAAAAAGGTTGCTGGGTTTGTATTTCGTTCCCAGGGCCGAAATAGAAAAAGCAACTGCTGCGGTGGAATGGTACATGTGTCCACCATAAAATATCAAAAATTCTAAGACGCGCATATTACCATTTCAGTTTTATGGCCAAAAACTTTTTTCGCGCCTTTTTCACTACAAAAAGGTTGCTGGGTTTGTATTTCGTTCCCAGGGCCAAAATAGAAAAAGCAACTGCTGCGGTGGAATGGTACATGTGTCCACCATAAAATATCAAAAATTCTAAGACGCGCATATTACCATTTCAGTTTTATGGCCAAAAACTTTTTTCGCGCCTTTTTTACTATAAAAAGTTTGCTAGGTTTGTATTTCGTTCTCAGGGCCGAGCCAAGAAATGACAACTGGTGCGCAGAAATGGTACATGTGTCCGCCATAAAATATCAAAAATTCTTAGACGCACATATTACCATTTCAGTTTTATGGCCAAAAACTTTTTCGCGCCTTTTTCACTACAAAGTGGTTGCTGAGTTTTTATTTCGTTCCCAGGGCCGAAATAGAAAAGGCACCTGGTGCGTTGGAATTTTACATGTGTCCACCATAAAATATAAAAAATTCTTAGACGCAGATCTTATTCTTTCAGTTTTACAGCAAAACACTTTTTTCGCGCATTTTTCACTACAAAAAGATTGCTGGGGTTGTTTTCCCTTGGGCCGAAACAGGAAGAGGCAACTGGTGCGCTAGAATGGTAAATGCGTTCACTATAAAATAATAAAAAGCCTAAAACGCACATATTACCTTTTCCGTTTTATGGACAAAAACTTTTTTTGAGCCTTTTTCACTACAAAAAGGTTGCTGGGTTTGTATTTCGTTCCCAGGGCCGAAATAGAAAAAGCAACTGCTGCGGTGGAATGGTACATGTGTCCACCATAAAATATCAAAAATTCTAAGACGCGCATATTACCATTTCAGTTTTATGGCCAAAAACTTTTTTCGCGCCTTTTTCATTACAGAAAGTTTGCTGGGCTTGTATTTCGTTCCCAGGGCCGAAATAAAAAAAGGCAACTGGTGCGTTGGAATGGTACATGTGTCCACCATAAAATATCAAAAATTCTAAGACGCGCATATTACCATTTCAGTTTTATGGCCAAAAACTTTTTGCGCGCCTTTTTTACTATAAAAAGTTTGCTAGGTTTGTATTTCGTTCTCAGGGCCGAGCCAAGAAATGACAACTGGTGCGCAGAAATGGTACATGTGTCCGCCATAAAATATCAAAAATTCTTAGACGCACATATTACCATTTCAGTTTTATGGCCAAAAACTTTTTCGCGCCTTTTTCACTACAAAGTGGTTGCTGAGTTTTTATTTCGTTCCCAGGGCCGAAATAGAAAAGGCACCTGGTGCGTTGGAATTTTACATGTGTCCACCATAAAATATAAAAAATTCTTAGACGCAGATCTTATTCTTTCAGTTTTACAGCAAAACACTTTTTTCGCGCATTTTTCACTACAAAAAGATTGCTGGGTTTGTATTTCGTCCCTTGGGCCGAAACAGGAAGAGGCAACTGGTGCGCTAGAATGGTAAATGCGTTCACTATAAAATAATAAAAAGCCTAAAACGCACATATTACCTTTTCCGTTTTATGGACAAAAACTTTTTTTGAGCCTTTTTCACTACAAAAAGGTTGCTGGGTTTGTATTTCGTTCCCAGGGCCGAAATAGAAAAAGCAACTGCTGCGGTGGAATGGTACATGTGTCCACCATAAAATATCAAAAATTCTAAGACGCGCATATTACCATTTCAGTTTTATGGCCAAAAACTTTTTTCGCGCCTTTTTCATTACAGAAAGTTTGCTAGGCTTGTATTTCGTTCCCAGGGCCGAAATAAAAAAAGGCAACTGGTGCGTTGGAATGGTACATGTGTCCACAATAAAATATCAAAAATTCTTAGACGCACATATTACCATTTCAGTTTTATGGCCAAAAACTTGTTCGCGCCTTTTTCACTACAAAGAGGTTGCTTAATTTGTAATGCGTTCCCAGGGCCGAAATAGAAAAGGCACCTGGTGCGTTGGAATGGTACATGTGTCCACCATAAAATATCAAAAATCTTAGTGCGCTGGAATGGTACATGTGTCCACCATAAAATATCAAAAATTCTTAGACGCACATATTACCATTTCAGTTTTATGTCCAAAAACTTTTTTCGCGCCTTTTTCACTACAAAAAGTTTGCTAGGTTTGTATTTCGTTCCCAAGGCCGATCTTAGAAATGACAACTGGTGCACAGAAATGGTACATGTGTCCGCCATAAAATATCAAAAATTCTTAGCCGCACATATTACCATTTCAGTTTTATAGCCAAAAACTTTTTTCGCGCCTCTTTCACTACAAAAAGTTAGCTGAGTTTGTATTTCGTTGCCAGGGCCGAAATAGAAAAGGCAACTGGTGGGTTGGAATGGTACATGTGTCCACTATAAAATATTAGAAATTCTAAGACGCGCATATTACCATTTCAGTTTTATGGCCAAAAATTTTTTCGCGCCTTTTTCATTACAAAAAGCTTGCTAGGTTTGTATTTCGTTCCCAGGGCCGAGCCAAGAAATGACAACTGGTGCGCTGAAATGGTACATGTGCCCACTATAAAATATCAAAAATTCTTAGACGCACATATAACTATTTCAGTTTTGTAGCCAAAAACTTTTTTCGCGCCTTCTTCACTACAAAAAGTTTGCTGGGTTTGTATTTCGTTGCCAGGGCCGAAATAGAAAAGGCAACAACTGGTGCGTTGGGATGGTACATGTGTCCACTATAAAATATCAGAAATTCTAAGACGCACATATTACCATTTCAGTTTTATGGCCAAAAATTTTTTTCGCGCCTTTTTCATTACAAAAAGCTTGCTAGGTTTGTATTTCGTTCCCAGGGCCGAGCCAAGAAATGACAACTGGTGCCCTAAAATGGTACATGTGTCTACTATAAAATATCAAAAATTCTTAGACGCACATATTACCATTTCAGTTTAATGGCTAAAAACTTGTTTCTTTCCTTTTTCACTACAAAAGGTTGCTGGGTTTGTATTTCGTTCCCAGGGACGAGCCAAGAAATGACAACTGGTGCGCTGAAATGGTACATGTGCCCACTATAAAATATCAAAAATTCTTAGACGCACATATTACCATTTCCGTTTTATGGCCAAAAACTTTTTTCGCGCCTCTTTCACTACAAAAAGTTTGCTGAGTTTGTATTTCGTTGCCAGGGCCGAAATAGAAAAGGCAACTGGTGCGTTGGAATGGTACATGTGTCCACTATAAAATATCAGAAATTCTAAGACGCGCATATTACCATTTCAGTTTTATGGCCAAAAATTTTTTTCGCGCCTTTAACGCACATTCATTACAAAAAGCTTGCTAGGTTTGTATTTCGTTCCCAGGGCCGAGCCAAGAAATGACAACTGGTGCCCTAAAACGGTACATGTGTCTACTATAAAATTATAAAAAGCCTTAGACGCACATATTACCATTTCAGTTTAATGGCTAAAAACTTGTTTCGCGCCTTTTTCACTACAAAAGGTTGCTGGGTTTTTTTCGTCCCTAGGGCCGAGCCAAGAAATGACAACTGGTGCCCTAAAATGCTACATGTGTCTACTATAAAATATTAAAAAGCCTTAGACGCACATATTACCATTTCAGTTTTATGGCAAAAACTTTTTTCGCGCCTTTTAACCTATAAAAATTTTGTTGGGTGTATATTTCGTTTCCAGGGCTGATCCAGGAAGTGACAACTAGTGCGCTGAAATGGTACATGTGTCCACTATAAAATATCAAAAATCCTTAGACGCACATAATATTCTTCCAGTTTTACAGCCAAACACTTTTTTCGCGCATTTTTCACTACAAAAAGTGTGCTAGGTTTGTATTTCGTTCCCAGGGCCGAAATAGAAAAGGCACCTGGTGCGTTGGAATGGTACATGTGTCCACCATAAAATATCAAAAATCTTAGTGCGCTGGAATGGTACATGTGTCCACCATAAAATATCAAAAATGCTTAGACACACATATTATCATTTCAGTTTTATGTCCAAAAACTTTTTTCGCGCCTTTTTAACTACAAAAAGTTTGCTAGGTTTGTATTTCGTTCCCAGGGCCGAGCCAAGAAATGACAACTGGTGCGCAGAAATGGTACATGTGTCCACCATAAAATATCAAAAATTCTTAGAAGTACATATTACTATTTCAGTTTTATAGCCAAAAACTTTTTTCGCGCATTTTTCACTACAAAAAGTTGTTGCGTTTGTATTTCGTTTCCAGGGCCGAACCAGGAAGTGGCAACTGGTGCGCTGGAATGTTACATGTGTCCACTATAAAATATCAAGAATTCTTAGACGCACATGTTATTATTTCAGTTTTACAGCCAAAAACTTTTATCGCGCATTTTTTAGTACAAAAAGTTTGCAAGGTTTGTATTTCGTTCCCAGAGCCAAGCCAAGAAATGACAACTGGTGCGCTGAAATGGTACATGTGTCCACCATAAAATATAAAAAATTCTTAGACGCACATATTACCATTTCAGTTTTATGGCCAAAAACTTTTTTCGCGCCTTTTTCACTACAAAGAGGTTGCTGAGTTTGTATTTCGTTCCCAGGGCCGAAATAGAAAAGGCACCTGGTGCGTTGGAATGGTGCATGTGTCCACCATAATATATCAAAAATTCTTAGACGCACATATTACCATTTCAGTTTTATGTCCAGAAACTTTTTTCGCGCCTTTTTCACTACAAAAAGTTTGCTAGGTTTGTATTTCGTTCTCAGGGCCGAGCCAAGAAATGACAACTGGTGCGCAGAAATGGTACATGTGTCCGCCATAAAATATCAAAAATTCTTAGACGCACATATTACCATTTAAGTTTTATGGCCAAAAACTTTTTTCGCGTCTCTTTCACTACAAAAAGTTTGGTTAGTTTGTATATCGTTGCCAGGGCCGAAATAGAAAAGGCAACTGGTGCTTTGGAATGGTACATGTGTCCACTATAAAATATCAGAAATTCTAAGACTCGCATATTACCATTTCAGTTCTATGGCCAAACATTTTTTTCGCGCCTTTTTCATTACAAAAAGCTTGCTAGGTTTGTATTTCGTTCCCAGGGCCGAGCCAAGAAATGACAACTGGTGCGCTGAAATGGTACATATGTCCACTATAAAATATCAAAAATTCTTAGACGTACATATTACTATTTCAGTTTTACAGCCAAACACTTTTTTCACGCATTTTTCACTACAAAAAGATTGCTGGGTTTGTATTTCGTTTCCAGGGCCGAAGCAGGAAATGGAAACTAGTGCGCTGGAATGGTACATGTGTCCACTATAAAATATCAAAAATTCTTAGACGCACATTTTATTCTTTCAGTTTTACAGCCAAACACTTTTTTCGCGCATTTTTCACTACAAAAAGATTGCTGGGTTTGTATTTCTTACCCAGGGCCGAAATAGAAAAAGCAACTGCTGCGGTGGAATGGTACATGTGTCCACCATAAAATATCAAAAATTCTAAGACGCGCATATTACCATTTCAGTTTTATTGCCAAAAACTTTTTTCGCGCCTTTTTCATTACAAAAAGTTTGCTAGGCTTGTATTTCGTTCCCAGGGCCGAAATAAAAAAGGCAACTGGTGCGTGGGAATGGTACATGTGTCCACAATAAAATATCAAAAATTCTTAGACGCACATATTACCATTTCAGTTTTATGGCCAAAAACTTGTTCGCGCCTTTTTCACTACAAAGAGGTTGCTGAATTTGTAATGCGTTCCCAGGGCCGAAATAGAAAAGGCACCTGGTGCGTTGGAATGGTACATGTGTCCACCATAAAATATCAAAAATCTTAGTGCGCTGGAATGGTACATGTGTCCACCATAAAATATCAAAAATTCTTAGACGCACATATTACCATTTCAGTTTTATGTCCAAAAACTTTTTTCGCGCCTTTTTCACTACAAAAAGTTTGCTAGGTTTGTATTTCGTTCCCAAGGCCGATCTTAGAAATGACAACTGGTGCACAGAAATGGTACATGTGTCCGCCATAAAATATCAAAAATTCTTAGCCGCACATATTACCATTTCAGTTTTATAGCCAAAAACTTTTTTCGCGCCTCTTTCACTACAAAAAGTTTGCTGAGTTTGTAATTCGTTGCCAGGGCCGAAATAGAAAAGGCAACTGGTGGGTTGGAATGGTACATGTGTCCACTATAAAATATCAGAAATTCTTAGACGCACATGTTATTATTTCAGTTTTACAGCCAAAAACTTTTATCGCGCATTTTTTACTACAAAAAGTTTGCAAGGTTTGTATTTCGTTTCCAGAGCCAAGCCAAGAAATGACAACTGGTGCGCTGAAATGGTACATGTGTCCCCCATAAAATATAAAAAATTCTAGGACGCGCATATTACCATTTCAGTTTTATGGCCAAAAACTTTTTTCGCGCCTTTTTCACTACAAAGAGGTTGCTGAGTTTGTATTTCGTTCCCAGGGCCGAAATAGAAAAGCACCTGGTGCGTTGGAATGGTACATGTGTCCACCATAAAATACCAAAAATCTTAGTGCGCTGGAATGGTACATGTGTCCACCATAAAATATCAAAAATGCTTAGACGCACATATTATCATTTCAGTTTTATGTCCAAAAACTTTTTTCGCGCCTTTTTAACTACAAAAAGTTTGCTAGGTTTGTATTTCGTTCCCAGGGCCGAGCCAAGAAATGACAACTGGTGCGCAGAAATGGTACATGTGTCCACCATAAAATATCAAAAATTCTTAGAAGTACATATTACTATTTCAGTTTTATAGCCAAAAACTTTTTTCGCGCATTTTTCACTACAAAAAGTTGTTGCGTTTGTATTTCGTTTCCAGGGCCGAACCAGGAAGTGGCAACTGGTGCGCTGGAATGTTACATGTGTCCACTATAAAATATCAAGAATTCTTAGACGCACATGTTATTATTTCAGTTTTACAGCCAAAAACTTTTTTCGCGCATTTTTTACTACAAAAAGTTTGCAAGGTTTGTATTTCGTTCCCAGAGCCAAGCCAAGAAATGACAACTGGTGCGCTGAAATGGTACATGTGTCCACCATAAAATATAAAAAATTCTTAGACGCACATATTACCATTTCAGTTTTATGGCCAAAAACTTTTTTCGCGCCTTTTTCACTACAAAGAGGTTGCTGAGTTTGTATTTCGTTCCCAGGGCCGAAATAGAAAAGGCACCTGGTGCGTTGGAATGGTGCATGTGTCCACCATAATATATCAAAAATTCTTAGACGCACATATTACCATTTCAGTTTTATGTCCAGAAACTTTTTTCGCGCCTTTTTCACTACAAAAAGTTTGCTAGGTTTGTATTTCGTTCTCAGGGCCGAGCCAAGAAATGACAACTGGTGCGCAGAAATGGTACATGTGTCCGCCATAAAATATCAAAAATTCTTAGACGCACATATTACCATTTAAGTTTTATGGCCAAAAACTTTTTTCGCGTCTCTTTCACTACAAAAAGTTTGGTTAGTTTGTATATCGTTGCCAGGGCCGAAATAGAAAAGGCAACTGGTGCTTTGGAATGGTACATGTGTCCACTATAAAATATCAGAAATTCTAAGACTCGCATATTACCATTTCAGTTCTATGGCCAAACATTTTTTTCGCGCCTTTTTCATTACAAAAAGCTTGCTAGGTTTGTATTTCGTTCCCAGGGCCGAGCCAAGAAATGACAACTGGTGCGCTGAAATGGTACATATGTCCACTATAAAATATCAAAAATTCTTAGACGTACATATTACTATTTCAGTTTTACAGCCAAACACTTTTTTCACGCATTTTTCACTACAAAAAGATTGCTGGGTTTGTATTTCGTTTCCAGGGCCGAAGCAGGAAATGGAAACTAGTGCGCTGGAATGGTAAATGTGTCCACTATAAAATATCAAAAATTCTTAGACGCACATTTTATTCTTTCAGTTTTACAGCCAAACACTTTTTTCGCGCATTTTTCACTACAAAAAGATTGCTGGGTTTGTATTTCTTACCCAGGGCCGAAATAGAAAAAGCAACTGCTGCGGTGGAATGGTACATGTGTCCACCATAAAATATCAAAAATTCTAAGACGCGCATATTACCATTTCAGTTTTATTGCCAAAAACTTTTTTCGCGCCTTTTTCATTACAAAAAGTTTGCTACGCTTGTATTTCGTTCCCAGGGCCGAAATAAAAAAGGCAACTGGTGCGTGGGAATGGTACATGTGTCCACAATAAAATAACAAAAATTCTTAGACGCACATATTATTATTTCAGTTTTATGGCCAAAAACTTGTTCGCGCCTTTTTCACTACAAAGAGGTTGCTGAATTTGTAATGCGTTCCCAGGGCCGAAATAGAAAAGGCACCTGGTGCGTTGGAATGGTACATGTGTCCACCATAAAATATCAAAAATCTTAGTGCGCTGGAATGGTACATGTGTCCACCATAAAATATCAAAAATTCTTAGACGCACATATTACCATTTCAGTTTTATGTCCAAAAACTTTTTTCGCGCCTTTTTCACTACAAAAAGTTTGCTAGGTTTGTATTTCGTTCCCAAGGCCGATCTTAGAAATGACAACTGGTGCACAGAAATGGTACATGTGTCCGCCATAAAATATCAAAAATTCTTAGCCGCACATATTACCATTTCAGTTTTATAGCCAAAAACTTTTTTCGCGCCTCTTTCACTACAAAAAGTTTGCTGAGTTTGTATTTCGTTGCCAGGGCCGAAATAGAAAAGGCAACTGGTGGGTTGGAATGGTACATGTGTCCACTATAAAATATCAGAAATTCTTAGACGCACATGTTATTATTTCAGTTTTACAGCCAAAAACTTTTATCGCGCATTTTTTACTACAAAAAGTTTGCAAGGTTTGTATTTCGTTTCCAGAGCCAAGCCAAGAAATGACAACTGGTGCGCTGAAATGGTACATGTGTCCACCATAAAATATAAAAAATTCTAGGACGCGCATATTACCATTTCAGTTTTATGGCCAAAAACTTTTTTCGCGCCTTTTTCACTACAAAGAGGTTGCTGAGTTTGTATTTCGTTCCCAGGGCCGAAATAGAAAAGGCACCTGGTGCGTTGGAATGGTGCATGTGTCCACCATAATATATCAAAAATTCTTAGACGCACATATTACCATTTCAGTTTTATGTCCAGAAACTTTTTTCGCGCCTTTTTCACTACAAAAAGTTTGCTAGGTTTGTATTTCGTTCTCAGGGCCGAGCCAAGAAATGACAACTGGTGCGCAGAAATGGTACATGTGTCCGCCATAAAATATCAAAAATTCTTAGACGCACATATTACCATTTAAGTTTTATGGCCAAAAACTTTTTTCGCGTCTCTTTCACTACAAAAAGTTTGGTTAGTTTGTATATCGTTGCCAGGGCCGAAATAGAAAAGGCAACTGGTGCTTTGGAATGGTACATGTGTCCACTATAAAATATCAGAAATTCTAAGACTCGCATATTACCATTTCAGTTCTATGGCCAAACATTTTTTTCGCGCCTTTTTCATTACAAAAAGCTTGCTAGGTTTGTATTTCGTTCCCAGGGCCGAGCCAAGAAATGACAACTGGTGCGCTGAAATGGTACATATGTCCACTATAAAATATCAAAAATTCTTAGACGTACATATTACTATTTCAGTTTTACAGCCAAACACTTTTTTCACGCATTTTTCACTACAAAAAGATTGCTGGGTTTGTATTTCGTTTCCAGGGCCGAAGCAGGAAATGGAAACTAGTGCGCTGGAATGGTACATGTGTCCACTATAAAATATCAAAAATTCTTAGACGCACATTTTATTCTTTCAGTTTTACAGCCAAACACTTTTTTCGCGCATTTTTCACTACAAAAAGATTGCTGGGTTTGTATTTCTTACCCAGGGCCGAAATAGAAAAAGCAACTGCTGCGGTGGAATGGTACATGTGTCCACCATAAAATATCAAAAATTCTAAGACGCGCATATTACCATTTCAGTTTTATTGCCAAAAACTTTTTTCGCGCCTTTTTCATTACAAAAAGTTTGCTAGGCTTGTATTTCGTTCCCAGGGCCGAAATAAAAAAAGGCAACTGGTGCGTGGGAATGGTACATGTGTCCACAATAAAATATCAAAAATTCTTAGACGCACATATTACCATTTCAGTTTTATGGCCAAAAACTTGTTCGCGCCTTTTTCACTACAAAGAGGTTGCTGAATTTGTAATGCGTTCCCAGGGCCGAAATAGAAAAGGCACCTGGTGCGTTGGAATGGTACATGTGTCCACCATAAAATATCAAAAATCTTAGTGCGCTGGAATGGTACATGTGTCCACCATAAAATATCAAAAATTCTTAGACGCACATATTACCATTTCAGTTTTATGTCCAAAAACTTTTTTCGCGCCTTTTTCACTACAAAAAGTTTGCTAGGTTTGTATTTCGTTCCCAAGGCCGATCTTAGAAATGACAACTGGTGCACAGAAATGGTACATGTGTCCGCCATAAAATATCAAAAATTCTTAGCCGCACATATTACCATTTCAGTTTTATAGCCAAAAACTTTTTTCGCGCCTCTTTCACTACAAAAAGTTTGCTGAGTTTGTATTTCGTTGCCAGGGCCGAAATAAAAAAGGCAACTGGTGGGTTGGAATGGTACATGTGTCCACTATAAAATATCAGAAATTCTAAGACGCGCATATTACCATTTCAGTTTTATGGTCAAAAACTTTTTTCGCGCCTTTTTCATTACAAAAAGCTTGCTAGGTTTGTATTTCGTTCCCAGGGCCGAGCCAAGAAATGACAACTGGTGCGCTGAAATGGTACATGTGCCCACTATAAAATATCAAAAATTCTTAGACGCACATATAACTATTTCAGTTTTGTAGCCAAAAACTTTTTTTGCGCCTTCTTCACTACAAAAAGTTTGCTGGGTTTGTATTTCGTTGCCAGGGCCGAAATAGAAAAGGCAACTGGTGCGTTGGAATTGTACATGTGTCCACTATAAAATATCAGAAATTCTAAGACGCACATATTACCATTTCAGTTTTATGGCCAAAAATTTTTTTCGCGCCTTTTTTATTACAAAAAGCTTGCTAGGTTTGTATTTCGTTCCCAGGGCCGAGCCAAGAAATGACAACTGGTGCCCTAAAATGGTACATGTGTCTACTAAAAAATATGAAAAAGCCTTAGACGCACATATTACCATTTCAGTTTAATGGCTAAAAACTTGTTTCTTTCCTTTTTCACTACAAAAGGTTGCTGGGTTTGTATTTCGTTCCCAGGGACGAGCCAAGAAACGACAACTGGTGCGCTGAAATGGTACATGTGCCCACTATAAAATATTAAAAATTCTTAGACGCACATATTACCATTTCCGTTTTATGGCCAAAAACTTTTTTCGCGCCTCTTTCACTACAAAAATTTTGCTGAGTTTGTATTTCGTTGCCAGGGCCGAAATAGAAAAGGCAACTGGTGCGTAGGAATGGTACATGTGTCCACTATAAAATATCAAAAATCCTTAGACGCACATCTTATTCTTCCAGTTTTACAGCCAAACACTTTTTTCGCGCATTTTTCACTACAAAAAGTTTGCTAGGTTTGTATTTCGTTCCCAGGGCCGAAATAGAAAAGGCACCTGGTGCGTTGGAATGGTACATGTGTCCACCATGAAATACCAAAAATCTTAGTGCGCTGGAATGGTACATGTGTCCACCATAAAATATCAAAAATGCTTAGACGCACATATTATCATTTCAGTTTTATGTCCAAAAACTTTTTTCGCGCCTTTTTAACTACAAAAAGTTTGCTAGGTTTGTATTTCGTTCCCAGGGCCGAGCCAAGAAATGACAACTGGTGCGCAGAAATGGTACATGTGTCCACCATAAAATATCAAAAATTCTTAGAAGTACATATTACTATTTCAGTTTTATAGCCAAAAACTTTTTTCGCGCATTTTTCACTACAAAAAGTTGTTGCGTTTGTATTTCGTTTCCAGGGCCGAACCAGGAAGTGGCAACTGGTGCGCTGGAATGTTACATGTGTCCACTATAAAATATCAAGAATTCTTAGACGCACATGTTATTATTTCAGTTTTACAGCCAAAAACTTTTATCGCGCATTTTTTACTACAAAAAGTTTGCAAGGTTTGTATTTCGTTCCCAGAGCCAAGCCAAGAAATGACAACTGGTGCGCTGAAATGGTACATGTGTCCACCATAAAATATCAAAAATTCTTTGACGCACATATTACCATTTCAGTTTTATGGCCAAAAACTTTTTTCGCGCCTTTTTCACTACAAAGAGGTTGCTGAGTTTGTATTTCGTTCCCAGGGCCGAAATAGAAAAGGCACCTGGTGCGTTGGAATGGTACATGTGTCCACCATAAAATATCAAAAATTCTTAGACGCACATATTACCATTTCAGTTATATGTCCAGAAACTTTTTTCGCGCCTTTTTGACTACAAAAAGTTTGCTAGGTTTGTATTTCGTTCTCAGGGCCGAGCCAAGAAATGACAACTGGTGCGCAGAAATGGTACATGTGTCCGCCATAAAATATCAAAAATTCTTAGACGTACATATTACTATTTCAGTTTTACAGCCAAACACTTTTTTCACGCATTTTTCACTACAAAAAGATTGCTGGGTTTGTATTTCGTTTCCAGGGCCGAAGCAGGAAATGGAAACTAGTGCGCTGGAATGGTACATGTGTCCACTATAAAATATCAAAAATTCTTAGACGCACATTTTATTCTTTCAGTTTTACAGCCAAACAATTTTTTCGCGCATTTTTCACTACAAAAAGATTGCTGGGTTTGTATTTCGTCCCTAGGGCCGAACCAGGAAGTAGCAACTGGTGCGCTAGAATGGTAAATGCGTTCACTATAAAATAATAAAAAGCCTAAAACGCATATATTACCATTTCCGTTTTATGGTCAAAAACTTTTTTCGCGCCTTTTTCACTACAAAAAGGTTGCTGGGTTTGTATTTCGTTCCCAGGGCCGAAATAAAAAAAGCAACTGGTGCGTTGGAATGGTACATGTGTCCACCATAAAATATCAAAAATTTAAAAAGCATATATTACCATTTCAGTTTTATGGCCAAAAACTTTTTCGCGCCTTTTTCATTACAAAAAGTTTGCTAGATTTGTATTTCGTTCCCTGGGCCGAGCTAAGAAATGACGACTGGTGCGCTAAAATAGTACATGTGTCCAATATAAAATATCAAAAATCCTTAGACGCACATATTACCATTTCAGTTTTATGGCCAAAAACTTTTTTCGCGCCCTTTTCACTACAAAAAGGTTGCTGGGTTTGTATTTCGTCCCTATGGCCGAACCAGGAAGTAGCAACTAGTGCGCTGGAATGGTAAATGCGTTCACTATAAAATATTAAAAAGCCTAAAACGCACATATTACCATTTCAGTTTTATGGCCAAAAACTTTTTTCGCGCCCTTTTCACTACAAAAAGGTTGCTGGGTTTGTATTTCGTTCCCAGGGCCGAAATAGAAAAAGCATCTGGTGCGTTGGAATGGTACATGTGTCCACTATAAAATATCGAAAATTCCAAGACTCGCATATTACCATTTCAGTTTTATGGCCAAAAACTTTTTTCGCGCCTTTTTCATTACAAAAAGTTTGCTAGGAATGTATTTCGTTCCCAGGGCCGAACCAAGAAATGACGACTGGTGCGCTAAAATAGTACATGTGTCCAATATAAAATATCGAAAATTCCAAGACTCGCATATTACCATTTCAGTTTTATGGCCAAAAACTTTTTTCGCACCTTTTTCACTACAAAAAGTTTGCTGGGTTTGTACTTCGTCCCTAGGGTCGAAAAAGGAAGTGGCAACTGGTGCGCTGGAATGGTACATGTGTTCACTATAAAATATTAAAAAGCCTAAAACGCACATATTACCATTTCAGTTTTATGGCCAAAAACTTTTTACGCGCCTTTTTGATTACAAAAAGTTTGCTAGGTTTGTATTTCGTTCCCAGGGCCGAGCCAAGAAATGACAACTGGTGCGCTGAAATGGTACATATGTCCACTATAAAATATCAAAAATTCTTAGACGCACATATTACCATTTCAGTTTTATGGCCAAAAATTTTTTTCGCGCCTTTTTCATTACAAAAAGCTTGCTAGGTTTGTATTTCGTTCCCAGGGCCGAGCCAAGAAATGACAACTAGTGCGCTGAAATGGTACATGTGTCCACTATAAAATATCAAAAATCCTTAGACGCACATCTTATTTTTTCAGTTTTACAGCCAAACACTTTTTTCGCGCATTTTTCACTACAAAAAGATTGCTGGGTTTGTATTTCGTCCCTAGGGCCGAAACAGGAAGAGGCAACTGGTGCGCTAGAATGGTAAATGCGTTCACTATAAAATAATAAAAAGCCTAAAACGCACATATTACCTTTTCCGTTTTATGGACAAAAACTTTTTGTGAGTTTTTTTCACTACAAAAAGGTTGCTGGGTTTTATTTCGTTCCCATGGCCAAAATAGAAAAAGCAACTGCTGCGGTGGAATGGTACATTTGTCCACCATAAAATATCAAAAATTCTAAGACGCGCATATTACCATTTCAGTTTTATGGCCAAAAACTTTTTTCGCGCCTTTTTCACTACAAAAAGTTTGCTAGGTTTGTATTTCGTTCTCAGGGCCGAGCCAAGAAATGACAACTGGTGCGCAGAAATGGTACATGTGTCCGCCATAAAATATCAAAAATTCTTAGACGCACATATTACCATTTCAGTTTTATGGCCAAAAACTTTTTTCGCGCCTTTTTCACTACAAAGTGGTTGCTCAGTTTTTATTTCGTTCCCAGGGCCGAAATAGAAAAGGCACCTGGTTCGTTGGAATGGTACATGTGTCCACCATAAAATATCAAAAATTCTTAGACGCAGATCTTATTCTTTCAGTTTTACAGCAAAACACTTTTTTCGCGTATTTTTCACTACAAAAAGATTGCTGGGTTTGTATATCGTCCCTAGGGCCGAAACAGGAAGAGGCAACTGGTGCGCTAGAATGGTAAATGCGTTCACTATAAAATAATAAAAAGCCTAAAACGCACATATTACCTTTTCCGTTTTATGGACAAAAACTTTTTTTGAGCCTTTTTCACTACAAAAAGGTTGCTGGGTTTACAAACCATTTCTGCGCACCAGTTGTCATTTCTTGGCTCGGCCCTGAGAACGAAATACAAACCTAGCAAACTTTTTGTAGTGAAAAAGGCGCGAAAAAAGTTTTTGGCCATAAAACTGAAATGGTTATATGCGCGTCTTAGAATTTTTGATATTTTATGGTGGACAAATGTACCATTCCACCGCAGCAGTTGCTTGTTCTATTTTGGCCATGGGAACGAAATAAAACCCAGCAACCTTTTTGTAGTGAAAAAAACTCACAAAAAGTTTTTGTCCATAAAACGGAAAAGGTAATATGTGCGTTTTAGGCTTTTTATTATTTTATAGTGAACGCATTTACCATTCTAGCGCACCAGTTGCCTCTTCCTGTTTCGGCCCTAGGGACGAAATACAAACCCAGCAATCTTTTTGTAGTGAAAAATGCGCGAAAAAAGTGTTTGGCTGTAAAACTGAAAAAATAAGATGTGCGTCTAAGGATTTTTGATATTTTATAGTGGACACATGTACCATTTCAGCGCACTAGTTGTCATTTCTTGGCTCGGCCCTGGGAACGAAATACAAACCTAGCAAGCTTTTTGTAATGAAAAAGGCGCGAAAAAAATTTTTGGCCATAAAACTGAAATGGTAATATGTGCGTCTAAGAATTTTTGATATTTTATAGTGGACACATGTACCATTCCAGCGCACCAGTTGCCACTTCCTTTTTCGGCCCTAGGGACGAAATACAAACCCAGCAAACTTTTTGTAGTGAAAAAGGTGCGAAAAAAGTTTTTGGCCATAAAACTGAAATGGTAATATGCGAGTCTTGGAATTTTCGATATTTTATATTGGACACATGTACTATTTTAGCGCACCAGTCGTCATTTCTTGGCTCGGCCCTGGGAACGAAATACATTCCTAGCAAACTTTTTGTAATGAAAAAGGCGCGAAAAAAGTTTTTGGTCATAAAACTGAAATGGTAATATACGCTTTTTAAATTTTTGATATTTTATGGTGGACACATGTACCATTCCAACGCACCAGTTGCGTTTTCTATATCGGCCCTGGGAACGAAATACAAACCTAGCAAACTTTTTGTAATGAAAAAGGCGCGAAAAAAGTTTTTGGCCATAAAACTGAAATGGTAATATGCGAGTCTTGCAATTTTCGATATTTTATAGTGGACACATGCACCATTCCAACGCACCAGATGCTTTTTCTATTTCGGCCCTGGGAACGAAATACAAACCCAGCAACCTTTTTGTAGTGAAAAGGGCGCGAAAAAAGTTTTTGTCCATAAAACTGAAATGGTAATATGTGCGTTTTAGGCTTTTTAATATTTTATAGTGAACGCATTTACCATTCCAGCGCACTAGTTGCTACTTCCTGGTTCGGCCATAGGGACGAAATACAAACCCAGCAACCTTTTTGTAGTGAAAAGGGCGCGAAAAAAGTTTTTGACCATAAAACTGAAATGGTAATATGTGCGTCTAAGGATTTTTGATATTTTATATTGGACACATGTACTATTTTAGCGCACCAGTCGTCATTTCTTGGATCGGCCCTGGGAACGAAATACAAATCTAGCAAACTTTTTGTAATGAAAAAGGCGCGAAAAAGTTTTTGGCCATAAAACTGAAATGGTAATATACGCTTTTTAAATTTTTGATATTTTATGGTGGACACATGTACCATTCCAACGCACCAGTTGCTTTTTTTATT
Source organism: Epicampocera succincta (assembly GCA_932526305.1). Lineage (NCBI taxonomy): Eukaryota > Metazoa > Arthropoda > Insecta > Diptera > Tachinidae > Epicampocera > Epicampocera succincta. The sequence goes on from OW052036.1 coordinate 42,836,960, forward strand.
TCGGCCCTGGGAACGAAATACAAACCCAGCAACCTTTTTGTAGTGAAAAACACGCGAAAAAAGTTTTTGACCATAAAACGGAAATGGTAATATATGCGTTTTAGGCTTTTTATTATTTTATAGTGAACGCATTTACCATTCTAGCGCACCAGTTGCTACTTCCTGGTTCGGCCCTAGGGACGAAATACAAACCCAGCAATCTTTTTGTAGTGAAAAATGCGCGAAAAAAGTGTTTGGCTGTAAAACTGAAAGAATAAAATGTGCGTCTAAGAATTTTTGATATTTTATAGTGGACACATGTACAATTCCAGCGCACTAGTTTCCATTTCCTGCTTCGGCCCTGGAAACGAAATACAAACCCAGCAATCTTTTTGTAGTGAAAAATGCGTGAAAAAAGTGTTTGGCTGTAAAACTGAAATAGTAATATGTACGTCTAAGAATTTTTGATATTTTATAGTGGGCACATGTACCATTTCAGCGCACCAGTTGTCATTTCTTGGCTCGGCCCTGGGAACGAAATACAAACCTAGCAAGCTTATTGTAATGAAAAAGGCGCGAAAAAAATGTTTGGCCATAGAACTGAAATGGTAATATGCGAGTCTTAGAATTTCTGATATTTTATAGTGGACACATGTACCATTCCAAAGCAACAGTTGCCTTTTCTATTTCGGCCCTGGCAACGAAATACAAACTAAGCAAACTTTTTGTAGTGAAAGAGACGCGAAAAAAGTTTTTGGCCATAAAACTGAAATGGTAATATGTGCGTCTAAGAATTTTTGATATTTTATGGCGGACACATGTACCATTTCTGCGCACCAGTTGTCATTTCTTGGCTCGGCCCTGAGAACGAAATACAAACCTAGCAAACTTTTTGTAGTCAAAAAGGCGCGAAAAAAGTTTCTGGACATATAACTGAAATGGTAATATGTGCGTCTAAGAATTTTTGATATTTTATGGTGGACACATGTACCATTCCAACGCACCAGGTGCCTTTTCTATTTCGGACCTGGGAACGAAATACAAACTCAGCAACCTCTTTGTAGTGAAAAAGGCGCGAAAAAAGTGTTTGGCCATAAAACTGAAATGGTAATATGTGCGTCTAAGAATTTTTGATATTTTATGGTGGACACATGTACCATTTCTGCGCACCAGTTGTCATTTCTTGGCTCGGCCCTGAGAACGAAATACAAACCTAGCAAACTTTTTGTAGTCAAAAAGGCGCGAAAAAAGTTTCTGGACATATAACTGAAATGGTAATATGTGCGTCTAAGAATTTTTGATATTTTATGGTGGACACATGTACCATTCCAACGCACCAGGTGCCTTTTCTATTTCGGCCCTGGGAACGAAATACAAACTCAGCAACCTCTTTGTAGTTAAAAAGGCGCGAAAAAAGTTTTTGGACATAAAACTGAAATGATAATATGTGCGTCTAAGCATTTTTGATATTTTATGGTGGACACATGTACCATTCCAGCGCACTAAGATTTTTGATATTTTATGGTGGACACATGTACCATTCCAACGCACCAAATGCCTTTTCTATTTCGGCCCTGGGAACGAAATACAAACCTAGCAAACTTTTTGTAGTGAAAAATGCGCGAAAAAAGTGTTTGGCTGTAAAACTGGAAGAATAAGATGTGCGTCTAAGGATTTTTGATATTTTATAGTGGACACATGTACCATTTCAGCGCACTAGTTGTCACTTCCTGGATCAGCCCTGGAAACGAAATATACACCCAACAAAATTTTTATAGGTTAAAAGGCGCGAAAAAAGTTTTTGGCCATAAAACTGAAATAGTAATATGTGCGTCTAAGGCTTTTTAATATTTTATAGTAGACACATGTAGCATTTTAGGGCACCAGTTGTCATTTCTTGGCTCGGCCCTAGGGACGAAAAAAACCCAGCAACCTTTTGTAGTGAAAAAGGCGCGAAACAAGTTTTTAGCCATTAAACTGAAATGGTAATATGTGCGTCTAAGGCTTTTTATAATTTTATAGTAGACACATGTACCATTTTAGGGCACCAGTTGTCATTTCTTGGCTCGGCCCTGGGAACGAAATACAAACCTAGCAAGCTTTTTGTAATGAATGTGCGTTAAAGGCGCGAAAAAAATTTTTGGCCATAAAACTGAAATGGTAATATATATGCGCGTCTTAGAATTTCTGATATTTTATAGTGGACACATGTACCATTCCAACGCACCAGTTGCCTTTTCTATTTCGGCCCTGGCAACGAAATACAAACTCAGCAAACTTTTTGTAGTGAAAGAGGCGCGAAAAAAGTTTTTGGCCATAAAACGGAAATGGTAATATGTGCGTCTAAGAATTTTTAATATTTTATAGTGGGCACATGTACCATTTCAGCGCACCAGTTGTCATTTCTTGGCTCGTCCCTGGGAACGAAATACAAACCCAGCAACCTTTTGTAGTGAAAAAGGAAAGAAACAAGTTTTTAGCCATTAAACTGAAATGGTAATATGTGCGTCTAAGGCTTTTTCATATTTTTTAGTAGACACATGTACCATTTTAGGGCACCAGTTGTCATTTCTTGGCTCGGCCCTGGGAACGAAATACAAACCTAGCAAGCTTTTTGTAATGAAAAAGGCGCGAAAAAAATTGTTGGCCATAAAACTGAAATGGTAATATGTGCGTCTTAGAATTTCTGATATTTAATAGTGGACACATGTACCATTCCAACGCACCAGTTGCCTTTTCTATTTCGGCCCTGGCAACGAAATACAAACTCAGCAAACTTTTTGTAGTGAAAGAGGCGCGAAAAAAGTTTTTGGCCATAAAACGGAAATGGTAATATGTGCGTCTAAGAATTTTTAATATTTTATAGTGGGCACATGTACCATTTCAGCGCACCAGTTGTCATTTCTTGGCTCGGCCCTGGGAACGAAATACAAACCTAGCAAGCTTTTTGTAATGAATGTGCGTTAAAGGCGCGAAAAAAATTTTTGGCCATAAAACTGAAATGGTAATATATATGCGCGTCTTAGAATTTCTGATATTTTATAGTGGACACATGTACCATTCCAACGCACCAGTTGCCTTTTCTATTTCGGCCCTGGCAACGAAATACAAACTCAGCAAACTTTTTGTAGTGAAAGAGGCGCGAAAAAAGTTTTTGGCCATAAAACGGAAATGGTAATATGTGCGTCTAAGAATTTTTAATATTTTATAGTGGGCACATGTACCATTTCAGCGCACCAGTTGTCATTTCTTGGCTCGTCCCTGGGAACGAAATACAAACCCAGCAACCTTTTGTAGTGAAAAAGGAAAGAAACAAGTTTTTAGCCATTAAACTGAAATGGTAATATGTGCGTCTAAGGCTTTTTCATATTTTTTAGTAGACACATGTACCATTTTAGGGCACCAGTTGTCGTTTCTTGGCTCGGCCCTGGGAACGAAATACAAACCTAGCAAGCTTTTTGTAATGAAAAAGGCGCGAAAAAAATTGTTGGCCATAAAACTGAAATGGTAATATGTGCGTCTTAGAATTTCTGATATTTTATAGTGGACACATGTACAATTCCAACGCACCAGTTGCCTTTTCTATTTCGGCCCTGGCAACGAAATACAAACCCAGCAAACTTTTTGTAGTGAAGAAGGCGCGAAAAAAGTTTTTGGCTACAAAACTGAAATAGTTATATGTGCGTCTAAGAATTTTTGATATTTTATAGTGGGCACATGTACCATTTCAGTGCACCAGTTGTCATTTCTTGGCTCGGCCCTGGGAACGAAATACAAACCTAGCAAGCTTTTTGTAATGAAAAAGGCGCGAAAAAAATTTTTGGCCATAAAACTGAAATGGTAATATGTGCGGCTAAGAATTTTTGATATTTTATGGCGGACACATGTACCATTTCTGTGCACCAGTTGTCATTTCTAAGATCGGCCTTGGGAACGAAATACAAACCTATCAAACTTTTTGTAGTGAAAAAGGCGCGAAAAAAGTTTTTGGACATAAAACTGAAATGGTAATATGTGCGTCTAAGAATTTTTGATATTTTATGGTGGACACATGTACCATTCCAGCGCACTAAGATTTTTGATATTTTATGGTGGACACATGTACCATTCCAACGCACCAGGTGCCTTTTCTATTTCGGCCCTGGCAACGAAATACAAACCCAGCAAACTTTTTGTAGTGAAGAAGGCGCGAAAAAAGTTTTTGGCTACAAAACTGAAATAGTTATATGTGCGTCTAAGAATTTTTGATATTTTATAGTGGGCACATGTACCATTTCAGCGCACCAGTTTTCATTTCTTGGCTCGGCCCTAGGGACGAAATACAAACCTAGCAAGCTTTTTGTAATGAAAAAGGCGCGAAAAAAATTGTTGGCCATAAAACTGAAATGGAAATATGTGCGTCTTGGAATTTCTGATATTTTATAGTGGACACATGTACCATTCCCACGCACCAGTTGCCTTTTCTATTTCGGCCCTGGCAACGAAATACAAACCCAGCAAACTTTTTGTAGTGAAGAAGGCGCGAAAAAAGTTTTTGGCCATAAAACGGAAATGGTAATATGTGCGTCTAAGAATTTTCGATATTTTATAGTGGACACATGCACCATTCCAACGCACCAGATGCTTTTTCTATTTCGGCCCTGGGAACGAAATACAAACCCAGCAACCTTTTTGTAGTGAAAAGGGCGCGAAAAAAGTTTTTGTCCATAAAACTGAAATGGTAATATGTGCGTTTTAGGCTTTTTAATATTTTATAGTGAACGCATTTACCATTCCAGCGCACTAGTTGCTACTTCCTGGTTCGGCCATAGGGACGAAATACAAACCCAGCAACCTTTTTGTAGTGAAAAGGGCGCGAAAAAAGTTTTTGACCATAAAACTGAAATGGTAATATGTGCGTCTAAGGATTTTTGATATTTTATATTGGACACATGTACTATTTTAGCGCACCAGTCGTCATTTCTTGGCTCGGCCCTGGGAACGAAATACAAATCTAGCAAACTTTTTGTAATGAAAAAGGCGCGAAAAAGTTTTTGGCCATAAAACTGAAATGGTAATATACGCTTTTTAAATTTTTGATATTTTATGGTGGACACATGTACCATTCCAACGCACCAGTTGCTTTTTTTATTTCGGCCCTGGGAACGAAATACAAACCCAGCAACCTTTTTGTAGTGAAAAAGACGCGAAAAAAGTTTTTGACCATAAAACGGAAATGGTAATATATGCGTTTTAGGCTTTTTATTATTTTATAGTGAACGCATGTACCATTCTAGCGCACCAGTTGCTACTTCCTGGTTCGGCCCTAGGGACGAAATACAAACCCAGCAATCTTTTTGTAGTGAAAAATGCGCGAAAAAAGTGTTTGGCTGTAAAACTGAAAGAATAAAATGTGCGTCTAAGAATTTTTGATATTTTATAGTGGACACATGTACAATTCCAGCGCACTAGTTTCCATTTCCTGCTTCGGCCCTGGAAACGAAATACAAACCCAGCAATCTTTTTGTAGTGAAAAATGCGTGAAAAAAGTGTTTGGCTGTAAAACTGAAATAGTAATATGTACGTCTAAGAATTTTTGATATTTTATAGTGGGCACATGTACCATTTCAGCGCACCAGTTGTCATTTCTTGGCTCGGCCCTGGGAACGAAATACAAACCTAGCAAGCTTATTGTAATGAAAAAGGCGCGAAAAAAATGTTTGGCCATAGAACTGAAATGGTAATATGCGAGTCTTAGAATTTCTGATATTTTATAGTGGACACATGTACCATTCCAAAGCAACAGTTGCCTTTTCTATTTCGGCCCTGGCAACGAAATACAAACTAAGCAAACTTTTTGTAGTGAAAGAGACGCGAAAAAAGTTTTTGGCCATAAAACTGAAATGGTAATATGTGCGTCTAAGAATTTTTGATATTTTATGGCGGACACATGTACCATTTCTGCGCACCAGTTGTCATTTCTTGGCTCGGCCCTGAGAACGAAATACAAACCTAGCAAACTTTTTGTAGTCAAAAAGGCGCGAAAAAAGTTTCTGGACATATAACTGAAATGGTAATATGTGCGTCTAAGAATTTTTGATATTTTATGGTGGACACATGTACCATTCCAACGCACCAGGTGCCTTTTCTATTTCGGACCTGGGAACGAAATACAAACTCAGCAACCTCTTTGTAGTGAAAAAGGCGCGAAAAAAGTTTTTGGCCATAAAACTGAAATGGTAATATGTGCGTCTAAGAATTTTTGATATTTTATGGTGGACACATGTACCATTTCTGCGCACCAGTTGTCATTTCTTGGCTCGGCCCTGAGAACGAAATACAAACCTAGCAAACTTTTTGTAGTCAAAAAGGCGCGAAAAAAGTTTCTGGACATACAACTGAAATGGTAATATGTGCGTCTAAGAATTTTTGATATTTTATGGTGGACACATGTACCATTCCAACGCACCAGGTGCCTTTTCTATTTCGGCCCTGGGAACGAAATACAAACTCAGCAACCTCTTTGTAGTTAAAAAGGCGCGAAAAAAGTTTTTGGACATAAAACTGAAATGATAATATGTACGTCTAAGCATTTTTGATATTTTATGGTGGACACATGTACCATTCCAGCGCACTAAGATTTTTGATATTTTATGGTGGACACATGTACCATTCCAACGCACCAAATGCCTTTTCTATTTCGGCCCTGGGAACGAAATACAAACCTAGCAAACTTTTTGTAGTGAAAAATGCGCGAAAAAAGTGTTTGGCTGTAAAACTGGAAGAATAAGATGTGCGTCTAAGGATTTTTGATATTTTATAGTGGACACATGTACCATTTCAGCGCACTAGTTGTCACTTCCTGGATCAGCCCTGGAAACGAAATATACACCCAACAAAATTTTTATAGGTTAAAAGGCGCGAAAAAAGTTTTTGGCCATAAAACTGAAATAGTAATATGTGCGTCTAAGGCTTTTTAATATTTTATAGTAGACACATGTAGCATTTTAGGGCACCAGTTGTCATTTCTTGGCTCGGCCCTAGGGACGAAAAAAACCCAGCAACCTTTTGTAGTGAAAAAGGCGCGAAACAAGTTTTTAGCCATTAAACTGAAATGGTAATATGTGCGTCTAAGGCTTTTTATAATTTTATAGTAGACACATGTACCATTTTAGGGCACCAGTTGTCATTTCTTGGCTCGGCCCTGGGAACGAAATACAAACCTAGCAAGCTTTTTGTAATGAATGTGCGTTAAAGGCGCGAAAAAAATTTTTGGCCATAAAACTGAAATGGTAATATATATGCGCGTCTTAGAATTTCTGATATTTTATAGTGGACACATGTACCATTCCAACGCACCAGTTGCCTTTTCTATTTCGGCCCTGGCAACGAAATACAAACTCAGCAAACTTTTTGTAGTGAAAGAGGCGCGAAAAAAGTTTTTGGCCATAAAACGGAAATGGTAATATGTGCGTCTAAGAATTTTTAATATTTTATAGTGGGCACATGTACCATTTCAGCGCACCAGTTGTCATTTCTTGGCTCGTCCCTGGGAACGAAATACAAACCCAGCAACCTTTTGTAGTGAAAAAGGAAAGAAACAAGTTTTTAGCCATTAAACTGAAATGGTAATATGTGCGTCTAAGGCTTTTTCATATTTTTTAGTAGACACATGTACCATTTTAGGGCACCAGTTGTCATTTCTTGGCTCGGCCCTGGGAACGAAATACAAACCTAGCAAGCTTTTTGTAATGAAAAAGGCGCGAAAAAAGTTTTTGGCCATAAAACTGAAATGGTAATATGTGCGTCTTAGAATTTCTGATATTTAATAGTGGACACATGTACCATTCCAACGCACCAGTTGCCTTTTCTATTTCGGCCCTGGCAACGAAATACAAACTCAGCAAACTTTTTGTAGTGAAAGAGGCGCGAAAAAAGTTTTTGGCCATAAAACGGAAATGGTAATATGTGCGTCTAAGAATTTTTAATATTTTATAGTGGGCACATGTACCATTTCAGCGCACCAGTTGTCATTTCTTGGCTCGGCCCTGGGAACGAAATACAAACCTAGCAAGCTTTTTGTAATGAATGTGCGTTAAAGGCGCGAAAAAAATTTTTGGCCATAAAACTGAAATGGTAATATATATGCGCGTCTTAGAATTTCTGATATTTTATAGTGGACACATGTACCATTCCAACGCACCAGTTGCCTTTTCTATTTCGGCCCTGGCAACGAAATACAAACTCAGCAAACTTTTTGTAGTGAAAGAGGCGCGAAAAAAGTTTTTGGCCATAAAACGGAAATGGTAATATGTGCGTCTAAGAATTTTTAATATTTTATAGTGGGCACATGTACCATTTCAGCGCACCAGTTGTCATTTCTTGGCTCGTCCCTGGGAACGAAATACAAACCCAGCAACCTTTTGTAGTGAAAAAGGAAAGAAACAAGTTTTTAGCCATTAAACTGAAATGGTAATATGTGCGTCTAAGGCTTTTTCATATTTTTTAGTAGACACATGTACCATTTTAGGGCACCAGTTGTCATTTCTTGGCTCGGCCCTGGGAACGAAATACAAACCTAGCAAGCTTTTTGTAATGAAAAAGGCGCGAAAAAAATTGTTGGCCATAAAACTGAAATGGTAATATGTGCGTCTTAGAATTTCTGATATTTTATAGTGGACACATGTACAATTCCAACGCACCAGTTGCCTTTTCTATTTCGGCCCTGGCAACGAAATACAAACCCAGCAAACTTTTTGTAGTGAAGAAGGCGCGAAAAAAGTTTTTGGCTACAAAACTGAAATAGTTATATGTGCGTCTAAGAATTTTTGATATTTTATAGTGGGCACATGTACCATTTCAGTGCACCAGTTGTCATTTCTTGGCTCGGCCCTGGGAACGAAATACAAACCTAGCAAGCTTTTTGTAATGAAAAAGGCGCGAAAAAAATTTTTGGCCATAAAACTGAAATGGTAATATGTGCGGCTAAGAATTTTTGATATTTTATGGCGGACACATGTACCATTTCTGTGCACCAGTTGTCATTTCTAAGATCGGCCTTGGGAACGAAATACAAACCTATCAAACTTTTTGTAGTGAAAAAGGCGCGAAAAAAGTTTTTGGACATAAAACTGAAATGGTAATATGTGCGTCTAAGAATTTTTGATATTTTATGGTGGACACATGTACCATTCCAGCGCACTAAGATTTTTGATATTTTATGGTGGACACATGTACCATTCCAACGCACCAGGTGCCTTTTCTATTTCGGCCCTGGCAACGAAATACAAACCCAGCAAACTTTTTGTAGTGAAGAAGGCGCGAAAAAAGTTTTTGGCTACAAAACTGAAATAGTTATATGTGCGTCTAAGAATTTTTGATATTTTATAGTGGGCACATGTACCATTTCAGCGCACCAGTTTTCATTTCTTGGCTCGGCCCTAGGGACGAAATACAAACCTAGCAAGCTTTTTGTAATGAAAAAGGCGCGAAAAAAATTGTTGGCCATAAAACTGAAATGGAAATATGTGCGTCTTAGAATTTCTGATATTTTATAGTGGACACATGTACCATTCCCACGCACCAGTTGCCTTTTCTATTTCGGCCCTGGCAACGAAATACAAACCCAGCAAACTTTTTGTAGTGAAGAAGGCGCGAAAAAAGTTTTTGGCTACAAAACTGAAATAGTTATATGTGCGTCTAAGAATTTTTGATATTTTATAGTGGGCACATGTACCATTTTAGCGCACCAGTTGTCATTTCTTGGCTCGGCCCTGGGAACGAAATACAAACCTAGCAAGCTTTTTGTAATGAAAAAGGCGCGAAAAAAATTGTTGGCCATAAAACTGAAATGGTAATATGTGCGTCTTAGAATTTCTGATATTTTATAGTGGACACATGTACAATTCCAACGCACCAGTTGCCTTTTCTATTTCGGCCCTGGCAACGAAATACAAACCCAGCAAACTTTTTGTAGTGAAGAAGGCGCGAAAAAAGTTTTTGGCTACAAAACTGAAATAGTAATATGTGCGTCTAAGTATTTTTGATATTTTATAGTGGGCACATGTACCATTTCAGCGCACCAGTTGTCATTTCTTGGCTCGGCCCTGGGAACGAAATACAAACCTAGCAAACTTTTTGTAATGAAAAAGGCGCGAAAAAAATTTTTGGCCATAAAACTGAAATGGTAATATGTGCGGCTAAGAATTTTTGATATTTTATGGCGGACACATGTACCATTTCTGTGCACCAGTTGTCATTTCTAAGATCGGCCTTGGGAACGAAATACAAACCTAGCAAACTTTTTGTAGTGAAAAAGGCGCGAAAAAAGTTTTTGGACATAAAACTGAAATGGTAATATGTGCGTCTTGGAATTTTCGATATTTTATAGTGCACGCATGTACCATTCCAACGCACCAGTTGCTTTTTCTATTTCGGCCCTGGGAACGAAATACAAACCCAGCAACCTTTTTGTAGTGAAAAGGGCGCGAAAAAAGTTTTTGGCCATAAAACTGAAATGGTAATATGTGCGTTTTAGGCTTTTTAATATTTTATAGTGAACGCATTTACCATTCCAGCGCACCAGTTGCCACTTTCTGGTTCGGCCATAGGGACGAAGTACAAACCCAGCAACCTTTTTGTAGTGAAAAGGGCGCGAAAAAAGTTTTTGGCCATAAAACTGAAATGGTAATATGTGCGGCTAAGAATTTTTGATATTTTATGGCGGACACATGTACCATTTCTGTGCACCAGTTGTCATTTCTAAGATCGGCCTTGGGAACGAAATACAAACCTAGCAAACTTTTTGTAGTGAAAAAGGCGCGAAAAAAGTTTTTGGACATAAAACTGAAATGGTAATATGTGCGTCTAAGGCTTTTTATAATTTTATAGTAGACACATGTACCATTTTAGGGCACCAGTTGTCATTTCTTGGCTCGGCCCTGGGAACGAAATACAAACCTAGCAAGCTTTTTGTAATGAATGTGCGTTAAAGGCGCGAAAAAAATTTTTGGCCATAAAACTGAAATGGTAATATATATGCGCGTCTTAGAATTTCTGATATTTTATGGTGGACATATGTACCATTCCAACGCACCAGTTGCCTTTTCTATTTCGGCCCTGGCAACGAAATACAAACTCAGCAAACTTTTTGTAGTGAAAGAGGCGCGAAAAAAGTTTTTGGCCATAAAACGGAAATGGTAATATGTGCGTCTAAGAATTTTTAATATTTTATAGTGGGCACATGTACCATTTCAGCGCACCAGTTGCCATTTCTTGGCTCGTCCCTGGGAACGAAATACAAACCCAGCAACCTTTTGTAGTGAAAAAGGAAAGAAACAAGTTTTTAGCCATTAAACTGAAATGGTAATATGTGCGTCTAAGGCTTTTTCATATTTTTTAGTAGACACATGTACCATTTTAGGGCACCAGTTGTCATTTCTTGGCTCGGCCCTGGGAACGAAATACAAACCTAGCAAGCTTTTTGTAATGAAAAAGGCGCGAAAAAAATTGTTGGCCATAAAACTGAAATGGTAATATGTGCGTCTTAGAATTTCTGATATTTTATAGTGGACACATGTACAATTCCAACGCACCAGTTGCCTTTTCTATTTCGGCCCTGGCAACGAAATACAAACCCAGCAAACTTTTTGTAGTGAAGAAGGCGCGAAAAAAGTTTTTGGCTACAAAACTGAAATAGTTATATGTGCGTCTAAGAATTTTTGATATTTTATAGTGGGCACATGTACCATTTCAGTGCACCAGTTGTCATTTCTTGGCTCGGCCCTGGGAACGAAATACAAACCTAGCAAGCTTTTTGTAATGAAAAAGGCGCGAAAAAAATTGTTGGCCATAAAACTGAAATGGTAATATGTGCGTCTTAGAATTTCTGATATTTTATAGTGGACACATGTACAATTCCAACGCACCAGTTGCCTTTTCTATTTCGGCCCTGGCAACGAAATACAAACCCAGCAAACTTTTTGTAGTGAAGAAGGCGCGAAAAAAGTTTTTGGCTACAAAACTGAAATAGTTATATGTGCGTCTAAGAATTTTTGATATTTTATAGTGGGCACATGTACGATTTCAGCGCACCAGTTTTCATTTCTTGGCTCGGCCCTGGGAACGAAATACAAACCTAGCAAGCTTTTTGTAATGAAAAAGGCGCGAAAAAAATTGTTGGCCATAAAACTGAAATGGTAATATGTGCGTCTTAGAATTTCTGATATTTTATAGTGGACACATGTACAATTCCAACGCACCAGTTGCCTTTTCTATTTCGGCCCTGGCAACGAAATACAAACCCAGCAAACTTTTTGTAGTGAAGAAGGCGCGAAAAAAGTTTTTGGCTACAAAACTGAAATAGTTATATGTGCGTCTAAGAATTTTTGATATTTTATAGTGGGCACATGTACCATTTCAGCGCACCAGTTGTCATTTCTTGGCTCGGCCCTGGGAACGAAATACAAACCTAGCAAACTTTTTGTAATGAAAAAGGCGCGAAAAAAATTTTTGGCCATAAAACTGAAATGGTAATATGTGCGGCTAAGAATTTTTGATATTTTATGGCGGACACATGTACCATTTCTGTGCACCAGTTGTCATTTCTAAGATCGGCCTTGGGAACGAAATACAAACCTAGCAATTTTTTTGTAGTGAAAAAGGCGCGAAAAAAGTTTTTGGACATAAAACTGAAATGGTAATATGTGCGTCTTGGAATTTTCGATATTTTATAGTGCACGCATGTACCATTCCAACGCACCAGTTGCTTTTTCTATTTCGGCCCTGGGAACGAAATACAAACCCAGCAACCTTTTTGTAGTGAAAAGGGCGCGAAAAAAGTTTTTGGCCATAAAACTGAAATGGTAATATGTGCGTTTTAGGCTTTTTAATATTTTATAGTGAACGCATTTACCATTCCAGCGCACCAGTTGCCACTTTCTGGTTCGGCCATAGGGACGAAGTACAAACCCAGCAACCTTTTTGTAGTGAAAAGGGCGCGAAAAAAGTTTTTGGCCATAAAACTGAAATGGTAATATTCGCGGCTAAGAATTTTTGATATTTTATGGCGGACACATGTACCATTTCTGTGCACCAGTTGTCATTTCTAAGATCGGCCTTGGGAACGAAATACAAACCTAGCAAACTTTTTGTAGTGAAAAAGGCGCGAAAAAAGTTTTTGGACATAAAACTGAAATGGTAATATGTGCGTCTAAGAATTTTTGATATTTTATGGTGGACACATGTACCATTCCAGCGCACTAAGATTTTTGATATTTTATGGTGGACACATGTACCATTCCAACGCACCAGGTGCCTTTTCTATTTCGGCCCTGGGAACGCATTACAAATTCAGCAACCTCTTTGTAGTGAAAAAGGCGCGAACAAGTTTTTGGCCATAAAACTGAAATGGTAATATGTGCGTCTAAGAATTTTTGATATTTTATTGTGGACACATGTACCATTCCAACGCACCAGTTGCCTTTTTTTATTTCGGCCCTGGGAACGAAATACAAGCCTAGCAAACTTTTTGTAATGAAAAAGGCGCGAAAAAAGTTTTTGGCCATAAAACTGAAATGGTAATATGCGCGTCTTAGAATTTTTGATATTTTATGGTGGACACATGTACCATTCCACCGCAGCAGTTGCTTTTTCTATTTCGGCCCTGGGAACGAAATACAAACCCAGCAACCTTTTTGTAGTGAAAAAGGCTCAAAAAAAGTTTTTGTCCATAAAACGGAAAAGGTAATATGTGCGTTTTAGGCTTTTTATTATTTTATAGTGAACGCATTTACCATTCTAGCGCACCAGTTGCCTCTTCCTGTTTCGGCCCTAGGGACGAAATACAAACCCAGCAATCTTTTTGTAGTGAAAAATGCGCGAAAAAAGTGTTTGGCTGTAAAACTGAAAGAATAAAATGTGCGTCTAAGAATTTTTGATATTTTATAGTGGACACATGTCATCCATTTCCTGCTTCGGCCCTGGAAACGAAATACAAACCCAGCAATCTTTTTGTAGTGAAAAATGCGTGAAAAAAGTGTTTGGCTGTAAAACTGAAATAGTAATATGTACGTCTAAGAATTTTTGATATTTTATAGTGGGCACATGTACCATTTCAGCGCACCAGTTGTCATTTCTTGGCTCGGCCCTGCAAACTTTTTGTAGTTAAAAAGGCGCGAAAAAAGTTTTTGGACATAAAACTGAAATGATAATATGTGTGTCTAAGCATTTTTGATATTTTATGGTGGACACATGTACCATTCCAGCGCACTAAGATTTTTGATATTTTATGGTGGACACATGTACCATTCCAACGCACCAGGTGCCTTTTCTATTTCGGCCCTGGGAACGAAATACAAACCTAGCAAACTTTTTGTAGTGAAAAGTGCGCGAAAAAAGTGTTTGGCTGTAAAACTGGAAGAATAAGATGTGCGTCTAAGGATTTTTGATATTTTATAGTGGACACATGTACCATTTCAGCGCACTAGTTGTCACTTCCTGGATCAGCCCTGGAAACGAAATATACACCCAACAAAATTTTTATAGGTTAAAAGGCGCGAAAAAAGTTTTTGCCATAAAACTGAAATAGTAATATGTGCGTCTAAGTCTTTTTAATATTTTATAGTAGACACATGTAGCATTTTAGGGCACCAGTTGTCATTTCTTGGCTCGGCCCTAGGGACGAAAAAAACCCAGCAACCTTTTGTAGTGAAAAAGGCGCGAGACAAGTTTTTAGCCATTAAACTGAAATGGTAATATGTGCGTCTAAGGCTTTTTATAATTTTATAGTAGACACATGTACCGTTTTAGGGCACCAGTTGTCATTTCTTGGCTCGGCCCTGGGAACGAAATACAAACCTAGCAAGCTTTTTGTAATGAATGTGCGTTAAAGGCGCGAAAAAAATTTTTGGCCATAAAACTGAAATGGTAATATGCGCGTCTTAGAATTTCTGATATTTTATAGTGGACACATGTACCATTCCAACGCACCAGTTGTTGCCTTTTCTATTTCGGCCCTGGCAACGAAATACAAACCCAGCAAACTTTTTGTAGTGAAGAAGGCGCGAAAAAAGTTTTTGGCTACAAAACTGAAATAGTTATATGTGCGTCTAAGAATTTTTAATATTTTATAGTGGGCACATGTACCATTTCAGCGCACCAGTTGTCATTTCTTGGCTCGGCCCTGGGAACGAAATACAAACCTAGCAAGCTTTTTGTAATGAAAAAGGCGCGAAAAAATTTTTGGCCATAAAACTGAAATGGTAATATGCGCGTCCTAGAATTTCTGATATTTTATAGTGGACACATGTACCATTCCAACCCACCAGTTGCCTTTTCTATTTCGGCCCTGGCAACGAAATACAAACTCAGCAAACTTTTTGTAGTGAAAGAGGCGCGAAAAAAGTTTTTGGCTATAAAACTGAAATGGTAATATGTGCGGCTAAGAATTTTTGATATTTTATGGCGGACACATGTACCATTTCTGTGCACCAGTTGTCATTTCTAAGATCGGCCTTGGGAACGAAATACAAACCTAGCAAACTTTTTGTAGTGAAAAAGGCGCGAAAAAAGTTTTTGGACATAAAACTGAAATGGTAATATGTGCGTCTAAGAATTTTTGATATTTTATGGTGGACACATGTACCATTCCAGCGCACTAAGATTTTTGATATTTTATGGTGGACACATGTACCATTCCAACGCACCAGGTGCCTTTTCTATTTCGGCCCTGGGAACGCATTACAAATTCAGCAACCTCTTTGTAGTGAAAAAGGCGCGAACAAGTTTTTGGTCATACAACTGAAATGGTAATATGTGCGTCTAAGAATTTTTGATATTTTATTGTGGACACATGTACCATTGCAACGCACCAGTTGCCTTTTTTTAATTCGGCCCTGGGAACGAAATACAAGCCTAGCAAACTTTTTGTAATGAAAAAGGCGCGAAAAAAGTTTTTGGCCATAAAACTGAAATGGTAATATGCGCGTCTTAGAATTTTTGATATTTTATGGTGGACACATGTACCATTCCACCGCAGCAGTTGCTTTTTCTATTTCGGCCCTGGGAACGAAATACAAACCCAGCAACCTTTTTGTAGTGAAAAAGGCTCAAAAAAAGTTTTTGTCCATAAAACGGAAAAGGTAATATGTGCGTTTTAGGCTTTTTATTATTTTATAGTGAACGCATTTACCATTCTAGCGCACCAGTTGCCTCTTCCTGTTTCGGCCCTAGGGACGAAATACAAACCCAGCAATCTTTTTGTAGTGAAAAAAGCGCGAAAAAAGTGTTTTGCTGTAAAACTGAAAGAATAAGATCTTCGTCTAAGAATTTTTTATATTTTATGGTGGACACATGTACCATTCCAACGCACCAGGTGCCTTTTCTATTTCGGCCCTGGGAACGAAATAAAAACTCAGCAACCACTTTGTAGTGAAAAAGGCGCGAAAAAGTTTTTGGCCATAAAACTGAAATGGTAATATGTGCGTCTAAGAATTTTTGATATTTTATGGCGGACACATGTACCATTTCTGCGCACCAGTTGTCATTTCTTGGCTCGGCCCTGAGAACGAAATACAAACCTAGCAAACTTTTTATAGTGGAAAAGGCGCGAAAAAAGTTTTTGGCCATAAAACTGAAATGGTAATATGCGCGTCTTAGAATTTTTGATATTTTATGGTGGACACATGTACCATTCCACCGCAGCAGTTGCTTTTTCTATTTTGGCCCTGGGAACGAAATACAAACCCAGCAACCTTTTTGTAGTGAAAAAGGCTCACAAAAAGTTTTTGTCCATAAAACGGAAAAGGTAATATGTGCGTTTTAGGCTTTTTATTATTTTATAGTGAACGCATTTACCATTCTAGCGCACCAGTTGCCTCTTCCTGTTTCGGTCCTAGGGACGAAATACAAACCCAGCAATCTTTTTGTAGTGAAAAATGCGCGAAAAAAGTGTTTGTCTGTAAAACTGAAAAAATAAGATGTGCGTCTAAGGATTTTTGATATTTTATAGTGGACACATGTACCATTTCAGCGCACTAGTTGTCACTTCCTGGATCAGCCCTGGAAACGAAATATACACCCAACAAAATTTTTATAGGTTAAAAGGCGCGAAAAAAGTTTTTGCCATAAAACTGCAATGTTAATATGTGCGTCCAAGGCTTTTTAATATTTTATAGTAGACACATGTACCATTTTAGGGCACCAGTTGTCATTTCTTGGCTCGGCCCTGGGAACGAAATACAAACCTAGCAAGCTTTTTGTAATGAAAAAGGCGCGAAAAAAATTTTTGGCCATAAAACTGAAATGGTAATATGTGCGTCTAAGAATTTTTGATATTTTATAGTGGACATATGTACCATTTCAGCGCACCAGTTGTCATTTCTTGGCTCGGCCCTGGGAACGAAATACAAACCTAGCAAACTTTTTGTAATCAAAAAGGCGCGTAAAAAGTTTTTGGCCATAAAACTGAAATGGTAATATGTGCGTTTTAGGCTTTTTAATATTTTATAGTGAACACATGTACCATTCCAGCGCACCAGTTGCCACTTCCTTTTTCGGCCCTAGGGACGAAATACAAACCCAGAAAACTTTTTGTAGTGAAAAAGGTGCGAAAAAAGTTTTTGGCCATAAAACTGAAATGGTAATATGCGAATCTTGGAATTTTCGATATTTTATAGTGGACACATGTACCATTCCAACGCACCAGATGCTTTTTCTATTTCGGCCCTGGGAACGAAATACAAACCCAGCAACCTTTTTGTAGTGAAAAATGCGCGAAAAAAGTTTTTGGCCATAAAACTGAAATGGTAATATGTGCGTTTTAGGATTTTTAATATTTTATAGTGAACGCATTTACCATTCCAGCGCACTAGTTGCTACTTCCTGGTTCGGCCATAGGGACGAAATACAAACCTAGCAAGCTTTTTGTAATGAAAAAGGCGCGAAAAAAATTTTTGCCCATAAAACTGAAATGGTAATATGTGCGTCTAAGAATTTTTGATATTTTATAGAGGACATATGTACCATTTCAGCGCACCAGTTGTCATTTCTTGGCTCGGCCCTGGGAACGAAATACAAACCTAGCAAGCTTTTTGTAATCAAAAAGGCGCGAAAAAAGTTTTTGGCCATAAAACTGAAATGGTAATATGTGCGTCTAAGGATTTTTGATATTTTATATTGGACACATGTACTATTTTAGCGCACCAGTCGTCATTTCTTGGCTGGGCCCTGGGAACGAAATACATTCCTAGCAAACTTTTTGTAATGAAAAAGGCGCGAAAAAGTTTTTGGACATAAAACTGAAATGGTAATATACGCTTTTTAAATTTTTTAATTTTTTATGGTGGACACATGTACCATTCCAACGCACCAGTTGCATTTTCTATATCGGCCCTGGGAACGAAATACAAACCTAGCCAACTTTTTGTAATGAAAAAGGCGCGAAAAAAGTTTTTGGCCATAAAACTGAAATGGTAATATGCGCGTCTTGGAATTTTTGATATTTTATGGTGGACACATGTACCATTCCAACGCACCAGTTGCTTTTTTTATTTCGGCCCTGGGAACGAAATACAAACCCAGCAACCTTTTTGTAGTGAAAAAGGCGCGAAAAAAGTTTTTGACCATAAAACGGAAATGGTAATATATGCGTTTTAGGCTTTTTATTATTTTATAGTGAACGCATTTACCATTCTAGCGCACCAGTTGCTACTTCCTGGCTCGGCCCTGGGAACGAAATACAAACCTAGCAAGCTTTTTGTAATGAAAAAGGCGCGAAAAAAATGTTTGGCCATAGAACTGAAATGGTAATATGCGAGTCTTAGAATTTCTGATATTTTATAGTGGACACATGTACCATTCCAAAGCACCAGTTGCCTTTTCTATTTCGGCCCTGGCAACGAAATACAAACTAAGCAAACTTTTTGTAGTGAAAGAGACGCGAAAAAAGTTTTTGGCCAAAAAAACTTAAATGGTAATATGTGCGTCTAAGAATTTTTGATATTTTATGGCGGACACATGTACCATTTCTGCGCACCAGTTGTCATTTCTTGGCTCGGCCCTGAGAACGAAATACAAACCTAGCAAACTTTTTGTAGTGAAAAAGGCGCGAAAAAAGTTTCTGGACATAAAACTGAAATGGTAATATGTGCGTCTAAGAATTTTTGATATTTTATGGTGGACACATGTACCATTCCAACGCACCAGGTGCCTTTTCTATTTCGGCCCTGGGAACGAAATACAAACTCAGCAACCTCTTTGTAGTGAAAAAGGCGCGAAAAAAGTTTTTGGCCATAAAACTGAAATGGTAATATGTGCGTCTAAGAATTTTTGATATTTTATGGTGGACACATGTTCCATTTCAGCGCACCAGTTGTCATTTCTTGGCTTGGCTCTGGGAACGAAATACAAACCTTGCAAACTTTTTGTAGTAAAAAATGCGCGATAAAAGTTTTCAGCTGTAAAACTGAAATAATAACATGTGCGTCTAAGAATTCTTGATATTTTATAGTGGACAGATGTAACATTCCAGCGCACCAGTTGCCACTTCCTGGTTCGGCCCTGGAAACGAAATACAAACGCAACAACTTTTTGTAGTGAAAAATGCGCGAAAAAAGTTTTTGGCTATAAAACTGAAATAGTAATATGTACTTCTAAGAATTTGTGATATTTTATGGTGGACACATGTACCATTTCTGCGCACCAGTTGTCATTTCTTGGCTCGGCCCTGGGAACGAAATACAAACCTAGCAAACTTTTTGTAGTTAAAAAGGCGCGAAAAAAGTTTTTGGACATAAAACTGAAATGATAATATGTGCGTCTAAGCATTTTTGATATTTTATGGTGGACACTTGTACCATTCCAGCGCACTAAGATTTTTGATATTTTATGGTGGACACATGTACCATTCCAACGCACCAGGTGCCTTTTCTATTTCGGCCCTGGGAACGAAATACAAACCTAGCAAACTTTTTGTAATGAAAAAGGCGCGAAAAAAGTTTTTGGCCATAAAACTGAAATGGTAATATGCGCGTCTTAGAATTTTTAATATTTTATGGTGGACACATGTACCATTCCAACGCACCAGTTGCTTTTTCTATTTCGGCCCTGGGAACGAAATACAAACCCAGCAACCTTTTTGTAGTGAAAAAGGCGCGAAAAAAGTTTTTGGCTGTAAAACTGAAATAGTAATATGTACGTCTAAGAATTTTTGATATTTTATAGTGGGCACATGTATAATTTCAGCGCACCAGTTGTCATTTCTTGGCTCGGCCCTGGGAACGAAATACAAACCTAGCAAGCTTTTTGTAATGAAAAAGGCGCGAAAAAATTTTTGGCCATAGAACTGAAATGGTAATATGCGAGTCTTAGAATTTCTGATATTTTATAGTGGACACATGTACCATTCCAAAGCACCAGTTGCCTTTTCTATTTCGGCCCTGGCAACGAAATACAAACTAAGCAAACTTTTTGTAGTGAAAGAGAAGCGAAAAAAGTTTTTGGCCCTAAAACTTAAATAGTAATATGTGCGTCTAAGAATTTTTGATATTTTATGGCGGACACATGTACCATTTCTGCGCACCAGTTGTCATTTCTTGGCTCGGCCCTGAGAACGAAATACAAACCTAGCAAACTTTTTGTAGTGAAAAAGGCGCGAAAAAAGTTTCTGGACATAAAACTGAAATGGTAATATGTGCGTCTAAGAATTTTTGATATTTTATGGTGGACACATGTACCATTCCAACGCACCAGGTGCCTTTTCTATTTCGGCCCTGGGAACGAAATACAAACTCAGCAACCTCTTTGTAATGAAAAAGGCGCGAAAAAAGTTTTTTGCCATAAAACTGAAATGGTAATATGTGCGTCTAAGAATTTTTGATATTTTATGGTGGACACATGTACCATTTCAGCGCACCAGTTGTCATTTCTTGGCTTGGCTCTGGGAACGAAATACAAACCTTGCAAACTTTTTGTAGTAAAAAATGCGCGATAAAAGTTTTTAGCTGTAAAACTGAAATAATAACATGTGCGTCTAAGAATTCTTGATATTTTATAGTGGACAGATGTAACATTCCAGCGCACCAGTTGCCACTTCCTGGTTCGGCCCTGGAAACGAAATACAAACGCAACAACTTTTTGTAGTGAAAAATGCGCGAAAAAAGTTTTTGGCTATAAAACTGAAATAGTAATATGTACTTCTAAGTATTTGTGATATTTTATGGTGGACACATATACCATTTCTGCGCACCAGTTGTCATTTCTTGGCTCGGCCCTGGGAACGAAATACAAACCTAGCAAACTTTTTGTAGTTAAAAAGGCGCGAAAAAAGTTTTTGGACATAAAACTGAAATGATAATATGTGCGTCTAAGCATTTTTGATATTTTATGGTGGACACATGTACCATTCCAGCGCACTAAGATTTTTGATATTTTATGGTGGACACATGTACCATTCCAACGCACCAGGTGCCTTTTCTATTTCGGCCCTGGGAACGAAATACAAACCTAGCAAACTTTTTGTAATGAAAAAGGCGCGAAAAAAGTTTTTGGCCATAAAACTGAAATGGTAATATGCGCGTCTTAGAATTTTTAATATTTTATGGTGGACACATGTACCATTCCAACGCACCAGTTGCTTTTTTTATTTCGGCCCTGGGAACGAAATACAAACCCAGCAACCTTTTTGTAGTGAAAAAGGCGCGAAAAAAGTTTTTGACCATAAAACGGAAATGGTAATATGTGCGTTTTAGGCTTTTTATTATTTTATAGTGAACGCATTTACCATTCTAGCGTACCAGTTGCCACTTCCTGGTTCGGCCCTAGGGACGAAATACAAACCTATCAATCTTTTAGTAGTGAAAAATGCGCGAAAAAAGTGTTTGGCTGTAAAACTGAAAGAATAAAATGTGCGTCTAAGAATTTTTGATATTTTATGGTGGACACATGTACCATTTCAGCGCGCCAGTTGTAATTTCTTGGCTCGGCTCTGGGAACGAAATACAAACCTTGCAAACTTTTTGTAGTAAAAAATGCGCGATAAAAGTTTTTGGCTGTAAAACGGAAATAATAACATGTGCGTCTAAGAATTCTTGATATTTTATGGTGGACATATGTACCATTTCAGCGCACCAGTTCTCATTTCTTGGCTCGGCCCTGGGAACGAAATACAAATCTAGCAAACTTTTTGTAATGAAAAAGGCGCGAAAAAAGTTTTTGGCCATAAAACTGAAATGGTAATATGTGCGTTTTAGGCTTTTTAAGATATTATAGTGAACACATGTACCATTCCAGCGCACCAGTTGTTACTTCCTGGTTCGGTCCTAGGGACGAAATACAAACCCAGGAAACTTTTTGTAGTGAAAAAGGCGCGAAAAAAGTTTTTGGCCATAAAATTTAAATGGTAATATGCGCGTCTTGGAATTTTCGATATTTTATAGTGCACACATGTACCATTCCAACGCACCAACTGCTTTTTCTATTTCGGCCCTGGGAACGAAATACAAACCCAGCAACCTTTTTGTAGTGAAAAGGGCGCGAAAAAAGTTTTTGGCCATAAAACTGAAATGGTAATATGTGCGTTTTAGGCTTTTTAATATTTTATAGTGAACGCATTTACCATTCCAGCGCACCAGTTGCCACTTTCTGGTTCGGCCATAGGGACGAAGTACAAACCCAGCAACCTTTTTGTAGTGAAAAGGGCGCGAAAAAAGTTTTTGGCCATAAAACTGAAATGGTAATATGTGCGTCTAAGGATTTTTGATATTTTATAGTGGACAAATGTACCATTTTAGCGCACCAGTTGCCTTTTCTATTTCGGCCCTGGGAACGAAATACAAACCTAGCAAACTTTTTGTAATGAAAAAGGCGCGAAAAAAGTTTTTGGCCATAAAACTGAAATGGTAATATGTGCGTCTTAGAATTTTTGATATTTTATGGTGGACACATGTACCATTCCGGCGCACCAGTTGCCACTTCCTGGCCCTGGGAACAAAATACAAACGCAACAACCTTTTTGTAGTGAAAAAGGCCCGAAAAAAGTTTTTGACCATATAACTGAAATGGTAATATGTGCGTTTTAGGCTTTTAAATATTTTATAGTGAACACATTTACCATTCTAGCGCACCACTTGCCACTTCCTGGTTCAGCCCTAGGGACGAAATACAAACCCAGCAAACTTTTTGTAGTAAAAAATGCGCGAAAAAAGTTTTTGGCTGTAAAACTGAAATAATAACATGTGCGTCTAAGAATTTTTGATATTTTATAGTGGACACATGTAACATTCCAGCGCACCAGTTGCCACTTCCTGGTTCGGCCCTGGGAACAAAATACAAAAACGCAACAACCTTTTTGTAGTGAAAAAGACCCGAAAAAAGTTTTTGGCCATAAAACTGAAATGGTAATATGCGCGTTTTAGGCTTTTAAATATTTTACAGTGAACACATTTACCATTCCAGCGCACCATTTGCCACTTCCTGGTTCAGCCCTAAGGTTGAAATACAAACCCAGCAAACTTTTTGTAGTAAAAAATGCGCGAAAAAAGTTTTTGGCTGTAAAACTGAAATAATAACATGTGCGTCTAAGAATTTTTGATATTTTATGGTGGACACATGTAACATTCCAGCGCACCAGTTGCCACTTCCTGGTTCGGACTGGGAACGAAATACAAACGCAACAACTTTTTGCAGTGAAAAATGCGCGAAAAAAGTTTTTGGCTATAAAACTGAAATAGTAATATGTGCTTCTAAGAATTTTTGATATTTTATAGTGGACATATGTACCATTTCAGCGCACCAGTTGCCACTTCCTGGTTCGGCCCTGGGAACAAAATACAAACGCAACAACCTTTTTGTAGTGAAAAAGGCCCGAAAAAAGTTTTTGGCTGTAAAACTGAAATAGTAATATGTACGTCTAAGAATTTTTGATATTTTATAGTGGGCACATGTACCATTCCAGCGCACCAGTTGTCATTTCTTGGCTCGGCCCTGGGAACGAAATACAAACCTAGCAAGCTTTTTGTAATGAAAAAGGCGCGAAAAAAATGTTTGGCCATAGAACTGAAATGGTAATATGCGAGTCTTAGAATTTCTGATATTTTATAGTAGACACATGTACCATTCCAAAGCACCAGTTGCCTTTTCTATTTCGGCCCTGGCAACGAAATACAAACTCAGCAAACTTTTTGTAGTGAAAGAGGCGCGAAAAAAGTTTTTGGCCATAAAACTGAAATTGTAATATGTGCGTCTAAGAATTTTTGGTATTTTATGGCGGACACATGTACCATTTCAGCGCACCAGTTGTCATTTCTTGGCTCGGCCCTGGAAACGAAATACAAACCTAGCAAACTTTTTGTAGTGAAAAAGGCGCGAAAAAAGTTTTTGGACATAAAACTGAAATGGTAATATGTGCGTCTAAGAATTTTCGATATTTTATGGTGGACACATGTACCAATCCAGCGCACTAAGATTTTTGATATTTTTTGGTGGACACATGTACCATTCCAACGCACAAGTTGCCTTTTCTATTTCGGCCCTGGGAACGAAATACAAACTCAGCAACCTCTTTGTAGTGAAAAAGGCGCGAAAAAAGTTTTTGGCCATAAAACTGAAATGATAATATGTGATTCTAAAATTTTTTGATATTTTATAGTGGGCACATGTACCATTTCAGCGCACCAGTTGTCATTTCTTGGCTCGGCCCTGGGAACGAAATACATTCCTAGCAAACTTTTTGTAATGAAAAAGGCGGAAAAAAGTTTTTGGCCATAAAACTGAAATGGTAATAAGCGCTTCTTAAATTTTTGATATTTTATGGTGGATACATGTACCATTCCAACGCACTAGTTGCGTTTTTTATATCGGCCCTGGGAACGAAATACAAACCTAGCAAACTTTTTATAATGAAAAAGGCGCGAAAAAAGTTTTTGGCCATAAAACTGAAATGGTAATATGCGCGTCTTAGAATTTTTTATATTTTATGGTGGACACATGTACCATTCCAACGCACCAGTTGCCTTTTCTATTTCGGCCCTGGGAACGAAATACAAACTCAGCAACCTCTTTGTAGTGAAAAAGGCGCGAAAAAAGTTTTTGGCCATAAAACTGAAATGGTAATATGTGCGTCTAAAAATTTTTGATATTTTATAGTGGGCACATGTACCATTTTAGCGCACCAGTTGTAATTTCTTGGCTCGGCCCTGGGAACGAAACACATTCCTAGCAAACTTTTTGTAATGAAAAAGGCGCGAAAAAAGTTTTTGGCCATAAAACTGAAATGGTAATATGCGCTTTTAAAATTTTTGATATTTTATGGTGGACACATGTACCATTCCAACGCACCAGTTACGTTTTCTATATCGGCCCTGGGAACGAAATACAAACCTAGCAAACTTTTTGTAATGAAAAAGGCGCGAAAAAAGTTTTTGGCCATAAAACTGAAATGGTAATATGCGCGTCTTAGAATTTTTGATATTTTATGGTGGACACATGTACCATTCCAACGCACCAGTTGCTTTTTTTATTTCGGCCCTGGGAACGAAATACAAACCCAGCAACCTTTTTGTAGTGAAAAAGGCGCGAAAAAAGTTTTTGAACATAAAACGGAAATGGTAATATGTGCGTTTTAGGCTTTTTATTATTTTATAGTGAACGCATATACCATTCTAGCGCATCAGTTGCCACTTCCTTGTTCGGCCCTAGGGACGAAATACAAACCCAGCAAACTTTTTGTAGTGAAAAATGCGCGAAAAAAGTGTTTGGCTGTAAACTGAAATAATAACATGTGCGTCTAAGAATTTTTGATATTTTATAGTGGACACATGTATATTTCTAGCGCACCAGTTGCCATTTCCTGGTTCGGCCCTGGCAACGAAATACAAACCCAGCAAACTTTTTTTCGTGAAGAAGGCGCGAAAAAAGTTTTTGGCTACAAAACTGAAATAGTAATATGTGCGTCTAAGTATTTTTGATATTTTATAGTGGGCACATGTACCATTTCAGCGCACCAGTTGTCATTTCTTGGCTCGGCCCTGGGAACGAAATACAAACCTAGCAAGCTTTTTGTAATGCAAAAGGCGCGAAAAAAATTTTTGGCCATAGAACTGAAATTGTAATATGCGAGTCTTAGAATTTCTGATATTTTATAGTGGACACATGTACCATTTCAGCGCACCAGTTGTCATTTCTTGGCTCGGCCCTGGAAACGAAATACAAACCTAGCAAACTTTTTGTAGTGAAAAAGGCGCGAAAAAAGTTTTTGGACATAAAACTGAAATGGTAATATGTGCGTCTAAGAATTTTTGATATTTTATGGTGGACACATGTACCAATCCAGCGCACTAAGATTTTTGATATTTTTTGGTGGACACATGTACCATTCCAACGCACCAGTTGCCTTTTCTATTTCGGCCCTGGGAACGAAATACAAACTCAGCAACCTCTTTGTAGTGAAAAAGGCGCGAAAAAAGTTTTTGGCCATAAAACTGAAATGATAATATGTGCGTCTAAAAATTTTTGATATTTAATAGTGGGCACATGTACCATTTCAGCGCACCAGTTGTCATTTCTTGGCTCGGCCCTGGGAACGAAATACATTCCTAGCAAACTTTTTGTAATGAAAAAGGCGCGAAAAAAGTTTTTGGCCATCAAACTGAAATGGTAATATGCGCTTCTTAAATTTTTGATATTTTATGGTGGATACATGTACCATTCCAACGCACCAGTTGCGTTTTCTATATCGGCCCTGGGAACGAAATACAAACCTAGCAAACTTTTTATAATGAAAAAGGCGCGAAAAAAGTTTTTGGCCATAAAACTGAAATGGTAATATGCGCGTCTTAGAATTTTTTATATTTTATGGTGGACACATGTACCATTCCAACGCACCAGTTGCCTTTTCTATTTCGGCCCTGGGAACGAAATACAAACCCAGCAACCTTTTTGTAGTGAAAAAGGCGCGAAAAAAGTTTTTGAACATAAAACGGAAATGGTAATATGTGCGTTTTAGGCTTTTTATTATTTTATAGTGAACGCATATACCATTCTAGCGCATCAGTTGCCACTTCCTTGTTCGGCCCTAGGGACGAAATACAAACCCAGCAAACTTTTTGTAGTGAAAAATGCGCGAAAAAAGTGTTTGGCTGTAAACTGAAATAATAACATGTTCGTCTAAGAATTTTTGATATTTTATAGTGGACACATGTATATTTCTAGCGCACCAGTTGCCATTTCCTGGTTCGGCCCTTGGAACGAAATACAAATCCAGCAAACTTTTTTTCGTGAAGAAGGCGCGAAAAAAGTTTTTGGCTACAAAACTGAAATAGTAATATGTGCGTCTAAGAATTTTTGATATTTTATAGTGGGCACATGTACCATTTCAGCGCACCAGTTGTCATTTCTTGGCTCGGCCCTGGGAACGAAATACAAACCTAGCAAGCTTTTTGTAATGCAAAAGGCGCGAAAAAAATTTTTGGCCATAGAACTGAAATTGTAATATGCGAGTCTTAGAATTTCTGATATTTTATAGTGGACACATGTACCATTCCAACGCATCAGTTGCCTTTTCTATTTCGGCCCTGGCAACGAAATACAAACTAAGCAAAGTTTTTGTAGTGAAAGAGGCGCGAAAAAAGTTTTTGGCCATAAAACTGAAATGGCAATATGTGCGTCTAAGAATTTTTGATATTTTATGGCGGACACATGTACCATTTCTGCGCACCAGTTGTCATTTCTTGCCTCGGTCCTGAGAACGAAATACAAACCTAGCAAACTTTTTGTAGTGAAAAAGGCGCGAAAAAAGTTTCTGGACATAAAACGTAAATGGTAATATGTGCGTCTAAGAATTTTTGATATTTTATGTTGGACTCATGTACCATTCCAACGCACCAGGTGCCTTTTCTATTTCGGCCCTGGGAACGAAATACAAACTCAGCAACCTCTTTGTAGTGAAAAAGGCGCGAAAAAAGTTTTTGGCCATAAAACTGAAATGGTAATATGTGCGTCTAAGAATTTTTGATATTTTATGGTGGACACATGTACCATTTCAGCGCACCAGTTGTCATTTCTTGGCTCGGCTCTGGGAACGAAATACAAACCTAGCAAACTTTTTGTAGTAAAAAATGCGCGATACAAGTTTTTGACTGTAAAACTGAAATAATAACATGTGCGTCTACGAATTCTTGATATTTTATAGTGGACACATGTAACATTCCAGCGCACCAGTTGCCACTTCCTGGTTCGGCCCTGGAAACGAAATACAAACGCAACAACTCTTTGTAGTAAAAAATGCGCTAAAAAAGTTTTTGGCTATAAAACTGAAATAGTAATATGTACTTCTAAGAATTTTTGATATTTTATAGTGGACATATGTACCATTTTAGCGCACCAGTTGTCATTTCTTGGCTCGGCCCTGGGAACGAAATACAAATCTAGCAAACTTTTTGTAATGAAAAAGGCGCGAAAAAAGTTTTTGGCCATAAAACTGAAATGGTAATATGTGCGTTTTAGGCTTTTTAAGATTTTATAGTGAACACATGTACCATTCCAGCGCACCAGTTGTTACTTCCTGGTTCGGTCCTAGGGACGAAATACAAACCTAGCAAACTTTTTGTAATGAAAAAGGCGCGAAAAAAGATTTTGGCCATAAAACTGAAATGGTAATATGTGCGTTTTAGGCTTTTTATTATTTTATAGTGAACGCATTTACCATTCTAGCGCACCAGTTGCCACTTCCTGGTTCGGCCCTAGGGACGAAATACAAACCCATCAATCTTTTTGTAGTGAAAAATGCGCGAAAAAAGTGTTTGGCTTTAAAACTGAAAGAATAAAATGTGCGTCTAAGAATTTTTGATATTTTATAGTGGACACATGTACCATTCCAGCGCACTAGTTTCCATTTCCTGCTTCGGCCCTGGAAACGAAATACAAACCCAGCAATCTTTTTGTAGTGAAAAATGCGCGAAAAAAGTGTTTGGCTGTAAAACTGAAATAGTAATATGTACGTCTAAGAATTTTTGATATTTTATGGTGGACACATGTACCATTCCAACGCATCAGTTGCCTTTTCTATTTCGGCCCTGGCAACGAAATACAAACTAAGCAAAGTTTTTGTAGTGAAAGAGGCGCGAAAAAAGTTTTTGGCCATAAAACTGAAATGGTAATATGTTCGTCTAAGAATTTTTGATATTTTATGGTGGACACATGTACCATTCCAGCGCACTAAGATTTTTGATATTTTATGGTGGACACATGTACCATTTCAGCGCACCAGTTGTCATTTCTTGGCTCGGCCCTGGGAACGAAATACAAACCTAGCAACCTTTTTGTAGTGAAAAAGGCGCGAAAAAAGTTTTTGACCATAAAACGGAAATGGTAATATGTGCGTTTTAGGCTTTTTATTATTTTATAGTGAACGCATTTACCATTCTAGCGCACCAGTTGCCACTTCCTGGTTCGGCCCTAGGGACGAAATACAAACCCATCAATCTTTTTGTAGTGAAAAATGCGCGAAAAAAGTGTTTGGCTTTTAAACTGAAAGAATAAAATGTGCGTCTAAGAATTTTTGATATTTTATAGTGGACACATGTACCATTCCAGCGCACTAGTTTCCATTTCCTGCTTCGGCCCTGGAAACGAAATACAAACCCAGCAATCTTTTTGTAGTGAAAAATGCGCGAAAAAAGTGTTTGGCTGTAAAACTGAAATAGTAATATGTACGTCTAAGAATTTTTGATATTTTATAGTGGGCACATGTACCATTTCAGCGCACCAGTTGTCATTTCTTGCGTCGGCCCTGGGAACGAAATACAAACCTAGCAAGCTTTTTGTAATGAAAAAGGCGCGAAAAAAATTTTTGGCCATAAAACTGAAATGGTAATATGCGCGTCTTAGAATTTCTGATATTTTATATTGGACACATGTACCATTCCAACGCACCAGTTGCCTTTTCTATTTCGGCCCTGGCAACGAAATACAAACTCTGCAAACTTTTTGTAGTGAAAGAGGCGCGAAAAGAGTTTTTGGCCATAAAACTGAAATGGTAATATGTGCGTCTAAGAATTTTTGATATTTTATGGTGGACACATGTACCATTTCTGCGCACCAGTTGTCATTTCTTGGCTCGGCCCTGAGAACGAAATACAAACCTAACAAACTTTTTGTAGTAAAAAATGCGCGATAAAAGTTTTTGGCTGTAAAACTGAAATAATAACATGTGCGTCTAAGAATTCTTGATATTTTATAGTGGACACATGTAACATTCCAGCGCAGCAGTTGCCTTTTCTATTTCGGCCCTGGCAACGAAATACAAACTCTGCAAACTTTTTGTAGTGAAAGAGGCGCGAAAAGAGTTTTTGGCCATAAAACTGAAATGGTAATATGTGCGTCTAAGAATTTTTGATATTTTAGTGCGGACACATGTACCATTTCTGCGCACCAGTTGTCATTTCTTGGCTCGTCCCTGAGAACGAAATACAAACCTAACAAACTTTTTGTAGTGAAAAAGGCGCGAAAAAAGTTTCTGGACATAAAACTGAAATGGTAATATGTGCGTCTAAAAATTTTTGATATATATAATGGCAGACACATGTACACTTTCTGCGAACCAGTTGTCATTTCTTGGCTCGGCCCTGGGAACGAAATACAAACCTAGCAAACTTTTTGTAGTGAAAAAGGCGCGAAAAAAGTTTTTGGACATAAAACTGAAATAGTAATATTTGCGTCTAAGAATTTTTGATATTTTATGGTGGACACATGTACCATTCCAGCGCACTAAGATTTTTGATATTTTATGGTGGACACATGTACCATTTCAGCGCACCAGTTGTCATTTCTTGGCTCGGCCCTGGGAACGAAATACAAACCTTGCAAACTTTTTGTAGTAAAAAATGCGCGATAAAAGTTTTTGGCTGTAAAACTGAAATAATAACATGTGCGTCTAAGAATTCTTGATATTTTATAGTGGACACATGTAACATTCCAGCGCACCAGTTGCCACTTCCTGGTTCGGCCCTGGGAACAAAATACAAACGCAACAACCTTTTTGTAGTGAAAAAGGCACGAAAAAAGGTTTTGGCCATAAAACTGAAATGGTAATATGCGCGTCTTGGAATTTTCGATATTTTATAGTGCACACATGTACCATTCCAACGCACCAGTTGCTTTTTCTATTTCGGCCCTGGGAACGAAATACAAACCCAGCAGCCTTTTTGTAGTGAAAAGGGCGCGAAAAAAGTTTTTGGCCATAAAACTGAAATGGTAATATGTGCGTTTTAGGCTTTTTAATATTTTATAGTGAACGCATTTACCATTCCAGCGCACCAGTTGCCACTTCCTGGTTCGGCCCTGGAAACGATATACAAACCCAGCAACCTTTTTGTAGTGAAAAGGGCGCGAAAAAAGTTTTTGGCCATAAAACTGTAATGGTAATATGTGCGTCTAAGGATTTTTGATATTTTATAGTGGACACATGTACCATTTTAGCGCACCAGTTGTCATTTCTTGGCTCGGCCCTGGAAACGAAATACAAACCTAGCAAACTTTTTGTAGTGAAAAAGGCGCGAAAAAAGTTTTTGGACATAAAACTGAAATGGTAATATGTGCGTCTAAGAATTTTCGATATTTTATGGTGGACACATGTACCAATCCAACGCACTAAGATTTTTGATATTTTTTGGTGGACACATGTACCATTCCAACGCACCAGTTGCCTTTTCTATTTCGGCCCTGGGAACGAAATACAAACTCAGCAACCTCTTTGTAGTGAAAAAGGCGCGAAAAAAGTTTTTGGCCATAAAACTGAAATGATAATATGTGCGTCTAAAAATTTTTGATATTTTATAGTGGGCACATGTACCATTTCAGCGCACCAGTTGTCATTTCTTGGCTCGGCCCTGGGAACGAAATACATTCCTAGCAAACTTTTTGTAATGAAAAAGGTGCGAAAAAAGTTTTTGGCCATAAAACTGAAATGGTAATATGCGCTTCTTAAATTTTTGATATTTTATGGTGGATACATGTACCGGTCCAACGCACCAGTTGCGTTTTCTATATCGGCCCTGGGAACGAAATACAAACCTAGCAAACTTTTTATAATGAAAAAGGCGCGAAAAAAGTTTTTGGCCATAAAACTGAAATCGTAATATGCGCGTCTTAGAATTTTTTATATTTTATGGTGGACACATGTACCATTCCAACGCACCAGTTGCCTTTTCTATTTCGGCCCTGGGAACGAAATACAAACTCAGCAACCTCTTTGTAGTGAAAAAGGCGCGAAAAAAGTTTTTGGCCATAAAACTGAAATGGTAATATGTGCGTCTAAAAATTTTTGATATTTTATAGTGGGCACATGTACCATTTCAGCGCACCAGTTGTCATTTCTTGGCTCGGCCCTGGGAACGAAATACATTCCTAGCAAACTTTTTGTAATGAAAAAGGTGCGAAAAAAGTTTTTGGCCATAAAACTGAAATGGTAATATGCGCTTCTTAAATTTTTGATATTTTATGGTGGATACATGTACCGGTCCAACGCACCAGTTGCGTTTTCTATATCGGCCCTGGGAACGAAATACAAACCTAGCAAACTTTTTATAATGAAAAAGGCGCGAAAAAAGTTTTTGGCCATAAAACTGAAATGGTAATATGCGCGTCTTAGAATTTTTTATATTTTATGGTGGACACATGTACCATTCCAACGCACCAGTTGCCTTTTCTATTTCGGCCCTGGGAACGAAATACAAACTCAGCAAACTTTTTGTAATGAAAAAGGCGCGAAAAAATTTTTGGCCATAAAACTGAAATGGTAATATGCGCTTTTTAAATTTTTGATATTTTATGGTGGACACATGTACCATTCCAACGCACCAGTTACGTTTTCTATATCGGCCCTGGGAACGAAATACAAACCTAGCAAACTTTTTGTAATGAAAAAGGCGCGAAAAAAGTTTTTGGCCATAAAACTGAAATGGTAATATGCGCGTCTTTGAATTTTTGATATTTTATGGTGGACACATGTACCATTCCAACGCAACAGTTGCTTTTTTATTTCGGCCCTGGGAACGAAATACAAACCCAGCAACCTTTTTGTAGTGAAAAAGGCGCGAAAAAAGTTTTTGAACATAAAACGGAAATGGTAATATGTGCGTTTTAGGCTTGTTATTATTTTATAGTGAACGCATATACCATTCTAGCGCATCAGTTGCCACTTCCTTGTTCGGCCCTAGGGACGAAATACAAACCCAGCAAACTTTTTGTAGTGAAAAATGCGCGAAAAAAGTGTTTGGCCATAAAACTGAAATGGTAACATGTGCGTCTAAGAATTTTTGATATTTTATAGTGGACACATGTATATTTCTAGCGCACCAGTTGCCATTTCCTGGTTCGGCCCTGGGAACGAAATACAAACCCAGCAAACTTTTTTTCGTGAAGAAGGCGCGAAAAAAGTTTTTGGCTACAAAACTGAAATAGTAATATGTGCGTCTAAGAATTTTTGATATTTTATAGTGGGCACATGTACCATTTCAGCGCACCAGTTGTCATTTCTTGGCTCGGCCCTGGGAACGAAATACAAACCTAGCAAGCTTTTTGTAATGCAAAAGGCGCGAAAAAAATTTTTGGCCATAGAACTGAAATTGTAATATGCGAGTCTTAGAATTTCTGATATTTTATAGTGGACACATGTACCATTCCAACGCACCAGTTGCCTTTTCTATTTCGGCCCTGGCAACGAAATACAAACTAAGCAAAGTTTTTGGCCATAAAACTGAAATGGTAATATGTGCGTCTAAAAATTTTTGATATTTTATGGCAGACACATGTACCATTTCTGCGCACCAGTTGTCATTTCTTGGCTCGGCCCTGGGAACGAAATACAAACCTAGAAAACTTTTTGTAGTGAAAAAGGCGCGAAAAAAGTTTTTGGACATAAAACTGAAATGGTAATATGTGCGTCTAAGAATTTTTGATATTTTATGGTGGACACATGTACCATTCCAGCGCACTAAGATTTTTGATATTTTATGGTGGACACATGTACCATTTCAGCGCACCAGTTGTCATTTCTTGGCTCGGCCCTGGGAACGAAATACAAACCTAGCAAACTTTTTGTA
Source organism: Epicampocera succincta (assembly GCA_932526305.1). Taxonomy (NCBI): domain Eukaryota; kingdom Metazoa; phylum Arthropoda; class Insecta; order Diptera; family Tachinidae; genus Epicampocera; species Epicampocera succincta. Next base: position 42,871,012 of record OW052036.1, read on the forward strand.
ATGAAAAAGGCGCGAAAAAAGTATTTGGCCATAAAACTGAAATGGTAATATGCGCGTCTTAGAATTTTTAATATTTTATGGTGGACACATGTACCATTCCAACGCACCAGTTGCTTTTTCTATTTCGGCCGTGGGAACGAAATACAAACCTAGCAAACTTTTTGTAATGAAAAAGGCGCGAAAAAAGTATTTGGCCATAAAACTGAAATGGTAATATGCGCGTCTTAGAATTTTTAATATTTTATGGTGGACACATGTACCATTCCAACGCACCAGTTGCTTTTTCTATTTCGGCCCTGGGAACGAAATACAAACCTAGCAAACTTTTTGTAATGAAAAAGGCGCGAAAAAAGTATTTGGCCATAAAACTGAAATGGTAATATGCGCGTCTTAGAATTTTTAATATTTTATGGTGGACACATGTACCATTCCAACGCACCAGTTGCTTTTTCTATTTCGGCCCTGGGAACGAAATACAAACCCAGCAAACTTTTTGTAGTGAAAAGGGCGCGAAAAAAGTTTTTGTCTACAAAACTGAAATAGTAATATGTACGTCTAAGAATTTTTGATATTTTATGGTGGACACATTTTCCATTTCAGCGCACCAGTTGTCATTTCTTGTCTCGGCTCTGGGAACGAAATACAAACCTAGCAAGCTTTTTGTAATGAAAAAGGCGCGAAAAAAATTTTTGGCCATAAAACTGAAATGGTAATATTTGCATCTTAGAATTTCTGATATTTTATAGTGGACACATGTACCATTCCAACGCACCTGTTGCCTTTTCTATTTCGGCCCTGGCAACGAAATACAAACTCAGCAAACTTTTTGTAGTGAAAAAGGCGCGAAAAAAGTTTTTGGCCATAAAACTGAAATGGCAATATGTGCGTCTAAGAATTTTTGATATTTTATGGCGGACACATGTACCATTTCTGCGCACCAGTTGTCATTTCTTGCCTCGGCCCTGAGAACGAAATACAAATCTAGCAAACTTTTTGTAGTGAAAAAGGCGCGAAAAAAGTTTCTGAACATAAAACTGAAATGGTAATATGTGCGTCTAAGAATTTTTGATATTTTATGTTAGACACATGTACCATTCCAACGCACCAGGTGCCTTTTCTATTTCGGCCCTGGGAACGAAATACAAACTCAGCAACCTCTTTGTAGTGAAAAAGGCGCGAAAAAAGTTTTTGGCCATAAAACTGAAATGGTAATATGTGCGTCTAAGAATTTTTGATATTTTATGGTGGACACATGTACCATTTCAGCGCACCAGTTGTCATTTCTTGGCTCGGCTCTGGGAACGAAATACAAACCTAGCAAACTTTTTGTAGTAAAAAATGCGCGATACAAGTTTTTGGCTGTAAAACTGAAATAATAACATGTGCGTCTACGAATTCTTGATATTTTATAGTGGACACATGTAACATTCCAGCGCACCAGTTGCCACTTCCTGGTTCGGCCCTGGAAACGAAATACAAACGCAACAACTTTTTGTAGTGAAAAATGCGCTAAAAAAGTTTTTGGCTATAAAACTGAAATAGTAATATGTACTTCTAAGAATTTTTGATATTTTATAGTGGACATATGTACCATTTCAGCGCACCAGTTGTCATTTCTTGGCTCGGCCCTGGGAACGAAATACAAATCTAGCAAACTTTTTGTAATGAAAAAGGCGCGAAAAAAGTTTTTGGCCATAAAACTGGAATGGTAATATGTGCGTTTTAGGCTTTTTAAGATTTTATAGTGAACACATGTACCATTCCAGCGCACCAGTTGTTACTTCCTGGTTCGGTCCTAGGGACGAAATACAAACCTAGCAAACTTTTTGTAATGAATAAGGCGCGAAAAAAGATTTTGGCCATAAAACTGAAATGGTAATATGCGCGTCTTAGAATTTTTAATATTTTATGGTGGACACATGTACCATTCCAACGCACCAGTTGCTTTTTCTATTTCGGCGCTGGGAACGAAATACAAACCCAGCAACCTTTTTGTAGTGAAAAAGGCGCGAAAAAAGTTTTTGACCATAAAACGGAAATGGTAATATGTGCGTTTTAGGCTTTTTATTATTTTATAGTGAACGCATTTACCATTCTAGCGCACCAGTTGCCACTTCCTGGTTCGGCCCTAGAGACGAAATACAAACCTAGCAAACTTTTTGTAATGAAAAAGGCGCGAAAAAAGATTTTGGCCATAAAACTGAAATGGCAATATGTGCGTCTAAGAATTTTTGATATTTTATGGTGGACACATGTACCATTTCAGCGCACCAGTTGTCATTTCTTGGCTCGGCCCTGGGAACGTAATACAAACCTAGCAAACTTTTTGTAATGAAAAAGGCGCGAAAAAAGTATTTGGCCATAAAACTGAAATGGTAATATGCGCGTCTTAGAATTTTTAATATTTTATGGTGGACACATGTACCATTCCAACGCACCAGTTGCTTTTTCTATTTCGGCCCTGGGAACGAAATACAAACCCAGCAACCTTTTTGTAGTGAAAAAGGCGCGAAAAAAGTTTTTGACCATAAAACGGAAATGGTATTATGTGCGTTTTAGGCTTTTTATTATTTTATAGTGAACGCATTTACCACTCTAGCGCACCAGTTGCCACTTCCTGGTTCGGCCTTAGGGACGAAATACAAACCCAGAAATCTTTTTGTAGTGAAAAATGCGCGAAAAAAGTTTTTGGCCATAAAACTGAAATGGTAATATGTGCGTCTAAGGATTTTTGATATTTTATAGTGGACACATGTACCATTTTAGCGCACCAGTTGTCATTTCTTGGCTCGGCCCTGGGAACGAAATACAAACTCAGCAACCTCTTTGTAGTAAAAAAGGCGCGAAAAAAGTTTTTGGCCATAAAACTGAAATGGTAATATGTGCGTCTAAGAATTTTTGATATTTTATGGTGGACACATGTACCATTCCAGCGCACCAGTTGCCACTTCCTGGTTCGGCCCTGGAAACGAAATACAAATCTAGCAAACTTTTTGTAATGAAAAAGGCGCGAAAAAAGTTTTTGGCCATAAAACTGAAATAATAACATGTGCGTCTAAGAATTCTTGATATTTTATAGTGGACACATGTAACATTCCAGCGCACCAGTTGCCACTTCCTGGTTCGGCCCTGGAAACGAAATACAAATCTAGCAAACTTTTTGTAGTGAAAAATGCGCGAAAAAAAATTTTGGCTATAAAACTGAAATAGTAATATGTACTTCTAAGAATTTTTGATATTTTATAGTGGACATATGTAGCATTTCAGCGCACCAGTTGTCATTTCTTGGCTCGGCCCTGGGAACGAAATACAAATCTAGCACACTTTTTGTAATGAAAAAGGCGCGAAAAAAGTTTTTGGCCATAAAACTGAAATGGTAATATGTGCGTTTTAGGCTTTTTAAGATTTTATAGTGAACACATGTAACATTCCAGCGCACCAGTTGCCACTTCTTGGTTCGGCCCTGGGAACGAAATACAAACGCAACAACTTTTTGCAGTGAAAAATGCGCGAAAAAAGTTTTTGGCTATAAAACTGAAATAGTAATATGTGCTTCTAAGAATTTTTGATATTTGACAGTGGACACATGTACCATTCCAACGCACCAGTTGCTTTTTTTATTTCGGCCCTGGGAACGAAATACAAACCCAGCAACCTTTTTGTAGTGAAAAAGGCGCGAAAAAAGTTTTTGACAATAAAACGGAAATGGTTATATGTGCGTTTTAGGCTTTTTATTATTTTATAGTGAACGCATATACCATTCTAGCGCATCAGTTGCCACTTCCTTGTTCGGCCCTAGGGACGAAATACAATACCAGCAAACTTTTTGTAGTGAAAAATGCGCGAAAAAAGTGTTTGGCTGTAAACTGAAATAATAACATGTGCGTCTAAGAATTTTTGATATTTTATAGTGGACACATGTATAATTCTAGCGCACCAGTTGCCATTTCCTGGTTCGGCCTTGGGAACGAAATACAAACCCAGCAAACTTTTTTTAGTGAAGAAGGCGCGAAAAAAGTTTTTGGCTACAAAACTGAAATAGTAATATGTGCGTCTAAGAATTTTTGATATTTTATAGTGGGCACATGTACCATTTCAGCGCACCAGTTGTCATTTCCTGGCTCGGCCCTGGGAACGAAATACAAACCTAGCAAGCTTTTTGTAATGCAAAAAGCGCGAAAAAAATTTTTGGCCATAGAACTGAAATTGTAATATGCGAGTCTTAGAATTTCTGATATTTTATAGTGGACACATGTACCATTCCAACGCACCAGTTGCCTTTTCTATTTCGGCCCTGGCAACGAAATACAAACTCAGCAAACTTTTTGTAGTGAAAAAGGCGCGAAAAAAGTTTTTGGACATAAAACTGAAATGGTAATATGTGCGTCTAAGAATTTTTGATATTTTATGGTGGACACATGTACCATTATAGCGCACTAAGATTTTTGATATTTTATTGTGGACACATGTACCATTCCAGCGCACCAGTTGCCACTTTCTGGTTCGGCCATAGGGACGAAATACAAATCCAGCAACCTTTTTGTAGTGAAAAGGGCGCGAAAAAAGTTTTTGGCCATAAAACTGAAATGGTAATATGTGCGTCTAAGGATTTTTGATATTTTAAAGTGGACACATGTACCACTTTAGCGCACCAGTTGTCATTTCTTGGCTCGGCCCTGGGAACGAAGTACAAACCTAGCAAACTTTTTGTAATGAAAAAGGCGCGAAAAAAGTTTTGAGCCATAAAACTGAAATGGTAATATGCGCGCCTTAAATTTTTGGTATTTTATGGTGGACACATGTACCATTCCAACGCACCAGTTGCCTTTTCTATTTCGGCCCTGGGAACGAAATACAAACCTAGCAAACTTTTTGTAATGAAAAAGGCGCGAAAAAAGTTTTGAGCCATAAAACTGAAATGGTAATATGCGCGTCTTAAATTTTTGGTATTTTATGGTGGACACATGTACCATTCCAACGCACCAGTTGCCTTTTCTATTTCGGCCCTGGGAACGAAATACAAACCTAGCAAACTTTTTGTAATGAAAAAGGCGCGAAAAAAGTTTTGAGCCATAAAACTGAAATGGTAATATGCGCGTCTTAAATTTTTGGTATTTTATGGTGGACACATGTACCATTCCAACGAACCAGTTGCCTTTTCTATTTCGGCCCTGGGAACGAAATACAAACCTAGCAAACTTTTTGTAATGAAAAAGGCGCGAAAAAAGTTAAGTTTTTGGCCATAAAACTGAAATGGTAATATGTGCGTTTTAGGCTTTTAAATATTTTATAGTGAACACATTTACCATTCCAGCGCACCATTTGCCACTTCCTGGTTCAGCCCTAGGGACGAAATACAAACCCAGCAAACTTTTTGTAGTAAAAAATGCGCGAAAAAAGTTTTTGGCTGTAAAACTGAAATAGTAATATGTGCGTCTAAGAATTTTTGATATTTTATAGTGAACACATGTAACATTCCAGCGCACCAGTTGCCACTTCTTGGTTCGGCCCTGGGAACGAAATACAAACGCAACAACTTTTTGCAGTGAAAAATGCGCGAAAAAAGTTTTTGGCTATAAAACTGAAATAGTAATATGTGCTTCTAAGAATTTTTGATATTTGACAGTGGACATATGTACCATTTCAGCGCACCAGTTGCCACTTCCTGGTTCGGCCCTGGGAACAAAATACAAACGCAACAACCTTTTTGTAGTAAAAAAGGCCCGAAAAAAGTTTTTGGCCATAAAACTGAAATGGTAATATGTGCGTTTTAGGCTTTTAAATATTTTATAGTGAACACATTTACCAATTCAGCGCACCATTTGCCACTTCCTGGTTCGGTCCTAGGGACGAAATACAAACCCAGGAAACTTTTTGTAGTGAAAAAGGCGCGAAAAAAGTTTTTGGCCATAAAACTGAAATGGTAATATGCGCGTCTTGGAATTTTCGAAATTTTATAGTGCACACATGTACCACTTTAGCGCACCAGTTGTCATTTCTTGGCTCGGCTCTGGGAACGAAATACAAACCTAGCAAACTTTTTGTAATGAAAAAGGCGCGTAAAAAGATTTTGGCCATAAAACTGAAATGGTAATATGTGCGTTTTAGGCTTTTTAATATTTTATAGTGAACGCATTTACCATTCCAGCGCACCAGTTGCCACTTTCTGGTTCGGCCATAGGGACGAAATACAAACCCAGAAACCTTTTTGTAGTGAAAAAGGCGCGAAAAAAGTTTTTGGCCATAAAACTGAAATGGTAATATGTGCGTCTAAGGATTTTTGATATTTTATAGTGGACACATGTACCACTTTAGCGCACCAGTTGTCATTTCTTGGGTCGGCCCTGGGAACGAAATACAAACCTAGCAAACTTTTTGTAATGAAAAAGGCGCGAAAAAAGTTTTGAGCCATAAAACTGAAATGGTAATATGCGCGTCTTAAATTTTTGGTATTTTATGGTGGACACATGTACCATTCCAACGCACCAGTTGCCTTTTCTATTTCGGCCCTGGGAACGAAATACAAACCTAGCAAACTTTTTGTAATGAAAAAGGCGCGAAAAAAGTTTTGAGCCATAAAACTGAAATGGTAATATGCGCGTCTTAAATTTTTGGTATTTTATGGTGGACACATGTACCATTCCAACGCACCAGTTGCCTTTTCTATTTCGGGCCTGGGAACGAAATACAAACCTAGTAAACTTTTTGTAATGAAAAAGGCGCGAAAAAAGTTAAGTTTTTGGCCATAAAACTGAAATGGTAATATGTGTGTTTTAGGCTTTTAAATATTTTATAGTGAACACATTTACCATTCCAGCGCACCATTTGCCACTTCCTGGTTCAGCCCTAGGGACGAAATACAAACCCAGCAAACTTTTTGTAGTAAAAAATGCGCGAAAAAAGTTTTTGGCTGTAAAACTGAAATAGTAATATGTGCGTCTAAGAATTTTTGATATTTTATAGTGGACACATGTATAATTCTAGCGCACCAGTTGCTATTTCCTGGTTCGGCCCTGGGAACGAAATACGAACCTAGCAAACTTTTTGTAGTGAAAAAGGCGCGAAAAAAGTTTTTGCCCATAAAACTGAAATGGTAATATGTGCGTTTTAGGCTTTTAAATATTTTATAGTGAACACATTTACCATTCCAGCGCACCATTTGCCACTTCCTGGTTCAGCCCTAGGGACGAAATACAAACCCAGCAAACTTTTTGTAGTAAAAAATGCGCGAAAAAAGTTTTTGGTTGTAAAACTGAAATAGTAATATGTGCGTCTAAGAATTTTTGATATTTTATAGTGGACACATGTAACATTCCAGCGCACCAGTTGCCACTTCCTGGTTCGGCCCTGGGAACGAAATACAAACGCAACAACTTTTTGCAGTGAAAAAGGCGTGACAAAAGTTTTTGGCTATAAAACTGAAATAGTAATATGTGCTTCTAAGAATTTTTGATATTTTATAGTGGACATATGTACCATTTCAGCGCACCAGTTGCCACTTTCTGGTTCGGCCCTGGAAACAAAATACAAACGCAACAACCTTTTTGTAGTGAAAAAGGCCCGAAAAAAGTTTTTGGCCATAAAACTGAAATGGTAATATGTGCGTTTTAGGCTTTTTAAGATTTTATAGTGAACACATGTACCATTCCAGCGCACCAGTTGCCACTTCCTGGTTCGGCCCTGGAAACAAAATACAAACGCAACAACCTTTTTGTAGTGAAAAAGGCCCGAAAAAAGTTTTTGGCCATAAAACTGAAATGGTAATATGTGCGTTTTAGGCTTTTTAATATTTTATAGTGAACGCATTTACCATTCCAGCGCATTAGTTGCTACTTTCTGGTTCGGCAATACTGACGAAATACAAACCCAGCAACCTTTTTGTAGTGAAAAGGGCGCGAAAAAAGTTTTTGGCCATAAAACTGAAATGGTAATATGCGCGTCAAAGGATTTTTGATATTTTATAGTGGACACATGTACCATTTTAGCGCACCAGTTGTCATTTCTTGGCTCGGCCCTGGGAACGAAATACAAACCTAGCAAACTTTTTGTAATGAAAAAGGCGCGAAAAAAGTTTTTAGCCATAAAACTGAAATGGTAATATGCGCGTCTTAGAATTTTTGATATTTTATGGTGGACACATGTACCATTCCAGCGCACCAGTTGCCACTTCTGGCCCTGGGAACAAAATACAAACGCAACAACCTTTTTGTAGTGAAAAAGGCCCGAAAAAAGTTTTTGGCCATAAAACTGAAATGGTAATATGTGCGTTTTAGGCTTTTAAATATTTTATAGTGAACACATTTACCATTCCAGCGCACCCTTTGCCACTTCCTCGTTCTGCCCTAGGGTTGAAATACAAACCCAGGAAACTTTTTGTAGTGAAAAAGGCGCGAAAAAAGTTTTTGGCCATAAAACTGAAATGGTGATATGCACGTCTTGGAATTTTCGATATTTTATAGTGCACACATGTACCACTTTAGCGCACCAGTTGTCATTTCTTGGCTCGGCCCTGGGAACGAAATACAAACCTAGCAAACTTTTTGTAATGAAAAAGGCGCGAAAAAAGATTTTGGCCATAAAACTGAAATGGTAATATGTGCGTTTTAGGCTTTTTAATATTTTATAGTGAACGCATTTACCATTCCAGCGCACCAGTTGCCACTTTCTGGTTCGGCCATAGGGACGAAATACAAACCCAGCAACCTTTTTGTAGTGAAAAAGGCGCGAAAAAAGTTTTTGGCCATAAAACTGAAATGGTAATATGTGCGTCTAAGGATTTTTGATATTTTATAGTGGACACATGTACCACTTTAGCGCACCAGTTGTCATTTCTTGGGTCGGCCCTGGGAACGAAATACAAACCTAGCAATCTTTTTGTAATGAAAAAGGCGCAAAAAAAGTTTTGAGCCATAAAACTGAAATGGTAATATGTGCGTTTTAGGCTTTTAAATATTTTATAGTGAACACATTTACCATTCCAGCGCACCATTTGCCACTTCCTGGTTCAGCCCTAGGGACGAAATACAAACCCAGCAAACTTTTTGTAGTAAAAAATGCGCGAAAAAAATTTTTGGCTGTAAAACTGAAATAGTAATATGTGCGTCTAAGAATTTTTGATATTTTATAGTGGACACATGTAACATCCCAGCGCACCAGTTGCCACTTCCTGGTTCGGCCCTGGGAACGAAATACAAACGCAACAACTTTTTGCAGTGAAAAAGGCGTGACAAAAGTTTTTGGCTATAAAACTGAAATAGTAATATGTGCTTCTAAGAATTTTTGATATTTTATAGTGGACATATGTACCATTTCAGCGCACCAGTTGCCACTTTCTGGTTCGGCCCTGGAAACAAAATACAAACGCAACAACCTTTTTGTAGTGAAAAAGGCCCGAAAAAAGTTTTTGGCCATAAAACTGAAATGGTAATATGTGCGTTTTAGGCTTTTTAAGATTTTATAGTGAACACATGTACCATTCCAGCGCACCAGTTGCCACTTCCTGGTTCGGCCCTGGAAACAAAATACAAACGCAACAACCTTTTTGTAGTGAAAAAGGCCCGCAAAAAGTTTTTGGCCATAAAACTGAAATGGTAATATGTGCGTTTTAGGCTTTTTAATATTTTATAGTGAACGCATTTACCATTCCAGCGCATTAGTTGCTACTTTCTGGTTCGGCAATACTGACGAAATACAAACCCAGCAACCTTTTTGTAGTGAAAAGGGCGCGAAAAAAGTTTTTGGCCATAAAACTGAAATGGTAATATGCGCGTCAAAGGATTTTTGATATTTTATAGTGGACACATGTACCATTTTAGCGCACCAGTTGTCATTTCTTGGCTCGGCCCTGGGAACGAAATACAAACCTAGCAAACTTTTTGTAATGAAAAAGGCGCGAAAAAAGTTTTTAGCCATAAAACTGAAATGGTAATATGCGCGTCTTAGAATTTTTGATATTTTATGGTGGACACATGTACCATTCCAGCGCACCAGTTGCCACTTCTGGCCCTGGGAACAAAATACAAACGCAACAACCTTTTTGTAGTGAAAAAGGCCCGAAAAAAGTTTTTGGCCATAAAACTGAAATGGTAATATGTGCGTTTTAGGCTTTTAAATATTTTATAGTGAACACATTTACAATTCCAGCGCACCCTTTGCCACTTCCTCGTTCAGCCCTAGGGTTGAAATACAAACCCAGCAAACTTTTTGTAGTAAAAAATGCGCGAAAAAAGTTTTTGGCTGTAAAACTGAAATAATAACATGTGCGTCTAAGAATTTTTGATATTTTATAGTGGACACATGTAACATTCCAGCGCACCAGTTGCCACTTCCTGGTTCGGCCCTGGGAACGAAATACAAACGCAACAACTTTTTGCAGTGAAAAATGCGCGAAAAAAGTTTTTGGCTATAAAACTGAAATGGTAATATGTGCGTTTTAGGCTTTTAAATATTTTATAGTGAACACATTTACCATTCCAGCGCACCATTTGCCACTTCCTGGTTCAGCCCTAGGGACGAAATACAAACCCAGCAAACTTTTTGTAGTAAAAAATGCGCGAAAAAAGTTTTTGGCTGTAAAACTGAAATAGTAATATGTGCGTCTAAGAATTTTTGATATTTTATAGTGGACACATGTAACATTCCAGCGCACCAGTTGCCACTTTCTGGTTCGGCCCTGGAAACAAAATACAAACGCAACAACCTTTTTGTAGTGAAAAAGGCCCGAAAAAAGTTTTTGGCCATAAAACTGAAATGGTAATATGTGCGTTTTAGGCTTTTTAAGATTTTATAGTGAACACATTTACCACTCTAGCGCACCAGTTGCCACTTACTGGTTCGGCCCTAGGGACGAAATACAAACCCAGCAATCTTTTTGTAGTGAAAAATGCGCGAAAAAAGTTTTTGGCCATAAAACTGAAATGGTAATATGTGCGTCTAAGGATTTCTGATATTTTATAGTGGACACATGTACCATTTTAGCGCACCAGTTGTCATTTCTTGGCTCGGCCCTGGGAACGAAATACAAACCTAGCAAACTTTTTGTAGTGAAAAAGGCGCGAAAAAAGTTTTTGGACATAAAACTGAAATGGTAATATGTGCGTCTAAGAATTTTTGATATTTTATGGTGGACACATGTACCATTCCAGCGCACTAAGATTTTTGATATTTTATTGTGGACACATGTACCATTTCAGCGCACCAGTTGTCATTTCTTGGCTCGGCCCTGGGAACGTAATACAAACCTAGCAAACTTTTTGTAATGAAAAAGGCGCGAAAAAAGTATTTGGCCATAAAACTGAAATGGTAATATGCGCGTCTTAGAATTTTTAATATTTTATGGTGGACACATGTACCATTCCAACGCACCAGTTGCTTTTTCTATTTCGGCCCTGGGAACGAAATACAAACCCAGCAACCTTTTTGTAGTGAAAAAGGCGCGAAAAAAGTTTTTGACCATAAAACTGAAATAGTAATATGTGCGTTTTAGGCTTTTTAAGATTTTATAGTGAACACATGTAACATTCCAGCGCACCAGTTGCCACTTCTTGGTTCGGCCCTGGGAACGAAATACAAACGCAACAACTTTTTGCAGTGAAAAATGCGCGAAAAAAGTTTTTGGCTATAAAACTGAAATAGTAATATGTGCTTCTAAGAAATTTTGATATTTGACAGTGGACACATGTACCATTCCAACGCACCAGTTGCTTTTTTTATTTCGGCCCTGGGAACGAAATACAAACCCAGCAACCTTTTTGTAGTGAAAAAGGCGCGAAAAAAGTTTTTGACCATAAAACGGAAATGGTAATATGTGCGTTTTAGACTTTTTATTATTTTATAGTGAACGCATATACCATTCTAGCGCATCAGTTGCCACTTCCTTGTTCGGCCCTAGGGACGAAATACAATACCAGCAAACTTTTTGTAGTGAAAAATGCGCGAAAAAAGTGTTTGGCTGTAAACTGAAATAATAACATGTGCGTCTAAGAATTTTTGATATTTTATAGTGGACACATGTAAAATTCTAGCGCACCAGTTGCCATTTCCTGGTTCGGCCTTGGGAACGAAATACAAACCCAGCAAACTTTTTTTAGTGAAGAAGGCGCGAAAAAAGTTTTTGGCTACAAAACTGAAATAGTAATATGTGCGTCTAAGAATTTTTGATATTTTATAGTGGGCACATGTACCATTTCAGCGCACCAGTTGTCATTTCCTGGCTCGGCCCTGGGAACGAAATACAAACCTAGCAAGCTTTTTGTAATGCAAAAAGCGCGAAAAAAATTTTTGGCCATAGAACTGAAATTGTAATATGCGAGTCTTAGAATTTCTGATATTTTATAGTGGACACATGTACCATTCCAACGCACCAGTTGCCTTTTCTATTTCGGCCCTGGCAACGAAATACAAACTAAGCAAAGTTTTTGGCCATAAAACTGAAATGGTAATATGTGCGTCTAAAAATTTTTGATATTTTATGGCAGACACATGTACACTTTCTGCGAACCAGTTGTCATTTCTTGGCTCGGCCCTGGGAACGAAATACAAACCTAGCAAACTTTTTGTAGTGAAAAAGGCGCGAAAAAAGTTTTTGGACATAAAACTGAAATGGTAATATGTGCGTCTAAGAATTTTTGATATTTTATGGTGGACACATGTACCATTCCAGCGCACTAAGATTTTTGATATTTTATTGTGGACACATGTACCATTTCAGCGCACCAGTTGTCATTTCTTGGCTCGGCCCTGGGAACGTAATACAAACCTAGCAAACTTTTTGTAATGAAAAAGGCGCGAAAAAAGTATTTGGCCATAAAACTGAAATGGTAATATGCGCGTCTTAGAATTTTTAATATTTTATGGTGGACACATGTACCATTCCAACGCACCACTTGCTTTTTCTATTTCGGCCCTGGGAACGAAATACAAACCCAGCAACCTTTTTGTAGTGAAAAAGGCGCGAAAAAAGTTTTTGACCATAAAACGGAAATGGTAATATGTGCGTTTTAGGCTTTTTATTATTTTATAGTGAACGCATTTACCACTCTAGCGCACCAGTTGCCACTTCCTGGTTCGGCCCTAGGGACGAAATACAAACCCAGCAATCTTTTTGTAGTGAAAAATGCGCGAAAAAAGTTTTTGGCCATAAAACTGAAATGGTAATATGTGCGTCTAAGGATTTTTGATATTTTATAGTGGACACATGTACCATTTTAGCGCACCAGTTGTCATTTCTTGGCTCGGCCCTGGGAACGAAATACAAACCCAGCAATCTTTTTGTAGTGAAAAATGCGCGAAAAAAGTTTTTGGCCATAAAACTGAAATGGTAATATGTGCGTCTAAGGATTTTTGATATTTTATAGTGGACACATGTACCATTTTAGCGCACCAGTTGTCATTTCTTGGCTCGGCCCTGGGAACGAAATACAAACTCAGCAACCTCTTTGTAGTAAAAAAGGCGCGAAAAAAGTTTTTGGCCATAAAACTGAAATGGTAATATGTGCGTCTAAGAATTTTTGATATTTTATGGTGGACACATGTACCATTCCAGCGCACCAGTTGCCACTTCCTGGTTCGGCCCTGGAAACGAAATACAAATCTAGCAAACTTTTTGTAATGAAAAAGGCGCGAAAAAAGTTTTTGGCCATAAAACTGAAATGGTAATATGTGCGTTTTAGGCTTTTTAAGATTTTATAGTGAACACATGTAACATTCCAGCGCACCAGTTGCCACTTCTTGGTTCGGCCCTGGGAACGAAATACAAACGCAACAACTTTTTGCAGTGAAAAATGCGCGAACAAAGTTTTTGGCTATAAAACTGAAATAGTAATATGTGCTTCTAAGAATTTTTGATATTTTACAGTGGACATATGTACCATTTCAGCGCACCAGTTGCCACTTCCTGGTTCGGCCCTGGGAACAAAATACAAACGCAACAACCTTTTTGTAGTAAAAAAGGCCCGAAAAAAGTTTTTGGCCATAAAACTGAAATGGTAATATGTGCGTTTTAGGCTTTTAAATATTTTATAGTGAACACATTTACCAATTCAGCGCACCATTTGCCACTTCCTGGTTCGGTCCTAGGGACGAAATACACACCCAGGAAACTTTTTGTAGTGAAAAAGGCGCGAAAAAAGTTTTTGGCCATAAAACTGAAATGGTAATATGCGCGTCTTGGAATTTTCGATATTTTATAGTGCACACATGTACCATTCCAACGCACCAGTTGCTTTTTCTATTTCGGCTCTGGGAACGAAATAAAAACCCAGCAACCTTTTTGTAGTGAAAAGGGCGCGAAAAAAGATTTTGGCCATAAAACTGAAATGGTAATATGTGCGTTTTAGGCTTTTTAATATTTTATAGTGAACGCATTTACCATTCCAGCGCACCAGTTGCCACTTTCTGGTTCGGCCATAGGGACGAAATACAAACCCAGCAACCTTTTTGTAGTGAAAAGGGCGCGAAAAAAGTTTTTGGCCATAAAACTGAAATGGTAATATGTGCGTCTAAGGATTTTTGATATTTTATAGTGGACACATGTATAATTCTAGCGCACCAGTTGCTATTTCCTGGTTCGGCCCTGGGAACGAAATACGAACCTAGCAAACTTTTTGTAGTGAAAAAGGCGCGAAAAAAGTTTTTGGCCATAAAACTGAAATGGTAATATGTGCGTTTTAGGCTTTTAAATATTTTATAGTGAACACATTTACCATTCCAGCGCACCATTTGCCACTTCCTGGTTCAGCCCTAGGGACGAAATACAAACCCAGCAAACTTTTTGTAGTAAAAAATGCGCGAAAAAAGTTTTTGGCTGTAAAACTGAAATAGTAATATGTGCGTCTAAGAATTTTTGATATTTTATAGTGGACACATGTATAATTCTAGCGCACCAGTTGCTATTTCCTGGTTCGGCCCTGGGAACGAAATACGAACCTAGCAAACTTTTTGTAGTGAAAAAGGCGCGAAAAAAGTTTTTGGCCATAAAACTGAAATGGTAATATGTGCGTTTTAGGCTTTTAAATATTTTATAGTGAACACATTTACCATTCCAGCGCACCATTTGATACTTCCTGGTTCAGCCCTAGGGACGAAATACAAACCCAGCAAACTTTTTGTAGTAAAAAATGCGCGAAAAAAGTTTTTGGCTGTAAAACTGAAATAGTAATATGTGCGTCTAAGAATTTTTGATATTTTATAGTGGACACATGTAACATTCCAGCGCACCAGTTGCCACTTCCTGGTTCGGCCCTGGGAACGAAATACAAACGCAATAACTTTTTGCAGTGAAAAAGGCGTGACAAAAGTTTTTGGCTATAAAACTGAAATAGTAATATGTGCTTCTAAGAATTTTTGATATTTTATAGTGGACATATGTACCATTTCAGCGCACCAGTTGCCACTTTCTGGTTCGGCCCTGGAAACAAAATACAAACACAACAACCTTTTTGTAGTGAAAAAGGCCCGAAAAAAGTTTTTGGCCATAAAACTGAAATGGTAATATGTGCGTTTTAGGCTTTTTAAGATTTTATAGTGAACACATGTACCATTCCAGCGCACCAGTTGCCACTTCCTGGTTTGGCCCTGGAAACAAAATACAAACGCAACAACCTTTTTGTAGTAAAAAATGCGCGAAAAAAGTTTTTTGCTGTAAAACTGAAATAATAACATGTGCGCCTAACAATTTTTGATATATTATAGTGGACACATGTACCATTTCAGCGCACCAGTTGTCATTTCTTGGTTTGGCCCTGGGGACGAAATACAAACCCAGCAACCTTTTTGTACTGAAAAATGCGCGAAAAAAGTTTTTGACCATAAAACTGAAATGGTAATATGTGCGTTTTAGGCTTTTTATTATTTTATAGTGGACACATGTACCATTTCAGCGCACCAGTTGTTATTTCCTGGTTCGGCCCTAGGGACAAAATACAAACCCAGCAAACTTTTTGTAGTGAAGAAGGCGCGAAAAAAGTTTTTGGCTACAAAACTGAAATAGTAATATGTGCGTCTAAGAATTTTTGATATTTTATGGTGGACACATGTACCATTCCAGCGCACTAAGATTTTTGATATTTTATGGTGGACACATGTACCATTCCAACGCACCAGGTGCCTTTTCTATTTCGGCCCTGGGAACGAAATACAAACTCAGCAACCTCTTTGTAGTGAAAGAGGCGCGAAAAAAGTTTTTGGCCATAAAACTGAAATGGTAACATGTGCGTCTAAGAATTTTTTATATTTTATGGCGGACACATGTACCATTTCTGCGCACCAGTTGTCATGTCTTGGCTTGGCCCTGAGAACGAAATACAAACCTAGCAACCTTTTTGTAGTGAAAAAGGCGCGAAAAAAGTTTTTGACCATAAAACGGAAATAGTAATATGTACGTCTAAGAATTTTTGATATTTTATAAAGGGCACATATACCATTTCTGCGCATCAGTTGTCATTTCTTGGCTCGGCCCTGAGAACGAAATACAAACCTAGCAACCTTTTTGTAGTGAAAAAGGCGCGAAAAAAGTTTTTGACCATAAAACGGAAATGGTAATATGTGCGTTTTAGGCTTTTTATTATTTTATAGTGGACACATGTACCATTCCAACGCACTAGTTTCCATTTCCTGCTTCGGCCCTGGAAACGAAATACAAACCTAGCAACCTTTTTGTAGTGAAAAAGGCGCGAAAAAAGTTTTTGACCATAAAACTGAAATGGTAAATAGTGCGTCTAAGAATTTTTGATATTTTATGATGGACACATGTACCATTCCAACGCACCAGTTGCCTTTTCTATTTCGGCCCAGGGAACGAAATACAAACCTAGCAAACTTTTTGTAGTGAAAAAGGCGCGAAAAAAGTTTTTGACCATAAAACGGAAATGGTAATATGTGCGTTTTAGGCTTTTTATTCTTTTATAGTGAACGCATTTACCATTCTAGCGCATCAGTTGCCACTTCCTGGTTCGGCCCTAGGGACGAAATACAAACCCAGCAAACTTTTTGTAGTGAAAAATGCGCGAAAAAAGTGTTTGGCTGTAAAACTGAAATAATAACATGTGCGTCTAAGAATTTTTGATATTTTATAGTGGACACATGTATAATTCTAGCGCACCAGTTGCTATTTCCTGGTTCGGCCCTGGGAACGAAATACGAACCTAGCAAACTTTTTGTAGTGAAAAAGGCGCGAAAAAAGTTTTTGGACATAAAACTGAAATGGTAATATGTGCGTCTAAGAATTTTTGATATTTTATGGTGGACACATGTACCATTCCAGCGCACTAAGATTTTTGATATTTTATGGTGGACACATGTACCATTCCAACGCACCAGGTGCCTTTTCTATTTCGGCCCTGGGAACGAAATACAAACTCAGCAACCTCTTTGTAGTGAAAAAGGCGCGAAAAAGTTTTTGGCCATAAAACTGAAATGGTAATATGTGCGTCTAAGAATTTTTGATATTTTATGGTGGACACATGTACCATTCCAACGCACCAGTTGCCTTTTCTATTTCGGCCCAGGGAACGAAATACAAACCTAGCAAACTTTTTGTAATGAAAAAGGCGCGAAAAAAGTTTTTGGCCATAAAACTGAAATGGTAATATGTGCGTCTAAGAATTTTTGATATTTTATGGTGGACACATGTACCATTCCAGCGCACTAGTTTCCATTTCCTGCTTCGGCCCTGGAAACGAAATACAAACCCAGCAAACTTTTTGTAGTGAAGAAGGCGCGAAAAAAGTTTTTGTCTACAAAACTGAAATAGTAATATGTATGTCTAAGAATTTTTGATATTTTATAAAGGGCACATGTACCATTTTAGCGCACCAGTTGTCATTTCTTGGCTTGGCCCTGGGAACGAAATACAAACCTAGCAAGCTTTTTGTAATGAAAAAGGCGCGAAAAAAATTTTTGGCCATAAAACTGAAATGGTAATATGCGCGTCTTAGAATTTCTGATATTTTATAGTGGACACATGTACCATTCCAACGCACCAGTTACCTTTTCTATTTCGGCCCTGGCAACGAAATAAAAACTAAGCAAACTTTTTGTAGTGAAAGAGGCGCGAAAAAAGTTTTTGGCCATAAAACTGAAATGGTAATATGTGCGTCTAAGAATTTTTGATATTTTATGGCGGACACATGTACCATTTCTGCGCACTAGTTGTCATTTCTTGGCTTGGCCCTGAGAACGAAATACAAACCTAGCAACCTTTTTGTAGTGAAAAAGGCCCGAAAAAAGTTTTTGACCATAAGACGGAAATGGTAATATGTGCGTCTTAGGCTTTTTATTATTTTATAGTGAACGCATTTACCATTCCAGCGCACTAGTTTCCATTTCCTGCTTCGGCCCTGGAAACGAAATACAAACCTAGCAACCTTTTTGTAGTGAAAAAGGCGCGAAAAAAGTGTTTGGCTGTAAAACTGAAAGAATAAAATGTGCGTCTAAGAATTTTTGATATTTTATAGTGGACACATGTACCATTTTAGCGCTCTAGTTTCCATTTCCTGCATCGGCCCTGGAAACGAAATACAAACCCAGCAAACTTTTTGTAGTGAAAGAGGCGCGAAAAAAGTTTTTGGCCATAAAACTGAAATGGTAATATGTGCGTCTAAGAATTTTTGATATTTTATGGCGGACACATGTACCATTTCTGCGCACCAGTTGTCATTTCTTGGCTCGGCCCTGAGAACGAAATACAAACCTAGCAACCTTTTTGTAGTGAAAAAGGCCCGAAAAAAGTTTTTGACCATAAGACGGAAATGGTAATATGTGCGTCTTAGGCTTTGTATTATTTTATAGTGAACGCATTTACCATTCTAGCGCATCAGTTGCCACTTCCTGGTTCAGCCCTAGGGACGAAATACAAACCCAGCAAACTTTTTGTAGTGAAAAATGCGCGAAAAAAGTGTTTGGCTGTAAAACTGAAATAATAACATATGCGTCTAAGAATTTTTAATATTTTATAGTGGGCACATGTACGATTTCAGCGCACCAGTTGTCATTTCCTGGCTCGGCCCTGGGAACGAAATACAAACCTAGCAACCTTTTTGTAGTGAAAAAGGCGCAAAAAAAGTTTTTGACCATAAAACGGAAATGGTAATATGTGCGTTTTAGGCTTTTTATTATTTTATAGTGGACACATGTACCATTCCAGCGCACTAGTTTCCATTTCCTGCATCGGCCCTGGAAACGAAATACAAACCCAGCAAACTTTTTGTAGTGAAGAAGGCGCGAAAAAAGTTTTTGTCTACAAAACTGAAATATTAATATGTACGTCTAAGAATTTTTGATATTTTATAAAGGGCACATGTACCATTTCTGCGCACTAGTTGTCATTTCTTGGCTTGGCCCTGAGAACGAAATACAAACCTAGCAACCTTTTTGTAGTGAAAAAGGCCCGAAAAAAGTTTTTGACCATAAGACGGAAATGGTAATATGTGCGTCTTAGGCTTTTTATTATTTTATAGTGAAAGCATTTACCATTCTAGCGCATCAGTTGCCACTTCCTGGTTCGGCCCTAGGGACGAAATACAAACCCAGCAAACTTTTTGTAGTGAAAAATGCGCGAAAAAAGTGTTTGGCTGTAAAACTTAAATAATAACATGTGCGTCTAAGAATTTTAGATATTTTATAGTGGGCACATGTACGATTTCAGCGCACCAGTTGTCATTCCTTGGCTCGGCCCTGGGAACGAAATACAAACCTAGCAACCTCTTTGTAGTGAAAAAGGCGCGAAAAAAGTTTTTGACCATAAAACGGAAATGGTAATATGTGCGTTTTAGGCTTTTTATTATTTTATAGTGGACACATGTACCATTCCAGCGCACTAGTTTCCATTTCCTGCTTCGGCCCTGGAAACGAAATACAAACCTAGCAACCTTTTTGTAGTGAAAAAGGCGTGAAAAATTGTTTGGCCATAAAACTGAAATGGTAATATGTGCGTCTAAGAATTTTTGATATTTTATGGTGGACACATGTACTATTCCAACGCACCAGTTGCCTTTTCTATTTCGGCCCAGGGAACGAAATACAAACCTAGCAAACTTTTTGTAATGAAAAAGGCGCGAAAAAAGTTTTTGGCCATAAAACTGAAATGGTAATATGCGCGTCTTAGAATTTTTGATATTTTATGGTGGACACATGTACCATTCCAACGCACCAGTTGTCATTTCTTGGCTCGGCCCTGGGAACGATATACAACCCCGGAAACCTTTTTGTAGTGAAAAAGGCGCAAAAAAAGTTTTTGACCATAAAACGAAAATGGTAATATGTGCGTTTTAGGCTTTTTATTATTTTATAGTGAACGCATTTACCATTCTAGCGCATCAGTTGCCACTTCCTGGTTCGGCCCTAGGGACGAAATACAAACCCAGCAAACTTTTTGTAGTGAAAAATGCGCGAAAAAAGTGTTTGGCTGTAAAACTGAAATAATAACATGTGCGTCTAAGAATTTTAGATATTTTATAGTGGGCACATGTACGATTTCAGCGCACCAGTTGTCATTCCTTGGCTCGGCCCTGGGAACGAAATACAAACCTAGCAACCTCTTTGTAGTGAAAAAGGCGCGAAAAAAGTTTTTGACCATAAAACGGAAATGGTAATATGTGCGTTTTAGGCTTTTTATTATTTTATAGTGGACACATGTACCATTCCAGCGCACTAGTTTCCATTTCCTGCTTCGGCCCTGGAAACGAAATACAAACCTAGCAACCTTTTTGTAGTGAAAAAGGCGTGAAAAATTTTTTGGCCATAAAACTGAAATGGTAATATGTGCGTCTAAGAATTTTTGATATTTTATGGTGGACACATGTACCATTCCAACGCACCAGTTGCCTTTTCTATTTCGGCCCAGGGAACGAAATACAAACCTAGCAAACTTTTTGTAATGAAAAAGGCGCGAAAAAAGTTTTTGGCCATAAAACTGAAATGGTAATATGCGCGTCTTAGAATTTTTGATATTTTATGGTGGACACATGTACCATTCCAACGCACCAGTTGTCATTTCTTGGCTCGGCCCTGGGAACGATATACAACCCCGGAAACCTTTTTGTAGTGAAAAAGGCGCAAAAAAAGTTTTTGACCATAAAACGAAAATGGTAATATGTGCGTTTTAGGCTTTTTTATATTTTATAGTGAACGCATTTACCATTCTAGCGCATCAGTTGCCACTTCCTGGTTCGGCCCTAGGGACGAAATACAAACCCAGCAAACTTTTTGTAGTGAAAAATGCGCGAAAAAAGTGTTTGGCTGTAAAACTGAAATAATAACATGTGCGTCTAAGAATTTTTGATATTTTATAGTGGACACATGTACCATTCCAGCGCACTAGTTTCTATTTCCTGCTTCGGCCCTGAAAACGAAATACAAACCTAGCAACCTTTTTGTAGTGAAAAAGGCGCGAAAAAAGTTTTTGACCATAAAACGGAAATAGTAATATGTACGTCTAAGAATTTTTGATATTTTATAAAGGGCACATATACCATTTCTGCGCATCAGTTGTCATTTCTTGGCTCGGCCCTGAGAACGAAATACAAACCTAGCAACCTTTTTGTAGTGAAAAAGGCGCGAAAAAAGTTTTTGACCATAAAACGGAAATGGTAATAAGTGCGTTTTAGGCTTTTTATTATTTTATAGTGAACGCATTTACCATTCTAGCGCATCAGTTGCCACTTCCTGGTTCGGCCCTAGGGACGAAATACAAACCCAGCATACTTTTTGTAGTGAAAAATGCGCGAAAAAAGTGTTTGGCTGTAAAACTGAAATAATAACATGTGCGTCTAAGAATTTTTGATATTTTATAGTGGACACATGTATAATTATAGCGCACCAGTTTATATTTCCTGGTTCGGCCCTGGGAACTAAATACAAACCCAGCAAACTTTTTGTAGTGAAGAAGGCGCGAAAAAAGTTTTTGGCTACAAAACTGAAAAAGTAATATGTGCATCTAAGAATTTTTGATATTTTATAGTGGGCACATGTACCATTTCAGCGCACCAGTTTTCATTTCTTGGCTCGGCCCTGGGAACGAAATACAAACCTAGCAACATCTTTGTAGTGAAAAAGGCGCGAAAAAAATTTTTGGCCATAAAACTGAAATGGTAATATGCGCGTCTTAGAATTTCTGATATTTTATAGTGGACACATGTACTATTCCAACGCACCAGTTACCTTTTTTTATTTCGGCCCTGGGAACGAAATACAAGCCTAGCAAACTTTTTGTAGTGAAAGAGGCGCGAAAAAAGTTTTTGGCATTAAAACTGAAATGGTAATATGTGCGTCTAAAAATTTTTGATATTTTATGGCGGACACATGTACCATTTCTGCGCACCAGTTGTCATTTCTTGGCTCGGCCCTGGGAACGAAATACGAACCTAGCAAACTTTTTGTAGTGAAAAAGGCGCGAAAAAAGTTTTTGGACATAAAACTGAAATGGTAATATGTGTGTCTAAGAATTTTTGATATTTTATGGTGGACACATGTACCATTCCAGCGCACTTAGATTTTTGATATTTTATGGTGGACGCATGTACCATTCCAACGCACCAGGTGCCTTTTCTATTTCGGCCCTGGAAACGAAATACAAACTCAGCAACCTCTTTGTAGTGAAAAAGGCGCGAAAAAGTTTTTGGCCATAAAACTGAAATGGTAATATGTGCGTCTAAGAATTTTTGATATTTTATGGTGGACACATGTACCATTCCAACGCACCAGTTGCCTTTTCTATTTCGGCCCAGGGAACGAAATACAAACCTAGCAAACTTTTTGTAATGAAAAAGGCGCGAAAAAAGTTTTTGGCCATAAAACTGAAATGGTAATATGCGCGTCTTAGAATATTTGATATTTTATGTTGGACACATGTACCATTCCAACGCACCAATTGCTTTTTCTATTTCGGCCCTGGGAACGAAATACAAACCCAGCAAGCTTTTTGTAGTGAAAAAGGCGCGAAAAAAGTTTTTGACCATAAAACGGAAATGGTAATATGTGCGTTTTAGGCTTTTTATTATTTTATAGTGGACACATGTACCATTCCAGCGCACTAGTTTCCATTTCCTGCTTCGGCCCTGGAAACGAAATACAAACCCAGCAAACTTTTTGTAGTGAAGAAGGCGCGAAAAAAGTTTTTGTCTACAAAACTGAAATAGTAATATGTATGTCTAAGAATTTTTGATATTTTATAAAGGGCACATGTACCATTTCAGCGCACCAGTTGTCATTTCTTGGCTTGGCCCTGGGAACGAAATACAAACCTAGCAAGCTTTTTGTAATGAAAAAGGCGCGAAAAAAATGTTTGGCCATAAAACTGAAATGGTAATACGCGCGTCTTAGAATTTCTGATATTTTATAGTGGACACATGTACCATTCCAACGCACCAGTTACCTTTTCTATTTCGGCCCTGGCAACGAAATAAAAACTAATCAAACTTTTTGTAGTGAAAGAGGCGCGAAAAAAGTTTTTGGCCATAAAACTGAAATGGTAATATGTGCGTCTAAAAATTTTTGATATTTTATGGCGGACACATGTACCATTCCAGCGCACTAAGATTTTTAATATTTTATGGTGGACACATGTACCATTCTAACGCACCAGTTGCTTTTTCTATTTCGGCCCTGGGAACGAAATACAAACCTAGCAAACTTTTTGTAATGAAAAAGGCGCGAAAAAAGTTTTTGGACATAAAACTGAAATGGTAATATGTGCGTCTAAGAATTTTTGATATTTTATGGTGGACACATGTACCATTCCAACGCACCAGTTGCCTTTTCTATTTCGGCCCAGGGAACGAAATACAAACCTAGCAAACTTTTTGTAATGAAAAAGGCGCGAAAAAAGTTTCTGGCCATAAAACTGAAATGGTAATATGCGCGTCTTAGAATTTTTGATATTTTATGGTGGACACATGTACCATTCCAACGCACCAGGTGCCTTTTCTATTTCGGCCCTGGGAACGAAATACAAACCTAGCAAACTTTTTGTATTGAAAAAGGCGCGAAAAAAGTTTTTGGACATAAAACTGAAATGGTAATATGTACGTCTAAGAATTTTTGATATTTTATGGTGGACACATGTACTATTCCAACGCACCAGTTGCCTTTTCTATTTCGGCCCAGGGAACGAAATACAAACCTAGCAAACTTTTTGTAATGAAAAAGGCGCGAAAAAAGTTTCTGGCCATAAAACTGAAATGGTAATATGTGCGTCTAAAAATTTTTGATATTTTATGGCGGACACATGTACCATTTCTGCGCACCAGTTGTCATTTCTTGGCTCGGCCCTGGGAACGAAATACGAACCTAGCAAAATTTTTGTAGTGAAAAAGGCGCGAAAAAGTTTTTGGCCATACAACTGAAATGGGTATATGTGCGTCTAAGAATTTTTGATATTTTATGGTGGACACATGTACCATTCCAACGCACCAGTTGCCTTTTCTATTTCGGCCCTGGGAACGAAATACAAACTCAGCAACCTCTTTGTAGTGAAAAAGGCGCGAAAAAGTTTTTGGCCATAAAACTGAAATGGGTATATGTGCGTCTAAGAATTTTTGATATTTTATGGTGGACACATGTACCATTCCAACGCACCAGTTGCCTTTTCTATTTCGGCCCAGGGACCGAAATACAAACCTAGCAAACTTTTTGTAATGAAAAAGGCGCGAAAAAAGTTTCTGGCCATAAAACTGAAATGGTAATATGCGCGTCTTAGAATTTTTGATATTTTATGGTGGACACATGTACCATTCCAACGCACCAAGTGCCTTTTCTATTTCGGCCCTGGGAACGAAATACAAACCTAGCAAACTTTTTGTAGTGAAAAAGGCGCGAAAAAAGTTTTTGGACATAAAACTGAAATGGTAATATGTGCGTCTAAGAATTTTTGATATTTTATGGTGGACACATGTACCATTCCAACGCACCAGTTGCCTTTTCTATTTCGGCCCAGGGAACGAAATACAAACCTAGCAAACTTTTTGTAATGAAAAAGGCGCGAAAAAAGTTTCTGGCCATAAAACTGAAATGGTAATATGTGCGTCTAAAAATTTTTGATATTTTATGGCGGACACATGTACCATTTTTGCGCACCAGTTGTCATTTCTTGGCTCGGCCCTGGGAACGAAATACGAACCTAGCAAACTTTTTGTAGTGAAAAAGGCGCAAAAAAAGTTTTTGGACATAAAACTGAAATGGTAATATGTGCGTCTAAGAATTTTTGATATTTTATGGTGGACACATGTACCATTCCAGCGCACTAAGATTTTTGATATTTTATGGTGGACACATGTAAAATTCCAACGCACCAGGTGCCTTTTCTATTTCGGCCCTGGAAACGAAATACAAACTCAGCAACCTCTTTGTAGTGAAAAAGGCGCGAAAAAGTTTTTGGCCATAAAACTGAAATGGTAATATGTGCGTCTAAGAATTTTTGATATTTTATGGTGGACACATGTACCATTCCAACGCACCTGTTGCCTTTTCTATTTCGGCCCAGGGAACGAAATACAAACCTAGCAAACTTTTTGTAATGAAAAAGGCGCGAAAAAAGTTTTTGACCATAAAACGGAAATGGTAATATGTGCGTTTTAGGCTTTTTATTATTGTAATGGCAACTCCTTTATGTCTTAATATAAATTACTTTTAAATACAACCCTAGTAATATTTTATATTTACTACTTTATTAGCAATACTGTAATGTATAATTATACTGGAATATACATGTATAAATAAGAATAGAAATAATAAAGCGATACAGTTTTTGATTATAACCACAGATTGTGTCGGGTCTTTTATTGTTGGCTTCGGCGTTGAACCACATGGCGATCCTGCCATAGTTAAACTCTTTAAAAAATGTCAAAACCTAAAAAAAAAAAAAAAAACAAATTTTGAAAAAAAAAAGAGTAAAGTCAATTGACTCTCCTTTATACTAAACTGAACGCTGGTGAAAAAGCCGTTTATAAAATGTTGAAATTTTAAGTTAAAAAAAAAAATAAAAAACGTTTTTCAGAAATAAAGTTAAAAATTTGTTTTTACGGTGTTGATTTTAAATTGAACTTGTGGCTATTCTTAAGAGATTTTAAACAGCAAAAAACAACCATAAAAAATTGTCCTTTATAGGATGTTTAATAATGTTTGAATTTTATTCCATATTCAATGTTTTCATTCATGTACCTATAATTAGGATTGTTCTACAAGTATAACGGTTCTTAAAAATAACTGTACATACTAAAAATAATAAAAAGTTAAAACCAAAAGGAAAGCGTTATTCAAAGACATTTTCATAAAGTACAAAATATACATACATATTCCAACATTCCAAAATCCAAAGGAAACCGTTAATCAAAGACATCTTCATAAAGTATAACGTATACATACATATTCCCACATTCCAAAATCAAAGAGTAAATAGATGAAAAACGAAACAAAATACAATGTAAAAATTAAAAACGTAAAAAAAAAAAACAACGAAACAAAACACAACATAAAAACGAAAAATTAAAGAAAAACGAAAAGTGAAAAGATGAACACAAAACAAACTAAAATATGAGCAGCGGAACAAAATTCAATAAAACGAAAAGTGAAAAGATGAACACAAAACAAACTAAAATGTAAAAAAAAAACGAAAAAGAAAAAAAAAGATGAACGGCGGAACAAAATACAATGTAAAAATTGAAAAACGAAACAAAACACTACATAAAAACGAAAAATTATAGAATATGAACAACAAAATAAACTAAAATATAAAAAACGAAAAGTGAAAAGTTCAATAACAAAACAAACTAAAATGTAGAAAACGAAAAGTGAAAAAAAGATGAACAACGAAACAAAATACAATGTAAAAATTGAAAACGCAAAAAACAACGAAACAAAATACAACATAAAAACGAAAAATTAAAGAGCATGAACGAAAATTACAAGAAAGTGAACAACATAGACACAATTCAAAAACAAAATATGAAAGAACATGAACAACGAGCAAAATAAAATGAAAAAACCTGAAATGAAAGAACATGAAAAACAAAACAAAATACAATGTAAAATCGAATTGTGAACCACATAAAATACAATTTGCACTAATTAAACCAAAAAGAAAAGGTTAATCAACCATAAACTTGAAACAATCAAAAAGCACATATCAACATTAAAGGGTCTAAAATAAACAGTTGCAGAAAGATGAGTGTTGCGGGTAAAGCGGCCCAAGCTCAAGATAGCCAATGTGGATTTTAAACACAAGTGTAAGAATTTAAAAAAACTTTAATTCTTTATTCTTACGCTTTAATATGTTAAAATTCCTAAAATTATAAATAAATTCATTATACAAACTTACATACTAAACTGCTGATATACTAACTTTTATGTATGGCTACTCCAAGCGAAGCTTCGTAATCCTTATGACCTGAACGAATGAATATCTTAAATCTATGTAGGTGTTTTATATACTTATGTATGTGGTCTCGATTAAATATGGCCTCATAATTATACCGCGTGGAAAATTAAAAGGAATAATTGAACATTTTGCCATGCTCATCTCTCTACATATCGATAACAGTAATGTCATATCAGCGATTTGTGAGTGGCGGTAACACTCCCCCACAGTATGGCGAGATTTCGAAGACTTACTCTACTTTCTTTCAGCCACGTCTAAAACCGCTAATTTTGCAGCAGGTCTTTCTAAAACGCCACAAACTGTCAAAACTTTTGCCTTTCGTACTTGTCCATCTTCGGATTTGGCAACTTCGATGACCTTTCCTTTTGGCCACACGTTTCTCGGGTTATTTGGATCAACCACTATCACTAAATCTCCCACAGATATGGGTTTGGCCTTTTGAAACCACTTCGTCCTACACGTCAAAGTAGGCAGGTACTCTGTCACCCATCTCTTCCAAAAGATTTGTGCATATTGTTGTGAACGCAACCAACTTTCTTTAAGTACAAGACCTTCGTCGTCGTACGATGCAAGGGGTTTTAAGCCACTGGAGTTGCCAAGCAAAATATGATTTGGTGTGATCGCTTCTTGATTTTCGCTTTCTATTGGGACATATGTAAGAGGACGGGAATTTATAATACTTTCGACTTCAGCCATCATGCTTTGCAGCATTTCATCGCTTGGAAACCGTTCTGTTTTAATATTGTAGAGTACAGTTTTTACGGATCGAACTAATCGTTCCCATGCTCCTCCCATATGAGGAGCAGAAGGTGGTTTAAAGTTCCATTTGGTGTAGGACGTTGTAAAACTTCGTATTAGCTCGTTCTTGTCCACCTCTCTTAAGGCTTCACGCAACTCTCGATCAGCAGCGATAAAATTAGTACCATTGTCGCTGAAAAATTCTCTTGGGCTGCCTCTTCGCGAAATAAACTTACGTATTGCCATGATACACGAACTTGTATTAAGCGAATAGACGATTTCAATATGAACCGCACGTACCGTTAAACATGTAAATAGCGCACCGTATCTCTTTTCTTTATGTCGGTTAACAGTGACAAGCATAGGACCAAAAAAGTCAAGACCCGTGAATGTGAATGGTGAGAGATACGAACCCAGTCGAGCCCGAGGTAATTTTGCCATCTGCGGAATCTCCGGCATCGCAGTTTTAATTTTACACATTTGACACTGCTTAATGGTTGATTTACGAACGGTTCTCAATTTAGGAATATAGTATTTTTGCCGCAATTCATTCACCACTGTCTCAAGGCTACTATGACGGTACAGATTATGGTAATGTAATATTAAAAGGGTTGTTAGGCGGCAATGTTTAGGCAAAACGGCTGGATGCTTCAGTTCCTCCGGAACATCAGCATAATCAATTCGGCCACCTACTCTCAAGACACCTTTATGATCCAAATACGGGGACAATTTATACAAAAAATTTGTTTTTGTTAATTTATTCTTTTGTGATAGACAATTTATTTCATTTTGGAAATATACTTTCTGCGTATCTTTGATAAGAGTCAGTTCTGCTTTGAGCAACTCAATTTGAGTTAGTTCCTTTCCACAGGAAGGCGTGATATCTCTGTTTCTACGGCAGTAGCAAAAACGAATTACGTATGCAGTTGCCCTTAATGCTCTGCACCACTGAGAAAATCTTTATAAGTTTATAAGTTGTTCTATACTTCGTGCCGTTAAATGGCACTCTTTCAACTCGAGCTTTGTTTCCAAAAGTTGTGTATTGGGTTCCCGCCATTCTTTCTCTGGCAACTTTAAAAAATCAGGGCCGCTAAACCAGCGCCCTGTATTCGATAGATTAGGTTTATTTGTGCATCGTGTTGCTTCGTCAGCTACATTCGTTTTTCCTGATATCCAGGACCACTCGTCCACCTCTGAAATATCGAGAATTTCACTTACACGAACTGCAACGAACTGGTGATATTTTCGGTGGTCGGAGCGTATCCAGCTTAAAACTGTTCGTGAATCTGACCAGAGTGTTTTTCGATTTATCTTAACGGTATGATGTTTTTCAATATATTTAGCAAACCGAGCACCAATAACAGCTGCCATCAGCTCTAAACGTGGTATCGATAAAACCTTTAGTGGCGCCACCCTAGTTTTTGATCCAATAAGTGAAATAGCGATTTCGTCCCCACAGCACATCCTAAAATACGCTACGGCGGCATAACCGTTTTCGCTTGCATCCACAAATACATGCAATTGAACATCTAGGTTATTATAGTTTTTCAATGTTTTAAGATAACAACGAGGTATATTTACATTTTTTAAATCTGGTAAAAGCGCTAGCCAGTTTTCCCACCTTAATTGTTGATTTACTAGAATATGTTCGTCCCAGTCGATATTGCTTCTCCAAACTTCTTGGAGAACTATTTTCAAATACATAAGGAAATTTCCTACAAGCCCTAAAGGGTCATAAATGCTCATTAGAGTTCTTAAAATTTCACGTTTGGTGGGAATTTTGTTTCCGAGAAGAAGTTCGCTGTTCAAGACAGACTGCGACAGTTGAAAGGTTATATTGTCCTCCCCAGGGTTCCAAAATATGCCAAGTACCTTTTCTGTTGCTTCGCCTACACTAACGTTTAGGCAAATATTGGTCAAAGGGTTAGAAGAGTTCAATTCTTTCAAAACGCTATCATTATTCGAACACCAGTTTCTAATTTTGAATCCTCCCTCACTATGAATGAATCGCACAGTTTTAGCCAGTTCGGCGGCTTCTGCAGGAGTATCCGAAGAAGCAAGAAAATCATCTACTTAGTGGTTGTCTTTGATGGCAGCAGCGGCTAAGGGATACTTGGCTTCAAATTTTGATGCGTTGAGGTTTTTAACATACTGAGATATGCACGGAGCGCAGGAGGCACCGAATATCATAACCTTCATTACGTACACTTCGGGTTCTTTGTTGTCGTCGCAGCTGCGCCATAAAAATCTTTGCGCATGGCAGTCTTCATCGCGTATATAAATCTGATGGAACATTTGTTCGATGTCACCACAGATTGCAATTTGCCTTTGCCGAAAACGAAAAAGAATAGCTGCAAGAGAAGACAGCAAATCTGGCCCTTTGAGCAGCATAGAGTTAAGTGAAATACCATTTGCCTTCGCGGCCGCATCCCAAACTATTCTTGTTTTATTCGGTTTGTTTTTGTTAAATACCGGAAACATTGGTAAATACCATACATTTTGTTTATCATCTTCATTGTTTACTTTGGCTATGTAATTTCTTTCAAAATATTCAGAAATTGTTTTTTCGAAATGTTCAAACAACTCTTTATTTTTTCTTAGAGTTTTTTCGAGACAAATCAGTCGTCTCTTCGCCATATCAAAGCTTTGTGGAAGTGTAATATTGTCATATCGCCACAGCAAAGCTGTCTCGTAATGGCCATCGCATCTTTGTTTCGTATATGTTTCTAGCAAACTTAATGCCCTTTGGTCATCTTTTCCAAGAGCTGGAGTATAGTTACTTATCCCTGCTAACTCAGTTGTATAAAACTGTTTGAGTAAGTGAGTAAGAATTTGGTCGTTTTCACCTTTACACTCGCAAGAGTAAAAATTATATTGAATTTGGGCCTTTTCTCCAACACTGGAGTTGCCACATATTAGCCAGCCGAGGCGAGTATGTAAAGCGACGGGTTCGTTTTTCTTGCCTTCTTTAACACGAGTTGGCACACATAATTTCAAGTTATTTAATCCTAAAAGTACATCTGGTACAGCATTTTCAAAATCGGCGATGGGTAGCCCTTTAAGGTGCGGAAATTTTTTACATAACTTTTTATAATTAAAGCTCTGACTCGGAAGCGATAGTTGTTTAACCGTACGAACAGAAATAGAAAATTCAGTTTTATTCATACCTGAAATTTTCATTGAGACTATTTTTGAGTCTTCTTCGTTGCGACCTATTTCACCTGTCCATTTCAAGCATAGAGGTTGTGGCTCACCATTTAAATCTAGTTTATTAATTAATTGTTCATTTACCAGACTTACAGACGAACCCTCGTCTATAAATGCAAAAGTATTAAAACGTTTATTATTGTTTCCGTATATTGTTATGGGTATAATTTTAAATAAGATTTCATTGCATTCATTCCTATGGGCTGCATGTAAATTATCTCTTTTGCTTTTATTTTCAGTTTCTCTGGTAGCGTTTGTTTCTCTATCTTCAGTCATGGATTTATGCAGCAATGTATTATGTTTTATTTGACAATTATTTTCTCTGCAAACGATGCTGCTACTGCAAATACCGTTGTGACGTCGCAGGCACAGTTTACATAGATTGTACATTCTTACTAAGTTCCATCGCTCGCTTCTATTCGCAGCCAATAATTTTTTACACTTCTCAACGCTATTGCAGTTGCCAGAACACACTAAACAGATCTTTTTGTTTTGTTCTTCATGAGCATGCACATAAACGTTTTTTGGCTTACGCGAATACTGCTCTATTGACTTTGATGCGCTGCTGTCACTGTCTATATTTATGCTGCTTGCTGAGACACCGACTTCATATATCCAGTTAGCGAATTCAGTCAAACTAACTCTTTTGTTATTTTTTGCTAGTTTTATTTTTTGTTCACCCCAGTTAAGTTGAAAATGTGATGGCATTTTCATTATTAATTCATGTAATAAAGATGAATTGGTCAGTTCATTTATTAAACCACTGGCTTTAATTGTTGTTTCTAGGCCCTTTACTTAGATAGAGCACATGGTACACCCGATGGATGGATCAAAATATGTTTAACAGATCGAAGTGCTTCCCCCTTTAGAGAATTTTGAAGCCTGACAAGATTTTCAGCGTCTGTAAAACCACAGACTGCTGTCGACCAGTCATATGTGGCACTAAACAAGGGCCATTCTTCAGGAGTGCCGGTAAAAATTGGAAGCTCTTTTGGTACTGACTGCCGCGTGCTTATTTGTTGTTGCGAAAGCCTGTGAGAAGGTAATATAACAGGTTGGAGGTTTGATGGGTTCATGGAAAACGTTGAATCCATGTAACCAAATTGTACAGGTGTCTCTAATGTGTGATTTTCTGCATTTACGTTGTCTGAATTATTACATAAATTTGCCGTTGTCGGCTGCTGACGGTTCGTTGTTGGGTCATTAATAAATGAAGACATGTTATTAACGAATGACGTAGTTGTACATACGGGCGGAGTTATTGTTTTTGTCGTATAAACTAAGTCATTACTTACGTTTTGGCAATATGGTTTAGTAGTGTTAGGCATTTCTTGCGTTGTTGTGGCTTGTGGTACAAATGTGTAAGGTGGCGTTTCAAACTGACGAGCTGCGGAAACTATATTTTGGTGTGCGGTTGCAATAGCCGAAGTAGGGAGTTGGATTTGATTATCTAACCACTCATGTACAGATCTGACAGCTGAGTGTTTATTAACTGATTGTGCGTCCTCGAAGTCATCTACTGCTTGTTCGAGAATTTGGTATTTCTTTTTAATGAAATCTCTTTCAAGTTGTGTCTCTTCTCCTAGACGTCGTAGCTCAAGAGCTTGTCGGCGGGAGCGGGAAGCGGCCGAAGAGCCACTACGAATGGAAGAGGCAGAATCGATCGTTTTTGCAAATTGCAAATGTTACAGTTGTTCGGTGCAGGACTTAACTGAGTTGGTCGTTGACGACTTAGTGGTTGACCCTGTGAGGGAGTGGAAGGTTGCATTCTGTTAGGACTTACGTTTTAACACCCAAGATGATTCCTTCAAACGATCCGATGAGGCACATAAAAGAATTTTAGTGTTGCGGGTAAAGCGGCCCAAGCTCAAGATAGCCAATGTGGATTTTAAACACAAGTGTAAGAATTTAAAAAAACTTTAATTTTTTATTCTTACGCTTTAATATGTTAAAATTCCTAAAATTATAAATAAATTCATTATACAAACTTACATACTAAACTGCTGATATACTAACTTTTATGTATGGCTACTCCAAGCGAAGCTTCGTAATCCTTATGACCTGAACGAATGAATATCTTAAATCTATGTAGGTGTTTTATATACTTATGTATGTGGTCTCGATTAAATATGGCCTCATAATTATACCGCGTGGAAAATTAAAAGGAATAATTGAACATTTTGCCATGCTCATCTCTCTACATATCGATAACAGTAATGTCATATCAGCGATTTGTGAGTGGCGGTAACAATGAGCATGCACCGAAATTATAATAAGTTGTTTTATATTTATTTTCAACAATAAATAAAATTAAAGTAATTTTTAATATTTATATTTCTTTACCTATTTACAAAAATAATAATATGAAAATAATATATAATACCTACATATGTACCTACGTAAGTAATTGGTTATAGTTATTATAGATATTTAGCAAATAATGCACACATTTTATTAGAAAAAAAAAAAACAAAACAAGAAAAAAAAAATAATAAAATAAATTAAAAAATAACCTTCCAACATATTTGTATGGGAAAAGTTAATAGAAATTGTTTTCTTTGGAGTTTAAGTATTTTTGAAAATACTAAAGCGTTAAATGTCTACAAATGAATTTCAAATAGCAGTTTTTAAAGAATTAGTTTCAGCTTTTTATAGAATAAAAAAGAGGATTTTGCAAAACAGACCAATTTCAAACAAAGAAGAGAAAATATCGGAATATATAAATTTACTTATTTCATCTTTCAATGACATAATAATATACGCAAAACAATTTGTAAATGAAATATCTGATAATAATCGACAAGAAATACAATATAGAATTCAAAATTGTAGAGAAATATTATTTAAATGTTTTTGTAAACTTAATAGCAAAGTCAAAGTTCCTTTTGGTGTAGATTTATTTGAGATAGTTCGCAAAGAAATTCTAATAGAAGACGTGTCCGATACTGATATAAGTGAAAGCAATTCCGAATCTGATTTTAAAGAACAAAATAAGCCATTTTTACCTACTGAAAGCACTCAAAATTTCAAAATGGCTTCGGTAGAAGGAAAAAACTAATTTATTTCAATGTGTTCTGGCATAATCCGAGAAAACTATGAAGGTAATCCACTTAAACTTAATTCCTTTTTAGACAAAATAAATCTGATTGAAGAACTTACTACAGACAACCTACAATCGTGTTTTATTTCATTTATTAAGTCGAAACTGGACGGAAAAGCAAGAGAGGTTTTGCCAGAAAACATCACTAGCATAGAACAAATAAAGAGTGTATTAAAAGACAGAATAAAACCGGATAGCTCTAAGGTTGTGGCTGGTAGAATAACTGCATTGCATATTGAACAAAACAATTATACAGATTTTGCTAAAAATGTCGAAGATTTGGCAGATGCTCTAGAACGCTCGCTGGTGGTAGAAGGCATTACAAAAGAAAAAGCGCATGAAATGGCCATAGAGCAAACAGTTAGTGTTTGCAGAAGTAATGCGAAGTCAGATATGATTAAAGCGATCTTAGCATCTACTTCTTTTAAAGAACCAAAGGACGTCGTAGCTAAATTAATGGTAGAAGAGGCCAACACTGATAAGCAAGGGCAGATTTTGACAATGAATTCATATAAAAATAGGTCTAATTTTCAACAAAATCAATTTAGATCAAATAATTGTACCAGAAACCAACAGCACTACAATAGCAATTACTACAGAACTCGAACAAACAATAACAACAATAATCAGGCAAGATACATACCTCCGCACAATTATGGCAATCGTGGAAGATATAATAATAGGTCGAATCGCGGTCATAATTTCAGACATAATTTTTCAAGACAACATGCTTCCGTACGAACTTTAAACTGCGAAGTCCCTCAGCAGGGCTTGTTGGGGGAGGAAGATCAATAAATATTGCTGATAAGATAGTTACCAAATCCGTCTACAGCTTCAATTTGCACTACTCCGATTTTATTAATTTACGCTCCAATATTTCTGACAAAACTAGTACGTTTCTAGCCGACTCACAAGCTGATATATCTGTGATAAAATATTACTGTTTGAAAGACAATATCACAATAAATGAACGGAACATCATCAATATTGTAGGGGTAACAACAAACGTAACGGAATCCTTAGGAACAATTAACGCTAAGCTGTTATTTCCAAATTGTACAATATCGCAAGTTTTTCATGTCGTGGCTAATGATTTTAATATCCCATCAGATGGTATTTTAGGGAAAGACTTTTTAAAAGCTAATAAATGTCAAATTGACTACGACACTATGAATATATCAGTCCATGCATATGGCAGAAAGGTCATCATTCCAATTTCTCATGGCTTATTCAAAAATTCTTACTTCTTCCCACCAAGATGCGAAGTATTTAGAACATTCTGTTTGAATAATGTTACTAATGCTGTTTTTGTTGACTCTCAAGAAATTTGCGAAGGTGTTTTTATTAGCAAATGTATTGTTAATTCCAAAAACCCAGTTTTACGTGTTCTGAACACAACTAGTGAAACAAAATTTATACAAAATTATGAGGTTAAGACAGAGGAACTTTCAAATTTTTTCATTTATTCTATGAACAACAATATTGTCCGTGGGGATCGTATCGAGAAATTAAGACCTATTTTAAAAGAAAGAATGCCTAGTTATATTCAGGAAGATTTGTTGCCACTCTGTGAAGAATATGCCGACATATTTACCCTCAAAGACGACAAAATGACAGTAAATAATTTTTATGAACAAAAATTAAGGCTAAGCGATAATACGCCAGTGTACATAAAAAATTATCGGTTACCTTACGCATACAGAGGCGAAATAAAACGTCAAGTCCAAAATCTACTCGATAATGATTTAATTGAGCCCAGCACTTCTAACTACAACAGTCCCTTACTCCTTGTTCCAAAGAAAAGTACAGATGACAGAAAGTCTTACAGAATGTGCGTAGATTTCAGGGCAATTAATAAAAAACTTATTGCGGATAAATTTCCTTTACCAAGGATTGATGACATCCTTGATAACTTGGGAAGAGCCAAACATTTCTCTGTAATAGATCTTTTTTCTGGTTTCCATCAAATACCTTTACATAAGAATTCGAGAGATATTACATCATTTAGCACTGACCAAGGCGCATTCCGATGGAAGGTGCTACCGTTTGGGTTAAATATAGCCCCGAATTCGTTTTCAAGAATGATGAATATCGCATTTTCAGGTTTAGAACCGAATAAAGCTTTTCTTTATATCGATGATATCATAGTTATTGGATGCAACAAAGAACATCATTTAGATAATTTGACTAAAGTTTTTGGAATATTGAGGAAGTTCAATTTGAAAATAAATCCCTATAAATGTAATTTTTTTAGGCCTGAAGTAACATTTCTAGGTCACAAATGCACCGCAACTGGTCTTTTGCCAGATATTGCAAAAACTGAACTTATTAAGAATTACCCAGTTCCTACAGACAAGGATGCTGTCAAACGTTTTGTCGCATTTGCGAACTATTATAGGAGATTCATTTCCAACTTTGCTTCACTTGCAGCACCTCTTAACCACCTAACGAGAAAAAAAGTAAATTTTGAGTGGGATGAAAATTGCCAAAAAGCATCTGACCTCATTAAATTTGAATTGATTTCACCGAAAGTTCTCCAGTTCCCAGATTTTACTAAACAGTTCACGATTACAGTAGATGCGTCGAAAATTGGTTGTGGAGCAATTTTAAGCCAAAATCATAAGGGACATGACTTACCAGTGCAGTATGCATCGAAAGCTTTCAGCAAAACCGAACAAAAGAAACCAACAATAGAACAAGAACTTATTGCAATTTATTTTGCCATAAACCAATTCCGACCTTATGTTTACGGTACAAAATTCGTTGTGCGAACTGACCATAGACCGTTAATATATTTATTCAATATGAAGAATCCTTCATCAAAACTTACAGAAATTCGTCTTAAATTATCAGAATACAATTTTTCAATAGAGCATATTAAAGGGAAAGATAATGTTGGTGCCGACGCATTATCTCGAATTAATGTTGAAGATTTGAAGAATAATTCCCACAACGAAACGATTCTCGCAATAACCCGAGCAATGTCTAAACAAAATGATAAAAATGAACCGAATGCGAAAACTCACGAAAATATAAAACTACAAGTTTATGATAAATTTTCCCGAAATTTCAGCAAAAAAGTTTCGAAAATTAAGTCAAGCCTTTATTTCGAAAACTCTAAATTAACTAACATAAAATTAAAAATTTACAACAGATTCAAATTTATATTTCTTATAAACGTAAAAATTGTTAACGAAACATTGAATTACGATGAAATGCTTTTGATGCTTGAGAAAGAAGCAAACAATAATAACGTTTATTGCATAGAATGGGCAAAAGACGATTCTTTTTTTACTGCTTACAGTATACAAGACTTGAAAATCCATGGTAACAGAGTTCTAAAAACTCTTCAAATTATGTTAGTAGAACCCATAGAAGTAGTGTTTGACAAAGATAAACGGCAAAAGCTGTTAGAAATTTATCATAATGATCCCTTGATGGGCGGACATTGTGGAAGAAAAAGACTTTATGCCAAACTTAAGACGAAGTACTATTGGAAAGGAATGACTAGGGATATAGCGTTATTTATAAAACAATGTAGTGAATGCAATCTGAATAAAGTGAGGAAAGGAAATAAGGAAAACCTTGTATTAACACCTACTCCTATAACACCATTTGATATTGTAGTGATAGACACAATCGGTCCTTTGCCAACATCGAACAATGGAAATAGGTACGCTGTTACACTAATATGCGATTTCACAAAATATCTTGTGACTGTGTCTATACCAGACAAAAGTGCAAAAACCGTGGCACAGGCAATATTTGAAAACTTTATTTTAGTCTACGGGAAAATTATATCTATTAAAACTGATCTTGGGACAGAATTCAAGAATGAAATATTATCCGAGCTATGCAAACTTTTAGAAATCGACCAAAACTTTTCAACACCTTACCATCACCAATCAGTAGATACAGTTGAAAGGAATCACCGTGTTTTCAACGAGTACATAAGAGCGTATATAAATGAAAATATAACCGACTGGGACGTCTACCTTAAATATTTCACTTTCTTTCACAACACAACGACTAGCTCCACATTCGATAATAAATATACACCATATGAACTGATTTTCGGCAAAGAAGCAAATATGCCAAAAGATTTGAATCTTAACAAAATAGATCCCATTTACAACGTAGATAACTATATAAAAGAAGTTAAATTTAGATTGCAAAAGTCACATATTTTGACAAAGCAACTAATTGAAAAACACAAAGCCAGAAACAAACAAATTTATGATGTTTCCACTAAACCAAGCAACTTTAGCATTAATGATTACGTGTTTATTAAAAAAGAACCCTACGACAAATTTAAACACATTTATGATGGTCCGTATATTATAAAAAAGATAGATGGAGTAAATGTAACTTTATACAATGAAAAATCAAAAAAAGCAAAAACTGTGCACAAAAACAGATTAAGTAAAAGCTGAACTATTTCGCAAAAACCAAAATATATGATAAATACTTAATTTTATTAATTTTTCTTAAATTCTTAAATTCAAAAACAGAATTTGGTTATTGAATAAAAAGAAATATAAAGAAGAAAAAAAAAACAAATAAGAAAAGAAGGTAAATTAATAGTTTAATTTTAATAAAAACGTTTTGTTTCAATAATATGATTGTCCAAACATTATAAAATACATAAAATATTTTATTGATTTATTCACATAGGTATGAAATTAAAGAAAATAAGTAACACATATATAAGTACACATAATACAGAAAATACAGAAAAATATTATTGATACTATTTATGTACATATATTTATTGGTTTTTTGAAAAATGTTAAATCAAAACAGCCTGATCAACTGCTTTGATTCAACATTTTTCCCCCGGAACGGAGGTGTAATGGCAACTCCTTTATGTCTTAATATAAATTACTTTTAAATACAACCCTAGTAATATTTTATATTTACTACTTTATTAGCAATACTGTAATGTATAATTATACTGGAATATACATGTATAAATAAGAATAGAAATAATAAAGCGATACAGTTTTTGATTATAACCACAGATTGTGTCGGGTCTTTTATTGTTGGCTTCGGCGTTGAACCACATTATTTTATAGTGGACACATGTACCATTCCAGCGCACTAGTTTCCATTTCCTGCTTCGGCCCTGGAAACGAAATACAAACCTAGCAACCTTTTTGTAGTGAAAAAGGCGCGAAAAAAGTGTTTGGCTGTAAAACTGAAAGAATAAAATGTGCATCTAAGAATGTTTGATATTTTATAGTGGACACATGTACCATTCCAGCGCTCTAGTTTCCATTTCCTGCATCGGCCCTGGAAACGAAATACAAACCTAGCAAGCGTTTTGTAATGAAAACGGCGCGAACAAAATTTTTGGCCATAAAACTGAAATAGTAATATGCGCGTCTTAGAATTTCTGATATTTTATAATGGAAACATGTACCATTCCAACGCACCAGTTGCCTTTTCTATTTCGGCCCTGGCAACGAAATACAAACTCAGCAAACTTTTTGTAGTGAAAGAGGCGCGAAAAAAGTTTTTGGCCATAAAACTGAAATGGTAATATGTGCGTCTAAGAATTTTTGATATTTTATGGCGGACACATGTACCATTTCTGCGCACTAGTTGTCATTTCTTGGCTTGGCCCTGAGAACGAAATACAAACCTAGCAACCTTTTTGTAGTGAAAAAGGCCCGAAAAAAGTTTTTGACCATAAGACGGAAATGGTAATATGTGCGTCTTAGGCTTTTTATTATTTTATAGTGAACGCATTTACCATTCTAGCGCATCAGTTGCCACTTCCTGGTTCAGCCCTAGGGACGAAATACAAACCCAGCAAACTTTTTGTAGTGAAAAATGCGCGAAAAAAGTGTTTGGCTGTAAAACTGAAATAATAACATGTGCGTCTAAGAATTTTTGATATTTTATAGTGGGCACATGTACGATTTCAGCGCACCAGTTATCATTTCTTGGCTCGGCCCTGGGAACGAAATACAAACCTAGCAACCTCTTTGTAGTGAAAAAGGCGCGAAAAAAATTTTTGGCCATAAAACTGAAATGGTAATATGCGCGTCTTAGAATTACTGATATTTTATAGTGGACACATGTACTATTCCAACGCACCAGTTACCTTTTCTATTTCGGCCCTGGCAACGAAATAAAAACTAAGCAAACTTTTTGTAGTGAAAGAGGCGCGAAAAAAGTTTTTGGCCATAAAACTGAAATGGTAATATGTGCGTCTAAAAATTTTTGATATTTTATGGCGGACACATGTACCATTTCTGCGCACCAGTTGTCATTTCTTGGCTCGGCCCTGGGAACGAAATACAAGCGTAGCAAACTTTTTGTAGTGAAACAAGGCGCGAAAAAAGTTTTTGGACATAAAACTGAAATGGTAATATGTGCGTCTTAGAATTTTTAATATTTTATGGTGGACACATGTACCATTCCAACGCACCAGTTGCTTTTTCTATTTCAGCCCTGGGAACGAAATACAAACCCAGCAACCTTTTTGTAGTGAAAAAGGCGCGAAAAAAGTTTTTGGACATAAAACTGAAATGGTAATATGTGCGTCTTAGAATTTTTGATATTTTATGGTGGACACATGTACCATTCCAGCGCACTAAGATTTTTGATATTTTATGGTGGACACATGTACCATTCCAACGCACCAGGTGCCTTTTCTATTTCGGCCCTGGAAACGAAATACAAACTCAGCAACCTCTTTGTAGTGAAAAAGGGGCGAAAAAGTTTTTGGCCATAAAACTGAAATGGTAATATGTGCGTCTAAGAATTTTTGATATTTTATGGTGGACACATGTACCATTCCAGCGCACTAGTTTCCATTTCCTGCTTCGGCCCTGGAAACGAAATACAAACCCAGCAAACTTTTTGTAGTGAAGAAGGCGCGAAAAAAGTTTTTGTCTACAAAACTGAAATAGTAATATGTATGTCTAAGAATTTTTGATATTTTATAAAGGGCACATGTACCATTTCAGCGCACCAGTTGTCATTTCTTGGCTTGGCCCTGGGAACGAAATACAAACCTAGCAAGCTTTTTGTAATGAAAAAGGCGCGAAAAAAATTTTTGGCCATAAAACTGAAATGGTAATATGCGCGTCTAAGAATTTCTGATATTTTATAGTGGACACATGTACCATTCCAACGCACCAGTTACCTTTTCTATTTCGGCCCTGGCAACGAAATAAAA
Organism: Epicampocera succincta; assembly: GCA_932526305.1. Classification (NCBI taxonomy): domain Eukaryota; kingdom Metazoa; phylum Arthropoda; class Insecta; order Diptera; family Tachinidae; genus Epicampocera; species Epicampocera succincta. The sequence goes on from OW052036.1 coordinate 42,912,613, forward strand.
ACTAAGCAAACTTTTTGTAGTGAAAGAGGCGCGAAAAAAGTTTTTGGCCATAAAACTGAAATGGTAATATGTGCGTCTAAAAATTTTTGATATTTTATGGCGGACACATGTACCATTCCAGCGCACTAAGATTTTTGATATTTTATGGTGGACACATGTACCATTCCAACGCACCAGGTGCCTTTTCTATTTCGGCCATGGGAACGAAATACAAACTCAGCAACCTCTTTGTAGTGAAAAAGGCGCGAAAAAGTTTTTGGCCATAAAACTGAAATGGGTATATGTGCGTCTAAGAATTTTTGATATTTTATGGTGGACACATGTACCATTCCAACGCACCAGTTGCCTTTTCTATTTCGGCCCAGGGAACGAAATACAAACCTAGCAAACTTTTTGTAATGAAAAAGGCGCGAAAAAAGTTTCTGGCCATAAAACTGAAATGGTAATATGCGCGTCTTAGAATTTTTGATATTTTATGGTGGACACATGTACCATTCTAACGCACCAGTTGCTTTTTCTATTTCGGCCCTGGGAACGAAATAAAAACTAAGCAAACTTTTTGTAGTGAAAGAGGCGCGAAAAAAGTTTTTGGCCATAAAACTGAAATGGTAAAAAATGCGTCTAAGAATTTTTGATATTTTATGGTGGACACATGTACCATTCCAGCGCACTAGTTTCCATTTCCTGCTTCGGCCCTGGAAACGAAATACAAACCCAGCAAACTTTTTGTAGTGAAGAAGGCGCGAAAAAAGTTTTTGTCTACAAAACTGAAATAGTAATATGTATGTCTAAGAATTTTTGATATTTTATAAAGGGCACATGTACCATTTTAGCGCACCAGTTGTCATTTCTTGGCTTGGCCCTGGGAACGAAATACAAACCTAGCAAGCTTTTTGTAATGAAAAAGGCGCGAAAAAAATTTTTGGCCATAAAACTGAAATGGTAATATGCGCGTCTTAGAATTTCTGATATTTTATAGTGGACACATGTACCATTCCAACGCACCAGTTACCTTTTCTATTTCGGCCCTGGCAACGAAATAAAAACTAAGCAAACTTTTTGTAGTGAAAGAGGCGCGAAAAAAGTTTTTGGCCATAAAACTGAAATGGTAATATGTGCGTCTAAGAATTTTTGATATTTTATGGCGGACACATGTACCATTTCTGCGCACTAGTTGTCATTTCTTGGCTTGGCCCTGAGAACGAAATACAAACCTAGCAACCTTTTTGTAGTGAAAAAGGCCCGAAAAAAGTTTTTGACCATAAGACGGAAATGGTAATATGTGCGTCTTAGGCTTTTTATTATTTTATAGTGAACGCATTTACCATTCTAGCGCATCAGTTGCCACTTCCTGGTTCAGCCCTAGGGACGAAATACAAACCTAGCAACCTCTTTGTAGTGAAAAAGGCGCGAAAAAAGTTTTTGACCATAAAACGGAAATGGTAATATGTGCGTCTAAGAATTTTTGATATTTTATGGTGGACACATGTACCATTCCAGCGCTCTAGTTTCCATTTTCTGCATCGGCCCTGGAAACGAAATACAAACCTAGCAAGCGTTTTGTAATGAAAACGGCGCGAACAAAATTTTTGGCCATAAAACTGAAATAGTAATATGCGCGTCTTAGAATTTCTGATATTTTATAGTTGAAACATGTACCATTCCAACGCACCAGTTGCCTTTTCTATTTCGGCCCTGGCAACGAAATACAAACTCAGCAAACTTTTTGTAGTGAAAGAGGCGCGAAAAAAGTTTTTGGCCATAAAACTGAAATGGTAATATGTGCGTCTAAGAATTTTTGATATTTTATGGCGGACACATGTACCATTCCTGCGCACTAGTTGTCATTTCTTGGCTTGGCCCTGAGAACGAAATACAAACCTAGCAACCTTTTTGTAGTGAAAAAGGCCCGAAAAAAGTTTTTGACCATAAGACGGAAATGGTAATATGCGCGTCTTAGAATTTCTGATATTTTATAGTGGACACATGTACCATTCCAACGCACCAGTTACCTTTTCTATTTCGGCCCTGGCAACGAAATAAAAACTAAGCAAACTTTTTGTAGTGAAAGAGGCGCGAAAAAAGTTTTTGGCCATAAAACTGAAATGGTAATATGTGCGTCTAAGAATTTTTGATATTTTATGGCGGACACATGTACCATTTCTGCGCACTAGTTGTCATTTCTTGGCTTGGCCCTGAGAACGAAATACAAACCTAGCAACCTTTTTGTAGTGAAAAAGGCCCGAAAAAAGTTTTTGACCATAAGACGGAAATGGTAATATGTGCGTCTTAGGCTTTTTATTATTTTATAGTGAACGCATTTACCATTCTAGCGCATCAGTTGCCACTTCCTGGTTCAGCCCTAGGGACGAAATACAAACCTAGCAACCTCTTTGTAGTGAAAAAGGCGCGAAAAAAGTTTTTGACCATAAAACGGAAATGGTAATATGTGCGTCTAAGAATTTTTGATATTTTATGGTGGACACATGTACCATTCCAGCGCTCTAGTTTCCATTTTCTGCATCGGCCCTGGAAACGAAATACAAACCTAGCAAGCGTTTTGTAATGAAAACGGCGCGAACAAAATTTTTGGCCATAAAACTGAAATAGTAATATGCGCGTCTTAGAATTTCTGATATTTTATAGTTGAAACATGTACCATTCCAACGCACCAGTTGCCTTTTCTATTTCGGCCCTGGCAACGAAATACAAACTCAGCAAACTTTTTGTAGTGAAAGAGGCGCGAAAAAAGTTTTTGGCCATAAAACTGAAATGGTAATATGTGCGTCTAAGAATTTTTGATATTTTATGGCGGACACATGTACCATTTCTGCGCACTAGTTGTCATTTCTTGGCTTGGCCCTGAGAACGAAATACAAACCTAGCAACCTTTTTGTAGTGAAAAAGGCCCGAAAAAAGTTTTTGACCATAAGACGGAAATGGTAATATGTGCGTCTTAGGCTTTTTATTATTTTATAGTGAACGCATCTACCATTCTAGCGCATCAGTTGCCACTTCCTGGTTCAGCCCTAGGGACGAAATACAAACCTAGCAACCTCTTTGTAGTGAAAAAGGCGCGAAAAAAGTTTTTGACCATAAAACGGAAATGGTAATATGTGCGTCTAAGAATTTTTGATATTTTATGGTGGACACATGTACCATTCCAACGCACCAGTTGCCTTTTCTATTTCGGCCCTGGCAACGAAATACAAACTCAGCAAACTTTTTGTAGTGAAAGAGGCGCGAAAAAAGTTTTTGACCATAAAACTGAAATGGTAATATGTGCGTCTAAGAATTTTTGATATTTTATGGTGGACACATGTACCATTCCAACGCACCAGTTGCCTTTTCTATTTCGGCCCAGGGAACGAAATACAAACCTAGCAAACTTTTTGTAGTGAAAAAGGCGCGAAAAAAGTTTTTGACCATAAAACGGAAATGGTAATATGTGCGTTTTAGGCTTTTTATTATTTTATAGTGAACGCATTTACCATTCTAGCGCATCAGTTGCCACTTCCTGGTTTGGCCCTAGGGACCAAATACAAACCCAGCAAACTTTTTGTAGTGAAAAATGCGCGAAAAAAGTGTTTGGCTGTAAAACTGAAATAATAACATGTGCGTCTAAGAATTTTTGATATTTTATAGTGGACACATGTATAATTCTAGCGCACGAGTTGCTATTTCCTGGTTCGGCCCTGGGAACGAAATACGAACCTAGCAAACTTTTTGTAGTGAAAAAGGCGCGAAAAAAGTTTTTGGCCATAAAACTGAAATGGTAATATGCGCGTCTAAGAATTTTTATATTTTATGGTGGACACATGTACCATTCCAGCGCACTAAGATTTTTGATATTTTATGGTGGACACATGTACCATTCCAACGCACCAGTTGCTTTTTCTATTTCGGCCCTGGGAACGAAATACAAACCCAGCAACCTTTTTGTAGTGAAAAAGGCGCAAAAAAAGTTTTTGACCATAAAACGGAAATGGTAATATGTGCGTTTTAGGCTTTTTATTATTTTATAGTGGACACATGTACCATTCCAGCGCACTAGTTTCCATTTCCTGCTTCGGCCCTGAAAACGAAATACAAACCTAGCAACCTTTTTGTAGTGAAAAAAGCGCGAAAAAAGTTTTTGACCATAAAACGGAAATAGTAATATGTATGTCTAAGAATTTTTGATATTTTATAAAGGGCACATATACCATTTCTGCGCATCAGTTGTCATTTCTTGGCTCGGCCCTGAGAACGAAATACAAACCTAGCAACCTTTTTGTAGTGAAAAAGGCGCGAAAAAAGTTTTTGACCATAAAACGGAAATGGTAATATGTGCGTTTTAGGCTTTTTATTATTTTATAGTGAACGCATTTACCATTCTAGCGCAAAAGTTGCCACTTCCTGGTTCGGCCCTAGGGACGAAATACAAACCCAGCAAACTTTTTGTAGTGAAAAATGCGCGAAAAAAGTGTTTGGCTGTAAAACTGAAATAATAACATGTGCGTCTAAGAATTTTTGATATTTTATAGTGGACACATGTATAATTCTAGCGCACCAGTTGCTATTTCCTGGTTCGGCCCTGGGAACGAAATACAAACCCAGCAAACTTTTTGTAGTGAAGAAGGCGCGAAAAAAGTTTTTGGCTACAAAACTGAAAAAGTAATATGTGCGTCTAAGAATTTTTGATATTTTATAGTGGGCACATGTACCATTTCAACGCACCAGTTTTCATTTCTTGGCTCGGCCCTGGGAACGAAATACAAACCTAGCAACCTCTTTGTAGTGAAAAAGGCGCGAAAAAAATTTTTGGCCATAAAACTGAAATGGTAATATGCGCGTCTTAGAATTTCTGATATTTTATAGTGGACACATGTACCATTTCTGCGCACCAGTTGTCATTTCTTGGCTCGGCCCTGGGAACGAAATACGAACCTAGCAAACTTTTTGTAGTGAAAAAGGCGCGAAAAAAGTTTTTGGACATAAAACTGAAATGGTAATATGTGCGTCTTAGAATTTTTAATATTTTATGGTGGACACATGTACCATTCCAACGCACCAGTTGCTTTTTCTATTTCAGCCCTGGGAACGAAATACAAACCCAGCAACCTTTTTGTAGTGAAAAAGGCGCGAAAAAAGTTTTTGGACATAAAACTGAAATGGTAATATGTGCGTCTAAGAATTGTTGATATTTTATGGTGGACACATGTACCATTCCAGCGCACTAAGATTTTTGATATTTTATGGTGGACACATGTACCATTCCAACGCACCAGTTACCTTTTCTATTTCGGCCCTGGCAACGAAATAAAAACTAAGCAACCTTTTTGTAGTGAAAAAGGCGCGAAAAAAGTTTTTGGACATAAAACTGAAATGGTAATATGTGCGTCTAAGAATTTTTGATATTTTATGGTGGACACATGTACCATTCCAGCGCACTAAGATTTTTGATATTTTATGGTGGACACATGTACCATTCCAACGCACCAGTTACCTTTTCTATTTCGGCCCTGGCAACGAAATAAAAACTAAGCAAACTTTTTGTAGTGAAAGAGGCGCAAAAAAAGTTTTTGGCCATAAAACTGAAATGGTAATATGTGCGTCTTAGAATTTTTGATATTTTATGGTGGACACATGTACCATTCCAGCGCACTAAGATTTTTGATATTTTATGGTGGACACATGTACCATTCCAACGCACCAGGTGCCTTTTCTATTTCGGCCCTGGAAACGAAATACAAACTCAGCAACCTCTTTGTAGTACAAAAGGGGCGAAAAAGTTTTTGGCCATAAAACTGAAATGGTAATATGTGCGTCTAAGAATTTTTGATATTTTATGGTGGACACATGTACCATTCCAGCGCACTAAGATTTTTGATATTTTATGGTGGACACATGTACCATTCCAACGCACCAGTTACCTTTTCTATTTCGGCCCTGGCAACGAAATAAAAACTAAGCAAACTTTTTGTAGTGAAAGAGGCGCAAAAAAAGTTTTTGGCCATAAAACTGAAATGGTAATATGTGCGTCTAAAAATTTTTGATATTTTATGGCGGACACATGTACCATTTCTGCGCACCAGTTGTCATTTCTTGGCTCGGCCCTGGGAACGAAATACGAACCTAGCAAACTTTTTGTAGTGAAAAAGGCGCGAAAAAAGTTTTTGGACATAAAACTGAAATGGTAATATGTGCGTCTTAGAATTTTTAATATTTTATGGTGGACACATGTACCATTCCAACGCACCAGTTGCTTTTTCTATTTCAGCCCTGGGAACGAAATACAAACCCAGCAACCTTTTTGTAGTGAAAAAGGCGCGAAAAAAGTTTTTGGACATAAAACTGAAATGGTAATATGTGCGTCTTAGAATTTTTGATATTTTATGGTGGACACATGTACCATTCCAGCGCACTAAGATTTTTGATATTTTATGGTGGACACATGTACCATTCCAACGCACCAGGTGCCTTTTCTATTTCGGCCCTGGAAACGAAATACAAACTCAGCAACCTCTTTGTAGTGAAAAAGGGGCGAAAAAGTTTTTGGCCATAAAACTGAAATGGTAATATGTGCGTCTAAGAATTTTTGATATTTTATGGTGGACACATGTACCATTCCAGCGCACTAGTTTCCATTTCCTGCTTCGGCCCTGGAAACGAAATACAAACCTAGCAAACTTTTTGTAATGAAAAAGGCGCGAAAAAAGTTTTTGGCCATAAAACTGAAATGGTAATATGCGCGTCTTAGAATTTTTGATATTTTATGGTGGACACATGTACCATTCCAACGCACCAGTTGCTTTTTCTATTTCGGCCCTGGGAACGAAATACAAACCCAGCAAGCTTTTTGTAGTGAAAAAGGCGCGAAAAAAGTTTTTGACCATAAAACGGAAATGGTAATATGTGCGTTTTAGGCTTTTTATTATTTTATAGTGGACACATGTACCATTCCAGCGCACTAGTTTCCATTTCCTGCTTCGGCACTGGAAACGAAATACAAACCCAGCAAACTTTTTGTAGTGAAGAAGGCGCGAAAAAGAAAGAAACTTGACAAAAACTTTTTTCGCGCCTTCTTCACTACAAAAAGTTTGCTGGGTTTGTATTTCGTTTCCAGTGCCGAAGCAGGAAATGGAAACTAGTGCGCTGGAATGGTACATGTGTTTACTATAAAATAATAAAAAGCCTAAAACGCACATATTACCATTTCCGTTTTATGGTCAAAAACTTTTTTCGCGCCTTTTTCACTACAAAAAGCTTGCTGGGTTTGTATTTCGTTCCCAGGGCCGAAATAGAAAAAGCAACTGGTGCGTTGGAATGGTACATGTGTCCACCATAAAATATCAAAAATTCTAAGACGCGCATATTACCATTTCAGTTTTATGGCCAAAAACTTTTTTCGCGCCTTTTTCATTACAAAAAGTTTGCTAGGTTTGTATTTCGTTCCCTGGGCCGAAATAGAAAAGGCAACTGGTGCGTTGGAATGGTACATGTGTCCACCATAAAATATCAAAAATTCTTAGACGCACATATTACCATTTCAGTTTTATGGCCAAAAACTTTTTCGCGCCTTTTTCACTACAAAGAGGTTGCTGAGTTTGTATTTCGTTTCCAGGGCCGAAATAGAAAAGGCACCTGGTGCGTTGGAATTTTACATGTGTCCACCATAAAATATCAAAAATCTTAGTGCGCTGGAATGGTACATGTGTCCACCATAAAATATCAAAAATTCTTAGACGCACATATACCCATTTCAGTTTTATGGCATAAAACTTTTTCGCGCCTTTTTCACTACATAAAGGTTGCTGGGTTTGTATTTCGTTCCCAGGGCCGAAATAGAAAAAGCAACTGGTGCGTTAGAATGGTACATGTGTCCACCATAAAATATCAAAAATTCTAAGACGCGCATATTACCATTTCAGTTTTATGGCCAGCAACTTTTTTCGCGCCTTTTTCATTACAAAAAGTTTGCTAGGTTTGTATTTCGTTCCCAGGGCCGAAATAGAAAAAGCAACTGGTGCGTTAGAATGGTACATGTGTCCACCATAAAATATCAAAAATTCTAAGACGCGCGTATTACCATTTCAGTTTTATGGCCAGAAACTTTTTTCGCGCCTTTTTCATTACAAAAAGTTTGCTAGGTTTGTATTTCGTTCCCTGGGCCGAAATAGAAAAGGCAACTGGTGCGTTGGAATGGTACATGTGTCCACCATAAAATATCAAAAATTCTTAGACGCACATATACCCATTTCAGTTTTATGGCCAAAAACTTTTTCGCGCCTTTTTCACTACAAAGAGGTTGCTGAGTTTGTATTTCGTTCCCATGGCCGAAATAGAAAAGGCACCTGGTGCGTTGGAATGGTACATGTGTCCACCATAAAATATCAAAAATCTTAGGGCGCTGGAATGGTACATGTGTCCGCCATAAAATATCAAAAATTTTTAGACGCACATATTACCATTTCAGTTTTATGGCCAAAAACTTTTTTCGCGCCTCTTTCACTACAAAAAGTTTGCTTAGTTTTTATTTCGTTGCCAGGGCCGCAATAGAAAAGGTAACTGGTGCGTTGGAATGGTACATGTGTCCACTATAAAATATCAGAAATTCTAAGACGCGCATATTACCATTTCAGTTTTATGGCCAAAAATTTTTTTCGCGCCTTTTTCATTACAAAAAGCTTGCTAGGTTTGTATTTCGTTCCCAGGGCCAAGCCAAGAAATGACAACTGGTGCGCTGAAATGGTACATGTGCCCTTTATAAAATATCAAAAATTCTTAGACATACATATTACTATTTCAGTTTTGTAGACAAAAACTTTTTTCGCGCCTTCTTCACTACAAAAAGTTTGCTGGGTTTGTATTTCGTTTCCAGGGCCGAAGCAGGAAATGGAAACTAGTGCGCTGGAATGGCACATGTGTCCACCATAAAATATCAAAAATTCTTAGACGCACATATTACCATTTCAGTTTTATGGCCAAAAACTTTTTCGCCCCTTTTTCACTACAAAGAGGTTGCTGAGTTTGTATTTCGTTTCCAGGGCCGAAATAGAAAAGGCACCTGGTGCGTTGGAATGGTACATGTGTCCACCATAAAATGTCAAAAATCTTAGTGCGCTGGAATGGTACATGTGTCCACCATAAAATATCAAAAATTCTAAGACGCACATATTACCATTTCAGTTTTATGTCCAAAAACTTTTTTCGCGCCTTTTTCACTACAAAAAGGTTGCTGGGTTTGTATTTCGTTCCCAGGGCTGAAATAGAAAAAGCAACTGGTGCGTTGGAATGGTACATGTGTCCACCATAAAATATTAAAAATTCTAAGACGCACATATTACCATTTCAGTTTTATGTCCAAAAACTTTTTTCGCGCCTTTTTCACTACAAAAAGTTTGCTAGGTTCGTATTTCGTTCCCAGGGCCGAGCCAAGAAATGACAACTGGTGCGCAGAAATGGTACATGTGTCAACCATAAAATATCAAAAATTTTTAGACGCACATATTACCATTTCAGTTTTATGGCCAAAAACTTTTTTCGCGCCTCTTTCACTACAAAAAGTTTGCTTAGTTTTTATTTCGTTGCCAGGGCCGAAATAGAAAAGGTAACTGGTGCGTTGGAATAGTACATGTGTCCACTATAAAATATCAGAAATTCTAAGACGCGCATATTACCATTTCAGTTTTATGGCCAAAAATTTTTTTCGCGCCTTTTTCACTACAAAGAGGTTGCTAGGTTTGTATTTCGTTCCCAGGGCCGAGCCAAGAAATGAAAACTGGTGCGTTGAAATGGTACATGTGCCCACTATAAAATATCAAAAATTCTTAGACGCACATATTACTTTTTCAGTTTTGTAGCCAAAAACTTTTTTCGCGCCTTCTTCACTACAAAAAGTTTGCTGGGTTTGTATTTCGTTCCCAGGGCCGAACCAGGAAATAGCAACTGGTGCGCTAGAATTATACATGTGTCCACTATAAAATATCAAAAATTCTTAGACGCACATTTTATTATTTCAGTTTTACAGCCAAACACTTTTTTCGCGCATTTTTCACTACAAAAAGTTTGCTGGGTTTGTATTTCGTCCATAGGGCCGAACCAGGAAGTGGCAACTTTTGCGCTAGAATGGTAAATGCGTTCACTATAAAATAATAAAAAGCCTAAAACGCACATATTACCATTTCCGTTTTATGGTCAAAAACTTTTTTCGCGCCTTTTTCACTACAAAAAGGTTGCTAGGTTTGTATTTCGTTCTCAGGGCCGAGCCAAGAAATGACAACTGATGCTCAGAAATGGTATATGTGCCCTTTATAAAATATCAAAAATTCTTAGACGTACATATTACTATTTCCGTTTTATGGTCAAAAACTTTTTTCGCGCTTTTTTCACTACAAAAAGGTTGCTAGGTTTGTATTTCGTTTTCAGGGCCGAAGCAGGAAATGGAAACTAGTGCGCTGGAATGGTACATGTGTCCACTATAAAATAATAAAAAGCCTAAAACGCACATATTACCATATCCGTTTTATGGTCAAAAACTTTTTTTGCGCCTTTTTCACTACAAAAAGGTTGCTGGGTTTGTATTTCGTTCCCAGGGCCGAAATAGAAAAAGCAACTGGTGCGTTGGAATGGTACATGTGTCCACCATAAAATATCAAAAATCTTAGTGCGCTGGAATGGTACATGTGTCCACCATAAAATATAAAAATTCTTAGACGCGCATATTACCATTTCAGTTTTATGGCCAAAAACTTTTTTCGCGCCTTTTTCACTACAAAAAGTTTGCTAGGTTCGTATTTCGTTCCCAGGGCCGAACCAGGAAATAGCAACTAGTGCGCTAGAATTATACATGTGTCCACTATAAAATATCAAAAATTCTTAGACGCACATGTTATTATTTCAGTTTTACAGCCAAACACTTTTTTCGCGCATTTTTCACTACAAAAAGTTTGCTGGGTTTGTATTTGGTCCCTAGGGCCGAACCAGGAAGTGGCAACTGATGCGCTAGAATGGTAAATGCGTTCACTATAAAATAATAAAAAGCCTAAAACGCACATATTACCATTTCCGTTTTATGGTCAAAAACTTTTTTCGCGCCTTTTTCACTACAAAAAGTTTGCTAGGTTTGTATTTCGTTCCCTGGGCCGAAATAGAAAAGGCAACTGGTGCGTTGGAATGGTACATGTGTCCACCATAAAATATCAAAAATTCTTAGACGCACATATTACCATTTCAGTTTTATGGTCAAAAACTTTTTTCGCGCCTCTTTCACTACAAAAAGTTTGCTGAGTTTGTATTTCGTTGCCAGGGCCGAAATAGAAAAGGCAACTGGTGCGTTGGAATGGTACATGTGTCCACCATAAAATATCAAAAATTCTTAGACGCACATATTACCATTTCCGTTTTATGGTCAAAAACTTTTTTCGCGCCTTTTTCACTACAAAGAGGTTGCTAGGTTTGTATTTCGTCCCTAGGGCTGAACCAGGAAGTGGCAACTGATGCGCTAGAATGGTAAATGCGTTCACTATAAAATAATAAAAAGCCTAAGACGCACATATTACCATTTCCGTCTTATGGTCAAAAATTTTTTTCGCGCCTTTTTCATTACAAAAAGCTTGCTAGGTTTGTATTTCGTTCCCAGGGCCAAGCCAAGAAATGACAACTGGTGCGCTGAAATGGTACATGTGCCCTTTATAAAATATCAAAAATTCTTAGACATACATATTACTATTTCAGTTTTGTAGACAAAAACTTTTTTCGCGCCTTCTTCACTACAAAAAGTTTGCTGGGTTTGTATTTCGTTTCCAGGGCCGAAGCAGGAAATGGAAACTAGTGCGCTGGAATGGTACATGTGTCCACCATAAAATATCAAAAATTCTTAGACGCACATATTACCATTTCAGTTTTATGGCCAAAAACTTTTTCGCCCCTTTTTCACTACAAAGAGGTTGCTGAGTTTGTATTTCGTTTCCAGGGCCGAAATAGAAAAGGCACCTGGTGCGTTGGAATGGTACATGTGTCCACCATAAAATATCAAAAATCTTAGTGCGCTGGAATGGTACATGTGTCCACCATAAAATATCAAAAATTCTAAGACGCACATATTACCATTTCAGTTTTATGTCCAAAAACTTTTTTCGCGCCTTTTTCACTACAAAAAGGTTGCTGGGTTTGTATTTCGTTCCCAGGGCTGAAATAGAAAAAGCAACTGGTGCGTTGGAATGGTACATGTGTCCACCATAAAATATTAAAAATTCTAAGACGCACATATTACCATTTCAGTTTTATGTCCAAAAACTTTTTTCGCGCCTTTTTCACTACAAAAAGTTTGCTAGGTTCGTATTTCGTTCCCAGGGCCGAGCCAAGAAATGACAACTGGTGCGCAGAAATGGTACATGTGTCCGCCATAAAATATCAAAAATTTTTAGACGCACATATTACCATTTCAGTTTTATGGCCAAAAACTTTTTTCGCGCCTCTTTCACTACAAAAAGTTTGCTTAGTTTTTATTTCGTTGCCAGGGCCGAAATAGAAAAGGTAACTGGTGCGTTGGAATAGTACATGTGTCCACTATAAAATATCAGAAATTCTAAGACGCGCATATTACCATTTCAGTTTTATGGCCAAAAATTTTTTTCGCGCCTTTTTCACTACAAAGAGGTTGCTAGGTTTGTATTTCGTTCCCAGGGCCGAGCCAAGAAATGACAACTGGTGCGCTGAAATCGTACATGTGCCCACTATAAAATATCAAAAATTCTTAGACGCACATGTTATTATTTCAGTTTTACAGCCAAACACTTTTTTCGCGCATTTTTCACTACAAAAAGTTTGCTGGGTTTGTATTTCGTCCCTAGGGCTGAACCAGGAAGTGGCAACTGATGCGCTAGAATGGTAAATGCGTTCACTATAAAATAATAAAAAGCCTAAGACGCACATATTACCATTTCCGTCTTATGGTCAAAAACTTTTTTCGGGCCTTTTTCACTACAAAAAGGTTGCTAGGTTTGTATTTCGTTCTCAGGGCCAAGCCAAGAAATGACAACTAGTGCGCAGAAATGGTACATGTGTCCGCCATAAAATATCAAAAATTCTTAGACGCACATATTACCATTTCAGTTTTATGGCCAAAAACTTTTTTCGCGCCTCTTTCACTACAAAAAGTTTGCTGAGTTTGTATTTCGTTGCCAGGGCCGAAATAGAAAAGGCAACTGGTGCGTTGGAATGGTACATGTTTCCACTATAAAATATCAGAAATTCTAAGACGCGCATATTACTATTTCAGTTTTATGGCCAAAAATTTTGTTCGGGCCGTTTTCATTACAAAACGCTTGCTAGGTTTGTATTTCGTTTCCAGGGCCGATGCAGGAAATGGAAACTAGAGCGCTGGAATGGTACATGTGTCCACTATAAAATATAAAAAATTCTTAGATGCACATTTTATTCTTTCAGTTTTACAGCCAAACACTTTTTTCGCGCCTTTTTCACTACAAAAAGGTTGCTAGGTTTGTATTTCGTTTCCAGGGCCGAAGCAGGAAATGGAAACTAGTGCGCTGGAATGGTACATGTGTCCACTATAAAATAATGTGGTTCAACGCCGAAGCCAACAATAAAAGACCCGACACAATCTGTGGTTATAATCAAAAACTGTATCGCTTTATTATTTCTATTCTTATTTATACATGTATATTCCAGTATAATTATACATTACAGTATTGCTAATAAAGTAGTAAATATAAAATATTACTAGGGTTGTATTTAAAAGTAATTTATATTAAGACATAAAGGAGTTGCCATTACACCTCCTTTCCGGGGGAAAAATGTTGAATCAAAGCAGTTGATCAGGCTGTTTTGATTTAACATTTTTCAAAAAACCAATAAATATATGTACATAAATAGTATCAATAATATTTTTCTGTATTTTCTGTATTATGTGTACTTTTTTTTTTTTTTTTTTTTTTTTTTTATTTTATTTAGATAATCGTACAATAGTTAATATTTTACATAGAATTCATTTGGCCTCTGCGCCTTAAAGGCATTTTAGAGGCAAGTTGGCAACTGTTTGAACTTGACGTACAATTATAATAATCTAATAGTAAAACAATTATAATCTAATAAAAATAAACAATTACATTAGTTATTCTTAAATTACATTAGTTATTCTCGATGAAATGAATATATATACAATATTTTAAAGGAGCGTTTCTATTGAATTATTCAAAAATTCTTTGCATAATCTTTTGAATGCTGAAATACTCTCTACATGGAAATGGAATTGTATGTTCCCCTATATTGTGAAGACTTTTAAAAATAAACAAAAGGACCTGATACATGTATAAGCCATTAATTGGCAAAATATTTACACATATATCTTTATATAGCGACAGTGTTGAAAAAGTTCCTGGCAATTTATAAATAATTTTTAACGCTTTGTTTTGACAACGTTGCAAAGATTTTAACGAAGTATTGTTTTTATTGAAAGCATAAACACAAACTAAGTAATTTAAATGCGATTCAATTAGTGCATTGTAAATCATAAGTTTTGATCTTTCGGATAATTTATTTTTAAATTTATATAAAATACCAATGGCAGGCGCTATTTGCTTCATAACATTGTTGATATGACAATCCCAAGATAAGTTGTTTTGTAATGTAATGCCTAAATATTTAACTGAATTTGATTCATAAATGGGGTTGCCATCAATGTAAGCAAAAAAATTATTATTTGAATTTACTGCACGAGGTCTAAATCTAACTAACGTTGTCTTTTCAGAATTTAATAATAATCGATTCAAGCGAGCAAATTCCATTAGTAAAGCAGCATCTCTTTCGATATGTGTTTTCAAAACTAAATCGAATTTATAAGGATAGAAAAAACATATGTCATCAGCAAACATAAATAATTGACCCGTTAGATCAAGATTCATTAAATCATTTAAATAAATTGAAAAAAGTAAAGGGCCTAAGCCACTTCCCTGTGGAACGCCGTATACAACATTCCCAATAAAACTTTTAGATTGATTTATTTGCACAAACTGTTTCCTGTTTATGAAATAGTTTTCAAATAACGTAAGCTCACGACCTTGAAGACCATAATATTTTAACTTTTTTATTACTATTTGATGATCTACAAGATCAAACGCTTTAGAAAAGTCAAAGAATATTCCAGCAACTCCACTGAAACCATCATCTAGACCTTTACAAGCATATCTTACTACGTTTACAACAGCATCTTGAGTACTGACACCTTTTCTAAAACCGAATTGATACTTGTACAGCATACTATTCTCCTCCAAGTATGTCAAAAGCTTGTCGTATAGAATTTTTTCAAAAATTTTATCAATAGTTGATAGAATGGCAATAGGTCTGTATTTGTCCACGGTGGACGCAGAGATTGTTTTTGGGATGGGGACTATTTTATGAATTTTTAAAATGTCAGGATATTCTGAGGTATTAATAATTTTATTATATATATCAACTAAAATAGGTGAAAGTATTATAAGACATTCTTTCACAAATTTTATGGATATATTATCAAATCCGGGTGTTTTATTTGATTCCATATTAAAAACAACGTTACTAACATCGTTTTCATTTATCTCATTTAAGATGAAGCGATGACGTGAAGCATTAAGCGTCCTCAGCGAGTTAATTGAGTCACTTGGCAAAATATTAACTTTTTGTTTAAGTTCTTTTACAACTGAAATGAAATAATTGTTTAATAAATTTGCTTTAGTCTGATTATCAGATATATTTTCACCGCGCAGGTCATTAAGTTTGACAACATTTTCTTTCGTTCTACCTAATGTGTTATTTATAAATTTCCAACATTTTTTAGTATCATTTCCTATTTTACTTAAATTTTCCACGTAGTAGTTATCTTTACATTTTTTAACTGCTGATTTTATCACTTTACTTATTCTTTTCAAATCAGCATCATATTTTTCTCTATTTTTTGATCTACGCCTTTTCTTTAATAATTTGTTTTTATATAGAATTAACCCTTGAAGATTATTGTTTATCCATGGGGTTATTTCAAAATTTAACGGCTTATTAAGATTTGTTGTTTTGGTAGAGTGATTAACAGCTGATTCAACTGTAGCTATAAGAGAGCTTGTCAATACTGAAACATTAGTTGATAAGAAATCAGTTGGCAGTGTTCTTTGTAAATATTCGTTAGCCTTTCTATAGTCACAATAAGTCTTAGAAATTACGATATTATCTTTACATCTGAAATTACTTTTCAATTTACAAGATAAAATATTATGATCGGAAAGGTCGCATTCCACTGAATCAACGATAGGCGTAACGGGTAAATTACTAAATATATGATCTGTACAAGTTTTACTTTCAGGTCTTGTAATTAAGGTATGGGCATTGTTACAATCATAATTTTGAAAAATAGAATTTAATTCAATGCTCGAACCACTTTTTAAGAGATCTATATTCGAGTCACCTACTATTATTAATGGATTTTGAGCTAATTCATATAATAAACTGTCAAGAAACTCAAAAAACCCTGGTTCGTTACACTTTTGGGAACGATAGTAAGAAATCATTTGTAAAGGCTTTGAATTAATTTTGAAATTAAGCAAAGTTATAGCTAAAATTTCAACAAAATTTTCACTTTTACAAATTTTAACAGTAAAATCAATTTCTTTGTTTATATATATTGATGTACCACCGTATCCATCTTCCCTACAACAATGTATAAAATTAAATCCGGGGATTGTATATATTTGAGTTAAGTCATTTTTAAACCAAGTTTCTTGTAGAGCTATTATATCGGGAAGTTTTGAAAATTGAGATAAGATCGATTTAAAATTGTTGAACTTGTCAATAGACGAGACGCTCCTTATGTTGAAACTGATGATATTTAGGTAATTAAAATTCAAGCAATTAATATGTTTTTTAAAGTTTGAAAAATTATTGAAATATTGATTATTTGACATTGAAAAAAAATAAAAATTTTAATTTTAACTATAAAGTTGTTTACATAAAACATAATAAAAAATTTTAAGAAGGAGACATGTATGAAGCACCATCTTCGCCATCGGCATCACTAGAAACATCAGCTGTAACTTGACTCGGATGAATTAGAGATCTTCTACCATACTGTTTGTTAGTTGTTACATTTAAGAGCATTTTGTCAACTTCATCCTCATCAGTAATTAGTTGTTGGTTAGATGTGTCACTTTTCTTAGCAAAAACTCTTCCATTCTTTATAAAAACATATTGGTAACCTACTGATTTTAACGATTTTGCATAATTGTAAAGGTACATAGTTTCTTTGCTATTAAAATTGTTTATAAAAATCTTTTTCGTATCTTCATTCTCTCTGAGTTTGGTTTTAGAAGACATGAATTTGTCCTTATGTATTTTAGAAGTAAACTTCACTACAACAGTTTTGTTATCATTGTTTCTATTTTTATTTTTCAAAAAGTAAGCATCTTCAACAATATTGTTTTCCATTTTTACACCAATATTTTCAGAGATTTTAGCAACCGCTTCAAAAGCGCTCATTTTTTCGTCTGATACTTTTACACCACTAATAATGCAATCATTTTTTAGTCTATGTTCATTTAAAATTTTAACAGAAAATTTTAACGATTTTATTTCAGTTTTTAATTTTTTGTTTTCCTTTTCAATTTCATTAATCTTTCTTTTGTTTTCTGCCACATCTTTAAACACCTGATCGAATTTTGCTGACATGAAGTTAATAGATTCAGTCAACTCATCTAGTTTTTCGAGTTTGTTTAACTTTTTTAGTTCTGTTTTTATTGTATTTAATTCTTGTCTTATGTTATTGTTTTCATCTTTACACAAATGACAATTGAAAGGTTCTTTTTTGTTTTTTACAAGTCTCTCAAATTCTCTTCTGCTTAAGCCAGAACATTGAGAGTGGTAGGTTTTTTTACACTTGTCGCATTGTATGAAATTGACACTCTCTTCTTTTATTTCATTTTTACATTGTTCGCAAAATATTTTATTGATTGCGATACTGCGGCGAGTTATTTGTATAGACATATTTTATTATATTCGAACTCCTATTGATTTGCTTTGTTTATTTATCAGCTTGTTTTCTTTTATTATAACCTTTATATCACAAATTTTTTTAAAAATATTAAATAGGAATTAGGAGAGCACAAAGAATACGTTTAGTCGCTACAAGTGATGCCAACTTTTTCTTATATATGTGTTACTTATTTTCTTTAATTTCATACCTATGTGAATAAATCAATAAAATATTTTATGTATTTTATAATGTTTGGACAATCATATTATTGAAACAAAACGTTTTTATTAAAATTAAACTATTAATTTACCTTCTTTTCTTATTTGTTTTTTTTTTTCTTCTTTATATTTCTTTTTATTCAATAACCAAATTCTGTTTTTGAATTTAAGAATTTAAGAAAAATTAATAAAATTAAGTATTTATCATATATTTTGGTTTTTGCGAAATAGTTCAGCTTTTTCTTAATCTGTTTTTGTGCACAGTTTTTGCTTTTTTTGATTTTTCATTGTATAAAGTTACATTTACTCCATCTATCTTTTTTATAATATACGGACCATCATAAATGTGTTTAAATTTGTCGTAGGGTTCTTTTTTAATAAACACGTAATCATTAATGCTAAAGTTGCTTGGTTTAGTGGAAACATCATAAATTTGTTTGTTTCTGGCTTTGTGTTTTTCAATTAGTTGCTTTGTCAAAATATGTGACTTTTGCAATCTAAATTTAACTTCTTTTATATAGTTATCTACGTTGTAAATGGGATCTATTTTGTTAAGATTCAAATCTTTTGGCATATTTGCTTCTTTGCCGAAAATCAGTTCATATGGTGTATATTTATTATCGAATGTGGAGCTAGTCGTTGTGTTGTGAAAGAAAGTGAAATATTTAAGGTAGACGTCCCAGTCGGTTATATTTTCATTTATATACGCTCTTATGTACTCGTTGAAAACACGGTGATTCCTTTCAACTGTCCCTACTGATTGGTGATGGTAAGGTGTTGAAAAGTTTTGGTCGATTTCTAAAAGTTTGCATAGCTCGGATAATATTTCATTCTTGAATTCTGTCCCAAGATCAGTTTTAATAGATATAATTTTCCCGTAGACTAAAATAAAGTTTTCAAATATTGCCTGTGCCACGGTTTTTGCACTTTTGTCTGGTATAGACACAGTCACAAGATATTTTGTGAAATCGCATATTAGTGTAACAGCGTACCTATTTCCATTGTTCGATGTTGGCAAAGGACCGATTGTGTCTATCACTACAATATCAAATGGTTTTATAGGAGTAGGTGTTAATACAAGGTTTTCCTTATTTCCTTTCCTCACTTTATTCAGATTGCATTCACTACATTGTTTTATAAATAACGCTATATCCCTAGTCATTCCTTTCCAATAGTACTTCGTCTTAAGTTTGGCATAAAGTCTTTTTCTTCCACAATGTCCGCCCATCAAGGGATCATTATGATAAATTTCTAACAGCTTTTGCCGTTTATCTTTGTCAAACACTACTTCTATGGGTTCTACTAACATAATTTGAAGAGTTTTTAGAACTCTGTTACCATGGATTTTCAAGTCTTGTATACTGTAAGCAGTAAAAAAAGAATCGTCTTTTGCCCATTCTATGCAATAAACGTTATTATTGTTTGCTTCTTTCTCAAGCATCAAAAGCATTTCATCGTAATTCAATGTTTCGTTAACAATTTTTACGTTTATAAGAAATATAAATTTGAATCTGTTGTAAATTTTTAATTTTATGTTAGTTAATTTAGAGTTTTCGAAATAAAGGCTTGACTTAATTTTCGAAACTTTTTTGCTGAAATTTCGGGAAAATTTATCATAAACTTGTAGTTTTATATTTTCGTGAGTTTTCGCATTCGGTTCATTTTTATCATTTTGTTTAGACATTGCTCGGGTTATTGCGAGAATCGTTTCGTTGTGGGAATTATTCTTCAAATCTTCAACATTAATTCGAGATAATGCGTCGGCACCAACATTATCTTTCCCTTTAATATGCTCTATTGAAAAATTGTATTCTGATAATTTAAGACGAATTTCTGTAAGTTTTGATGAAGGATTCTTCATATTGAATAAATATATTAACGGTCTATGGTCAGTTCGCACAACGAATTTTGTACCGTAAACATAAGGTCGGAATTGGTTTATGGCAAAATAAATTGCAATAAGTTCTTGTTCTATTGTTGGTTTCTTTTGTTCGGTTTTGCTGAAAGCTTTCGATGCATACTGCACTGGTAAGTCATGTCCCTTATGATTTTGGCTTAAAAATGCTCCACAACCAATTTTCGACGCATCTACTGTAATCGTGAACTGTTTAGAAAGGCGAAAAAGGCGCGAAAAAAGTTTTTGGCCATAAAACTTAAATGGTAATATGTGCGTTTTAGGCTTTTTAATCTTTTATAGTGGACACATGTACCATTCCAGCGCACCAGTTGCCACTTTCTGTTTCGGCCCTAGGGACGAAATACAAACCCAGCAAACTTTTTGTAGTGAAAAATGCGCGAAAAAAGTGTTTGGCTGTAAAACTAAAATAATAACATGTGCGTCTAAAAATGTTTGATATTTTATAGTGGACACATGTACCATTTCAGCGCACCAGTTGGCACTTCCTGGATCAGCCCTGGGAACAAAATATACACCCAGCAAAATTTTTATAGGTAAAAAGGCGCGAAAAAAGTTTTTGGCCATAAAACTGAAATGTGCGTTTTAGGCTTTTTAAGATTTTAGAGTGAACACCTTTACCATTCCAGCGCACGAGTTGCAACTTACTGGTTCGGCCCTAGGGACGAAATACAAACCCAGCAAACTTTTTATAGGTAAAAAGGCGCGAAAAAAGTTTTCGCCATAAAACTGAAATGGTAATATGTGCGTTTTAAGCTTTTTAATATTTTATAGTGGACACATGTACCATTCCAGCGCACCAGTTGTTATTTCCTGGTTCGGCCCTAGGGACGAAATACAAACCCAGCAAACTTTTTGTAGTGAAAAAGGCGCGAAAAAAGTTTTTGGCTATAAAACTGAAATGGTAATATGTGCGTTTTAGGCTTTTTATTATTTTATAGTGAACGCATTTACCATTCCAACGCACCAGTTGCCTTTTCTATTTCGGCCCTGGGAACGAAATACAAACCCAGCAACCTTTTTGTAGTGAAAAAGGCGCGAAAAAAGTTTTTGGCCATAAAACTGAAATGGTAACATGCGCGTCTTAGAATTTCTGATATTTTATAGAGGACACATGTACCATTCCAACGCACCAGTTGCCTTTTCTATTTCGGCCCTGGGAACGAAATACAAACCCAGCAACCTTTTTGTACTGAAAAAGGCGCGAAAAAAGTTTTTGACCATAAAACTGAAATGGTAATATGTGCGTTTTAGTCTTTTTATTATTTTATATTGAACGCATTTACCATTCCAACGCACCAGTTGCTTTTTCTATTTCGGCCCTGGGAACGAAATACAAACCCAGCAACCTTTTTGTAGTGAAAAAGGCGCGAAAAAAGTTTTTGACCATAAAACTGAAATGGTAACATGCGCGTCTTAGAATTTCTGATATTTTATAGAGGACACATGTACCATTCCAACGCACCAGTTGCCTTTTCTATTTCGGCCCTGGGAACGAAATACAAACCCAGCAACCTTTTTGTACTGAAAAAGGCGCGAAAAAAGTTTTTGACCATAAAACTGAAATGGTAATATGTGCGTTTTAGTCTTTTTATTATTTTATATTGAACGCATTTACCATTCCAACGCACCAGTTGCTTTTTCTATTTCGGCCCTGGGAACGAAATACAAACCCAGCAACCTTTTTGTAGTGAAAAAGGCGCGAAAAAAGTTTTTGACCATAAAACTGAAATGGTAATATGTGCGTTTTAGGCTTTTTAATATTTTATAGTGAACGCATTTACCATTCCAACGCACCAGTTGCCTTTTCTATTTCGGCCCTGGGAACGAAATACAAACCCAGCAACCTTTTTGTAGTGAAAAAGGCGCGAAAAAAGTTTTTGACCATAAAACTGAAATGGTAATATGTGCGTTTTAGGCTTTTTATTATTTTATAGTGAACGCATTTACCATTCCAACGCACCAGTTGCCTTTTCTATTTCGGCCCTGGGAACGAAATACAAACCCAGCAACCTTTTTGTAGTGAAAAAGGCGCGAAAAAAGTTTTTGACCATAAAACTGAAATGGTAATATGTGCGTTTTAGTCTTTTTATTATTTTATATTGAACGCATTTACCATTCCAACGCACCAGTTGCTTTTTCTATTTCGGCCCTGGGAACGAAATACAAACCCAGCAACCTTTTTGCACTGAAAAAGGCGCGAAAAAAGTTTTTGACCATAAAACTGAAATGGTAATATGTGCGTTTTAGGCTTTTTAATATTTTATAGTGAACGCATTTACCATTCCAACACACCAGTTGCCTTTTCTATTTCGGCCCTGGGAACGAAATACAAACCCAGCAACCTTTTTGTAGTGAAAAAGGCGCGAAAAAAGTTTTTGACCATAAAACTGAAATGGTAATATGTGCGGTTTAGGCTTTTTATTATTTTATAGTGAACGCATTTACCATTCCAGCGCACCAGTTGCCACTTCCTGTTTCGGCCCTAGGGACGAAATACAAACCCAGCAAACTTTTTGTAGTGAAAAAGGCGCGAAAAAAGTGTTTGGCTGTAAAACTGAAATAATAACATGTGCGTCTAAAAATTTTTGATATTTTATAGTGGACACATGTACCATTTCAGCGCACTAAGATTTTTGATATTTTTTGGTGGACACATGTACCATTCCAACGCACCAGTTGCCTTTTCTATTTCGGCCCTAGGAACGAAATACAAACTCAGCAACCTCTTTGTAGTGAAAAAGGCGCGAAAAAGTTTTTGGCCATAAAACTGAAAAGGTAATATGTGCGTCTAAGAATTTTTGATATTTTATGGTGGGCATATGTACCATTCCAACGCACCAGTTGCCTTTTCTATTTCGGCCCTGGGAACGAAATACAAACTCAGCAACCTCTTTGTAGTGAAAAAGGCGCGAAAAAAGTTTTTGGCCATAAAACTGAAATGGTAATATGCGCGTCTAAGAATTTTTGATATTTTATGGTGGACACATGTACCATTTCAGCGCACCAGTTGTTATTTCTTGGCTCGGCTCTGGGAACGAAATACAAACCTAGCAAAACTTTTTGTAGTAAAAAATGCGCGAAAAAAGTTTTTGGCTGTAAAACTGAAATAATAACATGCGCGTCTAAGAATTTTTGATATTTTATGGTGGACACATGTACCATTTCAGCGCACCAGTTGTTATTTCTTGGCTCGGCTCTGGGAACGAAATACAAACCTAGCAAAACTTTTTGTAGTAAAAAATGCGCGAAAAAAGTTTTTGGCTGTAAAACTGAATTAATAACATGCGCGTCTAAGAATTTTTGATATTTTATGGTGGACACATGTACCATTTCAGCGCACCAGTTGTTATTTCTTGGCTCGGCTCTGGGAACGAAATACAAACCTAGCAAAACTTTTTGTAGTAAAAAATGCGCGAAAAAAGTTTTTGGCTGTAAAACTGAAATAATAACATGCGCGTCTAAGAATTTTTGATATTTTATGGTGGACACATGTAACATTCCAGCGCACTAGTTTCCACATCCTGGTTCGGCCCTGGGAACGAAATACAAACCCAGCAACCTTTTTGTAGTGAAAAAGGCGCGAAAAAAGTTTTTGGCCATAAAACTTAAATGGTAATATGTGCGTTTTAGGCTTTTTAATCTTTTATAGTGGACACATGTACCATTCCAGCGCACCAGTTGCCACTTTCTGTTTCGGCCCTAGGGACGAAATACAAACCCAGCAAACTTTTTGTAGTGAAAAATGCGCGAAAAAAGTGTTTGGCTGTAAAACTAAAATAATAACATGTGCGTCTAAAAATGTTTGATATTTTATAGTGGACACATGTACCATTTCAGCGCACCAGTTGTAATTTCTTGGCTCGGTGCTGGGG
The DNA here is from genome assembly GCA_932526305.1 of Epicampocera succincta. NCBI lineage: Eukaryota > Metazoa > Arthropoda > Insecta > Diptera > Tachinidae > Epicampocera > Epicampocera succincta. The sequence continues at coordinate 42,936,616 of OW052036.1, forward strand.
ACGAAATACAAACCAGGAATCTTTTTGTAGTGAAAAAAGTGCGAAAAAAGTGTTTAGCCATAAAATTGAAATGGTAATATGTGCGTCAAAAGATTTTTGATATTTTATAGTGGACACATGTACCATTTCAGCGCACCAGTTGGCACTTCCTGGATCAGCCCTGGGAACAAAATATACACCCAGCAAAATTTTTATAGGTAAAAAGGCGCGAAAAAAGTTTTTGGCCATAAAACTGAAATGTGCGTTTTAGGCTTTTTAAGATTTTAGAGTGAACACCTTTACCATTCCAGCGCACGAGTTGCAACTTACTGGTTCGGCCCTAGGGACGAAATACAAACCCAGCAAACTTTTTATAGGTAAAAAGGCGCGAAAAAAGTTTTCGCCATAAAACTGAAATGGTAATATGTGCGTTTTAAGCTTTTTAATATTTTATAGTGGACACATGTACCATTCCAGCGCACCAGTTGTTATTTCCTGGTTCGGCCCTAGGGACGAAATACAAACCCAGCAAACTTTTTGTAGTGAAAAAGGCGCGAAAAAAGTTTTTGGCTATAAAACTGAAATGGTAATATGTGCGTTTTAGGCTTTTTATTATTTTATAGTGAACGCATTTACCATTCCAACGCACCAGTTGCCTTTTCTATTTCGGCCCTGGGAACGAAATACAAACCCAGCAACCTTTTTGTAGTGAAAAAGGCGCGAAAAAAGTTTTTGACCATAAAACTGAAATGGTAATATGTGCGTTTTAGGCTTTTTATTATTTTATAGTAAACGCATTTACCATTCCAACGCACCAGTTGCCTTTTCTATTTTGGCCCTAGGAACGAAATACGAACCCAGCAACCTTTTTGTAGTGAAAAAGGCGCGAAAAAAGTTTTTGGCTATAAAACTGAAATAGTAATATGTGCGTCTAAGAATTTTTAATATTTTATATTGGACACATGTACCATTTCAGCGCACCAGTTGTCATTTCGTGGCTCGGCCCTGGGAACAAAATACAAACCTAGCAAACTTTTTGTAATGAAAAAGGCGCGAAAAAAGTTTTTGGCCATAAAACTGAAATGGTAACATGCGCGTCTTAGAATTTCTGATATTTTATAGAGGACACATGTACCATTCCAACGCACCAGTTGCCTTTTCTATTTCGGCCCTGGGAACGAAATACAAACCCAGCAACCTTTTTGTACTGAAAAAGGCGCGAAAAAAGTTTTTGACCATAAAACTGAAATGGTAATATGTGCGTTTTAGGCTTTTTAATATTTTATAGTGAACGCATTTACCATTCCAACGCACCAGTTGCCTTTTCTATTTCGGCCCTGGGAACGAAATACAAACCCAGCAACCTTTTTGTAGTGAAAAAGGCGCGAAAAAAGTTTTTGACCATAAAACTGAAATGGTAATATGTGCGTTTTAGGCTTTTTATTATTTTATAGTGAACGCATTTACCATTCCAACGCACCAGTTGCCTTTTCTATTTCGGCCCTGGGAACGAAATACAAACCCAGCAACCTTTTTGTAGTGAAAAAGGCGCGAAAAAAGTTTTTGACCATAAAACTGAAATGGTAATATGTGCGTTTTAGGCTTTTTAATATTTTATAGTGAACGCATTTACCATTCCAACGCACCAGTTGCTTTTTCTATTTCGGCCCTGGGAACGAAATACAAACCCAGCAACCTTTTTGCACTGAAAAAGCCGCGAAAAAAGTTTTTGACCATAAAACTGAAATGGTAATATGTGCGTTTTAGGCTTTTTAATATTTTATAGTGAACGCATTTACCATTCCAACACACCAGTTGCCTTTTCTATTTCGGCCCTGGGAACGAAATACAAACCCAGCAACCTTTTTGTAGTGAAAAAGGCGCGAAAAAAGTTTTTGACCATAAAACTGAAATGGTAATATGTGCGGTTTAGGCTTTTTATTATTTTATAGTGAACGCATTTACCATTCCAGCGCACCAGTTGCCACTTCCTGTTTCGGCCCTAGGGACGAAATACAAACCCAGCAAACTTTTTGTAGTGAAAATGGCGCGAAAAAAGTGTTTGGCTGTAAAACTGAAATAATAACATGTGCGTCTAAAAATTTTTGATATTTTATAGTGGACACATGTACCATTTCAGCGCACTAAGATTTTTGATATTTTTTGGTGGACACATGTACCATTCCAACGCACCAGTTGCCTTTTCTATTTCGGCCCTAGGAACGAAATACAAACTCAGCAACCTCTTTGTAGTGAAAAAGGCGCGAAAAAGTTTTTGGCCATAAAACTGAAGAGGTAATATGTGCGTCTAAGAATTTTTGATATTTTATGGTGGGCATATGTACCATTCCAACGCACCAGTTGCCTTTTCTATTTCGGCCCTGGGAACGAAATACAAACTCAGCAACCTCTTTGTAGTGAAAAAGGCGCGAAAAAAGTTTTTGGCCATAAAACTGAAATGGTAATATGCGCGTCTAAGAATTTTTGATATTTTATGGTGGACACATGTACCATTTCAGCGCACCAGTTGTTATTTCTTGGCTCGGCTCTGGGAACGAAATACAAACCTAGCAAAACTTTTTGTAGTAAAAAATGCGCGAAAAAAGTTTTTGGCTGTAAAACTGAAATAATAACATGCGCGTCTAAGAATTTTTAATATTTTATGGTGGACACATGTACCATTTCAGCGCACCAGTTGCCTTTTCTTGGCTCGGCTCTGGGAACGAAATACAAACCTAGCAAAACTTTTTGTAGTAAAAAATGCGCGAAAAAAGTTTTTGGCTGTAAAACTGAAATAATAACATGTGCGTCTAAGAATTTTTGATATTTTATAGTGGACACATGTAACATTCCAGCGCACTAGTTTCCACATCCTGGTTCGGCCCTGGGAACGAAATACAAACCCAGCAACCTTTTTGTACTGAAAAAGGCGCGAAAAAAGTTTTTGACCATAAAACTGAAATGGTAATATGTGCGTTTTGGGCTTTTTATTATTTTATAGTGAACGCATTTACCATTCCAACGCACCAGTTGCCTTTTCTATTTCGGCCCTGGGAACGAAATACAAACCCAGCAACCTTTTTGTAGTAAAAAAGGCGCGAAAAAAGTTTTTGACCATAAAACTGAAATGGTAATATGTGCGTTTAAGGCTTTTTATTATTTTATAGTGAACGCATTTACCATTCCAACGCACCAGTTGCCTTTTCTATTTCGGCCCTGGGAACGAAATACAAACCCAGCAACCTTTTTGCACTGAAAAAGGCGCGAAAAAAGTTTTTGACCATAAAACTGAAATGGTAATATGTGCGTTTTAGGCTTTTTAATATTTAATAGTGAACGCATTTACCATTCCAACACACCAGTTGCCTTTTCTATTTCGGCCCTGGGAACGAAATACAAACCCAGCAACCTTTTTGTAGTGAAAAAGGCGCGAAAAAAGTTTTTGACCATAAAACTGAAATGGTAATATGTGCGGTTTAGGCTTTTTATTATTTTATAGTGAACGCATTTACCATTCCAGCGCACCAGTTGCCACTTCCTGTTTCGGCCCTAGGGACGAAATACAAACCCAGCAAACTTTTTGTAGTGAAAATGGCGCGAAAAAAGTGTTTGGCTGTAAAACTGAAATAATAACATGTGCGTCTAAAAATTTTTGATATTTTATAGTGGACACATGTATCATTTCAGCGCACTAAGATTTTTGATATTTTTTGGTGGACACATGTACCATTCCAACGCACCAGTTGCCTTTTCTATTTCGGCCCTAGGAACGAAATACAAACTCAGCAACCTCTTTGTAGTGAAAAAGGCGCGAAAAAGTTTTTGGCCATAAAACTGAAGAGGTAATATGTGCGTCTAAGAATTTTTGATATTTTATGGTGGGCATATGTACCATTCCAACGCACCAGTTGCCTTTTCTATTTCGGCCCTGGGAACGAAATACAAACTCAGCAACCTCTTTGTAGTGAAAAAGGCGCGAAAAAAGTTTTTGGCCATAAAACTGAAATGGTAATATGCGCGTCTAAGAATTTTTGATATTTTATGGTGGACACATGTACCATTTCAGCGCACCAGTTGTTATTTCTTGGCTCGGCTCTGGGAACGAAATACAAACCTAGCAAAACTTTTTGTAGTAAAAAATGCGCGAAAAAAGTTTTTGGCTGTAAAACTGAAATAATAACATGCGCGTCTAAGAATTTTTGATATTTTATGGTGGACACATGTACCATTTCAGCGCACCAGTTGCCTTTTCTTGGCTCGGCTCTGGGAACGAAATACAAACCTAGCAAAACTTTTTGTAGTAAAAAATGCGCGAAAAAAGTTTTTGGCTGTAAAACTGAAATAATAACATGTGCGTCTAAGAATTTTTGATATTTTATAGTGGACACATGTTACATTCCAGCGCACTAGTTTCCACATCCTGGTTCGGCCCTGGGAACGAAATACAAACCCAGCAACCTTTTTGTACTGAAAAAGGCGCGAAAAAAGTTTTTGACCATAAAACTGAAATGGTAATATGTGCGTTTTGGGCTTTTTATTATTTTATAGTGAACGCATTTACCATTCCAACGCACCAGTTGCCTTTTCTATTTCGGCCCTGGGAACGAAATACAAACCCAGCAACCTTTTTGCACTGAAAAAGGCGCGAAAAAAGTTTTTGACCATAAAACTGAAATGGTAATATGTGCGTTTTAGGCTTTTTAATATTTAATAGTGAACGCATTTACCATTCCAACACACCAGTTGCCTTTTCTATTTCGGCCCTGGGAACGAAATACAAACCCAGCAACATTTTTGTAGTGAAAAAGGCGCGAAAAAAGCTTTTGACCATAAAACTGAAATGGTAATATGTGCGTTTTAGGCTTTTTATTATTTTATAGTGAACGCATTTACCATTCCAGCGCACCAGTTGCCACTTCCTGTTTCGGCCCTAGGGACGAAATACAAACCCAGCAAACTTTTTGTAGTGAAAAAGGCGCGAAAAAAGTGTTTGGCTGTAAAACTGAAATAATAACATGTGCGTCTAAAAATTTTTGATATTTTATAGTGGACACATGTACCATTTCAGCGCACTAAGATTTTTGATATTTTTGGTGGACACATGTACCATTCCAACGCACCAGTTGCCTTTTCTATTTCGGCCCTAGGAACGAAATACAAACTCAGCAACCTCTTTGTAGTGAAAAAGGCGCGAAAAAGTTTTTGGCCATAAAACTGAAAAGGTAATATGTGCGTCTAAGAATTTTTGATATTTTATGGTAGGCATATGTACCATTCCAACGCACTAGTTGCCTTTTCTATTTCGGCCCTGGGAACGAAATACAAACTCAGCAACCTCTTTGTAGTGAAAAAGGCGCGAAAAAAGTTTTTGGCCATAAAACTGAAATGGTAATATGCGCGTCTAAGAATTTTTGATGTTTTATGGTGGACACATGTACCATTTCAGCGCACCAGTTGTTATTTCTTGGCTCGGCTCTGGGAACGAAATACAAACCTAGCAAAACTTTTTGTAGTAAAAAATGCGCGAAAAAAGTTTTTGGCTGTAAAACTGAAATAATAACATGTGCGTCTAAGGATTTTTAATATTTTATAGTGGACACATGTAACATTCCAGCGCACTAGTTCCCACATCCTGGTTCGGCCCTGGGAACGAAATACAAACCCAGCAACCTTTTTGTAGTGAAAAAGGCGCGAAAAAAGTTTTTGGCCATAAAACTGAAATAGTAACATGTGCGTCTAAGAATTTTTAATATTTTATAGTGGACACATGTAACATTCCAGCGCACTAGTTTCCACATCCTGGTTCGGCCCTGGGAACGAAATACAAACCCAGCAACCTTTTTGTACTGAAAAAGGCGCGAAAAAAGTTTTTGACCATAAAACTGAAATGGTAATATGTGCGTTTTGGGCTTTTTATTATTTTATAGTGAACGCATTTACCATTCCAACGCACCAGTTGCCTTTTCTATTTCGGCCCTGGGAACGAAATACAAACCCAGCAACCTTTTTGTACTGAAAAAGGCGCGAAAAAAGTTTTTGACCATAAAACTGAAATGGTAATATGTGCGTTTTAGGCTTTTAATTATTTTATAGTGAACGCATTTACCATTCCAACACACCAGTTGCCTTTTCTATTTCGGCCCTGGGAACGAAATACAAACCCAGCAACCTTTTTGTAGTGAAAAAGGCCCGAAAAAAGTTTTTGACCATAAAACTGAAATGGTAATATGTGCGTTTTAGGCTTTTTATTATTTTATAGTGAACGCATTTACCATTCCAACGCACCAGTTGCCTTTTCTATTTCGGCCCTGGGAACGAAATACAAACCCAGCAACCTTTTTGCACTGAAAAAGGCGCGAAAAAAGTTTTTGACCATAAAACTGAAATGGTAATATGTGCGTTTTAGGCTTTTTAATATTTAATAGTGAACGCATTTACCATTCCAACACACCAGTTGCCTTTTCTATTTCGGCCCTGGGAACGAAATACAAACCCAGCAACATTTTTGTAGTGAAAAAGGCGCGAAAAAAGCTTTTGACCATAAAACTGAAATGGTAATATGTGCGTTTTAGGCTTTTTATTATTTTATAGTGAACGCATTTACCATTCCAGCGCACCAGTTGCCACTTCCTGTTTCGGCCCTAGGGACGAAATACAAACCCAGCAAACTTTTTGTAGTGAAAAAGGCGCGAAAAAAGTGTTTGGCTGTAAAACTGAAATAATAACATGTGCGTCTAAAAATTTTTGATATTTTATAGTGGACACATGTACCATTTCAGCGCACTAAGATTTTTGATATTTTTGGTGGACACATGTACCATTCCAACGCACCAGTTGCCTTTTCTATTTCGGCCCTAGGAACGAAATACAAACTCAGCAACCTCTTTGTAGTGAAAAAGGCGCGAAAAAGTTTTTGGCCATAAAACTGAAAAGGTAATATGTGCGTCTAAGAATTTTTGATATTTTATGGTAGGCATATGTACCATTCCAACGCACTAGTTGCCTTTTCTATTTCGGCCCTGGGAACGAAATACAAACTCAGCAACCTCTTTGTAGTGAAAAAGGCGCGAAAAAAGTTTTTGGCCATAAAACTGAAATGGTAATATGCGCGTCTAAGAATTTTTGATGTTTTATGGTGGACACATGTACCATTTCAGCGCACCAGTTGTTATTTCTTGGCTCGGCTCTGGGAACGAAATACAAACCTAGCAAAACTTTTTGTAGTAAAAAATGCGCGAAAAAAGTTTTTGGCTGTAAAACTGAAATAATAACATGTGCGTCTAAGAATTTTTAATATTTTATAGTGGACACATGTAACATTCCAGCGCACTAGTTCCCACATCCTGGTTCGGCCCTGGGAACGAAATACAAACCCAGCAACCTTTTTGTAGTGAAAAAGGCGCGAAAAAAGTTTTTGGCCATAAAACTAAAATAGTAACATGTGCGTCTAAGAATTTTTAATATTTTATAGTGGACACATGTAACATTCCAGCGCACTAGTTTCCACATCCTGGTTCGACCCTGGGAACGAAATACAAACCCAGCAACCTTTTTGTACTGAAAAAGGCGCGAAAAAAGTTTTTGACCATAAAACTGAAATGGTAATATGTGCGTTTTGGGCTTTTTATTATTTTATAGTGAACGCATTTACCATTCCAACGCACCAGTTGCCTTTTCTATTTCGGCCCTGGGAACGAAATACAAACCCAGCAACCTTTTTGTACTGAAAAAGGCGCGAAAAAAGTTTTTGACCATAAAACTGAAATGGTAATATGTGCGTTTAAGGCTTTTTAATATTTTATAGTGAACGCATTTACCATTCCAACGCACTAGTTGCCTTTTGTATTTCGGCCCTGGGAACGAAATACAAACCCAGCAACCTTTTTGTAGTGAAAAAGGCGCGAAAAAAGTTTTTGACCATGAAACTGAAATGGTAATATGTGCGTTTTAGGCTTTTTATTATTTTATAGTGAACGCATTTACCATTCCAGCGCACCAGTTGCCACTTCCTGTTTCGGCCCTAGGGACGAAATACAAACCCAGCAAACTTTTTGTAGTGAAAAATGCGCGAAAAAAGTGTTTGGCTGTAAAACTGAAATAATAACATGTGCGTCTAAAAATTTTTGATATTTTATAGTGGACACATTTCCAGGAACCTTTTTGTAGTAAAAAAAGTGCGAAAAAAGTTTTTAGCCATAAAATTGAAATAGTAATATGTGCGTCTAAAGATTTTTGATATTTTGTAGTAGACACATGTACCATTTCAGCGCACCAGTTGTCACTTCCTGGACCAGCCCTGGGAACAAAATATACACCCAGCAAAATTTTTATAGGTAAAGAGGCGCGAAAAAAGTTTTTGGCTGTAAAACTGAAATAATAACATGTGCGTCTAAGAATTTTTAATATTTTATAGTGGACACATGTAACATTCCAGCGCACTAGTTCCCACATCCTGGTTCGGCCCTGGGAACGAAATACAAACCCAGCAACCTTTTTGTAGTGAAAAAGGCGCGAAAAAAGTTTTTGGCCATAAAACTGAAATAGTAACATGTGCGTCTAAGAATTTTTAATATTTTATAGTGGACACATGTAACATTCCAGCGCACTAGTTTCCACATCCTGGTTCGGCCCTGGGAACGAAATACAAACCCAGCAACCTTTTTGTACTGAAAAAGGCGCGAAAAAAGTTTTTGACCATAAAACTGAAATGGTAATATGTGCGTTTTGGGCTTTTTATTATTTTATAGTGAACGCATTTACCATTCCAACGCACCAGTTGCCTTTTCTATTTCGGCCCTGGGAACGAAATACAAACCCAGCAACCTTTTTGTACTGAAAAAGGCGCGAAAAAAGTTTTTGACCATAAAACTGAAATGGTAATATGTGCGTTTTAGGCTTTTAATTATTTTATAGTGAACGCATTTACCATTCCAACACACCAGTTGCCTTTTCTATTTCGGCCCTGGGAACGAAATACAAACCCAGCAACCTTTTTGTAGTGAAAAAGGCGCGAAAAAAGTTTTTGACCATAAAACTGAAATGGTAATATGTGCGTTTTAGGCTTTTTATTATTTTATAGTGAACGCATTTACCATTCTAGCGCACCAGTTGCCACTTCCTGGTTCGGCCCTAGGGACGTAATACAAACCCAGCAAACTTTTTGTAGTGAAAAATGCGCGAGAAAAGAGTTTTTTGCTGTAAAACTGAAATAATAACATGTGCGTCTAAACATTTTTGATATTTTATAGTGGACACATGTACCATTTCAGCGCACCAGTTGTGATTTCTTGGCTCGGTCCTGGGGACGAAATACAAACCAGGAACCTTTTTGTAGTTAAAAAGAATTGAAACGATAACTTGGTGAAGATTTTAATAATTTCGCAATGAAATTAATATTTGCGGAGATACAGTCACTTTCGTAAACATTTCATAGGGACGTAATTTTTATTAATTTATTGATAAACTTAAACCACTTCTCATTTAAAAATGCATTTTTTCAAACATTCTTTCAAATTAAAACAATTTTAAAGGAATTGAAAAGAGCACTATTGATAGCTTAGTGAAGATTTTTATAATTTCGCAACGAAATTAATATTTCCGGAGATACAGTCACTTTCGTAAACATTTCATAAGGAAGTAATTTTTATTAATTTATTGATAAACTTAAACCACTTCTCATTTAAAAATGTATTTTTTCAAACATTCTTTGAAATGAAAACAATTTTAAAGCAATTGAAAAGAGCACTGTTAAAAACTTACTGCTTTTCAATTCAAAGCTTCATATGAAAGTTATATTCATATATTTATTTTAATAAATTTTTTTATTTGAACTACTCCTCATACAAAAATTGTTGTTTCAAACATTCATTCAAATCACACAATTTGAAAAGAATTGATCAATTGATAACTTAGTGAAGATTTTTATAATTTCGCAACGAAATTAATATATCCGGAGTCACTTTCTTAAACATTTCATAAAGAAGTAATTTTTATTAATTTATTGATAAACTTAAACCACTTCTCATTTAAAACCACTTCTCATTTAAAAATGTATGTTTTCATAAAATCTTTCAAATGAAAAGAGTTTTAAAAGAATTGAAAAGAGCACTATCGGTAAATTTGTGCAGATTTTTATAATTTCGCAATAAAATTACTTTTTTAAACATTTTATATAGAGGTAATATTCATATATTTACTGATAAGCTTAAACCATTCCTCATACAAAAATATATTTTTCCAAACATTTTTTAAGCGCATTATTGATAACTTATAATTTTTCTTGAAATTTGTGGAAAGCCAAAATTTTTAATTTTGCATGACCATATTTTAACACTTTTTCTTCAAAATGTTTGAATAAGTCACGGGTGTAATTTTTGTGAATATAAAAGCCGAGATTTCTAATTTTGCAGGAACAATTTTGTACTCTTTTTCTTGAAAATTTTTGAATAACACATGGGAGTAATTTTAATAAATATGAAAGTCGAGATTTCTAATTTTCCATAAAAAAAATTTTATCGTTTTTTTGAAATTTTTTAAATAAGTAAAAGGTGTTTTTATTCAGGGTAATTCCTAAATATTTTACTGAGTCCTGTACTTATATGCACTGAATAGAAAATTCTATACTAGGTGTTCGTTTTGGCGATTTATTAAAGGGGAATATAATTGCTTGTGTTTTTAAATCATTCATTTTAATTTTCCATTTTTCGAAATAGTTTTTAGTTTTTATGAGAGAGTTTTTGCATGTAGACAGGATATCCAAAAGTTTCTAGTTTATAAATTAAACCATTACGCCATATGGAATCAAAGGCTTTTTCAATGTCTAGCAGTACTACTCCCGTGCTCCTTCTATTGTTTTTGTTGCTTTGGATAAGGTTTACTATTCTTTTAACTTAATGAACTGTGGAGTGATCTTTTCTGAACCCAAACTGTTCATTCTGTAATATACCATGATTTTCCGTGAATTCATGAAGCCTTTTCAATATTATTTTTTCAAAGACTTTATCCAGTGTGTTTAACATACTAATAGGCCGATAATTTTTTGGACACTTGGCATCTTTACCTGCTTTCAGTATAGCTACAACTTTGGCATTCTTAAATATTTTTGGAAAATATCCATTTTTTAAGCACCAATTAAAAAGTTTTGTTATGATTTTGAAAAATGAATCTGACATGTTTTTAAGTACTATAGCATTAATGCCATCGATACCAGGAGCTTTGAGGTATGTAAAGTATGAACAAAGAATTTAACTTCATCTTTCGTTGTATTGTACTCTTGTATAATATCAGTGATAATTTGATTTCTTAACCATGTAATGTGTTTTGATACTTTACGATCATAAATTGATGTTAAATTGCTCGTAGTTGCATGGATATTTTCGAAAGCATGTGCAATAATATTTGCTTTTTATTTATTATTATATATAGTGGCGCCATCTACCGTTAACTTGTCAAGTGTTGATTATTTGCTTTTTATTGCTTTAGTGCTTTAGTTAATTTCCAGAACTTTTTATTACCTGGTGGCAGTTTTTGCAAAAACTGATACCAGCTGTTATTCCTGTCTTCTGTGATATGAAAATTTATAAACAAAGTCAGCTGTTTCAGTATAGCCAATATTTGAATATTTGATTACGTTCTGATGGAATATAACATCTTTGCAATTTTCGTCTGTATCTATTTCTTTGGCCAATTAAATACAGACTTAAGTCGGAAATTTTTCTTTGCCATATTTGTTTCTCACCCATGGGGATTCTTCTGGACGCTTCCTGCAAAATAGACGTTATACCTTCAAAGGCTGATTCGATGTTTAGTTCTGTGATAACAAATGAATGTAAGTTATTATTTTTTAAGTCGTCATCTACCCTTTTGCTTATTGTCTTCCAGTTGGCCATTTTATATAATGGGACCTTGGTTGTGGTTTCAACTACCGAGCCATATATCTTACAAATCATTGGAACGTGATCTGAGTTAAGTAATTCCGGAAACGTTTCCGTGAGGAGCGTAGAGCTGAGTTTGTTAACATAATATCGACTACGGAGCATTGTCTGGCTATAACGTTTTGGCTAAATCTAGTGGAAGAGCTGGGAGCATATATATAATAATGAGAGCCAAGTTGATGGTTAAAGAGATAATTGCCTGCTGAATTATTTTGTAAGCAACCCCACGTTGTGTGTTTGGCATTAAAGTCACCGAAAATAAATTCGTGTGTAGTCTCTGTGATTTTGTCAAGGTCATTACCGAAGCTAGGTGTGAATCTTGGACAGTAGGCTGACGTAAATCTTATTATTTTGTTATTAATTTTGATTGAAATTGATATGTTTTCAATAGATAAGGTGGAATATTTTATTAATTTCTCATGTGGTATAGAGTTTTTTATGGCTATGAGAACTCCCCCACCATGGCTGCTGCGATCTTCTCTATAGATTTTATAATTTGCCAGTTTAAATCTGTGATTTGGTTTAAGAAACGTTTCATTAATTGAAATTATATCTATTTGTTTTTCCCGAATGAGGTTTTCTAATTCCAGTTGTGTCGCTGGGTTAGTTATACCTTGGGCATTCCAGTGCATAACTTTAAGGTAACATTCTGCTTGATTATATGACATGTCTAAGCATGTTTCCAAGTACCCTCATTTGGTCGTACTTGGTTTTGCACTTTTCTAGTGCATCGATAGCTTCAAAATATATGTCTAATAATTGTTCATTAGAGATATTATTGCTTTCATCAAAATGGTGATTAGCACTGGCCATTTCGGCATACGATAATTTTTCATTGTTACCTGGTTTTCCTTTGGATTGAGAAATTCCTTTCTCCAATGAGGTGACTATATTATATTTGGGAAAATTACTTCTTTGCGGTCTTTTACGGTTGGAAGCCTTATACCGTATTTCAACGTACTCTTTTCGTAGAGGGCACTGCGCGTCGTCAGCACGATGGTTACCATTTTTTAGACCTCTTTTTGTGCAGTTAAAGCATTTATAAATAACTGGGCCATCCACTGGAGTTTTGCTTAATCATCACTAAATTTTCAAGAGTACCTATCTTCAATTTCTTCAAAATTGGTTTCATTTTAAAGAATTTTTGGAAAAATACATTTTTGTATGAGGAATCGTTCAAGTTTATTAGTAAATATTTTTTCATTCATTAATTTTTTATTTTCTATTATCATACAATACAAATATTTTAAAATATATTTTATATATATACAGTTTTTGAGATTTTACTAAATAGTATTGTACCAAGTATTAAACTATTATAAGGAAATAGAAGAACATTGAAAATATAATAATGTTTTAAGGAGAAAAAAGATAGCTAAAACCCTTATATCTACATACAATATTGTATTTAATAAAAAAAAAAATTTTTGCATTGAATCTTACGCCATCTTCCTGACTGAAGTTGGCGAAGATTACATTACTACAAATTTCGTATCAAATCATGGTTTGAAAATCTGTTGCGTTGGTCAAATCTTTGTGTTAATTCACAAATTACAGTTTCAAATAGTTTTTCTTTAAAGTTTCTGTGTAGCGTAGCGTCTGGGTAGGCTATGTATAATTTTCAAAATTTTATTTTGGATTATCCGAAGCTTTTTCAGGTGGGTTTTTGCGCATTTTGAAGACCACACCTGACATCCATAGGTCATAATCGGTCGAATACACATTCGATAAAGCAATAACTTATTTTTCTGGTTAAGGGATGATTTTCGATTTAGCAGAGGAAAGAGGGCTCTCCCACATATTACGGCTTTAGTACATGTTTGAAAAATGTGCTCTCTGAAATTCAATTTTTTATCCATGGTAATTCCTAAATATTTTACTGAGTCCTGTATTTATATGCACTGAATAGAAAATCCTATACTAGGTGTTCGTTTTGGCGATTTATAAAAGGGGAATATAATTGCTTGTGTTATTAAATCATTCATTTTAAAGTGAAAAAGGCGCGAAAAAAGTTTTTGAACATAAAACTGAAATGGTAATATGTGCGTCTAAGAATTTTTGATATTTTATGGTGGACACATGTACCATTCCAACGCACCAGTTGCCTTTTCTATTTCAGCCCTGGGAACAAAATACAAACTCAGCAACCTTTTTGTAGTAAAAAGGGCGCGAAAAAAGTTTTTGGCCATAAAACTGAAATGGTAATATGTGCGTTTTAGGCTTTTTAATATTTTATAGTGAACGCATTTACCATTCCAACGCACCAGTTGCCTTTTCTATTTCGGCCCTGGGAACGAAATACAAACTCAGCAACCTCTTTGTAGTGAAAAAGGCGCGAAAAAGTTTTTGGCCATAAAACTGAAATGGTAATATGCGCGTCTAAGAATTCTTGATATTTTATGGTGGACACATGTACCATTCCAACGCACCAGTTGCCTTTTCTATTTCGGCCCTGGGAACGAAATACAAACTCAGCAACCTCTTTGTAGTGAAAAAGGCGCGAAAAAGTTTTTGGCCATAAAACTGAAATGGTAATATGTGCGTCTAAGAATTTTTGATATTTTATGGTGGACACATGTACCATTCCAACGCACCAGTTGCCTTTTCTATTTCGGCCCTAGGAACGAAATACAAACCTAGCAAACTTTTTGTAGTAAAAAATGCGCGAAAAAAGTTTTTGGCTGTAAAACTGAAATAGTAACATGTGCGGCTAAGAATTTTTGATATTGTATAGTGGACACATATAACATTCCAGCGCACCAGTTGCCACTTCCTGGTTCGGCCCTGGAAACGAAATACAAACGCAACAACTTTTTGTAGTGAAAAATGCGCGAAAAAAGTTTTTGGCTATAAAACTGAAATAGTAATATGTGCTTCTAAGAATTTTTGATATTTTATAGTGGACATATGTACCATTTCAGCGCACCAGTTGTCATTTCTTGGCTCAGCCCTGGGAACGAAATACAAACCTAGCAAACTTTTTGTAATGAAAAAGGCGCGAAAAAAGTTTTTGGCCATAAAACTGAAATGGTAATATGTGCGTTTTAGGCTTTTTAAGATTTTATAGTGAACACATGTACCATTCCAGCGCACCAGTTGCCACTTCCTTTTTCGGCCCTAGGGACGAAATACAAACCCAGCGAACTTTTTGTAGTGAAAAAGGTGCGAAAAAAGTTTTTGGTCATAAAACTGAAATGGTAATATGCGCGTCTTGGAATTTTCAATATTTTATAGTGGACATATGTACCATTCCAACGCACCAGTTGCCACTTCCTGGTTCGGCCATAGGGACGAAATACAAACCCAGCAACCTTTTTGTAGTGAAAAGGGCGCGAAAAAAGTTTTTGGCCATAAAACTGAAATGGTAATATGTGCGTTTTAGGCTTTTTAAGATTTTATAGTGAACACATGTACCATTCCAGCGCACCAGTTGCCACTTCCTGGTTTGGCCCTGGAAACAAAATACAAACGCAACAACCTTTTTGTAGTGAAAAAGGCCCGAAAAAAGTTTTTGACCATAAAACTGAAATGGTAATATGTGCGTTTTAGGCTTTTTATTATTTTATAGTGAACGCATTTACCATTCCAACGCACCAGTTGCCTTTTCTATTTCGGCCCTGGGAACGAAATACAAACCCAGCAACCTTTTTGTAGTGAAAAAGGCACGAAAAAAGTTTTTGACCATAAAACTGAAATGGTAATATGTGCGTTTTAGGCTTTTTAAGATTTTATAGTGGACATATGTACCATTTCAGCGCACCAGTTGCCACTTTCTGGTTCGGCCCTGGAAACAAAATACAAACACAACAACCTTTTTGTAGTGAAAAAGGCCCGAAAAAAGTTTTTGGCCATAAAACTGAAATGGTAATATGTGCGTTTTAGGCTTTTTAAGATTTTATAGTGAACACATGTACCATTCCAGCGCACCAGTTGCCACTTCCTGGTTTGGCCCTGGAAACAAAATACAAACGCAACAACCTTTTTGTAGTGAAAAAGGCCCGAAAAAAGTTTTTGGCCATAAAACTGAAATGGTAATATGTGCGTTTTAGGCTTTTTAATATTTTATAGTGAACGCATTTACCATTCCAGCGCATTAGTTGCTACTTTCTGGTTCGCCATACTGACGAAATACAAACCCAGCAACCTTTTTGTAGTGAAAGGGGCGCGAAAAAAGTTTTTGGCCATAAAACTGAAATGGTAATATGCGCGTCTAAGGATTTTTGATATTTTATAGTGGACACATGTACCATTTTAGCGCACCAGTTGTCATTTCTTGGCTCGGCCCTGGGAACGAAATACAAACCTAGCAAACTTTTTGTAATGAAAAAGGCGCGAAAAAAGTTTTTAGCCATAAAACTGAAATGGTAATATGCGCGTCTTAGAATTTTTGATATTTTATGGTGGACACATGTACCATTCCAGCGCACCAGTTGCCACTTCTGGCCCTGGGAACAAAATACAAACGCAACAACCTTTTTGCACTGAAAAAGGCGCGAAAAAAGTTTTTGACCATAAAACTGAAATGGTAATATGTGCGTTTTAGGCTTTTTATTATTTTATAGTGAACGCATTTACCATTCCAACGCACCAGTTGCCTTTTCTATTTCGGCCCTGGGAACGAAATACAAACCCAGCAACCTTTTTGTAGTGAAAAAGGCGCGAAAAAAGTTTTTGACCATAAAACTGAAATGGTAATATGTGCGTTTTAGGCTTTTTATTATTTTATAGTGAACGCATTTACCATTCTAGCGCACCAGTTGCCACTTCCTGGTTCGGCCCTAGGGACGTAATACAAACCCAGCAAACTTTTTGTAGTGAAAAAAGTGCGAAAAAAGTTTTTAGCCATAAAATTGAAATGGTAATAT
Organism: Epicampocera succincta; assembly: GCA_932526305.1. Classification (NCBI taxonomy): domain Eukaryota; kingdom Metazoa; phylum Arthropoda; class Insecta; order Diptera; family Tachinidae; genus Epicampocera; species Epicampocera succincta. The sequence continues at coordinate 42,953,393 of OW052036.1, forward strand.
GTGCGTCTAAAGATTTTTGATATTTTGTAGTAGACACATGTACCATTTCAGCGCATCAGTTGTCACTTCCTGGATCAGCCCTGGGAACAAAATATACACCCAGCAAAATTTTTATAGGTAAAGAGGCGCGCAAAAAGTTTTTGCCATAACACTGAAATGGTAATATGTGCGTTTTAAACATTATTTGGGAACACTCTTCCGGCCATTTCTATGAATGTCCAATATTCAAAAGTCGCAAAAGTGTGTTTTTTGAAAATAGGCGACATTTTTCCAAATTTCGACTTTTGAAATTTTAAAAAAGACTGCTCCTTTTCCCGAAAATGGTCGGTGATGGGCGAAAAAAATTATTGGAGAACACTCCTCAGGCCATTTCTATGAATGTCCAATATTCAAAAGTCGCAACAGTGTGTTTTTTTTAAATAGTAGACATTTTCCGAATTTCGACTTTTGAAATGCTTAATAGACAATTAGCTAACTCGTGAGTTCCGCCGTATCGTAAGCACGCTGAGGCTCTATGGCAATTAGCAGATCCGTGACCGTACATTGCACATTTCGTACATTGCGTTGATCCTCTAGATCGTCGGAAAGGATTTTTGGAGGGTTAATATTTTATTTTGATTACCTCACGTTTAGTGACATGCTCTTTTTTAAATTCCAACATGTACAGAGCATCATCTACTGTTGTTCTGGATGTTTCTACCTCCTTTATATTCTCAAGCTCAATGTTGAACTTTTGCTTTAATTCATCTACAATTGACTTTGTGTCAATTTACGGTAAACCAAATAGCATTAACTTAAACGTTTTATTGTCTTTAACAGGATGTGTGTAGAATTTCATACCATTTGCCTTCGACTTTGCAACAGCGACGTCAAGATCAGTTTAAGAATTTGGTATTACCTTTGTTCCAATCGAAATCCTTTTGTACTTGTACGGTTTTCCCAAGCATTTCATTACCGATGTAAGGCCATGACTGCTGTCAACAACAATTGGAGGCACTTTTACCACGTCCTTCTTTATCTCAGGTCCTTCATCGCTTGAGATATCATCCATATCGGATAGCACCTGAAATCTATTTCCTGACTTCGGTAGCTTGTATTTGGGGTTATTCCCCCAAAACTTCTTTCTTTTGGTCGTCATTTCAGACCCAGATAAATGAAAATTAACAAAAAATATTTAAACTTAAAGTTTTTATAAGAAAATTCACAGCTGATAATTAAAAACACGTCTGTATGCTAGCAGTGTTGCCAACGTTGTGTCTATTAGTAAATATATGAATATTACTTCTATATGAAATGTTAAAAAAAGTGACTGTATGTCCGGTAATATTACTTTCATTGCGACATTATAAAAATCTTCACCAAGTTATCGATAGTGCTCTTTTCAATTCTTTTTAAATTGTTTGATTTGAAAGAATGTTTGAAAAGACAATTTTTGTATGAAGAATAGTTCAAATAAAAAAAAATTTATTAAAATAAATATATGAATACTTTCATATGAATCTTTGAATTGAAAAGCACTAAGTTATTAACAGTGCTCTCTTTAATTCCTTTAAAATTGTTTTCATTTCCAAGTGTTTTTGAAAAATTACATTTTCTATGAGAAGCGGTTCAAGCTTATCAATAAATATATGAATATTACTTCCTTTGGAAATGTTTAAGAAAGTGTCTGTATCTATGGAAATATTAACTTCATTGCGAAATTATAGTAATATTCACTAAGTTATCGATAGTGCTCTTTTTAATTCTTTCGAAGTTGTTTTGATTTAAAATTATAAAAATCATTACCAAATTTTCAAGAGTACCTATTTTCAATTTCTTCAAAATTGGTTTCTGTTTAAGAATTTATGGAAAAATACATTTTTGTATAAGGAATCGTTCAAGTTTATTAGTAAATATTTTTTCATTCATTAATTTTTTATTTTCTATTATCATACAATACAAATATTTTAAAATATATTTTATATATATACAGTTTTTGAGATTTTACTAAATAGTATTGCACCAAGTATTAAACTATTATAAGGAAATAGGAGAACATTGAAAATATAATAATGTTTTAAGGAGAAAAAAGATAGCTAAAACCCTTATATCTACATACAATATTGTATTTAATAAAAAAAAAAATTTTTGCATTGAATCTTACGCCATCTTCCTGACTGAAGTTGGCGAAGATTACATTACTACAAATTTCGTATCAAATCATGGTTTGAAAATCTGTTGCGTTGGTCAAATCTTTGTGTTAATTCACAAATTACAGTTTCAAATAGTTTTTCTTTAAAGTTTCTGTGTAGCGTAGCGTCTGGGTAGGCTATGTATAATTTTCAAAATTTTATTTTGGATTATCCGAAGCTTTTTCAGGTGGGTTTTTGCGCATTTTGAAGACCACACCTGACATCCATAGGTCATAATCGGTCGAATACACATTCGATAAAGCAATAACTTATTTTTCTGGTTAAGGGATGATTTTCGATTTAGCAGAGGAAAGAGGGCTCTCCCACATATTACGGCTTTAGTACATGTTTGAAAAATGTGCTCTCTGAAATTCAATTTTTTATCCATGGTAATTCCTAAATATTTTACTGAGTCCTGTATTTATATGCACTGAATAGAAAATCCTATACTAGGTGTTCGTTTTGGCGATTTATAAAAGGGGAATATAATTGCTTGTGTTATTAAATCATTCATTTTAAAGTGAAAAAGGCGCGAAAAAAGTTTTTGGCTATAAAACTGAAATAGTAATATGTGCTTCTAAGAATTTTTGATATTTTATAGTGGACATATGTACCATTTCAGCGCACCAGTTGTCATTTCTTGGCTCGGCCCTGGGAACGAAATACAAACCTAGCAAACTTTTTGTAATGAAAAAGGCGCGAAAAAAGTTTTTGGCCATAAAACTGAAATGGTAATATGTGCGTTTTAGGCTTTTTAAGATTTTATAGTGAACACATGTACCATTCCAGCACATCAGTTGCCACTTCCTTTTTCGGCCCTAGGGACGAAATACAAACCCAGCAACCTTTTTGTAGTGAAAAGGGCGCGAAAAAAGTTTTTGGCCATAAAACTGAAATGGTAATATGTGCGTTTTAGGCTTTTTAATATTTTATAGTGAACGCATTTACCATTCCAGCGCACCAGTTGCCACTTCCTGGTTCGGCCATAGGGACGAAATACAAACCCAGCAACCTTTTTGTAGTGAAAAGGGCGCGAAAAAAGTTTTTGGCCATAAAACTGAAATGGTAATATGTGCGTCTAAGGATTTTTGATATTTTATAGTGGACACATGTACCATTTTAGCGCACCAGTTGTCATTTCTTGGCTCGGCCCTGGGAACGAAATACAAACCTAGCAAACTTTTTGTAATGAAAAAGGCGCGAAAAAAGTTTTTGGCCATAAAACTGAAATGGTAATATGCGCGTCTTAGAATTTTTGATATTTTATGGTGGACACATGTACCATTCCAACGCACCAGTTGCCTTTTCTATATCGGCCCTGGGAACGAAATACAAACCTAGCAAACTTTTTGTAATGAAAAAGGCGCGAAAAAAGTTTTTGGCCATAAAACTGAAATGGTAATATGCGCTTTTTAAATTTTTGATATTTTATGGTGGACACATGTACCATTTAAACGCACCAGTTGCCTTTTCTATATCGGCCCTGGGAACGAAATACAAACCTATCAAACTTTTTGTAATGAAAAAGGCGCGAAAAAAGTTTTTGGCCATAAAACTGAAATGGTAATATGCGCGTCTTAGAATTTTTGATATTTTATGGTGGACACATGTACCATTCCAGCGCACCAGTTGACACTTCCTGGCCCTGCAAACAAAATACAAACGCAACAACCTTTTTGTAGTGAAAAGGGCGCGAAAAAAGTTTTTGGCCATAAAACTGAAGTGGTAATATGTGCGTCTAAGGATTTTTGATATTTTATAGTGGACACATGTACTATTTTAGCGCACCAGTTGTCATTTCTTGGCTCGGCCCTGGGAACGAAATACAAACCTAGCAAACTTTTTGTAATGAAAAAGGCGCGAAAAAAGTTTTTGGCCATAAAACTGAAATGGTAATATGCGCTTTTTAAATTTTTGATATTTTATGATGGACACATGTATCATTCCAACGCACCAGTTGCCTTTTCTATATCGGCCCTGGGAACGAAATACAAACCTAGCAAACTTTTTGTAATGAATAAGGCGCGAAAAAAGTTTTTGGCCATAAAACTGAAATGGTAATATGCGCGTCTTAGAATTTTTGATATTTTATGGTGGACACATGTACCATTCCAACGCACCAGTTGCCTTTTCTATATCGGCCCTGGGAACGAAATACAAACCTAGCAAACTTTTTGTAATGAAAAAGGCGCGAAAAAAGTTTTTGGCCATAAAACTGAAATGGTAATATGCGCTTTTTAAATTTTTGATATTTTATGGTAGACACATGTACCATTCCAACGCACCAGTTACCTTTTCTATATCGGCCCTGGGAACGAAATACAAACCTAGCAAACTTTTTGTAATGAAAAAGGCGCGAAAAAAGTTTTTGGCCATAAAACTGAAATGGTAATATGCGCGTCTTAGAATTTTTGGTATTTTATGGTAGACACATGTACCATTCCAACGCACCAGTTGCCTTTTCTATATCGGCCCTGGGAACGAAATACAAACCTAGCAAACTTTTTGTAATGAAAAAGGCGCGAAAAAAGTTTTTGGCCATAAAACTTAAATGGTAATATGCGCTTTTTAAATTTTTGATATTTTATGGTGGACACATGTACCATTCCAACGCACCAGTTACCTTTTCTATATCGGCCCTGGGAACGAAATACAAACCTAGCAAACTTTTTGTAATGAAAAAGGCGCGAAAAAAGTTTTTGGCCATAAAACTGAAATGGTAATATGCGCGTCTTAGAATTTTTGATATTTTATGGTGGACACATGTACCATTCCAACGCACCAGTTGCCTTTTCTATATCGGCCCTGGGAACGAAATACAAACCTAGCAAACTTTTTGTAATGAAAAAGGCGCGAAAAAAGTTTTTGGCCATAAAACTGAAATGGTAATATGCGCTTTTTAAATTTTTGATATTTTATGGTGGACACATGTACCATTCCAACGCACCAGTTGCCTTTTCTATATCGGCCCTGGGAACGAAATACAAACCTAGCAAACTTTTTGTAATGAAAAAGGCGCGAAAAAAGTTTTTGGCCATAAAATGGAAATGGTAATATGTGCGTTTTAGGCATTTATTATTTTATAGTGAACGCATTTACCATTCTAGCGCATCAGTTGCCACTTCCTGGTTCGGCCCTAGGGACGAAATACAAACCCAGCAAACTTTTTGTAGTGAAAAATGCGCGAAAAAAGTGTTTGGCTGTAAAACTGAAATAATAATATGTGCGTCTAAGAATTTTTGATATTTTATAGTGGACACATGTAACATTCCAGCGCACTAGTTGCCACATCCTGGTTCGGCCCTGGGAACGAAATACAAACCCAGCAACCTTTTTGTAGTGAAAAAGGCGCGAAAAAAGTTTTTTGCCATAAAACTGAAATGCTAATATGTGCGTTTTAGGCTTTTTAATATTATATAGTGGACACATGTACCATTCCAGCGCACCAGTTGCCACTTTCTGTTTCGGCCCTAGGGACGAAATACAAACCCAGCAAACTTTTTGTAGTGAAAAATGCGCGAAAAAAGTGTTTGGCTCTAAAACTAAAATAATAGCATGTGCGTCTAAAAATTTTTGATATTTTATAGTGGGCACATGTACCATTTCAGCGCACCAGTTGTCATTTCTTGGCTCGGCCCTGGGAACGAAATACAAACCGAGCAAGCTTTTTGTAATGAAAAAGGCGCGAAAAAAATTTTTTGCCATAAAACTGAAATGGTAATATGCGCGTCCTAGAATTTCTGATATTTTATGGTGGACACATGTACCATTCCAACGCACCAGTTGCCTTTTCTATTTCGGCCCTGGGAACGAAATACAAACTCAGCAACCTCTTTGTAGTGAAAAAGGCGCGAAAAAAGTTTTTGGCCATAAAACTGAAATGGTAATATGTGCGTCTAAGAATTTTTGATATTTTATGGTGGACACATGTACCATTTCAGCGCACCAGTTGTCATTTCTTGGCTCGGCTCTGAAACGAAATACAAACCTATCAAACTTTTTGTAGTAAAAAATGCGCGATAAAAGTTTTTGGCTGTAAAACTGAAATAATAACATATGCGTCTAAGAATTCTTGATATTTTATACTGGACACATGTACCATTCCAGCGCACCAGTTGCCATTTCCTGGTTCGGCCCTGGAAACGAAATACAAACGCAACAACTTTTTGTAGTAAAAAATGCGCGATAAAAGTTTTTGGCTATAAAACTGAAATAGTAATATGTGCTTCTAAGAATTTTTGCTATTTTATAGTGGACATATGTACCATTTTAGCGCACCAGTTGTCATATCTTGGCTCGGCCCTGGGAACGAAATACAAATCTAGCAAACTTTTTGTAATGAAAAAGGCGCGAAAAAAGTTTTTGGCCATAAAACTGAAATTGTAATATGTGCGTTTTAGGCTTTTTAAGATTTTATAGTGAACACATGTACCATTCCAGCGCACTAGTTGTTACTTCCTGGTTCGGTCCTAGGGACGAAATACAAACCCAGGAAACTTTTTGTAGTGAAAAAGGCGCGAAAAAAATTTTTGGCCATAAAACTGAAGTGGTAATATGCGCGTCTTGAAATTTTCGATATTTTATAGTGGACACATGTACCATTTCAGCGCACCAGTTGTCATTTCTTGGCTCGGCTCTGGGAACGAAATACAAACCTAGCAAACTTTTTGTAGTAAAAAATGCGCGATAAAAGTTTTTGGCTGTAAAACTGAAATAATAACATTCCAGCGCACCAGTTGCCACTTCCTGGTTCGGCCCTGGAACCGAAATACAAACGCAACAACTTTTTGTAGTGAAAAATGCGCGAAAAAAGTTTTTGGCTATAAAACTGAAATAGTAATATGTGCTTCTAAGAATTTTTGATATTTTATAGTGGACACATGTACCATTTCAGCGCACCAGTTGTCATTTCTTGGCTCGGCTCTGGGAACGAAATACAAACCTAGCAAACTTTTTGTAGTAAAAAATGCGCGATAAAAGTTTTTGGCTGTAAAACTGAAATAATAACATGTGCGTCTAAGAATTCTTGATATTTTATAGTGGACACATGTAACATTCCAGCGCACCAGTTGCCACTTCCTGGTTCGGCCCTGGAAACGAAATACAAACGCAACAACTTTTTGTAGTGAAAAATGCGCGAAAAAAGTTTTTGGCTATAAAACTGAAATAGTAATATGTGCTTCTAAGAATTTTTGATATTTTATAGTTGTATGAGAATTTAACTTTATGCGTAAATTAAAATTATTACACGGATTACTTTATTAAGTCTTAAGTATGTATGATCGCAGCGAGGCAGTAAAGACAAGTGAAGTCAGTAAAAATATTTTAAGTATAATAATAAAATCTAAGAAGAAGATGTAACAGTGCTTATAACTAATGAGAGTTTATACATATTAAATAATACCGTAAGTAAGTATATACATATGTATGTATGCGCGTATATGAATTTGCATGTAATAGGCAATTGCATGCATAAAAAAACCAGTTATTTTGTTTCAATACATTTTCTCTGAGCATAAGTAATTTACTCCCGTTTATGTCTTATGCATCGAATAAAACGGAATTCATATGTTATAATATAGTGATGTGTGAATAAATAGCAGTAGGCAATAATACTACCTTAAATTATTCATTAACATTCTCCCCCACTGAGTGCGATAGGGCTTACAATGCGGGAGAGTCATCACCGTATGGTTTAGAGTTGGCATCATTTTCTGTATTATCAAAGCAATCATTCATCGGCAAAGGTGCAATTTTGGAAATTGGACGTTTGAAGACTTTGCCATGTGCGGATAGAGTGACCACCCGTACACAACCGTCTTTGCCAGGATGAATATCCTTGATACGAGCAAGCGGCCAGTTTCCTGGAGTACCACGTTCATTGAAAAATAAATCTCCAACTTTTGGACTTTGTGTTATTTTAAGCCATTTAGGTCTCGCTTGCATTCGGCACAACCATTCGTTTGACCAACGTCGCCAAAAATGCTGTTTGAGCTTTTCAACAACTTTCCATCTATTCAATCGATCAATGTTGACCTCGAGCAAATCCTCTTCTGGTACACAAAGCGTACGCTCCCCAATCAACAAGTGGGCAGGAGTTAGCGCATGACAGTCAGATGGGTCTGAAGATAGGGGGCATAACGGTCTTGAATTCAAACAGCTTTCAATCTGAGCTAGCAGCGTAGTAAGCTCTTCAAATGTTAGAATACGATTCTGCATCACTCTGTTCAAATGGTGTTTAGTGGATTTGACGCCGGCCTCCCAAAGACCACCAAAGTTTGGCGAGGCTGGAGGTATGAAATGCCACTTTGTGCTATTCGCAGCCAGTTTTTTGTATATTTCATCTGGGATTGCCGACTTACTGCGATTATACAGAATTTGCAGCTCTTTGTTAGCTCCAACAAAGTTGGTACCCCAGTCTGAATACAAATCAGTACAGGGGCCGCGACGAGACACAAAACGCCTAAAAGCTGCCAGAAACGCATCAGTTGACATGTTTGTTGCTGCTTCCAAGTGCAGCGCTTTCGTAACCATGCAAATAAACAAACATATATAACCCTTTGTGGTCACTGAATTTCTTGCAGTTGACTGTTTAATGACGATTGGACCGGCATAATCGACCCCACTGTGCTTGAATGGCCGTGCCGGCCTGAGGCGAACACTAGGGAGGTTTCCCATCATCTGCTGGGCTGCTTTTGCGTTGTATTTAAAACAAGTCACACATCTCCGCAAGTTTCGTTTTGCAATGCTTCTACTGGATAGTATCCAATATTCTCGTGAGACATAAGCTTGCATTTGGATCAAACCACCATGTAGAGTTTTAATATGTGCATCTAGAAAGATTAGATTAGACAATGGATTTTGCTTCTTTAGCAAAATTGGATGTTTGGAACCATAGCTAAGATCGGAATTTTGAATTCTACCACCAACTCTAAGTATTTGATATGCATCAAAAAATGGGCACAACTGTGCTAGAGCATTGTTCCTTATAATTTTACCTTTCTGTTTAAGTTCAAAAATTTCATGTGAAAAATCCACTTGTTGTGAAACTTGTACAATTCTGAATCTAGCAAATTTCAACTCTTCGGTTGAAAGAAACCCTGTCATCTTACTGTTACTTTCAATCTGCGGGTTTTTATTAACTTGAGTGTTATGTTTAAAACGAAATATGTATGCAACAACACGTATCAGCTTACCAAGAGAAGAAAATCTTGTTAATAAATCTGGATATTGGTTGACATATGTCGCAGTTGCATGTATATTTAAGGATGGTTCAGCAATTTTATCAATTTCATTTAAGTTTATTTGAGGTTGTTTTGGCCAATTTTCTGATGGTTCCGATAGCCAGTTAGGACCATGCCACCATAATTCATGTTCAGCCAATTCACTGGGTAGTATACCAAGGGACGCGCAGTCAGCAGGATTTTCCCTTGTGGATATATATCGCCATTGAGAAGCATTAGACCTGCGTTGAATTTCGGCAACTCGATTTCCAACATATACAGGCCACTTAGACGACTGACCACGAATCCATGCAAGCACAGTTGTGCTATCAGTCCAATAGTAAACATTCGAAATTCTTTGATTAAGTGAAGAAATTATTTTATCTACTAGCTTAGCTAATAAAGTGGCACCACACAATTCCATTCTGGGTATAGTTAACCGCTTTATAGGGCCCACTTTAGTTTTTGCCTGGATTAGATTTACTTTTGTACCCAAATCAGAACTGGTTTTTGCATAGACTGCCGCTGCATAAGCTAGCTTAGAAGAGTCGGAAAACCCATGAATTTCAACTTTAACCTCCTTGCGCACTCCAATCCAACGCGGAATTTTAATATTTTCCAGATGTTTTAAATTATTGCGATATATTAACCATTTTTTCTCCATAGCATCGGGCAGGCGATCGTTCCAATCAATACCAAGTAACCATAGGTTTTGAAATTCTATTTTTGCGAGAATTGTGGTAGGGGATAGCCAGCCTAGAGGATCGTAAAGTTTTGCGGTTTGCAGCAACCTCTTTGTAGTGAAAAAGACGCGAAAAAGTTTTTGGCCATAAAACTGAAATGGTAATATGTGCGTCTAAGAATTCTTGATATTTTATGGTGGACACATGTACCATTCCAACGCACCAGTTGCCTTTTCTATTTCGGCCCTGGCAACGAAATACAAACTCAGCAACCTCTTTGTAGTGAAAAAGGCGCGAAAAAGTTTTTGGCCATAAAACTGAAATGGTAATATGTGCGTCTAAGAATTTTTGATATTTTATGGTGGACACATGTACCATTCCAACGCACCAGTTGCCTTTTCTATTTCGGCCCTTTCGGAAAAAGGTGCGAAAAAAGTTTTTGGTCATAAAACTGAAATGGTAATATGCGCGTTTTAGGCTTTTTAATATTTTATAGTGAACGCATTTACCATTCCAGCGCACCAGTTGCCACTTCCTGGTTCGGCCATAGGGACGAAATACAAACCCAGCAACCTTTTTGTAGTGAAAAGGGCGCGAAAAAAGTTTTTGGCCATAAAACTGAAATGGTAATATGTGCGTCTAAGGATTTTTGATATTTTATAGTGGACACATGTACCATTTTAGCGCACCAGTTGCCATTTCTTGGCTCGGCCCTGGGAACGAAATACAAACCTAGCAAACTTTTTGTAATGAAAAAGGCGCGAAAAAAGTTTTTGGCCATAAAACTGAAATGGTAATATGCGCTTTTTAAATTTTTGATATTTTATGGTGGACACATATACCATTGAAACGCACCAGTTGCCTTTTCTATATCGGCCCTGGGAACGAAATACAAACCTAGCAAACTTTTTGTAATGAAAAAGGCGCGAAAAAAGTTTTTGGCCATAAAACTGAAATGGTAATATGCGCGTCTTAGAATTTTTGATACTTTATGGTGGACACATGTACCATTCCAGCGCACCAGTTGACACTTCCTGGCCCTGGGAACAAAATACAAACTCAGCAAACTTTTTGTAGTGAAAGAGGCGCGAAAAAAGTTTTTGGCCATAAAACTGAAATGGTAATATGTGCGTCTAAGGATTTTTGATATTTTATAGTGGACACATGTACTATTTTAGCGCACCAGTTGTCATTTCTTGGCTCGGCCCTGGGAACGAAATACAAACCTAGCAAACTTTTTGTAATGAAAAAGGCGCGAAAAAAGTTTTTGGCCATAAAACTGAAATAGTAATATGCGCGTCTTAGAATTTTTGATATATTATGGTGGACACATGTACCATTCCAACGCACCAGTTGTCATTTCTTGGCTCGGCTCTGGGAACGAAATACAAACCTATCAAACTTTTTGTAGTAAAAAATGCGCGATAAAAGTTTTTGGCTGTAAAACTGAAATAATAACATATGCGTCTAAGAATTCTTGATATTTTATAGTGGACACATGTAACATTCCAGCGCACCAGTTGCCACTTCCTGGTTCGGCCCTGGAAACGAAATACAAACGCAACAACTTTTTGTAGTGAAAAATGCGCGAAAAAAGTTTTTGGCTATAAAACTGAAATAGTAATATGTGCTTCTAAGAATTTTTGATATTTTATAGTGGACACATGTACCATTTCAGCGCACCAGTTGTCATTTCTTGGCTCGGCTCTGGGAACGAAATACAAACCTAGCAAACTTTTTGTAGTAAAAAATGCGCAATAAAAGTTTTTGGCTGTAAAACTGAAATAATAACATGTGCGTCTAAGAATTCTTGATATTTTATAGTGGACACATGTAACATTCCAGCGCACCAGTTGCCACTTCCTGGTTCGGCCCTGGAAACGAAATACAAACGCAACAACTTTTTGTAGTGAAAAATGCGCGAAAAAAGTTTTTGGCTATAAAACTGAAATAGTAATATGTGCTTCTAAGAATTTTTGATATTTTATAGTGGACATATGTACCATTTCAGCGCACCAGTTGTCATATCTTGGCTCGGCCCTGGGAACGAAATACAAATCTAGCAAACTTTTTGTAATGAAAAAGGCGCGAAAAAAGTTTTTGGCCATAAAACTGAAATGGTAATATGTGCGTCTAAGGATTTTTGATATTTTATAGTGGACACATGTACCATTTTAGCGCACCAGTTGCCATTTCTTGGCTCGGCCCTGGGAACGAAATACAAACCTAGCAAACTTTTTGTAATGAAAAAGGCGCGAAAAAAGTTTTTGGCCATAAAACTGAAATGGTAATATGCGCTTTTTAAATTTTTGATATTTTATGGTGGACACATATACCATTGAATCGCACCAGTTGCCTTTTCTATATCGGCCCTGGGAACGAAATACAAACCTAGCAAACTTTTTGTAATGAAAAAGGCGCGATAAAAGTTTTTGGCTGTAAAACTGAAATAATAACATGTGCGTCTAAGAATTCTTGATATTTTATAGTGGACACATGTAACATTCCAGCGCACCAGTTGCCACTTCCTGGTTCGGCCCTGGAAACGAAATACAAACGCAACAACTTTTTGTAGTGAAAAATGCGCGAAAAAAGTTTTTGGCTATAAAACTGAAATAGTAATATGTGCTTCTAAGAATTTTTGATATTTTATAGTGGACACATGTACCATTTCAGCGCACCAGTTGTCATTTCTTGGCTCGGCTCTGGGAACGAAATACAAACCTAGCAAACTTTTTGTAGTAAAAAATGCGCGATAAAAGTTTTTGGCTGTAAAACTGAAATAATAACATGTGCGTCTAAGAATTCTTGATATTTTATAGTGGACACATGTAACATTCCAGCGCACCAGTTGCCACTTCCTGGTTCGGCCCTGGAAACGAAATACAAACGCAACAACTTTTTGTAGTGAAAAATGCGCGAAAAAAGTTTTTGGCTATAAAACTGAAATAGTAATATGTGCTTCTAAGAATTTTTGATATTTTATAGTTGTATGAGAATTTAACTTTATGCGTAAATTAAAATTATTACACGGATTACTTTATTAAGTCTTAAGTATGTATGATCGCAGCGAGGCAGTAAAGACAAGTGAAGTCAGTAAAAATATTTTAAGTATAATAATAAAATCTAAGAAGAAGATGTAACAGTGCTTATAACTAAAGAGAGTTTATACATATTAAATAATACCGTAAGTAAGTATATACATATGTATGTATGCGCGTATATGAATTTGCATGTAATAGGCAATTGCATGCATAAAAAAACCAGTTATTTTGTTTCAATACATTTTCTCTGAGCATAAGTAATTTACTCCCGTTTATGTCTTATGCATCGAATAAAACGGAATTCATATGTTATAATATAGTGATGTGTGAATAAATAGCAGTAGGCAATAATACTACCTTAAATTATTCATTAACATTCTCCCCCACTGAGTGCGATAGTGCTTACAATGCGGGAGAGTCATCACCGTATGGTTTAGAGTTGGCATCATTTTCTGTATTATCAAAGCAATCATTCATCGGCAAAGGCGCAATTTTGGAAATTGGACGTTTGAAGACTTTGCCATGTGCGGATAGAGTGACCACCCGTACACAACCGTCTTTGCCAGGATGAATATCCTTGATACGAGCAAGCGGCCAGTTTCCTGGAGTACCACGTTCATTGAAAAATAAATCTCCAACTTTTGGACTTTGTGTTATTTTAAGCCATTTAGGTCTCGCTTGCATTCGGCACAACCATTCGTTTGACCAACGTCGCCAAAAATGCTGTTTGAGCTTTTCAACAACTTTCCATCTATTCAATCGATCAATGTTGACCTCGAGCAAATCCTCTTCTGGTACACAAAGCGTACGCTCCCCAATCAACAAGTGGGCAGGAGTTAGCGCATGGCAGTCAGATGGGTCTGAAGATAGGGGGCATAACGGTCTTGAATTCAAACAGCTTTCAATCTGAGCTAGCAGCGTAGTAAGCTCTTCAAATGTTAGAATACGATTCTGCATCACTCTGTTCAAATGGTGTTTAGTGGATTTGACGCCGGCCTCCCAAAGACCACCAAAGTTTGGCGAGGCTGGAGGTATGAAATGCCACTTTGTGCTATTCGCAGCCAGTTTTTTGTATATTTCATCTGGGATTGCCGACTTACTGCGATTATACAGAATTTGCAGCTCTTTGTTAGCTCCAACAAAGTTGGTACCCCAGTCTGAATACAAATCAGTACAGGGGCCGCGACGAGACACAAAACGCCTAAAAGCTGCCAGAAACGCATCAGTTGACATGTTTGTTGCTGCTTCCAAGTGCAGCGCTTTCGTAACCATGCAAATAAACAAACATATATAGCCCTTTGTGGTCACTGAATTTCTTGCAGTTGACTGTTTAATGACGATTGGACCGGCATAATCGACCCCACTGTGCTTGAATGGCCGTGCCGGCCTGAGGCGAACACTAGGGAGGTTTCCCATCATCTGCTGGGCTGCTTTTGCGTTGTATTTAAAACAAGTCACACATCTCCGCAAGTTTCGTTTTGCAATGCTTCTACTGGATAGTATCCAATATTCTCGTGAGACATAAGCTTGCATTTGGATCAAACCACCATGTAGAGTTTTAATATGTGCATCTAGAAAGATTAGATTAGACATTGGATTTTGCTTCTTTAGCAAAATTGGATGTTTGGAACCATAGCTAAGATCGGAATTTTGAATTCTACCACCAACTCTAAGTATTTGATATGCATCAAAAAATGGGCACAACTGTGCTAGAGCATTGTTCCTTATAATTTTACCTTTCTGTTTAAGTTCAAAAATTTCATGTGAAAAATCCACTTGTTGTGAAACTTGTACAATTCTGAATCTAGCAAATTTCAACTCTTCGGTTGAAAGAAACCCTGTCATCTTACTGTTACTTTCAATCTGCGGGTTTTTATAAACTTGAGTGTTATGTTTAAAACGAAATATGTATGCAACAACACGTATCAGCTTACCAAGAGAAGAAAATCTTGTTAATAAATCTGGATATTGGTTGACATATGTCGCAGTTGCATGTATATTTAAGGATGGTTCAGCAATTTTATCAATTTCATTTAAGTTTATTTGAGGTTGTTTTGGCCAATTTTCTGATGGTTCCGATAGCCAGTTAGGACCATGCCACCATAATTCATGTTCAGCCAATTCACTGGGTAGTATACCACGGGACGCGCAGTCAGCAGGATTTTCCCTTGTGGATATATATCGCCATTGAGAAGCATTAGACCTGCGTTGAATTTCGGCAACTCGATTTCCAACATATACAGGCCACTTAGACGACTGAGTCCAATTGTGTGTTGTGCTATCAGTCCAATAGTAAACATTCGAAATTCTTTGATTAAGTGAAGAAATTATTTTATCTACTAGCTTAGCTAATAAAGTGGCACCACACAATTCCATTCTGGGTATAGTTAACCGCTTTATAGGGCCCACTTTAGTTTTTGCCTGGATTAGATATACTTTTGTACCCAAATCAGAACTGGTTTTTGCATAGACTGCCGCTGCATAAGCTAGCTTAGAAGAGTCGGAAAACCCAAGAATTTCAACTTTAACCTCCTTGCGCACTCCAATCCAACGCGGAATTTTAATATTTTCCAGATGTTTTAAATTATTGCGATATATTAACCATTTTTTCTCCATAGCATCGGGCAGGCGATCGTTCCAATCAATACCAAGTAACCATAGGTTTTGAAATTCTATTTTTGCGAGAATTTGCGAGAATGGTAGGGGATAGCCAGCCTAGAGGATCGTAAAGTTTTGCGGCATCTGATAACAAGCTTCGTTTTGTAACTACTGATGTATTATCAAAATTAATATCAAATGAAAAGCAGTCATCTGCTATGTCCCACTTCAAACCCAGAGCTTTTACTGCATTAGGTTGATTCAACTCGAATATGTTGGAAGTTTCCCTGAAGTCTACGGGAATCAAATCTAGTAGTTCTCTTGAGTTTGTTGTCCATTTACGTAGATTAAACTGACCTTTATTTAGCAAGCTACATAGCTCAGTATGCAACTGGTAAGCTTCTGCTAAACTATCCGCCCCAGAAATAACATCATCAACATAAGTATCTGTGTTGAGCACGATACAAGCCATTGGATATTTTTCCTGTTCGTCTAGTGCTAGCTGTTGTAACACTCTAATCGAAAGAAAAGGTGCAGATGTTGTACCATAAGTGACCGTTGAGAGCCGGTAAATTAGTATCTCTTCGGATCTCATATTTCTCCAAAGAATTTGTTGAAACTTTCGTTGCTCCGGTATTACGAGTATTTGTCTAAACATTTTTTCTAAATCTGCCCTAAAACCAATTTTGAAACGTCTCCACCGATTAATGATTGTAGGCAGATCATTTTGTAATGCAGGACCAGCTGCCAGTTCGTCATTTAACGAGGGCTGAGCTGACCGCTTACAGCTACCGTCGAAAACAACCCTCAACTTGGTTGTCGAGCTGTTTTCTCTTAAAACACCATGATGGGGCAAAAAGAACCCATTCCTATCCAAGTCAAGAGGATAAGTGCCTACCTTTTCCATATGACCAAGCCGTTCGTACTCTTCCATAAAGTCTGTGTAAAGCTTCCCAAAGTTCTTATTCAATTTACATTTGGCTTCAATACTTTTTAAGCGAGAAAGTGCTGTATAGTCTGTTTGTGCAAAAAAGGGGAGGAAGCTACTCTTGAGAAGAGATTTAAAGGGTAGAGACACCATATAACGTCCTGATGAATCACGTATAGTAGTAGCTTTGAAGTGTTCTTCACAAAGAATTTCTTCTTCTGTTAAAACCCTCTTCTCTATCAGTTCTTCCTGTTCCCAAAAGGACTGCAATTGTTTATCTAAAGAACAAACGTTTACAGTAATACTGTGATGTAAATTGTTGTCTGGAATAGGACCCGAAACTATCCACCCGAATTGTGTCAATTGCAAAAAAGGACCATTGTTGAATGTATGTTGTTGAGGTAATACGATATCTCCATAGATATCTCCTCCTAGCAAAAGATCAATTTCTCCAGGTTCTGAGAAATAAGGATCAGCTAACGAAAATTTACTTAGATCAGGTAAAAGTTTCTCATTTATAGCCATAGGTTGATATCCAGTTATTTTTGGTAACACTAAGGCCTCACAATCGATCTTAAAATTAGTGTTGGTTCTTGAGAAAATAGTAAAATTAACATGTTTTCGTACAATTGTGGGGTGATGTCCACCAACCCCGCTAATTTCTACAAAATCCTTTGTGTAAGGTAATTTTAGAGCGTTCGCAACCTTTTTGGTGATAAAAGTAGCCTGGGCACATTGGTCAAGGAGGGCCCGCAAGACAAAGACGCCTTGATAGGTTTTTAGCACGACCCGTAATGTCGCTAAGAGAATTTGAGACCTTTTCCTGCCACTATATTTCTTGCAATTATCAACTACATGAGCAGTGACGTTCTGAAGTATTTGCGAAGACGAGGGGTGTTCACGAATCATAGCGGATTCAGTAGGTGAGTTCGCAATTGAGTGGGTTGCCGAATATTCATTATGCACTGTTGTATGGTGATTCTGTTGGCAGACTTGACAGCGAGAAACTACACGACAGTTGTTACTAAAGTGGCCAGGTGTTAAGCAATTTCCACATATTCGCTTTGAATTTAAAAAATCTCTCTTTGCAGCAGATGCTAACGAAGCAAACTTGAAACATTTGAAAAGAAGATGACGCTTATTGCAGCAGGGGCAGTTGGAGTCGTTGCTTGTAGAAACAGCGTTTGCATACCGTCGAAAATTGCTTTTACCGTTATTATTTAGTGAGGATTTTGATGACAAACGAACTGCATTAGGACTTGAATCGGCCTGATCAGAAAGTGTTTCTAATGTTCGAAATGTTGCTTCTAGGAATTTGAATAAATCTCCTATTGGAGGAATTTCCGTTGACGCTTTTAGAGATTGCTCCCATTCCTTGCGTATTTGTAAGTCCAGCTTATTCACAGTCATATATATAAGCATAGCATGTTCACCTTCAGTATTTACTTCTAAGCTGCGTAGAAGCGCTTTACTAGTGCGGGTTGTATCTAAAATTAACTGAATGCTTTTGGCGGAGCCATCAGAAACAGGTATCAAAAATAACTTTTTAAAAATAGTATCAACTATTTTCCTTTTATTGTGATATCTATTTTGTAATGCTGTCCAAGCTAAAGTGTAGCTAGCGTCCGTTGCTGGATATTCATTCACGATATCCAGTGGAGTTTCCTTGCAAGAGGTTTTCAAAAAACAAAATTTTTGGACATCAGACAGGCTGAGATTATTATGCACTAGTGAAATAAACATATCTTGGTATGACATCCAGGCTAAATAATCTCCACTAAAGATTGGCAAGTCAATTTTCGGTAACCGTGCCTGAACCGAAAATGTTTCATTTCTAGAATGCCCAGAACCAGCAAACGTGCTGGATTGAATTCCAGGCGAACGAAGATCGCCAGATTCCATGAAATCAAGCAACAGACCCTTAAGGGTAAAAAATTCCTTCTGAAACTGGTAATAAACATCTTCTTCGAAATACGGAATATTTTCTGTATTAATGGTATTTTCATGGACTATGGAACATAAATGACTATTACCTTCTTTAAATTTTGCAAAATTCGCTTCTATTTCGCTAAAACCGATTGTGCAAATCCATGCGTTTTATTCGTTTGCAAATCATAAAGCTTAGCGGTTTTCTTTAGGTTCCGTAACAAATCTCTTTGGCTCTCGATATGTTGGTGTAATTCCGCCATTTTATTGGTTTTCCAGTCTTCAAATTTATTTTATTGAACTTCCACTAGGCACGCTTAAATTTATGCATCAATTCCCGGGTTTCGGCACCAAATTTATGTATGAGAATTTAACTTTATGCGTAAATTAAAATTATTACACGGATTACTTTATTAAGTCTTAAGTATGTATGATCGCAGCGAGGCAGTAAAGACAAGTGAAGTCAGTAAAAATATTTTAAGTATAATAATAAAATCTAAGAAGAAGATGTAACAGTGCTTATAACTAATGAGAGTTTATACATATTAAATAATACCGTAAGTAAGTATATACATATGTATGTATGCGCGTATATGAATTTGCATGTAATAGGCAATTGCATGCATAAAAAAACCAGTTATTTTGTTTCAATACATTTTCTCTGAGCATAAGTAATTTACTCCCGTTTATATCTTATGCATCGAATAAAACGGAATTCATATGTTATAATATAGTGATGTGTGAATAAATAGCAGTAGGCAATAATACTACCTTATATTATTCATTAACAATAGTGGACATATGTACCATTTCAGAGCACCAGTTGTCATATCTTGGGTCGGCCCTGGGAACGAAATACAAATCTAGCAAACTTTTTGTAATGAAAAAGGCGCGAAAAAAGTTTTTGGCCATAAAACTGAAGTGGTAATATGCGCGTCTTAGAATTTTTGATATTTTATGGTGGACACATGTACCATTCCAGCGCACCAGTTGCCACTTCCTGGCCCTGGGAACAAAATACAAACGCAACAACCTTTTTGTAGTGAAAAAGGCCCGAAAAAAGTTTTTGGCCATAAAACTGAAATGGTAATATGTGCGTTTTAGGCTTTTAAATATTTTATAGTGAACACATTTACCATTCCAGCGCACCATTTGCCACTTCCTGGTTCAGCCCTGGGGACGAAATACAAACCCAGCAAACTTTTTGTAGTAAAAAATGCGCGAAAAAAGTTTTTGGCTGTAAAACTGAAGTAATAACATGTGCGTCTAAGAATTTTTGATATTTTATAGTGGACACATGTACCATTTTAGCGCACCAGTTGTCATTTCTCGGCTCGGCCCTGGGAACGAAATACAAATCTAGCAAACTTTTTGTAATGAAAAAGGCGCGAAAAAAATTTTTGGCCATAAAACTGAAATGGTAATATGCGCCTCTTAGAATTTCTGATATTTCATGGTGGACACATGTACCATTCCAACGCACCAGTTGCCTTTTCTATTTCGGCCCTGGGAACGAAATACAAACTCAGCAACCTCTTTGTAGTGAAAAGGGCGCGAAAAAAGTTTTTGGCCATAAAACTGAAATGGTAATATGTGCGTTTTAGGCTTTTTAATATTTTATAGTGAACGCATTTACCATTCCAGCGCACCAGTTGCTACTTTCTGGTTCGGCCATAGGGACGAAATACAAACCCAGCAACCTTTTTGTGGTGAAAAGGGCGCGAAAAAAGTTTTTGGCCATAACACTGAAATGGTAATATGTGCGTCTAAAGATTTTTGATATTTTATAGTGGACACATGTACCATTTTAGCGCACCAGTTGTCATTTCTCGGCTCGGCCCTGGGAACGAAATACAAACCTAGCAAACTCTTTGTAATGAAAAAGGCGCGAAAAAAGTTTTTGGCCATAAAACTGAAATGGTAATATTAGCGTCTTAAATTTTTGATATTTTATGGTGGACACACGTACCATGCCAACGCACCAGTTGCCTTTTCTATTTCGGCCCTGGGAACGAAATACAAACCTAGCAAACTTTTTGTAATGAAAAAGGCGCGAAAAAAGTTTTTGACCATAAAACTGAAATGGTAATATGTGCGTTTTAAGCTTTTTATTATTTTATAGTGAACGCATTAACCATTCCAGCGCACCACTTGCCATTTCCTGGTTCGGCCCTAGGGACGAAATACAAACCCAGCAAACTTTTTATAGGTAAAAAGGCGCGAAAAAAGTTTTTGCCATAAAACCGAAATGGTAATATGTGCGTTTTAGGCTTTTTATTATTTTATAGTGGACACATGTATTATTCCAGCGCACCAGTTGTTACTTCCTGGTTCGGCCCTAGGGACGAAATACAAACCCAGCAAACTTTTTGTAGTGGAGAAGGCGCGAAAAAAGTTTTTGGCTACAAAACTGAAATAGTAATATGTGCGTCTAAGAATTTTTGATATTTTATAGTGAACACATGTACCATTTCAGCGCACCAGTTGTAATTTCTTGGCTCGCTGCTGGGGACGAAATACAAACCAGGAACCTTTTTGTAGTGAAAAATGCGCGATAAAAGTTTTTGGCTGTAAAACTCAAATAATAACATGTGCGTCTAAGAATTCTTGATATTTTATAGTGGACACATGTAACATTCCAGCGCACCAGTTGCCACTTCCTGGTTCGGCCCTGGAAACGAAATACAAACGCAACAAGTTTTTGTAGTGAAAAATGCGCGAAAAAAGTTTTTGGCTATAAAACTGAAATAGTAATATGTGCTTCTAAGAATTTTTGATATTTTATAGTGGACACATGTACCATTTCAGCGCACCAGTTGTCATTTCTTGGCTCGGCTCTGGGAACGAAATACAAACCTATCAAACTTTTTGTAGTAAAAAATGCGCGATAAAAGTTTTTGGCTGTAAAACTGAAATAATAACATGTGCGTCTAAGAATTCTTGATATTTTATAGTGGACACATGTAACATTCCAGCTCACCAGTTGCCACTTCCTGGTTCGGCCCTGGAAACGAAATACAAACGCAACAACTTTTTGTAGTGAAAAATGCGCGAAAAAAGTTTTTGGCTATAAAACTGAATTAGTAATATGTGCTTCTAAGAATTTTTGATATTTTATAGTGGACATATGTACCATTTCAGCGCACCAGTTGTCATATCTTGGCTCGGCCCTGGGAACGAAATACAAATCTAGCAAACTTTTTGTAATGAAAAAGGCGCGAAAAAATTTTTTTGCCATAAAACTGAAATGGTAATATGCGCGTCTTAGAATTTCTGATATTTAATGGTGGACACATGTACCATTCCAACGCACCAGTTGCCTTTTCTATTTCGGCCCTGGGAACGAAAAACAAACCCAGCAACCTTTTTGTAGTGAAAAGGGCGCGAAAAAAGTTTTTGGCCATAAAACTGAAATGGTAATATGTGCGTCTAAGGATTTTTGATATTTTATAGTGGACACATGTACCATTTTAGTGCACCAGTTGTAATTTCTCGGCTCGGCCCTGGGAACGAAATACAAACCTAGCAAACTTTTTGTAATGAAAAAGGCGCGAAAAAAGTTTTTGGGCATAAAACTGAAATGGTAATATGCGCGTCTTAAATTTTTGATATTTTATGGTGGACACATGTACATTGCCAACGCACCAGTTGCCTTTTCTATTTCGGCCCTGGGAACGAAATACAAACCTAGCAAACTTTTTGTAATGAAAAAGGCGCGAAAAAAGTTTTTGGCCATAAAACTGAAATGGTAATATGCGCGTCTTAGAATTTTTGATATTTTATGGTGGACACATGTACCATTCCAGCGCACCAGTTGCCACTTCCTGGCCCTGGGAACAAAATACAAACGCAACAACCTTTTTGTAGTGAAAAAGGCCCGAAAAAAGTTTTTGGCCATAAAACTGAAATGGTAATATGTGCGTTTTAGGCTTTTAAATATTTTATAGTGAACACATTTACCATTCCAGCGCACCATTTGCCACTTCCTGGTTCAGCCCTGGGGACGAAATACAAACCCAGCAAACTTTTTGTAGTAAAAAATGCGCGAAAAAAGTTTTTGGCCATAAAACTGAAATGATAACATGTGCGTCTAAGAATTTTTGATATTTTATAGTGGACACATGTACCATTCCAGCGCACCAGTTGACACTTCCTGGCCCTGGGAACAAAATACAAACGCAACAACCTTTTTGTAGTGAAAAGGGCGCGAAAAAAGTTTTTGGCCATAAAACTGAAGTGGTAATATGTGCGTCTAAGGATTTTTGATATTTTATAGTGGACACATGTACTATTTTAGCGCACCAGTTGTCATTTCTTGGCTCGGCCCTGGGAACGAAATACAAACCTAGCAAACTTTTTGTAATGAAAAAGGCGCGAAAAAAGTTTTTGGCCATAAAACTGAAATGGTAATATGCGCTTTTTAAATTTTTGATATTTTATGGTGGACACATGTACCATTCCAACGCACCAGTTGCCTTTTCTACATCGGCCCTGGGAACGAAATACAAACTCAGCAACCTCTTTGTAGTGAAAAAGGCGCGAAAAAAGCTTTTGGCCATAAAACTGAATTGGTAATATGTGCGTTTTAGGCTTTTTAATATTTTATAGTGAACGCATTTACCATTCCAGCGCACCAGTTGCTACTTTCTGGTTCGGCCATAGGGACGAAATACAAACCCAGCAACCTTTTTGTAGTGAAAAGGGCGCGAAAAAAGTTTTTGGCCATAAAACTGAAATGGTAATATGTGCGTCTAAGGATTTTTGATATTTTATAGTGGACACATGTACCATTTTAGCGCACCATTTGTCATTTCTCGGCTCGGCCCTGGGAACGAAATACAAACCTAGCAAACTTTTTGTAATGAAAAAGGCGCGAAAAAAGTTTTTGGCCATAAAACTGAAATGGTAATATGCGCGTCTTAAATTTTTGATATTTTATGGTGGACACATGTACCATGCCAACGCACCAGTTGCGTTTTCTATTTCGGCCCTGGGAACGAAATACAAACCTAGCAAACTTTTTGTAATGAAAAAGGCGCGAAAAAAGTTTTTGGCCATAAAACTGAAATGGTAATATGCGCGTCTTAGAATTTTTGATATTTTATGGTGGACACATATACCATTCCAGCGCACCAGTTGCCACTTCCTGGACCTGGGAACAAAATACAAACGCAACAACCTTTTTGTAGTGAAAAAGGCCCGAAAAAAATTTTTGCCCATAAAACTGAAATGGTATAATGTGCGTTTAAGGCTTTTAAATATTTTATAGTGAACACATTTACCATTCCAGCGCACCATTTGCCACTTCCTGGTTCAGGCCTAGGGACGAAATACAAACCCAGCAAACTTTTTGTAGTAAAAAATGCGCGAAAAAAGTTTTTGGCTGTAAAACTGAAATAATAACATGTGCGTCTAAGAATTTTTGATATTTTATAGTGGACACATGTAACATTCCAGCGCACCAGTTGCCACTTCCTGGTTCGGCCCTGGGAACGAAATACAAACGCAACAACTTTTTGCAGTGAAAAATGCGCGAAAAAAGTTTTTGGCTATAAAACTGAAATAGTAATATGTGCTTCTAAGAATTTTTGATATTTTATAGTGGACATATGTACCATTTCAGTGCACCAGTTGTCATATCTTGGCTCGGCCCTGGGAACGAAATACAAATCTAGCAAACTTTTTGTAATGAAAAAGGCGCGAAAAAAGTTTTTGGCCATAAAACTGAAATGGTAATATGCGCGTCTTAGAATTTTTGATATTTTATGGTGGACACATATACCATTCCAGCGCACCAGTTGCCACTTCCTGGACCTGGGAACAAAATACAAACGCAACAACCTTTTTGTAGTGAAAAAGGCCCGAAAAAAATTTTTGCCCATAAAACTGAAATGGTATAATGTGCGTTTAAGGCTTTTAAATATTTTATAGTGAACACATTTACCATTCCAGCGCACCATTTGCCACTTCCTGGTTCAGGCCTAGGGACGAAATACAAACCCAGCAAACTTTTTGTAGTAAAAAATGCGCGAAAAAAGTTTTTGGCTGTAAAACTGAAATAATAACATGTGCGTCTAAGAATTTTTGATATTTTATAGTGGACACATGTAACATTCCAGCGCACCAGTTGCCACTTCCTGGTTCGGCCCTGGGAACGAAATACAAACGCAACAACTTTTTGCAGTGAAAAATGCGCGAAAAAAATTTTTGGCCATAAAACTAAAATGGTAATATGCGCGTCTTAGAATTTCTGATATTTTATGGTGGACACATGTACCATTCCAACGCACCAGTTGCCTTTTCTATTTCGGCCCTGGGAACGAAATACAAACTCAGCAACCTCTTTGTAGTGAAAAGGACGCGAAAAAAGTTTTTGGCCATAAAACTGAATTGGTAATATGTGCGTTTTAGGCTTTTTAATATTTTATAGTGAACGCATTTACCATTCCAGCGCACCAGTTGCTACTTTCTGGTTCGGCCATAGGGACGAAATACAAACCCAGCAACCTTTTTGTAGTGAAAAGGGCGCGAAAAAAGTTTTTGGCCATAAAACTGAAATGGTAATATGTGCGTCTAAGGATTTTTGATATTTTATAGTGGACACATGTACCATTTTAGCGCACCAGTTGTCATTTCTCGGCTCGGCCCTGTGAACGAAATACAAACCTAGCAAACTTTTTGTAATGAAAAAGGCGCGAAAAAAGTTTTTGGCCATAAAACTGAAATGGTAATATGCGCGTCTTAAATTTTTGATATTTTATGGTAGACACATGTACAATGCCAACGCACCAGTTGCGTTTTCTATTTCGGCCCTGGGAACGAAATACAAACCTAGCAAACTTTTTGTAATGAAAAAGGCGCGAAAAAAGTTTTTGGCCATAAAACTGAAGTGGTAATATGCGCGTCTTAGAATTTTTGATATTTTATGGTGGACACATGTACCATTCCAGCGCACCAGTTGCCACTTCCTGGCCCTGGGAACAAAATACAAACGCAACAACCTTTTTGTAGTGAAAAAGGCCCGAAAAAAGTTTTTGGCCATAAAACTGAAATGGTAATATGTGCGTTTTAGGCTTTTAAATATTTTATAGTGAACACATTTACCATTCCAGCGCACCATTTGCCACTTCCTGGTTCAGCCCTGGGGACGAAATACAAACCCAGCAAACTTTTTGTAGTAAAAAATGCGCGAAAAAAGTTTTTGGCTGTAAAACTGAAATAATAACATGTGCGTCTAAGAATTTTTGATATTTTATAGTGGACACATGTAACATTCCAGCGCACCAGTTGCCACTTCCTGGTTCGGCCCTGGGAACGAAATACGAACGCAACAACTTTTTGCAGTGAAAAATGCGCGAAAAAAGTTTTTGGCTATAAAACTGAAATAGTAATATGTGCTTCTAAGAATTTTTGATATTTTATAGTGGACACATGTACCATTTCAGCGCACCAGCTGTCATTTCTTGGCTCGGCTCTGGGAACGAAATACAAACCTATCAAACTTTTTGTAGTAAAAAATGCGCGTTAAAAGTTTTTGGCTGTAAAACTGAAATAATAACATGTGCGTCTAAGAATTCTTGATATTTTATAGTGGACACATGTAACATTCCAGCTCACCAGTTGCCACTTCCTGGTTCGGCCCTGGAAACGAAATACAAACGCAACAACTTTTTGTAGTGAAAAATGCGCGAAAAAAGTTTTTGGCTATAAAACTGAATTAGTAATATGTGCT
The DNA here is from genome assembly GCA_932526305.1 of Epicampocera succincta. Classification (NCBI taxonomy): domain Eukaryota; kingdom Metazoa; phylum Arthropoda; class Insecta; order Diptera; family Tachinidae; genus Epicampocera; species Epicampocera succincta. Next base: position 42,979,698 of record OW052036.1, read on the forward strand.
TCTAAGAATTTTTGATATTTTATAGTGGACATATGTACCATTTCAGCGCACCAGTTGTCATATCTTGGCTCGGCCCTGGGAACGAAATACAAATCTAGCAAACTTTTTGTAATGAAAAAGGCGCGAAAAAAATTTTTGGCCAGAAAACTGAAATGGTAATATGCGCGTCTTAGAATTTCTGATATTTTATGGTGGACACATGTACCATTCCAACGCACCAGTTGCCTTTTCTATTTCGGCCCTGGGAACGAAATACAAACTCAGCAACCTCTTTGTAGTGAAAAAGGCGCGAAAAAAGTTTTTGGCCATGAAACTGAATTGGTAATATGTGCGTTTTAGGCTTTTTAATATTTTATAGTGAACGCATTTACCATTCCAGCGCACCAGTTGCTACTTTCTGGTTCGGCCATAGGGGTGATGGGCGAAAAAAATTATTGGAGAACACTCCTCAGGCCATTTCTATGAATGTCCAATATTCAAAAGTCGCAACAGTGTGGTTTTTTTTTAAATAGGCGACATTTTTCAAAATTTGGACTTTTAAAATTTTAAAAAGGACTTTGCTCCTTTTTCCGAAAATGGTAGAAAATTTGGGAAAAAAAAAGTTATTGGGGAACACTATTCCGGCCATCCCCATGAATGTCTAATATTCAACAGTGTATTTATTGAAAATAGGCGACAATTTTCCAAATTTCGGCTTTTGCAATGTTAAAAAGGACTTTGCTCCTTTTTCCGAAAATGGTAGAAAATTTGCGAAAAAAACATTATTGGGGAACACTCTTCGGCCATTTCTATGAATGTCCAATATTCAAAAGTCGCAAAAGTGTGTTTCTTTGAAAATAGGCGACATTTTTCCAAATTTCGACTATTGAAATTTTAAAAAAGACTGCTCCTTTTCCCGAAAATGGTAGGTGATGGGCGAAAAAAATTATAAGAGAACACTTCTTAGGCCATTTCTATGAATGTCCAATATTCAAAAGTCGCAACAGTGTGTTTTTTTGAAAATAGGCGACATTTTTCCAAATTTCGACTTTTGAAATTTAAAAAAGGGCTTTGCTCCTTTTTCCGAAAATGGTAGAAAATTTGCGAAAAAACATTATTGGGGAACACTATTCCGGCCATCCCTATGAATGTCCAATATTCAACAGTGTATTTATTGAAAATAGGCGACATTTTTCCAAATTTGGACTTTTGAAATGTTAAAAAGAACTTTGCTCCTTTTTCCGATAATAGTAGAAAATTTGCGAAAAAAAAATTATTGGGGAACACTATTCCGGCCATTTCTATGAATGTCCAATATTCAAAAGTCAGAAAAGTGTGTTTCTTTGAAAATAGGCGACATTTTTTCAAATTTCGACTTTTGAAATTTTAAAAAAGACTGCTCCTTTTCCCGAAAATGGTAAGTGATGGGCAAAAAAAATTATTGGAGAACACTCCTCAGGCCATTTCTATGAATGTCCAATATTCAAAAGTCGCAACAGTGTGTTTTTTTTTCTAATAGGAAACATTTTTCCGAATTTCGACTTTTGAAATTTTTAAAAAGACTGCTCCTTTTTTCGAAAATGGTAGGAGATGGGCGAAAAAACATTATTGGGGAACACTCTTCCGGCCATTTCTATGAATGTCCAATATTCAAAAGTCGCAACAGTGTGTTTTTTTTTAAATAGTAGTCATTTTTCCGAATTTCGACTTTTGAAATTATAAAAAAGATTACTCCTTTTTTCGAAAATGGTAGGAGATGGGGGAAAAAACATTATTGGGGAATACTCTTCCGGCCATTTCTATGAATGTCCAATATTCAAAAGTCGCAAAAGTGTGTTTTTTTTGAAAATAGGCGACATTTTTCCAAATTTCGACTTTTGAAATTTTAAAAAGGACTTTGCTCCTTTTTTCGAAAATGGTAGGAGATGGGCGAAAAAACATTATTGGGGAACACTCTTCCGGCCATTTCTATGAATGTCCAATATTCAAAAGTCGCAAAAGTGTGTTTTTTGAAAATAGGCGACATTTTTCCAAATTTCGACTTTTGAAATTTTAAAAAAGACTGCTCCTTTTCCCGAAAATGGTAGGTGATGGGCGAAAAAATTTATAAGAGAACACTCTTCAGGCCATTTCTATGAATGTCCAATATTCAAAAGTCGCAACAGTGTGTTTTTTTTAAATAGTAGACATTTTTCCGAATTTCGACTTTTGAAATTTAAAAAAAGAATGCTCCTTTTTTCGAAAATGGTAGGAGATGGGCGAAAAAACATTATTGGGGAACACTCTTCCGGCCATTTCTATGAATCTCCAGTATTAAAAAGTCGCAAAAGTGTGTTTTTTTTGAAAATAGGCGACATTTTTCCAAATTTCGACTTTTTAAATTTTAAAAAAGACTGCTCCTTTTTCCAAAAATGGTATGTGATGGGCAAAAAAAATTATTGGGAAACACTCCTCAGGCCATTTCTATGAATGTCCAATATTCAAAAGTCGCAACAGTGTGTTTTTTTGAAAATAGGCGACATTTTTCCAAATTTCGACTCTTGAAATTTTAAAAAAGACTTTGCTCCTTTTTCCAAAAATGGTAAATGATGGGCGAAAAAAATTATTGGGAAACACTCCTCAGGCCATTTCTATGAATGTCCAATATTCAACAGTCGCAACAGTGTGTTTTTTTGAAAATAGGCGACATTTTTCCAAATTCCGACTTTTGAAATTTTAAAAAAGACTTTGCTCCTTTTTCCGAAAATGGTAGAAAATTATCGACAAAATTATTGGGAAACACTATTCTGGCCATCTCTATGAATGTCCAATATTCAAAAGTCGCAACAGTGTGTTTTTTTGAAAATAGGCGACATTTTTCCAAATTTCGACTCTTGAAATTTTAAAAAAGACTTTGCTCCTTTTTCCAAAAATGGTAAATGATGGGCGAAAAAACATTATTGGGAAACACTCCTCAGGCCATTTCTATGAATGTCCAATATTCAATTTTCCAAATTTCGACTTTTGAAATTTTAAAAAGGACTTTGCTCCTTTTTCCGAAAATGGTAGAAAATTTGCGAAAAAAACATTATTGGGACACACTCTTCCGGCCATTTCTATGAATGTCCAATATTCAAAAGTCGCAAAAGTGTGTTTCTTTGAAAATATGCAACATTTTTCCAAATTTCGACTATTGAAATTTTAAAAAAGACTGCTCCTTTTCCCGAAAATGGTAGGTGATGGGCGAAAAAAATTATAAGAGAACACTTCTTAGGCCATTTCTATGAATGTCCAATATTCAAAAGTCGCAACAGTGTGTTTTTTTTTCTAATAGGAAACATTTTTCCGAATTTCGACTTTTGAAATTTTTAAAAAGACTGCTCCTTTTTTCGAAAATGGTAGGAGATGGGCGAAAAAACATTATTGGGGAACACTCTTCCGGCCATTTCTATGAATGTCCAATATTCAAAAGTCGCAACAGTGTGTTTTTTTTAAATAGTAGTCATTTTTCCGAATTTCGACTTTTGAAATTATAAAAAAGATTACTCCTTTTTTCGAAAATGGTAGGAGATGGGGGAAAAAACATTATTGGGGAATACTCTTCCGGCCATTTCTATGAATGTCCAATATTCAAAAGTCGCAAAAGTGTGTTTTTTTTGAAAATAGGCGACATTTTTCCAAATTTCGACTTTTGAAATTTTAAAAAGGACTTTGCTCCTTTTTTCGAAAATGGTAGGAGATGGGCGAAAAAACATTATTGGGGAACACTCTTCCGGCCATTTCTATGAATGTCCAATATTCAAAAGTCGCAAAAGTGTGTTTTTTGAAAATAGGCGACATATTTCCAAATTTAGACTTTTGAAATTTTAAAAAAGACTGCTCCTTTTCCCGAAAATGGTAGGTGATGGGCGAAAAAATTTATAAGAGAACACTCTTCAGGCCATTTCTATGAATGTCCAATATTCAAAAGTCGCAACAGTGTGTTTTTTTTAAATAGTAGACATTTTTCCGAATTTCGACTTTTGAAATTTTAAAAAAGAATGCTCCTTTTTTCGAAAATGGTAGGAGATGGGCGAAAAAACATTATTGGGGAACACTCTTCCGGCCATTTCTATGAATGTCCAGTATTAAAAAGTCGCAAAAGTGTGTTTTTTTTGAAAATAGGCGACATTTTTCCAAATTTCGACTTTTGAAATTTTAAAAAGGACTTTGCTCCTTTTTTCGAAAATGGTAGGAGATGGGCAAAAAAACATTATTTGGCAACACTCATCCGGCCATTTCTATGAATGTTCAATATTCAAAAGTCGCAAAAGTGTGTTTTTTGAAAATAGGCGACATTTTTCCAAATTTCGACTTTTGAAATGTTAAAAACGACTTTGCTCCTTTTTCCGAAAATGGTAGTTGATGGGCGAAAAAAATTATTGGAGAACACTCCTCAGACCATTTCTATGAATGTCCAATATTCAAAAGTCGCAACAGTGTGTTTTTTTGAAAATAGGAAACATTTTTCCGAATTTCGACTTTTGAAATTTTAAAAAAGACTGCTCCTTTTTTCGAAAATGGTAGGAGATGGGCGAAAAAACATTATTGGGGAACACTCTTCCGGCCATTTCTATGAATGTCCAATATTCAAAAGTCGCAAAAGTGTGTTTTTTTGAAAATAGGCGACATTTTTTTATATTTCGACTATTAAAATTTTCAAAAAGACTTTGCTCCTTTTTCCGAAAATGGTCGGTGATGGGCGAAAAAAATTATTAGAGAACACTCCTCAGGCCATTTCTATGAATGTCCAATATTCAAAAGTCGCAACAGTGTGTCTTTTTTGAAAATAGGCGACATTTTTCCAAATTTCGACTTTTGAAATTTTAAAAAGGACTTTGCTCCTTTTTTCGAAAATGGTAGGAGATGGGCAAAAAAACATTATTTGGGAACACTCTTCCGGCCATTTCTATGAATGTCCAATATTCAAAAGTCGCAAAAGTGTGTTTTTTGAAAATAGGCGACATTTTTCCAAATTTCGACTTTTGAAATTTTAAAAAAGACTGCTCCTTTTCCCGAAAATAGTAAGTGATGGGCGAAAAAAATTATTGGAGAACACTCCTCAGGCATTTTCTATGAATGTCCAATATTCAAAAGTCGCAACAATGTGTTTTTTTTTTAATAGGAAACATTTTTCCGAATTTCGACTATTGAAATTTTAAAAAAGACTGCTCCTTTTTTCGAAAATGGTAGGAGATGGGCGAAAAAACATTATTGGGGAACACTCTTCCGGCCATTTCTATGAATGTCCAATATTCAAAAGTCGCAAAAGTGTGTTTTTTTGAAAATCGGCGACATTTTTCCAAATTTCGACTATTGAAATTTTCAAAAAGACTTTGCTCCTTTTTCCGAAAATGGTCGGTGATGGGCAAAAACAATTATTGGAGAACACTCCTCAGGCCATTTCTATGAATGTCCAATATTCAAAAGTCGCAACAGTGTGGTTTTTTTTTTTAAATAGGCGACATTTTTCAAAATTTGGCCTTTTAAAATTTTAAAAAGGACTTTGCTCCTTTTTCCGAAAATGGTAGAAAATTTGGGGAAAAAAAATTATTGGGGAACACTATTCCGGCCATCCCCATGAATGTCTAATATTCAACAGTGTATTTATTGAAAATAGGCGACAATTTTCCAAATTTCGACTTTTGAAATTTTAAAAAGGACTTTGCTCCTTTTTCCGAAAATGGTAGAAAATTTGCGAAAAAAACATTATTGGGGAACACTCTTCCGGCCATTTCTATGAATGTCCAATATTCAAAAGTCGCAAAAGTGTGTTTCTTTGAAAATAGGCGACATTTTTCCAAATTTCGACTATTGAAATTTTAAAAAAGACTGCTCCTTTTCCCGAAAATGGTTGGTGATGGGCGAAAAAAATTATAAGAGAACACTTCTTAGGCCATTTCTATGAATGTCCAATATTCAAAAGTCGCAACAGTGTGTTTTTTTGAAAATAGGCGACATTTTTCCAAATTTCGACTTTTGAAATTTAAAAAAGGACTTTACTCCTTTTTCCGAAAATGGTAGAAAATTTGCGAAAAAAAAATTATTGGGGAACACTATTCCGGCCATCCCTATGAATGTCCAATATTCAACAGTGTATTTATTGAAAATAAGCGACATTTTTCCAAATTTGGACTTTTGAACTTTTAAAAAGAACTTTGCTCCTTTTTCCGAAAATGGTAGAAAATTTGCGAAAAAAAATTATTGGGGAACACTATTCCGGCCATCCCTATGAATGTCTAATATTCAACAGTGTGTTTATTGAAAATAGGCGACATTTTTTCAAATTTGGACTTTTGAAATTTTAAAAAGAACTTTGCTCCTTTTTTCGAAAATGGTAGGAGATGGGCAAAAAAACTTTATTTTGGAACACTCTTCCGGCCATTTCTATGAATGTCCAATATTCAAAAGTCGCAACAGTGTGTTTTTTTTTTAAATAGGCGACATTTTTCAAAATTTGGACTTTTGAAATTTTAAAAAGGACTTTGCTAATTTTTTTGAAAATGGTAGGAGATGGGCTAAAAAACATTATTGGGGAACACTCTTCCGGCCATTTCTATGAATGTCCAATATTCAAAAGTCGCAAAAGTGTGTTTTTTTTTTGAAAATAGGCGACATTTTTCCAAATTTCGACTTTTGAAATTTTAAAAAGGACTTTGCTCCTTTTTTCGAAAATGGTAGGAGATGGGCAAAAAAACATTATTTGGGAACACTCTTCCGGCCATTTCTATGAATGTCCAATATTCAAAAGTCGCAAAAGTGTGTTTTTTTGAAAATAGGCGACATTTTTCCAAATTTCGACTTTTGAAATTTTAAAAAAGACTGCTCCTTTTCCCGAAAATGGTAGGTAATGGGCGAAAAAATTTATAAGAGAACACTCCTCAGGCCATTTCTATGAATGTCCAATATTCAAATGCCGCAACAGTGTGTTTTTTTGAAAATAGGCGACATTTTTCCAAATTTCGACTTTTGAAATGTTAAAAAGGGATTTGCTCCTTTTTCCAAAATTGGTAGGAGATGGGAAAAAACAAATTATTTGGCCGGAAAGCCATCCCTATGAATGTCCAATATTCAAAAGTGTGTTTTTTTGACAATAGGCGACATTTTTCCAAATTGCGACTTTTGAAATTTTAAAAAAGACTTTGCTCCTTTTTCCGAAAATGGTAAGCGATGGGCAAAAAAAATTATTGGAGAACACTTCTCAGGCCATTTCTATGAATGTCCAATATTCAAAAGTCGCAAAAGTGTGTTTCTTTGAAAATAGGAGACATTTTTCCAAATTTCGACTTTTAAATTTTAAAAAAGACTGCTCTTTTTTTCGAAAATGAGGGGAGATGGGTGAAAAAACATTATTGGATAACACTCTTCCGGCCATTTCTATAAATGTCCAATATTCAAAAGTCGCAAAAGTGTGTTTTTTTTGAAAATAGGCGACATTTTTCCAAATTTCGACTTTTGAAATTTTAAAAAGGACTTTGCTCCTTTTTTCAAAAATGGTAGGAGATGGACAAAAAAACATTATTTGGGAACACTCTTCCGGCCATTTCTATGAATGTCCAATATTCAAAAGTCGCAACAGTGTGTTTTTTTTTTTAATAGGAAACATTTTTCCGTATTTCGACTTTTGAAATTTTAAAAAAGACTGCTCCTTTTCCCGAAAATGGTAAGTAATGGGCGAAAAAAATTATTGGAGAACACTCCTCAGACCATTTCTATGAATGTCCAATATTCAAAAGTCGCAAAAGTGTGTTTTTTTGAAAATAGAAAACATTTTTCCGAATTTCGACTTTTGAAATTTTAAAAAAGACTGCTCCTTTTTTCGAAAATGGTAGGAGATGGGCGAAAAAACATTATTGGGGAACACTCTTCCGGCCATTTCTATGAATGTCCAATATTCAAAAGTCGCAAAAGTGTGTTTTTTTGAAAATCGGCGACATTTTTCCAAATTTCGACTATTGAAATTTTCAAAAAGACTTTGCTCCTTTTTCCGAAAATGGTCGGTGATGGGCGAAAAAAATTATTGAAGAACACTCCTCAGGCCATTTCTATGAATGTCCAATATTCAAAAGTCGCAACAGTGTGGTTTTTTTTTTAAATAGGCGACATTTTTCAAAATTTGGACTTTTAAAATTTTAAAAAGGACTTTGCTCCTTTTTTTTGAAAATGGTAAATGATGGGCGAAAAAACATTATTGGGGAACACTCTTCCGGCCATTTCTATGAATGTCCAATATTCAAAAGTCGCAAAAGTGTGTTTTGTGAAAATAGGCGAAATTTTTTAAAATTTCGACTTTTGAAATTTTAAAAAAGACTGCTCCTTTTCCCGAAAATGGTAGGTGATTGGCGAAAAAATTTATTAGAGAACACTCCTCAGGCCATTTCTATGAATGTCCAATATTCAAAAGCCGCAACAGTGTGTTTTTTTGAAAATAGGCGACATTTTTCCAAATTTCGACTTTTGAAATGTTAAAAAGGGATTTGCTCCTTTTTCCGAAAATGGTAGAAAATTTGCGAAAAAAATTATTGGGGAACACTATTCCGGCCATCCCCATGAATGTCTAATATTCAACAGTGTATTTATTGAAAATAGGCGACAATTTTCCAAATTTCGACTTTTGCAATGTTAAAAAGGACTTTGCTCCTTTTTCCGAAAATGGTAGAAAATTTGCGAAAAAAACATTATTGGGGAACACTCTTCCGGCCATTTCTATGAATGTCCAATATTCAAAAGTCGCAAAAGTGTGTTTTTTTGAAAATAGGCGACATTTTTCCAAATTTCGACTATTGAAATTTTAAAAAAGACTGCTCCTTTTCCTAAAAATGGTAGGTGATGGGCGAAAAAAATTATAAGAGAACACTTCTTAGGCCATTTCTATGAATGTCCAATATTCAAAAGTCGCAACAGTGTGTTTTTTTGAAAATAGGCGACATTTTTCCAAATTTCGACTTTTGAAATTTTAAAAAGGACTTTGCTCCTTTTTCCGAAAATGGTAGAAAATTTGCGAAAAAAAATTATTGGGGAACACTATTACGGCCATCCCTATGAATGTCCAATATTCACCAGTGTATTTATTGAAAATAGGCGACATTTTTCCATATTTGGACTTTTGAAATGTTAAAAAGAACTTTGCTCCTTTTTCCGAAAATGGTAGAAAATTTGCGAAAAAAAAATTATTGGAGAACACTTCTCAGGCCATTTGTATGAATGTCCAATATTCAAAAGTCGCAACAGTGTGTTTTTTTGAAAATAGGCGACATTTTTCCAAATTTCGACTTTTGAAATTTTAAAAAAGACTTTGCTCCTTTTTCCGAAAATGGTATGTGATGGGCGAAAAAAATTATTGGAGAACACTCCTCAGGCCATTTCTATGAATGTCCAATATTCAAAAGTCGCAACAGTGTGTTTTTTTGAAAATACGCGACATTTTTCCAAATTTCGACTTTTGAAATTTTAAAAAGAACTTTGCTCCTTTTTTCGAAAATGGTAAGAGATGGGCAAAAAAACATTATTTTGGAACACTCTTCCGGCCATTTCTATGAATGTCCAATATTCAAAAGTCGCAACAGTGTGTTTTTTTTGAAAATAGGCGACATTTTTCCAAATTTCGACTTTTGAAATTTTAAAAAGGACTTTGCTCCTTTTTTTTCGAAAATGGTGGGAGATGGGCAAAAAAACATTATTTGGGAACACTCTTCAGGCCATTTCTATGAATGTCCAATATTCAAAAGTCGCAAAAGTGTGTTTTTTTTTTAAATAGGAGACATTTTTCCAAATTTTGACTTTTAAATTTTAAAAAAGACTGCTCTTTTTTCAAAAATGGTGGGAGATGGGTGAAAAAACATTATTGGGGAACACTCTTCCGGCCATTTCTATGAATGTCCAATATTCAAAAGTCGCAAAAGTGTGTTTTTTTGAAAATAGGCGACATTTTTCCAAATTTCGACTTTTGAAATTTTAAAAAGGACTTTGCTCCTTTTTTCAAAAATGGTAGGAGATGGACAAAAAAACATTATTTGGGAACACTCTTCCGGCCATTTCTATGAATGTCCAATATTCAAAAGTCGCAAAAGTGTGTTTTTTTGAAAATAGGCGACATTTTTCCAAATTTCGACTTTTGAACTTTTAAAAAGGACTTTGCTCCTTTTTTCAAAAATGGTAGGAGATGGACAAAAAAACATTATTTGGGAACACTCTTCCGGCCATTTCTATGAATTTCCAATATTCAAAAGTCGCAACAGTGTGTTTTTTTTTTTAATAGGAAATATTTTTCCGAATTTCGACTTTTGAAATTTTAAAAAAGACTGCTCCTTTTCCCAAAAATGGTAGGTGATGGGCGAAAAAAATTATAAGAGAACACTCCTCATGCCATTTCTATGAATGTCCAATATTCAAAAGTCGCAACAGTGTGTTTTTTTGAAAATAGGCGACATTTTTCCAAATTTCGACTTTTGAAATTTTAAAAAGGACTTTGCTCCTTTTTTCGAAAATGGTAGAAAATTTGCGAAAAAAAATTATTTGGGAACACTATTCCGGCCATCCCTATGAATGTCTAATATTCAACAGTGTGTTTATTGAAAATAGGCGACATTTTTCCAAATTTGGACTTTTGAAATGTTAAAAAGAACTTTGCTCCTTTTTCCGAAAATGGTAGAAAATTTGCGAAAAAAAATTATTGGGGAACACTATTCCGGCCATCCCTATGAATGTCCAATATTCAACAGTGTATTTATTGAAAATAGGCGACATTTTTCCAAATTTGGACTTTTGAAATGTTAAAAAGAACTTTGCTCCTTTTTCCGAAAATGGTAGAAAATTTGCGAAAAAAAATTATTGGAGAACACTTCTCAGGCCATTTGTATGAATGTCCAATATTCAAAAGTCGCAACAGTGTGTTTTTTTGAAAATAGGCGACATTTTTCCAAATTTCGACTTTTGAAATTTTAAAAAAGACTTTGCTCCTTTTTCCGAAAATGGTATGTGATGGGCGAAAAAAATTATTGGAGAACACTCCTCAGGCCATTTCTATGAATGTCCAATATTGAAAAGTCGCAACAGCGTGTTTTTTTGAAAATAGGCGACATTTTACCAAATTTCGACTTTTGAAATTTTAAAAAGGACTTTGCTCCTTTTTGAAAATGGTAGGTGATGGGCGAAAAAAATTATTGGAAAACACTCCTCAGGCCATTTCTATGAATGTCCAATATTGAAAAGTCGCAACGGCGTGTTTTTTTGAAAATAGGCGACATTTTTCCAAATTTCGACTTTTGATATTTTAAAAAGGACTTTGTTCCTTTTTCCGAAAATGGTAGAACATTTGCGAAAAAAAATTATTGGGGAACACTCTTCAGGCCATCCCTATGAATGTCCAATATTCTAAAGTGTTTTTTTTTTCTTTGAAAATAGGCGACATTTTTCCAAATTTCGACTATTGAAATTTTAAAAAAGACTTTGCTCCTTTTTCCGAAAATGGTAGGAGATGGGCGAAAAAACATTTTCGGGGAACACTCTTCCGGCCATTTCTATGAATGTCCAATATTCAAAAGTCGCAAAAGCGTGTTTTTTTTTTGAAAGTAGGCGACATTTTTCCAAATTTCGACTTTTGAAATTTTAAAAAGGACTTTGCTCCTTTTTCCGAAAATGGTAGGTGATGGGCGAAAAAAATTATTGGATATTACTCCTCAGACCATTTCTATGAATGTCAAATATTCAAAAGTCGAACAGTGTGTTTTTTTGAAAATAGGCGACATTTTTCCAAATTTCGACTTTTGAAATTTTAAAAAGGACTGCTCCTTTACCCAAAAATGGTAGGTGATGGGCGAAAAAAATTATAAGAGAACACTCCTCATGCCATTTCTATGAATGTCCAATATTCAAAAGTCGCAACAGTGTGTTTTTTTGAAAATAGGCGACATTTTTCCAAATTTCGACTTTTGAAATTTTAAAAAGGACTTTGCTCCTTTTTTCGAAAATGGTAGAAAATTTGCGAAAAAAAAATTATTGGGGAACACTATTCCGGCCATCCCTATGAATGTCTAATATTCAACAGTGTGTTTATTGAAAATAGGCGACAATTTTCCAAATTTCGACTTTTGCAATGTTAAAAAGGACTTTGCTCCTTTTTCCGAAAATGGTAGAAAATTTGCGAAAAAAATTATTGGGGAACACTATTCCGGCCATCCCCATGAATGTCTAATATTCAACAGTGTATTTATTGAAAATAGGCGACAATTTTCCAAATTTCGACTTTTGCAATGTTAAAAAGGACTTTGCTCCTTTTTCCGAAAATGGTAGAAAATTTGCGAAAAAAACATTATTGGGGAACACTCTTCCGGCCATTTCTATGAATGTCCAATATTCAAAAGTCGCAAAAGTGTGTTTTTTTGAAAATAGGCGACATTTTTCCAAATTTCGACTATTGAAATTTTAAAAAAGACTGCTCCTTTTCCTAAAAATGGTAGGTGATGGGCGAAAAAAATTATAAGAGAACACTTCTTAGGCCATTTCTATGAATGTCCAATATTCAAAAGTCGCAACAGTGTGTTTTTTTGAAAATAGGCGACATTTTTCCAAATTTCGACTTTTGAAATTTTAAAAAGGACTTTGCTCCTTTTTCCGAAAATGGTAGAAAATTTGCGAAAAAAAATTATTGGGGAACACTATTACGGCCATCCCTATGAATGTCCAATATTCACCAGTGTATTTATTGAAAATAGGCGACATTTTTCCATATTTGGACTTTTGAAATGTTAAAAAGAACTTTGCTCCTTTTTCCGAAAATGGTAGAAAATTTGCGAAAAAAAAATTATTGGAGAACACTTCTCAGGCCATTTGTATGAATGTCCAATATTCAAAAGTCGCAACAGTGTGTTTTTTTGAAAATAGGCGACATTTTTCCAAATTTCGACTTTTGAAATTTTAAAAAAGACTTTGCTCCTTTTTCCGAAAATGGTATGTGATGGGCGAAAAAAATTATTGGAGAACACTCCTCAGGCCATTTCTATGAATGTCCAATATTCAAAAGTCGCAACAGTGTGTTTTTTTGAAAATACGCGACATTTTTCCAAATTTCGACTTTTGAAATTTTAAAAAGAACTTTGCTCCTTTTTTCGAAAATGGTAAGAGATGGGCAAAAAAACATTATTTTGGAACACTCTTCCGGCCATTTCTATGAATGTCCAATATTCAAAAGTCGCAACAGTGTGTTTTTTTTGAAAATAGGCGACATTTTTCCAAATTTCGACTTTTGAAATTTTAAAAAGGACTTTGCTCCTTTTTTTTCGAAAATGGTAGGAGATGGGCAAAAAAACATTATTTGGGAACACTCTTCAGGCCATTTCTATGAATGTCCAATATTCAAAAGTCGCAAAAGTGTGTTTTTTTTTTAAATAGGAGACATTTTTCCAAATTTTGACTTTTAAATTTTAAAAAAGACTGCTCTTTTTTCAAAAATGGTGGGAGATGGGTGAAAAAACATTATTGGGGAACACTCTTCCGGCCATTTCTATGAATGTCCAATATTCAAAAGTCGCAAAAGTGTGTTTTTTTGAAAATAGGCGACATTTTTCCAAATTTCGACTTTTGAAATTTTAAAAAGGACTTTGCTCCTTTTTTCAAAAATGGTAGGAGATGGACAAAAAAACATTATTTGGGAACACTCTTCCGGCCATTTCTATGAATGTCCAATATTCAAAAGTCGCAAAAGTGTGTTTTTTTGAAAATAGGCGACATTTTTCCAAATTTCGACTTTTGAACTTTTAAAAAGGACTTTGCTCCTTTTTTCAAAAATGGTAGGAGATGGACAAAAAAACATTATTTGGGAACACTCTTCCGGCCATTTCTATGAATTTCCAATATTCAAAAGTCGCAACAGTGTGTTTTTTTTTTTAATAGGAAATATTTTTCCGAATTTCGACTTTTGAAATTTTAAAAAAGACTGCTCCTTTTCCCAAAAATGGTAGGTGATGGGCGAAAAAAATTATAAGAGAACACTCCTCATGCCATTTCTATGAATGTCCAATATTCAAAAGTCGCAACAGTGTGTTTTTTTGAAAATAGGCGACATTTTTCCAAATTTCGACTTTTGAAATTTTAAAAAGGACTTTGCTCCTTTTTTCGAAAATGGTAGAAAATTTGCGAAAAAAAATTATTTGGGAACACTATTCCGGCCATCCCTATGAATGTCTAATATTCAACAGTGTGTTTATTGAAAATAGGCGACATTTTTCCAAATTTGGACTTTTGAAATGTTAAAAAGAACTTTGCTCCTTTTTCCGAAAATGGTAGAAAATTTGCGAAAAAAAATTATTGGGGAACACTATTCCGGCCATCCCTATGAATGTCCAATATTCAACAGTGTATTTATTGAAAATAGGCGACATTTTTCCAAATTTGGACTTTTGAAATGTTAAAAAGAACTTTGCTCCTTTTTCCGAAAATGGTAGAAAATTTGCGAAAAAAAATTATTGGAGAACACTTCTCAGGCCATTTGTATGAATGTCCAATATTCAAAAGTCGCAACAGTGTGTTTTTTTGAAAATAGGCGACATTTTTCCAAATTTCGACTTTTGAAATTTTAAAAAAGACTTTGCTCCTTTTTCCGAAAATGGTATGTGATGGGCGAAAAAAATTATTGGAGAACACTCCTCAGGCCATTTCTATGAATGTCCAATATTCAACAGTGTATTTATTGAAAATAGGCGACAATTTTCCAAATTTCGACTTTTGCAATGTTAAAAAGGACTTTGCTCCTTTTTCCGAAAATGGTAGAAAATTTGCGAAAAAAACATTATTGGGGAACACTCTTTCGGCCATTTCTATGAATGTCTAATATTCAACAGTGTGTTTATTGAAAATAGGCGACATTTTTCCAAATTTGGACTTTTGAAATGTTAAAAATAACTTTGCTCCTTTTTCCGAAAATGGTATGTGATGGGCGAAAAAAATTATTGGAGAACACTCCTCAGGCCATTTCTATGAATGTCCAATATTGAAAAGTCGCAACAGCGTGTTTTTTTGAAAATAGGCGACATTTTACCAAATTTCGACTTTTGAAATTTTAAAAAGGACTTTGCTCCTTTTTGAAAATGGTAGGTGATGGGCGAAAAAAATTATTGGAAAACACTCCTCAGGCCATTTCTATGAATGTCCAATATTGAAAAGTCGCAACGGCGTGTTTTTTTGAAAATAGGCGACATTTTTCCAAATTTCGACTTTTGATATTTTAAAAAGGACTTTGTTCCTTTTTCCGAAAATGGTAGAACATTTGCGAAAAAAAATTATTGGGGAACACTCTTCAGGCCATCCCTATGAATGTCCAATATTCTAAAGTGTTTTTTTTTCTTTGAAAATAGGCGACATTTTTCCAAATTTCGACTATTGAAATTTTAAAAAAGACTTTGCTCCTTTTTCCGAAAATGGTAGGAGATGGGCGAAAAAACATTATTGGGGAACACTCTATCGGCCATTTCTATGAATGTCCAATATTCAAAAGTCGCAAAAGCGTGTTTTTTTTTTGAAAATAGGCGACATTTTTCCAAATTTCGACTTTTGAAATTTTAAAAAGGACTTTGCTCCTTTTTCCGAAAATGGTAGGTGATGGGCGAAAAAAATTATTGGATATTACTCCTCAGACCATTTCTATGAATGTCAAATATTCAAAAGTCGCAACAGTGTGTTTTTTTGAAAATAGGCGACATTTTTCCAAATTTCGACTTTTGAAATTTTAAAAAGGACTGCTCCTTTTCCCAAAAATGGTAGGTGATGGGCGAAAAAAATTATAAGAGAACACTCCTCATGCCATTTCTATGAATGTCCAATATTCAAAAGTCGCAACAGTGTGTTTTTTTGAAAATAGGCGACATTTTTCCAAATTTCGACTTTTGAAATTTTAAAAAGGACTTTGCTCCTTTTTTCGAAAATGGTAGAAAATTTGCGAAAAAAAAATTATTGGGGAACACTATTCCGGCCATCCCTATGAATGTCTAATATTCAACAGTGTGTTTATTGAAAATAGGCGACATTTTTCCAAATTTGGACTTTTGAAATGTTAAAAAGAACTTTGCTCCTTTTTCCGAAAATGGTAGAAAATTTGCGAAAAAAAATTATTGGGGAACACTTCTCAGGCCATTTGTATGAATGTCCAATATTCAAAAGTCGCAACAGTGTGTTTTTTTGAAAATAGGCGACATTTTTCCAAATTTCGACTTTTGAAATTTTAAAAAAGACTTTGCTCCTTTTTCCGAAAATGGTATGTGATGGGCGAAAAAAATTATTGGAGAACACTCCTCAGGCCATTTCTATGAATGTCCAATATTCAACAGTGTATTTATTGAAAATAGGCGACAATTTTCCAAATTTCGACTTTTGCAATGTTAAAAAGGACTTTGCTCCTTTTTCCGAAAATGGTAGAAAATTTGCGAAAAAAACATTATTGGGGAACACTCTTCCGGCCATTTCTATGAATGTCTAATATTCAACAGTGTGTTTATTGAAAATAGGCGACATTTTTCCAAATTTGGACTTTTGAAATGTTAAAAATAACTTTGCTCCTTTTTCCGAAAATGGTATGTGATGGGCGAAAAAAATTATTGGAGAACACTCCTCAGGCCATTTCTATGAATGTCTAATATTCAACAGTGTGTTTATTGAAAATAGGCGACATTTTTCCAAATTTGGACTTTTGAAATGTTAAAAATATCTTTGCTCCTTTTTCCGAAAATGGTAGAAAATTTGCGAAAAAAAATTATTGGGGAACACTATTCCGGCCATCCCTATGAATGTCTAATATATAACAGTGTGTTTATTGAAAATAGGCTACATTTTTCCAAATTTGGACTTCTGAAATGTTAAAATGAACTTTGCTCCTTTTTCCGAAAATGGTAGGAGATGGGAAAAAACAAATTATTTTGCCGGAAGGCCATCCCTATGAATGTCCAATATTCTAAAGTGTTTTTTTTTTGACAATAGGCGACATTTTTCCAAATTTCGACTTTTGAACTTTTAAAAAGGACTTTGCTCCTTTTTTCGAAAACGGTAGGAGATGGGCAAAAAAACATTATTGGGGAACACTCTTCCGGCCATTTCTATGAATGTCCAATATTCAAAAGTCGCAAAAGTGTGTTTTTTTGAAAATAGGCGACATTTTTCCAAATTTCGAGTTTTGAAATTTTAAAAAAGACTTTGCTCCTTTTTCCGAAAATTATTGGTGATGGGCGACAAAAAATTATTGGAGAACACTCCTCAGGCCATTTCTATGAATGTCTAATATTCAAAAGTCGCAAAAGTGTGTTTTTTTGAAAATAGGCGACATTTTTCCAAATTTCGACTTTTGAAATTTTAAAAAGGACTTTGCTCCTTTTTCTGAAAATGGTAGTTGATGGGCGAAAAAAATTATTGGAGAACACTCCTCAGGCCATTTCTATGAATGTCCAATATTCAAAAGACAAAACAGTGTGTTTTATTGAAAATAGGCGACATTTTTCCAAATTTCGACTTTTGAAATTTTAAAAAGGACCTTGTTTCTTTTTCCGAAAATGGTAGCAAAATTTGCGAAAAAAAATTATTGGGGACCACTATTCCGGTCATTTTTTTGAATGTCCAATATTCAAAAGTCGCAAAAGTGTGTTTTTTTTTTAAATAGGCGGCATTTTTCCAAATTTGGACTTTTGAAATTTTAAAAAGGACTTTGCTCCTTTTTCGAAAACGGTAGAAGATGGGCGAAAAAACATTATTGGGGAACACTCTTCCGGCCATTTCTATGAATGTCCAATATTCAAAAGTCGCAAAAGTGTGTTTTTTTTTTTAAATAGGCGACATTTTTCCAAATTTCGACTTTTGAAATTTTAAAAAGGACTTTGCTCCTTTTTTCGAAAATGGTAGTAGATGGGCGAAAAAACATTATTGGGGAACACTCCTCAGGCCATTTCTATGAATGTCCAATATTCAAAAGATGCAACAGCGTGTTTTTTTGAAAATAGGCGACATTTTTCCAAATTTCGAGTTTTGAAATTTTAAAAAAGACTGCTCCTTTTTCCGAAAATGGTAGTTGATGGGCGAAAAAAATTATTGGAGAACACTCCTCAGGCCATTTCTATGAATGTCCAATATTCAAAAGTCGCAAAAGTGTGTTTTTTTGAAAATAGGCGACATTTTTCCAAATTTCGACTTTTGAAATGTTAAAAAGGACTTTGCTCCTTTTTCCGAAAATGGTAGAAAATTTGCGAAAAAAAAATTATTGGGGAACACTATTCCGGCCATCCCTATGAATGTCTTATATTCAATTTATATTCATTTTTTAAAATAGGCGACATTTTTCCACATTTCGACTTTTGAAATTTTAAAAAGGACTTTGCTCCTTTTTTCGAAAATGGTAGGAGATGGGCGAAAAAACATTATTGGGGAACACTCTTCCGGCCATTTCTATGAATGTCCAATATTCAAAAGTCGCAAAAGCGTGTTTTTTTTTGAAAATAGGCGACATTTTTCCAAATTTCGACTTTTGAAATTTTAAAAAGGACTTTGCTCCTTTTTCCGAAAATGGTAGGTGATGGGCAAAAAAAATTATTGGATATTACTCCTCAGACCATTTCTATGAATGTCAAATATTCAAAAGTCGCAACAGTGTGTTTTTATTGACAATAGGCGACATTCTTCAAATTTCGACTTTTGAAATTTTAAAAAGGACTTTGCTCCTTTTTTTCGAAAATGGTAGGAGATGGGCGAAAAAGCATTATTTGGGAACACTCTTCAGGCCATTTCTATGAATGTCCAATATTCAAAAGTCGCAACGGCGTGTTTTTTTGAAAATAGGCGACATTTTACCAAATTTCGACTTTTGAAATTTTAAAAAGGACTTTGCTCCTTTTTGAAAATGGTAGGTGATGGGCGAAAAAAATTATTGGAAAACACTCCTCAGGCCATTTCTATGAATGTCCAATATTGAAAAGTCGCAACGGCGTGTTCTTTTGAAAATAGGCGACATTTTTCCAAATTTCGACTTTTGATATTTTAAAAAGGACTTTGTTCCTTTTTCCGAAAATGGTAGAACATTTGCGAAAAAAAATTATTGGGGAACACTCTTCAGGCCATCCCTATGAATGTCCAATATTCTAAAGTGTTTTTTTTTCTTTGAAAATAGGCGACATTTTTCCAAATTTCGACTATTGAAATTTTAAAAAAGACTTTGCTCCTTTTTCCGAAAATGGTAGGAGATGGGCGAAAAAACATTATTGGGGAACACTCTTCCGGCCATTTCTATGAATGTCCAATATTCAAAAGTCGCAAAAGTGTGTTTTTTTTAAATAGGCGGCATTTTTCCAAATTTGGACTTTTGAAATTTTAAAAAGGACTTTGCTCCTTTTTCGAAAACGGTAGAAGATGGGCGAAAAAACATTATTGGGGAACACTCTTCCGGCCATTTCTATGAATGTCCAATATTCAAAAGTCGCAAAAGTGTGTTTTTTTTTAAAATAGGCGACATTTTTCCAAATTTCGACTTTTGAAATTTTAAAAAGGACTTTGCTCCTTTTTCCGAAAATGGTAGGTGATGGGCAAAAAAAATTATTGGATATTACTCCTCAGACCATTTCTATGAATGTCAAATATTCAAAAGTCGCAACAGTGTGTTTTTATTGACAATAGGCGACATTCTTCAAATTTCGACTTTTGAAATTTTAAAAAGGACTTTGCTCCTTTTTTTCGAAAATGGTAGGAGATGGGCGAAAAAGCATTATTTGGGAACACTCTTCAGGCCATTTCTATGAATGTCCAATATTCAAAAGTCGCAACGGCGTGTTTTTTTGAAAATAGGCGACATTTTACCAAATTTCGACTTTTGAAATTTTAAAAAGGACTTTGCTCCTTTTTGAAAATGGTAGGTGATGGGCGAAAAAAATTATTGGAAAACACTCCTCAGGCCATTTCTATGAATGTCCAATATTGAAAAGTCGCAACGGCGTGTTCTTTTGAAAATAGGCGACATTTTTCCAAATTTCGACTTTTGATATTTTAAAAAGGACTTTGTTCCTTTTTCCAAAAATGGTAGAACATTTGCGAAAAAAAATTATTGGGGAACACTCTTCAGGCCATCCCTATGAATGTCCAATATTCTAAAGTGTTTTTTTTTCTTTGAAAATAGGCGACATTTTTCCAAATTTCGACTATTGAAATTTTAAAAAAGACTTTGCTCCTTTTTCCGAAAATGGTAGGTGATGGGCGAAAAAAATTATTGGAGAACACTCCTCAGGCCATTTCTATGAATGTCCAATATTGAAAAGTCGCAACAGCGTGTTTTTTTGAAAATAGGCGACATTTTACCAAATTTCGACTTTTGAAATTTTAAAAAGGACTTTGCTCCTTTTTGAAAATGGTAGGTGATGGGCGAAAAAAATTATTGGAAAACACTCCTCAGGCCATTTCTATGAATGTCCAATATTGAAAAGTCGCAACGGCGTGTTTTTTTGAAAATAGGCGACATTTTTCCAAATTTCGACTTTTGATATTTTAAAAAGGACTTTGTTCCTTTTTCCGAAAATGGTAAAACATTTGCGAAAAAAAATTATTGGGGAACACTATTCCGGCCATCCCTATGAATGTCCAATATTCAAAGTCGCAACAGTGTGTTTTTTTGAAAATGGGCGACATTTTTCCAAATTTGGACTTTTAAAATGTTAAAAAGGACTTTGTTCCTTTTTCCAAAAATGGTAGGAGATGGGAAGAAACAAATTATTTGGCCAGAAGGCCATCCCTATGAATGCCCAATATTTAAAAGTGTGTTTTTTTAACAATAGGCGACATTTTTCCAAATTTCGACTTTTGAAATTTTAAAAAGGACTTTGCTTCTTTTTTTGAAAATGGTAGGAGATGGCCAAAAAAACATTATTGGGGAACACTCTTCCGGCCATTTCTATGAATGTCCAATATTCAAAGGCGCAAAAGTGTGTTTTTTTTAAAATAAGCGACATTTTTCCAAATATCGACTTTTGAAATTTAAAAAAAAACTGCTCCTTTTTCCGAAAATGGTAGGTGATTGGCGAAAAAAATGATTGGAGAACACTCCTCAGGCCATTTCTATGAATGTCCAATATTCAAAAGTCGCAACAGTGTGTTTTTTTGAAAATAGGCGACATTTTTCCGAAATCCGACTTTTGAAATTTTAAAAAAGACTGCTCCTTTTTCCAAAAATGGTACGTGATTAGCGAATAAAATTATTGGAGAACACTCCTCAGGCCATTTCTATGAATGTCCAATATTCAAAAGTCGCAACAGTGTGTTTTTTGAAAATAGGCGACATTTTTCCAAATTTCGACTTTTGAAATTTTAAAAAGGACTTTGCTCCTTTTTCGAAAACGGTAGAAGATGGGCGAAAAAACATTATTTGGGAACACTCTTCCGGCCATTTCTATGAATGTCAAATATTCAAAAGTCGCAAAAGTGTGTTTTTTTTTAAATAGGCGACATTTTTCCAAATTTCGACTTTTGAAATTTTAAAAAGGACTTTGCTCCTTTTTTTGAAAATGGTAGGAGATGGGCGAAAAAACATTATTGGGGAACACTCCTCAGGCCATTTCTATGAATGTCCAATATTCAAAAGTTGCAACAGCGTGTTTTTTTGAAAATAGGCGACATTTTTCCAAATTTCGAGTTTTGAAATTTTAAAAAAGACTTTGCTCCTTTTTCCGAAAATGGTAGTTGATGGGCGAAAAAAATTATTGGAGAACACTCCTCAGGCTATTTCTATGAATGTCCAATATTCAAAAGTCGCAAAAGTGTGTTTTTTTGAAAATAGGCGACATTTTTCCAAATTTCGACTTTTGAAATGTTAAAAAGGACTTTGCTCCTTTTTCCGAAAATGGTAGGTGATGGGCGAAAAAAATTATTGGATAGCACTCCTCAGACCATTTCTATGAATGTCCAATATTCAAAAGTCGCAACAGTGTGTTTTTTTGAAAATAGGCGACATTTTTCCAAATTTCGACTTTTGAAATTTTAAAAAGGACTTTGCTCCTTTTTTCGAAAATGGTAAGAGATGGGCAAAAAAAAATTATTGGGGAACACTTTTCCGGCCATTTCTATGAATGTCCAATATTCAAAAGTCGCAAAAGTGTGTTTTTTTGAAAATAGGCGACATTTTTCCAAATTTGGACTTTTGAAACTTTAAAAAGGACTTTGCTCCTTTTTCGAAAATGGTAGGAGAGGGCCGAAAAATAATTATTGGGGAACACTCTTCCGGCCATTTCTATGAATGTCCAGTACTCAAAAGTCGCAAAAGTGTGTTTTTTTTTAAATAGGCGACATTTTTCCAAATTTCGACTTTTGAAATTTTAAAAAGGACTTTGCTCCTTTTTCCGAAAATGGTAGGTGATGGGCGAAAAAAATTATTGGATAGCACTCCTCAGACCATTTCTATGAATGTCCAATATTCAAAAGTCGCAACAGTGTGTTTTTTTGAAAATAGGCGACATTTTTCCAAATTTCGACTTTTGAAATTTTAAAAAGGACTTTGCTCCTTTTTTCGAAAATGGTAAGAGATGGGCAAAAAAACATTATTGGGGAACACTTTTCCGGCCATTTCTATGAATGTCCAATATTCAAAAGTCGCAAAAGTGTGTTTTTTTGAAAATAGGCGACATTTTTCCAAATTTGGACTTTTGAAACTTTAAAAAGGACTTTGCTCCTTTTTCGAAAATGGTAGGAGAGGGCCGAAAAATAATTATTGGGGAACACTCTTCCGGCCATTTCTATGAATGTCCAGTACTCAAAAGTCGCAAAAGTGTGTTTTTTTTTAAATAGGCGACATTTTTCCAAATTTCGACTTTTGAAATTTTAAAAAGGACTTTGCTCCTTTTTTTCGAAAATGGTAGGAGATGGGCGAAAAAACATTATTGGGGAACACTTTTCCGGCCATTTCTATGAATGTCCAATATTCAAAAGTCGCAAAAGTGTGTTTTTTTGAAAATAGGCGACATTTTTCCAAATTTGGACTTTTGAAACTTTAAAAAGGACTTTGCTCCTTTTTCGAAAATGGTAGGAGAGGGCCGAAAAATAATTATTGGGGAACACTCTTCCGGCCATTTCTATGAATGTCCAGTACTCAAAAGTCGCAAAAGTGTGTTTTTTTTAAATAGGCGACATTTTTCCCAATTTCGACTTTTGAAATTTTAAAAAGGACTTTGCTCCTTTTTCCGAAAATGGTAGAAAATTTGCGAAAAAAAAATTATTGGGGAACACTATTCCGGCCATCCCTATGAATGTCTTATATTCAACAGTGTGTTTATTGAAAATAGGCGACATTTACCCAAATTTGGACTTTTGAAATGTTAAAAAGAACTTTGCTCCTTTTTCCGAAAATGGTAGGTGATTGGCGAAAAAAATGATTGGAGAACACTCCTCAGGCCATTTCTATGAATGTCCAATATTCAAAAGTCGCAACAGTGTGTTTTTTTGAAAATAGGCGACATTTTTCCGAAATCCGACTTTTGAAATTTTAAAAAAGACTGCTCCTTTTTCCAAAAATGGTACGTGATTAGCGAATAAAATTATTGGAGAACACTCCTCAGGCCATTTCTATGAATGTCCAATATTCAAAAGTCGCAACAGTGTGTTTTTTGAAAATAGGCGACATTTTTCCAAATTTCGACTTTTGAAATTTTAAAAAGGACTTTGCTCCTTTTTCGAAAACGGTAGAAGATGGGCGAAAAAACATTATTTGGGAACACTCTTCCGGCCATTTCTATGAATGTCAAATATTCAAAAGTCGCAAAAGTGTGTTTTTTTTTAAATAGGCGACATTTTTCCAAATTTCGACTTTTGAAATTTTAAAAAGGACTTTGCTCCTTTTTTTGAAAATGGTAGGAGATGGGCGAAAAAACATTATTGGGGAACACTCCTCAGGCCATTTCTATGAATGTCCAATATTCAAAAGTTGCAACAGCGTGTTTTTTTGAAAATAGGCGACATTTTTCCAAATTTCGAGTTTTGAAATTTTAAAAAAGACTTTGCTCCTTTTTCCGAAAATGGTAGTTGATGGGCGAAAAAAATTATTGGAGAACACTCCTCAGGCTATTTCTATGAATGTCCAATATTCAAAAGTCGCAAAAGTGTGTTTTTTTGAAAATAGGCGACATTTTTCCAAATTTCGACTTTTGAAATGTTAAAAAGGACTTTGCTCCTTTTTCCGAAAATGGTAGGTGATGGGCGAAAAAAATTATTGGATAGCACTCCTCAGACCATTTCTATGAATGTCCAATATTCAAAAGTCGCAACAGTGTGTTTTTTTGAAAATAGGCGACATTTTTCCAAATTTCGACTTTTGAAATTTTAAAAAGGACTTTGCTCCTTTTTTCGAAAATGGTAAGAGATGGGCAAAAAAAAATTATTGGGGAACACTTTTCCGGCCATTTCTATGAATGTCCAATATTCAAAAGTCGCAAAAGTGTGTTTTTTTGAAAATAGGCGACATTTTTCCAAATTTGGACTTTTGAAACTTTAAAAAGGACTTTGCTCCTTTTTCGAAAATGGTAGGAGAGGGCCGAAAAATAATTATTGGGGAACACTCTTCCGGCCATTTCTATGAATGTCCAGTACTCAAAAGTCGCAAAAGTGTGTTTTTTTTTAAATAGGCGACATTTTTCCAAATTTCGACTTTTGAAATTTTAAAAAGGACTTTGCTCCTTTTTCCGAAAATGGTAGGTGATGGGCGAAAAAAATTATTGGATAGCACTCCTCAGACCATTTCTATGAATGTCCAATATTCAAAAGTCGCAACAGTGTGTTTTTTTGAAAATAGGCGACATTTTTCCAAATTTCGACTTTTGAAATTTTAAAAAGGACTTTGCTCCTTTTTTCGAAAATGGTAAGAGATGGGCAAAAAAACATTATTGGGGAACACTTTTCCGGCCATTTCTATGAATGTCCAATATTCAAAAGTCGCAAAAGTGTGTTTTTTTGAAAATAGGCGACATTTTTCCAAATTTGGACTTTTGAAACTTTAAAAAGGACTTTGCTCCTTTTTCGAAAATGGTAGGAGAGGGCCGAAAAATAATTATTGGGGAACACTCTTCCGGCCATTTCTATGAATGTCCAGTACTCAAAAGTCGCAAAAGTGTGTTTTTTTTTAAATAGGCGACATTTTTCCAAATTTCGACTTTTGAAATTTTAAAAAGGACTTTGCTCCTTTTTTTCGAAAATGGTAGGAGATGGGCGAAAAAACATTATTGGGGAACACTTTTCCGGCCATTTCTATGAATGTCCAATATTCAAAAGTCGCAAAAGTGTGTTTTTTTGAAAATAGGCGACATTTTTCCAAATTTGGACTTTTGAAACTTTAAAAAGGACTTTGCTCCTTTTTCGAAAATGGTAGGAGAGGGCCGAAAAATAATTATTGGGGAACACTCTTCCGGCCATTTCTATGAATGTCCAGTACTCAAAAGTCGCAAAAGTGTGTTTTTTTTAAATAGGCGACATTTTTCCCAATTTCGACTTTTGAAATTTTAAAAAGGACTTTGCTCCTTTTTCCGAAAATGGTAGAAAATTTGCGAAAAAAAAATTATTGGGGAACACTATTCCGGCCATCCCTATGAATGTCTTATATTCAACAGTGTGTTTATTGAAAATAGGCGACATTTACCCAAATTTGGACTTTTGAAATGTTAAAAAGAACTTTGCTCCTTTTTCCGAAAATGGTAGAAAATTTGCGAAAAAAAAAAATATTGGGAAACACTATTCCGGCCATCCCTATGAATGTCTAATATTCAACAGTGTGTTTATTGAAAATAGGCGACATTTTTCCAAATTTGGACTTTTGAAATGTTAAAATGAACTTAACTCCTTTTTCCGAAAATGGTAGGAGATAGGAAAAAACAAATTATTTTGCCGGAAGGCCATCCCTATGACTGTCCAATATTCTAAAGTGTTTTTTTTTTTTTGACAATAGGCGACATTTTTCCAAATTTCGACTTTTGAAATTTTAAAAAGGACTTTGCTCCTTTTTCTGAAAATGGTAGGTGATGGGCGAAAAAAATTATTGGATAGCACTACTCAGACCATTTCTATGAATGTCCAATATTCAAAAGTCGCAACAGTGTGTTTTTTTGAAAATAGGCGACATTTTTCCAAATTTCGACTTTTGAAATTTTAAAAAGGACTTTGCTCCTTTTTTCGAAAATGGTAAGAGATGGGCAAAAAAAAATTATTGGGGAACACTTTTCCGGCCATTTCTATGAATGTCCAATATTCAAAAGTCGCAAAAGTGTGTTTTTTTGAAAATAGGCGACATTTTTCCAAATTTGGACTTTTGAAACTTTAAAAAGGACTTTGCTCCTTTTTCGAAAATGGTAGGAGAGGGCCGAAAAATAATTATTGGGGAACACTCTTCCGGCCATTTCTATGAATGTCCAGTACTCAAAAGTCGCAAAAGTGTGTTTTTTTTTAAATAGGCGACATTTTTCCAAATTTCGACTTTTGAAATTTTAAAAAGGACTTTGCTCCTTTTTTCGAAAATGGTAGGAGATGGGCGAAAAAACATTATTGGGGAACACTCTTCCGGCCATTTTTATGAATGTACAATATTCAAAAGTCGCAAAAGCGTGTTTTTTTTGAAAATAGGCGACCTTTTTCCAAATTTCGACTTTTGAAATTTTAAAAACGACTTTGCTCCTTTTTCCGAAAATGGTAAGTGATGGGCGAAAAAAATTATTGGAGAACACTCCTCAGGCCATTTCTATGAATGTCCAATATTCAAAAGTCGCAACAGCGTGTTTTTTTGAAAATAGGCGACATTTTTCCAAATTTCGACTATTGAAATTTTAAAAAGGACTTTGCTCCTTTTTGAAAATGGTAGGTGATGGGCGAAAAAAATTATTGGAAAACACTCCTCAGGCCATTTCTATGAATGTCCAATATTGAAAAGTCGCAACGGCGTGTTTTTTTGAAAATAGGCTACATTTTTCCAAATTTGGACTTTTGAAATGTTAAAAAGGACTTTGCTCCTTTATCCGAAAATGGTAGGAGATGGGAAAAAACAAATTATTTGGCCGGAAGGCCATCCCTATGAATGTCCAATATTCATAAGTGTGTTTTTTTTGACAATAGGCGACATTTTTCCAAATTTCGACTTTTGAGATTTTAAAAAGGACTTTGCTCTTTTTTTCGAAAATGGTAGCAGATGGGCGAAAAAAAATTATTGGAGAACACTCTTCCGGCCATCCCTATGAATGTCTAATATTCAACAGTGTGTTTATTGAAAATAGGCGACATTTACCCAAATTTGGACTTTTGAAATGTTAAAAAGAACTTTGCTCCTTTTTCCGAAAATGGTAGAAAATTTGCGAAAAAAAAAAAATATTGGGAAACACTATTCCGGCCATCCCTATGAATGTCTAATATTCAACAGTGTGTTTATTGAAAATAGGCGACATTTTTCCAAATTTCGACTTTTGAAATTTTAAAAAGGACTTTGCTCCTTTTTCCGAAAATGGTAGGTGATGGGCAAAAAAAATTATTGGATAGCACTCCTCAGACCATTTCTATGAATGTCCAATATTCAAAAGTCGCAACAGTGTGTTTTTTTGAAAATAGGCGACATTTTTCCAAATTTCGACTTTTGAAATTTTAAAAAGGACTTTGCTCCTTTTTTCGAAAATGGTAAGAGATGGGCAAAAAAAAATTATTGGGGAACACTTTTCCGGCCATTTCTATGAATGTCCAATATTCAAAAGTCGCAAAAGTGTGTTTTTTTGAAAATAGGCGACATTTTTCCAAATTTGGACTTTTGAAACTTTAAAAAGGACTTTGCTCCTTTTTCGAAAATGGTAGGAGAGGGCCGAAAAATAATTATTGGGGAACACTCTTCCGGCCATTTCTATGAATGTCCAGTACTCAAAAGTCGCAAAAGTGTGTTTTTTTTTAAATAGGCGACATTTTTCCAAATTTCGACTTTTGAAATTTTAAAAAGGACTTTGCTCCTTTTTTCGAAAATGGTAGGAGATGGGCGAAAAAACATTATTGGGGAACACTCTTCCGGCCATTTTTATGAATGTACAATATTCAAAAGTCGCAAAAGCGTGTTTTTTTTGAAAATAGGCGACCTTTTTCCAAATTTCGACTTTTGAAATTTTAAAAACGACTTTGCTCCTTTTTCCGAAAATGGTAGGTGATGGGCGAAAAAAATTATTGGAGAACACTCCTCAGGCCATTTCTATGAATGTCCAATATTCAAAAGTCGCAACAGCGTGTTTTTTTGAAAATAGGCGACATTTTTCCAAATTTCGACTATTGAAATTTTAAAAAGGACTTTGCTCCTTTTTGAAAATGGTAGGTGATGGGCGAAAAAAATTATTGGAAAACACTCCTCAGGCCATTTCTATGAATGTCCAATATTGAAAAGTCGCAACGGCGTGTTTTTTTGAAAATAGGCTACATTTTTCCAAATTTGGACTTTTGAAATGTTAAAAAGGACTTTGCTCCTTTATCCGAAAATGGTAGGAGATGGGAAAAAACAAATTATTTGGCCGGAAGGCCATCCCTATGAATGTCCAATATTCAAAAGTGTGTTTTTTTTGACAATAGGCGACATTTTTCCAAATTTCGACTTTTGAGATTTTAAAAAGGACTTTGCTCTTTTTTTCGAAAATGGTAGGAGATGGGCGAAAAAAAATTATTGGAGAACACTCTTCCGGCCATTTCTATGAATGTCTAATATTCCAAAGTGTGTTTTTTTGAAAATAGGCGACATTTTTCCAAATTTCGACTTTTGAAATTTTAAAAAGGACTTTGCTCCTTTTTTTCGAAAATGGTAGGAGATGGGCGAAAAAACATTTTAGAAGAAATCTCCTCAGGCCATTTCTATGAATGTCCAATATTCAAAAGTCTTAACAGTGTGTTTCTTTGAAAATAGGCGACATTTTTCCAAATTTCGACTAATGAAATTTTAAAAAAGACTTTGCTCCTTTATCCGAAAATGGTAGGAGATGGGAAAAAACAAATTATTTGGCCGGAAGGCCATCCCTATGAATGTCCAATATTCAAAAGTGTGTTTTTTTTTGACAATAGGCGACATTTTTCCAAATTTCGACTTTTGAAATTTTAAAAAGGACTTTGCTCCTTTTTTCGAAAATGGTAGGAGATGGGCGAAAAAATTTATTGGAGAACACTTCTCAGGCCATTTGTATGAATGTCCAATATTCAAAAGTCGCAACAGTGTGTTTTTTTGAAAATAGGCGACATTTTTCCAAATTTCGACTTTTGAAATTTTAAAAAAGACTTTGCTCCTTTTTCCGAAAATGGTATGTGATGGGGGAAAAAATTATTGGAGAACACTCCTCAGGCCATTTCTTTGAATGTCCAATATTCAAAAGTCGCAACAGTGTGTTTTTTTGAAAATACGCGACATTTTTCCAAATTTCGACTTTTGAAATTTTAAAAAGGACTTTGCTCCTTTTTTCGAAGATGGTAGAAAATTTGCGAAAAAAAATTATTGGGGAACACTATTCCTGCCATCCCTATGAATGTCCAATATTCAAAAGTCGCAAAAGTGTGTGTTTTTTTTAAAATAGGCGCCATTTTTCCAAATTTCGACTTTTGTAATTTTAAAAAGGACTTTGTTCTTTTTCCGAAAATGGTAGAAAATTTGCGAAAAAAAATTATTGGGGAACACTATTCCGGCCACCCCTATGAATGCCCAATATTCCAAAATGTGTTTTTTTGAAAATAGGCGACATTTTTCCATATTTCGACTTTTGAAATTTTAAAAAAGACTTTGCTCCTTTTTCCGAAAATGGTAGAAAATTGTCGACAAAATTATTGGGGAACACTATTCTGGCCATCCCTATGATGTCCAATATTCAAAAGTCGCAACATTGTGTTTTTTTGAAAATAGGCGACATTTTTCCAAATTTCGACTTTTGAAATTTTAAAAATGACTTTGCTCCTTTTTCCGCAAATGGTAGGAGATAGGCAAAAAAACACTATTGGGGAACACTCTTCCGGCCATTTTTATGAATGTCCAATATTCAAAAGTCGCAACAGTGTGTTTTTTTGAAAATAGGCGACATTTTTCCAAATTTCGACTCTTGAAATTTTAAAAAAGACTTTGCTCCTTTTTCCAAAAATGGTGGGTGATGTTCGAAAAAAATGATTGGATAACACTCTTCCGGCCATTTCTATGAATGTCCAATATTCAAAAGTCGCAACAGTGTGTTTTTTTTTAAAATAGGACACATTTTTCCGAATTTCGACTTTTGAAATTTTAAAAAGGACTTTGCTCCTTTTTTCGAAAATGGTAGGAGATGGGCGAACAAAATTATTGGAGAACACTCCTCAGGCCATTTCTATGAATGTCCAATATTCAAAAGACAAAACAGCGTGTTTTTTTGAAAATAGGCGACATTTTTCCAAATTTCGACTTTTGTAATTTTAGAAAGGACTTTGCTCCTTTTTCCGAAAATGGTAGAAAATTATCGGAAAAAAACTATTGGGGAACACTATTCCTGCCATCCCTATGAATGTACAATATTCAAAAGACAAAACAGTGTGTTTTTTTGAAAATAGGCGACATTTTTCCAAATTTCAACTTTTGAAATTTTAAAAAGGACCTTGCTTCTTTTTTTGAAAATGGTAGAAAATTTGCGAAAAAAATTATTGGGGAGCACTATTTTGGCTATTTCTTTGAATGTCCAATATTCAAAAGTCGCAAAAGTGTGTTTTTTTGAAAATAGGCGACATTTTTCCAAATTTCGACTTTTGAAATTTTAAAAAAGTCTGCTCCTTTTTCCAAAAATGGTTTGTGATGGGCAAAAAAAATTATTGGAGAACACTCCTCAGGCCATTTCTATGAATGTCCAATATTCAAAAGTCGCAACAGTGTGTTTTTTTGAAAATAGGCGACATTTTTCCAAATTTCGACTTTTGTAATTTTAGAAAGGACTTTGCTCCTTTTTCCGAAAATGGTAGAAAATTATCGGAAAAAAACTATTGGCAAACACTATTCCTGCCATCCCTATGAATGTCCAATATTCAAAACTCGCAACAGTGTGTTTTTTTGAAAATAGGCGCCATTTTTCCAAATTTCGACTCTTGAAATTTTAATTTTTTAAAGGAAAATTCCTTTTTCAAAAATGGTAGGTGATGGGCGAAAAAAATTATAGGAGAACACTCCTCAGGCCATTTCTATGAATGTCCAATATTCAAAAGTCGCAACAGTGTGTTTTTTTGAAAATAGGCGACATTTTTCCAAATTTCGACTTTTGAAATTTTAAAAAAGACTGCTCCTTTTTCCAAAAATGGTATGTGAAGGGCGAAAAAAATTATTGGAGAACACTCCTCAGGCCATTTCTATGAATGTCCAATATTCAAAAGTCGCAAAAGTGTGTTTTTTTGAAAAGAGGCGCCATTTTTCCAAATTTCGACTTTTGAAATTTTAAAAAGGACTTTGCTCTTTTTTTCGAAAATGGTAGGAGATGGGCGAAAAAAAAATATTGGAGAACACTCCTCCGGCCATCCCTAATGTTGCGGGTAAAGCGGCCCAAGCTCAAGATAGCCAATGTGGATTTTAAACACAAGTGTAAAAATTTTAGAAAACTTTAATTCCTTATTCTTACGCTTTAATATGTTAAAATTCCTAAAATTATAAATAAATTCATTATACAAACTTACATACTAAACTGCTGATATACTTACTTTTATGTATGGCTACTACAAGCGAAGCTTCGTAATCCTTATGACCTGAACGAATGAATATCTTAAATCTATGTAGGTGTTTTTATATACCTATGTATGTGGTCTCGATTAAATATGGCCTCATAATTATACCGCGTGGAAAATTAAAAGGAATAATTTAACATTTTGACATGCTCATCTCTCTACATATCGATAACAGTAAAGTAACAATAATATTAGCGATTTATGAGTGGCGGTAACAGTAATGTCATATTAGCGATTTATGAGTGGCGGTAACAGTAATGTCATATTAGCGATTTATGAGTGGCGGTAACAGTAATGTCATATTAGCGATTTATGAGTGGCGGTAACACTCCCCCACAGTATGGCGAGATTTCGAAGACTTACTCTACTTTCTTTCAGCCACGTCTAAAACCGCTAATTTTGCAGCAGGTCTTTCTAAAACGCCACAAACTGTCAAAACTTTTGCCTTTCGTACTTGTCCATCTTCGGATTTGGCAACTTCGATGACCTTTCCTTTTGGCCACACGTTTCTCGGGTTATTTGGATCAACCACTATCACTAAATCTCCCACAGATATGGGTTTGGCTTTTTGAAACCACTTTGTCCTACACGTCAAAGTAGACAGGTACTCTGTCACCCATCTCTTCCAAAAGATTTGTGCATATTGTTGTGAACGCAACCAACTTTCTTTAAGTACAAGACCTTCGTCGTCGTACGATGCAAGGGGTTTTAAGCCACTGGAGTTGCCAAGCAAAATATGATTTGGTGTGATCGCTTCTTGATTTTCGCTTTCTATTGGGACATATGTAAGAGGACGGGAATTTATAATACTTTCGACTTCAGCCATCATGCTTTGCAGCATTTCATCACTTGGAAACCGTTCTGTTTTAATATTGTAGAGTACAGTTTTTACGGATCGAACTAATCGTTCCCATGCTCCTCCCATATGAGGAGCAGAAGGTGGGTTAAAGTTCCATTTGGTGTAGGACGTTGTAAAACTTCGTATTAGCTCGTTCTTGTCCACCTCTCTTAAGGCTTCACGCAACTCTCGATCAGCACCGATAAAATTAGTACCATTGTCGCTGAAAAATTCTCTTGGGCTGCCTCTTCGCGAAATAAACTTACGTATTGCCATGATACACGAACTTGTATTAAGCGAATAGACGATTTCAATATGAACCGCACGTACCGTTAAACTTGTAAATAGCGCACCGTATCTCTTTTCTTTATGTCGGTTAACAGTGACAAGCATAGGACCAAAAAAGTCAAGCCCCGTGCATGTGAATGGTGAGAGATACGAACCCAGTCGAGGTAATTTTGCCATCTGCGGAATCTCCGGCATCGCAGTTTTAATTTTACACATTTGACACTGCTTAATGGTTGATTTACAAACGGTTCTCAATTTAGGAATATAGTATTTTTGCCGCAATTCATTCACCACTGTCTCAAGGCTACTATGACGGTACAGATTATGGTAATGTAATATTAAAAGGGTTGTTAGGCGGCAATGTTTAGGCAAAACGGCTGGATACTTCAGTTCCTCCGGAACATCAGCATAATCAATTCGGCCACCTACTCTCAAGACACCTTTAAGATCCAAATACGGGGACAATTTATACAAAAAATTTGTTTTTGTTAATTTATTATTTTGTGATAGACAATTTATTTCATTTTGGAAATATACTTTCTGCGTATCTTTGATAAGAGTCAGTTCTGCTTTGAGCAACTCAATTTGAGTTAGTTCCTTTCCACAGGAAGGCGTGATATCTCTGTTTCTACGGCAGTAGCAAAAACGAATTACGAATGCAGTTGCCCTTAATGCTCTGCACCACCGAGAAAATCTTTGTAAGTTTATAAGTTGTTCTATACTTCGTGCCGTTAAATGGCACTCTTTCAACTCGAGCTTTGTTTCCAAAAGTTGTGTATTGGGTTCCCGCCATTCTTTCTCTGGCAACTTTAAAAAATCAGGGCAGTTAAACCAGCATTCGATAGATTAGGTTTATTTGTGCATCGTGTTGCTTCGTCAGCTACATTCGTTTTTCCTTATATCCAGGACCACTCGTCCACCTCTGAAATATCGAGAATTTCACTTACACGAACTGCAACGAACTGGTGATATTTTCGGTGGTCGGAGCGTATCCAGCTTAAAACTGTTCGTGAATCTGACCAGAGTGTTTTTCGATTTATCTTAACGGTATGATGTTTTTCAATATATTTAGCAAACCGAGCACCAATAACAGCTGCCATCAGCTCTAAACGTGGTATCGATAAAACCTTTAGTGGCGCCACCCTAGTTTTTGATCCAATAAGTGAAATAGCGATTTCGTCCCCACAGCACATCCTAAAATACGCTACGGCGGCATAACCGTTTTCGCTTGCATCCACAAATACATGCAATTGAACATCTAGGTTATTATAGTTTTTCAATGTTTTAAGATAACAACGAGGTATATTTACATTTTTGAAATCTGGTAAAAGCTCTAGCCAGTTTTCCCACCTTAATTGTTGATTTACTAGAATATGTTCGTCCCAGTCGATATTGCTTCTCCAAACTTCTTGGAGAACTATTTTCAAATACATAAGGAAATTTCCTACAAGTCCTAAAGGGTCATAAATAAATGGAATTTTGTTTCCGAGAAGAAGTTCGCTGTTTAAGACAGACTGCGACAGTTTAAAGGTTATATTGTCTTCCCCAGGGTTCCAAAATATGCCAAGTACCTTTTCTGTTACTTCGCCTACACTAACGTTTAGGCAAATATTGGTCAAAGGGTTAGAAGAGTTCAATTCTTTTAAAACGCTATCATTATTCGAACACCAGTTTCTAATTTTTAATCCTCCCTCACTATGAATGAATCGCACAGTTTTAGCCAGTTCGGCGGCTTCTGCAGGAGTATCCGAAGAAGCAAGAAAATCATCTACGTAGTGGTTGTCTTTGATGGCAGCAGCGGCTAAGGGATACTTGGCTTCAAATTTTGATGCGTTGAGGTTTTTAACATATTGAGATATGCACGGAGCGCAGGAGGCACCGAATATCATAACCTTCATTACGTACACTTCGGGTTCTTTGTTGTCGTCGCAGCTGCGCCATAAAAATCTTTGCGCATGGCAGTCTTCATCGCGTATATAAATCTGATGGAACATTTGTTCGATGTCACCACAGATTGCAATTTGCCTTTGCCGAAAACGAAAAAGAATAGCTG
The DNA here is from genome assembly GCA_932526305.1 of Epicampocera succincta. NCBI lineage: Eukaryota > Metazoa > Arthropoda > Insecta > Diptera > Tachinidae > Epicampocera > Epicampocera succincta. Next base: position 43,014,569 of record OW052036.1, read on the forward strand.
CAAGAGAAGACAGCAAATCTGGCCCTTTGAGCAGCATAGAGTTAAGTGAAATACCATTTGCCTTCGCGGCCGCATCCCAAACTATTCTTGTTTTATTCGGTTTGTTTTTGTTAAATACCGGAAACATTGGTAAATACCATACATTTTGTTTATCATCTTCATTGTTTACTTTGGCTATGTAATTTCTTTCAAAATATTCAGAAATTGTTTTTTCGAAATGTTCAAATAACTCTTTATTTTTTCTTAGAGTTTTTTCGAGACAAATCAGTCGTCTCTTCGCCATATCAAAGCTTTGTGGAAGTGTAATATTGTCATATCGCCACAGCAAAGCTGTCTCGTAATGGCCATCGCATCTTTGTTTCGTATATGTTTCTAGCAAACTTAATGCCCTTTGGTCATCTTTTCCAAGAGCTGGAGTATAGTTACTTATCCCTGCTAACTCAGTTGTATAAAACTGTTTGAGTAAGTGAGTAAGAATTTGGTCGTTTTCACCTCTACACTCGCAAGAGTAAAAATTATATTGAATTTGGGCCTTTTCTCCAACACTGGAGTTGCCACATATTAGCCAGCCGAGGCGAGTATGTAAAGCGACGGGTTCGTTTTTCTTGCCTTCTTTAACACGAGTTGGCACACATAATTTTAAGTTATTTAATCCTAAAAGTACATCTGGTACAGCATTTTCAAAATCGGCGATGGGTAGCCCTTTAAGGTGCGGAAATTTTTCACATAACTTTTTATAATTAAAGCTCTGACTCGGAAGCGATAGTTGTTTAACCGTACGAACAGAAATAGAAAATTCAGTTTTATTCATACCTGAAATTTTCATTGAGACTATTTTTGAGTCTTCTTCGTTGCGACCTATTTCACCTGTCCATTTCAAGCATAGTGGTTGTGACTCACCATTTAAATCTAGCTTATTAATTAATTGTTCATTTACCAGACTTACAGACGAACCCTCGTCTATAAATGCAAAAGTATTAAAACGTTTATTATTGTTTCCGTATATTGTTATGGGTATAATTTTAAATAAGATTTCATTGCATTCATTCCTATGGGCTGCATGTAAATTATCTCTTTTGCTTTTATTTTCAGTTTCTCTCGTAGCGTTTGTTTCTCTATCTTCAGTCATGGATTTATGCAGCAATGTATTATGTTTTATTTGACAATTATTTTCTCTGCAAACGATGCTGGTACTGCAAATACCGTAGTGACGTCGCAGGCACAGTTTACATAGATTGTACATTCTTACTAAGTTCTATCGCTCGCTTCTATTCGCAGCCAAGAATTTTTTACACTTCTCAACACTATTGCAGTTGCCAGAACACACTAAACAGATCTTTTTGTTTTGTTCTTCATGAGCATGCACATAAACGTTTTTTGGCTTACGCGAATACTGTTCTATTGACTTTGATGCGCTGCTGTCACTTTCTATATTTATGCTGCTTGCTGAGACACCGACTTCATATATCCAGTTAGCGAATTCAGTCAAACTAACTCTTTTGTTATTTTTTGCTAGTTTTATTTTTTGTTCACCCCAGTTAAGTTGAAAATGTGATGGCATTTTCATTATTAACTCATGTAATAAAGATGAATTGGTCAGTTCATTTATTAAACCACTGGCTTTAATTGTTGTTTCTAGGCCCTTTACTTCCACGGTAAAAATTGGAAGCTCTTTTGGTACTGACTGCCGCGCGCTTATTTGTTGTTGCGAAAGCCTGTGAGAAGGTAATATAACAGGTTGGAGGTTTGATGGGTTCATGGAAAACGTTGAATCCATGTAACCAAATTGTACAGGTGTCTCTAATGTGTGATTTTCTGCATTTACGTTGTCTGAATTATTACATAAATTTGCAGTTGTCGGCTGCTGACGGTTCGTTGTTGGGTCATTAATAAATGAAGACATGTTATTAACGAATGACGTAGTTGTACATACGGGCGGAGTTATTGTTTTTGTCGTATAAACTAAGTCATTACTTACGTTTTGGCAATATGGTTTAGTAGTGTTAGGCATTTCTTGCGTTGTTGTGGCTTGTGGTACAAATGTGTAAGGTGGCGTTTCAAACTGACGAGCTGCGGAAACTATATTTTGGTGTGCGGTTGCAATAGCCGAAGTAGGGAGTTGGATTTGATTATCTAACCACTCATGTACAGATCTGACAGCTGAGTGTTTATTAACTGATTGTGCGTCCTCGAAGTCATCTACTGCTTGTTCGAGAATTTGGTATTTCTTTTTAATGAAATCTCTTCAAGTTGTGTCTCTTCTTCTAGACGTTGTAGCTCAAGAGCTTGTCGGCGGGAGCGGGAAGCGGCCGAAGAGCCACTACGAATGGAAGAGGCAGAATCGATCGTGATTTGATGCTGTACCGTACAATTTTGGCAACTCCACGTAGGTTGGTCTTGATTGCTGCTGAGATTGACACATGGTAAATGCAAATTAAGATGGCACTTGCTGCATTTTATAAATTTTTCGTTGTCTGTGGACTTGTTGCAAATGTGACAGTTGTTCAGTGCAGGACTTAACTGAGTTGGTCGTTGACGACTTAGTGGTTGACCCTGTGAGGGAGTGGAAGGTTACATTCTGTTAGGACTTACGTTTTAACACCCAAGATGATTCCTTCAAACGATCCGATGAGGCACCAATAAAAGAATTTTAATGTTGCGGGTAAAGCGGCCCAAGCTCAAGATAGCCAATGTGGATTTTAAACACAAGTGTAAGAATTTTAGAAAACTTTAATTCTTTATTCTTACGCTTTAATATGTTAAAATTCCTAAAATTATAAATAAATTCATTATACAAACTTACATACTAAACTGCTGATATACTAACTTTTATGTATGGCTACTGCAAGCGAAGCTTCGTAATCCTTATGACCTGAACGAATGAATATCTTAAATCTATGTAGGTGTTTTTATATACCTATGTATGTGGTCTCGATTAAATATGGCCTCATAATTATACCGCGTGGAAAATTAAAAGGAATAATTTAACATTTTGACATGCTCATCTCTCTACATATCGATAACAGTAATGTCATATTAGCGATTTATGAGTGGCGGTAACAGTAATGTCATATTAGCGATTTATGAGTGGCGGTAACACCTATGATTGTGCATTATTCAAAAGTCGCAAAAGTGTGTTTTTTTAAAATAGGCGACATTTTTCCAAATTTCAACTTTTGAAATTTTAAAAAAGACTGCTCCTTTTTCCGAAAAGGGTAGGAGATGGGAAAAAACAAATTATTTGGCCGGAAGGCCATCCCTATGAATGTCCAATATTCAAAAGTGTGTTTTTTTTTTGACAATAGGCGACATTTTTCCAAATTTCGACTTTTGAAATTTTAAAAAGGACTTTGCTCCTTTTTTCGATAATGGTAGGAGATGGGCGAAAAACAAATTATTGAAGAACACTCCTCAGGCCATTTCTATGAATGTCCAATATTCAAAAGTCGCAAAAGTGTGTTTTTTTGAAAATAGGCGACATTTTTCCAAATTTCGACTTTTGAAATTTTAAAAAGGACTTTGCTCCTTTTTCCGAAAATGGTAGAAAATTATCGGAAAAAAATTATTGGAGAACACTATTCTGGCCATCCCTATGAATGTCTAATATTCCAAAGTGTGTTTTTTTGACAATAGGCGACATTTTTCCATATTTCGACTTTTGAAATTTTAAAAAAGACTGCTCCTTTTTCCGAAAAGGGTAGGAGATGGGAAAAAACAAATTATTTGGCCGGAAGGCCATCCCTATGAATGTCCAATATTCAAAAGTGTGTTTTTTTTTGACAATAGGCGACATTTTTCCAAATTTCGACTATTGAAATTTTAAAAAGGACTTTGCTCCTTTTTGAAAATGGTAGGTGATGGGCGAAAAAAATTATTGGAAAACACTCCTCAGGCCATCCCTATGAATGTCCAATATTCAAAACTCGCAACAGTGTGTTTTTTTGAAAATAGGCGCCATTTTTCCAAATTTCGACTCTTGAAATTTTAATTTTTTAAAGGAAAATTCCTTTTTCAAAAATGGTAGGTGATGGGCGAAAAAAATTATAGGAGAACACTCCTCAGGCCATTTCTATGAATGTCCAATATTCAAAAGTCGCAACAGTGTGTTTTTTTGAAAATAGGCGACATTTTTCCAAATTTCGACTTTTGAAATTTTAAAAAAGACTGCTCCTTTTTCCAAAAATGGTATGTGAAGGGCGAAAAAAATTATTGGAGAACACTCCTCAGGCCATTTCTATGAATGTCCAATATTCAAAAGTCGCAAAAGTGTGTTTTTTTGAAAAGAGGCGCCATTTTTCCAAATTTCGACTTTTGAAATTTTAAAAAGGACTTTGCTCTTTTTTTCGAAAATGGTAGGAGATAGGCGAAAAAAAAATATTGGAGAACACTCCTCCGGCCATCCCTAATGTTGCGGGTAAAGCGGCCCAAGCTCAAGATAGCCAATGTGGATTTTAAACACAAGTGTAAAAATTTTAGAAAACTTTAATTCCTTATTCTTACGCTTTAATATGTTAAAATTCCTAAAATTATAAATAAATTCATTATACAAACTTACATACTAAACTGCTGATATACTAACTTTTATGTATGGCTACTACAAGCGAAGCTTCGTAATCCTTATGACCTGAACGAATGAATATCTTAAATCTATGTAGGTGTTTTTATATACCTATGTATGTGGTCTCGATTAAATATGGCCTCATAATTATACCGCGTGGAAAATTAAAAGGAATAATTTAACATTTTGACATGCTCATCTCTCTACATATCGATAACAGTAAAGTAACAATAATATTAGCGATTTATGAGTGGCGGTAACAGTAATGTCATATTAGCGATTTATGAGTGGCGGTAACAGTAATGTCATATTAGCGATTTATGAGTGGCGGTAACAGTAATGCCATATTAGCGATTTATGAGTGGCGGTAACACTCCCCCACAGTATGGCGAGATTTCGAAGACTTACTCTACTTTCTTTCAGCCACGTCTAAAACGCCACAAACTGTCAAAACTTTTGCCTTTCGTACTTGTCCATCTTCGGATTTGGCAACTTCGATGACCTTTCCTTTTGGCCACACGTTTCTCGGGTTATTTGGATCAACCACTATCACTAAATCTCCCACAGATATGGGTTTGGCTTTTTGAAACCACTTTGTCCTACACGTCAAAGTAGGCAGGTACTCTGTCACCCATCTCTTCCAAAAGATTTGTGCATATTGTTGTGAACGCAACCAACTTTCTTTAAGTACAAGACCTTCGTCGTCGTACGATGCAAGGGGTTTTAAGCCACTGGAGTTGCCAAGCAAAATATGATTTGGTGTGATCGCTTCTTGATTTTCGCTTTCTATTGGGACATATGTAAGAGGACGGGAATTTATAATACTTTCGACTTCAGCCATCATGCTTTGCAGCATTTCATCACTTGGAAACCGTTCTGTTTTAATATTGTAGAGTACAGTTTTTACGGATCGAACTAATCGTTCCCATGCTCCTCCCATATGAGGAGCAGAAGGTGGGTTAAAGTTCCATTTGGTGTAGGACGTTGTAAAACTTCGTATTAGCTCGTTCTTGTCCACCTCTCTTAAGGCTTCACGCAACTCTCGATCAGCACCGATAAAATTAGTACCATTGTCGCTGAAAAATTCTCTTGGGCTGCCTCTTCGCGAAATAAACTTACGTATTGCCATGATACACGAACTTGTATTAAGCGAATAGACGATTTCAATATGAACCGCACGTACCGTTAAACATGTAAATAGCGCACCGTATCTCTTTTCTTTATGTCGGTTAACAGTGACAAGCATAGGACCAAAAAAGTCAAGCCCCGTGCGTGTGAATGGTGAGAGATACGAACCCAGTCGAGGTAATTTTGCCATCTGCGGAATCTCCGGCATCGCAGTTTTAATTTTACACATTTGACACTGCTTAATGGTTGATTTACAAACGGTTCTCAATTTAGGAATATAGTATTTTTGCCGCAATTCATTCACCACTGTCTCAAGGCTACTATGACGGTACAGATTATGGTAATGTAATATTAAAAGGGTTGTTAGGCGGCAATGTTTAGGCAAAACGGCTGGATACTTCAGTTCCTCCGGAACATCAGCATAATCAATTCGGCCACCTACTCTCAAGACACCTTTAAGATCCAAATACGGGGACAATTTATACAAAAAATTTGTTTTTGTTAATTTATTATTTTGTGATAGACAATTTATTTCATTTTGGAAATATACTTTCTGCGTATCTTTGATAAGAGTCAGTTCTGCTTTGAGCAACTCAATTTGAGTTAGTTCCTTTCCACAGGAAGGCGTGATATCTCTGTTTCTACGGCAGTAGCAAAAACGAATTACGAATGCAGTTGCCCTTAATGCTCTGCACCACCGAGAAAATCTTTGTAAGTTTATAAGTTGTTCTATACTTCGTGCCGTTAAATGGCACTCTTTCAACTCGAGCTTTGTTTCCAAAAGTTGTGTATTGGGTTCCCGCCATTCTTTCTCTGGCAACTTTAAAAAATCAGGGCAGTTAAACCAGCATTCGATAGATTAGGTTTATTTGTGCATCGTGTTGCTTCGTCAGCTACATTCGTTTTTCCTTATATCCAGGACCACTCGTCCACCTCTGAAATATCGAGAATTTCACTTACACGAACTGGTGATATTTTCGGTGGTCGGAGCGTATCCAACTTAAAACTGTTCGTGAATCTGACCAGAGTGTTTTTAGATTTATCTTAACGGTATGATGTTTTTCAATATATTTAGCAAACCGAGCACCAATAACAGCTGCCATCAGCTCTAAACGTGGTATCGATAAAACCTTTAGTGGCGCCACCCTAGTTTTTGATCCAATAAGTGAAATAGCGATTTCGTCCCCACAGCACATCCTAAAATACGCTACGGCGGCATAACCGTTTTCGCTTGCATCCACAAATACATGCAATTGAACATCTAGGTTATTATAGTTTTTCAATGTTTTAAGATAACAACGAGGTATATTTACATTTTTGAAATCTGGTAAAAGCTCTAGCCAGTTTTCCCACCTTAATTGTTGATTTACTAGAATATGTTCGTCCCAGTCGATATTGCTTCTCCAAACTTCTTGGAGAACTATTTTCAAATACATAAGGAAATTTCCTACAAGTCCTAAAGGGTCATAAATAAATGGAATTTTGTTTTCGAGAAGAAGTTCGCTGTTTAAGACAGACTGCGACAGTTTAAAGGTTATATTGTCTTCCCCAGGGTTCCAAAATATGCCAAGTACCTTTTCTGTTACTTCGCCTACACTAACGTTTAGGCAAATATTGGTCAAAGGGTTAGAAGAGTTCAATTCTTTTAAAACGCTATCATTATTCGAACACCAGTTTCTAATTTTTAATCCTCCCTCACTATGAATGAATCGCACAGTTTTAGCCAGTTCGGCGGCTTCTGCAGGAGTATCCGAAGAAGCAAGAAAATCATCTACGTAGTGGTTGTCTTTGATGGCACCAGCGGCTAAGGGATACTTGGCTTCAAATTTTGATGCGTTGAGGTTTTTAACATATTGAGATATGCACGGAGCGCAGGAGGCACCGAATATCATAACCTTCATTACGTACACTTCGGGTTCTTTGTTGTCGTCGCAGCTGCGCCATAAAAATCTTTGCGCATGGCAGTCTTCATCGCGTATATAAATCTGATGGAACATTTGTTCGATGTCACCACAGATTGCAATTTGCCTTTGCCGAAAACGAAAAAGAATAGCTGCAAGAGAAGACAGCAAATCTGGCCCTTTGAGCAGCATAGAGTTAAGTGAAATACCATTTGCCTTCGCGGCCGCATCCCAAACTATTCTTGTTTTATTCGGTTTGTTTTTGTTAAATACCGGAAACATTGGTAAATACCATACATTTTGTTTATCATCTTCATTGTTTACTTTGGCTATGTAATTTCTTTCAAAATATTCAGAAATTGTTTTTTCGAAATGTTCAAATAACTCTTTATTTTTTCTTAGAGTTTTTTCGAGACAAATCAGTCGTCTCTTCGCCATATCAAAGCTTTGTGGAAGTGTAATATTGTCATATCGCCACAGCAAAGCTGTCTCGTAATGGCCATCGCATCTTTGTTTCGTATATGTTTCTAGCAAACTTAATGCCCTTTGGTCATCTTTTCCAAGAGCTGGAGTATAGTTACTTATCCCTGCTAACTCAGTTGTATAAAACTGTTTGAGTAAGTGAGTAAGAATTTGGTCGTTTTCACCTCTACACTCGCAAGAGTAAAAATTATATTGAATTTGGGCCTTTTCTCCAACACTGGAGTTGCCACATATTAGCCAGCCGAGGCGAGTATGTAAAGCGACGGGTTCGTTTTTCTTGCCTTCTTTAACACGAGTTGGCACACATAATTTTAAGTTATTTAATCCTAAAAGTACATCTGGTACAGCATTTTCAAAATCGGCGATGGGTAGCCCTTTAAGGTGCGGAAATTTTTCACATAACTTTTTATAATTAAAGCTCTGACTCGGAAGCGATAGTTGTTTAACCGTACGAACAGAAATAGAAAATTCAGTTTTATTCATACCTGAAATTTTCATTGAGACTATTTTTGAGTCTTCTTCGTTGCGACCTATTTCACCTGTCCATTTCAAGCATAGAGGTTGTGACTCACCATTTAAATCTAGCTTATTAATTAATTGTTCATTTACCAGACTTACAGACGAACCCTCGTCTATAAATGCAAAAGTATTAAAACGTTTATTATTGTTTCCGTATATTGTTATGGGTATAATTTTAAATAAGATTTCATTGCATTCATTCCTATGGGCTGCATGTAAATTATCTCTTTTGCTTTTATTTTCAGTTTCTCTCGTAGCGTTTGTTTCTCTATCTTCAGTCATGGATTTATGCAGCAATGTATTATGTTTTATTTGACAATTATTTTCTCTGCAAACGATGCTGCTACTGCAAATACCGTAGTGACGTCGCAGGCACAGTTTACATAGATTGTACATTCTTACTAAGTTCTATCGCTCGCTTCTATTCGCAGCCAAGAATTTTTTACACTTCTCAACACTATTGCAGTTGCCAGAACACACTAAACAGATCTTTTTGTTTTGTTCTTCATGAGCATGCACATAAACGTTTTTTGGCTTACGCGAATACTGTTCTATTGACTTTGATGCGCTGCTGTCACTTTCTATATTTATGCTGCTTGCTGAGACACCGACTTCATATATCCAGTTAGCGAATTCAGTCAAACTAACTCTTTTGTTATTTTTTGCTAGTTTTATTTTTTGTTCACCCCAGTTAAGTTGAAAATGTGATGGCATTTTCATTATTAACTCATGTAATAAAGATGAATTGGTCAGTTCATTTATTAAACCACTGGCTTTAATTGTTGTTTCTAGGCCCTTTACTTCCACGGTAAAAATTGGAAGCTCTTTTGGTACTGACTGCCGCGCGCTTATTTGTTGTTGCGAAAGCCTGTGAGAAGGTAATATAACAGGTTGGAGGTTTGATGGGTTCATGGAAAACGTTGAATCCATGTAACCAAATTGTACAGGTGTCTCTAATGTGTGATTTTCTGCATTTACGTTGTCTGAATTATTACATAAATTTGCAGTTGTCGGCTGCTGACGGTTCGTTGTTGGGTCATTAATAAATGAAGACATGTTATTAACGAATGACGTAGTTGTACATACGGGCGGAGTTATTGTTTTTGTCGTATAAACTAAGTCATTACTTACGTTTTGGCAATATGGTTTAGTAGTGTTAGGCATTTCTTGCGTTGTTGTGGCTTGTGGTACAAATGTGTAAGGTGGCGTTTCAAACTGACGAGCTGCGGAAACTATATTTTGGTGTGCGGTTGCAATAGCCGAAGTAGGGAGTTGGATTTGATTATCTAACCACTCATGTACAGATCTGACAGCTGAGTGTTTATTAACTGATTGTGCGTCCTCGAAGTCATCTACTGCTTGTTCGAGAATTTGGTATTTCTTTTTAATGAAATCTCTTCAAGTTGTGTCTCTTCTTCTAGACGTTGTAGCTCAAGAGCTTGTCGGCGGGAGCGGGAAGCGGCCGAAGAGCCACTACGAATGGAAGAGGCAGAATCGATCGTGATTTGATGCTGTACCGTACAATTTTGGCAACTCCACGTAGGTTGGTCTTGATTGCTGCTGAGATTGACACATGGTAAATGCAAATTAAGATGGCACTTGCTGCATTTTATAAATTTTTCGTTGTCTGTGGACTTGTTGCAAATGTGACAGTTGTTCAGTGCAGGACTTAACTGAGTTGGTCGTTGACGACTTAGTGGTTGACCCTGTGAGGGAGTGGAAGGTTACATTCTGTTAGGACTTACGTTTTAACACCCAAGATGATTCCTTCAAACGATCCGATGAGGCACCAATAAAAGAATTTTAATGTTGCGGGTAAAGCGGCCCAAGCTCAAGATAGCCAATGTGGATTTTAAACACAAGTGTAAGAATTTTAGAAAACTTTAATTCTTTATTCTTACGCTTTAATATGTTAAAATTCCTAAAATTATAAATAAATTCATTATACAAACTTACATACTAAACTGCTGATATACTAACTTTTATGTATGGCTACTCCAAGCGAAGCTTCGTAATCCTTATGACCTGAACGAATGAATATCTTAAATCTATGTAGGTGTTTTTATATACCTATGTATGTGGTCTCGATTAAATATGGCCTCATAATTATACCGCGTGGAAAATTAAAAGGAATAATTTAACATTTTGACATGCTCATCTCTCTACATATCGATAACAGTAATGTCATATTAGCGATTTATGAGTGGCGGTAACAGTAATGTCATATTAGCGATTTATGAGTGGCGGTAACACCTATGATTGTGCATTATTCAAAAGTCGCAAAAGTGTGTTTTTTTAAAATAGGCGACATTTTTCCAAATTTCAACTTTTGAAATTTTAAAAAAGACTGCTCCTTTTTCCGAAAAGGGTAGGAGATGGGAAAAAACAAATTATTTGGCCGGAAGGCCATCCCTATGAATGTCCAATATTCAAAAGTGTGTTTTTTTTTTGACAATAGGCGACATTTTTCCAAATTTCGACTTTTGAAATTTTAAAAAGGACTTTGCTCCTTTTTTCGATAATGGTAGGAGATGGGCGAAAAACAAATTATTGAAGAACACTCCTCAGGCCATTTCTATGAATGTCCAATATTCAAAAGTCGCAAAAGTGTGTTTTTTTGAAAATAGGCGACATTTTTCCAAATTTCGACTTTTGAAATTTTAAAAAGGACTTTGCTCCTTTTTCCGAAAATGGTAGAAAATTATCGGAAAAAAATTATTGGAGAACACTATTCTGGCCATCCCTATGAATGTCTAATATTCCAAAGTGTGTTTTTTTGACAATAGGCGACATTTTTCCGAATTTCGACTTTTGAAATTTTAAAAAGGACTTTGCTCCTTTTTTCGAAAATGGTAGGAGATGGGCGAAAAAAAATTATTGAAGAACACTCCTCAGGCCATTTCTATGAATGTCCAATATTCAAAAGTCGCAACAGTGTGTTTTTTTGAAAATAGGCGACATTTTTCCAAATTTCGACTTTTTAAATTTTAAAAAAGACTGCTCCTTTTTCCAAAAATGGTATGTGATGGGCGAAAAAAATTATTGAAGAACACTCCTCAGGCCATTTCTATGAATGTCCAATATTCAAAAGTCGCAACAGTGTGTTTTTTTGAAAATAGGCGACATTTTTCCAAATTTCGACTTTTGAAATTTTAAAAAGGACTTTGCTCCTTTTTCCGAAAATGGTAGAAAATTATCGGAAAAAAATTATTGGAGAACACTATTCTGGCCATCCCTATGAATGTCTAATATTCCAAAGTGTGTTTTTTTGACAATAGGCGACATTTTTCCGAATTTCGACTTTTGAAATTTTAAAAAGGACTTTGCTCCTTTTTTCGAAAATGGTAGGAGATGGGCGAAAAAAAATTATTGAAGAACACTCCTCAGGCCATTTCTATGAATGTCCAATATTCAAAAGTCGCAACAGTGTGTTTTTTTGAAAATAGGCGACATTTTTCCAAATTTCGACTTTTTAAATTTTAAAAAAGACTGCTCCTTTTTCCAAAAATGGTATGTGATGGGCGAAAAAAATTATTGGAGAACACTCGTCAGGCCATTTCTATGAATGTCCAATATTCAAAAGTCGCAACCGTGTGTTTTTTTAAAATAGGCGACATTTTTGCATATTTAGACTTTTGAAATTTTAAAAAAGACTGCTCCTTTTTCCGAAAAGGGTAGGAGATGGGAAAAAACAAATTGGACATTCATAGAAATGGCCGGAAGAGTGTTCCCCAATAATGTTTTTTCGCCCATCTCCCACCATTCTCGAAAAAAAGAGCAGTCTTTTTTAAAATTTCAAAAGTCGAAATTCTGAAAAATGTCTTCTATTTAAAAAAAACACACTGTTGCGACTTTTGAATATTGGACATTCATAGAAATGGCCTGTGGAGTGTTCTCCAATAATTTTTTTCGCCAATCACCTACCATTTTCGGAAAAAGGAGCAGTCTTTTTTAAAATTTCAAAAGTCGATATTAGGAAAAATGTCGCTTATTTAAAAAAAAAACACACTTTTGCGCCTTTGAATATTGGACATTCATAGAAATGGCCGGAATAGTGTTCCCCAATAATTTTTTTTCGCAAATTTTTTACCATTTTCGACAAAAGGAGCAAAGTCCTTTTTGAAAATTTCAAAAGTCGAAATTTTGAAAAATGTCGCCTATTTTCAAAAAAACACACTTTTAAATATTGGACATTCATAGACATGGCCGGAAGAGTGTTCCCAAATAATGTTTTTTCGCCCATCTCCCACCATTTTCAAAAAAAAGAGCAGTCTTTTTTAAAATTTCAGAAGTCGAAATTCGGAAAAATGTCTTCTATTTAAAAAAAACACACTGTTGCGACTTTTGAATATTGGACATTCATAGAAATGGCCTGAGGAGTGTTCTCCAATAATTTTTTTCGCCCATCACTTACCATTTTCGGGAAAAGGAGCAGTCTTTTTTAAAATTTCAAAAGTCGAAATTTGGAAAAATGTCGCCTATTTTTAAAAAACACACTTTTGCGACTTTTGAATATTGGACATTCATAGAAATGGCCGGAAGAGTGTTCCCAAATAATGCTTTTTTGCCCATCTCCTACCATTTTCGAAAAAAGGAGCAAAGTCCTTTTTAAAATTTCAAAAGTCGAAATTTGGAAAAATGTCGCCTATTTTCAAAAAAACACACTTTTGCGACTTTTGAATATTGGACATTCATAGAAATGGCCGGAGGAGTGTTCCCCAATAATGTTTTTTCGCCCATCTCCCACCATTTTCGAAAAAAAGAGCAGTCTTTTTTAAAATTTCAAAATTCGAAATTCGGAAAAATGTCGCCTTTTTTTTAAAAAAACACACTTTTGCGACTTTTGAATATTGGACATTCATAGAAATGGCCGGAAGAGTGTTCCCAAATAATTTTTTTTTGCCCATCTCCTACCATTTTCGAAATAAAGGAGCAAAGTCCTTTTTAAAATTTCAAAAGTCGAAATTTGGAAAAATGTCGCCTATTTTCAAAAAAAAACACATATTTGCAACTTTTGAATATTGGACATTCATAGAAATGGCCGGAAGAGTGTTCCCCAATAATGTTTTTTCGCCCATCTCCTACCATTTTCGAAATAAAGGAGCAAAGTCCTTTTTCAAATTTCAAAAGTCGAAATTTGGAAAAATGTCGCCTATTTTCAAAAAAAAACACACATTTGCGACTTTTGAATATTGGACATTCATAGAAATGGCCGGAAGAGTGTTCCCCAATAATGTTTTTTCGCCCATCTCCCACCATTTTCGAAATAAAGGAGCAAAGTCCTTTTTAAAATTTCAAAAGTCGAAATTTGGAAAAATGTCGCCTATTTTCAAAAAAAAACACACATTTGCGACTTTTGAATATTGGACATTCATAGAAATGGCCGGAAAAGTGTTCCCCAATAATGTTTTTTCGCCCATCTCCTACCATTTTCGAAATAAAGGAGCAAAGTCCTTTTTCAAATTTCAAAAGTCGAAATTTGGAAAAATGTCGCCTATTTTCAAAAAAAAACACACATTTGCGACTTTTGAATATTGGACATTCATAGAAATGGCCGGAAGAGTGTTCCCCAATAATGTTTTTTCGCCCATCTCCCACCATTTTCGAAATAAAGGAGCAAAGTCCTTTTTAAAATTTCAAAAGTCGAAATTTGGAAAAATGTCGCCTATTTTCAAAAAAAAACACACATTTGCGACTTTTGAATATTGGACATTCATAGAAATGGCCGGAAGAGTGTTCCCCAATAATGTTTTTTCGCCCATCTCCTACCATTTTCGAAATAAAGGAGCAAAGTCCTTTTCAAAATTTCAAAAGTCGAAATTTGGAAAAATGTCGCCTATTTTCAAAAAAAAACACACATTTGCGACTTTTGAATATTGGACATTCATAGAAATGGCCGGAAGAGTGTTCCCCAATAATGTTTTTTCGCCCATCTCCTACCATTTTCGAAATAAAGGAGCAAAGTCCTTTTTAAAATTTCAAAAGTCGATATTTGGAAAAATGTCGCTTATTTAAAAAAAAACACACTTTTGCGCCTTTGAATATTGGACATTCATAGAAATGGCCGGAATAGTGTTCCCCAATAATTTTTTTTCGCAAATTTTTTACCATTTTCGACAAAAGGAGCAAAGTCCTTTTTGAAAATTTCAAAAGTCGAAATTTTGAAAAATGTCGCCTATTTTCAAAAAAACACACTTTTGAATATTGGACATTCATAGACATGGCCGGAAGAGTGTTCCCAAATAATGTTTTTTCGCCCATCTCCCACCATTTTCAAAAAAAATAGCAGTCTTTTTTAAAATTTCAAAAGTCGAAATTCGGAAAAATGTCTTCTATTTAAAAAAAACACACTGTTGCGACTTTTGAATATTGGACATTCATAGAAATGGCCTGAGGAGTGTTCTCCAATAATTTTTTTCGCCCATCACTTACCATTTTCGGGAAAAGGAGCAGTCTTTTTTAAAATTTCAAAAGTCGAAATTTGGAAAAATGTCGCCTATTTTTAAAAAACACACTTTTGCGACTTTTGAATATTGGACATTCATAGAAATGGCCGGAAGAGTGTTCCAAAATAATGTTTTTTTGCCCATCTCCTACCATTTTCGAAAAAAGGAGCAAAAACCTTTTTAAAATTTCAAAAGTCGAAATTTGGAAAAATGTCGCCTATTTTCAAAAAAACACACTTTTGCGACTTTTGAATATTGGACATTCATAGAAATGGCCGGAAGAGTGTTCCCCAATAATGTTTTTTCGCCCATCTCCCACCATTTTCGAAAAAAAGAGCAGTCTTTTTTAAAATTTCAAAAGTCGAAATTCGGAAAAATGTCTTCTATTTAAAAAAAACACACTGTTGCGACTTTTGAATATTGGACATTCATAGAAATGGCCTGAGAAGTGTTCTCCAATAATTTTTTTCGCCCATCACTTACCATTTTCGGGAAAAGGAGCAGTCTTTTTTAAAATTTCAAAAGTCGAAATTTGGAAAAATGTCGCCTATTTTTAAAAAACACACTTTTGCGACTTTTGAATATTGGACATTCATAGAAATGGCCGGAAGAGTGTTCCCCAATAATGTTTTTTCGCCCATCTCCCACCATTTTCGAAAAAAAGAGCAGTCTTTTTTAAAATTTCAAAAGTCGAAATTCGGAAAAATGTCTTCTATTTAAAAAAAACACACTGTTGCGACTTTTGAATATTGGACATTCATAGATATGGCCTGTGGAGTGTTCTCCAATAATTTTTTTCGCCGATCATCTACCATTTTCGGAAAAAGGAGCACTATTTTTTAAAATTTCAAAAGTCGCTATTTGGAAAAATGTCGCTTATTTAAAAAAAAACACACTTTTGCGCCTTTGAATATTGGACATTCATAGAAATGGCCGGAATAGTGTTCCCCAATAATTTTTTTTCGCAAATTTTTTACCATTTTCGACAAAAGGAGCAAAGTCCTTTTTGAAAATTTCAAAAGTCGAAATTTTGAAAAATGTCGCCTATTTTCAAAAAAACACACTTTTGAATATTGGACATTCATAGACATGGCCGGAAGAGTGTTCCCAAATAATGTTTTTTCTCCCATCTCCCACCATTTTTAAAAAAAAGAGCAGTCTTTTTTAAAATTTCAAAAGTCGAAATTCGGAAAAATGTCTTCTATTTAAAAAAAAACACACTGTTGCGACTTTTGAATATTGGACATTCATAGAAATGGCCTGAGGAGTGTTCTCCAATAATTTTTTTCGCCCATCACTTACCATTTTCGGGAAAAGGAGCAGTCTTTTTTAAGATTTCAAAAGTCGAAATTTGGAAAAATGTCGCCTATTTTTAAAACACACACTTTTGTGACTTTTGAATATTGGACATTCATAGAAATGGCCGGAAGAGTGTTCCCAAATAATTTTTTTTTGCCCATCTCCTACCATTTTCGAAATAAAGGAGCAAAGTCCTTTTTAAAATTTCAAAAGTCGAAATTTGGAAAAATGTCGCCTATTTTCAAAAAAACACACTTTTGCGACTTTTGAATATTGGACATTCATAGAAATGGCCTGAGGAGTGTTCTCCAATAATTTTTTTCGCCCATCACTTACCATTTTCGGGAAAAGGAGCAGTCTTTTTTAAGATTTCAAAAGTCGAAATTTGGAAAAATGTCGCCTATTTTCAAAAAAACACACTTTTGCGACTTTTGAATATTGGACATTCATAGAAATGGCCGGAAGAGTGTTCCCCAATAATGTTTTTTCGCCCATCTCCCACCATTTTCGAAAAAAAGAGCAGTCTTTTTTAAAATTTCAAAATTCGAAATTCGGAAAAATGTCGCCTATTTTCAAAAAACACACTTTTGCGACTTTTGAATATTGGACATTCATAGAAATGGCCGGAAGAGTGTTCCCAAATAATTTTTTTTTGCCCATCTCCTACCATTTTCGAAATAAAGGAGCAAAGTCCTTTTTAAAATTTCAAAAGTCGAAATTTGGAAAAATGTCGCCTATTTTCAAAAAAAAACACACATTTGCGACTTTTGAATATTGGACATTCATAGAAATGGCCGAAAGAGTGTTCCCCAATAATGTTTTTTCGCCCATCTCCTACCATTTTCGGGAAAAGGAGCAGTCTTTTTTAAAATTTCAAAAGTCGAAATTTGGAAAAATGTCGCCTATTTTTAAAAAACACACTTTTGCGACTTTTGAATATTGGACATTCATAGAAATGGCCGGAAGAGTGTTCCAAAATAATGTTTTTTTGCCCATCTCCTACCATTTTCGAAAAAAGGAGCAAAAACCTTTTTAAAATTTCAAAAGTCGAAATTTGGAAAAATGTCGCCTATTTTCAAAAAAACACACTTTTGCGACTTTTGAATATTGGACATTCATAGAAATGGCCGGAATAGTGTTCCCCAATAATTTTTTTTCGCAAATTTTTTACCATTTTCGACAAAAGGAGCAAAGTCCTTTTTGAAAATTTCAAAAGTCGAAATTTGGAAAAATGTCGCCTATTTTCAAAAAAACACACTTTTGAATATTGGACATTCATAGACATGGCCGGAAGAGTGTTCCCAAATAATGTTTTTTCTCCCATCTCCCACCATTTTTAAAAAAAGGAGCAGTCTTTTTTAAAATTTCAAAAGTCGAAATTCGGAAAAATGTCTTCTATTTAAAAAAAAACACACTGTTGCGACTTTTGAATATTGGACATTCATAGAAATGGCCTGAGGAGTGTTCTCCAATAATTTTTTTCGCCCATGACTTACCATTTTCGGGAAAAGGAGCAGTCTTTTTTAAAATTTCAAAAGTCGAAATTTGGAAAAATGTCGCCTATTTTTAAAAAACACACTTTTGTGACTTTTGAATATTGGACATTCATAGAAATGGCCGGAAGAGTGTTCCCAAATAATGCTTTTTTGCCCATCTCCTACCATTTTCGAAAAAAGGAGCAAAGTCCTTTTTAAAATTTCAAAAGTCGAAATTTGGAAAAATGTCGCCTATTTTCAAAAAAACACACTTTTGCGACTTTTGAATATTGGACATTCATAGAAATGGCCGGAAGAGTGTTCCCCAATAATGTTTTTTCGCCCATCTCCCACCATTTTCGAAAAAAAGAGCAGTCTTTTTTAAACTTTCAAAAGTCGAAATTCGGAAAAATGTCTTCTATTTAAAAAAAACACACTGTTGCGACTTTTGAATATTGGACATTCATAGAAATGGCCTGAGAAGTGTTCTCCAATAATTTTTTTCGCCCATCACTTACCATTTTCGGGAAAAGGAGCAGTCTTTTTTAAAATTTCAAAAGTCGAAATTTGGAAAAATGTCGCCTATTTTTAAAAAACACACTTTTGCGACTTTTGAATATTGGACATTCATAGAAATGGCCGGAAGAGTGTTCCAAAATAATGTTTTTTTGCCCATCTCCTACCATTTTCGAAAAAAGGAGCAAAAACCTTTTTAAAATTTCAAAAGTCGAAATTTGAAAAAATGTCGCCTATTTTCAAAAAACACACTTTTGCGACTTTTGAATATTGGACATTCATAGAAATGGCCGGAAGAGTGTTCCCCAATAATGTTTTTTCGCCCATCTCCCACCATTTTCGAAAAAAAGAGCAGTCTTTTTTAAAATTTCAAAAGTCGAAATTCGGAAAAATGTCTTCTATTTAAAAAAAAACACACTGTTGCGACTTTTGAATATTGGACATTCATAGAAATGGCCTGTGGAGTGTTCTCCAATAATTTTTTTCGCCGATCACCTACCATTTTCGGAAAAAGGAGCAGTCTTTTTTAAAATTTCAAAAGTCGCTATTTGGAAAAATGTCGCTTATATAAAAAAAAAACACACTTTTGCGCCTTTGAATATTGAACATTCATAGAAATGGCCGCAATAGTGTTCCCCAATAATTTTTTTTCGCAAATTTTTTACCATTTTCGACAAAAGGAGCAAAGTCCTTTTTGAAAATTTCAAAAGTCGAAATTTTGAAAAATGTCGCCTATTTTCAAAAAAACACACTTTTGAATATTGGACATTCATAGACATGGCCGGAAGAGTGTTCCCAAATAATGTTTTTTCTCCCATCTCCCACCATTTTTAAAAAAAGGAGCAGTCTTTTTTAAAATTTCAAAAGTCGAAATTCGGAAAAATGTCTTCTATTTAAAAAAAAACACACTGTTGCGACTTTTGAATATTGGACATTCATAGAAATGGCCTGAGGAGTGTTCTCCAATAATTTTTTTCGCCCATCACTTACCATTTTCGGGAAAAGGAGCAGTCTTTTTTAAAATTTCAAAAGTCGAAATTTGGAAAATTGTCGCCTATTTTTAAAAAACACACTTCTGTGACTTTTGAATATTGGACATTCATAGAAATGGCCGGAAGAGTGTTCCCAAATAATGCTTTTTTGCCCATCTCCTACCATTTTCGAAAAAAGGAGCAAAGTCCTTTTTAAAATTTCAAAAGTCGAAATTTGGAAAAATGTCGCCTATTTTCAAAAAACACACTTTTGCGACTTTTGAATATTGGACATTCATAGAAATGGCCGGAAGAGTGTTCCCCAATAATGTTTTTTCGCCCATCTCCCACCATTTTCGAAAAAAAAGAGCAGTCTTTTTTAAAATTTCAAAAGTCGAAATTCGGAAAAATGTCTTCTATTTAAAAAAAACACACTGTTGTGACTTTTGAATATTGGACATTCATAGAAATGGCCTGAAGAGTGTTCCCCAATAATGTTTTTTCGCCCATCTCCTACCATTTTCAAAAAAAGGAGCAAAGTACTTTTTAAAATTTCAAAAGTCGAAATTTGGAAAAATGTCGCCTATTTTCAAAAAAACACACTTTTGAATATTGGACATTCATAGAAATGGCCGGAAGAGTGTTCCCAAATAATGCTTTTTTGCCCATCTCCTACCATTTTCGAAAAAAGGAGCAAAGTCCTTTTTAAAATTTCAAAAGTCGAAATTTGGAAAAATGTCGCCTATTTTCAAAAAAACACACTTTTGCGACTTTTGAATATTGGACATTCATAGAAATGGCCGGAAGAGTGTTCCCCAATAATGTTTTTTCGCCCATCTCCCACCATTTTCGAAAAAAAGAGCAGTCTTTTTTAAAATTTCAAAATTCGAAACTCGGAAAAATGTCGCCTATTTTCAAAAAACACACTTTTGCGACTTTTGAATATTGGACATTCATAGAAATGGCCGGAAGAGTGTTCCCAAATAATATTTTTTTGCCCATCTCCTACCATTTTCAAAAAAAGGAGCAAAGTCCTTTTTTAAATTTCAAAAGTCGAAATTTGGAAAAATGTCGCCTATTTTCAAAAAAAAAACACACATTTGCGACTTTTGAATATTGGACATTCATAGAAATGGCCGGAAGAGTGTTCCCCAATAATGTTTTTTCGCCCATCTCCTACCATTTTCAAAAAAAGGAGCAAAATCCTTTTTAAAATTTCAAAAGTCCAAATTTTGAAAAATGTTGCCTATTTAAAAAAAAACACACTGTTGCGACTTTTGAATATTGGACATTCATAGAAATGGCCGGAAGAGTGTTCCCCAATAATGTTTTTTCGCCCATCTTCTACCATTTTCAAAAAAAGAGCAAAGTCCTTTTGAAAATTTCAAAAGTCCAAATTTGGAAAAATGTCGCCTATTTTCAAAAAACACACTTTTGCGACTTTTGAATATTGGACATTCATAGAAATGGCCGGAAGAGTGTTCCCCAATAATGTTTTTTCGCCCATCTCCTACCATTTTCAAAAAAAGGAGCAAAGTCCTTTTTAAAAGTTCAAAAGTCCAAATTTTGAAAAATGTCGCCTATTTAAAAAAAAACACACTTTTGCGACTTTTGAATATTGGACATTCATAGAAATGGACTGAGGAGTGTTCTCCAATAATTTTTTTCGCCCATCACCGACCATTTTCGGAAAAAGGAGCAAAGTCTTTTTGAAAATTTCACTAGTCGAAATTTGGAAAAATTTCGCCTATTTTCAAAAAAACACACTTTTGCGACTTTTGAATATTGGACATTCATAGAAATGGCCGGAAGAGTGTTCCCCAATAATGTTTTTTCGCCCATCTCCTACCATTTTCGAAAAAAGGAGCAAAGTCTTTTTTAAAATTTCAAAAGTCGAAATTCGGAAAAATGTTTCCTATTAAAAAAAAACACATTGTTGCGACTTTTGAATATTGGACATTCATAGAAATGGCCTGAGGAGTGTTCTCCAATAATTTTTTTCGCCCATCACTTACCATTTTCGGGAAAAGGAAAAGTCTTTTTTAAAATTTCAAAAGTCGATATTTGGAAAAATGTCGCCTATTTTCAAAAAAACACACTTTTGCGACTTTTGAATATTGGACATTCATAGAAATGACCGGAAGTGTGTTCCCCAATAATATTTTTTCGCCCATCTCCTACCATTTTCAAAAAAAGGAGCAAAGTCGTTTTTAACATTTCAAAAGTCGAAATTTGGAAAAATGTCGCCTATTTTCAAAAAAACACACTGTTGCGACTTTTGAATATTGGACATTCATAGAAATGGCCTGAGGAGTGTTCTCCAATAATTTTTTTCGCCCATCACTTACCATTTTCGGGAAAAGGAGAAGTCTTTTTTAAAATTTCAAAAGTCGAAATTTGGAAAAATGTCGCCTATTTTCAAAAAACACACTTTTGCGACTTTTGAATATTGGACATTCATAGAAATGGCCGGAAGAGTGTTCCCAAATAATATTTTTTTGCCCATCTCCTACCATTTTCGAAATAAGGGAGCAAAGTCCTTTTTAAAATTTCAAAAGTCCAAATTTTGAAAAATGTCGCCTATTTAAAAAAAAAAACACACTGTTGCGACTTTTGAATATTGGACATTCATAGAAATGGACTGAGGAGTGTTCTCCAATAATTTTTTTCGCCCATCACCGACCATTTTCGGAAAAAGGAGCAAAGTCTTTTTGAAAATTTCACTAGTCGAAATTTGGAAAAATGTCGCCTATTTTCAAAAAAACACACTTTTGCGACTTTTGAATATTGGACATTCATAGAAATGGCCGGAAGAGTGTTCCCCAATAATGTTTTTTCGCCCATCTCCTACCATTTTCGGGAAAAGGAGCAGTCTTTTTTAAAATTTCAAAAGTCGAAATTCGGAAAAATGTTTGCTATTAAAAACAAAAACACATTGTTGCGACTTTTGAATATTGGACATTCATAGAAATGGCCTGAGGAGTGTTCTCCAATAATTTTTTTCGCCCATCACTTACCATTTTCGGGAAAAGGAGCAGTCTTTTTTAAAATTTCAAAAGTCGATATTTGGAAAAATGTCGCCTATTTTCAAAAAAACACACTTTTGCGACTTTTGAATATTGGACATTCATAGAAATGGCCGAAAGAGCGTTCCCCAATAGTGTTTTTTCGCCCATCTCCTACCATTTGCGAAAAAAGGAGCAAAGTCCTTTTTAAAATTTCAAAAGTCGATATTTGGAAAAATGTCGCCTATTTTCAAAAAACACATTTTTGCGACTTTTGAATATTGGACATTCATAGAAATGGACTGAGGAGTGTTCTCCAATAATTTTTTTCGCCCATCACCGACCATTTGCGGAAAAAGGAGCAAAGTCTTTTTGTAAATTTCAATAGTCGAAATTTGGAAAAATGTCGCCTATTTTCAAAAAAAAAACACTCTTGCGTTTTTTGAATATTGGACATTCATAGAAATGGCCGGAAGAGTGTTCCCCAATAGTGTTTTTTCGCCCATCTCCTACCATTTGCGAAAAAAGGAGCAAAGTCCTTTTTAAAATTTCAAAAGTCGAAATTTGGAAAAATGTCGCCTATTTTCAAAAAACACATTTTTGCGACTTTTGAATATTGGACATTCATAGAAATGGACTGAGGAGTGTTCTCCAATAATTTTTTTCGCCCATCACCGACCATTTGCGGAAAAAGGAGCAAAGTCTTTTTGTAAATTTCAATAGTCGAAATTTGGAAAAATGTCGCCTATTTTCAAAAAAAAAACACTCTTGCGTTTTTTGAATATTGGACATTCATAGAAATGGCCGGAAGAGTGTTCCCCAATAATGTTTTTTCGCCCATCTCCTACCATTTTCGGGAAAAGGAGCAGTCTTTTTTAAAATTTCAAAAGTCGAAATTCGGAAAAATGTTTGCTATTAAAAACAAAAACACATTGTTGCGACTTTTGAATATTGGACATTCATAGAAATGGCCTGAGGAGTGTTCTCCAATAATTTTTTTCGCCCATCACTTACCATTTTCGGGAAAAGGAGCAGTCTTTTTTAAAATTTCAAAAGTCGATATTTGGAAAAATGTCGCCTATTTTCAAAAAAACACACTGTTGCGACTTTTGAATATTGGACATTCATAGAAATGGCCTGAGGAGTGTTCTCCAATAATTTTTTTCGCCCATCACTTACCAATTTCGAAAAAAGGAGAAGTCTTTTTTAAAATTTCAAAAGTCGAAATTTGGAAAAATGTCGCCTATTTTCAAAAAACACACTTTTGCGACTTTTGAATATTGGACATTCATAGATATGGCCGGAAGAGTGTTCCCAAATAATGTTTTTTTGCCCATCTCCTACCATTTTCGAAAAAAGGAGCAAAGTCCTTTTTAAAATTTCAAAAGTCGAAATTTGGAAAAATGTCGCCTATTTTCAAAAAAACACACTTTTGCGACTTTTGAATATTGGACATTCATAGAAATGGCCGGAAGAGTGTTCACCAATAATGTTTTTTCGCCCATCTCTCACCATTTTCGAAAAAAACAGCAGTCTTTTTTAAAATTTCAAAAGTCGAAATTCGGAAAAATGTCGCCTATTTTCAAAAAAACACACTTTTGAATATTGGACATTCATAGACATTGCCTGAAGAGTGCTCCCAAATAATGTTTTTTCGCCCATCTCCCACCATTTTCGAAAAAAAGAGCAGTCTTTTTTAAAATTTCAAAAGTCGAAATTCGGAAAAATGTCTTCTGTTTAAAAAAAACACACTGTTGCGACTTTTGAATTTTGGACATTCATAGAAATGGCCTGAGGAGTGTTCTCCAATAATTTTTTTCGCCCATCACCGACAATTTTCGGAAAAAGGAGCAAAGTCTTTCTGAAAATTTCAAAAGTCGAAATTTTGAGAAATGTCGCCTATTTTCAAAAAAACACACTTTTGAATATTGGACATTCATAGACATGGCCTGAAGAGTGCTCCCAAATAATGTTTTTTCGCCCATCTCCCACCATTTTCGAAAAAAAGAGCAGTCTTTTTTAAAATTTCAAAAGTCGAAATTCGGAAAAATGTCTTCTGTTTAAAAAAAACACACTGTTGCGACTTTTGAATTTTGGACATTCATAGAAATGGCCTGAGGAGTGTTCTCCAATAATTTTTTTCGCCCATCACCGACAATTTTCGGAAAAAGGAGCAAAGTCTTTCTGAAAATTTCAAAAGTCGAAATTTTGAGAAATGTCGCCTATTTTCAAAAAAACACACTTTTGAATATTGGACATTCATAGACATGGCCTGAAGAGTGCTCCCAAATAATGTTTTTTCGCCCATCTCCCACCATTTGCGAAAAAAGGAGCAAAGTCCTTTTTAAAATTTCAAAAGTCGAAATTTGGAAAAATTTCGCCTATTTTCAAAAAACACATTTTTGCGACTTTTGAATATTGGACATTCATAGAAATGGCCTGAGGAGTGTTCTCCAATAATTTTTTTCGCCCATCACCGACATTTGCGGAAAAAGGAGCAAAGTCTTTTTGTAAATTTCAATAGTCGAAATTTGGAAAAATGTCGCCTATTTTCAAAAAAACACACTTTTGCGACTTTTGAATATTGGACATTCATAGAAATGGCCGGAAGAGTGTTCCCCAATAATGTTTTTTCGCCCATCTCCTACCATTTTCAAAAAAAGGAGCAAAGTCCTTTTTAAAATTTCAAAAGTCGAAATTTGGAAAAATGTCGCCTATTTTCAAAAAAACACACTGTTGCGACTTTTGAATATTGGACATTCATAGAAATGGCCTGAGGAGTGTTCTCCAATAATTTTTTTCGCCCATCACTTACCAATTTCGGGAAAAGGAGAAGTCTTTTTTAAAATTTCAAAAGTCGAAATTTGGAAAAATGTCGCCTATTTTCAAAAAACACACTTTTGCGACTTTTGAATATTGGACATTCATAGAAATGGCCGGAAGAGTGTTCCCAAATAATGTTTTTTTGCCCATCTCCTACCATTTTCGAAAAAAGGAGCAAAGTCCTTTTTAAAATTTCAAAAGTCGAAATTTGGAAAAATGTCGCCTATTTTCAAAAAAACACACTTTTGCGACTTTTGAATATTGGACATTCATAGAAATGGCCGGAAGAGTGTTCCCCAATAATGTTTTTTCGCCCATCTCCCACCATTTTCGAAAAAAAGAGCAGTCTTTTTTAAAATTTCAAAAGTCGAAATTCGGAAAAATGTCTTCTATTTAAAAAAACACACTGTTGCGACTTTTGAATATTGGACATTTATAGAAATCGCCTGAGGAGTGTTCTCCAATAATTTTTTTCGGCCATTACTTACCATTTTCGGGAAAAGGAGCAGTCTTTTTTAAAATTTCAAAAGTCGAAATTTGGAAAAATGTCGCCTATTTTTAAAAAACACACTTTTGCGACTTTTGAATATTGGACATTCATAGAAATGGCCGGAAGAGTGTTCCAAAATAATGTTTTTTTGCCCATCTCCTACCATTTTCGAAAAAAGGAGCAAAAACCTTTTTAATATTTCAAAAGTCGAAATTTGGAAAAATGTCGCCTATTTTCAAAAAAACACACTTTTGCGACTTTTGAATATTGGACATTCATAGAAATGGCCGGAAGAGTGTTCCCCAATAATGTTTTTTCGCCCATCTCCCACTATTTTCGAAAAAAAGAGCAGTCTTTTTTAAAATTTCAAAAGTCGAAATTCGGAAAAATGTCTTCTATTTAAAAAAAACACACTGTTGCGACTTTTGAATATTGGACATTCAGAGAAATGGCCTGTGGAGTGTTCTCCAATAATTTTTTTCGCCAATCACCTACCATTTTCGGAAAAAGGAGCAGTCTTTTTTAAAATTTCAAAAGTCGATATTTGGAAAAATGTCGCTTATTTAAAAAAAAAAACACACTTTTGCGCCTTTGAATATTGGACATTCATAGAAATGGCCGGAATAGTGTTCCCCAATAATTTTTTTTCGCAAATTTTTTACCATTTTCGACAAAAGGAGCAAAGTCCTTTTTGAAAATTTCAAAAGTCGAAATTTTGAAAAATGTCGCCTATTTTCAAAAAAACACACTTTTGAATATTGGACATTCATAGACATGGCCGGAAGAGTGTTCCCAAATAATGTTTTTTCGCCCATCTCCCATCATTTTCAAAAAAAAGAGCAGTCTTTTTTAAAATTTCAAAAGTCGAAATTCGGAAAAATGTCTTCTATTTAAAAAAAAACACACTGTTGCGACTTTTGAATATTGGACATTCATAGAAATTGCCTGAGGAGTGTTCTCCAATAATTTTTTTCGCCCATCACCTACCATTTTCAAAAAAAGGAGCAGTCTTTTTTAAAATTTCAAAAATCGAAATTTGGAAATATGTCGCCTATTTTTAAAAAACACACTTTTGCGACTTTTGAATATTGGACATTCATAGAAATGGCCGGAAGAGTGTTCCCCAATAATGTTTTTTCGCCCATCTCCCACCATTTTCGAAAAAAAGAGCAGTCTTTTTTAAAATTTCAAAAGTCGAAATTCGGAAAAATGTCTTCTATTTAAAAAAAACACACTGTTGCGACTTTTGAATATTGGACATTCATAGAAATGGCCGGAAGAGTGTTCCAAAATAATGTTTTTTTGCCCATCTCCTACCATTTACGAAAAAAGGAGCAAAAACCTTTTTAAAATTTCAAAAGTCGAAATTTTGAAAAATGTCGCCTATTTTCAAAAAAACACACTTTTTAATATTGGACATTCATAGACATGGCCGGAAGAGTGTTCCCAAATAATGTTTTTTTGCCCATCTCCCACCATTTTCAAAAAAAAGAGCAGTCTTTTTTAAAATTTCAAAAGTCGAAATTCGGAAAAATGTCTTCTATTTAAAAAAAACACACTGTTGCGACTTTTGAATATTGGACATTCATAGAAATGGCCTGAGGAGTGTTCTCCAATAATTTTTTTTTCGCCCATCACTTACCATTTTCGGGAAAAGGAGCAGTCTTTCTTAAAATTTCAAAAGTCGAAATTTGGAAAAATGTCGCCTATTTTTAAAAAACACACTTTTGCGACTTTTGAATATTGGACATTCATAGAAATGGCCGGAAGAGTGTTCCCAAATAATGCTTTTTTGCCCATCTCCTACCATTTTCGAAAAAAGGAGCAAAGTCCTTTTTAAAATTTCAAAAGTCGAAATTTGGAAAAATGTCGCCTATTATCAAAAAAACACACTTTTGCGACTTTTGAATATTGGACATTCATAGAAATGGCCGGAAGAGTGTTCCCCAATAATGTTTTTTCGCCCATCTCCCACCATTTTCGAAAAAAAGAGCAGTCTTTTTTAAAATTTCAAAATTCGAAACTCGGAAAAATGTCGCCTATTTTCAAAAAACACACTTTTGCGACTTTTGAATATTGGACATTCATAGAAATGGCCGGAAGAGTGTTCCCAAATAATATTTTTTTGCCCATCTCCTACCATTTTCAAAATAAGGAAGCAAAGTCCTTTTTAAAATTTCAAAAGTCGAACTTTGAAAAAATGTCGCCTATTTTCAAAAAAAAACACACATTTGCGACTTTTGAATATTGGACATTCATAGAAATGGCCGGAAGAGTGTTCCCCAATAATGTTTTTTCGCCCATCTCCTACCATTTTCAAAAAAAGGAGCAAAATCCTTTTTAAAATTTCAAAAGTCCAAATATTGAAAAATGTCGCCTATTTAAAAAAAAACACACTGTTGCGACTTTTGAATATTGGACATTCATAGAAATGGCCGGAAGAGTGTTCCCCAATAATGTTTTTTCGCCCATCTCCTACCATTTTCAAAAAAAAGAGCAAAGTCCTTTTTAAAATTTCAAAAGTCCAAATTTGGAAAAATGTCGCCTATTTTCAAAAAACACACTTTTGCGACTTTTGAATATTGGACATTCATAGAAATGGCCGGAAGAGTGTTCCCAAAAAATGTTTTTTTGCCCATCTCCTACCATTTTCGAAATAAAGGAGCAAAGTCCTTTTTAAAATTTCAAAAGTCCAAATTTGGAAAAATGTCGCCTATTTTCAAAAAAAAAACACACTTTTGCGACTTTTGAATATTGGACATTCATAGAAATGGCCGGAAGAGTGTTCCCCAATAATGTTTTTTCGCCCATCTCCTACCATTTTCAAAAAAAGGAGCAAAGTCCTTTTTAAAACTTCAAAAGTCCAAATTTTGAAAAATGTCGCCTATTTAAAAAAAAACACACTGTTGCGACTTTTGAATATTGGACATTCATAGAAATGGACTGAGGAGTGTTCTCCAATAATTTTTTTCGCCCATCACCGACCATTTTCGGAAAAAGGAGCAAAGTCTTTTTGAAAATTTCACTAGTCGAAATTTGGAAAAATTTCGCCTATTTTCAAAAAAACACACTTTTGCAACTTTTGAATATTGGACATTCATAGAAATGGCCGGAAGAGTGTTCCCCAATAATGTTTTTTCGCCCATCTCCTACCATTTTCGAAAAAAGGAGCAGTCTTTTTTAAAATTTCAAAAGTCGAAATTCGGAAAAATGTTTCCTATTAAAAAAAAACACATT
Organism: Epicampocera succincta; assembly: GCA_932526305.1. Classification (NCBI taxonomy): domain Eukaryota; kingdom Metazoa; phylum Arthropoda; class Insecta; order Diptera; family Tachinidae; genus Epicampocera; species Epicampocera succincta. The sequence continues at coordinate 43,043,420 of OW052036.1, forward strand.
GTTGCGACTTTTGAATATTGGACATTCATAGAAATGGCCTGAGGAGTGTTCTCCAATAATTTTTTTCGCCCATCACTTACCATTTTCGCGAAAAGGAAAAGTCTTTTTTAAAACTTCAAAAGTCGATATTTAGAAAAATGTCGCCTATTTTCAAAAAAACACACTTTTGCGACTTTTGAATATTGGACATTCATAGAAATGGCCGGAAGTGTGTTCCCCAATAATGTTTTTTCGCCCATCTCCTACCATTTTCAAAAAAAGGAGCAAAGTCGTTTTTAACATTTCAAAAGTCGAAATTTGGAAAAATGTCGCCTATTTTCAAAAAAACACACTGTTGCGACTTTTGAATATTGGACATTCATAGAAATGGCCTGAGGAGTGTTCTCCAATAATTTTTATTCGCCCATCACTTACCATTTTCGGGAAAAGGAGAAGTCTTTTTTAAAATTTCAAAAGTCCAAATTTGGAAAAATGTCGCCTATTTTCAAAAAACACACTTTTGCGACTTTTGAATATTGGACATTCATAGAAATGGCCGGAAGAGTGTTCCCCAATAATGTTTTTTCGCCAATCTCCTACCATTTTCAAAAAAAGGAGCAAAGTCCTTTTTAAAATTTCAAAAGTCGATATTTGGAAAAATGTCGCCTATTTTCAAAAAAACACACTTTTGCGACTTTTGAATATTGGACATTCATAGAAATGGCCGGAAGAGCGTTCCCCAATAGTGTTTTTCGCCCATCTCCCACCATTTGCGAAAAAAGGAGCAAAGTCCTTTTTAAAATTACAAAAGTCGAAATTTGGAAAAATGTCGCCTATTTTCAAAAAACACATTTTTGCGACTTTTGAATATTGGACATTCATAGAAATGGACTGAGGAGTGTTCTTCAATAATTTTTTTCGCCCATCACCGACCATTTTCGGAAAAAGGAGCAAAGTCTTTTTGAAAATTTCACTAGTCGAAATTTGGAAAAATGTCGCCTATTTTCAAAAAAACACACTTTTGCGACTTTTGAATATTGGACATTCATAGAAATGGCCGGAAGAGTGTTCCCCAATAATGTTTTTTCGCCCATCTCCTACCATTTTCAAAAAAAGGAGCAAAGTCCTTTTTAAAATTTCAAAAGTCGAAATTTGGAAAAATGTCGCCTATTTTCAAAAAAACACACTGTTGCGACTTTTGAATATTGGACATTCATAGAAATGGCCTGAGGAGTGTTCTCCAATAATTTTTTTCGCCCATCACTTACCAATTTCGGGAAAAGGAGAAGTCTTTTTTAAAATTTCAAAAGTCGAAATTTGGAAAAATGTCGCCTATTTTCAAAAAACACACTTTTGCGACTTTTGAATATTGGACATTCATAGAAATGGCCGGAAGAGTGTTCCCAAATAATGTTTTTTTGCCCATCTCCTACCATTTTCGAAAAAAGGAGCAAAGTCCTTTTTAAAATTTCAAAAGTCGAAATTTGGAAAAATGTCGCCTATTTTCAAAAAAACACACTTTTGCGACTTTTGAATATTGGACATTCATAGAAATGGCCGGAAGAGTGTTCCCCAATAATGTTTTTTCGCCCATCTCCCACCATTTTCGAAAAAAAGAGCAGTCTTTTTTAAAATTTCAAAAGTCGAAATTCGGAAAAATGTGGCCTATTTTCAAAAAAACACACTTTTGAATATTGGACATTCATAGACATGGCCTGAAGAGTGCTCCCAAATAATGTTTTTTCGCCCATCTCCCACCATTTTCGAAAAAAAGAGCAGTCTTTTTCAAAATTTCAAAAGTCGAAATTCGGAAAAATGTCTTCTATTTAAAAAAAACACACTGTTGCGACTTTTGAATGTTGGACATTCATAGAAATGGCCTGAGGAGTATTCTCCAATAATTTTTTTCGCCCATCACCGACAATTTTCGGAAAAAGGAGCAAAGTCTTTTTGAAAATTTCAAAAGTCGAAATTTTGAGAAATGTCGCCTATTTTCAAAAAAACACACTTTTGAATATTGGACATTCATAGACATGGCCTGAAGAGTGCTCCCAAATAATGTTTTTTCGCCCATCTCCCACCATTTTCGAAAAAAAGAGCAGTCTTTTTCAAAATTTCAAAAGTCGAAATTCGGAAAAATGTCTTTTATTTAAAAAAAACACACTGTTGCGACTTTTGAATATTGGACATTCATAGAAATGGCCTGAGGAGTGTTCTCCAATAATTTTTTTCGCCCATCACTTACCATTTTCGGGAAAAGGAGAAGTCTTTTTTAAAATTTCAAAAGTCGAAATTTGGAAAAATGTCGCCTATTTTCAAAAAACACACTGTTGCGACTTTTGAATGTTGGACATTCATAGAAATGGCCTGAGGAGTGTTCTCCAATAATTTTTTTCGCCCATTCCCGACAATTTTCGGAAAAAGGAGCAAAGTCTTTTTGAAAATTTCAAAAGTCGAAATTTTGAGAAATGTCGCCTATTTTCAAAAAAAAAACACACATTTGCGACTTTGAATATTGGACATTCATAGACATGGCCTGAAGAGTGCTCCCAAATAATGTTTTTTCGCCCATCTCCCACTATTTTCGAAAAAAAGAGCAGTCTTTTTTAAAATTTCAAAAGCCGAAATTCGGAAAAATGTCTTCTATTTAAAAAAAACACACTGTTGCGACTTTTGAATGTTGGACATTCATAGAAATGGCCTGAGGAGTGTTCTCCAATAATTTTTTTCGCCCATCACCGACAATTTTCGGAAAAAGGAGCAAAGTCTTTTTGAAAATTTCAAAAGTCGAAATTTTGAGAAATGTCGCCTATTTTCAAAAAAACACACTTTTGAATATTGGACATTCATAGACATGGCCTGAAGAGTGCTCCCAAATAATGTTTTTTCGCCCATCTCCCACCATTTTCGAAAAAAAGAGCAGTCTTTTTCAAAATTTCAAAAGTCGAAATTCGGAAAAATGTCTTCTATTTAAAAAAAACACATTGTTGCGACTTTTGAATATTGGACATTCATAGAAATGGCCTGAGGAGTGTTCTCCAATAATTTTTTTCGCCCATCACTTACCATTTTCGGGAAAAGGAAAAGTCTTTTTTAAAATTTCAAAAGTCGATATTTGGAAAAATGTCGCCTATTTTCAAAAAAAACATACTGTTGCGACTTTTGAATATTGGACATTCATAGAAATGGCCTGAGAAGTGTCTTCCAATAATTTTTTTCGCCCATCACCTACCATTTTCAAAAAAAGGAGCAAAGTCCTTTTTAAAATTTCAAAAGTCGAAATTTGGAAAAATGTCGCCTATTTTCAAAAAAACACACTGTTGCGACTTTTGAATATTGGACATTCATAGAAATGGCCTGAGGAGTGTTCTCCAATAATTTTTTTCGCCCATCTCCTACCATTTTCGAAAAAAGGAGCAAAGTCCTTTTTAAAATTTCAAAAGTCGAAATTTGGAAAAATGTCGCCTATTGTCAAAAAAAAAACACACTTTTGAATATTGGAAATTCATAGGGATGGCCTTCCGGCCAAATATTTTATTTTTTCTTATCTCCTACCATTTTCGGAAAAAGGAGCAAAGTCCTTTTTAACATTTCAAAAGTCCAAATTTGGAAAAATGTCGCCCATTTTCAAAAAAACACACTGTTGCGACTTTGAATATTGGACATTCATTGGGATGGCCGGAAGAGTGTTCCCCAATAATGTTTTTTCGCCCATCTCCCACCATTTTCGAAAAAAAGAGCAGTCTTTTTTAAAATTTCAAAATTCGAAATTCGGAAAAATGTCGCCTATTTTCAAAAAACACACTTTTGCGACTTTTGAATATTGGACATTCATAGAAATGGCCGGAAGAGTGTTCCCAAATAATGTTTTTTTGCCCATCTCCTACCATTTTCGAAATAAAGGAGCAAAGTCCTTTTTAAAATTTCAAAAGTCGAAATTTGGAAAAATGTCGCCTATTTAAAAAAAAAAACACACATTTGCAACTTTTGAATATTGGACATTCATAGAAATGGCCGGAAGAGTGTTCCCCAATAATTTTTTTTCGCCCATCTCCTACCATTTTCAAAAAAAGGAGCAAAGTCCTTTTTAAAATTTCAAAAGTCCAAATTTTGAAAAATGTCGCCTATTTAAAAAAAAACACACTGTTGCGACTTTTGAATATTGGACATTCATAGAAATGGCCGGAAGAGTGTTCCCCAATAATGTTTTTTCGCCCATCTCCTACCATTTTCAAAAAAAGGAGCAAAGTCCTTCTTAAAATTTCAAAAGTCGAAATTTGGAAAAATGTCGCCTATTTTCAAAAAACACACTTTTGCGACTTTTGAATATTGGACATTCATAGAAATGGCCGGAAGAGTGTTCCCAAATAATGTTTTTTTGCCCATCTCCTACCATTTTCGAAATAAAGGAGCAAAGTCCTTTTTAAAATTTCAAAAGTCGAAATTTGGAAAAATGTCGCCTATTTTAAAAAAAAAACACACATTTGCAACTTTTGAATATTGGACATTCATAGAAATGGCCGGAAGAGTGTTCCCCAATAATGTTTTTTCGCCCATCTCCCACCATTTTCGAAAAAAAGCAGTCTTTTTTAAAATTTCAAAATTCGAAATTCGGAAATATGTCGCCTATTTTCAAAAAACACACTTTTGCGACTTTTGAATATTGATCATTCATAAAAATGGCCGGAAGAGTGTTCTCCAATAATTTGTTTTTGCCCATCTCCTACCATTTTCGAAATAAAGGAGCAAAGTCCTTTTTAAAATTTCAAAAGTCGAAATTTGGAAAAATGTCGCCTATTTTCAAAAAAACACACTTTTGCGACTTTTGAATATTGGACATTCATAGAAATGGCCGGAAGAGTGTTCCCCAATAATGTTTTTTCGCCCATCTCCTACCATTTTCGAAAAAAGGAGCAGTCTTTTTTAAAATTTCAAAAGTCGAAATTCGAAAAAATGTTTCCTATTAAAAAAAAAAACACATTGTTGCGACTTTTGAATATTGGACATTCATAGAAATGGCCTGAGGAGTGTTCTCCAATAATTTTTTTCGCCCATCACTTACCATTTTCGGGAAAAGGAAAAGTCTTTTTTAAAATTTCAAAAGTCGATATTTGGAAAAATGTCGCCTATTTTCAAAAAAACACACTTTTGCGACTTTTGAATATTGGACATTCATAGAAATGGCCGGAAGAGTGTTCCCCAATAATGTTTTTTCGCCCATCTCCTACCATTTTCGAAAAAAGGAGCAGTCTTTTTCAAAATTTCAAAAGTCGAAATTCGAAAAAATGTTTCCTATTAAAAAAAAACACATTGTTGCGACTTTTGAATATTGGACATTCATAGAAATGGCCTGAGGAGTGTTCTCCAATAATTTTTTTCGCCCATCACTTACCATTTTCGGGAAAAGGAAAAGTCTTTTTTAAAATTTCAAAAGTCGATATTTGGAAAAATGTCGCCTATTTTCAAAAAAACACACTTTTGCGACTTTTGAATATTGGACATTCATAGAAATGGCCGGAAGAGTGTTCCCCAATAATGTTTTTTCGCCCATCTCCTACCATTTTCAAAAAAAGGAGCAAAGTCCTTTTTAAAATTAAATTATCAATTGATCGATTCTTTTCAAATTGTGTGATTTGAATGAATGTTTGAAACAAAAATTTTTGTATGAGGAGTAGTTCAAATAAAAAAAATATATTAAAATAAATATATGAATATAACTTTCATATACAGCTTTGAATTGAAAAGCACTAAGTTTTTAACAGTGCTCTTTTCAGTTCCTTTAAAATTGTTTTCATTTGAAAGAATGTTTGAAAAAATACATTTTTAAATGAGAAGTGGTTTAAGTTTATCAATAAATTAATAAAAATTACGTCCCTATGAAATGTTTACGAAAGTGACTGTATCTCGGCAAATATTAATTTCATTGCAAAATTATTAAAATCTTAACCAAGTTATCGTTCAATTCTTTTTGAATTGGTTGATTTGAAAGAATGTTTGAAAAGACAATTTTGGTATGAAGACTAGTTCAAATAAAAAAAAATGTATTTAAATAAATTCAAGTTCATGGTTCAAGTTTATCAGTAAATATATGAATATTACTTCTTTATGAAATGTTTAAGAAAGTGACTGTATCTCCGGAAATATTAATTTCATTACGTAACTATAAAAAGCTTCATTAATTTAGCAACAGTGCTCTTTTGAATTATTTCAAAATTATTTTAATTTGAAAGAATTTTTAAAAAAATACATATTTGGAAAAATACATTTTTGCATGAGGAAAGATAAGAAATATCAGCTTTATTATATAAATAAATTACACCTGTTACTTATTTAAAAAATTTCAATAAAAATTGTAAAAATATTTAATGAAAAATTAGATCGGTTTTTATACCATTCCTCATACAAAAATGTATTTTTCCAAACATTCTTTAAAGTCTAAACAATTTTAAAGAATTGAAAGGAGCACTATTGATAATTTAGTGAAGATTTTTATAATTTCGCAATGAAATTAATATATCCGGAGCTACAGTCACTTTCTTAAACATTTCAAACGGAGGTAATATTCATATATTTATTGATAAGCTTGAACCGCTTCTCATAAAAAATGTATTTTTTCAAAAACTCTTTCAAATGAAAACAATTTTAAAGGAATTGAAAAGAGCACTGTTAATAACTTAGTGCTTTTCAATTCAATGATTCATATGAAAGTAATATTCATATATTTATTTTAATTAATTTTTTTTTATTTGAACTACTCTTCATACAAAAATTGTCTTTTCACACATTCTTTCAAATCAAACAATTTAAAAAGAATTGAAAAGAGCACTATCGATAACTTGGGGAAGATTTTTATAATGTCGCAATTAAAGTAATATTACCGGACATACAGTAACTCTTTTTAACATTTCATATAGAAGTAATATTCATATATTTACTAATAGACACAACGTTGGCAACACTGCTAGCATACAGACGTGTTTTTAATTATCAGCTGTGAATTTTCTTATAAAAACTTTAAGTTTAAATATTTTTTGTTAATTTTCATTTATCTGGGTGTGAAATGACGACCAAAAGAAAGAAGTTTTTCTGGGAATAACCCCAAATACAAGCTACCGAAGTCAGGAAATAGATTTCAGGTGCAATCCGATATGGATGATATCTCAAGCGATGAAGAACCTGAGATAAAGAAGGACGTGGTAAAATTGCCTCCAATTGTTGTTGACAGCAGTCATGGCCTTACATCGGTAATGAAATGCTTGGGAAAACCGTACAAGTACAAAAGGATTTCGATTGGAACAAAGGTAATACCAAATTCTAAAACTGATCTTGACGTCGCTGTTGCAAAGTCGAAGGCAGATGGTATGAAATTCTACACACATCCTGTTAAAGACAATAAAACGTTTAAGTTAATGCTATTTGGTTTACCGTAAATTGACACAAAGTCAATTGTAGATGAATTGAAGCAAAAGTTCAACATTGAGCTTGAGAATATAAAAGAGGTATAAACATCCAGAACAACAGTAGATGATGCTCTGTACATGTTGGAATTTAAAAAAGAGCATGTCACTAAACGTGAGATAATCAAAATAAAATATGTGTATGATGTTGTAGTGCATTGGCGAAACCCTCTCCGACGATCTAGAGGACCAACGCAATGTACGAAATGTGCAATGTACGGTTACGGATCTGCAAATTGCCATAGAGCCTCAGCGTGCTTAGGATGCGGCGGAACTCACGAGCTTGCTAATTGTCTATTAAGCAAAACTCCAGTGGATGGCCCAGTTATTTATAAATGCTTTAACTGCACAAAGAGAGATCTAAAAAATGTTAACGTGCTGACGACGCGCAGTGCCCTCTACGAAAAGAGTACGTGGAAATACGGTATAAGGCTTCCAACCGTAAAAGACCGCAAAGAAGTAATTTTCCCAAATATAATATAGTCACCTCATTGGAGAAAGGAATTTCTCAATCCAAAGGAAAACCAGATAACAATGAAAAATTATCGTATGCCGAAATGGCCAGTGCTAATCACCATTTTGATGAAAGCAATAATATCTCTAATGAACAATTATTAGACATATAGTTTCAAGCTATCGATGCACTAGAAAAGTGCAAAACCAAGTACGACAAAATGAGGGTACTTGGAAACATGCTTAGACATGTCATATAATCAAGCAGAATGTTACCTTAAAGTTATGCACTGGAATGCCCAAGGTATAACTAACCCAACGACACAACTGGAATTAGAAAACCTCATTCGGGAAAAACAAATAGATATAATTTCAATTAATGAAACGTTTCTTAAACCAAATCACAGATTTAAACTGGCAAATTATAAAATCTATAGAGAAGATCGCAGCAGCCATGGTGGGGAAGTTCTCATAGCCATAATAAACTCTATACCACATGAGAGATTAATAAAATATTCCACCTTATCTATTGAAAACATATCAATTTTAATCAAAATTAATAACAAAATAATAAGCTTTACGTCAGCCTACTGTCCAAGATTCACACCAAGCTTCGGTAATGACCTTGACAAAATCACAGAGACTACACACGAATTTATAATTTTCGGTGACTTTAATGCCAAACACACAACGTGGGGTTGCTTACAAAATAATTCAGCAGGCAATTATTTCTTTAACCATCAACTTGGCTCTCATTATTATATATATGCTCCCAGCTCTTCCACTAGATTTAGCCAAAACGTTATAGCCAGGCAATCCTCCGTAGTCGATATTATGTTAACAAACTCAGCTCTACGCTCCTCACAAATTGAAACGTTTCCGGAATTACTTAACTCAGATCACGTTCCAATGATTTGTAAGATATATGGCTCGGTAGTTGAAACCACAACCAAGGTCCCATTATATAAAATGGCCAACTGGAAGACAATAAGCAAAAGGGTAGATGACGACTTAAAAAATAATAACTTACATTCATTTGTTATCACAGAACTAAACATCGAATCAGCCTTTGAACGTATAACGTCTATTTTGCAGGAAGCGTCCAGAAGAATCCCCATGGGTGAGAAACAAATATGGCAAAGAAAAATGTCCGACTTAAGTCTGTATTTAATTGGCCAAAGAAATAGATACAGACGAAAATTGCAAAGATGTTATATTCCATCAGAACGTAATCAAATATTCAAATATTGGCTATACTGAAACAGCTGACTTTGTTTAGAAATTTTCATATCAAAGAAGACAGGAATAACAGCTGGTATCAGTTTTTGCAAAAACTGTCACCAGGTAATAAAAAGTTCTGGAAATTAACTAAAGCAATAAAAAGCAAACAATCAACACTTGACAAGTTAACGGTAGATGGCGCCACTATATATAATAATAAAGAAAAAGCAAATATTATTGCAAATGCTTTCGAAAATATCCATGCAACTACGAGCAATTTAAAATCAATTTATGATCGTAAAGTATCAAAACACATTACATGGTTAAGAAATCAAATTATCACTGATATTATACAAGAGTACAATACAACGAAAGATGAAGTTAAATTCTTTGTTCATACTTTACATACATACCTCAAAAGCTCCTGGTATCGATGGCATTAATGCTATAGTACTTAAAAACATGTCAGATACATTTTTCAAAATCATAACAAAACTTTTTAATTGGTGCTTAAAAAATGGATATTTTCCAAAAATATCTAAGAATGCCAGAGTTGTAGCTATACTGAAAGCAGGTAAAGATGCCAAGTGTCCAAAAAATTATCGGCCTATTAGTATGTTAAACACACTGAATAAAGTCTTTGAAAAAATAATATTGAAAACGCTTCATGAATTCACGGAAAATCATGGTATATTCCAGAATGAACAGCTTGGGTTCAGAAAAGATCACTCCACAGTTCATCAAGTTAAAAGAATAGTAAACCTTATCCAAAGCAACAAAAACAATTGAAGGAGCACGGGAGTAGTACTGCTAGACATTCATTGAAAAAGGCTTTGATTCCATATGGCATAATGGTTTAATTTATAAACTAGGAACTTTTGGATATCCTGTCTACATGCAAAAGATTATAAACAGCTTTTTGACTGATAGAACATTTGTAGTAAAAATAGATAATGAGTACTCTAGTATACGCAAAATTCCTGCTGGTATACCCCAAGGTTCAGTTTTATCCCCTATCTTATATTCCATATATATATCAGATTTCAAAACGTTAAGAGATCAAACTACAGCATTATATGCGGATGACACTGCTTTAATAGCAACTGGCAAAGTCTCGAATGCAATTATTAAAAAGCTTGACAAATCTCTCATAAACACTAAAAACTATTTCGAAAAATTGAAAATTAAAATGAATGATTTAAGAACAAAAGCAAAACAAACCAAAACGAACACCTAGTATAGGAGTTTTTATTCAGTGCATATAAATACAGGACTCAGTAAAATATTTAGGAATTACCATGAATAAAAACACCTGTTACTTATTCAAAAAATTTCAAGAAAAATGATAACATTTTTTTATGGAAAATTAGAAATCTCGACTTTCATATTTATTAAAATTACACCCATGTGTTATTCAAAAATTTTCAAGAAAAAGAGTACAAAATTGTTCATGCAAAATTAGAAATCTCGGCGTTTGAATTTGTAAAAAATGCACCCGTGTCGTATTCAAATATGTTCAAGAAAAAGTATAGAACATTTTAAATTGCAAAATTAGAAATCTCGGCTTTTATATTCACAAAAATTACAACCGTTACTTATTCAAACATTTTGAAGAAAAAGTGTTACGATATGGTCATGCAAAATTAAAAATTTTGGCTTTCCAAAAATTTCAAGAAAAATTATAAGTTATCAATAATGCGCTTCTCAATTCGTTCAAAATTTTTTTGATTTGAAAAAATGTTTGGAAAAATATATTTTTGTATGAGGAATGGTTTAAGTTTATCAGTAAATATATGAATATTACTTCTATATAAAATGTTTAAAAAAGTAATTTTATTGCGAAATTATAAAAATCTGCACAAAGTTACCGATAGTGCTCTTTTCAATTCTTTTAAAACTCTTTTTATTTGAAAGATTTTATGAAAACATAAATTTTTAAATGAAAAGTGGTTTAAGTTTATCAATAAATTAATAAAAATTACTTCTTTATGAAATGTTTAAGAAAGTGACTCCGGATATATTAAATCCGTTGCGAAATTATAAAAATCTTCACTAAGTTATCAATTGATCGATTCTTTTAAAATTGTGTGATTGAGTTCTTTTTAACATTTCAAAAGTCCAAATGTGGAAAAATGTAGCCTATTTTCAATAAACACACTGTTGAATATTGGACATTCATAGGGATGGCCGGAAGAGTGTTCCCCAATAATGTTTTTTTCGCAAATTTTCTACCATTTTCGGAAAAAGGAGCATAGTCCTTTTTAAAATATCAAAAGTCGAAATTTGGAAAAATGTGTCCTATTTAAAAAAAACACACTGTTGCGACTTTTGAATATTGGACATTCATTGAAATGGCCTAAGAAGTGTTCTCCAATAATTTTTTTCGCCCATCGCCTACCATTTTCGGAAAAAGGAGCACTATTTTTTAAAATTTCAAAAGTCGAAATTTGGAAAAATGTCGCCTATTTTCAAAAAAAAAAAACACACTGTTGCGACTTTTGAATATTGGACATTCATAGAAATGGCCTGAGAAGTGTTCTCCAATAATTTTTTTCGCCTATCGCCTACCATTTTCGGAAAAAGGAGCAAAGTCCTTTTTAAAATATCAAAAGTGGAAATTTGGAAAAATGTCGCCTATTCTTAAAAAACACACTTTTGCGACTTTTGAATATTGGACATTCATAGAAATGGCCGGAAGAGTGTTCCCAAATAATGCTTTTTTGCCCATCTCCTACCATTTTCGAAAAAAGGAGCAAAGTCCTTTTTAAAATTTCAAAAGTCGAAATTTGGAAAAATGTCGCCAATTTTCAAAAAAACACACTTTTGCGACTTTTGAATATTGGACATTCATAGAAATGGCCGGAAGAGTGTTCCCCAATAATGTTTTTTCGCCCATCTCCCACCATTTTCGAAAAAAAGAGCAGTCTTTTTTAAAATTTCAAAAGTCGAAATTCGGAAAAATGTCTTCTATTTAAAAAAAACACACTGTTGCGACTTTTGAATATTGGACATTCATAGAAATGACCTGAGGAGTGTTCTCCAATAATTTTTTTCGCCCATCACTTACCATTTTCGGGAAAAGGAGCAGTCTTTTTTAAAATTTCAAAAGTCGAAATTTGGAAAAATGTCGCCTATTTTTAAAAAACACACTTTTGCGACTTTTGAATATTGGACATTCATAGAAATGGCCGGAAGAGTGTTCCCCAATAATGTTTTTTCGCCCATCTCCCACCATTTTCGAAAAAAAGAGCAGTCTTTTTTAAAATTTCAAAAGTCGAAATTCGGAAAAATGTCTTCTATTAAAAAAAAACACACTGTTGCGACTTTTGAATATTGGACATTCATAGAAATGGCCTGTGGAGTGTTCTCCAATAATTTTTTTCGCCAATCACCTACCATTTTCGGAAAAAGGAGCAGTCTTTTTTAAAATTTCAAAAGTCGATATTTGGAAAAACGTCGCTTATTTAAAAAAAAAACACACTTTTGCGCCTTTGAATATTGGACATTCATAGAAATGGCCGGAATAGTGTTCCCAAATAATTTTTTTTCGCAAATTTTCTACCATTTTCGACAAAAGGAGCAAAGTCCTTTTTGAAAATTTCAAAAGTCGAAATTTTGAAAAATGTCGTCTATTTTCAAAAAAAACACACTTTTGAATATTGGACATTCATAGACATGGCCAGAAGAGTGTTCCCAAATAATGTTTTTTCGCCCATCTCCCACCATTTTCGAAAAAAAGAGCAGTCTTTTTTAAAATTTCAAAAGTCGAAATTCGGAAAAATGTCTTCTATTAAAAAAAAACACACTGTTGCGACTTTTGAATATTGGACATTCATAGAAATGGCCTGTGGAGTGTTCTCCAATAATTTTTTTCGCCAATCACCTACCATTTTCGGAAAAAGGAGCAGTCTTTTTTAAAATTTCAAAAGTCGATATTTGGAAAAACGTCGCTTATTTAAAAAAAAAACACACTTTTGCGCCTTTGAATATTGGACATTCATAGAAATGGCCGGAATAGTGTTCCCAAATAATTTTTTTTCGCAAATTTTCTACCATTTTCGACAAAAGGAGCAAAGTCCTTTTTGAAAATTTCAAAAGTCGAAATTTTGAAAAATGTCGTCTATTTTCAAAAAAAACACACTTTTGAATATTGGACATTCATAGACATGGCCAGAAGAGTGTTCCCAAATAATGTTTTTTCGCCTATCTCCCACCATTTTCAAAAAAAAGAGTAGTCTTTTTTAAAATTTCAAAAGTCGAAATTCGGAAAAATGTCTTCTACTTAAAAAAAACACACTGTTGCGACTTTTTAATATTGGACATTCATAGAAATGGCCTGAGGAGTGTTCTCCAATAATTTTTTTCGCCCATCACTTACCATTTTCGGGAAAAGGAGCAGTCTTTTTTAAAATTTCAAAAGTCGAAATTTGGAAAAATGTCGCCTATTTTTAAAAAACACACTTTTGCGACTTTTGAATATTGGACATTCATAGAAATGGCCGGAAGAGTGTTTCCAAATAATGCTTTTTTGCCCATCTCCTACCATTTTCGAAAAAAGGAGCAAAGTCCTTTTTAAAATTTCAAAAGTCGAAATTTGGAAAAATGTCGCCTATTTTAAAAAAAACACACTTTTGCGACTTTTGAATATTGGACATTCATAGAAATGGCCGGAAGAGTGTTCCCCAATAATGTTTTTTCGCCCATCTCCCACCATTTTCGAAAAAAAGAGCAGTCTTTTTTAAAATTTCAAAATTCGAAATTCGGAAAAATGTCGCCTATTTTCAAAAAACACACTTTTGCGACTTTTGAATATTGGACATTCATAGAAATGGCCGGAAGAGTGTTCCCAAATAATGTTTTTTTGCCCATCTCCTACCATTTTCGAAATAAAGGAGCAAAGTCCTTTTTAAAATTTCAAAAGTCGAAATTTGAAAAAATGTCGCCTATTTTCAAAAAAAAACACACATTTGCGACTTTTGAATATTGGACATTCATAGAAATGGCCGGAAGAGTGTTCCCCAATAATGTTTTTTCGCCCATCTCTTACCATTTTCAAAAAAAGGAGCAAAGTCATTTTTAAAATTTCAAAAGTCGAAATTTTGAAAAATGTCGCCTATTTTCAAAAAAACACACTGTTGCGACTTTTGAATATTGGACATTCATAGAAATGGCCGGAAGAGTGTTCCCCAATAATGTTTTTTCGCCCATCTCCTACCATTTTCAAAAAAAGGAGCAAAGTCCTTTTTAAAATTTCAAAAGTCCAAATTTGGAAAAATGTCGCCTATTTTCAAAAAACACACTGTTGCGACTTTTGAATATTGGACATTCATAGAAATGGCCGGAAGAGTGTTCCCCAATAATGTTTTTTCGCCCATCTCTAACCATTTTCAAAAAAAGGAGCAAAGTCCTTTTTAAAATTTCAAAAGTCCAAATTTTGAAAAATGTCGCCTATTAAAAAAAAACACACTGTTGCGACTTTTGAATATTGGACATTCATAGAAATGGACTGAGGAGTGTTCTCCAATAATTTTTTTCGCCCATCACCGACCATTTTCGGAAAAAGGAGCAAAGTCTTTTTGAAAATTTCACTAGTCGAAATTTGGAAAAATGTCGCCTATTTTCAAAAAAACACACTTTTGCGACTTTTGAATATTGGACATTCATAGAAATGGCCGGAAGAGTGTTCCCCAATAATGTTTTTTCGCCCATCTCCTACCATTTTCGAAAAAAGGAGCAGTCTTTTTTAAAATTTCAAAAGTCGAAATTCGGAAAAATGTTTCCTATTAAAAAAAAAACACATTGTTGCGACTTTTGAATATTGGACATTCATAGAAATGGCCTGAGGAGTGTTCTCCAATAATTTTTTTCGCCCATCACTTACCATTTTCGGGAAAAGGAAAAATCTTTTTTAAAATTTCAAAAGTCGATATTTGGAAAAATGTCGCCTATTTTCAAAAAAACACACATTTGCGACTTTTGAATATTGGACATTCATAGAAATGGCCGGAAGAGTGTTCCCCAATAATGTTTTTTCGCCCATCTCTTACCATTTTCAAAAAAAGGAGCAAAGTCATTTTTAAAATTTCAAAAGTCGAAATTTGGAAAAATGTCGCCTATTTTCAAAAAAACACACTGTTGCGACTTTTGAATATTGGACATTCATAGAAATGGCCGGAAGAGTGTTCCCCAATAATGTTTTTTCGCCCATCTCCTACCATTTTCAAAAAAAGGAGCAAAGTCCTTTTTAAAATTTCAAAAGTCCAAATTTGGAAAAATGTCGCCTATTTTCAAAAAACACACTGTTGCGACTTTTGAATATTGGACATTCATAGAAATGGCCGGAAGAGTGTTCCCCAATAATGTTTTTTCGCCCATCTCTAACCATTTTCAAAAAAAGGAGCAAAGTCCTTTTTAAAATTTCAAAAGTCCAAATTTTGAAAAATGTCGCCTATTAAAAAAAAACACACTGTTGCGACTTTTGAATATTGGACATTCATAGAAATGGACTGAGGAGTGTTCTCCAATAATTTTTTTCGCCCATCACCGACCATTTTCGGAAAAAGGAGCAAAGTCTTTTTGAAAATTTCACTAGTCGAAATTTGGAAAAATGTCGCCTATTTTCAAAAAAACACACTTTTGCGACTTTTGAATATTGGACATTCATAGAAATGGCCGGAAGAGTGTTCCCCAATAATGTTTTTTCGCCCATCTCCTACCATTTTCGAAAAAAGGAGCAGTCTTTTTTAAAATTTCAAAAGTCGAAATTCGGAAAAATGTTTCCTATTAAAAAAAAAACACATTGTTGCGACTTTTGAATATTGGACATTCATAGAAATGGCCTGAGGAGTGTTCTCCAATAATTTTTTTCGCCCATCACTTACCATTTTCGGGAAAAGGAAAAATCTTTTTTAAAATTTCAAAAGTCGATATTTGGAAAAATGTCGCCTATTTTCAAAAAAACACACTTTTGCGACTTTTGAATATTGGACATTCATAGAAATGGCCGGAAGAGTGTTCCCCAATAATGTTTTTTCGCCCATCTCTTACCATTTTCAAAAAAAGGAGCAAAGTCCTTTTTAAAATTTCAAAAGTCGAAATTTGGAAAAATGTCGCCTATTTTCAAAAAACACATTTTTGCGACTTTTGAATATTGGACATTCATAGAAATGGCCTGAGGAGTGTTCTCCAAAAAATTTTTTCGCCTATCACCGACAATTTTCGGAAAAAGGAGCAGTCTTTTTGAAAATTTCAAAAGTCGAAATTTTGAGAAATGTCGCCTATTTTCAAAAAAACACACTTTTGAATATTGGACATTCATAGACATGAACTGAAGAGTGTTCCCCAATAATGTTTTTTCGCCCATCTCCTACCATTTTCAAAAAAAGGAGCAAAGTCCTTTTTAAAATTTCAAAAGTCGAAATTTGGAAAAATGTCGCCTATTTTCAAAAAAACACACTTTTGCGACTTTTGAATATTGGACATTCATAGAAATGGCCGGAAGAGTGTTCCCCAATAATGTTTTTTCGCCCATCTCCTACCATTTTCAAAAAAAGGAGCAAAGTCCTTTTTAAAATTTCAAAAGTCCAAATTTGGAAAAATGTCGCCTATTTAAAAAAAAAAACACACTGTTGCGACTTTTGAATATTGGACATTCATAGAAATGGCCGGAAGAGTGTTCCCCAATAATGTTTTTTCGCCCATCTCCTACCATTTTCAAAAAAAGGAGCAAAGTCCTTTTTAAAATTTCAAAAGTCGAAATTTGGAAAAATGTCGCCTATTTTCAAAAAAACACACTGTTGCGACTTTTGAATATTGGACATTCATAAAAATGGCCTGAGGAGTGTTCTCCAATAATTTTTTTCGCCCATCACTTACCATTTTCGGGAAAAAGAGAAGTCTTTTTTAAAATTTCTAAAGTCGATATTTGGAAAAATGTCGCCTATTTTCAAAAAAACACACTTTTGCGACTTTTGAATATTGGACATTCATAGAAATGGCCGGAAGAGTGTTCCCCAATAATGTTTTTTCGCCCATCTCCTACCATTTTCAAAAAAGGAGCAAAGTCCTTTTTAAAATTTCAAAAGTCGAAATTTGGAAAAATGTCGCCTATTTTCAAAAAACACATTTTTGCGACTTTTGAATATTGGACATTCATAGAAATGGCCTGAGGAGTGTTCTCCAATAATTTTTTTCGCCCATCATCGACAATTTTCGGAAAAAGGAGCAAAGTCTTTTTGAAAATTTCAAAAGTCGAAATTTTGAGAAATGTCGCCTATTTTCAAAAAAACACACTTTTGAATATTGGACATTCATAGACATGGCCTGAAGAGTGTTCCCCAATAATGTTTTTTCGCCCATCTTTTACCATTTTCAAAAAAAGGAGCAAAGTCCTTTTTAAAATTTCAAAAGTCGAAATTTGGAAAAATGTCGCCTATTTTCAAAAAAACACACTTTTGCGACTTTTGAATATTGGACATTCATAGAAATGGCCGGAAGTGTGTTCCCCAATAATGTTTTTTCGCCCATCTCCCACCATTTTCGAAAAAAGGAGCAGTCTTTTTTAAAATTTCAAAAGTCGAGATTCGGAAAAATGTCTTCTATTTAAAAAAAACACACTGTTGCGACTTTTGAATGTTGGACATTCATAGAAATGGCCTGAGGAGTGTTCTCCAATAATTTTTTTCGCCCATCACCGACAATTTTCGGAAAAAGGAGCTAAGTCTTTTTGAAAATTTCAAAAGTCGAAATTTTGAGAAATGTCGCCTATTTTCAAAAAAACACACTTTTGAATATTGGACATTCATAGGGATGGCCGGAATAGTGTTCCCCAATAATGTTTTTTCGCCCATCTCCCACACTTTTCGAAAAAAAGAGCAGTCTTTTTTAAAATTTCAAAATTCGAAATTCGGAAAAATGTCGCCTATTTTCAAAAAACACACTTTTGCGACTTTTGAATATTGGACATTCATAGAAATGGCCGGAAGAGTGTTCCCAAATAATGTTTTTTCGCCCATCTCCCACCATTTTCGAAAAAAAGAGCAGTCTTTTTTAAAATTTTAAAAATTCGGAAAAATGTCGCCTATTTTCAAAAAACACACTTTTGCGACTTTTGAATATTGGACATTCATAGAAATGGCCGGAAGAGTGTTCCCAAATAATGTTTTTTTGCCCATCTCCTACCATTTGCGAAATAAAGGAGCAAAGTCCTTTTTAAAATTTCAAAAGTCGAAATTTGAAAAAATGTCGCCTATTTTCAAAAAAACACACTTTTGCGACTTTTGAATATTGGACATTCATAGAAATGGCCGGAAGAGTGTTCCCCAATAATGTTTTTTCACCCATCTCCCACCATTTTCGAAAAAAAGAGCAGTCTTTTTTAAAATTTCAAAATTCGAAATTCGGAAAAATGTCGCCTATTTTCAAAAAACACACTTTTGCGACTTTTGAATATTGGACATTCATAGAAATGGCCGGAAGAGTGTTCCCAAATAATGTTTTTTTGCCCATCTCCTACCATTTTCGAAATAAAGGAGCAAAGTCCTTTTTAAAATTTCAAAAGTCGAAATTTGAAAAAATGTCGCCTATTTTCAAAAAAAAACACACATTTGCGACTTTTGAATATTGGACATTCATAGAAATGGCCGGAAGAGTGTTCCCCAATAATGTTTTTTCGCCCATCTCTTACCATTTTCAAAAAAAGGAGCAAAGTCATTTTTAAAATTTCAAAAGTCGAAATTTGGAAAAATGTCGCCTATTTTCAAAAAAACACACTGTTGCGACTTTTGAATATTGGACATTCATAGAAATGGCCGGAAGAGTGTTCCCCAATAATGTTTTTTCGCCCATCTCCTACCATTTTCAAAAAAAGGAGCAAAGTCCTTTTTAAAATTTCAAAAGTCCAAATTTGGAAAAATGTCGCCTATTTTCAAAAAACACACTGTTGCGACTTTTGAATATTGGACATTCATAGAAATGGCCGGAAGAGTGTTCCCCAATAATGTTTTTTCGCCCATCTCCTACCATTTTCAAAAAAAGGAGCAAAGTCCTTTTTAAAATTTCAAAAGTCCAAATTTTGAAAAATGTCGCCTATTAAAAAAAAACACACTGTTGCGACTTTTGAATATTGGACATTCATAGAAATGGACTGAGGAGTGTTCTCCAATAATTTTTTTCGCCCATCACCGACCATTTTCGGAAAAAGGAGCAAAGTCTTTTTGAAAATTTCACTAGTCGAAATTTGGAAAAATGTCGCCTATTTTCAAAAAAACACACTTTTGCGACTTTTGAATATTGGACATTCATAGAAATGGCCGGAAGAGTGTTCCCCAATAATGTTTTTTCGCCCATCTCCTACCATTTTCGAAAAAAGGAGCAGTCTTTTTTAAAATTTCAAAAGTCGAAATTCGGAAAAATGTTTCCTATTAAAAAAAAAAACACATTGTTGCGACTTTTGAATATTGGACATTCATAGAAATGGCCTGAGGAGTGTTCTCCAATAATTTTTTTCGCCCATCACTTACCATTTTCGGGAAAAGGAAAAGTCTTTTTTAAAATTTCAAAAGTCGATATTTGGAAAAATGTCGCCTATTTTCAAAAAAACACACTTTTGCGACTTTTGAATATTGGACATTCATAGAAATGGCCGGAAGAGTGTTCCCCAATAATGTTTTTTCGCCCATCTCCTACCATTTTCAAAAAAAGGAGCAAAGTCCTTTTTAAAATTACAAAAGTCGAAATTTGGAAAAATATCGCCTATTTTCAAAAAACACATTTTTGCGACTTTTGAATATTGGACATTCATAGAAATGGCCTGAGGAGTGTTCTCCAAAAAATTTTTTCGCCCATCACCGACAATTTTCGGAAAAAGGAGCAAAGTCTTTTTGAAAATTTCAAAAGTCGAAATTTTGAGAAATGTCGCCTATTTTCAAAAAAATACACTTTTGAATATTGGACATTCATAGACATGGCTTGAAAAGAGTTCCCCAATAATGTTTTTTCGCCCATCTCCTACCATTTTCAAAAAAAGGAGCAAAGTCCTTTTTAAAATTTCAAAAGTCGAAATTTGGAAAAATGTCGCCTATTTTCAAAAAAACACACTTTTGCGACTTTTGAATATTGGACATTCATAGAAATGGCCGGAAGAGTGTTCCCCAATAATGTTTTTTCGCCCATCTCCTACCATTTTCAAAAAAAGGAGCAAAGTCCTTTTTAAAATTTCAAACGTCGAAATTTGGAAAAATGTCGCCTATTTAAAAAAAAACACACTGTTGCGACTTTTGAATATTGGACATTCATAGAAATGGCCGGAAGAGTGTTCCCCAATAATGTTTTTTCGCCCATCTCCTACCATTTTCAAAAAAAGGAGCAAAGTCCTTTTTAAAATTTCAAAAGTCGAAATTTGGAAAAATGTCGCCTATTTTCAAAAAAACACACTGTTGCGACTTTTGAATATTGGACATTCATAAAAATGGCCTGAGGAGTGTTCTCCAATAATTTTTTTCGCCCATCACTTACCATTTTCGGGAAAAAGAGAAGTCTTTTTTAAAATTTCTAAAGTCGATATTTGGAAAAATGTCGCCTATTTTCAAAAAAACACACTTTTGCGACTTTTGAATATTGGACATTCATAGAAATGGCCGGAAGAGTGTTCCCCAATAATGTTTTTTCGCCCATCTCCTACCATTTTCAAAAAAGGAGCAAAGTCCTTTTTAAAATTTCAAAAGTCGAAATTTGGAAAAATGTCGCCTATTTTCAAAAAACACATTTTTGCGACTTTTGAATATTGGACATTCATAGAAATGGCCTGAGGAGTGTTCTCCAATAATTTTTTTCGCCCATCATCGACAATTTTCGGAAAAAGGAGCAAAGTCTTTTTGAAAATTTCAAAAGTCGAGATTTTGAGAAATGTCGCCTATTTTCAAAAAAACACACTTTTGAATATTGGACATTCATAGACATGGCCTGAAGAGTGTTCCCCAATAATGTTTTTTCGCCCATCTCCTACCATTTTCAAAAAAAGGGGCAAAGTCCTTTTTAAAATTTCAAAAGTCGAAATTTGGAAAAATGTCGCCTATTTTCAAAAAAACACACTTTTGCGACTTTTGAATATTGGACATTCATAGAAATGGCCGGAAGTGTGTTCCCCAATAATGTTTTTTCGCCCATCTCCCACCATTTTCGAAAAAAGGAGCAGTCTTTTTTAAAATTTCAAAAGTCGAAATTCGGAAAAATGTCTTCTATTTAAAAAAAACACACTGTTGCGACTTTTGAATGTTGGACATTCATAGAAATGGCCTGAGGAGTGTTCTCCAATAATTTTTTTCGCCCATCGCCGACAATTTTCGGAAAAAGGAGCTAAGTCTTTTTGAAAATTTCAAAAGTCGAAATTTTGAGAAATGTCGCCTATTTTCAAAAAAACACACTTTTGAATATTGGACATTCATAGACATGGCCTGAAGAATGCTCCCAAATAATGTTTTTTCGCCCATCTCCCACCATTTTCGAAAAAAAGAGCAGTCTTTTTCAAAATTTCAAAAGTCGAAATTCGGAAAAATGTCTTCTATTTAAAAAAAACACACTGTTGCGACTTTTGAATATTGGACATTCATAGAAATGGCCTGAGGAGTGTTTTCCAATAATTTTTTT
Source organism: Epicampocera succincta (assembly GCA_932526305.1). Lineage (NCBI taxonomy): Eukaryota > Metazoa > Arthropoda > Insecta > Diptera > Tachinidae > Epicampocera > Epicampocera succincta. The sequence continues at coordinate 43,065,175 of OW052036.1, forward strand.
CGCCAATCACCTACCATTTTCGGAAAAAGGAGCAGTCTTTTTTAACATTTCAAAAGTCGATATTTGGAAAAATGTTGCTTATTTTAAAAAAAACACACTTTTGCGCCTTTGAATATTGGACATTCATAGAAATGGCCGGAAGAGTGTTCCCCAATAATTTTTTTTTGCCCATCTCCTACCATTTTCGAAAAAAGGAGCAAAGTCCTTTTTAAAATTTCAAAAGTCGAAATTTGGAAAAATGTCGCCTATTTTCAAAAAACACATTTTTGCGACTTTTGAATATTGGACATTCATAGAAATGGCCTGAGGAGTGTTCTCCAATAATTTTTTTCGCCCATCACTTACCATTTTCGGGAAAAGGAAAAGTCTTTTTTAAAATTTCAAAAGTCGATATATGGAAAAATGTCGCCTATTTTCAAAAAAACACACTTTTGCGACTTTTGAATATTGGACATTCATAGAAATGGCCGGAAGAGTGTTCCCCAATAATGTTTTTTCGCCCATCTCTTACCATTTTCAAAAAAAGGAGCAAAGTCATTTTTAAAATTTCAAAAGTCGAAATTTGGAAAAATGTCGCCTATTTTCAAAAAAACACACTGTTGCGACTTTTGAATATTGGACATTCATAGAAATGGCCGGAAGAGTGTTCCCCAATAATGTTTTTTCGCCCATCTCCTACCATTTTCAAAAAAAGGAGCAAAGTCCTTTTTAAAATTTCAAAAGTCCAAATTTGGAAAAATGTCGCCTATTTTCAAAAAACACACTGTTGCGACTTTTGAATATTGGACATTCATAGAAATGGCCGGAAGAGTGTTCCCCAATAATGTTTTTTCGCCCATCTCCTACCATTTTCAAAAAAAGGAGCAAAGTCCTTTTTAAAATTTCAAAAGTCCAAATTTTGAAAAATGTCGCCTATTAAAAAAAAACACACTGTTGCGACTTTTGAATATTGGACATTCATAGAAATGGACTGAGGAGTGTTCTCCAATAATTTTTTTCGCCCATCACCGACCATTTTCGGAAAAAGGAGCAAAGTCTTTTTGAGAGTTTCACTAGTCGAAATTTGGAAAAATGTCGCCTATTTTCCAAAAAACACACTTTTGCGACTTTTGAATATTGGACATTCATAGAAATGGCCGGAAGAGTGTTCCCCAATAATGTTTTTTCGCCCATCTCCTACCATTTTCGAAAAAAGGAGCAGTCTTTTTTAAAATTTCAAAAGTCGAAATTCGGAAAAATGTTTCCTATTAAAAAAAAAAACACATTGTTGCGACTTTTGAATATTGGACATTCATAGAAATGGCCTGAGGAGTGTTCTCCAATAATTTTTTTCGCCCATCACTTACCATTTTCGGGAAAAGGAAAAGTCTTTTTTAAAATTTCAAAAGTCGATATTTGGAAAAATGTCGCCTATTTTCAAAAAAACACACTTTTGCGACTTTTGAATATTGGACATTCATAGAAATGGCCGGAAGAGTGTTCCCCAATAATGTTTTTTCGCCCATCTCCTACCATTTTCAAAAAAAGGAGCAAAGTCCTTTTTAAAATTTCAAAAGTCGAAATTTGGAAAAATGTCGCCTATTTAAAAAAAACACACTGTTGCGACTTTTGAATATTGGACATTCATAGAAATGGCCGGAAGAGTGTTCCCCAATAATGTTTTTTCGCCCATCTCCTACCATTTTCAAAAAAAGGAGCAAAGTACTTTTTAAAATTTCAAAAGTCGAAATTTGGAAAAATGTCGCCTATTTAAAAAAAACACACTGTTGCGACTTTTGAATATTGGACATTCATAGAAATGGCCGGAAGAGTGTTCCCCAATAATGTTTTTTCGCCCATCTCCTACCATTTTCAAAAAAAGGAGCAAAGTCCTTTTTAAAATTTCAAAAGTCGATATATGGAAAAATGTCGCCTATTTTCAAAAAAACACACTTTTGCGACTTTTGAATATTGGACATTCATAGAAATGGCCGGAAGAGTGTTCCCCAATAATGTTTTTTCGCCCATCTCTTACCATTTTCAAAAAAAGGAGCAAAGTCCTTTTTAAAATTTCAAAAGTCGAAATTTGGAAAAATGTCGCCTATTTTCAAAAAACACATTTTTGCGACTTTTGAATATTGGACATTCATAGAAATGGCCTGAGGAGTGTTCTCCAAAAAATTTTTTCGCCCATCACCGACAATTTTCGGAAAAAGGAGCAAAGTCTTTTTGAAAATTTCAAAAGTCGAAATTTGGAAAAATGTCGCCTATTTTCAAAAAAACACACTTTTGAATATTGGACATTCATAGACATGGCCTGAAGAGTGTTCCCCAATAATGCTTTTTCGCCCATCTCCTACCATTTCCAAAAAAAGGAGCAAAGTCCTTTTTAAAATTTCAAAAGTCGAAATTTGGAAAAATGTCGCCTATTTTCAAAAAAACACACTTTTGCGACTTTTGAATATTGGACATTCATAGAAATGGCCGGAAGAGTGTTCCCCAATAATGTTTTTTCGCCCATCTCCTACCATTTTCAAAAAAAGGAGCAAAGTCCTTTTTAAAATTTCAAAAGTCGAAATTTGGAAAAATGTCGCCTATTTAAAAAAAACACACTGTTGCGACTTTTGAATATTGGACATTCATAGAAATGGCCGGAAGAGTGTTCCCCAATAATGTTTTTTCGCCCATCTCCTACCATTTTCAAAAAAAGGAGCAAAGTCCTTTTTAAAATTTCAAAAGTCGAAATTTGGAAAAATGTCGCCTATTTTCAAAAAAACACACTGTTGCGACTTTTGAATATTGGACATTCATAAAAATGGCCTGAGGAGTGTTCTCCAATAATTTTTTTCGCCCATCACTTACCATTTTCGGGAAAAAGAGAAGTCTTTTTTAAAATTTCTAAAGTCGATATTTGGAAAAATGTCGCCTATTTTCAAAAAAACACACTTTTGCGACTTTTGAATATTGGACATTCATAGAAATGGCCGGAAGAGTGTTCCCCAATAATGTTTTTTCGCCCATCTCCTACCATTTTCAAAAAAGGAGCAAAGTCCTTTTTAAAATTTCAAAAGTCGAAATTCGGAAAAATGTCTTCTATTTAAAAAAAACACACTGTTGCGACTTTTGAATGTTGGACATTCATAGAAATGGCCTGAGGAGTGTTCTCCAATAATTTTTTTCGCCCATCGCCGACAATTTTCGGAAAAAGGAGCTAAGTCTTTTTGAAAATTTCAAAAGTCGAAATTTTGAGAAATGTCGCCTATTTTCAAAAAAACACACTTTTGAATATTGGACATTCATAGACATGGCCTGAAGAATGCTCCCAAATAATGTTTTTTCACCCATCTCCCACCATTTTCGAAAAAAAGAGCAGTCTTTTTCAAAATTTCAAAAGTCGAAATTCGGAAAAATGTCTTCTATTTAAAAAAAAACACACTGTTGCGACTTTTGAGTGTTTTCCAATAATTTTTTTCGCCAATCACCTACCATTTTCGGAAAAAGGAGCAGTCTTTTTTAACATTTCAAAAGTCGATATTTGGAAAAATGTTGCTTATTTTAAAAAAAACACACTTTTGCGCCTTTGAATATTGGACATTCATAGAAATGGCCGGAAGAGTGTTCCCCAATAATTTTTTTTTGCCCATCTCCTACCATTTTCGAAAAAAGGAGCAAAGTCCTTTTTAAAATTTCAAAAGTCGAAATTTGGAAAAATGTCGCCTATTTTCAAAAAACACATTTTTGCGACTTTTGAATATTGGACATTCATAGAAATGGCCTGAGGAGTGTTCTCCAATAATTTTTTTCGCCCATCACTTACCATTTTCGGGAAAAGGAAAAGTCTTTTTTAAAATTTCAAAAGTCGATATATGGAAAAATGTCGCCTATTTTCAAAAAAACACACTTTTGCGACTTTTGAATATTGGACATTCATAGAAATGGCCGGAAGAGTGTTCCCCAATAATGTTTTTTCGCCCATCTCTTACCATTTTCAAAAAAAGGAGCAAAGTCATTTTTAAAATTTCAAAAGTCGAAATTTGGAAAAATGTCGCCTATTTTCAAAAAAACACACTGTTGCGACTTTTGAATATTGGACATTCATAGAAATGGCCGGAAGAGTGTTCCCCAATAATGTTTTTTCGCCCATCTCCTACCATTTTCAAAAAAAGGAGCAAAGTCCTTTTTAAAATTTCAAAAGTCCAAATTTGGAAAAATGTCGCCTATTTTCAAAAAACACACTGTTGCGACTTTTGAATATTGGACATTCATAGAAATGGCCGGAAGAGTGTTCCCCAATAATGTTTTTTCGCCCATCTCCTACCATTTTCAAAAAAAGGAGCAAAGTCCTTTTTAAAATTTCAAAAGTCCAAATTTTGAAAAATGTCGCCTATTAAAAAAAAACACACTGTTGCGACTTTTGAATATTGGACATTCATAGAAATGGACTGAGGAGTGTTCTCCAATAATTTTTTTCGCCCATCACCGACCATTTTCGGAAAAAGGAGCAAAGTCTTTTTGAGAGTTTCACTAGTCGAAATTTGGAAAAATGTCGCCTATTTTCCAAAAAACACACTTTTGCGACTTTTGAATATTGGACATTCATAGAAATGGCCGGAAGAGTGTTCCCCAATAATGTTTTTTCGCCCATCTCCTACCATTTTCGAAAAAAGGAGCAGTCTTTTTTAAAATTTCAAAAGTCGAAATTCGGAAAAATGTTTCCTATTAAAAAAAAAACACATTGTTGCGACTTTTGAATATTGGACATTCATAGAAATGGCCTGAGGAGTGTTCTCCAATAATTTTTTTCGCCCATCACTTACCATTTTCGGGAAAAGGAAAAGTCTTTTTTAAAATTTCAAAAGTCGATATTTGGAAAAATGTCGCCTATTTTCAAAAAAACACACTTTTGCGACTTTTGAATATTGGACATTCATAGAAATGGCCGGAAGAGTGTTCCCCAATAATGTTTTTTCGCCCATCTCCTACCATTTTCAAAAAAAGGAGCAAAGTCCTTTTTAAAATTTCAAAAGTCGAAATTTGGAAAAATGTCGCCTATTTAAAAAAAACACACTGTTGCGACTTTTGAATATTGGACATTCATAGAAATGGCCGGAAGAGTGTTCCCCAATAATGTTTTTTCGCCCATCTCCTACCATTTTCAAAAAAAGGAGCAAAGTACTTTTTAAAATTTCAAAAGTCGAAATTTGGAAAAATGTCGCCTATTTAAAAAAAACACACTGTTGCGACTTTTGAATATTGGACATTCATAGAAATGGCCGGAAGAGTGTTCCCCAATAATGTTTTTTCGCCCATCTCCTACCATTTTCAAAAAAAGGAGCAAAGTCCTTTTTAAAATTTCAAAAGTCGATATATGGAAAAATGTCGCCTATTTTCAAAAAAACACACTTTTGCGACTTTTGAATATTGGACATTCATAGAAATGGCCGGAAGAGTGTTCCCCAATAATGTTTTTTCGCCCATCTCTTACCATTTTCAAAAAAAGGAGCAAAGTCCTTTTTAAAATTTCAAAAGTCGAAATTTGGAAAAATGTCGCCTATTTTCAAAAAACACATTTTTGCGACTTTTGAATATTGGACATTCATAGAAATGGCCTGAGGAGTGTTCTCCAAAAAATTTTTTCGCCCATCACCGACAATTTTCGGAAAAAGGAGCAAAGTCTTTTTGAAAATTTCAAAAGTCGAAATTTGGAAAAATGTCGCCTATTTTCAAAAAAACACACTTTTGAATATTGGACATTCATAGACATGGCCTGAAGAGTGTTCCCCAATAATGTTTTTTCGCCCATCTCCTACCATTTCCAAAAAAAGGAGCAAAGTCCTTTTTAAAATTTCAAAAGTCGAAATTTGGAAAAATGTCGCCTATTTTCAAAAAAACACACTTTTGCGACTTTTGAATATTGGACATTCATAGAAATGGCCGGAAGAGTGTTCCCCAATAATGTTTTTTCGCCCATCTCCTACCATTTTCAAAAAAAGGAGCAAAGTCCTTTTTAAAATTTCAAAAGTCGAAATTTGGAAAAATGTCGCCTATTTAAAAAAAACACACTGTTGCGACTTTTGAATATTGGACATTCATGGAAATGGCCGGAAGAGTGTTCCCCAATAATGTTTTTTCGCCCATCTCCTACCATTTTCAAAAAAAGGAGCAAAGTCCTTTTTAAAATTTCAAAAGTCGAAATTTGGAAAAATGTCGCCTATTTTCAAAAAAACACACTGTTGCGACTTTTGAATATTGGACATTCATAAAAATGGCCTGAGGAGTGTTCTCCAATAATTTTTTTCGCCCATCACTTACCATTTTCGGGAAAAAGAGAAGTCTTTTTTAAAATTTCTAAAGTCGATATTTGGAAAAATGTCGCCTATTTTCAAAAAAACACACTTTTGCGACTTTTGAATATTGGACATTCATAGAAATGGCCGGAAGAGTGTTCCCCAATAATGTTTTTTCGCCCATCTCCTACCATTTTCAAAAAAGGAGCAAAGTCCTTTTTAAAATTTCAAAAGTCGAAATTTGGAAAAATGTCGCCTATTTTCAAAAAACACATTTTTGCGACTTTTGAATATTGGACATTCATAGAAATGGCCTGAGGAGTGTTCTCCAATAATTTTTTTCGCCCATCATCGACAATTTTCGGAAAAAGGAGCAAAGTCTTTTTGAAAATTTCAAAAGTCGAGATTTTGAGAAATGTCGCCTATTTTCAAAAAAACACACTTTTGAATATTGGACATTCATAGACATGGCCTGAAGAGTGTTCCCCAATAATGTTTTTTCGCCCATCTCCTACCATTTTCAAAAAAAGGAGCAAAGTCCTTTTTAAAATTTCAAAAGTCGAAATTTGGAAAAATGTCGCCTATTTTCAAAAAAACACACTTTTGCGACTTTTGAATATTGGACATTCATAGAAATGGCCGGAAGTGTGTTCCCCAATAATGTTTTTTCGCCCATCTCCCACCATTTTCGAAAAAAGGAGCAGTCTTTTTTAAAATTTCAAAAGTCGAAATTCGGAAAAATGTCTTCTATTTAAAAAAAACACACTGCTGCGACTTTTGAATGTTGGACATTCATAGAAATGGCCTGAGGAGTGTTCTCCAATAATTTTTTTCGCCCATCACCGACAATTTTCGGAAAAAGGAGCTAAGTCTTTTTGAAAATTTCAAAAGTCGAAATTTTGAGAAATGTCGCCTATTTTCAAAAAAACACACTTTTGAATATTGGACATTCATAGACATGGCCTGAAGAATGCTCCCAAATAATGTTTTTTCGCCCATCTCCCACCATTTTCGAAAAAAAGAGCAGTCTTTTTCAAAATTTCAAAAGTCGAAATTCGGAAAAATGTCTTCTATTTAAAAAAAACACACTGTTGCGACTTTTGAATATTGGACATTCATAGAAATGGCCTGAGGAGTGTTTTCCAATAATTTTTTTCGCCAATCACCTACCATTTTCGGAAAAAGGAGCAGTCTTTTTTAACATTTCAAAAGTCGATATTTGGAAAAATGTCGCTTATTTTAAAAAAAACACACTTTTGCGCCTTTGAATATTGGACATTCATAGAAATGGCCGGAAGAGTGTTCCCCAATAATTTTTTTTTGCCCATCTCCTACCATTTTCGAAAAAAGGAGCAAAGTCCTTTTTAAAATTTCAAAAGTCGAAATTTGGAAAAATGTCGCCTATTTTCAAAAAACACATTTTTGCGACTTTTGAATATTGGACATTCATAAAATTGGCCTGAGGAGTGTTCTCCAATAATTTTTTTCGCCCATCATCGACAATTTTCGGAAAAAGGAGCAAAGTCTTTTTGAAAATTTCAAAAGTCGAAATTTTGAGAAATGTCGCTTTTTTTCAAAAAAAACACACTTTTGAATATTGGACATTCATAGACATGGCCTGAAGAGTGTTCCCCAATAATGTTTTTTCGCCCATCTCCTACCATTTTCAAAAAAAGGAGCAAAGTCCTTTTTAAAATTTCAAAAGTCGAAATTTGGAAAAATGTCGCCTATTTTCAAAAAAAACACACTTTTGCGACTTTTGAATATTGGACATTCATAGAAATGGCCGCAAGAGTGTTCCCCAATAATGTTTTTTCGCCCATCTCCTACCATTTTCAAAAAAAGGAGCAAAGTCCTTTTTAAAATTTCAAAAGTCGAAATTTGGAAAAATGTCGCCTATTTAAAAAAAAACACACTGTTGCGACTTTTGAATATTGGACATTCATAGAAATGGCCGGAAGAGTGTTCCCCAATAATGTTTTTTCGCCCATCTCCTACCATTTTCAAAAAAAGGAGCAAAGTCCTTTTTAAAATTTCAAAAGTCCAAATTTGGAAAAATGTCGCCTATTTTCAAAAAACACACTTTTGCGACTTTTGAATATTGGACATTCATAGAAATGGCCGGAAGAGTGTTCCCAAATAATGTTTTTTTGCCCATCTCCTACCATTTTCGAAATAAAGGAGCAAAGTCCTTTTTAAAATTTCAAAAGCCGAAATTTGGAAAAATGTCGCCTATTTTCAAAAAAAAACACACTTTTGCGACTTTTGAATATTGGACATTCATAGAAATGGCCGGAAGAGTGTTCCCCAATAATGTTTTTTCGCCCATCTCCTACCATTTTCAAAAAAAGGAGCAAAGTCCTTTTTAAAATTTCAAAAGTCGAAATTTGGAAAAATGTCGCCTATTTTCAAAAAAACACACTGTTGCGACTTTTGAATATTGGACATTCATAGAAATGGACTGAGGAGTGTTCTCCAATAATTTTTTTCGCCCATCACCGACCATTTTCGGAAAAAGGAGCAAAGTCTTTTTGAAAATTTCACTAGTCGAAATTTGGAAAAATGTCGCCTATTTTCAAAAAAACACACTTTTGCGACTTTTGAATATTGGACATTCATAGAAATGGCCGGAAGAGTGTTCCCCAATAATGTTTTTTCGCCCATCTCCTACCATTTTCAAAAAAGGAGCAAAGTCCTTTTTAAAATTTCAAAAGTCGAAATTTGGAAAAATGTCGCCTATTTTCAAAAAACACATTTTTGCGACTTTTGAATATTGGACATTCATAGAAATGGCCTGAGGAGTGTTCTCCAATAATTTTTTTCGCCCATCATCGACAATTTTGGGAAAAAGGAGCAAAGTCTTTTTGAAAATTTCAAAAGTCGATATTTTGAGAAATGTCGCCTATTTTCAAAAAAACACACTTTTGAATATTGGACATTCATAGACATGGCCTGAAGAGTGTTCCCCAATAATGTTTTTTCGCCCATCTCCTACCATTTTCAAAAAAAGGAGCAAAGTCCTTTTTAAAATTTCAAAAGTCGAAATTTGGAAAAATGTCGCCTATTTTCAAAAAAACACACTTTTGCGACTTTTGAGTATTGGACATTCATAGAAATGGCCGGAAGTGTGTTTTATAATATAAAAAGTCGCCTATTTTCAAAAAAACACACTTTTGAATATTGGACATTCATAGACATGGCCTGAAGAATGCTCCCAAATAATGTTTTTTCGCCCATTTCCCACCATTTTCGAAAAAAAGAGCAGTCTTTTTCAAAATTTCAAAAGTCGAAATTCGGAAAAATGTCTTCTATTTAAAAAAAAACACACTGTTGCGACTTTTGAATATTGGACATTCATAGAAATGGCCTGAGGAGTGTTTTCCAATAATTTTTTTCGCCAATCACCTACCATTTTCGAAAAAAGGAGCAAAGTCCTTTTTAAAATTTCAAAAGTCGAAATTTGGAAAAATGTCGCCTATTGTCGAAAAAAAACACACTTTTGAATATTGGAAATTCATAGGGATGGCCTTCCGGCCAAATATTTTGTTTTTTCTCATCTCCTACCATTTTCGGAAAAAGGAGCAAAGTTTTTTTTAACATTTCAAAAGTCCAAATTTGGAAAAATGTCGCCCATTTTTAAAAAAACACACTTTTGCGACTTTGAATATTGGACATTCATTGGGATGGCCGGAATAGTGTTCCCCAATAATTTTTTTTCGCAAATTTTCTACCATTTTCGAAAAAAGGAGCAAAGTCCTTTTTAAAATTTCAAAAATCGAAATTTGGAAAAATGTCGCCTATTTTCAAAAAAAACATACTGTTGCGACTTTTGAATATTGGACATTCATAGAAATGGACTGAGGAGTGTTTTCCAATAATTTTATTCGCCCATCAGCCTTTTTGTAGTGAAAAAGGCGCGAAAAAAGTTTTTGGCCATAAAACTGAAATAGTAACATGTGCGTCTAAGAATTTTTAATATATTGTAGTGGACACATGTATTATTCTAACGCACCAGTTGCCACTTCCTGGTTCGGCCCTGGGAACGAAATACAAACCCAGCAAGCTTTTTGTAGTGAAAAATGCGCGAAAAAAGTTTTTGGCCATAAAAATGAAATAGTAACATGTGCGACTAAGATTTTTGATATTTTATAGTGGAAACATGTTCATTTTCAGCGCACTGGTTGTCACTTCCTTGTTCGGCCCTGGAACCGAAATACAAACCCAGCAAACTTTTTGTAGTGAAAAAGGCGCGAAAAAAGTTTTTGGCCATAAAACTGAAATGGTAATATGCGCGTCTTAGAATTTTTGATATTTTATAGTGGACACATGTACCATTTCAGCGCACCAGTTGTCATTTCTGGGCTCGGCCCTGGGAACGAAATACAAACCTAGCAACCTTTTTGTAATGAAAAAGGCGCGAAAAAAGTTTATGGCCATAAAACTGAAATAGTAATATGCGCGTCTTAGAATTTTTAATATTTCATGGTGGACACATGTACCATTCCAGCGCACTAGTTGCAATTCCTGGTTCGGCACTGGGAACGAAATACAAACCCAGCAAACTTTTTGTAGTGAAAAAGGCGCGAAAAAAGTTTTTGGCCATAAAACTGAAATGGTAATATGCGCGGCTTAGAATTTTTGATATTTTATAGTGGACACATGTACCATTTCAGCGCACCAGTTGTCATTTCTTGGATCGGCTCTTTATAGGTAAAAAGGCGCGAAAAAAGTTTTTGGCATAAAACTGAAATGGTAATATGTGCGTTTTAGGCTTTTAAATATTTTATAGTGAACACATGTACCATTCCAGCGCACCAGTTGGCACTTCCTGGTTCGGCCCTAGGGACGAAATACAAACCCAGCAAACTTTTTGTAGTAAAAAATGCGCGAAAAAAGTTGTTGGCTGTAAAACTGAAATAATAATATGTGCGTCTTGGAACTTTTGATATTTTATAGTGGACACATGTACCATTTCAGCGCACCTGTTGTCATTTCTTGGCTCGGCTCTGGGAACGAAATACAAACCTAGCAAACTTTTTGTAGTAAAAAATGCGCGAAACAAGTTTTTGGCCATAAAACTGAAATGATAATATGCGCGTCTTAGAATTTTTGATATTTAATAGTAGACACATGTACCATTCCAACGCACAAGTTGCCTTTTCTATTTCGGCCCTGGGAACTAAATACAAACCCAGCAACCTTTTTGTAGTGAAAAAGGCGCGAAAAAAGTTTTTGGACATAAAAGTGAAATGGTAATATGTGCGTCCAAGAATTTTTAATATATTGTAGTGAACACATGTATTATTCTAGCGCAGCAGTTGCCACTTCCTGGTTCGGCCCTGGGAACGATATACAAACCCAGCAAGCTTTTTGTAGTGAAAAATGCGCGAAAAAAGTTTTTGGCCATAAAAATGAAATAGTAACATGTGCGACTAAGATTTTTGATATTTTATAGAGACACATGTACATTTTCAGCGCACCGGTTGTCACTTCCTGGTTCGGCTCTGGAACCGAAATACACACTCAGCTACCTTTTTGTAGTGAAAAAGGCGCGAAAAAAGTTTTTAGCCATAAAACTGAAATGGTAATTTGTGCCTTTTAGGCTTTTAAATATTTTATAGTGAACACATGTACCATTCCAGCGCACCAGTTGGCACTTCCTGGTTCGGCCCTAGGGACGAAATACAAACCCAGCAAACTTTTTGTAGTAAAAAATGCGCGAAAAAAGTTTTTGGCTGTAAAACTGAAATAATAACATGTGCGTCTAAGAATTTTTATATTTTATAGTGGACACATGTACCATTCCAGCGCACCAGTTGTCACTTCCTGGTTCGGCCCTTGGAACGAAATACAAACGCAACAACCTTTTTGTAGTGAAAAAGGCCCGAAAAAGTTTTTGGCCATAAAACTGAAATGGTAATATGTGCGATTTAGGCTTTTTAAGATTTTATAGTGAATACATTTACCATTCCAGCGCACCCGTTGCCACTTCCTGGTTCGGCCCTAGGGACGAAATACAAACCCAGCAAACTTTTTATAGGTAAAAAGGCGCGAAAAAAGTTTTTGGCATAAAACTGAAATGGTAATATGTGCGTTTTAGGCTTTTTAATATTTTATAGTGGACACACGTACTTTTAGGCTTTCTAATATTTTATAGTGGACACATGTACCATTCCAGCGCACTAGTTGCCATTTCCTGGTTCGGACCTGGGAGCGAAATATAAACCCAGCAAACTTTTTGTAGTGAAAAATGCGCGAAAAAAGTTTTTGGCAATTAAACTGAAATAGTAATATGTGCGGCTAAGAATTTTTGATATTTTATGGTGGACACATGTACCATTTCAGCACACCAGTTGCCATTTCTTGGCTCGGCTCTGGGAACGAAATACAAACCTAGCAAACTTTTTGTAGTAAAAAATGCGCGAAAAAAGTTTTTGGCCATAAAACTGAAATGGTAATATGTGCGTTTTAGGCTTTTTAAGATTTTATAGTGAATACATTTACCATTCCAGCGCACCAGTTGCCACTTCCTGGTGCGGCCCTAGGGACGAAATACAAACCCAGCAAACTTTTTATAGGTAAAAAGGCGCGAAAAAAGTTTTTGGCATAAAACTGAAATGGTAATATGTGCGTTTTAGGCTTTTAAATATTTTATAGTGAACACATGTACCATTCCAGCGCACCAGTTGGCACTTCCTGGTTCGGCCCTAGGGACGAAATACAAACCCAGCAAACTTTTTGTAGCAAAAAATGCGCGAAAAAAGTTGTTGGCTGTAAAACTGAAATAATAATATGTGCGTCTTGGAATTTTTGATATTTTATAGTGGACACATGTACCATTTCAGCGCACCAGTTGTCATTTCTTGGCTCGGCTATGGGAACGAAATACAAACCTAGCAAACTTTTTGTAGTAAAAAATGCGCGAAAAAAGTTTTTGGCCATAAAACTGAAATGATAATATGCGCGTCTTAGAATTTTTGATATTTAATAGTAGACATATGTACCATTCCAACGCACAAGTTGCCATTTTCTATTTCGGCCCTGGGAACTAAATACAAACCCAGCAACCTTTTTGTAGTGAACAAGGCGCGAAAAAAATTTTTGGCCATAAAAGTGAAATGGTAATATGTGCGTCTAAGAATTTTTAATATATTGTAGTGGACACATGTATTATTCTAGCGCACCAGTTGCCACTTCCTGGTTCGGCCCTGGGAACGAAATACAAACCCAGCAAGCTTTTTGTAGTGAAAAATGCGCGAAAAAAGTTTTTGGCCATAAAAATGAAATAGTAACATGTGCGACTAAGATTTTTGATATTTTATAGTGGACACATGTACATTTTCAGCGCACAGGTTGTCACTTCCTGGTTCGGCCCTGGAACCGAAATACACACTCAGCTACCTTTTTGTAGTGAAAAAGGCGCGAAAAACGTTTTTAGCCATAAAACTGAAATGGTAATTTGTGCCTTTTAGGCTTTTAAATATTTTATAGTGAACACATGTACCATTCCAGCGCACCAGTTGGCACTTCCTGGTTCGGCCCTAGGGACGAAATCCAAACCCAGCAAACTTTTTGTAGTAAAAAATGCGCGAAAAAAGTTTTTGGCCATAAAACTGAAATGATAATATGCGCGTCTTAGAATTTTTGATATTTAATAGTAGACATATGTACCATTCCAGCGCACTAGTTGCCATTTCCTGGTTCGGCCCTGGGAACGAAATACAAACCCAGCAAGCTTTTTGTAGTGAAAAATGCGCGAAAAAAGTTTTTGGTCATAAAAATGAAATAGTAACATGTGCGACTAAGATTTTTGATATTTTATAGTGGACACATGTACATTTTCAGCGCACCGGTTGTCACTTCCTGGTTCGGCCCTGGAACCGAAATACACACTCAGCTACCTTTTTGTAGTGAAAAAGGCGCGAAAAAAGTTTTTAGCCATAAAACTGAAATGGTAATTTGTGCCTTTTAGGCTTTTTAATATTTTATAGTGGACACACGTACTTTTAGGCTTTTTAATATTTTATAGTGGACACATGTACCATTCCAGCGCACTAGTTGCCATTTCCTGGTTCGGCCCTGGGAGCGAAATACAAACCCAGCAAACTTTTTGTAGTGAAAAATGCGCGAAAAAAGTTTTTGGCAATTAAACTGAAATAGTAATATGTACGGCTAAGAATTTTTGATATTTTATAGTGGACACATGTACCATTTCAGCGCACCAGTTGTCATTTCTTGGCTCGGCTCTGAGAACGAAATACAAACCTAGCAAACTTTTTGAAGTAAAAAATGCGCGAAAAAAGTTTTTGGCCATAAAACTGAAATAGTAATATGTGCGGCTAAGAAATTTTGATATTTTATAGTGGACACATGTACCATTACAGCGCACCAGTTGTCATTTCTTGGCTCGGCTCTGGGAACGAAATACAATCCTAGCAAACTTTTTGTAGTAAAAAATGCATGAAAAAAGTTTTTGGCTGTAAAACTGAAATAATAATATGTGCGTCTAAGAATTTTTATATTTTATAGTTGACACATGTACCATTCCAGCGCACCAGTTGTCACTTCCTGGTTCGGCCCTTGGAACGAAATACAAACGCAACAACCTTTTTGTAGTGAAAAAGGCCCGAAAAAGTTTTTGGGCATAAAACTGAAATGGTAATATGTGCGATTTAGGCTTTTTAAGATTTTATAGTGAATACATTTACCATTCCAGCGCACCCGTTGCCACTTCCTGGTTCGGCCCTAGGGACGAAATACAAACCCAGCAAACTTTTTATAGGTAAAAAGGCGCGAAAAAAGTTTTTGGCATAAAACTGAAATGGTAATATGTGCGTTTTAGGCTTTTTAATAATTTATAGTGGACACACGTACTTTTAGGCTTTTTAATATTTTATAGTGGACACATGTACCATTCCAGCGCACTAGTAGCCATTTCCTGGTTCGGACCTGGGAGCGAAATATAAACCCAGCAAACTTTTTGTAGTGAAAAATGCGCGAAAAAAGTTTTTGGCAATTAAACTGAAATAGTAATATGTGCGGCTAAGAATTTTTGATATTTTATGGTGGACACATGTACCATTTCAGCACACCAGTTGCCATTTCTTGGCTCGGCTCTGGGAACGAAATACAAACCTAGCAAACTTTTTGTAGTAAAAAATGCGCGAAAAAAGTTTTTGGCCATAAAACTGAAATGGTAATATGTGCGTTTTAGGCTTTTTAAGATTTTATAGTGAATACATTTACCATTCCAGCGCACCAGTTGCCACTTCCTGGTGCGGCCCAAGGGACGAAATACAAACCCAGCAAACTTTTTATAGGTTAAAAGGCGCGAAAAAAGTTTTTGGCATAAAACTGAAATGGTAATATGTGCGTTTTAGGCTTTTTAATATTTTATAGTGGACACGTACCATTCCAGCGCAATAGTTGCCATTTCCTGGTTCGGCCCTGGGAACGAAATACAAACCCAGCAAACTTTTTGTAGTGAAAAAGGCGCGTAAAAAGTTTTTGGCTATAAAACTGAAATAGTAATATGTGCGTCTAAGAATTTTTGATATTTTATAGTGGACACATGTACCATTGCAGCGCACCAGTTGTCATTTCTGGGCTCGGCCCTGGGAACGAAATACAAAACTAGCAACCTTTTTGTAATGAAAAAGGCGCGAAAAAAGTTTTTGGCCATAAAACTGAAATAGTAATATGCGCGTCTTAGAATTTTTGATATTTCATGGTGGACACATGTACCATTCCAGCGCACTAGTTGCAATTCCTGGTTCGGCACTGGGAACGAAATACAAACCCAGCAAACTTTTTGTAGTGAAAAAGGCGCGAAAAAAGTTTTTGGCCATTAAACTGAAATGGTAATATGCGCGTCTTAGAATTTTTGATATTTTATAGTGGACACATGTAACATTTCAGCGCACCAGTTGTCATTTCTTGGATCGGCTCTTTATAGGTAAAAAGGCGCGAAAAAAGTTTTTGGCATAAAACTGAAATGGTAATATGTGCGTTTTAGGCTTTTAAATATTTTATAGTGAACACATGTACCATTCCAGCGCACCAGTTGGCACTTCCTGGTTCGGCCCTAGGGACGAAATACAAACCCAGCAAACTTTTTGTAGTAAAAAATGCGCGAAAAAAGTTGTTGGCTGTAAAACTGAAATAATAATATGTGCGTCTTGGAATTTTTGATATTTTATAGTGGACACATGTACCATTTCAGCGCACCAGTTGTCATTTCTTGGCTCGGCTATGGGAACGAAATACAAACCTAGCAAACTTTTTGTAGTAAAAAATGCGCGAAAAAAGTTTTTGGCCATAAAACTGAAATGATAATATGCGCGTCTTAGAATTTTTGATATTTAATAGTAGACATATGTACCATTCCAACGCACAAGTTGCCTTTTCTATTTCGGCCCTGGGAACTAAATACAAACCCAGCAACCTTTTTGTAGTGAAAAAGGCGCGAAAAAAGCTTTTGGCCATAAAAGTGAAATGGTAATATGTGCGTCTAAGAATTTTTAATATATTGTAGTGGACACATGTATTATTCTAGCGCACCAGTTGCCACTTCCTGGTTCGGCCCTGGGAACGAAATACAAACCCAGCAAGCTTTTTGTAGTGAAAAATGCGCGAAAAAAGTTTTTGGCCATAAAAATGAAATAGTAACATGTGCGACTAAGATTTTTGATATTTTATAGTGGACACATGTACATTTTCAGCGCACCGGTTGTCACTTCATGGTTCGGCCCTGGAACCGAAATACACACTCAGCTACCTTTTTGTAGTGAAAAAGGCGCGAAAAAAGTTTTTAGCCATAAAACTGAAATGGTAATTTGTGCCTTTTAGGCTTTTAAATATTTTATAGTGGACACACGTACTTTTAGGCTTTTTAATATTTTATAGTGGACACATGTACCATTCCAGCGCACTAGTTGCCATTTCCTGGTTCGGCCCTGGGAGCGAAATACAAACCCAGCAAACTTTTTGTAGTGAAAAATGCGCGAAAAAAGTTTTTGGCAATTAAACTGAAATAGTAATATGTACGGCTAAGAATTTTTGATATTTTATAGTGGACACATGTACCATTTCAGCGCACCAGTTGTCGTTTCTTGGCTCGGCTCTGAGAACGAAATACAAACCTAGCAAACTTTTTGTAGTAAAAAATGCGCGAAAAAAGTTTTTGGCCATAAAACTGAAATAGTAATATGTGCGGCTAAGAAATTTTGATATTTTATAGTGGACACATGTACCATTACAGCGCACCAGTTGTCATTTCTTGGCTCGGCTCTGGGAACGAAATACAATCCTAGCAAACTTTTTGTAGTAAAAAATGCATGAAAAAAGTTTTTGGCTGTAAAACTGAAATAATAATATGTGCGTCTAAGAATTTTTATATTTTATAGTTGACACATGTACCATTCCAGCGCACCAGTTGTCACTTCCTGGTTCGGCCCTGGGAACGAAATATAAACGCAACAACCTTTTTGTAGTGAAAAAGGTCCGAAAAAAGTTTTTAGCCATAAAACTGAAATGGTAATATGTGCGTTTTAGGCTTTTTAAGATTTTATAGTGAATACATTTACCATTCCAGCGCACCAGTTGCCACTTCCTGGTGCTGCCCTAGGGACGAAATACAAACCCAGCAAACTTTTTATAGGTTAAAAGGCGCGAAAAAAGTTTTTGGCCATAATACTGAAATAGTAATATGTGCGGCTAAGAAATTTTGATATTTTATAGTGGACACATGTACCATTTCAGCGCACCAGTTGTCATTTCTTGGCTCGGCTCTGGGAACGAAATACAAACCTAGCAAACTTTTTGTAGTAAAAAATGCGCGAAAAAAGTTTTTGGCCATAAAACTGAAATAATAATATGCGCGTCTTAGAATTTCTAATATTTTATAGTAGACACATGTACCATTTCAGCGCACCAGTTGTCATTTCTTGGCTCGGCTCTGGGAACGAAATACAAACCTAGCAAACTTTTTGTAGTAAAAAATGCGCGAAAAAAGTTTTTGGCCATAAAACTGAAATGATAATATGCGCGTCTTAGAATTTTTGATATTTAATAGTAGACATATGTACCATTCCAACGCACAAGTTGCCTTTTCTATTTCGGCCCTGGGAACTAAATACAAACCCAGCAACCTTTTTGTAGTGAAAAAGGCGCGAAAAAAGTTTTTGGCCATAAAAGTGAAATGGTTATATGTGCGTCTAAGAATTTTTAATATATTGTAGTGGACACATTTATTATTCTAGCGCACCAGTTGCCACTTCCTGGTTCGGCCCTGGGAACGAAATACAAACCCAGCAAGCTTTTTGTAGTGAAAAATGCGCGAAAAAAGTTTTTGGCCATAAAAATGAAATAGTAACATGTGCGACTAAGATTTTTGATATTTTATAGTGGACACATGTACATTTTCAGCGCACCCGTTGTCACTTCCTGGTTCGGCCCTGGAACCGAAATACACACTCAGATACCTTTTTGTAGTGAAAAAGGCGCGAAAAAAGTTTTTGCCCATAAAACTGAAATGGTAATTTGTGCCTTTTAGGCTTTTAAATATTTTATAGTGAACACATGTACCATTCCAGCGCACCAGTGTGCACTTCCTGGTTCGGCCCTAGGGACGAAATACAAACCCAGCAAACTTTTTGTAGTAAAAAATGCGCGAAAAAAGTTTTTGGCTGTAAAACTGAAATAATAACATGTGCGTCTAAGAATTTTTATATTTTATAGTGGACACATGTACCATTCCAGCGCACCAGTTGTCACTTCCTGGTTCGGCCTTGGGAACGAAATACAAAAGCAACAACCTTTTTGTAGTGAAAAAGGCCCGAAAAAAGTTTTTGGCCATAAAACTGAAATGGTAATATGTGCGACTTAGGCTTTTTAAGATTTTATAGTGAATACATTTACCATTCCAGCGCACCCGTTGCCACTTCCTGGTTCGGCCCTAGGGACGAAATACAAACCCAGCAAACTTTTTATAGGTAAAAAGGCGCGAAAAAAGTTTTTGGCATAAAACTGAAATGGTAATATGTGCGTTTTAGGCTTTTTAATATTTTATAGTGGACACATGTACCATTCCAGCGCACTAGTTGCCATTTCCTGGTTCGGCCCTGGGAGCGAAATACAAACCCAGCAAACTTTTTGTAGTGAAAAATGCGCGAAAAAAGTTTTTGGCAATTAAACTGAAATAGTAATATGTGCGGCTAAGAATTTTTGATATTTTATAGTGGACACATGTACCATTTCAGCGCACCAGTTGTCATTTCTTGGCTCGGCTCTGGGAACGAAATACAAACCTAGCAAACTTTTTGTAGTAAAAAATGCGCGAAAAAAGTTTTTGGCCATAAAACTGAAATAATAACATGTGCTTCTAAGAATTTTCATATTTTATAGTGGACACATGTACCATTCCAGCGCACCAGTTGTCACTTCCTGGTTCGGCCCTAGGGACGATATACAAACCCAGCAAGCTTTTTGTAGTGAAAAAGGCCCGAAAAAAGTTTTTGGCCATAAAACTGAAATGGTAATATGTGCGTTTTAGGCTTTTTAATATTTTATAGTGGACACATGTACCATTCCAGCGCACTAGTTGCCATTTCCTGGTTCGGCCCTGGGAACGAAATACAAACGCAACAACCTTTTTGTAGTGAAAAAGGCCCGAAAAAGGTTTTTGGCCATAAAACTGAAATGGTAATATGTGCGTTTTAGGCTTTTTAAGATTTTATAGTGAATACATTTGCCATTCCAGCGCACCAGTTGCCACTTCCTGGTTCGGCCCTGGGAACGAAATACAAACCCAGCAAGCTGTTTGTAGTGAAAAAGGCCCGAAAAAAGTTTTTGGCCATAAAACTGAAATGGTAATTTGTGCCTTTTAGGCTTTTTAATATTTTATAGTGAACACGTGTACCATTCCAGCGCACCAGTTGGCATTATCTCGTTCGGCCCTAGGGACGAAATACAAACCCAGCAAACTTTTTGTAGTAAAAAATGCGCGAAAAAAGTTTTTGGCTGTAAAACTGAAATAATAATATGTGCGTCTTGGAATTTTTGATATTTTATAGTGGACACATGTACCATTCCAGCGCACCAGTTGTCACTTCCTGGTTCGGCCCTAGGGACGATATACAAACCCAGCAAACTTTTTGTAGTAAAAAATGCGCGAAAAAAGTTTTTGGCCATAAAACTGAAATAATAACATGTGCTTCTAAGAATTTTCATATTTTATAGTGGACACATGTACCATTCCAGCGCACCAGTTGTCACTTTCTGGTTCGGCCCTAGGGACGATATACAAACCCAGCAAGCTTTTTGTAGTGAAAAAGGCCCGAAAAAAGTTTTTGGCCATAAAACTGAAATGGTAATATGTGCGTTTTAGGCTTTTTAATATTTTATAGTGGACACATGTACCATTCCAGCGCACTAGTTGCCATTTCCTGGTTCGGCCCTGGGAACGAAATACAAACGCAACAACCTTTTTGTAGTGAAAAAGGCCCGAAAAAGGTTTTTGGCCATAAAACTGAAATGGTAATATGTGCGTTTTAGGCTTTTTAAGATTTTATAGTGAATACATTTGCCATTCCAGCGCACCAGTTGCCACTTCCTGGTTCGGCCCTGGGAACGAAATACAAACCCAGCAAGCTTTTTGTAGTGAAAAAGGCCCGAAAAAAGTTTTTGGCCATAAAACTGAAATGGTAATTTGTGCGTTTTAGGCTTTTTAATATTTTATAGTGGACACATGTACCATTCCAGCGCACTAGTTGCCATTTCCTGGTTCGGCCCTGGGAACGAAATACAAACCCAGCAAACTTTTTGTAGTGAAAAATTCGCGAAAAAAGTTTTTGGCCATAAAAATGAAATAGTAACATGTGCGACTAAGATTTTTGATATTTTATAGTGGACACATGAACATTTTCAGCGCACCGGTTGTCACTTCCTTGTTCGGCCCTGGAACCGAAATACAAGCCCAGCAAACTTTTTATAGGTAAAAAGGCGCGAAAAAAGTTTTTGGCTGTAAAACTGAAATAATAACATGTGCGTCTAAGAATTATGATATTTTATAGTGGACACATGTACATTTTAAGCGCACCGGTTGTCACTTCCTTGTTCGGCCCTGGAACCGAAATACACACTCAGCAACCTTTTTGTTGTGAAAAAGGCGCGAAAAAAGTTTTTGGCTATAAAACTGAAATAGTAATATGTGCGTCTAAGAATTTTTGATATTTTATAATGGACACATGTACCATTTCAGCGCACCAGTTGTCATTTCTGGGCTCGGCCCTGGGAGCGAAATACAAACCTAGCAATCTTTTTGTAATGAAAAAGGCGCGAAAAAAGTTTTTGGCCATAAAACTGAAATAGTAATATGCGCGTCTTAGAATTTTTGATATTTCATGGTGGACACATGTACCATTCCAGCGCACTAGTTGCAATTCCTGGTTCGGCACTGGGAACGAAATACAAACCCAGCAAACTTTTTGTAGTGAAAAATTCGCGAAAAAAGTTTTTGGCCATAAAAATGAAATAGTAACATGTGCGACTAAGATTTTTGATATTTTATAGTGGACACATGAACATTTTCAGCGCACCGGTTGTCACTTCCTTGTTCGGCCCTGGAACCGAAATACACACTCAGCAACCTTTTTGTAGTGAAAAAGGCGCGAAAAAAGTTTTTGGCTATAAAACTGAAATAGTAATATGTGCGTCTAAGAATTTTTGATATTTTATAATGGACACATGTACCATTTCAGCGCACCAGTTGTCATTTCTGGGCTCGGCCCTGGGAGCGAAATACAAACCTAGCAATCTTTTTGTAATGAAAAAGGCGCGAAAAAAGTTTTTTGCCATAAAACTGAAATAGTAATATGCGCGTCTTAGAATTTTTGATATTTCATGGTGGACACATGTACCATTCCAGCGCACTAGTTGCAATTCCTGGTTCGGCACTGGGAACGAAATACAAACCCAGCAAACTTTTTGTAGTGAAAAAGGCGCGAAAAAAGTTTTTGGCTATAAAACTGAAATGGTAATATGCGCGTCTTAGAATTTTTGATATTTTATAGTGGACACATGTACCATTTCAGCGCACCAGTTGTCATTTCTTGGATCGGCTCTTTATAGGTAAAAAGGCGCGAAAAAAGTTTTTGGCATAAAACTGAAATGGTAATATGTTCGTTTTAGGCTTTTAAATATTTTATAGTGAACACATGTACCATTCCAGCGCACCAGTTGGCACTTCCTGGTTCGGCCCTAGGGACGAAATACAAACCCAGCAAACTTTTTGTAGTAAAAAATGCGCGAAAAAAGTTGTTGGCTGTAAAACTGAAATAATAATATGTGCGTCTTGGAATTTTTGATATTTTATAGTGGACACATGTACCATTTCAGCGCACCTGTTGTCATTTCTTGGCTCGGCTCTGGGAACGAAATACAAACCTAGCAAACTTTTTGTAGTAAAAAATGCGCGAAAAAAGTTTTTTGCCATAAAACTGAAATGATAATATGCGCGTCTTAGAATTTTTGATATTTAATAGTAGACACATGTACCATTCCAACGCACAAGTTGCCTTTTCTATTTCGGCCCTGGGAACTAAATACAAACCCAGCAACCTTTTTGTAGTGAAAAAGGCGCGAAAAAAGTTTTTGGCCATAAAAGTGAAATGGTAATATGTGCGTCTAAGAATTTTTAATATATTGTAGTGGACACATGTATTATTCTAGCGCACCAGTTGCCACTTCCTGGTTCGGCCCTGGGAACGAAATACAAACCAGCAAGCTTTTTGTAGTGAAAAATGCGCGAAAAAAGTTTTTGGCCATAAAAATGAAATAGTAACATGTGCGACTAAGATTTTTGATATTTTATAGTGGAAACATGTTCATTTTCAGCGAACCGGTTGTCACTTCCTTGTTCGGCCCTGGAACCGAAATACACACTCAGCAACCTTTTTGTAGTTAAAAAGGCGCGAAAAAAGTTTTTAGCCATAAAACTGAAATGGTAATTTGTGCCTTTTAGGCTTTTAAATATTTTATAGTGAACACATGTACCATTCCAGCGCACCAGTTGGCACTTCCTGGTTCGGCCCTAGGGACTAAATACAAACCCAGCAAACTTTTTGTAGTAAAAAATGCGCGAAAAAGTTTTTGGCTGTAAAACTGAAATAATAACATGTGCGTCTAAGATTTTTGATATTTTATAGTGGAAACATGTTCATTTTCAGCGCACCGGTTGTCACTTCCTTGTTCGGCCCTGGAACCGAAATACACACTCAGCAACCTTTTTGTAGTTAAAAAGGCGCGAAAAAAGTTTTTAGCCATAAAACTGAAATGGTAATTTGTGCCTTTTAGGCTTTTAAATATTTTATAGTGAACACATGTACCATTCCAGCGCACCGGTTGTCACTTCCTTGTTCGGCCCTGGAACCGAAATACACACTCAGCAACCTTTTTGTAGTTAAAAAGGCGCGAAAAAAGTTTTTAGCCATAAAACTGAAATGGTAATTTGTGCCTTTTAGGCTTTTAAATATTTTATAGTGAACACATGTACCATTCCAGCGCACCAGTTGGCACTTCCTGGTTCGGCCCTGGGAACGAAATACAAACCCAGCAAGCTTTTTGTAGTGAAAAATGCGCGAAAAAAGTTTTTGGCCATAAAAATTAAATAGTAACATGTGCGACTAAGATTTTTGATATTTTATACTGGAAACATGTTCATTTTCAGCGCACCGGTTGTCACTTCCTTGTTCGGCCCTGGAACAGAAATACACACTCAGCAACCTTTTTGTAGGGAAAAAGGCCCGAAAAAAGTTTTTGGCCATAAAACTGAAATGGTAATATGTGCGATTTAGGCTTTTTAAGATTTTATAGTGAATACATTTACCATTCCAGCGCACCCGTTGCCACTTCCTGGTTCGGCCCTAGGGACGAAATACAAACCCAGCAAACTTTTTATAGGTAAAAAGGCGCGAAAAAAGTTTTTGGCATAAAACTGAAATGGTAATATGTGTGTTTTAGGCTTTTTAATATTTTATAGTGGACACACGTACTTTTAGGCTTTTTAATATTTTATAGTGGACACATGTACCATTCCAGCACACTAGTTGCCATTTCCTGGTTCGGCCCTGGGAGCGAAATGCAAACCCAGCAAACTTTTTGTAGTGAAAAATGCGCGAAAAAAGTTTTTGGCAATTAAACTGAAATAGTAATATGTGCGGCTAAGAATTTTTGATATTTTATAGTGGACACATGTACCATTTCAGCGCACCAGTTGTCATTTCTTGGCTCGGCTCTGGGAACGAAATACAAACCTAGCAAACTTTTTGTAGTAAAAAATGCGCGAAAAAAGTTTTTGGCCATAAAACTGAAATGGTAATATGCGCGTCTTAGAATTTTTGATATTTTATAGTGGACACATGTACCATTTCAGCGCACCAGTTGTCATTTCCTGGCTCGGCTCTGGGAACGAAATACAAACCTAGCAAACTTTTTGTAGTAAAAAATGCGCGAAAAAAAGTTTTTGGCTGTAAAACTGAAATAATAACATGTGCTTCTAAGAATTTTTATATTTTATAGTGGACACATGTACCATTCCAGCGCACCAGTTGTCACTTCCTGGTTCGGCCCTGGGAACGAAATACAAACGCAACAACCTTTTTGTAGTGAAAAAGGCCCGAAAAAAGTTTTTGGCCATAAAACTGAAATGGTAATATGTGCGTTTTAGGCTTTTTAAGATTTTATAGTGATCACATGTACCATTCCAGCGCACCAGTTGGCACTTCCTGGTTCGGCCCTGGGAACGAAATACAAACCCAGCAAGCTTTTTGTAGTGAAAAATGCGCGAAAAAAGTTTTTGGCCATAAAACTAAAATGGTAATTTGTGCCTTTTAGGCTTTTAAATATTTTATAGTGAACACATGTACCATTCCAGCACACTAGTTGCCATTTCCTGGTTCGGCCCTGGGAGCGAAATGCCAACCCAGCAAACTTTTTGTAGTGAAAAATGCGCGAAAAAAGTTTTTGGCAATTAAACTGAAATAGTAACATGTGCGACTAAGATTTTTGATATTTTATAGTGGAAACATGTTCATTTTCAGCGCACCGATTGTCACTTCCTGGTTCGGCCCTGGAACCGAAATACACACTCAGAT
This sequence comes from Epicampocera succincta, assembly GCA_932526305.1. NCBI lineage: Eukaryota > Metazoa > Arthropoda > Insecta > Diptera > Tachinidae > Epicampocera > Epicampocera succincta. Next base: position 43,090,592 of record OW052036.1, read on the forward strand.
ACCTTTTTGTAGTGAAAAAGGCGCGAAAAAAGTTTTTAGCCATAAAACTGAAATGGTAATTTGTGCTTTTTAGGCTTTTAAATATTTTATAGTGAACACATGTACCATTCCAGCACACTAGTTGCCATTTCCTGGTTCGGCCCTGGGAGCGAAATGCAAACCCAGCAAACTTTTTGTAGTGAAAAATGCGCGAAAAAAGTTTTTGGCAATTAAACTGAAATAGTAATATGTGCGGCTAAGAATTTTTGATATTTTATAGTGGACACATTTACCATTTCAGCGCACCAGTTGCCACTTCCTGGTTCGGCCCTGGGAACGAAATACAAACCCAACAAGCTTTTTGTAGTGAAAAATGCGCGAAAAAAGTTTTTGGCCATAAAAATGAAATAGTAACATGTGCGACTAAGATTTTTGATATTTTATAGTGGAAACATGTTCATTTTCAGCGCACCGGTTGTCACTTCCTTGTTCGGCCCTGGAACCGAAATACACACTCAGCAACCTTTTTGTAGTTAAAAAGGCGCGAAAAAAGTTTTTAGCCATAAAACTGAAATGGTAATTTGTGCCTTTTAGGCTTTTAAATATTTTATAGTGAACACATGTACCATTCCAGCGCACCAGTTGGCACTTCCTGGTTCGGCCCTAGGGACTAAATACAAACCCAGCAAACTTTTTGTAGTAAAAAATGCGCGAAAAAGTTTTTGGCTGTAAAACTGAAATAATAACATGTGCGTCTAAGATTTTTGATATTTTATAGTGGAAACATGTTCATTTTCAGCGCACCGGTTGTCACTTCCTTGTTCGGCCCTGGAACCGAAATACACACTCAGCAACCTTTTTGTAGTTAAAAAGGCGCGAAAAAAGTTTTTAGCCATAAAACTGAAATGGTAATTTGTGCCTTTTAGGCTTTTAAATATTTTATAGTGAACACATGTACCATTCCAGCGCACCAGTTGGCACTTCCTGGTTCGGCCCTGGGAACGAAATACAAACCCAGCAAGCTTTTTGTAGTGAAAAATGAACGAAAAAAGTTTTTGGCCATAAAAATGAAATAGTAACATGTGCGACTAAGATTTTTGATATTTTATAGTGGAAACATGTTCATTTTCAGCGCACCGGTTGTCACTTCCTTGTTCGGCCCTGGAACCGAAATACACACTCAGCAACCTTTTTGTAGGGAAAAAGGCCCGAAAAAAGTTTTTGGCCATAAAACTGAAATGGTAATATGTGCGATTTAGGCTTTTTAAGATTTTATAGTGAATACATTTACCATTCCAGCGCACCCGTTGCCACTTCCTGGTTCGGCCCAAGGGACGAAATACAAACCCAGCAAACTTTTTATAGGTAAAAAGGCGCGAAAAAAGTTTTTGGCATAAAACTGAAATGGTAATATGTGTGTTTTAGGTTTTTTAATATTTTATAGTGGACACACGTACTTTTAGGCTTTTTAATATTTTATAGTGGACACATGTACCATTCCAGCACACTAGTTGCCATTTCCTGGTTCGGCCCTGGGAGCGAAATGCAAACCCAGCAAACTTTTTGTAGTGAAAAATGCGCGAAAAAAGTTTTTGGCAATTAAACTGAAATAGTAATATGTGCGGCTAAGAATTTTTGATATTTTATAGTGGACACATGTACCATTTCAGCGCACCAGTTGTCATTTCTTGGCTCGGCTCTGGGAACGAAATACAAACCTAGCAAACTTTTTGTAGTAAAAAATGCGCGAAAAAAGTTTTTGGCCATAAAACTGAAATGGTAATATGCGCGTCTTAGAATTTTTGATATTTTATAGTGGACACATGTACCATTTCAGCGCACCAGTTGTCATTTCTTGGCTCGGCTCTGGGAACGAAATACAAACCTAGCACACTTTTTGTAGTAAAAAATGCGCGAAAAAAGTTTTTGGCTGTAAAACTGAAATAATAACATGTGCTTCTAAGAATTTTTATATTTTATAGTGGACACATGTACCATTCCAGCGCACCAGTTGTCACTTCCTGGTTCGGCCCTGGGAACGAAATACAAACGCAACAACCTTTTTGTAGTGAAAAAGGCCCGAAAAAAGTTTTTGGCCATAAAACTGAAATGGTAATATGTGCGTTTTAGGCTTTTTAAGATTTTATAGTGAATACATTTGCCATTCCAGCGCACCAGTTGCCACTTCCTGGTTCGGCCCTGGGAACGAAATACAAACCCAGCAAGTTTTTTGTAGTAAAAAAGGCCCGAAAAAAGTTTTTGGCCATAAAACTGAAATGGTAATATGTGCGGCGAAGAATTTTTGATATTTTATAGTGGACACATGTACCATTTCAGCGCACCAGTTGGCACTTCCTGGTTCGGCCCTAGGGACTAAATACAAACCCAGCAAACTTTTTGTAGTAAAAAATGCGCGAAAAAGTTTTTGGCTGTAAAACTGAAATAATAACATGTGCGTCTAAGATTTTTGATATTTTATAGTGGAAACATGTTCATTTTCAGCGCACCGGTTGTCACTTCCTTGTTCGGCCCTGGAACCGAAATACACACTCAGCAACTTTTTGTAGTTAAAAAGGCGCGAAAAAAGTTTTTAGCCATAAAACTGAAATGGTAATTTGTGCCTTTTAGGCTTTTAAATATTTTATAGTGAACACATGTACCATTCCAGCGCACCAGTTGGCACTTCCTGGTTCGGCCCTGGGAACGAAATACAAACCCAGCAAGCTTTTTGTAGTGAAAAATGCGCGAAAAAAGTTTTTGGCCATAAAAATGAAATAGTAACATGTGCGACTAAGATTTTTGATATTTTATAGTGGAAACATGTTCATTTTCAGCGCACCGGTTGTCACTTCCTTGTTCGGCCCTGGAACCGAAATACACACTCAGCAACCTTTTTGTAGGGAAAAAGGCCCGAAAAAAGTTTTTGGCCATAAAACTGAAATGGTAATATGTGCGATTTAGGCTTTTTAAGATTTTATAGTGAATACATTTACCATTCCAGCGCACCCGTTGCCACTTCCTGGTTCGGCCCTAGGGACGAAATACAAACCCAGCAAACTTTTTATAGGTAAAAAGGCGCGAAAAAAGTTTTTGGCATAAAACTGAAATGGTAATATGTGTGTTTTAGGCTTTTTAATATTTTATAGTGGACACACGTACTTTTAGGCTTTTTAATATTTTATAGTGGACACATGTACCATTCCAGCACACTAGTTGCCATTTCCTGGTTCGGCCCTGGGAGCGAAATGCAAACCCAGCAAACTTTTTGTAGTGAAAAATGCGCGAAAAAAGTTTTTGGCAATTAAACTGAAATAGTAATATGTGCGGCTAAGAATTTTTGATATTTTATAGTGGACACATGTACCATTTCAGCGCACCAGTTGTCATTTCTTGGCTCGGCTCTGGGAACGAAATACAAACCTAGCAAACTTTTTGTAGTAAAAAATGCGCGAAAAAAGTTTTTGGCCATAAAACTGAAATGGTAATATGCGCGTCTTAGAATTTTTGATATTTTATAGTGGACACATGTACCATTTCAGCGCACCAGTTGTCATTTCTTGGCTCGGCTCTGGGAACGAAATACAAACCTAGCAAACTTTTTGTAGTAAAAAATGCGCGAAAAAAGTTTTTGGCTGTAAAACTGAAATAATAACATGTGCTTCTAAGAATTTTTATATTTTATAGTGGACACATGTACCATTCCAGCGCACCAGTTGTCACTTCCTGGTTCGGCCCTGGGAACGAAATACAAACGCAACAACCTTTTTGTAGTGAAAAAGGCCCGAAAAAAGTTTTTGGCCATAAAACTGAAATGGTAATATGTGCGTTTTAGGCTTTTTAAGATTTTATAGTGAATACATTTGCCATTCCAGCGCACCAGTTGCCACTTCCTGGTTCGGCCCTGGGAACGAAATACAAACCCAGCAAGTTTTTTGTAGTAAAAAAGGCCCGAAAAAAGTTTTTGGCCATAAAACTGAAATGGTAATATGTGCGGCGAAGAATTTTTGATATTTTATAGTAGACACATGTGCCATTCCAACGCACCAGTTGGCATTTTCTGGTTCGGCCCTAGGGACGAAATACAAACCCAGCAAACTTTTTGTAGTAAAAAATGCGCGAAAAAAGTTGTTGGCTGTAAAACTGAAATAATAATATGTGCGTCTTGGAATTTTTGGTATTTTATAGTGGACACATGTACCATTTCAGCGCACCAGTTGTCATTTCTTGGCTCGGCTCTGGGAACGAAATACAAACCTAGCAAACTTTTTGTAGTAAAAAATGCGCGAAAAAAGTTTTTGGCCATAAAACTGAAATGATAATATGCGCGTCTTAGAATTTTTGATATTTTATAGTAGACACATGTGCCATTCCAACGCACAAGTTGCCTTTTCTATTTCGGCCCTGGGAACTAAATACAAACCCAGCAACCTTTTTGTAGTGAAAAAGGCGCGAAAAAAGTTTTTGGCCATAAAAGTTAAATGGTAATATGTGCGTCTAAGAATTTTTAATATATTGTAGTGGACACATGTATTATTCCAGCGCACCAGTTGCCACTTCCTGGTTCGGCTCTGGGAACGAAATACAAACCCAGCAAGCTTTTTGTAGTGAAAAATGCGCGAAAAAAGTTTTTGGCCATAAAAATGAAATAGTAACATGTGCGACTAAGATTTTTGATATTTTATAGTGGACACATGTACATTTTCAGCGCACCGGTTGTCACTTCCTGGTTCGGCCCTGGAACCGAAATACACACTCAGCAACCTTTTTGTAGTGAAAAAGGCGCGAAAAAAGTTTTTGGCTATAAAACTGAAATAGTAATATGTGCGTCTAAGAATTTTTGATATTTTATAGTGGACACATGTACCATTTCAGCGCACCAGTTGTCATTTCTGGGCTCGGCCCTGGGAACGAAATACAAACCTAGCAACCTTTTTGTAATAAAAAAGGAGCGAAAAAAGTTTTTGGCCATAAAACTGAAATGGTAATATGCGCGTCTTAGAATTTTTGATATTTCATGGTGGACACATTTACCATTCCAGCGCACTAGTTGCGATTCCTGGTTCGGCACTGGGAACGAAATACAAACCCAGCAAACTTTTTGTAGTGTAGTGTAGCTTTTAAATATTTTATAGTGAACACATGTACCATTCCAGCTCACCAGTTAGCATTTTCTGGTTCGGCCCTGGGAACGAAATACAAACCTAGCAACCTTTTTGTAATAAAAAAGGAGCGAAAAAAGTTTTTGGCCCTAAAACTGAAATGGTAATATGCGCGTCTTAGAATTTTTGATATTTCATGGTGGACACATGTACCATTCCAGCGCACTAGTTGCGATTCCTGGTTCGGCACTGGGAACGAAATACAAACCCAGCAAACTTTTTGTAGTGTAGTGTAGCTTTTAAATATTTTATAGTGAACACATGTACCATTCCAGCTCACCAGTTAGCATTTTCTGGTTCGGCCCTAGGGACGAAATACAAACCCAGCAAACTTTTTGTTGTAAAAAATGCGCGAAAAAAGTTTTTGGCTGTAAAACTGAAATAATAATTTGTGCGTCTTGGAATTTTTGATATTTTATATTTTATAGTGGACACATGTACCATTCCAGCGCACCAGTTGCCACTTCCTGGTTCGGCTCTGGGAATGAAATACAAACCCAGCAAGCTTTTTGTAGTGAAAAATGCGCGAAAAAAGTTTTTGGCCATAAAAATGAAATAGTAACATGTGCGACTAAGATTTTTGATATTTTATAGTGGACACATGTTCATTTTCAGCGCACCGGTTGTCACTTCCTTGTTCGGCCCTGGAACCGAAATACACACTCAGCAACCTTTTTGTAGTTAAAAAGGCGCGAAAAAAGTTTTTAGCCATAAAACTGAAATGGTAATTTGTGCCTTTTAGGCTTTTAAATATTTTATAGTGAACACATGTACCATTCCAGCGCACCAGTTGGCACTTCCTGGTTCGGCCCTAGGGACTAAATACAAACCCAGCAAACTTTTTGTAGTAAAAAATGCGCGAAAAATTTTTGGCTGTAAAACTGAAATAATAACATGTGCGTCTAAGATTTTTGATATTTTATAGTGGAAACATGTTCATTTTCAGCGCACCGGTTGTCACTTCCTTGTTCGGCCCTGGAACCGAAATACACACTCAGCAACCTTTTTGTAGTTAAAAAGGCGCGAAAAAAGTTTTTGGCCATAAAAGTTAAATGGTAATATGTGCGTCTAAGAATTTTTAATATATTGTAGTGGACACATGTATTATTCCAGCGCACCAGTTGCCACTTCCTGGTTCGGCTCTGGGAACGAAATACAAACCCAGCAAGCTTTTTGTAGTGAAAAATGCGCGAAAAAAGTTTTTGGCCATAAAAATGAAATAGTAACATGTGCGACTAAGATTTTTGATATTTTATAGTGGACACATGTACATTTTCAGCGCACCGGTTGTCACTTCCTGGTTCGGCCCTGGAACCGAAATACACACTCAGCAACCTTTTGTAGTGAAAAAGGCGCGAAAAAAGTTTTTGGCTATAAAACTGAAATAGTAATATGTGCGTCTAAGAATTTTTGATATTTTATAGTGGACACATGTACCATTTCAGCGCACTAGTTGTCATTTCTGGGATCGGCCCTGGGAACGAAATACAAACCTAGCAACCTTTTTATAGGTAAAAAGGCGCGAAAAAAGTTTTTGGCATAAAACTGAAATGGTAATATGTGCGTTTTAGTCTTTTTAGTATTTTATAGTGGACACATGTACCATTCCAGCGCAATAGTTGCCATTTCCTGGTGCGGCTCTGGGAACGAAATACAAACCCAGCAAGCTTTTTGTAGTAAAAAATGCGCGAAAAAAGTTTTTGGCTGTAAAACTGAAATAATAACATGTGCGTCTAAGAATTTTTATATTTTTTAGTGGACACATGTACCATTCCAGTGCACCAGTTTTCACTTCCTGGTTCGGCCCTGGGAACGAAATACAAACCAAGCAAACTTTTTATAGGTAAAAAGGCGCGAAAAAAGTTTTTGGCCTAAAACTGAAATGATAATATGTGCGTTTTAGGCTTTTTAATATTTTATAGTGGACACATGTACCATTCCAGCGCACCAGTTGGCATTTTCTGGTTCGGCCCTAGGGACGAAATACAAACCCAGCAAACTTTTTGTAGTAAAAAATGCGCGAAAAAAGTTGTTGGCTGTAAAACTGAAATAATAATATGTGCGTCTTGGAATTTTTGGTATTTTATAGTGGACACATGTACCATTTCAGCGCACTAGTTGTCATTTCTTGGCTCGGCTCTGGGAACGAAATACAAACCTAGCAAACTTTTTGTAGTAAAAAATGCGCGAAAAAAGTTTTTGGCCATAAAACTGAAATGATAATATGCGCGTCTTAGAATTTTTGATATTTTATAGTAGACACATGTGCCATTCCAACGCACAAGTTGCCTTTTCTATTTCGGCCCTGGGAACTAAATACAAACCCAGCAACCTTTTTGTAGTGAAAAAGGCGCGAAAAAAGTTTTTGGCCATAAAAGTTAAATGGTAATATGTGCGTCTAAGAATTTTTAATATATTGTAGTGGACACATGTATTATTCCAGCGCACCAGTTGCCACTTCCTGGTTCGGCTCTGGGAACGAAATACAAACCCAGCAAGCTTTTTGTAGTGAAAAATGCGCGAAAAAAGTTTTTGGCCATAAAAATGAAATAGTAACATGTGCGACTAAGATTTTTGATATTTTATAGTGGACACATGTACATTTTCAGCGCACCGGTTGTCACTTCATGGTTCGGCCCTGGAACCGAAATACACACTCAGCAACCTTTTTGTAGTGAAAAAGGCGCGAAAAAAGTTTTTGGCTATAAAACTGAAATAGTAATATGTGCGTCTAAGAATTTTTGATATTTTATAGTGGACACATGTACCATTTCAGCGCACCAGTTGTCATTTCTGGGCTCGGCCCTGGGAACGAAATACAAACCTAGCAACCTTTTTGTAATAAAAAAGGAGCGAAAAAAGTTTTTGGCCATAAAACTGAAATGGTAATATGCGCGTCTTAGAATTTTTGATATTTCATGGTGGACACATGTACCATTCCAGCGCACTAGTTGCGATTCCTGGTTCGGCACTGGGAACGAAATGCAAACCCAGCAAACTTTTTGTAGTGTAGTGTAGCTTTTAAATATTTTATAGTGAACACATGTACCATTCCAGCTCACCAGTTAGCATTTTCTGGTTCGGCCCTGGGAACGAAATACAAACCTAGCAACCTTTTTGTAATAAAAAAGGAGCGAAAAAAGTTTTTGGCCATAAAACTGAAATGGTAATATGCGCGTCTTAGAATTTTTGATATTTCATGGTGGACACATGTACCATTCCAGCGCACTAGTTGCGATTCCTGGTTCGGCACTGGGAACGAAATACAAACCCAGCAAACTTTTTGTAGTGTAGTGTAGCTTTTAAATATTTTATAGTGAACACATGTACCATTCCAGCTCACCAGTTAGCATTTTCTGGTTCGGCCCTAGGGACGAAATACAAACCCAGCAAACTTTTTGTTGTAAAAAATGCGCGAAAAAAGTTTTTGGCTGTAAAACTGAAATAATAATTTGTGCGTCTTGGAATTTTTGATATTTTATATTTTATAGTGGACACATGTACCATTCCAGCGCACCAGTTGGCACTTCCTGAGTCGGCCCTAGGGACGATATACAAACCCAGCAAACTTTTTGTCGTGAAAAATTCGCGAAAAAAGTTTTTGGCCATAAAAATGAAATAGTAACATGTGCGACTAAGATTTTTGATATTTTATAGTGGACACATGTACATTTTCAGCGCACCGGTTGTCACTTCCTTGTTCGGCCCTGGATCCGAAATACAAACCCAGCAAACTTTTTATAGGTAAAAAGGCGCGAAAAAAGTTTTTGGCTGTAAAACTGAAATAATAATATGTGCGTCTTGGAATTTTTATATTTTATAGTGGACACATGTACCATTTCAGCGCACCAGTTGTCATTTCTTGGCTCGGCTCTGGGAACGAAATACAAACCTAGCAAACTTTTTGTAGTAAAAAATGCGCGAAAAAAGTTTTTGGCCATAAAACTGAAATGATAATATGCGCGTCTTAGAATTTTTGATATTTTATAGTAGACACATGTGCCATTCCAACGCACAAGTTGCCTTTTCTATTTCGGCCCTGGGAACTAAATACAAACCCAGCAACCTTTTTGTAGTGAAAAAGGCGCGAAAAAAGTTTTTGGCCATAAAAGTTAAATGGTAATATGTGCGTCTAAGAATTTTTAATATATTGTAGTGGACACATGTATTATTCCAGCGCACCAGTTGCCACTTCCTGGTTCGGCTCTGGGAACGAAATACAAACCCAGCAAGCTTTTTGTAGTGAAAAATGCGCGAAAAAAGTTTTTGGCCATAAAAATGAAATAGTAACATGTGCGACTAAGATTTTTGATATTTTATAGTGGACACATGTACATTTTCAGCGCACCGGTTGTCACTTCCTGGTTCGGCCCTGGAACCGAAATACACACTCAGCAACCTTTTGTAGTGAAAAAGGCGCGAAAAAAGTTTTTGGCTATAAAACTGAAATAGTAATATGTGCGTCTAAGAATTTTTGATATTTTATAGTGGACACATGTACTATTTCAGCGCACTAGTTGTCATTTCTGGGATCGGCCCTGGGAACGAAATACAAACCTAGCAACCTTTTTATAGGTAAAAAGGCGCGAAAAAAGTTTTTGGCATAAAACTGAAATGGTAATATGTGCGTTTTAGTCTTTTTAGTATTTTATAGTGGACACATGTACCATTCCAGCGCAATAGTTGCCATTTCCTGGTGCGGCTCTGGGAACGAAATACAAACCCAGCAAGCTTTTTGTAGTAAAAAATGCGCGAAAAAAGTTTTTGGCTGTAAAACTGAAATAATAACATGTGCTTCTAAGAATTTTTATATTTTATAGTGGACACATGTACCATTCCAGCGCACCAGTTGTCACTTCCTGGTTCGGCCCTGGGAACGAAATACAAACGCAACAACCTTTTTGAAGTGAAAAAGGTCCGAAAAAAGTTTTTGGCATAAAACTGAAATGGTAATATGTGCGTTTTAGTCTTTTTAGTATTTTATAGTGGACACATGTACCATTCCAGCGCAATAGTTGCCATTTCCTGGTGCGGCTCTGGGAACGAAATACAAACCCAGCAAGCTTTTTGTAGTAAAAAATGCTCGAAAAAAGTTTTTGGCTGTAAAACTGAAACAATAACATGTGCTTCTAAGAATTTTTATATTTTATAGTGGACACATGTACCATTCCAGCGCACCAGTTGCCACTTCCTGGTTCGGCCCTGGGAACGAAATACAAACCCAGCAAGTTTTTTGTAGTAAAAAAGGCCCGAAAAAAGTTTTTGGCCATAAAACTGAAATGGTAATATGTGCGGCGAAGAATTTTTGATATTTTATAGTGGACACATGTACCATTTCAGCGCACCAGTTGTCATTTCTTGGCTAGGCTCTGGAAACGAAATACAAACCTAGCAAACTTTTTGTAGTAAAAAATGCGCGAAAAAAGTTTTTGGCTGTAAAACTGAAATAATAACATGTGCGTCTAAGAATTTTTATATTTTTTAGTGGACACATGTACCATTCCAGTGCACCAGTTTTCACTTCCTGGTTCGGCCCTGGGAACGAAATACAAACCAAGCAAACTTTTTATAGGTAAAAAGGCACGAAAAAAGTTTTTGGCCTAAAACTGAAATGATAATATGTGCGTTTTAGGCTTTTTAATATTTTATAGTGGACACATGTACCATTCCAGCGCACCAGTTGGCATTTTCTGGTTCGGCCCTAGGGACGAAATACAAACCCAGCAAACTTTTTGTAGTAAAAAATGCGCGAAAAAAGTTGTTGGCTGTAAAACTGAAATAATAATATGTGCGTCTTGGAATTTTTGGTATTTTATAGTGGACACATGTACCATTTCAGCGCACCAGTTGTCATTTCTTGGCTCGGCTCTGGGAACGAAATACAAACCTAGCAAACTTTTTGTAGTAAAAAATGCGCGAAAAAAGTTTTTGGCCATAAAACTGAAATGATAATATGCGCGTCTTAGAATTTTTGATATTTTATAGTAGACACATGTGCCATTCCAACGCACAAGTTGCCTTTTCTATTTCGGCCCTGGGAACTAAATACAAACCCAGCAACCTTTTTGTAGTGAAAAAGGCGCGAAAAAAGTTTTTGGCCATAAAAGTTAAATGGTAATATGTGCGTCTAAGAATTTTTAATATATTGTAGTGGACACATGTACATTTTCAGCGCACCGGTTGTCACTTCCTGGTTCGGCCCTGGAACCGAAATACACACTCAGCAACCTTTTTGTAGTGAAAAAGGCGCGAAAAAAGTTTTTGGCCATAAAAGTTAAATGGTAATATGTGCGTCTAAGAATTTTTAATATATTGTAGTGGACACATGTATTATTCCAGCGCACCAGTTGCCACTTCCTGGTTCGGCTCTGGGAACGAAATACAAACCCAGCAAGCTTTTTGTACTGAAAAATGCGCGAAAAAAGTTTTTGGCCATAAAATTGAAATAGTAACATGTGCGACTAAGATTTTTGATATTTTATAGTGGACACATGTACATTTTCAGCGCACCGGTTGTCACTTCCTGGTTCGGCCCTGGAACCGAAATACACACTCAGCAACCTTTTTGTAGTGAAAAAGGCGCGAAAAAAGTTTTTGGCTATAAAACTGAAATAGTAATATGTGCGTCTAAGAATTTTTGATATTTTATAGTGGACACATGTACCATTTCAGCGCACCAGTTGTCATTTCTGGACTCGGCCCTGGGAACGAAATACAAACCTAGCAACCTTTTTATAGGTAAAAAGGCGCGAAAAAAGTTTTTGGCATAAAACTGAAATGGTAATATGTGCGTTTTAGTCTTTTTAGTATTTTATAGTGGACACATGTACCATTCCAGCGCAATAGTTGCCATTTCCTGGTGCGGCTCTGGGAACGAAATACAAACCCAGCAAGCTTTTTGTAGTAAAAAATGCGCGAAAAAAGTTTTTGGCTGTAAAACTGAAATAATAACATGTGCTTCTAAGAATTTTTGTATTTTATAGTGGACACATGTACCATTCCAGCGCACCAGTTGTCACTTCCTGGTTCGGCCCTGGGAACGAAATACAAACGCAACAACCTTTTTGTAGTGAAAAAGGCCCGAAAAAAGTTTTTGGCCATAAAACTGAAATGGTAATATGTGCGTTTTAGGCTTTTTAAGATTTTATAGTGAATACATTTGCCATTCCAGCGCACCAGTTGCCACTTCCTGGTTCGGCCCTGGGAACGAAATACAAACCCAGCAAGTTTTTTGTAGTAAAAAAGGCCCGAAAAAAGTTTTTGGCCATAAAACTGAAATGGTAATATGTGCGGCGAAGAATTTTTGATATTTTATAGTGGACACATGTACCATTTCAGCGCACCAGTTGTCATTTCTTGGCTAGGCTCTGGAAACGAAATACAAACCTAGCAAACTTTTTGTAGTAAAAAATGCGCGAAAAAAGTTTTTGGCTGTAAAACTGAAATAATAACATGTGCGTCTAAGAATTTTTATATTTTTTAGTGGACACATGTACCATTCCAGTGCACTAGTTGTAACTTCCTGGTTCGGCCCTGGGAACGAAATACAAACCAAGCAAACTTTTTATAGGTAAAAAGGCGCGAAAAAAGTTTTTGGCCTAAAACTGAAATGATAATATGTGCGTTTTAGGCTTTTTAATATTTTATAGTGGACACATGTACCATTCCAGCGCACCAGTTGGCATTTTCTGGTTCGGCCCTAGGGACGAAATACAAACCCAGCAAACTTTTTGTAGTGAAAAATGCGCGAAAAAAGTTGTTGGCTGTAAAACTGAAATAATAATATGTGCGTCTTGGAATTTTTGGTATTTTATAGTGGACACATGTACCATTTTAGCGCACCAGTTGTCATTTCTCGGCTCGGCCCTGGGAACGAAATACAAACCTAGCAAACTTTTTGTAATGAAAAAGGCGCGAAAAAAGTTTTTGGCCATAAAACTGAAATGGTAATATGCGCGTCTTAAATTTTTGATATTTTATGGTGGACACATGTACCATGCCAACGCACCAGTTGCCTTTTCTATTTCGGCCCTGGGAACGAAATACAAACCTAGCAAACTTTTTGTAATGAAAAAGGCGCGAAAAAAGTTTTTGACCATAAAACTGAAATGGTAATATGCGCGTCTTAGAATTTTTGATATTTTATGGTGGACACATGTACCATTCCAGCGCACCAGTTGCCACTTCCTGGCCCTGGGAACAAAATAAAAACGCAACAACCTTTTTGTAGTGAAAAAGGCCCGAAAAAAGTTTTTGGCCATAAAACTGAAATGGTAATATGTGCGTTTTAGGCTTTTAAATATTTTATAGTGAACACATTTACCATTCCAGCGCACCATTTGCCACTTCCTGGTTCAGGCCTAGGGACGAAAAACAAACTCAGCAAACTTTTTGTAGTAAAAAATGCGCGAAAAAAGTTTTTGGCTGTAAAACTGAAATAATAACATGTGCGTCTAAGAATTTTTGATATTTTATAGTGGACAAATGTAACATTCCAGCGCACCAGTTGCCACTTCCTGGTTCGGCCCTGGGAACGAAATACAAACGCAACAACTTTTTGCAGTGAAAAATGCGCGAAAAAAGTTTTTGGCTATAAAACTGAAATAGTAATATGTGCTTCTAAGAATTTTTGATATTTTATAGTGGACATATGTACCATTCCAGAGCACCAGTTGTCACTTCCTGGTTCGGCCCTGGGAACGAAATACAAACGCAACAACCTTTTTGTAGTAAAAAAGGCCCGAAAAAAGTTTTTGGCCATAAAACTGAAATGGTAATATGTGCGTTTTAGGCTTTTTAAGATTTTATAGTGAATACATTTGCCATTCCAGCGCACCAGTTGCCACTTCCTGGTTCGGCCCTGGGAACGAAATACAAACCCAGCAAGTTTTTTGTAGTAAAGAAGGCCCGAAAAAAGTTTTTGGCCATAAAACTGAAATGGTAATATGTGCGGCGAAGAATTTTTGATATTTTATAGTGGACACATGTACCATTTCAGCGCACCAGTTGTCATTTCTTGGCTAGGCTCTGGAATCGAAATACAAACCTAGCAAACTTTTTGTAGTAAGAAATGCGCGAAAAAAGTTTTTGGCTGTAAAACTGAAATAATAACATGTGCGTCTAAGAATTTTTATATTTTTTAGTGGACACATGTACCATTCCAGTGCACCAGTTGTCACTTCCTGGTTCGGCCCTGGGAACGAAATACAAACCAAGCAAACTTTTTATAGGTAAAAAGGCGCGAAAAAAGTTTTTGGCCTAAAACTGAAATGATAATATGTGCGTTTTAGGCTTTTTATTATTTTATAGTGGACACATGTACCATTCCAGCGCACCAGTTGGCATTTTCTGGTTCGGCCCTAGGGACGAAATACAAACCCAGCAAACTTTTTGTAGTAAAAAATGCGAGAAAAAAGTTGTTGGCTGTTAAACTGAAATAATAATATGTGCGTCTTGGAATTTTTGGTATTTTATAGTGGACACATGTACCATTTCAGCGCACCAGTTGTCATTTCTTGGCTCGGCTCTGGGAACGAAATACAAACCTAGCAAACTTTTTGTAGTAAAAAATGCGCGAAAAAAGTTTTTGGCCATAAAACTGAAATGATAATATGCGCGTCTTAGAATTTTTGATATTTTATAGTTGACACATGTGCCATTCCAACGCACAAGTTGCCTTTTCTATTTCGGCCCTGGGAACTAAATACAAACCCAGCAACCTTTTTGTAGTGAAAAAGGCGCGTAAAAAGTTTTTGGCCATAAAAGTTAAATGGTAATATGTGCGTCTAAGAATTTTTAATATATTGTAGTGGACACATGTATTATTCCAGCGCACCAGTTGCCACTTCCTGGTTCGGCTCTGGGAACGAAATACAAACCCAGCAAGCTTTTTGTAGTGAAAAATGCGCGAAAAAAGTTTTTGGCCATAAAAATGAAATAGTAACATGTGCGACTAAGATTTTTGATATTTTATAGTGGACACATGTACATTTTCAGCGCACCGGTTGTCACTTCCTGGTTCGGCCCTGGAACCGAAATACACACTCAGCAACCTTTTTGTAGTGAAAAAGGCGCGAAAAAATTTTTTGGTTATAAAACTGAAATAGTAATATGTGCGTCTAAGAATTTTTGATATTTTATAGTGGACACATGTACCATTTCAGCGCACCAGTTGTCATTTCTGGGCTCGGCCCTGGGAACGAAATACAAACCTAGCAACCTTTTTGTTGTAAAAAATGCGCGAAAAAAGTTTTTGGCTGTAAAACTGAAATAATAATTTGTGCGTCTTGGAATTTTTGATATTTTATATTTTATAGTGGACACACATGTACCATTCCAGCGCACCAGTTGGCACTTCCTGGTTCGGCCCTAGGGACGATATACAAACCCAGCAAACTTTTTGTAGTGAAAAATTCGCGAAAAAAGTTTTTGGCTGTAAAACTGAAATAATAATTTGTGCGTCTTGGAATTTTTGATATTTTATATTTTATAGTGGACACACATGTACCATTCCAGCGCACTAGTTGGCACTTCCTGGTTCGGCCCTAGGGACGATATACAAACCCAGCAAACTTTTTGTAGTGAAAAATTCGCGAAAAAAGTTTTTGGCTGTAAAACTGAAATAATAATTTGTGCGTCTTGGAATTTTTGATATTTTATATTTTATAGTGGACACACATGTACCATTCCAGCGCACCAGTTGGCACTTCCTGGTTCGGCCCTAGGGACGATAAACAAACCCAGCAAACTTTTTGTAGTGAAAAATTCGCGAAAAAAGTTTTTGGCCATAAAAATGAAATAGTAACATGTGCGACTAAGATTTTTGATATTTTATAGTGGACACATGTACATTTTCAGCGCACCGGTTGTCACTTCCTTGTTCGGCCCTGGATCCGAAATACAAACCCAGCAAACTTTTTATAGGTAAAAAGGCGCGAAAAAAGTTTTTGGCTGTAAAACTGAAATAATAATATGTGCGTCTTGGAATTTTTGATATTTTATAGTGGACACATGTACCATTTCAGCGCACCAGTTGTCATTTCTTGGCTCGGCTCTGGGAACGAAATACAAACCTAGCAAACTTTTTGTAGTAAAAAATGCGCGAAAAAAGTTTTTGGCCATAAAACTGAAATGATAATATGCGCGTCTTAGAATTTTTGATATTTTATAGTAGACACATGTGCCATTCCAACGCACAAGTTGCCTTTTCTATTTCGGCCCTGGGAACTAAATACAAACCCAGCAACCTTTTTGTAGTGAAAAAGGCGCGAAAAAAGTTCTCGGCCATAAAAGTTAAATGGTAATATGTGCGTCTAAGAATTTTTAATATATTATAGTGGACACATGTATTATTCCAGCGCACCAGTTGCCACTTCCTGGTTCGGCTCTGGGAACGAAATACAAACCCAGCAAGCTTTTTGTAGTGAAAAATGCGCGAAAAAAGTTTTTGGCCATAAAAATGAAATAGTAACATGTGCGACTAAGATTTTTGATATTTTATAGTGGACACATGTACATTTTCAGCGCACCGGTTGTCACTTCCTGGTTCGGCCCTGGAACCGAAATACACACTCAGCAACCTTTTTGTAGTGAAAAAGGCGCGAAAAAAGTTTTTGGCTATAAAACTGAAATAGTAATATGTGCGTCTAAGAATTTTTGATATTTTATAGTGGACACATGTACCATTTCAGCGCACCAGTTGTCATTTCTGGGCTCGGCCCTGGGAACGAAATACAAACCTAGCAACCTTTTTATAGGTAAAAAGGCGCGAAAAAAGTTTTTGGCATAAAACTGAAATGGTAATATGTGCGTTTTAGTCTTTTTAGTATTTTATACTGGACACATGTACCATTCCAGCGCAATAGTTGCCATTTCCTGGTGCGGCTCTGGGAACGAAATACAAACCCAGCAAGGTTTTTGTAGTAAAAAATTCGCGAAAAAAGTTTTTGGCCATTAAACTGAAATGGTAAAATGCGCGTCTTGGAGTTTTTGATATTTTATAGTGGACACATGTACCATTCCAGCGCACTAGTTGCCATTTCCTGGTTCGGCCCTGGGAACGAAATACAAACCCAGCAAACTTTTTGTAGTGAAAAAGGCGCGAAAAAAGTTTTTGGCTATAAAACTGAAATGGTAATATGTGCGTTTTAGGCTTTTTAAGATTTTATAGTGAATACATTTGCCATTCCAGCGCACCAGTTGCCACTTCCTGGTGCGGCCCTAGGGACGAAATACAAACCCAGCAAACTTTTTGTAGTGAAAAATGCGCGAAAAAAGTTTTTGGCTGCAAAACTGAAATAATAATATGTGCGTCTAAGAATTTTTGATATTTTATAGTGAACACATGTACCATTCCAGCGCACCAGTTGCTACTTCCTGGTTCGGCCCTGGGAACGAAATACAAACGCATCAACCTTTTTGTAGTGAAAAAGGCCCGAAAAAAGTTTTTGGCCATAAAACTGAAATGGTAATATGTGCGTTATAGGCTTTTTAAGATTTTATGGTGAATACATTTACCATTTCAGCGCACCAGTTGTCATTTCTTGGCTCGGCTTTGGGAACGAAATACAAACCTAGCAAACTTTTTGTAGTAAAAAATGCGCGAAAAAAGTTTTTGGCTGTAAAACTGAAATAATAACATGTGCGTCTAAGAATTTTTATATTTTTTAGTGGACACATGTACCATTCCAGTGCACCAGTTGTCACTTCCTTGTTCGGCCCTGGGAACGAAATACAAACCCAGCAAACTTTTTATAGGTAAAAAGGCGCGAAAAAAGTTTTTGGCATAAAACTGAAATGGTAATATGTGCGTTTTAGGCTTTTTAATATTTTATAGTGGACACATGTACCATTCCAGCGCACCAGTTGGCATTTTCTGCTTCGGCCCTAGGGAAGAAATACAAACCCAGCAAACTTTTTGTAGTAAAAAATGCGCGAAAAAAGTTGTTGGCTGTAAAACTGAAATAATAATATGTGCGTCTTGGAATTTTTGGTATTTTATAGTGGACACATGTACCATTCCAGCGCACTAGTTGCCATTTCCTGGTTCGGCCCTGCGAACGAAATACAAACTCAGCAAACTTTTTGTAGTGAAAAAGGCGCGAAAAAAGTTTTTGGCTGTAAAACTGAAATAATAACATGTGCGTCTAAGAATTTTTATATTTTTTAGTGGACACATGTACCATTCCAGTGCACCAGTTGTCACTTCTTTGTTCGGCCCTGGGAACGAAATACAAACCCAGCAAACTTTTTATAGGTAAAAAGGCGCGAAAAAAGTTTTTGGCATAAAACTGAAATGGTAATATGTGCGTTTTAGGCTTTTTAATATTTTATAGTGGACACATGTACCATTCCAGCGCACCAGTTGGCATTTTCTGCTTCGGCCCTAGGGAAGAAATACAAACCCAGCAAACTTTTTGTAGTAAAAAATGCGCGAAAAAAGTTTTTGGCTGTAAAACTGAAATAATAACATGTGCGTCTAAGAATTTTTATATTTTTTAGTGGACACATGTACCATTTCAGCGCACCAGTTGTCATTTCTTGGCTCGGCTCTGGGAACGAAATACAAACCTAGCAAATTTTTTGTAGTAAAAAATGCGCATAAAACTAAATTGGTAATATGTGCGTTTTAGGCTTTTTAGTATTTTATAGTGGACACATGTACCATTCCAGCGCAATAGTTGCCATTTCCTGGTGCGGCTCTGGGAACGAAATACAAACCCAGCAAGCTTTTTGTAGTAAAAAATTCGCGAAAAAAGTTTTTGGCCATTAAACTGAAATGGTAAAATGCGCGTCTTGGAGTTTTTGATATTTTATAGTGGACACATGTACCATTCCAGCGCACTAGTTGCCATTTCCTGGTTCGGCCCTGCGAACGAAATACAAACTCAGCAAACTTTTTGTAGTGAAAAAGGCGCGAAAAAAGTTTTTGGCAATAAAACTGAAGTAGTAATATGTGCGGCGAAGAATTTTTGATATTTTATAGTGGACACATGTACCATTTCAGTGCACCAGTTGTCATTTCTTGGCTCGGCTCTGGAAACGAAATACAAACCTAGCAAACTTTTTGTAGTAAAAAATGCGCGAAAAAAGTTTTTGGCTGTAAAACTGAAATAATAACATGTGCGTCTAAGAATTTTTATATTTTTTAGTGGACACATGTACCATTGCAGTGCACCAGTTGTCACTTCCTGGTTCGGCCCTGGGAACGAAATACAAACCCAGCAAACTTTTTATAGGTAAAAAGGCGCGAAAAAAGTTTTTGGCATAAAACTGAAATGGTAAAATGCGCGTCTTGGAGTTTTTGATATTTTATAGTGGACACATGTACCATTCCAGCGCACTAGTTGCCATTTCCTGGTTCGGCCCTGGCAACGAAATAAGAACCCAGCAAACTTTTTGTAGTGAAAAAGGCGCGAAAAAAGTTTTTGGCTATAAAACTGAAATAGTAATATGTGCGTTTTAGGCTTTTTAAGATTTTATAGTGAATACATTTGCCATTCTAGCGCACCAGTTGCTACATTCCTGGTGCGGCCCTAGGGACTAAATACAAACCCAGCAAACTTTTTGTAGTGAAAAAGGCGCGAAAAAAGTTTTTGGCAATAAAACTGAAATAGTAATATGTGCGGCGAAGAATTTTTGATATTTTATAGTGGACACATGTACTATTTCAGCGCACCAGTTGTCATTTCTTGGCTCGGCTCTGGGAACGAAATACAAACCTAGCAAACTTTTTGTAGTAAAAAATGCGCGAAAAAAGTTTTTGGTTGTAAAACTGAAATAATAACATGTGCGTCTAAGAATTTTTATATTTTTTAGTGGACACATGTACCATTCCAGTGCACCAGTTGTCACTTCCTGGTTCGGCCCTGGGAACGAAATACAAACCCAGCAAACTTTTTATAGGTAAAAAGGCGCGAAAAAAGTTTTTGGCATAAAACTGAAATGGTAATATGTGCGTTTTAGGCTTTTTAATATTTTATAGTGGACACATGTACCATTCCAGCGCAATAGTTGCCATTTCCTGGTGCGGCCCTAGGGACGAAATACAAACCCAGCAACCTTTTTATAGGTAAAAAGGCGCGAAAAAAGTTTTTGGCATAAAACTGAAATGGTAATATGTGCGTTTTATGCTTTTTAATATTTTATAGTGGACACGTACCATTCCAGCGCAATAGTTGCCATTTCCTGGTTCGGCCTTGGGAACGAAATACAAACCCAGCAAACTTTTTGTAGTGAAAAAGGCGCGAAAAAAGTTTTTGACTATAAAACTGAAATGGTAATATGTGCGTTTTAGGCTTTTTAAGATTTTATAGTGAATACATTTACCATTCCAGCGCACCAGTTGCCACTTCCTGGTGCGGCCCTAGGGACGAAATACAAACCCAGCAAACTTTTTATAGGTAAAAAGGCGCGAAAAAAGTTTTTGGCATAAAACTGAAATGGTAATATGTGCGTTTTAGGCTTTTTAATATTTTATAGTGGACACGTACCATTCCAGCGCAATAGTTGCCATTTCCTGGTTCGGCCCTGGGAACGAAATACAAACCCAGCAAACTTTTTGTAGTGAAAAAGGCGCGAAAAAAGTTTTTGGCTATAAAACTGAAATAGTAATATATGCGTCTAAGAATTTTTGATATTTTATAGTGGACACATGTACCATTCCAGTGCACCAGTTGTCACTTCCTGGTTCGGCCCTGGGAACGAAATACAAACCCAGCAAACTTTTTATAGGTAAAAAGGCGCGAAAAAAGTTTTTGGCATAAAACTGAAATGGTAATATGTGCGTTTTAGGCTTTTTAATACTTTATAGTGGACACATGTACCATTCCAGCGCACCAGTTGGCATTTTCTGGTTCGGCCCTGCGAACGAAATACAAACCTAGCAAACTTTTTGTAGTAAAAAATGCGCGAAAAAAGTTGTTGGCTGTAAAACTGAAATAATAATATGTGCGTCTTGGAATTTTTGATATTTTATAGTGGACACATGTACCATTTCAGCGCACCTGTTGTCATTTCTTGGCTCGGCTCTGGGAACGAAATACAAACCTAGCAAACTTTTTGTAGTAAAAAATGCGCGAAAAAAGTTTTTGGCCATAAAACTGAAATGATAATATGCGCGTCTTAGAATTTTTGATATTTTATAGTAGACACATGTTCCATTCCAACGCACAAGTTGCCTTTTCTATTTCGGCCCTGGGAACTAAATACAAACCCAGCAACCTTTTTGTAGTGAAAAAGGCGCGAAAAAAGTTTTTGGCCATAAAAGTGAAATGGTAATATGTGCGTCTATGAATTTTTAATATATTGTAGTGGACACATGTATTATTCCAGCGCACCAGTTGCCACTTCCTGGTTCGGCCCTGGGAACGAAATACAAACCCAGCAAGCTTTTTGTAGTGAAAAATGCGCGAAAAAAGTTTTTGGCCATAAAAATGAAATAGTAACATGTGCGACTAAGTTTTTGATATTTTATAGTGGACACATGTACATTTTCAGCGCATCGGTTGTCACTTCCTGGTTCGGCCCTGGAACCGAAATACACACTCAGCAACCTTTTTGTAGTGAAAAAGGCGCGAAAAAAGTTTTTGGCTATAAAACTGAAATAGTAATATGTGCGTCTAAGAATTTTTGATATTTTATAGTGACACATGTACCATTTCAGCGCACCAGTTGTCATTTCTGGGCTCGGCCCTGGGAACGAAATACAAACCTAGCAACCTTTTTGTAATGAAAAAGGCGCGAAAAAAGTTTTTGGCTATAAAACTGAAATGGTAATATGCGCGTCTTAGAATTTTTGATATTTCATGATGGACACATGTACCATTCCAGCGCACTAGTTGCAATTCCTGGTTCGGCACTGGGAACGAAATACAAATCCAGCAAATTTTTTGTAACGAAAAAGGCGCGAAAAAAGTTTTTGGCTATAAAACTGAAATAGTAATATGTGCGGCTAAGAATTTTTGATATTTTATAGTGGACACATCTACCATTTCAGCGCACCAGTTGTCATTTCTTAGATCGGCTCTGGGAACGAAATACAAACCTAGCAAACTTTTTGTAGTAAAAAATGCGCGAAAAAAGTTTTTGGCCATAAAACTGAAATGGTAATATGCGCGTCTTAGAATTTTTGATATTTTATAGTGGACACATGTACCATTTCAGCGCACCAGTTGTCATTTCTGGGCTCGGCCCTGGGAACGAAATACAAACCTAGCAACCTTTTTGTAATGAAAAAGGCGCGAAAAAAGTTTTTGGCCATAAAACTGAAATAGTAATATGCGCGTCTTAGAATTTTTGATATTTCATGGTGGACACATGTACCATTCCAGCGCACTAGTTGCAATTCCTGGTTCGGCACTGGGAACGAAATACAAACCTAGCAAACTTTTTGTAGTAAAAAATGCGCGAAAAAAGTTTTTGGCCATAAAACTGAAATAGTAATATGTGCGGCTAAGAAATTTTGATATTTTATAGTGGACACATGTACCATTACAGCGCACCAGTTGTCATTTCTTGGCTCGGCTCTGGGAACGAAATACAATCCTAGCAAACTTTTTGTAGTAAAAAATGCATGAAAAAAGTTTTTGGCTGTAAAACTGAAATAATAATATGTGCGTCTAAGAATTTTTATATTTTATAGTTGACACATGTACCATTCCAGCGCACTAGTTGCCATTTCCTGGTTCGGACCTGGGAGCGAAATATAAACCCAGCAAACTTTTTGTAGTGAAAAATGCGCGAAAAAAGTTTTTTGCAATTAAACTGAAATAGTAATATGTGCGGCTAAGAATTTTTGATATTTTATGGTGGACACATGTACCATTTCAGCGCACCAGTTGTCATTTCTTGGCTCGGCTCTGGGAACGAAATACAAACCTAGCAAACTTTTTGTAGTAAAAAATGCGCGAAAAAAGTTTTTGGCCATAAAACTGAAATGGTAATATGTGCGTTTTAGGCTTTTTAAGATTTTATAGTGAATACATTTACCATTCCAGCGCACCAGTTGCCACTTCCTGGTGCGGCCCTAGGGACGAAATACAAACCCAGCAAACTTTTTATAGGTTAAAAGGCGCGAAAAAAGTTTTTGGCATAAAACTGAAATGGTAATATGTGCGTTTTAGGCTTTTTAATATTTTATAGTGGACACGTACCATTCCAGCGCAATAGTTGCCATTTCCTGGTTCGGCCCTGGGAACGAAATACAAACCCAGCAAACTTTTTGTAGTGAAAAAGGCGCGTAAAAAGTTTTTGGCTATAAAACTGAAATAGTAATATGTGCGTCTAAGAATTTTTGATATTTTATAGTGGACACATGTACCATTGCAGCGCACCAGTTGTCATTTCTGGGCTCGGCCCTGGGAACGCAATACAAACCTAGCAACCTTTTTGTAATGAAAAAGGCGCGAAAAAAGTTTTTGGCCATAAAACTGAAATAGTAATATGCGCGTCTTAGAATTTTTGATATTTCATGGTGGACACATGTACCATTCCAGCGCACTAGTTGCAATTCCTGGTTCGGCACTGGGAACGAAATACAAACCCAGCAAACTTTTTGTAGTGAAAAAGGCGCGAAAAAAGTTTTTGGCCATAAAACTGAAATGGTAATATGCGCGTCTTAGAATTTTTGATATTTTATAGTGGACACATGTAACATTTCAGCGCACCAGTTGTCATTTCTTGGATCGGCTCTTTATAGGTAAAAAGGCGCGAAAAAAGTTTTTGGCATAAAACTGAAATGGTAATATGTGCGTTTAAGGCTTTTAAATATTTTATAGTGAACACATGTACCATTCCAGCGCACCAGTTGGCACTTCCTGGTTCGGCCCTAGGGACGAAATACAAACCCAGCAAACTTTTTGTAGTAAAAAATGCGCGAAAAAAGTTGTTGGCTGTAAAACTGAAATAATAATATGTGCGTCTTGGAATTTTTGATATTTTATAGTGGACACATGTACCATTTCAGCGCACCAGTTGTCATTTCTTGGCTCGGCTATGGGAACGAAATACAAACCTAGCAAACTTTTTGTAGTAAAAAATGCGCGAAAAAAGTTTTTGGCCATAAAACTGAAATGATAATATGCGCGTCTTAGAATTTTTGATATTTAATAGTAGACATATGTACCATTCCAACGCACAAGTTGCCTTTTCTATTTCGGCCCTGGGAACTAAATACAAACCCAGCAACCTTTTTGTAGCGAAAAAGGCGCGAAAAAAGTTTTTGGCCATAAAAGTGAAATGGTAATATGTGCGTCTAAGAATTTTTAATATATTGTAGTGGACACATGTATTATTCTAGCGCACCAGTTGCCACTTCCTGGTTCGGCCCTGGGAACGAAATACAAACCCAGCAAGCTTTTTGTAGTGAAAAATGCGCGAAAAAAGTTTTTGGCCATAAAAATGAAATAGTAACATGTGCGACTAAGATTTTTGATATTTTATAGTGGACACATGTACATTTTCAGCGCACCGGTTGTCACTTCCTGGTTCGGCCCTGGAACCGAAATACACACTCAGCTACCTTTTTGTAGTGAAAAAGGCGCGAAAAAAGTTTTTAGCCATAAAACTGAAATGGTAATTTGTGCCTTTTAGGCTTTTAAATATTTTATAGTGAACACATTTACCATTCCAGCGCACCAGTTGGCACTTCCTGGTTCGGCCCTAGGGACGAAATACAAACCCAGCAAACTTTTTGTAGTAAAAAATGCGCGAAAAAAGTTTTTGGTAATTAAACTGAAATAGTAATATGTACGGCTAAGAATTTTTGATATTTTATAGTGGACATATGTACCATTCCAGCGCACCAGTTGGCACTTCCTGGTTCGGCCCTAGGGACGAAATACAAACCTAGCAAACTTTTTGTAGTAAAAAATGCGCGAAAAAAGTTTTTGGCCATAAAACTGAAATGATAATATGCGCGTCTTAGAATTTTTGATATTTAATAGTAGACATATGTACCATTCCAGCGCACTAGTTGCCATTTCCTGGTTCGGCCCTGGGAACGAAATACAAACCCAGCAAGCTTTTTGTACTGAAAAATGCGCGAAAAAAGTTTTTGGCCATAAAAATGAAATAGTAACATGTGCGACGAAGATTTTTGATATTTTATAGTGGACACATGTACATTTTCAGCGCACCGGTTGTCACTTCCTGGTTCGGCCCTGGAACCGAAATACACACTCAGCTACCTTTTTGTAGTGAAAAAGGCGCGAAAAAAGTTTTTAGCCATAAAACTGAAATGGTAATTTGTGCCTTTTAGGCTTTTAAATATTTTATAGTGAACACATGTACCATTCCAGCGCACTAGTTGCCATTTCCTGGTTCGGCCCTGGGAGCGAAATACAAACCCAGCAAACTTTTTGTAGTGAAAAATGCGCGAAAAAAGTTTTTGGCAATTAAACTGAAATAGTAATATGTACGGCTAAGAATTTTTGATATTTTATAGTGGACACATGTACCATTTCAGCGCACCAGTTGTCATTTCTTGGCTCGGCTCTGAGAACGAAATACAAACCTAGCAAACTTTTTGTAGTAAAAAATGCGCGAAAAAAGTTTTTGGCCATAAAACTGAAATAGTAATATGTGCGGCTAAGAAATTTTGATATTTTATAGTGGACACATGTACCATTACAGCGCACCAGTTGTCATTTCTTGGCTCGGCTCTGGGAACGAAATACAATCCTAGCAAACTTTTTGTAGTAAAAAATGCATGAAAAAAGTTTTTGGCTGTAAAACTGAAATAATAATATGTGCGTCTAAGAATTTTTATATTTTATAGTTGACACATGTACCATACCAGCGCACCAGTTGTCACTTCCTGGTTCGGCCCTGGGAACGAAATATAAACGCAACAACCTTTTTGTAGTGAAAAAGGTCCGAAAAAAGTTTTTGGCCATAAAACTGAAATGGTAATATGTGCGTTTAAGGCTTTTTAAGATTTTATAGTGAATACATTTACCATTCCAGCGCACCAGTTGCCACTTCCTGGTGCGGCCCTAGGGACGAAATACAAACCCAGCAAACTTTTTATAGGTTAAAAGGCGCGAAAAAAGTTTTTGGAAATAATACTGAAATAGTAATATGTGCGGCTAAGAAATTTTGATATTTTATAGTGGACACATATACCATTTCAGCGCACCAGTTGTCATTTCTTGGCTCGGCTCTGGGAACGAAATACAAACCTAGCAAATTTTTTGTAGTAAAAAATGCGCGAAAAAAGTTTTTGGCCATAAAACTGAAATAATAATATGCGCGTTGTTGCGGGTAAAGCGGCCCAAGCTCAAGATAGCCAATGTGGATTTTAAACACAACAAGTGTAAGAATTTTAGAAAACTTTAATTCTTTATTCTTACGCTTTAATATGTTAAAATTCCTAAAATTATAAATAAATTCATTATACAAACTTACATACTAAACTGCTGATATACTAACTTTTATGTATGGCTACTCCAAGCGAAGCTTCGTAATCCTTATGACCTGAACGAATGAATATCTTAAATCTATGTAGGTGTTTTATATACTTATGTATGTGGTCTCGATTAAATATGGCCTCATAATTATACCGCGTGGAAAATTAAAAGGAATAATTGAACATTTTGCCATGCTCATCTCTCTACATATCGATAACAGTAATGTCATATCAGCGATTTATGAGTGGCGGTAACAGTAATGTCATATTAGCGATTTATGAGTGGCGGTAACAGTAATGTCATATTAGCGATTTATGAGTGGCGGTAACACTCCCCCACAGTATGGCGAGATTTCGAAGACTTACTCCACTTTCTTTCAGCCACGTCTAAAACCGCTAATTTTGCAGCAGGTCTTTCTAAAACGCCACAAACTGTCAAAACTTTTGCCTTTCGTACTTGTCCATCTTCGGATTTGGCAACTTCGATGACCTTTCCTTTTGGCCACACGTTTCTCGGGTTATTTGTTGTCGTCGCAGCTGCGCCATAAAAATCTTTACGCATGGCAGTCTTCATCGCGTATATAAATCTGATGGAACATTTGTTCGATGTCACCACAGATTGCAATTTGCCTTTGCCGAAAACGAAAAAGAATAGCTGCAAGAGAAGACAGCAAATCTGGCCCTTTGAGCAGCATAGAGTTAAGTGAAATACCATTTGCCTTCGCGGCCGCATCCCAAACTATTCTTGTTTTATTCGGTTTGTTTTTGTTAAATACCGGAAACATTGGTAAATACCATACATTTTGTTTATCATCTTCATTGTTTACTTTGGCTATGTAATTTCTTTCAAAATATTCAGAAATTGTTTTTTCGAAATGTTCAAACAACTCTTTATTTTTTCTTAGAGTTTTTTCGAGACAAATCAGTCGTCTCTTCGCCATATCAAAGCTTTGTGGAAGTGTAATATTGTCATATCGCCACAGCAAAGCTGACTCGTAATGGCCATCGCATCTTTGTTTCGTATATGTTTCTAGCAAACTTAATGCCCTTTGGTCATCTTTTCCAAGAGCTGGAGTATAGTTACTTATCCCTGCTAACTCAGTTGTATAAAACTGTTTGAGTAAGTGAGTAAGAATTTGGGCTTTTTCTCCAACACTGGAGTTGCCACATATTAGCCAGCCGAGGCGAGTATGTAAAGCGACGGGTTCGTTTTTCTTGCCTTCTTTAACACGAGTTGGCACACATAATTTCAAGTTATTTAATCCTAAAAGTACATCTGGTACAGCATTTTCAAAATCGGCGATGGGTAGCCCTTTAAGGTGCGGACATTTTTTACGTAACTTTTTATAATTAAAGCTCTGACTCGGAAGCGATAGTTGTTTAACCGTACGAACAGAAATAGAAAATTCAGTTTTATTCATACCTGAAATTTTCATTGAGACTATTTTTGAGTCTTCTTCGTTGCGACCTATTTCACCTGTCCATTTCAAGCATAGAGGTTGTGACTCACCATTTAAATCTAGTTTATTAATTAATTGTTCATTTACCAGACTTACAGACGAACCCTCGTCTATAAATGCAAAAGTATTAAAACAGACTGCTGTCGACCAGTCATATGTGGCACTAAACAAGGGCCATTCTTCAGGAGTGCCGGTAAAAATTGGAAGCTCTTTTGGTACTGACTGCCGCGTGTTTATTTGTTGTTGCGAAAGCCTGTGAGAAGGTAATATAACAGGTTGGAGGTTTGATGGGTTCATGGAAAACGTTGAATCCATGTAACCAAATTGTACAGGTGTCTCTAATGTGTGATTTTCTGCATTTACGTTGTCTGAATTATTACATAAATTTGCCGTTGTCGGCTGGTTTTGGCAATATGGTTTAGTAGTGTTAGGCATTTCTTGCGTTGTTGTGGCTTGTGGTACAAATGTGTAAGGTGGCGTTTCAAACTGACGAGCTGCGGAAACTATATTTTGGTGTGCGGTTGCAATAGCCGAAGTAGGGAGTTGGATTTGATTATCTAACCACTCATGTACAGATCTGACAGCTGAGTGTTTATTAACTGATTGTGCGTCCTCGAAGTCATCTACTGCTTGTTCGAGAATTTGGTATTTCTTTTTAATGAAATCTCTTTCAAGTTGTGTCTCTTCTTCTAGACGTCGTAGCTCAAGAGCTTGTCGGCGGGAGCGGGAAGCGGCCGAAGAGCCACTACGAATGGAAGAGGCAGAATCGATCGTGATTTGATGTTGTACCGTACAATTTTGGCAACTCCACGTAGGTTGGTCTTGATTGCTGCTGAGATTGACACATGGTAAATGAAAATTAAGATGGCACTTGCTGCATTTTATAAATTTTTCGTTGTCTGTGGACTTGTTGCAAATGTGACAGTTGTTCAGTGCAGGACTTAACTGAGTTGGTCGTTGACGACTTAGTGGTTGACCCTGTGAGGGAGTGGAAGGTTGCATTCTGTTAGGACTTACGTTTTAACACCCAAGATGATTCCTTCAAACGATCCGATGAGGCACATAAAAGAATTTTAATGTTGCGGGTAAAGCGGCCCAAGCTCAAGATAGCCAATGTGGATTTTAAACACAACAAGTGTAAGAATTTTAGAAAACTTTAATTCTTTATTCTTACGCTTTAATATGTTAAAATTCCTAAAATTATAAATAAATTCATTATACAAACTTACATACTAAACTGCTGATATACTAACTTTTATGTATGGCTACTCCAAGCGAAGCTTCGTAATCCTTATGACCTGAACGAATGAATATCTTAAATCTA
This sequence comes from Epicampocera succincta, assembly GCA_932526305.1. Classification (NCBI taxonomy): domain Eukaryota; kingdom Metazoa; phylum Arthropoda; class Insecta; order Diptera; family Tachinidae; genus Epicampocera; species Epicampocera succincta. The sequence continues at coordinate 43,119,920 of OW052036.1, forward strand.
TGTAGGTGTTTTATATACTTATGTATGTGGTCTCGATTAAATATGGCCTCATAATTATACCGCGTGGAAAATTAAAAGGAATAATTGAACATTTTGCCATGCTCATCTCTCTACATATCGATAACAGTAATGTCATATCAGCGATTTATGAGTGGCGGTAACAGTAATGTCATATTAGCGATTTATGAGTGGCGGTAACAGTAATGTCATATTAGCGATTTATGAATGGCGGTAACACGCGTCTTAGAATTTCTAATATTTTATAGTAGACACATGTACCATTTCAGCGCACCAGATGTCATTTCTTGGCTCGGCTCTGGGAACGAAATACAAACCTAGCAAACTTTTTGTAGTAAAAAATGCGCGAAAAAAGTTTTTGGCCATAAAACTGAAATGATAATATGCGCGTCTTAGAATTTTTGATATTTAATAGTAGACATATGTACCATTCCAACGCACAAGTTGCCTTTTCTATTTCGGCCCTGGGAACTAAATACAAACCCAGCAACCTTTTTGTAGTGAAAAAGGCGCGAAAAAAGTTTTTGGCCATAAAAGTGAAATGGTAATATGTGCGTCTAAGAATTTTTAATATATTGTAGTGGACACATGTATTATTCTAGCGCACCAGTTGCCACTTCCTGGTTCGGCCCTGGGAACGAAATACAAACCCAGCAAGCTTTTTGTAGTGAAAAATGCGCGAAAAAAGTTTTTGGCCATAAAAATGAAATAGTAACATGTGCGACTAAGATTTTTGATATTTTATAGTGGAAACATGTACATTTTCAGCGCACCGGTTGTCAGTTCCTGGTTCGGCCCTGGAACCGAAATACACACTCAGATACCTTTTTGTAGTGAAAAAGGCGCGAAAAAAGTTTTTAGCCATAAAACTGAAATGGTAATTTGTGCCTTTTAGGCTTTTAAATATTTTATAGTGAACACATGTACCATTCCAGCGCACCAGTTGGCACTTCCTGGTTCGGCCCTAGGGACGAAATACAAACCCAGCAAACTTTTTGTAGTAAAAAATACGCGAAAAAAGTTTTTGGCTGTAAAACTGAAATAATAACATGTGCGTCTAAGAATTTTTATATTTTATAGTGGACACATGTACCATTCCAGCGCACCAGTTGTCACTTCCTGGTTCGGCCCTGGGAACGAAATACAAAAGCAACAACCTTTTTGTAGTGAAAAAGGCCCGAAAAAAGTTTTTGGCCATAAAACTGAAATGGTAATATGTGCGACTTAGGCTTTTTAAGATTTTATAGTGAATACATTTACCATTCCAGCGCACCCGTTGCCACTTCCTGGTTCGGCCCTAGGGACGAAATACAAACCCAGCAAACTTTTTATAGGTAAAAAGGCGCGAAAAAAGTTTTTGGCATAAAACTGAAATGGTAATATGTGCGTTTTAGGCTTTTTAATATTTTATAGTGGACACATGTACCATTCCAGCGCACTAGTTGCCATTTCCTGGTTCGGCCCTGGGAGCGAAATACAAACCCAGCAAACTTTTTGTAGTGAAAAATGCGCGAAAAAAGTTTTTGGCAATTAAACTGAAATAGTAATATGTGCGGCTAAGAATTTTTGATATTTTATAGTGGACACATGTACCATTTCAGCGCACCAGTTGTCATTTCTTGGCTCGGCTCTGGGAACGAAATACAAACCTAGCAAACTTTTTGTAGTAAAAAATGCGCGAAAAAAGTTTTTGGCCATAAAACTGAAATGATAATATGCGCGTCTTAGAATTTTTGATATTTTATAGTAGACACATGTGCCATTCCAACGCACAAGTTGCCTTTTCTATTTCGGCCCTGGGAACTAAATACAAACCCAGCAACCTTTTTGTAGTGAAAAAGGCGCGAAAAAAGTTTTTGGCCATAAAAGTTAAATGGTAATATGTGCGTCTAAGAATTTTTAATATATTGTAGTGGACACATGTATTATTCCAGCGCACCAGTTGCCACTTCCTGGTTCGGCTCTGGGAACGAAATACAAACCCAGCAAGCTTTTTGTAGTGAAAAATGCGCGAAAAAAGTTTTTGGCCATAAAAATGAAATAGTAACATGTGCGACTAAGATTTTTGATATTTTATAGTGGACACATGTACATTTTCAGCGCACCGGTTGTCACTTCCTGGTTCGGCCCTGGAACCGAAATACACACTCAGCAACCTTTTTGTAGTGAAAAAGGCGCGAAAAAAGTTTTTGGCTATAAAACTGAAATAGTAATATGTGCGGCGAAGAATTTTTGATATTTTATAGTGGACACATGTACCATTTCAGTGCACCAGTTGTCATTTCTTGGCTCGGCTCTGGGAACGAAATACAAACCTAGCAAACTTTTTGTAGTAAAAAATGCGCGAAAAAAGTTTTTGGCCATAAAACTGAAATGATAATATGCGCGTCTTAGAATTTTTGATATTTAATAGTAGACATATGTACCATTCCAACGCACAAGTTGCCTTTTCTATTTCGGCCCTGGGAACTAAATACAAACCCAGCAACCTTTTTGTAGTGAAAAAGGCGCGAAAAAAGTTTTTGGCCATAAAAGTGAAATGGTAATATGTGCGTCTAAGAATTTTTAATATATTGTAGTGGACACATGTATTATTCTAGCGCACCAGTTGCCACTTCCTGGTTCGGCCCTGGGAACGAAATACAAACCCAGCAAGCTTTTTGTAGTGAAAAATGCGCGAAAAAAGTTTTTGGCCATAAAAATGAAATAGTAACATGTGCGACTAAGATTTTTGATATTTTATAGTGGAAACATGTACATTTTCAGCGCACCGGTTGTCAGTTCCTGGTTCGGCCCTGGAACCGAAATACACACTCAGATACCTTTTTGTAGTGAAAAAGGCGCGAAAAAAGTTTTTAGCCATAAAACTGAAATGGTAATTTGTGCCTTTTAGGCTTTTAAATATTTTATAGTGAACACATGTACCATTCCAGCGCACCAGTTGGCACTTCCTGGTTCGGCCCTAGGGACGAAATACAAACCCAGCAAACTTTTTGTAGTAAAAAATACGCGAAAAAAGTTTTTGGCTGTAAAACTGAAATAATAACATGTGCGTCTAAGAATTTTTATATTTTATAGTGGACACATGTACCATTCCAGCGCACCAGTTGTCACTTCCTGGTTCGGCCCTGGGAACGAAATACAAAAGCAACAACCTTTTTGTAGTGAAAAAGGCCCGAAAAAAGTTTTTGGCCATAAAACTGAAATGGTAATATGTGCGACTTAGGCTTTTTAAGATTTTATAGTGAATACATTTACCATTCCAGCGCACCCGTTGCCACTTCCTGGTTCGGCCCTAGGGACGAAATACAAACCCAGCAAACTTTTTATAGGTAAAAAGGCGCGAAAAAAGTTTTTGGCATAAAACTGAAATGGTAATATGTGCGTTTTAGGCTTTTTAATATTTTATAGTGGACACATGTACCATTCCAGCGCACTAGTTGCCATTTCCTGGTTCGGCCCTGGGAGCGAAATACAAACCCAGCAAACTTTTTGTAGTGAAAAATGCGCGAAAAAAGTTTTTGGCAATTAAACTGAAATAGTAATATGTGCGGCTAAGAATTTTTGATATTTTATAGTGGACACATGTACCATTTCAGCGCACCAGTTGTCATTTCTTGGCTCGGCTCTGGGAACGAAATACAAACCTAGCAAACTTTTTGTAGTAAAAAATGCGCGAAAAAAGTTTTTGGCCATAAAACTGAAATGATAATATGCGCGTCTTAGAATTTTTGATATTTTATAGTAGACACATGTGCCATTCCAACGCACAAGTTGCCTTTTCTATTTCGGCCCTGGGAACTAAATACAAACCCAGCAACCTTTTTGTAGTGAAAAAGGCGCGAAAAAAGTTTTTGGCCATAAAAGTTAAATGGTAATATGTGCGTCTAAGAATTTTTAATATATTGTAGTGGACACATGTATTATTCCAGCGCACCAGTTGCCACTTCCTGGTTCGGCTCTGGGAACGAAATACAAACCCAGCAAGCTTTTTGTAGTGAAAAATGCGCGAAAAAAGTTTTTGGCCATAAAAATGAAATAGTAACATGTGCGACTAAGATTTTTGATATTTTATAGTGGACACATGTACATTTTCAGCGCACCGGTTGTCACTTCCTGGTTCGGCCCTGGAACCGAAATACACACTCAGCAACCTTTTTGTAGTGAAAAAGGCGCGAAAAAAGTTTTTGGCTATAAAACTGAAATAGTAATATGTGCGGCGAAGAATTTTTGATATTTTATAGTGGACACATGTACCATTTCAGTGCACCAGTTGTCATTTCTTGGCTCGGCTCTGGAAACGAAATACAAACCTAGCAAACTTTTTGTAGTAAAAAATGCGCGAAAAAAGTTTTTGGCTGTAAAACTGAAATGGTAATATGCGCGTCTTAGAATTTTTGATATTTTATAGTGGACACATGTACCATTTCAGCGCACCAGTTGTCATTTCTGGGCTCGGCCCTGGGAACGAAATACAAACCTAGCAACCTTTTTGTAATGAAAAAGGCGCGAAAAAATTTTTGGCCATAAAACTGAAATAGTAATATGCGCGTCTTAGAATTTTTGATATTTCATGGTGGACACATGTACCATTCCAGGGCACTAGTTGCAATTCCTGGTTCGGCACTGGGAACGAAATACAAACCTAGCAAACTTTTTGTAGTAAAAAATGCGCGAAAAAAGTTTTTGGCCATAAAACTGAAATAGTAATATGTGCGGCTAAGCAATTTTGATATTTTATAGTGGACACATGTACCATTACAGCGCACCAGTTGTCATTTCTTGGCTCGGCTCTGGGAACGAAATACAATCCTAGCAAACTTTTTGTAGTAAAAAATGCATGAAAAAAGTTTTTGGCTGTAAAACTGAAATAATAATATGTGCGTCTAAGAATTTTTATATTTTATAGTTGACACATGTACCATTCCAGCGCACTAGTTGCCATTTCCTGGTTCGGACCTGGGAGCGAAATATAAACCCAGCAAACTTTTTGTAGTGAAAATTGCGCGAAAAAAGTTTTTTGCAATTAAACTGAAATAGTAATATGTGCGGCTAAGAATTTTTGATATTTTATGGTGGACACATGTACCATTTCAGCGCACCAGTTGTCATTTCTTGGCTCGGCTCTGGGAACGAAATACAAACCTAGCAAACTTTTTGTAGTAAAAAATGCGCGAAAAAAGTTTTTGGCCATAAAACTGGAATGGTAATATGTGCGTTTTAGGCTTTTTAAGATTTTATAGTGAATACATTTACCATTCCAGCGCACCAGTTGCCACTTCCTGGTGCGGCCCTAGGGACGAAATACAAACCCAGCAAACTCTTTATAGGTTAAAAGGCGCGAAAAAAGTTTTTGGCATAAAACTGAAATGGTAATATGTGCGTTTTAGGCTTTTTAATATTTTATAGTGGACACGTACCATTCCAGCGCAATAGTTGCCATTTCCTGGTTCGGCCCTGGGAACGAAATACAAACCCAGCAAACTTTTTGTAGTGAAAAAGGCGCGTAAAAAGTTTTTGGCTATAAAACTGAAATAGTAATATGTGCGTCTAAGAATTTTTGATATTTTATAGTGGACACATGTACCATTGCAGCGCACCAGTTGTCATTTCTGGGCTCGGCCCTGGGAACGAAATACAAACCTAGCAACCTTTTTGTAATGAAAAAGGCGCGAAAAAAGTTTTTGGCCATAAAACTGAAATAGTAATATGCGCGTCTTAGAATTTTTGATATTTCATGGTGGACACATGTACCATTCCAGCGCATTAGTTGCAATTCCTGGTTCGGCACTGGGAACAAAATACAAACCCAGCAAACTTTTTGTAGTGAAAAAGGCGCGAAAAAAGTTTTTGGCCATAAAACTGAAATGGTAATATGCGTGTCTTAGAATTTTTGATATTTTATAGTGGACACATGTAACATTTCAGCGCACCAGTTGTCATTTCTTGGATCGGCTCTTTATAGGTAAAAAGGCGCGAACAAAGTTTTTGGCATAAAACTGAAATGGTAATATGTGCGTTTTAGGCTTTTAAATATTTTATAGTGAACACATGTAGCATTCCAGCGCACCAGTTGGCACTTCCTGGTTCGGCCCTAGGGACGAAATACAAACCCAGCAAACTTTTTGTAGTAAAAAATGCGCGAAAAAAGTTGTTGGCTGTAAAACTGAAATAATAATATGTGCGTCTTGGAATTTTTGATATTTTATAGTGGACACATGTACCATTTCAGCGCACCAGTTGTCATTTCTTGGCTCGGCTATGGGAACGAAATACAAACCTAGCAAACTTTTTGTAGTAAAAAATGCGCGAAAAAAGTTTTTGGCCATAAAACTGAAATGATAATATGCGCGTCTTAGAATTTTTGATATTTAATAGTAGACATATGTACCATTCCAACGCACAAGTTGCCTTTTCTATTTCAGCCCTGGGAACTAAATACAAACCCAGCAACCTTTTTGTAGTGAAAAAGGCGCGAAAAAAGTTTTTGGCCATAAAAGTGAAATGGTAATATGTGCGTCTAAGAATTTTTAATATATTGTAGTGGACACATGTATTATTCTAGCGCACCAGTTGCCACTTCCTGGTTCGGCCCTGGGAACGAAATACAAACCCAGCAAGCTTTTTGTAGTGAAAAATGCGCGAAAAAAGTTTTTGGCCATAAAAATGATATAGTAACATGTGCGACTAAGATTTTTGATATTTTATAGTGGACACATGTACATTTTCAGCGCACCGGTTGTCACTTCCTGGTTCGGCCCTGGAACCGAAATACACACTCAGCTACCTTTTTGTAGTGAAAAAGGCGCGAAAAAAGTTTTTAGCCATAAAACTGAAATGGTAATTTGTGCCTTTTAGGCTTTTAAATATTTTATAGTGAACACATGTACCATTCCAGCGCACCAGTTGGCACTTCCTGGTTCGGCCCTAGGGACGAAATACAAACCCAGCAAACTTTTTGTAGTAAAAAATGCGCGAAAAAAGTTTTTGGCAATTAAACTGAAATAGTAATATGTACGGCTAAGAATTTTTGATATTTTATAGTGGACATATGTACCATTCCAGCGCACCAGTTGGCACTTCCTGGTTCGGCCCTAGGGACGAAATACAAACCCAGCAAACTTTTTGTAGTAAAAAATGCGCGAAAAAAGTTTTTGGCCATAAAACTGAAATGATAATATGCGCGTCTTAGAATTTTTGATATTTAATAGTAGACATATGTACCATTCCAGCGCACTAGTTGCCATTTCCTGGTTCGGCCCTGGGAACGAAATACAAACCCAGCAAGCTTTTTGTACTGAAAAATGCGCGAAAAAAGTTTTTGGCCATAAAAATGAAATAGTAACATGTGCGACTAAGATTTTTGATATTTTATAGTGGACACATGTACATTTTCAGCGCACCGGTTGTCACTTCCTGGTTCGGCACTGGAACCGAAATACACACTCAGCTACCTTTTTGTAGTGAAAAAGGCGCGAAAAAAGTTTTTAGCCATAAAACTGAAATGGTAATTTGTGCCTTTTAGGCTTTTTAATATTTTATAGTGGACACACGTACTTTTAGGCTTTTTAATATTTTATAGTGGACACATGTACCATTCCAGCGCACTAGTTGCCATTTCCTGGTTCGGCCCTGGGAGCGAAATACAAACCCAGCAAACTTTTTGTAGTGAAAAATGCGCGAAAAAAGTTTTTGGCAATTAAACTGAAATAGTAATATGTACGGCTAAGAATTTTTGATATTTAATAGTGGACACATGTACCATTTCAGCGCACCAGTTGTCATTTCTTGGCTCGGCTCTGAGAACGAAATACAAACCTAGCAAACTTTTTGTAGTAAAAAATGCGCGAAAAAAGTTTTTGGCCATAAAACTGAAATAGTAATATGTGCGGCTAAGAAATTTTGATATTTTATAGTGGACACATGTACCATTACAGCGCACCAGTTGTCATTTCTTGGCTCGGCTCTGGGAACGAAATACAATCCTAGCAAACTTTTTGTAGTAAAAAATGCATGAAAAAAGTTTTTGGCTGTAAAACTGAAATAATAATATGTGCGTCTAAGAATTTTTATATTTTATAGTTGACACATGTACCATTCCAGCGCACCAGTTGTCACTTCCTGGTGCGGCCCTAGGGACGAAATACAAACCCAGCAAACTTTTTATAGGTTAAAAGGCGCGAAAAAAGTTTTTGGCCATAATACTGAAATAGTAATATGTGCGGCTAAGAAATTTTGATATTTTATAGTGGTACATGTACCATTTCAGCGAACCAGCTGTCATTTCTTGGCTCGGCTCTGGGAACGAAATACAAAAGCAACAACCTTTTTGTAGTGAAAAAGGCCCGAAAAAAGTTTTTGGCCATAAAACTGAAATGGTAATATGTGCGACTTAGGCTTTTTAAGATTTTATAGTGAATACATTTACCATTCCAGCGCACCCGTTGCCACTTCCTGGTTCGGCCCTAGGGACGAAATACAAACCCAGCAAACTTTTTATAGGTAAAAAGGCGCGAAAAAAGTTTTTGGCCATAATACTGAAATAGTAATATGCGCGTCTTAGAATTTTTGATATTTTATAGTGGACACATGTACCATTTCAGCGCACCAGTTGGCACTTCCTGGTTCGGCCCTAGGGACTAAATACAAACCCAGCAAACTTTTTGTAGTAAAAAATGCGCGAAAAAAATTTTGGCTGTAAAACTGAAATAATAACATGTGCGTCTAAGATTTTTGATATTTTATAGTGGAAACATGTTCATTTTCAGCGCACCGGTTGTCACTTCCTTGTTCGGCCCTGGAACCGAAATACACACTCAGCAACCTTTTTGTAGTTAAAAAGGCGCGAAAAAAGTTTTTAGCCATAAAACTGAAATGGTAATTTGTGCCTTTTAGGCTTTTAAATATTTTATAGTGAACACATGTACCATTCCAGCGCACCAGTTGGCACTTCCTAGTTCGGCCCTGGGAACGAAATACAAACCCAGCAAGCTTTTTGTAGTGAAAAATGAACGAAAAAAGTTTTTGGCCATAAAAATGAAATAGTAACATGTGCGACTAAGATTTTTGATATTTTATAGTGGAAACATGTTCATTTTCAGCGCACCGGTTGTCACTTCCTTGTTCGGCCCTGGAACCGAAATACACACTCAGCAACCTTTTTGTAGGGAAAAAGGCCCGAAAAAAGTTTTTGGCCATAAAACTGAAATGGTAATATGTGCGATTTAGGCTTTTTAAGATTTTATAGTGAATACATTTACCATTCCAGCGCACCCGTTGCCACTTCCTGGTTCGGCCCTAGGGACGAAATACAAACCCAGCAAACTTTTTATAGGTAAAAAGGCGCGAAAAAAGTTTTTGGCATAAAACTGAAATGGTAATATGTGTGTTTTAGGCTTTTTAATATTTTATAGTGGACACACGTACTTTTAGGCTTTTTAATATTTTATAGTGGACACATGTACCATTCCAGCACACTAGTTGCCATTTCCTGGTTCGGCCCTGGGAGCGAAATGCTAACCCAGCAAACTTTTTGTAGTGAAAAATGCGCGAAAAAAGTTTTTGGCAATTAAACTGAAATAGTAATATGTGCGGCTAAGAATTTTTGATATTTTATAGTGGACACATGTACCATTTCAGCGCTCCAGTTGTCATTTCTTGGCTCGGCTCTGGGAACGAAATACAAACCTAGCAAACTTTTTGTAGTAAAAAATGCGCGAAAAAAGTTTTTGGCCATAAAACTGAAATGGTAATATGCGCGTCTTAGAATTTTTGATATTTTATAGTGGACACATGTACCATTTCAGCGCACCAGTTGTCATTTCTTGGCTCGGCTCTGGGAACGAAATACAAACCTAGCAAACTTTTTGTAGTAAAAAATGCGCGAAAAAAGTTTTTGGCTGTAAAACTGAAATAATAACATGTGCTTCTAAGAATTTTTATATTTTATAGTGGACACATGTACCATTCCAGCGCACCAGTTGTCACTTCCTGGTTCGGCCCTGGGAACGAAATACAAACGCAACAACCTTTTTGTAGTGAAAAAGGCCCGAAAAAAGTTTTTGGCCATAAAACTGAAATGGTAATATGTGCGTTTTAGGCTTTTTAAGATTTTATAGTGAATACATTTGCCATTCCAGCGCACCAGTTGCCACTTCCTGGTTCGGCCCTGGGAACGAAATACAAACCCAGCAAGTTTTTTGTAGTAAAAAAGGCCCGAAAAAAGTTTTTGGCCATAAAACTGAAATGGTAATATGTGCGGCGAAGAATTTTTGATATTTTATAGTGGACACATGTACCATTTCAGCGCACCAGTTGTCATTTCTTGGCTAAGCTCTGGAAACGAAATACAAACCTAGCAAACTTTTTGTAGTAAAAAATGCGCGAAAAAAGTTTTTGGCTGTAAAACTGAAATAATAACATGTGCGTCTAAGAATTTTTATATTTTTTAGTGGACACATGTACCATTCCAGTGCACCAGTTGTCACTTCCTGGTTTGGCCCTGGGAACAAAGTACAAACCAAGCAAACTTTTTATAGGTAAAAAGGCGCGAAAAAAGTTTTTGGCCTAAAACTGAAATGATAATATGTGCGTTTTAGGCTTTTTAATATTTAATAGTGGACACATGTACCATTCCAGCGCACCAGTTGGCATTTTCTGGTTCGGCCCTAGGGACGAAATACAAACCCAGCAAACTTTTTGTAGTAAAAAATGCGCGAAAAAAGTTGTTGGCTGTAAAACTGAAATAATAATATGTGCGTCTTGGAATTTTTGGTATTTTATAGTGGACACATGTACCATTTCAGCGCACCAGTTGTCATTTCTTGGCTCGGCTCTGGGAACGAAATACAAACCTAGCAAACTTTTTGTAGTAAAAAATGCGCGAAAAAAGTTTTTGGCCATAAAACTGAAATGATAATATGCGCGTCTTAGAATTTTTGATATTTTATAGTAGACACATGTGCCATTCCAACGCACAAGTTGCCTTTTCTATTTCGGCCCTGGGAACTAAATACAAATCCAGCAACCTTTTTGTAGTGAAAAAGGCGCGAAAAAAGTTTTTGGCCATAAAAGTTAAATGGTAATATGTGCGTCTAAGAATTTTTAATATATTGTAGTGGACACATGTATTATTCCAGCGCACCAGTTGCCACTTCCTGGTTCGGCTCTGGGAACGAAATACAAACCCAGCAAGCTTTTTGTAGTGAAAAATGCGCGAAAAAAGTTTTTGGCCATAAAAATGAAATAGTAACATGTGCGACTAAGATTTTTGATATTTTATAGTGGACACATGTTCATTTTCAGCTCACCGGTTGTCACTTCCTTGTTCGGCCCTGGAACCGAAATACACACTCAGCAACCTTTTTGTAGTTAAAAAGGCGCGAAAAAAGTTTTTAGCCATAAAACTGAAATGGTAATTTGTGCCTTTTAGGCTTTTAAATATTTTATAGTGAACACATGTACCATTCCAGCGCACCAGTTGGCATTTCCTGGTTCGGCCCTAGGGACTAAATACAAACCCAGCAAACTTTTTGTAGTAAAAAATGCGCGAAAAAGTTTTTGGCTGTAAAACTGAAATAATAACATGTGCGTCTAAGATTTTTGATATTTTATAGTGGAAACATGTTCATTTTCAGCGCACCGGTTGTCACTTCCTTGTTCGGCCCTGGAACCGAAATACACACTCAGCAACCTTTTTGTAGTTAAAAAGGCGCGAAAAAAGTTTTTAGCCATAAAACTGAAATGGTAATTTGTGCCTTTTAGGCTTTTAAATATTTTATAGTGAACACATGTACCATTCCAGCGCACCGGTTGTCACTTCCTTGTTCGGCCCTGGAACCGAAATACACACTCAGCAACCTTTTTGTAGTTAAAAAGGCGCGAAAAAAGTTTTTAGCCATAAAACTGAAATGGTAATTTGTGCCTTTTAGGCTTTTAAATATTTTATAGTGAACACATGTACCATTCCAGCGCACCAGTTGGCACTTCCTGGTTCGGCCCTGGGAACGAAATACAAACCCAGCAAGCTTTTTGTAGTGAAAAATGCGCGAAAAAAGTTTTTGGCCATAAAAATGAAATAGTAACATGTGCGACTAAGATTTTTGATATTTTATAGTGGAAACATGTTCATTTTCAGCGCACCGGTTGTCACTTCCTTGTTCGGCCCTGGAACCGAAATACACACTCAGCAACCTTTTTGTAGGGAAAAAGGCCCGAAAAAAGTTTTTGGCCATAAAACTGAAATGGTAATATGTGCGATTTAGGCTTTTTAAGATTTTATAGTGAATACATTTACCATTCCAGCGCACCCGTTGCCACTTCCTGGTTCGGCCCTAGGGACGAAATACAAACCCAGCAAACTTTTTATAGGTAAAAAGGCGCGAAAAAAGTTTTTGGCATAAAACTGAAATGGTAATATGTGTGTTTTAGGCTTTTTAATATTTTATAGTGGACACACGTACTTTTAGGCTTTTTAATATTTTATAGTGGACACATGTACCATTCCAGCACACTAGTTGCCATTTCCTGGTTCGGCCCTGGGAGCGAAATGCAAACCCAGCAAACTTTTTGTAGTGAAAAATGTGCGAAAAAAGTTTTTGGCAATTAAACTGAAATAGTAATATGTGCGGCTAAGAATTTTTGATATTTTATAGTGGACACATGTACCATTTCAGCGCTCCAGTTGTCATTTCTTGGCTCGGCTCTGGGAACGAAATACAAACCTAGCAAACTTTTTGTAGTAAAAAATGCGCGAAAAAAGTTTTTGGCCATAAAACTGAAATGGTAATATGCGCGTCTTAGAATTTTTGATATTTTATAGTGGACACATGTACCATTTCAGCGCACCAGTTGTCATTTCTTGGCTCGGCTCTGGGAACGAAATACAAACCTAGCAAACTTTTTGTAGTAAAAAATGCGCGAAAAAAGTTTTTGGCTGTAAAACTGAAATAATAATTCATGTGCTTATAAATAATAAAACATGTGCTTCTAAGAATTTTTATATTTTATAGTGGACACATGTACCATTCCAGCGCACCAGTTGTCACTTCCTGGTTCGGCCCTGGGAACGAAATACAAACGCAACAACCTTTTTGTAGTGAAAAAGGCCCGAAAAAAGTTTTTGGCCATAAAATATGTGCGTTTAGGGCTTTTTAAGATTTTATAGTGAATACATTTGCCATTCCAGCGCACCAGTTGCCACTTAATGGTTCGGCCCTGGGAACGAAATACAAACCCAGCAAGTTTTTTGTAGTAAAAAAGGCCCGAAAAAAGTTTTTGGCCATAAAACTGAAATGGTAATATGTGCGGCGAAGAATTTTTGATATTTTATAGTGGACACATGTACCATTTCAGCGCACCAGTTGTCATTTCTTGGCTAGGCTCTGGAAACGAAATACAAACCTAGCAAACTTTTTGTAGTAAAAAATGCGTGAAAAAAGTTTTTGGCTGTAAAACTGAAATAATAACATGTGCGTCTAAGAATTTTTAATATATTGTAGTGGACACATGTATTATTCCAGCGCACCAGTTGCCACTTCCTGGTTCGGCTCTGGGAACGAAATACAAACCCAGCAAGCTTTTTGTAGTGAAAAATGCGCGAAAAAAGTTTTTGGCCATAAAAATGAAATAGTAACATGTGCGACTAAGATTTTTGATATTTTATAGTGGACACATGTACATTTTCAGCGCACCGGTTGTCACTTCCTGGTTCGGCCCTGGAACCGAAATACACACTCAGCAACCTTTTTGTAGTGAAAAAGGCGCGAAAAAAGTTTTTGGCTATAAAACTGAAATAGTAATATGTGCGTCTAAGAATTTTTGATATTTTATAGTGGACACATGTACCATTTCAGCGCACCAGTTGTCATTTCTGGGCTCGGCCCTGGGAACGAAATACAAACCTAGCAACCTTTTTGTAATGAAAAAGGCGCGAAAAAAGTTTTTGGCCATAAAACTGAAATGGTAATATGCGCGTCTTAGAATTTTTGATATTTCATGGTGGACACATGTACCATTCCAGCGCACTAGAGCCGATTCCTGGTTCGGCACTGGGAACGAAATACAAACCCAGCAAACTTTTTGTAGTGTAGTGTAGCTTTTAAATATTTTATAGTGAACACATGTACCATTCCAGCTCACCAGTTAGCATTTTCTGGTTCGGCCCTAGGGACGAAATACAAACCCAGCAAACTTTTTGTTGTAAAAAATGCGCGAAAAAAGTTTTTGGCTGTAAAACTGAAATAATAATTTGTGCGTCTTGGAATTTTTGATATTTTATATTTTATAGTGGACACATGTACCATTCCAGCGCACCAGTTGAGACTTCCTGAGTCGGCCCTAGGGACGATATACAAACCCAGCAAACTTTTTGTAGTGAAAAATTCGCGAAAAAAGTTTTTGGCCATAAAAATGAAATAGTAACATGTGCGGCGAAGAATTTTTGATATCTTATAGTGGACACATGTACCATTCCAGTGCACCAGTTGTCACTTCCTGGTTCGGCCCTGGGAACGAAATACAAACCAAGCAAACTTTTTATAGGTAAAAAGGCGCGAAAAAAGTTTTTGGCCTAAAACTGAAATGATAATATGTGCGTTTTAGGCTTTTTAATATTTTATAGTGGACACATGTACCATTCCAGCGCACCAGTTGGCATTTTCTGGTTCGGCCCTAGGGACGAAATACAAACCCAGCAAGCTTTTTGTAGTAAAAAATGCGCGAAAAAAGTTTTTGGCTGTAAAACTGAAATAATAACATGTGCTTCTAAGAATTTTTATATTTTATAGTGGACACATGTACCATTCCAGCGCACCAGTTGTCACTTCCTGGTTCGGCCCTCGGAACGAAATACAAACGCAACAACCTTTTTGTAGTGAAAAAGGCCCGAAAAAAGTTTTTGGCATAAAACTGAAATGGTAATATGTGCGTTTTAGTCTTTTTAGTATTTTATAGTGGACACATGTACCATTCCAGCGCAATAGTTGCCATTTCCTGGTGCGGTTCTGGGAACGAAATACAAACCCAGCAAGCTTTTTGTAGTAAAAAATGCGCGAAAAAAGTTTTTGGCTGTAAAACTGAAATAATAACATGTGCTTCTAAGAATTTTTATATTTTATAGTGGACACATGTACCATTCCAGCGCACCAGTTGCCACTTCCTGGTTCGGCCCTGGGAACGAAATACAAACCCAGCAAGTTTTTTGTAGTAAAAAAGGCCCGAAAAAAGTTTTTGGCCATAAAACTGAAATGGTAATATGTGCGGCGAAGAATTTTTGATATTTTATAGTGGACACATGTACCATTTCAGCGCACCAGTTGTCATTTCTTGGCTAGGCTCTGGAAACGAAATACAAACCTAGCAAACTTTTTGTAGTAAAAAATGCGCGAAAAAAGTTTTTGGCTGTAAAACTGAAATAATAACATGTGCGTCTAAGAATTTTTATATTTTTTAGTGGACACATGTACCATTCCAGTGCACCAGTTGTCACTTCCTGGTTCGGCCCTGGGAACGAAATACAAACCAAGCAAACTTTTTATAGGTAAAAAGGCGCGAAAAAAGTTTTTGGCCATAAAACTGAAATGATAATATGTGCGTTTTAGGCTTTTTAATATTTTATAGTGGACACATGTACCATTCCAGCGCACCAGTTGGCATTTTCTGGTTCGGCCCTAGGGACGAAATACAAACCCAGCAAACTTTTTGTAGTAAAAAATGCGCGAAAAAAGTTGTTGGCTGTAAAACTGAAATAATAATATGTGCGTCTTGGAATTTTTGGTATTTTATAGTAGACACATGTGCCATTCCAACGCACAAGTTGCCTTTTCTATTTCGGCCCTGGGAACTAAATACAAACGCAACAACCTTTTTGTAGTGAAAAAGGCCCGAAAAAAGTTTTTGGCATAAAACTGAAATGGTAATATGTGCGTTTTAGTCTTTTTAGTATTTTATAGTGGACACATGTACCATTCCAGCGCAATAGTTGCCATTTCCTGGTGCGGTTCTGGGAACGAAATACAAACCCAGCAAGCTTTTTGTAGTAAAAAATGCGCGAAAAAAGTTTTTGGCTGTAAAACTGAAATAATAACATGTGCGTCTAAGAATTTTTATATTTTATAGTGGACACATGTACCATTTCAGCGCACCAGTTGTCATTTCTTGGCTCGGCTCTGGGAACGAAATACAATCTAGCAAACTATTTGTAGTAAAAAATGCGCGAAAAAAGTTTTTGGCCATAAAACTGAAATGATAATATGCGCGTCTTAGAATTTTTGATATTTTATAGTAGACACATGTGCCATTCCAACGCACAAGTTGCCTTTTCTATTTCGGCCCTGGGAACTAAATACAAACCCAGCAACCTTTTTGTAGTGAAAAAGGCGCGAAAAAAGTTTTTGGCCATAAAAGTTAAATGGTAATATGTGCGTCTAAGAATTTTTAATATATTGTAGTGGACACATGTATTATTCCAGCGCACCAGTTGCCACTTCCTGGTTCGGCTCTGGGAACGAAATACAAACCCAGCAAGCTTTTTGTAGTGAAAAATGCGCGAAACAAGTTTTTGGCCATAAAAATGAAATAGTAACATGTGCGACTAAGATTTTTGATATTTTATAGTGGACACATGTACATTTTCAGCGCACCGGTTGTCACTTCCTGGTTCGGCCCTGGAACCGAAATACACACTCAGCAACCTTTTTGTAGTGAAAAAGGCGCGAAAAAAGTTTTTGGCCATAAAAGTTAAATGGTAATATGTGCGTCTAAGAATTTTTAATATATTGTAGTGGACACATGTATTATTCCAGCGCACCAGTTGCCACTTCCTGGTTCGGCTCTGGGAACGAAATACAAACCCAGCAAACTTTTTGTAGTGAAAAATGCGCGAAAAAAGTTTTTGGCCATAAAAATGAAATAGTAACATGTGCGACTAAGATTTTTGATATTTTATAGTGGACACATGTACATTTTCAGCGCACCGGTTGTCACTTCCTGGTTCGGCCCTGGAACCGAAATACACACTCAGCAACCTTTTTGTAGTGAAAAAGGCGCGAAAAAAGTTTTTGGCTATAAAACTGAAATAGTAATATGTGCGTCTAAGAATTTTTGATATTTTATAGTGGACACATGTACCATTCCAGCGCACCAGTTGTCACTTCCTGGTTCGGCCCTGGGAACGAAATACAAACGCAACAACCTTTTTGTAGTGAAAAAGGCCCGAAAAAAGTTTTTGGCCATAAAACTGAAATGGTAATATGTGCGTTTTAGGCTTTTTAAGATTTTATAGTGAATACATTTGCCATTCCAGCGCACCAGTTGCCACTTCCTGGTTCGGCCCTGGGAACGAAATACAAACCCAGCAAGTTTTTTGTAGTAAAAAAGGCCCGAAAAAAGTTTTTGGCCATAAAACTGAAATGGTAATATGTGCGGCGAAGAATTTTTGATATTTTATAGTGGACACATGTACCATTTCAGCGCACCAGTTGTCATTTCTTGGCTAGGCTCTGGAAACGAAATACAAACCTAGCAAACTTTTTGTAGTAAAAAATGCGCGAAAAAAGTTTTTGGCTGTAAAACTGAAATAATAACATGTGCGTCTAAGAATTTTTATATTTTTTAGTGGACACATGTACCATTCCAGTGCACCAGTTGTCACTTCCTGGTTCGGCCCTGGGAACGAAATACAAACCAAGCAAACTTTTTATAGGTAAAAAGGCGCGAAAAAAGTTTTTGGCCTAAAACTGAAATGATAATATGTGCGTTTTAGGCTTTTTAATATTTTATAGTGGACACATGTACCATTCCAGCGCACCAGTTGGCATTTTCTGGTTCGGCCCTAGGGACGAAATACAAACCCAGCAAACTTTTTGTAGTAAAAAATGCGCGAAAAAAGTTGTTGGCTGTAAAACTGAAATAATAATATGTGCGTCTTGGAATTTTTGGTATTTTATAGTGAACACATGTACCATTTTAGCGCACCAGTTGTCATTTCTCGGCTCGGCTCTGGGAACGAAATACAAACCTAGCAAACTTTTTGTAATGAAAAAGGCGCGAAAAAAGTTTTTGGCCATAAAACTGAAATGGTAATATGCGCGGCGAAGAATTTTTGATATTTTATAGTGGACACATGTACCATTTCAGCGCACCAGTTGTCATTTCTTGGCTCGGCTCTGGGAACGAAATACAAACCTAGCAAACTTTTTGTAGTAAAAAATGCGCGAAAAAAGTTTTTGGCCATAAAACTGAAATGATAATATGCGCGTCTTAGAATTTTTGATATTTTATAGTAGACAAATGTGCCATTCCAACGCACAAGTTGCCTTTTCTATTTCGGCCCTGGGAACTAAATACAAACCCAGCAACCTTTTTGTAGTGAAAAAGGCGCGAAAAAAGTTTTTGGCCATAAAAGTTAAATGGTAATATGTGCGTCTAAGAATTTTTAATATATTGTAGTGGACACATGTATTATTCCAGCGCACCAGTTGCCACTTCCTGGTTCGGCTCTGGGAACGAAATACAAACCCAGCAAGCTTTTTGTAGTGAAAAATGCGCGAAACAAGTTTTTGGCCATAAAAATGAAATAGTAACATGTGCGACTAAGATTTTTGATATTTTATAGTGGACACATGTACATTTTCAGCGCACCGGTTGTCACTTCCTGGTTCGGCCCTGGAACCGAAATACACACTCAGCAACCTTTTTGTAGTGAAAAAGGCGCGAAAAAAGTTTTTGGCCATAAAAGTTAAATGGTAATATGTGCGTCTAAGAATTTTTAATATATTGTAGTGGACACATGTATTATTCCAGCGCACCAGTTGCCACTTCCTGGTTCGGCTCTGGGAACGAAATACAAACCCAGCAAACTTTTTGTAGTGAAAAATGCGCGAAAAAAGTTTTTGGCCATAAAAATGAAATAGTAACATGTGCGACTAAGATTTTTGATATTTTATAGTGGACACATGTACATTTTCAGCGCACCGGTTGTCACTTCCTGGTTCGGCCCTGGAACCGAAATACACACTCAGCAACCTTTTTGTAGTGAAAAAGGCGCGAAAAAAGTTTTTGGCTATAAAACTGAAATAGTAATATGTGCGTCTAAGAATTTTTGATATTTTATAGTGGACACATGTACCATTCCAGCGCACCAGTTGTCACTTCCTGGTTCGGCCCTGGGAACGAAATACAAACGCAACAACCTTTTTGTAGTGAAAAAGGCCCGAAAAAAGTTTTTGGCCATAAAACTGAAATGGTAATATGTGCGTTTTAGGCTTTTTAAGATTTTATAGTGAATACATTTGCCATTCCAGCGCACCAGTTGCCACTTCCTGGTTCGGCCCTGGGAACGAAATACAAACCCAGCAAGTTTTTTGTAGTAAAAAAGGCCCGAAAAAAGTTTTTGGCCATAAAACTGAAATGGTAATATGTGCGGCGAAGAATTTTTGATATTTTATAGTGGACACATGTACCATTTCAGCGCACCAGTTGTCATTTCTTGGCTAGGCTCTGGAAACGAAATACAAACCTAGCAAACTTTTTGTAGTAAAAAATGCGCGAAAAAAGTTTTTGGCTGTAAAACTGAAATAATAACATGTGCGTCTAAGAATTTTTATATTTTTTAGTGGACACATGTACCATTCCAGTGCACCAGTTGTCACTTCCTGGTTCGGCCCTGGGAACGAAATACAAACCAAGCAAACTTTTTATAGGTAAAAAGGCGCGAAAAAAGTTTTTGGCCTAAAACTGAAATGATAATATGTGCGTTTTAGGCTTTTTAATATTTTATAGTGGACACATGTACCATTCCAGCGCACCAGTTGGCATTTTCTGGTTCGGCCCTAGGGACGAAATACAAACCCAGCAAACTTTTTGTAGTAAAAAATGCGCGAAAAAAGTTGTTGGCTGTAAAACTGAAATAATAATATGTGCGTCTTGGAATTTTTGGTATTTTATAGTGAACACATGTACCATTTTAGCGCACCAGTTGTCATTTCTCGGCTCGGCTCTGGGAACGAAATACAAACCTAGCAAACTTTTTGTAATGAAAAAGGCGCGAAAAAAGTTTTTGGCCATAAAACTGAAATGGTAATATGCGCGTCTTAAATTTTTGATATTTTATGGTGGACACATGTACCATGCCAACGCACCAGTTGCCTTTTCTATTTCGGCCCTGGGAACGAAATACAAACCTAGCAAACTTTTTGTAATGAAAAAGGCGCGAAAAAAGTTTTTGACCATAAAACTGAAATGGTAATATGCGCGTCTTAGAATTTTTGATATTTTATGGTGGACACATGTACCATTCCAGCGCACCAGTTGCCACTTCCTGGCCCTGGGAACAAAATAAAAACGCAACAACCTTTTTGTAGTGAAAAAGGCCCGAAAAAAGTTTTTGGCCATAAAACTGAAATGGTAATATGTGCGTTTTAGGCTTTTAAATATTTTATAGTGAACACATTTACCATTCCAGCGCACCATTTGCCACTTCCTGGTTCAGGCCTAGGGACGAAAAACAAACCCAGCAAACTTTTTGTAGTAAAAAATGCGCGAAAAAAGTTTTTGGCTGTAAAACTGAAATAATAATACGTGCGTCTAAGAATTTTTGATATTTTATAGTGGACATATGTAACATTCCAGCGCACCAGTTGCCACTTCCTGATTCGGCCCTGGGAACGAAATACAAACGCAACAACTTTTTGCAGTGAAAAATGCGCGAAAAAAGTTTTTGGCTATAAAACTGAAATAGTAATATGTGCTTCTAAGAATTTTTGATATTTTATAGTGGACATATGTACCATTCCAGAGCACCAGTTGTCACTTCCTGGTTCGGCCCTGGGAACGAAATACAAACGCAACAACCTTTTTGTAGTGAAAAAGGCCCGAAAAAAGTTTTTGGCCATAAAACTGAAATGGTAATATGTGCGTTTTAGGCTTTTTAAGATTTTATAGTGAATACATTTGCCATTCCAGCGCACCAGTTGCCACTTCCTGGTTCGGCCCTAGGAACGAAATACAGCAAGTTTTTTGTAGTAAAGAAGGCCCGAAAAAAGTTTTTGGCCATAAAACTGAAATGGTAATATGTGCGGCGAAGAATTTTTGATATTTTATAGTGGACACATGTACCATTTCAGCGCACCAGTTGTCATTTCTTGGCTAGGCTCTGGAAACGAAATACAAACCTAGCAAACTTTTTGTAGTAAAAAATGCGCGAAAAAAGTTTTTGGCTGTAAAACTGAAATAATAATATGTGCGTCTTAAAATTTTTGATATTTTATAGTAGACACATGTGCCATTCCAACGCACAAGTTGCCTTTTCTATTTCGGCCCTGGGAACTAAATACAAACCCAGCAACCTTTTTGTAGTGAAAAAGGCGCGAAAAAAGTTTTTGGCCATAAAAGTTAAATGGTAATATGTGCGTCTAAGAATTTTTAATATATTGTAGTGGACACATGTATTATTCCAGCGCACCAGTTGCCACTTCCTGGTTCGGCTCTGGGAACGAAATACAAACCCAGCAAGCTTTTTGTAGTGAAAAATGCGCGAAAAAAGTTTTTGGCCATAAAAATGAAATAGTAACATGTGCGACTAAGATTTTTGATATTTTATAGTGGACACATGTACATTTTCAGCGCACCGGTTGTCACTTCCTGGTTCGGCCCTGGAACCGAAATACACACTCAGCAACCTTTTTGTAGTGAAAAAGGCGCGAAAAAAGTTTTTGGCTATAAAACTGAAATAGTAATATGTGCGTCTAAGAATTTTTGATATTTTATAGTGGACACATGTACCATTTCAGCGCACCAGTTGTCATTTCTGGGCTCGGCCCTGGGAACGAAATACAAACCTAGCAACCTTTTTGTAATGAAAAAGGCGCGAAAAAAGTTTTTGGCCATAAAACTGAAATGGTAATATGTGCGTTTTAGGCTTTTTAATATTTTATAGTGGACACATGTACCATTCCAGCGCACCAGTTGGCATTTTCTGGTTCGGCCCTAGGGACGAAATACAAACCCAGCAAACTTTTTGTAGTAAAAAATGCGAGAAAAAAGTTGTTGGCTGTAAAACTGAAATAATAATATGTGCGTCTTAAAATTTTTGATATTTTATAGTAGACACATGTGCCATTCCAACGCACAAGTTGCCTTTTCTATTTCGGCCCTGGGAACTAAATACAAACCCAGCAACCTTTTTGTAGTGAAAAAGGCGCGAAAAAAGTTTTTGGCCATAAAAGTTAAATGGTAATATGTGCGTCTAAGAATTTTTAATATATTGTAGTGGACACATGTATTATTCCAGCGCACCAGTTGCCACTTCCTGGTTCGGCTCTGGGAACGAAATACAAACCCAGCAAGCTTTTTGTAGTGAAAAATGCGCGAAAAAAGTTTTTGGCCATAAAAATGAAATAGTAACATGTGCGACTAAGATTTTTGATATTTTATAGTGGACACATGTACATTTTCAGCGCACCGGTTGTCACTTCCTGGTTCGGCCCTGGAACCGAAATACACACTCAGCAACCTTTTTGTAGTGAAAAAGGCGCGAAAAAAGTTTTTGGCTATAAAACTGAAATAGTAATATGTGCGTCTAAGAATTTTTGATATTTTATAGTGGACACATGTACCATTTCAGCGCACCAGTTGTCATTTCTGGGCTCGGCCCTGGGAACGAAATACAAACCTAGCAACCTTTTTGTAATGAAAAAGGCGCGAAAAAAGTTTTTGGCCATAAAACTGAAATGGTAATATGCGCGTCTTAGAATTTTTGATATTTCATGGTGGACACATGTACCATTCCAGCGCACTAGTTGCGATTCCTGGTTCGGCACTGGGAACGAAATACAAACCCAGCAAACTTTTTGTAGTGTAGTGTAGCTTTTAAATATTTTATAGTGAACACATGTACCATTCCAGCGCACCAGTTAGCATTTTCTGGTTCGGCCCTAGGGACGAAATACAAACCCAGCAAACTTTTTGTTGTAAAAAATGCGCGAAAAAAGTTTTTGGCTGTAAAACTGAAATAATAATTTGTGCGTCTTGGAATTTTTGATATTTTATATTTTATAGTGGACACACATGTACCATTCCAGCGCACCAGTTGGCACTTCCTGGTTCGGCCCTAGGGACGATATACAAACCCAGCAAACTTTTTGTAGTGAAAAATTCGCGAAAAAAGTTTTTGGCCATAAAAATGAAATAGTAACATGTGCGACTAAGATTTTTGATATTTTATAGTGGACACATGTACATTTTCAGCGCACCGGTTGTCACTTCCTTAATCGGCCCTGGATCCGAAATACAAACCCAGCAAACTTTTTATAGGTAAAAAGGCGCGAAAAAAGTTTTTGGCTGTAAAACTGAAATAATAATATGTGCGTCTTGGAATTTTTGATATTTTATAGTGGACACATGTACCATTTCAGCGCACCAGTTGTCTTTTCTTGGCTCGGCTCTGGGAACGAAATACAAACCTAGCAAACTTTTTGTAGTAAAAAATGCGCGAAAAAAGTTTTTGGCCATAAAACTGAAATGATAATATGCGCGTCTTAGAATTTTTGATATTTTATAGTAGACACATGTGCCATTCCAACGCACAAGTTGCCTTTTCTATTTCGGCCCTGGGAACTAAATACAAACCCAGCAACCTTTTTGTAGTGAAAAAGGCGCGAAAAAAGTTTTCGGCCATAAAAGTTAAATGGTAATATGTGCGTCTAAGAATTTTTAATATATTGTAGTGGACACATGTATTATTCCAGCGCACCAGTTGCCACTTCCTGGTTCGGCTCTGGGAACGAAATACACACCCAGCAAGCTTTTTGTAGTGAAAAATGCGCGAAAAAAGTTTTTGGCCATAAAAATGAAATAGTAACATGTGCGACTAAGATTTTTGATATTTTATAGTGGACACATGTACATTTTCAGCGCACCGGTTGTCACTTCCTGGTTCGGCCCTGGAACCGAAATACACACTCAGCAACCTTTTTGTAGTGAAAAAGGCGCGAAAAAAGTTTTTGGCTATAAAACTGAAATAGTAATATGTGCGTCTAAGAATTTTTGATATTTTATAGTGGACACATGTACCATTTCAGCGCACCAGTTGTCATTTCTGGGCTCGGCCCTGGGAACGAAATACAAACCTAGCAACCTTTTTATAGGTAAAAAGGCGCGAAAAAAGTTTTTGGCATAAAACTGAAATGGTAATATGTGCGTTTTAGTCTTTTTAGTATTTTATAGTGGACACATGTACCATTCCAGCGCAATAGTTGCCATTTCCTGGTGCGGCTCTGGAAACGAAATACAAACCCAGCAAGGTTTTTGTAGTAAAAAATTCGCGAAAAAAGTTTTTGGCCATTAAACTGAAATGGTAAAATGCGCGTCTTGGAGTTTTTGATATTTTATAGTGGACACATGTACCATTCCAGCGCACTAGTTGCCATTTCCTGGTTCGGCCCTGGGAACGAAATACAAACCCAGCAAACTTTTTGTAGTGAAAAAGGCGCGAAAAAAGTTTTTGGCTATAAAACTGAAATGGTAATATGTGCGTTTTAGGCTTTTTAAGATTTTATAGTGAATACATTTGCCATTCCAGCGCACCAGTTGCCACTTCCTGGTGCGGCCCTAGGGACGAAATACAAATCCAGCAAACTTTTTGTAGTGAAAAATGCACGAAAAAAGTTTTTGGCTGTAAAACTGAAATAATAATATGTGCGTCTAAGAATTTTTGATATTTTATAGTGAGCACATGTACCATTCCAGCGCACCAGTTGCTACTTCCTGGTTCGGCCCTGGGAACGAAATACAAACGCAACAACCTTTTTGTAGTGAAAAAGGCCCGAAAAAAGTTTTTGACCATAAAACTGAAATGGTAATATGTGCGTTATAGGCTTTTTAATATTTTATGGTGAATACATTTACCATTCCAGCGCACCAGTTGTCATTTCTTGGCTCGGCTTTGGGAACGAAATACAAACCTAGCAAACTTTTTGTAGTAAAAAATGCGCGAAAAAAGTTTTTGGCTGTAAAACTGAAATAATAACATGTGCGTCTAAGAATTTTTATATTTTTTAGTGGACACATGTACCATTCCAGTGCACCAGTTGTCACTTCCTTGTTCGGCCCTGGGAACGAAATACAAACCCAGCAAACTTTTTGTAATAAGAAATGCGCGAAAAAAGTTGTTGGCTGTAAAACTGAAATAATAATATGTGCGTCTTGGAATTTTTGATATTTTATAGTGGACACATGTACCATTTCAGCGCACCAGTTGTCATTTCTTGGCTCGGCTCTGGGAACGAAATACAAACCTAGCAAATTTTTTGTAGTAAAAAATGCGCATAAAACTAAATTGGTAATATGTGCGTTTTAGGCTTTTTAGTATTTTATAGTGGACACATGTACCATTCCAGCGCAATAGTTGCCATTTCCTGGTGCGGCTCTGGGAACGAAATACAAACCCAGCAAGCTTTTTGTAGTAAAAAATTCGCGAAAAAAGTTTTTGGCCATTAAACTGAAATGGTAAAATGCGCGTCTTGGAGTTTTTGATATTTTATAGTGGACACATGTACCATTCCAGCGCACTAGTTGCCATTTCCTGGTTCGGCCCTGCGAACGAAATACAAACTCAGCAAACATTTTGTAGTGAAAAAGGCGCGAAAAAAGTTTTTGGCAATAAAACTGAAATAGTAATATGTGCGTCTTGGAATTTTTGATATTTTATAGTGGACACATGTACCATTTCAGTGCACCAGTTGTCATTTCTTGGCTCGGCTCTGGAAACGAAATACAAACCTAGCAAACTTTTTGTAGTAAAAAATGCGCGAAAAAAGTTTTTGGCTGTAAAACTGAAATAATAACATGTGCGTCTAAGAATTTTTATATTTTTTAGTGGACACATGTACCATTCCAGTGCACCAGTTGTCACTTCCTGGTTCGGCCCTGGGAACGAAATACAAACCCAGCAAACTTTTTATAGGTAAAAAGGCGCGAAAAAAGTTTTTGGCATAAAACTGAAATGATAATATGTGCGTTTTAGGCTTTTTAATATTTTATAGTGGACACATGTACCATTCCAGCGCACTAGTTGCCATTTCCTGGTTCGGCCCTAGGGACGAAATACAAACCCAGCAAACTTTTTGTAGTGAAAAAGGCGCGAAAAAAGTTGTTGGCTGTAAAACTGAAATAATAATATGTGCGTCTTGGAATTTTTGGTATTTTATAGTGGACACATGTACCATTTCAGCGCACCAGTTGTCATTTCTTGGCTCGGCTCTGGGAACGAAATACAAACCTAGCAAACTTTTTGTAGTAAAAAATGCGCGAAAAAAGTTTTTGGCCATAAAACTGAAATGATAATATGCGCGTCTTAGAATTTTTGATATTTTATAGTAGACACATGTGCCATTCCAACGCACAAGTTGCCTTTTCTATTTCGGCCCTGGGAACTAAATACAAACCCAGCAACCTTTTTGTAGTGAAAAAGGCGCGAAAAAAGTTTTTGGCCATAAAAGTTAAATGGTAATATGTGCGTCTAAGAATTTTTAATATATTGTAGTGGACACATGTATTATTCCAGCGCACCAGTTGCCACTTCCTGGTTCGGCTCTGGGAACGAAATACAAACCCAGCAAGCTTTTTGTAGTGAAAAATGCGCGAAAAAAGTTTTTGGCCATAAAAATGAAATAGTAACATGTGCGACTAAGATTTTTGATATTTTATAGTGGACACATGTACATTTTCAGCGCACCGGTTGTCACTTCCTGGTTCGGCCCTGGAACCGAAATACACACTCAGCAACCTTTTTGTAGTGAAAAAGGCGCGAAAAAAGTTTTTGGCCATAAAAGTTAAATAGTAATATGTGCGTCTAAGAATTTTTAATATATTGTAGTGGACACATGTATTATTCCAGCGCACCAGTTGCCACTTCCTGGTTCGGCTCTGGGAACGAAATACAAACCCAGCAAGCTTTTTGTAGTGAAAAATGCGCGAAAAAAGTTTTTGGCCATAAAAATGAAATAGTAACATGTGCGACTAAGATTTTTGATATTTTATAGTGGACACATGTACATTTTCAGCGCACCGGTTGTCACTTCCTGGTTCGGCCCTGGAACCGAAATACACACTCAGCAACCTTTTTGTAGTGAAAAAGGCGCGAAAAAAGTTTTTGGCTATAAAACTGAAATAGTAATATGTGCGTCTAAGAATTTTTGATATTTTATAGTGGACACATGTACCATTTCAGCGCACCAGTTGTCATTTCTGGGCTCGGCCCTGGGAACGAAATACAAACCTAGCAACCTTTTTATAGGTAAAAAGGCGCGAAAAAAGTTTTTGGCATAAAACTGAAATGGTAATATGTGCGTTTTAGTCTTTTTAGTATTTTATAGTGGACACATGTACCATTCCAGCGCAATAGTTGCCATTTCCTGGTGCGGCTCTGGGAACGAAATACTAACCCAGCAAGCTTTTTGTAGTAAAAAATGCGCGAAAAAAGTTTTTGGCTGTAAAACTGAAATAATAACATGTGCTTCTAAGAATTTTTATATTTTATAGTGGACACATGTACCATTCCAGCGCACCAGTTGTCACTTCCTGGTTCGGCCCTGGGAACGAAATACAAACGCAACAACCTTTTTGTAGTGAAAAAGGCCCGAAAAAAGTTTTTGGCCATAAAACTGAAATGGTAATATGTGCGTTTTAGGCTTTTTAAGATTTTATAGTGAATACATTTGCCATTCCAGCGCACCAGTTGCCACTTCCTGGTTCGGCCCTGGGAACGAAATACAAACCCAGCAAGTTTTTTGTAGTAAAAAAGGCCCGAAAAAAGTTTTTGGCCATAAAACTGAAATGGTAATATGTGCGGCGAAGAATTTTTGATATCTTATAGTGGACACATGTACCATTCCAGTGCACCAGTTGTCACTTCCTGGTTCGGCCCTGGGAACGAAATACAAACCAAGCAAACTTTTTATAGGTAAAAAGGCGCGAAAAAAGTTTTTGGCCTAAAACTGAAATGATAATATGTGCGTTTTAGGCTTTTTAGTATTTTATAGTGGACACATGTACCATTCCAGCGCACCAGTTGGCATTTTCTGGTTCGGCCCTAGGGACGAAATACAAACCCAGCAAACTTTTTGTAGTAAAAAACGCGCGAAAAAAGTTGTTGGCTGTAAAACTGAAATAATAATATGTGCGTCTTGGAATTTTTGGTATTTTATAGTGGACACATGTACCATTTTAGCGCACCAGTTGTCATTTCTCGGCTC
This sequence comes from Epicampocera succincta, assembly GCA_932526305.1. Lineage (NCBI taxonomy): Eukaryota > Metazoa > Arthropoda > Insecta > Diptera > Tachinidae > Epicampocera > Epicampocera succincta. Next base: position 43,148,188 of record OW052036.1, read on the forward strand.
GGCCCTGGGAACGAAATACAAACCTAGCAAACTTTTTGTAATGAAAAAGGCGCGAAAAAAGTTTTTGGCCATAAAAGTGAAATGGTAATATGCGCGTCTTAAATTTTTGATATTTTATGGTGGACACATGTACCATGCCAACGCACCAGTTGCCTTTTCTATTTCGGCCCTGGGAACGAAATACAAACCTAGCAAACTTTTTGTAATGAAAAAGGCGCGAAAAAAGTTTTTGACCATAAAACTGAAATGGTAATATGCGCGTCTTAGAATTTTTGATATTTTATGGTGGACACATGTACCATTCCAGCGCACCAGTTGCCACTTCCTGGCCCTGGGAACAAAATAAAAACGCAACAACCTTTTTGTAGTGAAAAAGGCCCGAAAAAAGTTTTTGGCCATAAAACTGAAATGGTAATATGTGCGTTTTAGGCTTTTTAAGATTTTATAGTGAATACATTTGCCATTCCAGCGCAACAGTTGCCACTTCCTGGTTCGGCCCTGGGAACGAAATACAAACCCAGCAAGTTTTTTGTAGTAAAGAAGGCCCGAAAAAAGTTGTTGGCCATAAAACTGAAATAGTAATATGTGCGGCGAAGAATTTTTGATATTTTATAGTGGACACATGTACCATTTCAGCGCACCAGTTGTCATTTCTTGGCTAGGCTCTGGAAACGAAATACAAACCTAGCAAACTTTTTGTAGTAAAAAATGCGCGAAAAAAGTTTTTGGCTGTAAAACTGAAATAATAACATGTGCGTCTAAGAATTTTTATATTTTTTAGTGGACACATGTACCATTCCAGTGCACCAGTTGTCACTTCCTGGTTCGGCCCTGGGAACGAAATACAAACCAAGCAAACTTTTTATAGGTAAAAAGGCGCGAAAAAAGTTTTTGGCCTAAAACTGAAATGATAATATGTGCGTTTTAGGCTTTTTAATATTTTATAGTGGACACATGTACCATTCCAGCGCACCAGTTGGCATTTTCTGGTTCGGCCCTAGGGACGAAATACAAACCCAGCAAACTTTTTGTAGTAAAAAATGCGAGAAAAAAGTTGTTGGCTGTAAAACTGAAATAATAATATGTGCGTCTTGGAATTTTTGGTATTTTATAGTGGACACATGTACCATTTCAGCGCACCAGTTGTCATTTCTTGGCTCGGCTCTGGGAACGAAATACAATCTAGCAAACTATTTGTAGTAAAAAATGCGCGAAAAAAGTTTTTGGCCATAAAACTGAAATGATAATATGCGCGTCTTAGAATTTTTGATATTTTATAGTAGACACATGTGCCATTCCAACGCACAAGTTGCCTTTTCTATTTCGGCCCTGGGAACTAAATACAAACCCAGCAACCTTTTTGTAGTGAAAAAGGCGCGAAAAAAGTTTTTGGCCATAAAAGTTAAATGGTAATATGTGCGTCTAAGAATTTTTAATATATTGTAGTGGACACATGTATTATTCCAGCGCACCAGTTGCCACTTCCTGGTTCGGCTCTGGGAACGAAATACAAACCCAGCAAGCTTTTTGTAGTGAAAAATGCGCGAAAAAAGTTTTTGGCCATAAAAATGAAATAGTAACATGTGCGACTAAGATTTTTGATATTTTATAGTGGACACATGTACATTTTCAGCGCACCGGTTGTCACTTCCTGGTTCGGCCCTGGAACCGAAATACACACTCAGCAACCTTTTTGTAGTGAAAAAGGCGCGAAAAAAGTTTTTGGCTATAAAACTGAAATAGTAATATGTGCGTCTAAGAATTTTTGATATTTTATAGTGGACACATGTACCATTTCAGCGCACCAGTTGTCATTTCTGGGCTCGGCCCTGGGAACGAAATACAAACCTAGCAACCTTTTTGTAATGAAAAAGGCGCGAAAAAAGTTTTTGGCCATAAAACTGAAATGGTAATATGCGCGTCTTAGAATTTTTGATATTTCATGGTGGACACATGTACCATTCCAGCGCACTAGTTGCGATTCCTGGTTCGGCACTGGGAACGAAATACAAACCCAGCAAACTTTTTGTAGTGTAGTGTAGCTTTTAAATATTTTATAGTGAACACATGTACCATTCCAGCGCACCAGTTAGCATTTTCTGGTTCGGCCCTAGGGACGAAATACAAACCCAGCAAACTTTTTGTTGTAAAAAATGCGCGTAAAAAGTTTTTGGCTGTAAAACTGAAATAATAATTTGTGCGTCTTGGAATTTTTGATATTTTATATTTTATAGTGGACACACATGTACCATTCCAGCGCACCAGTTGGCACTTCCTGGTTCGGCCCTAGGGACGATATACAAACCCAGCAAACTTTTTGTAGTGAAAAATTCGCGAAAAAAGTTTTTGGCCATAAAAATGAAATAGTAACATGTGCGACTAAGATTTTTGATATTTTATAGTGGACACATGTACATTTTCAGCGCACTGGTTGTCACTTCCTTGTTCGGCCCTGGATCCGAAATACAAACCCAGCAAACTTTTTATAGGTAAAAATGCGCGAAAAAAGTTTTTGGCTGTAAAACTGAAATAATAATATGTGCGTCTTGGAATTTTTGATATTTTATAGTGGACACATGTACCATTTCAGCGCACCAGTTGTCATTTCTTGGCTCGGCTCTGGGAACGAAATACAAACCTAGCAAACTTTTTGTAGTAAAAAATGCGCGAAAAAAGTTTTTGACCATAAAACTGAAATGATAATATGCGCGTCTTAGAATTTTTGATATTTTATAGTAGACACATGTGCCATTCCAACGCACAAGTTGCCTTTTCTATTTCGGCCCTGGGAACTAAATACAAACCCAGCAACCTTTTTGTAGTGAAAAAGGCGCGAAAAAAGTTTTCGGCCATAAAAGTTAAATGGTAATATGTGCGTCTAAGAATTTTTAATATATTGTAGTGGACACATGTACCATTCCAGCGCAATAGTTGCCATTTCCTGTTTCGGCCCTGCGAACGAAATACAAACTCAGCAAACTTTTTGTAGTGAAAAAGGCGCGAAAAAAGTTTTTGGCAATAAAACTGAAATAGTAACATGTGCGTCTAAGAATTTTTGATATTTTATATTTTATAGTGGACACACATGTACCATTCCAGCGCACCAGTTGGCACTTCCTGGTTCGGCCCTAGGGACGATATACAAACCTAGCAAACTTTTTGTAGTAAAAAATGCGCGAAAAAAGTTTTTGGCCATTAAACTGAAATGGTAAAATGCGCGTCTTGGAGTTTTTGATATTTTATAGTGGACACATGTACCATTCCAGCGCAATAGTTGCCATTTCCTGTTTCGGCCCTGGGAACGAAATACAAACCCAGCAAACTTTTTGTAGTGAAAAAGGCGCGAAAAAAGTTTTTGGCTATAAAACTGAAATGGTAATATGTGCGTTTTAGGCTTTTTAAGATTTTATAGTGAATACATTTGCCATTCCAGCGCACCAGTTGCCACTTCCTGGTGCGGCCCTAGGGACGAAATACAAACCCAGCAAACTTTTTGTAGTGAAAAATGCGCGAAAAAAGTTTTTGGCTGTAAAACTGAAATAATAATATGTGCGTCTAAGAATTTTTGATATTTTATAGTGAACACATGTACCATTCCAGCGCACCAGTTGCTACTTCCTGGTTCGGCCCTGGGAACGAAATACAAACGCAACAACCTTTTTGTAGTGAAAAAGGCCCGAAAAAAGTTTTTGGCCATAAAACTGAAATGGTAATATGTGCGTTATAGGCTTTTTAAGATTTTATGGTGAATACATTTACCATTCCAGCGCACCAGTTGTCATTTCTTGGCTCGGCTTTGGGAACGAAATACAAACCTAGCAAACTTTTTGTAGTAAAAAATGCGCGAAAAAAGTTTTTGGCTGTAAAACTTAAATAATAACATGTGCGTCTAAGAATTTTTATATTTTTTAGTGGACACATGTACCATTCCAGTGCACCAGTTGTCACTTCCTTGTTCGGCCCTGGGAACGAAATAGAAACCCAGCAAACTTTTTATAGGTAAAAAGGCGCGAAAAAAGTTTTTGGCATAAAACTGAAATGGTAATATGTGCGTTTTAGGCTTTTTAATATTTTATAGTGGACACATGTACCATTCCAGCGCACCAGTTGGCATTTTCTGGTTCGGCCCTAGGGAAGAAATACAAACCCAGCAAACTTTTTGTAGTAAAAAATGCGCGAAAAAAGTTGTTGGCTGTAAAACTGAAATAATAATATGTGCGTCTTGGAATTTTTGATATTTTATAGTGGACACATGTACCATTTCAGCGCACCAGTTGTCATTTCTTGGCTCGGCTCTGGGAACGAAATACAAACCTAGCAAATTTTTTGTAGTAAAAAATGCGCATAAAACTAAATTGGTAATATGTGCGTTTTAGGCTTTTTAGTATTTTATAGTGGACACATGTACCATTCCAGCGCAATAGTTGCCATTTCCTGGTGCGGCTCTGGGAACGAAATACAAACCCAGCAAGCTTTTTGTAGTAAAAAATTCGCGAAAAAAGTTTTTGGCCATTAAACTGAAATGGTAAAATGCGCGTCTTGGAGTTTTTGATATTTTATAGTGGACACATGTACCATTCCAGCGCACTAGTTGCCATTTCCTGGTTCGGCCCTGCGAACGAAATACAAACTCAGCAAACTTTTTGTAGTGAAAAAGGCGCGAAAAAAGTTTTTGGCAATAAAACTGAAATAGTAATATGTGCGGCGAAGAATTTTTGATATTTTATAGTGGACACATGTACCATTTCAGTGCACCAGTTGTCATTTCTTGGCTCGGCTCTGGAAACGAAATACAAACCTAGCAAACTTTTTGTAGTAAAAAATGCGCGAAAAAAGTTTTTGGCTGTAAAACTGAAATAATAACATGTGCGTCTAAGAATTTTTATATTTTTTAGTGGACACATGTACCATTCCAGTGCACCAGTTGTCACTTCCTGGTTCGGCCCTGGGAACGAAATACAAACCCAGCAAACTTTTTATAGGTAAAAAGGCGCGAAAAAAGTTTTTGGCATAAAACTGAAATGGTAAAATGCGCGTCTTGGAGTTTTTGATATTTTATAGTGGACACATGTACCATTCCAGCGCACTAGTTGCCATTTCCTGGTTCGGCCCTGGGAACGAAATAAGAACCCAGCAAACTTTTTGTAGTGAAAAAGGCGCGAAAAAAGTTTTTGGCTATAAAACTGAAATGGTAATATGTGCGTTTTAGGCTTTTTAAGATTTTATAGTGAATACATTTGAAATTCTAGCGCACCAGTTGCCACTTCCTGGTGCGGCCCTAGGGACGAAGTACAAACCCAGCAAACTTTTTGTAGTGAAAAAGGCGCGAAAAAAGTTTTTGGCAATAAAACTGAAATAGTAATATGTGCGGCGAAGAATTTTTGATATTTTATAGTGGACACATGTACCATTTCAGCGCACCAGTTGTCATTTCTTGGCTCGGCTCTGGGAACGAAATACAAACCTAGCAAACTTTTTGTAGTAAAAAATGCGCGAAAAAAGTTTTTGGTTGTAAAACTGAAATAATAACATGTGCGTCTAAGAATTTTTATATTTTTTAGTGGACACATGTACCATTCCAGTGCACCAGTTGTCACTTCCTGGTTCGGCCCTGGGAACGAAATAAAAACCCAGCAAACTTTTTATAGGTAAAAAGGCGCGAAAAAAGTTTTTGGCATAAAACTGAAATGGTAATATGTGCGTTTTAGGCTTTTTAATATTTTATAGTGGACACATGTACCATTCCAGCGCAATAGTTGCCATTTCCTGGTGCGGCCCTAGGGACGAAATACAAACCCAGCAACCTTTTTATAGGTAAAAAGGCGCGAAAAAAGTTTTTGGCATAAAACTGAAATGGTAATATGTGCGTTTTATGCTTTTTAATATTTTATAGTGGACACGTACCATTCCAGCGCAATAGTTGCCATTTCCTGGTTCGGCCCTGGGAACGAAATACAAACCCAGCAAACTTTTTGTAGTGAAAAAGGCGCGAAAAAAGTTTTTGACTATAAAACTGAAATGGTAATATGTGCGTTTTAGGCTTTTTAAGATTTTATAGTGAATACATTTACCATTCCAGCGCACCAGTTGCCACTTCCTGGTGCGGCCTTCGGGACGAAATACAAACCCAGCAAACTTTTTATAGGTAAAAAGGCGCGAAAAAAGTTTTTGGCATAAAACTGAAATGGTAATATGTGCGTTTTAGGCTTTTTAATATTTTATAGTGGACACGTACCATTCCAGCGCAATAGTTGCCATTTCCTGGTTTGGCCCTGGGAACGAAATACAAACCCAGCAAACTTTTTGTAGTGAAAAAGGCGCGAAAAAAGTTTTTGGCTATAAAACTGAAATGGTAATATGTGCGTTTTAGGCTTTTTAAGATTTTATAGTGAATACATTTGCCATTCTAGCGCACCAGTTGCCACTTCCTGGTGCGGCCCTAGGGACGAAATACAAACCCAGCAAACTTTTTGTAGTGAAAAAGGCGCGAAAAAAGTTTTTGGCAATAAAACTGAAATAGTAATATGTGCGGCGAAGAATTTTTGATATTTTATAGTGGACACATGTACCATTTTAGCGCACCAGTTGTCATTTCTTGGCTCGGCCCTGGGAACGAAATACAAACCTAGCAAACTTTTTGTAGTAAAAAATGCGCGAAAAAAGTTTTTGGTTGTAAAACTGAAATAATAACATGTGCGTCTAAGAATTTTTATATTTTTTAGTGGACACATGTACCATTCCAGTGCACCAGTTGTCACTTCCTGGTTCGGCCCTGGGAACGAAATACAAACCCAGCAAACTTTTTATAGGTAAAAAGGCGCGAAAAAAGTTTTTGGCATAAAACTGAAATGGTAATATGTGCGTTTTAGGCTTTTTAATATTTTATAGTGGACACATGTACCATTCCAGCGCAATAGTTGCCATTTCCTGGTGCGGCCCTAGGGACGAAATACAAACCCAGCAACCTTTTTATAGGTAAAAAGGCGCGAAAAAAGTTTTTGGCATAAAACTGAAATGGTAATATGTGCGTTTTATGCTTTTTAATATTTTATAGTGGACACGTACCATTCCAGCGCAATAGTTGCCATTTCCTGGTTCGGCCCTGGGAACGAAATACAAACCCAGCAAACTTTTTGTAGTGAAAAAGGCGCGAAAAAAGTTTTTGACTATAAAACTGAAATGGTAATATGTGCGTTTTAGGCTTTTTAAGATTTTATAGTGAATACATTTACCATTCCAGCGCACCAGTTGCCACTTCCTGGTGCGGCCCTAGGGACGAAATACAAACCCAGCAAACTTTTTATAGGTAAAAAGGCGCGAAAAAAGTTTTTGGCATAAAACTGAAATGGTAATATGTGCGTTTTAGGCTTTTTAATATTTTATAGTGGACACGTACCATTCCAGCGCAATAGTTGCCATTTCCTGGTTTGGCCCTGGGAACGAAATACAAACCCAGCAAACTTTTTATAGGTAAAAAGGCGCGAAAAAAGTTTTTGGCATAAAACTGAAATGGTAATATGTGTGTTTTAGGCTTTTTAATATTTTATAGTGGACACACGTACTTTTAGGCTTTTTAATATTTTATAGTGGACACATGTACCATTCCAGCACACTAGTTGCCATTTCCTGGTTCGGCCCTGGGAGCGAAATGCAAACCCAGCAAACTTTTTGTAGTGAAAAATGTGCGAAAAAAGTTTTTGGCAATTAAACTGAAATAGTAATATGTGCGGCTAAGAATTTTTGATATTTTATAGTGGACACATGTACCATTCCAGTGCACCAGTTGTCACTTCCTGGTTCGGCCCTGGGAACGAAATACAAACCCAGCAAACTTTTTATAGGTAAAAAGGCGCGAAAAAAGTTTTTGGCATAAAACTGAAATGGTAATATGTGCGTTTTAGGCTTTTTAATACTTTATAGTGGACACATGTACCATTCCAGCGCACCAGTTGGCATTTTCTGGTTCGGCCCTGCGAACGAAATACAAACCTAGCAAACTTTTTGTAGTAAAAAATGCGCGAAAAAAGTTGTTGGCTGTAAAACTGAAATAATAATATGTGCGTCTTGGAATTTTTGATATTTTATAGTGGACACATGTACCATTTCAGCGCACCTGTTGTCATTTCTTGGCTCGGCTCTGGGAACGAAATACAAACCTAGCAAACTTTTTGTAGTAAAAAATGCGCGAAAAAAGTTTTTGGCCATAAAACTGAAATGATAATATGCGCGTCTTAGAATTTTTGATATTTTATAGTAGACACATGTTCCATTCAAACGCACCAGTTGCCTTTTCTATTTCGGCCCTGGGAACTAAATACAAACCCAGCAACCTTTTTGTAGTGAAAAAGGCGCGAAAAAAGTTTTTGGCCATAAAAGTGAAATGGTAATATGTGCGTCTATGAATTTTTAATATATTGTAGTGGACACATGTATTATTCCAGCGCACCAGTTGCCACTTCCTGGTTCGGCCCTGGGAACGAAATACAAACCCAGCAAGCTTTTTGTAGTGAAAAATGCGCGAAAAAAGTTTTTGGCCATAAAAATGAAATAGTAACATGTGCGACTAAGATTTTTGATATTTTATAGTGGACACATGTACATTTTCAGCGCACCGGTTGTCACTTCCTGGTTCGGCCCTGGAACCGAAATACACACTCAGCAACCTTTTTGTAGTGAAAAAGGCGCGAAAAAAGTTTTTGGCTATAAAACTGAAATAGTAATATGTGCGTCTAAGAATTTTTGATATTTTATAGTGAAACATGTACCATTTCAGCGCACCAGTTGTCATTTCTGGGCTCGGCCCTGGGAACGAAATACAAACCTAGCAACCTTTTTGTAATGAAAAAGGCGCGAAAAAAGTTTTTGGCCATAAAACTGAAATGGTAATATGCGCGTCTTAGAATTTTTGATATTTCATGATGGACACATGTACCATTCCAGCGCACTAGTTGCAATTCCTGGTTCGGCACTGGGAACGAAATACAAATCCAGCAAATTTTTTGTAGTGAAAAAGGCGCGAAAAAAGTTTTTGGCTATAAAACTGAAATAGAAATATGTGCGGCTAAGAATTTTTGATATTTTATAGTGGACACATCTACCATTTCAGCGCACCAGTTGTCATTTCTTAGATCGGCTCTGGGAACGAAATACAAACCTAGCAAACTTTTTGTAGTAAAAAATGCGCGAAAAAAGTTTTTGGCCATAAAACTGAAGTGGTAATATGCGCGTCTTAGAATTTTTGATATTTTATAGTGGACACATGTACCATTTCAGCGCACCAGTTGTCATTTCTGGGCTCGGCCCTGGGAACGAAATACAAACCTAGCAACCTTTTTGTAATGAAAAAGGCGCGAAAAAAGTTTTTGGCCATAAAACTGAAATAGTAATATGCGCGTCTTAAAATTTTTGATATTTCATGGTGGACACATGTACCATTCCAGCGCACTAGTTGCAATTCCTGGTTCGGCACTGGGAACGAAATACAAACCTAGCAAACTTTTTGTAGTAAAAAATGCGCGAAAAAAGTTTTTGGCCATAAAACTGAAATAGTAATATGTGCGGCTAAGAAATTTTGATATTTTATAGTGGTCACATGTACCATTACAGCGCACCAGTTGTCATTTCTTGGCTCGGCTCTGGGAACAAATTACAATCCTAGCAAACTTTTTGTAGTAAAAAATGCATGAAAAAAGTTTTTGGCTGTAAAACTGAAATAATAATATGTGCGTCTAAGAATTTTTATATTTTATAGTTGACACATGTACCATTCCAGCGCACTAGTTGCCATTTCCTGCTTCGGACCTGGGAGCGAAATATAAACCCATCAAACTTTTTGTAGTGAAAAATGCGCGAAAAAAGTTTTTTGCAATTAAACTGAAATAGTAATATGTGCGGCTAAGAATTTTTGATATTTTATGGTGGACACATGTACCATTTCAGCGCACCAGTTGTCATTTCTTGGCTCGGCTCTGGGAACGAAATACAAACCTAGCAAACTTTTTGTAGTAAAAAATGCGCGAAAAAAGTTTTTGGCCATAAAACTGAAATGGTAATATGTGCGTTTTAGGCTTTTTAAGATTTTATAGTGAATACATTTACCATTCCAGCGCACCAGTTGCCACTTCCTGGTGCGGCCCTAGGGACGAAATCCAAACCCAGCAAACTTTTTATAGGTTAAAAGGCGCGAAAAAAGTTTTTGGCATAAAACTGAAATGGTAATATGTGCGTTTTAGGCTTTTTAATATTTTATAGTGGACACGTACCATTCCAGCGCAATAGTTGCCATTTCCTGGTTCGGCCCTGGGAACGAAATACAAACCCAGCAAACTTTTTGTAGTGAAAAAGGCGCGTAAAAAGTTTTTGGCTATAAAACTGAAATAGTAATATGTGCGTCTAAGAATTTTTGATATTTTATAGTGGACACATGTACCATTGCAGCGCACCAGTTGTCATTTCTGGGCTCGGCCCTGGGAACGAAATACAAACCTAGCAACCTTTTTGTAATGAAAAAGGCGCGAAAAAAGTTTTTGGCCATAAAACTGAAATAGTAATATGCGCGTCTTAGAATTTTTGATATTTCATGGTGGACACATGTACCATTCCAGCGCACTAGTTGCAATTCCTGGTTCGGCACTGGGAACGAAATACAAACCCAGCAAACTTTTTGTAGTGAAAAAGGCGCGAAAAAAGTTTTTGGCCATAAAACTGAAATGGTAATATGCGCGTCTTAGAATTTTTGATATTTTATAGTGGACACATGTAACATTTCAGCGCACCAGTTGTCATTTCTTGGATCGGCTCTTTATAGGTAAAAAGGCGGGAAAAAAGTTTTTGGCATAAAACTGAAATGGTAATATGTGCGTTTTAGGCTTTTAAATATTTTATAGTGAACACATGTACCATTCCAGCGCACCAGTTGGCACTTCCTGGTTCGGCCCTAGGGACGAAATACAAACCCAGCAAACTTTTTGTAGTAAAAAATGCGCGAAAAAAGTTGTTGGCTGTAAAACTGAAATAATAATATGTGCGTCTTGGAATTTTTGATATTTTATAGTGGACACATGTACCATTTCAGCGCACCAGTTGTCATTTCTTGGCTCGGCTATGGGAACGAAATACAAACCTAGCAAACTTTTTGTAGTAAAAAATGCGCGAAAAAAGTTTTTGGCCATAAAACTGAAATGATAATATGCGCGTCTTAGAATTTTTGATATTTAATAGTAGACATATGTAACATTCCAACGCACAAGTTGCCTTTTCTATTTCGGCCCTGGGAACTAAATACAAACCCAGCAACCTTTTTGTAGTGAAAAAGGCGCGAAAAAAGTTTTTGGCCATAAAAGTGAAATGGTAATATATGCGTCTAAGAATTTTTAATATATTGTAGTGGACACATGTATTATTCTAGCGCACCAGTTGCCACTTCCTGGTTCGGCCCTGGGAACGAAATACAAACCCAGAAAGCTTTTTGTAGTGAAAAATGCGCGAAAAAAGTTTTTGGCCATAAAAATGAAATAGTAACATGTGCGACTAAGATTTTTGATATTTTATAGTGGACACATGTACATTTTCAGCGCACCGGTTGTCACTTCCTGGTTCGGCCCTGGAACCGAAATACACACTCAGCTACCTTTTTGTAGTGAAAAAGGCGCAAAAAAAGTTTTTAGCCATAAAACTGAAATGGTAATTTGTGCCTTTTAGGCTTTTAAATATTTTATAGTGAACACATGTACCATTCCAGCGCACCAGTTGGCACTTCCTGGTTCGGCCCTAGGGACGAAATACAAATCCAGCAAACTTTTTGTAGTAAAAAATGCGCGAAAAAATTTTTTGGCAATTAAACTGAAATAGTAATATGTACGGCTAAGAATTTTTGATATTTTATAGTGGACATATGTACCATTCCAGCGCACCAGTTGGCACTTCCTGGTTCGGCCCTAGGGACGAAATACAAACCTAGCAAACTTTTTGTAGTAAAAAATGCGCGAAAAAAGTTTTTGGCCATAAAACTGAAATAATAATATGCGCGTCTTAGAATTTTTGATATTTAATAGTAGACATATGTACCATTCCAGCGCACTAGTTGCCATTTCCTGGTTCGGCCCTGGGAACGAAATACAAACCCAGCAAGCTTTTTGTACTGAAAAATGCGCGAAAAAAGTTTTTGGCCATAAAAATGAAATAGTAACATGTGCGACTAAGATTTTTGATATTTTATAGTGGACACATGTACATTTTCAGCGCACCGGTTGTCACTTCCTGGTTCGGCCCTGGAACCGAAATACACACTCAGCTACCTTTTTGTAGTGAAAAAGGCGCGAAAAAAGTTTTTAGCCATAAAACTGAAATGGTAATTTGTGCCTTTTAGGCTTTTTAATATTTTATAGTGGACACATGTACCATTCCAGCGCACTAGTTGCCATTTCCTGGTTCGGCCCTGGGAGCGAAATACAAACCCAGCAAACTTTTTGTAGTGAAAAATGCGCGAAAAAAGTTTTTGGCAATTAAACTGAAATAGTAATATGTACGGCTAAGAATTTTTGATATTTTATAGTGGACACATGTACCATTTCAGCGCACCAGTTGTCATTTCTTGGCTCGGCTCTGAGAACGAAATACAAACCTAGCAAACTTTTTGTAGTAAAAAATGCGCGAAAAAAGTTTTTGGCCATAAAACTGAAATAGTAATATGTGCGGCTAAGAAATTTTGATATTTTATAGTGGACACATGTACCATTACAGCGCACCAGTTGTCATTTCTTGGCTCGGCTCTGGGAACGAAATACAATCCTAGCAAACTTTTTGTAGTAAAAAATGCATGAAAAAAGTTTTTGGCTGTAAAACTGAAATAATAATATGTGCGTCTAAGAATTTTTATATTTTATAGTTGACACATGTACCATTCCAGCGCACCAGTTGTCACTTCCTGGTTCGGCCCTGGGAACGAAATATAAACGCAACAACCTTTTTGTAGTGAAAAAGGTCCGAAAAAAGTTTTTCGCCATAAAACTGAAATGGTAATATGTGCGTTTAAGGCTTTTTAAGATTTTATAGTGAATACATTTACCATTCCAGCGCACCAGTTGCCACTTCCTGGTGCGGCCCTAGGGACGAAATACAAACCCAGCAAACTTTTTATAGGTTAAAAGGCGCGAAAAAAGTTTTTGGCCATAATACTGAAATAGTAATATGTGCGGCTAAGAAATTTTGATATTTTATAGTGGACACATGTACCATTTCAGCGCACCAGTTGTCATTTCTTGGCTCGGCTCTGGGAACGAAATACAAACCTAGCAAATTTTTTGTAGTAAAAAATGCGCGAAAAAAGTTTTTGGCCATAAAACTGAAATAATAATATGCGCGTCTTAGAATTTCTAATATTTTATAGTAGACACATGTACCATTTCAGCGCACCAGTTTTCATTTCTTATCTCGGCTCTGGGAACGAAATACAAACCTAGCAAACTTTTTGTAGTAAAAAATGCGCGAAAAAAGTTTTTGGCCATAAAACTGAAATGATAATATGCGCGTCTTAGAATTTTTGATATTTAATAGTAGACATATGTACCATTCCAACGCACAAGTTGCCTTTTCTATTTCGGCCCTGGGAACTAAATACAAACCCAGCAACCTTTTTGTAGTGAAAAAGGCGCGAAAAAAGTTTTTGGCCATAAAAGTGAAATGGTAATATGTGCGTCTAAGAATTTTTGATATTTTATAGTGGAAACATGTACATTTTCAGCGCACCGGTTGTCACTTCCTGGTTCGGCCCTGGAACCGAAATACACACTCAGATACCTTTTTGTAGTGAAAAAGGCGCGAAAAAAGTTTTTAGCCATAAAACTGAAATGGTAATTTGTGCCTTTTAGGCTTTTAAATATTTTATAGTGAACACATGTACCATTCCAGCGCACCAGTTGGCACTTCCTGGTTCGGCCCTAGGGACGAAATACAAACCCAGCAAACTTTTTGTAGTAAAAAATACGCGAAAAAAGTTTTTGGCTGTAAAACTGAAATAATAACATGTGCGTCTAAGAATTTTTATATTTTATAGTGGACACATGTACCATTCCAGCGCACCAGTTGTCACTTCCTGGTTCGGCCCTGGGAACGAAATACAAAAGCAACAACCTTTTTGTACTGAAAAAGGCCCGAAAAAAGTTTTTGGCTGTAAAACTGAAATGGTAATATGTGCGACTTAGGCTTTTTAAGATTTTATAGTAAATACATTTACCATTCCAGCGCACCCGTTGCCACTTCCTGGTTCGGCCCTAGGGACGAAATACAAACCCAGCAAACTTTTTATAGGTAAAAAGGCGCGAAAAAAGTTTTTGGCATAAAACTGAAATGGTAATATGTGCGTTTTAGGCTTTTTAATATTTTATAGTGGACACATGTACCATTCCAGCGCACTAGTTGCCATTTCCTGGTTCGGCCCTGGGAGCGAAATACAAACCCAGCAAACTTTTTGTAGTTAAAAATGCGCGAAAAAAGTTTTTGGCAATTAAACTGAAATAGTAATATGTGCGGCTAAGAATTTTTGATATTTTATAGTGGACACATGTACCATTTCAGCGCACCAGTTGTCATTTCTTGGCTCGGCTCTGGGAACGAAATACAAACCTAGCAAACTTTTTGTAGTAAAAAATGCGCGAAAAAAGTTTTTGGCCATAAAACTGAAATGGTAATATGCGCGTCTTAGAATTTTTGATATTTTATAGTGGACACATGTACCATTTCAGCGCACCAGTTGTCATTTCTTGGCTCGGCTCTGGGCACGAAATACAAACCTAGCAAACTTTTTGTAGTAAAAAATGCGAGAAAAAAGTTTTTGGCTGTAAAACTGAAATAATAACATGTGCTTCTAAGAATTTTCATATTTTATAGTGGACACATGTACCATTCCAGCGCACCAGTTGTCACTTCCTGGTTCGGCCCTGGGAACGAAATACAAACGCAACAACCTTTTTGTAGTGAAAAAGGCCCGAAAAAGGTTTTTGGCCATAAAACTGAAATGGTAATATGTGCGTTTTAGGCTTTTTAAGATTTTATAGTGAATACATTTGCCATTCCAGCGCACCAGTTGCCACTTCCTGGTTCGGCCCTGGGAACGAAATACAAACCCAGCAAGCTTTTTGTAGTGAAAAAGGCCCGAAAAAAGTTTTTGGCCATAAAACTGAAATGGTAATTTGTGCCTTTTAGGATTTTAAATATTTTATAGTGAACACGTGTACCATTCCAGCGCACCAGTTGGCATTTTCTGGTTCGGCCCTAGGGACGAAATACAAACCCAGCAAACTTTTTGTAGTAAAAAATGCGCGAAAAAAGTTGTTGGCTGTAAAACTGAAATAATAATATGTGCGTCTTGGAATTTTTGATATTTTATAATGGACACATGTACCATTCCAGCGCACCAGTTGTCACTTCCTGGTTCGGCCCTAGGGACGATATACAAACCCAGCAAACTTTTTGTAGTGAAAAATTCGCGAAAAAAGTTTTTGGCCATAAAAATGAAATAGTAACATGTGCGACTAAGATTTTTGATATTTTATAGTGGGCACATGAACATTTTCAGCGCACCGGTTGTCACTTCCTTGTTCGGCCCTGGAACCGAAATACAAGCCCAGCAAACTTTTTATAGGTAAAAAGGCGCGAAAAAAGTTTTTGGCTGTAAAACTGAAATAATAACATGTGCGTCTAAGAATTATGATATTTTATAGTGGACACATGTACATTTTCAGCGCACCGGTGTTCACTTCCTGGTTCGGCCCTGGAACCGAAATACACACTCAGCAACCTTTTTGTAGTGAAAAATGCGCGAAAAAAGTTTTTGGCTATAAAACTGAAATAGTAATATGTGCGTCTAAGAATTTTTGATATTTTATAGTGGACACATGTACCATTTCAGCGCACCAGTTGTCATTTCTGGGCTCGGCCCTGGGAACGAAATACAAACCTAGCAACCTTTTTGTAATGAAAAAGGCGCGAAAAAAGTTTTTGGCCATAAAACTGAAATAGTAATATGCGCGTCTTAGAATTTTTGATATTTCATGGTGGACACATGTACCATTCCAGCGCACTAGTTGCAATTCCTGGTTCGGCACTGGGAACGAAATACAAACCCAGCAAACTTTTTGTAGTGAAAAAGGCGCGAAAAAAGTTTTTGGCTATAAAACTGAAATGGTAATATGCGCGTCTTAGAATTTTTGATATTTTATAGTGGACACATGTACCATTTCAGCGCACCAGTTGTCATTTCTTGGATCGGCTCTTTATAGGTAAAAAGGCGCGAAAAAAGTTTTTGGCATAAAACTGAAATGGTAATATGTGCGTTTTAGGCTTTTAAATATTTTATAGTGAACACATGTACCATTCCAGCGCACCAGTTGGCACTTCCTGGTTCGGCCCTAGGGACGAAATACAAACCCAGCAAACTTTTTGTAGTAAAAAATGCGCGAAAAAAGTTTTTGGCTGTAAAACTGAAATAATAATATGTGCGTCTTGGAATTTTTGATATTTTATAGTGGACACATGTACCATTTCAGCGCACCTGTTGTCATTTCTTGGCTCGGCTCTGGGAACGAAATACAAACCTAGCAAACTTTTTGTAGTAAAAAATGCGCGAAAAAAGTTTTTTGCCATAAAACTGAAATGATAATATGCGCGTCTTAGAATTTTTGATATTTTATAGTGGACACATGTACCATTTCAGCGCACCAGTTGTCATTTCTTGGCTCGGCTCTGGGAACGAAATACAAACCTAGCAAACTTTTTGTAGTAAAAAATGCGCGAAAAAAGTTTTTGGCTGTAAAACTGAAATAATAACATGTGCTTCTAAGAATTTTTATATTTTATAGTGGACACATGTACCATTCCAGCGCACCAGTTGTCACTTCCTGGTTCGGCCCTGGGAACGAAATACAAACGCAACAACCTTTTTGTAGTGAAAAAGGCCCGAAAAAAGTTTTTGGCCATAAAACTGAAATGGTAATATGTGCGTTTTAGGCTTTTTAAGATTTTATAGTGAATACATTTGCCATTCCAGCGCACCAGTTGCCACTTCCTGGTTCGGCCCTGGGAACGAAATACAAACCCAGCAAGTTTTTTGTAGTAAAAAAGGCCCGAAAAAAGTTTTTGGCCATAAAACTGAAATGGTAATATGTGCGGCGAAGAATTTTTGATATTTTATAGTGGACACATGTACCATTTCAGCGCACCAGTTGTCATTTCTTGGCTAGGCTCTGGAAACGAAATACAAACCTAGCAAACTTTTTGTAGTAAAAAATGCGCGAAACAAGTTGTTGGCTGTAAAACTGAAATAATAATATGTGCGTCTTGGAATTTTTGGTATTTTATAGTGGACACATGTACCATTTCAGCGCACCAGTTGTCATTTCTTGGCTCAGCTCTGGGAACGAAATACAAACCTAGCAAACTTTTTGTAGTAAAAAATGCGCGAAAAAAGTTTTTGGCCATAAAACTGAAATGATAATATGCGCGTCTTAGAATTTTTGATATTTTATAGTGGACACATGTACCATTCCAGCGCACTAGTTGCGATTCCTGGTTCGGCACTGGGAACGAAATACAAACCCAGCAAACTTTTTTTAGTGTAGTGTAGCTTTTAAATATTTTATAGTGAACACATGTACCATTCCAGCGCACCAGTTAGCATTTTCTGGTTCGGCCCTAGGGACGAAATACAAACCCAGCAAACTTTTTGTTGTAAAAAATGCGCGAAAAAAGTTTTTGGCTGTAAAACTGAAATAATAATTTGTGCGTCTTGGAATTTTTGATATTTTATATTTTATAGTGGACACATGTACCATTCCAGCGCACCAGTTGGCACTTCCTGAGTCGGCCCTAGGGACGATATACAAACCCAGCAAACTTTTTGTAGTGAAAAATTCGCGAAAAAAGTTTTTGGCCATAAAAATGAAATAGTAACATGTGCGACTAAGATTTTTGATATTTTATAGTGGACACATGTACATTTTCAGCGCACCGGTTGTCACTTCCTTGTTCGGCCCTGGATCCGAAATACAAACCCAGCAAACTTTTTATAGGTAAAAAGGCGCGAAAAAAGTTTTTGGCTGTAAAACTAAAATAATAATATGTGCGTCTTGGAATTTTTGATATTTTATAGTGGACACATGTACCATTTCAGCGCACCAGTTGTCATTTCTTGGCTCGGCTCTGGGAACGAAATACAAACCTAGCAAACTTTTTGTAGTAAAAAATGCGCGAAAAAAGTTTTTGGCCATAAAACTGAAATGATAATATGCGCGTCTTAGAATTTTTGATATTTTATAGTAGACACATGTGCCATTTCAACGCACAAGTTGCCTTTTCTATTTCGGCCCTGGGAACTAAATACAAACCCAGCAACCTTTTTGTAGTGAAAAAGGCGCGAAAAAAGTTTTTGGCCATAAAAGTTAAATGGTAATATGTGCGTCTAAGAATTTTTAATATATTGTAGTGGACACATGTATTATTCCAGCGCACCAGTTGCCACTTCCTGGTTCGGCTCTGGGAACGAAATACAAACCCAGCAAGCTTTTTGTTGTGAAAAATGCGCGAAAAAAGTTTTTGGCCATAAAAATGAAATAGTAACATGTGCGACTAAGATTTTTGATATTTTATAGTGGACACATGTACATTTTCAGCGCACCGGTTGTCACTTCCTGGTTCGGCCCTGGAACCGAAATACACACTCAGCAACCTTTTTGTAGTGAAAAAGGCGCGAAAAAAGTTTTTGGCTATAAAACTGAAATAGTAATATGTGCGTCTAAGAATTTTTGATATTTTATAGTGGACACATGTACCATTTCAGCGCACCAGTTGTCATTTCTGGGCTCGGCCCTGGGAACGAAATACAAACCTAGCAACCTTTTTATAGGTAAAAAGGCGCGAAAAAAGTTTTTGGCATAAAACTGAAATGGTAATATGTGCGTTTTAGTCTTTTTAGTATTTTATAGTGGACACATGTACCATTCCAGCGCAATAGTTGCCATTTCCTGGTGCGGCTCTGGGAACGAAATACAAACCCAGCAAGCTTTTTGTAGTAAAAAATGCGCGAAAAAAGTTTTTGGCTGTAAAACTGAAATAATAACATGTGCTTCTAAGAATTTTTATATTTTATAGTGGACACATGTACCATTCCAGCGCACCAGTTGTCACTTCCTGGTTCGGCCCTGGGAACGAAATACAAACGCAACAACCTTTTTGTAGTGACAAAGGCCCGAAAAAAGTTTTTGGCATAAAACTGAAATGGTAATATGTGCGTTTTAGTCTTTTTAGTATTTTATAGTGGACACATGTACCATTCCAGCGCAATAGTTGCCATTTCCTGGTGCGGCTCTGGGAACGAAATACAAACCCAGCAAGCTTTTTGTAGTAAAAAATGCGCGAAAAAAGTTTTTGGCTGTAAAACTGAAATAATAACATGTGCTTCTAAGAATTTTTATATTTTATAGTGGACACATGTACCATTCCAGCGCACCAGTTGCCACTTCCTGGTTCGGCCCTGGGAACGAAATACAAACCCAGCAAGTTTTTTGTAGTAAAAAAGGCCCGAAAAAAGTTTTTGGCCATAAAACTGAAATGGTAATATGTGCGGCGAAGAATTTTTGATATTTTATAGTGGACACATGTACCATTTCAGCGCACCAGTTGTCATTTCTTGGCTAGGCTCTGGAAACGAAATACAAACCTAGCAAACTTTTTGTAGTAAAAAATGCGCGAAAAAAGTTTTTGGCTGTAAAACTGAAATAATAACATGTGCGTCTAAGAATTTTTATATTTTTTAGTGGACACATGTACCATTCCAGTGCACCAGTTGTCACTTCCTGGTTCGGCCCTGGGAACGAAATACAAACCAAGCAAACTTTTTATAGGTAAAAAGGCGCGAAAAAAGTTTTTGGCCTAAAACTGAAATGATAATATGTGCGTTTTAGGCTTTTTAATATTTTATAGTGGATACATGTACCATTCCAGCGCACCAGTTGGCATTTTCTGGTTCGGCCCTAGGGACGAAATACAAACCCAGCAAACTTTTTGTAGTAAAAAATGCGCGAAAAAAGTTGTTGGCTGTAAAACTGAAATAATAATATGTGCGTCTTGGAATTTTTGGTATTTTATAGTGGACACATGTTCCATTTCAGCGCACCAGTTGTCATTTCTTGGCTCGGCTCTGGGAACGAAATACAAACCTAGCAAACTTTTTGTAGTAAAAAATGCGCGAAAAAAGTTTTTGGCCATAAAACTGAAATGATAATATGCGCGTCTTAGAATTTTTGATATTTTATAGTAGACACATGTGCCATTCCAACGCACACGTTGCCTTTTCTATTTCGGCCCTGGGAACTAAATACAAACCCAGCAACCTTTTTGTAGTGAAAAAGGCGCGAAAAAAGTTTTTGGCCATAAAAGTTAAATGGTAATATGTGCGTCTAAGAATTTTTAATATATTGTAGTGGACACATGTATTATTCCAGCGCACCAGTTGCCACTTCCTGGTTCGGCTCTGGGAACGAAATACAAACCCAGCAAGCTTTTTGTAGTGAAAAATGCGCGAAAAAAGTTTTTGGCCATAAAAATGAAATAGTAACATGTGCGACTAAGATTTTTGATATTTTATAGTGGACACATGTACATTTTCAGCGCACCGGTTGTCACTTCCATGTTCGGCCCTGGAACCGAAATACACACTCAGCAACCTTTTTGTAGTGAAAAAGGCGCGAAAAAAGTTTTTGGCCATAAAAGTTAAATGGTAATATGTGCGTCTAAGAATTTTTAATATATTGTAGTGGACACATGTATTATTCCAGCGCACCAGTTGCCACTTCCTGGTTCGGCTCTGGGAACGAAATACAAACCCAGCAAGCTTTTTGTAGTGAAAAATGCGCGAAAAAAGTTTTTGGCCATAAAAATGAAATAGTAACATGTGCGACTAAGATTTTTGATATTTTATAGTGGACACATGTACATTTTCAGCGCACCGGTTGTCACTTCCTGGTTCGGCCCTGGAACCGAAATACACACTCAGCAACCTTTTTGTAGTGAAAAAGGCGCGAAAAAAGTTTTTGGCTATAAAACTGAAATAGTAATATGTGCGTCTAAGAATTTTTGATATTTTATAGTGGACACATGTACCATTTCAGCGCACCAGTTGTCATTTCTGGGCTCGGCCCTGGGAACGAAATACAAACCTAGCAACCTTTTTATAGGTAAAAAGGCGCGAAAAAAGTTTTTGGCATAAAACTGAAATGGTAATATGTGCGTTTTAGTCTTTTTAGTATTTTATAGTGGACACATGTACCATTCCAGCGCAATAGTTGCCATTTCCTGGTGCGGCTCTGGGAACGAAATACAAACCCAGCAAGCTTTTTGTAGTAAAAAATGCGCGAAAAAAGTTTTTGGCTGTAAAACTGAAATAATAACAAGTGCTTCTAAGAATTTTTATATTTTATAGTGGACACATGTACCATTCCAGCGCACCAGTTTTCACTTCCTGGTTCGGCC
Organism: Epicampocera succincta; assembly: GCA_932526305.1. Lineage (NCBI taxonomy): Eukaryota > Metazoa > Arthropoda > Insecta > Diptera > Tachinidae > Epicampocera > Epicampocera succincta. Next base: position 43,169,710 of record OW052036.1, read on the forward strand.
CTGGGAACGAAATACAAACGCAACAACCTTTTTGTAGTGACAAAGGCCCGAAAAAAGTTTTTGGCATAAAACTGAAATGGTAATATGTGCGTTTTAGTCTTTTTAGTATTTTATAGTGGACACATGTACCATTCCAGCGCAATAGTTGCCATTTCCTGGTGCGGCTCTGGGAACGAAATACAAACCCAGCAAGCTTTTTGTAGTAAAAAATGCGCGAAAAAAGTTTTTGGCTGTAAAACTGAAATAATAACATGTGCTTCTAAGAATTTTTATATTTTATAGTGGACACATGTACCATTCCAGCGCACCAGTTGCCACTTCCTGGTTCGGCCCTGGGAACGAAATACAAACCCAGCAAGTTTTTTGTAGTAAAAAAGGCCCGAAAAAAGTTTTTGGCCATAAAACTGAAATGGTAATATGTGCGGCGAAGAATTTTTGATATTTTATAGTGGACACATGTACCATTTCAGCGCACCAGTTGTCATTTCTTGGCTAGGCTCTGGAAACGAAATACAAACCTAGCAAACTTTTTGTAGTAAAAAATGCGCGAAAAAAGTTTTTGGCTGTAAAACTGAAATAATAACATGTGCGTCTAAGAATTTTTATATTTTTTAGTGGACACATGTACCATTCCAGTGCACCAGTTGTCACTTCCTGGTTCGGCCCTGGGAACGAAATACAAACCAAGCAAACTTTTTATAGGTAAAAAGGCGCGAAAAAAGTTTTTGGCCTAAAACTGAAATGATAATATGTGCGTTTTAGGCTTTTTAATATTTTATAGTGGACACATGTACCATTCCAGCGCACCAGTTGGCATTTTCTGGTTCGGCCCTAGGGACGAAATACAAACCCAGCAAACTTTTTGTAGTAAAAAATGCGCGAAAAAAGTTGTTGGCTGTAAAACTGAAATAATAATATGTGCGTCTTGGAATTTTTGGTATTTTATAGTGGACACATGTTCCATTTCAGCGCACCAGTTGTCATTTCTTGGCTCGGCTCTGGGAACGAAATACAAACCTAGCAAACTTTTTGTAGTAAAAAATGCGCGAAAAAAGTTTTTGGCCATAAAACTGAAATGATAATATGCGCGTCTTAGAATTTTTGATATTTTATAGTAGACACATGTGCCATTCCAACGCACACGTTGCCTTTTCTATTTCGGCCCTGGGAACTAAATACAAACCCAGCAACCTTTTTGTAGTGAAAAAGGCGCGAAAAAAGTTTTTGGCCATAAAAGTTAAATGGTAATATGTGCGTCTAAGAATTTTTAATATATTGTAGTGGACACATGTATTATTCCAGCGCACCAGTTGCCACTTCCTGGTTCGGCTCTGGGAACGAAATACAAACCCAGCAAGCTTTTTGTAGTGAAAAATGCGCGAAAAAAGTTTTTGGCCATAAAAATGAAATAGTAACATGTGCGACTAAGATTTTTGATATTTTATAGTGGACACATGTACATTTTCAGCGCACCGGTTGTCACTTCCATGTTCGGCCCTGGAACCGAAATACACACTCAGCAACCTTTTTGTAGTGAAAAAGGCGCGAAAAAAGTTTTTGGCCATAAAAGTTAAATGGTAATATGTGCGTCTAAGAATTTTTAATATATTGTAGTGGACACATGTATTATTCCAGCGCACCAGTTGCCACTTCCTGGTTCGGCTCTGGAAACGAAATACAAACCCAGCAAGCTTTTTGTAGTGAAAAATGCGCGAAAAAAGTTTTTGGCCATAAAAATGAAATAGTAACATGTGCGACTAAGATTTTTGATATTTTATAGTGGACACATGTACATTTTCAGCGCACCGGTTGTCACTTCCTGGTTCGGCCCTGGAACCGAAATACACACTCAGCAACCTTTTTGTAGTGAAAAAGGCGCGAAAAAAGTTTTTGGCTATAAAACTGAAATAGTAATATGTGCGTCTAAGAATTTTTGATATTTTATAGTGGACACATGTACCATTTCAGCGCACCAGTTGTCATTTCTGGGCTCGGCCCTGGGAACGAAATACAAACCTAGCAACCTTTTTATAGGTAAAAAGGCGCGAAAAAAGTTTTTGGCATAAAACTGAAATGGTAATATGTGCGTTTTAGTCTTTTTAGTATTTTATAGTGGACACATGTACCATTCCAGCGCAATAGTTGCCATTTCCTGGTGCGGCTCTGGGAACGAAATACAAACCCAGCAAGCTTTTTGTAGTAAAAAATGCGCGAAAAAAGTTTTTGGCTGTAAAACTGAAATAATAACATGTGCTTCTAAGAATTTTTATATTTTATAGTGGACACATGTACCATTCCAGCGCACCAGTTGTCACTTCCTGGTTCGGCCCTGGGAACGAAATACAAACGCAACAACCTTTTTGTAGTGAAAAAGGCCCGAAAAAAGTTTTTGGCCATAAAACTGAAATGGTAATATGTGCGTTTTAGGCTTTTTAAGATTTTATAGTGAATACATTTGCCATTCCAGCGCACCAGTTGCCACTTCCTGGTTCGGCCCTGGGAACGAAATACAAACCCAGCAAGTTTTTTGTAGTAAAAAAGGCCCGAAAAAAGTTTTTGGCCATAAAACTGAAATGGTAATATGTGCGGCGAAGAATTTTTGACATTTTATAGTGGACACATGTACCATTTCAGCGCACCAGTTGTCATTTCTTGGCTAGGCTCTGGAAACGAAATACAAACCTAGCAAACTTTTTGTAGTAAAAAATGCGCGAAAAAAGTTTTTGGCTGTAAAACTGAAATAATAACATGTGCGTCTAAGAATTTTTATATTTTTTAGTGGACACATGTACCATTCCAGTGCACCAGTTGCCACTTCCTGGTTCGGCCCTGGGAACGAAATACAAACCAAGCAAACTTTTTATAGGTAAAAAGGCGCGAAAAAAGTTTTTGGCCTAAAACTGAAATGATAATATGTGCGTTTTAGGCTTTTTAATATTTTATAGTGGACACATGTACCATTCCAGCGCACCAGTTGGCATTTTCTGGTTCGGCCCTAGGGACGAAATACAAACCCAGCAAACTTTTTGTAGTAAAAAATGCGCGAAAAAAGTTGTTGGCTGTAAAACTGAAATAATAATATGTGCGTCTTGGAATTTTTGGTATCTTATAGTGGACACATGTACCATTTTAGCGCACCAGTTGTCATTTCTCGGCTCGGCCCTGGGAACGAAATACAAACCTAGCAAACTTTTTGTAATGAAAAAGGCGCGAAAAAAGTTTTTGGCCATAAAACTGAAATGGTAATATGCGCGTCTTAAATTTTTGATATTTTATGGTGGACACATGTACCATGCCAACGCACCAGTTGCCTTTTCTATTTCGGCCCTGGGAACGAAATACAAACCTAGCAAACTTTTTGTAATGAAAAAGGCGCGAAAAAAGTTTTTGACCATAAAACTGAAATGGTAATATGCGCGTCTTAGAATTTTTGATATTTTATGGTGGACACATGTACCATTCCAGCGCATCAGTTGCCACTTCCTGGCCCTGGGAACAAAATAAAAACGAAACAACCTTTTTGTAGTGGAAAAGGCCCGAAAAAAGTTTTTGGCCATAAAACTGAAATGGTAATATGTGCGTTTTAGGCTTTTAAATATTTTATAGTGAACACATTTACCATTCCAGCGCACCATTTGCCACTTCCTGGTTCAGGCCTAGGGACGAAAAACAAACCCAGCAAACTTTTTGTAGTAAAAAATGCGCGAAAAAAGTTTTTGGCTGTAAAACTGAAATAATAACATGTGCGTCTAAGAATTTTTGATATTTTATAGTGGACACATGTAACATTCCAGCGCACCAGTTGCCACTTCCTGGTTCGGCCCTGGGAACGAAATACAAACGCAACAACTTTTTGCAGTGAAAAATGCGCGAAAAAAGTTTTTGGCTATAAAACTGAAATAGTAATATGTGCTTCTAAGAATTTTTGATATTTTATAGTGGACATATGTACCATTCCAGCGCACCAGTTGTCACTTCCTGGTTCGGCCCTGGGAACGAAATACAAACGCAACAACCTTTTTGTAGTGAAAAAGGCCCGAAAAAAGTTTTTGGCCATAAAACTGAAATGGTAATATGTGCGTTTTAGGCTTTTTAAGATTTTATAGTGAATACATTTGCCATTCCAGCGCACCAGTTGCCACTTCCTGGTTCGGCCCTGGGAACGAAATACAAACCCAGCAAGTTTTTTGTAGTAAAAAAGGCCCGAAAAAAGTTTTTGGCCATAAAACTGAAATGGTAATATGTGCGGCGAAGAATTTTTGATATTTTATAGTGGACACATGTACCATTTCAGCGCACCAGTTGTCATTTCTTGGCTAGGCTCTGGAAACGAAATACAAACCTAGCAAACTTTTTGTAGTAAAAAATGCGCGAAAAAAGTTTTTGGCTGTAAAACTGAAATAATAACATGTGCGTCTAAGAATTTTTATATTTTTTAGTGGACACATGTACCATTACAGTGCACCAGTTGTCACTTCCTGGTTCGGCCCTGGGAACGAAATACAAACCAAGCAAACTTTTTATAGGTAAAAAGGCGCGAAAAAAGTTGTTGGCTGTAAAATGAAATAATAATATGTGCGTCTTGGAATTTTTGGTATTTTATAGTGGACACATGTACCATTTCAGCGCACCAGTTGTCATTTCTTGGCTCGGCTCTGGGAACGAAATACAAACCTAGTAAACTTTTTGTTATAAAAAATGCGCGAAAAAAGTTTTTGGCCATAAAACTGAAATGATAATATGCGCGTCTTAGAGTTTTTGATATTTTATAGTAGACACATGTGCCATTCCAACGCACAAGTTGCCTTTTCTATTTCGGCCCTGGGAACTAAATATAAACCCAGCAACCTTTTTGTAGTGAAAAAGGCGCGAAAAAAGTTTTTGGCCATAAAAGTTAAATGGTAATATGTGCGTCTAAGAATTTTTAATATATTGTAGTGGACACATGTATTATTCCAGCGCACCAGTTGCCACTTCCTGGTTCGGCTCTGGGAACGAAATACAAACCCAGCAAGCTTTTTGTAGTGAAAAATGCGCGAAAAAAGTTTTTGGCCATAAAAATGAAATAGTAACATGTGCGACTAAGATTTTTGATATTTTATAGTGGACACATGTACATTTTCAGCGCACAGGTTGTCACTTCCTGGTTCGGCCCTGGAACCGAAATACACACTCAGCAACCTTTTTGTAGTTAAAAAGGCGCGAAAAAAGTTTCTGGCTATAAAACTGAAATAGTAATATGTGCGTCTAAGAATTTTTGATATTTTATAGTGGACACATGTACCATTTCAGCGCACCAGTTGTCATTTCTAAGCTCGGCCCTGGGAACGAAATACAAACCTAGCAACCTTTTTGTAATAAAAAAGGCGCGAAAAAAGTTTTTGGCCATAAAACTGAAATGGTAATATGCGCGTCTTAGAATTTTTGATATTTCATGGTGGACACATGTACCATTCCAGCGCACTAGTTGCGATTCCTGGTTCGGCACTGGGAACGAAATACAAACCCAGCAAACTTTTTGTAGTGTAGTGTAGCTTTTAAATATTTTATAGTGAACACATGTACCATTCCAGCGCACCAGTTAGCATTTTCTGGTTCGGCCCTAGGGACGAAATACAAACCCAGCAAACTTTTTGTTGTAAAAAATGCGCGAAAAAAGTTTTTGGCTGTAAAACTGAAATAATAATTTGTGCGTCTTGGAATTTTTGATATTTTATATTTTATAGTGGACACATGTACCACTCCAGCGCACCAGTTGGCACTTCCTGAGTCGGCCCTAGGGACGATATACAAACCCAGCAAACTTTTTGTAGTAAAAAATTCGCGAAAAAAGTTTTTGGCCATAAAAATGAAATAGTAACATGTGCGACTAAGATTTTTGATATTTTATAGTGGACACATGTACATTTTCAGCGCACCGGTTGTCACTTCCTTGTTCGGCCCTGGATCCGAAATACAAACCCAGCAAACTTTTTATAGGTAAAAAGGCGCGAAAAAAGTTTTTGGGTGTAAAACTGAAATAATAATATGTGCGTCTTGGAATTTTTGATATTTTATAGTGGACACATGTACCATTTCAGCGCACCAGTTGTCATTTCTTGGCTCGGCTCTGGGAACGAAATACAAACCTAGCAAACTTTTTGTAGTAAAAAATGCGCGAAAAAAGTTTTTGGCCATAAAACTGAAATGATAATATGCGCGTCTTAGAATTTTTGATATTTTATAGTAGACACATGTGCCATTCCAACGCACAAGTTGCCTTTTCTATTTCGGCCCTGGGAACTAAATACAAACCCAGCAACCTTTTTGTAGTGAAAAAGGCGCGAAAAAAGTTTTTGGCCATAAAAGTTAAATGGTAATATGTGCGTCTAAGAATTTTTAATATATTGTAGTGGACACATGTATTATTCCAGCGCACCAGTTGCCACTTCCTGGTTCGGCTCTGGGAACGAAATACAAACCCAGCAAGCTTTTTGTAGTGAAAAATGCGCGAAAAAAGTTTTTGGCCATAAAAATGAAATAGTAACATGTGCGACTAAGATTTTTGATATTTTATAGTGGACACATGTACATTTTCAGCGCACCGGTTGTCACTTCCTGGTTCGGCCCTGGAACCGAAATACACACTCAGCAACCTTTTTGTAGTGAAAAAGGCGCGAAAAAAGTTTTTGGCTATAAAACTGAAATAGTAATATGTGCGTCTAAGAATTTTTGATATTTTATAGTGGACACATGTACCATTTCAGCGCACCAGTTGTCATTTCTGGGCTCGGCCCTGGGAACGAAATACAAACCTAGCAACCTTTTTATAGGTAAAAAGGCGCGAAAAAAGTTTTTGGCATAAAACTGAAATGGTAATATGTGCGTTTTAGTCTTTTTAGTATTTTATAGTGGACACATGTACCATTCCAGCGCACTAGTTGCGATTCCTGGTTCGGCACTGGGAACGAAATACAAACCCAGCAAACTTTTTGTAGTGTAGTGTAGCTTTTAAATATTTTATAGTGAACACATGTACCATTCCAGCTCACCAGTTAGCATTTTCTGGTTCGGCCCTAGGGACGAAATACAAACCCAGCAAACTTTTTGTTGTAAAAAATGCGCGAAAAAAGTTTTTGGCTGTAAAACTGAAATAATAATTTATGCGTCTTGGAATTTTTGATATTTTATATTTTATAGTGGACACATGTACCATTCCAGCGCACCAGTTGTCACTTCCTGGTTCGGCATTGGGAACGAAATACAAACGCAACAACCTTTTTGTAGTGAAAAAGGCCCGAAAAAAGTTTTTGGCCATAAAACTGAAATGGTAATATGTGCGTTTTAGGCTTTTTAAGATTTTATAGTGAATACATTTGCCATTCCAGCGCACCAGTTGCCACTTCCTGGTTCGGCCCTGGGAACGAAATACAAACCCAGCAAGTTTTTTGTAGTAAAAAAGGCCCGAAAAAAGTTTTTGGCCATAAAACTGAAATGGTAATATGTGCGGCGAAGAATTTTTGATATTTTATAGTGGACACATGTACCATTTCAGCGCACCAGTTGTCATTTCTTGGCTAGGCTCTGGAAACGAAATACAAAACTAGCAAACTTTTTGTAGTAAAAAATGCGCGAAAAAAGTTTTTGGCTGTAAAACTGAAATAATAACATGTGCGTCTAAGAATTTTTATATTTTTTAGTGGACACATGTACCATTCCAGTGCACCAGTTGTCACTTCCTGGTTCGGCCCTGGGAACGAAATACAAACCAAGCAAACTTTTTATAGGTAAAAAGGCGCGAAAAAAGTTTTTGGCCTAAAACTGAAATGATAATATGTGCGTTTTAGGCTTTTTAATATTTTATAGTAGACACATGTGCCATTCCAACGCACAAGTTGCCTTTTCTATTTCGGCCCTGGGAACTAAATACAAACCCAGCAACCTTTTTGTAGTGAAAAAGGCGCGAAAAAAGTTTTTGGCCATAAAAGTTAAATGGTAATATGTGCGTCTAAGAATTTTTAATATATTGTAGTGGACACATGTATTATTCCAGCGCACCAGTTGTCACTTCCTGGTTCGGCTCTGGGAACGAAATACAAACCCAGCAAGCTTTTTGTAGTGAAAAATGCGCGAAAAAAGTTTTTGGCCATAAAAATGAAATAGTAACATGTGCGACTAAGATTTTTGATATTTTATAGTGGACACATGTACATTTTCAGCGCACCGGTTGTCACTTCCTGGTTCGGCCCTGGAACCGAAATACACACTCAGCAACCTTTTTGTAGTGAAAAAGGCGCGAAAAAAGTTTTTGGCTATAAAACTGAAATAGTAATATGTGCGTGTAAGAATTTTTGATATTTCATGGTGGACACATGTACCATTCCAGCGCACTAGTTGCGATTCCTGGTTCGGCACTGGGAACGAAATACAAACCCAGCAAACTTTTTGTAGTGTAGTGTAGCTTTTAAATATTTTATAGTGAACACATGTACCATTCCAGCGCACCAGTTAGCATTTTCTGGTTCGGCCCTAGGGACGAAATACAAACCCAGCAAACTTTTTGTTGTAAAAAATGCGCGAAAAAAGTTTTTGGCTGTAAAACTGAAATAATAATTTGTGCGTCTTGGAATTTTTGATATTTTATATTTTATAGTGGACACACATGTACCATTCCAGCGCACCAGTTGGCACTTCCTGGTTCGGCCCTAGGGACGATATACAAACCCAGCAAACTTTTTGTAGTGAAAAATTCGCGAAAAAAGTTTTTGGCCATAAAAATGAAATAGTAACATGTGCGACTAAGATTTTTGATATTTTATAGTGGACACATGTACATTTTCAGCGCACCGGTTGTCATTTCTGGGCTCGGCCCTGGGAACGAAATACAAACCTAGCAACCTTTTTATAGGTAAAAAGGCGCGAAAAAAGTTTTTGGCATAAAACTGAAATGGTAATATGTGCGTTTTAGTCTTTTTAGTATTTTATAGTGGACACATGTACCATTCCAGCGCACTAGTTGCGATTCCTGGTTCGGCACTGGGAACGAAATACAAACCCAGCAAACTTTTTGTAGTGTAGTGTAGCTTTTAAATATTTTATAGTGAACAAATGTACCATTCCAGCTCACCAGTTAGCATTTTCTGGTTCGGCCCTAGGGACGAAATACAAACCCAGCAAACTTTTTGTTGTAAAAAATGCGCGAAAAAAGTTTTTGGCTGTAAAACTGAAATAATAATTTGTGCGTCTTGGAATTTTTGATATTTTATATTTTATAGTGGACACATGTACCATTCCAGCGCACCAGTTGTCACTTCCTGGTTCGGCCCTGGGAACGAAATACAAACGCAACAACCTTTTTGTAGTGAAAAAGGCCCGAAAAAAGTTTTCGGCCATAAAACTGAAATGGTAATATGTGCGTTTTAGGCTTTTTAAGATTTTATAGTGAATACATTTGCCATTCCAGCGCACCAGTTGCCACTTCCTGGTTCGGCCCTGGGAACGAAATACAAACCCAGCAAGTTTTTTGTAGTAAAAAAGGCCCGAAAAAAGTTTTTGGCCATAAAACTGAAATGGTAATATGTGCGGCGAAGAATTTTTGATATTTTATAGTGGACACATGTACCATTTCAGCGCACCAGTTGTCATTTCTTGGCTAGGCTCTGGAAACGAAATACAAACCTAGCAAACTTTTTGTAGTAAAAAATGCGCGAAAAAAGTTTTTGGCTGTAAAACTGAAATAATAACATGTGCGTCTAAGAATTTTTATATTTTTTAGTGGACACATGTACCATTCCAGTGCACCAGTTGTCACTTCCTGGTTCGGCCCTGGGAACGAAATACAAACCAAGCAAACTTTTTATAGGTAAAAAGGCGCGAAAAAAGTTTTTGGCCTAAAACTGAAATGATAATATGTGCGTTTTAGGCTTTTTAATATTTTATAGTGGACACATGTACCATTCCAGCGCACCAGTTGGCATTTTCTGGTTCGGCCCTAGGGACGAAATACAAACCCAGCAAACTTTTTGTAGTAAAAAATGCGCGAAAAAAGTTGTTCGCTGTAAAACTGAAATAATAACATGTGCGTCTTGGAATTTTTGGTATTTTATAGTGGACACATGTACCATTTCAGCGCACCAGTTGTCATTTCTTGGCTCGGCTCTGGGAACGAAATACAAACCTAGCAAACTTTTTGTAGTAAAAAATGCGCGAAAAAGGTTTTTGGTCATAAAACTGAAATGATAATATGCGCGTCTTAGAATTTTTGATATTTTATAGTAGACACATGTGCCATTCCAACGCACAAGTTGCCTTTTCTATTTCGGCCCTGGGAACTAAATACAAACCCAGCAACCTTTTTGTAGTGAAAAAGGCGCGAAAAAAGTTTTTGGCCATAAAAGTTAAATAGTAACATGTGCGACTAAGATTTTTGATATTTTATAGTGGACACATGTACATTTTCAGCGCACTGGTTGTCACTTCCTGGTTCGGCCCTGGAACCGAAATACACACTCAGCAACCTTTTTGTAGTGAAAAAGGCGCGAAAAAAGTTTTTGGCTATAAAACTGAAATAGTAATATGTGCGTCTAAGAATTTTTGATATTTCATGGTGGACACATGTACCATTCCAGCGCACTAGTTGCGATTCCTGGTTCGGATCTGGGAACGAAATACAAACCCAGCAAACTTTTTGTAGTGAAAAAGGCGCGAAAAAAGTTTTTGGCCATAAAAGTTAAATGGTAATATGTGCGTCTAAGAATTTTTAATATATTGTAGTGGACACATGTATTATTCCAGCGCACCAGTTGCCTTTTCTATTTCGGCCCTGGGAACTAAATACAAACCCAGCAACCTTTTTGTAGTGAAAAAGGCGCGAAAAAAGTTTTTGGCCATAAAAGTTAAATGGTAATATGTGCGTCTAAGAATTTTTAATATATTGTAGTGGACACATGTATTATTCCAGCGCACCAGTTGCCACTTCCTGGTTCGGCTCTGGGAACGAAATACAAACCCAGCAAGCTTTTTGTAGTGAAAAATGCGCGAAAAAAGTTTTTGGCCATAAAAATGAAATAGTAACATGTGCGACTAAGATTTTTGATATTTTATAGTGGACACATGTACATTTTCAGCGCACCGGTTGTCACTTCCTGGTTCGGCCCTGGAACCGAAATACACACTCAGCAACCTTTTTGTAGTGAAAAAGGCGCGAAAAAAGTTTTTGGCCATAAAACTGAAATGGTAATATGCGCGTCTTAGAATTTTTGATATTTCATGGTGGACACATGTACCATTCCAGCGCACTAGTTGCGATTCCTGGTTCGGCACTGGGAACGAAATACAAACCCAGCAAACTTTTTGTAGTGTAGTGTAGCTTTTAAATATTTTATAGTGAACACATGTACCATTCCAGCGCACCAGTTAGCATTTTCTGGTTCGGCCCTAGGGACGAAATACAAACCCAGCAAACTTTTTGTTGTAAAAAATGCGCGAAAAAAGTTTTTGGCTGTAAAACTGAAATAATAATTTGTGCGTCTTGGAATTTTTGATATTTTATATTTTATAGTGGACACACATGTACCATTCCAGCGCACCAGTTGGCACTTCCTGGTTCGGCCCTAGGGACGATATACAAACCCAGCAAACTTTTTGTAGTGAAAAATTCGCGAAAAAAGTTTTTGGCCATAAAAATGAAATAGTAACATGTGCGACTAAGATTTTTGATATTTTATAGTGGACACATGTACATTTTCAGCGCACCGGTTGTCACTTCCTTTTTCGGCCCTGGATCCGAAATACAAACCCAGCAAACTTTTTATAGGTAAAAAGGCGTGAAAAAAGTTTTTGGCTGTAAAACTGAAATAATAATATGTGCGTCTTGGAATTTTTGATATTTTATAGTGGACACATGTACCATTTCAGCGCACCAGTTGTCATTTCTTGGCTCGGCTCTGGGAACGAAATACAAACCTAGCAAACTTTTTGTAGTAAAAAATGCGCGAAAAAAGTTTTTGGTCATAAAACTGAAATGATAATATGCGCGTCTTAGAATTTTTGATATTTTATAGTAGACACATGTGCCATTCCAACGCACAAGTTGCCTTTTCTATTTCGGCCCTGGGAACTAAATACAAACCCAGCAACCTTTTTGTAGTGAAAAAGGCGCGAAAAAAGTTTTTGGCCATAAAAGTTAAATGGTAATATGTGCGTCTAAGAATTTTTAATATATTGTAGTGGACACATGTATTATTCCAGCGCACCAGTTGCCACTTCCTGGTTCGGCTCTGGGAACGAAATACAAACCCAGCAAGCTTTTTGTAGTGAAAAATGCGCGAAAAAAGTTTTTGGCCATAAAAATGAAATAGTAACATGTGCGACTAAGATTTTTCATATTTTATAGTGGACACATGTACATTTTCAGCGCACCGGTTGTCACTTCCTGGTTCGGCCCTGGAACCGAAATACACACTCAGCAACCTTTTTGTAGTGAAAAAGGCGCGAAAAAAGTTTTTGGCTATAAAACTGAAATAGTAATATGTGCGTCTAAGAATTTTTGATATTTTATAGTGGACACATGTACCATTTCAGCGCACCAGTTGTCATTTCTGGACTCGGCCCTGGGAACGAAATACAAACCTAGCAACCTTTTTATAGGTAAAAAGGCGCGAAAAAAGTTTTTAGCATAAAACTGAAATGGTAATATGTGCGTTTTAGTCTTTTTAGTATTTTATAGTGGGCACATGTACCATTCCAGCGCAATAGTTGCCATTTCCTGGTGCGGCTCTGGGAACGAAATACAAACCCAGCAAGCTTTTTGTAGTAAAAAATTCGCGAAAAAAGTTTTTGGCCATTAAACTGAAATGGTAAAATGCGCGTCTTGGAGTTTTTGATATTTTATAGTGGACACATGTACCATTCCAGCGCACTAGTTGTTATTTCCTGGTTCGGCCCTGGGAACGAAATACAAACCCAGCAAACTTTTTGTAGTGAAAAAGGCGCGAAAAAAGTTTTTGGCTATAAAAGTGAAATAGTAATATGTGCTGCTGAGAATTTTTGATATTTTATAGTGGACACACGTACCATTTCAGCGCGTCAGTTGTCATTTCTTGGCTCGGCTCTGGGAACGAAATACAAACCTAGCAAACTTTTTGTAGTAAAAAATGCGTGAAAAAAGTTTTTGGTTGTAAAACTGAAATAATAACATGTGCGTCTAAGAATTTTTATATTTTTTAGTGGACACATGTACCATTCCAGTGCACCAGTTGTCACTTCCTGGTTCGGCCCTGGGAACGAAATACAAACCCAGTAAACTTTTTATAGGTAAAAAGGCGCGAAAAAAGTTTTTGGCATAAAACTGAAATGGTAATATGTGCGTTATAGGTTTTTTAAGATTTTATGGTGAATACATTTACCATTCCAGCGCACCAGTTGTCATTTCTTGGCTCGGCTTTGGGAACGAAATACAAACCTAGCAAACTTTTTGTAGTAAAAAATGCGCGAAAAAGTTTTTGGCTGTAAAACTGAAATAATAACATGTGCGTCTAAGAATTTTTATATTTTTTAGTGGACACATGTACCATTCCAGTGCACCAGTTGTCACTTCCTGGTTCGGCCCTGGGAACGAAATACAAACCCAGTAAACTTTTTATAGGTAAAAAGGCGCGAAAAAAGTTTTTGGCATAAAACTGAAATGGTAATATGTGCGTTTTAGTCTTTTTAGTATTTTATAGTGGACACATGTACCATTCCAGCGCAATAGTTGCCATTTCCTGGTACGGCTCTGGGAACGAAATACAAACCCAGCAAGCTTTTTGTAGTAAAAAATTCGCGAAAAAAGTTTTTGGCATAAAACTGAAATGGTAATATGTGCGTTTTAGGCTTTTTAAGATTTTATAGTGAATACATTTGCCATTCCAGCGCACCAGTTGCCACTTCCTGGTGCGGCCCTAGGGACGAAATACAAACCCAGCAAACTTTTTGTAGTGAAAAATGCGCGAAAAAAGTTTTTGGCTGTAAAACTGAAATAATAATATGTGCGTCTAAGAATTTTTGATATTTTATAGTGAACACATGTACCATTCCAGCGCACCAGTTGCTACTTCCTGGTTCGGCCCTGGGAACGAAATACAATCGCAACAACCTTTTTGTAGTGAAAAAGGCCCGAAAAAAGTTTTTGGCCATAAAACTGAAATGGTAATATGTGCGTTATAGGTTTTTTAAGATTTTATGGTGAATACATTTACCATTCCAGCGCACCAGTTGTCATTTCTTGGCTCGGCTTTGGGAACGAAATACAAACCTAGCAAACTTTTTGTAGTAAAAAATGCGCGAAAAAGTTTTTGGCTGTAAAACTGAAATAATAACATGTGCGTCTAAGAATTTTTATATTTTTTAGTGGACACATGTACCATTCCAGTGCACCAGTTGTCACTTCCTGGTTCGGCCCTGGGAACGAAATACAAACCCAGTAAACTTTTTATAGGTAAAAAGGCGCGAAAAAAGTTTTTGGCATAAAACTGAAATGGTAATATGTGCGTTTTAGGCTTTTTAATATTTTATAGTGGACACATGTACCATTCCAGCGCACCAGTTGGCATTTTCTGGTTCGGCCTTAGGGAAGAAATACAAACCCAGCAAACTTTTTGTAGTAAAAAATGCGCGAAAAAAGTTGTTGGCTGTAAAACTGAAATAATAATATGTGCGTCTTGGAATTTTTGATATTTTATAGTGGACACATGTACCATTTCAGCGCACCAGTTGTCATTTCTTGGCTCGGCTCTGGGAACGAAATACAAACCTAGCAAACTTTTTGTAGTAAAAAATGCGCATAAAACTAAATTGGTAATATGTGCGTTTTAGGCTTTTTAGTATTTTATAGTGGACACATGTACCATTCCAGCGCAATAGTTGCCATTTCCTGGTGCGGCTCTGGGAACGAAATACAAACCCAGCAAGCTTTTTGTAGTAAAAAATTCGCGAAAAAAGTTTTTGGCCATTAAACTGAAATGGTAAAATGCGCGTCTTGGAGTTTTTGATATTTTATAGTGGACACATGTACCATTCCAGCGCACTAGTTGCCATTTCCTGATTCGGCCCTGCGAACGAAATACAAACTCAGCAAACTTTTTGTAGTGAAAAAGGCGCGAAAAAAGTTTTTGGCAATAAAACTGAAATAGTAATATGTGCGGCGAAGAATTTTTGATATTTTATAGTGGACACATGTACCATTTCAGTGCACCAGTTGTCATTTCTTGGCTCGGCTCTGGAAACGAAATACAAACCTAGCAAACTTTTTGTAGTAAAAAATGCGCGAAAAAAGTTTTTGGCTGTAAAACTGAAATAATAACATGTGCGTCTAAGAATTTTTATATTTTTTAGTGGACACATGTACCATTCCAGTGCACCAGTTGTCACTTCCTGGTTCGGCCCTGGGAACGAAATACAAACCCAGCAAACTTTTTATAGGTGAAAAGGCGCGAAAAAAGTTTTTGGCATAAAACTGAAATGGTAAAATGCGCGTCTTGGAGTTTTTGATATTTTATAGTGGACACATGTACCATTCCAGCGCACTAGTTGCCATTTCCTGGTTCGGCCCTGGGAACGAAATAAGAACCCAGCAAACTTTTTGTAGTGAAAAAGGCGCGAAAAAAGTTTTTGGCTATAAAACTGAAATGGTAATATGTGCGTTTTAGGCTTTTTAAGATTTTATAGTGAATACATTTGCCATTCTAGCGCACCAGTTGCCACTTCCTGGTGCGGCCCTAGGGACGAAATACAAACCCAGCAAACTTTTTGTAGTGAAAAAGGCGCGAAAAAAGTTTTTGGCAATAAAACTGAAATAGTAATATGTGCGGCGAAGAATTTTTGATATTTTATAGTGGACACATGTACCATTTCAGCGCACCAGTTGTAATTTCTTGGCTCGGCTCTGGGAACGAAATACAAACCCAGCAAACTTTTTGTAGTGAAAAAGGCGCGAAAAAAGTTTTTGGCCATAAAACTGAAATAGTAATATATGCGTCTAAGAATTTTTGATATTTTATAGTGGACACATGTACCATTCCAGTGCACCAGTTGTCACTTCCTGGTTCGGCCCTGGGAACGAAATACAAACCCAGCAAACTTTTTATAGGTAAAAAGGCGCGAAAAAAGTTTTTGGCATAAAACTGAAATGGTAATATGTGCGTTTTAGGCTTTTTAAGATTTTATAGTGAATACATTTGCCATTCTAGCGCACCAGTTGCCACTTCCTGGTGCGGCCCTAGGGACGAAATACAAACCCAGCAAACTTTTTATAGGTAAAAAGGCGCGAAAAAAGTTTTTGGCATAAAACTGAAATAGTAATATATGCGTCTAAGAATTTTTGATATTTTATAGTGGACACATGTACCATTCCAGTGCACCAGTTGTCACTTCCTGGTTCGGCCCTGGGAACGAAATACAAACCCAGCAAACTTTTTATAGGTAAAAAGGCGCGAAAAAAGTTTTTGGCATAAAACTGAAATGGTAATATGTGCGTTTTAGGCTTTTTAATACTTTATAGTGGACACATGTACCATTCCAGCGCACCAGTTGGCATTTTCTGGTTCGGCCCTGCGAACGAAATACAAACCTAGCAAACTTTTTGTAGTAAAAAATGCGCGAAAAAAGTTGTTGGCTGTAAAACTGAAATAATAATATGTGCGTCTTGGAATTTTTGATATTTTATAGTGGACACATGTACCATTTCAGCGCACCTGTTGTCATTTCTTGGCTCGGCTCTGGGAACGAAATACAAACCTAGCAAACTTTTTGTAGTAAAAAATGCGCGAAAAAAGTTTTTGGCCATAAAACTGAAATGATAATATGCGCGTCTTAGAATTTTTGATATTTTATAGTAGACACATGTTCCATTCCAACGCACAAGTTGCCTTTTCTATTTCGGCCCTGGGAAATAAATACAAACCCAGCAACCTTTTTGTAGTGAAAAAGGCGCGAAAAAAGTTTTTGGCCATAAAAGTGAAATGGTAATATGTGCGTCTATGAATTTTTAATATATTGTAGTGGACACATGTATTATTCCAGCGCACCAGTTGCCACTTCCTGGTTCGGCCCTGGGAACGAAATACAAACCCAGCAAACTTTTTGTAGTGAAAAAGGCGCCAAAAAAGTTTTTGACTATAAAACTGAAATGGTAATATGTGCGTTTTAGGCTTTTTAAGATTTAATAGTGAATACATTTACCATTCCAGCGCACCAGTTGCCACTTCCTGGTGCGGCCCTAGGGACGAAATACAAACCCAGCAAACTTTTTATAGGTAAAAAGGCGCGAAAAAAGTTTTTGGCATAAAACTGAAATGGTAATATGTGCGTTTTAGGCTTTTTAATATTTTATAGTGGACACGTACCATTCCAGCGCAATAGTTGCCATTTCCTGGTTCGGCCCTGGGAACGAAATACAAACCCAGCAAACTTTTTGTAGTGAAAAAGGCGCGAAAAAAGTTTTTGGCCATAAAACTGAAATAGTAATATATGCGTCTAAGAATTTTTGATATTTTATAGTGGACACATGTACCATTCCAGCGCACTAGTTGCCATTTCCTGGTTCGGCCCTGGGAACGAAATACAAACCCAGCAAACTTTTTGTAGTGAAAAAGGCGCCAAAAAAGTTTTTGACTATAAAACTGAAATGGTAATATGTGCGTTTTAGGCTTTTTAATACTTTATAGTGGACACATGTACCATTCCAGCGCACCAGTTGGCATTTTCTGGTTCGGCCCTGCGAACGAAATACAAACCTAGCAAACTTTTTGTAGTAAAAAATGCGCGAAAAAAGTTGTTGGCTGTAAAACTGAAATAATAATATGTGCGTCTTGGAATTTTTGATATTTTATAGTGGACACATGTACCATTTCAGCGCACCTGTTGTCATTTCTTGGCTCGGCTCTGGGAACGAAATACAAACCTAGCAAACTTTTTGTAGTAAAAAATGCGCGAAAAAAGTTTTTGGCCATAAAACTGAAATGATAATATGCGCGTCTTAGAATTTTTGATATTTTATAGTAGACACATGTTCCATTCCAACGCACAAATTGCCTTTTCTATTTCGGCCCTGGGAACTAAATACAAACCCAGCAACCTTTTTGTAGTGAAAAAGGCGCGAAAAAAGTTTTTGGCCATAAAAGTGAAATGGTAATATGTGCGTCTATGAATTTTTAATATATTGTAGTGGACACATGTATTATTCCAGCGCACCAGTTGCCACTTCCTGGTTCGGCCCTGGGAACGAAATACAAACCCAGCAAGCTTTTTGTAGTGAAAAATGCGCGAAAAAAGTTTTTGGCCATAAAAATGAAATGGTAATATGCGCGTCTTAGAATTTTTGATATTTTATAGTGGACACATGTACCATTTCAGCGCACCAGTTGTCATTTCTTGGCTCGGCTCTGGGAACGAAATACAAACCTAGCAAACTTTTTGTAGTAAAAAATGCGCGAAAAAAGTTTTTGGCCATAAAACTGAAATGGTAATATGCGCGTCTTAGAATTTTTGATATTTTATAGTGGACACATGTACATTTTCAGCGCACCGGTTGTCACTTCCTGGTTCAGCCCTGGAACCGAAATACACACTCAGCAACCTTTTTGTAGTGAAAAAGGCGCGAAAAAAGTTTTTGGCTATAAAACTGAAATAGTAATATGTGCGTCTAAGAATTTTTGATATTTTATAGTGGACACATGTACCATTTCAGCGCACCAGTTGTCATTTCTGGGCTCGGCCCTGGGAACGAAATACAAACCTAGCAACCTTTTTGTAATGAAAAAGGCGCGAAAAAAGTTTTTGGCCATAAAACTGAAATGGTAATATGCGCGTCTTAGAATTTTTGATATTTCATGATGGACACATGTACCATTCCAGCGCACTAGTTGCATTTCCTGGTTCGGCACTGGGAACGAAATACAAATCCAGCAAATTTTTTGTAGTGAAAAAGGCGCGAAAAAAGTTTTTGGCTATAAAACTGAAATAGAAATATGTGCGGCTAAGAATTTTTGATATTTTATAGTGGACACATCTACCATTTCAGCGCACCAGTTGTCATTTCTTAGATCGGCTCTGGGAACGAAATACAAACCTAGCAAACTTTTTGTAGTAAAAAATGCGCGAAAAAAGTTTTTGGCCATAAAACTGAAATGGTAATATGCGCGTCTTAGAATTTTTGATATTTTATAGTGGACACATGTACCATTTCAGCGCACCAGTTGTCATTTCTTGGCTCGGCTCTGGGAACGAAATACAAACCTAGCAAACTTTTTGTAGTAAAAAATGCGCGAAAAAAGTTTTTGGTTGTAAAACTGAAATAATAACATGTGCGTCTAAGAATTTTTATATTTTTTAGTGGACACATGTACCATTCCAGTGCACCAGTTGTCACTTCCTGGTTCGGCCCTGGGAACGAAATACAAACCCAGCAAACTTTTTATAGGTAAAAAGGCGCGAAAAAAGTTTTTGGCATAAAACTGAAATGGTAATATGTGCGTTTTAGGCTTTTTAATATTTTATAGTGGACACATGTACCATTCCAGCGCACCAGTTGGCATTTTCTGGTGCGGCCCTAGGGACGAAATACAAACCCAGCAAACTTTTTATAGGTAAAAAGGCGCGAAAAAAGTTTTTGGCATAAAACTGAAATGGTAATATGTGCGTTTTAGGCTTTTTAATATTTTATAGTGGACACGTACCATTCCAGCGCAATAGTTGCCATTTCCTGGTTCGGCCCTGGGAACGAAATACAAACCCAGCTAACTTTTTGTAGTGAAAAAGGCGCGAAGAAAGTTTTTGGCTATAAAACTGAAATGGTAATATGTGCGTTTTAGGCTTTTTAAGATTTTATAGTGAATACATTTACCATTCCAGCGCAGCAGTTGTTACTTCCTGGTGCGGCCCTAGGGACGAAATACAAACCCAGCAAACTTTTTATAGGTAAAAAGGCGCGAAAAAAGTTTTTGGCATAAAACTGAAATGGTAATATGTGCGTTTTAGGCTTTTTAATATTTTATAGTGGACACGTACCATTCCAGCGCAATAGTTGCCATTTCCTGGTTCGGCCCTGGGAACGAAATACAAACCCAGCAAACTTTTTGTAGTGAAAAAGGCGCGAAAAAAGTTTTTGGCTATAAAACTGAAATAGTAATATGCGCGTCTTAGAATTTTTGATATTTCATGGTGGACACATGTACCATTCCAGCGCACCAGTTGTCACTTCCTGGTTCGGCCCTGGGAACGAAATACAAACGCAACAACCTTTTTGTAGTGAAAAAGGCCCGAAAAAAGTTTTTGGCCATAAAACTGAAATGGTAATATGTGCGTTTTAGGCTTTTTAAGATTTTATAGTGAATACATTTACCATTTTAGCGCACCAGTTGCCACTTCCTGGTGCGGCCCTAGGGACGAAATACAAACCCAGCAACCTTTTTATAGGTAAAAAGGCGCGAAAAAAGTCTTTAGCATAAAACTGAAATGGTAATATGTGCGTTTTAGGCTTTTTTATATTTTATAGTGGACACGTACTATTCCAGCGCAATAGTTGCCATTTCCTGGTTCGGCCCTGGGAACGAAATACAAGCCCAGCAAACTTTTTGTAGTGAAAAAGGCGCGAAAAAAGTTTTTGGCTATAAAACTAAGGTAGTAATATGTGCGTCTAAGAATTTTTGATATTTTATAGTGGACACATGTACCATTCCAGCGCACTAGTTGTCATTTCTGGGCTCGGCCCTGGGAACGAAATACAAACATAGCAACCTTTTTGTAATGAAAAAGGCGCGAAAAAAGTTTTTGGCCATAAAACTGAAATGGTAATATGCGCGTCTTGGAATTTTTGATATTTCATGCTGGACACATGTACCACTCCATCGCACTAGTTGCAATTCCTGGTTCGGCCCTGGGAACGAAATACAAACCCAGCAAACTTTTTATAGGTAAAAAGGCGCGAAAAAAGTTTTTGGCTATAAAACTGAAATAGTAATATGTGCGGCTAAGAATTTTTGATATTTTATAGTGGACACATGTACCATTCCAGCGCACTAGTTGCAATTCCTAATTCAGCCCTGGGAACGAAATACAAACCCAGCAAACTTTTTGTAGTGAAAAAGGCGCGAAAAAAGTTTTTGGCTATAAAATTGAAATAGTAATATGTGCGGCTAAGAATTTTTGATATTTTATAGTGGACACATGTACCATTTCAGCGCACCAGTTGTCATTTCTTGGATCGGCTCTGGGAACGAAATTCAAACCCAGCAAATTTTTTGTAGTAAGAAATGCGCGAAAAAAGTTTTTGGCTGTAAAATTGAAATAATAACATGTGCGTCTAAGAATTTTTGATATTTTATAGACGACACATGTACTATTTTAGCGCACCAGTTGCCACTTCCTGGTTCGGCCCTGGGAACGAAATACAAACCCAGCAAATTTTTTGTAGTAAGAAATGCGCGAAAAAAGTTTTTGGCTGTAAAATTGAAATAATAACATGTGCGTCTAAGAATTTTTGATGTTTTATAGACGACACATGTACCATTCCAGCGCACCAGTTGCCACTTCCTGGTTCGGCCCTGGGAACGAAATACAAACGCAACAACCTTTTTGTAGTGAAAAATTCGCGAAAAAAGTTTTTGGCCATAAAAATGAAACATGTGCGACTAAAATTTTTGATATTTTATAGTGGACACATGTACATTTTTAGCGCACCGGTTGTCACTTCCTGGTTCGGCCCTGGAACCGAAAAACACACTCAGCAACCTTTTTGTAGTGAAAAAGGCACGAAAAAAGTTTTTAGCCATAAAACTGAAATGGTAATTTGCGCCTTTTAGGCTTTTAAATATTTTATAGTGAACACATGTACCATTCCAGCGCACCAGTTGCCACTTCCTGGTTCGGCCCTGGGAACGAAATACAAACCCAGCAACCTTTTTGTAGTAAAAAATTCGCGAAAAAAGTTTTTGGCTGTAAAACTGAAATAATAACATGTGCGTCTAAGAATTTTTGATATTTCATGCTGGACACATGTACCATTCCATCGCACTAGTTCCAGTTCCTGGTTCGGCCCTGGGAACGAAATACAAACCCAGCAAACTTTTTGTAGTGAAAAAGGCGCGAAAAAAGTTTTTGGCTATAAAAGTGAAATAGTAATATGTGCTGCTAAGAATTTTTGATATTTTATAGTGGACACACGTACCATTTCAGCGCATCAGTTTTCATTTCTTGGCTCGGCTCTGGGAACGAAATACAAACCTAGCAAACTTTTTGTAGTAAAAAATGCGCGAAAAAAGTTTTTTGTTGTAAAACTGAAATAATAACATGTGCGTCTAAGAATTTTTATATTTTTTTTAGTGGACACATGTAACATTCCAGCGCACCAGTTGTCACTTCCTGGTTCGGCCCTGGGAACGAAATACAAACGCAACAACCTTTTTGTAATGAAAAAGGCCCGAAAAAAGTTTTTGGCCATAAAACTGAAATGGTAATATGTGCGTTTTAGGCTTTTTAAGATTTTATAGTGAATACATTTACCATTCCAGCGCACCAGTTGCCACTTCTTGGGTCGGCCCTAGGGACGAAATACAAACCCAGCAAACTTTTTATAGGTAAAAAGGCGCGAAAAAAGTTTTTGGCATAAAACTGAAATAGTAATATGTGCGTTTTAGGCTTTTTAATATTTTATAGTGGACACACGTACCATTCCAGCGCAAAAGTTCCCATTTCCTGGTTCGGCCCTGGGAACTAAATACAAACCCAGCAAACTTTTTGTAGTGAAAAAGGCGCGAGAAAAGTTTTTGGCTATAAAACTGAAATAGTAATATGCGCGTCTTAGAATTTTTGATATTTCATGGTGGACACATGTACCATTCCAGCGCACCAGTTGTCACTTCCTGGTTCGGCCCTGGGAACGAAATACAAACGCAACAACCTTTTTGTAATGAAAAAGGCGCGAAAAAAGTTTTTGGCCATAAAACTGAAATGGTAATATGTGCGGCTAAGAATTTTTGATATTTTATAGTGGACACATGCACCATTTCAGCGCACCAGTTGTCATTTCTTGGTTCGGCTCTGGGAACGAAATACAAACCTAGCAAACTTTTTGTAGTAAAAAATGCGCGAAAAAAGTTTTTGGCCATAAAACTGAAATGGTAATATGCGCCTCTTAGAATTTTTGATATTTTATAGTGGACACGTGTAACATTCTAACGCACCAGTTGCCTTTTCTATTTCGGCAAATTTTTTGTAGTAAAAAATGCGCGAAAAAAGTTTTTGGCCATAAAACTGAAATGGTAATTTGCGCCTTTTAGGCTTTTAAATATTTTATAGCGAACACATGTACCATTCCAGCGCACCAGTTCCCACTTCCTGGTTCGGCCCTGGGAACGAAATACAAACCCAGCAACCTTTTTGTAGTAAAAAATTCGCGAAAAAAGTTTTTGGCTGTAAAACTGAAATAATAACATGTGCGTCTAAGAATTTTTGATATTTCATGCTGGACACATGTACCATTCCATCGCACTAGTTGCAATTCCTAATTCAGCCCTGGGAACGAAATACAAACCCAGCAAACTTTTTGTAGTGAAAAAGGCGCGAAAAAAGTTTTTGGCTATAAAACTGAAATAGTAATATGTGCGGCTAAGAATTTTTGATATTTTATAGTGGACACATGTACCATTTCAGCGCACCAGTTGTCATTTCTTGGATCGGCTCTGGGAACGAAATTCAAACCCAGCAAATTTTTTGTAGTAAGAAATGCGCGAAAAAAGTTTTTGGCTGTAAAATTGAAATAATAACATGTGCGTCTAAGAATTTTTGATATTTTATAGACGACACATGTACTATTTTAGCGCACCAGTTGCCACTTCCTGGTTCGGCCCTGGGAACGAAATACAAACCCAGCAAATTTTTTGTAGTAAGAAATGCGCGAAAAAAGTTTTTGGCTGTAAAATTGAAATAATAACATGTGCGTCTAAGAATTTTTGATGTTTTATAGACGACACATGTACCATTCCAGCGCAGCAGTTGCCACTTCCTGGTTCGGCCCTGGGAACGAAATACAAACGCAACAACCTTTTTGTAGTGAAAAATTCGCGAAAAAAGTTTTTGGCCATAAAAATGAAACATGTGCGACTAAAATTTTTGATATTTTATAGTGGACACATGTACATTTTTAGCGCACCGGTTGTCACTTCCTGGTTCGGCCCTGGAACCGAAAAACACACTTAGCAACCTTTTTGTAGTGAAAAAGGCACGAAAAAAGTTTTTAGCCATAAAACTGAAATGGTAATTTGCGCCTTTTAGGCTTTTAAATATTTTATAGTGAACACATGTACCATTCCAGCGCACCAGTTGCCACTTCCTGGTTCGGCCCTGGGAACGAAATACAAACCCAGCAACCTTTTTGTAGTAAAAAATTCGCGAAAGAAGTTTTTGGCTGTAAAACTGAAATAATAACATGTGCGTCTAAGAATTTTTGATATTTCATGCTGGACACATGTACCATTCCATCGCACTAGTTCCAGTTCCTGGTTCGGCCCTGGGAACGAAATACAAACCCAGCAAACTTTTTGTAGTGAAAAAGGCGCGAAAAAAGTTTTTGGCTATAAAAGTGAAATAGTAATATGTGCTGCTAAGAATTTTTGATATTTTATAGTGGACACACGTACCATTTCAGCGCATCAGTTTTCATTTCTTGGCTCGGCTCTGGGAACGAAATACAAACCTAGCAAACTTTTTGTAGTAAAAAATGCGCGAAAAAAGTTTTTGGTTGTAAAACTGAAATAATAACATGTGCGTCTAAGAATTTTTATATTTTTTTTAGTGGACACATGTAACATTCCAGCGCACCAGTTGTCACTTCCTGGTTCGGCCCTGGGAACGAAATACAAACGCAAAAACCTTTTTGTAATGAAAAAGGCCCGAAAAAAGTTTTTGGCCATAAAACTGAAATGGTAATATGTGCGTTTTAGGCTTTTTAAGATTTTATAGTGAATACATTTACCATTCCAGCGCACCAGTTGCCACTTCCTGGGTCGGCCCTAGGGACGAAATACAAACCCAGCAAACTTTTTATAGGTAAAAAGGCGCGAAAAAAGTTTTTGGCATAAAACTGAAATAGTAATATGTGCGTTTTAGGCTTTTTAATATTTTATAGTGGACACACGTACCATTCCAGCGCAAAAGTTCCCATTTCCTGGTTCGGCCCTGGGAACTAAATACAAACCCAGCAAACTTTTTGTAGTGAAAAAGGCGCGAGAAAAGTTTTTGGCTATAAAACTGAAATAGTAATATGCGCGTCTTAGAATTTTTGATATTTCATGGTGGACACATGTACCATTCCAGCGCACCAGTTGTCACTTCCTGGTTCGGCCCTGGGAACGAAATACAAACGCAACAACCTTTTTGTAATGAAAAAGGCGCGAAAAAAGTTTTTGGCCATAAAACTGAAATGGTAATATGTGCGGCTAAGAATTTTTGATATTTTATAGTGGACACATGCACCATTTCAGCGCACCAGTTGTCATTTCTTGGCTCGGCTCTGGGAACGAAATACAAACCTAGCAAACTTTTTGTAGTAAAAAATGCGCGAAAAAAGTTTTTCGCCATAAAACTGAAATGGTAATATGCGCCTCTTAGAATTTTTGATATTTTATAGTGGACACGTGTAACATTCTAACGCACCAGTTGCCTTTTCTATTTCGGCAAATTTTTTGTAGTAAAAAATGCGCGAAAAAAGTTTTTGGCCATAAAACTGAAATGGTAATTTGCGCCTTTTAGGCTTTTAAATATTTTATAGTGAACACATGTACCATTCCAGCGCACCAGTTCCCACTTCCTGGTTCGGCCCTGGGAACGAAATACAAACCCAGCAACCTTTTTGTAGTAAAAAATTCGCGAAAAAAGTTTTTGGCTGTAAAACTGAAATAATAACATGTGCGTCTAAGAATTTTTGATATTTCATGCTGGACACATGTACCATTCCATCGCACTAGTTGCAATTCCTGGTTCGGCCCTGGGAACGAAATACAAACCCAGCAAACTTTTTGTAGTGAAAAAGGCGCGAAAAAAGTTTTTGGCCATAAAACTGAAATGGTTATATGCGCGTCTTTGAATTTTTGATATTTTATAGTGGACACATGTACCATTCCAGCGCACTAATTCCCATTTCCTGGTTCGGCCCTGGGAATGAAATACAAACCCAGCAAACTTTTTGTAGTGAAAAAGGCGCGAAAAAAGTTTTTGGCTATAAAAGTGAAATAGTAATATGTGCTGCTGAGAATTTTTGATATTTTATAGTGGACACACGTACCATTTCAGCGCGTCAGTTGTCATTTCTTGGCTCGGCTCTGGGAACGAAATACAAACCTAGCAAACTTTTTGTAGTAAAAAATGCGTGAAAAAAGTTTTTGGTTGTAAAACTGAAATAATAACATGTGCGTCTAAGAATTTTTATATTTTATAGTGGACACATGTAACATTCCAGCGCACCAGTTGTCACTTCCTGGTTCGGCCCTGGGAACGAAATACAAACGCAACAACCTTTTTGTAATGAAAAAGGCCCGAAAAAAGTTTTTGGCCATAAAACTGAAATGGTAATATGTGCGTTTTAGGCTTTTTAAGATTTTATAGTGAATACATTTACCATTCCAGCGCACCAGTTGCCACTTCCTGGGTCGGCCCTAGGGACGAAATACAAACCCAGCAAACTTTTTATAGGTAAAAAGGCGCGAAAAAAGTTTTTGGCATAAAACTGAAATAGTAATATGTGCGTTTTAGGCTTTTTAATATTTTATAGTGGACACACGTACCATTCCAGCGCAAAAGTTCCCATTTCCTGGTTCGGCCCTGGGAACTAAATACAAACCTAGCAAACTTTTTGTAGTGAAAAAGGCGCGAGAAAAGTTTTTGGCTATAAAACTGAAATAGTAATATGCGCGTCTTAGAATTTTTGATATTTCATGGTGGACACATGTACCATTCCAGCGCACCAGTTGTCACTTCCTGGTTCGGCCCTGGGAACGAAATACAAACGCAACAACCTTTTTGTAATGAAAAAGGCGCGAAAAAAGTTTTTGGCCATAAAACTGAAATGGTAATATGTGCGGCTAAGAATTTTTGATATTTTATAGTGGACACATGCACCATTTCAGCGCACCAGTTGTCATTTCTTGGCTCAGCTCTGGGAACGAAATACAAACCTAGCAAACTTTTTGTAGCAAAAAATGCGCGAAAAAAGTTTTTGGCCATAAAACTGAAATGGTAATATGCGCCTCTTAGAATTTTTGATATTTTATAGTGGACACATGTAACATTCCAACGCACCAGTTGCCTTTTCTTTTTCGGCAAATTTTTTGTAGTAAAAAATGCGCGAAAAAAGTTTTTGGCCATAAAAATGAAACATGTGCGACTAAAATTTTTGATATTTTATAGTGGACACATGTACATTTTTAGCGCACCGGTTGTCACTTCCTGGTTCTGCCCTGGAACCGAAAAACACACTCAGCAACCTTTTTGTAGTAAAAAATGCGCGAAAAAAGTTTTTGGCCATAAAAATGAAACATGTGCGACTAAAATTTTTGATATTTTATAGTGGACACATGTACATTTTTAGCGCACCAGTTGTCACTTCCTGGTTCGGCCCTGGGAACGAAATACAAACGCAACAACCTTTTTGTAATGAAAAAGGCGCGAAAAAAGTTTTTGGCCATAAAACTGAAATGGTAATATGTGCGGCTAAGAATTTTTGATATTTTATAGTGGACACATGCACCATTTCAGCGCACCAGTTGCCACTTCCTGGGTCGGCCCTGGGAACTAAATACAAACCCAGCAAACTTTTTGTAGTGAACAAGGCGCGAAAAAAGTTTTTGGCTATAAAACTGAAACAGTAATATATGCGTCTAAAAATTTTTGATATTTTATAGTGAACACATGTACCATTTCAGCGCACCAGTTGTCATTTCTGGGCTCGGCCCTGGGAACGAAATACAAACCTAGCAACCTTTTTGTAATGAAAAAGGCGCGAAAAAAGTTTTTGGCCATAAAACTGAAATCGTAATATGCGCGTCTAAGAATTTTTGATATTTCATGGTGGACACATGTACCATTCCAGCGCACTAGTTGCAATTCCTGGTTCGGCCCTGGGAACGAAATACAAACCCAGCAAACTTTTTGTAGTGAAAAAGGCGCGAAAAAAGTTTTTGGCTATAAAACTGAAATAGTAATATGTGCGTCTAAGAATTTTTGATATTTTATAGTGGACACATGCACCATTTCAGCGCACCAGTTGTCATTTCTTGGCTCGGCTCTGGGAACGAAATACAAACCTACCAAACTTTTTGTAGTAAAAAATGCGCGAAAAAAGTTTTTGGCCATAAAACTGAAATGGTAATATGCGCGTCTTAGAATTTTTGATATTTTATAGTGGACACATGTAACATTCCAACGCACCAGTTGGCTTTTCTATTTCGGCAAATTTTTTGTAGTAAAAAATGCGCGAAAAAAGTTTTTGGCTGTAAAATTGAAATAATAACATGTGCGTCTAAGAATTTTTGATATTTTGTAGAGGACACATGTACCATTCCAGCGCACTAGTTGCCACTTCCTGGTTCGGCCCTGGGAACGAAATACAAACGCAACAACCTTTTTGTAGTGAAAAAGGCACGAAAAAAGTTTTCAGCCATAAAACTGAAATGGTAATTTGTGTGCGAAAAAAGTTTTTGGGCACAAAAATGAAATAGTAACATGTGCGACTAAGATTTTTGATATTTTATAGTGGACACATGTACATGTTTAGCGCACCGGTTGTGACTTCTTGGTTCGGCCCTGGAACCGAAAAACACACTCAGCAACTTTTTGTAGTGAAAAATGCGCGAAAAAAGTTTTTGGCTATAAAACTGAAATAGTAATATGTGCTTCTAAGAATTTTTGATATTTTATAGTGGACACATGTAACATTCCAGCGCACCAGTTGCCACTTCCTGGTTCGGCCCTGGGAACGAAATACAAACGCAACAACTTTTTGCAGTGAAAAATGCGCGAAAAAAGTTTTTGGCTATAAAACTGAAATAGTAATATGTGCTTCTAAGAATTTTTGATATTTTATAGTGGACACATGTACCATTTCAGCGCACCAGTTGGCATTTTCTGGTTCGGCCCTAGGGACGAAATACAAACTTAGCAAACTTTTTGTAGTAAAAAATGCGCGAAAAAAGTTTTTGGCTGTAAAACTGAAATAGTAATATGTGTGTCTTGGAATTTTTGATATTTTATAGTGAACACATGTACCATTCTAACGCACCAGTTGCTTTTTCTATTTCGGCCCTGGGAACGAAATACAAACCCAGCAACCTTTTTGTAGTGAAAAAGGCGCGAAAAAAGTTTTTGACCATAAAACAGAAATGGTAATTTGTGCGATTTAGGCGTCTTAACATTTTATAGTGAATACATTTACCATTCCAGCGCACCCGTTTCCACTTCCTGGTTCGGCCCTAGGGACGAAATACAAAAGCAGCAAACTTTTTGTAGTGAAAAAGGCGCGAAAAAAGTTTTTAGCCATAAAACTGAAATGGTAATTTGTGCGTTTTAGGCTTTTTAATATTTTATAGTGGACACACGTACCATTCCAGCGCACTCGTTGCCATTTCATGGTTTGTATTTCGTTGCACTTCCTGGTTCGGCCCTGGGAACAAAATACAAACCTAGCAACCTTTTTATAATAAAAAAGGCGCGAAAAAAATTTTTGGTCATAACACTGAAATGGTAATATGTGCGTTTAAGAATTTTTGATATTTTATAGTGGACACATGTACAAATCCAGCGCACCAGTTGCCACTTCCTGGTTCGGCCCTGGGAACGAAATACAAACCTAGCAAACTTTTTGTAGTGAAAAAGGCGCGAAAAAAGTTTTTGATCATAAAACTGAAATTGTTCTATGCGCGTCTTGGAATTTTTGATATTTTATAGTAGACACATGTACCATTCCAGCGCACTAGTTGCCATTTCCTGGTTGGGCCCTGGGAACAAAATACAAACCCAGCAAACTTTTTGTAGTGAAAAAGGCGCGAAAAAAGTTTTTGGCTATAAAACTAAATTGTAATATGTGCGTCTTAGAATTTTTGATATTTTATGGTGGACACATGTACCATTCTAACGCACCAGTTGCTTTTTCTATTTCGGCCCTGGGAACGAAATACAAACCCAGCAACCTTTTTGTAGTGAAAAAGGCGCGAAAAAAGTTTTTGACCATAAAACGGAAATGGTAATTTGTGCCTTTTAGGCTTTTAAATATTTTATAGTGAACACATGTACCATTCCAGCGCACCAGTTGGCATTTTCTGGTTCGGCCCTAAGGACGAAATACAAACCCAGCAAACTTTTTGTAGTAAAAAATGCGCGAAAAAAGTTTTTGGCTGTAAAATTTAAGTAATTACATGTGCGTCTAAGAATTTTTGATATTTTATAGAGGACACATGTTCCATTCCAGCGCACCAGTTGCCACTTCCTGGTTCGGCCTTGGGAACGGCATAAACACCCAGCAAACTTTTTATAGGTTAAAAGGCGCGAAAAAAGTTTTTAGCCATAAAAATGAGATAGTAATATGTGCGACTAAGATTTTTGATATTTTATAGTGAACACATGTACATTTTTAGCGCACCGGTTGTCACTTCCTGGTTCGGCCCTGGAACCAAAATACACACTCAGCAACCTTTTTGTAGTGAAAAAGGCACGAAAAAAGTTTTTGGCCATAAAACTGAAATGGTAATTTTTGCCTTTTAGGCTTTTAAATATTTTATAGTGAACACATGTACCATTCCAGCGCACCATTTGGCATTTTCTGTTTCGGCCCTAAGGACGAAATACAAACCCAGCAAACTTTTTGTAGTAAAAAATGCGCGAAAAAAGTTTTTGGCTGTAAAACTGAAGTAATAATATGTGCGTCTAAGAATTTTTGACATCTTATAGTGGACACATGTACCATTCCAGCGCACCAGTTGTCACTTCCTGGTTCGGCCTTGGGAACGGCCTAAACACCCAGCAAACTTTTTATAGGTTAAAAGGCGCGAAAAAAGGTTTTGCCATAAAACTGAAATGGTAATATGTGCGTTTTAGGCTTTTCAAGATTTTATAGTGAATACATTTACCATTCCCACGCACCAGTTGCCACTTCCTGGGTCGGCCCTACGGACGAAATACAAGCCCAGCAAACTTTTTATAGGTAAAAAGGCGCGAAAAAAGTTTTTGGCATTAAACTGAAATGGTAATATGTGCGTTTTAGGCTTTTTAATATTTTATAGTGGACACACGTACCATTCCAGCGCAATAGTTGCCATTTCCTGGTTCGGCCCTGGGAACGAAATACAAACCCAGCAAACTTTTTAATTAAAATTAACTAAAGCAATAAAAAGCAAACAATCAACACTTGACAAGTTAACGGTAGATGGCGCAACTATATATAATAATAAAGAAAAAGCAAATATTATTGCAAATGCTTTCGAAAATATCCATGCAACTACGAGCAATTTAACATCAATTTATGATCGTAAAGTATCAAAGCACATTACATGGTTAAGAAATCAAATTATCACTGATATTATACAAGAGTACAATACAACGAAAGATGAAGTTAAATTCTTTGTTCATACTTTACATACCTCAAAAGCTCCTGGTATCGATGGCATTAATGCTATAGTACTTAAAAACATGTCAGATACATTTTGCAAAATCATAACAAAACTTTTTAATTGGTGCTTAAAAAATGGATATTTTCCAAAAATATTTAAGAATGCCAAAGTTGTAGCTATAAAAAATTATCGGCCTATTAGTATGTTAAACACACTGAATAAAGTCTTTGAGAAAATAATATTGAAAACGCTTCATGAATTCACGGAAAATCATGGTATATTACAGAATGAACAGTTTGGGTTCAGAAAAGATCACTCCACAGTTCATCAAGTTAAAAGAATAGTAAACCTTATCCAAAGCAACAAAAACAATAGAAGGAGCACGGGAGTAGTACTGCTAGACATTCATTGAAAAAGCCTTTGATTCCATATGGCATAATGGTTTAATTTATAAACTAAGAACAGGATATCCTGTCTACATGCAAAAGATTATAAACAGCTTTTTGACTGATAGAACATTTGTAGTAAAAATAGATAATGAGTACTCTAGTATAAGCAAAATTCCTGCGTATGAACCCCAAGGTTCAGTTTTATCCCCTATCTTATATTCCATATATATATCAGGTTTCAAAACGTTAAGAGATCAAACTACAGCACTATATGCGGATGACACTGCTTTAATAGCAACTGGCAAAGTCTCGAATGCAATTATTAAAAAGCTTGACAAATCTCTCATAAAAACTAAAAACTATTTCGAAAAATGGAAAATTAAAATGAATGATTTAATAACACAAGCAATTATATTCCCCTTTAATAAATCGCCAAAACGAACACCTAGTGTAGGATTTTCTATTCAGTGCATATAAATACAGGACTCAGTAAAATATTTAGGAATTACCATGGATAAAAAATTGAATTTCAGAGAGCACATTTTTCAAACATGTACTAAAGCCGTAAGATGTGGGAGAGCCCTCTTTCCTCTGCTAAATCGAAAATCATCCCTTAACCAGAAAAATAAGTTATTGCTTTATCGAATGTGTATTCGACCGATTATGACCTATGGATGTCAGGTGTGGTCTTCAAAATGCGCAAAAACCCAGCTGAAAAAGCTTCAGATAATCCAAAATAAAAATTTGAAAATTATACATAGCCTACCCAGACGCTACGCTACACACAAACTTCAAAGAAAAACTATTTGAAACTGTAATTTGTGAATTAACACAAAGATTTGACCATCGCAACAGATTTCCAAACCATGATTTGATACGAAATTTGTAGTAATGTAATCTTCGCCAACTTCAGTCAGGAAGATGGCGTAAGATTCAATGCAAAAAAATTTTTTTTTTTATAAAATACAATATTGTATGTAGATATAAGGTTTTTAGCTATTTTTTTCTCCTTAAAACATTATTATATTTTCAATGTTCTCCTATTTCCTTATAATAGTTTAATACTTGGTGCAATACTATTTAGTAAAATCTCACAAACTGCATATATATATAATATATATTAAAAAATATTTGTATTGTATGATAATAGAAAATAAAAAATGAATGAATGAAAAAATATTTACTAATAAACTTGAACGATTCCTCATACAAAAATGTATTTTTCCAAAAATTCTTAAACAGAAACCAATTTTGAAGAAATTGAAAATAGGTACTGAAAATTTAGTGATGTTTTTTATAATTTTAAATCAAAACAACTTCGAAAGAATTAAAAAGAGCACTATCGATAACTTAGTGCATATTACTATAATTTCGCAATGAAGTTAATATTTCCATAGATACAGACACTTTCTTAAACATTTCCAAAGGAAGTAATATTCATATATTTATTGATAAGCTTGAACCGCTTCTCATAGGAAATGTAATTTTTCAAAAACACTTGAAAATGAAAACAATTTTAAAGGAATTGAAAAGAGCACTGTTAATAACTTACTGCTTTTCAATTCAAAGTTTCATATAAAAGTAATATTCATATATTTATTTTAATATATTTTTTTTTATTTGAACTAGTCTTCATACAAAAATTGTCTTTTCAAACATTCTTTCAAATCACACAATTTTAAAAGAATTGAAACGATAACTTGGTGAAGATTTTAATAATTTCGCAATGAAATTAATATTTCCGGAAATACAGTCACTTTCTTAAACATTTCATAAAGAAGTAATTTTATTAATTTATTTATAAACTTAAACCACTTCTCATTTGAAAATTATTGTTTTAATAAATTCTTTCAAATCAAAAGAGTTTTAAAATAATTGAAAAGAACACTATCGAGAACTTGGTGCAGATTTTTATAATTTCGCAATAAAATTAATATTTCCGGAGCTACAGTTACTTTTTTAAACATTTCATATTGAAGTAATATTCATATATTTATTGATAAACTTGAACCATTCCTCATACAAAAATGTATTTTTCCAAACATTCTTTCAAATTAAAAAACTTTGAACGAATTGAGAAGCGCATTATTGATAACTTATAATTTTTCTTGAAATTTGTGGAAAGCCAAAATTTTTAATTTTGCATGACCATATTTTAACACTTCTTCTTCAAAATGTTTGAATAAGTCACGGGTGTAATTTTTATGAATATAAAAGCCGAGATTTCTAATTTTGCATCACCAATTTTGTACTCTTTTTCTTGAATATTTTTGAATAACACATGGGTGTAATTTTAATAATTATGAAAGTCGAGATTTCTAATTTTCCATAAAAAAAATTTTACAATTTTTCTTGAAATTTTTTAAATAAGTAACAGGTGTAATTTATTTATATGTTAAAGCTGAAATTACTAATTTTGCATGACCAATTTTTGATACGTTTTTTTCAAAATGTTAGAATAAGTCACGGGTGTAATTTTTATATACGTATACTCTTTCTTGAAAATTTTTGAATAAGATCGGGTGTAATTTTTGTAATTTTAAAAGCCGAGATTTCTAATTTTCCATAAAAAGTTTGTATAATCTTTCTTGAAATTTTTGGAAAAAGTCACGGGTCTAATTAATTTATATAATAAAGCTGAAATTTCTAATTTTTCCTCATGCAAAAATGTATTTTTCCAAATATGTATTTTTTTAAAAATTCTTTCAAATCAAAAAAATTTTGAACGAATTGAAAAGCGCATTTTTGATAACTTAGTGGAGGTTTTTATAATTTCGCAATGAAATTAATATTTCCGGAGATACAGTCACTTTCTTAAAAATTTATCAGGAAGTAATTTTTATTAACTTATTGATAAACTTAAACCACTTCTCATTTAAAAATGTATGTTTTCATAAATTCTTTCAAATCAAAACAGTTTTAGAAGAATTAAAGAGCGATCAATTGATAATTTTGTGAAGATTTTTATAATTTTGCAACGAAATTAATATTTTCGCAGATACAGTCACTTTCTTAAACATTTCATAAGGAAGTAATTTTTATTAATTTATTGATAAACTTAAACCACTTCTCTTTTAAAAATGTATGTTTTCATAAAATCTTTCAAATCAAAAGAGTTTTAAAAGAATTGAAAAGAGCACTATCGGTAACTTTGTGCCATTCCTTATACAAAAATGTATTTTTCCAAACATTCTTTCAAATCAAACAAATTTTGAACGAATTGAGAAGCGCATTATTGATAACTTATAATTTTTCTTGAAATTTTTGTAAAGCCAAAATTTTTAGTTTTGCATATAAACTCAATAATAAACTAGTAGCAATCCTAGGTGAAACAGAAGCAACCAGTGTGAGTGCCATGAATAACATGCAGACTGCACTGATTTTTTTTTTTTCTGTACATATGATTATTTATTGTATCTTCATAAATTAACTAACAATAAGTATACAAATCTTAATACTAAAACAAAATTTCTACTTGAGCCCAGCCAATGCCAAACTTCAAGATTTTATTAATACGGGTTCAATTTCGGAAAAGTTATCTGTCTTGCGATCGGATGATTGCAAGGGTATCCCTTCTCCTCAGTCGAGTATGGCCTCCAAAGTTAAGTATGTTACGCGCAAGAGGGTTCGGATGAAATTCAAGTTTCTTGATATACACAGTCACGTACCTTACAACCCTCGTGAATTCGGGAGTTTTTAACATACCATGGAGCTGCTGTTATCATACGGAGAATTTTATTTTGTTGCCTCTGAATTATTTCAATGTTTGATGGCGAGGCAGTACCCCATAGCTGAATTCCAAAGCACCAAATTGGTTTTAGAATCGCTTTATACAGCAGAAGTTTGCAGTCTAGTTTTAAAGTAGAGTTTCTGCCCATGAGCCAATGTAACTGCGCTGCTTTAAGTTTCATCTGAGTCATTTTCGCATTAATATGTGAATTCCATGTTAGTCTACGGTCGAGGTGAATACCGAGGTATTTGACATCTCTATGTTGCGGAATTATTTGGTGAATGTGACGTGAGTGCATTTTTGTTCGTTTACTTTGATTTTCCAAAACTTTGGCCATTTCTCTAATTCGTCAATATGTTTTTGCAATTTTAGCGAAGCTAATTGATGATGTTCGTGGACACTGAGGAATGCTGTATCATCCGCAAAAGTTGAAGTATGAATTTGGAAGCCTGTTGGCATATCAGAGGCGTAAATCAAATAGAGAGTAGGACCCAGGTTGCTGCCCTGAGCAACACCTGCATTGATTGGTTGAGGGGAACTTGAGAAGTCACCTTCTCTAATGATGAATTTTCGGCCGTATAAGTAGCTTTTCAAAAGTTCATGGGTGTTCGAAGGCAAGTTTAGCCTTATCTTATGCATTAAACCATCATGCCACACTTTGTCAAAAGCTTGGGAAACGTCAATGAAAAGAGCTGACCAATATTTTTTGCCTTCGAAGGACGTCCTTAAGGCATTCACTAACCTGTGTGTTTGCTCAATGGTGCTATGCCTAGCCCTGAAACCGAATTGGTGATTTGGGATACATCCGACATCGTTTAATATGGGAGTTAATTTCGTCATTAGCAACTTGTCGAATAACTTTGAAATTGTTGGCAAAAGGCTTATTGGCCTATAGGATTCAACTCTAGTGGGGTCCTTCCCGGGCTTAGGTATCATGTTAGGTATCATATAGACGTAAAATAGCATTAAAAATAAAAAGCTACTTGAGGTAACTGTTCGAGCATTTTATTACTAATTTTATCAATGCCTGGAGCTTTCTTGTGATCCAGATTACCAATAGTGTTTTCAACACTTCTAATATTAAACCTTAGAGGCGTGGGGGATCTGCAAACAGATGGCGGAAGTTCCGCTTCATTGCCAGCTGTAGTTAGCGTGAAAACATTTTTCAAATGGTTGGCAAATAACTTTCCCTTTTCGGAATCATTTCTTGCCCAGTCACCGGAAGGATTTCGCAAAGGTGGTTTTAAACTTCTTGTAGTCCGCCATAAAGAATAATCTGACTGAGGAGTACCGTTTCAAGGTTCGCTGTTCTGTGAATTTCTAGGAGATTTCTCAGTCGAATTGTGCATTCCCGTAATCTACTTTTTAACTGGGGAGACCTAAGTTGCTGCCACTCTCTTCTAACTCTCCTTTTTTCCGACACAAGTTCTTCAATTTCTGAGGAATAAATCCTATGATTCGCATATCTGTCCTCAGTATGACTAGAAGTAGCATGTTGCACGGCTTGTTTAATGTTATTGGTAAAGATGCTAATTGACAAGTCAATATCTTCTGGCGATCTTAAAGCGGTATTTTCCGTTCAATGTGTACTTAAATATTTTTATATTTTAGCCAATTTACTCGCGACACTGTTAAAATTGAGTCATTAAAAAGTGATCGAATTTCCTGTGGAAAACATATGGATATAATAGTAGGGGAGTGGTCAGAAGACAAGTCGAATGAGGGCTCCACCTGAATACATTCGAGAGGGATTTTTTTGACAATTCCAAAGTCAATAACATATGGAATTTTTCGCCGATCTTTTGGCCAGTAGGTGGGATGCCCGCTTGAAATTACATCTAAGCCCATGCGAGAAATAGTGTCATAAAGTACGCGGCCTCTCGGTGAAATTAATCGTGAACCCCAAAAGGTGTGTTCAGCGTTATAGTCGCCAGCTGCAAGAAATCGAGGTCCCAATTGATTGAAAAAATTTAAATATTGGTTTTCTGATGCTATAAATCGGGGCGGCGAGTAAATTGATGAAAAAACTAATTTGTTACGACAATGTTCTACACAGATGTTTGTTCCTTGAAGATAATTCTCGCATGTGTCGTTCATCAAATAATGTTTGATTCTGGATTTGATCAGAATTCCCGAACCTCCACAAGCTCTTCCACGAGGATCTTTGTATCGTATAGGATGTAGCCATTAGTCCTAAAGAAGCTAGTGGACGTCAAGTGAGCTTAAGCAACCATCATTATGTCGATGTCTTTATCCTTCAGGAAGTATTCGAGCTCATTTTTATGTTGGCGGACGCCGTTAGCGTTCCAGAAACAAATATTTAGGCAAATCATCAATTATTTAAAATAGCCTGTAAAATAGTAGACTGCATTTTCAGCATTTCCTGCAACATGGTGGTCATAGAGGTCGTAAAAGTGTTTATTGACTGAACAAGGGACTGCAATGTTGCCTCTATATTGCTAAAATGCGGCTCAGAAGTTTGATGTGTGGGTTCTGGGTTCAAGCTTGTTGTGCTAGATTTTACTATATTAGCATAATATACTTGTTTTGAGCTTTTGGCGTTAATGTGGCTGGTAGACTGGATTATCTGAGGAAAGCTATTGGTCGAGACGAAAAGTTATTGCTCGGATTGTTTAGGACCAGCTGATGATTTTTTAACCATAGAATGCTTAAAATGGGCATACACAGGGCAGCCTCTATAATTTGCGGTATGGTTTCCGGCACAATTACTACATTTTTTCACCATTGAGCTATTTTATGGTTTATTGCATTGTGCATTGCCGTGGAGTTCACCAAAAACGACACAAACTGTAGGCAACTTACAGTAAGTCCTGGTGTGGCCGAATTCCTGGCAGTTCATGCACTGAACAGGCCCTGCACGATTATGTGGTTCCTGCAGATTGGATGGGTTTCGTTCTTTTTTAAAACCACATCACGCGGTTCTAATTCCACACTAAACATAGGCTGAAGGATTTTTGCACGGGTTTTAATAATACAGACGTATTTGACTTTAAAACCTTTCTTTTCTAGGCCGGTCTTAACTTCATCAGAGCTTACGCAAGGATCAATACCTTTTATCACAATTTGAAGACCTTTTGCGCTTTTCAGTTGATATGTGTAGAAACTTTTTTTTTCTTTTTCCAACTCATTGGACAGTTTGCGGTACTCGTCTTCGCTTTTAACCTGTATTTTTGTTTCACTAATTTTTCCATGCTTAATCAATGTAACACTAAAGGTTTCTTCTCCAATTATCGAAACTATTTTCTTCACGAGTTCGCTGGTTGGCCTCTCTTAAATAAATGGGTGGAGGCTTAGATGATGTTTTAGATTGAGTTGTGTCTTCCGTTTGAAGAATAGAAAATCTATTGCTCTCAATTGGCTTACCAGAATTATTGTCTCTTGGCACTTTAGCTATCGACGAGACTTGAGCAGACTTGGGGCTTCTCTGCCGCTTCACAACTGTGATGTATCTATCCATACCTACTTGTGTTTTCGGATTATTAAAATTAATTGAGACAGGAGCAATGCTATCATCTGATGTGACAACCATATTGGGAGATCCAAAAGGGGGGGCGGTTTTTTCTCTTGTTGAGAGAAGGTTCTCCACAGATTTTCTTAAAGATTCTTCTTCAGAAATCCATGTTTCAGAATAATACCTTTGGCGAGCACTCATACAACTTTAATTTCAGTTTTCTGGTATATCTAATTAAATTTTTTTAGATTTTTTGTATGTATTTTAATTTTATTTTGCAAATAAGTTTTTGTTTTTAATTAATTAAAGAGAAAAATAAATTTTGTTTTGTTCTTAAATAAATTATAATTTTAAATGTTTCTACACTTATGCACTATACTGTGTTTGTTGATCTTCACCAACAACATAAACTTTATGCACTGCTCTTTAGTTTGTTTTTGTTCTTATTGTTAAAATTGTTTGAGAAGTTTTTTATTCCCGTTGCCTTTTTGAGTGAAACACTGTTTTGGTTGATCTTCTAAATACAACAACAACAACAATAAAACTTTATGCACTGCCACTGCACTTTTATTTTTTAATTTGTTTTATTTTTATTGCAAAAATTTTTTTGAGGAATTTATATTCCCATTGACTATTTTCAAAAGTTTATTTTCACAGTTTGTTTTATTATGTATGTATGTATGTACGTACATACATATGTATATTGTTTTTATAATTTTTGTTTGTTTCGATTTGTTTTCACCTATTCCGAACAATTTAGCCGCACTAAAAAAAACACGTCCGAACTGCGAAAGAATAATTAAAAAACTGACCATTTTTAAAAACAAAATCCCAGAACCAATGAAAACCATTTTGTTCTGTAGAAACCCGGCAAATTTAGAAGAGGCTATGGATATTATGTTTCAAGCCGGATATGCCCATATGGGAAGCAAGAATTTGCAAATATCCCGCAACAAAAAACATTCCCAATTAAACAGAACCCATTTCCAAAATACAAACAGGAATAATTTTCAGAATGGAAACAACTTCCAAAATAGAAATCAATTCCAAAATATAAACAAAAACACTTTCCAGAACAACTCCCAAAATAGAAACCAATTCCAAAATACAAACAGAAATAATTCTTAAAATGAAAACAGTTTCCAAAGTAAAAATCAATACCAAAATATAAACAGAAATTCTTTTCAAGACGGGAACAACTTCCAAAACAGAACCCAATTTCAAAACACAAATTATTCCCAAAGTAGAAATAATTTCCAAAACAATAGTATTCCCGAACCTACGGATATTTATATAGTACAGAGTAATAATAATTTTCCAAACATTCCAAAAAGCGACAATCTGCAAAATGTTCATTCACAAGCCTCAATGGAGCTTTACCATATATAATAGTAAAAAATCATCTTAAATATATAATTGATACAGGTGCCACACACTCAATTGTTAACCCCCAATATATGTAATCCAAAATGAAAAATTAATTCAAAAACTTTAACATTAAAAATATTACAGAAGAATTAGGAGATCAGGAAGAAAAAATACAGCTAATCGAATGCCAATTCCACGAAATATACGATGGAATAATTGGTAACGATATCCTTCACAAATATAAAGCCATAATAAATTTTAGAAATAACGCGTTAATAATAAATAATAGAAAAGTCTCACTCCTTTACGGGGAAACACCCAATAAACATATAAATATGACGGAACAAAACGGCAATTGTATAATTGACCAGATCCCCGCCTCACATATGAATGTAGAAGAAAAAACAACAATCTTTAAATTAATAAAAAAAATATAAAAAAATATTCTATCAACCTAATTCTGACCTAACCTTCACACATGCCATAAAGCATAAGATCAGAACACTAAATGATGCCCCTATATTCACGAAGTCCTATCGCTACCCATATATACATAAAAATGAAGTAAAAAGCCAAATACAAGAAATGCTTGATACTAAAATTATACGTCCCAGTAATTCACCATATTCAGCACCAATATGGATCGTCCCAAAAAAATCAGATGCTAGCGGTCACAAAAAGTGGAGACTAGTAGTCGATTATATAAAGTTGAATGAAGTAA
Source organism: Epicampocera succincta (assembly GCA_932526305.1). Classification (NCBI taxonomy): domain Eukaryota; kingdom Metazoa; phylum Arthropoda; class Insecta; order Diptera; family Tachinidae; genus Epicampocera; species Epicampocera succincta. The sequence continues at coordinate 43,210,997 of OW052036.1, forward strand.
CGATAGATGATCTATACCCAATACCAAATATCGACGAGGTCTTGGACAAATTAGGAAAAATTATGTACTTCACGACATTGGATCTAGCAAAAGGATTCTATCAGATAGAAGTCAGTGAAGAAGACATACATAAAACTGCATTTTCAGTCGAAGGAGGACATTACGAATTTTTAAGAATGCCTTTTGGATTAAAAACTGCACCTGCAACTTTCCAACGATTAATGAACAATGTATTGACAGAATACATCGGAAAAATTTGTTTAGTATATTTAGACGATATAAAAATTGTTTCCACATCATTACAGGAACATATGCAATCAATTGAAATTATTTTTAAATGCTTACAGGATTCCCATCTCAAAATACAATTGGATAAGTCTGATTTTTGTAAAAGGGAAACAGAATTTTTGGGACACATAATTACCCAAGAAGGTGTAAAGCCAAACTCCTCAAAAATCGAGTGTGTTATGAACTTCCCGATTTCTAAAACCCAGAAACAAATTAAACAATTTCTCGGATTGACCGGTTATTACAGAAAATTCATTCAAGACTATTCCTGTTTAGCAAAACCAATGACACAATGCCTAAAAAAAGAAGCCAAAATTAATATTAATGACCTTTCATATAAAAAGAGTTTTAAAACACTTAAGAGAATCCTTACAAATGACCCGGTATTAGCCTACCCGGATTTTACTAAAACATTGTTATTAGCTGTACTGGAAAGCTTTTAAATTAAGTAAAACTAGCAGAGATTTTTCTGAAGCGTCAAACAAATGGTACCCCAATTAATTCGTTGAATAAGAATAAATTAAATATATTAGGTTTACTTAACTTACTTACTTCAATATTTACGATTATTTCATTTTCAATTTAGTATTTGCTTTTTTTTAGTATTTGAAACCTCAGCATAAAATTTTAAATGACCGAACCAGTTTACCAGTTGCTCGACAATCACTATATAATATATAAGATGATAAGCGAAGAAACCAGAGTAGAGCCGAAGAGCATTATGATACGAACAAGAAGCAAATTTTAATAACAGCGTGGAAATCTCGAACCGTATAAAACTGTTGGGATGAGCATGCGAGTTATATACGCACTACCAACGCAATAGAGGCCAATGCTGTAAACGATACGTTGCAGATTTTAATTTCCCTTAAATTACGTTGCACACTTTTTTATATACAATTAAAAAGTAACTTAATATTGTTTTATAATAATATTTTGCTTTTGTGCGAAAGTTCAATAAACGGAACTTCCGCACAAGTCAACCAAACTATATTTCCCAAGAGTGGTACTAAATAATTTGTAGCTTAAGTATCAATTTAGTGCAATGTTATAAAAGTAAATTGTAAAAGAAAAGAAGTTTAAATAAATTGGTGTTCAACCTTTATGGTTGTATTTTTTACTAATAAAGTACGATAACATATTTTAGGTATGTTAAAAGGGAAGGGATAGAATAGTTTATTACGCATAATGTAAGCAGCTTGCTATAAACCCTGCCAGGTACAGTATTAATATCTGTTATTACAAACTACACCCAAGTTTAATTATTGTCATTAATTTTTATTTGAAAAAAGTAATATACATTTTGACTTTGTCGGGTTAATGTGCAGACCATTTGCCATAGCCTTACAGTTAATCTAATCGCTAATGTAAAGGCTGAAGAGCAAAAGCCCAAGTATTGAACCGTGTGGTATTCCTCTATTAAAATTTAGCGAGACAATTATCTACCTTTACTCCTTGCGTGCGCTTTGCAAGGTAAGACGATATTACATTAAAGGAGAGCTTGAAAAAAAAAAATTATGAAATTTTTTAATTAAGATGGAATGATTTATAGTATCAAATGCCTTCCTGTGATGCAAAGTATCACAAATTCAACCACATTAATGCCAATTTTGAAGCTTGTGTTTTCAAACTACATCGGTAAAAGCTGTTATAGAACTTCTGTCTTTCTTGAATTCAAACTGTATCTGAGATAGCAAATTCTTTTCTGTTAAATATTTTTTAGGGATAAAATAATACGGTTATCTTCATTATTTTGGATAAACTGATTTTGTAGTTATTGAGTTGAAAAAAAGAAGCTTTGGTATTAAAACTTTAGAGAATAGTAAATTAACACCATCTATTAACAGACCACAAAGGCCTTAACATATTCGACTGCAAAGCCCTTGGCCATTTGACGTTGTTTTTTTCTATTTGACCTTTTCTGTTTTTATGCCTAAAATACTCGCCAAGTGTATTCAAAAATGTCAAAATGGCTACTTTAGTTTTTATTACTTTCATATAGTGCACTTCTGGATATTCTGCAGCACGTAGTAATTCAATTCCAATATCTTCCAAAATAAAGAAAATAACGAATTTTTTTTTAATTTCTGTTGTTCTTTCTTCTGCACAACAATTCCTGTTGGCTTTTTATTTGTGTCTGAGCAAACGAATACAGGCCAATCATCATCCATACCAACGGCTTTAGATTTTATTGCAGAAAGACTTTTCAAACTTCGAATTGATCAACGCAACGGTAACTAAGCGGCGTTCTTACTGTCATCATAAACATTACCTACTGAAGAAAGAACATTAGCATTAACAAACCTCTTATTAAGCTACTTTACATCAACATCGAAATCGCTAGATGCTCCAATTTAACGAACTTCTTTCCATTAAGCTTTGTTATTAATGCTTTCCGAGCTAAAACTAACAATAAAAGTGTAAAGACGAATTCTCTATTCATATTTTTTGAAGTTTCCCAGTGTTTTCAGAAAAAAGTTCTTATCATAAGCAGACCGCACTGACACAGTTTTGTGTTTTTATTATGATTTTGTAGACAATAAATGGATTTTATTGTAGGAAGAGCAATGTTTATGTGTTTCAAATCTACAAAAATAAATCAATTAAGTTTTTATTCTTTTGAAATGGAACTTCGTTTAGTCGTAATACACAAGCCACAGTTTTATTCTCCTGCTGTTTTATTTGCGCTTTTAAAAACAAAACTACTTCTTGCATAATTTTTTCTTGGGCCGCTGTATCTAAAATAGACACTCTTTGAATTGCATCATATAGTTCAGGCTTTATACTATTAAATCTCTTATTTAAGTTGATTAAAAGTTCATCCTTGTATTAATTTTATTCTCCATTACTTTCCCAAGTTGCTCAGTGACCTTATCGAATCGGTTATGCATCACTAACATGAGCTTGAAATGTTAGTCGGTATAAGTCAAGAATGATAAAAACAGACTACGCCTTGCGCCGGTTTTTTATTGTAAGTAAAGAACAGCTGTTTATGTGTCAAAATTTAAAAAAATTGGTCTAAAACAACGTTTTAAAGGAAACGAAAAGTTAATATTAATAATAAAAATATGTTATCTAATATAAATTTCAAAGTGAAATACATTGTACAAGTACATTGTTTTTGACCAAAAGATATCATACAATCGAATCCAATAATGCTTTAAAGGTTATTTGTATGGATTTCAAGTCGCGGTATAATTGGTACTGACGTGCTTGAATCCCTTTTTGGGGTGTTTCGAACCAAAGGTGGTAAGAAGAGTTCAGACCATACTTACTTGGTTGCAAAAACATTGAAGTAGAGGAAACACCTGATTTGAAAAGAACACAAAAGGCCTCCACCAGTAATAAATATATAAATCTATCTATCTCTTATATTATATTTTCTTTATATATAAATATGAATGTCTGTCTGTCTGTTTGTTTGTTTGTGCTTTATAGGAGGCCAAACCCTTGGACCGATCTTACTGAAATTTTCACAGCATGTTACTGAGACTCTGGAAGGAATAATAGGCTATATTAAGTTTTGATTTGACAAAGGGCCACGCCCATATAACACAAAAATTTAAATCGCCATATTTTGGGCATTTTTCTCACCTACGTCGATGATATTTGGTACATATGGTATTGGCATAATTAGGAATACGTACCAGGAGAAAAGTGGGTTGGACAACGCCCCTTTTTAGGGCAATTTAAAATCGTAATATAGTCTTCACTCCTAGACCGGTCGTCATTAAATTTTCACAATAGGATATTCTTACGAAATAATAAATTCTTGACTATATAAAGTTGTGTGTGTACAACGGCGCGTGACCTCGCCTATATAACCCAAAATTTTAAATTGTCATATCTTGCGCATTTTTTGTCCAACGACGGCAGTAATTGCTATATATGGTATTGGCATGAATAGAAATATGTACCAAGAGAAAAGTGGGCGGAGCACGCCCATTTGTTTGTGATATATTGGAGGCTGGACCTGTTTACCGATCTTAAATTTTCACAGCGTGCAGCTTTGACTCAGAAATACTTATTACACGATAATATTTTTCGACCATGCACACTTCTGCACCTACTTTTTTACTACGTTTATTAACTGCTTTACCTCAAATTTAAAATACATTTTAATTAAACGATTGTAAATCGTTCGATAATGTAAAACGATCGATAAAATTAAATAAATACATTTTTTTATATATATAAATACTTTAAATTTTATTTTATAACTAGGGGGTAGCGAAGCACACCGGCTTCAACTATTATTATATATACTGAAGGGTATGAAAACTATTTTTTTAATTTATTTTATATTTAGCACTATAAATTTAAAAGAATGTACAAACAACGTTGAACGTCGACAGGTCACAGCCTAAAAAATCAAGAACTCAATATTTCTGTGCCAAGATGAATGAGAATGAGATACACTTTCAGCAAATAGGTCGATTATCTCATTGAAGATGGGTTATCAAACCCAACTGAAGACATACTGTATAAAATGAAAGAACTTAACACAATTTCTCAAATGAACAATAAATAAAGCTTGCTTATAACCGAAGGGATTTTAGGAAAAACACATCGAATTTGCCCAAAATGGATGAAATAAAAAAAAATTTCTTTCGGGCCCGCATAAATATTAATATTAAAACTCTAAATATCGGAATTGTCGAAGTTTCGAGAAAACGACAAACTTAAAAAATAATTCATTGATTTTTTATTAATTTTAATTCTTAAAACAAGTGTATATAATAAATATTGCTTTTATTTTTGAAATTGGCTTAAAAACGCCAATTTATAAAACCGCCATTTTCTTGTATGTAAATCTCATTGGCTCTTTATGTTTTGTTCTTGCTTTTGTTAAAAACTAGACTGATGTGACGTAGATGCGTAGAGGAAAAGTAATGTTTATTTTTATAATTCTTGCATCACAATTAACACTCTGCGACTGACGTGATGTAGTGGTTGTTAGGTCATCAGTAGTATATTTAGGCGGGTTTTTCTTATTAGAATTATAGGGCCATGTAATTGTGCCGTAAGGATTTTACTTATTACAAATATTCCTTTGTAATTGTACCGTAAGGATTTTACTTATTAGAAATATTCCTTTGTAATTGTGCCATAAGGATTTTCCTGATTAAAAATATGAAGTTAGAATTCAGGAATCCAATTTATTGTAAAGATCACAAGCGCAAAATTTTGCGCTTGTGTAGGAAAATTTTCCAATTAGAATCAATTAGAACGCTCCCAAAACTAATTAGAATTTTTAAAAATTCAAATTTATTCTAACTGAGATTTTTGAAAAATCCAATTAAATTCCAATAAAACACGATTTTACTCAAAAAAAATCTATTTTATATAGAATTCTAATTTACTCCAAAAAAAAAATGTAACTCAATCCAATTGAACTTTTGATAAATCCAGTTAAATGCTGTTAGAATTCCACAATATTAGTACTTGTTTCACTATAAGTATGAACAAATTCTGTATTTTCATACCTATGTATGAATAATTCTAACTTTGAACTTTTAAAGAATAAAAATAGTTTTTGAATAAATTCATGTATACATATAAGTTCAGTTTATCAAAGTGGAAATTCTGTTTGCCTTTGTTTTGGGCTGTTTATCTTTTCGTATAAACATTAGTGGTTTGTGGCTATGATTTTCATTTTGTTGCTTAACGAAAATTTTAAGAGAAGAATAACACTTGATTTTAATTCTCATTTGAAGTTGATAGAAATTTGAACTGGAAAAGTAGGGATAAAAGACCAATCAGAATTTTGTATACAGTTATTGCTTGTGTCGCCTTCAAAGCAAAATGGTAAGAATATTTAAAAATGTAAAGATTAGTATTCATGTAAAGAATTTAAAATTTCTTTTTTTTTAGATATATCAACAAATTATTAATATTGCACAAGGACTAAAATCAGAGTACACTAATGATATTCCTCTATATGAACCATATAAAATTTTAAACTTTGATCAAAAGTGATAGCATATTTAGAGAAAAACAAATGGTTTTATCTGCAACAAAGAGTAGTGAAATATCTTAACAAGGAAGATACCTACTTATCCAAAATAAATGACAAAAGTTGGACAATTGTATAAGTTAAATAAATAAATGTTTTGGGTTTGAGTACTTGACTTCAACTGAAGAAACTTTATTCAAATTCTGTTTTTAATAATAACAATTATGCTTACGCTTAGTTTTTAGGCAATACAAAATTCCTGTTAATTAAAGGTTAGTAATAATAATATTTTTTACACAACAAAAGAATTCTTATTATATACACGTGTGTGTGCCAGACAGTGTAGTTAGCATTTTATTAAGTACAGATAAGTGTGTTTTAATCAAATGATCCAGAATAAGTTTTAACAAAAAATCAAATATAATGGAAATGAAAAGAATAAAATGTAAGTGGGAGTATTCATAATTAGCCTTAACAGATTTTGTGTTAACTCTTCCCCTCTTAAATTCCGACGTGCTCGTTGGATTTCCTCATGAACAGTCGGAGTATTGATCGCAAGTTCCAAATCTTTGTGAACTCTCAACTTGTGTTTCCTTCTTCCTTTGGCGAGATGCAACAAAACCATAAATACTGCCACGATCGCAAGAGCTCCTGACACGCCAATGCTGGTAGCTAGAGCTGTTTTATAATTGCGGACCAATCTTTCAATCTCAGCAAGGTTTCAATGTTGAAATCTTTTAGCATTTCTAAGGACAGCATTTCTTCATAGTTGGTGATCAGATCTGGTGAGTTGACCACAGCTGGCAAGGGTTTCATCGCTGTCATTTGCTTATTAGCGAACACCTTTTTCCCTATAACGATTGTGGCGTTGTGGAATTTTATAAGATAAGTTCCTTGCAAATCCACTTTCTTATCTTCAATCTGCAGGGACCCGTTGTAGCCATTAAAAAACAGTTCGCTATTGATTCTTATGGATACATTTGCTTTTTTTATAGGTTTTACAAACAAACTTCTACACGTTTCCCTTTCAGTGATTGGCAAATCGACAATATAAAGGATTTTCGTTTTATTCATTCCTATTTTAACTTCACCAAACTCCAGGGCTTCAATTAGATTAATATAAGGCATATTTAGCGCATTAAAATGTTTTCTAGTGACATTTAGCTCGTATTCGGACAAAACAAAAAATTTATAACTCCAGATTTAGCTCATTGTATCGAATAACCAATATTGGTCAGTTCTTCTTTGATTATTCCGACGTCCGAGTTCTTGCTCAAAAATGTCATTCGATCCTATACCATTTATTATTCTATTGGTTATATCTGTTATTTCCTACATTCTTGCTTAGCCCTATTTATCACAATTTGTTTCCTATTGTTTTCCAAAAGTCTGTTCGTCCTGTCCGAAATAATTTGAAAATCGTCATGGTCAGGCGAACCTGCAATCCACTTCCATGCAGTTCCTAAAGCGTTGATTGATCTAGATTCGCGTCTGGGTCTCAAATCAGCAATCAGAGCATGTAAAGCCTGCACCTAATGCAACAGAAATGTATAATTTGCATTCTTTTTGCCTATGTCTTGTCTTATTACAGCATCCAATTTGTCGACTACCTTCTCGTAAGAGCCGAAATCTATTACGCGTATGAGTTTAAAGTCACCTGTTATCAGTTTGGTCGTTCCAGTCTCAATTGTCACAACTTGGGCGTTAGAATAGTCTAGTATTTGTACCTCTGCTGACAGTAATTTCAGTATTGATCTACAAAACAAATTTTAATTCTTTATTGAATTTTTGTGGACTACCCGCTTTGATGTTGTTAAAATAGTTCCTCCTCTGTCTTCCTGCACTATTTCTGTTTTGTACCTGGGCGTCAATTTGTTGCCTATTCTTTTATTATTCTTTACAAAAATTTTATCACCAGTCTTATAGGTCCTTCTTTCTGTTCTTTTTTTATTGTGGTGGCCTAAATCTCTCTCTTGTTTCTCCTCTAAGCCTTGTATGATCTTTAATCTGTCCTGTTTTAAAAATGTCGGGTCAATATTTCTACTGAAAAATACCTCAATAGGTTTCCTATTTGTTGCGGAATGAACAGAATGATTGTACTTATTCAAGCAGTCGCTCAAAAGTTCTTCAAAGTTATTATGGAGATTTTCTGCGTTCATATATCTCATTATTTCGGTAAGGGTTGAATGAAACCGTTCCACCTGACCATTTACGGAACTCATATAAGGTGGCGTTCTATAAATTTTAATACCTACTTTATTTTCCAGCATGAACGTAACAGTCGCGGAGTTAAGCGATTTTTCATTATCAAACACCACGTTTTCGGGAGTACCAAAAGACAGTAGCAACTCCTGTAAAGGATATTTTATATCTTCTGCAGCCCTCGACATTATTATCTTGGCTTGGGCATACTTAGAAAATTTATCCACTGCTGTAAGAACGACTCTATTATTTGTGTGGTAAATGTCAATGTGAACATATTGACCTGGGTACTGATGAATTTGAGTTTTTAAAGCTATGTTATTTGGAGGCCGGTCATATTTATTTTCACAGCATATTTTCATTCATTCATTTTATTTTTCCTGTTCAATGTCCGATGTCAAGTCCATAACCATATTTCTCGTGTACCTAGCTTGAAATTTACAAAAATGAGATGACCAAAATTCTTGTATTTCACCCAGAATTTCGTCCTCAGTCATGATGACGTTCGTCACCGAAGGATTTAAATAGGATTTCAAAATTTTTACTAATTTGTCGCTGTCGTATTCACTGTCGTATTCACTGTCTACTACCTCATGTCTATGGTACGTTGGGAATATTATTTTGAAATTATAAGACGGTGAATGTCCTTTTGAAATTATAATTTAATTTTTGAAAACGTTTAGTGGCGAGTCAGTAAATTGAATCAGATTATCACCCGAGCTTTTATGACTATGCTGAGTAGCCGTCAATGAATTTATCTCATTAATTTGTCGAGATCTTGACAGGGCATCTGCCACTACATTACTGCTACCAAGTTTATATTTGATCTCATAATTATGCTCTTCTAAAATTGCCTTCCATCTTTTTAATTTCCCGTTAGTGTTCTTACTTCCTAACACATACGTCAAGGGTTTGTGGCCTGTGAAAATCTTTATTGCCACAGGTCCATAAAGATAATTCCTTAACGTCTTGAGAGCCCACACTATCGGAAGCATTTCCTTCTCATTTGTTGCGTAGTGCTCTTCAGCCTTATTTAAAGTTCTTGATATAAATCGGCTTCCCGTCTTGTTCAAGAACAGCGCCGAGGGCGTAATTAGATGCATCGGTTGTCAAAGCGAATTCTTAATTTTATTGAAGGCTTCTAGAGCATTTTCATTCAGTGTAACAGGATTCTTAACAGATTCTCTCTTTGACATGCGTCCCTCCTCCCCTCTCAAAAGTACGATAAGGGGGTTTGCCATTTTCACGTAATCTTTTATGAAGCGTCTATAAAACCCCGATAGTACCAGAAACGACCTGAGCTCCTTACGATTAGTAGTGGGAGGAGCTAATCTTTTTATGGCACTAACTTTTCCCGGGTTATATACCTTTATTTGAGATAGTAAATCCCAGATACTCTACTTCTCTTTTCATGAAATCGCACTTATTGAGCTGTACTTTTAAATTCGCTCTGCATAAAGTATTGAATATTGTTTCAATATTTTTGAGATGCGAATCTTCGTCTTTTCCAAAAACTATTATGTCGTCTATATAGACGAAACAGATCTTAACATGTCATCCAAGGCGCGTTGGAACACAGCAGGAGCAGTTTTTAGGCCGAAGGGCAGACGTACGAACTCATATTTTCCGTTATTTACGGAAAAAGCTGTTTTTTCAATGTCCTTATTTCTGAGGGGAATCTGGTGGAAACTGCTCTTTAAGTCTATTACAGCATACCATTCATTTTGTCCAAGCTGGGCGAGAACTTCATTGATTTCCGGTATCGAATATCTATCTGGAATGGTTACCGCGTTAAACTTTCTATAATCGATGACCATTCGATATTTTTTTTCATTAGACGCATCCATTTTCTTTGGCACTATTAAGATGGGTGAATTGTATGGGGATCTCGACGGTCTTATTATCCCGTTATCGAGCAGTTCCCTAATCTGTTTTTGCACTTTATCCTCCATTGAAACTGGGTATGGGAAACCGCGAGTGTAAACAGCGTCGTCTTTTATTGTCCGTATTTCTGCTTTAACCGTTGTCGTATATGTCAATTTTTCGTCCGGGTCCGAAAATAATGACGAATATCTTTCGCACATATTTATCAATTTTTCTGTCTGTTTATCTGTCAAATGATCTGACCTTATGCTCAGATTACTAACGGATTCGGATTGTTGCTGTTTAATGCGTACTTTTTTTGAGTTATTTATAGTCATGGAATTTTGGGAAGTGTGAATAATTGCATTCAATTTTTTCAAACTATCGTTGCCTAAAATAGCATGGAAGGATTTCAGTGAGGGCAGTAGATAAAATTTTAAGTTCTCTGCTCTCATTCCGAATAAATGAATAAGAGTATGATGAGTAATTGTTATTTTTCCTCCAACAGAATTTGCTTGAAATTCAAATTGATTGGGCACTGAATTTTTCACCAATTCAGGCTGAATGTAATTTTTATTTGACCCAGTGTCTATTAAAATTCTAAATATTTTACCACTACTCGATTTACACTGAAAATAAGGCAACGTTGAGTCGGTTATTCTAAAAAATGAATATCTGAAAATTCAGTATATTGATTTTCATCTGATGTATCGTTTATATTTAAATGTTCGTCCAAATAATCCGTTAAGTCTTGCAATTCCTCATTCTCATGCAGAGGCTTGCATTCATCTGTCTTTAAGTCAACGTCCGGAGAGGGGTGATGCTGCTCACTTTCCACATGATTAATCCTTTGCAACTTCTGTGCTCGACCAAATTGAGCAGATTGAGGCAAAGGTCTTACGCTCGAAAATCTATTATCAGGTGTTGGTCTATTCATGTAGTTCACCCTTCTAGATTGCATTGAATTGTCGATATCCATCGGGATGCTCTGCTTGATTTGGTCGTGGTGGTGGTAAATTAGCTGTCTGAAAATGTTGTCTTTGTGGGTAAGTATAATGTGTGTTATAATTTTGTCTATGTGAATTAAATAGTTGTGGTCTTTGGGTGTCACCAATATAGGTGCTAAATCTTGGTTGGAGAATGTTAAATCTTGGTTGGGGAATGTACGTCAAGTGTGGATAAAATGTTTGATTTTGGGCAGCATTGCTAAATTGTTTCTGAGGAAGAGGTGGAGCATTCATAGTTACGCCATTAGCCAACTGTGTCCTGTATTGTTGGTTTTCTAACTTCAAACACAAATGAAGGGCCTCGTGTAAGTCCTTGGGCTCCCTCATTCCAAGTAGCCTAGGCAAATCGCCTCTAAAGCCTCTAACAAACGTATCGAGGGCCTTATTCTTATAATTTGTTGTGAGCAAAAATATGGCGTCTTGGCTTTCTTCCATACACGCTATTTTGTTTAGAATTCACGACAGATGGCCGTAAATTCTTTTATAGAACTCCTGCACGGGTTATTGCCCTGTATCGTGGTTGATAATTGTTACTCGAGTGTACCCAGATCTCGTTGATCTGCGTAATGGGCAGTGAGGCATTTGATTATGCATTCCCAATTCAATGGGATGTTATAGGATTCTAGGGCGATATCTGCCTCTCCTATTATTTTATTACGTACGACATTTAAAATTCCAAAATATTTAGCTGACCCTCTCAGAGGTTTCTTTTGGCACTCTTTTTCCAGGAGCCGAACGCAGTCTGATTCCCATTGAATTCTCTAAGTGAACACACAACGTCCGGTATTTTGTCTAGTTGTGTCAAGTCTGCCTCATTACGGTATATACCCTGATCTCTTGCTCTAGCTTCCACTTCTCTTACTGTTCGCTCTTCTAAAAGTATCCTACGCACAATATTTGCAATACTAGCCTCATTTTCCGGTGTTCAAACAAATTGACCCTGAGGCTGTGGTGGAGGATTATTCAAATTTGACGGCGGATTATTTAAAATCGGTGCCCTTATTAAATTATTTGGATTTGCCATTGAAAGGAAAACTTGTAAAATCACAAAATTATAAGTTCTATTATTTTCAAATCTTGATTTTGTGAATCCTTAGTCCTGCCTTTACATATAAAAAAATTTCACTCAAGGGAAAACGTGTAAGATCACAAAATTACGACTTCTATTATTTTCAAATCTTTATTTAGCAAATTTTTAGCTTTGCTTTTATTTAAAAAAAATTTCTTAATCGAGTTAAAAAAAAATTTATTCTCTACTTGCAATAATCAACTTCCTTAGTATTTTTAATATTATTTTAACACTTTTAATTGTTTCAAAGTTAAGATAGGTAAAACTAGAAAATTTGTTATTAAAATAATTATGTTATAAGCTTGCATAAAGATAACCACTCGCTGCATCGTTCTTATTGGGATGATTCTGTCGCCCTGTGTTGATGTTATTCTTGGAGAGCCGCTAATGATGAATTTGTTGTCTGTTGCTTTGCGTTGTTGGTGTTATTCTTGGAGAACCGCTAATGATGAATTTGTTGTCTGTTGCTTAGCGTTCTTGGTGTTATTCTTGGAGAACCGCTAATGATGAATTTGTTGTCTGTTACTTTGCGTTGTTGATGTTATTCTTGGAGAACCGCTAATGATGAATTTGTTGTCTGTTACTTTGTGAATAGTTTTAATTACTTCAATTTATTTTCTTTTTTAATTTTATTTAATTCTAGAGTATTTTTTAATTATTTGGCCTTACTTATTATTTCTTTGTAATTTTTATTCAATTAAATTTTTTATTTAATTTAATTTTTTATTCAATTATTCTTATTTCATTGTTCAATTTATTTAATTAATTAAATTGTCTTTATTTTTAAATAATTTTAGTTTTGATTTTTTTTTTAATTCTTATTTTATTAGTTTGTAGTTTATTATTTTTATTTTCACTTTTTATTTCGTTGGTAATGGAGAATAAGTCCTTTTAACTTTTTACTAGGGTTCTCTTGATTACACTTACACGGTCGTATCACGCAACTGGTGAAGGTTTGCGCAACTCAAGTGGCGAACGCATAGCTTTAACTGTAAAGGGTGGTGATAAAGTATTCTATCGTCAATAGACGGGTACAGAAAAGAACATAATGATGAAAAGCTTATCGTGATGAAGGAGTCCGATATACCTGCTGTCATTAAATAGCAGTCTTTATTTTACTAAACTAAAACAAAGCGCAACATGGCGCATTGTAAATGGTTGTATTGTAGTTTTATAAATTTTTTTATTAATAAGAGGTGATAAAAATGACTAATGTAGTAGTATCAGGTGAGCAATTATAAGAAGCCTTTCGTGAATTCTCAGCAATAGTGGATTCAACGGTAGCAATAACTGCGGGGCCTAGAGGGAAAACAGTAGGGATTAGTAAGCCCTACGGAGCACCAGAAATTACAAAAGATGGTTATAAGGTGATGAAAGGTATCAAGCCGGAAAAACCACAAAATGCTGCAATAGCAAACATCTTTGCCCAAAGTTGTTCTCAATGTAACGACAAAGTTGGTGATGGTACAACAACGTGCTCAATATTAACTAGCAACATGATAATGGAAGCTTCAAAATCAATTGCTGCTGGAAACGATCGTGTTGGTATTAAAAATGGAATACAGAAGGCAAAAGATGTAATATTAAAGGAATTTGCATCAATGTCTCGTACAATTTCTCTGGAGAAAATGGATGAAGTAGCATAAGTTGCGATAATCTCTGCAAATGGTGATAAGGATATAGGTAACAGTATCGCTGATTCCGTGAAAAAAGTTGGAAAAGAGGGTGTGATCACTGTTGAAGAAAGTAAAGGTTCAAAAGAGTTAGAAGTTGAGCTGACTACTGGCATGCAATTTGATCGCGGTTATCTCTCTCCGTATTTTATTACAAATAATGAAAAAATGATCGTGGAGCTTGATAATCCTTATCTATTGATTACAGAGAAAAAAATAAATACTAAATTGTTAAATCTGGTAAACCTTTAGTTATTATTGCAGAGGATATCGAAGGTGAAGCACTAAGCACTTTAGTTATCAATAAGTTGCGTGGTGGTTTAAAAGTTGCTGCAGTAAAAGCTCCGGGTTTTGGTGACAGAAGAAAGGAAATGCTTGAAGATATAGCAACTTTGACTGGGGCTAAGTACGTCATAAAAGATGAACTTGGAATCAAGATGGAAGATCTGACACTTGATGATCTTGGTACTGCTAAAAATGTTAAAAATACTAAAGATAATACCACAGTTGTTAGCGAAAATAACGATTCTGACAGTGTTGCTAGAATCGAGCAGATCAAATCTCAAATTGAAACTTCAACTTCTGATTATGATAAAGAAAAGCTAAGAGAACGTTTAGCGAAATTATCACGTGTTAGAATGACATAATTTACGATGTAACATTTATTACTTTTACAGATACAATTTACATGCTATAATGAAGTTTTCATAGTTGGTAAATTTGAGTGCAAGGAATTAAAATTAAAGTAGAAATAAAAAGATTATCACGCGGAGAAGACTTCTCTCTTCCATGTTATGCAACAGCGCAAAGTGCTGGTATGGATCTTTATGCTGCATTTAATGACTCTGCCGTTTTAAATCCACTTGAGAGGTTACTTGTTCCAACTGGAATTGTGATTGCAATACCAAACGGTTTTCAGGGGCAAATCCGCCCACTTTCTGGTCTTGCTGCAAAACATGGAATCACTGTCTTAAATTCTCCAGGAACTATATACTCTGATTATCGAGGTGAGCTAAAGATTTGCCTAATTAATCTAAGTATCAGTCGTATGAGATAAAAAGGGGAAATAAAATTGCACAAATCCTTATTTCTCTTGTATATCAGGTAATTTGGGATGAAGTAGAAGAATTCTGCACAGAAGAAACCGGTCGCAATGCAGGGGGCTTTGGATCAAGTGGCAGGTAGTTTGCGAAAAAGCTTGACTGTGAAGGTTTTTTATATGCAACTTAGCGTATTGATATTTTATTAAACGATGTCGTTTATGCTAACTTTCAAAAATCATCGAGGTCAATTCACAAAACAAACAGCGCACTTGCTGCTACTGCAGCTGCACCACTTGGAATGAGTACTTAGCATTTGTTGCAGTTGCACTGATTTGTTGAGCACTATATGCCATCAGCAAAAATGATGAAATATCTGACTGAAGGCTTCGAAGATTGTTAGTGTCAAGGATAAAGATAGTAAGTATATAGATGGTGAGTATCATTTATATTTCAATAACCAAAAAGGCGCGAGAGCTATGTTGTTCCTACAAGTGGTGAGGTTGTAGAAGTAGGTGATGCTTTATTCTTAGCTATAAAATCACAAGCAATAAGAGACGATAATGGTAAATATACTTCAATGGGTCACGGTAAGCTAGTTAACATATTAAGTATAGGAGTTAAGGAAAACGATACTAAAGTGTTCATCACTTATTTGGAAAAAGCTGTTGTCGAATAATTTGCTTCTAAGCAGAAAGCAAAAAACTAGACAGCTAAGTATAAAAGAGGTAGATTAGGTCTTTTTTTTTTTGAGTGTTAGATCTTTTATTTTTGAGTGTCGGTTACTTAAATTTGTTATTTGAATGACCTTAACTTTTATATAGTTTTGAGAATCTGCTTAGGATTTTTATCTTTTTTAACTTTATTTTTTGCCTTATCTAATATCCCATTAATAAAGCCAATTTCTCTTGGTTTATCAAGTAAATCAGATGCAATGTTAGTGTATTCATTAATGACAACTGTAACTGGTGTGTCACAATTAGCTAACTCACATATTGCAACACGCAAAATAGATAAGTTTATAAGATTTAAACGGGAAAGCGACCAGCTTGGATGTAAGTAAGACTCTATTATTTTATCATATTCTTCACTGCTTTATATAACAAGTTTTCTAAGAACTGATGTTCAAATTCTTCACATTAAAATATACCTTTCAACTTACTTATGTAGTTCTTAAGCTCACAATTTTCCAGTTTTAAAGTGCTTTTATTGTAACCTACGAAAATATTTGAATAAGCAATGTGTACAGCAAGAAATCTTGCTGTACTTCTTTTTATACGCCACTTTTTATCTAACGGTTTTTCTTCCATTACTTTAATTTGTTGTATAAATCTATCATATGCAAAACAGTTGAGGCTGCATGGCTTTCAACGTTCTTTTTATTTTTGTCAGCTCTAACTAGTGCTTTATCTTTTCTGTCAGCGGTAATTACTCCCATACCAATGGTTATTACATAAGCATAATAACTTCATTTAAGCCTTCGATTACCCCTTTACAAACATATTGATAGTGATCGGTTTCACCGCGAATCACGCACCCAAGAGCTAAATAACCTTTATAATTAGCATTATTGCTTTTGACTGCAAAGAGAATTGTAGCTGGTATCTCAAATGCACCAGGAACTTCAATTATGTCATAGCTTACGTGACTTTATTTTAATCTATCGACCGCACCTTCAAGCAAAAGGTCCGCTATTTCAGTGTGATAAATTGAATTAACTATTAGTATTTTTGACATTCATCCCAACTATTCTTGTTAAAAGCAACTTTATTAATGATTGTTGAATTAGAGTTATAATATTACTAAATATCCAATATATTACCAAGCCGGCGGGAAAAGAATTAAAAATAAAGACAGAAATGTAAGGTAAAGACTTCATAATATTTACTTGAATATCATCTTTCCTTGTTTGATCTTTCTTACTTAGCTTCTGCTGAATTATCATGGTGGCACTAAAAATTATAGGTAAAACTCCTACAGAAATAGGAAAGTTATAATTAAAAAACCCAAACAATGTAAAGATGTTCGTTGGGTCAGGAGCTGAAAGATCCTTAATCCATAAAAAAAGGAGCATTCCTCATCTCTATAGCAGCAAATAATACTTTATATAGAGCAAAAAATGCCGGTATATTCTATATTCATATTCACTCCGAAAGCAAGAGCTATGCACCATATTGCTACCATGGTAACTATAACTTGAAGAGAACCGAACCCAAATACATGAATACTCATAGCGATCAGGCGTTCAAATGTCAATTCAAGGCCTATAATGAATAATAGGAAAACTACACCAAATTCTGCAAGATTATCCATCGCTTCAGCTGAGTTTATCAGATTAAATCCATGAGAACCAATAACCGCAACCGCAATAGCAACGAAGTAACCTAGCACTGGACTAAGAAAACAAATGCTGAGAGCCACTGTACATGATATTTAACCTGTAGAATTAGACCAGTTAATTGAGCAGCCAACACTTGATTTTTGGTCAATTGGAGAATTACCAGTTTCTGCAATAAATTTCATAGCTTGAAATAAGTCACTACTTCCTACTTCATAGCTTTAACCTTTTCTTTTTTTGTCTCATTAAAACGTTCACGATATCAAAGGTTTAAATTTGAATTAAAGCCAAAAAAGTCAGGAGTGCAAACAGCCAAGTATTCGTTAGCTGCTGACTGTGTAGTATCAATTAAATATGGGAATGTAAACTTATTTTCCTTGGCAAAATTAATCATATTTTCAAAGGAATCTTCTGGATATTCATTTCATTCTGGACAGTTATTGCATATAAAGATAACAACAAGACCGTTTTTCCACAACATTCACTTAATGCATAGTATTTATTATCTGCTCCCAAAAGATTAAAATCTTTCGCAGTAAAACTAAAATTGACTTTAGGAGTATTCAGAGCAACTTTAGAGTATTATTATACCGTATGTAATTTACGGTCTTATTATTTAAATGTCAAACGGTTTCTATGTATACTGTTTGCATATTCTTTTTTAGTATTATTAAACTTATGTTAATAACTTTTGAAGGAATAGACGGCTCTGGTAAAACAATACAATCTAAGCTACTTTCAAATCATTTTAAGCAAATTCACGGCGAAAATAATGTAGTTTCGACTCGAGAACCTGGCGGCATTGATTTTGCAGAAAAGATAAGAGGGGTGTTATTAACAAATAATACTGATCCTATTTCTGAACTCTTGCTACTTATCTCGATTAGGCACGAACATATGAAAAAATTAATATTACCTGCTCTTGCAAAAGGGAAAATAGTGATATGCGATCGATGTATTGATTCAACCATTGCATACTAAGGATATGGGCTTGGAGTTGATTTAAAACTAATAGAAGATTTGCACAGGTTGGCTGGAGTTAGATATCCAGATATTACATTTATTCTAGATATTGATGTTAAAGTTGGGTTAAGTAGAGCGAAAGACAAGAATAAATATGAAGAGATGGACTTTAATTTTTATAGTAAAGTTGGAAAAGGGTTTAAAGAAATTGCCATAAAAGAGCCCGTTAGGTGCCATTTCATCACTAAAATTGAAACAAAAAATGATAATCAAGTACATACTAAGATTTTTGATAAAATCACTATTGCAAAGACTTAACTATATTTATTCAACCTCTACTAATTTAAACCTAACCTTTAACTTGTGATAGAAAATTATTAATTTTAGGTAACATTATTTCACATTAATAACTTTTTGTTTGAGTAGCTAAAAATCTTCTTTTTTGTCTGGATCTTCTTTACTTATTATCTTATATGCCATTGCGAAATCTATTAATTCACTTCTATTTTTTGTATTACTTACTTTAGTAATAGTAAAAAATTTATCAAAGTGGTTAAGAGGTCTTTATTTTTTTATTGAAGACACAAAATCATCAATTTCTTTCACATATAATGTTTGTGTGCTTTACTAAAATCTTCAAAACAAAGATTAACAAGCGCGTTGCAAAACCCATCTCTCGTAGTACCTCTTACTTCTGCTAGTAAGGATAAATATTTTCTTGGCAACGCACTCTCTTTACTGATTCAGCTGGTTCAGCCATACCAAGAACATTCTTTACCAAAGATTTTTCTTCACAACTAAATATGAACATGTAATAACCCATAGCAAGAATAAGGCTAGGAGCAAAAATAGCACTAGTAAATCTGTGATACAGGCAAGATAAACCAGACAGCAGTTGCTGATGACACAACAAGAAATAGACCTCATAAAGTTAATTGCGCTCTTTTTCTTATACTCATGATCAATGACTGCATTTAAACCAATAGAAGGCACATCAAACATTACTCATACCCCATAAATACCAATACTAACTGAATGATAGCATTATCGTGAAGAAACTGCAATATTATGAATATTTTCTTCTTCTTTGGCGCTACAGTCCGTGGTGAACCTCAACTCAACCAACAAACTTTTCCAGCTGGCACGGTCTTTAGCCAGCGTTCTCCAATTGTGAACACGAAGTTGGTTGAGGTCCCTCTCCACTTGTGTGCGCCATCAGTTCCGTGGGCGTCCTCTACTGCGTTGTCCCACAGGTTCCATAGAGAAGTACAGGGATTATCAAAGTGGTATATAGTGTCAGCTTGGTTTTTCGAGAAAGGGCCTTACTACTCAATTGCCTCTTGAGCCCAAAGAAACAGCGATTGGCAAGAGTTATTCTGCGTTTGATCTCGGTACTGATGTTGTTCATACTGTTGACTTAGGAGCCAAGGTAGACGAAGTCCTTCACTACCTCGAAGTTATAGCTGCCTATGGTGATGTTCTGGCCCAGTTGTCGGTGTTGCGCGTCCTTTTTTGATGACAGCATATACTTCGTTTTGCCCTCGTTGACCGCTAGACCCATTTTGGCCGCCTCCGTTGAAATACCAGCAAACGCTTCAGTGACGGCTCGCTGTGTTCGACCAATCACGTCAATGTCGTCAGCGTATGCTAGCAGTTGCACGGACTTTTTGTAGATCGTGCCTCTGTTGTTGGCTTGTGAGTTTTGCACGATCTTCTCAAGAATTATGTTAAAAAAGTCACATGACACTTGAAGGTCTCGGTGAATTCGTTACCGACCTTGATGGAGCAGCGAGAGTTCTCCATCGTCATCCTACACAGCCTGACGAGTTTAGTAGGAATGTCAAAACTAGACAGGGCTTCGTAGAGCTCGTCCCTATACACACTGTCATATGCGGCCTTAAAATCGACGAATAGGTGGTGGGTGTCGATTTGCATCTCTTGGGTCTTTTCCAGGATCTGCCGTAGTGTGAAAATTTGGTCAATGGTGGACTTCCCTGGCCTGAAACCACACTAATAAGGACCAATCAAATTGTTCACGAATGGTTTCAGGCGCTCATACAAAACGGCAGAGAAGATCTTGTAGGCGATGTTCAGGAGACTTATTCCTCGGTAGTTGGCGCAATTGAAGGGGTCTCCTTTTTTGTGGATTGGGCAAACGATGCTGAGATTCCACTCATCGGGCATGCTTTCCTCCGACCATATCTTACAGATGAGCTGGTGCATGCGCCCAACCAGGTCATCTCCAGCTGCCTTAAATAGTTCCGCGGACAGTGCGTCCGCTCCTGCAGCTTTGTTTGATTTCAATCTCGATATTGCTATCTTGACTTTATTCAGGTCGGGGGGACGAAATTCTCTACCATCATCGTCCGTTATCTGTAGTGGAATATTCTGCCTGGCGATGGATTCGGTGTTTTGTTCGCCGTTAAACTGTCTGCAGAAGTGATCTTTCCAGATTCTCAGCATCGATTACGACTCTACTACAATTTCTCTTTACTCCCTCTTCGTCACGACAGGCTTCTGTCCGAAGCTTATATCCATTGGATAGTTGTTTTACCCGTTGGTAAAACTTTCGGATATTATTCCTGCCGTAACACCGTCCTTCGGTTTTTTCCGGGTGGCATTTTAAAACCCAATACATCAGAGGCAGCATCTCTGATGGCGTTTTGGCAACGGTTCCATTCCTCATCGGTTGTTTCGCCTGGCAGGGCTGGACTCTCTGAGAGCTTAAGGGAGACTAGATCGGCAAATTTCCCAGCGGTCGATTAAGATTGTAGGTTTGCGACGTCAAACTGTTGTGGTCGTGCTCTACTCCGTTTTGCTACTGATATCCGTGATCTTACCTTGGCTACAACAAGGTAGTGATCGGAGTCAATGTTGGCTCCTCGGAATGTTCGGACATCAAGAATACTGGAGGAGTGTCTGCCGTCGATCGCAATGTGATCAATTTGGTTGACGGTTAATTGATCAGGGGACCGCCAGGTCCCTTTGTGAATGTTGAGGTGAGAGAATCGCGTGCTTGCTACAGTGAGATTGCGCCCCGTCACAAAATCTATCAGCCTGAGTCCGTTATCCGATGTGTCGTCATGCAGGCTGTGTTGCCCGATGACTCTAGCAAAGATGTTTTCCTTGCCCAGCTTTGCGTTAAAATCTCCTAGGACGATCTTGGTGTCGTAGCTGGGGCATTGATCGTATGTTCTTTCTAGGAGATTATAAAAGTCATCCTTGCTGTCGTCATCTTTATCCTCCGTAGAGGCTTGGGCGCAGATTAGGCTAATGTTGCCGAGCCTAGTCTTGATGCGGATTGTAATGAGGCGTTCGCTCACGTATTTAAAGCTTAGGACTCTTTGCCTAAGTCTGCCTCGAACAACAAACCCGCATCCAAACAGGCGCTGTCGCCGCTCTTTGTAGCAATCACCGTAGTAGATGTCGCAGTTTCTCACTTTCTTTTTGCCCGGCCCATCCCATCGTACTTCCTGGATAGCGGTGATGTCAGCCTTATAGGCTTCCAGGGCCTCGGCAAGTTCATGGGCTACACGTGGTCTGTTCAGGGACCTGACATTCCACGTGCAGAACCGAAAATCGTTATCCTTATTTCGTTGTTCCTGGTCGTCAGCAATAAAAAAAATATTTATTCTTTGTGGTTGTATCGAAACTATTTTGTTTTTACACGGTAGGGAAGTTACCCCCACGCACAACCCCCGAAACCTGGAGGACCGGATCCTGGTTTAGACCCCTGGACAGAGGGGATTCGCTGCACACTTTGGTTCACCTCTAAGCGGGTGCTGTATGGGCTTTCCAGGGGCGCCACGAAGAGGCAGTATGTCAGCTTGACTAGTCCATTTTCATGAATCGCTGCTGGCTTCTCGCCAGGTTGAGAGCAATCAACAACTTTGCCCTGAATGCACTGGCCCATTTCCCCCTTATTTATATTGACAGTTACAATTCTGAATGTTTCATTTCAGCGTTAGATGGTTTATATATTAAGCTATGGTCAGATCTAATAGAGAGAGGATTTTTGTATTTTCTCATTCTTCTCATTTACATCTCTAACAATTTTTTTCCGCTCAATGTCCTTTATCTCATCCCCTGTTAAAGTTTCAAACTCAAGTAGATTTTTGGCAATGAGATTTAAGCCTTTCTTATGATTGGTCAAAATGTCTTTTGCTTTTTCATAGCATTTCATAGCAAGAAGACACAATTTTCTTCACTTCTTCATCTATAAGCTTTAACGTATCTTCAGAAATTATCTCAGAACCATGCATAGTTTGTTCGCGATTGTGATAGATCGGACCTATTTTGTCGCTCATTCCCCATTTTGTTACCATAGAACGTGATAAATCTGATGCTAATTTTATATCTGAAGATGCGCCACTTGTGACTTTATCATAGCCAAAAATTAGCTCTTCTTCCACACGTCCACCCATTGCAACAGTTATATCTGCTAGCACCTTTTCTCTTGTGAAGGGAACTCTATCCGTTTCTGGTAGTCTCATAACTAACCCTAGTGCCCTACCGCGTGGAATAATTGTTGCTTTGTGTATAGGATCAGAAGCAGGCATATTAACAGCAATCATCGCTTGGCCAGCTTCATGGTATACAGTCAGTCTCTTTTCCTCTTAAGTCATAATGAGAGATCTTCTTTCCACACCCATCATCACTTTATCACGCGCATATTCGAAATCATCCATGGTAACAATCTTCTTGTTTCATCTTGCAGCAATAAGCGCAGATTCGTTCATCAAATTTGCTAAATCAGCCCCTGAAAAACCAGGTGTTCCTCTTGCAACTGTTTTCACATTTACATCAGGGGCCATTGATATTTTTTTTATATGCGTATTTAATATTTTCTCGCGCCCATTTATATCGGGTAAAGAAATAGTAATCTGCCGGTCAAAACGACCAGGCCTAAGCAGTGCTGGATCTAAAACATCCGGACGGTTAGTCGCAGCAATTATTATTACGCCCTCATTAGACTCAAAGCCATCCATCTCAACTAACAACTGATTTAATGTTTGTTCTCTTTCGTCATTACCACCACCAAGACCAATGCCACGATGTCTACCAACCGCATCTATCTCATCTATAAAAATTATACAAGGAGCATTTTTCTTGTCCTGATCAAACATATCACGAACACGGCTCGCACCAACACCAACAAACATCTCAACAAAATCAAGTATTTTTTTGATTGAAGAACCAATAGCTGCAGCAATCGGAGCTGGCCTCCCAGTTACTGAACCTGAGTGCTCTATGATCGTTGATATAGGAGGCAGTACAACTGAAGTTACAATTATTTCTTTGAGCGGAATTGTTTATTCACGTTCTGCAAGAGTGGGTGAAATGTTATGGATGAAGCAATAAAATCTTATATTCGTGAAAATCATAAGTTATTAATCGGTGAAACAACTGCTGAAAAAATTAAGAAAAACGTAGGTTCAGCAAGTCAGCCAGGTAAAAATAACAAAGAGGGAATTATAATAAAGGCAGGGACTTAGTGAGTGGCATGCCAAGAGAAATGCTTTTATCAGAATACCAAGTTGCAAAAAATTTAATAGAGCCTGTCCATCAGATAATTTCTGCTATTAGGACTGCACTGGAGAGCACTCCACCTGAACTTTCTTCTGGTATGTTGATAGAGGAATAATTTTATCCGGTGGTGGATCATCACGTAACTTGGGCAAAGTTATCAGTGAAACAACAAAATTACCAGTTCGTATTGCAGATGACCCACTTTATTGTGTTGCCTTGGGTAGTGGAAAAGTGCTTGAAAACATTGGTTATTTTGGCCATGTTTTATTCAAGCAAGATTAAATTGTTTTTGAAGGTGGTTTATGAACTGCTTGATGGAATTATGCAATATAAATGAGATATCGGTGTTATGCACCAAGTAATTTGAAGGCAACTTCCAGCAGGAAAGTGTGTCATCCGAGTAGCTAACACTGGGATCCAAGAAACTTGGCTACAAATAAATATGCTGTTTAATAAATTTGCATAAATAGACACTAGATTCCAGTGTCACGAACTAGAATGACATCATCTACTATGTAGATTGCCCTAAATTAAAACTTTTGCACAGTTGTATGTTGGAATGACACAAGATTTGCGTTTATAAATTAATGAGATTATGCTTAAAGAATTTAAAATTGAGCCTTTGTTAAAAGATAAAGCTCTCCACCAAACCAAGGCTGTTGTTGCAATGTCCGGGGGAGTTGATAGCTCCGTTGCTGCAACACTGCTATATAACTTTGGGTACCAGGTGGTAGGTGTGACTCTTCAACTCTATGGCACCGTTGGTATTGCTAACGCAAGAAAAGGTGCATGTTGTGCTGGACAGGATATTTACGACGCTAAACGCGTGGCTGAAAGTGTTGGCTTTCCTCACTATATTTTAAACTACGAGGAAATATTCAAAAAGGAAGTAATAGAGGATTTTGCAAGTACCTATATGAATGGGGAAACTCCCATACCGTGCGTAAGATGTAACCAAGCGGTAAAATTTCGTGATCTATTGCAAGTTACAAAAAACATTGGTGCGGATGTGCTTGTAACAGGACATTATGTGAGAAGATTAGAAAAAAATGGTGAGATAAAGTTATGCAGAAGCATTGATAAAAGTAAAGATCAAAGCTATTTTCTATTTGCTATAACAAAGGAGCAGTTGAAGCTTTTGCGATTTCCACTAGTTGGGTTCTATAAAAGTGATATAAGAAAATTAGTAAAGTATTTTAGCTTACAAGTTTCTGAAAAGCCGGACAGTCAAGATATATGCTTTGTTTCCGAAAGCTATAGTAAAACAATAGCTAAATTAGCTCCACAATTTGTACAGAAAGGTAAAATAGTGCATATAAATGGAAGAGTTCTAGGTGAGCACGGTGGCATAGTAAATTTCACAGTGGGGCAAAGAAAAGGCTTGGGCATCTCACACAATGAGCCTCTTTATGTGATAAAAATTAATACAGAGAGTAATGAGGTTATAGTAGGTCCGATCAACGCATTAAAAAAAAAATATTGATCAAAGAGTTAAATTGGTTAGAACAACCAAAGGAAGGTATGGAAGTAACTGTGAAGCTGAGATCATCACATGCGGGAAGTTTGGCAACAATACATTCAACTGGCGAAAAAAATAAATCATGTGTCATTTTAAACAACTATTACTTTGGCATCAGTCCAGGTCAAGCCTGTGTAGCGTATAGAGATGAGCAATTAATTGGCGGTGGATGTATATGCTCTTAACTAAAGGCTTCAATGCAGAGTGTAAACGTACAATAATATTTATTGCTATTTTATAATATATCCTTTACCCTGCAATGCTTATTATTATGCTACTGGTTTCAACGATGGTTAAGGGAGTTGCAGAACTAGTAGAAATTGTTGGCGAAGGTAATATTATTAGAGGCTATGTTCATTCGTACAGGCAGTTTTTAACATGCCGACTTAGATTGTCGCATAGACCACAGAAGTCATTTTGGTTTTTCTGCATTCATTAGAAAAAAAAGATGAACCATTAGATGGATCTTTTAACTTAAATTTAGTCTACAAGGGTTATTTTTAATTTATACTCAAGTTTATAGCGTTCTTATAGAAAATAATAAGCTCAATACTCAAGAAGTAATTGATGAAATATATGCTGCAATTGAAAATGAAAAACATCTACTAATTATAATATGCTAGAAGAACTGCTAAAAGAAATTGTAAATCAAGCAGAATTGACAGAAAATCAAAAAAATTAAAGCTTTTTAATATTTTAGCGAACTAGAAAGGTAAAGCTTGATTTAACAATTATCATGATTATGAGAAACGAGTACTTAATAACGTTCAAAAGTTACTAAAGATAAGTTATACAAATGAATTTGATAAAGAATTTAGCTTATGTAAAGAGGTCATCAATCACTATTATTCATTATTCTATCCACAATATAAAAGTAGATAAAGATATAGCATTACTATTTTCTATGCATATCAGCAGTAAAGATATTTTACTGCTTAATCAATATATTAATAAGGAAGCTAAAATGATCGATACACCACTGTATTATAATTACATTTTGACCTTGTTAAGAGTATTAAGAAAAATTGAGTTAACACATGGAAATGGCCTCACCAGGTATACACTTGATTATGAAGGTATAAGCGCAATAAATAAGGAATTTGATACATTGATAGCTGAAAACAAGCAATATAATCAGGTTTCTTATATCCTAAATATAAAAACACCCTAGAACAACTGTTAAAAAACCAAAATATTGATGAATTTGAACAATTAGTGACGAGCCCTAAATATAAAAAACAGTCTACAAACTTATTTAGGTATGTTTGTATTATCTGTTGCTGCTGCTAAACCGTTATACGGTTGAAAAGTCGTATCGAGGATTCGAATCCCTCTCCTTCTGTATACTGTTTAGCGCGGTTTGAATTCGCTGTATTGGCATGTAGCCTTTCTACCTAATCTTGTTCCGATGGTTTTCATTTCCGTCTTTGCTTAGATAGCTATTAAAAGTTGGCTAGTGTTGACTTAGTATTTATTATAGAATTCGTTGTTAACCTTACTTATATGTATAAAATACTAATTTTACTGTTGATAGTGTTGCCACTTAGGTTGCTTGCAACCGAGATTGAAATTGTTGCAGATGTAAATGGTGAGCCAATTTCAAATTTAGATATCGAAAAACGCATCAACTTTATAAATTCATTGTTTAGCACTAAAAGTGTTAATCAAAAAGAAGCAAAACCTCAAATTCTTAGGGAGCTAATAGACAAAATTATCATTATCAATGAAGCGCAGAGGCTGAATATAAAATTGAGCAACGAGGAGTTAGATAGTGCTATCATATTATTTTTAACCCAAAGTTTTAAACTTAAGGCTAATGAAGTTGATCAATATATAAAAAAGCATAATATATATCTTAGTATTTTAAGAAAATAAATAAAATGTCAGTTACTATGGAGCAAAATTATTGAAGTAAGAATTGTGCCATTTATTAATATAAGCGATAAAGAAGTGGATGATTTAAAAAAGCAAATAGAAAAGCCGGATTATCTTATCAAGTTCCAAGAGTTTTAACTTCCGATCAAAAAGATAAGGATGTTTATGGCTGAAGATTTAGTAAAAAAACTACGTAATAGTAATAAATCGGAATCCTGAATAACAATGCGTAAAGCAACAGTTAATTTAAGTCAGCTAAAAGATAAACTTAAGAGCGTTTTAGAAGGACTAGAAACCGGCGATATAGCAGATGGTTTTAAGCTGCCTAGCGCAAAAGAGTTTGAAATAAAAATGCGAGATTTAAATCCTGATTTACAGATTTTATTTAGTAAAACAAGTGTGAATGAAATAGTAGAATCAAGAGAAAATGGCACTGCAAAGATAATGATGTTGTGTGATATCAAGAGTAATGCAGCGGATATAGAAGCAATTAAACAGCAGATGTACCAACAAAAGATGATACAAAGCAACTTGTTATTAGATGATACGCGTAAAAATTCAGATGTCAGTTATCGGTATAGTTGAAGTAAGAGAGTATCCCTGTCTCTTTCTTTGTGTACGAAAGTTACCTTATTCTATAAAATTTCAAAAATTTGAACAAATATAGTTAAAATAGTACATGAAGAATATAATGCTAATTGGTGGTGGAGTGCAGTGTTATTTTCTATAGGGAAGGCGTATCTGGAAAAGAATAATAAGGTTTTGTACTTCGCTGGCTATAAGAAGTTAAGTGATGTATTTAGACGAGCACTGATAAAGCGTGCATCAGACGCGGTAGTTTGGGCGTGTGAAGAAGGATTGATAGAAACGAGCAGAGATCAAGATATATCCTTTCATGGTAATATAATTGATGCAATAGTCTCTTATCAACAAGAAAGGTTAGGTATTGATTTGAACGCTATAGATAAAATTCTCACTATTGGTTTTGATAAAATGATGAAAGCTGTGAATGAAGCTAGAAAAACAATTTTAAAGCCATATCTTAAGTCAAGTCACATAGCAATATCGTCAGTTAATTCTCCAATGCAGTGTATGATGAAATAAATCTGTGCTCAGTGTATTCAGCAACATATAAATACGGAAACAGGAGAAAGGAGTTTTGTTTATAGTTGCAGTAATCAAGACCAGGACATGGAATTTATTGACTTTGATTTTTTAAGTGAGCGCTTAAAGCAAAATAGTTTACAAGAAAAACTTACTGCGAAATGGATAGATCATGTTCAAAGATATTAAACAGTACAAAAAAGAAATAAAAGAGCAATATAGAGCTGTAAGAAATAATATTGATGAAAGTTATTCCAGTTATGCGGCAAGTTCCCTTATTAATACCTTAAATCAGAACTTAAGTTACGTTAAAGGCAGAACAATTGCGACTTACATTCCAATGGATGGGCAAATAAATATTGTCCCTTTGATGTGTCGTTTGGTCTATTTAGATTATAAAGTACCAATTCCTAATAAAAATCAGTTTCTAAGATTTGAGGGATGGAACGAAACAGATGAAGATGTAATTCCAGACACAATCATTACTCCTGTTGTTGCTTTTGATGATCATTTTAATAGATTAGGTTTTGGCTGTGGTTGGTATGATAAAAAAATTACGGCCGCTTGGAAAAATATTTGTAGGTGTAGTCTATGGGAAACAATATTGTAAAGATTTACCTGTAGAAAAAAATGATAAAAAATTGGATATTATAATCACTGAGATGTGTATTAGATGTGGAGGTGGATTGCTCAAAAAAGTTGATAAAAAAGAGTAGATCTCTATTTTTCCCATTTCCTCCCCAAGCCATCAGGGGGTTTTATTTTCTTCTTCACTCACTCGTTCAGCACTTAAACTATCCAATTGATAATCTGGATTTATTGCCTAAGCTTCTGATTAACTTTTTGTTCTACCTATTTTATGTCACTACCAATTGCCATAATTGCAGGTTGAAATTCGCTCATAAAATATACAAGTTTTTCCATGTCTTCCTCATTAGTACTAGTACCCTTGCTCATAAGATTGTTCAAAAGACCAGCCTTATCTTCTCCTATTAACTGTCCTATGGCTGCTATTTGCTCTTGACTATGAAGCATTTAATTATTTGCATTTTATTACTAAGCATTATTCTTTCTCCTTCATCAGCTCCAAGATTCTTTTCCATTAAATTGCTTATTAACTTTTCAAAATTATTTTCTCTTCTTTGAGCCTCAGGTAATTTATCTATTGAATCCTTATATGAACTATTTATTGCTCTTCCTGCATCAATTGCTCCTGCTTTTATTTCTCCCCCGCCTTCCTATACCTATTCCTACATAATGCACTCCAATAGCTACAAATGCTATTAATGTAGCAAGCACAATAAGCAGAGAAAATGCTACTCCTAATACTATTACGGTAGAAGCTATTCCAATTTTTATTTCCAGATACTGATTAAAATAATTGACTTATTGCTTGCTGATTAACAGATTTTAATGTCCCTTCTATTATTTTTTAGTCAACGTTTCCGAAGTTAACCATTTAAGTGCTTCTTTAATTGATTTTATGAATAATTCCTCATTTGCGTCTTTCTCTAGACCCTAGCTACTAACTACTAATTTAAGCTTGTATATATCTATTTCATCAACTGTATTACTCATCTTACTCAGTAAAATTTTTCCTGTGATGAAGATTTTGCAATACCTTCTATTATATTTGAAATAGCTTTTCGTAGTTCGTAATGGTCAATTTAAGTGTCAAAAAAATTATCATCATCTTCTTCAGGGGCCAGATTATCCATTAACTACAAATATGTTTGATTACACATGCTATTATTAAATATATCATAATTAATATGAAATAATCTACCTCTTCCCAAATATAGAATTAAAATATTTAGATTACATGAAATTAAGGTACTTTATGGGTGAAAAAAAATTAAAAGCTGCTGTGGTTTTATCAGGGTGCGGTCACCTTAACGGTGCGGAGGTAAGAGAAGCGGTTTTAAGTTTGCTTGTGCCTGATCAGCAGGAAGTGGACGTTAAATGCTTTGCACCTGATATCAACAACAAACAAGTTATGAATCATAAAACACAGGAGGCAACAAAAGAAAAAAGGAATGTACTTGCAGAAGCTGCAAGAATCGCAAGAGGCGAAATATATGACTTAAAAGAAGCCAAAGCTGAAAATTTTGACATGCTAGTTGTACCTGGTGGATACGGGGTTGTAAAAAATTTATCTGACTTGGCTGAGAATAAACACATGGTGAAAGTTATTCCTGAATTTGAAAGATTAGTTTCAGAATATTTTGTTACAAAAAAGCCGATAGGAACGATATGCATATCTCCAGCCACTTTAAGTAGCAAGATAGGTAAAGAAGAAAATAAGGTTACGGTAACTATAGGAGATGACAGAGAACAATTGATAGAGAAGCTTGATGGTAAACACATAAAGTATGATACAGGGTTATCAATAGAAGACGAAGACCATAATGTATTTTCCTGTTCTGCTTATATGCGTAGCGACGAAAGTATATACTCTGTATATCAAGGGATAAAGCATATGATTGATAGCATGGTAAAAAAGATTAACAAAAAACTAAACAGCCATTCCTCTAAGAGGTGGTAATTTAGACTTCCTCACACAATCAACTGTCTAATTTACATTCCTAGATGTATTATGGTTGTATAGCTAAGGTGCTCTAGGTTTACGACTATTACTTCTTAGCGGCGTGGCGTAGGGCTGCACTAGCTATATGTGTTCAGCTACTTTTTTTTTGTAAACGCAAGGTGTTTTATATGTCAGACCTTTTCTATATTGAAACTACGTGTTGTGTGGACGGTTAGTATGATGTCTATACAGGGGAAGTGAGTTTTAATGATCTCATGTTAGGCAAGTTCAGTATAAATTCGTGCAGTGGAAAAGAAGCTTTGATAAATCTAGACGTTTTTACATTCGATATTAATATCGCTATCGATGGTCAAAATGTAAAGACAATAAAAAGAAATCTTAAAGGTCTTGAATTTGTAACTAAAGATGATGGTTCTTGGTATATTAATAAGGATTTTGGCAATTATAGACTTGAAGTTATAGTAAAGCAATCATAATTATATCTCAGGTATAACATTTAGTATAGGTGCTATTCTATTTATAATGTTCTTTACTATAGGCGCAGCAATTATTCCCCCGACGTGGTGCATTCCCTGAAGTTCATCAATAGCAATTAGAACTATACACCTTGAGTCAAGCATAGTTATCACTCCCATAAATGACGCCATGTTTGCATCTTTGCTATATTCACCATCTTCAACTTTTTCCGCCAATCCAGTTTTTCCCCCTATTGAATAGGACTTCATTTTTGCTTTTCTGCCAGTGCCATCTGTTACTGCTGCGCGTAATAATTTTCTCATTTCCCTGGAGGTTCTTCTTGAGATGATTTGCTCTCCTATACTTCTTTTATTCAACATCAAGGTTGCGTTATGAAATATACCATTGTTGATTAATGCTGCTGCAGTTTGTGCAAGATGTATAGGAGTTAGAGCTATGCCATAACCATAAGATGCTGTTATTAAAGTGTTTTCATTCCATTTATCCGGGATTATCGGTGTGGATTTTTCTGGTATTTCTATTTTTAAAGGAGAAAACAGCTTCATAGCTTTAAAGTATTCTGCCTGTTTTTCAATACCTATTTTGACTGCAATTTTTGCTGAACAAATGCTGGATGACTTGACAAATATATCTTGCACAGTAATTTTATATAAAATATAAAATTATATAATTTTATATCTGTGAAAATCCTGAATTTTATACTTTCCAATGGTAATTGGTGTTGATACGTCATACACATAATGTTTGCATCAAGCGCTGCGGCTATTGTAAAATATATTAATACCTACCCCATCTCATACAACCCAAGACTGGTGCGATTAAACCTCTTCCGCCTTATTCTGTAGGTTGGGATTAAAATCAGGTAGACTGACCATTTACTCCTCCTCCGAATGCCTGATATCTGCTTACAGCTGTAGTTAGCTCTTCACGTACTATGCTTTGTACTCGTGTATCTAAGGATAGTTGAATACCATGGTAAGGTATTATTACATCGCGTAATGCTGGAATCCGCGTATTTTTTTCTGGACCACAGTGTCAGCTACTTGGATAACAGTTGGATAACAGAATGTTGTTTGGTTTTACTTATATATTACTCAATTCCTGCAATACCGTTGCTATGTCAGTATAACCAAGCACCAAGTGTGAAAATAAATTACTGTGAGAATATATACGTTTTACATCGTTATAGAAGTTTATTCCTGGCACACCGGCATTTTTTATTGCTAACAGTTCTTTTGGAGTCAAGTGCCGCTTTACCCAAGCAAATTTCTTTTTTGAACTAAGTACTCTATATGAATTATCGTACTCAAGATCATTTAAAATAGAACACAGTTGTGCTGCTATACTCTCCGAATTCTTTACTTTGGTTGCATCTGTATATGGTTATGTTGTGGGCACATTTGTTGCTATTACAACTCCATTTCTATCTAAAATATCAGGTTTTTTATATACTATATTATCTTTTCTAAAATTTTCTGAAGTAGTAGTCTGAAGTAGTAGTCTGAAGTAGTAGTCTGAAGTAGTAGATTGATCAAATGTTAAAGAGAATATGCGAAAAATAATTATTATATAAACGTAAATAATGGTACTATAAAGCACAGTGAGCGGAGCTTATTTTTAAGTAATTCTGGCATATCAAATCAAGTAAGATTTGATAAAAATGTAAATTATCTTAGCTGAGCCGCGAGGTTTTTGTGCCGGGGTAAAAAGAACTGTGGACATATTAGCTATCACTTTAGAAAAATACAAAAACAAGTGTCAAGTTTATGTGCTAAACGAAATTGTTCACAATAAGTATATAGTAGAGGACTTTAAGAGACAAAAAGTGGTTTTTGTGAACAGTATCGAGGAAATTGAAGATAATGGAGGAATACTGATATTCAGCGCGCACGGAGTATCAAAAATATAGAAGATAAGGCAAAAAGAAAGGGTATTCAAGTGATTGATGCAACATGTCCTTTAGTTAGCAAGGTGCATAAAGAGGCAAAAAGGTATGAAAACGGTGGTAAAGAATTAATTCTCAATGGGCATGAAAACCATGCAGAAGTTAAGGGAATCAGAGGAAGATTAAATAATCCTATCATTTTAGTGCAAACTGTGCAGGACGTACGCAATTTAAAAGTTAAATATCAAGATAATTTATCTTATGTTACGTAAATCACGTTAAGCATCGACGATACCAGCGAAATTATTTTTGCCCTGAAGGTAAGATTTCCAAGTATAACAGGTCCAGATTTGAAGGGCATATGCTATGCAACACATAATAGACAAAATGCTGTTAAAAAGCTAGCTGAAATTGAAGACATGGTGTTAGTTGTAGGAAGTAAAAATAGCTCAAATTCAAACCGCTTATTAGATCTGTGCACTGCCAGGCGAAAAAGAGCCTACTTAATTGATAATTACAGCTGTGTGAATAAAACCTGGTTTCAGGGCGTAGAAAAGATAGGAATCACTACAGGTGCTTCTGCTCCTGACATATTGGTTGATGAATTAATGGACTACCTAAAAGTAAGCCTAAGTGTAAAAATTTCAGTTATGCCAGGTGGTATTATTGAAAATGTTCAGTTTAAAATACCTAATCTGGTTTAATTAAAACACAACATATCTACTAATCTTCTCTTAAAATTACTTGTAGCACACAAACCAGTATCTATAGCTAAGACATCATACCGCCACGGCTCTAACAAGTAGAGGGATAACAGTTGTTGGTAAGCCTAAGTAAGTTTAGCTATATACTTTTAATTCCCCAAAAAGGAGAATAAATATGTAAAGTTCTAGTTGATATTATTTAATGAATGGTTAGTTTAAATTAGTAATTTATGTAAGAGATTTTGATAATATTTAACCCACTCGCTTTTCTATTTTCTATATCGCGATGAGCTTGAATTATTTCATCAAATTTATATTTTTTATTGATCCGTATAGTTAAAAGTTTTTTTCTTATCATCTCGAATATTTCCATTGTGGTAAGCATAATGTGAATCTATTTTTCTTATAATGGTATATTGAGGTTCCAGTTGCAAATAACGAACGTGAACTAAGTAAAGAAAACTAATAGGAAAGTTACCTGATATCTGCCCATAGGAAACGTTATGCCGAACCTACCTAAAGACTCAAAAGAAAGCTTTCTTGTAGCGTAACGTATAGGGTCATACACTGCACGTACTCCTCTGTTTTGCGTAATCTCCGTAACTTTAGAAACGAAGTCTTTATCATTGCAGTTTATTGCATATTTGCAGCCACTTTGTAAAGCTATCTTAATTTTTTCATCAGAGCTTACAGAACCTATCACTACACCTTTTTTATCCTTTACCCATTGGCATATTATTTGTCCCAAACCACCATTGGCCCCATGAACTAGCACGAAAGCACCAAGACTAACTTTATAAGATTGATTAACTAAATAGTGAGCTGTCATTCCTTTAAACAGCACTGCAGCAGCAACTTCAACAGATATGTCATTTGGAATTTTTATCAGATATTTCTGGTCTATAATGCGCTTTTCACAATATACCCCTGGAGGAGCTGTGCAATATCCAACTCTGTCTCCAACTTTAAATCCATCACTGATTTTTTTACCAAGTTTTTCAATCACCCCAACCGCTTCCACTCCAAGCACCGATGGTAAATTTTTAATTTTTCGTGTACCTTTTCTGTGCTCTAAATCATAACGATTTAAGCCGATAGTTGTATGACGTATCAAGACTTCCTCGCCTTTTGGCTCACTTATATTCTTATCTACAAATTCTAATACTTCTGGTCCACCAGTTTTTTTTTATTTGTATAGCTCTAACCATGATGAATGTAAGATAAAAATTTTAATTATGTTATCTAACAATTAATATTTTGCAAAGTTATTGTTTTACAATCAATAGACTTCTTGCATTAGCCACTGTCATTACAGTGGGTGAAGATGGAATCCAGATTTCTATATAATCAAGTCATAAGATGGCAAAAAGTCAACCTTATCTGTATGATCTATACATTTTCTGGATCCCGGTGTCAGCTACTCAGATAACACCCTATTAATTGCCTGAAATGACATGGTTTGCAAACGTTCTTTTACTTAAGCTTGAAAAACGTGTATGATAACGTTATTTCACTCAAATCTTTTGTATTACTATCAAGTATTATCTCAGGATCTATATAGAAAGATACTAGCGTAGCTGCTTTTTGTTTTGGTAGCAACATTTGTTCTTCAAAACAAAAGCACGCAACTTTATTAAAATACTTAGCTGCTTTGAAAGGCGTAACGTTATATACTGTCATACCAAATGAAAGATGATCAGATAGATTTTTTGCATAATAAAATGCTAAACTTTGTTCTCCTATGTTTACGTCAACGTAGTTAGTTTCTGATTTAAATTCCCAAGGTAGATCGGACATTATATCAGCGTTGAAGTGGACCCTGATTTTTTGTTCAGTTGAACTTATCGTTGCATTAGTTACTTTTCTTGTTGTGCCACCATACCCGGTAGCTTTACAAAAAATACTGTATAGTGGCACAGATGCATATGTAAGACATATCATCGACACAACCAAAGATACTAAAAAGAAAACTATAGAATTCTTATTATTATTCCTTAAAAAGGAGAACATTTAATCTCTATTGCTAAGTAACCGGAGTAAATGTTTAAACATAATAATAAAATTAAAATAAAGATCAGTTGCACCTAGTATTGCCAATTTAGTAGTGGCAACTTCTGAGCCATCATTATATCTATAATAAACGTCTTTGATTCTCTGAGCATCATATCCAGTCATTAAGGTAAAGACTATTACTGATATGAACTATATTGCAAAATAGAGAGGACTGCTTCTAAGAAATAAATTTACTATGAGTGCAATGACTAACCCCAAGACTCCCATAATCAAGAAAGAACCCATGCTGGTAAGGTCTTTTTTTGTAGTATTGCCATACAAAGTCATAGAGCTGAACATAATTGACGTAATGAAGAACGCCCTTGTTATATTCTCTGCAGTGTAACGTACAAAAATATAAGACAAGGAAAGACCCATTAACACTGAAAACATAAAAAACATTACAATGGACTGAGCACTTAGGTGATGAATTCTATACTGCATATATAACACCAATGCAAAAGGAGATAGCATTACCACGATTAATAAGACAGGATTAAAATTAATTATTTGATAAAGACCAGAAAATACCGTTAGGAATGCAACAAGCCCTGTAACGCCCAAAGCTAAAGCCATATAATTATATACTTTAGTTAGGTAACTTCTGAGCCTAGCGCTATAATAAACGCCCTGAGAGCGAATATCCTATTCATTTCTCATGTAAGACATAACTATAACTCCTTTTATCCATTATTTAACATGTTATAATATAAAACCACATTTTTATCAAATATTTTTATTATAAACAGCTTTGAGCTGGCATTTATTTTAATATAAATAGAATATAGTCCTATTGCTGCTGCATTTGAAACATTTAAACTGTTAATTGCATTTGACATTGGTATTTTTAAAAGATAATCACAATTCTCTTTAACTAACCTCCGCATTCCTTTCTCTTCAGAACCAAAAATAATTACTCTTCTTTTTTTCTCAAAGCTCTTTATTTCACCTATATTTTCTTTAGCATTGCAATCAAACCCGTAACACCAGTAGCCGACTTTTTTTAAATAATTCATAGTTTTTACTATATTTGTAACGTATATCAGCGGAACAATATCCAATGCTCCACTTGCTGCTTTTGCAATAG
Organism: Epicampocera succincta; assembly: GCA_932526305.1. Lineage (NCBI taxonomy): Eukaryota > Metazoa > Arthropoda > Insecta > Diptera > Tachinidae > Epicampocera > Epicampocera succincta. The sequence goes on from OW052036.1 coordinate 43,248,176, forward strand.
ATGCATTTTCGCTAGGTGAATGATTATTTGGTAAAACCAATGCGTTGACATTAAAACAAGCTGAAGTTCTTAAAATTGATCCAATATTGTACGTGTCAGTTACTCGATCTAAAATGACTATAGTGGAGCTATCGTTTGAGCTTTCAGCTACTTCTTCGATGCTTAAGTTATAAATAATAGGGGCAACATTTAAAGTAATTCCTTGATGGTTAGCACCTTAAGATAAAACGTCATTAAGTGTTTTAATTTCTACTAATCGAACTTATATTGCTCTTAATATTTACACATTGCCTAATTTCTTTTTCATGTTCTCTATAAAAATTTTCTGTTACTAACAGTTCTATACACCGCCTATTTTTATTCTTCAGTGCTGACATGCAGGTGTGCTTTCCATACAGCCAAAAATTCTCATTAGTTAACTGAAATGGTAATATAAGCGTCTTAGAATTTTTGATATTTTATAGCGGACACATGTACCATTCCAGTGCACCAGTTGCCTTTTCTTGGTTCGTCTTTGGCCATTAAACTAAATGGTAGTATGTGCGTCTAAGGATTTTTGATATTTTATAGTAGCTCCGGTAATATTAATTTTATTGCGAAATTATAAAAATCTGCACCAAGTTACCGATAGTGCTCTTTTCAATTCTTTTTAAACTCTTATGAAATGTTTAAGAAAGTGACAAAATTGTTTTGATTTTAAAGACTGTTTGGAAAAATACATTTTTGTATGAGGAATGGTTCAAGTTTATCAGTAAATATATGAATATTACTTCTTTATGAAATGTTTAAGAAAGTGACTGTATCTCCGGAAATATTAATTTCATTGCGAAATTATAAAAATCTTCACAAAATTATCAATCGATCGCTCTTCAATTCTTTTAAAACTGTTTTGATTTGAAAGAATTTATGAAAACATACATTTTTAAATGAGAAGTGGTTTAAGTTTATCAATAAATTAATAAAAATTACTTCTTTATGAAATTTTTAAGAAAGTATCTCCGGAAATAATAATTTCATTGCAAAATTATTAAAATCTTCACCAAGTTATCGTTTCAATTCTTTTAAAATTGTGTGATTTGAATGAATGTTTGAAAAGACAATTTTTGTATGAGGAGTAGTTCAAATAAAAAAAAAAATATATTAAAATAAATATATGAATATAACTTTCATATGAAGCTTTGAATTGAAAATCACTATGTTTTTAACAGTGCTCTTTTCAGTTCCTTTAAAATTGTTTTCATTTTAAAAAAGTATGTTTGAAAAAATACATTTTTAAATGAGAAGTGGTTTATGTTAATCAATAAATTAATAAAAATTACTTCCCTATGAAATGTTTACGAAAGTGAATGTATCTCCGCAAATATTAATTTCATTGCGAAATTATTAAAATCTTCACCAAGTTATCGTTTCAATTCTTTTTAAATTGTTTGATTTGAAAGAATGTTTGAAAAGACAATTTTTGTATGAAGAGTAGTTCAAATAAAAAAAAATATACTAAAATAAATATATGAATATAACTTTCATATGAAGCTTTGAATTGAAAAGCACTAAGTTATTAATAGTGCTCTTTTCAATTGCTTTAAAATTGTTTTCATTTGAAAGAGTTTTTGAAAAAATACATTTTTTTATGAGAAGCGGTTCAAGCTTATCAATAAATATATGAATATTACTTCCTTTTGAAATGTTTAGGAAAGTGACTGTTTTCCCATCTCCTACCATTTTCGGATAAAGGAGCAAAGTCCTTTTTAACATTTCAAAAGTCCAAATTTTGAAAAATGTCGCCTATTTAAAAAAAGCACACAATTGCGACTTTTGAATATTGGACATTCATAGAAATGGCCGGAGGAGTGTTCTCCAATATTTTTTTTTCGCCCATCTCCTACCATTTTCGAAAAAAAGAGCAAAGTCCTTTTTAAAATTTCAAAAGTCGAAATTTGGAAAAATGTCGCCTATTGTCAAAAAAAACACACTTTTAAATATTGGACATTTATAAGGATGGCCTTCCGGCCAAATAATTTGTTTTTTCCCATCTCCTACATTTTTCGGATAAAGGAGCAAAGTCCTTTTTAAAATTTCAAAAGTCGAAATTTGGAAAAATGTCGCCTATTTTCAAAAAAACACACTGTTGCGACTTTTGAATATTGGACATTCATAGAAATGGCCGGAGGAGTGTTCTCCAATATTTTGTTTTCGCCCATCTCCTACAATTTTCGAAAAAAGGAGCAAAGTCCTTTTTAACATTTCAAAAGTCGAAATTTGGAAAAATTTCGCCTATTGTCAAAAAAAACACACTTTTGAATATTGGACATTTATAAGGATGGCCTTCTGGCCAAATAATTTGTTTTTTCCCATCTCCTACCATTTTCGGATAAAGGAGCAAAGTCCTTTTTAAAATTTCAAAAGTCGAAATTTGGAAAAATGTCGCCTATTTTCAAAAAAACACACTGTTGCGACTTTTGAATATTGGACATTCATAGAAATGGCCGGAAGAGTGTTATCCAATATTTTTTTTCGCCCATCACCTACCATTTTCGGAAAAAGGAGCAAAGTCTTTTTTAAAATTTCAAAAGTCGAAATTTGGAAAAATGTCACCTATTTTCAAAAAAAAACACACTTTTGAATATTGGACATTCATAGGGATGGTCTTCTGGCCAAATAATTTATTTTTTTCCCATCTCCTACCATTTTCGGCAAAAAGGAGCAAAGTCCTTTTTAAAATTTCAAAAGTCGAAATTTGGAAAAATGTCACCTATTTTCAAAAAAAAACACACTTTTGAATATTGGACATTCATACAAATGGCCTTCCGGCCAAATAATTTGTTTTTTTCCATCTCCTACCATTTTCGGAAAAAGGAGCAAGGTCCTTTTTAAAATTTCAAAAGTCGAAATTTGGACAAATGTCGCCTATTGTCAAAAAAAACACACTTTTGAATATTGGACATTCATAGGGATGGCCTTCCGGCCAAATAGTTTGTTTTTTCCCATCTCCTACCATTTTCGGAAAAAGGAGCAAAGTCTTTTTTAAAATTTCAAAAGACGAAATTTAGAAAAATGTCGCCTATTGTCAAAAAAACACACTTTTGAATATTGGACATTCATAGGGATGGCCTTCCGGCCAAATAATTTGTTTTTTCCCATCTCCTACCATTTTCGGAAAAAGGAGCAAAGTCCTTTTTAAAATTTCAAAAGTCGAAATTTGGAAAAATGTCGCCTATTTTCAAAAAAAAACACACTTTTGAATATTGGACATTCACAGGGATGGCCTTCCGGCCAAATAATTTGTTTTTTCCTATCTCCTACCATTTTCGGAAAAAGGAGCAAAGTTTTTTTTTTAATTTCAAAAGTCGAAATTTGGAAAAATGTCGCCTATTGTCAAAAAAAAACACACTTTTGAATATTGGACATTCATAGGGATGGCCTTCCGGCCAAATAATTTGTTTTTTCCCATCTCCTACCATTTTCGGAAAAAGGAGCAAAGTCCTTTTTAAAATTTCAAAAGTCGAAATTTGGAAAAATGTCGCCCATTGTCAAAAAAACACACTTTTGAATATTGGACATTCAAAGGGATGGCCTTCCGGCCAAATAATTTGTTTTTTGCCATCTCCTACCCTTTTCGGAAAGGGAGCTGTCTTTTTTAAAATTTCAAAAGTTGATATTTGGAAAAATGTCGCCTATTTTAAAAAAACACACGGTTGCGACTTTTGAATATTGGACATTCATAGAAATGGCCTGAGGAGTGTTTTCCAATAATTTTTTTCGCCAATCACCTACCATTTTCGGAAAAAGGAGCAGTCTTTTTTAACATTTCAAAAGTCGATATTTGGAAAAATGTCGCTTATTTTAAAAAAAACACACTTTTGCGCCTTTGAATATTGGACATTAATAGAAATGGCCGGAAGAGTGTTCCCCAATAATTTTTTTTGCCCATCTCCTACCATTTTCGAAAAAAGGAGCAAAGTCCTTTTTAAAATTTCAAAAGTCGAAATTTGGAAAAATGTCGCCTTTTTTCAAAAAAAAAACACACTTTTGAATACTGGACATTCACAGGGATGGCCTTCCGGCCAAATAATTTTTTTTTTCCTATCTCCTACCATTTTCGGAAAAAGGAGCAAAGTTTTTTTTTTAATTTCAAAAGTCGAAATTTGGAAAAATGTCGCCTATTGTCAAAAAAAAAACACACTTTTGAATATTGGACATTCATAGGGATGGCCTTCCGGCCAAATAATTTGTTTTTTCCTATCTCCTACCATTTTCGGCAAAAAGGAGCAAAGTCCTTTTTAAAATTTCAAAAGTCGAAATTTGGAAAAATGTCGCCTATTTTCAAAAAAAAACACACTTTTGAATATTGGACATTCATAGGGATGGCCTTCCGGCCAAATAATTTGTTTTTTCCCATCTCCTACCATTTTCGGATAAAGGAGCAAATTCCTTTTTAAAATTTCAAAAGTCGAAATTTGGAAAAATGTCGCCTATTTTCAAAAAAACACACTGTTGCGACTTTTGAATATTGGACATTCATAGAAATGGCCGGAGGAGTGTTCTCCAATATTTTTTTTTCGCCCATCTCCTACCATTTTCGAAAAAAGGAGCAAAGTCCTTTTTAACATTTCAAAAGTCGAAATTTGGAAAAATGTCGCCTATTGTCAAAAAAAACACACTTTTGAATATTGGACATTTATAAGGATGGCCTTCCGGCCAAATAATTTGTTTTTTCCCATCTTCTACCATTTTCGGATAAAGGAGCAAAGTCCTTTTTAAAATTTCAAAAGTCGAAATTTGGAAAAATGTCGCCTATTTTCAAAAAAACACACTGTTGCGACTTTTGAATATTGGACATTCATAGAAATGGCCGGAAGAGTGTTATCCAATATTTTTTTTCGCCCATCACCTACCATTTTCGGAAAAAGGAGCAAAGTCTTTTTTAAAATTTCAAAAGTCGAAATTTGGAAAAATGTCACCTATTTTCAAAAAAAAACACACTTTTGAATATTGGACATTCATAGGGATGGCCTTCTGGCCAAATAATTTATTTTTTTCCCATCTCCTACCATTTTCGGCAAAAAGGAGCAAAGTCCTTTTTAAAATTTCAAAAGTCGAAATTTGGAAAAATGTCGCCTATTTTCAAAAAAAAAACACACTTTTGAATATTGGACATTCATAGGGATGGCCTTCCGGCCAAATAATTTGTTTTTTCCTATCTCCTACCATTTTCGGCAAAAAGGAGCAAAGTCCTTTTTAAAATTTCAAAAGTCGAAATTTGGAAAAATGTCGCCTATTTTCAAAAAAAAACACACTTTTGAATATTGGACATTCATAGGGATGGCCTTCCGGCCAAATAATTTGTTTTTTCCCATCTCCTACCATTTTCGGATAAAGGAGCAAATTCCTTTTTAAAATTTCAAAAGTCGAAATTTGGAAAAATGTCGCCTATTTTCAAAAAAACACACTGTTGCGACTTTTGAATATTGGACATTCATAGAAATGGCCGGAAGAGTGTTATCCAATATTTTTTTTCGCCCATCACCTACCATTTTCGGAAAAAGGAGCAAAGTTTTTTTTTTAATTTCAAAAGTCGAAATTTGGAAAAATGTCGCCTATTGTCAAAAAAAAAAACACACTTTTGAATATTGGACATTCATAGGGATGGCCTTCCGGCCAAATAATTTGTTTTTTCCTATCTCCTACCATTTTCGGCAAAAAGGAGCAAAGTCCTTTTTAAAATTTCAAAAGTCGAAATTTGGAAAAATGTCGCCTATTTTCAAAAAAAAACACACTTTTGAATATTGGACATTCATAGGGATGGCCTTCCGGCCAAATAATTTGTTTTTTCCCATCTCCTACCATTTTCGGATAAAGGAGCAAATTCCTTTTTAAAATTTCAAAAGTCGAAATTTGGAAAAATGTCGCCTATTTTCAAAAAAACACACTGTTGCGACTTTTGAATATTGGACATTCATAGAAATGGCCGGAAGAGTGTTATCCAATATTTTTTTTCGCCCATCACCTACCATTTTCGGAAAAAGGAGCAAAGTCTTTTTTAAAATTTCAAAAGTCGAAATTTGGAAAAATGTCACCTATTTTCAAAAAAAAACACACTTTTGAATATTGGACATTCATAGGGATGGCCTTCTGGCCAAATAATTTATTTTTTTCCCATCTCCTACCATTTTCGGCAAAAAGGAGCAAAGTCCTTTTTAAAATTTCAAAAGTCGAAATTTGGAAAAATGTCGCCTATTTTCAAAAAAACACACTGTTGCGACTTTTGAATATTGGACATTCATAGAAATGGCCGGAGGAGTGTTCTCCAATATTTTTTTTTCGCCCATCTCCTACCATTTTCGAAAAAAGGAGCAAAGTCCTTTTTAACATTTCAAAAGTCGAAATTTGGAAAAATGTCGCCTATTGTCAAAAAAAACACACTTTTGAATATTGGACATTTATAAGGATGGCCTTCCGGCCAAATAATTTGTTTTTTCCCATCTTCTACCATTTTCGGATAAAGGAGCAAAGTCCTTTTTAAAATTTCAAAAGTCGAAATTTGGAAAAATGTCGCCTATTTTCAAAAAAACACACTGTTGCGACTTTTGAATATTGGACATTCATAGAAATGGCCGGAAGAGTGTTATCCAATATTTTTTTTCGCCCATCACCTACCATTTTCGGAAAAAGGAGCAAAGTCTTTTTTAAAATTTCAAAAGTCGAAATTTGGAAAAATGTCACCTATTTTCAAAAAAAAACACACTTTTGAATATTGGACATTCATAGGGATGGCCTTCTGGCTAAATAATTTATTTTTTTCCCATCTCCTACCATTTTCGGCAAAAAGGAGCAAAGTCCTTTTTAAAATTTCAAAAGTCGAAATTTGGAAAAATGTCGCCTATTTTCAAAAAAAAAACACACTTTTGAATATTGGACATTCATAGGGATGGCCTTCCGGCCAAATAATTTGTTTTTTCCCATCTCCTACCATTTTCGGAAAAAGGAGCAAAGTCCTTTTTAAAATTTCAAAAGTCGAAATTTGGACAAATGTCGCCTATTGTCAAAAAAAACACACTTTTGAATATTGGACATTCATAGGGATGGCCTTCCGGCCAAATAGTTTGTTTTTTCCCATCTCCTACCATTTTCGGAAAAAGGAGCAAAGTCTTTTTTAAAATTTCAAAAGACGAAATTTAGAAAAATGTCGCCTATTGTCAAAAAAACACACTTTTGAATATTGGACATTCATAGGGATGGCCTTCCGGCCAAATAATTTGTTTTTTTCAATCTCCTACCATTTTCGGAAAAAGGAGCAAAGTCCTTTTTAAAATTTCAAAAGTCGAAATTTGGAAAAATGTCGCCTATTTTCAAAAAAAAACACACTTTTGAATATTGGACATTCACAGGGATGGCCTTCCGGCCAAATAATTTGTTTTTTCCTATCTCCTACCATTTTCGGAAAAAGGAGCAAAGTTTTTTTTTTAATTTCAAAAGTCGAAATTTGGAAAAATGTCGCCTATTGTCAAAAAAAAAAAACACACTTTTGAATATTGGACATTCATAGGGATGGCCTTCCGGCCAAATAATTTGTTTTTTCCCATCTCCTACCATTTTCGGAAAAAGGAGCAAAGTCCTTTTTAAAATTTCAAAAGTCGAAATTTGGAAAAATGTCGCCTATTTTCAAAAAAACACACTTTTGAATATTGGACATTCATAGACATGGCCTGAAGAATGCTCCCAAATAATGTTTTTTCGCCCATCTCCCACCATTTTCGAAAAAAAGAGCAGTCTTTTTCAAAATTTCAAAAGTCGAAATTCGGAAATATGTCTTCTATTTAAAAAAAACACACTGTTGCGACTTTTGAATATTGGACATTCATAGAAATGGCCTGAGGAGTGTTTTCCAATAATTTTTTTCGCCAATCACCTACCATTTTCGGAAAAAGGAGCAGTCTTTTTTAACATTTCAAAAGTCGATATTTGGAAAAATGTCGCTTATTTTAAAAAAAACACACTTTTGCGCCTTTGAATATTGGACATTCATAGAAATAGCCGGAAGAGTGTTCCCCAATAATTTTTTTTTGCCCATCTCCTACCATTTTCGAAAAAAGGAGCAAAGTCCTTTTTAAAATTTCAAAAGTCGAAATTTGGAAAAATGTCGCCTAATTTCAAAAAAAAAACACACTTTTGAATATTGGACATTCACAGGGATGGCCTTCCGGCCAAATAATTTGTTTTTTCCTATCTCCTACCATTTTCGGAAAAAGGAGCAAAGTTTTTTTTTTAATTTCAAAAGTCGAAATTTGGAAAAATGTCGCCTATTGTCAAAAAAAAAACACACTTTTGAATATTGGACATTCATAGGGATGGCCTTCCGGCCAAATAATTTGTTTTTTCCCATCTCCTACGATTTTCGGAAAAAGGAGCAAAGTCCTTTTTAAAATTTCAAAAGTCGAAATTTGGAAAAATGTCGCCTATTTTAAAAAAAACACACTTTTGCGACTTTTGAATATTGGACATTCATAGAAATGGCCGGAAGAGATTTCCCCTATAATGTTTTTTTGCCCATCTCCTACCATTATCGAAAAAAGGAGCAAAGCCCTTTTTAAAATTTCAAAAGTCGAAATTTGGAAAAATGTCGCCTATTTTCAAAAAACACACTTTTGCGACTTTTGAATATTGGACATTCATAGAAATGGCCGGAAGAGATTTCCCTATAATGTTTTTTCGCCCATCTCCTACCATTATCGAAAAAAGGAGCAAAGTCCTTTTTAAAATTTCAAAAGTCGAAATTTGGAAAAATGTCGCCTATTGTCAAAAAAACACACACTTTTGAATATTGGACATTCATAAGGATTGCCTTCCGGCCAAATAATTTGTTTTTTCATATCTCCTACCATTTTCGGATAAAGGAGCAAAGTCCTTTTTAACATTTCAAAAGTCGAAATTTGGAAAAATGTCGCCTATTTTCAAAAAAACACACTTTTGTGACTTTTGAATATTGGACATTCATAGAAATGGCCGGAAGAGATTTCCCCTATAATGTTTTTTCGCCTATCTCCTACCATTATCGAAAAAAGGAGCAAAGTCCTTTTTAAAATTTCAAAAGTCGAAATTTGGAAAAATGTCGCGTATTGTCAAAAAAAAAACACACTTTTGAATATTGGACATTCATAAGGATGGCCTTCCGGCCAAATAATTTGTTTCTTCCCATCTCCTACCATTTTCGGATAAAGGAGCAAAGTCCTTTTTAACATTTCAAAAGTCCAAATTTGGTAAAATGTAGCCTATTTTCAAAAAAACACACTGTTGCGACTTTTGAATATTGGACATTCATAGAAATGGCCGGAAGAGTGTTATCCAATAATTTTTTTTTCCCATCACCTACCATTTTCGAAAAAAGGAGAAAAGTCCTTTTTAAAATTTCAAAAGTCGAAATTTGGAAAAATGTCGCCTATTGTCAAAAAAAAAAAACACACTTTTGAATATTGGACATTCATAGGGATGGCCTTCCGGCCAAATAATTTGTTTTTTCTCATCTCCTACCATTTTCGGAAAAAGGAGCAAAGTCCTTTTTAAAATTTCAAAAGTCGAAATTTGGAAAAATGTCGCCTATTTTCAAAAAAACACACTTTTGCGACTTTTGAATATTGGACATTCATAGAAATGGCCGGAAGAGATTTCCCTATAATGTTTTTTCGCCCATCTCCTACCATTATCGAAAAAAGGAGCAAAGTCCTTTTTAAAATTTCAAAAGTCGAAATTTGGAAAAATGTCGCCTATTTTCAAAAAAACACACTTTTGCGACTTTTGAATATTGGACATTCATAGAAATGGCCGGAAGAGATTTCCCCTATAATGTTTTTTCGCCCATCTCCTACCATTATCGAAAAAAGGAGCAAAGTCCTTTTTAAAATTTCAAAGGTCGAAATTGGGAAAAATGTCGCCTATTTTCAAAAAAACACACTTTTGCGACTTTTGAATATTGGACATTCATAGAAATGGCCGGAAGAGATTTCCCCTATAATGTTTTTTCGCCCATCTCCTACCATTATCGAAAAAAGGAGCAAAGTCCTTTTTAAAATTTCAAAAGTCGAAATTTGGAAAAATGTCGCCTATTGTCAAAAAAAAACACACTTTTGCGACTTTTGAATATTGGACATTCATAGAAATGGCCGGAAGAGATTTCCCCTATAATGTTTTTTCGCCCATCTCCTACCATTATCGAAAAAAGGAGCAAAGTCCTTTTTAAAATTTCAAAAGTCGAAATTGGGAAAAATGTCGCCTATTTTCAAAAAAACACACTTTTGCGACTTTTGAATATTGGACATTCATAGAAATGGCCGGAAGAGATTTCCCCTATAATGTTTTTTCGCCCATCTCCTACCATTATCGAAAAAAGGAGCAAAGTCCTTTTTAAAATTTCAAAAGTCGAAATTTGGAAAAATGGCGCCTATTTTCAAAAAAACACACTTTTGCGACTTTTGAATATTGGACATTCATAGAGATGGCAGGAATAGTGTTCCCCAATAATTTTGTTTCGCAAATTTTCTACCATCTTCGAAAAAAGGAGAAAAGTCCTTTTTAAAATTTCAAAAGTCGAAATTTGGAAAAATGTCGCGTATTTTCAAAAATACACACTGTTGCGACTTTTGAATATTGGACATTCATAGAAATGGCCTGAGGAGTGTTCTCCAATAATTTTTTTCGCCCATCACATACAATTTTCGGAAAAAGGAGCAAAGTCTTTTTTAAAATTTCAAAAGTCGAAATTTGGAAAAATGTCGCCTATTGTCAAAAAAAAAACAGACTTTTGAATATTGGACATTCATAGGGATGGCCTTCCGGCCAAATAATTTGTTTTTTCTCATCTCCTACCATTTTCGGAAAAAGGAGCAAAGTCCTTTTTAAAATTTCAAAAGTCGAAATTTGGAAAAATGTCGCCTATTTTCAAAAAACACACTTTTGCGACTTTTGAATATTGGACATTCATAGAAATGGCCGGAAGAGATTTCCCCTATAATGTTTTTTCGCCCATCTCCTACCATTATCGAAAAAAGGAGCAAAGTCCTTTTTAAAATTTCAAAAGTCGAAATTTGGAAAAATGTCGCCTATTGTCAAAAAAAAACACACTTTTGAATATTGGACATTCATAAGGATGGCCTTCCGGCCAAATAATTTGTTTTTTCCCATCTCCTACCATTTTCGGATAAAGGAGCAAAGTCCTTTTTAACATTTCAAAAGTCCAAATTTGGAAAAATGTAGCCTATTTTCAAAAAAACACACTGTTGCGACTTTTGAGTATTGGTCATTCATAGAAATGGCCTGAGGAATGTTATCCACTAAATTTTTTTGCCCATCACCTACCATTTTTGGAAAAAGGAGCAAAGTCCTTTTTAAAATTTCAAAAGTCGAAATTTGGAAAAATGTCGCCTATTGTCAAAAAAAAACACACTTTTGAATATTGGACATTCATTGGGATGGCCTTCCGGCCAAATAATTTGTTTTTTTCCATCTCCTACCATTTTCGGAAAAAGGAGCAAAGTCCTTTTTAAAATTTCAAAAGTCGAAATTTGGAAAAATGTCGCCTATTTTCAAAAAAAAAACACACTTTTGAATATTGGACATTCATAGGGATGGCCTTCCGACCAAATAATTTGTTTTTTCCCATCTCCTACCATTTTCGGAAAAAGGAGCAAAGTCCTTTTTAAAATTTCAAAAGTCGAAATTTGGAAAAATGTCGCCTATTTTCAAAAAAACAAACTTTTGCGACTTTTGAATATTGGACATTCATAGAAATGGCCGGAAGAGATTTCCCCTATAATGTTTTTTCGCCCATCTCCTACCATTATCGAAAAAAGGAGCAAAGTCCTTTTTAAAATTTCAAAAGTCGAAATTTGGAAAAATGTCGCCTATTGTCAAAAAAAAACACACTTTTGAATATTGGACATTCATAAGGATGGCCTTCCGGCCAAATAATTTGTTTTTTCCCATCTCCTACCATTTTCGGATAAAGGAGCAAAGTCCTTTTTAACATTTCAAAAGTCGAAATTTGGAAAAATGTCGCCTATTGTCAAAAAAAAAACACACTTTTGAATATTGGACATTCATAAGGATGGCCTTCCGGCCAAATAATTTGTTTTTTCCCATCTCCTACCATTTTCGGATAAAGGAGCAAAGTCCTTTTTAACATTTCAAAAGTCGAAATTTGAAAAAATGTCGCCTATTGTCAAAAAAAACACACTTTTGAATATTGGACATTCATTGGGATGGCCTTCCGGCCAAATAATTTGTTTTTTCCCATCTCCTACCATTTTCGGAAAAAGGAGCAAAGTCCTTTTTAAAATTTGAAAAGTCGAAATTTGGAAAAATGTCGCCTATTTTCAAAAAAAAAACACACTTTTGAATATTGGACATTCATAGGGATGGCCTTCCGACCAAATAATTTGTTTTTTCCCATCTCCTACCATTTTCGGAAAAAGGAGCAAAGTCCTTTTTAAAATTTCAAAAGTCGAAATTTGGAAAAATGTCGCCTATTTTCAAAAAAACAAACTTTTGCGACTTTTGAATATTGGACATTCATAGAAATGGCCGGAAGAGATTTCCCCTATAATGTTTTTTCGCCCATCTCCTACCATTATCGAAAAAAGGAGCAAAGTCCTTTTTAAAATTTCAAAAGTCGAAATTTGGAAAAATGGCGCCTATTTTCAAAAAAACACACTTTTGCGACTTTTGAATATTGGACATTCATAGAGATGGCAGGAATAGTGTTCCCCAATAATTTTGTTTCGCAAATTTTCTACCATCTTCGAAAAAAGGAGAAAAGTCCTTTTTAAAATTTCAAAAGTCGAAATTTGGAAAAATGTCGCGTATTTTCAAAAATACACACTGTTGCGACTTTTGAATATTGGACATTCATAGAAATGGCCTGAGGAGTGTTCTCCAATAATTTTTTTCGCCCATCACATACAATTTTCGGAAAAAGGAGCAAAGTCTTTTTTAAAATTTCAAAAGTCGAAATTTGGAAAAATGTCGCCTATTGTCAAAAAAAAAACACACTTTTGAATATTGGACATTCATAGGGATGGCCTTCCGGCCAAATAATTTGTTTTTTCTCATCTCCTACCATTTTCGGAAAAAGGAGCAAAGTCCTTTTTAAAATTTCAAAAGTCGAAATTTGGAAAAATGTCGTCTTTTTTCAAAAATACACACTGTTGCGACTTTTGAATATTGGACATTCATAGAAATGGCCTGAGGAGTGTTCTCCAATAATTTTTTTCGCCCATCACATACAATTTTCGGAAAAAGGAGCAAATTCTTTTTTAAAATTTCAAAAGTCGAAATTTGGAAAAATGTCGCCTATTGTCAAAAAAAAAAAACACACTTTTGAATATTGGACATTCATAGGGATGGCCTTCCGACCAAATAATTTTATTTTTTCCCATCTCCTACCATTTTCGGAAAAAGGAGCAAAGTCCTTTTTAAAATTTCAAAAGTCGAAATTTGGAAAAATGTCGTCTTTTTTCAAAAAAACACACTTTTGCGACTTTTGAATATTGGACATTCATAGAAATGGCCGGAAGAGTGTTCCCCTATAATGTTTTTTCGCCCATCTCCTACCATTATCGAAAAAAGGAGCAAAGTCCTTTTTAAAATTTCAAAAGTCGAAATTTGGAAAAATGTCGCCTATTGTCAAAAAAAAACACACTTTTGAATATTGGACATTCATAAAGATGGCGTTCCGGCCAAATAATTTGTTTTTTCCCATCTCCTACCATTTTCGGAAAAAGGAGCAAAGTCCTTTTTAAAATTTCAAAAGTCCAAATTTGGAAAAATGTCGCCTATTTTCAAAATAAAAACACACTTTTGAATATTGGACATTCATAGGGATGGCCTTCCGGCCAAATAATTTGTTTTTTCCCATCTCCTACCATTTTCGGAAAAAGGAGCCATTTTTTTTTTAAAATTTCAAAAATCGAAATTTGGAAAAATGTCGCCTATTGTCAAAAAAAAAAAATAAAAACACACTTTTGAATATTGGACATTCATAGGGATGGTCTTCCGGCCAAATAATTTGTTTTTTCCCATCTCCTACCATTTTCGGAAAAAGGAGCAAAGTCCTTTTTAAAATTTCAAAAGTCGAAATTTGGAAATATGTCGCCTATTTTCAAAAAAACACACTGTTGCGACTTTTGAGTATTGGACATTCATAGAAATGGCCTGAGGAATGTTATCCAATAAATTTTTTCGGCCATCACCTACCATTTGCGGAAAAAGGAGCAAAGTCTTTTTGAAAATTTCAAAAGTCGAAATTTGGAAAAATGTCGCTTATTGTCAAAAAAAAAACCCACTTTTGAATATTGGACATTCATAGGGATGGCCTTCCGGCCAAATAATTTGTTTTTTCCCATCTCCTACCTGTTGCGGGTAAAGCGGCCCAAGCTCAAGATAGCCAATATGGATTTTAAACACAAGTGTAAGAATTTTAGAAAACTTTAATTCTTTATTCTTACGCTTTAATATGTTAAAATTCTTTTATGTATGGCTACTCCAAGCGAAGCTTCGTAATCCTTATGACCTGAACGAATGAATATCTTAAATCTATGTAGGTGTTTTATATACTTATGTATGTGGTCTCGATTAAATATGGCCTCATAATTATACCGCGTGGAAAATTAAAAGGAATAATTGAACATTTTGCCATGCTCATCTCTCTACATATCGATAACAGTAATGTCATATCAGCGATTTATGAGTGGCGGTAACAGTAATGTCATATTAGCGATTTATGAGTGGCGGTAACAGTAATGTCATATTAGCGATTTATGAGTGGCGGTAACACTCCCCCACAGTATGGCGAGATTTCGAAGACTTACTCTACTTTCTTTCAGCCACGTCTAAAACCGCTAATTTTGCAGCAGGTCTTTCTAAAACGCCACAAACTGTCAAAACTTTTGCCTTTCGTACTTGTCCATCTTCGGATTTGGCAACTTCGATGACCTTTCCTTTTGGCCACACGTTTCTCGGGTTATTTGGATCAACCACTATCACTAAATCTCCCACAGATATGGGTTTGGCCTTTTGAAACCACTTTGTCCTACACGTCAAAGTAGGCAGGTACTCTGTCACCCATCTCTTCCAAAAGATTTGTGCATATTGTTGCTTCGTCAGCTACATTCGTTTTTCCTGATATCCAGGACCACTCGTCCACCTCTGAAATATCGAGAATTTCACTTACACGAACTGCAACGAACTGGTGATATTTTCGGTGGTCGGAGCGTATCCAGCTTAAAACTGTTCGTGAATCTGACCAGAGTGTTTTTCGATTTATCTTAACGGTATGATGTTTTTCAATATATTTAGCAAACCGAGCAATTGCAATTTGCCTTTGCCGAAAACAAAAAGAATAGCTGCAAGAGAAGACAGCAAATCTGGCCCTTTGAGCAGCATAGAGTTAAGTGAAATACCATTTGCCTTCGCGGCCGCATCCCAAACTATTCTTGTTTTATTCGGTTTGTTTTTGTTAAATACCGGAAACTTTGGTAAATACCATACATTTTGTTTATCATCTTCATTGTTTACTTTGGCTATGTAATTTCTTTCAAAATATTCAGAAATTGTTTTTTCGAAATGTTCAAACAACTCTTTATTTTTTCTTAGAGTTTTTTCGAGACAAATCAGTCGTCTCTTCGCCATATCAAAGCTTTGTGGAAGTGTAATATTGTCATATCGCCACAGCAAAGCTGTCTCGTAATGGCCATCGCATCTTTGTTTCGTATATGTTTCTAGCAAACTTAATGCCCTTTGGTCATCTTTTCCAAGAGCTGGAGTATAGTTACTTATCCCTGCTAACTCAGTTGTATAAAACTGTTTGAGTAAGTGAGTAAGAATTTGGTCGTTTTCACCTTTACACTCGCAAGAGTAAAAATTATATTGAATTTGGGCCTTTTCTCCAACACTGGAGTTGCCACATATTAGCCAGCCGAGGCGAGTATGTAAAGCGACGGGTTCGTTTTTCTTGCCTTCTTTAACACGAGTTGGCACACATAATTTCAAGTTATTTAATCCTAAAAGTACATCTGGTACAGCATTTTCAAAATCGGCGATGGGTAGCCCTTTAAGGTGCGGAAATTTTTTACATAACTTTTTATAATTAAAGCTCTGACTCGGAAGCGATAGTTGTTTAACCGTACGAACAGAAATAGAAAATTCAGTTTTATTCATACCTGAAATTTTCATTGAGACTATTTTTGAGTCTTCTTCGTTGCGACCTATTTCACCTGTCCATTTCAAGCATAGAGGTTGTGGCTCACCATTTAAATCTAGTTTATTAATTAATTGTTCATTTACCAGACTTACAGACGAACCCTCGTCTATAAATGCAAAAGTATTAAAACGTTTATTATTGTTTCCGTATATTGTTATGGGTATAATTTTAAATAAGATTTCATTGCATTCATTCCTATGGGCTGCATGTAAATTATCTCTTTTGCTTTTATTTTCAGTTTCTCTGGTAGCGTTTGTTTCTCTATCTTCAGTCATGGATTTATGCAGCAATGTATTATGTTTTATTTGACAATTATTTTCTCTGCAAACGATGCTGCTACTGCAAATACCGTAGTGACGTCGCAGGCACAGTTTACATAGATTGTACATTCTTACTAAGTTCCATCGCTCGCTTCTATTCGCAGCCAAGAATTTTTTACACTTCTCAACGCTATTACAGTTGCCAGAACACACTAAACAGATCTTTTTGTTTTGTTCTTCATGAGCATGCACATAAACGTTTTTTGGCTTACGCGAATACTGCTCTATTGACTTTGATGCGCTGCTGTCACTGTCTATATTTATGCTGCTTGCTGAGACACCGACTTCATATATCCAGTTAGCGAATTCAGTCAAACTAACTCTTTTGTTATTTTTTGCTAGTTTTATTTTTTGTTCACCCCAGTTAAGTTGAAAATGTGATGGCATTTTCATTATTAATTCATGTAATAAAGATGAATTGGTCAGTTCATTTATTAAACCACTGGCTTTAATTGTTGTTTCTAGGCCCTTTACTTCCACGGCGAAAGAGGTAATTGTGCTCAATTTATTTGTGTTCAGTGCTGGTAGTGATCTTATTCTATTTTTTAGTGAGTTTAATATTTTTTCCGGTTGTCCGAAAAGCAATTTTAGTGTAGATAGAGCACATGGTACACCCGATGGATGGATCAAAATATGTTTAACAGATCGAAGTGCTTCCCCCTTTAGAGAATTTTGAAGCCTGACAAGATTTTCAGCGTCTGTAAAACCACAGACTGCTGTCGACCAGTCATATGTGGCACTAAACAAGGGCCATTCTTCAGGAGTGCCGGTAAAAATTGGAAGCTCTTTTGGTACTGACTGCCGCGTGCTTATTTGTTGTTGCGAAAGCCTGTGAGAAGGTAATATAACAGGTTGGAGGTTTGATGGGTTCATGGAAAACGTTGAATCCATGTAACCAAATTGTACAGGTGTCTCTAATGTGTGATTTTCTGCATTTACGTTGTCTGAATTATTACATAAATTTGCCGTTGTCGGCTGCTGACGGTTCGTTGTTGGGTCATTAATAAATGAAGACATGTTATTAACGAATGACGTAGTTGTACATACGGGCGGAGTTATTGTTTTTGTCGTATAAACTAAGTCATTACTTACGTTTTGGCAATATGGTTTAGTAGTGTTAGGCATTTCTTGCGTTGTTGTGGCTTGTGGTACAAATGTGTAAGGTGGCGTTTCAAACTGACGAGCTGCGGAAACTATATTTTGGTGTGCGGTTGCAATAGCCGAAGTAGGGAGTTGGATTTGATTATTTAACCACTCATGTACAGATCTGACAGCTGAGTGTTTATTAACTGATTGTGCGTCCTCGAAGTCATCTACTGCTTGTTCGAGAATTTGGTATTTCTTTTTAATGAAATCTCTTTCAAGTTGTGTCTCTTCTTCTAGACGTCGTAGCTCAAGAGCTTGTCGGCGGGAGCGGGAAGCGGCCGAAGAGCCACTACGAATGGAAGAGGCAGAATCGATCGTGATTTGATGTTGTACCGTACAATTTTGGCAACTCCACGTAGGTTGGTCTTGATTGCTGCTGAGATTGACACATGGTAAATGAAAATTAAGATGGCACTTGCTGCATTTTATAAATTTTTCGTTGTCTGTGGACTTGTTGCAAATGTGACAGTTGTTCAGTGCAGGGCTTAACTGAGTTGGTCGTTGACGACTTAGTGGTTGACCCTGTGAAGGAGTGGAAGGTTGCATTCTGTTAGGACTTACGTTTTAACACCCAAGATGATTCCTTCAAACGATCCGATGAGGCACATAAAAGAATTTTAATGTTGCGGGTAAAGCGGCCCAAGCTCAAGATAGCCAATATGGATTTTAAACACAAGTGTAAGAATTTTAGAAAACTTTAATTCTTTATTCTTACGCTTTAATATGTTAAAATTCTTTTATGTATGGCTACTCCAAGCGAAGCTTCGTAATCCTTATGACCTGAACGAATGAATCTCTTAAATCTATGTAGGTGTTTTATATACTTATGTATGTGGTCTCGATTAAATATGGCCTCTTATGAGTGGCGGTAACAGTAATGTCATATTAGCGATTTATGAGTGGCGGTAACACTACCATTTTCGGAAAAAGGAGCAAAGTCCTTTTTAAAATTTCAAAAGTCCAAATTTGGAAAAATGTCGCCTATTTTAAAAAAAACACACTTTTGCGACTTTTGAATATTGGACATTCATAGAAATGGCCGGAAAAGATTTCCCCTATAATGTTTTTTCGCCCATCACCTACCATTTTCGAAAAAAGGAGCAAAGTCCTTTTTAAAATTTCAAAAGTCGAAATTTGGGAAAATGTCGCCTATTGTCAAAAAAAAACACACTTTTGAATATTGGACATTCATAGGGATGGCCTTCCGGCCAAATAATTTGTTTTTTCCCATCTCCTACCATTTTCGGGCAAAGGAACAAAGTCCTTTTTAACATCTCAAAAGTCCAAATTTGGAAAAATGTAGCCTATTTTCAAAAAAACACACTGTTGCGACTTTTGAATATTGGACATTCATAGAAATGGGTGGAAGAGTGTTCCCCAATAATGTTTTTTCGCCCATCTCCTACCATTTTCGAAAAAAGGAGCAAAGTCCTTTTTAAAATTTCAAAAGTCGAAATTTGGAAAAATGTCGCGTATTTTCAAAAAAACACACTTTTGCGACTTTTGAATATTGGACATTCATAGAAATGGCCGGAAGAGATTTCCCCTATAATGTTTTTTCGCCCATCTCCTACCATTATCGAAAAAAGGAGCAAAGTCCTTTTTAAAATTTCAAAAGTCAAAATGTGGAAAAATGTCGCCTATTGTCAAAAAAAAAACACACTTTTGAATATTGGACATTCATAAGGATGGCCTTCCGGCCAAATAATTTGTTTTTTCCCATTTCCTACCATTTTCGGGCAAAGGAACAAAGTCCTTTTTAAAATTTCAAAAGTCGAAATTTGGAAAAATGTCGCCTATTTTCAAAAAAACACACTTTTGCGACTTTTGAATATTGGACATTCATAGAAATGGCCGGAAGAGTGTTCCCCAATAATGTTTTTTCCCCATCTCCTACCATTTTCAAAAAAAGGAGCAAAGTCCTTTTTAAAATTTCAAAAGTCCAAATTTGGAAAAATGTCGCCTATTGTCAAAAAAAAAAAACACACTTTTGAATATTGGACATTCATTGGGATGGCCTTCCGGCCAAATAGTTTGTTTTTTCCCATCTCCTACCATTTTCGGAAAAAGGAGCAAAGTCTTTTTTAAAATTTCAAAAGTCGAAATTTGGAAAAATGTCGCCTATTATCAAAAAAAAAAACACACTTTTGAATATTGGACATTCATAGGAATGGCCTTCCGGCCAAATAATTTGTTTTTTCCCATCTCCTACCATTTTCGGAAAAAGGAGCAAAGTCCTTTTTAAAATTTCAAAAGTCGAAATTTGGAAAAATGTCGCCTATTTTCAAAAAAAAAACACACTTTTGAATATTGGACATTCATAGGGATGGCCTTCCAACCAAATAATTTGTTTTTTCCAATCTCCTACCATTTTCGGAAAAAGGAGCAAAGTCCTTTTTAAAATTTCAAAAGTCGAAATTTGGAAAAATGTCGCCTATTTTCAAAAAAACACACTTTTGCGACTTTTGAATATTGGACATTCATAGAAATGGCCGGAAGAGATTTCCCCTATAATGTTTTTTCGCCCATCTCCTACCATTATCGAAAAAAGGAGCAAAGTCCTTTTTAAAATTTCAAAAGTCGAAATTTGGAAAAATGTCACCTATTGTCAAAAAAAAACACACTTTTGAATATTGGACATTCATAAGGATGGCCTTCCGGCCAAATAATTTGTTTTTTCCCATCTCCTATTATTTTCGGATAAAGGAGCAAAGTCCTTTTTAACATTTCAAAAGTCCAAATTTGGAAAAATGTAGCCTATTTTCAAAAAAACACACTGTTGCGACTTTCGAATATTGGACATTCATAGAAATGGCCGGAAGAGTGTTATCCAAAAAATTTTTTTTTTCCCATCACCTACCATTTTCGAAAAAAGGAGCAAAGTCCTTTTTAAAATTTCAAAAGTCGAAATTTGAAAAAATGTCGCCTATTGTAAAAAAAAAACACACTTTTGAATATTGGACATTCATAGGGATGGACATTCATAGAGCAAAGTCCTTTTTAAAATTTCAAAAGTCGAAATTTGGAAAAATGTCGCCTATTTTCAAAAAAACACACTTTTGCGACTTTTGAATATTGGACATTCATACAAATGGCTGGAAAAGATTTCCCCTATAATGTTTTTTCGCCCATCTCCTACCATTATCGAAAAAAGGAG
The DNA here is from genome assembly GCA_932526305.1 of Epicampocera succincta. Classification (NCBI taxonomy): domain Eukaryota; kingdom Metazoa; phylum Arthropoda; class Insecta; order Diptera; family Tachinidae; genus Epicampocera; species Epicampocera succincta. The sequence goes on from OW052036.1 coordinate 43,269,045, forward strand.
CAAAGTCCTTTTTAAAATTTCAAAAGTCGAAATTTGGAAAAATGTCGCCTATTGTCAAAAAAAAACACACTTTTGAATATTGGACATTCATAAAGATGGCCTTCCGGCCAAATAATTTGTTTTTTCCCATCTCTGACCATTTTCGGAAAAAGGAGCAAAGTCCTTTTTAAAATTTCAAAAGTCGAAATTTGGAAATATGTCGCCTATTTTCAAAAAAACACACTGTTGCGACTTTTGAGTATTGGACATTCATAGAAATGGCCTGAGGAATGTTATCCAATAAATTTTTTCGCCCATCACCTACCATTTGCGGAAAAAGGAGCAAAGTCTTTTTGAAAATTTCAAAAGTCGAAATTTGGAAAAATGTCGCTTATTGTCAAAAAAAAAAACCCACTTTTGAATATTGGACATTCATAGGGATGGCCTTCCGGCCAAATAATTTGTTTTTTCCCATCTCCTACCATTTTCGGATGAAGGAGCAAAGTCCTTTTTAACATTTCAAAAGTCCAAATTTGGAAAAATGTAGCCTATTTTCAAAAAAACACACTGTTGCGACTTTTGAATATTGGACATTCATAGAAATGGCCGGAAGAGTGTTATCCAATAATTTTTTTTTCCCATCACTTACCATTTTCGAAAAAAGGAGCAAAGTCCTTTTTAAAATTTCAAAAGTCGAAATTTGAAAAAATGTAGCCTATTGTCAAAAAAAAAAACACACTTTTGAATATTGGACATTCATAGGGATGGCCTTCCGACCAAATAATTTGTTTTTTCCCATCTCCTACCATTTTCGGACAAAGGAGCAAAGTCCTTTTTAACATTTCAAATGTCCAAATTTGGAAAAATGTAGCCTGCTTTCAAAAAAACACACTGTTGCGACTTTTGAATATTGGACATTCATAGAAATGGCCGGAAGAGTGTTCCCCAATAATGTTTTTTCGCCCATCTCCTACCATTTTCAAAAAAAGGAGCAAAGTATTTTTTAAAATTTCAAAAGTCGAAATTTGGAAAAATGTCGCCTATTTTTAAAAAAACACATTTTTGCGACTTTTGAATATTGGACATTCATAGAAATGGCCGGAAGAGTGTTCCCCAATAATGTTTTTTCGCCCATCTCCTACCATTTTCAAAAAAAGGAGCAAAGTATTTTTTAAAATTTCAAAAGTCGAAATTTGGAAAAATGTCGCCTATTTTTAAAAAAACACACTGTTGCGACTTTTGAATATTGGACATTCATAGAAATGGCCGGAAGAGTGTTCCCCAATAATGTTTTTTCGCCCATCTCCTACCATTTTCAAAAAAAGGAGCAAAGTATTTTTTAAAATTTCAAAAGTCGAAATTTGGAAAAATGTCGCCTACTTTCAAAAAAACACACTGTTGCGACTTTTGAATATTGGACATTCATAGAAATGGCCGGAAGAGTGTTCCCCAATAATGTTTTTTCGCCCATCTCCTACCATTTTCAAAAAAAGGAGCAAAGTATTTTTTAAAATTTCAACAGTCGAAATTTGGAAAAATGTCGCCTATTTTTAAAAAAACACATTTTTGCGACTTTTGAATATTGGACATTCATAGAAATGGCCGGAAGAGTGTTCCCCAATAATGTTTTTTCGCCCATCTCCTACCATTTTCAAAAAAAGGAGCAAAGTATTTTTTAAAATTTCAAAAGTCGAAATTTGGAAAAATGTCGCCTATTTTCAAAATAAAAACACACTTTTGAATATTGGACATTCATAGGGATTGCCTTCCGGCCAAATAGTTTGTTTTTTCCCATCTCCTACCATTTTCGGAAAAAGGAGCAAAGTCTTTTTTAAAATTTCAAAAGACGAAATTTGGACAAATGTCGCCTATTGTCAAAAAAACACACTTTTGAATATTGGACATTCATAGGGATGGCCTTCCGGCCAAATAATTTGTTTTTTCCCATCTCCTACCATTTTCGGAAAAAGGAGCAAAGTCCTTTTTAAAATTTCAAAAGTCGAAATTTGGAAAAATGTCGCCTATTTTCAAAATAAAAACACACTTTTGAATATTGGACATTCATAGGGATTGCCTTCCGGCCAAATAATTTGTTTTTTCCCATCTCCTACCATTTTCGGAAAAAGGAGCAAAGTCCTTTTTAAAATTTCAAAAGTCGAAATTTGGAAATATGTCGCCTATTTTCAAAAAAACACACTGTTGCGACTTTTGAGTATTGGACATTCATAGAAATGGCCTGAGGAATGTTATCCAATAAATTTTTTCGCCCATCACCTACCATTTGCGGAAAAAGGAGCAAAGTCTTTTTGAAAATTTCAAAAGTCGAAATTTGGAAAAATGTCGCTTATTGTCAAAAAAAAAAACCCACTTTTGAATATTGGACATTCATAGGGATGGCCTTCCGGCCAAATAATTTGTTTTTTCCCATCTCCTACCATTTTCGGATGAAGGAGCAAAGTCCTTTTTAACATTTCAAAAGTCCAAATTTGGAAAAATGTAGCCTATTTTCAAAAAAACACACTGTTGCGACTTTTGAATATTGGACATTCATAGAAATGGCCGGAAGAGTGTTATCCAATAATTTTTTTTTCCCATCACTTACCATTTTCGAAAAAAGGAGCAAAGTCCTTTTTAAAATTTCAAAAGTCGAAATTTGAAAAAATGTAGCCTATTGTCAAAAAAAAAACACACTTTTGAATATTGGACATTCATAGGGATGGCCTTCCGACCAAATAATTTGTTTTTTCCCATCTCCTACCATTTTCGGACAAAGGAGCAAAGTCCTTTTTAACATTTCAAAAGTCCAAATTTGGAAAAATGTAGCCTGCTTTCAAAAAAACACACTGTTGCGACTTTTGAATATTGGACATTCATAGAAATGGCCGGAAGAGTGTTCCCCAATAATGTTTTTTCGCCCATCTCCTACCATTTTCAAAAAAAGGAGCAAAGTATTTTTTAAAATTTCAAAAGTCGAAATTTGGAAAAATGTCGCCTATTTTTAAAAAAACACATTTTTGCGACTTTTGAATATTGGACATTCATAGAAATGGCCGGAAGAGTGTTCCCCAATAATGTTTTTTCGCCCATCTCCTACCATTTTCAAAAAAAGGAGCAAAGTATTTTTTAAAATTTCAAAAGTCGAAATTTGGAAAAATGTCGCCTATTTTTAAAAAAACACACTGTTGCGACTTTTGAATATTGGACATTCATAGAAATGGCCGGAAGAGTGTTCCCCAATAATGTTTTTTCGCCCATCTCCTACCATTTTCAAAAAAAGGAGCAAAGTATTTTTTAAAATTTCAAAAGTCGAAATTTGGAAAAATGTCGCCTACTTTCAAAAAAACACACTGTTGCGATTTTTGAATATTGGACATTCATAGAAATGGCCGGAAGAGTGTTCCCCAATAATGTTTTTTCGCCCATCTCCTACCATTTTCAAAAAAAGGAGCAAAGTATTTTTTAAAATTTCAAAAGTCGAAATTTGGAAAAATGTCGCCTATTTTTAAAAAAACACATTTTTGCGACTTTTGAATATTGGACATTCATAGAAATGGCCGGAAGAGTGTTCCCCAATAATGTTTTTTCGCCCATCTCCTACCATTTTCAAAAAAAGGAGCAAAGTATTTTTTAAAATTTCAAAAGTCGAAATTTGGAAAAATGTCGCCTATTTTTAAAAAAACACACTGTTGCGACTTTTGAGTATTGGACATTCATAGAAATGGCCTGAGGAATGTTATCCAATAAATTTTTTCGCCCATCACCTACCATTTGCGGAAAAAGGAGCAAAGTCTTTTTGAAAATTTCAAAAGTCGAAATTTGGAAAAATGTCGCTTATTGTCAAAAAAAAAAACCCACTTTTGAATATTGGACATTCATAGGGATGGCCTTCCGGCCAAATAATTTGTTTTTTCCCATCTCCTACCATTTTCGGAAAAAGGAGCAAAGTCCTTTTTAAAATTTCAAAAGTCGAAATTTGGAAAAATGTCGCCTATTTTCAAAAAAACACACTTTTGCGACTTTTGAATATTGGACATTCATAGAAATGGCCGGAAGAGATTTCCCCTATAATGTTTTTTCGCCCATCTCCTACCATTTGCGAAAAAAGGAGCAAAGTCCTTTTTTAAAATTTCAAAAGTCGAAATTTGGAAAAATGTCGCCTATTTTCAAAAAAACACACTGTTGCGACTTTTGAGTATTGGACATTCATAGAAATGGCCTGAGGAATGTTATCCAATAAATTTTTTCGCCCATCACCTACCATAAGGATGGCCTTCCGGCCAAATAATTTGTTTTTTCCCATCTCCTACCATTTTCGGATGAAGGAGCAAAGTCCTTTTTAACATTTCAAAAGTCCAAATTTGGAAAAATGTAGCCTATTTTCAAAAAAACACACTTTTGAATATTGGACATTCATAAAGATGGCCTTCCGGCCAAATAATTTGTTTTTTCCCATCTCTGACCATTTTCGGAAAAAGGAGCAAAGTCCTTTTTAAAATTTCAAAAGTCGAAATTTGGAAAAATGTCGCCTATTGTCAAAAAAAAACACACTTTTGAATATTGGACATTCATAAAGATGGCCTTCCGGCCAAATAATTTGTTTTTTCCCATCTCTGACCATTTTCGGAAAAAGGAGCAAAGTCCTTTTTAAAATTTCAAAAGTCGAAATTTGGAAAAATGTCGCCTATTTTCAAAATAAAAACACACTTTTGAATATTGGACATTCATAGGGATTGCCTTCCGGCCAAATAATTTGTTTTTTCCCATCTCCTACCATTTTCGGAAAAAGGAGCAAAGTCCTTTTTAAAATTTCAAAAGTCGAAATTTGGAAATATGTCGCCTATTTTCAAAAAAACACACTGTTGCGACTTTTGAGTATTGGACATTCATAGAAATGGCCTGAGGAATGTTATCCAATAAATTTTTTCGCCCATCACCTACCATTTGCGGAAAAAGGAGCAAAGTCTTTTTGAAAATTTCAAAAGTCGAAATTTGGAAAAATGTCGCTTATTGTCAAAAAAAAAACCCACTTTTGAATATTGGACATTCATAGGGATGGCCTTCCGGCCAAATAATTTGTTTTTTCCCATCTCCTACCATTTTCGGATGAAGGAGCAAAGTCCTTTTTAACATTTCAAAAGTCCAAATTTGGAAAAATGTAGCCTATTTTCAAAAAAACACACTGTTGCGACTTTTGAATATTGGACATTCATAGAAATGGCCGGAAGAGTGTTATCCAATAATTTTTTTTTCCCATCACTTACCATTTTCGAAAAAAGGAGCAAAGTCCTTTTTAAAATTTCAAAAGTCGAAATTTGAAAAAATGTAGCCTATTGTCAAAAAAAAAACACACTTTTGAATATTGGACATTCATAGGGATGGCCTTCCGACCAAATAATTTGTTTTTTCCCATCTCCTACCATTTTCGGACAAAGGAGCAAAGTCCTTTTTAACATTTCAAAAGTCCAAATTTGGAAAAATGTAGCCTGCTTTCAAAAAAACACACTGTTGCGACTTTTGAATATTGGACATTCATAGAAATGGCCGGAAGAGTGTTCCCCAATAATGTTTTTTCGCCCATCTCCTACCATTTTCAAAAAAAGGAGCAAAGTATTTTTTAAAATTTCAAAAGTCGAAATTTGGAAAAATGTCGCCTATTTTTAAAAAAACACATTTTTGCGACTTTTGAATATTGGACATTCATAGAAATGGCCGGAAGAGTGTTCCCCAATAATGTTTTTTCGCCCATCTCCTACCATTTTCAAAAAAAGGAGCAAAGTATTTTTTAAAATTTCAAAAGTCGAAATTTGGAAAAATGTCGCCTATTTTTAAAAAAACACACTGTTGCGACTTTTGAATATTGGACATTCATAGAAATGGCCGGAAGAGTGTTCCCCAATAATGTTTTTTCGCCCATCTCCTACCATTTTCAAAAAAAGGAGCAAAGTATTTTTTAAAATTTCAAAAGTCGAAATTTGGAAAAATGTCGCCTACTTTCAAAAAAACACACTGTTGCGACTTTTGAATATTGGACATTCATAGAAATGGCCGGAAGAGTGTTCCCCAATAATGTTTTTTCGCCCATCTCCTACCATTTTCAAAAAAAGGAGCAAAGTATTTTTTAAAATTTCAAAAGTCGAAATTTGGAAAAATGTCGCCTATTTTTAAAAAAACACATTTTTGCGACTTTTGAATATTGGACATTCATAGAAATGGCCGGAAGAGTGTTCCCCAATAATGTTTTTTCGCCCATCTCCTACCATTTTCAAAAAAAGGAGCAAAGTATTTTTTAAAATTTCAAAAGTCGAAATTTGGAAAAATGTCGCCTATTTTTAAAAAAACACACTGTTGCGACTTTTGAGTATTGGACATTCATAGAAATGGCCTGAGGAATGTTATCCAATAAATTTTTTCGCCCATCACCTACCATTTGCGGAAAAAGGAGCAAAGTCTTTTTGAAAATTTCAAAAGTCGAAATTTGGAAAAATGTCGCTTATTGTCAAAAAAAAAAACCCACTTTTGAATATTGGACATTCATAGGGATGGCCTTCCGGCCAAATAATTTGTTTTTTCCCATCTCCTACCATTTTCGGAAAAAGGAGCAAAGTCCTTTTTAAAATTTCAAAAGTCGAAATTTGGAAAAATGTCGCCTATTTTCAAAAAAACACACTTTTGCGACTTTTGAATATTGGACATTCATAGAAATGGCCGGAAGAGATTTCCCCTATAATGTTTTTTCGCCCATCTCCTACCATTTGCGAAAAAAGGAGCAAAGTCCTTTTTTAAAATTTCAAAAGTCGAAATTTGGAAAAATGTCGCCTATTTTCAAAAAAACACACTGTTGCGACTTTTGAGTATTGGACATTCATAGAAATGGCCTGAGGAATGTTATCCAATAAATTTTTTCGCCCATCACCTACCATAAGGATGGCCTTCCGGCCAAATAATTTGTTTTTTCCCATCTCCTACCATTTTCGGATGAAGGAGCAAAGTCCTTTTTAACATTTCAAAAGTCCAAATTTGGAAAAATGTAGCCTATTTTCAAAAAAACACACTTTTGAATATTGGACATTCATAAAGATGGCCTTCCGGCCAAATAATTTGTTTTTTCCCATCTCTGACCATTTTCGGAAAAAGGAGCAAAGTCCTTTTTAAAATTTCAAAAGTCGAAATTTGGAAAAATGTCGCCTATTGTCAAAAAAAAACACACTTTTGAATATTGGACATTCATAAAGATGGCCTTCCGGCCAAATAATTTGTTTTTTCCCATCTCTGACCATTTTCGGAAAAAGGAGCAAAGTCCTTTTTAAAATTTCAAAAGTCGAAATTTGGAAAAATGTCGCCTATTTTCAAAATAAAAACACACTTTTGAATATTGGACATTCATAGGGATTGCCTTCCGGCCAAATAATTTGTTTTTTCCCATCTCCTACCATTTTCGGAAAAAGGAGCAAAGTCCTTTTTAAAATTTCAAAAGTCGAAATTTGGAAATATGTCGCCTATTTTCAAAAAAACACACTGTTGCGACTTTTGAGTATTGGACATTCATAGAAATGGCCTGAGGAATGTTATCCAATAAATTTTTTCGCCCATCACCTACCATTTGCGGAAAAAGGAGCAAAGTCTTTTTGAAAATTTCAAAAGTCGAAATTTGGAAAAATGTCGCCTATTTTTAAAAAAACACATTTTTGCGACTTTTGAATATTGGACATTCATAGAAATGGCCGGAAGAGTGTTCCCCAATAATGTTTTTTCGCCCATCTCCTACCATTTTCAAAAAAAGGAGCAAAGTATTTTTTAAAATTTCAAAAGTCGAAATTTGGAAAAATGTCGCCTATTTTCAAAATAAAAACACACTTTTGAATATTGGACATTCATAGGGATTGCCTTCCGGCCAAATAGTTTGTTTTTTCCCATCTCCTACCATTTTCGGAAAAAGGAGCAAAGTCTTTTTTAAAATTTCAAAAGACGAAATTTGGACAAATGTCGCCTATTGTCAAAAAAACACACTTTTGAATATTGGACATTCATAGGGATGGCCTTCCGGCCAAATAATTTGTTTTTTCCCATCTCCTACCATTTTCGGAAAAAGGAGCAAAGTCCTTTTTAAAATTTCAAAAGTCGAAATTTGGAAAAATGTCGCCTATTTTCAAAATAAAAACACACTTTTGAATATTGGACATTCATAGGGATTGCCTTCCGGCCAAATAATTTGTTTTTTCCCATCTCCTACCATTTTCGGAAAAAGGAGCAAAGTCCTTTTTAAAATTTCAAAAGTCGAAATTTGGAAATATGTCGCCTATTTTCAAAAAAACACACTGTTGCGACTTTTGAGTATTGGACATTCATAGAAATGGCCTGAGGAATGTTATCCAATAAATTTTTTCGCCCATCACCTACCATTTGCGGAAAAAGGAGCAAAGTCTTTTTGAAAATTTCAAAAGTCGAAATTTGGAAAAATGTCGCTTATTGTCAAAAAAAAAAACCCACTTTTGAATATTGGACATTCATAGGGATGGCCTTCCGGCCAAATAATTTGTTTTTTCCCATCTCCTACCATTTTCGGATGAAGGAGCAAAGTCCTTTTTAACATTTCAAAAGTCCAAATTTGGAAAAATGTAGCCTATTTTCAAAAAAACACACTGTTGCGACTTTTGAATATTGGACATTCATAGAAATGGCCGGAAGAGTGTTATCCAATAATTTTTTTTTCCCATCACTTACCATTTTCGAAAAAAGGAGCAAAGTCCTTTTTAAAATTTCAAAAGTCGAAATTTGAAAAAATGTAGCCTATTGTCAAAAAAAAAACACACTTTTGAATATTGGACATTCATAGGGATGGCCTTCCGACCAAATAATTTGTTTTTTCCCATCTCCTACCATTTTCGGACAAAGGAGCAAAGTCCTTTTTAACATTTCAAAAGTCCAAATTTGGAAAAATGTAGCCTGCTTTCAAAAAAACACACTGTTGCGACTTTTGAATATTGGACATTCATAGAAATGGCCGGAAGAGTGTTCCCCAATAATGTTTTTTCGCCCATCTCCTACCATTTTCAAAAAAAGGAGCAAAGTATTTTTTAAAATTTCAAAAGTCGAAATTTGGAAAAATGTCGCCTATTTTTAAAAAAACACATTTTTGCGACTTTTGAATATTGGACATTCATAGAAATGGCCGGAAGAGTGTTCCCCAATAATGTTTTTTCGCCCATCTCCTACCATTTTCAAAAAAAGGAGCAAAGTATTTTTTAAAATTTCAAAAGTCGAAATTTGGAAAAATGTCGCCTATTTTTAAAAAAACACACTGTTGCGACTTTTGAATATTGGACATTCATAGAAATGGCCGGAAGAGTGTTCCCCAATAATGTTTTTTCGCCCATCTCCTACCATTTTCAAAAAAAGGAGCAAAGTAATTTTTAAAATTTCAAAAGTCGAAATTTGGAAAAATGTCGCCTACTTTCAAAAAAACACACTGTTGCGACTTTTGAATATTGGACATTCATAGAAATGGCCGGAAGAGTGTTCCCCAATAATGTTTTTTCGCCCATCTCCTACCATTTTCAAAAAAAGGAGCAAAGTATTTTTTAAAATTTCAAAAGTCGAAATTTGGAAAAATGTCGCCTATTTTTAAAAAAACACATTTTTGCGACTTTTGAATATTGGACATTCATAGAAATGGCCGGAAGAGTGTTCCCCAATAATGTTTTTTCGCCCATCTCCTACCATTTTCAAAAAAAGGAGCAAAGTATTTTTTAAAATTTCAAAAGTCGAAATTTGGAAAAATGTCGCCTATTTTCAAAATAAAAACACACTTTTGAATATTGGACATTCATAGGGATTGCCTTCCGGCCAAATAGTTTGTTTTTTCCCATCTCCTACCATTTTCGGAAAAAGGAGCAAAGTCTTTTTTAAAATTTCAAAAGACGAAATTTGGACAAATGTCGCCTATTGTCAAAAAAACACACTTTTGAATATTGGACATTCATAGGGATGGCCTTCCGGCCAAATAATTTGTTTTTTCCCATCTCCTACCATTTTCGGAAAAAGGAGCAAAGTCCTTTTTAAAATTTCAAAAGTCGAAATTTGGAAAAATGTCGCCTATTTTCAAAATAAAAACACACTTTTGAATATTGGACATTCATAGGGATTGCCTTCCGGCCAAATAATTTGTTTTTTCCCATCTCCTACCATTTTCGGAAAAAGGAGCAAAGTCCTTTTTAAAATTTCAAAAGTCGAAATTTGGAAATATGTCGCCTATTTTCAAAAAAACACACTGTTGCGACTTTTGAGTATTGGACATTCATAGAAATGGCCTGAGGAATGTTATCCAATAAATTTTTTCGCCCATCACCTACCATTTGCGGAAAAAGGAGCAAAGTCTTTTTGAAAATTTCAAAAGTCGAAATTTGGAAAAATGTCGCTTATTGTCAAAAAAAAAAACCCACTTTTGAATATTGGACATTCATAGGGATGGCCTTCCGGCCAAATAATTTGTTTTTTCCCATCTCCTACCATTTTCGGATGAAGGAGCAAAGTCCTTTTTAACATTTCAAAAGTCCAAATTTGGAAAAATGTAGCCTATTTTCAAAAAAACACACTGTTGCGACTTTTGAATATTGGACATTCATAGAAATGGCCGGAAGAGTGTTATCCAATAATTTTTTTTTCCCATCACTTACCATTTTCGAAAAAAGGAGCAAAGTCCTTTTTAAAATTTCAAAAGTCGAAATTTGAAAAAATGTAGCCTATTGTCAAAAAAAAAACACACTTTTGAATATTGGACATTCATAGGGATGGCCTTCCGACCAAATAATTTGTTTTTTCCCATCTCCTACCATTTTCGGACAAAGGAGCAAAGTCCTTTTTAACATTTCAAAAGTCCAAATTTGGAAAAATGTAGCCTGCTTTCAAAAAAACACACTGTTGCGACTTTTGAATATTGGACATTCATAGAAATGGCCGGAAGAGTGTTCCCCAATAATGTTTTTTCGCCCATCTCCTACCATTTTCAAAAAAAGGAGCAAAGTATTTTTTAAAATTTCAAAAGTCGAAATTTGGAAAAATGTCGCCTATTTTTAAAAAAACACATTTTTGCGACTTTTGAATATTGGACATTCATAGAAATGGCCGGAAGAGTGTTCCCCAATAATGTTTTTTCGCCCATCTCCTACCATTTTCAAAAAAAGAAGCAAAGTATTTTTTAAAATTTCAAAAGTCGAAATTTGGAAAAATGTCGCCTATTTTTAAAAAAACACACTGTTGCGACTTTTGAATATTGGACATTCATAGAAATGGCCGGAAGAGTGTTCCCCAATAATGTTTTTTCGCCCATCTCCTACCATTTTCAAAAAAAGGAGCAAAGTATTTTTTAAAATTTCAAAAGTCGAAATTTGGAAAAATGTCGCCTACTTTCAAAAAAACACACTGTTGCGATTTTTGAATATTGGACATTCATAGAAATGGCCGGAAGAGTGTTCCCCAATAATGTTTTTTCGCCCATCTCCTACCATTTTCAAAAAAAGGAGCAAAGTATTTTTTAAAATTTCAAAAGTCGAAATTTGGAAAAATGTCGCCTATTTTTAAAAAAACACATTTTTGCGACTTTTGAATATTGGACATTCATAGAAATGGCCGGAAGAGTGTTCCCCAATAATGTTTTTTCGCCCATCTCCTACCATTTTCAAAAAAAGGAGCAAAGTATTTTTTAAAATTTCAAAAGTCGAAATTTGGAAAAATGTCGCCTATTTTTAAAAAAACACACTGTTGCGACTTTTGAGTATTGGACATTCATAGAAATGGCCTGAGGAATGTTATCCAATAAATTTTTTCGCCCATCACCTACCATTTGCGGAAAAAGGAGCAAAGTCTTTTTGAAAATTTCAAAAGTCGAAATTTGGAAAAATGTCGCTTATTGTCAAAAAAAAAACCCACTTTTGAATATTGGACATTCATAGGGATGGCCTTCCGGCCAAATAATTTGTTTTTTCCCATCTCCTACCATTTTCGGAAAAAGGAGCAAAGTCCTTTTTAAAATTTCAAAAGTCGAAATTTGGAAAAATGTCGCCTATTTTCAAAAAAACACACTTTTGCGACTTTTGAATATTGGACATTCATAGAAATGGCCGGAAGAGATTTCCCCTATAATGTTTTTTCGCCCATCTCCTACCATTTGCGAAAAAAGGAGCAAAGTCCTTTTTTAAAATTTCAAAAGTCGAAATTTGGAAAAATGTCGCCTATTTTCAAAAAAACACACTGTTGCGACTTTTGAGTATTGGACATTCATAGAAATGGCCTGAGGAATGTTATCCAATAAATTTTTTCGCCCATCACCTACCATAAGGATGGCCTTCCGGCCAAATAATTTGTTTTTTCCCATCTCCTACCATTTTCGGATGAAGGAGCAAAGTCCTTTTTAACATTTCAAAAGTCCAAATTTGGAAAAATGTAGCCTATTTTCAAAAAAACACACTGTTACGACTTTTGAATATTGGACATTCATAGAAATGGCCGGAAGAGTGTTATCCAATAATTTTTTTTTCCCATCACTTACCATTTTCGAAAAAAGGAGCAAAGTCCTTTTTAAAATTTCAAAAGTCGAAATTTGAAAAAATGTAGCCTATTGTCAAAAAAAAACACACTTTTGAATATTGGACATTCATAGGGATGGCCTTCCGACCAAATAATTTGTTTTTTCCCATCTCCTATTATTTTCGGATAAAGGAGCAAAGTCCTTTTTAACATTTCAAAAGTCCAAATTTGGAAAAATGTAGCCTACTTTCAAAAAAACACACTGTTGCGACTTTTGAATATTGGACATTCATAGAAATGGCCGGAAGAGTGTTCCCCAATAATGTTTTTTCCCCATCTCCTACCATTTTCAAAAAAAGGAGCAAAGTCCTTTTTAAAATTTCAAAAGTCCAAATTTGGAAAAATATCGCCTATTGTCAAAAAAAAAAACACACTTTTGAATATTGGACATTCATTGGGATGGCCTTCCGGCCAAATAGTTTGTTTTTTCCCATCTCCTACCATTTTCGGAAAAAGGAGCAAAGTCTTTTTTAAAATTTCAAAAGTCGAAATTTGGAAAAATGTCGCCTATTATCAAAAAAAAAACACACTTTTGAATATTGGACATTCATAGGAATGGCCTTCCGGCCAAATAATTTGTTTTTTCCCATCTCCTACCATTTTCGGAAAAAGGAGCAAAGTCCTTTTTAAAATTTCAAAAGTCGAAATTTGGAAAAATGTCGCCTATTTTCAAAAAAAAAACACACTTTTGAATATTGGACATTCATAAGGATGGCCTTCCGGCCAAATAATTTGTTTTTTCCCATCTCCTATTATTTTCGGATAAAGGAGCAAAGTCCTTTTTAACATTTCAAAAGTCCAAATTTGGAAAAATGTAGCCTATTTTCAAAAAAACAAACTTTTGCGACTTTTGAATATTGGACATTCATAGAAATGGCCGGAAGAGATTTCCCCTATAATGTTTTTTCGCCCATCTCCTACCATTATCGAAAAAAGGAGCAAAGTCCTTTTTAAAATTTCAAAAGTCGAAATTTGGAAAAATGTCGCCTATTTTCAAAAAAAAAACACACTTTTGAATATTGGACATTCATAGGGATGGCCTTCCGACCAAATAATTTGTTTTTTCCAATCTCCTACCATTTTCGGAAAAAGGAGCAAAGTCCTTTTTAAAATTTCAAAAGTCGAAATTTGGAAAAATGTCGCCTATTTTCAAAAAAACAAACTTTTGCGACTTTTGAATATTGGACATTCATAGAAATGGCCGGAAGAGATTTCCCCTATAATGTTTTTTCGCCCATCTCCTACCATTATCGAAAAAAGGAGCAAACTCCTTTTTAAAATTTCAAAAGTCGAAATTTGGAAAAATGTCACCTATTGTCAAAAAAAAAAACACACTTTTGAATATTGGACATACATAAGGATGGCCTTCCGGCCAAATAATTTGTTTTTTCCCATCTCCTATTATTTTCGGATAAAGGAGCAAAGTCCTTTTTAACATTTCAAAAGTCCAAATTTGGAAAAATGTAGCCTATTTTCAAAAAAACACACTGTTGCGACTTTCGAATATTGGACATTCATAGAAATGGCCGGAAGAGAGTTATCCAAAAAATTTTTTTTTTCCCATCACCTACCATTTTCGAAAAAAGGAGCAAAGTCCTTTTTAAAATTTCAAAAGTCGAAATTTGAAAAAATGTCGCCTATTGTAAAAAAAAAAACACACTTTTGAATATTGGACATTCATAGGGATGGACATTCATAGAGCAAAGTCCTTTTTAAAATTTCAAAAGTCGAAATTTGGAAAAATGTCGCCTATTTTCAAAATAAAAACACACTTTTGAATATTGGACATTCATAGGGATTGCCTTCCGGCCAAATAATTTGTTTTTTCCCATCTCCTACCATTTTCGGAAAAAGGAGCAAAGTCCTTTTTAAAATTTCAAAAGTCGAAATTTGGAAATATGTCGCCTATTTTCAAAAAAACACACTGTTGCGACTTTTGAGTATTGGACATTCATAGAAATGGCCTGAGGAATGTTATCCAATAAATTTTTTCGCCCATCACCTACCATTTGCGGAAAAAGGAGCAAAGTCTTTTTGAAAATTTCAAAAGTCGAAATTTGGAAAAATGTCGCTTATTGTCAAAAAAAAAAACCCACTTTTGAATATTGGACATTCATTGGGATGGCCTTCCGGCCAAATAATTTGTTTTTTCCCATCTCCTACCATTTTCGGAAAAAGGAGCAAAGTCCTTTTTAAAATTTCAAAAGTCGAAATTTGGAAAAATGTCGCCTATTTTCAAAAAAACACACTTTTGCGACTTTTGAATATTGGACATTCATAGAAATGGCCGGAAGAGATTTCCCCTATAATGTTTTTTCGCCCATCTCCTACCATTTGCGAAAAAAGGAGCAAAGTCCTTTTTTAAAATTTCAAAAGTCGAAATTTGGAAAAATGTCGCCTATTTTCAAAAAAACACACTGTTGCGACTTTTGAGTATTGGACATTCATAGAAATGGCCTGAGGAATGTTATCCAATAAATTTTTTCGCCCATCACCTACCATAAGGATGGCCTTCCGGCCAAATAATTTGTTTTTTCCCATCTCCTACCATTTTCGGATGAAGGAGCAAAGTCCTTTTTAACATTTCAAAAGTCCAAATTTGGAAAAATGTAGCCTATTTTCAAAAAAACACACTGTTGCGACTTTTGAATATTGGACATTCATAGAAATGGCCGGAAGAGTGTTATCCAATAATTTTTTTTTCCCATCACTTACCATTTTCGAAAAAAGGAGCAAAGTCCTTTTTAAAATTTCAAAAGTCGAAATTTGAAAAAATGTAGCCTATTGTCAAAAAAAAAACACACTTTTGAATATTGGACATTCATAGGGATGGCCTTCCGACCAAATAATTTGTTTTTTCCCATCTCCTACCATTTTCGGACAAAGGAGCAAAGTCCTTTTTAACATTTCAAAAGTCCAAATTTGGAAAAATGTAGCCTACTTTCAAAAAAACACACTGTTGCGACTTTTGAATATTGGACATTCATAGAAATGGCCGGAAGAGTGTTCCCCAATAATGTTTTTTCGCCCATCTCCTACCATTTTCAAAAAAAGGAGCAAAGTATTTTTTAAAATTTCAAAAGTCGAAATTTGGAAAAATGTCGCCTATTTTTAAAAAAACACATTTTTGCGACATTTGAATATTGGACATTCATAGAAATGGCCGGAAGAGATTTCCCCTATAATGTTTCTTCGCCCATCTCCTACCATTATCGAAAAAAGGAGCAAAGTCCTTTTTAACATTTCAAAAGTCCAAATTTGGAAAAATGTAGCCTATTTTCAAAAAAACACACTGTTGCGACTTTTGAATATTGGACATTCATAGAAATGGCCGGAAGAGTGTTCCCCAATAAAGTTTTTTCGCCCATCTCCTACCATTTTCAAAAAAAGGAGCAAAGTCCTTTTTAAAATTTCAAAAGTCCAAATTCTGAAAAATGTCGCCTATTTTAAAAAAAACACACTGTTGCGACTTTTGAATATTGGACATTCATTGAAATGGCCTGAGGAGTGTTCTCCAATAATTTTTTTTGCCCATCACCTACCATTTTCGGAAAAAGGAGCAAAGTCTTTTTTAAAATTTCAAAAGTCGAAATTTGGAAAAATGTCGCCTATTTTCAAAATAACACACTTTTGCGACTTTTGAATATTGGACATTCATAAAAATGGCCGGAAGAGATTTCCCCAATAATGTTTTTTCACCCATTTCCTACCATTTTCGGAAAAAGGAGAAAAAATGCGCGAAAAAAGTTTTTGGCTGTAAAACTGAAATAATAATATGTGCGTCTAAGAATTTTTGATATTTTATAGTGAACACATGTACCATTCCAGCGCACCAGTTGTCACTTCCTGGTTCGGCCTTGGGAACGGCATAAACACCCAGCAAACTTTTTATAGGTTAAAAGGCACGAAAAAAGTTTTTGCCATAAAACTGAAATGGTAATATGCGCGTCTTAGCATTTTTGATATTTTATAGTGGACCCATGTACGGTTCGGCTCTGGGAACGAAATACAAACCCAGCAAACTTTTTGTAGTAAAAAATGCGCGAAGAAAGTTTTTGGCTGTAAAACTGAAATAATAATATGTGCGTCTAAGAATTTTTGATATTTTATAGTGAACACATGTACCATTCCAGCGCACCAGTTGCCACTTCCTGGTTCGGCCCTGGGAACGAAATACAAACGCAACAACCTTTTTGTAGTGAAAAGGGCCCGAAAAAAGTTTTTGGCCATAAAACTGAAATGGTAATATCAGCGTTTTAGGCTTTTTATTATTTTATAGTGAATACATTTACCATTCCAGCGCACTAGTTGGCATTTACTGGTTTGGCCCTAGGGACGAAATACAAACCCAGCAAACTTTTTGTAGTAAAAAATGCGCGAAAAAAGTTTTTGGCTGTAAAACTGAAATAATAATATGTGCGTCTAAGAATTTTTGATATTTTATAGTGAACACATGTACCATTCCAGCGCACCAGTTGCTACTTCCTGGTTCGGCCCTGGGAACGAAATACAAACGCAACAACCTTTTTGTAGTGAAAAAGGCCCGAAAAAACTTTTTGGCCATAAAACTGAAATGGTAATATGTGCGTCTAAGAATTTTTGATATTTTATAGTATACACATGTACTATTTCAGCGCACTAGTTGTATTTTCTTGGCTCGGCCCCGGGGACGAAATACAAACCCAGCAACCTTTTTATAGGGAAAAAAGTGCGAAAAAAGTTTTTGGCTGTAAAACTGAAATAATAATATGTGCGTCTAACAATTTTTGATATTTTATAGTGAACACATGTACCATTCCAGCGCACCAGTTGCCACTTCCTGGTTCGGCCCTGGGAACGAAATACAAACGCAACAACCTTTTTGTAGTGAAAAGGGCCCGAAAAAAGTTTTTGGCCATAAAACTGAAATGGTAATATCAGCGTTTTAGGCTTTTTAAGATTTTATAGTGAATACATTTACCATTCCAGCGCACGAGTTGGCATTTACTGGTTCGGCCCTAGGGACGAAATACAAACCCAGCAAACTTTTTGTAGTAAAAAATGCGCGAAAAAAGTTTTTGGCTGTAAAACTGAAATAATAATATGTGCGTCTAAGAATTTTTGATATTTTATAGTGGACACATGTACCATTCCAGCGCACCAGTTGCTACTTCCTGGTTCGGCCCTGGGAACGAAATACAAACGCAACAACCTTTTTGTAGTGAAAAAGGCCCGAAAAAACTTTTTGGCCATAAAACTGAAATGGTAATATGTGCGTCTAAGAATTTTTGATATTTTATAGTATACACATGTACTATTTCAGCGCACTAGTTGTATTTTCTTGGCTCGGCCCCGGGGACGAAATACAAACTCAGCAAACTTTTTGTAGTGAAAAAGGCGCGAAAAAAGTTTTTGGACATAAAACTGAAATGGTAATATGTGCGTCTAAGAATTTTTGATATTTTATAGTGAACACATGTACCATTCCAGCGCACCAGTTGCTACTTCCTGGTTCGGCCCTAGGGACGAAATACAAACCCAGCAAACTTTTTGTAGTAAAAAATGCGCGAAAAAAGTTTTTGGCTGTAAAACTGAAATAATAGTATGTGCGTCTAAGAATTTTTGATATTTTATAGTGGACACATGTACCATTCCAACGCACAAGTTGCCTTTTCTATTTCGGCCCTGGGAACGAAATACAAACCCAGCAACCTTTTTGTAGTGAAAAGGGCGCGAAAAAAGTTTATGGCCATAAAACTGAAATGGTAATATGTGCGTCTAAGAATTTTTGA
This sequence comes from Epicampocera succincta, assembly GCA_932526305.1. Classification (NCBI taxonomy): domain Eukaryota; kingdom Metazoa; phylum Arthropoda; class Insecta; order Diptera; family Tachinidae; genus Epicampocera; species Epicampocera succincta. The sequence continues at coordinate 43,287,377 of OW052036.1, forward strand.
TATTTTATAGTATACACATGTACTATTTCAGCGCACTAGTTGTATTTTCTTGGCTCGGCCCCGGGGACGAAATACAAACCCAGCAACCTTTTTATAGGGAAAAAAGTGCGAAAAAAGTTTTTGGCTGTAAAACTGAAATAATAATATGTGCGTCTAAGAATTTTTGATATTTTATAGTGAACACATGTACCATTCCAGCGCACCAGTTGCCACTTCCTGGTTCGGCCCTGGGAACGAAATACAAACGCAACAATCTTTTTGTAGTGAAAAGGGCCCGAAAAAAAGGTTTTGGCCATAAAACTGAAATGGTAATATCAGCGTTTTAGGCTTTTTAAGATTTTATAGTGAATACATTTACCATTCTAGCGCACGAGTTGGCATTTACTGGTTTGGCCCTAGGTACGAAATACAAACTCAGCAAACTTTTTGTAGTAAAAAATGCGCGAAAAAAGTTTTTGGCTGTAAAACTGAAATAATAATATGTGCGTCTAAGAATTTTTGATATTTTATAGTGAACACATGTACCATTCCAGCGCACCAGTTGCTACTTCCTGGTTCGGCCCTGGAAACGAAATACAAACGCAACAACCTTTTTGTAGTGAAAAAGGCCCGAAAAAAGTTTTTGGCCATAAAACTGAAATGGTAATATGTGCGTTATTGGCTTTTTAAGATTTTTTGGTGAATACATTTACCATTCCAGCGCACCAGTTGCCATTTCTTGGCTCGGCCCGGGGGACGAAATACAAACCTAGCAAACTTTTTGTAATGAAAAACGCGCGAAAAAAGTTTTTGGCCATAAAACTGAAATAGTAATATGCGCGTCTTGGAATTTTCGGTATTTTATAGTGGACACATGTACCATTCCAACGCACAAGTTGCTACTTCCTGGTTCGGCCCTGGGAACGAAATACAAACGCAACAACCTTTTTGTAGTGAAAAAGGCCCGAAAAAAGTTTTTGGCCATAAAACTGAAATGGTAATATGTGCGTCTAAGAATTTTTGATATTTTATAGTATACACATGTACTATTTCAGCGCACTAGTTGTATTTTCTTGGCTCGGCCCCGGGGACGAAATACAAACCCAGCAACCTTTTTATAGGGAAAAAAGTGCGAAAAAAGTTTTTGGCTGTAAAACTGAAATAATAATATGTGCGACTAAGAATTTTTGATATTTTATAGTGAACACATGTACCATTCCAGCGCACCAGTTGCCACTTCCTGGTTCGGCCCTTGGGACGAAATACAATTATTTGGCCGGAAGGCCATACCTATGAATGTCCAATATTCAAAAGTGTGTTTTTTTTTTTTTTTGACAATAGGCGACATTTTTCCAAATTTCGACTTTTGAAATTTTAAAAAGGACTTTGCTCCTTTTTTTGAAAATGAAAGGAGATGGGCGAAACAAAATTATTGGAGAACACTCCTCAGGCCATTTGTATGAATGTCCAATATTCAAAAGTCGCAACAGTGTGTTTTTTTTTAAATAGGCGACATTTTTCCAAATTTCGACTTTTGAAATTTTAAAAAAGACTTTGCTCCTTTTTCCGAAAATGGTATGTGATGGGCGAAAAAAATTATTGGAGAACACTCCTCAGGCCATTTCTATGAATGTCCAATATTCAAAAGTCGCAACAGTGTGTTTTTTTGAAAATACGCGACATTTTTCCAAATTTCGACTTTTGAAATTTTAAAAAGGACTTTGCTCCTTTTTTCGAAGATGGTTGAAAATTTGCGAAAAAAAATTATTGGGGAACACTATTCCTGCCATCCCTATGAATGTCCAATATTCAAAAGTCGCAAAAGTGTGTTTTTTTGAAAATAGGCGCCATTTTTCCCAATTTCGACTTTTGAAATCTTAAAAAGGACTTTGTTCTTTTTCCGAAAATGGTAGAAAATTTGCGAAAAAAAATTATTGGGGAACACTATTCCGGCCATGCCTATGAATGCCCAATATTCCAAAATGTGTTTTTTTGAAAATAGGCGACATTTTTCCAAATTTCGACTTTTGAAATTTTAAAAGAGACTTTGCTCCTTTTTCCGAAAATGGTATGTGATGGGCGAAAAAAATTATTGGAGAACACTCCTCAGGCCATTTCTATGAATGTCCAATATTCAAAAGTCGCAACAGTGTGTTTTTTTGAAAATAGGCGCCATTTTTCCAAATTTCGACTTTTGAAATTTTAAAAAGGACTTTGTTCTTTTTCCGAAAATGGTAGAAAATTTGCGAAAAAAAATTATTGGGGAACACTATTCCGGCCATCCCTATGAATGCCCAATATTCCAAAATGTGTTTTTTTGAAAATAGGCGACATTTTTCCACATTTCGACTTTTGAAATTTAAAAAAAACTGCTCCTTTTTCCGAAAATGGTAGGTGATAGGCGAAATAAAATTATTGGAGAACACTCCTCAGGCCATTTCTATGAATGTCCAATATTCAAAAGTCGCAACCGTGTGTTTTTTTAAAATAGGCGACATTTTTCCAAATTTCAACTTTTGAAATTTTAAAAAAGACTGCTCCTTTTTCCGAAAAGGGTAGGAGATGGGAAAAAACAAATTATTTGGCCGGAAGGCCATCCCTTTGAATGTCCAATATTCAAAAGTGTGTTTTTTTTTGACAATGGGCGACATTTTTCCAAATTTCGACTTTTGAAATTTTAAAAAGGACTTTGCTCTTTTTTTCGAAAATGGTAGGAGATGGGCGAAAAAAAATTATTGGAGAACACTCCTCCGGCCATTTCTATGATTGTGCAATATTCAAAAGTCGCAAAAGTGTGTTTTTTTAAAATAGGCGACATTTTTCCAAATTTCAACTTTTGAAATTTTAAAAAAGACTGCTCCTTTTTCCGAAAATGGTAGGAGATGGGAAAAAACAAATTATTTGGCCGGAAGGCCATACCTATGAATGTCCAATATTCAAAAGTGTGTTTTTTTTTGACAATAGGCGACATTTTTCCAAATTTCGACTTTTGAAATTTTAAAAAGGACTTTGCTCCTTTTTTCGAAAATGGTAGGAGATGGGCGAAAAAAAAATTATTGGAGAACACTCCTCAGGCCATTTCTATGAATGTCCAATATTCAAAAGTCGCAACAGTGTGTTTTTTTTGAAAATAGGCGACATTTTTCCAAATTTCGACTTTTGAAATTTTAAAAAAGACTTTGCTCCTTTTTCCGAAAATTGTATGTGATGGGCGAAAAAAATTATTGGAGAACACTCCTCAGGCCATTTCTATGAATGTCCAATATTCAAAAGTCGCAACAGTGTGTATTTTTGAAAATACGCGACATTTTTCCAAATTTCGACTTTTGAAATTTTAAAAAGGACTTTTCTCCTTTTTTCGAAGATGGTAGAAAATTTGCGCAACAAAATTATTGGGGAACACTATTCCTGCCATCTCTATGAATGTCCAATATTCAAAAGTCGCAAAAGTGTGTTTTTTTGAAAATAGGCGCCATTTTTCCAAATTTCGACTTTTGAAATTTTAAAAAGGACTTTGTTCTTTTTCCGAAAATGGTAGAAAATTTGCGAAAAAAAATTATTGGGGAACACTATTCCGGCCATCTCTATGAATGCCCAATATTCCAAAATGTGTTTTTTTGAAAATAGGCGACATTTTTCCATATTTCGACTTTTGAAATTTAAAAAAAAAAAAACTGCTCCTTTTTCCGAAAATGGTAGGTGATAGGCGACAAAAATTATTGGAGAACACTCCTCAGGCCGTTTCTATGAATGTTCAATATTCAAAAGTCGCAACATTGTGTTTTTTTGAACACATTGCGACATTTTTCCAAATTTCGACTTTTGAAATTTTAAAAAAGACTTTGCTCCTTTTTCCGCAAATGGTAGGAGATAGGCGAAAAAACACTATTGGAGAACACTCTTCCGGCCATTTCTATGAATGTCCAATATTCAAAAGTTGCAACAGTGTGTTTTTTTTGAAAATAGGCGACATTTTTCCAAATTTCGACTTTTGAAATTTTAAAAAAGACTTTGCTCCTTTTTCCAAAAATGGTAGGTGATGGGCGAAAAAAATTATTGGATAACACTCTTCCGGCCATTTCTATGAATGTCAAATATTCAAAAGTCGCAACAGTGTGTTTTTTTTAAAAATAAGACACATTTTTCCGAATTTCGACTTTTGAAATTTTAAAAAAGACTTTGCTCCTTTTTCCGCAAATGGTAGGAGATAGGCGAAAAAACACTATTGGAGAACACTCTTCCGGCCATTTCTATGAATGTCCAATATTCAAAAGTTGCAACAGTGTGTTTTTTTTGAAAATAGGCGACATTTTTCCAAATTTCGACTCTTGAAATTTTAAAAAAGACTTTGCTCCTTTTTCCAAAAATGGTAGGTGATGGGCGAAAAAAATTATTGGAGAACACTCCTCAGGCCGTTTCTATGAATGTTCAATATTCAAAAGTCGCAACATTGTGTTTTTTTGAACACATTGCGACATTTTTCCAAATTTCGACTTTTGAAATTTTAAAAAAGACTTTGCTCCTTTTTCCGCAAATGGTAGAAGATGGGCGAAAAAAATTATTGGAGAACACTCCTCAGGCCATTTCTATGAATGTCCAATATTCAAAAGTCGCAACAGTGTGTTTTTTTGAAAATAGGCGACATTTTTCTAAATTTCGACTTTTGTAATTTTAAAAAGGACTTTGCTCCTTTTTCCGAAAATGGTAGAAAATTATCGATAAAAAACTATTGGGGAACACTATTCCTGCCATCCCTATGAATGTCCAATATTCAAAACTCGCAACAGTGTGTTTTTTTGAAAATAGGCGCCATTTTTCCAAATTTCGACTTTTGAAATTTTAAAAAGGACTTTGTTCTTTTTCCGAAAATGGTGGAAAATTTGCGAAAAAAAATTATTGGGGAACACTACTCCGGCCATCCCTATAAATGCCCAATATTCCAAAATGTGTTTTCTTGAAAATAGGCGACATTTTTCCATATTTCGACTTTTGAAATTAAAAAAAAAAAACTGCTCCTTTTTCCGAAAATGGTAGGTGATAGGCGACAAAAAATATTGGAGAACACTCCTCAGGCCATTTCTATGAATGTCCAATATTCAAAAGTCGCAACAGTGTGTTTTTTTGAAAATAGGTGACATATTTCCAAATTTCGACTTTTGAAATTTTAAAAAGGACTTTGCTCTTTTTTTCGAAAATGGTAGGAGATGGGCGAAAAAAAATATTGGAGAACACTCCTCCGGCCATCCATATGATTGTGCATTATTCAAAAGTCGCAAAAGTGTGTTTTTTTAAAATAGGCGACATTTTTCCAAATTTCAACTTTTGAAATTTTAAAAAAGACTGCTCCTTTTTCCGAAAAGGGTAGGAGATGGGAAAAAACAAATTATTTGGCCGGAAGGCCATCCCTATGAATGTCCAATATGCAAAAGTGTGTTTTTTTTTTTTGACAATAGGCGACATTTTTCCAAATTTCGACTTTTGAAATTTTAAAAAGGACTTTGCTCCTTTTTTCGATAATGGTAGAAAATTATAGGAAAAAAATTATTGGAGAACACTATTCCGGCCATCCCTATGAATGTCTAATATTCCAAAGTGTGTTTTTTTGACAATAGGCGACATTTTTCCGAATTTCGACTTTTGAAATTTTAAAAAGGACTTTGCTCCTTTTTCCGAAAATGGTAGAAAATTATAGGAAAACAATTATTGGAGAACACTATTCCGGCCATCCCTATGAATGTCTAATATTCCAAAGTGTGTTTTTTTGACAATAGGCGACATTTTTCCGAATTTCGACTTTTGAAATTTTAAAAAGGACTGTAATGTATATAATATACAAGTACATACTATTGTTGTTGTTGCTTTTATATTACTTACATAACTCTTTATCATTATCTCATTATCTCTTTAACAATTATGTATTATAATATTATTACACTACACCTAAGAGCATGAATTAATAAAGATTCAGTTTAAGTCAAACCACCAACCTGAGTTGTTATTCATCGCATACGTATTATTGGCGACGAGGAGAAAGAAACCGCGTGGATAAACTAATAATTAAATAATGAAATAAAGAAAAAAAAAAAACAATGACCGAAAGAAACGTGTTTGTCGGTAGTATTGAATTCTTTACAATTGGTGAAGATTTTTCTTTATATATAAGAAGGCTGAATCATTTACTGTCATTAAATAAGATCAGTGATAACACTTCGAAAATATCGTTTTTGGTGAGCTTGGGAGGACCCGATCTATTTAAAGTTCTATCATCATTAATTGCACCCAAACTAGAAACAGACCCAACAATTAAGTATGATGAGCTGGTACAAGATTTAATAAAACATTTTGCCCCAAAGAAAAATGTCATCGCTGAATGTTTTAAATTTTTCAAAAGAATGCAAAAACATGATGAAAGTTTGCAAGAATATATAATTGAACTCAAGCAAATGGCACAACATTGCGAGTTCCAAACATTTACAGATAAGGCACTTTTAATCCAATTTGTTTGCGGTATCAAGTGCACAAAAACACAGAATCACATTTTAAATGACGGCAAGATAAAAACTTTTGATAAAGCAACGGAGGTAGCAATGTCTCTAGAAATAACCAACAACGATATTAATATGTTAAGAAATTGTGTGGGAGATATTAATATTAATGCAGTAGCAAGTCATAGGCAAAGCACGTGGGGAAGAAGAGAGTTTCGGGGATTAACTGGAAATCAGGAACCGAGTACTTCAAAGTTCAACAGAGAGCGAAGTCACAGACAAAACCAACAATACTCGTATCAACAGAACTCACCACAAAGAGATTTAATATGTTTTGCCTGCGGAGAATACGGTCACATAAAAAGGAATTGCAGAAATCAAAGACGGCAGAGTAGAAAAATCAACATGGTAGAAATAAATGAAGAAGGTACTGATGGAGAGTACTCTGATAACAATACTTTCCATTGTGGGTATATTAATAATTGCAAAATGTTTGACAATAAGTCACACAAAATTACATTAACAATTAATACACATCCGATTATATTTGAGGTTGATACGGGTGCATGTGAAACTATTATTGATAGGAATCATTTTGAAAAATATTTTAAGAATTGTAAAATGAGTAAAGATAACAGAAAAATGAAACTAATTTCTGGCGATTGTCTAGGAACATATGGAAAAATAACAGTGTCTATTGATATAGAAAATAAGCAGTTTAACCTAGAATTAACAGTTTTAGAAACGCACTATAAATTTGCCCCATTGCTTGGTCGAAACTGGCTAGATATAATGTTTCCTTCCTGGCGAAAATTTTTTATGCTCAATATATCTGAGTTGTCATGTAACAGTGTAAATAATAGTAAAGTGATAGATATTAAAAACAAGTATAAAGTTATCTTTGCAAAACCCAATAGTTTAGATGTAATCAAAAATTTTAAAGCGGAAATCGCACTAAAAGAAGATGCATATCCTATTTTTTGCAAGCCTAACGTAGTGCCATATGGTCTAAGGTCTAAGGTAGAGGATGAAATTAAAAGGTTATGTTCTGAAGGAGTTTTAGTACCCGTTACCCGAAGTAGATGGGCTAGCCCTTTAGTAGTTGTTAATAAACCGAATGGAACAATTCGGCTATGTGTCAATTGTAAACGAACAATAAACAAATTTGTAGTTAGCGAACACATCCCTATTCCTAGAATAGATGATATTTTTGCCAATATGGCAGGTTGGAAAGTATTTTGTAAAATTGATTTGATGGGCGCATACCTTCAGGTAGAAGTTTCGGAAAGATCCCGAGAACTATTGACAATAAACACTCATATTGGATTATTTCAATACACACGGCTCATTTTTGGTCTAAAAACTGCACCACAGATTTTTAATGGAATAATATGCGAGATTTTGAAAAACTTAGACAAGGTGCATATATATTTTGACGATATATTGGTAGGTGGAGCGAATATGGAGGAGTGTGAACGAAACTTAACAAATGTTTTTGATAGATTAAATAAGTTTAATGTAAGGATTAATGAAGATAAATGTATATTTTTTACAGAGAATCTAATGTATTCAGGGTTTAATATAAATAGTGAGGGAATTACTCCTAACAAAGAGAGTATACAGGCAGTTTTAAATGCTCCAGAGCCTAAGAATAAAACACAATTAGCATCATATTTAGGCATGTTAAATTTTTATCATAAGCATATACCTAATTTGTCTAGCGAACTAGCATGCTTATACAACCTTACCAAGAAAAATGAGACCTGGGAATGGAAGAGTAAACATACGGAAATATTTGAAAAGAGTAAAAATTTACTGGTAGATATAAACACACTAGTTCATTACGATCCTTCGAAACCAATAATTATTGCATGTGACGCAAGTCCCTATGGAGTGGGAGCAGTAATGTCACATATAATTGAAGGCAAAGAAAAGCCGGTAATGTTTGTTTCAAGTACTCTTTCGGAGGCAGAAAGAAACTATTCCCAACTCCACAGGGAGGCGCTAGCTATTATCTTTGCGGTGAAGAAATTTCACAAATACATTTACGGGCTTAAGTTCACCATACAAACCGATCACCAACCATTACGTGCTATTTTTGGTGACAAAAAAGATGTACCAGCAGTTGCAGCAAATCGTCTACAGCGTTGGGCAATAATTTTGTCAATGTATGATTACCAAATATGTTATAGAAAATGCTCTGAAATGAAACATGCAGACGGGTTATCAAGACTACCTATAAATGAGCCTACAGAAGTAGAAGAAATATGTATAAACAACATATCATCAGATAGTTTACCGGTGAAGTTGGATGATTTAAAACGCGAAATGAGAAGCGATCCAGTTTTGAATAAGGTTTATGAATATGTTAGTACTGGGAAATGGCCACAGTATATTAACGAGCCGTTTAGGCCTTTCTATAACAAACGTTACGCACTAGGAACAGAAGATGGGTGTATGTATTATGCAGAAAGATTAGTTATACCAAAAAAGATGATCCTTAGCATACTGGGACTGATTCATGAGGGTCATGTAGGTATTGTACGAATGAAAAGTATTGCACGTACGTATGTTTGGTGGCCGGGTATTGATAAAAATATTGAAGACTACGTTAATAGTTGTGTACCTTGTCAATCTGTTCAAAACTCGCCAAAACTTATTTTAACAACATGGAAACCGACCACTTATCCCTTTGAGAGGATCCATGTAGATTTTTGCAAATTTGGTAATATAACAATATTAGTGTTGTTTGATAGTTTTTCCAAATGGATCGATTGTGTGATTATGAGAAAAACTGATGCTAAAACGGTATGTGACGAATTAAGGAAAATATTTGTAATTTTTGGTTTACCTACAACCATTGTTAGCGACAATGGGCCACCGTTCAGTTCCGAATATTTTATAAACTTTTGTAGAATGAATGGAATTGAGGTATTAAAATCACCATCATACCATCCACAATCGAACGGGAGTGCAGAACGGGCCGTGCAGACTGTAAAACAGTCTCTTAAGAAATTTATGATAGATCCGAAAATGAAAGATTTAACTTGGGATATGAAATTAAATAATTTTTTAATGCAATATAGGAGTACCCCATCTACCGTGACCGATAAGGCACCATCGGAACTCTTATTTACATATAAACCTAGAACACTGTTAGATGTATTAGTCCATAGAAATAAAGAAGAGAATATGGGAAGTAGCTCCGTAGTTGGTCAATGTCAAAATATTTCTCTAAACAAATTGCCTAAACACAGAATATTTAGTGAAAACGAGGAAGTTTTGTATAGAAACGTGTTTTCTAATTATATTAAATGGATTCCTGGAAGAATAATAAAGAAAATTAGTAGTATTAGGTACTTGGCTCAGATAAATGGTAGTTTAAAACATGTTCATGTAAATCAATTAAAAAAAGCTAATATCAGACATGTGCAGTACAGGCCTATCACGTATTGTACGGAACGTACAAAGAGTTTAAGGCCCATTGAGGAAACAACCATTGTTACAAGAAGTAAGGCCAGACAAAAAATTTGAAGATGAGGGTATCAGTATTAAGGATGAATAAAATTAGAATATCAAATAAATAAATTTATATATACATATATTTTTAAATGTACATAACATTTATTATTATATTTTTTTTGGATATGAAATTTACAAATCAATCAAAATGTAATTATTCTAATTTTAAAAAAGGGTAAGGAAATGTAATGTATATAATATACAAGTACATACTATTGTTGTTGTTGCTTTTATATTACTTACATAACTCTTTATCATTATCTCATTATCTCTTTAACAATTATGTATTATAATATTATTACACTACACCTAAGAGCATGAATTAATAAAGATTCAGTTTAAGTCAAACCACCAACCTGAGTTGTTATTCATCGCATACGTATTAAGGACTTTGCTCCTTTTTTCGCAAATGGTAGGAGATGGGCGAAAAAACACCATTGGGGAACGCTCTTCCGGCCATTTCTATGAATGTCCAATATTCAAAAGTCGCAACAGTGTGTTTTTTTGAAAATAGGCGACATTTTTCCAAATATCGACTTTTGAAATTTTAAAAAAGACTTTGCTCCTTTTTCCGAAAATGGTATGTGATGGGCGAAAAAAATTATTGGAGAACACTCCTCAGGCCATTTCTATGAATGTCCAATATTCAAAAGTCGCAACAGTGTATTTTTTTGAAAATAGGCGACATTTTTCCAAATTTCGACTTTTGAAATTTTAAAAAGGACTTTGCTCCTTTTTCGAAAATGGTAGAAAATTATAGGACAAAAATTATTGGAGAACACTATTCCGGCCATCCCTATGAATGTCTAATATTCCAAAGTGTGTTTTTTTGACAATAGGCGACATTTTTCCGAATTTCGACTTTTGAAATTTTAAAAAGGACTTTGCTCCTTTTTTCGAAAATGGTAGGAGATGGGCGAAAAAAAATTATTGATGAACACTCCTCAGGCCATTTCTATGAATTCAAAGTCGCAACAGTGTGTTTTTTTGCAAATAGGCGACATTTTTCCAAATTTCGACTTTTGAAATTTTAAAAACGACTTTGCTCCTTTTTCCGAAAATGGTAGAAAATTATAGGAAAAAAATTATTGGAGAACACTATTCCGGCCATCCCTATGAATGTCTAATATTCCAAAGTGTGTTTTTTTGACAATAGGCGACATTTTTCCGAATTTCGACTTTTGAAATTTTAAAAAGGACTTTGCTCCTTTTTTCGCAAATGGTAGGAAATGGGCGAAAAACACTATTGGGGAACGCTCTTCCGGCCATTTCTATGAATGTCCAATATTCAAAAGTCGCAACAGTGTGTTTTTTTGAAAATAGGCGACATTTTTCCAAATTTCGACTCTTGAAATTTTAAAAAAGACTTTGCTCCTTTTTCCAAAAATGGTAAATGATGGGCGAAAAAAGTTATTGGGAAACACTCCTCAGGCCATTTCTATGAATGTCCAATATTCAAAAGTCGCAACCGTGTGTTTTTTTGAAAATAGGACACATTTTTCCGAATTTCGACTTTTGAAATTTTAAAAAGGACTTTGCTCCTTTTTCCGCAAATGGTAGGAGATGGGCGAAAAGAATTATTGGAGAACACTCCTCAGGCCATTTCTATGAATGTCCAATATTCAAAAGTCGCAACAGTGTGTTTTTTTGAAAACAGGCGACATATTTCCAAATTTCGACTTTTGAAATTTTAAAAAAGTCTGCTCCTTTTTCCAAAAATGGTATGTGATGGGCAAAAAAAATTATTGGAGAACACTCCTCAGGCCATTTATATGAATGTCCAATATTCAAAAGTCGCAACAGTGTGTTTTTTTGAAAAAAAGGCGCCATTTTTCCAAATTTCGACTTTTGAAATTTTAAAAAGGACTTTGCTCTTTTTTTCGAAAATGGTAGGAGATGGGCGAAAAAAAATTATTGGAGAACACTCCTCCGGCAATCCCTATGATTGTGCATTATTCAAAAGTCGCAACAGTGTGTTTTTTTGAAAATAGGCGACATATTTCCAAATTTCGACTTTTGAAATTTTAAAAAAGTCTGCTCCTTTTTCCAAAAATGGTATGTGATGGGCGAAAAAAATTATTGGAGAACACTCCTCAGGCCATTTATATGAATGTCCAATATTCAAAAGTCGCAACAGTGTGTTTTTTTGAAAAAAAGGCGCCATTTTTCCAAATTTCGACTTTTGAAATTTTAAAAGGGACTTTGCTCCTTTTTTCGAAAATGAAAGGAGATGGGCGAAAAAAAATTATTGGAGAACACTCCTCAGGCCATTTGTATGAATGTCCAATATTCAAAAGTCGCAACAGTGTGTTTTTTTGACAATAGGCGACATTTTTCCAAATTTCGACTTTTGAAATTTTAAAAAGGACTTTGCTCCTTTTTTCGATAATGGTAGGAGATGGGCGAAAAAAAATTAGTGAAGAACACTCCTCAGGCCATTTCTATGAATGTCCAATATTCAAAAGTCGCAAAGTGTGTTTTTTTGAAAATAGGCGACATTTTTCCAAATTTCGACTTTTGAAATTTTAAAAAGGACTTTGCTCCTTTTTCCGAAAATTTTTGAAAATTATAGGAAAAAAATTATTGGAGAACACTATTCCGGCCATCCCTATTAATGTCTAATATTCCAAAGTGTGTTTTTTTGACAATAGGCGACATTTTTAAGAATTTCGACTTTTGAAATTTTAAAAAGGACTTTGCTCCTTTTTTCGAAAATGGTAGGAGATGGGCGAAAAAAAATTATTGAAGAACACTCCTCAGGCCATTTCTATGAATTCAAAGTCGCAACAGTGTGTTTTTTTGAAAATAGGCGACATTTTTCCAAATTTCGACTTTTTAAATTTTAAAAAAGACTGCTCCTTTTTCCAAAAATGGTATGTGATGGGCAAAAAAAATTATTGGAGAGCACTCGTCAGGCCATTTCTATGAATGTCCAATATTCAAAAGTCGCAACAGTGTGTTTTTTTGAAAATAGGCGACATTTTTCCAAATTTCGACTTTTGAAATTTTAAAAAGGACTTTGCTCCTTTTTTCGCAAATGGTAGGATATGGGCGAAAAACACTATTGGGGAACGCTCTTCCGGCCATTTCTATTAATGTCAAATATTCAAAAGTCGCAACAGTGTGCTTTTTTGAAAAAAGGCGACATTTTTCCAAATTTCGACTCTTGAAATTTTAAAAAAGACTTTGCTCCTTTTTCCAAAAATGGTAAATGATGGGCGAAAAAAATTATTGGGAAACACTCCTCAGGTCATTTCTATGAATGTCCAATATTCAACAGTCGCAACAGTGTGTTTTTTTGAAAATAGGCGACATTTTTCCAAATTCCGACTTTTGAAATTTTAAAAAAGACTTTGCTCCTTTTTCCGAAAATGGTAGAATATTATCGACAAAATTATTGGGAAACACTATTCTGGCCATCTCTATGAATGTCCAATATTCAAAAGTCGCAACAGTGTGTTTTTTTTTAAAATAGGTGACATATTTCCAAATTTCGACTCTTGAAATTTTAAAAAAGACTTTGCTCCTTTTTCCAAAAATGGTAGGTGATGGGCGAAAAAAATTATTGGAGAACACTCCTCAGGCCATTTCTATGAATGCCCAATATTCAAAAGTCACAACAGTGTGTTTTTTTGAAAATAGGCGACATTTTTCCAAATTTCGACTTTTTAAATTTTAAAAAAGACTGCTCCTTTTTCCAAAAATGGTATGTGATGGGCGAAAAAAATTATTGGAGAACATTCCTCAGACCATTTCTATGAATGTCCAATATTCAAAAGTCGCAACAGTGTGTTTTTTTGAAAATAGGCGCCATTTTTCCAAATTTCGACTTTTGAAATTTTAAAAAGAACTTTGCTCTTTTTTTCGAAAATGGTAGGAGATGGGCGAAAAAAAATTATTGGAGAACACTCCTCCGGCCATCCTTATATGTCCAATATTCAAAAGTCTTAACAGTGTGTTTTTTTTAAAATAGGCGACATTTTTCCAAATTTCAACTTTTGAAATTTTAAAAAAGACTGCTCCTTTTTCCGAAAATGGTAAATGATGGGCGAAAAAAATTATTGGAGAACACTCCTCAGACCATTTCTATGAATGTCCAATATTCAAAAGTCGCAACAGTGTGTTTTTTTGAAAATAGGCGACATTTTTCCAAATTCCGACTTTTGAAATTTTAAAAAAGACTGCTCCTTTTTCCGAAAATAATAAATGATTATCGAAAAAATTATTGGGGAACACTATTCTGGCCATCCCTATGAATGTCCAATATTCAAAAGTCTTAACAGTGTGTTTTTTTTTAAAAAAGGCGACATTTTTCCAAATTTCGACTTTTGAAATTTTAAAATAGGACTTTGCTCCTTTTTTCGAAAATTGTCGGTGATGGGCGAAAAAAATTATTGGAGAACACTCCTCAGGCCATTTCTATGAATGTCCAATATTCAAAAGTCGCAACAGTGTTTTTTTTTTAAATAGAAGACATTTTTCCGAATTTCGACTTTTGAAATGTTAAAAAAGATTGCTCTTTTTTTCGAAAATGGTGGGAGATGGGCGAAAAAACATTATTGGGGAACACTCTTCCGGCCATTTCTATGAATGTCCAATATTCAAAAGTCGCAAAAGTGTGTTTTTTGAAAATAGGCGACATTTTTCCAAATTTCGACTTTTGAAATTTTAACAAATACTTTGCTCCTTTTTTCGAAAATAGTAGTTGATGGGTGAAAAAAATTATTGGAGAACACTCCTCAGGCCATTTCTATGAATGTCCAATATTCAAAAGACAAAACAGTGTGTTTTTTTGAAAATAGGCGACATTTTTCCAAATTTCGACTTTTGAAATTTTAAAAAGGACTTTGCTCCTTTTTTCGAAAATGGTAGGAGATGGGCGAAAAAAATATTATTTTGGAACACTCTTCCGGCCATTTCTATGAATGTACAATATTCAAAAGTCGCAAAAGCGTGTTTTTTTGAAAATAGGCGAAATTTTTCCAAATTTGGACTTTTGAAATTTTAAAAAGGACTTTGCTCCTTTTTCCGAAAATGGTAGGTGATGGGCAAAAAAACATTATTTGGGAACACTCTTCAGGTAATTTTAAAAAAGACTGCTCCTTTTCCCGAAAATGGTAAGTGATGGGCGAAAAAAATTATTGGAGAACACTCCTGGGGCCATTTCTATGAATGTCCAATATTCAAAAGTCGCAAAAATGTGTTTTTTGAAAATAAGCGACATTTTTCCAAATTTGGACTTTTGAAATGTTAAAAAGAACTTTGCTCCTTTTTCCGAAAATGGTAAGAGATGGGCGAAAAAACATTATTGGGGAACACTCTTCCGGCCATTTCTATGAATGTACAATATTCAAAAGTCGCAAAAGCGTGTTTTTTTTGAAAATAGGCGACATTTTTCCAAATTTCGACTTTTGAAATTTTAAAAAGGACTTTGCTCCTTTTTACGAAAATGGTAGGTGATGGGCGAAAAAAATTATTGGATAGCACTCCTCAGGCCATTTCTATGAATGTCCAATATTCAAAAGTCGCAACAGTGTGTTTTTTTGAAAATAGGCTACATTTTTCCAAATTTGGACTTTTGAAATGTTAAAAAGGACTTTGCTCCTTTATACGAAAATGGTAGGAGATGGGAAAAAATTAATAATTTGGCCGGAAGGCCAGCCTTATGAATGTCCAATATTCAAAAGTGTGTTTTTTTTGACAATAGGCGACATTTTTCCAAATTTCGACTTTTGAAATTTTAAAATGGACTTTGCTCCTTTTTTCGATAATGGTAAGAGATGGGCGAAAAAACATTATAGAAGGAATCTCCTCAGGCCATTTCTTTGAGTGTCCAATATTCAAAAGTCTTAACAGTGTGTTTTTTTGAAAATAGGCGACATTTTTCCAAATTTCGACTATTGAAATTTTAAAAAAGACTTTGCTCCTTTTTCCGAAAATGGTAGGTGATGGGCGAAAAAAATTATTGGAGAACACTCCTCAGGCCATTTCTATGAATGTCCAATATTCAAAAGTCGCAACAGTGTGTTTTTTTGAAAATAGACGACATTTTTCCAAATTTCGACTTTTGAAATTTTAAAAAGGACTTTGCTCCTTTTTTCGAAAAGGGTAGAAAATTTGCGAAAAAAAATTATTGGGGAACACTATTCCGGCAATCCCTATGAATGTCCAATATTCAAAAGGGTGTTTTTTTTTAAATAGGCGACATTTTTCAAATTTCGACTTTTGAAATTTTAAAAAAGACTGCTCCTTTTTCCGAAAATGGTAGGTGATGGACGAATAAAATTATTGGAAAACACTCCTCAGGCCATTTCTATGAATGTCCAATATTCAAAAGTCGCAACAGTATGTTTTTTTTGAAAATAGGCGACATTTTTCCAAATTTCGACTTTTGATATTTTAAAAAGGACTTTGCTCCTTTTTCCGAAAATGGTAGAAAATTTGCGAAAAAAAATTATTGGGGAACACTATTCCGGCCATCCCTATGAATGTCCAATATTCAAAGTCGCAACAGTGTGTGTTTTTGAAAATGGGCGACATTTTTCCAAATTTGGACTTTTGAAATGTTTAAAAGGACTTTGCTCCTTTTTCCGAAAATGTTAGGAGATGGGAAAAAACAAATTATTTGGCCGGAAGGCCATCCCTATGAATGTCCAATATTCAAAAGTCGCAACATTGTGTTTTTTTTTAAATAGGACACATTTTTCCGAATTTCGACTTTTGAAATTTTAAAAAAGACTTTGCTCCTTTTTCCGAAAATGGTAATTGATGGGCGAAAAAAATTATTGGAGAACACTCCTCAGGCCATTTTTATGAATGTCCAATATTCAAAAGTCGCAAAAGTGTGTTATTTTGAAAATAAGCGACATTTTTTCAAATTTCGACTTTTGAAATTTCAAAAAAGACTTTGCTCCTTTTTCCGAAAATGGTAGGAGATGGGCGAAATAAAATTATTGGAGAACACTCCTCAGGCCATTTCTATGAATGTCCAATATTCAAAAGTCGCAAAAGTGTGTTATTTTGAAAATAGGCGACATTTTCCAAATTTCGACTTTTGAAATTTTAAAAAGGACTTTGCTCCTTTTTACGAAAATGGTAGGAGATGGGCAAAAAAACATTATTGGGGAACACTCTTCCGGCCATTTCTATGAATGTCCAATATTCAAAGGCGCAAAAGTGTGTTTTTTTTTAAATAGGACACATTTTTCCGAATTTCGACTTTTGAAATTTTAAAAAGACTGCTCCTTTTTCCGAAAATGGTAGGTGATGGGCGAAAAAAAATTATTGGGGAACACTATTCCGGCAATCCCTATGAATGTCCAATATTCAACAGTGTATTTATTGAAAATAGGCGACATTTTTCCAAATTTGGACTTTTGAAATTTTAAAAAAGACTGCTCCTTTTTCCGAAAATGGTAGGTGATGGGCGAATAAAATTATTGGAAAACACTCCTCAGGCCATTTCTATGAATGTCCAATATTCAATAGTCGCAACAGTATGTTTTTTTTGAAAATAGGCGACATTTTTCCAAATTTCGACTTTTGATATTTTAAAAAGGACTTTGCTCCTTTTTCCGAAAATGGTAGAAAATTTGCGAAAAAAAATTATTGGGGAACACTATTCCGGCCATCCCTATGAATGTCCAATATTCAAAGTCGCAACAGTGTGTTTTTTTGAAAATGGGCGACATTTTTCCAAATTTGGACTTTTGAAATGTTAAAAAGGACTTTGCTCCTTTTTTCGAAAATGTTAGGAGATGGGAAAAAACAAATTATTTGGCCGGAAGGCCATCCCTATGAATGTCCAATATTCAAAAGTGTGTTTTTTTTTGACAATAGGCGACATTTTTCCAAATTTCGAGTTTTGAAATTTTAAAAAAGACTGCTCCTTTTTCCGAAAATGGTAGGTGATGGGTGAAAAAAATTGTTGGGGAACGCTATTCCAGCCATCCCTATGAATGTCCAATATTCAAAAGTCGCAACAGTGTGTTTTTTTTTTTTAAATAGGCTACATTTTTCCAAATTTCGACTTTTGAAATTTTAAAAAAGACTGCTCCTTTTTCCGAAAATGGTAGGTGATGGGCGAAAAAAATTATTGGAGAACACTCCTCAGGCCATTTCTATGAATGTCCAATATTCAAAAGTCGCAACAGTGTGTTTTTTTTTTAAATAGGACACATTTTTCCGAATTTCGACTTTTGAAATTTTAAAAAAGACTTTGCTCCTTTTTCCGAAAATGGTAGGTGATGGGCGAAAAAAATTATTGGGGAACACTATTCCGGCCATCCCTATGAATGTCCAATATTCAAAAGTCGCAACAGTGTGTTTTTTTTTTAAATAGGCTAAATTTTTCCAAATTTCGACTTTTGAAATTTTAAAAAAGACTTTGCTCCTTTTTCCGAAAATGGTAATTGATGGGCGAAAAAAATTATTGGAGAACACTCCTCAGGCCATTTTTATGAATGTCCAATATTCAAAAGTCGCAAAAGTGTGTTATTTTGAAAATAAGCGACATTTTTTCAAATTTCGACTTTTGAAATTTTAAAAAAGACTGCTCCTTTTTCCGAAAATGGTAAGAGATGGGCGAAATAAAGTTATTGGAGAAAACTCCTCAGGCCATTTCTATGAATGTCCAATATTCAAGTCGCAAAAATGTGTTATTTTGAAAATAGGCGACATTTTTCCAAATTTCGACTTTTGAAATTTTAAAAAGGACTTTGCTCCTTTTTCCGAAAATGGTAAGTGATGGGCGAAAAAAATTATTGGAGAACGTTCCTCAGGCCATTTTTATGAATGTCCACTATTCAAAAGTCGCAAAAGTGTGGTATTTTGAAAATAGGCGACATTTTTCCAAATTTCGACTTTTGAAATTTTAAAAAAGACTTTGCTCCTTTTTCCGAAAATGGTAGGTGATGGGCGAAAAAAATTATTGGAGAACACTCCTCAGGCCATTTCTATGAATGTCCAATATTCAAAAGTCGCAACAGTGTGTTTGTTTGAAAATAGGCGACATTTTTCCAAATTTCGACTTTTAAAATTTTAAAAAGGACTTTGCTCCTTTTTTCGAAAATGGTAGAAAATTTGCGAAAAAAAATTATTAGGGAACACTATTCCGGCAATCCCTATGAATGTCCAATATTCAAAAGTCTTAACAGTGTGTTTTTTTGAAAATAGGCTAAATTTTTCCAAATTTCGACTATTGAAATTTTAAAAAAGACTTTGCTCCTTTTTCCGAAAATGGTAGGTGATGGGCGAAAAAAATTATTGGAGAACACTCCTCAGGCCATTTCTATGAATGTCCAATATTCAAAAGTCGCAACAGTGTGTTTTTTTGAAAATAGGCGACATTTTTCCAAATTTCGACTTTTAAAATTTTAAAAAGGACTTTGCTCCTTTTTTCGAAAATGGTAGAAAATTTGCGAAAAAAAATTATTAGGGAACACTATTCCGGCAATCCCTATGAATGTCCAATATTCAAAAGTGTGTTTTTTTGAAAATAGGCGACGTTTTTCCAAATTTCGACTTTTGAAATTTTAAAAAAGACTGCTCCTTTTTCCGAAAATGGTAGGTGATGGGCGAATAAAATTATTGGAGAACACTCCTCAGGCCATTTCTATGAATGTCCAATATTCAAAAGTCGCAACAGTATGTTTTTTTTGAAAATAGGCGACATTTTTCCAAATTTCGACTTTTGATATATTAAAAAGGACTTTGCTCCTTTTTCCGAAAATGGTAGAAAATTTGGGAAAAAAAATTATTGGGGAACACTATTCCGGCCAGCCCTATGAATGTCCAATATTCAAAGTCGCAACAGTGTGTTTTTTTGAAAATGGGCGACATTTTTCCAAATTTGGACTTTTGAAATGTTAAAAAGGACTTTGCTCCTTTTTCCGAAAATGTTAGGAGATGGGAAAAAACAAATTATTTGGCCGGAAGGCCATCCCTATGAATTTCCAATATTCAAAAGTCGCAACATTGTGTTTTTTTTTAAATAGGACACATTTTTCCGAATTTCGACTTTTGAAATTTTAAAAAAGACTTTGCTCCTTTTTCCGAAAATGGTAGGTGATGGGCGAAAAAAATTATTGGGGAACACTATTCCGGCCATCCCTATGAATGTCCAATATTCAAAAGTCGCAACAGTGTGTTTTTTTTTAAATAGGCTACATTTTTCCAAATTTCGACTTTTGAAATTTTAAAAAAGACTTTGCTCCTTTTTCCGAAAATGGTAATTGATGGGCGAAAAAAATTATTGGAGAACACTCCTCAGGCCATTTTTATGAATGTCCAATATTCAAAAGTCGCAAAAGTGTGTTATTTTTAAAATAAGCGACATTTTTTCAAATTTCGACTTTTGAAATTTCAAAAAAGACTTTGCTCCTTTTTCCGAAAATGGTAGGAGATGGGCGAAATAAAATTATTGGAGAACACGCCTCAGGCCATTTCTATGAATGTCCAATATTCAAAAGTCGTAAAAGTGTGTTATTTTGAAAACAGGCGACATTTTCCAAATTTCGACTTTTGAAATTTTAAAAAGAACTTTGCTCCTTTTTCCGAAAATGGTAGGTGATGGGCGAAAAAAATTATTGGAGAACGTTCCTCAGGCCATTTTTATGAATGTCCAATATTCAAAAGTCGCAAAAGTGTGTTATTTTGAAAATAGGCGACATTTTTCAAAATTTCGACTTTTGAAATTTTAAAAAAGACTTTGCTCCTTTTTCCGAAAATGGTAGGAGATGGGCGAAATAAAATTATTGGAGAACACTCCTCAGGCCATTTCTATGAATGTCCAATATTCAAAAGTCGCAAAAGTGTGTTTTTTTTAAAATAGCCGACATTTTTCCAAATTTCGACTTTTGAAATTTTAAAAAAACAAAAACAAATTATTTGGCCGGAAGGCCAGCCTTATGAATGTCCAATATTCAAAAATGTGTTTTTTTTGACAATAGGCGACATTTTTCCAAATTTCGACTTTTGAAATTTTAAAATGGACTTTGCTCCTTTTTTCGATAATGGTAGGAGATGGGCGAAAAAACATTATAGAAGAAATCTCCTCAGGCCATTTCTATGAGTGTCCAATATTCAAAAGTCTTAACAGTGTGTTTTTTTGAAAATAGGCGACATTTTTCCAAATTTCGACTATAGAAATTTTAAAAAAGACTTTGCTCCTTTTTCCGAAAATGGTAGGTGATGGGCGAAAAAAATTATTGGAGAACACTCCTCAGGCCATTTCTATGAATGTCCAATATTCAAAAGTCGCAACAGTGTGTTTTTTTTAAAATAGGCGAAATTTTTCCAAATTTCGACTTTTAAAATTTTAAAAAGGACCTTGCTCCTTTTTTCGAAAATGGTAGAAAATTGCCAAAAAAAAATTATTAGGGAACACTATTCCGGCAATCCCTATGAATGTCCAGTATTCAAAAGTGTGTTTTTTTGAAAATAGGCGACATTTTTCCAAATTTCGACTTTTGAAATTTTAAAAAAGACTGCTCCTTTTTCCGAAAATGGTAGGTGATGGGCGAATAAAATTATTGGAAAACACTCCTCAGGCCATTTCTATGAATGTCCAATATTCAAAAGTCGCAACAGTATGTTTTTTTTGAAAATAGGCGACATTTTTCCAAATTTCGACTTTTGATATTTTAAAAAGGACTTTGCTCCTTTTTCCGAAAATGGTAGAAAATTTGGGAAAAAAAATTATTGGGGAACACTATTTCGGCCATCCCTATGAATGTCCAATATTCAAAGTCGCAAAAGTGTGTTTTTTTTTAAATAAGCGACATTTTTCCAAATTTCGACTTTTGAAATGTTAAAAAGGACTTTGCTCCTTTTTCCGAAAATGTTAGGAGATGGGAAAAAACAAATTATTTGGCCGGAAGGCCATCCCTATGAATGTCCAATATTCAAAAGTGTGTTTTTTTTTTTGACAATAGGCGACATTTTTCCAAATTTCGACTTTTGAAATTTTAAAAAGGACTTTGCTCCTTTTTTCGAAAATGGTAGGAGATGGGCAAAAAAACATTATTGGGGAACACTCTTCCGGCCATTTCTATGAATGCCCAATATTCAAAGGCGCAAAAGTGTGTTTTTTTTTAAATAAGCGACATTTTTCCAAATTTCGAGTTTTGAAATTTTAAAAAAGACTGCTCCTTTTTCCGAAAATGGTAGGTGATGGGCGAAAAAAATTATTGGAGAACACTCCTCAGGCTATTTCTATGAATGTCCAATATTCAAAAGTCGCAACACTGTGTTTTTTTTTAAATAGGACACATTTTTCCGAATTTCGACTTTTGAAATTTTAAAAAAGACTTTGCTCCTTTTTCCGAAAATGGTAGGTGATTGGCGAAAAAAATTATTGGGGAACACTATTCCGGCCATCCCTGTGAATGTCCAATATTCAAAAGTCGCAACAGTGTGTTTTTTTTAAAATAGGCTACATTTTTCCAAATTTCGACTTTTGAAATTTTAAAAAAGACTTTGCTCCTTTATCCGAAAATGGTAGGTGATGGGCGAAAAAAATTATTGGAGAACACTCCTCAGGCCATTTCTATGAATGTCCAATATTCAAAAGTCGCAAAAGCGTGTTTTTTTTGAAAATAGGCGACATTTTTCCAAATTTCGACTTTTGAAATTTTAAAAAGGACTTTGCTCCTTTTTCCGAAAATAGTAGGTGATGGGCGAAAAAAATTATTGGATAGCAATTCTCAGGCCATTTCCATGAATGTCCAATATTCAAAAGTCGCAAAAGTGTGTTTTTTTTAAATAGGCGACATTTTTCCAAATTTCGACTTTTGAAATTTTAAAATGGACTTTGCTCCTTTTTCCGAAAATGGTAGGAGATGGGAAAAAACAAATTATTTGGTCGGAAGGCCATCCCTATGAATGTCCAATATTCAAAAGTGTGTTTTTTTTTGACAATAGGCGACATTTTTCCAAATTTCGACTTTTGAAATTTTAAAAAGGACTTTGCTCTTTTTTTCGAAAATGGTAGGAGATGGGCAAAAAAACATTATTGGGGAACACTCTTCCAACCATTTCTATGAATGTCCAATATTCAAAGGCGCAAAAGTGTGTTTTTTTTTAAATAAGCGACATTTTTCCAAATTTCGAGTTTTGAAATTTTACTGATCTTGACGTCGCTGTTGCAAAGTTGAAGGCAGATGGTATGAAATTCTACACACATCCTGTTAAAGACAATAAAACGTTTAAGTTAATGCTATTTGGTTTACCGTAAATTGACACAAAGTCAATTGTAGATGAATTGAAGCAAAAGTTCAACATTGAGCTTTAAAATATAAAGGAGGTAGAAACATCCAGAACAACAGTAGATGATGCTCTGTACATGTTGGAATTTAAAAAAGAGCATGTCACTAAACGTGAGATAATCAAAATAAAATATGTGTATGATGTTGTAGTGCATTGGCGAAACCCTCTCCGACGATCTAGAGGACCAACGCAATGTACGAAATGTGCAATGTACGGTCACGGATTTGCAAATTGCCATAGAGCCTCAGCGTGCTTAGGATGCGGCGGAACTCACGAGTTTGCTGATTGTCTATTAAGCAAAACTCCAGTGGATGGCCCAGTTATTTATAAATGCTTTAACTGCACAAAGAGATGTCTAAAAAATGTAAACCATCGTGCTGACAACGCGCAGTGCCCTCTACGAAAAGAGTACGTGGAAATACGGTATAAGGCGTCCAACCGTAAAAGACCGCAAAGAAGTAATTTTCCCAAATATCAGTTTTTGCAAAAACTGCCACCAGGTAATAAAAAGTTCTGGAAAATAACTAAAGCAATAAAAAGCAAACAATCAACACTTGACAAGTTAACGGTAGATGGCGCCACTATATATACTAATAAAGAAAAAGCAAATATTATTGCAAATGCTTTCGAAAATATCCATGCAACTACGAGCAATTTAACATCAATTTATGATCGTAAAGTATCAAAACACATTACATGGTTAAGAAATCAAATTATCACTGATATTATACAAGAGTACAATACAACGAAAGATGAAGTTAAATTCTTTGTTCATACTTTACATACCTCAAAAGCTCCTGGTATCGATGGCATTAATGCTATAGTACTTAAAAACATGTCAGATACATTTTTCAAAGTCATAACAAAACTTTTTAATTGGTGCTTAAAAAATGGATATTTTCCAAAACTATTTAAGAATGCCAAAGTTGTAGCTATACTGAAAGCAGGTAAAGATGCCAAGTGTCCAAAAAATTATCGGCCTATTAGTATGTTATACACACTGAATAAAGTCTTTGAAAAAATAATATTGAAAAGGCTTCATGAATTCACGGAAAATCATGGTATATTACAGAATGAACAGTTTGGATTCAGAAAAGATCACTCCACAGTTCATCAAGTTAAAAGAATAGTAAACCTTATCCAAAGCAACAAAAACAATAGAAGGAGCACGGGAGTAGTACTGCTAGACATTCATTGAAAAAGCCTTTGATTCCATATGGAATAATGGTTTAATTTATAAACTAAGAACTTTTGGATATCCTGTCTACATGCAAAAGATTATAAACAGCTTTTTGACTGATAGAACATTTGTAGTAAAAATAGATAATGAGTACTCTAGTATACGCAAAATTCCTGCTGGTGTACCCCAAGGTTCAGTTTTACCCCCTATCTTATATTCGATATATATATCAGATTTCAAAACGTTAAGAGATCAAACTACAGCACTATATGCGGATGACACTGCTTTAATAGCAACTGGCAAAGTCTCGAATGCAATTATTAAAAAGCTTGACAAATCTCTCATAAAAACTAAAAACTATTTCGAAAAATGGAAAATTAAAATGAATGATTTAATAACACAAGCAATTATATTCCCATTTAATAAATCGCCAAAACGAACACCTAGTATAGGATT
The DNA here is from genome assembly GCA_932526305.1 of Epicampocera succincta. Taxonomy (NCBI): domain Eukaryota; kingdom Metazoa; phylum Arthropoda; class Insecta; order Diptera; family Tachinidae; genus Epicampocera; species Epicampocera succincta. Next base: position 43,312,265 of record OW052036.1, read on the forward strand.
TTCTATTCAGTGCATATAAATACAGGACTCAGTAAAATATTTAGGAATTGCCATGAATAAAAAATTGAATTTCAGAGAGCACATTTTTCAAACATGTACTAAAGCCGTAAGATGTGGGAGAGCCCTCTTTCCTCTGCTAAATCGAAAATCAACCCTTAACCAGAAAAATAAGTTATTGCTTTATCGAATGTGTATTCGACCGATTATGACCTATGGATGTCAGGTGTGGTCTTCAAAATGCGCAAAAACCCAGCTGAAAAAGCTTCAGATAATCCAAAATAAAAATTTGAAAATTATACATAGCCTACCCAGACGCTACGCTACACACAAACTTCAAAGAAAAACTATTTGAAACTGTAATTTGTGAATTAACACAAAGATTTGACCATCGCAACAGATTTTCAAACCATGATTTGATACGAAATTTGTAGTAATGTAATCTTCGCCAACTTCAGTCAGGAAGATGGCGTAAGATTCAATGCAAAAAAAATTTTTTTTTTATAAAATACAATATTGTATGTAGATATAAGGTTTTTAGCTATTTTTTTCTCCTTAAAACATTATTATATTTTCAATGTTCTCCTATTTCCTTATAATAGTTTAATACTTGGTGCAATACTATTTAGTAAAATCTCAAAAACTGTATATATATAAAATATATTTTAAAATATTTGTATTGTATGATAATAGAAAATAAAAAATGAATGAATGAAAAAATATTTACTAATAAACTTGAACGATTCCTCATACAAAAATGTATTTTTCCATAAATTCTTAAACAGAAACCAATTTTTGAAGAAATTGAAAATAGGTACTCTTGAAAATTTGGTGATGATTTTTATAATTTTAAATCAAAACAACTTCGAAAGAATTAAAAAGAGCACTATCGATAACTTAGTGAATATTACTATAATTTCGCAATGAAGTTAATATTTCCATAGATACAGACACTTTCTTAAACATTTCCAAAGGAAGTAATATTCATATATTTATTGATAAGCTTGAACCGCTTCTCATAGAAAATGTAATTTTTCAAAAACACTTGGAAATGAAAACAATTTTAAAGGAATTAAAGAGAGCACTGTTAATAACTTAGTGCTTTTCAATTCAAAGATTCATATGAAAGTATTCATATATTTATTTTAATATATTTTTTTTTTATTTGAACTACTCCTCATACAAAAATTGTCTTTTCAAACATTCATTCAAATCGCACAATTTTAAAAGAATTGAAACGATAACTTGGTGAAGATTTTAATAATTTCGCAATGAAATTAATATTTCCGGAAATACAGTCACTTTCTTAAACATTTCATAAAGAAGTAATTTTTATTAATTTATTGATAAACTTAAACCACTTCTCATTTAAAAATTATTGTTTTCATAAATTCTTTCAAATCAAAACAGTTTTAAAAGAATTGAAAAGAGCACTATCGGTAACTTGGTGCAGATTTTTATAATTTCGTAATGAAATTAATATTTCCGGAGATACAGTCACTTTCTTAAACATTTCATAAAGAAGTCTTTTCGATATTGGACAATCATAGGGATGGCCGGAAGAGTGTTCTCCAATAATTTTTTTCGCCCATCTCCTACCATTTTCGAAAAAAGGAGCAAAGTCCTTTTTAAAATTTCAAAAGTCGAAATTTGGAAAAATGTCGCCTATTGTCAAAAAAAAACACACTTTTTAATATTGGACATTCATAGGGATGGCCTTCCGGCCAAATTATTTGTTTTTTCCCATCTCCTACCATTTTCAGATAAAGGAGCAAAGTCCTTTTTAACATTTCAAAAGTCCAAATTTGGAAAAATGTAGCCTATTTTCAAAACAACACACTGTTGCGACTTTTGAATATTGGACATTCATAGGGATGGCCGCAATAGCGTTCCCCAATAATTTTTTTTTTGCAAATTTTCTACCATTTTCGGAAAAAGGAGCAAAGTCCTTTATAAAATTTCAAAAGTCGAAATTTGGAAAAATGTCGCCTATTTTCAAAAAAACACACTGTTGCGACTTTTGAATATTGGACAATCATAGGGATGGCCGGAGGAGTGTTCTCCAATAATTTTTTTTCGCCCATCTCCTACCATTTTCGGAAAAAGAAGCAGTCTTTTTTAAAATTTCAAAAGTCGAAATTTGGAAAAATCTCGCCTATTTTCAAAAAAACACACTGTTGCGACTTTTGAATATTGGACATTCATAGAAATGGCCTGAGGAGATTTCTTCTATAATGTTTTTTCGCCCATCTCCTACCATTTTTGGAAAAAGGAGCAGTCTTTTTTAAAATTTCAAAAGTCGAAATTTGGAAAAATTTCGCCTATTTTCAAAAAAACACACTTTTGCGACTTTTGAATATTGGACATTCATAGAACTGGCCTGAGGAGTGTTCGCCAATAATTTTTTTCGCCCATCTCCTACCATTTTCGGAAAAAGGAGCAGTCTTTTTTAAAATTTCAAAAGTCGAAATTTGGAAAAATGTCGCCTATTTTCAAAAAAACACACTGTTGCGACTTTTGAATATTGGACATTCATAGAAATGGCCTGAGGAGTGTTCTCCAATAATTTTTTTCGCCCCTCATCTACCATTTTCGGAAAAAGGAGCAGTCTGTTTTAAAATTTCAAAAGTTGAAATTTGGAAAAATGTCGCCTTTTTCAAAAAAACACACTTTTGCGACTACTGAATATTGGAAATTCATAGAAATGGCCTGAGGAGTGTTCTCCAATAATTTTTTTTTCGCCCATCATCTACCATTTTTTTTAAAAAGGAGCAGTCTTTTTTAAAATTTCAAAAGTTGAAATTTGGAAAAATGTCGCCTATTTTCAAAAAAACACACTGTTGCGACTTTTGAATATTAGACATTCATAGAAATGGCCGGAGGAGTGTTCTCCAATAATTTTTTTCGCTCTTCACCTACTATTTTTGGAAAAAGGAGCAGTCTTTTTTAAAATTTCAAAAGTCGAAATTTGGAAAAATCTCGCCTATTTTCAAAAAAACACACTGTTGCGACTTTTGAATATTGGACATTCATAGAAATGGCCTGAGGAGTGTTCTCCAATAATTTTTTTCGCCCCTCATCTACCATTTTCGGAAAAAGGAGCAGTCTGTTTTAAAATTTCAAAAGTTGAAATTTGAAAAAATGTCGCCTTTTTCAAAAAAACACACTTTTGCGACTTTTGAATATTGGAAATTCATAGAAATGGCCTGAGGAGTGTTCTCCAATAATTTTTTTTTCGCCCATCATCTACCATTTTTGGAAAAAGGAGCAGTCTTTTTTAAAATTTCAAAAGTTGAAATTTGGAAAAATGTCGCCTATTTTCAAAAAAACACACTGTTGCGACTTTTGAATATTAGACATTCATAGAAATGGCCGAAGGAGTGTTCTCCAATAATTTTTTTTCGCCCATCTCCTACCATTTTCGGAAAAAGAAGCAGTCTTTTTTAAAATTTCAAAAGTCGAAATTTGGAAAAATCTCGCCTATTTTCAAAAAAACACACTGTTGCGACTTTTGAATATTGGACATTCATAGAAATGGCCTGAGGAGTGTTCTCCAATAATTTTTTTCGCCCATCACCTACCATTTTTGGAAAAAGGAGCAAAGTCTTTTTTAAAATTTCAAGAGTCGAAATTCGGAAAAATGTCGCCTATTTTCAAAAAAACACACTGTTGCGACTTTTGAATATTGGAAATTCATAGGGATGGCCGGAATAGTGTTCCCCCATAATTTTTTTCCGATAATTTTCTACCATATTTGGAAAAAGGAGCAAAGTCTTTTTTAAAATTTCAAGAGTCGAAATTTGGAAAAATGTCGCCTATTTTCAAAAAAACACACTGTTAAGACTTTTGAATATTGGACATTCATAGAAATGGCCTGAGGAGTGTTCTCCAATAATTTTTTTCGCCCATCACATACCATTTTTGGAAAAAGGAGCAGTATTTTTTAAATATTAAAAAGTCGAAATTTGGAAAAATGTCGGCTATTTTCAAAAAAACACACTGTTGCGACTTTTGAATATTGGGCATTCATAGAAATGACCTGAGGGGTGTTCTCCAATAATTTTTTTCGCCAATCACCTACCCTTTTTGGGAAAAAGGAGCAAAGTCTTTTTTAAAATTTCAAGAGTCGAAATATGGAGAAATGTCGCCTATTTAAAAAAAAACACACTGTTGCGACTTTTGAATATTGGACATTCATAGGGATGGCCAGAATAGTGTTCCCCAATAATTTTTTCGATAATCATTTACCATTTTCGGAAAAAGGAGCAAAGTCTTTTTTAAAATTTCAAAAGTCGGAATTTGGAAAAATGTCGCCTATTTTCAAAAAAACACACTGTTGCGACTTTTGAATATTGGACATTCATAGAAATGGCCAGAGGAGTGTTCAACAATAATTTTTTTCGCCCATCACATACCATTTTTGGAAAAAGGAGCAGACTTTTTTAAAATTTCAAAAGTCGAAATTTGGAGAAATGTCGCCTATTTTCAAAAAAACACACAGTTGCGACTTTTGAATATTGGACATTCATAGAAATGGCCTGAGAAGTGTTCCCCAATAATTTTTTCGATAATTTTCTACCATTTTCGGAAAAAGGAGCAGTCTTTTTTAAAATTTCAAAAGTCGGAATTTGGAAAAATGTCGCCAATTTTCAAAAAAACACACTGTTGCGACTTTTGAATATTGGACATTCATAGAAATGGCCTGAGGAGTGTTCTCCAATAATTTCTTTCGCCCATCATTTACCATTTTCGGAAAAAGGAGCAGTCTTTTTTAAAATTTCAAAAGTTGGAATTTGGAAAAATGTCACGTATTTTCAAAAAAACACACTGTTGCGACTTTTGAATATTGGACATTCATAGAAATGGCCTGAGGAGTGTTCTCCAATAATTTTTTTCGCCCATCACATACCATTTTTGGAAAAAGGAGCAGTCTTTTTTAAAATTTAAAAAGTCGAAATTTGGAAAAATGGCGCCTATTTTCAAAAAAACACACTGTTGCGACTTTTGAATATTGGACATTCATAGAAATGGCCTGAGGAGTGTTCTCCAATAATTTTTTTCGCCCATCACATACCATTTTTGGAAAAAGGAGCAGTCTTTTTTAAAATTTAAAAAGTCGAAATTTGGAAATATGTCGCCTATTTAAAAAAAAACACACTGTTGCGACTTTTGAATATTGGACATTCATAGAGATGGCCAGAATAGTGTTTCCCAATAATTTTGTGGATAATTTTCTACCATTTTCGGAAAAAGGAGCAAAGTCTTTTTTAAAATTTCAAAAGTCGGAATTTGGAAAAATGTCGCCTATTTTCAAAAAAACACACTGTTGCGACTTTTGAATATTGGACATTCATAGAAATGGCCTGAGGAGTGTTCAACAATAATTTTTTTCGCCCATCACATACCATTTTTGGAAAAAGGAGGAGACTTTTTTAAAATTTCAAAAGTCGAAATTTGGAAAAATGTCGCCTATTTAAAAAAAAACACACTGTTGCGACTTTTGAATATTGGACATTCATAGAAATGGCCGGAAGAGTGTTCTCCAATAATTTTTTTTCGCCCATCTCCTACCATTTTCGAAAAAAGGAGCAAAGTCCTTTTTAAAATTTTAAAAGTCGAAATTCGGAAAAATGTGTCCTATTTTCAAAAAAACACACTGTTGCGACTTTTGAATATTGGACATTCATAGAAATGGCCTGCGGAGTGTTCTCCAATAATTTTTTTCGCCCATCACATACCATTTTTGGAAAAAGGAGCAAAGTCTTTTTTAAAATTTCAAAAGTCGAAATTTGGAAAAATGTCGCCTATTTTCAAAAAAACACACTGTTGCGACTTTTGAATATTGGACATTCATAGAAATGGCCTGAGGAGTTTTCAACAATAATTTTTTTCGCCCATCACATACCATTTTTGGAAAAAGGAGGAGACTTTTTTAAAATTTCAAAAGTCGAAATTTGGAAAAATGTCGCCTATTTTCAAAAAAACACACTGTTGCGACTTTTGAATATTGGACATTCATAGAAATGGCCGGAAGAGTGTTCTCCAATAATTTTTTTTCGCCCATCTCCTACCATTTTCGAAAAAAGGAGCAAAGTCCTTTTTAAAATTTTAAAAGTCGAAATTCGGAAAAATGTGTCCTATTTTCAAAAAAACACACTGTTGCGACTTTTGAATATTGGACATTCATAGGGATGGCCAGAATAGTGTTCCCCAATAATTTTTTCGATAATCATTTACCATTTTCGGAAAAAGGAGCAAAATCTTTTTTAAAATTTCAAAAGTCGGAATTTGGAAAAATGTCGCCTATTTTCAAAAAAACACACTGTTGCGACTTTTGAATATTGGACATTCATAGAAATGGCCTGCGGAGTGTTCAACAATAATTTTTTTCGCCCATCACATACCATTTTTGGAAAAAGGAGCAGACTTTTTTAAAATTTAAAAAGTCGAAATTTGGAGAAATGTCGCCTATTTTCAAAAAAACACACAGTTGCGACTTTTGAATATTGGACATTCATAGAAATGGCCTGAGAAGTGTTCCCCAATAATTTTTTCGATAATTTTCTACCATTTTCGGAAAAAGGAGCAAAGTCTTTTTTAAAATTTCAAAAGTCGGAATTTGGAAAAATGTCGCCTATTTTCAAAAAAACACACTGTTGCGACTTTTGAATATTGGACATTCATAGAAATGGCCTGAGGAGTGTTCTCCAATAATTTCTTTCGCCCATCATTTACCATTTTCGGAAAAAGGAGCAGTCTTTTTTAAAATTTCAAAAGTTGGAATTTGGAAAAATGTCGCCTATTTTCAAAAAAAACACACTGTTGCGACTTTTGAATATTGGACAATCATAAGGATGGCCGGAGGAGTGTTCTCCAATAATTTTTTTTCGCCCATCTCCTACCATTTTCGAAAAAAGGAGCAAAGTCCTTTTTAAAATTTCAAAAGTCGAAATTTGGAAAAATGGCGCCTATTTTCAAAAAAACACACTGTTGCGACTTTTGAATATTGGACATTCATAGAAATGGCCTGAGGAGTGTTCTCCAATAATTTTTTTCGCCTATCACATACCATTTTTGGAAAAAGGAGCAGTCTATTTTAAAATTTAAAAAGTCGAAATTTGGAAATATGTCGCCTATTTAAAAAAAAAAAACACACTGTTGCGACTTTTGAATATTGGACATTCATAGAGATGGCCAGAATAGTGTTTCCCAATAATTTTGTCGATAATTTTCTACCATTTTCGGAAAAAGGAGCAAAGTCTTTTTTAAAATTTCAAAAGTCGGAATTTGGAAAAATGTCGCCTATTTTCAAAAAAACACACTGTTGCGACTTTTGAATATTGGACATTCATACAAATGGCCTGAGGAGTGTTCTCCAATAATTTTTTTCGCCCATCACATACCATTTTTGGAAAAAGGAGGAGACTTTTTTAAAATTTCAAAAGTCGAAATTTGGAAAAATGTCGCCTATTTTAAAAAAAACACACTGTTGCGACTTTTGAATATTGGACATTCATAGAAATGGCCGGAAGAGTGTTCTCCAATAATTTTTTTTCGCCCATCTCCTACCATTTTCGAAAAAAGGAGCAAAGTCCTTTTTAAAATTTCAAGAGTCGAAATTCGGAAAAATGTCGCCTATTTTCAAAAAAACACACTGTTGCGACTTTTGAATATTGGACATTCATAGAAATGGCCTGCGGAGTGTTCTCCAATAATTTTTTTCGCCCATCACATACCATTTTTGGAAAAAGGAGCAGTCTTTTTTAAAATTTCAAAAGTCGAAATTTGGAAAAATGTCGCCTATTTCCAAAAAAACACACTGTTGCGACTTTTGAATATTGGGCATTCATAGAAATGGCCTGAGGAGTGTTCTTAAATAATTTTTTTCGCCCATCACCTACCATTTTTGGAAAAAGGAGCAAAGTCTTTTTTAAAATTTCAAGAGTCGAAATTTGGAGAAATGTCGCCTATTTAAAAAAAAACACACTGTTGCGACTTTTGAATATTGGACATTCATAGAAATGGCCTGCGGAGTGTTCTCCAATAATTTTTTTCGCCCATCACATACCATTTTTGGAAAAAGGAGCAGTCTTTTTTAAAATTTCAAAAGTCGGAATTTGGAAAAATGTCGCCTATTTTCAAAAAAACACACTGTTAAGACTTTTGAATATTGGACATTCATAGAAATGGCCTGAGGAGTGTTCAACAATAATTTTTTTCGCCCATCACATACCATTTTTGGAAAAAGGAGCAGACTTTTTTAAAATTTAAAAAGTCAAAATTTGGAGAAATGTCGCCTATTTTCAAAAAAACACACAGTTGCGACTTTTGAATATTGGACATTCATAGAAATGGCCTGAGAAGTGTTCCCCAATAATTTTTTCGATAATTTTCTACCATTTTCGGAAAAAGGAGCAAAGTCTTTTTTAAAATTTCAAAAGTCGGAATTTGTGAAAAATGTCGCCTATTTTCAAAAAAACACACTGTTGCGACTTTTGAATATTGGACATTCATAGAAATGGCCTGAGGAGTGTTCTCCAATAATTTTTTTCGCCCATCATTTACCATTTTCGGAAAAAGGAGCAGTCTTTTTTAAAATTTCAAAAGTTGAAATTTGGAAAAATGTCGCCTATTTTCAAAAAAACACACTGTTAAGACTTTTGAATATTGGACAACCATAAGGATGGCCGGAGGAGTGTTCTCCAATAATTTTTTTTCGCCCATCTCCTACCATTTTCGAAAAAAAGAGCAAAGTCCTTTTTAAAATTTCAAAAGTCTAAATTTGGAAAAATGGCGCCTATTTTCAAAAAAACACACTGTTGCGACTTTTGAATATTGGACATTCATAGAAATGGCCTGAGGAGTGTTCAACAATAATTTTTTTCGCCCATCACATACCATTTTTGGAAAAAGGAGCAGACTTTTTTAAAATTTAAAAAGTCAAAATTTGGAGAAATGTCGCCTATTTTCAAAAAAACACACAGTTGCGACTTTTGAATATTGGACATTCATAGAAATGGCCTGAGAAGTGTTCCCCAATAATTTTTTCGATAATTTTCTATCATTTTCGGAAAAAGGAGCAAAGTCTTTTTTAAAATTTCAAAAGTAGGAATTTGGAAAAATGTCGCCTATTTTCAAAAAAACACACTGTTGAGACTTTTGAATATTGGACATTCATAGGGATGGCCGCAATAGCGTTCCCCAATAATTTTTTTTTTTGCAAATTTTTACCATTTTCGGAAAAAGGAGCAAAGTCCTTCATAAAATTTCAAAAGTCGAAATTTGGAAAAATGTCGCCTATTTTCAAAAAAACACACTGTTGCGACTGTTGAATATTGGACATTCATAGAAATGGCCTGAGGAGTGTTTCCCAATAATTTTTTTCGCCCATCATTTACCATTTTTGGAAAAAGGAGCAAAGTCTTTTTTTAAATTTCAAGAGTCGAAATTTGGAAAAATTTCGCCTATTTTCAAAAAAACACACTGTTGCGACTTTTGAATATTGGACATTCATAGAAATGGCCTGAGGAGTGTTTCCCAATAATTTTTTTCGCCCATCATTTACCATTTTTGGAAAAAGGAGCAAAGTCTTTTTTAAAATTTCAAGAGTCGAAATTTGGAAAAATGTCGCCTATTTTCAAAAAAACACACTGTTGCGACTTTTGAATATTGGACATTCATAGAAATGGCCTGAGGAGTGTTTCCCAATAATTTTTTTCGCCCATCATTTACATTTTTGGAAAAAGGAGCAAAGTCTTTTTTAAAATTTCAAGAGTCGAAATTTGGAAAAATGTCGCCTATTTTCAAAAAAACACACTGTTGCGACTTTTGAATATTGGACATTCATAGAGATGGCCAGAATAGTGTTTCCCTATAATTTTGTCGATAATTTTCTACCATTTTCGGAAAAAGGAGCAAAGTCTTTTTTAAAATTTCAAAAGTCGGAATTTGGAAAAATGTCGCCTATTTTCAAAAAAACACACTGTTGCGACTGTTGAATATTGGACATTCATAGAAATGGCCTGAGGAGTGTTTCCCAATAATTTTTTTCGCCCATCATTTACCATTTTTGGAAAAAGGAGCAAAGTCTTTTTTAAAATTTCAAGAGTCGAAATTTGGAAAAATGTCGCCTATTTTCAAAAAAACACACTGTTGCGACTTTTGAATATTGGACATTCATAGAAATGGCCGGAAGAGTGTTCCCCAATAGTGTTTTTTCGCCCATATCCTACCATTTGCGAATAAAGGAGCAAAGTCCTTTTTAAAATTTCAAAAGTCGAAATTTGGAAAAATGTCGCCTATTTTCAAAAAAACACACGGTTGCGACTTTTGAATATTGGACATTCATAGAAATGGCCTGACGAGTGTTCTCCAATAATTTTTTTTGCCCATCACATACCCTTTTTGTGGAAAAAGGAGCAGTCTTTTTTAAAATTTCAAAAGTCGAAATTTGGTAATATGTCGCCTATTTTCAAAAAAACACACTGTTGCGACTTTTGAATATTGGACATTCATAGAAATGGCCTGAGGAGTGTTCTCCAATAATTCTTTTCGCCCATCACCTACCATTTGCGGAAAAAGGAGCAAAGTCCTTTTTAAAATTTCAAAAGTCGAAATTCGGAAAAATGTGTCCTATTTTGAAAAAAACACACGGTTGCGACTTTTGAATATTGGACATTCATAGAAATGGCCTGAGGAGTGTTATCCAATAATTTCTTTCGCCCATCATTTACCATTTTCGGAAAAAGGAGCAGTCTTTTTTAAAATTTCAAAAGTTGGAATTTGGAAAAATGTCGCCTATTTTCAAAAAAAACACACTGTTGCGACTTTTGAATATTGGACAATCATAAGGATGGCCGGAGGAGTGTTCTCCAATAATTTTTTTTCGCCCATTTCCTACCATTTTCGAAAAAAAGAGCAAAGTCCTTTTTAAAATTTCAAAAGTCGAAATTTGGAAAAATGGCGCCTATTTTCAAAAAAACACACTGTTGCGACTTTTGAATATTGGACATTCATAGAAATGGCCTGAGGAGTGTTCTCCAATAATTTTTTTCGCCCATCACATACCATTTTTGGAAAAAGGAGCAGTCTATTTTAAAATTTAAAAAGTCGAAATTTGGAAATATGTCGCCTATTTAAAAAAAAAAAACACACTGTTGCGACTTTTGAATATTGGACATTCATAGAGATGGCCAGAATAGTGTTTCCCAATAATTTTGTCGATAATTTTCTACCATTTTCGGAAAAAGGAGCAAAGTCTTTTTTAAAATTTCAAAAGTCGGAATTTGGAAAAATGTCGCCTATTTTCAAAAAAACACACTGTTGCGACTTTTGAATATTGGACATTCATACAAATGGCCTGAGGAGTGTTCTCCAATAATTTTTTTCGCCCATCACATACCATTTTTGGAAAAAGGAGGAGACTTTTTTAAAATTTCAAAAGTCGAAATTTGGAAAAATGTCGCCTATTTTAAAAAAAACACACTGTTGCGACTTTTGAATATTGGACATTCATAGAAATGGCCGGAAGAGTGTTCTCCAATAATTTTTTTTCGCCCATCTCCTACCATTTTCGAAAAAAGGAGCAAAGTCCTTTTTAAAATTTTAAAAGTCGAAATTCGGAAAAATGTGTCCTATTTTCAAAAAAACACACTGTTGCGACTTTTGAATATTGGACATTCATAGAAATGGCCTGCGGAGTGTTCTCCAATAATTTTTTTCGCCCATCACATACCATTTTTGGAAAAAGGAGCAGTCTTTTTTAAAATTTCAAAAGTCGAAATTTGGAAAAATGTCGCCTATTTCCAAAAAAACACACTGTTGCGACTTTTGAATATTGGGCATTCATAGAAATGGCCTGAGGAGTGTTCTTAAATAATTTTTTTCGCCCATCACCTACCATTTTTGGAAAAAGGAGCAAAGTCTTTTTTAAAATTTCAAGAGTCGAAATTTGGAGAAATGTCGCCTATTTAAAAAAAAACACACTGTTGCGACTTTTGAATATTGGACATTCATAGGGATGGCCAGAATAGTGTTCCCCAATAATTTTTTCGATAATCATTTACCATTTTTGGAAAAAGGAGCAAAGTCTTTTTTAAAATTTCAAAAGTCGGAATTTGGAAAAATGTCGCCTATTTTCAAAAAAACACACTGTTGCGACTTTTGAATATTGGACATTCATAGAAATGGCCTGAGGAGTGTTCAACAATAATTTTTTTCGCCCATCACATACCATTTTTGGAAAAAGGAGCAGACTTTTTTAAAATTTAAAAAGTCAAAATTTGGAGAAATGTCGCCTATTTTCAAAAAAACACACAGTTGCGACTTTTGAATATTGGACATTCATAGAAATGGCCTGAGAAGTGTTCCCCAATAATTTTTTCGATAATTTTCTACCATTTTCGGAAAAAGGAGCAAAGTCTTTTTTAAAATTTCAAAAGTCGGAATTTGGAAAAATGTCGCCTATTTTCAAAAAAACACACTGTTGCGACTTTTGAATATTGGACATTCATAGAAATGGCCTGAGGAGTGTTCTCCAATAATTTTTTTCGCCCATCATTTACCATTTTCGGAAAAAGGAGCAGTCTTTTTTAAAATTTCAAAAGTTGAAATTTGGAAAAATGTCGCCTATTTTCAAAAAAACACACTGTTAAGACTTTTGAATATTGGACAACCATAAGGATGGCCGGAGGAGTGTTCTCCAATAATTTTTTTTCGCCCATCTCCTACCATTTTCGAAAAAAGGAGCAAAGTCCTTTTTAAAATTTTAAAAGTCGAAATTCGGAAAAATGTGTCCTATTTTCAAAAAAACACACTGTTGCGACTTTTGAATATTGGACATTCATAGAAATGGCCTGAGGAGTGTTCAACAATAATTTTTTTCGCCCATCTCCTACCATTTTCGAAAAAAAGAGCAAAGTCCTTTTTAAAATTTCAAAAGTCTAAATTTGGAAAAATGGCGCCTATTTTCAAAAAAACACACTGTTGCGACTTTTGAATATTGGACATTCATAGAAATGGCCTGAGGAGTGTTCAACAATAATTTTTTTCGCCCATCACATACCATTTTTGGAAAAAGGAGCAGACTTTTTTAAAATTTAAAAAGTCAAAATTTGGAGAAATGTCGCCTATTTTCAAAAAAACACACAGTTGCGACTTTTGAATATTGGACATTCATAGAAATGGCCTGAGAAGTGTTCCCCAATAATTTTTTCGATAATTTTCTACCATTTTCGGAAAAAGGAGCAAAGTCTTTTTTAAAATTTCAAAAGTAGGAATTTGGAAAAATGTCGCCTATTTTCAAAAAAACACACTGTTGAGACTTTTGAATATTGGACATTCATAGGGATGGCCGCAATAGCGTTCCCCAATAATTTTTTTTTTGCAAATTTTTACCATTTTCGGAAAAAGGAGCAAAGTCCTTCATAAAATTTCAAAAGTCGAAATTTGGAAAAATGTCGCCTATTTTCAAAAAAACACACTGTTGCGACTGTTGAATATTGGACATTCATAGAAATGGCCTGAGGAGTGTTTCCCAATAATTTTTTTCGCCCATCATTTACCATTTTTGGAAAAAGGAGCAAAGTCTTTTTTTAAATTTCAAGAGTCGAAATTTGGAAAAATTTCGCCTATTTTCAAAAAAACACACTGTTGCGACTTTTGAATATTGGACATTCATAGAAATGGCCTGAGGAGTGTTTCCCAATAATTTTTTTCGCCCATCATTTACCATTTTTGGAAAAAGGAGCAAAGTCTTTTTTAAAATTTCAAGAGTCGAAATTTGGAAAAATGTCGCCTATTTTCAAAAAAACACACTGTTGCGACTTTTGAATATTGGACATTCATAGAAATGGCCTGAGGAGTGTTTCCCAATAATTTTTTTCGCCCATCATTTACATTTTTGGAAAAAGGAGCAAAGTCTTTTTTAAAATTTCAAGAGTCGAAATTTGGAAAAATGTCGCCTATTTTCAAAAAAACACACTGTTGCGACTTTTGAATATTGGACATTCATAGAGATGGCCAGAATAGTGTTTCCCAATAATTTTGTCGATAATTTTCTACCATTTTCGGAAAAAGGAGCAAAGTCTTTTTTAAAATTTCAAAAGTCGGCATTTGGAAAAATGTCGCCTATTTTCAAAAAAACACACTGTTGCGACTGTTGAATATTGGACATTCATAGAAATGGCCTGAGGAGTGTTTCCCAATAATTTTTTTCGCCCATCATTTACCATTTTTGGAAAAAGGAGCAAAGTCTTTTTTAAAATTTCAAGAGTCGAAATTTGGAAAAATGTCGCCTATTTTCAAAAAAACACACTGTTGCGACTTTTGAATATTGGACATTCATAGAAATGGCCGGAAGAGTGTTCCCCAATAGTGTTTTTTCGCCCATATCCTACCATTTGCGAATAAAGGAGCAAAGTCCTTTTTAAAATTTCAAAAGTCGAAATTTGGAAAAATGTCGCCTATTTTCAAAAAAACACACTGTTGCGACTTTTGAATATTGGACATTCATAGAAATGGCCTGACGAGTGTTCTCCAATAATTTTTTTTGCCCATCACATGCCCTTTTTGTGGAAAAAGGAGCAGTCTTTTTTAAAATTTCAAAAGTCGAAATTTGGAAATATGTCGCCTATTTTCAAAAAAACACACTGTTGCGACTTTTGAATATTGGACATTCATAGAAATGGCCTGAGGAGTGTTCTCCAATAATTCTTTTCGCCCATCACCTACCATTTGCGGAAAAAGGAGCAAAGTCCTTTTTAAAATTTCAAAAGTCGAAATTCGGAAAAATGTGTCCTATTTTGAAAAAAACACACGGTTGCGACTTTTGAATATTGGACATTCATAGAAATGGCCTGAGGAGTGTTATCCAATAATTTTTTTCGCCCATCATTTACCATTTTTGGAAAAAGGAGCAAAGTCTTTTTTAAAATTTCAAGAGTCGAAATTTGGAAAAATGTCGCCTATTTTTAAAAAAACACACTGTTGCGACTTTTGAATATTTGACATTCATAGAAATGGCCGGAATAGTGTTCCCCAATAGTGTTTTTCGCCCATTTCCTACCATTTGCGAAAAAAGGAGCAAAGTCCTTTTTAAAATTTCAAAAGTCGAAATTCGGAAAAATGTCGCCTATTTGCAAAAAAACACACTGTTGCGACTTTGAATTCATAGAAATGGCCTGAGGAGTGTTCTTCAATAATTTTTTTTCGCCCATCTCCTACCATTTTCGAAAAAAGGAGCAAAGTCCTTTTTAAAATTTCAAAAGTCGAAATTCGAAAAAAATGTCGCCTATTGTCAAAAAAACACACTTTGGAATATTAGACATTCATAGGGATGGCCGGAATAGTGTTCTCCAATAATTTTTTTCCTATAATTTTCTACCATTTTCGGAAAAAGGAGCAAAGTCCTTTTTAAAATTTCAAAAGTCGAAATTTGGAAAAATGTCGCCTTTTTGCAAAAAAACACACTGTTGCGACTTTGAATTCATAGAAATGGCCTGAGGAGTGTTCTTCAATAATTTTTTTTCGCCCATCTCCTACCATTTTCGAAAAAAGGAGCAAAGTCCTTTTCAAAATTTCAAAAGTCGAAATTCGGAAAAATGTCGCCTATTGTCAAAAAAACACACTTTGGAATATTAGACATTCATAGGGATGGCCGGAATAGTGTTCTTCAATAATTTTTTTCCTATAATTTTCTACCATTTTCGGAAAAAGGAGCAAAGTCCTTTTTAAAATTTCAAAAGTCGAAATTTGGAAAAATGTCGCCTATTGTCAAAAAAAAAAAACACACTTTTGAATATTGGACATTCATAGGGATGGCCTTCCGGCCAAATAATTTGTTTTTTCCCATCTCCTACCCTTTTCGGAAAAAGGAGCAGCCTTTTTTAAAATTTCAAAAGTTGAAATTTGGAAAAATGTCGCCTATTTTAAAAAAACATACTTTTGCGACTTTTGAATAATGCACAATCATAGGGATGGCCGGAGGAGTGTTCTCCAATATTTTTTTTTCGCCCATCTCCTACTATTTTCGAAAAAAAGAGCAAAGTCCTTTTTAAAATTTCAAAAGTCGAAATATGGAAAAATGTCGCCTATTGTCAAAAAAAAAACACACTTTTGAATATTGGACATTCATAGGGATGGCCGGAAGAGTGTTCCCCAATAGTGTTTTTTCGCCTATCTCCTACCATTTGCGGAAAAAGGAGCAAAGTCTTTTTTAAAATTTCAAAAGTCGAAATTTGGAAAAATGTCGCAATGTGTTCAAAAAAACACACTGTTGCGACTTTTGAATATTGGACATTCATAGAAATGGCCGGAAGAGTGTTCTCCAATAATTTTTTTCGCCCATCACATACCATTTTTGGAAAAAGGAGCAAAGTCTTTTTTAAAATTTCAAGAGTCGAAATTTGGAAAAATGTCGCCTATTTTCAAAAAAACACACTGTTGCGACTTTTGAATATTGGACATTCATAGAAATGGCCGGAAGAGTGTTCCCCAATAGTGTTTTTTCGCCTATCTCCTACCATTTGCGGAAAAAGGAGCAAAGTCTTTTTTAAAATTTCAAAAGTCGAAATTTGGAAAAATGTCGCAATGTGTTCAAAAAAACACACT
Organism: Epicampocera succincta; assembly: GCA_932526305.1. NCBI lineage: Eukaryota > Metazoa > Arthropoda > Insecta > Diptera > Tachinidae > Epicampocera > Epicampocera succincta. The sequence continues at coordinate 43,328,870 of OW052036.1, forward strand.
GTTGCGACTTTTGAATATTGGACATTCATAGAAATGGCCGGAAGAGTGTTATCCAATAATCTTTTTCGCCCATCACCTACCATTTTTGGAAAAAGGAGCAAAGTCTTTTTTAAAATTTCAAGAGTCGAAATTTGGAAAAATGTCGCCTATTTTCAAAAAAACACACTGTTGCGACTTTTGAATATTTGACATTCATAGAAATGGCCGGAAGAGTGTTATCCAATAATCTTTTTCGCCCATCACCTACCATTTTTGGAAAAAGGAGCAAAGTCTTTTTTAAAATTTCAAGAGTCGAAATTTGGAAAAATGTCGCCTATTTTCAAAAAAACACACTGTTGCGACTTTTGAATATTGGACATTCATAGAAATGGCCGGAAGAGTGTTCCCCAATAGTGTTTTTTCGCCTATCTCCTACCATTTGCGGAAAAAGGAGCAAAGTCTTTTTTAAAATTTCAAAAGTCGAAATTTGGAAAAATGTCGCAATGTGTTCAAAAAAACACACTGTTGCGACTTTTGAATATTGGACATTCATAGAAATGGCCGGAAGAGTGTTCTCCAATAATTTTTTTCGCCCATCACATACCATTTTTGGAAAAAGGAGCAGTCTTTTTTAAAATTTCAAAAGTCGAAATTTGGAAATATGTCGCCTATTTTAAAAAAAAACACACTGTTGCGACTTTTGAATATTGGACATTCATAGAGATGGCCAGAATAGTGTTTCCCAATAATTTTGTCGATAATTTTCTACCATTTTCGGAAAAAGGAGCAAAGTCTTTTTTAAAATTTCAAAAGTCGGAATTTGGAAAAATGTCGCCTATTTTCAAAAAAAACACACTGTTGCGACTTTTGAATATTGGACATTCATAGAAATGGCCTGAGGAGTGTTCAACAATAATTTTTTTCGCCCATCACATACCATTTTCGGAAAAAGGAGCAAAGTCTTTTTTAAAATTTCAAAAGTCGAAATTTGGAAAAATGTCGCCTATTTTCAAAAAAACACACTGTTGCGACTTTTGAATATTGGACATTCATAGAAATGGCCGGAATAGTGTTCCCCAATAGTGTTTTTCGCCCATTTCCTACCATTTGCGAAAAAAGGAGCAAAGTCCTTTTTAAAATTTCAAAAGTCGAAATTCGGAAAAATGTCGCCTATTTGCAAAAAAACACACTGTTGCGACTTTGAATTCATAGAAATGGCCTGAGGAGTGTTCTTCAATAATTTTTTTTCGCCCATCTCCTACCATTTTCGAAAAAAGGAGCAAAGTCCTTTTTAAAATTTCAAAAGTCGAAATTCGAAAAAAATGTCGCCTATTGTCAAAAAAACACACTTTGGAATATTAGACATTCATAGGGATGGCCGGAATAGTGTTCTCCAATAATTTTTTTCCTATAATTTTCTACCATTTTCGGAAAAAGGAGCAAAGTCCTTTTTAAAATTTCAAAAGTCGAAATTTGGAAAAATGTCGCCTATTTGCAAAAAAACACACTGTTGCGACTTTGAATTCATAGAAATGGCCTGAGGAGTGTTCTTCAATAATTTTTTTTCGCCCATCTCCTACCATTTTCGAAAAAAGGAGCAAAGTCCTTTTCAAAATTTCAAAAGTCGAAATTCGGAAAAATGTCGCCTATTGTCAAAAAAACACACTTTGGAATATTAGACATTCATAGGGATGGCCGGAATAGTGTTCTTCAATAATTTTTTTCCTATAATTTTCTACCATTTTCGGAAAAAGGAGCAAAGTCCTTTTTAAAATTTCAAAAGTCGAAATTTGGAAAAATGTCGCCTATTTTCAAAAAAACACACTGTTGCGACTTTTAAATATTGGACATTCATAGAAATGGCCTGAGGAGTGTTCTCCAATAATTTTTTTCGCCCATCACATACCATTTTCGGAAAAAGGAGCAAAGTCTTTTTTAAAATTTCAAAAGTCGAAATTTGGAAAAATGTCGCCTATTTTCAAAAAAACACACTGTTGCGACTTTTGAATATTGGACATTCATAGAAATGGCCGGAAGAGCGTTCCCCAATTATGTTTTTTCGCCCATCTCCTACCATTTGCGAAAAAAGGAGCAAAGTCCTTTTTAAAATTTCAAAAGTCGAAATTTGGAAAAATGTCGCCTATTGTCAAAAAAAAAAAAACACACTTTTGAATATTGGACATTCATAGGGATGGCCTTCCGGCCAAATAATTTGTTTTTTCCCATCTCCTACCCTTTTCGGAAAAAGGAGCAGCCTTTTTTAAAATTTCAAAAGTTGAAATTTGGAAAAATGTCGCCTATTTTAAAAAAACACACTTTTGCGACTTTTGAATAATGCACAATCATAGGGATGGCCGGAGGAGTGTTCTCCAATATTTTTTTTTCGCCCATCTCCTACCATTTTCGAAAAAAAGAGCAAAGTCCTTTTTAAAATTTCAAAAGTCGAAATATGGAAATATGTCACCTATTTTCAAAAAAACACACTGTTGCGACTTTTGAATATTGGACATTCATAGAAATGGCCTGAGGAGTGTTCTCCAATATTTTTTGTCGCCTATCACCTACCATTTTCGGAAAAAGGAGCAGTTTTTTTTTTTTAAATTTCAAAAGTCGAAATATGGAAAAATGTCGCCTATTTTCAAAAAAACACATTTTGGAATATTGGGCATTTATAGGGATGGCCTGAGGAGTGTTCTTCAATAATTTTTTTTCGCCCATCTCCTACCATTTTCGAAAAAAGGAGCAAAGTCCTTTTCAAAATTTCAAAAGTCGAAATTCGGAAAAATGTCGCCTATTGTCAAAAAAACACACTTTGGAATATTAGACATTCATAGGGATGGCCGGAATAGTGTTCTTCAATAATTTTTTTCCTATAATTTTCTACCATTTTCGGAAAAAGGAGCAAAGTCCTTTTTAAAATTTCAAAAGTCGAAATTTGGAAAAATGTCGCCTATTGTCAAAAAAAAAAAACACACTTTTGAATATTGGACATTCATAGGGATGGTCTTCCGGCCAAATAATTTGTTTTTTCCCATCTCCTACCCTTTTCGGAAAAAGGAGCAGCCTTTTTTAAAATTTCAAAAGTTGAAATTTGGAAAAATGTCGCCTATTTTAAAAAAACACACTTTTGCGACTTTTGAATAATGCACAATCATAGGGATGGCCGGAGGAGTGTTCTCCAATATTTTTTTTTCGCCCATCTCCTACCATTTTCGAAAAAAAGAGCAAAGTCCTTTTTAAAATTTCAAAAGTCGAAATATGGAAAAATGTCGCCTATTGTCAAAAAAAAAAACACACTTTTGAATATTGGACATTCATAGGGATGGCCTTCCGGCCAAATAATTTGTTTTTTCCCATCTCCTACCCTTTTCGAAAAAAGGAGCAAAGTCCTTTTTAAAATTTCAAAAGTCGAAAATCGGAAAAATGTGTCTTATTTTTAAAAAAACACACTGTTGCGACTTTTGAATATTTGACATTCATAGAAATGGCCGAAAGAGTGTTATCCAATAATCTTTTTCGCCCATCACCTACCATTTTTGGAAAAAGGAGCAAAGTCTTTTTTAAAATTTCAAGAGTCGAAATTTGGAAAAATGTCGCCTATTTTCAAAAAAACACACTGTTGCGACTTTTGAATATTGGACATTCATAGAAATGGCCGGAAGAGTGTTCCCCAATAGTGTTTTTTCGCCTATCTCCTACCATTTGCGGAAAAAGGAGCAAAGTCTTTTTTAAAATTTCAAAAGTCGAAATTTGGAAAAATGTCGCAATGTGTTCAAAAAAACACACTGTTGCGACTTTTGAATATTGGACATTCATAGAAATGGCCGGAAGAGTGTTCTCCAATAATTTTTTTCGCCCATCACATACCATTTTTGGAAAAAGGAGCAGTCTTTTTTAAAATTTCAAAAGTCGAAATTTGGAAATATGTCGCCTATTTTAAAAAAAACACACTGTTGCGACTTTTGAATATTGGACATTCATAGAGATGGCCAGAATAGTGTTTCCCAATAATTTTGTCGATAATTTTCTACCATTTTCGGAAAAAGGAGCAAAGTCTTTTTTAAAATTTCAAAAGTCGGAATTTGGAAAAATGTCGCCTATTTTCAAAAAAAACACACTGTTGCGACTTTTGAATATTGGACATTCATAGAAATGGCCGGAATAGTGTTCCCCAATAGTGTTTTTCGCCCATTTCCTACCATTTGCGAAAAAAGGAGCAAAGTCCTTTTTAAAATTTCAAAAGTCGAAATTCGGAAAAATGTCGCCTATTTGCAAAAAAACACACTGTTGCGACTTTGAATTCATAGAAATGGCCTGAGGAGTGTTCTTCAATAATTTTTTTTCGCCCATCTCCTACCATTTTCGAAAAAAGGAGCAAAGTCCTTTTTAAAATTTCAAAAGTCGAAATTCGAAAAAAATGTCGCCTATTGTCAAAAAAACACACTTTGGAATATTAGACATTCATAGGGATGGCCGGAATAGTGTTCTCCAATAATTTTTTTCCTATAATTTTCTACCATTTTCGGAAAAAGGAGCAAAGTCCTTTTTAAAATTTCAAAAGTCGAAATTTGGAAAAATGTCGCCTATTTGCAAAAAAACACACTGTTGCGACTTTGAATTCATAGAAATGGCCTGAGGAGTGTTCTTCAATAATTTTTTTTCGCCCATCTCCTACCATTTTCGAAAAAAGGAGCAAAGTCCTTTTCAAAATTTCAAAAGTCGAAATTCGGAAAAATGTCGCCTATTGTCAAAAAAACACACTTTGGAATATTAGACATTAATAGGGATGGCCGGAATAGTGTTCTTCAATAATTTTTTTCCTATAATTTTCTACCATTTTCGGAAAAAGGAGCAAAGTCCTTTTTAAAATTTCAAAAGTCGAAATTTGGAAAAATGTCGCCTATTTTCAAAAAAACACACTGTTGCGACTTTTAAATATTGGACATTCATAGAAATGGCCTGAGGAGTGTTCTCCAATAATTTTTTTCGCCCATCACATACCATTTTCGGAAAAAGGAGCAAAGTCTTTTTTAAAATTTCAAAAGTCGAAATTTGGAAAAATGTCGCCTATTTTCAAAAAAACACACTGTTGCGACTTTTGAATATAGGACATTCATAGAAATGGCCGGAAGAGCGTTCCCCAATTATGTTTTTTCGCCCATCTCCTACCATTTGCGAAAAAAGGAGCAAAGTCCTTTTTAAAATTTCAAAAGTCGAAATTTGGAAAAATGTCGCCTATTGTCAAAAAAAAAACACACTTTTGAATATTGGACATTCATAGGGATGGCCTTCCGGCCAAATAATTTGTTTTTTCCCATCTCCTACCCTTTTCGGAAAAAGGAGCAGCCTTTTTTAAAATTTCAAAAGTTGAAATTTGGAAAAATGTCGCCTATTTTAAAAAAACACACTTTTGCGACTTTTGAATAATGCACAATCATAGGGATGGCCGGAGGAGTGTTCTCCAATATTTTTTTTTCGCCCATCTCCTACCATTTTCGAAAAAAAGAGCAAAGTCCTTTTTAAAATTTCAAAAGTCGAAATATGGAAATATGTCACCTATTTTCAAAAAAACACACTGTTGCGACTTTTGAATATTGGACATTCATAGAAATGGCCTGAGGAGTGTTCTCCAATATTTTTTGTCGCCTATCACCTACCATTTTCGGAAAAAGGAGCAGTTTTTTTTTTTTTAAATTTCAAAAGTCGAAATATGGAAAAATGTCGCCTATTTTCAAAAAAACACATTTTGGAATATTGGGCATTTATAGGGATGGCCGGAATAGTGTTCCCCAATAATTTTTTTTCGCAAATTTTCTACCATTTTCGGAAAAAGAACAAAGTCCTTTTTAAAATTTCAAAAGTCGAAATTTGGAAAAATGGCGCCTATTTTCAAAAAAACACACTGTTGCGAGTTTTGAATATTGGACATTCATAGGGATGGCAGGAATAGTGTTCCCCAATAGTTTTTTTCCGATAATTTTCTACCATTTTCGGAAAAAGGAGCAAAGTCCTTTTTAAAATTACAAAAGTCGAAATTTGGAAAAATGTCGCCTATTTTCAAAAAAACACACTGTTGCGACTTTTGAATATTGGACATTCATAGAAATGGCCTGAGGAGTGTTCTACTCTAATTTTTTTCGCCCATCTCCTACCATTTTCGAAAAAAGGAGCAAAGTCCTTTTTAAAATTTCAAAAGTCGAAATTCGGAAAAATGTGTCTTATTTTTAAAAAAACACACTGTTGCGACTTTTGAATATTTGACATTCATAGAAATGGCCGGAAGAGTGTTATCCAATAATCTTTTTCGCCCATCACCTACCATTTTTGGAAAAAGGAGCAAAGTCTTTTTTAAAATTTCAAGAGTCGAAATTTGGAAAAATGTCGCCTATTTTCAAAAAAACACACTGTTGCGACTTTTGAATATTGGACATTCATAGAAATGGCCGGAAGAGTGTTCCCCAATAGTGTTTTTTCGCCTATCTCCTACCATTTGCGGAAAAAGGAGCAAAGTCTTTTTTAAAATTTCAAAAGTCGAAATTTGGAAAAATGTCGCAATGTGTTCAAAAAAACACAATGTTGCGACTTTTGAATATTGGACATTCATAGAAATGGCCTGAGGAGTGTTCTCCAATAATTTTTTTCGCCCATCACATACCATTTTTGGAAAAAGGAGCAGTCTTTTTTAAAATTTAAAAAGTCGAAATTTGGAAATATGTCGCCTATTTAAAAAAAAAACACACTGTTGCGACTTTTGAATATTGGACATTCATAGAGATGGCCAGAATAGTGTTTCCCAATAATTTTGTCGATAATTTTCTACCATTTTCGGAAAAAGGAGCAAAGTCTTTTTTAAAATTTCAAAAGTCGGAATTTGGAAAAATGTCGCCTATTTTCAAAAAAACACACTGTTGCGACTTTTGAATATTGGACATTCATAGAAATGGCCTGAGGAGTGTTCAACAATAATTTTTTCGCCCATCACATACCATTTTTGGAAAAAGGAGGAGACTTTTTTAAAATTTCAAAAGTCCAAATTTGGAAAAATGTCGCCTATTTTAAAAAAAACACACTGTTGCGACTTTTGAATATTGGACATTCATAGAAATGGCCGGAAGAGTGTTCTCCAAAAATTTTTTTTCGCCCATCTCCTACCATTTTCGAAAAAAGGAGCAAAGTCCTTTTTAAAATTTTAAAAGTCGAAATTCGGAAAAATGTGTCCAATTTTCAAAAAAACACACTGTTGCGACTTTTGAATATTGGGCATTCATAGAAATGGCCTGAGGAGTGTTCTTCATTAATTTTTTTCGCCCATCTCCTACCATTTTCGAAAAAAGGAGCAAAGTCCTTTTTAAAATTTCAAAAGTCGAAATTCGGAAAAATGTGTCTTATTTTTAAAAAAACACACTGTTGCGACTTTTGAATATTTGACATTCATAGAAATGGCCGGAAGAGTGTTATCCAATAATCTTTTTCGCCCATCACATAATATTTTTGGAAAAAGGAGGAGACTTTTTTAAAATTTCAAAAGTCGAAATTTGGAAAAATGTCGCCTATTTTCAAAAAAACACACTGTTGCGACTTTTGAATATTGGGCATTCATAGAAATGGCCTGAGGAGTGTTCTTCATTAATTTTTTTCGCCCATCTCCTACCATTTTCGAAAAAAGGAGCAAAGTCCTTTTTAAAATTTCAAAAGTCGAAATTCGGAAAAATGTGTCTTATTTTTAAAAAAACGCACTGTTGCGACTTTTGAATATTGGGCATTCATAGAAATGGCCTGAGGAGTGTTCAACAATAATTTTTTCGCCCATCACATACCATTTTTGGAAAAAGGAGGAGACTTTTTTAAAATTTCAAAAGTCCAAATTTGGAAAAATGTCGCCTATTTTAAAAAAAACACACTGTTGCGACTTTTGAATATTGGACATTCATAGAAATGGCCGGAAGAGTGTTCTCCAATAATTTTTTTTCGCCCATCTCCTACCATTTTCGAAAAAAGAAGCAAAGTCCTTTTTAAAATTTTAAAAGTCGAAATTCGGAAAAATGTGTCCAATTTTCAAAAAAACACACTGTTGCGACTTTTGAATATTGGACATTCATAGAAATGGCCTGCGGAGTGTTCTCCAATATTTTTTTTCGCCCATCACATACCATTTTTGGAAAAAGGAGCAGTCTTTTTTAAAATTTCAAAAGTCGAAATTTGGAAAAATGTCGCCTATTTTCAAAAAAACACACTGTTGCGACTTTTGAATATTGGGCATTCATAGAAATGGCCTGAGGAGTGTTCTTCATTAATTTTTTTCGCCCATCACGTACCATTTTTGGAAAAAGGAGCAAAGTCTTTTTTAAAATTTCAAGAGTCGAAATTTGGAGAAATGTCGCCTATTTAAAAAAAAACACACTGTTGCGACTTTTGAATATTGGACATTCATAGGGATGGCCAGAATAGTGTTCCCCAATAATTTTTTCGATAATCATTTACCATTTTTGGAAAAAGGAGCAAAGTCTTTTTTAAAATTTCAAAAGTCGGAATTTGGAAAAATGTCGCCTATTTAAAAAAAAACACACTGTTGCGACTTTTGAATATTGGACATTCATAGAAATGGTCTGAGGAGTGTTCTCCAATAATTTTTTTCGCCCATCACATACCATTTTTGGAAAAAGGAGCAGACTTTTTTAAAATTTCAAAAGTCGAAATTTGGAGAAATGTCGCCTATTTTCAAAAAAACACACAGTTGCGACTTTTGAATATTGGACATTCATAGAAATGGCCTGAGAAGTGTTCCCCAATAATTTTTTCGATAATTTTCTACCATATTCGGAAAAAGGAGCAGTCTTTTTTAAAATTTCAAAAGTTGAAATTTGGAAAAATGTTGCCTATTTTCAAAAAAACACACTGTTAAGACCTTTGAATATTGGACAACCATAAGGATGGCCGGAGGAGTGCTCTCCAATAATTTTTTTTCGCCCATCTCCTACCATTTTCGAAAAAAAGAGCAAAGTCCTTTTTAAAATTTCAAAAGTCGAAATTTGGAAAAATGTCGCCTATTTTAAAAAAAACACACTGTTGCGACTGTTGAATATTGGACATTCATAGAAATGGCCTGAGGAGTGTTTCCCAATAATTTTTTTCGCCCATCATTTACCATTTTTGGAAAAAGGAGCAAAGTCTTTTTTAAAATTTCAAGTGTCGAAATTTGGAAAAATGTCGCCTATTTTCAAAAAAACACACTGTTGCGACTTTTGAATATTGGACATTCATAGAAATGGCCTGAGGAGTGTTCTCCAATAGTGTTTTTTCGCCCATATCCTACCATTTGCGAAAAAAGGAGCAAAGTCCTTTTTAAAATTTCAAAAGTCGAAATTTGGAAAAATGTCGCCTATTTTCAAAAAAACACACTGTTGCGACTTTTGAATATTGGGCATTCATAGAAATGGCCTGAGGAGTGTTCTCCAATAATTTTTTTCGCCCATCACTTACCATTTTTGGAAAAAGGAGCAAAGTCTTTTTTAAAATTTCAAGAGTCGAAATTTGGAAATATGTCACCTATTTAAAAAAAAAACACACTGTTGCGACTTCTGAATATTGGACATTCATAGAGATGGCCAGAATAGTGTTTCCCAATAATTTTTTTTCGCAAATTTTCTACCATTTTCGGAAAAAGAACAAAGTCCTTTTTAAAATTTCAAAAGTCGAAATTTGGAAAAATGGCGCCTATTTTCAAAAAAACACACTGTTGCGAGTTTTGAATATTGGACATTCATAGAAATGGCCTGAGGAGTGTTTCCCAATAATTTTTTTCGCCCATCATTTACCATTTTTGGAAAAAGGAGCAAAGTCTTTTTTAAAATTTCAAGAGTCGAAATTTGGAAAAATGTCGCCTATTTTCAAAAAAACACACTGTTGCGACTTTTGAATATTGGACATTCATAGAAATGGCCGGAAGAGCGTTCCCCAATAGTGTTTTTTCGCCCATATCCTACCATTTGCGAAAAAAGGAGCAAAGTCCTTTTTAAAATTTCAAGAGTCGAAATTTGGAAAAATGTCGCCTATTTTCAAAAAAACACACTGTTGCGACTTTTGAATATTGGACATTCATAGAAATGGCCTGACGAGTGTTCTCCAATAATTTTTTTTGCCCATCACATACCATTTTTGGAAAAAGGAGCAGTCTTTTTTAAAATTTAAAAAGTCGAAATTTGGAAAAATGTCGCCTATTTTCAAAAAAACACACTGTTGCGACTTTGAATTCATAGAAATGGCCTGAGGAGTGTTCTTCAATAATTTTTTTTCGCCCATCTCCTACCATTTTCGAAAAAAGGAGCAAAGTCCTATTTAAAATTTCAAAAGTCGAAATTCTTAAAAATGTCGCCTATTGTCAAAAAAACACACTTTGGAATATTAGACATTAATAGGGATGGCCGGAATAGTGTTCTCCAATAATTTTTTTCCTATAATTTTCCAAAATTTCGGAAAAAGGAGCAAAGTCCTTTTTAAAATTTCAAAAGTCGAAATTTGGAAAAATGTCGCCTATTTTCAAAAAAACACACTTTGCGACTTTTGAATATTGGACATTCATAGAAATGGCCTGAGGAGTGTTCTTCACTAATTTTTTTTCGCCCATCACATACCATTTTCGGAAAAAAGAGCAAAGTCTTTTTTAAAATTTCAAAAGTCGAAATTTGGAAAAATGTCGCCTATTTTCAAAAAAACACACTGTTGCGACTTTTGAATATTGGACATTCATAGAAATGGCCTGAGGAGTGTTCTCCAATAATTTTTTTCGCCCATCACATACCATTTTCGGAAAAAGGAGCAAAGTCTTTTTTAAAATTTCAAAAGTCGAAATTTGGAAAAATGTCGCCTATTTTCAAAAAAACACACTGTTGCGACTTTTGAATATTGGACATTCATAGAAATGGCCTGAGGAGTGTTCTCCAATAATTTTTTTTCGCCCATCTCCTTTCATTTTCGAAAAAAGGAGCAAAGTCCTTTTTAAAATTTCAAAAGTCGAAATTTGGAAAAATGTCGCCTATTTTCAAAAAAACACACTGTTGCGACTTTTGAATATTGGACATTCATACAAATGGCCTGAGGAGTGTTCTCCAATAATTTTTTTTCGCCCATCTCCTTTCATTTTCGAAAAAAGGAGCAAAGTCCTTTTTAAAATTTCAAAAGTCGAAATTTGGAAAAATGGCGCCTTTTTTTCAAAAAAACACACTGTTGCGACTTTTGAATATTGGACATTCATATAAATGGCCTGAGGAGTGTTCTCCAATAATTTTTTTCGCCCATCACATACCATTTTTGGAAAAAGGAGCAGACTTTTTTAAAATTTCAAAAGTCGAAATTTGGAAAAATGTCGCCTATTGTCAAAAAAAAAAAACACACTTTTAAATATTGGACATTCATAGGGATGGCCTTCCGGCCAAATAATTTGTTTTTTCCCATCTCCTACCCTTTTCGGAAAAAGGAGCAGTCTTTTTTAAAATTTCAAAAGTTGAAATTTGGAAAAATGTCGCCTCTTTTAAAAAAACACACTTTTGCGACTTTTGAATATTGGACATTCATAGAAATGGCCTGAGGAGTGTTCCCCATTAATGTTTTTTTTCGCAAATTTTCTACCATTTTCGGAAAAAGGAGCAAAGTCCTTTTTTAAATTTCAAAAGTCGAAATTTGGAAATATGTCACCTATTTTCAAAAAAACACACTGTTGCGACTTTTGAATATTGGACATTCATAGAAATGGCCGGAAGAGTGTTCCCCAATAATGTTTTTTTTCGCAAATTTTCTACCATTTTCGGAAAAAGGAGCAAAGTCCTTTTTAAAATTTCAAAAGTCGAAATTTGGAAAATTGTCGCCTATTTTCAATAAATACACTGTTGAATATTAGACATTCATGGGGATGGCCGGAATAGTGTTCCCCAATAATTTTTTTTTCGCAAATTTTCTACCATTTTCGGAAAAAGGAGCAAAGTCCTTTTTAAAATTTCAAAAGTCGAAATTTGGAAATATGTCACCTATTTTCAAAAAAACACACTGTTGCGACTTTTGAATATTGGACATTCATAGAACTGGCCGGAAGAGTGTTCCCAAATAATGTTTTTTTTCGCAAATTTTCTACCATTTTCGGAAAAAGGAGCAAAGTCCTTTTTAAAATTTCAAAAGTCGAAATTTGGAAATATGTCACCTATTTTCAAAAAAACACACTGTTGCGACTTTTGAATATTGGACATTCATAGAAATGGCCGGAAGAGTGTTCCCAAATAATGTTTTTTTGCCCATCTCCTACCATTTTCGAAAAAAGGAGCAAAGTCCTTTTTAAAATTTCAAAAGTCGAAATTTGGAAAAATGTCGCCTATTTTCAAAAAAGACACACTGTTGCGACTTTTGAATATTGGACATTCATAGAAATGGCCGGAAGGGTGTTCCCCAATAGTGTTTTTTCGCCTATCTCCTACCATTTGCGGAAAAAGGAGCAAAGTCTTTTTTAAAATTTCAAAAGTCGAAATTTGGAAAAATGTCGCAATGTGTTCAAAAAAACACAATGTTGCGACTTTTGAATATTGAACATTCATAGAAACGGCCTGAGGAGTGTTCTCCAATAATTTTTGTCGCCTATCACCTACCATTTTCGGAAAAAGGAGCAGTTTTTTTTTTTTTAAATTTCAAAAGTCGAAATATGGAAAAATGTCGCCTATTTTCAAAAAAACACATTTTGGAATATTGGGCATTCATAGAGATGGCCGGAATAGTATTCCCCAATAATTTTTTTTCGCAAATTTTCTACCATTTTCGGAAAAAGAACAAAGTCCTTTTTAAATTTCAAAAGTCGAAATTTGGAAAAATGGCGCCTATTTTCAAAAAAACACACTTTTGCGACTTTTGAATATTGGACATTCATAGAGATGGCAGGAATAGTGTTCCCCAATAATTTTTTTTTCGCCCATCTCCTACCATTTTCGAAAAAAGGAGCAAAGTCCTTTTTAAAATTTCAAAAGTCGAAATTTGGAAAAATGTCGCCTATTGTCAAAAAAAACACACTTTTGAATATTGGACATTCATAGGTATGGCCTTCCGGCCAAATAATTTGTTTTTTCCCATCTCCTACCATTTTCGGAAAAAGGAGCAGTCTTTTTTAAAATTTCAAAAGTTGAAATTTGGAAAAATGTCGCCTATTTTAAAAAAACACACTTTTGCGACTTTTGAATATTGCACAATCATAGGGATGGCCGGAGGAGTGTTCTCCAATAATTTTTTTTCGCCCATCTCCTACCATTTTCGAAAAAAAGAGCAAAGTCCTTTTTAAAATTTCAAAAGTCGAAATTTGGAAAAATGTCGCCCATTGTCAAAAAAAACACACTTTTGAATATTGGACATTCAAAGGGATGACCTTCCGGCCAAATAATTTGTTTTTTCCCATATCCTACCCTTTTCGGAAAAAGGAGCAGTCTTTTTTAAAATTTCAAAAGTTGAAATTTGGAAAAATGTCGCCTATTTTAAAAAAACACACGGTTGCGACTTTTGAATATTGGACATTCATAGAAATGGCCTGAGGAGTGTTCTCCAATAATTTTTTTCGCCTATCACCTACCATTTTCGGAAAAAGGAGCAGTTTTTTTTAAATTTCAAAAGTCGAAATATGGAAAAATGTCGCCTATTTTCAAAAAAACACATTTTGGAATATTGGGCATTCATAGAGATGGCCGGAATAGTGTTCCCCAATAATTTTTTTTCCCAAATTTTCTACCATTTCGGAAAAAGAACAAAGTCCTTTTTAAAATTTCAAAAGTCGAAATTTGGAAAAATGGCGCGTATTTTCAAAAAAACACACTGTTGCGACTTTTGAATATTGGACATTCATAGAAATGGCCTGAGGAGTGTTCTCCAATAATTTTTTTCGCCCATCACATACCATTTTCGGAAAAAGGAGCAAAGTCTTTTTTAAAATTTCAAAAGTCGAAATTTGGAAAAATGTCGCCTATTTTCAAAAAAACACACTGTTGCGACTTTTGAATATTGGACATTCATACAAATGGCCTGAGGAGTGTTCTCCAATAATTTTTTTCGCCCATCTCCTACCATTTTCGAAAAAAGGAGCAAAGTCCTTTTTAAAATTTCAAAAGTCGAAATTTGGAAAAATGTCGCCCATTGTCAAAAAAACACACTTTTGAATATTGGACATTCAAAGGGATGGCCTTCCGGCCAAATAATTTGTTTTTTGCCATCTCCTACCCTTTTCGGAAAGGGAGCTGTCTTTTTTAAAATTTCAAAAGTTGATATTTGGAAAAATGTCGCCTATTTTAAAAAAACACACGGTTGCGACTTTTGAATATTGGACATTCATAGAAATGGCCTGAGGAGTGTTCTTCAATATTTTTTTTCTCCTATCACCTACAATATTCGGAAAAAGGAGCACTTTTTTTTTAAATTTCAAAAGTCGAAATATGGAAAAATGTCGCCTATTTTCAAAAAAACACATTTTGGAATATTGGGCATTCATAGGGATGGCCGGAATAGTGTTCCCCAATAAGTTTTTTTCCAAATTTTCTACCATTTTCGGAAAAAGAACAAAGTCCTTTTTAAAATTTCAAAAGTCGAAATTTGGAAATATGTCGCCTATTTTCAAAAAAACACACTGTTGCGACTTTTGAATATTGGACATTCATAGAAATGGCCTGAGGAGTGTTCTCCAATAATTCTTTTCGCCCATCACCTACCATTTGCGGAAAAAGGAGCAAAGTCCTTTTTAAAATTTCAAAAGTCGAAATTCGGAAAAATGTGTCCTATTTTGAAAAAAACACACGGTGGCGGCTTTTGAATATTGGACATTCATAGAAATGGCCTGAGGAGAGTTCTCCAATAATTTTTTTCGTCCATCACCTACCATTTTTGGAAAAGGGAGCAAAGTCTTTTTTAAAATTTCAAGAGTCGAAATTTGGAAAAATGTCGCCTATTTTCAAAAAAACACACTGTTGCGACTTTTGAATATTGGACATTCATAGATATGGCCGGAAGAGCGTTCCCCAATAGTGTTTTTTCGCCCATCTCCTACCATTTGCGAAAAAAGGAGCAAAGTCCTTTTTAAAATTTCAAAAGTCGAAATTTGGAAAAATGTTGCCTATTTTCAAAAAAACACACTGTTGCGACTTTTGAATATTGGACATTCATAGAAATGGCCTGACGAGTGTTCTCCAATAATTTTTTTCGCCCATCACATACCATTTTTGAAAAAAGGAGCAGTCTTTTTTAAAATTTAAAAAGTCGAAATTTGGAAATATGTCGCCTATTTAAAAAAAAAAAACACACTGTTACGACTTTTGAATATTGGACATTCATAGAGATGGCCAGAATAGTGTTTCCCAATAATTTTGTCGATAATTTTCTACCATTTTCGGAAAAAGGAGCAAAGTCTTTTTTAAAATTTCAAAAGTCGGAATTTGGAAAAATGTCGCCTATTTTCAAAAAAACACACTGTTGCGACTTTTGAATATTGGACATTCATACAAATGGCCTGAGGAGTGTTCTCCAATAATTTTTTTCGCCCATCACATACCATTTTTGAAAAAAGGAGCAGTCTTTTTTAAAATTTCAAAAGTCGAAATTTGGAAAAATGTCGCCTATTTAAAAAAAAACACACTGTTGCGACTTTTGAATATTGGACATTCATAGAAATGGCCGGAAGAGTGTTCTCCAATAATTTTTTTTCGCCCATCTCCTACCATTTTCGAAAAAAGGAGCAAAGTCCTTTTTAAAATTTTAAAAGTCGAAATTCGGAAAAATGTGTCCTATTTTCAAAAAAACACACTGTTGCGACTTTTGAATATTGGACATTCATAGAAATGGCCTGCGGAGTGTTCTCCAATAATTTTTTTCGCCCATCACATACCATTTTTGGAAAAAGGAGCAAAATCTTTTTTAAAATTTCAAAAGTCGAAATTTGGAAAAATGTCGCCTATTTTCAAAAAAACACACTGTTGCGACTTTTGAATATTGGACATTCATAGAAATGGCCTGAGGAGTGTTCAACAATAATTTTTTTCGCCCATCACATACCATTTTTGGGAAAAGGAGGAGACTTTTTTAAAATTTCAAAAGTCGAAATTTGGAAAAATGTCGCCTATTTTCAAAAAAACACACTGTTGCGACTTTTGAATATTGGACATTCATAGAAATGGCCGGAAGAGTGTTCTCCAATAATTTTTTTTCGCCCATCTCCTACCATTATCGAAAAAAGGAGCAAAGTCCTTTTTAAAATTTCAAAAGTCGAAATTTGGAAAAATGTCGCCTATTGTCAAAAAAAAACACACTTTTGAATATTGAACATTCATAGGGATGGCCAGAATAGTGTTCTCCAATAATTTTTTTCCGATAATTTTCTACCATTTTCGGAAAAAGGAGCAAAGTCCTTTTTAAAATTTCAAAAGTCGAAATTTGGAAAAATGTCGCCTATTTTCAAAAAAACACACTTTTGCGACTTTTAAATATTGGACATTCAAAGAAATGGCCTGAGGAGTGTTCTTCAATAATTTGTTTTTCGCCCATCTCCTACCATTATCGAAAAAAGGAGCAAAGTCCTTTTTAAAATTTCAAAAGTCGAAATTTGGAAAAATGTCGCCTATTGTCAAAAAAAACACACTTTTGAATATTGGACATTCATAGGGATGGCCTTCCGGCCAAATAATTTGTTTTTTCCCTTCTCCTACCCTTTTCGGAAAAAGGAGCAGTCTTTTTTAAAATTTCAAAAGTTGAAATTTGGAAAAATGTCGCCTATTTTAAAAAAAACACACTTTTGCGACTTTTGAATAATGCACAATCATAGGTGTTACCGCCACTCATAAATCGCTAATATGACATTACTGTTACCGCCACTCATAAATCGCTAATATGACATTACTGTTATCGATATGTAGAGAGATGAGCATGTCAAAATGTTAAATTATTCCTTTTAATTTTCCACGCGGTATAATTATGAGGCCATATTTAATCGAGACCACATACATAGGTATATAAAAACACCTACATAGATTTAAGATATTCATTCGTTCAGGTCATAAGGATTACGAAGCTTCGCTTGGAGTAGCCATACATAAAAGTTAGTATATCAGCAGTTTAGTATGTAAGTTTGTATAATGAATTTATTTATAATTTTAGGAATTTTAACATATTAAAGCGTAAGAATAAAGAATTAAAGTTTTCTAAAATTCTTACACTTGTGTTTAAAATCCACATTGGCTATCTTGAGCTTGGGCCGCTTTACCCGCAACATTAAAATTCTTTTATTGGTGCCTCATCGGATCGTTTGAAGGAATCATCTTGGGTGTTAAAACGTAAGTCCTAACAGAATGCAACCTTCCACTCCCTCACAGGGTCAACCACTAAGTCGTCAACGACCAACTCAGTTAAGTCCTGCACTGAACAACTGTCACATTTGCAACAAGTCCACAGACAACGAAAAATTTATAAAATGCAGCAAGTGCCATCTTAATTTTCATTTACCATGTGTCAATCTCAGCAGCAATCAAGACCAACCTACGTGGAGTTGCCAAAATTGTACGGTACAGCATCAAATCACGATCGATTCTGCCTCTTCCATTCGTAGTGGCTCTTCGGCCGCTTCCCGCTCCCGCCGACAAGCTCTTGAGCTACAACGTCTAGAAGAAGAGACACAACTTGAAGAGATTTCATTAAAAAGAAATACCAAATTCTCGAACAAGCAGTAGATGACTTCGAGGACGCACAATCAGTTAATAAACACTCAGCTGTCAGATCTGTACATGAGTGGTTAGATAATCAAATCCAACTCCCTACTTCGGCTATTGCAACCGCACACCAAAATATAGTTTCCGCAGCTCGTCAGTTTGAAACGCCACCTTACACATTTGTACCACAAGCCACAACAACGACGCAAGAAATGCCTAACACTACTAAACCATATTGCCAAAACGTAAGTAATGACTTAGTTTATACGACAAAAACAATAACTCCGCCCGTATGTACAACTACGTCATTCGTTAATAACATGTCTTCATTTATTAATGACCCAACAACGAACCGTCAGCAGCCGACAACTGCAAATTTATGTAATAATTCAGACAACGTAAATGCAGAAAATCACACATTAGAGACACCTGTACAATTTGGTTACATGGATTCAACGTTTTCCATGAACCCATCAAACCTCCAACCTGTTATATTACCTTCTCACAGGCTTTCGCAACAACAAATAAGCGCGCGGCAGTCAGTACCAAAAGAGCTTCCAATTTTTACCGGCACTCCTGAAGAATGGCCCTTGTTTAGTGCCACATATGACTGGTCGACAGCAGTCTGTGGTTTTACATACGCTGAAAATCTTGTCAGGCTTCAAAGTTCTCTAAAGGGGGAAGCACTTCGATCTGTTAAACATATTTTGATCCATCCATCGGGTGTACCATGTGCTCTATCTACACTAAAATTGCTTTTCGGACAACCGGAAAAAATATTAAACTCACTAAAAAATAGAATAAGATCACTACCAGCACTGAACACAAATAAATTGAGCACAATTACCTCTTTCGCCGTGGAAGTAAAGGGCCTAGAAACAACAATTAAAGCCAGTGGTTTAATAAATGAACTGACCAATTCATCTTTATTACATGAGTTAATAATGAAAATGCCATCACATTTTCAACTTAACTGGGGTAAACAAAAAATAAAACTAGCAAAAAATAACAAAAGAGTTAGTTTGACTGAATTCGCTAACTGGATATATGAAGTCGGTGTCTCAGCAAGCAGCATAAATATAGAAAGTGACAGCAGCGCATCAAAGTCAATAGAGCAGTATTCGCGTAAGCCAAAAAACGTTTATGTGCATGCTCATGAAGAACAAAACAAAAAGATCTGTTTAGTGTGTTCTGGCAACTGCAATAGTGTTGAGAAGTGTAAAAAATTCTTGGCTGCGAATAGAAGCGAGCGATAGAACTTAGTAAGAATGTACAATCTATGTAAACTGTGCCTGCGACGTCACTACCGTATTTGCAGTAGCAGCATCGTTTGCAGAGAAAATAATTGTCAAATAAAACATAATACATTGCTGCATAAATCCATGACTGAAGATAGAGAAACAAACGCTACGAGAGAAACTGAAAATAAAAGCAAAAGAGATAATTTACATGCAGCCCACAGGAATGAATGCAATGAAATCTTATTTAAAATTATACCCATAACAACATACGGAAACAATAATAAACGTTTTAATACTTTTGCATTTATAGACGAGGGTTCGTCTGTAAGTCTGGTAAATGAACAATTAATTAATAAGCTAGATTTAAATGGTGAGTCACAACCTCTATGCTTGAAATGGACAGGTGAAATAGGTCGCAACGAAGAAGACTCAAAAATAGTCTCAATGAAAATTTCAGGTATGAATAAAACTGAATTTTCTATTTCTGTTCGTACGGTTAAACAACTATCGCTTCCGAGTCAGAGCTTTAATTATAAAAAGTTATGTGAAAAATTTCCGCACCTTAAAGGGCTACCCATCGCCGATTTTGAAAATGCTGTACCAGATGTACTTTTAGGATTAAATAACTTAAAATTATGTGTGCCAACTCGTGTTAGAAGGCAAGAAAAACGAACCCGTCGCTTTACATACTCGCCTCGGCTGGCTAATATGTGGCAACTCCAGTGTTGGAGAAAAGGCCCAAATTCAATATAATTTTTACTCTTGCGAGTGTAGAGGTGAAAACGACCAAATTCTTACTCACTTACTCAAACAGTTTTATACAACTGAGTTAGCAGGGATAAGTAACTATACTCTAGCTCTTGGAAAAGATGACCAAAGGGCATTAAGTTTGCTAGAAACATATACGAAACAAAGATGCGATGGCCATTACGAGACAGCTTTGCTGTGGCGATATGACAATATTACACTTCCACAAAGCTTTGATATGGCGAAAAGACGACTGATTTGTCTCGAAAAAACTCTAAGAAAAAATAAAGAGTTATTTGAACATTTCGAAAAAACAATTTCTGAATATTTTGAAAGAAATTACATAGCCAAAGTAAACAATGAAGA
This sequence comes from Epicampocera succincta, assembly GCA_932526305.1. NCBI lineage: Eukaryota > Metazoa > Arthropoda > Insecta > Diptera > Tachinidae > Epicampocera > Epicampocera succincta. The sequence goes on from OW052036.1 coordinate 43,348,905, forward strand.
TGATAAACAAAATGTATGGTATTTACCAATGTTTCCGGTATTTAACAAAAACAAACCGAATAAAACAAGAATAGTTTGGGATGCGGCCGCGAAGGCAAATGGTATTTCACTTAACTCTATGCTGCTCAAAGGGCCAGATTTGCTGTCTTCTCTTGCAGCTATTCTTTTTGTTTTCGGCAAAGGCAAATTGCAATCTGTGGTGACATCGAACAAATGTTCCATCAGATTTATATACGCGATGAAGACTGCCATGCGCAAAGATTTTTATGGCGCAGCTGCGACGACAACAAAGAACCCGAAGTGTACGTAATGAAGGTTATGATATTCGGTGCCTCCTGCGCTCCGTGCATATCTCAATATGTTAAAAACCTTAACGCATCAAAATTTGAAGCCAAGTATCCCTTAGCCGCTGCTGCCATCAAAGACAACCACTACGTAGATGATTTTCTTGCTTCTTCGGATACTCCTGCAGAAGCCGCCTAACTGGCTAAAACTGTGCGATTCATTCATAGTGAGGGAGGATTAAAAATTAGAAACTGGTGTTCGAATAATGATAGCGTTTTGAAAGAATTGAACTCTTCTAACCCTTTGACCAATATTTGCCTAAACGTTAGTGTAGGCGAAGTAACAGAAAAGGTACTTGGCATATTTTGGAACCCTGGGGAAGACAATATAACCTTTAAACTGTCGCAGTCTGTCTTAAACAGCGAACTTCTTCTCGGAAACAAAATTCCCACCAAACGTGAAATTTTAAGAACTCTAATGAGCATTTATGACCCTTTAGGGCTTGTAGGAAATTTCCTTATGTATTTGAAAATAGTTCTCCAAGAAGTTTGGAGAAGCGATCGACTGGGACGAACATATTCTAGTAAATCAACAATTAAGGTGGGAAAACTGGCTAGAGCTTTTACCAGATTTCAAAAATGTAAATATACCTCGTTGTTATCTTAAAACATTGAAAAACTATAATAACCTAGATGTTCAATTGCATGTATTTGTGGATGCAAGCGAAAACGGTTATGCCGCCGTAGCGTATTTTAGGATGTGCTGTGGGGACGAAATCGCTATTTCACTTATTGGATCAAAAACTAGGGTGGCGCCACTAAAGGTTTTATCGATACCACGTTTAGAGCTGATGGCAGCTGTTATTGGTGCTCGGTTTGCTAAATATATTGAAAAACATCATACCGTTAAGATAAATCGAAAAACACTCTGGTCAGATTCACGAACAGTTTTAAGTTGGATACGCTCCGACCACCGAAAATATCACCAGTTCGTTGCAGTTCGTGTAAGTGAAATTCTCGATATTTCAGAGGTGGACGAGTGGTCCTGGATATCAGGAAAAACGAATGTAGCTGACGAAGCAACACGATGCACAAATAAACCTAATCTATCGAATGCTGGTTTAACTGCCCTGATTTTTTAAAGTTGCCAGAGAAAGAATGGCGGGAACCCAATACACAACTTTTGGAAACAAAGCTCGAGTTGAAAGAGTGCCATTTAACGGCACGAAGTATAGAACAACTTATAAACTTACAAAGATTTTCTCGGTGGTGCAGAGCATTAAGGGCAACTGCATTCGTAATTCGTTTTTGCTACTGCCGTAGAAACAGAGATATCACGCCTTCCTGTGGAAAGGAACTAACTCAAATTGAGTTGCTCAAAGCAGAACTGACTCTTATCAAAGATACGCAGAAAGTATATTTCCAAAATGAAATAAATTGTCTATCACAAAATAATAAATTAACAAAAACAAATTTTTTGTATAAATTGTCCCCGTATTTGGATCTTAAAGGTGTCTTGAGAGTAGGTGGCCGAATTGATTATGCTGATGTTCCGGAGGAACTGAAGTATCCAGCCGTTTTGCCTAAACATTGCCGCCTAACAACCCTTTTAATATTACATTACCATAATCTGTACCGTCATAGTAGCCTTGAGACAGTGGTGAATGAATTGCGGCAAAAATACTATATTCCTAAATTGAGAACCGTTTGTAAATCAACCATTAAGCAGTGTCAAATGTGTAAAATTAAAACTGCGATGCCGGAGATTCCGCAGATGGCAAAATTACCTCCGGCTCGACTGGGTTCGTATCTCTCACCATTCACATTCACGGGGCTTGACTTTTTTGGTCCTATGCTTGTCACTGTTAACCGACATAAAGAAAAGAGATACGGTGCGCTATTTACATGTTTAACGGTACGTGCGGTTCATATTGAAATCGTCTATTCGCTTAATACAAGTTCGTGTATCATGGCAATACGTAAGTTTATTTCGCGAAGAGGCAGCCCAAGAGAATTTTTCAGCGACAATGGTACTAATTTTATCGGTGCTGATCGAGAGTTGCGTGAAGCCTTAAGAGAGGTGGACAAGAACGAGCTAATACGAAGTTTTACAACGTCCTACACCAAATGGAACTTTAACCCACCTTCTGCTCCTCATATGGGAGGAGCATGGGAACGATTAGTTCGATCCGTAAAAACTGTACTCTACAATATTAAAACAGAACGGTTTCCAAGCGATGAAATGCTGCAAAGCATGATGGCTGAAGTCGAAAGTGTTATAAATTCCCGTCCTCTTACATATGTCCCAATAGAAAGCGAAAATCAAGAAGCGATCACACCAAATCATATTTTGCTTGGCAACTCCAGTGGCTTAAAACCCCTTGCATCGTACGACGACGAAGGTCTTGTACTTAAAGAAAGTTGGTTGCGTTCACAACAATATGCACAAATCTTTTGGAAGAGATGGGTGACAGAGTACCTGTCTACTTTGACGTGTAGGACAAAGTGGTTTCAAAAAGCCAAACCCATATCTGTGGGAGATTTAGTGATAGTGGTTGATCCAAATAACCCGAGAAACGTGTGGCCAAAAGGAAAGGTCATCGAAGTTGCCAAATCCGAAGATGGACAAGTACGAAAGGCAAAAGTTTTGACAGTTTGTGGCGTTTTAGAAAGACCTGCTGCAAAATTAGCGGTTTTAGACGTGGCTGAAAGAAAGTAGAGTAAGTCTTCGAAATCTCGCCATACTGTGGGGGAGTTTTACCGCCACTCATAAATCGCTAATATGGCATTACTGTTACCGCCACTCATAAATCGCTAATATGACATTACTGTTACCGCCACTCATAAATCGCTAATATGACATTACTGTTACCGCCACTCATAAATCGCTAATATTATTGTTACTTTACTGTTATCGATATGTAGAGAGATGAGCATGTCAAAATGTTAAATTATTCCTTTTAATTTTCCACGCGGTATAATTATGAGGCCATATTTAATCGAGACCACATACATAGGTATATAAAAACACCTACATAGATTTAAGATATTCATTCGTTCAGGTCATAAGGATTACGAAGCTTCGCTTGTAGTAGCCATACATAAAAGTTAGTATATCAGCAGTTTAGTATGTAAGTTTGTATAATGAATTTATTTATAATTTTAGGAATTTTAACATATTTACGCTTTAATATATAATATAATAAAGAAAATAATATAATAGAATAAAGAATTAAAGTTTTCTAAAATTTTTACACTTGTGTTTAAAATCCACATTGGCTATCTTGAGCTTGGGCCGCTTTACCCGCAACATTAGGGATGGCCGGAGGAGTGTTCTCCAATAATTTTTTTCGCCCTTCACATACCATTTTTGGAAAAAGGAGCAGTCTTTTTTAAAATTTCAAAAGTCGAAATTTGGAAAAATGTCGCCTATTTTCAAAAAAACACACTGTTGCGACTTTTGAATATTGGACATTCATAGAAATGGCCTGAGGAGTGTTCTCCTATAATTTTTTTCGCCCATCACCTACCATTTTTGAAAAAGGAATTTTCCTTTAAAAAATTAAAATTTCAAGAGTCGAAATTTGGAAAAATGGCGCCTATTTTCAAAAAAACACACTGTTGCGAGTTTTGAATATTGGACATTCATAGGGATGGCAGGAATAGTGTTTGCCAATAGTTTTTTTCCGATAATTTTCTACCATTTTCGGAAAAAGGAGCAAAGTCCTTTCTAAAATTACAAAAGTCGAAATTTAGAAAAATGTCGCCTATTTTCAAAAAAACACACTGTTGCGACTTTTGAATATTGGACATTCATAGAAATGGCCTGAGGAGTGTTCTCCAATAATTTTTTTTGCCCATCACAAACCATTTTTGGAAAAAGGAGCAGACTTTTTTAAAATTTCAAAAGTCGAAATTTGGAAAAATGTCGCCTATTTTAAAAAAAACACACTTTTGCGACTTTTGAATATTGGACATTCAAAGAAATGGCCGGAATAGTGTTCCCCAATAATTTTTTTTCGCAAATTTTCTACCATTTTCGGAAAAAGAAGCAAGGTCCTTTTTAAAATTTCAAAAGTTGAAATTTGGAAAAATGTCGCCTATTTTCAAAAAAACACACTGTTTTGTCTTTTGAATATTGTACATTCATAGGGATGGCAGGAATAGTGTTCCCCAATAGTTTTTTTCCGATAATTTTCTACCATTTTCGGAAAAAGGAGCAAAGTCCTTTCTAAAATTACAAAAGTCGAAATTTGGAAAAATGTCGCCTATTTTCAAAAAAACACGCTGTTTTGTCTTTTGAATATTGGACATTCATAGAAATGGCCTGAGGAGTGTTCTCCAATAATTTTGTTCGCCCATCTCCTACCATTTTCGAAAAAAGGAGCAAAGTCCTTTTTAAAATTTCAAAAGTCGAAATTCGGAAAAATGTGTCCTATTTTTAAAAAAACACACTGTTGCGACTTTTGAATATTGGACATTCATAGAAATGGCCGGAAGAGTGTTATCCAATAATTTTTTTCGAACATCACCTACCATTTTTGGAAAAAGGAGCAAAGTCTTTTTTAAAATTTCAAGAGTCGAAATTTGGAAAAATGTCGCCTATTTTAAAAAAAACACACTGTTGCGACTTTTGAATATTGGACATTCATAGAAATGGCCGAAAGAGTGTTCCCCAATAGGGTTTTTTTGCCTATCTCCTACCATTTGCGGAAAAAGGAGCAAAGTCATTTTTAAAATTTCAAAAGTCGAAATTCGGAAAAATGTCGCCTATTTTCAAAAAAACACAATGTTGCGACTTTTGAATATTGGACATTCATAGGGATGGCCAGAATAGTGTTCCCCAATAATTTTGTCGGTAATTTTCTACCATTTTCGGAAAAAGGAGCAAAGTCTTTTTTAAAATTTCAAAAGTCGAAATATGGAAAAATGTCGCCTATTTTCAAAAAAACACATTTTGGAATATTGGGCATTCATAGGGGTGGCCGGAATAGTGTTCCCCAATAATTTTTTTTCGCAAATTTTCTACCATTTTCGGAAAAAGAACAAAGTCCTTTTTAAAATTACAAAAGTCGAAATTTGGAAAAATGTCGCCTATTTTCAAAAAAACACACTTTTGCGACTTTTGAATATTGGACATTCATAGAAATGGCCTGAGGAGTGTTCCCCAATAATTTTTTTTCGCAAATTTTCTACCATTTTCGGAAAAAGAACAAAGTCCTTTTTAAAATTTCAAAACTCGAAATTTGGAAAAATGTCGCCCATTTTCAAAAAAACACACTGTTGCGACTTTGAATATTGGACATTCATAGGGATGGCCGGAATAGTGTTCCCCAATAATTTTTTTTCGCAAATGTTCTACCATTTTCGGAAAAAGGAACAAAGTCCTTTTTAAAATATCAAAAGTATTGCACAATCATAATGATGGCCGGAGGAGTGTTCTCCAATAGTGTTTTTTCGCCCATCTCCTACCATTTTCGAAAAAAAGAGCAAAGTCCTTTTTAAAATCTCAAAAGTCGAAATTTGGAAAAATGTCGCCTATTGTCAAAAAAACACACTTTTGAATATTGGACATTCATAGGGATGGCCTTCCGGCCAAATAATTTGTTTTTTCCCATCTCCTACCATTTTCGGAAAAAGGAGCAATGTCCTTTTTAAAATTTCAAAAGTCGAAATTTGGAAAAATGTCGCCTATTTTCAAAAAACACACTGTTGCGACTTTTGAATATTGGACATTCATAGAAATGGCCTGAGGAGTGTTTTCCAATAATTTTTTTCGCCCATCACCTACCATTTTCAAAAAGGAGCAAAGTCCTTTTTTAAAATTTCAAAAGTCGGAATTTGGAAAAATGTCGCCCATTTTCAAAAAAACACACTGTTGCGACTTTGAATATTGGACATTCATAGGGGTGGCCGGAATAGTGTTCCCCAATAATTTTTTTTCGCAAATGTTCTACCATTTTCGGAAAAAGGAACAAAGTCCTTTTTAAAATATCAAAAGTCGAAATTTGGAAAAATGTCGCCTATTTTCAAAAAAACACGCCGTTGCGACTTTTCAATATTGGACATTCATAGAAATGGCCTGAGGAGTGTTTTCCAATAATTTTTTTCGCCCATCACCTACCATTTTCAAAAAGGAGCAAAGTCCTTTTTAAAATTTCAAAAGTCGAAATTTGGAAAAATGTCGCCTATTTTCAAAAAAACGCGCTGTTGCGACTTTTGAATATTGGACATTCATAGAAATGGCCTGAGGAGTGTTCTCCAATAATTTTTTTCGCCCATCACCTACCATTTTCGGAAAAAGGAGCATAGTCTTTTTTAAAATTTCAATAGTCGAAATTTGGAAAAATGTCGCCTATTTTCAAAGAAACACACTGTTAAGACTTTTGAATATTGGACATTCATAGAAATGGCCTGAGGAGATTTCTTCTAAAATGTTTTTTCGCCCATCTCCTACCATTTTCGAAAAAAAGGAGCAAAGTCCTTTTTAAAATTTCAAAAGTCGAAATTTGAAGAATGTCGCCTATTGTCAATAAAAACACACTTTTGAATATTGGACATTCATAAGGCTGGCCTTCCGGCCAAATAATTTGTTTTTTCCCATCAACTACCATTTTCGGAAAAAGGAGCAAAGTCTTTTTTAAAATTTCAAAACTCGAAATTTGGAAAAATGTCGCCTATTTTCAAAAAACACACTGTTGCGACTTTTGAATATTGGACATTCATAGAAATGGCCTGAGGAGTGTTTTCCAATAATTTTTTTCGCCCATCACCTACCATTTTCAAAAAGGAGCAAAGTCCTTTTTTAAAATTTCAAAAGTCGGAATTTGGAAAAATGTCGCCCATTTTCAAAAAAACACACTGTTGCGACTTTGAATATTGGACATTCATAGGGATGGCCGGAATAGTGTTCCCCAATAATTTTTTTTCGCAAATGTTCTACCATTTTCGGAAAAAGGAACAAAGTCCTTTTTAAAATATCAAAAGTCGAAATTTGGAAAAATGTCGCCTATTTTCAAAAAAACACACTGTTGCGACTTTTGAATATTGGACATTCATAGAAATGGTCTGAGGAGTGCTATCCAATAATTTTTTTCGCCCATAACCTACCATTTTCGAAAAAAGGAGCAAAGTCCTTTTTAAAATTTCAAAAGTCGAAATTTGGAAAAATGTCGCCTATTGTCAAAAAAAAAACACACTTTTGAATATTGGACATTCATAGGTATGGCCTTTCGGCCAAATAATTTGTTTTTTCCCATCTCCTACCATTTTCGGAAAAAGGAGCAGTCTTTTTTAAAATTTCAAAAGTTGAAATTTGGAAAAATGTCGCCTATTTTAAAACACACTTTTGCGACTTTTGAATATTGCACAATCATAGGGATGGCCGGAGGAGTGTTCTCCAATAGTGTTTTTTCGCCCATCTCCTACCATTTTCGAAAAAAAGAGCAAAGTCCTTTTTAAAATCTCAAAAGTCGAAATTTGGAAAAATGTCGCCTATTGTCAAAAAAAACACACTTTTGAATATTGGACATTCATAGGGATGGCCTTCCGGCCAAATAATTTGTTTTTTCCCATCTCCTACCATTTTCGGAAAAAGGAGCAATGTCCTTTTTAAAATTTCAAAAGTCGAAATTTGGAAAAATGTCGCCTATTTTCAAAAAACACACTGTTGCGACTTTTGAATATTGGACATTCATAGAAATGGCCTGAGGAGTGTTTTCCAATAATTTTTTTCGCCCATCACCTACCATTTTCAAAAAGGAGCAAAGTCCTTTTTTAAAATTTCAAAAGTCGGAATTTGGAAAAATGTCGCCCATTTTCAAAAGAACACACTGTTGCGACTTTGAATATTGGACATTCATAGGGGTGGCCGGAATAGTGTTCCCCAATAATTTTTTTTCGCAAATGTTCTACCATTTTCGGAAAAAGGAACAAAGTCCTTTTTAAAATATCAAAAGTCGAAATTTGGAAAAATGTCGCCTATTTTCAAAAAAACACGCCGTTGCGACTTTTCAATATTGGACATTCATAGAAATGGCCTGAGGAGTGTTTTCCAATAATTTTCTTCGCCCATCACCTACCATTTTCAAAAAGGAGCAAAGTCCTTTTTAAAATTTCAAAAGTCGAAATTTGGAAAAATGTCGCCTATTTTCAAAAAAACGCGCTGTTGCGACTTTTGAATATTGGACATTCATAGAAATGGCCTGAGGAGTGTTCTCCAATAATTTTTTTCGCCCATCACCTACCATTTTCGGAAAAAGGAGCATAGTCTTTTTTAAAATTTCAATAGTCGAAATTTGGAAAAATGTCGCCTATTTTCAAAGAAACACACTGTTAAGACTTTTGAATATTGGACATTCATAGAAATGGCCTGAGGAGATTTCTTCTAAAATGTTTTTTCGCCCATCTCCTACCATTTTCGAAAAAAAGGAGCAAAGTCCTTTTTAAAATTTCAAAAGTCGAAATTTGAAGAATGTCGCCTATTGTCAATAAAAACACACTTTTGAATATTGGACATTCATAAGGCTGGCCTTCCGGCCAAATAATTTGTTTTTTCCCATCTCCTACCATTTTCGGATAAAGGAGCAAAGTCCTTTTTAACATTTCAAAAGTCCAAATTTGAAAAAATGTAGCCTATTTTCAAAAAAACACGCCGTTGCGACTTTTCAATATTGGACATTCATAGAAATGGCCTGAGGAGTGTTTTCCAATAATTTTTTTCGCCCATCACCTACCATTTTCAAAAAGGAGCAAAGTCCTTTTTAAAATTTCAAAAGTCGAAATTTGGAAAAATATCGCATATTTTAAAAAAAACACACTGTTGCGACTTTTGAATATTGGACATTCATAGAAATGGCCTGAGGAGTGTTCCCCAATAATGTTTTTTCGCCCATCTCCTACCATTTTCAAAAAAAGGAGCAAAGTCCTTTTTAAAATTTCAAAAGTCGAAATTTGAAGAATGTCGCCTATTGTCAATAAAAACACACTTTTGAATATTGGACATTCATAAGGCTGGCCTTCCGGCCAAATAATTTGTTTTTTCCCATCTCCTACCATTTTCGGAAAAAGGAGCAAAGTTCATTTTAACATTTCAAAAGTCCAAATTTGGAAAAATGTCGCCTATTTTCAAAAAAACACGCTGTTGCAACTTTTGAATATTGGACATTCATAGAAATGGCCTGAGGAGTGTTCCCCAATATTGTTTTTTCGCCCATCTCCTACCATTTTCAAAAAAAGGAGCAAAGTCCTTTTTAAAATTTCAAAAGTCGAAATTTGGAAAAATGTCGCCTATTTAAAAAAAAACACACTTTTGCGACTTTTGAATATTGGACATTCATAGAAATGGCCGGAAGAGTGTTCCCAAATAATGTTTTTTCGCCCATCTTCTACCGTTTTCGAAAAAGGAGCAAAGTCCTTTTTAAAATTTCAAAATCGGAATTTGGAAAAATGTCGCCTATTTTCAAAAAACACACTGTTGCGACTTTTGAATATTGGACATTCATAGAAATGGCCTGAGGAGTGTTCTCCAATAATTTTATTCGCTAATCACGTACCATTTTTGGAAAAAGGAGCAGTCTTTTTTAAAATTTCAAAAGTCGGATTTCGGAAAAATTTCGCCTATTTTCAAAAAAACACACTGTTGCGACTTTTGAATATTGGACATTCATAGAAATGGCCTGAGGAGTGTTCTCTTATAATTTTTTTCGCCCATCACCTACCATTTTCGGGAAAAGGAGCAGTCTTTTTTAAAATTTCAATAGTCGAAATTTGGAAAAATGTCGCCTATTTTCAAAGAAACACACTTTTGCGACTTTTGAATATTGGACATTCATAGAAATGGCCGGAAGAGTGTTCCCCAATAATGTTTTTTTCGCAAATTTTCTACCATTTTCGGAAAAAGGAGCAAAGTCCTTTTTAAAATTTCAAAAGTCGAAATTTGGAAAAATGTCGCCTATTGTCAAAAAAAAAAAACACTTTAGAATATTGGACATTCATAGGGATGGCCTTCCGGCAAAATAATTTGTTTTTTCCCATCTCCTACCATTTTCGGAAAAAGGAGCAAAGTTCATTTTAACATTTCAAAAGTCCAAATTTGGAAAAATGTCGCCTATTTTCAATAAACACACTGTTGAATATAAGACATTCATAGGGATGGCCGGAATAGTGTTCCCCAATAATTTTTTTTTCGAAAATTTTCTACCATTTTCGGAAAAAGGAGCAAAGTCCTTTTTAAAATTTCAAAAGTCGAAATTTGGAAAAATGTCGCCTATTGTCAAAAAAAAAACACTTTAGAATATTGGACATTCATAGGGATGGCCTTCCGGCAAAATAATTTGTTTTTTCCCATCTCCTACCATTTTCGGAAAAAGGAGCAAAGTTCATTTTAACATTTCAAAAGTCCAAATTTGGAAAAATGTCGCCTATTTTCAATAAACACACTGTTGAATATAAGACATTCATAGGGATGGCCGGAATAGTGTTCCCCAATAATTTTTTTTTTCGCAAATTTTCTACCATTTTCGGAAAAAGGAGCAAAGTCCTTTTTAACATTTCAAAAGTCGAAATTTGAAAAATGTCGCCTATTTTCAAAAAAACACACTTTTGCGACTTTTGAATATTGGACATTCATAGAAATGGCCTGAGGAGTGTTCTCCAATAATTTTTTTCGCCCATCAACTACCATTTTCGAAAAAAGGAGCAGTCTTTTTTAAAATTTCAAAACTCGAAATTTGGAAAAATGTCGCCTATTTTCAAAAAAACACGCTGTTGCAACTTTTGAATATTGGACATTCATAGAAATGGCCTGAGGAGTGTTCCCCAATAATGTTTTTTCGCCCATCTTCTACCGTTTTCGAAAAAGGAGCAAAGTCCTTTTTAAAATTTCAAAAGTCCAAATTTGGAAAAAAATGTCGCCTATTTAAAAAAAAAACACACTTTTGCGACTTTTGAATATTGGACATTCAAAAAAATGACCGGAATAGTGGTCCCCAATAATTTTTTTTCGCAAATTTTGCTACCATTTTCGGAAAAAGAAGCAAGGTCCTTTTTAAAATTTCAAAAGTCGAAATTTGGAAAAATGTCGCCTATTTTCAAAAAAACACACTGTTTTGTCTTTTGAAAATTGGACATTCATAGAAATGGCCTGAGGAGTGTTCTCCAATAATGTTTTTTCGCCCATCAACTACCATTTTCAGAAAAAGGAGCAAAGTCCTTTTTAAAATTTCAAAAGTCGAAATTTGGAAAAATGTCGCCTATTTTCAAAAAAACGCACTTTTGCGACTTTTGAATATTGGACATTCATAGAAATGGCCTGAGGAGTGTTCTCCAATAATTTTTTTCGCCCATCACCAATAATTTTCGGAAAAAGGAGCAAAGTCTTTTTTAAAATTTCAAAACTCAAAATTTGGAAAAATGTCGCCTATTTTCAAAAAAACACACTTTTGCGACTTTTGAATATTGGACATTCATAGAAATGGCCGGAAGAGTGTTCTCTTATAATTTTTTTCGCCCATCACCTACCATTTTCGGGAAAAGGAGCAGTCTTTTTTAAAATTTCAATAGTCGAAATTTGGAAAAATGTCGCCTATTTTCAAAGAAACACACTTTTGCGACTTTTGAATATTGGACATTCATAGAAATGGCCGGAAGAATGTTCCCCAATAATGTTTTTTTCGCAAATTTTCTACCATTTTCGGAAAAAGGAGCAAAGTCCTTTTTAAAATTTCAAAAGTCGAAATTTGGAAAAATGTCGCCTATTGTCAAAAAAAAACACTTTAGAATATTGGACATTCATAGGGATGGCCTTCCGGCAAAATAATTTGTTTTTTCCCATCTCCTACCATTTTCGGAAAAAGGAGCAAAGTTCATTTTAACATTTCAAAAGTCCAAATTTGGAAAAATGTCGCCTATTTTCAAAAAACACACTGTTGCGACTTTTGAATATTGGACATTCATAGAAATGGCCTGAGGAGTGTTTTCCAATAATTTTTTTCGCCCATCACCTACCATTTTCAAAAAGGAGCAAAGTCCTTTTTTAAAATTTCAAAAGTCAGAATTTGGAAAAATGTCGCCCATTTTCAAAAGAACACACTGTTGCGACTTTGAATATTGGACATTCATAGGGGTGGCCGGAATAGTGTTCCCCAATAATTTTTTTTCGCAAATGTTCTACCATTTTCGGAAAAAGGAACAAAGTCCTTTTTAAAATATCAAAAGTCGAAATTTGGAAAAATGTCGCCTATTTTCAAAAAAACACGCCGTTGCGACTTTTCAATATTGGACATTCATAGAAATGGCCTGAGGAGTGTTTTCCAATAATTTTCTTCGCCCATCACCTACCATTTTCAAAAAGGAGCAAAGTCCTTTTTAAAATTTCAAAAGTCGAAATTTGGAAAAATGTCGCCTATTTTCAAAAAAACGCGCTGTTGCGACTTTTGAATATTGGACATTCATAGAAATGGCCTGAGGAGTGTTCTCCAATAATTTTTTTCGCCCATCACCTACCATTTTCGGAAAAAGGAGCATAGTCTTTTTTAAAATTTCAATAGTCGAAATTTGGAAAAATGTCGCCTATTTTCAAAGAAACACACTGTTAAGACTTTTGAATATTGGACATTCATAGAAATGGCCTGAGGAGATTTCTTCTAAAATGTTTTTTCGCCCATCTCCTACCATTTTCGAAAAAAAGGAGCAAAGTCCTTTTTAAAATTTCAAAAGTCGAAATTTGAAGAATGTCGCCTATTGTCAATAAAAACACACTTTTGAATATTGGACATTCATAAGGCTGGCCTTCCGGCCAAATAATTTGTTTTTTCCCATCTCCTACCATTTTCGGATAAAGGAGCAAAGTCCTTTTTAACATTTCAAAAGTCCAAATTTGAAAAAATGTAGCCTATTTTCAAAAAAACACGCCGTTGCGACTTTTCAATATTGGACATTCATAGAAATGGCCTGAGGAGTGTTTTCCAATAATTTTTTTCGCCCATCACCTACCATTTTCAAAAAGGAGCAAAGTCCTTTTTAAAATTTCAAAAGTCGAAATTTGGAAAAATGTCGCATATTTTAAAAAAAACACACTGTTGCGACTTTTGAATATTGGACATTCATAGAAATGGCCTGAGGAGTGTTCCCCAATAATGTTTTTTCGCCCATCTCCTACCATTTTCAAAAAAAGGAGCAAAGTCCTTTTTAAAATTTCAAAAGTCGAAATTTGAAGAATGTCGCCTATTGTCAATAAAAACACACTTTTGAATATTGGACATTCATAAGGCTGGCCTTCCGGCCAAATAATTTGTTTTTTCCCATCAACTACCATTTTCGGAAAAAGGAGCAAAGTCTTTTTTAAAATTTCAAAACTCGAAATTTGGAAAAATGTCGCCTATTTTCAAAAAAACACGCTGTTGCAACTTTTGAATATTGGACATTCATAGAAATGGCCTGAGGAGTGTTCCCCAATAATGTTTTTTCGCCCATCTCCTACCATTTTCAAAAAAAGGAGCAAAGTCCTTTTTAAAATTTCAAAAGTCGAAATTTGGAAAAATGTCGCCTATTTAAAAAAAAACACACTTTTGCGACTTTTGAATATTGGACATTCATAGAAATGGCCGGAAGAGTGTTCCCAAATAATGTTTTTTCGCCCATCTTCTACCGTTTTCGAAAAAGGAGCAAAGTCCTTTTTAAAATTTCAAAATCGGAATTTGGAAAAATGTCGCCTATTTTCAAAAAACACACTGTTGCGACTTTTGAATATTGGACATTCATAGAAATGGCCTGAGGAGTGTTCTCCAATAATTTTATTCGCTAATCACGTACCATTTTTGGAAAAAGGAGCAGTCTTTTTTAAAATTTCAAAAGTCGGATTTCGGAAAAATTTCGCCTATTTTCAAAAAAACACACTGTTGCGACTTTTGAATATTGGACATTCATAGAAATGGCCTGAGGAGTGTTCTCTTATAATTTTTTTCGCCCATCACCTACCATTTTCGGGAAAAGGAGCAGTCTTTTTTAAAATTTCAATAGTCGAAATTTGGAAAAATGTCGCCTATTTTCAAAGAAACACACTTTTGCGACTTTTGAATATTGGACATTCATAGAAATGGCCGGAAGAGTGTTCCCCAATAATGTTTTTTTCGCAAATTTTCTACCATTTTCGGAAAAAGGAGCAAAGTCCTTTTTAAAATTTCAAAAGTCGAAATTTGGAAAAATGTCGCCTATTGTCAAAAAAAAAAAACACTTTAGAATATTGGACATTCATAGGGATGGCCTTCCGGCAAAATAATTTGTTTTTTCCCATCTCCTACCATTTTCGGAAAAAGGAGCAAAGTTCATTTTAACATTTCAAAAGTCCAAATTTGGAAAAATGTCGCCTATTTTCAATAAACACACTGTTGAATATAAGACATTCATAGGGATGGCCGGAATAGTGTTCCCCAATAATTTTTTTTTCGAAAATTTTCTACCATTTTCGGAAAAAGGAGCAAAGTCCTTTTTAAAATTTCAAAAGTCGAAATTTGGAAAAATGTCGCCTATTGTCAAAAAAAAAAACACTTTAGAATATTGGACATTCATAGGGATGGCCTTCCGGCAAAATAATTTGTTTTTTCCCATCTCCTACCATTTTCGGAAAAAGGAGCAAAGTTCATTTTAACATTTCAAAAGTCCAAATTTGGAAAAATGTCGCCTATTTTCAATAAACACACTGTTGAATATAAGACATTCATAGGGATGGCCGGAATAGTGTTCCCCAATAATTTTTTTTTTCGCAAATTTTCTACCATTTTCGGAAAAAGGAGCAAAGTCCTTTTTAACATTTCATAAGTCGAAATTTGAAAAATGTCGCCTATTTTCAAAAAAACACACTTTTGCGACTTTTGAATATTGGACATTCATAGAAATGGCCTGAGGAGTGTTCTCCAATAATTTTTTTCGCCCATCAACTACCATTTTCGAAAAAAGGAGCAGTCTTTTTTAAAATTTCAAAACTCGAAATTTGGAAAAATGTCGCCTATTTTCAAAAAAACACGCTGTTGCAACTTTTGAATATTGGACATTCATAGAAATGGCCTGAGGAGTGTTCCCCAATAATGTTTTTTCGCCCATCTTCTACCGTTTTCGAAAAAGGAGCAAAGTCCTTTTTAAAATTTCAAAAGTCCAAATTTGGAAAAAAATGTCGCCTATTTAAAAAAAAAACACACTTTTGCGACTTTTGAATATTGGACATTCAAAAAAATGACCGGAATAGTGGTCCCCAATAATTTTTTTTCGCAAATTTTGCTACCATTTTCGGAAAAAGAAGCAAGGTCCTTTTTAAAATTTCAAAAGTCGAAATTTGGAAAAATGTCGCCTATTTTCAAAAAAACACACTGTTTTGTCTTTTGAAAATTGGACATTCATAGAAATGGCCTGAGGAGTGTTCTCCAATAATGTTTTTTCGCCCATCAACTACCATTTTCAGAAAAAGGAGCAAAGTCCTTTTTAAAATTTCAAAAGTCGAAATTTGGAAAAATGTCGCCTATTTTCAAAAAAACGCACTTTTGCGACTTTTGAATATTGGACATTCATAGAAATGGCCTGAGGAGTGTTCTCCAATAATTTTTTTCGCCCATCACCAATAATTTTCGGAAAAAGGAGCAAAGTCTTTTTTAAAATTTCAAAACTCAAAATTTGGAAAAATGTCGCCTATTTTCAAAAAAACACACTTTTGCGACTTTTGAATATTGGACATTCATAGAAATGGCCGGAAGAGTGTTCTCTTATAATTTTTTTCGCCCATCACCTACCATTTTCGGGAAAAGGAGCAGTCTTTTTTAAAATTTCAATAGTCGAAATTTGGAAAAATGTCGCCTATTTTCAAAGAAACACACTTTTGCGACTTTTGAATATTGGACATTCATAGAAATGGCCGGAAGAGTGTTCCCCAATAATGTTTTTTTCGCAAATTTTCTACCATTTTCGGAAAAAGGAGCAAAGTCCTTTTTAAAATTTCAAAAGTCGAAATTTGGAAAAATGTCGCCTTTTGTCAAAAAAAAAACACTTTAGAATATTGGACATTCATAGGGATGGCCTTCCGGCAAAATAATTTGTTTTTTCCCATCTCCTACCATTTTCGGAAAAAGGAGCAAAGTTCATTTTAACATTTCAAAAGTCCAAATTTGGAAAAATGTCGCCTATTTTCAATAAACACACTGTTGAATATAAGACATTCATAGGGATGGCCGGAATAGTGTTCCCCAATAATTTTTTTTTCGCAAATTTTCTACCATTTTCGGAAAAAGGAGCAAAGTCCTTTTTAAAATTTCAAAAGTCGAAATTTGGAAAAATGTCGCCTATTGTCAAAAAAAAAAACACTTTAGAATATTGGACATTCATAGGGATGGCCTTCCGGCAAAATAATTTGTTTTTTCCCATCTCCTACCATTTTCGGAAAAAGGAGCAAAGTTCATTTTAACATTTCAAAAGTCCAAATTTGGAAAAATGTCGCCTATTTTCAATAAACACACTGTTGAATATAAGACATTCATAGGGATGGCCGGAATAGTGTTCCCCAATAATGTTTTTTCGCCCATCTTCTACCGTTTTCGAAAAAGGAGCAAAGTCCTTTTTAAAATTTCAAAAGTCCAAATTTGGAAAAATGTCGCCTATTTAAAAAAAAAACACACTTTTGCGACTTTTGAATATTGGACATTCAAAAAAATGACCGGAATAGTGGTCCCCAATAATTTTTTTTCGCAAATTTTGCTACCATTTTCGGAAAAAGAAGCAAGGTCCTTTTTAAAATTTCAAAAGTCGAAATTTGGAAAAATGTCGCCTATTTTCAAAAAAACACACTGTTTTGTCTTTTGAAAATTGGACATTCATAGAAATGGCCTGAGGAGTGTTCTCCAATAATGTTTTTTCGCCCATCAACTACCATTTTCAGAAAAAGGAGCAAAGTCCTTTTTAAAATTTCAAAAGTCGAAATTTGGAAAAATGTCGCCTTTTTTCAAAAAAACGCACTTTTGCGACTTTTGAATATTGGACATTCATAGAAATGGCCTGAGGAGTGTTCTCCAATAATTTTTTTCGCCCATCACCAATAATTTTCGGAAAAAGGAGCAAAGTCTTTTTTAAAATTTCAAAACTCAAAATTTGGAAAAATGTCGCCTATTTTCAAAAAAACACACTTTTGCGACTTTTGAATATTGGACATTCATAGAAATGGCCGGAAGAGTGTTCTCTTATAATTTTTTTCGCCCATCACCTACCATTTTCGGGAAAAGGAGCAGTCTTTTTTAAAATTTCAATAGTCGAAATTTGGAAAAATGTCGCCTATTTTCAAAGAAACACACTTTTGCGACTTTTGAATATTGGACATTCATAGAAATGGCCGGAAGAGTGTTCCCCAATAATGTTTTTTTCGCAAATTTTCTACCATTTTCGGAAAAAGGAGCAAAGTCCTTTTTAAAATTTCAAAAGTCGAAATTTGGAAAAATGTCGCCTATTGTCAAAAAAAAAACACTTTAGAATATTGGACATTCATAGGGATGGCCTTCCGGCAAAATAATTTGTTTTTTCCCATCTCCTACCATTTTCGGAAAAAGGAGCAAAGTTCATTTTAACATTTCAAAAGTCCAAATTTGGAAAAATGTCGCCTATTTTCAATAAACACACTGTTGAATATAAGACATTCATAGGGATGGCCGGAATAGTGTTCCCCAATAATTTTTTTTTCGCAAATTTTCTACCATTTTCGGAAAAAGGAGCAAAGTCCTTTTTAAAATTTCAAAAGTCGAAATTTGGAAAAATGTCGCCTATTGTCAAAAAAAAAAAACACTTTAGAATATTGGACATTCATAGGGATGGCCTTCCGGCAAAATAATTTGTTTTTTCCCATCTCCTACCATTTTCGGAAAAAGGAGCAAAGTTCATTTTAACATTTCAAAAGTCCAAATTTGGAAAAATGTCGCCTATTTTCAATAAACACACTGTTGAATATAAGACATTCATAGGGATGGCCGGAATAGTGTTCCCCAATAATTTTTTTTTTCGCAAATTTTCTACCATTTTCGGAAAAAGGAGCAAAGTCCTTTTTAACATTTCAAAAGTCGAAATTTGAAAAATGTCGCCTATTTTCAAAAAAACACACTTTTGCGACTTTTGAATATTGGACATTCATAGAAATGGCCTGAGGAGTGTTCTCCAATAATTTTTTTCGGCCATCAACTACCATTTTCGAAAAAAGGAGCAGTCTTTTTTAAAATTTCAAAACTCGAAATTTGGAAAAATGTCGCCTATTTTCAAAAAAACACGCTGTTGCAACTTTTGAATATTGGACATTCATAGAAATGGCCGGAAGAGTGTTTCCAAATAATGTTTTTTTGCCCATTTCCTACAATTTTCGAAAAAAGGAGCAAAGTCCTTTTTAAAATTTCAAAAGTCGAAATATGGAAAAATGTGTCCTATTTTCAAAAAAAACACACTTTTGCGACTTTTGAATATTGGACATTCATAGAAATGGCCTGAGGAGTGTTCCCCAATAATGTTTTTTCGCCCATCTTCTACCGTTTTCGAAAAAGGAGCAAAGTCCTTTTTAAAATTTCAAAAGTCCAAATTTGGAAAAATGTCGCCTATTTAAAAAAAAACACACACTTTTGCGACTTTTGAATATTGGACATTCAAAAAAATGACCGGAATAGTGGTCCCCAATAATTTTTTTTCGCAAATTTTGCTACCATTTTCGGAAAAAGAAGCAAGGTCCTTTTTAAAATTTCAAAAGTCGAAATTTGGAAAAATGTCGCCTATTTTCAAAAAAACACACTGTTTTGTCTTTTGAAAATTGGACATTCATAGAAATGGCCTGAGGAGTGTTCTCCAATAATGTTTTTTCGCCCATCAACTACCATTTTCAGAAAAAGGAGCAAAGTCCTTTTTAAAATTTCAAAAGTCGAAATTTGGAAAAATGTCGCCTATTTTCAAAAAAACGCACTTTTGCGACTTTTGAATATTGGACATTCATAGAAATGGCCTGAGGAGTGTTCTCCAATAATTTTTTTCGCCCATCACCAATAATTTTCGGAAAAAGGAGCAAAGTCTTTTTTAAAATTTCAAAACTCAAAATTTGGAAAAATGTCGCCTATTTTCAAAAAAACACACTTTTGCGACTTTTGAAAATTGGACATTCATAGAAATGGCCGGAAGAGTGTTCCCCAATAATGTTTTTTTGCCCATCTCCTACCATTTTCGAAAAAAGGAGCAAAGTCCTTTTTAAAAGTTCAAAAGTCGAAATTTGGAAAAATGTCGCCTATTGTCAAAAAAAAAAAACACTTTAGAATATTGGACATTCATAGGGATGGCCTTCCGGCAAAATAATTTGTTTTTTCCCATCTCCTACCATTTTCGGAAAAAGGAGCAAAGTTCATTTTAACATTTCAGAAGTCCAAATTTGGAAAAATGTAGCCTATTTTCAATAAACACACTGTTATATATTAGACATTCATAGGGATGGCCGGAATAGTGTTCCCCAATAATTTTTTTTCGCAAATTTTCTACCATTTTCGGAAAAAGGAGCAAAGTTCTTTTTAACATTTCAAAAGTCCAAATTTGGAAAAATGTCGCCTATTTTCAATAAACACACTGTTGAATATTAGACATTCATAGGGATGGCCGGAATAGTGTTCCCCAATAATTTTTTTTCGCAAATTTTCTACCATTTTCGAAAAAAGGAGCAAAGTCCTTTTTAAAATTTCAAAAGTCGAAATTTGGAAAAATGTCGCCTATTTTCAAAAAAACACACTGTTGCGACTTTTGAATATTGGACATTCATAGAAATGGCATGAGGAGTGTTCTCTTATAATTTTTTTCGCCCATCACCTACCATTTTTGAAAAAAGGAGCAGTCTTTTTTAAAATTTCAAAAGTCGAAATTTGGAAAAATGTCGCCTATTTTCAAAAAACACACTTTTGCGACTTTTGAATATTGGACATTCATAGAAATGGCCGGAAGAGTGTTTCCAAATAATGTTTTTTTGCCCATTTCCTACAATTTTCGAAAAAAGGAGCAAAGTCCTTTTTAAAATTTCAAAAGTCGAAATATGGAAAAATGTGTCCTATTTTCAAAAAAAACACACTTTTGCGACTTTTGAATATTGGACATTCATAGAAATGGCCGGAAGAGTGTTCCCCAATAATGTTTTTTCGCCCATCTCCTACCATTTTCGAAAAAAGGAGCAATCTTTTTTAAAATTTCAAAAGTCGAAATTCGGAAAAATGTCTACTATTTAAAAAAAACAAACTGTTGCGTCTTTTGAATATTGGACATTCATAGAAATGGCCTGAGGAGTGTTCTCCAATAATTTTTTTCGCCCATTACTTACCATTTTCGGGAAAAGGAGCAGTCTTTTTTAAAATTTCAAAAGTCGAAATTCGGAAAAATGTTTCCTATTAAAAAAAAAACACACTGTTGCGACTTTTGAATATTGGAAATTCATAGAAATGGCCGGAAGAGTGTTCCCAAATAATGTTTTTTTGTCCATCTCCTACCATTTTTGAAAAAAGGAGCAAAGTCCTTTTTAAAATTTCAAAAGTCGAAATTTGGAAAAATGTCGCCTATTTTCAAAAAAACACACTTTTGCGACTTTTGAATATTGGACATTCATAGAAATGGCCGGAAGAGTGTTCCCCAATAATGTTTTTTCACCCATCTCCCACCATTTTTGAAAAAAAGAGCAGTCTTTTTTAAAATTTAAAAGTCAAAATTTGGAAAAATGTCTCCTATTTAAAAAAAAACACACTGTTGCGACTTTTGAATTTTGGACATTCATAGAAATGGAATGAGGAGTGTTCTCCAATAATTTTTTTCGCCCATCACATACCATTTTCGGAAAAAGGAGCAAAGTCTTTTCGAAAATTTCAAAAGTCGAAATTTTGAAAAATGTCGCCTATTTTCAAAAAAACACACTTTTGAATATTGGACATTCATAGGGATGGCCGGAATAGTGTTCCCCAATAATTTTTTTTCTTAAATTTTCTACCATTTTCGAAAAAAGGAGCAAAGTCCTTTTTAAAAGTTCAAAAGTCGAAATTTGGAAAAATGTCGTCTATTGTCAAAAAAAAAAACACTTTTGAATATTGGACATTCATAGGGATGGCCTTCCGGCAAAATAATTTGTTTTTTCCCATCTCCTACCATTTTCGGAAAAAGGAGCAAAGTTCTTTTTAACATTTCAAAAGTCCAAATTTGGAAAAATGTGTCCTATTTAAAAAAAAACACACTGTTGCGACTTTTGAATATTGGACATTCATAGAAATGGCCTGAGGAGTGTTCTTTAATAATTTTTTTCGCCCATCGCCTACAATTTTCGGAAAAAGGAGCAGTATTTTTTAAAATTTCAAAAGTCGAAATTTGGAAAAATGTCGCCTATTTTCAAAAAAAAACACACTGTTGCGACTTTTGAATATTGGAATTTCATAGAAATGGCCTGAGAAGTGTTCTCCAAAAATTTTTTATGCCCATCGCCTACCATTTTCGGAAAAAGGAGCATAGTCCTTTTTAAAATATCAAAAGTCGAAATTTGGAAAAATGTGTCCTATTTAAAAAAAAACACACTGTTGCGACTTTTGAATATTGGACATTCATAGAAATGGCCTGAGAAGTGTTCTCCAATAATTTTTTTCGCCCATCGCCTACCATTTTCGGAAAAAGGAGCAAAGTCTTTTTTAAAATTTCAAAAGTCGAAATTTGGAAAAATGTCGCCTATTTTCAAAAAAACACACTGTTGCGGCATTTGAATATTGGACATTCATAGAAATGGCCGGAAGAGTGTTCCCCAATAATGTTTTTTTCGCAAATTTTCTACCATTTTCGGAAAAAGGAGCAAAGTCCTTTTTAAAATTTCAAAAGTCGAAATTTGGAAAAATGTCGCCTATTTTCAAAAAACACACTTTTGCGACTTTTGAATATTGGACATTCATAGAAATGGCCGGAAGAGTGTTCCCCAATAATGTTTTTTTCGCAAATTTTCTACCATTTTCGGAAAAAGGAGCAAAGTCCTTTTTAACATTTCAAAAGTCGAAATTTGGAAAATTGTCGCCTATTTTCAATAAATACACTGTTGAATATTAGACATTCATGGGGATGGCCGGAATAGTGTTCCCCAATAATTTTTTTTCGCAAATTTTGTACCATATTCGGAAAAAGGAGCAAATCCCTTTTTAACATTTCAAAAGTCGAAATTTGGAAAAATGTCGCCTATTTTCAAAAAAACACACTGTTGCGGCTTTTGAATATTGGACATTCATAGAAATGGCCTGAGGAGTGTTCTCTTATAAATTTTTTCGCCAATCACCTACCATTTTCGGGAAAAGGAGCAGTCTTTTTTAAAATTTCAAAAGTCGAAATTTGAAAAAATGTCGCCTATTTTCAAAAACCATTCTTTTGCGACTTTTGAATATTGGACATTCATAGAAATGGCCGGAAGAGTGTTCCCCAATAATGTTTTTTCGCCCATCTCCTACCATTTTCAAAAAAAAGGAGCAAAGTCCTTTTTAAAATTTTAAAAGTCCAAATTTTGAAAAATGTCGCCTATTTAAAAAAAACCACACTGTTGCGACTTTTGAATATTGGACATTCATAGAAATGGCCTGAGGAGTGTTCTTCAATAATTTTTTTCGCCCATCACCGACCATTTTCGGAAAAAGGAGCAAAGTCTTTTTTAAAATTTCAATAGTCGAAATTTGGAAAAATGTCGCCGATTTTCAAAAAAACACACTTTTGCGACTTTTGAATATTGGACATTCATAGAAATGGCCGGAAGAGTGTTCCCCAATAATGTTTTTTCGCCCATCTCCTACCATTTTCGAAAAAAGGAGCAGTCTTTTTTAAAATTTCAAAAGTCGAAATTCGGAAAAATGTTTCCTATTTTCAAAGAAACACACTTTTGCGACTTTTGAATATTGGACATTCACAGAAATGGTCTGAGGAGTGTTCTCCAATAATTTTTTTCGCCCATTACTTACCATTTTCGGGAAAAGGAGCAGTCTTTTTTAAAATTTCAAAAGTCGAAATTCGGAAAAATGTTTCCTATTAAAAAAAAAAACACACTGTTGCGACTTTTGAATATTGGACATTCATAGAAATGGCCGGAAGAGTGTTCCCAAATAATGTTTTTTTGTCCATCTCCTACCATTTTTGAAAAAAGGAGCAAAGTCCTTTTTAAAATTTCAAAAGTCGAAATTTGGAAAAATGTCGCCTATTTTCAAAAAAACACACTTTTGCGACTTTTGAATATTGGACATTTATAGAAATGGCCGGAAGAGTGTTCCCCAATAATGGTTTTTCACCCATCTCCCACCATTTTCGAAAAAAAGAGCAGTCTTTTTTAAAATTTAAAAGTCGAAATTTGGAAAAATGTCTCCTATTTAAAAAAAACACACTATTGCGACTTTTGAATATTGGACATTCATAGAAATGGCCTGAGAAGTGTTCTCCAATAATTTTTTTTGCCCATCGCCTACCATTTTCGGAAAAAGGAGCAAAGTCTTTTTTAAAATTTCAAAAGTCGCAATTTGGAAAAATGTCGCCTATTGTCAAAAAAACACACTTTTGAATATTGGACATTCATAGGGATGGCTTTCCGGCCAAATAATTTGTTTTTTCCCATCTCCTACCATTTTTGGAAAAAGGAGCAAATCCCTTTTTAACATTTCAAAAGTCGAAATTTGGAAAAATGTCGCCTATTTTCAAAAAAACACACTGTTGCGGCATTTGAATATTGGACATTCATAGAAATGGCCTGAGGAGTGTTCTCTTATAAATTTTTTCGCCCATTACCTACCATTTTCGGGAAAAGGAGCAGTCTTTTTTAAAATTTCAAAAGTCGAAATTTGGAAAAATGTCGCCTATTTTCAAAAAACACACTTTTGCGACTTTTGAATATTGGACATTCATAGAAATGGCCGGAAGAGTGTTCCCAAGTAATGTTTTTTTGCCCATCTCCTACCATTTTCGAAAAAAGGAGCAAAGTCCTTTTTAAAATTTCAAAAGTCGAAATTTGGAAAAATGTCGCCTATTTTCAAAAAAAACACACTTTTGCGACTTTTGAATATTGGACATTCATAGAAATGGCCGGAAGAGTGTTCCCCAATAATGTTTTTTCGCCCATCTCCTACCATTTTCAAAAAAATTAGCAAAGTCCTTTTTAAAATTTCAAAAGTCCAAATTTTGAAAAATGTCGCCTATTTAAAAAAAAAAAACACTGTTGCGACTTTTGAATATTGGACATTCATAGAAATGGCCGGAAGAGTGTTCCAAAATAAAGTTTTTTTGCCCATCTCCTACCATTTTCGAAAAAAGGAGCAAAGTTCTTTTTAAAATTTCAAAAGTCCAAATTTGAAAAAATGTCGCCTATTTTCAATAACCACACTGTTGAATATTAGACATTCATAGGGATGGCCGGAATAGTGTTCCCCAATAATTTTTTTTTCCCAAATTTTCTACCATTTTTGGAAAAAGGAGCAAAGTTCTTTTTAACATTTCAAAAGTCCAAATTTGGAAAAATGTCGCCTATTTTCAATAAATACACTGTTGAATATTGGACATTCATAGGGATGGCCGGAATAGTGTTCCCCAATAATTTTTTTTTCGCAAATTTTCTACCATTTTCGGAAAAAGGAGCAAAGTCCTTTTTTAAATTTCAAAAGTCGAAATTTGGAAAAATGTCGCCTATTTTCAAAAAAACACACTGTTGCGACTTTTGAATATTGGACATTCATAGAAATGGCCTAAGAAGTGTTCTCTTATAATTTTTTTCGCCCATCACCTACCATTTTCGGGAAAAGGAGCAGTCTTTTTTAAAATTTCAATAGTCGAAATTTGGAAAAATGTCGCCTATTTTCAAAGAAACTCACTTTTGCGACTTTTGAATATTGGACATTCATAGAAATGGCCGGAAGAGTGTTCCCCAATAATGTTTTTTTTCGCAAATTTTCTACCATTTTCGGAAAAAGGAGCAAAGTCCTTTTTAAAATTTCAAAAGTCGAAATTTGGAAAATTGTCGCCTATTTTCAATAAATACACTGTTGAATATTAGACATTCATGGGGATGGCCGGAATAGTGTTCCCCAATAATTTTTTTTTCGCAAATTTTCTACCATTTTCGGAAAAAGGAGCAAAGTCCTTTTTAAAATTTTAAAAGTCCAAATTTTGAAAAATGTCGCCTATTTAAAAAAAAAACCACACTGTTGCGACTTTTGAATATTGGACATTCATAGAAATGGCCTGAGGAGTGTTTTCCAATAATTTTTTTTGCCCATCTCCTACCATTTTCGAAAAAAGGAGCAAAGTCCTTTTTAAAATTTCAAAAGTCGAAATTTGGAAAAATGTCGCCTATTTTCAAAAAAACACACTTTTGCGACTTTTGAATATTGGACATTCAAAGAAATAGCCAAAATAGTGCTCCCCAATAATTTTTTTTCGCAAATTTTCTACCATTTTCGGAAAAAGAAGCAAGGTCCTTTTTAAAATTTCAAAAGTTGAAATTTGGAAAAATGTCGCCTATTTTAAAAAAAAAAAACACACTTTTGCGACTTTTGAATATTGGACATTCATAGAAATGGCCTGAGGAGTGTTTTCCAATAATTTTTTTTGCCCATCACCGACCATTTTCGGAAAAAGGAGCAAAGTCTTTTTGAAAGTTTCAATAGTCGAAATTTGGAAAAATGTCGCCGATTTTCAAAAAAACACACTTTTGCGACTTTTGAATATTGGACATTCATAGAAATGGCCGGAAGAGTGTTCCCCAATAATGTTTTTTCGCCCATCACATACCATTTTCGAAAAAAGGAGCAGTCTTTTTTAAAATTTCAATAGTCGAAATTCGGAAAAATGTTTCCTATTAAAAAAAAAACACATTGTTGCGACTTTTGAATATTGGACATTCATAGAAAAGGCCTGAGGAGTGTTCTCCAATAATTTTTTTCGCCCATCACTTACTATTTTCGGGAAAAGGAGCAGTCTTTTTTAAAATTTCAAAAGTCGAAATTTGGAAAAATGTCGCCTATTTTCAAAAAACACACTTTTGCGACTTTTGAATATTGGACATTCATAGAAATGGCCGGAAGAGTGTTCCCAAGTAATGTTTTTTTGCCCATCTCCTACCATTTTCGAAAAAAGGAGCAAAGTCCTTTTTAAAATTTCAAAAGTCGAAATTTGGAAAAATGTCGCCTATTTTCAAAAAAAACACACTGTTGCGACTTTTGAATATTGGAATTTCATAGAAATGGCCTGAGAAGTGTTCTCCAAAAATTTTTTATGCCCATCGCCTACCATTTTCGGAAAAAGGAGCATAGTCCTTTTTAAAATATCAAAAGTCGAAATTTGGAAAAATGTGTCCTATTTAAAAAAAAACACACTGTTGCGACTTTTGAATATTGGACATTCATAGAAATGGCCTGAGAAGTGTTCTCCAATAATTTTTTTCGCCCATCGCCTACCATTTTCGGAAAAAGGAGCAAAGTCTTTTTTAAAATTTCAAAAGTCGAAATTTGGAAAAATGTCGCCTATTTTCAAAAAAACACACTGTTGCGGCATTTGAATATTGGACATTCATAGAAATGGCCGGAAGAGTGTTCCCCAATAATGTTTTTTTCGCAAATTTTCTACCATTTTCGGAAAAAGGAGCAAAGTCCTTTTTAAAATTTCAAAAGTCGAAATTTGGAAAAATGTCGCCTATTTTCAAAAAACACACTTTTGCGACTTTTGAATATTGGACATTCATAGAAATGGCCGGAAGAGTGTTCCCAAATAATGTTTTTTTGCCCATCTCCTACCATTTTCGAAAAAAGGAGCAAAGTCCTTTTTAAAATTTCAAAAGTCGAAATTTGGAAAAATGTCGCCTATTTTCAAAAAAAAAACACACTGTTGCGACTTTTGAATATTGGACATTCATAGAAATGGCCGGAAGAGTGTTCCCCAATAATGTTTTTTTCGCAAATTTTCTACCATTTTCGGAAAAAGGAGCAAAGTCCTTTTTAACATTTCAAAAGTCGAAATTTGGAAAATTGTCGCCTATTTTCAATAAATACACTGTTGAATATTAGACATTCATGGGGATGGCCGGAATAGTGTTCCCCAATAATTTTTTTTCGCAAATTTTGTACCATATTCGGAAAAAGGAGCAAATCCCTTTTTAACATTTCAAAAGTCGAAATTTGGAAAAATGTCGCCTATTTTCAAAAAAACACACTGTTGCGGCTTTTGAATATTGGACATTCATAGAAATGGCCTGAGGAGTGTTCTCTTATAAATTTTTTCGCCAATCACCTACCATTTTCGGGAAAAGGAGCAGTCTTTTTTAAAATTTCAAAAGTCGAAATTTGAAAAAATGTCGCCTATTTTCAAAAACCATTCTTTTGCGACTTTTGAATATTGGACATTCATAGAAATGGCCGGAAGAGTGTTCCCCAATAATGTTTTTTCGCCCATCTCCTACCATTTTCAAAAAAAAGGAGCAAAGTCCTTTTTAAAATTTTAAAAGTCCAAATTTTGAAAAATGTCGCCTATTTAAAAAAAACCACACTGTTGCGACTTTTGAATATTGGACATTCATAGAAATGGCCTGAGGAGTGTTCTTCAATAATTTTTTTCGCCCATCACCGACCATTTTCGGAAAAAGGAGCAAAGTCTTTTTTAAAATTTCAATAGTCGAAATTTGGAAAAATGTCGCCGATTTTCAAAAAAACACACTTTTGCGACTTTTGAATATTGGACATTCATAGAAATGGCCGGAAGAGTGTTCCCCAATAATGTTTTTTCGCCCATCTCCTACCATTTTCGAAAAAAGGAGCAGTCTTTTTTAAAATTTCAAAAGTCGAAATTCGGAAAAATGTTTCCTATTTTCAAAGAAACACACTTTTGCGACTTTTGAATATTGGACATTCACAGAAATGGTCTGAGGAGTGTTCTCCAATAATTTTTTTCGCCCATTACTTACCATTTTCGGGAAAAGGAGCAGCCTTTTTTAAAATTTCAAAAGTCGAAATTCGGAAAAATGTTTCCTATTAAAAAAAAAAACACACTGTTGCGACTTTTGAATATTGGACATTCATAGAAATGGCCGGAAGAGTGTTCCCAAATAATGTTTTTTTGTCCATCTCCTACCATTTTTGAAAAAAGGAGCAAAGTCCTTTTTAAAATTTCAAAAGTCGAAATTTGGAAAAATGTCGCCTATTTTCAAAAAAACACACTTTTGCGACTTTTGAATATTGGACATTTATAGAAATGGCCGGAAGAGTGTTCCCCAATAATGGTTTTTCACCCATCTCCCACCATTTTCGAAAAAAAGAGCAGTCTTTTTTAAAATTTAAAAGTCGAAATTTGGAAAAATGTCTCCTATTTAAAAAAAACACACTATTGCGACTTTTGAATATTGGACATTCATAGAAATGGCCTGAGAAGTGTTCTCCAATAATTTTTTTTGCCCATCGCCTACCATTTTCGGAAAAAGGAGCAAAGTCTTTTTTAAAATTTCAAAAGTCGCAATTTGGAAAAATGTCGCCTATTGTCAAAAAAACACACTTTTGAATATTGGACATTCATAGGGATGGCTTTCCGGCCAAATAATTTGTTTTTTCCCATCTCCTACCATTTTTGGAAAAAGGAGCAAATCCCTTTTTAACATTTCAAAAGTCGAAATTTGGAAAAATGTCGCCTATTTTCAAAAAAACACACTGTTGCGGCATTTGAATATTGGACATTCATAGAAATGGCCTGAGGAGTGTTCTCTTATAAATTTTTTCGCCCATTACCTACCATTTTCGGGAAAAGGAGCAGTCTTTTTTAAAATTTCAAAAGTCGAAATTTGGAAAAATGTCGCCTATTTTCAAAAAACACACTTTTGCGACTTTTGAATATTGGACATTCATAGAAATGGCCGGAAGAGTGTTCCCAAGTAATGTTTTTTTGCCCATCTCCTACCATTTTCGAAAAAAGGAGCAAAGTCCTTTTTAAAATTTCAAAAGTCGAAATTTGGAAAAATGTCGCCTATTTTCAAAAAAAACACACTTTTGCGACTTTTGAATATTGGACATTCATAGAAATGGCCGGAAGAGTGTTCCCCAATAATGTTTTTTCGCCCATCTCCTACCATTTTCAAAAAAATTAGCAAAGTCCTTTTTAAAATTTCAAAAGTCCAAATTTTGAAAAATGTCGCCTATTTAAAAAAAAAAAACACTGTTGCGACTTTTGAATATTGGACATTCATAGAAATGGCCGGAAGAGTGTTCCAAAATAAAGTTTTTTTGCCCATCTCCTACCATTTTCGAAAAAAGGAGCAAAGTTCTTTTTAAAATTTCAAAAGTCCAAATTTGAAAAAATGTCGCCTATTTTCAATAACCACACTGTTGAATATTAGACATTCATAGGGATGGCCGGAATAGTGTTCCCCAATAATTTTTTTTTCCCAAATTTTCTACCATTTTTGGAAAAAGGAGCAAAGTTCTTTTTAACATTTCAAAAGTCCAAATTTGGAAAAATGTCGCCTATTTTCAATAAATACACTGTTGAATATTGGACATTCATAGGGATGGCCGGAATAGTGTTCCCCAATAATTTTTTTTTTTCGCAAATTTTCTACCATTTTCGGAAAAAGGAGCAAAGTCCTTTTTTAAATTTCAAAAGTCGAAATTTGGAAAAATGTCGCCTATTTTCAAAAAAACACACTGTTGCGACTTTTGAATATTGGACATTCATAGAAATGGCCTAAGAAGTGTTCTCTTATAATTTTTTTCGCCCATCACCTACCATTTTCGGGAAAAGGAGCAGTCTTTTTTAAAATTTCAATAGTCGAAATTTGGAAAAATGTCGCCTATTTTCAAAGAAACTCACTTTTGCGACTTTTGAATATTGGACATTCATAGAAATGGCCGGAAGAGTGTTCCCCAATAATGTTTTTTTTCGCAAATTTTCTACCATTTTCGGAAAAAGGAGCAAAGTCCTTTTTAAAATTTCAAAAGTCGAAATTTGGAAAATTGTCGCCTATTTTCAATAAATACACTGTTGAATATTAGACATTCATGGGGATGGCCGGAATAGTGTTCCCCAATAATTTTTTTTTCGCAAATTTTCTACCATTTTCGGAAAAAGGAGCAAAGTCCTTTTTAAAATTTTAAAAGTCCAAATTTTGAAAAATGTCGCCTATTTAAAAAAAAAAACCACACTGTTGCGACTTTTGAATATTGGACATTCATAGAAATGGCCTGAGGAGTGTTTTCCAATAATTTTTTTTGCCCATCTCCTACCATTTTCGAAAAAAGGAGCAAAGTCCTTTTTAAAATTTCAAAAGTCGAAATTTGGAAAAATGTCGCCTATTTTCAAAAAAACACACTTTTGCGACTTTTGAATATTGGACATTCAAAGAAATAGCCAAAATAGTGCTCCCCAATAATTTTTTTTCGCAAATTTTCTACCATTTTCGGAAAAAGAAGCAAGGTCCTTTTTAAAATTTCAAAAGTTGAAATTTGGAAAAATGTCGCCTATTTTAAAAAAAAAAACACACTTTTGCGACTTTTGAATATTGGACATTCATAGAAATGGCCTGAGGAGTGTTTTCCAATAATTTTTTTTGCCCATCACCGACCATTTTCGGAAAAAGGAGCAAAGTCTTTTTGAAAGTTTCAATAGTCGAAATTTGGAAAAATGTCGCCGATTTTCAAAAAAACACACTTTTGCGACTTTTGAATATTGGACATTCATAGAAATGGCCGGAAGAGTGTTCCCCAATAATGTTTTTTCGCCCATCACATACCATTTTCGAAAAAAGGAGCAGTCTTTTTTAAAATTTCAATAGTCGAAATTCGGAAAAATGTTTCCTATTAAAAAAAAAACACATTGTTGCGACTTTTGAATATTGGACATTCATAGAAAAGGCCTGAGGAGTGTTCTCCAATAATTTTTTTCGCCCATCACTTACTATTTTCGGGAAAAGGAGCAGTCTTTTTTAAAATTTCAAAAGTCGAAATTTGGAAAAATGTCGCCTATTTTCAAAAAACACACTTTTGCGACTTTTGAATATTGGACATTCATAGAAATGGCCGGAAGAGTGTTCCCAAGTAATGTTTTTTTGCCCATCTCCTACCATTTTCGAAAAAAGGAGCAAAGTCCTTTTTAAAATTTCAAAAGTCGAAATTTGGAAAAATGTCGCCTATTTTCAAAAAAGACACACTGTTGCGACTTTTGAATATTGGACATTCATAGAAATGGCCTGAGGAGTGTTCTCTAATAATTTTTTTCGCCCATCACCGACCATTTTCGGAAAAAGGAGCAAAGTCTTTTTGAAAATTTTAATAGTCGAAATTTGGAAAAATGTCGCCTATTTTCAAAAAAACACACTTTTGCGACTTTTGAATATTGGACATTCATAGAAATGGCCGGAAGAGTGTTCCCCAATAATGTTTTTTCGCCCATCTCCTACCATTTTCGAAAAAAGGAGCAGTCTTTTTTAAAATTTCAAAAGTAGAAATTCGGAAAAATGTTTCCTATTTTCAAAAAAACACACTGTTGCGACTTTTGAATATTGGACATTCATAGAAATGGTCTGAGGAGTGTTCTCCAATAATTTTTTTCGCCCATCAACTACCATTTTCGGAAAAAGGAGCAAAGTCGTTTTTAACATTTCAAAAGTCGAAATTTGGAAAAATGTCGCCTATTTTCAAAAAACACACTTTTGCGACTTTTGAATATTGGACATTCATAGAAATGGCCGGAAGAGTGTTCCCCAATAATGTTTTTTCGCCCATCTCCCACTATTTTCGAAAAAAAAGAGCAGTCTTTTTTAAAATTTCAAAAGTCGAAATTCGGAAAAATGTCTTCTATTTAAAAAAAACACACTTTTGCGACTTTTGAATATTGGACATTCATAGAAATGGCCTGTGGAGTGTTCTCCAATAATTTTTTTCGCCAATCACCTACCATTTTCGGAAAAAGGAGCAGTCTTTTTTAAAATTTCAAAAGTCGATATTTGGAAAAATGTCGCTTATTTAAAAAAAAACACACTTTTGCGCCTTTGAATATTGGACATTCATAGAAATGGCCGGAATAGTGTTCCCCAATAATTTTTCTTCGCAAATTTTTTACCATTTTCGACAAAAGGAGCAAAGTCCTTTTTGAAAATTTCAAAAGTCGAAATTTTGAAAAATGTCGCCTATTTTCAAAAAAACACACTTTTGAATATTGGACATTCATAGACATGGCCGGAAGAGTGTTCCCAAATAATGTTTTTTCGCCCATCTCCCACCATTTTCAAAAAAAAGAGCAGTCTTTTTTAAAATTTCAAAAGTCGAAATTCGGAAAAATGTCTTCTATTTAAAAAAAACACACTGTTGCGACTTTTGAATATTGGACATTCATAGAAATGGCCTGAGGAGTGTTCTCCAATAATTTTTTTCGCCCATCACTTACCATTTTCAGGAAAAGGAGCAGTCTTTTTTAAAATTTCAAAAGTCGAAATTTGGAAAAATGTCGCCTATTTTTAAAAAACACACTTTTGCGACTTTTGAATATTGGACATTCATAGAAATGGCCTGAGGAGTGTTCTCCAATAATTTTTTTCGCCCATCAACTACCATTTTTGAAAAAAGGAGCAAAGTCCTTTTTAAAATTTCAAAAGTCGAAATTTGGAAAAATGTCGCCTATTTTCAAAAAAACACACTTTTGCGACTTTTGAATATTGGACATTCATAGAAATGGCCGGAAGAGTGTTCTCCAATAATTTTTTTCGCCCATCACTTACCATTTTCGGGAAAAGGAGCAGTCTTTTTTAAAATTTCAAAAGTCGAAATTGGGAAAAATGTCGCCTATTTTTAAAAAACACACTTTTGCGACTTTTGAATATTGGACATTCATAGAAATGGCCTGAGGAGTGTTCTCCAATAATTTTTTTCGCCCATCAACTACCATTTTTGAAAAAAGGAGCAAAGTCCTTTTTAAAATTTCAAAAGTCGAAATTTGGAAAAATGTCGCCTATTTTCAAAAAAACACACTTTTGCGACTTTTGAATATTGGACATTTATAGAAATGGCCGGAAGAGTGTTCCCCAATAATGTTTTTTCGCCCATCTCCCACTATTTTCGAAAAAAAAGAGCAGTCTTTTTTAAAATTTCAAAAGTCGAAATTCGGAAAAATGTCTTCTATTTAAAAAAAACACACTTTTGCGACTTTTGAATATTGGACATTCATAGAAATGGCCTGTGGAGTGTTCTCCAATAATTTTTTTCGCCAATCACCTACCATTTTCGGAAAAAGGAGCAGTCTTTTTTAAAATTTCAAAAGTCGATATTTGGAAAAATGTCGCTTATTTAAAAAAAAACACACTTTTGCGCCTTTGAATATTGGACATTCATAGAAATGGCCGGAATAGTGTTCCCCAATAATTTTTCTTCGCAAATTTTTTACCATTTTCGACAAAAGGAGCAAAGTCCTTTTTGAAAATTTCAAAAGTCGAAATTTTGAAAAATGTCGCCTATTTTCAAAAAAACACACTTTTGAATATTGGACATTCATAGACATGGCCGGAAGAGTGTTCCCAAATAATGTTTTTTCGCCCATCTCCCACCATTTTCAAAAAAAAGAGCAGTCTTTTTTAAAATTTCAAAAGTCGAAATTCGGAAAAATGTCTTCTATTTAAAAAAAACACACTGTTGCGACTTTTGAATATTGGACATTCATAGAAATGGCCTGAGGAGTGTTCTCCAATAATTTTTTTCGCCCATCACTTACCATTTTCAGGAAAAGGAGCAGTCTTTTTTAAAACTTCAAAAGTCGAAATTTGGAAAAATGTCGCCTATTTTTAAAAAACACACTTTTGCGACTTTTGAATATTGGACATTCATAGAAATGGCCGGAAGAGTGTTCCCAAATAATGCTTTTTTGCCCATCTCCTACCATTTTCGAAAAAAGGAGCAAAGTCCTTTTTAAAATTTCAAAAGTCGAAATTTGGAAAAATGTCGCCTATTTTCAAAAAAACACACTTTTGCGACTTTTGAATATTGGACATTCATAGAAATGGCCGGAAGAGTGTTCTCCAATAATTTTTTTCGCCCATCACTTACCATTTTCGGGAAAAGGAGCAGTCTTTTTTAAAATTTCAAAAGTCGAAATTGGGAAAAATGTCGCCTATTTTTAAAAAACACACTTTTGCAACTTTTGAATATTGGACATTCATAGAAATGGCCGGAAGAGTGTTCTCCAATAATTTTTTTCGCCCATCACTTACCATTTTCCGGAAAAGGAGCAGTCTTTTTTAAAATTTCAATAGTCGAAATTTGGAAAAATGTCGCCTATTTTCAAAAAACACACTTTTGCGACTTTT
The DNA here is from genome assembly GCA_932526305.1 of Epicampocera succincta. NCBI lineage: Eukaryota > Metazoa > Arthropoda > Insecta > Diptera > Tachinidae > Epicampocera > Epicampocera succincta. Next base: position 43,383,525 of record OW052036.1, read on the forward strand.
GAATATTGGACATTCATAGAAATGGCCAGAAGAGTGTTCCAAAATAATGTTTTTTTGCCCATCTCTTACAATTTTCGAAAAAAGAAGCAAAAACCTTTTTAAAATTTCAAAAGTCGAAATTTTGAAAAATGTCGCCTATTTTCAAAAAAACACACTTTTGCGACTTTTGAATATTGGACATTCATAGAAATGGCCGGAAGAGTGTTCCCCAATAATGTTTTTTCGCCCATCTCCCACCATTTTCGAAAAAAAAAGAGCAGTCTTTTTTAAAATTTCAAAAGTAGAAATTCGGAAAAATGTCTTCTATTTAAAAAAAACACACTGTTGCGACTTTTGAATATTGGACATTCGTAGAAATGGCCTGTGGAGTGTTCTCCAATAATTTTTTTCGCCAATCAGCTACCATTTTCGGAAAAAGGAGCAGTCTTTTTTAAAATTTCAAAAGTCGATATTTGGAAAAATGTCGCTTATTTAAAAAAAAAACACACTTTTGCGCCTTTGAATATTGGACATTCATAGAAATGGCCGGAATAGTGTTCCCCAATAATTTTTCTTCGCAAATTTTTTACCATTTTCGACAAAAGGAGCAAAGTCCTTTTTGAAAATTTCAAAAGTCGAAATTTTGAAAAATGTCGCCTATTTTCAAAAAAACACCTTTTTGAATATTGGACATTCATAGACATGGCCGGAAGAGTGTTCCCAAATAATGTTTTTTCGCCCATCTCCCACCATTTAAAAAAAAAAGAGCAGTCTTTTTTAAAATTTCAAAAGTCGAAATTCGGAAAAATGTCTTCTATTTAAAAAAAACACACTGTTGCGACTTTTGAATATTGGACATTCATAGAAATGGCCTGAGGAGTGTTCTCCAATAATTTTTTTCGCCCATCACTTACCATTTTCGGGAAAAGGAGCAGTCTTTTTTAAAATTTCAAAAGTCGAAATTTGGAAAAATGTCGCCTATTTTTAAAAAACACACTTTTGCGACTTTTGAATATTGGACATTCATAAAAATGGCCGGAAGAGTGTTCCCAAATAATGCTTTTTTGCCCATCTCCTACCATTTTCGAAAAAAGGAGCAAAGTCCTTTTTAAAATTTCAAAAGTCGAAATTTGGAAAAATGTCGCCTATTTTCAAAAAAACACACTTTTGCGACTTTTGAATATTGGACATTCATAGAAATGGCCGGAAGAGTGTTCTCCAATAATTTTTTTCGCCCATCACTTACCATTTTCGGGAAAAGGAGCAGTCTTTTTTAAAATTTCAAAAGTCGAAATTGGGAAAAATGTCGCCTATTTTTAAAAAACACACTTTTGCGACTTTTGAATATTGGACATTCATAGAAATGGCCGGAAGAGTGTTCCCAAATAATGCTTTTTTGCCCATCTCCTACCATTTTCGAAAAAAGGAGCAAAGTCCTTTTTAAAATTTCAAAAGTCGAAATTTGGAAAAATGTCGCATATTGTAAAAAAAAACACACTTTTGAATATTGGAAATTCATTGGGATGGCCTTCCGGCCAAATATTTTGTTTTTTCTCATCTCCTACCATTTTCGGAAAAAGGAGCAAAGTCCTTTTTAACATTTCAAAAGTCCAAATTCGGAAAAATGTCGCCTATTTTTTTAAAAAAAACACACTTTTGCGACTTTTGAATATTGGACATTCATAGAAATGGCCGGAAGAGTGTTCCCTAATAATGTTTTTTTGCCCATCTCCTACCATTTACGAAATAAAGGAGCAAAGTCCTTTTTAAAATTTCAAAAGTCGAAATTTGGAAAAATGTCGCCTATTTTAAAAAAAAAACACACATTTGCGACTTTTGAATATTGGACATTCATAGAAATGGCCGGAAGAGTGTTCCCCAATAATGTTTTTTCGCCCATCTCCTACCATTTTCAAAAAAAAGAGCAAAGTCCTTTTTAAAATTTCAAAAGTCCAAATTTTGAAAAATGTCGCCTATTTAAAAAAAAACACACTGTTGCGACATTTGAATATTGGACATTCATAGAAATGGCCGGAAGAGTGTTCCCTAATAATGTTTTTTCGCCCATCTCCTACCATTTTCAAAAAAAGGAGCAAAGTCCTTTTTAAAATTTCAAAAGTCGAAATTTGGAAAAATGTCGCCTATTTTCAAAAAACACACTTTTGCGACTTTTGAATATTGGACATTCATAGAAATGGCCGGAAGAGTGTTCCCCAATTATATTTTTTCGCCCATCTCCTACCATTTTCAAAAAAAGGAGCAAAGTCCTTTTTAAAATTTCAAAAGTCCAAATTTTGAAAAATGTCGCCTATTTAAAAAAAAACACACTGTTGCGACTTTTGAATATTGGACATTCATAGAAATGGACTGAGGAGTGTTCTCCAATAATTTTTTTCGCCCATCGCCGACCATTTTCGGAAAAAGGAGCAAAGTCTTTTTGAAAATTTCACTAGTCGAAATTTGGAAAAATGTCGCCTATTTTTAAAAAACACACTTTTGCGACTTTTGAATATTGGACATTCATAGAAATGGCCGGAAGAGTGTTCCCAAATAATGCTTTTTTGCCCATCTCCTACCATTTTCGAAAAAAGGAGCAAAGTCCTTTTTAAAATTTCAAAAGTCGAAATTTGGAAAAATGTCGCCTATTTTCAAAAAAACACACTTTTGCGACTTTTGAATATTGGACATTCATAGAAATGGCCGGAAGAGTGTTCTCCAATAATTTTTTTCGCCCATCACTTACCATTTTCGGGAAAAGGAGCAGTCTTTTTTAAAATTTCAAAAGTCGAAATTGGGAAAAATGTCGCCTATTTTTAAAAAACACACTTTTGCGACTTTTGAATATTGGACATTCATAGAAATGGCCGGAAGAGTGTTCTCCAATAATTTTTTTCGCCCATCACTTACCATTTTCCGGAAAAGGAGCAGTCTTTTTTAAAATTTCAATAGTCGAAATTTGGAAAAATGTCGCCTATTTTCAAAAAACACACTTTTGCGACTTTTGAATATTGGACATTCATAGAAATGGCCAGAAGAGTGTTCCAAAATAATGTTTTTTTGCCCATCTCTTACAATTTTCGAAAAAAGAAGCAAAAACCTTTTTAAAATTTCAAAAGTCGAAATTTTGAAAAATGTCGCCTATTTTCAAAAAAACACACTTTTGCGACTTTTGAATATTGGACATTCATAGAAATGGCCGGAAGAGTGTTCCCCAATAATGTTTTTTCGCCCATCTCCCACCATTTTCGAAAAAAAAGAGCAGTCTTTTTTAAAATTTCAAAAGTCGAAAATCGGAAAAATGTCTTCTATTTAAAAAAAACACACTGTTGCGACTTTTGAATATTGGACATTCATAGAAATGGCCTGTGGAGTGTTCTCCAATAATTTTTTTCGCCAATCACCTACCATTTTCGGAAAAAGGAGCAGTCTTTTTTAAAATTTCAAAAGTCGATATTTGGAAAAATGTCGCTTATTTAAAAAAAAAACACACTTTTGCGCCTTTGAATATTGGACATTCATAGAAATGGCCGGAATAGTGTTCCCCAATAATTTTTCTTCGCAAATTTTTTACCATTTTCGACAAAAGGAGCAAAGTCCTTTTTGAAAATTTCAAAAGTCGAAATTTTGAAAAATGTCGCCTATTTTCAAAAAAACACCTTTTTGAATATTGGACATTCATAGACATGGCCGGAAGAGTGTTCCCAAATAATGTTTTTTCGCCCATCTCCCACCATTTTCAAAAAAAAGAGCAGTCTTTTTTAAAATTTCAAAAGTCGAAATTCGGAAAAATGTCTTCTATTTAAAAAAAACACACTGTTGCGACTTTTGAATATTGGACATTCATAGAAATGGCCTGAGGAGTGTTCTCCAATAATTTTTTTCGCCCATCACTTACCATTTTCGGGAAAAGGAGCAGTCTTTTTTAAAATTTCAAAAGTCGAAATTTGGAAAAATGTCGCCTATTTTTAAAAAACACACTTTTGCGACTTTTGAATATTGGACATTCATAGAAATGGCCGGAAGAGTGTTCCCAAATAATGCTTTTTTGCCCATCTCCTACCATTTTCGAAAAAAGGAGCAAAGTCCTTTTTAAAATTTCAAAAGTCGAAATTTGGAAAAATGTCGCCTATTTTCAAAAAAACACACTTTTGCGACTTTTGAATATTGGACATTCATAGAAATGGCCGGAAGAGTGTTCTCCAATAATTTTTTTCGCCCATCACTTACCATTTTCGGGAAAAGGAGCAGTCTTTTTTAAAATTTCAAAAGTCGAAATTGGGAAAAATGTCGCCTATTTTTAAAAAACACACTTTTGCGACTTTTGAATATTGGACATTCATAGAAATGGCCGGAAGAGTGTTCCCAAATAATGCTTTTTTGCCCATCTCCTACCATTTTCGAAAAAAGGAGCAAAGTCCTTTTTAAAATTTCAAAAGTCGAAATTTGGAAAAATGTCGCATATTGTAAAAAAAAAACACACTTTTGAATATTGGAAATTCATTGGGATGGCCTTCCGGCCAAATATTTTGTTTTTTCTCATCTCCTACCATTTTCGGAAAAAGGAGCAAAGTCCTTTTTAACATTTCAAAAGTCCAAATTCGGAAAAATGTCGCCTATTTTTTTAAAAAAAACACACTTTTGCGACTTTTGAATATTGGACATTCATAGAAATGGCCGGAAGAGTGTTCCCAAATAATGTTTTTTTGCCCATCTCCTACCATTTTCGAAATAAAGGAGCAAAGTCCTTTTTAAAATTTCAAAAGTCGAAATTTGGAAAAATGTCGCCTATTTAAAAAAAAAACACACATTTGCGACTTTTGAATATTGGACATTCATAGAAATGGCCGGAAGAGTGTTCCCCAATAATGTTTTTTCGCCCATCTCCTACCATTTTCAAAAAAAAGAGCAAAGTCCTTTTTAAAATTTCAAAAGTCCAAATTTTGAAAAATGTCGCCTATTTAAAAAAAAACACACTGTTGCGACATTTGAATATTGGACATTCATAGAAATGGCCGGAAGAGTGTTCCCTAATAATGTTTTTTCGCCCATCTCCTACCATTTTCAAAAAAAGGAGCAAAGTCCTTTTTAAAATTTCAAAAGTCGAAATTTGGGAAAATGTCGCCTATTTTCAAAAAACACACTTTTGCGACTTTTGAATATTGGACATTCATAGAAATGGCCGGAAGAGTGTTCCCCAATTATATTTTTTCGCCCATCTCCTACCATTTTCAAAAAAAGGAGCAAAGTCCTTTTTAAAATTTCAAAAGTCCAAATTTTGAAAAATGTCGCCTATTTAAAAAAAAAACACACTGTTGCGACTTTTGAATATTGGACATTCATAGAAATGGACTGAGGAGTGTTCTCCAATAATTTTTTTCGCCCATCGCCGACCATTTTCGGAAAAAGGAGCAAAGTCTTTTTGAAAATTTCACTAGTCGAAATTTGGAAAAATGTCGCCTATTTTCAAAAAAACACACTTTTGCGACTTTTGAATATTGGACATTCATAGAAATGGCCGGAAGAGTGTTACCCAATAATGTTTTTTCGCCCATCTCCTACCATTTTCGAAAAAAGCAGCAGTCTTTTTTAAAATTTCAAAAGTCGAAATTCGGAAAAATGTTTCCTATTAAAAAAAAAAACATATTGTTGCGACTTTTGAATATTGGACATTCATAGAAATGGCCTGAGGAGTGTTCTCATATAATTTTTTTCACCCATCACTTACCATTTTCGGGAAAAGGAAAAGTCTTTTTTAAAATTTCAAAAGTCGATATTTGGAAAAATGTCGCCTATTTTCAAAAAACACACTTTTGCGACTTTTGAATATTGGACATTCATAGAAATGGCCGGAAGAGTGTTCCCCAATAATGTTTTTTCGCCCATCTCCTACCATTTTCAAAAAAAGGAGCAAAGTCCTTTTTAAAATTTCAAAAGTCGAAATTTGGAAAATATGTCGCCTATTTTCAAAAAACACATTTTTGCGACTTTTGAATATTGGACATTCATAGAAAGGCCTGAGGAGTGTTCTCCAATAATTTTTTTCCCCCATCACCGACCATTTTCGGAAAAAGGAGCAAAGTCTTTTTGAAAATTTCAATAGTCGAAATTTGGAAAAATGTCGCCTATTTTCAAAAAAAACACACTTTTGAATATTGGACATTCATAGACATGGCCTGAAGAGTGCTCCCAAATAATGTTTTTTCGCCCATCTCCCACCATTTTCGAAAAAAAAGAGCAGTCTTTTTCAAAATTTCAAAAGTCGAAATTCGGAAAAATGTCTTCTATTTAAAAAAAACACACTGTTGCGACTTTTGAATATTGGACATTCATAGAAATGGCCTGAGGAGTGTTTTCCAATAATTTTTTTCGCCAATCACCTACCATTTTCGGAAAAAGGAGCAGTCTTTTTTAACATTTCAAAAGTCGATATTTGGAAAAATGTCGCTTATTTAAAAAAAAACACACTTTTGCGCCTTTGAATATTGGACATTCATAGAAATGGCCGGAAGAGTGTTCCCCAATAATGTTTTTCCCCCATCTCCTACCATTTTCAAAAAAAGGAGCAAAGTCCTTTTTAAAATTTCAAAAGTCCAAATTTTGAAAAATGTCGCCTATTTAAAAAAAAACACACTGTTGCGACTTTTGAATATTGGACATTCATAGAAATGGACTGAGGAGTGTTCTCCAATAATTTTTTTCGCCCATCACCGACCATTTTCGGAAAAAGGAGCAAAGTCTTTTTGAAAATTTCACTAGTCGAAATTTGGAAAAATGTCGCCTATTTTCAAAAAAACAGACTTTTGCGACTTTTGAATATTGGACATTCATAGAAATGGCCGGAAGAGTGTTCCCCAATAATGTTTTTTCGCCCATCTCCTACCATTTTCGAAAAAAGGAGCAAAGTCTTTTTTAAAATTTCAAAAGTCGAAATTCGGAAAAATGTTTCCTATTAAAAAAAAAAACACATTGTTGCGACTTTTGAATATTGGACATTCATAGAAATGGCCTGAGGAGTGTTCTCCAATAATTTTTTTCGCCCATCACCTACCATTTTCGGGAAAAGGAAAAGTCTTTTTTAAAATTTCAAAAGTCGATATTTGGAAAAATGTCGCCTATTTTCAAAAAAACACACTTTTGCGACTTTTGAATATTGGACATTCATAGAAATGGCCGGAAGAGTGTTCCCCAATAATGTTTTTTCGCCCATCTCCTACCATTTTCAAAAAAAGGAGCAAAGTCCTTTTTAAAATTTCAAAAGTCGAAATTTGGAAAAATGTCGCCTATTTTCAAAAAACACATTTTTGCGACTTTTGAATATTGGACATTCATAGAAATGGCCTGAGGAGTGTTCTCCAATAATTTTTTTTGCCCATCACCGACCATTTTCGGAAAAAGGAGCAAAGTCTTTTTGAAAATTTCAATAGTCGAAATTTGGAAAAATGTCGCCTATTTTCAAAAAAACACACTTTTGCGACTTTTGAATATTGGACATTCATAGAAATGGCCGGAAGAGTGTTCCCCAATAATGTTTTTTCGCCCATCTCCTACCATTTTCAAAAAAAGGAGCAAAGTCCTTTTTAAAATTTCAAAAGTCGAAATTTGGGAAAATGTTGCCTATTTTCAAAAAACACACTTTTGCGACTTTTGAATATTGGACATTCATAGAAATGGCCGGAAGAGTGTTCCCCAATTATATTTTTTCGCCCATCTCCTACCATTTTCAAAAAAAGGAGCAAAGTCCTTTTTAAAATTTCAAAAGTCCAAATTTTGAAAAATGTCGCCTATTTAAAAAAAAACACACTGTTGCGACTTTTGAATATTGGACATTCATAGAAATGGCCTGAGGAGTGTTCTCCAATAATTTTTTTCGCCCATCGCCGACCATTTTCGGAAAAAGGAGCAAAGTCTTTTTGAAAATTTCACTAGTCGAAATTTGGAAAAATGTCGCCTATTTTCAAAAAAACACACTTTTGCGACTTTTGAATATTGGACATTCATAGAAATGGCCGGAAGAGTGTTACCCAATAATGTTTTTTCGCCCATCTCCTACCATTTTCGAAAAAAGCAGCAGTCTTTTTTAAAATTTCAAAAGTCGAAATTCGGAAAAATGTTTCCTATTAAAAAAAAAAACACATTGTTGCGACTTTTGAATATTGGACATTCATAGAAATGGCCTGAGGAGTGTTCTCATATAATTTTTTTCACCCATCACTTACCATTTTCGGGAAAAGGAAAAGTCTTTTTTAAAATTTCAAAAGTCGATATTTGGAAAAATGTCGCCTATTTTCAAAAAACACACTTTTGCGACTTTTGAATATTGGACATTCATAGAAATGGCCGGAAGAGTGTTCCCCAATAATGTTTTTTCGCCCATCTCCTACCATTTTCAAAAACAGGAGCAAAGTCCTTTTTAAAATTTCAAAAGTCGAAATTTGGAAAAATGTCGCCTATTTTCAAAAAACACATTTTTGCGACTTTTGAATATTGGACATTCATAGAAAGGCCTGAGGAGTGTTCTCCAATAATTTTTTTCCCCCATCACCGACCATTTTCGGAAAAAGGAGCAAAGTCTTTTTGAAAATTTCAATAGTCGAAATTTGGAAAAATGTCGCCTATTTTCAAAAAAACACACTTTTGCGACTTTTGAATATTGGACATTCATAGAAATGGCCGGAATAGTGTTCCCCAATAATGTTTTTTCGCCCATCTCCTACCATTTTCGAAAAAAAGAGCAGTCTTTTTTAAAATTTCAAAAGTCGAAATTCGGAAAAATGTCTTCTATTTAAAAAAAACACACTGTTGCGACTTTTGAATGTTGGACATTCATAGAAATGGCCTGAGGAGTGTTCTCCAATAATTTTGTTCGCCCATCACCGACAATTTTCGGAAAAAGGAGCAAAGTCTTTTTGAAAATTTCAAAAGTCGAAATTTTGAGAAATGTCGCCTATTTTCAAAAAAAACACACTTTTGAATATTGGACATTCATAGACATGGCCTGAAGAGTGCTCCCAAATAATGTTTTTTCGCCCATCTCCCACCATTTTCGAAAAAAAGAGCAGTCTTTTTCAAAATTTCAAAAGTCGAAATTCGGAAAAATGTCTTCTATTTAAAAAAAACACACTGTTGCGACTTTTGAATATTGGACATTCATAGAAATGGCCTGAGGAGTGTTTTCCAATAATTTTTTTCGCCAATCACCTACCATTTTCGGAAAAAGGAGCAGTCTTTTTTAACATTTCAAAAGTCGATATTTGGAAAAATGTCGCTTATTTAAAAAAAAACACACTTTTGCGCCTTTGAATATTGGACATTCATAGAAATGGCCGGAAGAGTGTTCCCCAATAATGTTTTTCCCCCATCTCCTACCATTTTCAAAAAAAGGAGCAAAGTCCTTTTTAAAATTTCAAAAGTCCAAATTTTGAAAAATGTCGCCTATTTAAAAAAAAACACACTGTTGCGACTTTTGAATATTGGACATTCATAGAAATGGACTGAGGAGTGTTCTCCAATAATTTTTTTCGCCCATCACCGACCATTTTCGGAAAAAGGAGCAAAGTCTTTTTGAAAATTTCACTAGTCGAAATTTGGAAAAATGTCGCCTATTTTCAAAAAAACAGACTCTTGCGACTTTTGAATATTGGACATTCATAGAAATGGCCGGAAGAGTGTTCCCCAATAATGTTTTTTCGCCCATCTCCTACCATTTTTGAAAAAAGGAGCAGTCTTTTTTAAAATTTCAAAAGTCGAAATTCGGAAAAATGTTTCCTATTAAAAAAAAAAACACATTGTTGCGACTTTTGAATATTGGACATTCATAGAAATGGCCTGAGGAGTGTTCTCCAATAATTTTTTTCGCCCATCACCTACCATTTTCGGGAAAAGGAAAAGTCTTTTTTAAAATTTCAAAAGTCGATATTTGGAAAAATGTCGCCTATTTTCAAAAAAACACACTTTTGCGACTTTTGAATATTGGACATTCATAGAAATGGCCGGAAGAGTGTTCCCCAATAATGTTTTTTCGCCCATCTCCTACCATTTTCAAAAAAAGGAGCAAAGTCCTTTTTAAAATTTCAAAAGTCGAAATTTGGAAAAATGTCGCCTATTTTCAAAAAACACATTTTTGCGACTTTTGAATATTGGACATTCATAGAAATGGCCTGAGGAGTGTTCTCCAATAATTTTTTTTGCCCATCACCGACCATTTTCGGAAAAAGGAGCAAAGTCTTTTTGAAAATTTCAATAGTCGAAATTTGGAAAAATGTCGCCTATTTTCAAAAAAACACACTTTTGCGACTTTTGAATATTGGACATTCATAGAAATGGCCGGAAGAGTGTTCCCCAATAATGTTTTTTCGCCCATCTCCTACCATTTTCAAAAAAAGAAGCAAAGTCCTTTTTAAAATTTCAAAAGTCGAAATTTGGGAAAATGTCGCCTATTTTCAAAAAACACACTTTTGCGACTTTTGAATATTGGACATTCATAGAAATGGCCGGAAGAGTGTTCCCCAATTATATTTTTTCGCCCATCTCCTACCATTTTCAAAAAAAGGAGCAAAGTCCTTTTTAAAATTTCAAAAGTCCAAATTTTGAAAAATGTCGCCTATTTAAAAAAAAACACACTGTTGCGACTTTTGAATATTGGGCATTCATAGAAATGGACTGAGGAGTGTTCTCCAATAATTTTTTTCGCCCATCGCCGACCATTTTCGGAAAAAGGAGCAAAGTCTTTTTGAAAATTTCACTAGTCGAAATTTGGAAAAATGTCGCCTATTTTCAAAAAAACACACTTTTGCGACTTTTGAATATTGGACATTCATAGAAATGGCCGGAAGAGTGTTCCCAAATAATGCTTTTTTGCCCATCTCCTACCATTTTCGAAAAAAGCAGCAGTCTTTTTTAAAATTTCAAAAGTCGAAATTTGGAAAAATGTCGCCTATTTTCAAAAAACACATTTTTGCGACTTTTGAATATTGGACATTCATAGAAATGGCCTGAGGAGTGTTCTCCAATAATTTTTTTCGCCCATCACTTACCATTTTCGGGAAAAGGAAAAGTCTTTTTTAAAATTTCAAAAGTCGATATTTGGAAAAATGTCGCCTATTTTCAAAAAAACACACTTTTGCGACTTTTGAATATTGGACATTCATAGAAATGGCCGGAAGAGTGTTCCCAAATAATGCTTTTTTGCCCATCTCCTACCATTTTCGAAAAAAGCAGCAGTCTTTTTTAAAATTTCAAAAGTCGAAATTTGGAAAAATGTCGCCTATTTTCAAAAAAACACACTTTTGCGACTTTTGAATATTGGACATTCATAGAAATGGCCGGAAGAGTGTTCCCCAATAATGTTTTTTCGCCCATCTCCTACCATTTTCAAAAAAAGGAGCAAAGTCCTTTTTAAAATTTCAAAAGTCGAAATTTGGAAAAATGTCGCCTATTTTCAAAAAACACATTTTTGCGACTTTTGAATATTGGACATTCATAGAAATGGCCTGAGGAGTGTTCTCCAATAATTTTTTTTGCCCATCACCGACCATTTTCGGAAAAAGGAGCAAAGTCTTTTTGAAAATTTCAATAGTCGAAATTTGGAAAAATGTCGCCTATTTTCAAAAAAACACACTTTTGCGACTTTTGAATATTGGACATTCATAGAAATGGCTGGAAGAGTGTTCCCCAATAATGTTTTTTCGCCCATCTCCTACCATTTTAAAAAAAAGGAGCAAAGTCCTTTTTAAAATTTCAAAAGTCGAAATTTGGAAAAATGTCGCCTATTTTCAAAAAAACACACTGTTGCGACTTTTGAATATTGGACATTCATAAAAATGGCCTGAGGAGTGTTCTCCAATAATTTTTTTCGCCCATCACTTACCATTTTCGGGAAAAAGAGAAGTCTTTTTTAAATTTCAAAAGCCGAAATTTGGAAAAATGTTGCCTATTTTCAAAAAACACACTTTTGCGAATTTTGAATATTGGACATTCATAGAAATGGCCGGAAGAGTGTTCCCAAATAATGTTTTTTTGCCCATCTCCTACCATTTTCGAAAAAAGGAGCAAAGTCCTTTTTAAAATTTCAAAAGTCGAAATTTGGAAAAATGTCGCCTATTTTCAAAAAAACACCCTTTTGCGACTTTTGAATATTGGACATTCATAGAAATGGCCGGAAGAGTGTTCCCCAATAATGTTTTTTCGCCCATCTCCCACCATTTTCGAAAAAAAGAGCAGTCTTTTTTAAAATTTCAAAAGTCGAAATTCGGAAAAATGTCTTCTATTTAAAAAAAACACACTGTTGCGACTTTTTAATGTTGGACATTCATAGAAATGGCCTGAGGAGTTTTCTCCAATAATTTTTTTCGCCCATCACCGACAATTTTCGGAAAAAAGAGCAAAGTCTTTTTGAAAATTTCAAAAGTCGAAATTTTGAGAAATGTCGCCTATTTTCAAAAAAACACACTTTTGAATATTGGACATTCATAGACATGGCCTGAAGAGTGCTCCCAAATAATGTTTTTTCGCCCACCTCCCACCATTTTCGAAAAAAAGAGCAGTCTTTTTCAAAATTTCAGAAGTCGAAATTCGGAAAAATGTCTTCTATTTAAAAAAAACACATTGTTGCGACTTTTGAATATTGGACATTCATAGAAATGGCCTGAGGAGTGTTCTCCAATCATTTTTTTCGCCCATCACTTACCATTTTCGGGAAAAGGAAAAGTCTTTTTTAAAATTTCAAAAGTCGAAATTTGGAAAAATGTCGCCTATTTTCAAAAAAACACACTTTTGCGACTTTTGAATATTGGACATTCATAGAAATGGCCGGAAGAGTGTTCCCCAATAATGTTTTTTCGCCCATCTCCTACCATTTTCAAAAAAAGGAGCAAAGTCCTTTTTAAAATTTCAAAAGTCGAAATTTGGAAAAATGTCGCCTATTTTCAAAAAACACATTTTTGCGACTTTTGAATATTGGACATTCATAGAAATGGCCTGAGGAGTGTTCTCCAATAATTTTTTTCGCCCATCACTTACCATTTTCGGGAAAAGGAAAAGTCTTTTTTAAAATTTCAAAAGTCGATATTTGGAAAAATGTCGCCTATTTTCAAAAAAACACACTTTTGCGACTTTTGAATATTGGACATTCATAGAAATGGCCGGAAGAGTGTTCCCCAATAATGTTTTTTCGCCCATCTCCTACCATTTTCAAAAACAGGAGCAAAGTCCTTTTTAAAATTTCAAAAGTCGAAATTTGGAAAAATGTCGCCTATTTTCAAAAAACACATTTTTGCGACTTTTGAATATTGGACATTCATAGAAATGGCCTGAGGAGTGTTCTCCAATAATTTTTTTTGCCCATCACCGACCATTTTCGGAAAAAGGAGCAAAGTCTTTTTGAAAATTTCAATAGTCGAAATTTGGAAAAATGTCGCCTATTTTCAAAAAAACACACTTTTGCGACTTTTGAATATTGGACATTCATAGAAATGGCCGGAAGAGTGTTCCCCAATAATGTTTTTTCGCCCATCTCCTACCATTTTCAAAAAAAGGAGCAAAGTCCTTTTTAAAATTTCAAAAGTCGAAATTCGGAAAATTGTCTTCTATTTAAAAAAAACACACTGTTGCGACTTTTGAATGTTGGACATTCATAGAAATGGCCTGAGGAGTGTTTTCCAATAATTTTTTTCGCCCATCACCGACAATTTTCGGAAAAAGGAGCAAAGTCTTTTAGAAAATTTCAAAAGTCGAAATTTTGAGAAATGTCGCCTATTTTCAAAAAAACACACTTTTGAATATTGGACATTCATAGACATGGCCTGAAGAGTGCTCCCAAATAATGTTTTTTCGCCCATCTCCCACCATTTTCGAAAAAAAGAGCAGTCTTTTTTAAAATTTCAAAAGTCGAAATTCGGAAAAATGTCTTCTATTTAAAAAAAACACACTGTTGCGACTTTTGAATGTTGGACATTCATAGAAATGGCCTGAGGAGTGTTCTCCAATAATTTTTTTCGCCCATCACCTACCATTTTCAAAAAAAGGAGCAAAGTCCTTTTTAAAATTTCAAAAGTCGAAATTTTGAGAAATGTCGCCTATTTTCAAAAAAACACACTGTTGCGACTTTTGAATATTGGACATTCATAGAAATGGCCTGAGGAGTGTTCTCCAATAATTTTTTTCGCCCATCTCCTATAATTTTCGAAAAAAGGAGCAAAGTCCTTTTTAAAATTTCAAAAGTCGAAATTTGGAAAAATGTCGCCTATTGTCAAAAAAAACACACTTTTGAATATTGGAAATTCATAGGGATGGCCTTCCGGCCAAATATTTTGTTTTTTCTCATCTCCTACCATTTTCGGAAAAAGGAGCAAAGTCCTTTTTAACATTTCAAAAGTCCAAATTTGGAAAAATGTCGCCCATTTTCAAAAAAATACACTGTTGCGACTTTGAATATTGGACATTCATTAGGATGGCCGGAATAGTGTTCCCCAATAATTTTTTTTCGCAAATTTTCTACCATTTTCGAAAAAAGGAGCAAAGTCCTTTTTAAAATTTCAAAAATCGAAATTTGGAAAAATGTCGCCTATTTTTAAAAAAAAAAACACACTTTTGCGACTTTTGAATATTGGACATTCATAGAAATGGCCTGAGGAGTGTTTTCCAATAATTTTTTTCGCCCATCACCTACCATTTTCAAAAAAAGGAGCAAAGTCCTTTTTAAAATTTCAAAAGTCGAAATTTGGAAAAATGTCGCCTATTTTCAAAAAAACACACTGTTGCGACTTTTGAATATTGGACATTCATAGAAATGGCCTGAGGAGTGTTTTCCAATAATTTTTTTCGCCCATCACTTACCATTTTCAAAAAAAGGAGCAAAGTCCTTTTTAAAATTTCAAAAGTCGAAATTTGGAAAAATGTCGCCTATTTTCAAAAAAACACACTGTTGCGAATTTTGAATATTGGACATTCATAGAAATGGCCGGAGGAGTGTTCTCCAATAATTTTTTTCGCCCATCTCCTACCATTTTCGAAAAAAGGAGCAAAGTCCTTTTTAAAATTTCAAAAGTCGAAATTTGGAAAAATGTCGCCTATTGTCAAAAAAAAACACACTTTTGAATATTGGAAATTCATAGGGATGGCCTTCCGGCCAAATATTTTGTTTTTTCTCATCTCCTACTATTTTCGGAAAAAGGAGCAAAGTCTTTTTTAAAATTTCAAAAGTCGAAATTTGGAAAAATGTCGCCTATTATCAAAAAATAAACACACTTTTGAATATTGGAAATTCATAGGGATGGCCTTCCGGCCAAATATTTTGTTTTTTCTCATCTCCTACCATTTTCGGAAAAAGGAGCAAAGTCCTTTTTAACATTTCAAAAAACCAAATTTGAAAAAATGTCGCCCATTTTCAAAAAAACACACTGTTGCGACTTTGAATATTGGACATTCATTGGGATGGCCGGAATAGTGTTCCCCAATAATTTTTTTTCGCAAATTTTCTACCATTTTCGAAAAAAGGAGCAAAGTCCTTTTTAAAATTTCAAAAATCGAAATTTGGAAAAATGTCGCCTATTTTCAAAAAAAAAACACACTTTTGCGACTTTTGAATATTGGACATTCATAGAAATGGCCTGAGGAGTGTTCTCCAATAATTTTTTTCGCCCATCTCCTATAATTTTCGAAAAAAGGAGCAAAGTCCTTTTTAAAATTTCAAAAGTCGAAATTTGGAAAAATGTCGCCTATTGTCAAAAAAAAACACACTTTTGAATATTGGAAATTCATAGGGATGGCCTTCCGGCCAAATATTTTGGTTTTTCTCATCTCCTACCATTTTCGGAAAAAGGAGCAAAGTCCTTTTTAACATTTCAAAAGTCCAAATTTGGAAAAATGTCGCCCATTTTCAAAAAAATACACTGTTGCGACTTTGAATATTGGACATTCATTGGGATGGCCGGAATAGTGTTCCCCAATAATTTTTTTTCGCAAATTTTCTACCACTTTCGAAAAAAGGAGCAAAGTCCTTTTTAAAATTTCAAAAATCGAAATTTGAAAAAATGTCGCTTATTTTTCAAAAAAAAACACACTTTTGCGACTTTTGAATATTGGACATTCATAGAAATGGCCTGAGGAGTGTTTTCCAATAATTTTTTTCGCCCATCACCTACCATTTTCAAAAAAAGGAGCAAAGTCCTTTTTAAAATTTCAAAAGTCGAAATTTGGAAAAATGTCGCCTATTTTCAAAAAAACACACTGTTGCGACTTTTGAATATTGGACATTCATAGAATTGGCCTGAGGAGTGTTCTCCAATAATTTTTTTCGCCCATCTCCTACCATTTTCGAAAAAAGGAGCAAAGTCCTTTTTAAAATTTCAAAAGTCGAAATTTGGAAAAATGTCGCCTATTGTCAAAAAAAAACACACTTTTGAATATTGGAAATTCATAGGGATGGCCTTCCGGCCAAATATTTTGTTTTTTCTCATCTCCTACCATTTTCGGAAAAAGGAGCAAAGTCCTTTTTAACATTTCAAAAGTCCAAATTCGGAAAAATGTCGCCTATTTTTATAAAAAAACACACTTTTGCGACTTTTGAATATTGGACATTCATAGAAATGGCCGGAAGAGTGTTCCCCAATAATTTTTTTTCGCAAATTTTCTACCACTTTCGAAAAAAGGAGCAAAGTCCTTTTTAAAATTTCAAAAATCGAAATTTGGAAAAATGTCGCCTATTTTTCAAAAAAAAACACACTTTTGCGACTTTTGAATATTGGACATTCATAGAAATGGCCTGAGGAAAGTTTTTCAATAATTTTTTTCGCCCATCACCTACCATTTTCAAAAAAAGGAGCAAAGTCCTTTTTAAAATTTCAAAAGTCGAAATTTGGAAAAATGTCGCCTATTTTCAAAAAAACACACTGTTGCGACTTTTGAATATTGGACATTCATAGAAATGGCCTGAGGAGTGTTCTCCAATATATTTTTTCGCCCATCTCCTACCATTTTCGAAAAAAGGAGCAAAGTCCTTTTTAAAATTTCAAAAGTCGAAATTTAGAAAAATGTCGCCTATTGTCAAAAAAAAACACACTTTTGAATATTGGAAATTCATAGGGATGGCCTTCCGGCCAAATATTTTGTTTTTTCTCATCTCCTACCATTTTCGGAAAAAGGAGCAAAGTCCTTTTTTACATTTCAAAAGTCCAAATTCGGAAAAATGTCGCCTATTTTTTAAAAAAAACACACTTTTGCGACTTTTGAATATTGGACATTCATAGAAATGGCCGGAAGAGTGTTCCCAAATAATGTTTTTTTGCCCATCTCCTATCATTTTCGAAATAAAGGAGCAAAGTCCTTTTTAAAATTTCAAAAGTCGAAATTTGGAAAAATGTCGCCTATTTAAAAAAAAACACACTGTTCCGACATTTGAATATTGGACATTCATAGAAATGGCCTGAATAGTGTTCTCCAATAATGTTTTTTCGCCCATCTCCTACCATTTTCAAAAAAAGGAGCAAAGTCCTTTTTAAAATTTCAAAAGTCGAAATTTGGAAAAATGTCGCCTATTTTCAAAAAAACACACTTTTGCGACTTTTGAATATTGGACATTCATAGAAATGGCCGGAAGAGTGTTCCCCAATAATGTTTTTTCGCCCATCTCCTACCATTTTCAAAAAAAGGAGCAAAGTCCTTTTTAAAATTTCAAAAGTCGAAATTTGGAAAAATGTCGCCTATTTTCAAAAAAAAACACTGTTGCGACTTTTGAATATTGGACATTCATAGAAATGGCCTGAGGAGTGTTCTCCAATAATTTTTTTCGCCCATCTCCTACCATTTTCGAAAAAAGGAGCAAAGTCCTTTTTAAAATTTCAAAAGTCGAAATTTGGAAAAATGTCGCCTATTTTCAAAAAAACACACTGTTGCGACTTTTGAATATTGGACATTCATAGAAATGGCCTGAGGAGTGTTCTCCAATATATTTTTTCGCCCATCTCCTACCATTTTCGAAAAAAGGAGCAAAGTACTTTTTAAAATTTCAAAAGTCGAAATTTGGAAAAATGTCGCCTATTGTCAAAAAAAAACACACTTTTGAATATTGGAAATTCATAGGGATGGCCTTCCGGCCAAATATTTTGTTTTTTCTCATCTCCTACCATTTTCGGAAAAAGGAGCAAAGTCCTTTTTAACATTTCAAAAGTCCAAATTCGGAAAAATGTCGCCTATTTTTTTAAAAAAACACACTTTTGCGACTTTTGAATATTGGACATTCATAGAAATGGCCGGAAGAGTGTTCCCAAATAATGTTTTTTTGCCCATCTCCTATCATTTTCGAAATAAAGGAGCAAAGTCCTTTTTAAAATTTCAAAAGTCGAAATTTGGAAAAATGTCGCCTATTTAAAAAAAAACACACTGTTCCGACATTTGAATATTGGACATTCATAGAAATGGCCAGAAGAGTGTTCCCCAATAATGTTTTTTCGCCCATCTCCTACCATTTTCAAAAAAAGGAGCAAAGTCCTTTTTAAAATTTCAAAAGTCCAAAATTTGAAAAATGTCGCCTATTTAAAAAAAAACACACTGTTGCGACTTTTGAATATTGGACATTCATAGAAATGGACTGAGGAGTGTTCTCCAATAATTTTTTTCGCCCATCACCGACCATTTTCGGAAAAAGGAGCAAAGTCTTTTTGAAAATTTCACTAGTCGAAATTTGGAAAAATGTCGCCTATTTTCAAAAAAACACACTTTTGCGACTTTTGAATATTGGACATTCATAGAAATGGCCGGAAGAGTGTTCCCCAATAATGTTTGTTTAAAGGAGCAAAGTCCTTTTTAAAATTTCAAAAGTCGAAATTTGGAAAAATGTCGCCTATTGTCAAAAAAAAACACACTTTTGAATATTGGAAATTCATAGGGATGGCCTTCCGGCCAAATATTTTGTTTTTTCTCATCTCCTACCATTTTCGGAAAAAGGAGCAAAGTCCTTTTTAACATTTCAAAAAACCAAATTTGAAAAAATGTCGCCCATTTTCAAAAAAACACACTGTTGCGACTTTGAATATTGGACATTCATTGGGATGGCCGGAATAGTGTTCCCCAATAATTTTTTTTCGCAAATTTTCTACCATTTTCGAAAAAAGGAGCAAAGTCCTTTTTAAAATTTCAAAAATCGAAATTTGGAAAAATGTCGCCTATTTTAAAAAAAAAAACACACTTTTGCGACTTTTGAATATTGGACATTCATAGAAATGGCTTGAGGAGTGTTCTCCAATAATTTTTTTCGCCCATCTCCTATAATTTTCGAAAAAAGGAGCAAAGTCCTTTTTAAAATTTCAAAAGTCGAAATTTGGAAAAATGTCGCCTATTGTCAAAAAAAAACACACTTTTGAATATTGGAAATTCATAGAGATGGCCTTCCGGCCAAATATTTTGTTTTTTCTCATCTCCTACCATTTTCGGAAAAAGGAGCAAAGTCCTTTTTAACATTTCAAAAGTCCAAATTTGGAAAAATGTCGCCCATTTTCAAAAAAATACACTGTTGCGACTTTGAATATTGGACATTCATTGGGATGGCCGGAATAGTGTTCCCCAATAATTTTTTTTCGCAAATTTTCTACCACTTTCGAAAAAAGGAGCAAAGTCCTTTTTAAAATTTCAAAAATCGAAATTTGAAAAAATGTCGCTTATTTTTCAAAAAAAAACACACTTTTGCGACTTTTGAATATTGGACATTCATAGAAATGGCCTGAGGAGTGTTTTCCAATAATTTTTTTCGCCTATCACCTACCATTTTCAAAAAAAGGAGCAAAGTCCTTTTTAAAATTTCAAAAGTCGAAATTTGGAAAAATGTCGCCTATTTTCAAAAAAACACACTGTTGCGACTTTTGAATATTGGACATTCATAGAATTGGCCTGAGGAGTGTTCTCCAATAATTTTTTTCGCCCATCTCCTACCATTTTCGAAAAAAGGAGCAAAGTCCTTTTTAAAATTTCAAAAGTCGAAATTTGGAAAAATGTCGCCTATTGTCAAAAAAAAACACACTTTTGAATATTGGAAATTCATAGGGATGGCCTTCCGGCCAAATATTTTGTTTTTTCTCATCTCCTACCATTTTCGGAAAAAGGAGCAAAGTCCTTTTTAACATTTCAAAAGTCCAAATTCGGAAAAATGTCGCCTATTTTTTTAAAAAAACACACTGTTCCGACATTTGAATATTGGACATTCATAGAAATGGCCGGAAGAGTGTTCCCCAATAATGTTTTTTCGCCCATCTCCTACCATTTCCAAAAAAGGAGCAAAGTCCTTTTTAAAATTTCAAAAGTCGAAATTTGGAAAAATGTCGCCTATTTTCAAAAAACACACTTTTGCGACTTTTGAATATTGGACATTCATAGAAATAGCCGGAAGAGTGTTCCCAAATAATGTTTTTTTGCCCATCTCCTACCATTTTCGGAATAAAGGAGCAAAGTCCTTTTTAAAATTTCAAAAGTCGAAATTTGGAAAAATGTCGCCTATTTTCAAAAAAAAACACACTTTTGAATATTGGAAATTCATAGAAATGGCCGGAAGAGTGTTCCCAAATAATGTTTTTTTGCCCATCTCCTACCATTTTCGAAATAAAGGAGCAAAGTCCTTTTTAAAATTTCAAAAGTCGAAATTTGGAAAAATGTCGCCTATTTTAAAAAAAAAACACACATTTGCGACTTTTGAATATTGGACATTCATAGAAATGGCCGGAAGAGTGTTGCCCAATAATGTTTTTTCGCCCATCTCCTACCATTTTCAAAAAAAAGAGCAAAGTCCTTTTTAAAATTTCAAAAGTCGAAATTTGGAAAAATGTCGCCTATTTAAAAAAAAACACACTGTTCCGACATTTGAATATTGGACATTCATAGAAATGGCCTGAGGAGTGTTCCCCAATAATGTTTTTTCGACCATCTCCTACCATTTTCAAAAAAAGGAGCAAAGTCCTTTTTAAAATTTCAAAAGTCGAAATTTGGAAAAATGTCGCCTATTTTCAAAAAACACACTTTTGCGACTTTTGAATATTGGACATTCATAGAAATGGCCGGAAGAGTGTTCCCAAATAATGTTTTTTTGCCCATCTCCTACCATTTTCGAAATAAAGGAGCAAAGTCCTTTTTAAAATTTCAAAAGTCGAAATTTGGAAAAATGTCGCCTATTTAAAAAAAAAACACACTGTTCCGACATTTGAATATTGGACATTCATAGAAATGGCCGGAAGAGTGTTCCCCAATAATGTTTTTTCGCCCATCTCCTACCATTTTCAAAAAAAGGAGCAAAGTCCTTTTTAAAATTTCAAAAGTCGAAATTTGGAAAAATGTCGCCTATTTTCAAAAAACACATTTTTGCGACTTTTGAATATTGGACATTCATAGAAATGGCCGGAAGAGTGTTCCCAAATAATGTTTTTTTGCCCATCTCCTACCATTTTCGAAATAAAGGAGCAAAGTCCTTTTTAAAATTTCAAAAGTCGAAATTTGGAAAAATGTCGCCTATTTTCAAAAAAAACACACTTTTGCGACTTTTGAATATTGGACATTCATAGAAATGGCCGGAAGAGTGTTCCCCAATAATGTTTTTTCGCCCATCTCCTACCATTTTCAAAAAAAGGAGCAAAAAAACACATTGTTGCGACTTTTGAATATTGGACATTCATAGAAATGGCCTGAGGAGTGTTCTCCAATAATTTTTTTCGCCCATCATTTACCATTTTCGGGAAAAGGAAAAGTCTTTTTTAAAATTTCAAAAGTCGATATTTGGAAAAATGTCGCCTATTTTCAAAAAAACACACTTTTGCGACTTTTGAATATTGGACATTCATAGAAATGGCCGGAAGAGTGTTCCCCAATAATGTTTTTTCGCCCATCTCCTACCATTTTCAAAAAAAGGAGCAAAGTCCTTTTTAAAATTTAAAAAGTCGAAATTTGGAAAAATGTCGCCTATTTTCAAAAAACACATTTTTGCGACTTTTGAATATTGGACATTCATAGAAATGGCCTGAGGAGTGTTCTCCAATAATTTTTTTCGCCCATCACCGACCATTTTCGGAAAAAGGAGCAAAGTCTTTTTTAAAATTTCAAAAGTCGAAATTTGGAAAAATGTCGCCTATTTAAAAAAAAAAACACACATTTGCAACTTTTGAATATTGGACATTCATAGAAATGGCCGGAATAGTGTTCCCCAATAATGTTTTTTCGCCCATCTCCTACCATTTTCAAAAAAAGGAGCAAAGTCCTTTTTAAAATTTCAAAAGTCCAAATTTTGAAAAATGTCGCCTATTTAAAAAAAAACACACTGTTCCGACATTTGAATATTGGACATTCATAGAAATGGCCGGAAGAGTGTTCCCCAATAATGTTTTTTCGCCCATCTCCTACCATTTTCAAAAAAAGGAGCAAAGTCCTTTTTAAAATTTAAAAAGTCGAAATTTGGAAAAATGTCGCCTATTTTCAAAAAACACACTTTTGCGACTTTTGAATATTGGACATTCATAGAAATGGCCGGAAGAGTGTTCCCAAATAATGTTTTTTTGCCCATCTCCTACCATTTTCGAAATAAAGGAGCAAAGTCCTTTTTAAAATTTCAAAAGTCGAAATTTGGAAAAATGTCGCCTATTTTCAAAAAAAAACACACTTTTGCGACTTTTGAATATTGGACATTCATAGAAATGGCCGGAAGAGTGTTCCCCAATAATGTTTTTTCGCCCATCTCCTACCATTTTCAAAAAAAGGAGCAAAGTCCTTTTTAAAATTTAAAAAGTCGAAATTTGGAAAAATGTCGCCTATTTTCAAAAAACACATTTTTGCGACTTTTGAATATTGGACATTCATAGAAATGGCCTGAGGAGTGTTCTCCAATAATTTTTTTCGCCCATCACCGACCATTTTCGGAAAAAGGAGCAAAGTCTTTTTTAAAATTTCTAAAGTCGAAATTTGGAAAAATGTCGCCTATTTTCAAAAAACACACTGTTGCGACTTTTGAATGTTGGACATTCATAGCAATGGCCGGAAGAGTGTTCCCAAATAATGTTTTTTTGCCCATCTCCTACCATTTTCGAAATAAAGGAGCAAAGTCTTTTTTAAAATTTCAAAAGTCCAAATTTGGAAAAATGTCGCCTATTTTAAAAAAAAAACACACATTTGCAACTTTTGAATATTGGACATTCATAGAAATGGCCGGAAGAGTGTTCCTCAATAATGTTTTTTCGCCCATCTCCTACCATTTTCAAAAAAAGGAGCAAAGTCCTTTTTAAAATTTCAAAAGTCCAAATTTTGAAAAATGTCGCCTATTTAAAAAAAAACACACTGTTGCGACATTTGAATATTGGACATTCATAGAAATGGCCGGAAGAGTGTTCCCTAGTAATGTTTTTTCGCCCATCTCCTACCATTTTCAAAAAAAGGAGCAAAGTCCTTTTTAAAATTTCAAAAGTCGAAATTTGGAAAAATGTCGCCTATTTTCAAAAAACACACTTTTGCGACTTTTGAATATTGGACATTCATAGAAATGGCCGGAAGAGTGTTTCCAAATAATGTTTTTTTGCCCATCTCCTACCATTTTCGAAATAAAGGAGCAAAGTCCTTTTTAAAATTTCAAAAGTCGAAATTTGGAAAAATGTCGCCTATTTTCAAAAAAAAACACACTTTTGCGACTTTTGAATATTGGACATTCATAGAAATGGCCGGAAGAGTGTTCCCCAATAATGTTTTTTCGCCCATCTCCTACCATTTTCAAAAAAAGGAGCAAAGTCCTTTTTAAAATTTAAAAAGTCGAAATTTGGAAAAATGTCGCCTATTTTCAAAAAACACATTTTTGCGACTTTTGAATATTGGACATTCATAGAAATGGCCTGAGGAGTGTTCTCCAATAATTTTTTTCGCCCATCACCGACCATTTTCGGAAAAAGGAGCAAAGTCTTTTTTAAAATTTCAAAAGTCGAAATTTGGAAAAATGTCGCCTATTTTCAAAAAACACACTGTTGCGACTTTTGAATATTGGACATTCATAGAAATGGCCGGAAGAGTGTTCCCCAATAATGTTTTTTCGCCCATCTCCCACCATTTTCGAAAAAAAGAGCAGTCTTTTTTAAAATTTCAAAAGTCGAAATTCGGAAAAATGTCTTCTATTTAAAAAAAAACACACTGTTGCGACTTTTGAATGTTGGACATTCATAGAAATGGCCTGAGGAGTGTTCTCCAATAATTTTTTTCGCCCATCTCCTACTATTATCGAAAAAAGGAGCAAAGTCCTTTTTAAAATTTCAAAAGTCGAAATGTGGAAAAATGTCGCCTATTGTCAAAAAAAAAACACACTTTTGAATATTGGAAATTCATAGGGATGGCCTTCCGGCCAAATATTTTGTTTTTTCTCATCTCCTACCATTTTCGGAAAAAGGAGCAAAGTCCTTTTTAACATTTCAAAAGTCCAAATTTGAAAAAATGTCGCCCATTTTCAAAAAAACACACTGTTGCGACTTTGAATATTGGACATTCATTGGGATGGCCGGAATAGTGTTTCCCAATAATTTTTTTTTCGCAAATTTTCTACCATTTTCGAAAAAAGGAGCAAAGTCCTTTTTAAAATTTCAAAAATCGAAATTTGGAAAAATGTCGCCTATTTTCCAAAAAAAAAACACACTTTTGCGACTTCTGAATATTGGACATTCATAGAAATGGCCTGAGGAGTGTTTTCCAATAATTTTTTTCGCCCATCACCGATCATTTTCGAAAAAAGGAGCAAAGTCTTTTTTAAAATTTCAAAAGTCGAAATTTGGAAAAATGTCGCCTATTTTCAAAAAACACATTTTTGCGACTTTTGAATATTGGACATTCATAGAAATGGCCTGAGGAGTGTTCTCCAATAATTTTTTTCGCCCATCACCTACTGTTACCGCCACTCATAAATCGCTAATATGACACTACTGTTACCGCCACTCATAAATAGCTAATATGACATTACTGTTACCGCCACTCATAAATCGCTAATATGACATTACTGTTACCGCCACTCATAAATCGCTAATATGACATTACTGTTATCGATATGTAGAGAGATGAGCATGGCAAAATGTTCAATTATTCCTTTTAATTTTCCACGCGGTATAATTATGAGGCCATATTTAATCGAGACCACATACATATGTAAGTATATAAAACACCTACATAGATTTAAGAGATTCATTCGTTCAGGTCATAAGGATTACGAAGCTTCGCTTGGAGTAGCCATACATAAAAGTTAGTATATCAGCAGTTTAGTATGTAAGTTTGTATAATGAATTTATTTATAATTTTAGGAATTTTAACATATTAAAGCGTAAGAATAAAGAATTAAAGTTTTCTAAAATTCTTACACTTGTTGTGTTTAAAATCCACATTGGCTATCTTGAGCTTGGGCCGCTTCACCCGCAACATTAAAATTCTTTTATGTGCCTCATCGGATCGTTTGAAGGAATCATCTTGGGTGTTAAAACGTAAGTCCTAACAGAATGCAACCTTCCACTCCCTCACAGGGTCAACCACTAAGTCGTCAACGACCAACTCAGTTAAGTCCTGCACCGAACAACTGTAACATTTGCAACAAGTCCACAGACAACGAAAAATTTATAAAATGCAGCAAGTGCCATCTTAATTTTCATTTACCATGTGTCAATCTCAGCAGCAATCAAGACCAACCTACATGGAGTTGCCAAAATTGTACGGTACAACATCAAATCACGATCGATTCTGCCTCTTCCATTCGTAGTGGCTCTTCGGCCGCTTCCCGCTCCCGCCGACAAGCTCTTGAGCTACGACGTCTAGAAGAAGAGACACAACTTGAAAGAGATTTCATTAAAAAGAAATACCAAATTCTCGAACAAGCAGTAGATGACTTCGAGGACGCACAATCAGTTAATAAACACTCAGCTGTGAGATCTGTACATGAGTGGTTAGATAATCAAATCCAACTCCCTACTTCGGCTATTGCAACCGCACACCAAAATATAGTTTCCGCAGCTCGTCAGTTTGAAACGCCACCTTACACATCTGTACTACAAGCCACAACAACGCAAGAAATGCCTAACACTACTAAACCATATTGCCAAAACGTAAGTAATGACTTAGTTTATACGACAAAAACAATAACTCCGCCCGTATGTACAACTACGTCATTCGTTAATAACATGTCTTCATTTATTAATGACCCAACAACGAACCGTCAGCAGCCGACAACGGCAAATTTATGTAATAATTCAGACAACGTAAATGCAGAAAATCACACATTAGAGACACCTGTACAATTTGGTTACATGGATTCAACGTTTTCCATGAACCCATCAAACCTCCAACCTGTTATATTACCGTCTCACAGGCTTTCGCAACAACAAATAAGCACGCGGCAGTCAGTACCAAAAGAGCTTCCAATTTTTACCGGCACTCCTGAAGAATGGCCCTTGTTTAGTGCCACATATGACTGGTCGACAGCAGTCTGTGGTTTTACAGACGCTGAAAATCTTGTCAGGCTTCAAAATTCTCTAAAGGGGGAAGCACTTCGATCTGTTAAACATATTTTGATCCATCCATCGGGTGTACCATGTGCTCTATCTACACTAAAATTGCTTTTCGGACAACCGGAAAAAATATTAAACTCACTAAAAAATAGAATAAGATCACTACCAGCAATGAACACAAATAAATTGAGCACAATTACCTCTTTCGCCGTGGAAGTAAAGGGCCTAGAAACAACAATTAAAGCCAGTGGTTTAATAAATGAACTGACCAATTCATCTTTATTACATGAATTAATAATGAAAATGCCATCACATTTTCAACTTAACTGGGGTGAACAAAAAATAAAACTAGCAAAAAATAACAAAAGAGTTAGTTTGACTGAATTCGCTAACTGGATATATGAAGTCGGTGTCTCAGCAAGCAGCATAAATATAGAAAGTGACAGCAGCGCATCAAAGTCAATAGAGCAGTATTCGCGTAAGCCAAAAAACGTTTATGTGCATGCTCATGAAGAACAAAACAAAAAGATCTGTTTAGTGTGTTCTGGCAACTGCAATAGCGTTGAGAAGTGTAAAAAATTCTTGGCTGCGAATAGAAGCGAGCGATGGAACTTAGTAAGAATGTACAATCTATGTAAACTGTGCCTGCGACGTCACTACGGTATTTGCAGTAGCAGCATCGTTTGCAGAGAAAATAATTGTCAAATAAAACATAATACATTGCTGCATAAATCCATGACTGAAGATAGAGAAACAAACGCTACCAGAGAAACTGAAAATAAAAGCAAAAGAGATAATTTACATGCAGCCCATAGGAATGAATGCAATGAAATCTTATTTAAAATTATACCCATAACAATATACGGAAACAATAATAAACGTTTTAATACTTTTGCATTTATAGACGAGGGTTCGTCTGTAAGTCTGGTAAATGAACAATTAATTAATAAACTAGATTTAAATGGTGAGTCACAACCTCTATGCTTGAAATGGACAGGTGAAATAGGTCGCAACGAAGAAGACTCAAAAATAGTCTCAATGAAAATTTCAGGTATGAATAAAACTGAATTTTCTATTTCTGTTCGTACGGTTAAACAACTATCGCTTCCGAGTCAGAGCTTTAATTATAAAAAGTTATGTAAAAAATTTCCGCACCTTAAAGGGCTACCCATCGCCGATTTTGAAAATGCTGTACCAGATGTACTTTTAGGATTAAATAACTTGAAATTATGTGTGCCCACTCGTGTTAAAGAAGGCAAGAAAAACGAACCCGTCGCTTTACATACTCGCCTCGGCTGGCTAATATGTGGCAACTCCAGTGTTGGAGAAAAGGCCCAAATTCAATATAATTTTTACTCTTGCGAGTGTAAAGGTGAAAACGACCAAATTCTTACTCACTTACTCAAACAGTTTTATACAACTGAGTTAGCAGGGATAAGTAACTATACTCCAGCTCTTGGAAAAGATGACCAAAGGGCATTAAGTTTGCTAGAAACATATACGAAACAAAGATGCGATGGCCATTACGAGACAGCTTTGCTGTGGCGATATGACAATATTACACTTCCACAAAGCTTTGATATGGCGAAGAGACGACTGATTTGTCTCGAAAAAACTCTAAGAAAAAATAAAGAGTTGTTTCAACATTTCGAAAAAACAATTTCTGAATATTTTGAAAGAAATTACATAGCCAAAGTAAACAATGAAGATGATAAACAAAATGTATGGTATTTACCAATGTTTCCGGTATTTAACAAAAACAAACCGAATAAAACAAGAATAGTTTGGGATGCGGCCGCGAAGGCAAATGGTATTTCACTTAACTCTATGCTGCTAAAAGGGCCAGATTTGCTGTCTTCTCTTGCAGCTATTCTTTTTCGTTTTCGGCAAAGGCAAATTGCAATCTGTGGTGACATCGAACAAATGTTCCATCAGATTTATATACGCGATGAAGACTGCCATGCGTAAAGATTTTTATGGCGCAGCTGCGACGACAACAAATAACCCGAGAAACGTGTGGACAAAAGGAAAGGTCATCGAAGTTGCCAAATCCGAAGATGGACAAGTACGAAAGGCAAAAGTTTTGACAGTTTGTGGCGTTTTAGAAAGACCTGCTGCAAAATTAGCGGTTTTAGACGTGGCTGAAAGAAAGTAGAGTAAGTCTTCGAAATCTCGCCATACTGTGGGGGAGTGTTACCGCCACTCATAAATCGCTAATATGACACTACTGTTACCGCCACTCATAAATAGCTAATATGACATTACTGTTACCGCCACTCATAAATCGCTAATATGACATTACTGTTACCGCCACTCATAAATCGCTAATATGACATTACTGTTATCGATATGTAGAGAGATGAGCATGGCAAAATGTTCAATTATTCCTTTTAATTTTCCACGCGGTATAATTATGAGGCCATATTTAATCGAGACCACATACATATGTAAGTATATAAAACACCTACATAGATTTAAGAGATTCATTCGTTCAGGTCATAAGGATTACGAAGCTTCGCTTGGAGTAGCCATACATAAAAGTTAGTATATCAGCAGTTTAGTATGTAAGTTTGTATAATGAATTTATTTATAATTTTAGGAATTTTAACATATTAAAGCGTAAGAATAAAGAATTAAAGTTTTCTAAAATTCTTACACTTGTTGTGTTTAAAATCCACATTGGCTATCTTGAGCTTGGGCCGCTTCACCCGCAACACCTACCATTTTCAAAAAAAGGAGCAAAGTCCTTTTTAACATTTCAAAAGTCGAAATTTGGAAAAATGTCGCCTATTTTCAAAAAAACACACTGTTGCGACTTTTGAATATTGGACATTCATAGAAATGGCCTGAGGAGTGTTCTCCAATAATTTTTTTTGCCCATCTCCTACCATTTTCGAAAAAAGGAGCAAAGTCCTTTTTAAAATTTCAAAAGTCGAAATTTGGAAAAATGTCGCCTATTGTCAAAAAAAAACACACTTTTGAATATTGGAAATTCATAGGGATGGCCTTCCGGCCAAATATTTTGTTTTTTCTCATCTCCTACCATTTTCGGAAAAAGGAGCAAAGTCCTTTTTAACATTTCAAAAGTCCAAATTTGAAAAAATGTCGCCCATTTTCAAAAAAACACACTGTTGCGACTTTGAATATTGGACATTCATAGAAATGGCCGGAAGAGTGTTCCCAAATAATGTTTTTTTGCCCATCTCCTACCATTTTCGAAATAAAGGAGCAAAGTCTTTTTTAAAATTTCAAAAGTCGAAATTTGGAAAAATGTCGCCTATTTTAAAAAAAAAACACACATTTGCAACTTTTGGATATTGGACATTCATAGAAATGGCCGGAAGAGTGTTCCCCAATAATGTTTTTTCGCCCATCTCCTACCATTTTCAAAAAAAGGAGCAAAGTCCTTTTTAAAATTTCAAAAGTCGAAATTTTGAAAAATGTCGCCTATTTAAAAAAAAACACACTGTTGCGACTTTTGAATATTGGACATTCATAGAAATGGACTGAGGAGTGTTCTCCAATAATTTTTTTCGCCCATCACCGACCATTTTCGGAAAAAGGAGCAAAGTCTTTTTGAAAATTTCACTAGTCGAAATTTGGAAAAATGTTTCCTATTAAAAAAAAAAAACACATTGTTGCGACTTTTGAATATTGGACATTAATAGAAATGGCCTGAGGAGTGTTCTCCAATAATTTTTTTCGCCCATCACTTACCATTTTCGGGAAAAGGAAAAGTCTTTTTTAAAATTTCAAAAGTCGATATTTGGAAAAATGTCGCCTATTTTCAAAAAAACACACTTTTGCGACTTTTGAATATTGGACATTCATAGAAATGGCCTGAGGAGTGTTCCCCAATAATGTTCTTTCGCCCATCTCCTACCATTTTCAAAAAAAGGAGCAAAGTTCTTTTTAAAATTTCAAAAGTCGAAATTTGGAAAAATGTCGCCTATTTTCAAAAAACACATTTTTGCGACTTTTGAATATTGGACATTCATAGAAATGGCCAGAGGAGTGTTCTCCAATAATTTTTTTCGCCCATCACCGACCATTTTCGGAAAAAGGAGCAAAGCCTTTTTGAAAATTTCAATAGTCGAAATTTGGAAAAATGTCGCCTATTTTCAAAAAAACACACTTTTGCGACTTTTGAATATTGGACATTCATAGAAATGGCCGGAAGAGTGTTCCCCAATAATGTTTTTTCGCCCATCTCCTACCATTTTCAAAAAAAGGAGCAAAGTCCTTTTTAAAATTTCAAAAGTCGAAATTTGGAAAAATGTCGCCTATTTAAAAAAAAAAAACACACATTTGCAACTTTTGAATATTGGACATTCATAGAAATGGCCGGAAGAGTGTTCCCCAATAATGTTTTTTCGCCCATCTCCTACCATTTTCAAAAAAAGGAGCAAAGTCCTTTTTAAAATTTCAAAAGTCCAAATTTTAAAAAATGTCGCCTATTTAAAAAAAAACACACTGTTGCGACATTTGAATATTGGACATTCATAGAAATGGCCGGAAGAGTGTTCCCTAATAATGTTTTTTCGCCCATCTCCTACCATTTTCAAAAAAAGGAGCAAAGTCCTTTTTAAAATTTCAAAAGTCGAAATTTGGAAAAATGTCGCCTATTTTCAAAAAACACACTTTTGCGACTTTTGAATATTGGACATTCATAGAAATGGCCGGAAGAGTGTTTCCAAATAATGTTTTTTTGCCCATCTCCTACCATTTTCGAAATAAAGGAGCAAAGTCCTTTTTAAAATTTCAAAAGTCGAAATTTGGAAAAATGTCGCCTATTTTCAAAAAAAAACACACTTTTGCGACTTTTGAATATTGGACATTCATAGAAATGGCCGGAAGAGTGTTCCCCAATAATGTTTTTCGCCCATCTCCTACCATTTTCAAAAAAAGGAGCAAAGTCCTTTTTAAAATTTCAAAAGTCGAAATTTTGAAAAATGTCGCCTATTTAAAAAAAAACACACTGTTGCGACTTTTGAATATTGGACATTCATAGAAATGGACTGAGGAGTGTTCTCCAATAATTTTTTTCGCCCATCACCGACCATTTTCGGAAAAAGGAGCAAAGTCTTTTTGAAAATTTCACTAGTCGAAATTTGGAAAAATGTTTCCTATTAAAAAAAAAAACACATTGTTGCGACTTTTGAATATTGGACATTCATAGAAATGGCCTGAGGAGTGTTCTCCAATAATTTTTTTCGCCCATCACTTACCATTTTCGGGAAAAGGAAAAGTCTTTTTTAAAATTTCAAAAGTCGATATTTGGAAAAATGTCGCCTATTTTCAAAAAAACACACTTTTGCGACTTTTGAATATTGGACATTCATAGAAATGGCCTGAGGAGTGTTCCCCAATAATTTTCTTTCGCCCATCTCCTACCATTTTCAAAAAAAGGAGCAAAGTTCTTTTTAAAATTTCAAAAGTCGAAATTTGGAAAAATGTCGCCTATTTTCAAAAAACACATTTTTGCGACTTTTGAATATTGGACATTCATAGAAATGGCCTGAGGAGTGTTCTCCAATAATTTTTTTCGCCCATCACCGACCATTTTCGGAAAAAGGAGCAAAGTCTTTTTGAAAATTTTAATAGTCGAAATTTGGAAAAATGTCGCCTATTTTCAAAAAAACACACTTTTGCGACTTTTGAATATTGGACATTCATAGAAATGGCCGGAAGAGTGTTCCCCAATAATGTTTTTTCGCCCATCTCCTACCATTTTCAAAAAAAGGATCAAAGTCCTTTTTAAAATTTCAAAAGTCGAAATTTGGAAAAATGTCGCCTATTTTCAAAAAAACACACTGTTGCGACTTTTGAATATTGGACATTCATAGAAATGGCCTGAGGAGTGTTCTCCAATAATTTTTTTCGCCCATCACTTACCATTTTCGGGAAAAGGAGAAGTCTTTTTTAAAATTTCAAAAGTCGAAATTTGGAAAAATGTCGCCTATTTTCAAAAAACACACTTTTGCGACTTTTGAATATTGGACATTCATAGAAATGGCCGGAAGAGTGTTCCCAAATAATGTTTTTTTGCCCATCTCTTACCATTTTCGAAAAAAGGAGCAAAGTCCTTTTTAAAATTTCAAAAGTCGAAATTTGGAAAAATGTCGTCTATTTTCAAAAAAACACACTTTTGCGACTTTTGAATATTGGACATTCATAGAAATGGCCGGAAGAGTGTTCCCCAATAATGTTTTTTCGCCCATCTCCCACCATTTTCGAAAAAAAGAGCAGTCTTTTTTAAAATTTAAAAAGTCGAAATTCGGAAAAATGTCTTCTATTTAAAAAAAAACACACTGTTGCGACTTTTGAATGTTGGACATTCATAGAAATGGCCTGAGGAGTGTTCTCCAATAATTTTTTTCGCCCATCACCGACAATTTTCGGAAAAAGGAGCAAAGACTTTTTGAAAATTTCAAAAGTCGAAATTTTGAGAAATGTCGCCTATTTTTAAAAAAACACACTTTTGAATATTGGACATTCATGGACATGGCCTGAAGAGTGCTCCCAAATAATGTTTTTTCGCCCATCTCCCACCATTTTCGAAAAAAAGAGCAGTCTTTTTCAAAATTTCAAAAGTCGAAATTCGGAAAAATGTCTTCTATTAAAAAAAAACACACTGTTGCGACTTTTGAATATTGGACATTCATAGAAATGGCCTGAGGAGTGTTCCCCAATAATTTTTTTTGCCCATCTCCTACCATTTTCGAAAAAAGGAGCAAAGTCCTTTTTAAAATTTCAAAAGTCGAAATTTGGAAAAATGTCGCCTATTGTCAAAAAAAAACACACTTTTGAATATTGGAAATTCATAGGGATGGCCTTCCGGCCAAATATTTTGTTTTTTCTCATCTCCTACCATTTTCGGAAAAAGGAGCAAAGTCCTTTTTAACATTTCAAAAGTCCAAATTTGGAAAAATGTCGCCCATTTTCAAAAAAAGACACTGTTGCGACTTTGAATATTGGACATTCATTGGGATGGCCGGAATAGTGTTCCCCAATAATTTTTTTTTCGCAAATTTTCTACCATTTTCGAAAAAAGGAGCAAAGTCCTTTTTAAAATTTCAAAAATCGAAATTTGGAAAAATGTCGCCTATTTTCAAAAAAAACATACTGTTGCGACTTTTGAATATTGGACATTCATAGAAATGGCCTGAGGAGTGTTTTCCAATAATTTTTTTCGCCCATCACCTACCATTTTCGGAAAAAGGAGCAGTCTTTTTTAAAATTTCAAAAGTCGAAATTTGGAAAAATGTCGCCTATTTTAAAAAAAAACACACTTTTGAATATTGGACATTCATTGGGATGGCCGGAATAGTGTTCCCCAATAAATTTTTTTCGCAAGTTTTCTACCATTTTCGAAAAAAAGAGCAAAGTCCTTTTTAAAATTTCAAAAGTCGAAATTTGAAAAAATGTAGCCTATTTTCAAAAAAACACACTGTTGCGACTTTTGAATAATTGTAGTGGACACATGTATTATTCCAGCGCACCAGTTGCCACTTCCTGGTTCGGCCCTGGGAACTAAATACAAACCCAGCAAGTTTTTGTAGTGAAAAATGCGCGAAAAAAGTTTTTGGCCATAAAAATGAAATAGTAACATGTGCGACTAAGATTTTTGATATTTTATAGTGGACACATGTACATTTTCAGCGCACCGGTTGTCACTTCCTGGTTCGGCCCTGGAACCGAAATACAAACGCAACAACCTTTTTGTAGTGAAAAAGGCCCGAAAAAAGTTTTTCGCCATAAAACTGAAATGGTAATATGTGCGATTCAGGCTTTTTAAGATTTTATAGTGAATACATTTACCATTCCAGCGCACCCGTTGCCACTTCCTGGTTCGGCCCTAGGGACGAAATACAAACCCAGCAAACTTTTTATAGGAAAAATGCGCGAAAAAAGTTTTTGGCATAAAACTGAAATGGTAATATGTGCGTTTTAGGCTTTTTAATATTTTATAGTGGACAAACGTACTTTTAGGCTTTTATATATTTTATAGTGTACACATGTACCATTCCAGCGCACTAGTTGCCATTTCCTGGTTCGGCTCTGGGAGCGAAATACAAACCCAGCATACTTTTTGAAGTGATAAAGGCGCGAAAAAAGTTTTTGGCTGTAAAACTGAAATAATAATATGTGCGTCTAAGAATTTTTATATTTTATAGTTGACACATGTACCATTCCAGCGCACCAGTTGTCACTTCCTGGTTCGGCCCTGGGAACGAAATACAAACGCAACAACCTTTTTATAGGTTAAAAGGCGCGAAAAAAGCTTTTGGCTGTAAAACTGAAATAATAATATGTGCGTCTAAGAATTTTTATATTTTATAGTTGACACATGTACCATTCCAGCGCACCAGTTGCCACTTCCTGGTGCGGCCCTAGGGACGAAATACAAACCCAGCAAACTTTTTATAGGTTAAAAGGCGCGAAAAAAGTTTTTGGCATAAAACTGAAATGGTAATATGTGCGTTTTAGGCTTTTTAATATTTTATAGTGGACACGTACCATTCCAGCGCAATAGTTGCCATTTCCTGGTTCGGCCCTGGGAACGAAATACAAACCCAGCAAACTTTTTGTAGTGAAAAAGGCGCGAAAAAAGTTTTTGGCTATAAAACTGAAATAGTAATATGTGCGTCTAAGAATTTTTGATATTTTATAGTGGACACATGTACCATTCCAGCGCACTAGTTGCAATTCCTGGTTCGGCACTGGGAACGAAATACAAACCCAGCAAACTTTTTGTAGTGAAAAAGGCGCGAAAAAAGTTTTTGGCCATAAAACTGAAATGGTAATATGTGCGTCTTAGAATTTTTGATATTTTATAGTGGACACATGTACCATTTCAGCGCACCAGTTGTCATTTCTTGGATCGGCTCCTTATAGGTAAAAAGGCGCGAAAAAAGTTTTTGGCATAAAACTGAAACGGTAATATGTGCGTTTAAGGCTTTTAAATATTTTATAGTGAACACATGTACCATTCCAGCGCACTAGTTGGCACTTCCTGGTTCGGCCCTAGGGACGAAATACAAACCCAGCAAACTTTTTGTAGTAAAAAATGCGCGAAAAAAGTTGTTGGCCATAAAACTGAAATGATAATATGCGCGTCTTAGAATTTTTGATATTTAATAGTAGACACATGTGCCATTCCAACGCACAAGTTGCTTTTTCTATTTCGGCCCTGGGAACTAAATACAAACCCAGCAACCTTTTTGTAGTGAAAAAGGCGCGAAAAAAGTTTTTGGCCATAAAAGTGAAATTGTAATATGTGCGTCTAAGAATTTTTAATATATTGTAGTGGACACATGTATTATTCTAGCGCACCCGTTGCCACTTCCTGGTTCGGCCCTGGGAACGTAATACAAACCCAGCAAGCTTTTTGTAGTGAAAAATGCGCGAAAAAGTTTTTGGCCATAAAAATGAAATAGTAACATGTGCGACTAAGATTTTTGATATTTTATAGTGGACACATGTACATTTTCAGCGCACCGGTTGTCACTTCCTGGTTCGGCCCTGGAACCGAAATACACACTCAGCTACCTTTTTGTAGTGAAAAAGGCGCGAAAAAAGTTTTTAGCCATAAAACTGAAATGGTAATTTGTGCCTTTTAGGCTTTTAAATATTTTATAGTGAACACATGTACCATTCCAGCGCACCAGTTGGCACTTCCTGGTTCGGCCCTAGGGACGAAATACAAACCCAGCAAACTTTTTGTAGTAAAAAATGCGCGAAAAAAGTTTTTGGCTGTAAAACTGAAATAATAACATGTGCGTCTAAGAATTTTTATATTTTATAGTGGACACATGTACCATTCCAGCGCACCAGTTGTCACTTCCTGGTTCGGCCCTGGGAACGAAATACAAACGCAACAACCTTTTTGTAGTGAAAAAGGCCCGAAAAAAGTTTTTGGCCATAAAACTGAAATGGTAATATGTGCGATTTAGGCTTTTTAAGATTTTATAGTGAATACATTTACCATTCCAGCGCACCCGTTGCCACTTCCTGGTTCGGCCCTAGGGACGAAATACAAACCCAGCAAACTTTTTATAGGTAAAAAGGCGCGAAAAAAGTTTTTGGCATAAAACTGAAATGGTAATATGTGCGTTTTAGGCTTTTTAATATTTTATAGTGGACACATGTACCATTCCAGCGCAATAGTTGCCATTTCCTGGTTCGGCCCTGGGAGCGAAATACAAACCCAGCAAACTTTTTGTAGTAAAAAATGCGCGAAAAAAGTTTTTGGCAATTAAACTGAAATAGTAATATGTGCGGCTAAAAATTTTTGATATTTTATAGTGGACACATGTACCATTTCAGCGCACCAGTTGTCATTTCTTGGCTCGGCTCTGGGAACGAAATACAAACCTAGCAAACTTTTTGTAGTAAAAAATGCGCGAAAAAAGTTTTTGGCCATAAAACTGAAATGGTAATATGCGCGTCTTAGAATTTTTGATATTTTATAGTGGACACATGTACCATTTCATTGCACCAGTTGTCATTTCTTGGCTCGGCTCTGGGAACGAAATACAAACCTAGCAAACTTTTTGTAGTAAAAAATGCGTGAAAAAAGTTTTGGCTGTAAAACTGAAATAATAACATGTGCTTCTAAGAATTTTTATATTTTATAGTGGACACATGTACCATTCCAGCGCACCAGTTGTCACTTCCTGGTTCGGCCCTGGGAACAAAATACAAACGCAACAACCTTTTTGTAGTAAAAAAGGCCCGAAAAAAGTTTTTGGCCATAAAACTGAAATGGTAATATGTGCGTTTTAGGCTTTTTAAGATTTTATAGTGAATACATTCGCATTCCAGCGCACCAGTTGCCACTTCCTGGTTCGGCCCTGGGAACGAAATACAAACCCAGCAAGCTTTTTGTAGTGAAAAAGGCCCGAAAAAAGTTTTTGGCCATAAAACTGAAATGGTAATTTGTGCCTTTTAGGCTTTTAAATATTTTATAGTGAACACGTGTACCATTCCAGCGCACCAGTTGGCATTTTCTAGTAATATGTGCGGCTAAGAATTTTTGATATTTTATTGTGGACACATGTACCATTTCAGCGCACCAGTTGTCATTTCTTGGCTCGGCTCTGGGAACGAAATACAATCCTAGCAAACTTTTTGTAGTAAAAAATGCGTGAAAAAAGTTTTTGGCTGTAAAACTGAAATAATAATATGTGCGTCTAAGAATTTTTATATTTTATAGTTGACACATGTACCATTCCAGCGCACCAGTTGTCACTTCCTGGTTCGGCCCTGGGAACGAAATACAAACGCAACAACCTTTTTGTAGTGAAAAAGGTCCGAAAAAAGTTTTTGGCCATAAAACTGAAATGGTAATATGTGCGTTTTAGGCTTTTCAAGATTTTATAGTGAATACATTTACCATTCCAGCGCACCAGTTGCCACTTCCGGGTGCGGCCCTAGGGACGAAATACAAACGCAACACCTTTTTGTAGTGAAAAAGGCCCGAAAAAAGTTTTTGGCCATAAAACTGAAATGGTAATATGTGCGATTTAGGCTTTTTAAGATTTTATAGTGAATACATTCACCATTCCAGCGCACCCGTTGCCACTTCCTGGTTCGGCCCTGGGAACGAAATACAAACCCAGCAAACTTTTTGTAGTGAAAAAGGCGCGAAAAAAGTTTTTGGCTATAAAACTGAAATAGTAATATGTGCGTCTAAGAATTTTTGATATTTTATAGTGGACACATGTACCATTCCAACGCACAAGTTGCCTTTTCTATTTCGGCCCTGGGAACTAAATACAAACCTAGCAACCTTTTTGTAATGAAAAAGGCGCGAAAAAAGTTTTTGGCCATAAAACTGAAATAGTAATATGCGCGTCTTACAATTTTTGATATTTCATGGTGGACACATGTACCATTCCAGCGCACTAGTTGCAATTCCTGGTTCGGCACTGGGAACGAAATACAAACCCAGCAAACTTTTTGTAGTGAAAAAGGCGCGAAAAAAGTTTTTGGCCATAAAACTGAAATGGTAATATGCGCGTCTTGGAATTTTTGATATTTTATAGTGGACACATGTACCATTTCAGCGCACCAGTTGTCATTTCTTGGATCGGCTCTTTATAGGTAAAAAGGCGCGAAAAAAGTTTTTGGCATAAAACTGAAATGGTAATATGTGCGTTTTAGGCTTTTTAATATTTTATAGTGAACACATGTACCATTCCAGCGCACCAGTTGGCACTTCCTGGTTCGGCCCTAGGGACGAAATACAAACCCAGCAAACTTTTTGTAGTAAAAAATGCGCGAAAAAAGTTTTTGGCTGTAAAACTGAAATAATAATATGTGCGTCTTGGAATTTTTGATATTTTATAGTGGACACATGTACCATTTCAGCGCACCAGTTGTCATTTCTTGGCTCGGCTCTGGGAACGAAATACAAACCTAGCAAACTTTTTGTAGTAAAAAATGCGCGAAAAAAGTTTTTGGCCATAAAACTGAAATGATAATATGCGCGTCTTAGAAATTTTGATATTTAATAGTAGACACACGTACCATTCCAACGCACAAGTTGCCTTTTCTATTTCGGCCCTGGGAACTAAATACAAACCCAGCAACCTTTTTGTAGTGAAAAAGGCGCGAAAAAAGTTTTTGGCATAAAACTGAAATGGTAATATGTGCGTTTTAGGCTTTTAAATATTTTATAGTGAACACATGTACCATTCCAGCGCACCAGTTGGCACTTCCTGGTTCGGCCCTAGGGACGAAATACAAACCCAGCAAACTTTTTGTTGTAAAAAATGCGCGAAAAAGTTTTTGGCTGTAAAACTGAAATAATAACATGTGCGTCTAAGAATTTTTATATTTTATAGTGGACACATGTACCATTCCAGCGCACCAGTTGTCACTTCCTGGTTCGGCACTGGGAACGAAATACAAACCCAGCAAACTTTTTGTAGTGAAAAAGGCGCGAAAAAAGTTTTTGGCCATAAAACTGAAATGGTAATATGCGCGTCTTGGAATTTTTGATATTTTATAGTGGACACATGTACCATTTCAGCGCACCAGTTGTCATGTCTTGGATCGGCTCTTTATAGGTAAAAAGGCGCGAAAAAAGTTTTTGGCATAAAACTGAAATGGTAATATGTGTGTTTTAGGCTTTTTAATATTTTATAGTGGACACACGTACTTTTAGGCTTTTTAATATTTTATAGTGGACACATGTACCATTCCAGCGCACTAGTTGCAATTTCCTCGTTCGGCCCTGGGAGCGAAATACAAACCCAGCAAACTTTTTGTAGTGAAAAATGCGCGAAAAAAGTTTTTAGCAATTAAACTGAAATAGTAATATGTGCGGCTAAGAATTTTTAATATTTTATAGTGGACACATGTACCATTTCAGCGCACCAGTTGTCATTTCTTGGCTCGGCTCTGGGAACGAAATACAAACCTAGAAAACTTTTTGTAGTAAAAAATGCACGAAAAAAGTTTTTGGCCATAAAACTGAAATGGTAATATGCGCGTCTTAGAATTTTTGATATTTTATAGTGGACACATGTACCATTTCAGCGCACCAGTTGTCATTTCTTGGCTCGGCTCTGGGAACGAAATACAAACCTAGCAAACTTTTTGTAGTAAAAAATGCGCGAAAAAAGTTTTTGGCTGTAAAACTGAAATAATAACATGTGCTTCTAAGAATTTTTATATTTTATAGTGGACACATGTACCATTCCAGCGCACCAGTTGTCACTTCCTGGTTCGGCCCTGGGAACGAAATACAAACGCAACAACCTTTTTGTAGTGAAAAAGGCCCGAAAAAAGTTTTTGGCCATAAAACTTAAATGGTAATATGTGCGTTTTAGGCTTTTTAAGATTTTATAGGGAATACATTTGCCATTCCAGCGCACCAGTTGCCACTTCCTGGTTCGGCCCTGGGAACGAAATACAAACCCAGCAAGGTTTTTGTAGTGAAAAAGGCCCGAAAAAAGTTTTTGGCCATAAAACTGAAATGGTAATTTGTGCCTTTTAGGCTTTTAAATATTTTATAGTGAACACGTGTACCATTCCAGCGCACCAGTTGGCATTTTCTGGTTCGGCCCTAGGGACGAAATACAAACCCAGCAAACTTTTTGTAGTAAAAAATGCGCGAAAAAAGTTTTTGGCTGTAAAACTGAAATAATAATATGTGCGTCTTGGAATTTTTGATATTTTATAGTGGACACATGTACCATTCCAGCGCACCAGTTGGCACTTCCTGGTTCGGCCCTAGGGACGATATACAAGCCCAGCAAACTTTTTGTAGTGAAAAATTCGCGAAAAAAGTTTTGGGCCATAAAAATGAAATAGTAACATGTGCGACTAAGATTTTTGATATTTTATAGTGGACACATGTACATTTTCAGCGCACCGGTTGTGACTTCCTTGTTCGGCCCTGGAACCGAAATACAAGCCCAGCAAACTTTTTATAGGTAAAAAGGCGCGAAAAAAGTTTTTGGCTGTAAAACTGAAATAATAACATGTGCGTCTAAGAATTTTTATATTTTTTAGTGGACACATGTACCATTCCAGCGCACCAGTTGTCACTTCCTGGTTCGGCCCTGGGAACGAAATACAAACCCAGCAAGCTTTTTGTAGTGAAAAAGGCCCGAAAAAAGTTTTTGGCCATAAAACTGAAATGGTAATTTGTGCCTTTTAGGCTTTTAAATATTTTGTAGTGAACACATGTACCATTCCAGCGCACCAGTTATCATTTTCTGGTTCGGTCCTAAGGACGAAATACAAACCCAGCAAACTTTTTGTAGTAAAAAATGCGCGAAAAAGTTTTTGGCTTTAAAACTGAAATAATAATATGTGCGTCTTGGAATTTTTGATATTTTATAGTGGACACATGTACCATTCCAGCGCACCAGTTGGCACTTCCTGGTTCGGCCCTAGGGACGATATACAAACCCAGCAAACTTTTTGTAGTGAAAAAATCGCGAAAAAAGTTTTTGGCCATAAAAATGAAATAGTAACATGTGCGACTAAGATTTTTGACATTTTATAGTGGACACATGTACATTTTCAGCGCACCGGTTGTCACTCCCTTGTTCGGCCCTGGAACCGAAATACAAACCCAGCAAACTTTTTATAGGTAAAAAAGCGCGAAAAAAGTTTTTGGCATAAAACTGAAATGGTAATATGTGCGTTTTAGGCTTTTTAGTATTTTATAGTGGACACATGTACCATTCCAGCGCAATAGTTGCCATTTCCTGGTGCGGCTCTGGGAACGAAATACAAACCCAGCAAGCTTTTTGTAGTAAAAAATTCGCGAAAAAAGTTTTTGGCCATTAAACTGAAATGGTAAAATGCGCGTCTTGGAGTTTTTGATATTTTATAGTGGACACATGTACCATTTCAGCGCACTAGTTGCCATTTCCTGGTTCGGCCCTGCGAACGAAATACAAACTCAGCAAACTTTTTGTAGTGAAAAAGGCGCGAAAAAAGTTTTTGGCAATAAAACTGAAATAGTAATATGTGCGGCGAAGAATTTTTGATATTTTATAGTGGACACATGTACCATTTTAGAGCACCAGTTGTCATTTCTTGGCTCGGCTCTGGGAACGAAATACAAACCTAGCAAACTTTTTGTAGTAAAAGATGCGCGAAAAAAGTTTTTGGCTGTAAAACTGAAATAATAATATGTGCGTCTTGGAATTTTTGATATTTTATAGTGGACACATGTACCATTCCAGCGCACCAGTTGTCACTTCCTGGTTCGGCCCTAGGGACGATATACAAACCCAGCAAACTTTTTGTAGTGAAAAATTCGCGAAAAAAGTTTTTGGCTATAAAACTGAAATAGTAATATATGCGTCTAAGAATTTTTATATTTTTAAGTGGACACATGTACCATTCCAGTGCACCAATTGTCACTTCCTGGTTCGGCCCTGGGAACGAAATACAAACCCAGCAAACTTTTTATAGGTAAAAAGGCGCGAAAAAAGTTTTTGGCATAAAACTGAAATGGTAATATGTGCGTTTTAGGCTTTTTAATATTTTATAGTGGACACATGTACCATTCCAGCGCACCAGTTGGCATTTTCTGGTTCGGCCCTAGGGACGAAATACAAACCCAGCAAACTTTTTGTAGTAAAAAATGCGCGAAAAAAGTTGTTGGCTGTAAAACTGAAATAATAATATGTGCGTCTTGGAATTTTTGATATTTTATAGTGGACACATGTACCATTTCAGCGCACCAGTTGTCATTTCTTGGCTCGGCTCTGGGAACGAAATACAAACCTAGCAAACTTTTTGTAGTAAAAAATGCGCGAAAAAAGTTTTTGGCCATAAAACTGAAATGATAATATGCGCGTTTTAGAATTTTTGATATTTTATAGTAGACACATGTGCCATTCCAACGCACAAGTTGCCTTTTCTATTTCGGCCCTGGGAACTAAATACAAACCCAGCAACATTTTGGTAGTGAAAAAGGCGCGAAAAAAGTTTTTGGCCATAAAACTGAAATAATAATATGTGCGTCTTGGAATTTTTGATATTTTATAGTGGACACATGTACCATTCCAGCGCACCAGTTGGCACTTCCTGGTTCGGCCCTAGGGACGATATACAAACCCAGCAAACTTTTTGTAGTGAAAAAATCGCGAAAAAAGTTTTTGGCCATAAAAATGAAATAGTAACATGTGCGACTAAGATTTTTGATATTTTATAGTGGACAGATGTACATTTTCAGCGCACCGGTTGTCACTTCCTTGTTCGGCCCTGGAGCCGAAATACAAACCCAGCAAACTTTTTATAGGTAAAAAGGCGCGAAAAAAGTTTTTGGCATAAAACTGAAATGGTAATATGTGCGTTTTAAGCTGTTTAGTATTTTATAGTGGACACATGTACCATTCCAGCGCAATAGTTGCCATTTCCTGGTGCGGCTCTGGGAACGAAATACAAACCCAGCAAGCTTTTTGTAGTAAAAAATTCGCGAAAAAAGTTTTTGGCCATTAAACTGAAATGGTAAAATGCGCGTCTTGGAGTTTTTGATATTTTATAGTGGACACATGTACCATTCCAGCGCTTTAGTTGCCATTTCCTGGTTCGGCCCTGCGAACGAAATACAAACTCAGCAAACTTTTTGTAGTGAAAAAGGCGCGAAAAAAGTTTTTGCCAATAAAACCGAAATAGTAATATGTGCGGCGAAGTATTTTTGATATTTTATAGTGGACACATGTACCATTTTAGCGCACCAGTTCTCATTTCTTGGCTCGGCTCTGGGAACGAAATACAAACCTAGCAAACTTTTTGTAGTAAAAAATGCGCGAAAAAAGTTTTTGGCTGTAAAACTGAAATGATAATATGCGCGTCTTAGAATTTTTGATATTTTATAGTAGACACATGTGCCATTCCAACGCACAAGTTGCCTTTTCTATTTCGGCCCAAAAAAAGTTTTTGGCCATAAAAATGAAATAGTAACATGTGCGACTAAGATTTTTGATATTTTATAGTGGACACATGTACCATTTCAGCGCACTAGTTGCGATTCCTGGTTCGGCACTGGGAACGAAATACAAACCCAGCAAACTTTTTGTAGTGTAGTGTAGCTTTTAAATATTTTATAGTGAACACATGTACCATTCCAGCGCACCAGTTAGCATTTTCTGGTTCGGCCCTAGGGACGAAATACAAACCCAGCAAACTTTTTGTTGTAAAAAATGCGCGAAAAAAGTTTTTGGCTGTAAAACTGAAATAATAATTTGTGCGTCTTGGAATTTTTGATATTTTATAGTGGACACATGTACCACTCCAGCGCACCAGTTGGCACTTCCTGGTTCGGCCCTAGGGACGATATACAAACCCAGCAAACTTTTTATAGTGAAAAATTCGCGAAAAAAGTTTTTGGCATAAAACTGAAATGGTAATATGTGCGTTTTAGGCTTTTTAATATTTTATAGTGGACACACGTACCATTCCAGCGCAATAGTTGCCATTTCCTGGTTCGGCCCTGGGAACGAAACACAAACCCAGCAAACTTTTTGTAGTGAAAAAGGCGCGAAAAAAGTTTTTGGCTATAAAACTGAAATAGTAATATATGCGTCTAAGAATTTTTGATATTTTATAGTGGACACA
Organism: Epicampocera succincta; assembly: GCA_932526305.1. Lineage (NCBI taxonomy): Eukaryota > Metazoa > Arthropoda > Insecta > Diptera > Tachinidae > Epicampocera > Epicampocera succincta. The sequence continues at coordinate 43,428,077 of OW052036.1, forward strand.
TGTACCATTCCAGTGCACTAGTTGTCACTTCCTCGTTCGGCCCTGGGAACGAAATACAAACCCAGCAAACTTTTTATAGGTAAAAAGGCGCGAAAAAAGTTTTTGGCATAAAACTGAAATGGTAATATGTGCGTTTTAGGCTTTTTAATATTTTATAGTGGACACATGTACCATTCCAGCGCACCAGTTGGCATTTTCTGGTTCGGCCCTGCAAACGAAATACAAACCTAGCAAACTTTTTGTAGTGAAAAAGGCGCGAAAAAAGTTTTTGGCTATAAAACTGAAATAGTAATATGTGCGTCTAAGAATTTTTGATATTTTATAGTGGACACATGTACCATTCCAGCGCACCAGTTGTCATTTCTTGGCTCGCCTCTGGGAACGAAATACAAACCTAGCAAACTTTTTGTAGTAAAAAATGCGCGAAAAAAGTTTTTGGTTGTAAAACTGAAATAATAACATGTGCGTCTAAGAATTTTTATATTTTTTAGTGGACACATGTACCATTCCAGTGCACCAGTTGTCATTTCCTGGTTCGGCACTGGGAACGAAATACAAACCCAGCAAACTTTTTATAGGTAAAAAGGCGCGAAAAAAGTTTTTGGCATAAAACTGAAATGGTAATATGTGCGTTTTAGGCTTTTTAATATTTTATAGTGGACACATGTACATTCCAGCGCAATAGTTGCCATTTCCTGGTTCGGCCCTAGGGACGAAATACAAACCCAGCAACCTTTTTATAGGTAAAAAGGCGCGAAAAAAGTTTTTGGCATAAAACTGAAATGGTAATATGTGCGTTTTATGCTTTTTAATATTTTATAGTGGACACGTACCATTCCAGCGCAATAGTTGCCATTTCCTGGTTCGGCCCTGGGAACGAAATACAAACCCAGCAAACTTTTTGTAGTAAAAAAGGCGCGAAAAAAGTTTTTGGCTATAAAACTGAAATGGTAATATGTGCGTTTTAGGCTTTTTAAGATTTTATAGTGAATACATTTACCATTCCAGCGCACCAGTTGCCACTTCCTGGTGCGGCCCTAGGGACGAAATACAAACCCAGCAAACTTTTTATAGGTAAAAAGGCGCGAAAAGAGTTTTTGGCATAAAACTGAAATGGTAATATGTGCGTTTTAGGCTTTTTAATATTTTATAGTGGACACGTACCATTCCAGCGCAATAGTTGCCATTTCCTGGTTCGGCCCTGGGAACGAAATACAAACCCAGCAAATTTTTGTAGTGAAAAAGGCGCGAAAAAAGTTTTAGGCTATAAAACTGAAATAGTAATATATGCGTCTAAGAATTTTTTATATTTTATAGTGGACACATGTACCATTCCAGTGCACTAGTTGTCACTTCCTGGTTCGGCCCTGGGAAGGAAATACAAACCCAGCAAACTTTTTATAGGTAAAAAGGCGCGAAAAAAGTTTTTGGCATAAAACTGAAATGGTAATATGTGCGTTTTAGGCTTTTTAATATTTTATAGTGGACACATGTACCATTCAAGCGCACCAGTTGGCATTTTCTGGTTCGGCCCTGCAAACGAAATACAAACCCAGCAAACTTTTTGTAGTAAAAAATGCGCGAAAAAAGTTGTTGGCTGTAAAACTGAAATAATAATATGTGCGTCTTGGAATTTTTGATATTTTATAGTGGACACATGTACCATTTCAGCGCACCAGTTGTCATTTCTTGGCTCGGCTCTGAGAACGAAATACAAACCTAGCAAACTTTTTGTAGTAAAAAATGCGCGAAAAAAGTTTTTGGCCATAAAACTGAAATGATAATATGCGCGTCTTAGAATTTTTGATATTTTATAGTAGACACATGTTCCATTCCAACGCACAAGTTGCCTTTTCTATTTCGGCCCTGGGAACTAAATACAAACCCAGCAACCTTTTTGTAGTGAAAAAGGCGCGAAAAAAGTTTTTGGCCATAAAAGTGAAATGGTAATATGTGCGTCTAAGAATTTTTAATATATTGTGTTGGACACATGTATTATTCCAGCGCACCAGTTGCCACTTCCTGGTTCGGCCCTGGGAACGAAATACAAACCCAGCAAGCTTTTTGTAGTGAATAATGCGCGAAAAAAGTTTTTGGCCATAAAAATGAAATAGTAACATGTGCGACTAAGATTTTTGATATTTTATAGTGGACACATGTACATTTTCAGCGCACCGGTTGTCACTTCCTGGTTCGGCCCTGGAACCGAAATACACACTCAGCAACCTTTTTGTAGTGAAAAAGGCGCGAAAAAAGTTTTTGGCTATAAAACTGAAATAGTAATATGTGCGTCTAAGAATTTTTGATATTTTATAGCGGACACATGTACCATTTCAGCGCACCAGTTGTCATTTCTGGGCTCGGCCCTGGGAACGAAATACAAACCTTGCAACCTTTTTGTAATGAAAAAGGCGCGAAAAAAGTTTTTGGCCATAAAACTGAAATGGTTATATTCGCGTCTTGGAATTTTTGATATTTCATGATGGACACATGTACCATTCCAGCGCACTAGTTGCAATTCCTAGTTCGGCACTGGGAACGAAATACAAATCCAGCAAATTTTTTGTAGTGAAAAAGGCGCGAAAAAAGTTTTTGGCTATAAAACTGAAATAGTAATATGTGCGGCTAAGAATTTTTGATATTTTATAGTGGACACATGTACCATTTCAGCGCACCAGTTGTCATTTCTTAGATCGGCTCTGGGAACAAAATACAAACCTAGCAAACTTTTTGTAGTAAAAAATGCGCGAAAAAAGTTTTTGGCCAGAAAACTGAAATGGTTATATGCGCGTCTTAGAATTTTTGATATTTTATAGTGGACACATGTACCATTTCAGCGCACCAGTTGTCATTTCTTGGCTCGGCTCTGGGAACGAAATACAAACCTAGCAAACTTTTTGTAGTAAAAAATGCGCGAAAAAAGTTTTTGGTTGTAAAACTGAAATAATAACATGTGCGTCTAAGAATTTTTATATTTTTTAGTGGACAGATGTACCATTCCAGTGCACCAGTTGTCACTTCCTGGTTCGGCCCTGGGAACGAAATACAAACCCAGCAAACTTTTTATAGGTAAAAGGCGCGAAAAAAGTTTTTGGCATAAAACTGAAATGGTAATATGTGCGTTTTAGGCTTTTTAATATTTTATAGTGGACACATGTACCATTCCAGCGCAATAGTTGCCATTTCCTGATGCGGCCCTAGGGACGAAATACAAACCCAGCAAACTTTTTATAGGTAAAAAGGCGCGAAAAAAGTTTTTGGCATAAAACTGAAATGGTAATATGTGCGTTTTAGGCTTTTTAATATTTTATAGTGGACACGTACCATTCCAGCGCACCAGTTGTCACTTCCTGGTTCGGCCCTGGGAACGAAATACAAACGCAACAACCTTTTTGTAGTGAAAAAGGCGCGAAAAAAGTATTTGGCTATAAAACTGAAATGGTAATATGTGCGTTTTAGGCTTTTTAAGATTTTATAGTGAATACATTTACCATTCCAGCGCACCAGTTGTTACTTCCTGGTGCGGCCCTAGGGACGAAATACAAACCCAGCAAACTTTTTATAGGTAAAAAGGCGCGAAAAAAGTTTTTGGCATAAAACTGAAATGGTAATATGTGCGTTTTAGGCTTTTTAATATTTTATAGTGGACACGTACCATTCCAGCGCAATAGTTGCCATTTCCTGGTTCGGCCCTGGGAACAAAATACAAACCCAGCAAACTTTTTGTAGTGAAAAAGGCGCGAAAAAAGTTTTTTGCTATAAAACTGAAATAGTAATATGTGCGTCTAAGAATTTTTGATATTTTATAGTGGACACATGTACCATTCCAGCGCACCAGTTGTCATTTCTGGGCTCGGCCCTGGGAACGAAATACAAACCTAGCAATCTTTTTGTAATGAAAAAGGCGCGAAAAAAGTTTTTGGCCATAAAACTGAAATGGTAATTTGTGCCTTTTAGGCTTTTAAATATTTTATAGTGAACACATGTACCATTCCAGCGCACCAGTTGGCATTTTCTGGTTCGGCCCTAGGGACGAAATACAAACCCAGCAAACTTTTTGTAGTGAAAAATGCGCGAAAAAAGTTTTTGGCCATAAAACTGAAATGGTAATATGTGCGTTTTAGGCTTTTTAAGATTTAATAGTGAATACATTTACCATTCCAGCGCACCAGTTGCCACTTCCTGGTGTGGCCCTAGGGACGAAATACAAACCCAGCAAACTTTTTATAGGTAAAAAGGCGCGAAAAAAGTTTTTGGCATAAAACTGAAATGGTAATATGTGCGTTTTAGGCTTTTTAATATTTTATAGTAGACACGTACCATTCCAGCGCAATAGTTGCCATTTCCTGGTTCGGCCCTGGGAACGAAATACAAACCCAGCAATCTTTTTGTAGTGAAAAAGGCGCGAAAAAAGTTTTTGGCTATAAAACTGAAATAGTAATATGTGCGTCTAAGAATTTTTGATATTTTATAGTGGACACATGTACCATTTCAGCGCACCAGTTGTCATTTCTGGGCTCGGCCGTGGGAACGAAATACAAACATAGCAACCTTTTTGTAATGAAAAAGGCGCGAAAAAAGTTTTTGGCCATAAAACTGAAATGGTAATATGCGCGTCTTAGAATTTTTGATATTTTATAGTGGACACATGTACCATTCCAGCGCACTAGTTGCAATTCCTGGTTCGGCCCTGGGAACGAAATACAAACCCAGCAAACTTTTTGTAGTGAAAAAGGCGCGAAAAAAGTTTTTGGCCATAAAACTGAAATGGTAATATCCGCGTCTTAGAATTTTTGATATTTTATAGTGGACACATGTACCATTTCAGCGCACCAGTTGTCACTTCCTGGTTCGGCCCTGGGAACGAAATACAAACGCAACAACCTTTTTGTAGTGAAAAAGGCCCGAAAAAAGTTTTTGGCCATAAAACTGAAATGGTAATATGTGCGTTTTAGGCTTTTTAAGATTTTATAGTGAACACATGTACCATTCCAGCGCACCAGTTGCCACTTCCTGGGTCGGCCCTAGGGACGAAATACAAACCCAGCAACCTTTTTATAAGTAAAAAGGCGCGAAAAAAGTGTTTAGCATAAAACTGAAATGGTAATATGTGCGTTTTAGGCTTTTTTATATTTTATAGTGGACACGTTCCATTCCAGCGCAATAGTTGCCATTTCCTGGTTCGGCCCTGGGAACGAAATACAAACCTAGCAACCTTTTTGTAATGAAAAAGGCACGAAAAAAGTTTTTGGCTATAAAACTGAAGTAGTAATATGTGCGTCTAAGAATTTTTGATATTTTATAGTGGACACATGTACCATTCCAGCGCACCAGTTGCCACTTCCTGGTTCGGCCCTGGGAACGAAATACAAACCCAGCAAATTTTTTGCAGTAAGAAATGCGCGAAAAAAGTTTTTGGCTGTAAAACTGAAATAATAACATGTGCGTCTAAAAATTTTTGATATTTTATAGACGACACATGTACCATTCCAGCGCACTAGTTGCAATTCCTGGTTTGGCCGTGGGAACGAAATACAAACCCAGCAAACTTTTTGTAGTGAAAAAGGCGCGAAAAAAGTTTTTGGCTATAAAACTGAAATAGTAATATGTGCGGCTACGAAATTTTTGATATTTTATAGTGGACACATGTACCATTCCAGCGCACTAGTTTCAATTCCTGGTTCGGCCCTGGGAACGAAATACAAACCCAGCAAACTTTTTGTAGTGAAAAAGGCGCGAAAAAAGTTTTTGGCTATAAAACTGAAATAGTAATATCTGCGGCTAAGAATTTTTGATATTTTATAGTGGACACATGTACCATTTCAGCGCACCAGTTGTCATTTCTTGGATCGGCTCTGGGAACGAAATACAAACCCAGCAAATTTTTTGTAGTAAGGAATGCGCGAAAATAGTTTTTGGCTGTAAAATTGAAATAATAACATGTGCGTCTAAGAATTTTTGATATTTTATAGACGACACATGTACCATTCCAGCGCACCAGTTGCCACTTCCTGGTTCGGCCCTGGGAACGAAATACAAACCCAGCAAATTTTTTGCAGAAAGAAATGCGCGAAAAAAGTTTTTGGCTGTAAAATTGAAATACAAACATGTGCGTCTAAGAATTTTTATATTTTATAGTGGACACATGTACCATTCCAGCGCACCAGTTGCCACTTCCTGGTTCGGCCCTGGGAACGAAATACAAACGCAACAACCTTTTTGTAGTGAAAAATGCGCGAAAAAAGTTTTTGGCCATAAAAATGAAACATGTGCGACTAAGATTTTTGATATTTTATAGTGGACACATGTACATTTTTAGCGCACCGGTTGTCACTTCCTGGTTCGGCCCTGGAACCGAAAAACACACTCAGCAACCTTTTTGTAGTGAAAAAGGCACGAAAAAAGTTTTTAGCCATAAAACTGAAGTGGTAATTTGCGCCTTTTAGGCTTTTAAATATTTTATAGTGAACACATGTACCATTCCAGCGCTCCAGTTGCCACTTCCTGGTTCGGCCCTGGGAACGAAATACAAACCCAGCAACCTTTTTGTAGTAAAAAATTCGCGAAAAAAGTTTTTGGCTGTAAAACTGAAATAATAACATGTGCGTCTAAGAATTTTTGATATTTTATAGACGACACATGTACCATTCCAGCGCACCAGTTGCCACTTCCTGGTTCGGCCCTGGGAACGAAATACAAACGCAACAACCTTTTTGTAGTGAAAAATGCGCGAAAAAAGTATTTGGCCATAAAAATGAAACATGTGCGACTAAGATTTTTGATATTTTATAGTGGACACATGTACATTTTTAGCGCACCGGTTGTCACTTCCTGGTTCGGCCCTGGAACCGAAAAACACACTCAGCAACCTTTTTGTAGTGAAAAAGGCACGAAAAAAGTTTTTAGCCATAAAACTGAAATGGTAATTTGCGCCTTTTAGGCTTTTAAATATTTTATAGTGAACACATGTACCATTCCAGCGCTCCAGTTGCCACTTCTTGGTTCGGCCCTGGGAACGAAATACAAACCTAGCAAACTTTTTGTAATAAAAAAGGCGCGAAAAAAGTTTTTGGCCATAAAACTGAAATGGTTATATGCGCGTCTTGGAATTTTTGATATTTTATAGTGGACACATGTACCATTCCAGCGCACTAGTTCCCATTTCCTGGTTCGGCCCTGGGAACGAAATACAAACCCAGCAAACTTTTTGTAGTGAAAAAGGCGCGAAAAAAGTTTTTGGCTATAAAAGTGAAATAGTAATATGTGCTGCTAAGAATTTTTGATATTTTATAGTGGACACACGTACCATTTCAGCGAATCAGTTGTCATTTCTTGGCTCGGCTCTGGGAACGAAATACAAACCTAGCAAACTTTTTGTAGTAAAAAATGCGCGAAAAAAGTTTTTGGTTGTAAAACTGAAATAATAACATGTGCGTCTAAGAATTTTTATATTTTATAGTGGACACATGTAACATTCCAGCGCACCAGTTGTCACTTCCTGGTTCGGCTCTGGGAACGAAATACAAACCTAGCAAACTTTTTGTAGTAAAAAATGCGCGAAAAAAGTTTTTGGTTGTAAAACTGAAATAATAACATGTGCGTCTAAGAATTTTTATATTTTTTAGTGGACACATGTACCATTCCAGCGCACCAGTTGCCACTTCCTGGGTCGGCCCTAGGGACGAAATACAAACCCAGCAAACTTTTTATAGGTAAAAAATGCGCGAAAAAAGTTTTTGGCATAAAACTGAAATAGTAATATGTGCGTTTTAGGCTTTTTAATATTTTATAGTGGACACGTACCATTCCAGCGCAATAGTTGCCATTTCCTGGTTCGGCCCTGGGAACGAAATACAAACCCAGCAAACTTTTTGTAGTGAAAAAGGCGCGAAAAAAGTTTTTGGCTATAAAACTGAAATAGTAATATATGCGTCTAAGAATTTTTGATATTTTATAGTGGACACATGTACCATTCCAATGCACCAGTTGTCACTTCCTGGTTCGGCCCTGGGAACGAAATACAAACCCAGCAAACTTTTTATAGGTAAAAAGGCGCGAAAAAAGTTTTTGGCATAAAACTGAAATGGTAATATGTGCGTTTTAGGCTTTTTAATATTTTATAGTAGACACATGTACCATTCCAGCGCACCAGTTGGCATTTTCTGGTTCGGCCCTGCAAACGAAATACAAACCCAGCAAACTTTTTGTAGTAAAAATTGCGCGAAAAAAGTTGTTGGCTGTAAAATTGAAATAATAATATGTGCGTCTAAGAATTTTTGATATTTTGTAGAGGACACATGTACGATTCCAGCGCACTAGTTGCCACTTCCTGGTTCGGCCCTGGGAACGAAATACAAACGCAACAACCTTTTTGTAGTGAAAAAGGCACGAAAAAAGTTTTTGGCCATAAAACTGAAATGGTAATATGTGCGTTTTAGGCTTTTTAAGATTTAATAGTGAATACATTTACCATTCCAGCGCACCAGTTGCCACTTCCTGGTGTGGCCCTAGGGACGAAATACAAACCCAGCAAACTTTTTATTGGTAAAAAATGCGCGAAAAAAGTTTTTGGCTATAAAACTGAAACAGTAATATGTGCGTCTAACAATTTTTGATATTTTATAGTGAACACATGTACCATTTCAGCGCACCAGTTGTCATTTCTGGGAACGAAATACAAACCTTGAAACCTTTTTGTAATGAAAAAGCGCGAAAAAAGTTTTTGGCCATAAAACTGAAATGGTAATATGCGCGTCTAAGAATTTTTGATATTTCATGGTGGACACATGTACCATTCCAGCGCACTAGTTGCAATTCCTGGTTCGGCCCTGGGAACGAAATACAAACCCAGCAAACTTTTTGTAGTGAAAAAGGCGCGAAAAAAATTTTTGGCTATAAAACTGAAATAGTAATATGTGCGGCTAAGAATTTTTGATATTTTATAGTGGACACATGTACCATTTCAGCGCACCAGTTGTCATTTCTTGGCTCGGCTCTGGGAACGAAATACAAACCTACTAAACTTTTTGTAGTAAAAAATGCGCGAAAAAAGTTTTTGGCCATAAAACTGAAATGGTAATATGCGCGTCTTAGAATTTTTGATATTTTATAGTGGACACATGTAACATTCCAACGCACAAGTTGCCTTTTCTATTTCGGCAAATTTTTTGTAGTAAAAAATGCGCGAAAAAAGTTTTTGGCCATAAAAATGAAACATGTGCGACTAAGATTTTTGATATTTTATAGTGGACACATGTACATTTTAAGCGCACCGGTTGTCACTTCCTGGTTCGGCCCTGGAACCGAAAAACACACTCAGCAACCTTTTTGTAGTGAAAAAGGCACGAAAAAAGTTTTTAGCCATAAAACTGAAGTGGTAATTTGCGCCTTTTAGGCTTTTAAATATTTTATAGTGAACACATGTACCATTCCAGCGCACCAGTTGCCACTTCCTGTCTCGGCCCTAGGGACGAAATACAAACCCAGCAAACTTTTTATAGGTAAAAAGGCGCGAAAAAAGTTTTTGGCATAAAACTGAAATAGTAATATGTGCGTTTTAGGCTTTTTAATATTTTATAGTGGACACACGTACCATTCCAGCGCAATAGTTGCCATTTCCTGGTTCGGCCCTGGGAACTAAATACAAACCTAGCAAACTTTTTGTAGTGAAAAAGGCGCGAAAAAAGTTTTTGGCTATAAAACTGAAACAGTAATATGTGCGTCTAAGAATTTTTAATATTTTATAGTGAACACATGTACCATTTCAGCGCACCAGTTGTCATTTCTGGGCTCGGCTCTGGGAACGAAATACAAACCTACCAAACTTTTTTTAGTAAAAAATGCGCGAAAAAAGTTTTTGGCCATAAAACTGAAATGGTAATATGCGCGTCTTAGAATTTTTGATATTTTATAGTGGACACATGTAACATTCCAACGCACCAGTTGGCTTTTCTATTTCGGCAAATTTTTTGTAGTAAACAATGCGCGAAAAAAGTTTTTGGCCATAAAACTGAAATGGTAATATGCGCGTCTTAGAATTTTCGATATTTTATAGTAGACACATGTACCATTCCAGCGCACAAGTTGTTACTTCCTGGTTCGGCCCTAGGGACGAAATACAAACCCAGCAAACTTTTTGTAGTGAAAAAGGCGCGAAAAAAGTTTTTAGCCATAAAACTGAAATGGTAATTTGTGCCTTTTAGGCTTTTAAATATTTTATAGTGAACACATGTCCATACCATTCCAGCGCACCATTTGGCACTTCCTGGTTCGGCCCTAGGGACGAAATACAAACCCAGCAAACTTTTTGTAGTAAAAAATGCGCGAAAAAAGTTTTTGGCCATAAAACTGAAATGGTAATATGTGCGATTTAGGCTTCTTAACATTTAATAGTGAATACATTTACCATTCGAGCGCACCCGTTCCCACTTCCTGGTTCGGCCCTAGGGACGAAATACAAAACCAGCAAACTTTTTGTAATGAAAAAGGCGCGAAAAAAATTTTTGGTCATAACACTGAAATGGTAATATGTGCGTCTAAGAATTTTTGATATTTTATAGTGGACACATGTACAAATCCAGCGCCCCAGTTGCCATTTCCTGGTTCGGCCCTGGGAACGAAATACAAACCTAGCAACCTTTTTGTAATGAAAAAGGCGCAAAAAAAGTTTTTGGTCATAAAACTGAAATTGTTCTATGCGCGTCTTGGAATTTTTGATCTTTTATAGTGGACACATGTACCATTCCAGCGCACTAGTTGCCATTTCCTGGTTCGGCCCTGGGAACGAAATACAAACCCAGCAAACTTTTTGTAGTGAAAAAGGCGCGAAAAAAGTTTTTGGCTATAAAACTGAAATAGTAATATGTGCGTCTTAGAATTTTTGATATTTTATGGTGGACACATGTACCATTCTAACGCACCCGTTGCTTTTTCTATTTCGGCCCTGGGAACGAAATACAAACCCAGCAACCTTTTTGTAGTGAAAAAGGCGCGAAAAAAGTTTTTGACCATAAAACGGAAATGGTAATTTGTGCCTTTTAGGCTTTTAAATATTTTATAGTGAACACATGTACCATTCTAGCGCACCAGTTGGCATTTTCTGGTTCGGCCCTAAGGACGAAATACAAACCCAGCAAACTTTTTGTAGTAAAAAATGCGCGAAAAAAGTTTTTGGCTGTAAAATTGAAATAATAACATGTGCGTCTAAGAATTTTTGATATTTTATAGAGGACACATGTACCATTCCAGCGCACCAGTTGCCACTTCCTGGTTCGGCCTTGGGAACGAAATACAAACGCAACAACCTTTTTGTAGTGAAAAATGCGCGAAAAAAGTTTTTAGCCATAAAAATGAGATAGTAATATGTGCGACTAAGATTTTTGATATTTTATAGTGAACACATGTACATTTTTAGCGCACCGGTTGTCACTTCCTGGTTCGGCCCTGGAACCAAAATACACACTCAGCAACCTTTTTGTAGTGAAAAAGGCACGAAAAAAGTTTTTAGCCATAAAACTGAAATGGTAATTTTTGCCTTTTAGGCTTTTAAATATTTTATAGTGAACACATGTACCATTCCAGCGCACCAGTTGGCATTTTCTGTTTCGGCCCTAAGGACGAAATACAAACCCAGCAAACTTTTTGTAGTAAAAAATGCGCGAAAAAAGTTTTTGGCTGTAAAACTGAAGTAATAATATGTGCGTCTAAGAATTTTTGACATCTTATAGTGGACACATGTACCATTCCAGCGCACCAGTTGTCACTTCCTGGTTCGGTCTTGGGAACGGCATAAACACCCAGCAAACTTTTTATAGGTTAAAAGGCGCGAAAAAAGTTTTTGCCATAAAACTGAAATGGTAATATGTGCGTTTTAGGCTTTTCAAGATTTTATAGTGAATACATTTACCATTCCCACGCACCAGTTGCCACTTCCTGGGTCGGCCCTACGGACGAAATACAAACCCAGCAAACTTTTTATAGGTAAAAAGGCGCGAAAAAAGTTTTTGGCATAAAACTGAAATGGTAATATGTGCGTTTTAGACTTTTTAATATTTTATAGTGGACACACGTACCATTCCAGCGCAATAGTTGCCATTTCCTGGTTCGGCCCTGGGAACGAAATACAAACCCAGCAAACTTTTTAATTAAAATTAACTAAAGCAATAAAAAGCAAACAATCAACACTTGACAAGTTAACGGTAGATGGCGCCACTATATAATAATAAAGAAAAAGCAAATATTATTGCAAATGCTTTCGAAAATATCCATGCAACTACGAGCAATTTAACATCAATTTATGATCGTAAAGTATCAAAACACATTACATGGTTAAGAAATCAAATTATCACTGATATTATACAAGAGTACAATACAACGAAAGATGAAGTTAAATTCTTTGTTCATACTTTACATACCTCAAAAGCTCCTGGTATCGATGGCATTAATGCTATAGTACTTAAAAACATGTCAGATACATTTTGCAAAATCATAACAAAACTTTTTAATTGGTGCTTAAAAAATGGATATTTTCCAAAAATATTTAAGAATGCCAAAGTTGTAGCTATACTGAAAGCAGGTAAAGATGCCAAGTGTCCAAAAAATTATCGGCCTATTAGTATGTTAAACACACTGAATAAAGTCTTTGAAAATTGAATATTGAAAACGCTTCATGAATTCACGGAAAATCATGGTATATTACAGAATGAACAGTTTGGGTTCAGAAAAGATCACTCCACAGTTCATCAAGTTAAAAGAATAGTAAACCTTATCCAAAGCAACAAAAACAATAGAAGGAGCACGGGAGTAGTACTGCTAGACATTCATTGAAAAAGCCTTTGATTCCATATGGCATAATGGTTTAATTTATAAACTAGGAACTTTTGGATATCCTGTCTACATGCAAAAGATTATAAACAGCTTTTTGACTGATAGAACATTTGTAGTAAAAATAGATAATGAGTACTCTAGTATACGCAAAATTCCTGCTGGTGTACCCCAAGGTTCAGTTTTACCCCCTATCTTATATTCGATATATATATCAGATTTCAAAACGTTAAGAGATCAAACTACAGCACTATATGCGGATGACACTGCTTTAATAGCAACTGGCAAAGTCTCGAATGCAATTATTAAAAAGCTTGACAAATCTCTCATAAAAACTAAAAACTATTTCGAAAAATGGAAAATTAAAATGAATGATTTAAGAACAAAAGCAAAACAAACCAAAACGAACACCTAGTATAGGATTTTCTATTCAGTGCATATAAAAACAGGACTCAGTAAAATATTTAGGAACTACCATGAATAAAAACACCTGTTACTTATTCAAAAAATTTCAAGAAAAATGCTAACATTTTTTTATGGAAAATTAGAAATCTCGACTTTCATATTTATTAAAATTACACCCATGCGTTATTCAAAAATTTTCAAAAAAAAGAGTATAAAATTGGTGATGCAAAATTAGAAATCTCGGCGTTTGAATTTGTAAAAAATGCACCCGTGTCGTATTCAAAAATGTTCAAGAAAAAGTATAGAACATTTTTTATTGTAAAAGCCGAGATTTCTAATTTTGCATGAAAACTTTTGTACACTTTTTCTTTAAAATTTTTCCATAAAAAATTTGTGTAATCTTTTCTGAAATTTTTGGAAAAAGTCACGGGTCTAATTTATTTATATAATAAAACTGCAATTTCTAATTTTTCCTCATGCAAAAATGTATTTTTCCAAACATGTATTTTTTTAAAAATTCTTTCAAATTAAAATAATTTTGAAAGAATTCAAAAGAGCACTGTTGCTAATTTAATGAAGCTTTTTATAGTTTCGCAATGAAATTAATATTTCCGTAGATACAGTCACTTTCTTAAACATTTCATAAAGAAGTAATATTCATATATTTACTGATAAACTTGAACCACTCCTCATACAAAAATGTATTTTTCCAAACATTGTTTCAAATCTGTGTTAACTAGGTGGAGGTTTTTATAATTTCGCAATGAAATTAATATTTCCGGAGCTGCAGTCACTTTCTTAAACATTTCAAACGGAAGTAATATTCATAAATTTATTGATAAGCTTGAACCGCTTGTCATAAAAAAATGTATTTTTTCAAAAACTCTATCAAATGAAAACAATTTTAAAGGAATTGAAAAGAGTACTGTTAATAACTTAGTGCTTTTCAATTCAAAGATTCAAATGAAAGTAATATTCATATATTTATTTTAATAAATTTTTTTTTATTTGAACTACTCTTCATACAAAAATTGTCTTTTCAAACATTCTTTCAAATCAAACAATTTAAAAAGAATTGAAAAGAGCACTATCGATAACTTGGTGAAGATTTTTATAATGTCGCAATGAAAGTAATATTACCGGACATACAGTGACTTTTTTTAACATTTCATATAGAAGTAATATTCATATATTTACTAATAGACACAACGTTGGCAACACTGCTAGCATACAGACGTGTTTTTAATTATCAGCTGTGAATTTTCTTATAAAAACTTTAAGTTTAAATATTTTTTGTTAATTTTCAATTATCTGGGTCTGAAATGACGACCAAAAGAAAGAAGTTTTGGGGGAATAACCCCAAATACAAGCAACCGACGTCAGGAAATAGATTTCAGGTGCTATCCGATATGGATGATATCTCAAGCGATGAAGAACCTGAGATAAAGAAGGACGTGGTAAAAGTGCCTCCAATTGTTGTTGACAGCAGTCATGGCCTTACATCGGTAATGAAATGCTTGGGAAAACCGTACAAGTACAAAAGGACTTCGATTGGAACCAAGGTAATACCAAATTCTAAAACTGATCTTGACGTCGCTGTTGCAAAGTTGAAGGCAGATGGTATGAAATTCTACACACATCCTGTTAAAGACAATAAAACGTTTAAGTTAATGCTATTTGGTTTACCGTAAATTGACACAAAGTCAATTGTAGATGAATTGAAGCAAAAGTTCAACATTGAGCTTGAGAATATAAAGGAGGTAAAAACATCCAGAACAACAGTAGATGATGCTCTGTACATGTTGGAATTTAAAAAAGAGCATGTCACTAAACGTGAGATAATCAAAATGAAATATGTGTATGATGTTGTAGTGCATTGGCGAAACCCTCTCCGACGATCTAGAGGACCAACGCAATGTACGAAATGTGCAATGTACGGTCACGGATTTGCAAATTGCCATAGAGCCTCAGCGTGCTTAGGATGCGGTGGAACTCACGAGTTTGCTAATTGTCTATTAAGCAAAACTCCAGTGGATGGCCCAGTTATTTATAAATGCTTTAACTGCACAAAGAGAGATCTAAAAAATGCTAACCATCGTGCTGACGACGCGCAGTGCCCTCTACGAAAAGAGTACGTGGAAATACGGTATAAGGCTTCCAACCGTAAAAGACCGCAAAGAAGTAATTTTCCCAAATATAATATAGTCACCTCATTGGAGAAAGGAATTTCTCAATCCAAAGGAAAACCAGGTAACAATGAAAAATTATCGTATGCCGAAATGGCCAGTGCTAATCACCATTTTGATGAAAGCAGTAATATCTCTAATGAACAATTATTAGACATATATTTTGAAGCTATCGATGCACTAGAAAAGTGCAAAACCAAGTACGACAAAATGAGGGTACTTGGAAACATGCTTAGACATGTCATATAATCAAGCAGAATGTTACCTTAAAGTTATGCACTGGAATGCCCAAGGTATTACTAACCCAACGACACAACTGGAATTAGAAAACCTCATTCGGGAAAAACAAATAGATATAATTTCAATTAATGAAACGCTTCTTAAACCAAATCACAGATTTAAACTGGCAAATTATAAAATCTATAGAGAAGATCGCAGCAGCCATGGTGGGGGAGTTCTCATAGCCATAAAAAACTCTATACCACATGAGAGATTAATAAAATATTCCACCTTATCTATTGAAAACATATCAATTTCAATCAAAATTAATAACAAAATAATAAGATTTACGTCAGCCTACTGTCCAAGATTCACACCAAGCTTCGGTAATGACCTTGACAAAATCACAGAGACTACACACGAATTTATTTTCGGTGACTTTAATGCCAAACACACAACGTGGGGTTGCTTACAAAATAATTCAGCAGGCAATTATGTCTTTAACCATCAACTTGGCTCTCATTATTATATATATGCTCCCAGCTCTTCCACTAGATTTAGCCAAAACGTTATAGCCAGACAATCCTCCGTAGTCGATATTATGTTAACAAACTCAGCTCTACGCTCCTCACAAATTGAAACGTTTCCGGAATTACTTAACTCAGATCACGTTCCAATGATTTGTAAGATATATGGCTCGGTAGTTGAAACCACAACCAAGGTCCCATTATATAAAATGGCCAACTGGAAGACAATAAGCAAAAGGGTAGATGACGACTTAAAAAATAATAACTTACATTCATTTGTTATCACAGAACTAAACATCGAATCAGCCTTTGAAGGTATAACGTCTATTTTGCAGGAAGCGTCCAGAAGAATCCCCATGGGTGAGAAACAAATATGGCAAAGAAAAATTTCCGACTTAAGTCTGTATTTAATTGGCCAAAAAAATAGATACAGACGAAAATTGCAAAGATGTTACATTCTATCAGAACGTAATCAAATATTGGCTATGCTGAAACAGCTGACTTTGTTTATAAATTTTCATATCAAAGAAGACAGGAATAACAGCTGGTATCAGTTTTTGCAAAAACTGCCACCAGGTAATAAAAAGTTCTGGAAAATAACTAAAGCAATAAAAAGCAAACAATCAACACTTGACAAGTTAACGGTAGATGGCGCCACTATATATAATAATAAAGAAAAAGCAAATATTATTGCAAATGCTTTCGAAAATATCCATGCAACTACGAGCAATTTAACATCAATTTATGATCGTAAAGTATCAAAACACATTACATGGTTAAGAAATCAAATTATCACTGATATTATACAAGAGTACAATACAACGAAAGATGAAGTTAAATTCTTTGTTCATACTTTACATACCTCAAAAGCTCCTGGTATCGATGGCATTAATGCTATAGTACTTAAAAACATATCAGATACATTTTTCAAAATCATAACAAAACTTTTTAATTGGTGCTTAAAAAATGGATATTTTCCAAAAATATTTAAGAATGCCAAAGTTGTAGCTATACTGAAAGCAGGTAAAGATGCCAAGTGTCCAAAAAATTATCGGCCTATTAGTATGTTAAACACACTGAATAAAGTCTTTGAAAAAATAATATTGAAAAGGCTTCATAAATTCACGGAAAATCATGGTATATTACAAAATGAACAGTTTGGGTTCAGAAAAGATCACTCCACAGTTCATCAAGTTAAAAGAATAGTAAACCTTATCCAAAGCAACAAAAACAATAGAAGGAGCACGGGAGTAGTACTGCTAGACATTCATTGAAAAAGCCTTTGATTCCATATGGCATAATGGTTTAATTTATAAACTAGGAACTTTTGGATATCCTGTCTACATGCAAAAGATTATAAACAGCTTTTTGACTGATAGAACATTTGTAGTAAAAATAGATAATGAGACTCTAGTATACGCAAAATTCCTGCTGGTGTACCCCAAGGTTCAGTTTTACCCCCTATCTTATATTCGATATATATATCAGATTTCAAAACGTTAAGAGATCAAACTACAGCACTATATGCGGATGACACTGCTTTAATAGCAACTGGCAAAGTCTCGAATGCAATTATTAAAAAGCTTGACAAATCTCTCTTAAAAACTAAAAACTATTTCGAAAAATGGAAAATTAAAATGAATGATTTAATAACACAAGCAATTATATTCCCCTTTAATAAATCGCCAAAACGAACACCTAGTATAGGATTTTCTATTCAGTGCATATAAATACAGGACTCAGTAAAATATTTAGGAATTACCATGGATAAAAAATTGAATTTCAGAGAGCACATTTTTCAAACATGTACTAAAGCCGTAAGATGTGGGAGAGCCCTCTTTCCTCTGCTAAATCGAAAATCATCCCTTAACCAGAAAAATAAGTTATTGCTTTATCGAATGTGTATTCGACCGATTATGACCTATGGATGTCAGGTGTGGTCTTCAAAATGCGCAAAAACCCAGCTGAAAAAGCTTCAGATAATCCAAAATAAAAATTTGAAAATTATACATAGCCTACCCAGACGCTACGCTACACACAAACTTCAAAGAAAAACTATTTGAAACTGTAATTTGTGAATTAACACAAAGATTTGACCATCGCAACAGATTTCCAAACCATGATTTGATACGAAATTTGTAGTAATGTAATCTTCGCCAACTTCAGTCAGGAAGATGGCGTAAGATTCAATGCAAAAAAAATTTTTTTTTATAAAATACAATATTGTATGTAGATATAAGGTTTTTAGCTATTTTTTTCTCCTTAAAACATTATTATATTTTCAATGTTCTCCTATGTCCTTATAATAGTTTAATACTTGGTGCAATACTATTTAGTAAAATCTCACAAACTGTATATATATAAAATATATTTTAAAATATTTGTATTGTATGATAATAGAAAATAAAAAATGAATGAATGAAAAAATATTTACTAATAAACTTGAACGACTTCTCATACAAAAATGTATTTTTCCAAAAATTCTTAAACAGAAACCAATTTTGAAGAAATTGAAAATAGGTACTCTTGAAAATTTAGTGATGTTTTTTATAAT
Organism: Epicampocera succincta; assembly: GCA_932526305.1. Lineage (NCBI taxonomy): Eukaryota > Metazoa > Arthropoda > Insecta > Diptera > Tachinidae > Epicampocera > Epicampocera succincta. Next base: position 43,446,790 of record OW052036.1, read on the forward strand.
TTTAAATCAAAACAACTTCGAAAGAATTAAAAAGAGCACTATCGATAACTTAGTGAATATTACTATAATTTCGCAATGAAGTTAATATTTCCATAGATACAGACACTTTCTTAAACATTTCAAAAGGAAGTAATATTCATATATTTATTGATAAGCTTGAACCGCTTCTCATAGGAAATATAATTTTTCAAAAACACTTGAAAATGAAAACAATTTTAAAGGAATTGAAAAGAGCACTGTTAATAACTTAGCGCTTTTCAATTCAAAGTTTCATATAAAAGTAATATTCATATATTTATTTTAATATATTTTTTTTTATTTGAACTAGTCTTCATACAAAAATTGTCTTTTCAAACATTCTTTCAAATCACACAATTTTAAAAGAATTGAAACGATAACTTGGTGAAGATTTTAATAATTTCGCAATGAAATTAATATTTCCGGAAATACAGTCACTTTCTTAAACATTTCATAAAGAAGTAATTTTTATTAATTTATTGATAAACTTAAACCACTTCTCATTTAAAAATTATTGTTTTCATAAATTCTTTCAAATCAAAACAGTTTTAAAAGAATTGAAAAGAGCACTATCGGTAACTTGGTGCAGATTTTTATAATTTCGCAATAAAATTAATATTTCCGGAGCTACAGTTACTTTTTTAAACATTTCATATTGAAGTAATATTCATATATTTACTGATAAACTTGAACCATTCCTCATACATAAATGTATTTTTCCAAACATTCTTTCAAATTAAAAAACTTTGAACGAATTGAGAAGCGCATTATTGATAACTTATAATTTTTCTTGAAATTTGTGGAAAGCCAAAATTTTTAATTTTGCATGACCATATTTTAACACTTCTTCTTCAAAATGTTTGAATAAGTCACGGGTGTAACTTTTATGAATATAAAAGCCGAGATTTCTAATTTTGCATCACCAATTTTGTACACTTTTTCTTGAAAATTTTTGAATAACACATGGGTGTAATTTTAATAATTATGAAAGTCGAGATTTCTAATTTTCCATAAAAAAAATTTTACAATTTTTCTTGAAATTTTTTAAATAAGTAACAGGTGTAATTTATTTATATGTTAAAGCTGAAATTACTAATTTTGCATGACCAATTTTTGATACGTTTTTTTCAAAATGTTAGAATAAGTCACGGGTGTAATTTTTATATACGTATACTCTTTCTTGAAAATTTTTGAATAAGATCGGGTGTAATTTTTGTAATTTTAAAAGCCGAGATTTCTAATTTTCCATAAAAAGTTTGTATAATCTTTCTTGAAATTTTTGGAAAAAGTCACGGGTCTAATTAATTTATATAATAAAGCTGAAATTTCTAATTTTTCCTCATGCAAAAATGTATTTTTCCAAATATGTATTTTTTTAAAAATTCTTTCAAATCAAAAAAATTTTGAACGAATTGAAAAGCGCATTTTTGATAACTTAGTGGAGGTTTTTATAATTTCGCAATGAAATTAATATTTCCGGAGATACAGTCACTTTCTTAAAAATTTATCAGGAAGTAATTTTTATTAACTTATTGATAAACTTAAACCACTTCTCATTTAAAAATGTATGTTTTCATAAATTCTTTCAAATCAAAACAGTTTTAGAAGAATTAAAAAGCGATCAATTGCTAATTTTGTGAAGATTTTTATAATTTTGTAACGAAATTAATATTTTCGCAGATACAGTCACTTTCTTAAACATTTCATAAGGAAGTAATTTTTATTAATTTATTGATAAACTTAAACCACTTCTCATTTAAAAATGTATGTTTTCATAAAATCTTTCAAATCAAAAGAGTTTTAAAAGAATTGAAAAGAGCACTATCGGTAACTTTGTGCCATTCCTTATACAAAAATGTATTTTTCCAAACATTCTTTCAAATCAAACAAATTTTGAACGAATTGAGAAGCGCATTATTGATAACTTATAATTTTTCTTGAAATTTTTGTAAAGCCAAAATTTTTAATTTTGCATATAAACTCAATAATAAACTAGTAGCAATCCTAGGTGAAACAGAAGCAACCAGTGTGAGTGCCATGAATAACATGCAGACTGCACTGATTTTTTTTTTTTTTTCTGTACATATGATTATTTATTGTATCTTCATAAATTAACTAACAATAAGTATACAAATCTTAATACTAAAACAAAATTTCTACTTGAGCCCAGCCAATGCCAAACTTCAAGATTTTATTAATACGGGTTCAATTTCGGAAAAGTTATCTGTCTTGCGATCGGATGATTGCAAGGGTATCCCTTCTCCTCAGTCGAGTATGGCCTCCAAAGTTAAGTATGTTACGCGCAAGAGGGTTCGGATGAAATTCAAGTTTCTTGATATACACAGTCACGTACCTTACAACCCTCGTGAATTCGGGAGTTTTTAACATACCATGGAGCTGCTGTTATCATACGGAGAATTTTATTTTGTTGCCTCTGAATTATTTCAATGTTTGATGGCGAGGCAGTACCCCATAGCTGAATTCCATAGCACCAAATTGGTTTTAGAATCGCTTTATACAGCAGAAGTTTGCAGTCTAGTTTTAAAGTAGAGTTTCTGCCCATGAGCCAATGTAACTGCGCTGCTTTAAGTTTCATCTGAGTCATTTTCGCATTAATATGGGAATTCCATGTTAGTCTACGGTCGAGGTGAATACCGAGGTATTTGACATCTCTATGTTGCGGAATTATTTGGTGAATGTGACGTGAGTGCATTTTTGTTCGTTTACTTTGATTTTCCAAAACTTTGGCCATTTCTCTAGTTCGTCAATATGTTTTTGCAATTTTAGCGAAGCTAATTGATGATGTTCGTGGACACTGAGGAATGCTGTATCATCCTCAAAAGGTTAAGTATGAATTTGGAAGCCTGTTGGCATATCAGAGGCGTAAATCAAATAGAGAGTAGGACCCAGGTTGCTGCCCTGAGCAACACCTGCATTGATTGGTTGAGGGGAACTTGAGAAGTCACCTTCTCTAATGATGAATTTTCGGCCGTATAAGTAGCTTTTCAAAAGTTCATGGGTGTTCGAAGGCAAGTTTAGCCTTATCTTATGCATTAAACCATCATGCCACACTTTGTCAAAAGCTTGGGAAACGTCAATGAAAAGAGCTGACCAATATTTTTTGCCTTCGAAGGACGTCCTTATGGCATTCACTAACCTGTGTGTTTGCTCAATGGTGCTATGCCTAGCCCTGAAACCGAATTGGTGATTTGGGATACATCCGACATCGTTTAATATGGGAGTTAATTTCGTCATTAGCAACTTGTCGAATAACTTTGAAATTGTTGGCAAAAGGCTTATTGGCCTATAGGATTCAACTCTAGTGGGGTCCTTCCCGGGCTTAGATATCATGGTGATCATAGACACTTTCCACTCTGCCGGATAATATTCAAGACGTAAAATAGCATTAAAAATAAAAAGCTACTTCAGGTAACTGTTCGAGCATTTTATTACTAATTTTATCAATGCCTGGAGCTTTCTTGTGATCCAGATTACCAATAGTGTTTTCAACACTTCTAATATTAAACCTTAGAGGCGTGGGGGATCTGCAAACAGATGGCGGAAGTTCCGCTTCATTGCCAGCTGTAGTTAGCGTGAAAACATTTTTCAAATGGTTGGCAAATAACTTTCCCTTTTCGGAATCATTTCTTGCCCAGTCACCGGAAGGATTTCGCAAGGGTGGTTTTAAACCTCTTGTAGTCCGCCATAAAGAATAATCTGACTGAGGAGTACCATCTAGATTTTCTAAATATGTTTCAAGGTTCGCTGTTCTGTGAATTTCTAGGAGATTTCTCAGTCGAATTATGCATTCCCGTAATCTACTTTTTAACTGGGGAGACCTAAGTTGCTGCCACTCTCTTCTAACTCTCCTTTTTTCTGACACAAGTTCTTCAATTTCTGAGGAATAAATCCTATGATTCGCATATCTGTCCTCAGTATGACTAGAAGTAGCATGTTGCACGGCTTGTTTAATGTTATTGGTAAAGATGCTAATTGACAAGTCAATATCTTCTGGCGATCTTAAAGCGGTATTTTCCGTACAATGTGTACTTAAATATTTTTATATTTTAGCCAATTTACTCGCGACACTGTTAAAATTGAGTCATTAAAAAGTGATCGAATTTCCTGTGGAAAACATATGGATATAATAGTAGGGGAGTGGTCAGAAGACAAGTCGAATGAGGGCTCCACCTGAATACATTCGAGAGGGATTTTTTTGACAATTCCAAAGTCAATAACATATGGAATTTTTCGCCGATCTTTTGGCCAGTAGGTGGGATGCCCGCTTGAAATTACATCTAAGTCCATGCGAGAAATAGTGTCATAAAGTACGCGGCCTCTCGGTGAAATTAATCGTGAACCCCAAAAGGTGTGTTCAGCGTTATAGTCGCCAGCTGCAAGAAATCGAGGTCCCAATTGATTGAAAAAATTTAAATATTGGTTTTCTGATGCTATAAATCGGGGCGGCGAGTAAATTGATGAAAAAACTAATTTGTTACGACAATGTTCTACACAGATGTTTGTTCCTTGAAGATAATTCTCGCATGTGTCGTTCATCAAATAATGTTTGATTCTGGATTTTATCAGAATTCCCGAACCTCCACAAGCTCTTCCACGAGGATCTTTGTATCGTATAGGATGTAGCCATTAGTCCTAAAGAAGCTAGTGGACGTCAGGTGAGTTTAAGCAACCATCATTATGTCGATGTCTTTATCCTTCAGGAAGTATTCGAGCTCATTTTTATGTTGGCGGACGCCGTTAGCGTTCCAGAAATAAATATTTAGGCAAATCATCAATTATTTAAAATAGCCTGTAAAATAGTAGACTGCATTTTCAGCATTTCCTGCAACATGGTGGTCATAGAGGTCGTAAAAGTGTTTATTGACTGAACAAGGGACTGCAATGTTGCCTCTATATTGCTAAAATGCGGCTCAGAAGTTTGATGTGTGGGTTCTGGGTTCAAGCTTGTTGTGCTAGATTTTACTATATTAGCATAATATACTTGTTTTGAGCTTTTGGCGTTAATGTGGCTGGTAGACTGGATTATCTGAGGAAAGCTATTGGTCGAGACGAAAAGTTATTGCTCGGATTGTTTAGGACCAGCTGATGATTTTTTAACCATAGAATGCTTAAAATGGGCATACACAGGGCAGCCTCTATAATTTGCGGTATGGTTTCCGACACAATTACTACATTTTTTCACCATTGAGCTATTTTTTGGTTTATTGCATTGTGCATTGCCGTGGAGTTCACCAAAAACGACACAAACTGTAGGCAACTTACAATAAGTCCTGGTGTGGCCGAATTCCTGGCAGTTCATGCACTGAACAGGCCCTGCACGATTATGTGGTTCCTGCAGATTGGATGGGTTTCGTTCTTTTTTAAAACCACATCACGCGGTTCTAATTCCACACTAAACATAGGCTGAAGGATTTTTGCACCGGTTTTAATAATACAGACGTATTTGACTTTAAAACCTTTCTTTTCTAGGCCGGTCTTAACTTCATCAGAGCTTACGCAAGGATCAATACCTTTTATCATAATTTGAAGACCTTTTGCGCTTTTCAGTTGATATGTGTAGAAACTTTTTTTTTCTTTTTCCAACTCATTGGACAGTTTGCGGTACTCGTCTTCGCTTTTAACCTGTATTTTTGTTTCACTAATTTTTCCATGCTTAATCAATGTAACACTAAAGGTTTCTTCTCCAATTATCGAAACTATTTTCTTCACGAGTTCGCTGGTTGGCCTCTCTTAAATAAATGGGTGGAGGCTTAGATGATGTTTTAGATTGAGTTGTGTCTTCCGTTTGAAGAATAGAAAATCTATTGCTCTCAATTGGCTTACCAGAATTATTGTCTCTTGGCACTTTAGCTTTCGACGAGACTTGAGCAGACTTGGGGCTTCTCTGCCGCTTCACAACTGTGATGTATCTATCCATACCTACTTGTGTTTTCGGATTATTAAAATTAATTGAGACAGGAGCAATGCTATCATCTGATGTGACAACCATATTGGGAGATCCAAAAGGGGGGGCGGTTTTTTCTCTTGTTGAGAGAAGGTTCTCCACAGATTTTCTTAAAGATTCTTCTTCAGAAATCCATGTTTCAGAATAACACCTTTGGCGAGCACTCATACAACTTTAATTTCAGTTTTCTTGTAAATCTAATTAATTTTTTTTAGATTTTTTGTATGTATTTTAATTTTATTTTGCAAATAAGTTTTTGTTTTTAATTAATTAAAGAGAAAAATAAATTTTGTTTTGTTCTTAAATAAATTATAATTTTAAATGTTTCTACACTTATGCACTATACTGTGTTTGTTGATCTTCACCAACAACATAAACTTTATGCACTGCTCTTTAGTTTGTTTTTGTTCTTATTGTTAAAATTGTTTGAGAAGTTTTTTATTCCCGTTGCCTTTTTGAGTGAAACACTGTTTTGGTTGATCTTCTAAATACAACAACAACAACAATAAAACTTTATGCACTGCCACTGCACTTTTATTTTTTAATTTGTTTTATTTTTATTGCAAAAATTGTTTTGAGGAATTTATATTCCCATTGACTATTTTCAAAAGTTTTTTTTCACAGTTTGTTTTATTATGTATGTATGTATGTACGTACATACATATGTATATTGTTTTTATAATTTTTGTTTGTTTCGATTTGTTTTCACCTATTCCGAACAATTTAGCCGCACTAAAAAAACACGTCCGAACTGCGAAAGAATAATTAAAAAACTGACCATTTTTAAAAACAAGATCCCAGAACCAATGAAAACCATTTTGTTCTGTAGAAACCCGGCAAATTTAGAAGAGGCTATGGATATTATGTTTCAAGCCGGATATGCCCATATGGGAAGCAAGAATTTGCAAATATCCCGCAACAAAAAACATTCCCAATTAAACAGAACCCATTTCCAAAATACAAACAGGAATAATTTTCAGAATGGAAACAACTTCCAAAATAGAAATCAATTCCAAAATATAAACAAAAACACTTTCCAGAACAACTCCCAAAATAGAAACCAATTCCAAAATACAAACAGAAATAATTCTTAAAATGAAAACAGTTTCCAAAGTAAAAATCAATACCAAAATATAAACAGAAATTCTTTTCAAGACGGGTACAACTTCCAAAACAGAACCCAATTTCAAAACACAAATTATTCCCAAAGTAGAAATAATTTCCAAAACAATAGTATTCCCGAACCTACGGATATTTATATAGTACAGAGTAATAATAATTTTCCAAACATTCCAAAAAGCGACAATCTGCAAAATTTTCATTCACAAGCCTCAATGGAGCTTTACCATATATAATAGTAAAAAATCATCTTAAATATATAATTGATACAGGTGCCACACACTCAATTGTTAACCCCAATATATGTAATCCAAAATGAAAAATTAATTCAAAAACTTTAACATTAAAAATATTACAGAAGAATTAGGAGATCAGGAAGAAAAAATACAGCTAATCGAATGCCAATTCCATGAAATATACGATGGAATAATTGGTAACGATATCCTTCACAAATATAAAGCCATAATAAATTTTAGAAATAACACGTTAATAATAAATAATAGAAAAGTCTCACTCCTTTACGGGGAAACACCCAATAAACATATAAATATGACGGAACAAAACGGCAATTGTATAATTGACCAGATCCCCGCCTCACATATGAATGTAGAAGAAAAAACAACAATCTTTAAATTAATAAAAAAAATATAAAAAAATATTCTATCAACCTAATTCTGACCTAACCTTCACACATGCCATAAAGCATAAGATCAGAACACTAAATGATGCCCCTATATTCACGAAGTCCTATCGCTACCCATATATACATAAAAATGTAGTAAAAAGCCAAATACAAGAAATGCTTGATACTAAAATTATACGTCCCAGTAATTCACCATATTCAGCACCAATATGGATCGTCCCAAAAAAATCAGATGCTAGCGGTCACAAAAAGTGGAGACTAGTAGTCGATTATATAAAGTTGAATGAAGTAACGATAGATGATCTATACCCAATACCAAATATCGACGAGGTCTTGGACAAATTAGGAAAAATTATGTACTTCACGACATTGGATCTAGCAAAAGGATTCTATCAGATAGAAGTCAGTGAAGAAGACATACATAAAACTGCATTTTCAGTCGAAGGAGGACATTACGAATTTTTAAGAATGCCTTTTGGATTAAAAACTGCACCTGCAACTTTCCAACGATTAATGAACAATGTATTGACAGAATACATCGGAAAAATTTGTTTAGTATATTTAGACGATATAAAAATTGTTTCCACATCATTACAGGAACATATACAATCAATTGAAATTATTTTTAAATGCTTACAGGATTCCCATCTCAAAATACAATTGGATAAGTCTGATTTTTGTAAAAGGGAAACAGAATTTTTGGGACACATAATTACCCAAGAAGGTGTAAAGCCAAACTCCTCAAAAATCGAGTGTGTTATGAACTTCCCGATTCCTAAAACCCAGAAACAAATTAAACAATTTCTCGGATTGACCGGTTATTACAGAAAATTCATTCAAGACTATTCCTGTTTAGCAAAACCAATGACACAATGCCTAAAAAAAGAAGCCAAAATTAATATTAATGACCTTTCATATAAAAAGAGTTTTGAAACACTTAAGAGAATCCTTACAAATGACCCGGTATTAGCCTACCCGGATTTTACTAAAACATTGTTATTAGCTGTACTGGAAAGCTTTTAAATTAAATAAAACTAGCAGAGATTTTTCTGAAGCGTCAAACAAATGGTACCCCAATTAATTCGTTGAATAAGAATAAATAAAATATATTAGGTTTACTCAACTTACTTACTTCAATATTTACGATTATTTCATTTTCAATTTAGTATTTGCTTTTTTTTAGTATTTGAAACCTCAGCATAAAATTTTAAATGACCGAACCAGTTTACCAGTTGCTCGACAATCACTATATAATATATAAGATGATAAGCGAAGAAACCAGAGTAGAGCCGAAGAGCATTATGATACGAACAAGAAGCAAATTTTAATAACAGCGTGGAAATCTCGAACCGTATAAAACTGTTGGGATGAGCATGCGAGTTATATACGCACTACCAACGCAATAGAGGCCAATGCTGTAAACGATACGTTGCAGATTTTAATTTCCCTTAAATTACGTTGCACACTTTTTTATATACAATTAAAAAGTAACTTAATATTGTTTTATAATAATATTTTGCTTTTGTGCGAAAGTTCAATAAACGGAACTTCCGCACAAGTCAACCAAACTATATTTCCCAAGAGTGGTACTAAATAATTTGTAGCTTAAGTATCAATTTAGTGCAATGTTATAAAAGTAAATTGTAAAAGAAAAGAAGTTTAAATAAATTGGTGTTCAACCTTTATGGTTGTATTTTTTACTAATAAAGTACGATAACATATTTTAGGTATGTTAAAAGGGAAGGGATAGAATAGTTTATTACGCATAATGTAAGCAGCTTGCTATAAACCCTGCCAGGTACAGTATTAATATCTGTTATTACAAACTACACCCAAGTTTAATTATTGTCATTAATTTTTATTTGAAAAAAGTAATATACATTTTGACTTTGTCGGGTTAATGTGCAGACCATTTGCCATAGCCTTACAGTTAATCTAATCGCTAATGTAAAGGCTGAAGAGCAAAAGCCCAAGTATTGAACCGTGTGGTATTCCTCTATTAAAATTTAGCGAGACAATTATCTACCTTTACTCCTTGCGTGCGCTTTGCAAGGTAAGACGATATTACATTAAAGGAGAGCTTGAAAAAAAAAAATTATGAAATTTTTTAATTAAGATGGAATGATTTATAGTATCAAATGCCTTCCTGTGATTCAAAGTATCACAAATTCAACCACATTAATGCCAATTTTGAAGCTTGTGTTTTCAAACTACATCGGTAAAAGCTGTTATAGAACTTCTGTCTTTCTTGAATTCAAACTGTATCTGAGATAGCAAATTCTTTTCTGTTAAATATTTTTTAGGGATAAAATAATACGGTTATCTTCATTATTTTGGATAAACTGATTTTGTAGTTATTGACTTGAAAAAAAGAAGCTTTGGTATTAAAACTTTAGAGAATAGTAAATTAACACCATCTATTAACAGACCACAAAGGCCTTAACATATTCGACTGCAAAGCCCTTGGCCAGTTGACGTTGTATTTTTCTATTTGACCTTTTCTGTTTTTATGCCTAAAATACTCGCCAAGTGTATTCAAAAATGTCAAAATGGCTACTTTAGTTTTTATTACTTTCATATAGTGCACTTCTGGATATTCTGCAGCACGTAGTAATTCAATTCCAATATCTTCCAAAATAAAGAAAATAACGAATTTTTTTTTAATTTCTGTTGTTCTTTCTTCTGCACAACAATTCCTGTTGGCTTTTTATTTGTGTCTGAGCAAACGAATACAGGCCAATCATCATCCATACCAACGGCTTTAGATTTTATTGCAGAAAGACTTTTCAAACTTCGAATTGATCAACGCAACGGTAACTAAGCGGCGTTCTTACTGTCATCATAAACATTACCTACTGAAGAAAGAACATTAGCATTAACAAACCTCTTATTAAGCTACTTTACATCAACATCGAAATCGCTAGATGCTCCAATTTAACGAACTTCTTTCCATTAAGCTTTGTTATTAATGCTTTCCGAGCTAAAACTAACAATAAAAGTGTAAAGACGAATTCTCTATTCATATTTTTTGAAGTTTCCCAGTGTTTTCAGAAAAAAGTTCTTATCATAAGCAGACCGCACTGACACAGTTTTGTGTTTTTATTATGATTTTGTAGACAATAAATGGATTTTATTGTAGGAAGAGCAATGTTTATGTGTTTCAAATCTACAAAAATAAATCAATTAAGTTTTTATTCTTTTGAAATGGAACTTCGTTTAGTCGTAATACACAAGCCACAGTTTTATTCTCCTGCTGTTTTATTTGCGCTTTTAAAAACAAAACTACTTCTTGCATAATTTTTGCTTGGGCCACTGTATCTAAAATAGACACTCTTTGAATTGCATCATATAGTTCAGGCTTTATACTATTAAATCTCTTATTTAAGTTGATTAAAAGTTCATCCTTGTATTAATTTTATTCTCCATTACTTTCCCAAGTTGCTCAGTGACCTTATCGAATCGGTTATGCATCACTAACATGAGCTTGAAATGTTAGTCGGTATTAGTCAAGAATGATAAAAACAGACTACGCCTTGCGCCGGTTTTTTATTGTAAGTAAAGAACAGCTGTTTATGTGTCAAAATTTAAAAAAATTGGTCTAAAACAACGTTTTAAAGGAAACGAAAAGTTAATATTAATAATAAAAATATGTTATCTAATATAAATTTCAAAGTGAAATACATTGTACAAGTACATTGTTTTTGACCAAAAGATATCATACAATCGAATCCAATAATGCTTTAAAGGTTATTTGTATGGATTTCAAGTCGCGGTATAATTGGTACTGACGTGCTTGAATCCCTTTTTGGGGTGTTTCGAACCAAAGGTGGTAAGAAGAGTTCAGACCATACTTACTTGGTTGCAAAAACATTGAAGTAGAGGAAACACCTGATTTGAAAAGAACACAAAAGGCCTCCACCAGTAATAAATATATAAATCTATCTATCTCTTATATTATATTTTCTTTATATATAAATATGAATGTCTGTCTGTCTGTTTGTTTGTTTGTGCTTTATAGGAGGCCAAACCCTTGGACCGATCTTACTGAAATTTTCACAGCATGTTACTGAGACTCTGGAAGGAATAATAGGCTATATTAAGTTTTGATTTGACAAAGGGCCACGCCCATATAACACAAAAATTTAAATCGCCATATTTTGGGCATTTTTTTCACCTACGTCGATGATATTTGGTACATATGGTATTGGCATAATTAGGAATACGTACCAGGAGAAAAGTGGGTTGGACAACGCCCCTTTTTAGGGCAATTTAAAATCGTAATATAGTCTTAACTCCTAGACCGGTCGTCATTAAATTTTCACAATAGGATATTCTTACGAAATAATAAATTCTTGACTATATAAAGTTGTGTGTGTACAACGGCGCGTGGCCTCGCCTATATAACCCAAAATTTTAAATTGTCATATCTTGCGCATTTTTTGTCCAACGACGGCAGTAATTGCTATATATGGTATTGGCATGAATAGAAATATGTACCAAGAGAAAAGTGGGCGGAGCACGCCCATTTGTTTGTGATATATTGGAGGCTGGACTTGTTTACCGATCTTAAATTTTCACAGCGTGCAGCTTTGACTCAGAAATACTTATTACACGATAATATTTTTCGACCATGCACACTTCTGCACCTACTTTTTTACTACGTTTATTAACTGCTTTACCTCAAATTTAAAATACATTTTAATTAAACGATTGTAAATCATTCGATAATGTAAAACGATCGATAAAATTAAATAAATACATTTTTTTATATATATAAATACTTTAAATTTTATTTTATAACTAGGGGGTAGCGAAGCACACCGGGTTCAACTATTATTATATATACTGAAGGGTATGAAAACTATTTTTTTAATTTATTTTATATTTAGCAGTATAAATTTAAAAGAATGTACAAACAACGTTGAACGTCGACAGGTCACAGCCTAAAAAATCAAGAACTCAATATTTCTGTGCCAAGATGAATGAGAATGAGATACACTTTCAGCAAATAGGTCGATTATCTCATTGAAGATGGGTTATCAAACCCAACTGAAGACATACTGTATAAAATGAAAGAACTTAACACAATTTCTCAAATGAACAATAAATAAAGCTTGCTTATAACCGAAGGGATTTTATTAAAAACACATCGAATTTGCCCAAAATGGATGAAATAAAAAAAAATTTCTTTCGGGCCCGCATAAATATTAATATTAAAACTCTAAATATCGGAATTGTCGAAGTTTCGAGAAAACGACAAACTTAAAAAATAATTCATTGATTTTTTATTAATTTTAATTCTTAAAACAAGTGTATATAATAAATATTGCTTTTATTTTTGAAATTGGCTTAAAAACGCCAATTTATAAAACCGCCATTTTCTTGTATGTAAATCTCATTGGCTCTTTATGTTTTGTTCTTGCTTTTGTTAAAAACTAGACTGATGTGACGTAGATGCGTAGAGGAAAAGTAATGTTTATTTTTATAATTCTTGCATCACAATTAACACTCTCCGACTGACGTGATGTAGTGGTTGTTAGGTCATCAGTAGTATACTTAGGCGGGTTTTTCTTATTAGAATTATAGGGCCATGTAATTGTGCCGTAAGGATTTTACTTATTACAAATATTCCCTTGTAATTGTACCGTAAGGATTTTACTTATTAGAAATATTCCTTTGTAATTGTGCCATAAGGATTTTCCTGATTAAAAATATGAAATTAGAATTCAGGAATCCAATTTATTGTAAAGATCACAAGCGCAAAATTTTGCGCTTGTGTAGAAAAATTTTCCAATTAGAATCAATTAGAACGCTCCCAAAACTAATTAGAATTTTTAAAAATTCAAATTTATTCTAACTGAGATTTTTGAAAAATCCAATTAAATTCCAATAAAACACGATTTTACTCAAAAAAAATCTATTTTATATAGAATTCTAATCTACTCCAAAAAAAAATGTAACTCAATCCAATTGAACTTTTGATAAATCCAGTTAAATGCTGTTAGAATTCCACAATATTAGTACTTGTTTCACTATAAGTACGAACAAATTCTGTATTTTCATACCTATGTATGAAAAATTCTAACTTTGAACTTTTAAAGAATAAAAATAATTTTTGAATAAATTCATGTATACATATAAGTTCAGTTTATCAAAGTGGAAATTCTGTTTGCCTTTGTTTTGGGCTGTTTATCTTTTCGTATAAACATTAGTGGTTTGTGGCTATGATTTTCATTTTGTTGCTTAACGAAAATTTTAAGAGAAGAATAACACTTGATTTTAATTCTCATTTGAAGTTGATAGAAATTTGAACTGGAAAAGTATATATAAAAGACCAATCAGAATTTTGTATACAGTTATTGCTTGTGTCGCCTTCAAAGCAAAATGGTAAGAATATTTAAAAATGTAAAGATTAGTATTCATGTAAAGAATTTAAAATTTCTTTTTTTTAGATATATCAACAAATTATTAATATTGCACAAGGACTAAAATCAGAGTACACTAATGATATTCCTCTATATGAACCATACAAAATTTTAAACTTTGATCAAAAGTGATAGCATATTTAGAGAAAAACAAATGGTTTTATCTGCCACAAAGAGTAGTGAAATATCTTAACAATAAAGATCCCTACTTATCCAAAATAAATGACAAAAGTTGGACAATTGTATAAGTTAAATAAATAAATGTTTTGGGTTTAAGTACTTGACTTCAACTGAAGAAACTTTATTCAAATTCTGTTTTTAATAATAACAATTATGCTTACGCTTAGTTTTTAGACAATACAAAATTCCTGTTAATTAAAGGTAAGTAATAATAATATTTTTTACACAACAAAAGAATTCTTATTAAATACACGTGTGTGTGCCAGACAGTGTAGTTAGCATTTTATTAAGTACAGATAAATGTGTTTTAATCAAATGATCCAGAATAAGTTTTAACAAAAAATCAAATATAACGGAAATGAAGAGAATAAAATGTAAGTGGGAGTATTCATAATTAGCTTTAACAGATTTTGTGTTAACTCTTCCCCTCTTAAATTCCGACGTCCTCGTTGGATTTCCTCATGAACAGTCGGAGTATTGATCGCAAGTTCCAAATCTTTGTGAACTCTCAACTTGTGTTTCCTTCTTCCTTTGGCGAGATGCAACAAAACCATAAATACTGCCACGATCGCAAGAGCTCCTGACACGCCAATGCTGGTAGCTAGAGCTGTTTTATAATTGCGGACCAATCTTTCAATCTCAGCAAGGTTTCAATGTTGAAATCTTTTAGCATTTCTAAGGACAGCATTTCTTCATAGTTGGTGATCAGATCTGGTGAGTTGACCACAGCTGGCAAGGGTTTCATCGCTGTCATTTGCTTATTAGTGAACACCTTTTTCCCTATAACGATTGTGGCGTTGTGGAATTTTATAAGATAAGTTCCTTGCAAATCCACTTTCTTATCTTCAATCTGCAGGGACCCGTTGTAGCCATTAAAAAACAGTAAGCCTGGTGATATCTCACTCACAGTGGCCAGATGTTGATTATTGGAGGTTGGACAAGTTGAGGGCATACCATTTAATAAGCTAGGTAAACAACTCAAATGGGTAATGTCTTCGAGGTTCTCATCTCTGCAAACAGCTACATCATTGAATCTTCTGCATGCCGTCTTTACCTCGAGGAGCGAGTCTTTACACAGTGCAAAATTTTCGCTATTGATTCTTATGGATACATTTGCTTTTTTTATAGGTTTTACAAACAAACTTCTACACGTTTCCCTTTCAGTGATTGGCAAATCGACAATATAAAGGATTTTCGTTTTATTCATTCCTATTTTAACTTCACCAAACTCCAGGGCTTCAATTAGATTAATATAAGGCATATTTAGCGCATTAAAATGTTTTATAGTGACATTTAGCTCGTATTCGGACAAAACAAAAAAATTTATAACTCCAGATTTAGCTCATTGTATCGAATAACCAATATTGGTCAGTTCTTCTTTGATTATTCCGACGTCCGAGTTCTTGCTCAAAAATGTCATTCGATCCTATACCATTTATTATTCTATTGGTTATATCTGTTATTTCCTACATTCTTGCTTAGCCCTATATATCACAATTTGTTTCCTATTGTTTTCCAAAAGTCTGTTCGCCCTGTCCGAAATAATTTGAAAATCGTCATGGTCAGGCGAACCTGCAATCCACTTCCATGCAGTTGCTAAAGCGTTGATTGATCTAGATTCGCGTCTGGGTCTCAAATCAGCAATCAGAGCATGTAAAGCCTGCACCTAATGCAACAGAAATGGATAATTTGCATTCTTTTTGCCTATGTCTTGCCTTATTACAGCATCCAATTTGTCGACTACCTTCTCGTAAGAGCCGAAATCTATTACGCGTATGAGTTTAAAGTCACCTGTTATCAGTTTGGTCGTTCCAGTCTCAATTGTCACAACTTGGGCGTTAGAATAGTCTAGTATCTGTACCTCTGCTGACAGCAATTTCAGTATTGATCTACAAAACAAATTTTAATTCTTTATTGAATTTTTGTGGACTACCCGCTTTGATGTTGTTAAAATAGTTCCTCCTCTGTCTTCCTGCACTATTTCTGTTTTGTACCTGGGCGTCAATTTGTTACCTATTCTTTTATTATTCTTTACAAAAATTTTATCACCAGTCTTATAGGTCCTTCTTTCTGTTCTTTTTTTATTGTGGTGGCCTAAATCTCTCTCTTGTTTCTCCTCTAAGCCTTGTATGATCTTTAATCTGTCCTGTTTTAAAAATGTCGGGTCAATATTTCTACTGAAAAATACCTCAATAGGTTTCCTATTTGTTGCGGAATGAACAGAATGATTGTACTTATTCAAGCAGTCGCTCAAAAGTTCTTCAAAGTTATTATGGAGATTTTCTGCGTTCATATATCTCATTATTTCGGTAAGGGTTGAATGAAACCGTTCCACCTGACCATTTACGGAACTCATATAAGGTGGCGTTCTATAAATTTTAATACCTAATTTATTTTCCAGCATGAACGTAACAGTCGCGGAGTTAAGCGATTTTTCATTATCAAACACCACGTTTTCGGGAGTACCAAAAGACACTAGCAACTCCTGTAAAGGATATTTTATATCTTCTGCAGCCCTCGACTTTATTATCTTGGCTTGGGGCATACTTAGAAAATTTATCCACTGCTGTAAGAACGACTCTATTATTTGTGTGGTAAATGTCAATGTGAACATATTGACCTGGGTACTGATGAATTTGAGTTTTTAAAGCTATGTTATTTGGAGGCCGGTCATATTTATTTTCACAGCATATTTTCATTCATTCATTTTATTTTTCCTGTTCAATGTCCGATGTCAAGTCCATAACCATATTTCTCGTGTACCTAGCTTGAAATTTACCAAAATGAGATGACCAGAATTCTTGTATTTCACCCAGAATTTCGTCCTCAGTCATGATGACGTTCGTCACCGAAGGATTTAAATAGGATTTCAAAATTTTTACTAATTTGTCGCTGTCGTATTCACTGTCTACTACCTCATGTCTATGGTACGTTGGGAATATTATTTTGAAATTATAAGACGGTGAATGTCCTTTTGAAATTATAATTTAATTTTTGAAAACGTTTAGTGGCGAGTCAGTAAATTGAATCAGATTATCACCCGAGCTTTTATGACTATGCTGAGTAGCCGTCAATGAATTTATCTCATTAATTTGTCGAGATCTTGACAGGGCATCTGCCACTACATTACTGCTACCAAGTTTATATTTGATCTCATAATTATGCTCTTCTAAAATTGCCTTCCATCTTTTTAATTTCCCGTTAGTGTTCTTACTTCCTAACACATACGTCAAGGGTTTGTGGCCTGTGAAAATCTTTATTGCCACAGGTCCATAAAGATAATTCCTTAACGTCTTGAGAGCCCACACTATCGGAAGCATTTCCTTCTCATTTGTTGCGTAGTGCTCTTCAGCCTTATTTAAAGTTCTTGATATAAAGGTAATCGGCTTCCCGTCTTGTTCAAGAACAGCGCCGAGGGCGTAATTAGATGCATCGGTTGTCAAATGGAATTCCTTTTCAAAATTAGGAAATGTAAGGATCACATCCTCCGAGGAGAGCGAATTCTTAATTTTATTGAAGGCTTCTAGAGCATTTTCATTCAGTGTAACAGGATTCTTAACAGATTCTCTCTTTGACATGCGTCCCTCCTCCCCTCTCAAAAGTACGATAAAGGGTTTTTCCATTTTCGCGTAATCTTTTATGAAGCGTCTATAAAACCCCGATAGTCCCAGAAACGACCTGAGCTCCTTACGATTAGTAGTGGGAGGAGCTAATCTTTTTATGGCACTAACTTTTCCCGGGTTAGTTCTTATACCTTTATTTGAGATAATAAATCCCAGATACTCTACTTCTCTTTTCATGAAATCGCACTTATTGAGCTGTACTTTTAAATTCGCTCTGCATAAAGTATTGAATATTGTTTCAATATTTTTGAGATGCGAATCTTCGTCTTTCCCAAAAACTATTATGTCGTCTATATAGACGAAACAGATCTTGCCAATGTGCTCTCTTAACATGTCATCCAAGGCGCGTTGGAACACAGCAGGAGCAGTTTTTAGGCCGAAGGGCAGACGTACGAACTCATATTTTCCGTTATTTACGGAAAAAGCTGTTTTTTCAATGTCCTTATTTCTGAGGGGTATCTGGTGGAAACTGCTCTTTAAGTCTATTACAGCATACCATTCATTTTGTCCACGCTGGGCGAGAACTTCATTGATTTCCGGTATCGAATATCTATCTGGAATGGTTACCGCGTTAAACTTTCTATAATCGATGACCATTCGATATTTTTTTTCATTAGACGCATCCATTTTCTTTGGCGCTATTAAGATGGGTGAATTGTATGGGGATCTCGACGGTCTTATTATCCCGTTATCGAGCAGTTCCCTAATCTGTTTTTCCACTTCATCCTCCATTGAAACTGGGTATGGGAAACCGCGAGTGTAAACAGCGTCGTCTTTTATTGTCCGTATTTCTGCTTTAACCGTTGTCGTATATGTCAATTTTTCGTCCGGGTCCGAAAATAATGACGAATATCTTTCGCACATATTTATCAATTTTTCTGTCTGTTTATCTGTCAAATGATCTGACCTTATGCTCAGATTACTAACGGATTCGGATTGTTGCTGTTTAATGCGTACTTTTTTTGAGTTATTTATAGTCATGTAATTTTGGGAAGTGTGAATAATTGCATTCAATTTTTTCAAACTATCGTTGCCTAAAATAGCATGGAAGGATTTCAGTGAGGGCAGTAGATAAAATTTTAAGTTCTCTGCTCTCATTCCGAATAAATGAATAAGAGTATGATGAGTAATTGTTATTTTTCCTCCAACAGAATTTGCTTGAAATTCAAATTGATTGGGCACTGAATTTTTCACCAATTCAGGCTGAATGTAATTTTTATTTGACCCAGTGTCTATTAAAATTCTAAATATTTTACCACTACTCGATTTACACTGAAAATAAGGCAACGTTGAGTCGGTTATTCTAAAAAATGAATATCTGAAAATTCAGTATATTGATTTTCATCTGATGTATCGTTTATATTTAAATGTTCGTCCAAATAATCCGTTAAGTCTTGCAATTCCTCATTCTCATGCAGAGGCTTGCATTCATCTGTCTTTAAGTCAACGTCCGGAGAGGGGTGATGCTGCTCACTTTCCACATGATTAATCCTTTGCAACTTCTGTGCTCGACCAAATTGAGCAGATTGAGGCAAAGGTCTTACGCTCGAAAATCTACTATCAGGTGTTGGTCTATTCATGTAGTTCACCCTTCTAGATTGCATTGAATTGTCGATATCCATCGGGATGCTCTGCTTGATTTGGTCGTGGTGGTGGTAAATTAGCTGTCTGAAAATGTTGTCTTTGTGGGTAAGTATAATGTGTGTTATAATTTTGTCTATGTGAATTAAATAGTTGTGGTCTTTGGGTGTCACCAATATAGGTGCTAAATCTTGGTTGGAGAATGTTAAATCTTGGTTGGGGAATGTACGTCAAGTGTGGATAAAATGTTTGATTTTGGGCAGCATTGCTAAATTGTTTCTGAGGAAGAGGTGGAGCATTCATAGTTACGCCATTAGCCAACTGTGTCCTGTATTGTTGGTTTTCTAACTTCAAACACAAATGAAGGGCCTCGTGTAAGTCCTTGGGCTCCCTCATTCCAAGTAGCCTAGGCAAATCGCCTCTAAAGCCTCTAACAAACGTATCGAGGGCCTTATTCTTATAATTTGTTGTGAGCAAAAATATGGCGTCTTGGCTTTCTTCCATACACGCTATTTTGTTTAGAATTCACGACAGATGGCCGTAAATTCTTTTATAGAACTCCTGCACGGGTTATTGCCCTGTATCGTGGTTGATAATTGTTACTCGAGTGTACCCAGATCTCGTTGATCTGCGTAATGGGCAGTGAGGCATTTGATTATGCATTCCCAATTCAATGGGATGTTATAGGATTCTAGGGCGATATCTGCCTCTCCTATTATTTTATTACGTACGACATTTAAAATTCCAAAATATTTAGCTGACCCTCTCAGAGGTTTCTTTTGGCACTCTTTTTCCAGGAGCCGAACGCAGTCTGATTCCCATTGAATTCTCTAAGTGAACACACAACGTCCGGTATTTTGTCTAGTTGTGTCAAGTCTGCCTCATTACGGTATATACCCTGATCTCTTGCTCTAGCTTCCACTTCTCTTACTGTTCGCTCTTCTAAAAGTATCCTACGCACAATATTTGCAATACTAGCCTCATTTTCCGGTGTTCAAACAAATTGACCCTGAGGCTGTGGTGGAGGATTATTCAAATTTGGCGGCGGATTATTTAAAATCGGTGCCCTTATTAAATTATTTGGATTTGCCATTGAAAGGAAAACTTGTAAAATCACAAAATTATAAGTTCTATTATTTTCAAATCTTGATTTTGTGAATTCTTAGTCCTGCCTTTACATATAAAAAAATTTCACTCAAGGGAAAACGTGTAAGATCACAAAATTACGACTTCTATTATTTTCAAATCTTTATTTAGCCAATTTTTAGCTTTGCTTTTATTTAAAAAAAATTTCTTAATGGAGTTAAAAGAAAATTTATTCTTTACTTGCAATAATCAACTTCCTTAGTATTTTTAATATTATTTTAACACTTTTAATTGTTTCAAAGTTAAGATAGGTAAAACTAGAAAATTTTTTATTAAAATAATTATGTTATAAGCTTGCATAAAGATAACCACTCGCTGCATCGTTCTTATTGGGATGATTCTGTCGCCCTGTGTTGATGTTATTCTTGGAGAGCCGCTAATGATGAATTTGTTGTCTGTTGCTTTGCGTTGTTGGTGTTATTCTTGGAGAACCGCTAATGATGAATTTGTTGTCTGTTGCTTTGTGAATAGTTTTAATTACTTTAATTTATTTTCTTTTTTAATTTTATTTAATTCTAGAGTATTTTTTAATTATTTGGCCTTACTTATTATTTCTTTGTAAATTTTATTCAATTAAATTTTTTATTTAATTTAATTTTTTATTCAATTATTCTTATTTCATTGTTCAATTTATTTAATTAATTAAATTGTCTTTATTTTTAAATAATTTTAGTTTTGATTTTTTTTTTTTTTAATTCTTATTTTATTAGTTTGTAGTTTATTATTTTTATTTTCACTTTTTATTTCGTTGGTAATGGAGAATAAGTCCTTTTAACTTTTTACTAGCGTTCTCTTGATTACACTTACACGGTCGTATCACGCAACTGGTGAAGGTTTGCGCAACTCAAGTGGCGAACGCATAGCTTTAACTGTAAAGGCTGGTGATAAAGTATTCTATCGTCAATAGACGGGTACAGAAAAGAACATAATGATGAAAAGCTTATCGTGATGAAGGAGTCCGATATACCTGCTGTCATTAAATAGCAGTCTTTATTTTACTAAACTAAAACAAAGCGCAACATGGCGCATTGTAAATGGTTGTATTGTAGTTTTATAAATTTTTTTATTAATAAGAGGTGGTAAAAATGACTAATGTAGTAGTATCAGGTGAGCAATTACAAGAAGCCTTTCGTGATGTCTCAGCAATAGTGGATTCAACGGTAGCAATAACTGCGGGGCCTAGAGGGAAAACAGTAGGGATTAGTAAGCCCTACGGAGCACCAGAAATTACAAAAGATGGTTATAAGGTGATGAAAGGTATCAAGCCTAAAAAACCACAAAATGCTGCAATAGCAAACATCTTTGCCCAAAGTTGTTCTCAATGTAACGACAAAGTTGGTGATGGTACAACAACGTGCTCAATATTAACTAGCAACATGATAATGGAAGCTTCAAAATCAATTGCTGCTGGAAACGATCGTGTTGGTATTAAAAATGGAATACAGAAGGCAAAAGATGTAATATTAAAGGAATTTGCATCAATGTCTCGTACAATTTCTCTGGAGAAAATGGATGAAGTAGCATAAGTTGCGATAATCTCTGCAAATGGTGATAAGGATATAGGTAACAGTATCGCTGATTCCGTGAAAAAAGTTGGAAAAGAGGGTTGAAGAAAGTAAAGGTTCAAAAGAGTTAGAAGTTGAGCTGACTACTGGCATGCAATTTGATCGCGGTTATCTCTCTCCGTATTTTATTACAAATAATGAAAAAATGATCGTGGAGCTTAATAATCCTTATCTATTGATTACAGAGAAAAAAATAAATACTAAATTGTTAAATCTGGTAAACCTTTAGTTATTATTGCAGAGGATATCGAAGGTGAAGCACTAAGCACTTTAGTTATCAATAAGTTGCGTGGTGGTTTAAAAGTTGCTGCAGTAAAAGCTCCGGGCTTTGGTGACAGAAGAAAGGAAATGCTTGAAGATATAGCAACTTTGACTGGGGCTAAGTACGTCATAAAAGATGAACTTGGAATCAAGATGGAAGATCTGACACTTGATGATCTTGGTACTGCTAAAAATGTTAAAAATACTAAAGATAATACCACAGTTGTTAGCGAAAATAACGATTCTGACAGTGTTGCTAGAATCGAGCAAATCAAATCTCAAATTGAAACTTCAACTTCTGATTATGATAAAGAAAAGCTAAGAGAACGTTTAGCGAAATTATCACGTGTTAGAATGACATAATTTACGATGTAACATTTATTACTTTTACAGATACAATTTACATGCTATAATGAAGTTTTCATAGTTGGTAAATTTGAGTGCAAGGAATTGAAATTAAAGTAGAAATAAAAAGATTATCACGCGGAGAAGACTTCTCTCTTCCATGTTATGCAACAGCGCAAAGTGCTGGTATGGATCTTTATGCTGCATTTAATGACTCTGCCGTTTTAAATCCACTTGAGAGGTTACTTGTTCCAACTAGAATTGTGATTGCAATACCAAACGGTTTTGAGGGGCAAATCCGCCCACGTTCTGGTCTTGCTGCAAAACATGGAATCACTGTCTTAAATTCTCCAGGAACTATATACTCTGATTATCGAGTTGAGCTAAAGATTTGCCTAATTAATCTAAGTAATCAGTCGTATGAGATAAAAAGGGGAAATAAAATTGCACAAATCCTTATTTCTCTTGTATATCAGGTAATTTGGGATGAAGTAGAAGAATTCTGCACAGAAGAAACCGGTCGCAATGCATGGGGCTTTGGATCAAGTGGCAGGTAGTTTGCGAAAAAGCTTGACTGTGAAGGTTTTTTATATGCAACTTAGCGTATTGATATTTTATTAAACGATGTCGTTTATGCTAACTTTCAAAAATCATCGAGGTCAGTTCACAAAACAAACAGCGCACTTGCTGCTACTGCAGCTGCACCACTTGGAATGAGTACTTAGCATTTGTTGCAGTTGCACTGATTTGTTGAGTACTATATGCCATCAGCAAAAATGATGAAATATCTGACTGAAGGCTTGGAAGATTGTTAGTGTCAAGGATAAAGATGGTAAGTATATAGATGGTGAGTATCATTTATATTTCAATAACCAAAAAGGCGCGAGAGCTATGTTGTTCCTACAAGTGGTGAGGTTGTAGAAGTAGGTGATGCTTTATTCTTAGCTATAAAATCACAAGCAATAAGAGACGATAATGGTAAATATACTTCAATGGGTCACGGTAAGCTAGTTAACATATTAGGTATAGGAGTTAAGGAAAACGATACTAAAGTGTTCATCACTTATTTGGAAAAAGCTGTTGTCGAATAATTTGCTTCTAAGCAAAAACCAAAAAACTAGACAGCTAAGTATAAAAGAGGTAGATTAGGTCTTTTATTTTTGAGTGTTAGATCTTTTATTTTTGAGTGTCGGTTACTTAAATTTGTTATTTGAATGACCTTAACTTTTATATAGTTGTGAGAATCTGCTTAGGATTTTTATCTTTTTTAACTTTATTTTTTGCCTTATCTAATATCCCATTAATAAAGCCAATTTCTCTTGGTTTATCAAGTAAATAAAGAAAATAGATAAGTTTATAAGATTTAAACGGGAAAGCGACCAGCTTGGATGTAAGTAAGACTCTATTATTTTATCATATTCTTCACTGCTTTATATAACAAGTTTTCTAAGAACTGATGTTCAAATTCTTCACATTAAAATATACCTTTCAACTTACTTATGTAGTTCTTAAGCTCACAATTTTCCAGTTTTAAAGTGCTTTTATTGTAACCTACGAAAATATTTGAATAAGCAATGTGTACAGCAAGAAATCTTGCTGTACTTCTTTTTATACGCCACTTTTTATCTAACGGTTTTTCTTCCATTACTTTAATTTGTTGTATAAATCTATCATATGCAAAACAGTTGAGGCTGCATGGCTTTCAACGTTCTTTTTATTTTTGTCAGCTCTAACTAGTGCTTTATCTTTTCTGTCAGCGGTAATTACTCCCATACCAATGGTTATTACATAAGCATAATAACTTCATTTAAGCCTTCGATTACCCCTTTACAAACATATTGATAGTGATCGGTTTCACCGCGAATCACGCACCCAAGAGCTAAATAACCTTTATAATTAGCATTATTGCTTTTGACTGCAAAGAGAATTGTAGCTGGTATCTCAAATGCACCAGGAACTTCAATTATGTCATAGCTTACGTGACTTTATCTTAATCTATCGACCGCACCTTCAAGCAAAAGGTCCGCTATTTCAGTGTGATAAATTGAATTAACTATTAGTATTTTTGACATTCATCCCAACTATTCTTGTTAAAAGCAACTTTATTAATGATTGTTGAATTAGAGTTATAATATTACTAAATATCCAATATATTACCAAGCCGGCGGGAAAAGAATAAAAAATAAAGACAGAAATGTAAGGTAAAGACTTCATAATATTTACTTGAATATCATCTTTCCTTGTTTGATCTTTCTCACTTAGCTTCTGCTGAATTATCATGGTGGCACTAAAAATTATAGGTAAAACTCCTACAGAAATAGGAAAGTTATAATTAAAAAACCCAAACAATGTAAAGATGTTCGTTGGGTCAGGAGCTGAAAGATCCTTAATCCATAAAAAAAGGAGCATTCCTCATCTCTATAGCAGCAAATAATACTTTATATAGAGCAAAAAATACCGGTATATTCTATATTCATATTCACTCCGAAAGCAAGAGCTATGCACCATATTGCTACCATGGTAACTATAACTTGAAGAGAACCGAACCCAAATACATGAATACTCATAGCGATCAGGCGTTCAAATGTCAATTCAAGGCCTATAATGAATAATAGGAAAACTACACCAAATTCTGCAAGATTATCCATCGCTTCAGCTGAGTTTATCAGATTAAATCCATGAGAACCAATAACCGCAACCGCAATAGCAACGAAGTAACCTAGCACTGGACTAAGAAAACAAATGCTGAGAGCCACTGTACATGATATTTAACCTGTAGAATTAGACCAGTTCATTGAGCAGCCAACACTTGATTTTTGGTCAATTGGAGAATTACCAGTTTCTGCAATAAATTTCATAGCTTGAAATAAGTCACTACTTCCTACTTCAAAGCTTTTAACCTTTTCTTTTTTTGTCTCATTAAAACGTTCACGATATGAAAGGTTTAAATTGGAATTAAAGCCAAAAAAGTCAGGAGTGCAAACACCCAAGTATTCGTTAGCTGCTGACTGTGTAGTATCAATTAAATATGGGAATGTAAACTTATTTTCCTTGGCAAAATTAATCATATTTTCAAAGGAATCTTCTGGATATTCATTTCATTCTGGGCAGTTATTGCATATAAAGATAACAACAAGACCGTTTTTCCACAACATTCACTTAATGCATAGTATTTATTATCTGCTCCCAAAAGATTAAAATCTTTCGCAGTAAAACTAAAATTGACTTTAGGAGTATTCAGAGCAACTTTAGAGTATTATTATACCGTATGTTATTTACGGTCTTATTATTTAAATGTCAAACGGTTTCTATGTATACTGTTTGCATATTCTTTTTTAGTATTATTAAACTTATGTTAATAACTTTCGAAGGAATAGACGGCTCTGGTAAAACAATACAATCTAAGCTACTTTCAAATCATTTTAAGCAAATTCACGGCAAAAATAATGTAGTTTCGACTCGAGAACCTGGCGGCACTGATTTTGCAGAAAAGATAAGAGGGGTGTTATTAACAAATAATACTGATCCTATTTCTGAACTCTTGCTACTTATCTCGATTAGGCACGAACATATGAAAAAATTAATATTACCTGCTCTTGCAAAAGGGAAAATAGTGATATGCGATCGATGTATTGATTCAGCCATTGCATACTAAGGATATGGGCTTGGAGTTGATTTAAAACTAATAGAAGATTTGCACAGGTTGGCTGGAGTTAGATATCCAGATATTACATTTATTCTAGATATTGATGTTAAAGTTGGGTTAAGTAGAGCGAAAGACAAGAATAAATATGAAGAGATGGATTTTAATTTTTATAGTAAAGTTGGATAAGGGTTTAAAGAAATTGCCATAAAAGAGCCCGTTAGGGGCCATTTCATCACTAAAATTGAAACAAAAAATGATAATCAATCATGATATCTGGTGGAAACTGCTCTTTAAGTCTATTACAGCATACCATTCATTTTGTCCACGCTGGGCGAGAACTTCATTGATTTCCGGTATCGAATATCTATCTGGAATGGTTACCGCGTTAAACTTTCTATAATCGATGACCATTCGATATTTTTTTTCATTAGACGCATCCATTTTCTTTGGCACTATTAAGATGGGTGAATTGTATGGGGATCTCGATGGTCTTATTATCCCGTTATCGAGCAGTTCCCTAATCTGTTTTTCCACTTCATCCTCCATTGAAACTGGGTATGGGAAACCGCGAGTGTAAACAGCGTCGTCTTTTATTGTCCGTATTTCTGCTTTAACCGTTGTCGTATATGTCAATTTTTCGTCCGGGTCCGAAAATAATGACGAATATCTTTCGCACATATTTATCAATTTTTCTGTCTGTTTATCTGTCAAATGATCTGACCTTATGCTCAGATTACTAACGGATTCGGATTGTTGCTGTTTAATGCGTACTTTTTTTGAGTTATTTATAGTCAAGGAAATTTGGGAAGTGTGAATAATTGCATTCAATTTTTTCAAACTATCGTTGCCTAAAATAGCATGGAAGGATTTCAGTGAGGGCAGTAGATAAAATTTTAAGTTCTCTGCTCTCATTCCGAATAAATGAATAAGAGTATGATGAGTAATTGTTATTTTTCCTCCAACAGAATTTGCTTGAAATTCAAATTGATTGGGCACTGAATTTTTCACCAATTCAGGCTGAATGTAATTTTTATTTGACCCAGTGTCTATTAAAATTCTAAATATTTTACCACTACTCGATTTACACTGAAAATAAGGCAACGTTGAGTCGGTTATTCTAAAAAATGAATATCTGAAAATTCAGTATATTGATTTTCATCTGATGTATCGTTTATATTTAAATGTTCGTCCAAATAATCCGTTAAGTCTTGCAATTCCTCATTCTCATGCAGAGGCTTGCATTCATCTGTCTTTAAGTCAACGTCCGGAGAGGGGTGATGCTGCTCACTTTCCACATGATTAATCCTTTGCAACTTCTGTGCTCGACCAAATTGAGCAGATTGAGGCAAAGGTCTTACGCTCGAAAATCTATTATCAGGTGTTGGTCTATTCATGTAGTTCACCCTTCTAGATTGCATTGAATTGTCGATATCCATCGGGATGCTCTGCTTGATTTGGTCGTGGTGGTGGTAAATTAGCTGTCTGAAAATGTTGTCTTTGTGGGTAAGTATAATGTGTGTTATAATTTTGTCTATGTGAATTAAATAGTTGTGGTCTTTGGGTGTCACCAATATAGGTGCTAAATCTTGGTTGGAGAATGTTAAATCTTGGTTGGGGAATGTACGTCAAGTGTGGATAAAATGTTTGATTTTGGGCAGCATTGCTAAATTGTTTCTGAGGAAGAGGTGGAGCATTCATAGTTACGCCATTAGCCAACTGTGTCCTGTATTGTTGGTTTTCTAACTTCAAACACAAATGAAGGGCCTCGTGTAAGTCCTTGGGCTCCCTCATTCCAAGTAGCCTAGGCAAATCGCCTCTAAAGCCTCTAACAAACGTATCGAGGGCCTTATTCTTATAACTTGTTGTGAGCAAAAATATGGCGTCTTGGCTTTCTTCCATACAGGCTATTTTGTTTAGAATTCACGACAGATGGCCGTAAATTCTTTTATAGAACTCCTGCACGGGTTATTGCCCTGTATCGTGGTTGATAATTGTTACTCGAGTGTACCCAGATCTCGTTGATCTGCGTAATGGGCAGTGAGGCATTTGATTATGCATTCCCAATTCAATGGGATGTTATAGGATTCTAGGGCGATATCTGCCTCTCCTATTATTTTATTACGTACGACATTTAAAATTCCAAAATATTTAGCTGACCCTCTCAGAGGTTTCTTTTGGCACTCTTTTTCCAGGAGCCGAACGCAGTCTGATTCCCATTGAATTCTCTAAGTGAACACACAACGTCCGGTATTTTGTCTAGTTGTGTCAAGTCTGCCTCATTACGGTATATACCCTGATCTCTTGCTCTAGCTTCCACTTCTCTTACTGTTCGCTCTTCTAAAAGTATCCTACGCACAATATTTGCAATACTAGCCTCATTTTCCGGTGTTCAAACAAATTGACCCTGAGGCTGTGGTGGAGGATTATTCAAATTTGGCGGCGGATTATTTAAAATCGGTGCCCTTATTAAATTATTTGGATTTGCCATTGAAAGGAAAACTTGTAAAATCACAAAATTATAAGTTCTATTATTTTCAAATCTTGATTTTGTGAATCCTTAGTCCTGCCTTTACATATAAAAAAATTTCACTCAAGGGAAAACGTGTAAGATCACAAAATTACGACTTCTATTATTTTCAAATCTTTATTTAGCCAATTTTTAGCTTTGCTTTTATTTAAAAAAAATTTCTTAATGGAGTTAAAAGAAAATTTATTCTTTACTTGCAATAATCAACTTCCTTAGTATTTTTAATATTATTTTAACACTTTTAATTGTTTCAAAGTTAAGATAGGTAAAACTAGAAAATTTTTTATTAAAATAATTATGTTATAAGCTTGCATAAAGATAACCACTCGCTGCATCGTTCTTATTGGGATGATTCTGTCGCCCTGTGTTGATGTTATTCTTGGAGAGCCGCTAATGATGAATTTGTTGTCTGTTGCTTTGCGTTGTTGGTGTTATTCTTGGAGAACCGCTAATGATGAATTTGTTGTCTGTTGCTTAGCGTTTTTGGTGTTATTCTTGGAGAACCGCTAATGATGAATTTGTTGTCTGTTACTTTGCGTTGTTGATGTTATTCTTGGAGAACCGCTAATGATGAATTTGTTGTCTGTTACTTTGTGAATAGTTTTAATTACTTTAATTTATTTTCTTTTTTAATTTTATTTAATTCTAGAGTATTTTTTAATTATTTGGCCTTACTTATTATTTCTTTGTAAATTTTATTCAATTAAATTTTTTATTTAATTTAATTTTTTATTCAATTATTCTTATTTCATTGTTCAATTTATTTAATTAATTAAATTGTCTTTATTTTTAAATAATTTTAGTTTTGATTTTTTTTTTTTTTAATTCTTATTTTATTAGTTTGTAGTTTATTATTTTTATTTTCACTTTTTATTTCGTTGGTAATGGAGAATAAGTCCTTTTAACTTTTTACTAGCGTTCTCTTGATTACACTTACACGGTCGTATCACGCAACTGGTGAAGGTTTGCGCAACTCAAGTGGCGAACGCATAGCTTTAACTGTAAAGGCTGGTGATAAAGTATTCTATCGTCAATAGACGGGTACAGAAAAGAACATAATGATGAAAAGCTTATCGTGATGAAGGAGTCCGATATACCTGCTGTCATTAAATAGCAGTCTTTATTTTACTAAACTAAAACAAAGCGCAACATGGCGCATTGTAAATGGTTGTATTGTAGTTTTATAAATTTTTTTATTAATAAGAGGTGGTAAAAATGACTAATGTAGTAGTATCAGGTGAGCAATTACAAGAAGCCTTTCGTGAAGTCTCAGCAATAGTGGATTCAACGGTAGCAATAACTGCGGGGCCTAGAGGGAAAACAGTAGGGATTAGTAAGCCCTACGGAGCACCAGAAATTACAAAAGATGGTTATAAGGTGATGAAAGGTATCAAGCCTAAAAAACCACAAAATGCTGCAATAGCAAACATCTTTGCCCAAAGTTGTTCTCAATGTAACGACAAAGTTGGTGATGGTACAACAACGTGCTCAATATTAACTAGCAACATGATAATGGAAGCTTCAAAATCAATTGCTGCTGGAAACGATCGTGTTGGTATTAAAAATGGAATACAGAAGGCAAAAGATGTAATATTAAAGGAATTTGCATCAATGTCTCGTACAATTTCTCTGGAGAAAATGGATGAAGTAGCATAAGTTGCGATAATCTCTGCAAATGGTGATAAGGATATAGGTAACAGTATCGCTGATTCCGTGAAAAAAGTTGGAAAAGAGGGTTGAAGAAAGTAAAGGTTCAAAAGAGTTAGAAGTTGAGCTGACTACTGGCATGCAATTTGATCGCGGTTATCTCTCTCCGTATTTTATTACAAATAATGAAAAAATGATCGTGGAGCTTAATAATCCTTATCTATTGATTACAGAGAAAAAAATAAATACTAAATTGTTAAATCTGGTAAACCTTTAGTTATTATTGCAGAGGATATCGAAGGTGAAGCACTAAGCACTTTAGTTATCAATAAGTTGCGTGGTGGTTTAAAAGTTGCTGCAGTAAAAGCTCCGGGTTTTGGTGACAGAAGAAAGGAAATGCTTGAAGATATAGCAACTTTGACTGGGGCTAAGTACGTCATAAAAGATGAACTTGGAATCAAGATGGAAGATCTGACACTTGATGATCTTGGTACTGCTAAAAATGTTAAAAATACTAAAGATAATACCACAGTTGTTAGCGAAAATAACGATTCTGACAGTGTTGCTAGAATCGAGCAAATCAAATCTCAAATTGAAACTTCAACTTCTGATTATGATAAAGAAAAGCTAAGAGAACGTTTAGCGAAATTATCACGTGTTAGAATGACATAATTTACGATGTAACATTTATTACTTTTACAGATACAATTTACATGCTATAATGAAGTTTTCATAGTTGGTAAATTTGAGTGCAAGGAATTGAAATTAAAGTAGAAATAAAAAGATTATCACGCGGAGAAGACTTCTCTCTTCCATGTTATGCAACAGCGCAAAGTGCTGGTATGGATCTTTATGCTGCATTTAATGACTCTGCCGTTTTAAATCCACTTGAGAGGTTACTTGTTCCAACTAGAATTGTGATTGCAATACCAAACGGTTTTGAGGGGCAAATCCGCCCACGTTCTGGTCTTGCTGCAAAACATGGAATCACTGTCTTAAATTCTCCAGGAACTATATACTCTGATTATCGAGTTGAGCTAAAGATTTGCCTAATTAATCTAAGTAATCAGTCGTATGAGATAAAAAGGGGAAATAAAATTGCACAAATCCTTATTTCTCTTGTATATCAGGTAATTTGGGATGAAGTAGAAGAATTCTGCACAGAAGAAACCGGTCGCAATGCATGGGGCTTTGGATCAAGTGGCAGGTAGTTTGCGAAAAAGCTTGACTGTGAAGGTTTTTTATATGCAACTTAGCGTATTGATATTTTATTAAACGATGTCGTTTATGCTAACTTTCAAAAATCATCGAGGTCAGTTCACAAAACAAACAGCGCACTTGCTGCTACTGCAGCTGCACCACTTGGAATGAGTACTTAGCATTTGTTGCAGTTGCACTGATTTGTTGAGCACTATATGCCATCAGCAAAAATGATGAAATATCTGACTGAAGGCTTGGAAGATTGTTAGTGTCAAGGATAAAGATGGTAAGTATATAGATGGTGAGTATCATTTATATTTCAATAACCAAAAAGGCGCGAGAGCTATGTTGTTCCTACAAGTGGTGAGGTTGTAGAAGTAGGTGATGCTTTATTCTTAGCTATAAAATCACAAGCAATAAGAGACGATAATGGTAAATATACTTCAATGGGTCACGGTAAGCTAGTTAACATATTAGGTATAGGAGTTAAGGAAAACGATACTAAAGTGTTCATCACTTATTTGGAAAAAGCTGTTGTCGAATAATTTGCTTCTAAGCAAAAACCAAAAAACTAGACAGCTAAGTATAAAAGAGGTAGATTAGGTCTTTTATTTTTGAGTGTTAGATCTTTTATTTTTGAGTGTCGGTTACTTAAATTTGTTATTTGAATGACCTTAACTTTTATATAGTTGTGAGAATCTGCTTAGGATTTTTATCTTTTTTAACTTTATTTTTTGCCTTATCTAATATCCCATTAATAAAGCCAATTTCTCTTGGTTTATCAAGTAAATAAAGAAAATAGATAAGTTTATAAGATTTAAACGGGAAAGCGACCAGCTTGGATGTAAGTAAGACTCTATTATTTTATCATATTCTTCACTGCTTTATATAACAAGTTTTCTAAGAACTGATGTTCAAATTCTTCACATTAAAATATACCTTTCAACTTACTTATGTAGTTCTTAAGCTCACAATTTTCCAGTTTTAAAGTGCTTTTATTGTAACCTACGAAAATATTTGAATAAGCAATGTGTACAGCAAGAAATCTTGCTGTACTTCTTTTTATACGCCACTTTTTATCTAACGGTTTTTCTTCCATTACTTTAATTTGTTGTATAAATCTATCATATGCAAAACAGTTGAGGCTGCATGGCTTTCAACGTTCTTTTTATTTTTGTCAGC
The DNA here is from genome assembly GCA_932526305.1 of Epicampocera succincta. Lineage (NCBI taxonomy): Eukaryota > Metazoa > Arthropoda > Insecta > Diptera > Tachinidae > Epicampocera > Epicampocera succincta. Next base: position 43,479,863 of record OW052036.1, read on the forward strand.
TCTAACTAGTGCTTTATCTTTTCTGTCAGCGGTAATTACTCCCATACCAATGGTTATTACATAAGCATAATAACTTCATTTAAGCCTTCGATTACCCCTTTACAAACATATTGATAGTGATCGGTTTCACCGCGAATCACGCACCCAAGAGCTAAATAACCTTTATAATTAGCATTATTGCTTTTGACTGCAAAGAGAATTGTAGCTGGTATCTCAAATGCACCAGGAACTTCAATTATGTCATAGCTTACGTGACTTTATCTTAATCTATCGACCGCACCTTCAAGCAAAAGGTCCGCTATTTCAGTGTGATAAATTGAATTAACTATTAGTATTTTTGACATTCATCCCAACTATTCTTGTTAAAAGCAACTTTATTAATGATTGTTGAATTAGAGTTATAATATTACTAAATATCCAATATATTACCAAGCCGGCGGGAAAAGAATAAAAAATAAAGACAGAAATGTAAGGTAAAGACTTCATAATATTTACTTGAATATCATCTTTCCTTGTTTGATCTTTCTCACTTAGCTTCTGCTGAATTATCATGGTGGCACTAAAAATTATAGGTAAAACTCCTACAGAAATAGGAAAGTTATAATTAAAAAACCCAAACAATGTAAAGATGTTCGTTGGGTCAGGAGCTGAAAGATCCTTAATCCATAAAAAAAGGAGCATTCCTCATCTCTATAGCAGCAAATAATACTTTATATAGAGCAAAAAATACCGGTATATTCTATATTCATATTCACTCCGAAAGCAAGAGCTATGCACCATATTGCTACCATGGTAACTATAACTTGAAGAGAACCGAACCCAAATACATGAATACTCATAGCGATCAGGCGTTCAAATGTCAATTCAAGGCCTATAATGAATAATAGGAAAACTACACCAAATTCTGCAAGATTATCCATCGCTTCAGCTGAGTTTATCAGATTAAATCCATGAGAACCAATAACCGCAACCGCAATAGCAACGAAGTAACCTAGCACTGGACTAAGAAAACAAATGCTGAGAGCCACTGTACATGATATTTAACCTGTAGAATTAGACCAGTTCATTGAGCAGCCAACACTTGATTTTTGGTCAATTGGAGAATTACCAGTTTCTGCAATAAATTTCATAGCTTGAAATAAGTCACTACTTCCTACTTCAAAGCTTTTAACCTTTTCTTTTTTTGTCTCATTAAAACGTTCACGATATGAAAGGTTTAAATTGGAATTAAAGCCAAAAAAGTCAGGAGTGCAAACACCCAAGTATTCGTTAGCTGCTGACTGTGTAGTATCAATTAAATATGGGAATGTAAACTTATTTTCCTTGGCAAAATTAATCATATTTTCAAAGTAATCTTCTGGATATTCATTTCATTCTGGACAGTTATTGCATATAAAGATAACAACAAGACCGTTTTTCCACAACATTCACTTAATGCATAGTATTTATTATCTGCTCCCAAAAGATTAAAATCTTTCGCAGTAAAACTAAAATTGACTTTAGGAGTATTCAGAGCAACTTTAGAGTATTATTATACCGTATGTTATTTACGGTCTTATTATTTAAATGTCAAACGGTTTCTATGTATACTGTTTGCATATTCTTTTTTAGTATTATTAAACTTATGTTAATAACTTTCGAAGGAATAGACGGCTCTGGTAAAACAATACAATCTAAGCTACTTTCAAATCATTTTAAGCAAATTCACGGCAAAAATAATGTAGTTTCGACTCGAGAACCTGGCGGCACTGATTTTGCAGAAAAGATAAGAGGGGTGTTATTAACAAATAATACTGATCCTATTTCTGAACTCTTGCTACTTATCTCGATTAGGCACGAACATATGAAAAACTTAATATTACCTGCTCTTGCAAAAGGGAAAATAGTGATATGCGATCGATGTATTGATTCAGCCATTGCATACTAAGGATATGGGCTTGGAGTTGATTTAAAACTAATAGAAGATTTGCACAGGTTGGCTGGAGTTAGATATCCAGATATTACATTTATTCTAGATATTGATGTTAAAGTTGGGTTAAGTAGAGCGAAAGACAAGAATAAATATGAAGAGATGGATTTTAATTTTTATAGTAAAGTTGGATAAGGGTTTAAAGAAATTGCCATAAAAGAGCCCGTTAGGGGCCATTTCATCACTAAAATTGAAACAAAAAATGATAATCAAGTACATACTAAGATTTTTGATAAAATCACTATTGCAAAGACTTAACTATATTTATTCAACCTCTACTAATTTAAACCTAACCTTTAACTTGTGATAGAAAATTATTAATTTTAGGTAACATTGTTTCACATTAATAACTTTTTGTTTGAGTAGCTAAAAATCTTCTATTTTGTCTGGATCTTCTTTACTTATTATCTTATATGCCATTGCGAAATCTATTAATTCACTTCTATTTTTTGTATTACTTACTGTTGCGGGTGAAGCGGCCCAAGCTCAAGATAGCCAATGTAGATTATAAACACAAGTGTAAGAATTTTAGAAAACTTTAATTCTTTATTCTTACTCTTTAATATGTTAAAATTCCTAAAATTATAAATAAATTCATTATACAAACTTACATACTAAACTGCTGATATACTAACTTTTATGTATGGCTACTCCAAGCGAAGCTTCGTAATCCTTATGACCTGAACGAATGAATCTCTTAAATCTATGTAGGTGTTTTATATACTTATGTATGTGGTCTCGATTAAATATGGCCTCATAATTATACCGCGTGGAAAATTAAAAGGAATAATTGAACATTTTGCCATGCTCATCTCTCTACATATCGATAACAGTAATGTCATATTAGCGATTTATGAGTGGCGGTAACACTCCCCCACAGTATGGCGAGATTTCGAAGACTTACTCTACTTTCTTTCAGCCACGTCTAAAACCGCTAATTTTGCAGCAGGTCTTTCTAAAACGCCACAAACTGTCAAAACTTTTGCCTTTCGTACTTGTCCATCTTCGGATTTGGCAACTTCGATGACCTTTCCTTTTGGCCACACGTTTCTCGGGTTATTTGTTGTCGTCGCAGCTGCGCCATAAAAATCTTTACGCATGGCAGTCTTCATCGCGTATATAAATCTGATGGAACATTTGTTCGATGTCACCACAGATTGCAATTTGCCTTTGCCGAAAACGAAAAAAGAATAGCTGCAAGAGAAGACAGCAAATCTGGCCCTTTAAGCAGCATAGAGTTAAGTGAAATACCATTTGCCTTCGCGGCCGCATCCCAAACTATTCTTGTTTTATTCGGTTTGTTTTTGTTAAATACCGGAAACATTGGTAAATACCATACATTTTGTTTATCATCTTCATTGTTTACTTTGGCTATGTAATTTCTTTCAAAATATTCAGAAATTGTTTTTTCGAAATGTTCAAACAACTCTTTATTTTTTCTTAGAGTTTTTTCGAGACAAATCAGTCGTCTCTTCGCCATATCAAAGCTTTGTGGAAGTGTAATATTGTCATATCGCCACAGCAAAGCTGACTCGTAATGGCCATCGCATCTTTGTTTCGTATATGTTTCTAGCAAACTTAATGCCCTTTGGTCATCTTTTCCAAGAGCTGGAATATAGTTACTTATCCCTGCTAACTCAGTTGTATAAAACTGTTTGAGTAAGTGAGTAAGAATTTGGTCGTTTTCACCTTTACACTCGCAAGAGTAAAAATTATATTGAATTTGGGCCTTTTCTCCAACACTGGAGTTGCCACATATTAGCCAGCCGAGGCGAGTATGTAAAGCGACGGGTTCGTTTTTCTTGCCTTCTTTAACACGAGTTGGCACACATAATTTCAAGTTATTTAATCCTAAAAGTACATCTGGTACAGCATTTTCAAAATCGGCGATGGGTAGCCCTTTAAGGTGCGGACATTTTTTACGTAACTTTTTATAATTAAAGCTCTGACTCGGAAGCGATAGTTGTTTAACCGTACGAACAGAAATAGAAAATTCAGTTTTATTCATACCTGAAATTTTCATTGAGACTATTTTTGAGTCTTCTTCGTTGCGACCTATTTCACCTGTCCATTTCAAGCATAGAGGTTGTGACTCACCATTTAAATCTAGTTTATTAATTAATTGTTCATTTACCAGACTTACAGACGAACCCTCGTCTATAAATGCAAAAGTATTAAAACAGACTGCTGTCGACCAGTCATATGTGGCACTAAACAAGGGCCATTCTTCAGGAGTGCCGGTAAAAATTGGAAGCTCTTTTGGTACTGACTGCCGCGTGCTTATTTGTTGTTGCGAAAGCCTGTGAGAAGGTAATATAACAGGTTGGAGGTTTGATGGGTTCATGGAAAACGTTGAATCCATGTAACCAAATTGTACAGGTGTCTCTAATGTGTGATTTTCTGCATTTACGTTGTCTGAATTATTACATAAATTTGCCGTTGTCGGCTGCTGACGGTACGTTGTTGGGTCATTAATAAATGAAGACATGTTATTAACGAATGACGTAGTTGTACATACGGGCCGAGTTATTGTTTTTGTCGTATAAACTAAGTCATTACTTACGTTTTGGCAATATGGTTTAGTAGTGTTAGGCATTTCTTGCGTCGTTGTTGTGGCTTGTGGTACAAATGTGTAAGGTGGCGTTTCAAACTGACGAGCTGCGGAAACTATATTTTGGTGTGCGGTTGCAATAGCCGAAGTAGGGAGTTGGATTTGATTATCTAACCACTCATGTACAGATCTGACAGCTGAGTGTTTATTAACTGATTGTGCGTCCTCGAAGTCATCTACTGCTTGTTCGAGAATTTGGTATTTCTTTTTAATGAAATCTCTTTCAAGTTGTGTCTCTTCTTCTAGACGTCGTAGCTCAAGAGCTTGTCGGCGGGAGCGGGAAGCGGCCGAAGAGCCACTACGAATGGAAGAGGCAGAATCGATCGTGATTTGATGTTGTACCGTACAATTTTGGCAACTCCATGTAGGTTGGTCTTGATTGCTGCTGAGATTGACACATGGTAAATGAAAATTAAGATGGCACTTGCTGCATTTTATAAATTTTTCGTTGTCTGTGGACTTGTTGCAAATGTTACAGTTGTTCGGTGCAGGACTTAACTGAGTTGGTCGTTGACGACTTAGTGGTTGACCCTGTGAGGGAGTGGAAGGTTGCATTCTGTTAGGACTTACGTTTTAACAGCCAAGATGATTCCTTCAAACGATCCGATGAGGCAAATAAAAGAATTTTAATGTTGCGGGTGAAGCGGCCCAAGCTCAAGATAGCCAATGTAGATTATAAACACAAGTGTAAGAATTTTAGAAAACTTTAATTCTTTATTCTTACTCTTTAATATGTTAAAATTCCTAAAATTATAAATAAATTCATTATACAAACTTACATACTAAACTGCTGATATACTAACTTTTATGTATGGCTACTCCAAGCGAAGCTTCGTAATCCTTATGACCTGAACGAATGAATCTCTTAAATCTATGTAGGTGTTTTATATACTTATGTATGTGGTCTCGATTAAATATGGCCTCATAATTATACCGCGTGGAAAATTAAAAGGAATAATTGAACATTTTGCCATGCTCATCTCTCTACATATCGATAACAGTAATGTCATATTAGCGATTTATGAGTGGCGGTAACACTTACTTTAGTAATAGTAAAAAATTTATCAAAGTGGTTAAGAGGTCTTTATTTTTTTATTGAAGACACAAAATCATCAATTTCTTTCACATATAATGTTTGTGTGCTTTACTAAAATCTTCAAAACAAAAATTAACAAGCGCGTTGCAAAACCCATCTCTCTTAGTACCTCTTACTTCTGCTAGTAAGGATAAATATTTTCTTGGCAACGCACTCTCTTTACTGATTCAGCTGGTTCAGCCATACCAAGAACATTCTTTACCAAAGATTTTTCTTCACAACTAAATATGAACATGTAATAACCCATAGCAAGAATAAGGCTAGGAGCAAAAATGGCACTAGTAAATCTGTGATACAGGAAAGATAAACCAGACAGCAGTTGCTGATGACACAGCAAGAAATAGACCTCATAAAGTTAATTGCGCTCTTTTTCTTATACTCATGATCAATGACTGCATTTAAACCAATAGAAGGCACATCAAACATTATTCATACCCCATAAATACCAATACTAACTGAATGATAGCATTATCGTGAAGAAACTGCAATATTATGAATATTTTCTTCTTCTTCTTCTCATTTTGGCGCTACAGTCCGTGGTGAACCTCAACTCAACCAACAAACTTTTCCAGCTGGCACGGTCTTTAGCCAGCGTTCTCCAATTGTGAACACCAAGTTGGTTGAGGTCCCTCTCCACTTGTGTGCGCCATCAGTTCCGTGGGCGTCCTCTACTGCGTTGTCCCACAGGTTCGGAATCCAAGATTCTACGGGTCGGAGCAATATTCTCCATGCGCTCTACATGGCCCAACCATCTTAGCCGTTGGATCCGTAGGCGCCTGGTTAGGCTCATGTCGCTGTACAACCCATACAGTTCATGATTGAATCTTCTTCTCCAGAAACCATCAACGCAAACAGGGCCGAACATTGAACGCAGAACTTTTCTCTCGAAAATACCAAGGACTTCCTCATCCGCCTTCGACACCGTCCATGCTTCTGCGCCATAGAGAAGTACAGGGATTATCAAAGTGGTATATAGTGTCAGCTTGGTTTTTCGAGAAAGGGCCTTACTACTCAATTGCCTCTTGAGCCCAAAGAAACAGCGATTGGCAAGAGTTATTCTGCGTTTGATCTCGGTACTGATGTTGTTCATACTGTTGACTTGGGAGCCAAGGTAGACGAAGTCCTTCACTACCTCGAAGTTATAGCTGCCTAGGTGGTGGGTGTCGATTTGCATCTCTTGGGTCTTTTCCAGGATCTGCCGTAGTGTGAAAATTTGGTCAATGGTGGACTTCCCTGGCCTGAAACCACACTAATAAGGACCAATCAAATTGTTCACGAATGGTTTCAGGCGCTCACACAAAACGGCAGAGAAGATCTTGTAGGCGATGTTCAGGAGACTTATTCCTCGGTAGTTGGCGCAATTGAAGGGGTCTCCTTTTTTGTGGATCGGGCAAACGATGCTGAGATTCCACTCATCGGGCATGCTTTCCTCCGACCATATCTTACAGATGAGCTGGTGCATGCGCCCAACCAGGTCATCTCCGGCTGCCTTAAATAGTTCCGCGGTCCGCTCCTGCAGCTTTGTTTGATTTCAATTACAACACTTGACAAGTTAACGGTAGATGGCGCCACTATATATAATAATAAAGAAAAAGCAAATATTATTGCAAATGCTTTCGAAAATATCCATGCAACTACGAGCAATTTAACATCAATTTATGATCGTAAAGTATCAAAACACATTACATGGTTAAGAAATCAAATTATCACTGATATTATACAAGAGTACAATACAACGAAAGATGAAGTTAAATTCTTTGTTCATACTTTACATACCTCAAAATCTCCTGGTATCGATGGCATTAATGCTATAGTACTTAAAAACATGTCAGATTCATTTTTCAAAATCATAACAAAACTTTTTAATTGGTGCTTAAAAAATGGATATTTTCCAAAAATATTTAAGAATGCCAAAGTTGTAGCTATACTGAAAGCAGGTAAAGATGCCAAGTGTCCAAAAAATTATCGGCCTATTAGTATGTTAAACACACTGAATAAAGTCTTTGAGAAAATAATATTGAAAACGCTTCATGAATTCACGGAAAATCATGGTATATTACAGAATGAACAGTTTGGGTTCAGAAAAGATCACTCCACAGTTCATCAAGTTAAAAGAATAGTAAACCTTATCCAAAGCAACAAAAACAATAGAAGGAGCACGGGAGTAGTACTGCTAGACATTCATTGAAAAAGCCTTTTATTCCATATGGCATAATGGTTTAATTTATAAACTAAGAACTTTTGGATATCCTGTCTACATGCAAAAGATTATAAATAGCTTTTTGACTGATAGAACATTTGTAGTAGAAATAGATAATGAGTACTCTAGTATACGCAAAATTCCTGCTGGCATACCCCAAGGTTTAGTTTTATCCCCTATCTTATATTCCATATATATATCAGATTTCAAAACGTTAAGAGATCAAACTACAGCACTATATGCGGATGACACTGCTTTAATAGCAACTGGCAAAGTCTCGAATGCAATTATTAAAAAGCTTGACAAATCTCTCATAAAAACTAAAAACTATTTCGAAAAATGGAAAATTAAAATGAATGATTTAAGAACACAAGCAATTATATTCCCCTTTAATAAATCGCCAAAACGAACACCTAGTATAGGATTTTCTATTCAGTGCATATAAATACAGGACTCAGTAAAATATTTAGGAATTAACATGGATAAAAAATTGAATTTCAGAGAGCACATTTTTCAAACATGTACTAAAGCCGTAATATGTGGGAGAGCCCTCTTTCCTCTGCTAAATCGAAAATCATCCCTTAACCAGAAAAATAAGTTATTGCTTTATCGAATGTGTATTCGACCGATTATGACCTATGGATGTCAGGTGTGGTCTTCAAAATGCGCAAAAACCCAGCTGAAGAAGCTTCAGATAATCCAAAATAAAAATTTGAAAATTATACATAGCCTACCCAGACGCTACGCTACACACAAACTTCAAAGAAAAACTATTTGAAACTGTAATTTGTAAATTAACACAAAGATTTGACCATCGCAACAGATTTCCAAACCATGATTTGATACGAAATTTGTAGTAATGTAATCTTCGCCAACTTCAGTCAGGAAGATGGCGTAAGATTCAATGCAAAAAAAATTTTTTTATAAAATACAATATTGTATGTAGATATAAGGTTTTTAGCTATTTTTTTCTCCTTAAAACATTATTATATTTTCAATGTTCTCCTATGTCCTTATAATAGTTTAATACTTGGTGCAATACTATTTAGTAAAATCTCACAAACTGTATATATATAAAATATATTTTAAAATATTTGTATTGTATGATATAGAAAATAAAAAATGAATGAATGAAAAAATATTTACTAATAAACTTGAACGACTTCTCATACAAAAATGTATTTTTCCAAAAATTCTTAAACAGAAACCAATTTTGAAGAAATTGAAAATAGGTACTCTTGAAAATTTAGTGATGTTTTTTATAATTTTAAATCAAAACAACTTCGAAAGAATTAAAAAGAGCACTATCGATAACTTAGTGAATATTACTATAATTTCGCAATGAAGTTAATATTTCCATAGATACAGACACTTTCTTAAACATTTCCAAAGGAAGTAATATTCATATATTTATTGATAAGCTTGAACCGCTTCTCATAGAAAATGTAATTTTTCAAAAACACTTGGAAATGAAAACAATTTTAAAGGAATTAAAGAGAGCACTGTTAATAACTTAGTGCTTTTCAATTCAAAGATTCATATGAAAGTATTCATATAATTATTTTAATAAATTTTTTTTTATTTGAACTATTCTTCATACAAAAATTGTCTTTTCAAACATTCTTTCAAATCAAACAATTTAAAAAGAATTGAAAAGAGCACTATCGATAACTTGGTGAAGATTTTTATAATGTCGCAATGAAAGTAATATTACCGGACATACAGTCACTTTTTTTAACATTTCATATAGAAGTAATATTCATATATTTACTAATAGACACAACGTTGGCAACACTGCTAGCATACAGACGTGTTTTTAATTATCAGCTGTGAATTTTCTTATAAAAACTTTAAGTTTAAATATTTTTTGTTAATTTTCATTTATCTGGGTCTGAAATGACGACCAAAAGAAAGAAGTTTTGGGGGAATAACCCCAAATACAAGCTACCGAAGTCAAGAAATAGATTTCAGGTGCTATCCGATATGGATGATATCTCAAGCGATGAAGAACCTGAGATAAAGAAGGACGTGGTAAAAGTGCCTCCAATTGTTGTTGACAGCAGTCATGGCCTTACATCGGTAATGAAATGCTTGGGAAAACCGTACAAGTACAAAAGGATTTCGATTGGAACAAAGGTAATACCAAATTCTTAAACTGATCTTGACGTCGCTGTTGCAAAGTTGAAGGCAGATGGTATGAAATTCTACACACATCCTGTTAAAGACATTAAAACGTTTAAGTTAATGCTATTTGGTTTACCGTAAATTGACACAAAGTCAATTGTAGATGAATTGAAGCAAAAGTTCAACATTGAGCTTGAGAATATAAAGGAGGTAGAAACATCCAGAACAACAGTAGATTATGCTCTGTACATGTTGGAATTTAAAAAAGAGCATGTCACATAACGTGAGATAATCAAAATTAAATATGTGTATGATGTTGTAGTGCATTAGCGAAACCCTCTCCGACGATCTAGAGGACCAACGCAATGTACGAAATGTGCAATGTACGGTCACGGATTTGCAAATTGCCATAGAGCCTCAGCGTGTTTAGGATGCGGCGGAACTCACGAGTTTGCTGATTGTCTATTAAGCAAAACTCCAGTGGATGGCCCAGTTATTTATAAATGCTTTAACTGCACAAAGAGAGGTCTAAAAAATGTAAACCATCGTGCTGACGACGCGCAGTGCCCTCTACGAAAAGAGTACGTGGAAATACGGTATAAGGCTTCCAACCGTAAAAGACCGCAAAGAAGTAATTTTCCCAAATATAATATAGTCACCTCATTGGAGAAAGGAATTTCTCAATCCAAAGGAAAACCAGGTAACAATGAAAGATTATCGTATGCCGAAATGGCCAGTGCTAATCACCATTTTGATGAAAGCAGTAATATCTCTAATGAACAATTATTAGACATATATTTTGAAGCTATCGATGCACTAGAAAAGTGCAAAACCAAGTACGACAAAATGAGGGTACTTGGAAACATGCTTAGACATGTCATATAATCAAGCAGAATGTTACCTTAAAGTTATGCACTGGAATGCCCAAGGTATTACTAACCCAACGACACAACTGGAATTAGAAAACCTCATTCGGGAAAAACAAATAGATATAATTTCAATTAATGAAACGTTTCTTAAACCAAATCACAGATTTAAACTGGCAAATTATAAAATCTATAGAGAAGATCGCAGCAGCCATGGTGGGGGAGTTCTCATAGCCATAAAAAACTCTATACCACATGAGAGATTAATAAAATATTCCACCTTATCTATTGAAAACATATCAATTTTAATCAAAATTAATAACAAAATAATAAGATTTATGTCAGCCTACTGTCCAAGATTCACACCAAGCTTCGGTAATGACCTTGACAAAATCACAGAGACTACACACGAATTTATAATTTTCGGTGACTTTAATGCCAAACACACAACGTGGGGTTGCTTACAAAATAATTCAGCAGGCAATTATCTCTTTAACCATCAACTTGGCTCTCATTATTATATATATGCTCCCAGCTCTTCCACTAGATTTAGCCAAAACGTTATAGCCAGACAATCCTCCGTAGTCGATATTATGTTAACAAACTCAGCTCTACGCTCCTCACAAATTGAAACGTTTCCGGAATTACTTAACTCAGATCACGTTCCAATGATTTGTAAGATATATGGCTCGGTAGTTGAAACCACAACCAAGGTCCCATTATATAAAATGGCCAACTGGAAGACAATAAGCAAAAGGTTAGATGACGACTTAAAAAATAATAACTTACATTCATTTGTTATCACAGAACTAAACATCGAATCAGCCTTTGAAGGTATAACGTCTATTTTGCAGGAAGCGTCCAGAAGAATCCCCATGGGTGAGAAACAAATATGGCAAAGAAAAATTTCCGACTTAAGTCTGTATTTAATTGGCCAAAGAAATAGATACAGACGAAAATTGCAAAGATGTTATATTCCATCAGAACGTAATCAAATATTCAAATATTGGCTATACTGAAACAGCTGACTTTGTTTATAAATTTTCATATCACAGAAGACAGGAATAACAGCTGGTATCAGTTTTTGCTAAAACTGCCACCAGGTAATAAAAAGTTCTGGAAATTAACTAAAGCACTAAAGCAATAAAAAGCAAATAATCAACACTTGACAAGTTAACGGTAGATGGCGCCACTATATATAATAATAAAGAAAAAGCAAATATTATTGCAAATGCTTTCGAAAATATCCATGCAACTACGAGCAATTTAACATCAATTTATGATCGTAAAGTATCAAAACACATTACATGGTTAAGAAATCAAATTATCACTGATATTATACAAGAGTACAATACAACGAAAGATGAAGTTAAATTCTTTGTTCATACTTTACATACCTCAAAAGTTCCTGGTATCGATGGCATTAATGCTATAGTACTTAAAAACATGCCAGATTCATTTTTCAAAATCATAACAAAACTTTTTAATTGGTGCTTAAAAAATGGATATTTTCCAAAAATATTTAAGAATGCCAAAGTTGTAGCTATACTGAAAGCAGCTAAAGATGCCAAGTGTCCAAAAAATTATCGGCCTATTAGTATGTTAAACACACTGGATAAAGTCTTTGAAAAAATTATATTGAAAAGGCTTCATGAATTCACGGAAAATCATGGTATATTACAGAATGAACAGTTTGGGTTCAGAAAAGATCACTCCACAGTTCATCAAGTTAAAAGAATAGTAAACCTTATCCAAAGCAACAAAAACAATAGAAGGAGCACGGGAGTAGTACTGCTAGACATTGAAAAAGCCTTTGATTCCATATGGCGTAATGGTTTAATTTATAAACTAGAAACTTTTGGATATCCTGTCTACATGCAAAAACTCTCTCATAAAAACTAAAAACTATTTCGAAAAATGGAAAATTAAAATGAATGATTTAAAAACACAAGCAATTATATTCCCCTTTAATAAATCGCCAAAACGAACACCTAGTATAGAATTTTCTATTCAGTGCATATAAGTACAGGACTCAGTAAAAAATTTAGGAATTACCCTGAATAAAAACACCTGTTACTTATTTAAAAAATTTCAAAAAAATGATAAAATTTTTTTATGGAAAATTAGAAATCTCGACTTTCATATTTATTAAAATTACACCCATGTGTTATTCAAAAATTTTCAAGAAAAAGAGTACAAAATTGTTCATGCAAAATTAGAAATCTCGGCGTTTGAATTTGTAAAAATGCACTCGTGTCGTATTCAAAAATGTTCAAGAAAAAGTATAGAACATTTTTTATTGCAAAATTAGAAATCTCGGCTTTTATATTCACAAAAATTACACCCGTGACTTTTTCAAACATTTTGAAGAAAAAGTGTTAAAATATGGTCATGCAAAATTAAAAATTTTGGCTTTCCACAAATTTCAAGAAAAATTATAAGTTATCAATAATGCGCTTAAAAAATGTTTGGAAAAATATATTTTTGTATGAGGAATGGTTTAAGCCTATCAGAGATTTAGTGGTATTTTTCACTGAACGTGGTACTCCAGGAAACTGGCCGCTTGCTCGTATCAAGGATATTCATCCTGGCAAAGACGGTTGTGTACGGGTGGTCACTCTATCCGCACATGGCAAAGTCTTCAAACGTCCAATTTCCAAAATTGCGCCTTTGCCGATGAATGATTGCTTTGATAATACAGAAAATGATGCCAACTCTAAACCATACGGTGATGACTCTCCCGCATTGTAAGCACTATCGCACTCAGTGGGGGAGAATGTTAATGAATAATTTAAGGTAGTATTATTGCCTACTGCTATTTATTCACACATCACTATATTATAACATATGAATTCCGTTTTATTCGATGCATAAGACATAAACGGGAGTAAATTACTTATGCTCAGAGAAAATGTATTGAAACAAAATAACTGGTTTTTTTATGCATGCAATTGCCTATTACATGCAAATTCATATACGCGCATACATACATATGTATATACTTACTTACGGTATTATTTAATATGTATAAACTCTCATTAGTTATAAGCACTGTTACATCTTCTTCTTAGATTTTATTATTATACTTAAAATATTTTTACTGACTTCACTTGTCTTTACTGCCTCGCTGCGATCATACATACTTAAGACTTAATAAAGTAATCCGTGTAATAATTTTAATTTACGCATAAAGTTAAATTCTCATACAACTATAAAATATCAAGAATTCTTAGACGCACATGTTATTATTTCAGTTTTACAGCCAAAAACTTTTATCGCGCATTTTTTACTACAAAAAGTTTGCTAGGTTTGTATTTCGTTCCCAGAGCCGAGCCAAGAAATGACAACTGGTGCGCTGAAATGGTACATGTGCCCACTATAAAATATCAAAAATTTTTAGACGCACATGCTATTATTTTAGTTTTAGAGCCAAACACTTTTTTCGCGCATTTTTCACTACAAAAAGTTTGCTGGGTTTGTATTTCGTCCCTAGGGCCGAAACAGAAAGTGGCAACTGGTGCGCTGGAATGGTACATGTGTCCACTATATAAGATTAAAAAGCCTAAAACTCACATATTACCATTTCAGTTTTATGGCCAAAAACTTTTTTCGCGCCTTTTTCACTACAAAAAGGTTGCTGGGTTTGTATTTCGTTCCCAGGGCCGAACCAGGATGTGGCAACTAGTGCGCTGTAATGTTACATGTGTCTACTATAAAATATCAAAAATTCTTAGCCGCACATGTTATTATTTCAGTTTTACAGCCAAAAACTTTTTTCGCGCCTTCTTCACTACAAAAAGTTTGCTGGGTTTGTATTTCGTTCCCAGGGCCGAACCAGGAAATGGCAACTGGTGCGCTAGAATTATACATGTGTCCACTATAAAATATCAAAAATTCTTAGACGCACATATTATTATTTCAGTTTTACAGCCAAACAATTTTTTCGCGCATTTTTCACTACAAAAAGTTTGCTGGGTTTGTATTTCGTTCCCAGGGCCGAACCAGGAAATGGCAACTGGTGCGCTGGAATGGTACATGTGTCCACTATATAAGATTAAAAAGCTTAAAACCCACATATTACCATTTCCGTTTTATGGCCAAAAACTTTTTTCGCGCCTTTTTCATTACAAAAAGTTTGCTAGGTTTGTATTTCGTTCCCAGGGCCGATATAGAAAAGGCAACTGGTGCGTTGGAATGGTACATGTGTCCACCATAAAATATCAAAAATTTAAAAACCGCATATTACCATTTCAGTTTTATGGCCAAAAACTTTTTTCGCGCCTTTTTCATTACAAAAAGTTTGCTAGGTTTGTATTTCGTTCCCAGGGCCGATATAGAAAAGGTAACTGGTGCGTTGGAATGGTACATGTGTCCACCATAAAATATCAAAAATTTAAAAAGCGCATATTACCATTTCAGTTTTATGGCCAAAAACTTTTTTCGCGCCTTTTTCATTACAAAAAGTTTGCTAGGTTTGTATTTCGTTCCCAGGGCCGAGCCAAGAAATGACAACTGGTGCGCTAAAATGGTACATGTGTCCACTATAAAATATCAAAAATCCTTAGACGCACATATTACCATTTCAGTTTTATGGCCAAAAACTTTTTTCGCGCCTTATTCATTACAAAAAGTTTGCTAGGTTTGTATTTTGTTCCCAGGGCCGATATAGAAAAGGCAACTGGTGCGTTAGAATGGTACATGTGTCCACCATAAAATATCAAAAATTTAAAAAGCGCATATTACCATTTCAGTTTTATGGCCAAAAACTTTTTTCGCGCCTTTTTCATTACAAAAAGTTTGCTAGGTTTGTATTTCGTTCCCAGGGCCGAGCCAAGAAATGACAACTGGTGCGCTAAAATAGTACATGTGTCCACTATAAAATATCAAAAATCCTTAGACGCACATATTACCACTTCAGTTTTATGGCCAAGAACTTTTTTCGCGCCCTTTTCACTACAAAAAGGTTGTTGCGTTTGTTCCCAGGGCCAGGAAGTGTCAACTGGTGCGCTGGAATGGTACATGTGTCCACCATAAAATATCAAAAATTCTAAGACGCGCATATTACCATTTCAGTTTTATGGCCAAAAACGTTTTTCGCGCCTTTTTCATTACAAAAAGTTTGCTAGGTTTGTATTTCGTTCCCAGGGCCGATATAGAAAAGGCAACTGGTGCGTTTAAATGGTACATGTGTCCACCATAAAATATCAAAAATTTAAAAAGCGCATACTACCATTTCAGTTTTATGGCCAAAAACTTTTTTCGCGCCTTTTTCATTACAAAAAGTTTGCTAGGTTTGTATTTCGTTCCCAGGGCCGAGCCAAGAAATGACAACTGGTGCGCTAAAATGGTACATGTGTCCACTATAAAATATCAAAAATCCTTAGACGCACATATTACCATTTCAGTTTTATGGCCAAAAACTTTTTTCGCGCCCTTTTCACTACAAAAAGCTTGCTGGGTTTGTATTTCGTCCCAATGACCGAACCAGGAAGTGGCAACTGGTGCGCTGGAATGGTAAATGCGTTCACTATAAAATATTAAAAAGCCTAAAACGCACATATTACCATTTCAGTTTTATGGCCAAAAACTTTTTTCGCGCCCTTTTCACTACAAAAAGGTTGCTGGGTTTGTATTTCGTTCCCAGGGCCGAAATAGAAAAAGCATCTGGTGCGTTGGAATGGTACATGTGTCCACTATAAAATATTGAAAATTCCAAGACGCGCATATTACCATTTCAGTTTTATGATTAAAAACTTTTTTCGCACCTTTTTCACTACAAAAAGTTTGCTGGGTTTGTATTTCGTCCCTAGGGCCGAAAAAGGAAGTGGCAACTGGTGCGCTGGAATGGTACATGTGTTCACTATAAAATCTTAAAAAGCCTAAAACACACATATTACCATTTCAGTTTTATGGCCAAAAACTTTTTTCGCGCCTTTTTCATTACAAAAAGTTTGCTAGGTTTGTATTTCGTTCCCAGGGCCGAGCCAAGAAATGACAACTGGTGCGCTGAAATGGTACATATGTCCACTATAAAATATCAAAAATTCTTAGAAGCACATATTACTATTTCAGTTTTATAGCCAAAAACTTTTTTCGCGCATTTTTCACTACAAAAAGGTTGTTGCGTTTGTATTTCGTTCCCAGGGCCGAACCAGGAAGTGACAACTGGTGCGCTGGAATGTTACATGTGTCCACTATACAATATCAAAAATTCTTAGCCGCACATGTTACTATTTCAGTTTTACAGCCAAAAACTTTTTTCGCGCATTTTTTACTACAAAAAGTTTGCTAGGTTTGTATTTCGTTCCCAGGGCCGAAATAGAAAAGGCAACTGGTGCGTTGGAATGGTACATGTGTCCACCATAAAATATCAAAAATTCTTAGACGCACATATTACCATTTCAGTTTTATGGCCAAAAACTTTTTCGGGCCTTTTTCACTACAAAGAGGTTGCTGAGTTTGTATTTCGTTCCCAGGGCCGAAATAGAAAAGGCAACTGGTGCGTTGGAATGGTACATGTGTCCACCATAAAATATCAAGAATTCTTAGACGCACATATTACCATTTCAGTTTTATGGCCAAAAACTTTTTCGCGCCTTTTTCACTACAAAGAGGTTGCTGAGTTTGTATTTCGTTCCCAGGGCCGAAATAGAAAAGGCAACTGGTGCGCTGGAATGGTAAATGCGTTCACTATAAAATATTAAAAAGCCTAAAACGCACATATTACCATTTCAGTTTTATGGCCAAAAACTTTTTTCGCGCCCTTTTTACTACAAAAAGGTTGCTGAGTTTGTATTTCGTTCCCAGGGCCGAAATAGAAAAGGCAACTGGTGCGTTGGAATGGTACATGTGTCCACCATAAAATATCAAAAATTCTTAGACGCACATATTACCATTTCAGTTTTATGTTCAAAAACTTTTTTCGCGCCTTTTTCACTTTAAAATGAATGATTTAATAACACAAGCAATTATATTCCCCTTTAATAAATCGCCAAAACGAACATCTAGTATAGGATTTTCTATTCAGTGCATATAAATACAGGACTCAGTAAAATATTTAGGAATTACCATGGATAAAAAATTGAATTTCAGAGAGCACATTTTTCAAACATGTACTAAAGCCGTAATATGTGGGAGAGCCCTCCTTCCTCTGCTAAATCGAAAATCATCCCTTAACCAGAAAAATAAGTTATTGCTTTATCGAATGTGTATTCGACCGATTATGACCTATGGATGTCAGGTGTGGTCTTCAAAATGCGCAAAAACCCACCTGAAAAAGCTTCGGATAATCCAAAATAAAATTTTGAAAATTATACATAGCCTACCCAGACGCTACGCTACACAGAAACTTTAAAGAAAAACTATTTGAAACTGTAATTTGTGAATTAACACAAAGATTTGACCAACGCAACAGATTTTCAAACCATGATTTGATACGAAATTTGTAGTAATGTAATCTTCGCCAACTTCAGCCAGGAAGATGGCGTAAGATTCAATGCAAAAATTTTTTTTTTATAAAATACAATATTGTATGTAGATATAAGGGTTTTAGCTATCTTTTTTCTCCTTAAAACATTATTATATTTTCAATGTTCTCCTATTTCCTTATAATAGTTTAATACTTGGTGCAATACTATTTAGTAAAATCTCAAAAACTGTATATATATAAAATATATTTTAAAATATTTGTATTGTATGATAATAGAAAATAAAAAATTAATGAATGAAAAAATATTTACTAATAAACTTGAACGATTCCTCATACAAAAATGCATTTTTCCAAAAATTCTTTAAAATGAAACCAATTTTGAAGAAATTGAAAATAGGTACTCTTGAAAATTTAGTGATGATTAAGCAAAACTCCAGTGGATGGCCCAGTTATTTATAAATGCTTTAACTGCACAAAAAGAGGTCTAAAAAATGTTAACCATCGTGCTGACGACGCGCAGTGCCCTCTACGAAAAGAGTACGTTGAAATACGGTATAAGGCTTCCAACCGTAAAAGACCGCTAAGAAGTAATTTTCCCAAATATAATATAGTCACCTCATTGGAGAAAGGAATTTCTCAATCCAAAGGAAAACCAGGTAACAATGAAAAATTATCGTATGCCGAAATGGCCAGTGCTAATCACCATTTTGATGAAAGCAATAATATCTCTAATGAACAATTATTAGACATATATTTTGAAGCTATCGATGCACTAGAAAAGTGCAAAACCAAGTACGACAAAATGAGGGTACTTGGAAACATGCTTAGACATGTCATATAATCAAGCAAAATGTTACCTTAAAGTTATGCACTGGAATGCCCAAGGTATAACTAACCCAGCGACACAACTGGAATTAGAAAACCTCATTCGGGAAAAACAAATAGATATAATTTCAATTAATGAAACGTTTCTTAAACCAAATCACAGATTTAAACTGGCAAATTATAAAATCTATAGAGAAGATCGCAGCAGCCATGGTGGGGGAGTTCTCATAGCCATAAAAAACTCTATACCACATGAGAGATTAATAAAATATTCCACCTTATCTATTGAAAACATATCAATTTCAATCAAAATTAATAACAAAATAATAAGATTTACGTCAGCCTACTGTCCAAGATTCACACCAAGCTTCGGTAATGACCTTGACAAAATCACAGAGACTACACACGAATTTATTTTCGGTGACTTTAATGCCAAACACACAACGTGGGGTTGCTTACAAAATAATTCAGCAGGCAATTATCTCTTTAACCATCAACTTGGCTCTCATTATTATATATATGCTCCCAGCTCTTCCACTAGATTTAGCCAAAACGTTATAGCCAGACAATCCTCCGTAGTCGATATTATGTTAACAAACTCAGCTCTACGCTCCTCACGGAAACGTTTCCGGAATCACTTAACTCAGATCACGTTCCAATGATTTGTAAGATATATGGCTCGGTAGTTGAAACCACAACCAAGGTCCCATTATATAAAATGGCCAACTGGAAGACAATAAGCAAAAGGGTAGATGACGACTTAAAAAATAATAACTTACATTCATTTGTTATCACAGAACTAAACATCGAATCAGCCTTTGAAGGTATAACGTCTATTTTGCAGGAAGCGTCCAGAAGAATCCCCATGGGTGAGAAACAAATATGGCAAAGAAAAATTTCCGACTTAAGTCTGTATTTAATTGGCCAAAGAAATAGATACAGACGAAAATTGCAAAGATGTTATATTCCATCAGAACGTAATCAAATATTCAAATATTGGCTATACTGAAACAGCTGACTTTGTTTATAAATTAGCATATCACAGAAGACAGGAATAACAGCTGGTATCAGTTTTTGCAAAAACTGCCACCAGGTAATAAAAAGTTCTGGAAATTAACTAAAGCACTAAAGCAATAAAAAGCAAATAATCAACACTTGACAAGTTAACGGTAGATGGCGCCACTATATATAATAATAAAGAAAAAGCAAATATTATTGCAAATGCTTTCGAAAATATCCATGCAACTACGAGCAATTTAACATCAATTTATGATCGTAAAGTATCAAAAAACATTACATGGTTAAGAAATCAAATTATCACTGATATTATACAAGAGTACAATACAACGAAAGATGAAGTTAAATTCTTTGTTCATACTTTACATACCTCAAAAGTTCCTGGTATCGATGGCATTAATGCTATAGTACTTAAAAACATGTCAGATTCATTTTTCAAAATCATAACAAAACTTTTTCATTGGTGCTTAAAAAATGGATATTTTCCAAAAATATTTAAGAATGCCAAAGTTGTAGCTATACTGAAAGCAGGTAAAGATGCCAAGTGTCCAAAAAATTATCGGCCTATTAGTATGTTAAACACACTGGATAAAGTCTTTGAAAAAATAATATTGAAAAGGCTTCATGAATTCACGGAAAATCATGGTATATTACAGAATGAACAGTTTGGGTTCAGAAAAGATCACTCCACAGTTCATCAAGTTAAAAGAATAGTAAACCTTATCCAAAGCAACAAAAACAATAGAAGGAGCACGGGAGTAGTACTGCTAGACATTGAAAAAGCCTTTGATTCCATATGGCGTAATGGTTTAATTTATAAACTAGAAACTTTTGGATATCCTGTCTACATGCAAAAACTCTCTCATAAAAACTAAAAACTATTTCGAAAAATGGAAAATTAAAATGAATGATTTAAAAACACAAGCAATTATATTCCCCTTTAATAAATCGCCAAAACGAACACCTAGTATAGAATTTTCTATTCAGTGCATATAAGTACAGGACTCAGTAAAATATTTAGGAATTACCCTGAATAAAAACACCTGTTACTTATTTAAAAAATTTCAAAAAAACGATAAAATTTTTTTTATGGAAAATTAGAAATCTCGACTTTCATATTTATTAAAATTACTCCCATGTGTTATTCAAAAATTTTCAAGAAAAAGAGTACAAAATTGTTCATGCAAAATTAGAAATCTCGGCGCTTGAATTTGTAAAAATGCACCCGTGTCGTATTCAAAAATGTTCAAGAAAAAGTATAGAACATTTTTTATTGCAAAATTAGAAATTTCGGCTTTTATATTCACAAAAATTACACCCGTGACTTTTTCAAACATTTTGAAGAAAAAGTGTTAAAATATGGTCATGCAAAATTAAAAATTTTGGCTTTCCACAAATTTCAAGAAAAATTATAAGTTATCAATAATGCGCTTAAAAAATGTTTGGAAAAATATATTTTTGTATGAGGAATGGTTTAAGCTTATCAGTAAATATATGAATATTACCTCTATATAAAATGTTTAAAAAAGTAATTTTATTGCGAAATTATAAAAATCTGCACAAATTTACCGATAGTGTTCTTTTCAATTCTTTTAAAACTCTTTTCATTTGAAAGATTTTATGAAAACATACATTTTTAAATGAGAAGTGGTTTTAAATGAGAAGTGGTTTAAGTTTATCAATAAATTAATAAAAATTACTTCTTTATGAAATGTTTAAGAAAGTGACTCCGGATATATTAATTTCGTTGCGAAATTATAAAAATCTTCACTAAGTTATTAATTGATCAATTCTTTTCAAATTGTGTGATTTGAATGAATGTTTGAAACAACAATTTTTGTATGAGGAGTAGTTCAAATAAAAAAAATTTATTAAAATAAATATATGAATATAACTTTCATATGAAGCTTTGAATTGAAAAGCAGTAAGTTTTTAACAGTGCTCTTTTCAATTGCTTTAAAATTGTTTTCATTTGAAAGAATGTTTGAAAAAATACATTTTTAAATGAGAAGTGGTTTAAGTTTATCAATAAATTAATAAAAATTACTTCCTTATGAAATGTTTACGAAAGTGACTGTATCTCCGGAAATATTAATTTCGTTGCGAAATTATAAAAATCTTCACTAAGTTATCAATAGTGCTCTTTTCAATTCCTTTAAAATTGTTTTCATTTGAAAGAATGTTTGAAAAAATACATTTTTAAATGAGAAGTGGTTTAAGTTTATCAATAAATTAATAAAAATTACGTCCCTATGAAATGTTTACGAAAGTGACTGTATCTCCGCAGATATTAATTTCATTGCGAAATTATTAAAATCTTCACCAAGTTATCGTTTCAATTCTTTTTAAATTGTTTAATTTGAAAGAATGTTTGAAAAGACAATTTTTGTATGAAGACTAGTTCAAATAAAAAAAAATGTATTAACATAAATATATGAATATTACTTTCATATGAATATTTGAATTGAAAAGCACTAAGTTATTAACAGTGCTCTTTTCAATTCCTTTAAAATTGTTTTCATTTGAAAGAGTTTTTGAAAAAATACATTTTTTATGAGAAGCGGTTTAAGCTTATCAATAAATATATGAATATTTCTTTCTTTTGAAATGTTTAAGAAAGTGACTGTAGCTCCGGATATATTAATTTCATTGCGAAATTATAAAAACCTCCACTAAGTTATCAATAATGCGCTTTTCAATTCGTTCAAAATTTTTTTTGATTTGAAAGAATATTTGGAAAAATACATTTTTGTATGAGGAGTGGTTCAAGTTTATCAGTAAATATATGAATATTACTTCTTTATGAAATGTTTAAGAAAGTGACTGTATCTCCGCAAATATTAATTTCATTGCGAAATTATAAAAATCTTCACAAAGATTCACAATCAATAGTGCTCCTTTCAATTTTTTAAAAATTGTTTTGACTTCAAAGAATGTTTGGAAAAATACATTTTTGTATGAGGAATGGTATAAAAACCGAGATTTCTAATTTTTCATTAAACATTTTTACAATTTTTCTTGAAATTTTTTAAATAAGTAACACCTGTTACGGTTATTTATATAATAAAGCTGCAATTTCTTAGCTTTCCTCATGCAAAAATGTATTTTTCCAAACATTCTTTATATTTATATTATATTATATTTATTATTTATTCATATTTTTTTAACAATTCTTTCAAATTAAAATAATTTTGAAAGAATTCAAAAGAGCACTGTTGCTAACTTAGTGAAGCTTTTTATAATTACGTAATGAAATTAATATTTCCGGAGATACAGTCACTTTCTTAATCACTTTCATAAAGAAGTAATATTTATATATTTACTGATAAACCTGAACCACTCCTCATACAAAAATGTATTTTTCCAAACATTGTTTCAAATCAAAAAAAATTTGAACGAATTGAAAAGCGCATAATTGTTAACTTAGTGGAGGTTTTTATAATTTCGCATTGAAATTAATATTTCCGGAGCTGCAGTCACTTTCTTAAACATTTCAAACGGAAGTAATATTCATATATTTATTGATAAGCTTGAACCGCTTGTCATAAAAAAATGTATTTTTTCAAACATTCTTTCAAATGAAAACAATTTTAAAGGAATTGAAAAGAGCACTGTTAATAACTTAGTGCTTTTCAATTCAAAGATTCATATGAAAGTAATATTCATATATTTATTTTAATAATTTTTTTTTTATTTGAACTACTCTTCATACAAAAATTGTCTTTTCAAACATTCTTTCAAATCAAACAATTTAAAAAGAATTGAAAAGAGCACTATCGATAACTTGGTGAAGATTTTTATAATGTCGCAATGAAAGTAATATTACCGGACATACAGTCACTTTTTTTAACATTTCATATAGAAGTAATATTCATATATTTACTAATAGACACAACGTTGGCAACACTGCTAGCATACAGACGTGTTTTTAATTATCAGCTGTGAATTTTCTTATAAAAACTTTAAGTTTAAATATTTTTTGTTAATTTTCATTTATCTGGGTGTGAAATGACGACCAAAAGAAAGAAGTTTTTCTGGGAATAACCCCAAATACAAGCTACCGAAGTCAGGAAATAGATTTCAGGTGCTATCCGATATGGATGATATCTCAAGCGATGAAGAACCTGAGATAAAGAAGGACGTGGTGAAAGTGCCTCCAATTGTTGTTGACAGCAGTCATGGCCTTACATCGGTAATGAAATGCTTGGGAAAACCGTACAAGTACAAAAGGATTTCGATTGGAACAAAGGTAATACCAAATTCTAAAACTGATCTTGACGTCGCTGTTGCAAAGTTGAAGGCAGATGGTATGAAATTCTACACACATCCTGTTAAAGACAATAAAACGTTTAAGTTAATGCTATTTGGTTTACCGTAAATTGACACAAAGTCAATTGTAGATGAATTGAAGCAAAAGTTCAACATTGAGCTTGAGAATATAAAGGAGGTAGAAACATCCAGAACAACAGTAGATGATGCTCTGTACATGTTGGAATTTAAAAAAGAGCATGTCACTAAACGTGAGGTAATCAAAATAAAATATTAACCCTCCAAAAACCCTTTCCGACGATCTAGAGGATCAACGCAATGTACGAAATGTGCAATGTACGGTCACGGATCTGCTAATTGCCATAGAGCCTCAGCGTGCTTACGATACGGCGGAACTCACGAGTTAGCTAATTGTCTATTAAGCATTTCAAAAGTCGAAATTCGGAAAATGTCTACTATTTAAAAAAAACACACTGTTGCGACTTTTGAATATTGGACATTCATAGAAATGGCCTGAGGAGTGTTCTCCAATAATTTTTTTCGCCCATCACCGACCATTTTCGGGAAAAGGAGCAGTCTTTTTTAAAATTTCAAAAGTCGAAATTTGGAAAAATGTCGCCTATTTTCAAAAAACACACTTTTGCGACTTTTGAATATTGGACATTCATAGAAATGGCCGGAAGAGTGTTCCCAAATAATGTTTAAAACGCACATATTACCATTTCAGTGTTATGGCAAAAACTTTTTGCGCGCCTCTTTACCTATAAAAATTTTGCTGGGTGTATATTTTGTTCCCAGGGCTGATCCAGGAAGTGACAACTGGTGCGCTAGAATGGTAAATGCGTTCACTATAAAATAATAAAAAGCCTAAAACGCACATATTACCATTTCAGTTTTATGGTCAAACACTTTTTTCGCGCCTTTTTCACTACAAAAAGGTTGCTGGGCTTGTATTTCGTTCCCAAGGCCGAAATAGTAAAGGCAACTGGTGCGTTGGAATGGTAAATGCGTTCACTATAAAATAATAAAAAGCCTAAAACGCACATATTACCATTTCAGTTTTATGGTCAAACACTTTTTTCGCGCCTTTTTCACTACAAAAAGGTTGCTGGGTTTGTATTTCGTTCCCAAGGCCGAACCAGGAAGTGGCAACTGGTGCGCTAGAATGGTAAATGCGTTCACTATAAAATAATAAAAAGCCTAAAACGCACATATTACCATTTCAGTTTTATGGTCAAACATTTTTTTCGCGCCTTTTTCACTACAAAAAGGTTGCTGGGTTTGTATTTCGTTCCCAAGGCCGAAATAGAAAAGGCAACTGGTGCGTTGGAATGGTAAATGCGTTCACTATAAAATAATAAAAAGCCTAAAACGCACATATTACCATTTCAGTTTTATGGTCAAAAACGTTTTTCGCGCCTTTTTCACTACAAAAAGGTTGCTGGGTTTGTATTTCGTTCCCAGGGCCGCAATAGAAAAGGCAACTGGTGCGTTGGAATGGTAAATGCGTTCACTATAAAATATTAAAAAGCCTAAAACGCACATTAAAGCATTTCAGTTTTATGGTCAAAAACTTTTTTCGCGCCTTTTTCACTAGAAAAAGGTTGCTGGGTTTGTATTTCGTTCCCAGGGCCGAAATAGAAAAGGCAACTGGTGCGTTGGAGTGGTACATGTGTCCACTATAAAATATCAAAAATCCTTAGACGCACATATTACCATTTCAGTTTTATGGCCAAAAACTTTTTTCGCGCCCTTTTCACTACAAAAAGGTTGCTGGGTTTGTATTTCGTCCCTATGGCCGAAACAGAAA
Organism: Epicampocera succincta; assembly: GCA_932526305.1. Classification (NCBI taxonomy): domain Eukaryota; kingdom Metazoa; phylum Arthropoda; class Insecta; order Diptera; family Tachinidae; genus Epicampocera; species Epicampocera succincta. Next base: position 43,506,079 of record OW052036.1, read on the forward strand.
GTGGCAACTGTTGCGCTGGAATGGTAAATGCGTTCACTATAAAATATTAAAAAGCCTAAAACGCACATATTACCATTTCAGTTTTATGGCCAAAAACTTTTTTCGCGCCCTTTTCACTACAAAAAGGTTGCTGGGTTTGTATTTCGTTCCCAGGGCCGAAATAGAAAAAGCATCTGGTGCGTTGGAATGGTACATGTGTCCACTATAAAATATTGAAAATTCCAAGACGCGCATATTACCATTTCAGTTTTATGACCAAAAACTTTTTTCGCACCTTTTTCACTACAAAAATTTTGCTGGGTTTGTATTTCGTCCCTAGGGCCGAAAAAGGAAGAGGCAACTAGTGCGCTGGAATGGTACATGTGTTCACTATAAAATCTTAAAAAGCCTAAAACGCACATATTACCATTTCAGTTTTATGGCCAAAAACTTTTTTCGCGCCTTTTTCATTACAAAAAGTTTGCTAGGTTTGTATTTCGTTCCCAGGGCCGAGCCAAGAAATGACAACTGGTGCGCTGAAATGGTACATATGTCCACTATAAAATATCAAAAATTCTTAGAAGCACATATTACTATTTCAGTTTTATAGCCAAAAACTTTTTCGCGCATTTTTTACTACAAAAAGTTTGCTAGGTTTGTATTTCGTTCCCAGGGCCGAAATAGAAAAGGCAACTGGTGCGTTGGAATGGTACATGTGTCCACCATAAAATATCAAAAATTCTTAGACGCACATATTACCATTTCAGTTTTATGGCCAAAAACTTTTTCGCGCCTTTTTCACTACAAAGAGGTTGCTGAGTTTGTATTTCGTTCCCAGGGCCGAAATAGAAAAGGCAACTGGTGCGTTGGAATGGTACATGTGTCCACCATAAAATATCAAGGATTCTTAGACGCACATATTACCATTTCAGTTTTATGGCCAAAAACTTTTTCGCGCCTTTTTCACTACAAAGAGGTTGCTGAGTTTGTATTTCGTTCCCAGGGCCGAAATAGAAAAGGCAACTGGTGCGTTGGAATGGTAAATGCGTTCACTATAAAATATTAAAAAGCCTAAAACGCACATATTACCATTTCAGTTTTATGGCCAAAAACTTTTTTCGCGCCCTTTTTACTACAAAAAGGTTGCTGAGTTTGTATTTTGTTCCCAGGGCCGAAATAGAAAAGGCAACTGGTGCGTTGGAATGGTACATGTGTCCACCATAAAATATCAAAAATTCTTAGACGCACATATTACCATTTCAGTTTTATGTTCAAAAACTTTTTCGCGCATTTTTTACTACAAAAAGTTTGCTAGGTTTGTATTTCGTTCCCAGGGCCGAAATAGAAAAGGCAACTGGTGCGTTGGAATGGTACATGTGTCCACCATAAAATATCAAAAATTCTTAGACGCACATATTACCATTTCAGTTTTATGGCCAAAAACTTTTTCGCGCCTTTTTCACTACAAAGAGGTTGCTGAGTTTGTATTTCGTTCCCAGGGCCGAAATAGAAAAGGCAACTGGTGCGTTGGAATGGTAAATGCGTTCACTATAAAATATTAAAAAGCCTAAAACGCACATATTACCATTTCAGTTTTATGGCCAAAAACTTTTTTCGCTTCCTTTTTACTACAAAAAGGTTGCTGAGTTTGTATTTTGTTCCCAGGGCCGAAATAGAAAAGGCAACTGGTGCGTTGGAATGGTACATGTGTCCACCATAAAATATCAAAAATTCTTAGACGCACATATAACCATTTCAGTTTTATGTTCAAAAACTTTTTTCGCGCCTTTTTCACTTTAAAATGAATGATTTAATAACACAAGCAATTATATTCCCCTTTAATAAATCGCCAAAACGAACACCTAGTATAGGATTTTCTATTCAGTGCATATAAATACAGGACTCAGTAAAATATTTAGGAATTACCATGGATAAAAAATTGAATTTCAGAGAGCACATTTTTCAAACATGTACTAAAGCCGTAATATGTGGGAGAGCCCTCTTTCCTCTGCTAAATCGAAAATCATCCCTTAACCAGAAAAATAAGTTATTGCTTTATCGAATGTGTATTCGACCGATTATGACCTATGGATGTCAGGTGTGGTCTTCAAAATGCGCAAAAACCCACCTGAAAAAGCTTCGGATAATCCAAAATAAAATTTTGAAAATTATACATAGCCTACCCAGACGCTACGCTACACAGAAACTTTAAAGAAAAACTATTTGAAACTGTAATTTGTGAATTAACACAAAGATTTGACCAACGCAACAGATTTTCAAACCATGATTTGATACGAAATTTGTAGTAATGTAATCTTCGCCAACTTCAGTCAGGAAGATGGCGTAAGATTCAATGCAAAAATTTTTTTTTTATTAAATACAATATTGTATGTATATATAAGGGTTTTAGCTATCTTTTTTCTCCTTAAAACATTATTATATTTTCAATGTTCTCCTATTTCCTTATAATAGTTTAATACTTGGTGCAATACTATTTAGTAAAATCTCAAAAACTGTATATATATAAAATATATTTTAAAATATTTGTATTGTATGATAATAGAAAATAAAAAATGAATGAATGAAAAAATATTTACTAATAAACTTGAACGATTCCTCATACAAAAATGTATTTTTCCAAAAATTCTTTAAAATGAAACCAATTTTGAAGAAATTGAAAATAGGTACTCTTGAAAATTTAGTGATGATTAAGCAAAACTCCAGTGGATGGCCCAGTTATTTATAAATGCTTTAACTGCACAAAAAGAGGTCTAAAAAATGTTAACCATCGTGCTGACGACGCGCAGTGCCCTCTACGAAAAGAGTACGTTGAAATACGGTATAAGGCTTCCAACCGTAAAAGACCGCTAAGAAGTAATTTTCCCAAATATAATATAGTCACCTCATTGGAGAAAGGAACTTCTCAATCCAAAGGAAAACCAGGTAACAATGAAAAATTATCGTATGCCGAAATGGCCAGTGCTAATCACCATTTTGATGAAAGCAATAATATCTCTAATGAACAATTATTAGACATATATTTTGAAGCTATCGATGCACTAGAAAAGTGCAAAACCAAGTACGACAAAATGAGGGTACTTGGAAACATGCTTAGACATGTCATATAATCAAGCAGAATGTTACCTTAAAGTTATGCACTGGAATGCCCAAGGTATAACTAACCCAGCGACACAACTGGAATTAGAAAACCTCATTCGGGAAAAACAAATAGATATAATTTCAATTAATGAAACGTTTCTTAAACCAAATCACAGATTTAAACTGGCAAATTATAAAATCTATAGAGAATATCGCAGCAGCCATGGTGGGGGAGTTCTCATAGCCATAAAAAACTCTATACCACATGAGAGATTAATAAAATATTCCACCTTATCTATTGAAAACATATCAATTTCAATCAAAATTAATAACAAAATAATAAGATTTACGTCAGCCTACTGTCCAAGATTCACACCAAGCTTCGGTAATGACCTTGACAAAATCACAGAGACTACACACGAATTTATTTTCGGTGACTTTAATGCCAAACACACAACGTGGGGTTGCTTACAAAATAATTCAGCAGGCAATTATCTCTTTAACCATCAACTTGGCTCTCATTATTATATATATGCTCCCAGCTCTTCCACTAGATTTAGCCAAAACGTTATAGCCAGACAATCCTCCGTAGTCGATATTATGTTAACAAACTCAGCTCTACGCTCCTCACGGAAACGTTTCCGGAATTACTTAACTCAGATCACGTTCCAATGATTTGTAAGCTCGGTAGTTGAAACCACAACCAAGGTCCCATTATATAAAATGGCCAACTGGAAGACAATAAGCAAAAGGGTAGATGACGACTTAAAAAATAATAACTTACATTCATTTGTTATCACAGAACTAAACATCGAATCAGCCTTTGAAGGTATAACGTCTATTTTGCAGGAAGCGTCCAGAAGAATCCCCATGGGTGAGAAACAAATATGGCAAAGAAAAATTTCCGACTTAAGTCTGTATTTAATTGGCCAAAGAAATAGATACAGACGAAAATTGCAAAGATGTTATATTCCATCAGAACGTAATCAAATATTCAAATATTGGCTATACTGAAACAGCTGACTTTGTTTATAAATTTTCATATCACAGAAGACAGGAATAACAGCTGGTATCAGTTTTTGCAAAAACTGCCACCAGGTAATAAAAAGTTCTGGAAATTAACTAAAGCACTAAAGCAATAAAAAGCAAATAATCAACACTTGACAAGTTAACGGTAGATGGCGCCACTATATATAATAATAAAGAAAAAGCAAATATTATTGCAAATGCTTTCGAAAATATCCATGCAACTACGAGCAATTTAACATCAATTTATGATCGTAAAGTATCAAAACACATTACATGGTTAAGAAATCAAATTATCACTGATATTATACAAGAGTACAATACAACGAAAGATGAAGTTAAATTCTTTGTTCATACTTTACATACCTCAAAAGCTCCTGGTATCGATGGCATTAATGCTATAGTACTTAAAAACATGTCAGATTCATTTTTCAAAATCATAACAAAACTTTTTAATTGGTGCTTAAAAAATGGATATTTTCCAAAAATATTTAAGAATGCCAAAGTTGTAGCTATACTGAAAGCAGCTAAAGATGCCAAGTGTCCAAAAAATTATCGGCCTATTAGTATGTTAAACACACTGGATAAAGTCTTTGAAAAAATTATATTGAAAAGGCTTCATGAATTCACGGAAAATCATGGTATATTACAGAATGAACAGTTTTGGGTTCAGAAAAGATCACTCCACAGTTCATCAAGTTAAAAGAATAGTAAACCTTATCCAAAGCAACAAAAACAATAGAAAGAGCACGGGAGTAGTACTGCTAGACATTGAAAAAGCCCTTGATTCCATATGGCGTAATGGTTTAATTTATAAACTAGAAACTTTTGGATATCCTGTCTACATGCAAAAACTCTCTCATAAAAACTAAAAACTATTTCGAAAAATGGAAAATTAAAATGAATGATTTAAAAACACAAGCAATTATATTCCCCTTTAATAAATCGCCAAAACGAACACCTAGTATAGAATTTTCTATTCAGTGCATATAAGTACAGGACTCAGTAAAATATTTAGGAATTACCCTGAATAAAAACACCTGTTACTTATTTAAAAAATTTCAAAAAAACGATAAAATTTTTTTTATGGAAAATTAGAAATCTCGACTTTCATATTTATTAAAATTACTCCCATGTGTTATTCAAAAATTTTCAAGAAAAAGAGTACAAAATTGTTCCTGCAAAATTAGAAATCTCGGCTTTTATATTCACAAAAATTACACCCGTGACTTATTCAAACATTTTGAAGAAAAAGTGTTAAAATATGGTCATGCAAAATTAAAAATTTTGGCTTTCCACAAATTTCAAGAAAAATTATAAGTTATCAATAATGCGCTTAAAAAATGTTTGGAAAAATATATTTTTGTATGAGGAATGGTTTAAGCTTATCAGTAAATATATGAATATTACCTCTATATAAAATGTTTAAAAAAGTAATTTTATTGCGAAATTATAAAAATCTGCACAAATTTACCGATAGTGCTCTTTTCAATTCTTTTAAAACTCTTTTCATTTGAAAGATTTTATGAAAACATACATTTTTAAATGAGAAGTGGTTTTAAATGAGAAGTGGTTTAAGTTTATCAATAAATTAATAAAAATTACTTCTTTATGAAATGTTTAAGAAAGTGACTCCGGATATATTAATTTCGTTGCGAAATTATAAAAATCTTCACTAAGTTATCAATTGATCAATTCTTTTCAAATTGTGTGATTTGAATGAATGTTTGAAACAACAAGTTTTGTATGAGGAGTAGTTCAAATAAAAAAAATTTATTAAAATAAATATATGAATATAACTTTCATATGAAGCTTTGAATTGAAAAGCAGTAAGTTTTTAACAGTGCTCTTTTCAATTGCTTTAAAATTGTTTTCATTTGAAAGAATGTTTGAAAAAATACATTTTTAAATGAGAAGTGGTGTAAGTTTATCAATAAATTAATAAAAATTACTTCCTTATGAAATGTTTACGAAAGTGACTGTATCTCCGGAAATATTAATTTCGTTGCGAAATTATAAAAATCTTCACTAAGCTATCAATAGTGCTCTTTTCAATTCCTTTAAAATTGTTTTCATTTGAAAGAATGTTTGAAAAAATACATTTTTAAATGAGAAGTGGTTTAAGTTTATCAATAAATTAATAAAAATTACGTCCCTATGAAATGTTTACGAAAGTGACTGTATCTCCGCAAATATTAATTTCATTGCGAAATTATTAAAATCTTCACCAAGTTATCGTTTCAATTCTTTTTAAATTGTTTAATTTGAAAGAATGTTTGAAAAGACAATTTTTGTATGAAGACTAGTTCAAATAAAAAAAAATGTATTAACATAAATATATGAATATTACTTTCATATGAATATTTGAATTGAAAAGCACTAAGTTATTAACAGTGCTCTTTTCAATTCCTTTAAAATTGTTTTCATTTGAAAGAGTTTTTGAAAAAAAACATTTTTTATGAGAAGCGGTTTAAGCTTATCAATAAATATATGAATATTTCTTTCTTTTGAAATGTTTAAGAAAGTGACTGTAGCTCCGGATATATTAATTTCATTGCGAAATTATAAAAACCTCCACTAAGTTATCAATAATGCGCTTTTCAATTCGTTCAAAATTTTTTTTGATTTGAAAGAATATTTGGAAAAATACATTTTTGTATGAGGAGTGGTTCAAGTTTATCAGTAAATATATGAATATTACTTCTTTATGAAATGTTTAAGAAAGTGACTGTATCTCCGCAAATATTAATTTCATTGCGAAATTATAAAAATCTTCACAAAGATTCACAATCAATAGTGCTCCTTTCAATTCTTTAAAAATTGTTTTGACTTTAAAGAATGTTTGGAAAAATACATTTTTGTATGAGGAATGGTATAAAAACCGAGATTTCTAATTTTTCATTAAACATTTTTACAATTTTTCTTGAAATTTTTTAAATAAGTAACACCTGTTACGGTTATTTATATAATAAAGCTGCAATTTCTTAGCTTTCCTCATGCAAAAATGTATTTTTCCAAACATTCTTTATATTTATATTATATTATATTTATTATTTATTCATATTTTTTAAAAAATTCTTTCAAATTAAAATAATTTTGAAAGAATTCAAAAGAGCACTGTTGCTAACTTAGTGAAGCTTTTTATAATTACGTAATGAAATTAATATTTCCGGAGATACAGTCACTTTCTTAATCACTTTCATAAAGAAGTAATATTTATATATTTACTGATAAACTTGAACCACTCCTCATACAAAAATGTATTTTTCCAAACATTGTTTCAAATCAAAAAAAATTTGAACGAATTGAAAAGCGCATAATTGTTAACTTAGTTTAGGTTTTTATAATTTCGCAATGAAATTAATATTTCCGGAGCTGCAGTCACTTTCTTAAACATTTCAAACGGAAGTAATATTCATATATTTATTGATAAGCTTGAACCGCTTGTCATAAAAAAATGTATTTTTTCAAACATTCTTTCAAATGAAAACAATTTTAAAGGAATTGAAAAGAGCACTGTTAATAACTTAGTGCTTTTCAATTCAAAGATTCATATGAAAGTAATATTCATATATTTATTTTAATAATTTTTTTTTTATTTGAACTACTCTTCATACAAAAATTGTCTTTTCAAACATTCTTTCAAATCAAACAATTTAAAAAGAATTGAAAAGAGCACTATCGATAACTTGGTGAAGATTTTTATAATGTCGCAATGAAAGTAATATTACCGGACATACAGTCACTTTTTTTAACATTTAATATAGAAGTAATATTCATATATTTACTAATAGACACAACGTTGGCAACACTGCTAGCATACAGACGTGTTTTTAATTATCAGCTGTGAATTTTCTTATAAAAACTTTAAGTTTAAATATTTTTTGTTAATTTTCATTTATCTGGGTGTGAAATGACGACCAAAAGAAAGAAGTTTTTCGGGGAATAACCCCAAATACAAGCTACCGAAGTCAGGAAATAGATTTCAGGTGCTATCCGATATGGATGATATCTCAAGCGATGAAGAACCTGAGATAAAGAAGGACGTGGTAAAAGTGCCTCCAATTGTTGTTGACAGCAGTCATGGCCTTACATCGGTAATGAAATGCTTGGGAAAACCGTACAAGTACAAAAGGATTTCGATTGGAACAAAGGTAATACCAAATTCTAAAACTGATCTTGACGTCGCTGTTGCAAAGTTGAAGGCAGATGGTATGAAATTCTACACACATCCTGTTAAAGACAATAAAACGTTTAAGTTAATGCTATTTGGTTTACGGTAAATTGACACAAAGTCAGTTGTAGATGAATTGAAGCAAAAGTTCAACATTGAGCTTGAGAATATAAAGGAGGTAGAAACATCCAGAACAACAGTAGATGATGCTCTGTACATGTTGGAATTTAAAAAAGAGCATGTCACTAAACGTGAGGTAATCAAAATAAAATATTAACCCTCCAAAAACCCTTTCCGACGATCTAGAGGATCAACGCAATGTACGAAATGTGCAATGTACGGTCACGGATCTGCTAATTGCCATAGAGCCTCAGCGTGCTTACGATACGGCGGAACTCACGAGTTAGCTAATTGTCTATTAAGCATTTCAAAAGTCGAAATTCGGAAAATGTCTACTATTTAAAAAAAACACACTGTTGCGACTTTTGAATATTGGACATTCATAGAAATGGCCTGAGGAGTGTTCTCCAATAATTTTTTTCGCCCATCACCGACCATTTTCGGGAAAAGGAGCAGTCTTTTTTAAAATTTCAAAAGTCGAAATTTGGAAAAATGTCGCCTATTTTCAAAAAACACACTTTTGCGACTTTTGAATATTGGACATTCATAGAAATGGCCGGAAGAGTGTTCCCAAATAATGTTTAAAACGCACATATTACCATTTCAGTTTTATGGCAAAAACTTTTTGCGCGCCTCTTTACCTATAAAAATTTTGCTGGGTGTATATTTTGTTCCCAGGGCTGATCCAGGAAGTGACAACTGATGCGCTGAAATGGTACATGTGTCTACTACAAAATATAAAAATCTTTAGACGCACATATTACCATTTCAATTTTATGGCTAAAAACTTTTTTCGCACTTTTTTAACTACAAAAAGGTTCCTGGTTTGTATTTCGTCCCCAGGACCGAGCCAAGAAATCACAACTGGTGCGCTGAAATGGTACATGTGTCCACTATAAAATATCAAAAATTTTTAGACGCACATGTTATTATTTCAGTTTTACAGCAAAAAACTCTTTTTTCGCGCATTTTTCACTACAAAACGTTTGCTGGGTTTGTATTACGTCCCTAGGGCCAAACCAGGAAGTGGCAACTGGTGCGCTAGAATGGTAAATGCGTTCACTATAAAATAATAAAAAGCCTAAAACGCACATATTACCATTTCAGTTTTATGGTCAAAAACTTTTTTCGCGCCTTTTTCCCTACAAAAAGGTTGCTGGGTTTGTATTTCGTTCCCAGGGCCGCAATAGAAAAGGCAACTAGTGCGTTGGAATGGTAAATGCATTCACTATAAAATAATAAAAAGCCTAAAACGCACATATTACCATTTCAGTTTTATGGTAAAAAACTTTTTTCGCGCCTTTTTCACTACAAAAAGTTTCCTGGGTTTGTATTTCGTCCCTAGGGCCGAAACAGGAAGTGGCAACTGGTGCGCTGGAATGGTAAATGCGTTCACTATAAAATAATAAAAAGCCTAAAACGCACATATTACCATTTCAGTTTTATGGTCAAAAATTTTTTTCGCGCCTTTTTCACTACAAAAAGGTTGCTGGTTTTGTATTTCGTTCCCAGGGCCGAAATAGAAAAGGCAACTGGTGCGTTGGAATGGTAAATGCGTTCACTATAAAATATTAAAAAGCCTAAAACGCACATATCACCATTTCAGTTTTATGGTCAAAAACTTTTTTCGCGCCTTTTTCAGTACAAAAAGGTTGCTGGGTTTGTATTTCGTTCCCAGGGCCGAAATAGAAAAGGCAACTAGTGCGTTGGAATGGTACATGTGTCCACTATAAAACATTAGAAATTCTAAGACGCGCATATTACCATTTCAGTTTTATGGACAAAAACTTTTTTCGCGCCTTTTTCATTACAAAAAGTTTGCTGGGTTTGTATTTCGTCCCTAGGGCCGAACCAGGAAATAACAACTGGTGCGCTTAAATGGTACATGTGTCCACTATAAAATATTAAAAAGCCTAAAACGCACATATTACCATTTCAGTTTTATGGCGAAAACTTGTTTCGCGCCTTTTTACCTATAAAAAGTTTGCTGGGTTTGTATTTCGTTCCTAGGGCCGAACCAGGAAGTGGCAACTCGTGCGCTGGAATGGTTAATGTGTTCACTATAAAATCTTAAAAAGCCTAAAACGCACATTTCAGTTTTATGGCAAAAACTTTTTTCGCGCCTTTTTACCTATAAAAATTTTGCTGGGTGTATATTTTATTCCCAGGGCTGATCCAGGAAGTGACAACTATTGCGCTGAAATGTTACATGTGTCCACTATAAAACATCAAAAGTTCTTAGACGCACATGTTATTATTTCAGTTTTACAGCCAAAAACTTTTTTCGCGCATTTTTTACTACAAAAAGTTTGCTAGGTTTGTATTTCGTTCCCAGGGCCGAAATAGAAAAGGCAACTGGTGCGTTGGAATGGTACATGTGTCCACCATATATATAATATAAAATATCAAAAATTCTTAGACGCACATATTACCATTTCAGTTTTATGGCCAAAAACTTTTTCGCGCCTCTTTCACTACAAAAAGTTTGCTGAGTTTGTATTTCGTTGCCAGGGCCGAAATAGAAAAGGCACCTGGTGCGTTGGAATGGTACATGTGTCCACCAAAAAATATCAAAAATCTTAAAGCGCTGGAATGGTACATGTGTCCACCATAAAATATCAAAAATTCTTAGACGCACATATTACCATTTCAGTTTTATGTCCAAAAACTTTTTTCGCGCCTTTTTCACTACAAAAAGTTTGCTGAGTTTGTATTTCGTTCCTAGGGCCGAAATAGAAAAGGCAACTGGTGCGTTGGAATGTTACATGTGTCCACCAAAAAATATCAAAAATCTTAAAGCGCTGGAATGGTACATGTGTCCACCATAAAATATCAAAAATTCTTAGACGCACATATTACCATTTCAGTTTTATGTCCAAAAACTTTTTTCGCGCCTTTTTCACTACAAAAAGTTTGCTGAGTTTGTATTTCGTTGCCAGGCCGAGCCAAGAAATGACAACTGGTGCGCTGAAATGGTACATGTGTCCGCCATAAAATATCAAAAACTCTTAGACGCACATATTACCGTTTCAGTTTTATGGCCAAAAACTTTTTTCGCGCCTCTTTCACTACAAAAAGTTTGCTGAGTTTGTATTTCGTTGCCAGGGCCGAAATAGAAAAGGCACCTGGTGCGTTGGAATGGTACAAGTGTCCACCATAAAATATCAAAAATTCTAAGACGCGCATATTACCACTTCAGTTTTATGGCCAAAAACTTTTTTCGCGCCTTTTTCATTACAAAAAGTTTGCTAGGTTTGTATTTCGTTCCCAGGGCCGAAATAGAAAAGGCAACTGGTGCGTTGGAATGGTACATGTGTCCACCATAAAATATCAAAAATTTTTAGACGCACATGTTATTATTTCAGTTTTACAGCCAAAAACTTTTTTCGCGCATTTTTTACTACAAAAAGTTTTGCTAGGTTTGTATTTCGTTCCCAGAGCCGAGCCAAGAAACAACAACTGGTGCGCTGAAATGGTACATGTGTCCACCATAAAATATCAAAAATTCTTAGACGCACATATTACCATTTCAGTTTTATGGTAAAAAACTTTTTTCGCGCCTTTTTCACTACAATAAGTTTCCTGGGTTTGTATTTCGTTCCCAGGGCCGAAATAGAAAAGGCAACTAGTGCGTTGGAATGGTACATGTGTCCACTATAAAATATTAAAAAGCCTAAAACGCACATATTACCATTTCAGTTTTATGGCGAAAACTTGTTTCGCGCCTTTTCACCTATAAAAAGTTTGCTGGGTTTGTATTTCGTCCCTAGGGCCGAACCAGGAAGTGGCAACTCGTGCGCTGGAATGGTTAATGTGTTCACTATAAAATCTTAAAAAGCCTAAAACGCACATTTCAGTTTTATGGCGAAAACTTGTTTCGCGCCTTTTTACCTATAAAAAGTTTGCTGGGTTTGTATTTCGTCCCTAGGGCCGAACCAGGAAGTGACAACTATTGCGCTGAAATGTTACATGTGTCCACTATAAAACATCAAAAGTTCTTAGACGCACATGTTATTATTTCAGTTTTACAGCAAAAAACTCTTTTTTCGCGCATTTTTCACTACAAAACGTTTGCTGGGTTTGTATTACGTCCCTAGGGCCAAACCAGGAAGTGGCAACTGGTGCGCTAGAATGGTAAATGCGTTCACTATAAAATAATAAAAAGCCTAAAACGCACATATTACCATTTCAGTTTTATGGTCAAAAACTTTTTTCGCGCCTTTTTCCCTACAAAAAGGTTGCTGGGTTTGTATTTCGTTCCCAGGGCCGCAATAGAAAAGGCAACTAGTGCGTTGGAATGGTAAATGCATTCACTATAAAATAATAAAAAGCCTAAAACGCACATATTACCATTTCAGTTTTATGGTAAAAAACTTGTTTCGCGCCTTTTTACCTATAAAAAGTTTGCTGGGTTTGTATTTCGTCCCTAGGGCCGAACCAGGAAGTGACAACTATTGCGCTGAAATGTTACATGTGTCCACTATAAAACATCAAAAGTTCTTAGACGCACATGTTATTATTTCAGTTTTACAGCCAAAAACTTTTTTCGGGCAATTTTTTACTACAAAAAGTTTGCTAGGTTTGTATTTCGTTCCCAGGGCCGAAATAGAAAAGGCAACTGGTGCGCTTTAATGGTAAATGTGTTCACTATAAAATATTTAAAAGCTTAAAACGCACATATTATTATTTCAGTTTTGTAGACAAAAACTTTTTTCGCGCCTTCTTCACTACAAAAAGTTTGCTGGGTTTGTATTTCGTTTCCAGGGCCGAAGCAGGAAATGGCAACTGGTGCGTTGGAATGTAACATGTGTCCACCAAAAAATATCAAAAATCTTAAAGCGCTGGAATGGTACATGTGTCCACCATAAAATATCAAAAATTCTTAGACGCACATATTACCATTTCAGTTTTATGTCCAAAAACTTTTTTCGCGCCTTTTTCACTACAAAAAGTTTGCTGAGTTTGTATTTCGTTGCCAGGCCGAGCCAAGAAATGACAACTGGTGCGCTGAAATGGTACATGTGTCCGCCATAAAATATCAAAAACTCTTAGACGCACATATTACCGTTTCAGTTTTATGGCCAAAAACTTTTTTCGCGCCTCTTTCACTACAAAAAGTTTGCTGAGTTTGTATTTCGTTGCCAGGGCCGAAATAGAAAAGGCACCTGGTGCGTTGGAATGGTACATGTGTCCACCATAAAATATCAAAAATTCTAAGACGCGCATATTACCACTTCAGTTTTATGGCCAAAAACTTTTTTCGCGCCTTTTTCATTACAAAAAGTTTGCTAGGTTTGTATTTCACCCAGGGCCGAAATAGAAAAGGCAACTGGTGCGTTAGAATGTTACATGTGTCCACTATAAAATATCAAAAATTCTTAGACGCACATGTTATTATTTCAGTTTTACAGCCAAAAACTTTTTTCGCGCATTTTTTACCACAAAAAGTTTTGCTAGGTTTGTATTTCGTTCCCAGAGCCGAGCCAAGAAACAACAACTGGTGCGCCGAAATGGTACATGTGTCCACCATAAAATATCAAAAATTCTTAGACGCACATATTACCATTTCAGTTTTATGGTAAAAAACTTTTTTCGCGCCTTTTTCACTACAAAAAGTTTTCTGGGTTTGTATTTCGTCCCTAGGGCCGAAACAGGAAGTGGCAACTGGTGCGCTGGAATGGTAAATGCGTTCACTATAAAATAATAAAAAGCCTAAAACGCACATATTACCATTTCAGTTTTATGGTCAAAAATTTTTTTCGCGCCTTTTTCACTACAAAAAGGTTGCTGGTTTTGTATTTCGTTCCCAGGGCCGAAATAGAAAAGGCAACTGGTGCGTTGGAATGGTAAATGCGTTCACTATAAAATATTAAAAAGCCTAAAACGCACATATTACCATTTCAGTTTTATGGTCAAAAACTTTTTTCGCGCCTTTTTCAGTACAAAAAGGTTGCTGGGTTTGTATTTCGTTCCCAGGGCCGAAATAGAAAAGGCAACTAGTGCGTTGGAATGGTACATGTGTCCACTATAAAACATCAGAAATTCTAAGACGCGCATATTACCATTTCAGTTTTATGGACAAAAACTTTTTTCGCGCCTTTTTCATTACAAAAAGTTTGCTGGGTTTGTATTTCGTCCCTAGGGCCGAACCAGGAAATAACAACTGGTGCGCTAAAATGGTACATGTGTCCACTATAAAATATTAAAAAGCCTAAAACGCACATATTACCATTTCAGTTTTATGGCGAAAACTTTTTTCGCGCCTTTTTACCTATAAATAGTTTGCTGGGTTTGTATTTCGTCCCTAGGGCCGAACCAGGAAGTGGCAACTCGTGCGCTGGAATGGTTAATGTGTTCACTATAAAATCTTAAAAAGCCTAAAACGCACATTTCAGTTTTATGGCAAAAACTTTTTTCGCGCCTTTTTACCTATAAAAATTTTGCTGGGTGTATATTTTATTCCCAGGGCTGATCCAGGAAGTGACAACTATTGCGCTGAAATGTTACATGTGTCCACTATAAAACATCAAAAATTCTTAGACGCACATGTTATTATTTCAGTTTTACAGCCAAAAACTTTTTTCGCGCATTTTTTACTACAAAAAGTTTTGCTAGGTTTGTATTTCGTTCCCAGAGCCGAGCCAAGAAACAACAACTGGTGCGCTGAAATGGTACATGTGTCCACCATAAAATATCAAAAATTCTTAGACGCACATATTACCATTTCAGTTTTATGGTCAAAAACTTTTTTCGCGCCTTTTTCAGTACAAAAAGGTTGCTGGGTTTGTATTTCGTTCCCAGGGCCGAAATAGAAAAGGCAACTAGTGCGTTGGAATGGTACATGTGTCCACTATAAAACATTAGAAATTCTAAGACGCGCATATTACCATTTCAGTTTTATGGACAAAAACTTTTTTCGCGCCTTTTTCATTACAAAAAGTTTGCTGGGTTTGTATTTCGTCCCTAGGGCCGAACCAGGAAATAACAACTGGTGCGCTTAAATGGTACATGTGTCCACTATAAAATATTAAAAAGCCTAAAACGCACATATTACCATTTCAGTTTTATGGCGAAAACTTGTTTCGCGCCTTTTTACCTATAAAAAGTTTGCTGGGTTTGTATTTCGTCCCTAGGGCCGAACCAGGAAGTGGCAACTCGTGCGCTGGAATGGTTAATGTGTTCACTATAAAATCTTAAAAAGCCTAAAACGCACATTTCAGTTTTATGGCAAAAACTTTTTTCGCGCCTTTTTACCTATAAAAAGTTTGCTGGGTTTGTATTTCGTCCCTAGGGCCGAACCAGGAAGTGACAACTATTGCGCTGAAATGTTACATGTGTCCACTATAAAACATCAAAAGTTCTTAGACGCACATGTTATTATTTCAGTTTTACAGCAAAAAACTCTTTTTTCGCGCATTTTTCACTACAAAACGTTTGCTGGGTTTGTATTACGTCCCTAGGGCCAAACCAGGAAGTGGCAACTGGTGCGCTAGAATGGTAAATGCGTTCACTATAAAATAATAAAAAGCCTAAAACGCACATATTACCATTTCAGTTTTATGGTCAAAAACTTTTTTCGCGCCTTTTTCCCTACAAAAAGGTTGCTGGGTTTGTATTTCGTTCCCAGGGCCGCAATAGAAAAGGCAACTAGTGCGTTGGAATGGTAAATGCATTCACTATAAAAAAATAAAAAGCCTAAAACGCACATATTACCATTTCAGTTTTATGGTAAAAAACTTTTTTCGCGCCTTTTTCACTACAAAAAGTTTCCTGGGTTTGTATTTCGTCCCTAGGGCCGAAACAGGAAGTGGCAACTGGTGCGCTGGAAAGGTAAATGCGTTCACTATAAAATAATAAAAAGCCTAAAACGCACATATTACCATTTCAGTTTTATGGTCAAAAATTTTTTTCGCACTTTTTTAACTACAAAAAGGTTCCTGGTTTGTATTTCGTCCCCAGGACCGAGCCAAGAAATCACAACTGGTGCGCTGAAATGGTACATGTGTCCACTATAAAATATCAAAAATTTTTAGACGCACATGTTATTATTTCAGTTTTACAGCAAAAAACTCTTTTTTCGCGCATTTTTCACTACAAAACGTTTGCTGGGTTTGTATTACGTCCCTAGGGCCAAACCAGGAAGTGGCAACTGGTGCGCTAGAATGGTAAATGCGTTCACTATAAAATAATAAAAAGCCTAAAACGCACATATTACCATTTCAGTTTTATGGTCAAAAACTTTTTTCGCGCCTTTTTCCCTACAAAAAGGTTGCTGGGTTTGTATTTCGTTCCCAGGGCCGCAATAGAAAAGGCAACTAGTGCGTTGGAATGGTAAATGCATTCACTATAAAATAATAAAAAGCCTAAAACGCACATATTACCATTTCAGTTTTATGGTAAAAAACTTTTTTCGCGCCTTTTTCACTACAAAAAGTTTCCTGGGTTTGTATTTCGTCCCTAGGGCCGAAACAGGAAGTGGCAACTGGTGCGCTGGAATGGTAAATGCGTTCACTATAAAATAATAAAAAGCCTAAAACGCACATATTACCATTTCAGTTTTATGGTCAAAAATTTTTTTCGCGCCTTTTTCACTACAAAAAGGTTGCTGGTTTTTTATTTCGTTCCCAGGGCCGAAATAGAAAAGGCAACTGGTGCGTTGGAATGGTAAATGCGTTCACTATAAAATATTAAAAAGCCTAAAACGCACATATCACCATTTCAGTTTTATGGTCAAAAACTTTTTTCGCGCCTTTTTCAGTACAAAAAGGTTGCTGGGTTTGTATTTCGTTCCCAGGGCCGAAATAGAAAAGGCAACTAGTGCGTTGGAATGGTACATGTGTCCACTATAAAACATTAGAAATTCTAAGACGCGCATATTACCATTTCAGTTTTATGGACAAAAACTTTTTTCGCGCCTTTTTCATTACAAAAAGTTTGCTGGGTTTGTATTTCGTCCCTAGGGCCGAACCAGGAAATAACAACTGGTGCGCTTAAATGGTACATGTGTCCACTATAAAATATTAAAAAGCCTAAAACGCACATATTACCATTTCAGTTTTATGGCGAAAACTTGTTTCGCGCCTTTTTACCTATAAAAAGTTTGCTGGGTTTGTATTTCGTTCCTAGGGCCGAACCAGGAAGTGGCAACTCGTGCGCTGGAATGGTTAATGTGTTCACTATAAAATCTTAAAAAGCCTAAAACGCACATTTCAGTTTTATGGCAAAAACTTTTTTCGCGCCTTTTTACCTATAAAAATTTTGCTGGGTGTATATTTTATTCCCAGGGCTGATCCAGGAAGTGACAACTATTGCGCTGAAATGTTACATGTGTCCACTATAAAACATCAAAAGTTCTTAGACGCACATGTTATTATTTCAGTTTTACAGCCAAAAACTTTTTTCGCGCATTTTTTACTACAAAAAGTTTGCTAGGTTTGTATTTCGTTCCCAGGGCCGAAATAGAAAAGGCAACTGGTGCGTTGGAATGGTACATGTGTCCACCATATATATAATATAAAATATCAAAAATTCTTAGACGCACATATTACCATTTCAGTTTTATGGCCAAAAACTTTTTCGCGCCTCTTTCACTACAAAAAGTTTGCTGAGTTTGTATTTCGTTGCCAGGGCCGAAATAGAAAAGGCACCTTGTGCGTTGGAATGGTACATGTGTCCACCAAAAAATATCAAAAATCTTAAAGCGCTGGAATGGTACATGTGTCCACCATAAAATATCAAAAATTCTTAGACGCACATATTACCATTTCAGTTTTATGTCCAAAAACTTTTTTCGCGCCTTTTTCACTACAAAAAGTTTGCTGAGTTTGTATTTCGTTGCCAGGCCGGGCCAAGAAATGACAACTGGTGCGCTGAAATGGTACATGTGTCCGCCATAAAATATCAAAAACTCTTAGACGCACATATTACCGTTTCAGTTTTATGGCCAAAAACTTTTTTCGCGCCTCTTTCACTACAAAAAGTTTGCTGAGTTTGTATTTCGTTGCCAGGGCCGAAATAGAAAAGGCACCTGGTGCTTTGGAATGGTACATGTGTCCACCATAAAATATCAAAAATTCTAAGACGCGCATATTACCACTTCAGTTTTATGGCCAAAAACTTTTTTCGCGCCTTTTTCATTACAAAAAGTTTGCTAGGTTTGTATTTCGTTCCCAGGGCCGAAATAGAAAAGGCAACTGGTGCGTTAGAATGGTACATGTGTCCACTATAAAATATCAAAAATTTTTAGACGCACATGTTATTATTTCAGTTTTACAGCCAAAAACTTTTTTCGCGCATTTTTCACTACAAAAAGTTTTGCTAGGTTTGTATTTCGTTCCCAGAGCCGAGCCAAGAAACAACAACTGGTGCGCTGAAATGGTACATGTGTCCACCATAAAATATCAAAAATTCTTAGACGCACATATTACCATTTCAGTTTTATGGTAAAAAACTTTTTTCGCGCCTTTTTCACTACAAAAAGTTTCCTGGGTTTGTATTTCGTCCCTAGGGCCGAAACAGGAAGTGGCAACTGGTGCGCTGGAATGGTAAATGCGTTCACTATAAAATAATAAAAAGCCTAAAACGCACATATTACCATTTCAGTTTTATGGTCAAAAATTTTTTTCGCGCCTTTTTCACTACAAAAAGGTTGCTGGTTTTGTATTTCGTTCCCAGGGCCGAAATAGAAAAGGCAACTGGTGCGTTGGAATGGTAAATGCGTTCACTATAAAATATTAAAAAGCCTAAAACGCACATATTACCATTTCAGTTTTATGGTCAAAAACTTTTTTCGCGCCTTTTTCAGTACAAAAAGGTTGCTGGGTTTGTATTTCGTTCCCAGGGCCGAAATAGAAAAGGCAACTAGTGCGTTGGAATGGTACATGTGTCCACTATAAAACATCAGAAATTCTAAGACGCGCATATTACCATTTCAGTTTTATGGACAAAAACTTTTTTCGCGCCTTTTTCATTACAAAAAGTTTGCTGGGTTTGTATTTCGTCCCTAGGGCCGAACCAGGAAATAACAACTGGTGCGCTAAAATGGTACATGTGTCCACTATAAAATATTAAAAAGCCTAAAACGCACATATTACCATTTCAGTTTTATGGCGAAAACTTTTTTCGCGCCTTTTTACCTATAAAAAGTTTGCTGGGTTTGTATTTCGTCCCTAGGGCCGAACCAGGAAGTGGCAACTCGTGCGCTGGAATGGTTAATGTGTTCACTATAAAATCTTAAAAAGCCTAAAACGCACATTTCAGTTTTATGGCAAAAACTTTTTTCGCGCCTTTTTACCTATAAAAATTTTGCTGGGTGTATATTTTATTCCCAGGGCTGATCCAGGAAGTGACAACTATTGCGCTGAAATGTTACATGTGTCCACTATAAAACATCAAAAATTCTTAGACGCACATGTTATTATTTCAGTTTTACAGCCAAAAACTTTTTTCGCGCATTTTTTACTACAAAAAGTTTGCTAGGTTTGTATTTCGTTCCCAGGGCCGAAATAGAAAAGGCAACTGGTGCGTTGGAATGGTACATGCGTCCACCATAAAATATCAAAAATTCTTAGACGCACATATTACCATTTCAGTTTTATGGCCAAAAACTTTTTCGCGCCTTTTTCACTACAAAGAGGTTGCTGAGTTTGTATTTCGTTCCTAGGGCCGAAATAGAAAAGGCAACTGGTGCGTTGGAATGTTACATGTGTCCACCAAAAATATCAAAAATCTTAAAGCGCTGGAATGGTACATGTGTCCACCATAAAATATCAAAAATTTTTAGACGCACATGTTATTATTTCAGTTTTACAGCCAAAAACTTTTTTCGCGCATTTTTTACCACAAAAAGTTTTGCTAGGTTTGTATTTCGTTCCCAGAGCCGAGCCAAGAAACAACAACTGGTGCGCCGAAATGGTACATGTGTCCACCATAAAATATCAAAAATTCTTAGACGCACATATTACCATTTCAGTTTTATGTCCAAAAACTTTTTTCGCGCCTTTTTCACTACAAAAAGTTTGCTGAGTTTGTATTTCGTTGCCAGGCCGAGCCAAGAAATGACAACTGGTGCGCTGAAATGGTACATGTGTCCGCCATAAAATATCAAAAACTCTTAGACGCACATATTACCGTTTCAGTTTTATGGCCAAAAACTTTTTTCGCGCCTCTTTCACTACAAAAAGTTTGCTGAGTTTGTATTTCGTTGCCAGGGCCGAAATAGAAAAGGCACCTGGTGCGTTGGAATGGTACAAGTGTCCACCATAAAATATCAAAAATTCTAAGACGCGCATATTACCACTTCAGTTTTATGGCCAAAAACTTTTTTCGCGCCTTTTTCATTACAAAAAGTTTGCTAGGTTTGTATTTCGTTCCCAGGGCCGAAATAGAAAAGGCAACTGGTGCGTTGGAATGGTACATGTGTCCACCATAAAATATCAAAAATTTTTAGACGCACATGTTATTATTTCAGTTTTACAGCCAAAAACTTTTTTCGCGCATTTTTTACTACAAAAAGTTTTGCTAGGTTTGTATTTCGTTCCCAGAGCCGCGCCAAGAAACAACAACTGGTGCGCTGAAATGGTACATGTGTCCACCATAAAATATCAAAAACTCTTAGACGCACATATTACCATTTCAGTTTTATGTCCAAAAACTTTTTTCGCGCCTTTTTCACTACAAAAAGTTTGCTGAGTTTGTATTTCGTTGCCAGGCCGAGCCAAGAAATGACAACTGGTGCGCTGAAATGGTACATGTGTCCGCCATAAAATATCAAAAACTCTTAGACGCACATATTACCATTTCAGTTTTATGTCCAAAAACTTTTTTCGCGCCTTTTTCACTACAAAAAGTTTGCTGAGTTTGTATTTCGTTGCCAGGCCGAGCCAAGAAATGACAACTGGTGCGCTGAAATGGTACATGTGTCCGCCATAAAATATCAAAAACTCTTAGACGCACATATTACCGTTTCAGTTTTATAGCCAAAAACTTTTTTCGCGCCTTTTTCATTACAAAAAGTTTGCTAGGTTTGTATTTCGTTCCCAGGGCCGAAATAGAAAAGGCAACTGGTACGTTGGAATGGTAAATGCGTTCACTATAAAATATTAAAAAGCCTAAAACGCACATATTACCATTTCAGTTTTATGGTCAAAAACTTTTTTCACGCCTTTTTCAGTACAAAAAGGTTGCTGGGTTTGTATTTCGTTCCCAGGGCCGAAATAGAAAAGGCAACTAGTGCGTCGGAATGGTACATGTGTCCACTATAAAACATCAGAAATTCTAAGACGCGCATATTACCATTTCAGTTTTATGGACAAAAACTTTTTTCGCGCATTTTTTACTACAAAAAGTTTGCTAGGTTTGTATTTCGTTCCCAGGGCCGAAATAGAAAAGGCAACTGGTGCGTTGGAATGGTACATGTGTCCACCATAAAATATCAAAAATTCTTAGACGCACATATTACCATTTCAGTTTTATGGCCAAAAACTTTTTCGCGCCTTTTTCACTACAAAGAGGTTGCTGAGTTTGTATTTCGTTCCTAGGGCCGAAATAGAAAAGGCAACTGGTGCGTTGGAATGTTACATGTGTCCACCAAAAAATATCAAAAATCTTAAAGCGCTGGAATGGTACATGTGTCCACCATAAAATATCAAAAATTCTTAGACGCACATATTACCATTTCAGTTTTATGTCCAAAAACTTTTTTCGCGCCTTTTTCACTACAAAAAGTTTGCTGAGTTTGTATTTCGTTGCCAGGCCGAGCCAAGAAATGACAACTGGTGCGCTGAAATGGTACATGTGTCCGCCATAAAATATCAAAAACTCTTAGACGCACATATTACCATTTCAGTTTTATGGCCAAAAACTTTTTCGCGCCTTTTTCACTACAAAGAGGTTGCTGAGTTTGTATTTCGTTCCCAGGGCCGAAATAGAAAAGGCAACTGGTGCGTTGGAATGGTAAATGCGTTCACTATAAAATATTAAAAAGCCTAAAACGCACATATTACCATTTCAGTTTTATGGTCAAAAACTTTTTTCGCGCCTTTTTCAGTACAAAAAGGTTGCTGGGTTTGTATTTCGTTCCCAGGGCCGAAATAGAAAAGGCAACTAGTGCGTTGGAATGGTACATGTGTCCACTATAAAACATCAAAAATTCTTAGACGCACATGTTATTATTTCAGTTTTACAGCCAAAAACTTTTTTCGCGCATTTTTTACTACCAAAAGTTTGCTAGGTTTGTATTTCGTTCCCAGGGCCGAAATAGAAAAGGCAACTAGTGCGTTGGAATGGTACATGTGTCCACCATAAAATATCAAAAATTCTTAGACGCACAAATTACCATTTCAGTTTTATGGCCAAAAACTTTTTCGCGCCTTTTTCACTACAAAGAGGTTGCTGAGTTTGTATTTCGTTCCTAGGGCCGAAATAGAAAAGGCAACTGGTGCGTTGGAATGTTACATGTGTCCACCAAAAAATATCAAAAATCTTAAAGCGCTGGAATGGTACATGTGTCCACCATAAAATATCAAAAATTCTTAGACGCACATATTACCATTTCAGTTTTATGTCCAAAAACTTTTTTCGCGCCTTTATCACTACAAAAAGTTTGCTGAGTTTGTATTTCGTTGCCAGGCCGAGCCAAGAAATGACAACTGGTGCGCTGAAATGGTACATGTGTCCGCCATAAAATATCAAAAACTCTTAGACGCACATATTACCGTTTCAGTTTTATGGCCAAAAACTTTTTTCGCGCCTCTTTCACTATAAAAAGTTTGCTGAGTTTGTATTTCGTTGCCAGGGCCGAAATAGAAAAGGCACCTGGTGCGTTGGAATGGTACATGTGTCCACCATAAAATATCAAAAATTCTAAGACGCGCATATTACCACTTCAGTTTTATGGCCAAAAACTTTTTTCGCGCCTTTTTCATTACAAAAAGTTTGCTAGGTTTGTATTTCGTTCCCAGGGCCGAAATAGAAAAGGCAACTGGTGCGTTAGAATGGTACATGTGTCCACTATAAAATATCAAAAATTTTTAGACGCACATGTTATTATTTTAGTTTTACAGCCAAACACTTTTTTCGCGCATTTTTCACTACAAAAAGTTTGCTGGGTTTGAATTTCGTCCCTATGGCCGAAACAGAAAGTGGCAACTGGTGCGCTGGAATGGTACATGTGTCCACTATAAAATATTTAAAAGCCTAAAACGCACATATTACCATTTCAGTTTTATGGCCAAAAACTTTTTTCGGGCCTTTTTCACTACAAAAACGTTGTTGCGTTTGTATTTTGTTCCCAGGGCCGAACCAGGAAGTGGCAACTAGTGCGCTGAAATGGTACATATGTCCACTATAAAATATCAAAAATTCTTAGAAGCACATATTACTATTTCAGTTTTATAGCCAAAAACTTTTTTCGCGCATTTTTCACTGCAAAAAGTTGTTGCGTTTGTATTTCGTTCCCAGGGCCGAACCAGGAAGTGGCAACTGGTGCGCTGGAATGGTAAATGTGTTCACTATAAAATATTTAAAAGCTTAAAACGCACATATTATTATTTCAGTTTTGTAGACAAAAACTTTTTTCGCGCCTTCTTCACTACAAAAAGTTTGCTGGGTTTGTATTTCGTTTCCAGGGCCGAAGCAGGAAATGGCAACTGGTGCGTTGGAATGTTACATGTGTCCACCAAAAAATATCAAAAATCTTAAAGCGCTGGAATGGTACATGTGTCCACCATAAAATATCAAAAATTCTTAGACGCACATATTACCATTTCAGTTTTATGTCCAAAAACTTTTTTCGCGCCTTTTTCACTACAAAAAGTTTGCTGAGTTTGTATTTCGTTGCCAGGCCGAGCCAAGAAATGACAACTGGTGCGCTGGAATGGTACATGTGTCCACTATAAAATATTAAAAATTCTTAGACGCACATTTTATTCATTCAGTTTTACAGCCAAACACTTTTTTCGCACATTTTTCACTACAAAAAGATTGCTGGGTTTGTATTTCGTCCCTAGGGCCGAACCAGGAAGTGGCAACTGGTGCGCTAGAATGGTAAATGCGTTCACTATAAAATAATAAAAAGCCTAAAACGCACATATTACCATTTCCGTTTTATGGTCAAAAACTTTTTTCGTGCCTTTTTCACTACAAAAAGGTTGCTGGGTTTGTATATAGTTCCCAGGACCGAAATAGAAAAAGCATCTGGTGCGTTGGAATGGTACATGTGTCCACCATAAAATATCAAAAATTCTAAGACGCGCATATTACCATTTCAGTTTTATGGCCAAAAACTTTTTTCGCGCCTTTTTCATTACAAAAAGTTTGCTAGGTTTGTATTTCGTTCCCTGGGCCGAAATAGAAAAGGCAACTGGTAAGTTGGAATGGTACATGTGTCCACCATAAAATATCAAAAATTCTTAGACGCACATATTACCTTTTCAGTTTTATGGCCAAAAACTTTTTCGCGCCTTTTCCACTACAAAGAAGTTGCTGAGTTTGTATTTCGTTCCCTGGGCCGAAATAGAAAAGGCAACTGGTGCGTTGGAATGGTACATGTGTCCACCATTAAATATTAAAAATCTTAGTGCGCTAGAATGGTACATGTGTCCACTATAAAATATCAGAAATTCTAAGACGCACATATTACCATTTCAATTTTATGGCCAAAAACTTTTTTCGCGCCCTTTTCACTACAAAAAGGTTGCTGGGTTTGTATTTCGTTCCCAGGGCCGAAAAAGCAAGTGGCAACTGGTGCGCTGGAATGGTACATGTGTTCACTATAAAATCTTAAAAAGCCTAAAACGCACATATTACCATTTCAGTTTTATGGCCAAAAACTTTTTTCGCGCCTTTTTCATTACAAAAAATTTGCTAGGTTTGTATTTCGTTCCCAGGGCCGAGCCAAGAAATGACAACTGGTGCGCTGAAATGGTACATATGTCCACTATAAACTATCAAAAATTCTTAGAAGCACATATTGCTATTTCAGTTTTATAGCCAAAAACTTTTTTTGCGCATTTTTCACTACAAGAAGTTGTTGCGTTTGTATTTCTTTCCCAAGGCCGAACCAGGAAGTGGCAACTGGTGCGCTGGAATGTAACATGTGTCCACTATACAATATCAAAAATTCTTAGCCGCACATGTTATTATTTCAGTTTTACAGCCAAAAACTTTTTTCGCGCATTTTTCACTACAAAAAGTTTGCTGGGTTTGAATTTCGTCCCTATGGCCGAAACAGAAAGTGGCAACTGGTGCGCTGGAATGGTACATGTGTCCACTATAAAATATTTAAAAGCCTAAAACGCACATATTACCATTTCAGTTTTATGGCCAAAAACTTTTTTCGGGCCTTTTTCACTACAAAAACGTTGTTGCGTTTGTATTTTGTTCCCAGGGCCGAAATAGAAAAGGCAACTGGTGCGTTGGAATGGTACATGTGTCCGCCATAAAATATCAAAAACTCTTAGACGCACATATTACCGTTTCAGTTTTATGGCCAAAAACTTTTTTCGCGCCTCTTTCACTATAAAAAGTTTGCTAGGTTTGTATTTCGTTTCCAGGGCCGAAATAGAAAAGGCAACTGGTGCGTTGGAATGGTACATGTGTCCACCATAAAATATCAAAAATTCTTAGACGCACATATTACCTTTTCAGTTTTATGGCCAAAAACTTTTTTCGCGCCTTTTTCACTACAAAGAGGTTGCTGAGTTTGTATTTCGTTCCCAGGGCCGAAATAGAAAAGGCAACTGGTGCGTTGGAATGGTACATGTGTCCACCATAAAATATCAAAAATTTTTAGACGCACATATTACCATTTCAGTTTTATGGCCAAAAACTTTTTCGCGCCTTTTTCACTACAAAGAGGTTGCTGAGTTTGTATTTCGTTCCCAGGGCCGAAATAGAAAAGGCAACTGGTGCGCTGGAATGGTAATTGCGTTCACTATAAAATATTAAAAAGCCTAAAACGCACATATTACCATTTCAGTTTTATGGCCAAAAACTTTTTTCGCGCCCTTTTCACTACAAAAAGGTTGCTGGGTTTGTATTTCGTTCTCAGGGCCGAAATAGAAAAGGCAACTGGTGCGTTGGAATGGTACATGTGTCCACCATAAAATATCAAAAATTCTTAGACGCACATATTACCATTTCAGTTTTATGTTCAAAAACTTTTTTCGCGTCTTTTTCACTTTAAAATGAATGATTTAATAACACAAGCAATTATATTCCCCTTTAATAAATCGCCAAAACGAACACCTAGTATAGGATTTTCTATTCAGTGCATATAAATACAGGACTCAGTAAAATATTTAGGAATTATCATGGATAAAAAATTGAATTTCAGAGAGCATATTTTTCAAACATGTACTAAAGCCGTAAGATGTGGGAGAGCCCTCTTTCCTCTGCTAAATCGAAAATCATCCCTTAACCAGAAAAATAAGTTATTGCTTTATCGAATGTGTATTCGACCGATTATGACCTATGGATGTCAGGTGTGGTCTTCAAAATGCGCAAAAACCCACCCGAAAAAGCTTCGGATAATCCAAAATAAAATTTTGAAAATTATACATAGCCTACCCAGACGCTACGCTACACAGAAACTTTAAAGAAAAACTATTTGAAACTGTAATTTGTGAATTAAATCAAAGATTTGACCAACGCAACAGATAATCAAACCATGATTTGATACGAAATTTGTAGTAATGTAATCTTCGCCAACTTCAGTCAGGAAGATGGCGTAAGATTCAATGCAAAAAATTTTTTTGTTATTAAATACAATATTGTATGTAGATATAAGGGTTTTAGCTATCTTTTTTCTCCTTAAAACATTATTATATTTTCAATGTTCTCCTATTTCCTTATAATAGTTTAATACTTGGTGCAATACTATTTAGTAAAATCTCAAAAACTGTATATATATAAAATATATTTTAAAATATTTGTATTGTATGATAATAGAAAATAAAAAATTAATGAATGAAAAAATATTTACTAATAAACTTGAACGATTCCTCATACAAAAATGTATTTTTCCAAAAATTCTTTAAAATGAAACCAATTTTGAAGAAATTGAAAATAGGTACTCTTGAAAATTTAGTGATGATTAAGCAAAACTCCAGTGGATGGCCCAGTTATTTATAAATACTTTAACTGCACAAAAAGAGGTCTAAAAAATGTTAACCATCGTGCTGACGACGCGCAGTGCCCTCTACGAAAAGAGTACGTTGAAATACGGTATAAGGCTTCCAACCGTAAAAGACCGCAAAGAAGTAATTTTCCCAAATATAATATAGTCACCTCATTGGAGAAAGGAATTTCTCAATCCAAAGGAAAACCAGGTAACAATGAAAAATTATCGTATGCCGAAATGGCCAGTGCTAATCACCATTTTGATGAAAGCAATAATATCTCTAATGAACAATTATTAGACATATATTTTGAAGCTATCGATGCACTAGAAAAGTGCAAAACCAAGTACGACAAAATGAGGGTACTTGGAAACATGCTTAGACATGTCATATAATCAAGCAGAATGTTACCTTAAAGTTATGCACTGGAATGCCCAAGGTATAACTAACCCAACGACACAACTGGAATTAGAAAACCTCATTCGGGAAAAACAAAATTTCTTAAACCAAATCACAGATTTAAACTGGCAAATTATAAAATCTATAGAGAAGATCGCAGCAGCCATGGTGGGGGAGTTCTCATAGCCATAAAAAACTCTATACCACATGAGAGATTAATAAAATATTCCACCTTATCTATTGAAAACATATCAATTTCAATCAAAATTAATAACAAAATAATAAGATTTACGTCAGCCTACTGTCCAAGATTCACACCAAGCTTCGGTAATGACCTTGACAAAATCACAGAGACTACACACGAATTTATTTTCGGTGACTTTAATGCCAAACACACAACGTGGGGTTGCTTACAAAATAATTCAGCAGGCAATTATCTCTTTAACCATCAACTTGTCTCTCATTATTATATATATGCTCCCAGCTCTTCCACTAGATTTAGCCAAAACGTTATAGCCAGACAATCCTCCGTAGTCGATATTATGTTAACAAACTCAGCTCT
The DNA here is from genome assembly GCA_932526305.1 of Epicampocera succincta. Taxonomy (NCBI): domain Eukaryota; kingdom Metazoa; phylum Arthropoda; class Insecta; order Diptera; family Tachinidae; genus Epicampocera; species Epicampocera succincta. The sequence continues at coordinate 43,534,556 of OW052036.1, forward strand.
ACGCTCCTCACGGAAACGTTTCCGGAATTACTTAACTCAGATCACGTTCCAATGATTTGTAAGATATATAGCTCGGTAGTTGAAACCACAACCAAGGTCCCATTATATAAAATGGCCAACTGGAAGACAATAAGCAAAAGGGTAGATGACGCCTTAAAAAAAAATAACTTACATTCATTTGTTATCACAGAACTAAACATCGAATCAGCCTTTGAAGGTATAACGTCTATTTTGCAGGAAGCGTCCAGAAGAATCTCCATGGGTGAGAAACAAATATGGCAAAGAAAAATTTCCGACTTAAGTCTGTATTTAATTGGCCAAAGAAATAGATACAGACGAAAATTGCAAAGATGTTATATTCCATCAGAACGTAATCAAATATTGGCTATACTGAAACAGCTGACTCTGTTTATAAATTTTCATATCAAAGAAGACAGGAATAACAGCTGGTATCAGTTTTTGCAAAAACTGCCACCAGGTAATAAAAAGTTCTGGAAATTAACTAAAGCAATAAAAAGCAAACAATCAACACTTGACAAGTTAACGGTAGATGGCGCCACTATATATACTAATAAAGAAAAAGCAAATATTATTGCAAATGCTTTCGAAAATATCCATGCAACTACGAGCAATTTAACATCAATTTATGATCGTAAAGTATCAAAACACATTACATGGTTAAGAAATTAAATTATCACTGATATTATACAAGAGTACAATACAACAATAAGATGAAGTTAAATTCTTTGTTCATACTTTACATACCTCAAAAGCTCCTGGTATCGATGGCATTAATGCTATAGTACTTAAAAACATGTCAGATTCATTTTTCAAAATCATAACAAAACTTTTTAATTGGTGCTTAAAAAATGGATATTTTCCAAAAATATTTAAGAATGCCAAAGTTGTAGCTATACTGAAAGCAGGTAAAGATGCCAAGTGTCCAAAAAATTAACGGCCTATTAGTATGTTAAACACACTGGATAAAGTCTTTGAAAAAATAATATTGAAAAGGCTTCATGAATTCACGGAAAATCATGGTATATTACAGAATGAACAGTTTGGGTTCAGAAAAAATCACTCCACAGTTCATCAAGTTAAAAGAATAGTAAACCTTATCCAAAGCAACAAAAACAATAGAAGGAGCACGGGAGTAGTACTGCTAGACATTGAAAAAGCCTTTGATTCCATATGGCGTAATGGTTTAATTTATAAACTAAAAACTTTTGGATATCCTGTCTACATGCAAAAACTCTCTCATAAAAACTAAAAACTATTTCGAAAAATGGAAAATTAAAATGAATGATTTAAAAACACAAGCAATTATATTCCCCTTTAATAAATCGCCAAAACGAACACCTAGTATAGAATTTTCTATTCAGTGAATATAAGTACAGGACTCAGTAAAATATTTAGGAATTACCCTGAATAAAAACACCTGTTACTTATTTAAAAAATTTCAAAAAAATGATAAAATTTTTTTATGGAAAATTAGAAATCTCGACTTTCATATTTATTAAAATTACTCCCATGTGTTATTCAAAAATTTTCAAGAAAAAGAGTACAAAATTCTTCATGCAAAATTAGAAATCTCGGCGTTTGAATTTGTAAAAATGCACCCGTGTCGTATTCAAAAATGTTCAAGAAAAAGTATAGAACATTTTTTATTGCAAAATTAGAAATCTCGGCTTTTATATTCACAAAAATTACACCCGTGACTTATTCAAACATTTTGAAGAAAAAGTGTTAAAATATGGTCATGCAAAATTAAAAATTTTGGCTTTCCACAAATTTCAAGAAAAATTATAAGTTATCAATAATGCGCTTAAAAAATGTTTGGAAAAATATATTTTTGTATGAGGAATGGTTTAAGCTTATCAGTAAATATATGAATATTACCTCTATATAAAATGTTTAAAAAAGTAATTTTATTGCGAAATTATAAAAATCTGCACAAATTTACCGATAGTGCTCTTTTCAATTCTTTTAAAACTCTTTTCATTTGAAAGATTTTATGAAAACATACATTTTTAAATGAGGAGTGGTTTTAAATGAGAAGTGGTTTAAGTTTATCAATAAATTAATAAAAATTACTTCTTTATGAAATGTTTAAGAAAGTGACTCCGGATATATTAATTTCGTTGCAAAATTATAAAAATCTTCACTAAGTTATCAATTGATCAATTCTTTTCAAATTGTGTGATTTGAATGAATGTTTGAAAAAACAATTTTTGTATGAGGAGTAGTTCAAATAAAAAAAATTTATTAAAATAAATATATGAATATAACTTTCATATGAAGCTTTGAATTGAAAAGCAGTAAGTTTTTAACAGTGCTCTTTTCAATTGCTTTAAAATTGTTTTCATTTGAAAGAATGTTTGAAAAAATACATTTTTAAATGAGAAGTGGTTTAAGTTTATCAATAAATTAATAAAAATTACTTCCTTATGAAATGTTTACGAAAGTGACTGTATCTCCGGAAATATTAATTTCGTTGCGAAATTATAAAAATCTTCACTAAGTTATCAATAGTGCTCTTTTCAATTCCTTTAAAACTGTTTTCATTTGAAAGAATGTTTGAAAAAATACATTTTTAAATGAGAAGTGGTTTAAGTTTATCAATAAATTAATAAAAATTACGTCCCTATGAAATGTTTACGAAAGTGACTGTATCTCCGCAAATATTAATTTAATTGCGAAATTATTAAAATCTTCACCAAGTTATCGTTTCAATTCTTTTTAAATTGTTTGATTTGAAAGAATGTTTGAAAAGACAATTTTTGTATGAAGACTAGTTCAAATAAAAAAAAATGTATTAACATAAATATATGAATATTACTTTCATATGAAGCTTTGAATTGAAAAGCAGTAAGTTTTTAACAGTGCTCTTTTCAATTCCTTTAAAATTGTTTTCATTTGAAAGAGTTTTTGAAAAAATACATTTTTGTATGAGGAGTGGTTCAAGTTTATCAGTAAATATATGAATATTACTTCTTTATGAAATGTTTAAGAAAGTGACTGTATCTCCGCAAATATTAATTTCATTGCGAAATTATAAAAATCTTCACAAAGATTCACAATCAATAGTGCTCCTTTCAATTCTTTAAAAATTGTTTTGACTTTAAAGAATGTTTGGAAAAATACATTTTTGTATGAGGAATGGTATAAAAACCGAGATTTCTAATTTTTCATTAAACATTTTTACAATTTTTCTTGAAATTTTTTAAATAAGTAACACCTGTTACGGTTATTTATATAATAAAGCTGCAATTTCTTAGCTTTCCTCATGCAAAAATGTATTTTTCCAAAAATTCTTTATATTTATATTATATTATATTTATTATTTATTCATATTTTTTTAAAAATTCTTTCAAATTAAAATAATTTTGAAAGACTTCAAAAGAGCACTGTTGCTAACTTAGTGAAGCTTTTTATAATTACGTAATGAAATTAATATTTCCGGAGATACAGTCACTTTCTTAAACATTTCATAAAGAAGTAATATTCATATATTTACTGATAAACTTGAACCATTCCTTATACAAAAATTTATTTTTCCAAACATTCTTTCAAATCAAAAAAAATTTGAACGAATTGAAAAGCGCATAATTGTTAACTTAGTGGAGGTTTTTATAATTTCGCAATGAAATTAATATTTCCGGAGCTGCAGTCACTTTCTTAAACATTTCAAACGGAAGTAATATTCATATATTTATTGATAAGCTTGAACCGCTTGTCATAAAAAAATTTATTTTTTTAAAAATTCTTTCAAATTAAAATACTTTTAAAAGAATTGAAGAGAGCACTGTTAATAACTTAGTGCTTTTCAATTCAAAGATTCATATGAAAGTAATATTCATATATTTATTTTAATAATTTTTTTTTTATTTCAACTACTCCTCATACAAAAATTATTGTTTCAAACATTTATTCAAATCACACAATTTGAAAAGAATTGATCAATTGATAACTTAGTGAAGATTTTTGTAATTTCGCAACGAAATTAATATATCCGGAGTCACTTTCTTAAACATTTCATAAAGAAGTAATCTACCATTTTCGGAAAAAGGAGCAAAGTCCTTTTTAAAATTTCAAAAGTCGAAATTTGGAAAAATGTCGCTTATTTTCAAAAAAACACACTGTTAAGAGTTTTGAATATTGGACATTCATAGAAATGGCCTGAGAGTATTCTCCAATAATTTTTCTTCTCCCATCTCCTACCATTTTTGGAAAAAGGAGCAAAGTCCTTTTTAAAATTAAAAGTCGAAATTTGGAAAAATGTCGCTTATTTTCAAAAAAACACACTGTTAAGAGTTTTGAACGTTGGACATTCATAGGGATGGCCGGAGGAGTTTTCTCCAATAATTTTTGTTCGCCCATCTCCTACCATTTTCGGAAAAAGGAGCAAACTCCTTTTTAAAATTTCAAAAGTCGATATTTGGAAAAATGTCTCCTATTTTCAAAAAACACACTGTTGCGACTTTTAAATATTGGACATTCATGGAAATGGCCTGAGGAGTGTTCTCCAATAATTTTTTTTCGCCCATCTCCTACCATTTTCGAAAAATGGAGCAAAGTCCTTTTTTAAATTTCAAAAGTCGAAATTTGGAAAACCGTCGCCTCTTTTAAAAAAAAAACACACTATTAAGACTTTTGAATGTTGGACATTCATAGGGATGGCCGGAGGAGTTTTCTCCAATAATTTTTTTTCGCCCATCTCCTACCATTTTCGGAAAATGGAGCAAAGTACTTTTTAAAATTTCAAAAGTCGATATTTGGAAAAATTTCTCCTATTTTCAAAAAAACACACTGTTGCGACTTTTGAATATTAGACTTTCATAGAAATGGCCGGAGGAGTGTTCTCCAATATTTTTTTTTCGCCCAACTCCCACCATTTTCGGAAAAAGGAGCAAAGTCCTTTTTTAAATTTAAAAAGCCCAAATTTGGAAAAATGTGGCCTATTTTCAAAAAAACACACTGTTAAGACTTTTGAATATTGGACATTCATAGGGATGGCCGGAAGAGTGTTCTCCAATAAGTTTTTTTTGCCCATCTCCTACCATTTTCGGAAAAAGGAGCAAAGTCCTTTTTAAAATTTCAAAAGTCGAAGTTTGGAAAAATGTTTCCAATTAAAAAAAAACACACTGTTGCGTTTTTTGAATATTGGACATTCATAGGCATGGCCGGAGGAGTGTTCTTCAATAAATTTTTTTCGCCCATCCCCTACCATTTTCGGAAAAAGGTGCAAAGTCCTTTTTAAAATTTTAAAAGTCGATATTTGGAAAAATGTCTCCTATTTTCAAAAAAACACACTGTTAAGACTTTTGAATATTGGACATTCATAGGGATGGCCTGAGAGTATTCTCCAATAATTCTTTTTCTCCCATCTCCTACCATTTGCGGAAAAAGGAGCAAAGTCTTTTTTAAAATTTAAAAAGCCCAAATTTGGAAAAATGTCGCCTATTTTCAAAAAAACACACTGTGAAGACTTTTGAATATTGGACGTTCATAATGATGGCCGGAGGAGTGTTCTCCAATAATTTTTTTTCGCCCATCTCCTACCATTTTCGGAAAAAGGAGCAAAGTTCTTTTTAAAATTTCAAAAGTCGAAATTTGGAAAAATGTTTCCTATTTAAAAAAAACACACTGTTGCGACTTTTGAATATTGGACATTCATAGAAATGGCCTAAGGAGTGTTCTCCAATAATTCTTTTTCGCCCATCTCCTACCATTTTCGGAAAAAGGAGCAAACTCCTTTTTTAAATTTCAAAAGTCGAAATTTGGAAAAATGTCGCCTATTTTCAAAAAAACACACTGTTAAGACTTTTGAATATTGGACATTCATAGGGATTGCCGGAGGAGTTTTCTCCAATCATTTTTTTTCGCCCATCTCCTACCATTTTCGGAAAATGGAGCAAAGTCCTTTTTAAAATTTCAAAGGTCGAAATTTGGAAAAATGTCGCCTATTTTCAAAAAAACACACTGTTAAGACTTTTGAATATTGGACATTCATAGGGATGGCTGGAGGAGTTTTCTCCAATCATTTTTTTTCGCCCATCTCCTACCATTTTCGGAAAATGGAGCAAAGTCCTTTTTAAAATTTCAAAGGTCGAAATTTGGAAAAATGTTGCCTATTTTCAAAAAAACACACTGTTGCTACTTTTGAATATTGGACATTCATAGAAATGGCCTGAGGAGTGTTCTCCAATAACTTTTTTTCGCCCATCTCCTACCATTTTCGGAAAAAGGAGCAAAGTCCTTTTTAAAATTTCAAAAGTCGAAATTTGGAAAAATGTCTCCTATTTTCAAAAAAACACACTGTTGCGACTTTTGAATATTGGACATTCATAGAAATGGCCTGAGAGTGTTCTCCAATAATTTTTTTTCTCCCATCTCCTACCATTTTCGGAAAAAGGAGCAAAGTCCTTTTTAAAATTTCAAAAGTCGAAATTTGGAAAAATGTCTCCTATTTTCAAAAAACACACTGTTGCGACTTTTGAATATTGGACATTTATGGAAATGGCCTGAGAGTGTTCTCCAATAATTTTTTTTGCCCAACTCCTACCATTTTAAGAAAAAGGAACAAAGTCCTTTTTAAAATTTTAAAAGTCGAAATTTGGAAAAATGTTTCCTATTTTCAAAAAAACACACTGTTGCGACTTTTGAATATTGGACATTCATTGAAATGGCCTAAGGAGTGTTCTCCAGTAATTTTTTTTTTTTGCCCATCTCTTACCATTTTCGGAAAAAGGAGCAAAGTCCTTTTTAAAATTTCAAAAGTCGAAATTTGGAAAAATGTCGCCTATTTTCAAAAAAACACACTGTTCCGTTTTTTTAATATTGGACATTCATAGGGATGGCCGGAAGAGTGTTCTCCAATAACTTTTTTTCGCCCATCTCCTACCATTTTCGGAAAAAAGAGCAAAGTCCTTTTTAAAATTTCAAAAGGCGAAATTTGAAAATATGTTTCCTATTTTCAAAAAACACACTGTTGCGACTTTTGAATATTGGACATTTATGGAAATAACCTGACGGGCCAAAGTCCTTTTTAAAATTTCAAAAGTCGAAATTTGGAAAAATGTCGCTTATTTTCAAAAAAAAAACACTGTTAAGAGTTTTGAATGTTGGACATTTATAGGGATGGACTGAGGAGTGTTCTCCAATAATTTTTGTTCGCCCAACTCCTACAATTTTCGGGAAAAGGAGGAAAGAAAAATTTGGAAAAATGTCGCCTATTTTCAAAAAAACACACTGTTAAGACTTTTGAATATTAGACATTCATAGGGATGGCCGGAGGAGTTTTCTCCAATCATTTTTTTTCGCCCATCTCCTACCATTTTCGGAAAATGGAGCAAAGTCCTTTTTAAAATTTCAAAGGTCGAAATTTGGAAAAATGTTGCCTATTTTCAAAACAACACACTGTTGCTACTTTTGAATATTGGACATTCATAGAAATGGCCTGAGGAGTGTTCTCCAATAACTTTTTTTCGCCCATCTCCTACCATTTTCGGAAAAAGGAGCAAAGACCTTTTTAAAATTTCAAAAGTCGAAATTTGGAAAAATGTCTCCTATTTTCAAAAAAACACACTGTTGCGACTTTTGAATATTGGACATTCATAGAAATGGCCTGAGAGTGTTCTCCAATAATTTTTTTTCTCCCATCTCCTACCATTTTCGGAAAAAGGAGCAAAGTCCTTTTTAAAATTTCAAAAGTCGAAATTTGGAAAAATGTCTCCTATTTTCAAAAAACACACTGTTGCGACTTTTGAATATTGGACATTTATGGAAATGGCCTGAGAGTGTTCTCCAATAATTTTTTTTCGCCCAACTCCTACCATTTTCGGAAAAAGGAGCAAAGTCCTTTTTAAAATTTCAAAAGTCGAAATTTGGAAAAATGTCGCTTATTTTCAAAAAACCACACTGTTAAGAGTTTTGAATGTTGGACATTCATAGGGATGGACTGAGGAGTGTTCTCCAATAATTTTTGTTCGCCCAACTCCTACAATTTTCGGGGAAAGGAGGAAAGTCTTTTTTAAAATCTAAAAAGCCCAAATTTGGAAAAATGTCGCCTATTTTCAAAAAAACACACTGTGAAGACTTTTGAATATTGGACATTCATAGGGATGGCCCAAATTTGGAAAAATGTCGTTTATTTTCAAAAAAACACACTGTTAAGAGTTTTGAATGTTGGACATTCATAGGGATGGACTGAGGAGTGTTCTCCAATAATTTTTTTTCGCCCATCTCCTACCATTCTCGGAAAAAGGAGCAAAGTCCTTTTTAAAATTTCAAAAGTCGAAATTTGGAAAAATGTCGCTTATTTTCAAAAAAACACACTGTTAAGAGTTTTGAATGTTGGACATTCATAGGGATGGCCGGAGAAGTTTTCTCCAATAATTTTTGTTCGCCCATCTCCTACCATTTTCGGAAAATTGAGCAAAGTCCTTTTTAAAATTTCAAAAGTCGAAATTTGGAAAAATGTCTCCTATTTTCAAAAAACACACTGTTGCGACTTTTGAATATTGGAAATTCATTGGGATGGACTGAGGAGTGTTCTCCAATAATTTTTGTTCGCCCATCTTCTACCATTTTAAGAAAAAGGAGCAAAGTCCTTTTTAAAATTTAAAAAGCCCAAATTTGGAAAAATGTCGCCTATTTTCAAAACAACACACTGTTAAGACTTTTGAATATTGGACATTCATAGGGATGGCCGGAAGAGTGTTCACCAATAACTTTTTTTCGCCCATCTCCTACCATTTTCGGAAAAAGGAACAAAGTCCTTTTTAAAATTTCAAAAGTCGAAATTTGGAAAAATGTTTCCTATTTTCAAAAAAACACACTGTTGCGACTTTTGAATATTGGACATTCATTGAAATGGCCTAAGGAGTGTTCTCCAGTAATTTTTTTTCTTCCATCTCCTACCATTTTCGGAAAAAGGAGCAAACTCCTTTTTAAAATTTCAAAAGTCGAAATTTGGAAAAATGTCGCTTATTTTCAAAAAAACACACTGTTAAGAGTTTTGAATGTTGGACATTCATAGGGATGGCCGGAAGAGTTTTCTCCAATAATTTTTGTTCGCCCATCTCCTACCATTTTCGGAAGAAGGAGTAAAGTCCTTTTTAAAATTTCAAAAGTCGAAATTTGAAAAATTGTCGCCTATTTTCAAAAAAAACACACTGTTGCGACTTTTGAATATTGGACATTCATAGAAATGGCCTGAGGAGTGTTCTCCAATAACTTTTTTCGCCCATCTTCTACCATTTTCGGAAAATAAGACTTTTGAATATTGGACATTCATAGAGATGGCTGGAGGAGTTTTCTCCAATAATTTTTTTTCGCCCATCTCCTACCATTTTCGGAAAATGGAGCAAAGTCCTTTTTAAAATTTCAAAGGTCGAAATTTGGAAAAATGTCGCCTATTTTCAAAAAAATACACTGTTGCTACTTTTGAATATTGGACATTCATAGAAATGGCCTGAGAGTATTCTCCAATAATTTTTTTTCTCCCATCTCCTACCATTTTCGGAAAAAGGAGCAAAGTCCTTTTTAAAATTTCAAAAGTCGAAATTTGGAAAAATGTCGCCTCTTTTTTAAAAAAAAACACACTGTTAAGAGTTTTAAATGTTGGACATTCATAGGGAATGCCGGAGGAGTTTTCTCCAATAATTTTTGTTCGCCCATCTCCTACCATTTTCGGAAAATTGAGCAAAGTCCTTTTTAAAATTACAAAAGTCGAAATTTGGAAAAATGTCTCCTATTTTCAAAAAACACACACTGTTGCGACTTTTGAATATTGGACATTCATGGAAATGGCCTGAAGAGTGTTCTCCAATAACTTTTTTTCGCCCATCTCCTACCATTTTCGGAAAAAGGAGCAAAGTACTTTTTAAAATTTCAAAAGTCGAAATTTGGAAAAATGTCTCCTATTTAAAAAAAAAACACACTGTTGCGACTTTTAAATATTGGACATTCATAGGGATGGCCGGAAGAGTGTTCTCCAATAATTTTTTTTCTCCCATCTCCTACCATTTTCGGAAAAAGGAGCAAAGTCCTTTTTAAAATTTCAAAAGTCGAAATTTGGAAAAATGTTGCTTATTTTCAAAAAAACACACTGTTAAGAGTTTTGAATGTTGGACATTCATAGGGATGGCCGGAGGAGTTTTCTCCAATAATTTTTGTTCGCCCATCTCCTACCATTTTCGGAAAAAGGAGCAAAGTCCTTTTTAAAATTTCAAAAGTCGAAATTTGAAAAAATGTCGCCTATTTTCAAAAAAAACACACTGTTGCGACTTTTGAATATTGGACATTCATAGAAATGGCCTGAGGAGTGTTCTCCAATAACTTTTTTCGCCCATCTTCTACCATTTTCGGAAAATAAGACTTTTGAATATTGGACATTCATAGAGATGGCTGGAGGAGTTTTCTCCAATAATTGTTTTTCGCCCATCTCCTACCATTTTCGGAAAATGGAGCAAAGTCCTTTTTAAAATTTCAAAGGTCGAAATTTGGAAAAATGTCGCCTATTTTCAAAAAAATACACTGTTGCTACTTTTGAATATTGCACATTCATAGAAATGGCCTGAGGAGTGTTCTCCAATGACTTTTTTTCGCCCATCTCCTACCATTTTTGGAAAAAGGAGCAAAGTCCTTTTTAAAATTTCAAAAGTCGAAATTTGGAAAAATGTCTCCTATTTTCAAAAAAAAACACACTGTTGCGACTTTTGAATATTGGACATTCATAGAAATGGCCTGAGAGTATTCTCCAATAATTTTTTTTCTCCCATCTCCTACCATTTTCGGAAAAAGGAGCAAAGTCCTTTTTAAAATTTCAAAAGTCGAAATTTGGAAAAATGTCGCCTCTTTTTTAAAAAAAAACACACTGTTAAGAGTTTTAAATGTTGGACATTCATAGGGATGGCCGGAGGAGTTTTCTCCAATAATTTTTGTTCGCCCATCTCCTACCATTTTCGGAAAATTGAGCAAAGTCCTTTTTAAAATTACAAAAGTCGAAATTTGGAAAAATGTCTCCTATTTTCAAAAAACACACACTGTTGCGACTTTTAAATATTGGACATTCATGGAAATGGCCTGAAGAGTGTTCTCCAATAACTTTTTTTCGCCCATCTCCTACCATTTTCGGAAAAAGGAGCAAAGTACTTTTTAAAATTTCAAAAGTCGAAATTTGGAAAAATGTCTCCTATTTAAAAAAAAAACACACTGTTGCGACTTTTAAATATTGGACATTCATAGGGATGGCCGGAAGAGTGTTCTCCAATAATTTTTTTTCTCCCATCTCCTACCATTTTCGGAAAAAGGAGCAAAGTCCTTTTTAAAATTTCAAAAGTCGAAATTTGGAAAAATGTTGCTTATTTTCAAAAAAACACACTGTTAAGAGTTTTGAATGTTTGACATTCATAGGGATGGCCGGAGGAGTTTTCTCCAATAATTTTTGTTCGCCCATCTCCTACCATTTTTGGAAAAAGGAGCAAAGTCCTTTTTAAAATTTCAAAAGTCGAAATTTGAAAAAATGTCGCCTATTTTCAAAAAAAACACACTGTTGCGACTTTTGAATATTGGACATTCATAGAAATGGCCTGAGGAGTGTTCTCCAATAACTTTTTTCGCCCATCTTCTACCATTTTCGGAAAAAGGAGCAAAGTCCTTTTTAAAATTTAAAAAGCCCAAATTTGGAAAAATGTCGCCTATTTAAAAAAAAAACACGCTGCTAAGACTTTTGAATATTGAACATTCATAGGGATGGCCGGAAGAGTGTTCTCCAATAATTTTTTTTTGCCCATCTCCTACCATTTTCGGAAAAAGGAGCAAAGTCCTTTTTAAAATTTCAAAAGTCGAAATTTGGAAAAATTTCGCTTATTTTCAAAAAAACACACTGTTAAGAGTTTTGAACGTTGGACATTCATAGGGATGGCCGGAGGAGTTTTCTCCAATAATTTTTGTTCGCCCATCTCCTACCATTTTCGGAAAAAGGAGCAAACTCCTTTTTAAAATTTCAAAAGTCGATATTTGGAAAAATGTCTCCTATTTTCAAAAAACACACTGTTGCGACTTTTGAATATTGGACATTCATAGAAATGGCCTGAGGAGTGTTCTTCAATAATTTTTTTTCGCCTATCTCCTACCATTTTCGAAAAATGGAGCAAAGTCCTTTTTTAAATTTCAAAAGTCGAAATTTGGAAAAATGTCTCCTATTTTCAAAAAACACACTGTTCCGTTTTGTTAATATTGGACATTCATAGGGATGGCCGGAGGAGTGTTCTCCAATAAATTTTTTTCGCCCATCCCCTGCAATTTTCGGAAAAAGGAGCAAACTCCTTTTTAAAATTTCAAAAGTCGAAATTTGGAAAAATGTCTCCTATTTTCAAAAAAAAACACACTGTTGCGACTTTTGAATATTGGACATTCATAGAAATGGCCTGAGAGTATTCTCCAATAATTTTTTTTCTCCCATCTCCTACCATTTTCGGAAAAAGGAGCAAAGTCCTTTTTAAAATTTCAAAAGTCGAAATTTGGAAAAATGTCGCCTCTTTTTTAAAAAAAACACACTGTTAAGAGTTTTAAATGTTGGACATTCATAGGGATGGCCGGAGGAGTTTTCTCCAATAATTTTTGTTCGCCCATCTCCTACCATTTTCGGAAAATTGAGCAAAGTCCTTTTTAAAATTACAAAAGTCGAAATTTGGAAAAATGTCTCCTATTTTCAAAAAACACACACTGTTGCGACTTTTGAATATTGGACATTCATGGAAATGGCCTGAAGAGTGTTCTCCAATAACTTTTTTTCGCCCATCTCCTACCATTTTCGGAAAAAGGAGCAAAGTACTTTTTAAAATTTCAAAAGTCGAAATTTGGAAAAATGTCTCCTATTTAAAAAAAAAACACACTGTTGCGACTTTTAAATATTGGACATTCATAGGGATGGCCGGAAGAGTGTTCTCCAATAATTTTTTTTCTCCCATCTCCTACCATTTTCGGAAAAAGGAGCAAAGTCCTTTTTAAAATTTCAAAAGTCGAAATTTGGAAAAATGTTGCTTATTTTCAAAAAAACACACTGTTAAGAGTTTTGAATGTTTGACATTCATAGGGATGGCCGGAGGAGTTTTCTCCAATAATTTTTGTTCGCCCATCTCCTACCATTTTTGGAAAAAGGAGCAAAGTCCTTTTTAAAATTTCAAAAGTCGAAATTTGAAAAAATGTCGCCTATTTTCAAAAAAAACACACTGTTGCGACTTTTGAATATTGGACATTCATAGAAATGGCCTGAGGAGTGTTCTCCGATAACTTTTTTCGCCCATCTTCTACCATTTTCGGAAAAAGGAGCAAAGTCCTTTTTAAAATTTAAAAAGCCCAAATTTGGAAAAATGTCGCCTATTTAAAAAAAAAACACGCTGCTAAGACTTTTGAATATTGAACATTCATAGGGATGGCCGGAAGAGTGTTCTCCAATAATTTTTTTTTGCCCATCTCCTACCATTTTCGGAAAAAGGAGCAAAGTCCTTTTTAAAATTTCAAAAGTCGAAATTTGGAAAAATTTCGCTTATTTTCAAAAAAACACACTGTTAAGAGTTTTGAACGTTGGACATTCATAGGGATGGCCGGAGGAGTTTTCTCCAATAATTTTTGTTCGCCCATCTCCTACCATTTTCGGAAAAAGGAGCAAACTCCTTTTTAAAATTTCAAAAGTCGATATTTGGAAAAATGTCTCCTATTTTCAAAAAACACACTGTTGCGACTTTTGAATATTGGACATTCATAGAAATGGCCTGAGGAGTGTTCTTCAATAAGTTTTTTTCGCCTATCTCCTACCATTTTCGAAAAATGGAGCAAAGTCCTTTTTTAAATTTCAAAAGTCGAAATTTGGAAAAATGTCTCCTATTTTCAAAAAACACACTGTTCCGTTTTGTTAATATTGGACATTCATAGGGATGGCCGGAGGAGTGTTCTCCAATAAATTTTTTTCGCCCATCCCCTGCAATTTTCGGAAAAAGGTGCAAAGTCCTTTTTAAAATTTCAAAAGTCGATATTTGGAAAAATGTCTCCTATTTTCAAAAAAACATTTTGTTGCGACTTTTGAATATTAGACATTCATAGAAATGGCCAGAGGAGTGTTCTCCCATATTTTTTTTTCGTCCATCTCCTACCATTTTCGGAAAAAGGAGCAAAGTCCTTTTTAAAACTTCAAAAGCCCAAATTTGGAAAAATGTCGCTTATTTTCAAAAAAACACGCTGCTAAGACTTTTGAATATTGAACATTCTTAGGGATGGCCGGAAGAGTGTTCTCCAATAATTTTTTTTCGCCCATCTCCTACCATTTTCGGAAAAAGGAGCAAAGTCCTTTTTAAAATTTCAAAAGTCGAAATTTGGAAAAATTTCGCTTATTTTCAAAAAAACACACTGTTAAGAGTTTTGAACGTTGGACATTCATAGGGATGGCCGGAGGAGTTTTCTCCAATAATTTTTGTTCGTCCATTTCCTACCATTTTCGGAAAAAGGAGCAAACTCCTTTTTAAAATTTCAAAAGTCGATATTTGGAAAAATGTCTCCTATTTTCAAAAAACACACTGTTTCGACTTTTGAATATTGGACATTCATGGAAATGGCCTGAGGAGTGTTCTCCAATAATTTTTTTTCGCCCATCTCTTACCATTTTCGAAAAATGGAGCAAAGTCCTTTTTTAAATTTCAAAAGTCGAAATTTGGAAAAATGTCTCCTATTTTCAAAAAAAACACACTGTTGCGACTTTTGAATATTGGACATTCATAGAAATGGCCTGAGAGTATTCTCCAATAATTTTTTTTCTCCCATCTCCTACCATTTTCGGAAAAAGGAGCAAAGTCCTTTTTAAAATTTCAAAAGTCGAAATTTGGAATAATGTCACCTATTTTCAAAAAAACACACTGTTGCGACTTTTGAATATTGGACATTCATAGAAATAGCCTGAGGAGTGTTCTCCAATAACTTTTTTTCGCCCATCTTCTACCATTTTCGGAAAAAGGAGCAAAGTCCTTTTTAAAATTTAAAAAGCCCAAATTTGGAAAAATGTCGCCTATTTAAAAAAAAAAACACGCTGTTAAGACTTTTGAATATTGGACATTCATAGGGATGGCCGGAAGAGTGTTCTCCAATAATTTTTTTCGCCCATCTCCTACCATTTTCGGAAAAAGGAGCAAAGTCCTTTTTACAATTTCAAAAGTCGAAATTTGGAAAAATGTCGCTTATTTTCAAAAAAACACACTGTTAAGAGTTTTGAACGTTGGACATTCATAGGGATGGCCGGAGGAGTGTTCTCCAATAATTTTTGTTCGCCCATCTCCTACCATTTTCGGAAAAAGGAGCAAACTCCTTTTTAAAATTTCAAAAGTCGATATTTGGAAAAATGTCTCCTATTTTCAAAAAACACACTGTTGCGACTTTTGAATATTGGACATTCATGGAAATGGCCTGAGGAGTGTTCTTCAATAATTTTTTTTCGCCCATCTCCTACCATTTTCGAAAAAAGGAGCAAAGTGCTTTTTTAAATTTCAAAAGTCGAAATTTGGAAAAATGTCTCCTATTTTCAAAAAACACACTGTTCCGTTTTTTTAATATTGGACATTCATAGGGATGGCCGGAGGAGTGTTCTCCAATAAATTTTTTTCGCCCATCCCCTGCAATTTTCGGAAAAAGGTGCAAAGTCCTTTTTAAAATTTCAAAAGTCGATATTTGGTAAAATGTCTTCTATTTACAAAAAAAAACATTTTGTTGCGACTTTTGAATATTAGACATTCATAGAAATGGCCAGAGAAGTGTTCTCCCATATTTTTTTTTCGTCCATCTCCTACCATTTTCGGAAAAAGGAGCAAAGTCCTTTTTAAAACTTCACAAGTCGAAATTTGGAAAAATGTCTCCTATTTTCAAAAAACACACTGTTGCGTTTTTTGAATATTGGACATTCATAGGGATGGCCTGAGAGTGTTCTCCAATAATTTTTTTTCGCCCAACTCTTACAATTTTCGGGAAAAGGAGCAAAGTCTTTTTTAAAATTTAAAAAGCCCAAATTTGGAAAAATGTCGTCTATTTTCAAAAAAACACGCTGTGAAGACTTTTGAATATTGGACATTCATAGGGATGGCCGGTGGAGTGTTCTCCAATAATATTTTTTCGCCCATCTCCTACCATTTTCGGAAAATGGAGCAAAGGCCTTTTTAAAATTTCAAAAGTCGAAATTTGGAAAAATGTCTCCTATTTTCAAAAAAAACACACTGTTGCGACTTTTGAATATTGGACATTCAAAGAAATGGCCTGAGGAGTGTTCTCCAATAACTCTTTTTCGCCCATCTTCTACCATTTTCGGAAAAAGGAGCAAAGTCCTTTTTAAAATTTAAAAAGCCCAAATTTGGAAAAATGTCGCCTATTTAAAAAAAAAAAAACACGCTGCTAAGACTTTTGAATATTGGACATTCATAGGGATGGCCGGAAGAGTGTTCTATAATAATATTTTTTCGTCCATCTCCTACCATTTTCGGAAAATGGAGCAAAGGCCTTTTTAAAATTTCAAAAGTCGAAATTTGGAAAAATGTCTCCTATTTTCAAAAAAAAAACACACTGTTGCGACTTTTGAATATTGGACATTCATAGAAATGGCCTGAGGAGTGTTCTTCAATAATTTTTGTTCGCCCATCTCCTACCATTTTCGAAAAATGGAGCAAAGTCCTTTTTTAAATTTCAAAAGTCGAAATTTGGAAAAATGTCTCCTATTTTCAAAAAACACACTGTTCCGTTTTTTTAATATTGGACATTCATAGGGATGGCCGGAGGGGTGTTCTCCAATAATTTTTGTTCGCCCATCTCCTACCATTTTCGGAAAAAGGAGCAAACTCCTTTTTAAAATTTCAAAAGTCGATATTTGGAAAAATGTCTCCTATTTTCAAAAAACACACTGTTGCGACTTTTGAATATTGGACATTCATGGAAATGGCCTGAGAGTATTCTCCAATAATTTTTTTTCTCCCATCTCCTACCATTTTCGGAAAAAGGAGCAAAGTCCTTTTTAAAATTTCAAAAGTCGAAATTTGGAAAAATGTCTCCTATTTTCAAAAAACACACTGTTGCGACTTTTGAATATTGGACATTCATGGAAATGGCCTGAGGAGTGTTCTCCAATAATTTTTGTTCGCCCATCTCCTACCATTTTCGGAAAATTGAGCAAAGTCCTTTTTAAAATTACAAAAGTCGAAATTTGGAAAAATGTCTCCTATTTTCAAAAAACACACACTGTTGCGACTTTTGAATATTGGACATTCATGGAAATGGCCTGAAGAGTGTTCTCCAATAACTTTTTTTCGCCCATCTCCTACCATTTTCGGAAAAAGGAGCAAAGTACTTTTTAAAATTTCAAAAGTCGAAATTTGGAAAAATGTCTCCTATTTAAAAAAAAAACACACTGTTGCGACTTTTAAATATTGGACATTCATAGGGATGGCCGGAAGAGTGTTCTCCAATAATTTTTTTTCTCCCATCTCTTACCATTTTCGGAAAAAGGAGCAAAGTCCTTTTTAAAATTTCAAAAGTCGAAATTTGGAAAAATGTCGCTTATTTTCAAAAAAACACACTGTTAAGAGTTTTGAATGTTGGACATTCATAGGGATGGCCGGAGGAGTTTTCTCCAATAATTTTTGTTCGCCCATCTCCTACCATTTTCGGAAAAAGGAGCAAAGTCCTTTTTAAAATTTCAAAAGTCGAAATTTGAAAAAATGTCGCCTATTTTCAAAAAAAACACACTGTTGGGACTTTTGAATATTGGACATTCATAGAAATGGCCTGAGGAGTGTTCTCCAATAACTTTTTTCGCCCATCTTCTACCATTTTCGGAAAAAGGAGCAAAGTCCTTTTTAAAATTTAAAAAGCCCAAATTTGGAAAAATGTCGCCTATTTAAAAAAAAAACACGCTGCTAAGACTTTTGAATATTGAACATTCATAGGGATGGCCGGAAGAGTGTTCTCCAATAATTTTTTTTCGCCCATCTCCTACCATTTTCGGAAAAAGGAGCAAAGTCCTTTTTAAAATTTAAAAAGCCCAAATTTGGAAAAATGTTGCCTATTTAAAAAAAAAAAAACACGCTGCTAAGACTTTTGAATATTGGACATTCATAGGGATGGCCGGAAGAGTGTTCTATAATAATATTTTTTCGTCCATCTCCTACCATTTTCGGAAAATGGAGCAAAGGCCTTTTTAAAATTTCAAAAGTCGAAATTTGGAAAAATGTCTCCTATTTTCAAAAAAAAAACACACTGTTGCGACTTTTGAATATTGGACATTCATAGGGATGGCCGGAAGAGTGTTCTCCAATAATTTTTGTTCGCCCATCTCCTACCATTTTCGGAAAATTGAGCAAAGTCCTTTTTAAAATTACAAAAGTCGAAATTTGGAAAAATGTCTCCTATTTTCAAAAAACACACACTGTTGCGACTTTTGAATATTGGACATTCATGGAAATGGCCTGAAGAGTGTTCTCCAATAACTTTTTTTCGCCCATCTCCTACCATTTTCGGAAAAAGGAGCAAAGTACTTTTTAAAATTTCAAAAGTCGAAATTTGGAAAAATGTCTCCTATTTAAAAAAAAAACACACTGTTGCGACTTTTGAATATTGGACATTCATGGAAATGGCCTGAGGAGTGTTCTTCAATAATTTTTTTTCGCCCATCTCCTACCATTTTCGAAAAAAGGAGCAAAGTGCTTTTTTAAATTTCAAAAGTCGAAATTTGGAAAAATGTCTCCTATTTTCAAAAAACACACTGTTCCGTTTTTTTAATATTGGACATTCATAGGGATGGCCGGAGGAGTGTTCTCCAATAAATTTTTTTCGCCCATCCCCTGCAATTTTCGGAAAAAGGTGCAAAGTCCTTTTTAAAATTTCAAAAGTCGATATTTGGTAAAATGTCTTCTATTTTCAAAAAAACATTTTGTTGCGACTTTTGAATATTAGACATTCATAGAAATGGCCAGAGGAGTGTTCTCCCATATTTTTTTTTCGTCCATCTCCTACCATTTTCGGAAAAAGGAGCAAAGTCCTTTTTAAAACTTCACAAGTCGAAATTTGGAAAAATGTCTCCTATTTTCAAAAAACACACTGTTGCGTTTTTTGAATATTGGACATTCATAGGGATGGCCTGAGAGTGTTCTCCAATAATTTTTTTTCGCCCAACTCTTACAATTTTCGGGAAAAGGAGCAAAGTCTTTTTTAAAATTTAAAAAGCCCAAATTTGGAAAAATGTCGTCTATTTTCAAAAAAACACGCTGTGAAGACTTTTGAATATTGGACATTCATAGGGATGGCCGGTGGAGTGTTCTCCAATAATATTTTTTCGCCCATCTCCTACCATTTTCGGAAAATGGAGCAAAGGCCTTTTTAAAATTTCAAAAGTCGAAATTTGGAAAAATGTCTCCTATTTTCAAAAAAAACACACTGTTGCGACTTTTGAATATTGGACATTCAAAGAAATGGCCTGAGGAGTGTTCTCCAATAACTCTTTTTCGCCCATCTTCTACCATTTTCGGAAAAAGGAGCAAAGTCCTTTTTAAAATTTAAAAAGCCCAAATTTGGAAAAATGTCGCCTATTTAAAAAAAAAAAAACACGCTGCTAAGACTTTTGAATATTGGACATTCATAGGGATGGCCGGAAGAGTGTTCTATAATAATATTTTTTCGTCCATCTCCTACCATTTTCGGAAAATGGAGCAAAGGCCTTTTTAAAATTTCAAAAGTCGAAATTTGGAAAAATGTCTCCTATTTTCAAAAAAAAAACACACTGTTGCGACTTTTGAATATTGGACATTCATAGAAATGGCCTGAGGAGTGTTCTTCAATAATTTTTGTTCGCCCATCTCCTACCATTTTCGAAAAATGGAGCAAAGTCCTTTTTTAAATTTCAAAAGTCGAAATTTGGAAAAATGTCTCCTATTTTCAAAAAACACACTGTTCCGTTTTTTTAATATTGGACATTCATAGGGATGGCCGGAGGGGTGTTCTCCAATAATTTTTGTTCGCCCATCTCCTACCATTTTCGGAAAAAGGAGCAAACTCCTTTTTAAAATTTCAAAAGTACAATAATTTTTTTTCGCCCAACTCTTACAATTTTCGGGAAAAGGAGCAAAGTCTTTTTTAAAATTTAAAAAGCCCAAATTTGGAAAAATGTCGTCTATTTTCAAAAAAACACGCTGTGAAGACTTTTGAATATTGGACATTCATAGGGATGGCCGGTGGAGTGTTCTCCAATAATATTTTTTCGCCCATCTCCTACCATTTTCGGAAAATGGAGCAAAGGCCTTTTTAAAATTTCAAAAGTCGAAATTTGGAAAAATGTCTCCTATTTTCAAAAAAAACACACTGTTGCGACTTTTGAATATTGGACATTCAAAGAAATGGCCTGAGGAGTGTTCTCCAATAACTCTTTTTCGCCCATCTTCTACCATTTTCGGAAAAAGGAGCAAAGTCCTTTTTAAAATTTAAAAAGCCCAAATTTGGAAAAATGTCGCCTATTTAAAAAAAAAAAAACACGCTGCTAAGACTTTTGAATATTGGACATTCATAGGGATGGCCGGAAGAGTGTTCTATAATAATATTTTTTCGTCCATCTCCTACCATTTTCGGAAAATGGAGCAAAGGCCTTTTTAAAATTTCAAAAGTCGAAATTTGGAAAAATGTCTCCTATTTTCAAAAAAAAAACACACTGTTGCGACTTTTGAATATTGGACATTCATAGAAATGGCCTGAGGAGTGTTCTTCAATAATTTTTTTTCGCCCATCTCCTACCATTTTCGAAAAATGGAGCAAAGTCCTTTTTTAAATTTCAAAAGTCGAAATTTGGAAAAATGTCTCCTATTTTCAAAAAACACACTGTTCCGTTTTTTTAATATTGGACATTCATAGGGATGGCCGGAGGGGTGTTCTCCAATAATTTTTGTTCGCCCATCTCCTACCATTTTCGGAAAAAGGAGCAAACTCCTTTTTAAAATTTCAAAAGTCGATATTTGGAAAAATGTCTCCTATTTTCAAAAAACACACTGTTGCGACTTTTGAATATTGGACATTCATGGAAATGGCCTGAGAGTATTCTCCAATAATTTTTTTTCTCCCATCTCCTACCATTTTCGGAAAAAGGAGCAAAGTCCTTTTTAAAATTTCAAAAGTCGAAATTTGGAAAAATGTCTCCTATTTTCAAAAAACACACTGTTGCGACTTTTGAATATTGGACATTCATGGAAATGGCCTGAGGAGTGTTCTCCAATAATTTTTGTTCGCCCATCTCCTACCATTTTCGGAAAATTGAGCAAAGTCCTTTTTAAAATTACAAAAGTCGAAATTTGGAAAAATGTCTCCTATTTTCAAAAAACACACACTGTTGCGACTTTTGAATATTGGACATTCATGGAAATGGCCTGAAGAGTGTTCTCCAATAACTTTTTTTCGCCCATCTCCTACCATTTTCGGAAAAAGGAGCAAAGTACTTTTTAAAATTTCAAAAGTCGAAATTTGGAAAAATGTCTCCTATTTAAAAAAAAAACACACTGTTGCGACTTTTAAATATTGGACATTCATAGGGATGGCCGGAAGAGTGTTCTCCAATAATTTTTTTTCTCCCATCTCTTACCATTTTCGGAAAAAGGAGCAAAGTCCTTTTTAAAATTTCAAAAGTCGAAATTTGGAAAAATGTCGCTTATTTTCAAAAAAACACACTGTTAAGAGTTTTGAATGTTGGACATTCATAGGGATGGCCGGAGGAGTTTTCTCCAATAGTTTTTGTTCGCCCATCTCCTACCATTTTCGGAAAAAGGAGCAAAGTCCTTTTTAAAATTTCAAAAGTCGAAATTTGAAAAAATGTCGCCTATTTTCAAAAAAAACACACTGTTGGGACTTTTGAATATTGGACATTCATAGAAATGGCCTGAGGAGTGTTCTCCAATAACTTTTTTCGCCCATCTTCTACCATTTTCGGAAAAAGGAGCAAAGTCCTTTTTAAAATTTAAAAAGCCCAAATTTGGAAAAATGTCGCCTATTTAAAAAAAAAACACGCTGCTAAGACTTTTGAATATTGAACATTCATAGGGATGGCCGGAAGAGTGTTCTCCAATAATTTTTTTTCGCCCATCTCCTACCATTTTCGGAAAAAGGAGCAATGTCCTTTTTAAAATTTCAAAAGTCGAAATTTGGAAAAATTTCGCTTATTTTCAAAAAAACACACTGTTAAGAGTTTTGAACGTTGGACATTCATAGGGATGGCCGGAGGAGTTTTCTCCAATAATTTTTGTTCGCCCATCTCCTACCATTTTCGGAAAAAGGAGCAAACTCCTTTTTAAAATTTCAAAAGTCGATATTTGGAAAAATGTCTCCTATTTTCAAAAAACACACTGTTTCGACTTTTGAATATTGGACATTCATGGAAATGGCCTGAGAGTATTCTCCAATAATTTTTTTTCTCCCATCTCCTACCATTTTCGGAAAAAGGAGCAAAGTCCTTTTTAAAATTTCAAAAGTCGAAATTTGGAAAAATGTCTCCTATTTTCAAAAAACACACTGTTGCGACTTTTGAATACTGGACATTTATGAAATTGGCCTGAGAGTGTTCTCCAAAAATTTTTTTTCGCCCATCTCCTACCATTTTCCGAAAAAGGAGCAAAGTCCTTTTTAAAATTTCAAAAGTCGAAATTTGGAATAATGTCACCTATTTTCAAAAAAACACACTGTTGCGACTTTTGAATATTGGACATTCATAGAAATAGCCTGAGGAGTGTTCTCCAATAACTTTTTTTCGCCCATCTTCTACCATTTTCGGAAAAAGGAGCAAAGTCCTTTTTAAAATTTAAAAAGCCCAAATTTGGAAAAATGTCGCCTATTTAAAAAAAAAACACGCTGTTAAGACTTTTGAATATTGGACATTCATAGCGATGGCCGGAAGAGTGTTCTCCAATAATTTTTTTTCGCCCATCTCCTACCATTTTCGGAAAAAGGACCAAAGTCCTTTTTACAATTTCAAAAGTCGAAATTTGGAAAAATGTCGCTTATTTTCAAAAAAACACACTGTTAAGAGTTTTGAACGTTGGACATTCATAGGGATGGCCGGAGGAGTGTTCTCCAATAATTTTTGTTCGCCCATCTCCTACCATTTTCGGAAAAAGGAGCAAACTCCTTTTTAAAATTTCAAAAATCGATATTTGGAAAAATGTCTCCTATTTTCAAAAAACACACTGTTGCGACTTTTGAATATTGGACATTCATGGAAATGGCCTGAGAGTATTCTCCAATAATTTTTTTTCTCCCATCTCCTACCATTTTCGGAAAAAGGAGCAAAGTCCTTTTTAAAATTTCAAAAGTCGAAATTTGGAAAAATGTCTCCTATTTTCAAAAAACACACTGTTGCGACTTTTGAATATTGGACATTCATGAAAATGGCCTGAGGAGTGTTCTCCAATTATTTTTGTTCGCCCATCTCCTACCATTTTCGGAAAATTGAGCAAAGTCCTTTTTAAAATTACAAAAGTCGAAATTTGGAAAAATGTCTCCTATTTTCAAAAAACACACACTGTTGCGACTTTTGAATATTGGACATTCATGGAAATGGCCTGAAGAGTGTTCTCCAATAACTTTTTTTCGCCCATCTCCTACCATTTTCGGAATAAGGAGCAAAGTACTTTTTAAAATTTCAAAAGTCGAAATTTGGAAAAATGTCTCCTATTTAAAAAAAAAACACACTGTTGCGACTTTTAAATATTGGACATTCATAGGGATGGCCGGAAGAGTGTTCTCCAATAATTTTTTTTCTCCCATCTCCTACCATTTTCGGAAAAAGGAGCAAAGTCCTTTTTAAAATTTCAAAAGTCGAAATTTGGAAAAATGTCGCTTATTTTCAAAAAAACACACTGTTAAGAGTTTTGAATGTTGGACATTCATAGGGATGGCCGGAGGAGTTTTCTCCAATAATTTTTGTTCGCCCATCTCCTACCATTTTCGGAAAAAGGAGCAAAGTCCTTTTTAAAATTTCAAAAGTCGAAATTTGAAAAAATGTTGCCTGAGGAGTGTTCTCCAATAACTCTTTTTCGCCCATCTTCTACCATTTTCGGAAAAAGGAGCAAAGTCCTTTTTAAAATTTAAAAAGCCCAAATTTGGAAAAATGTCGCCTATTTAAAAAAAAAAACACGCTGCTAAGACTTTTGAATATTGGACATTCATAGGGATGGCCGGAAGAGTGTTCTATAATAATTTTTTTTCGCCCATCTCCTACCATTTTCGGAAAAAGGAGCAAAGTCCTTTTTAAAATTTCAAAAGTCGAAATTTGGAAAAATGTCGCTTTTTTTCAAAAAAACACACTGTTAAGAGTTTTGAACGTTGGACATTCATGGGGATGGCCGGAGGAGTTTTCTCCAATAATATTTGTTCGCCCATCTCCTACCATTTTCGGAAAAAGGAGCAAAGTCCTTTTTAAAATTTCAAAAGTCGATATTTGGAAAAATGTCTCCTATTTTCAAAAAACACACTGTTGCGACTTTTGAATATTGGACATTCATGGAAATGGCCTGAGGAGTGTTCTCCAATAATTTTTTTTCGCCCATCTCCTACCATTTTCGAAAAATGGAGCAAAGTTCTTTTTTAAATTTCAAAAGTCGAAATTTGGAAAAATGTCTCCTATTTTCAAAAAAAACACACTGTTGCGACTTTTGAATATTGGACATTCATAGAAATGGCCTGAGAGTATTCTCCAATAATTTTTTTTCTCCCATCTCCTACCATTTTCGATAAAAAGGAGCAAAGTCCTTTTTAAAATTTCAAAAGTCGAAATTTGGAAAAATGTCTCCTATTTTCAAAAAACACACTGTTGCGACTTTTGAATACTGGACATTTATGGAATTGGCCTGAGCGTGTTCTCTAATAATTTTTTTTCGCCCATCTCCTACCATTTTTGAAAAAAGGAGCAAAGTCCTTTTTAAAATTTCAAAAGTCGAAATTTAGAAAAATGTCGCCTATTTTCAAAAAAACACACTTTTGAATATTGGACATTCATAGGGATGGCCGGAATAGTGTTCCCCAATAATTTTTTTTCGCAAATTTTCTACCATTTTCGAAAAAAGGAGCAAAGTCCTTTTTAAAAGTTCAAAAGTCGAAATTTGGAAAAATGTCGTCTATTGTCAAAAAAAAAAACACTTTTGAATATTGGAAATTCATAGGGATGGCCTTCCGGCAAAATAATTTGTTTTTTCCCATCTCCTACCATTTTCGGAAAAAGGAGCAGTAGTTTTTAAAATTTAAAAAGCCCAAATTTGGAAAAATGTCGCCTATTTTCAAAAAAAACACACTGTTGCGACTTTTAAATATTGGACATTCATAGAAATGGCCTGAGGAGTGTTCTCCAATAATTTTTTTCGCCCATCGCCTACAATTTTCGGAAAAAGGAGCAGTATTTTTTAAAATTTCAAAAGTCGAAATTTGGAAAAATGTCGCCTATTTTCAAAAAAAACACACTGTTGCGACTTTTGAATATTGGACATTCATAGAAATGGCCTGAGAAGTGTTCTCCAAAAATTTTTTATGCCCATCGCCTACCATTTTCGGAAAAAGGAGCATAGTCCTTTTTAAAATATCAAAAGTCGAAATTTGGAAAAATGTGTCCTATTTAAAAAAAAACACACTGTTGCGACTTTTGAATATTGGACATTCATAGAAATGGCCTGAGAAGTGTTCTCCAATAATTTTTTTCGCCCATCGCCTACCATTTTCGGAAAAAGGAGCAAAGTCTTTTTTAAAATTTCAAAAGTCGAAATTTGGAAAAATGTCGCCTATTTTCAAAAAAACACACTGTTGCGGCATTTGAATATTGGACATTCATAGGGATGGCCGGAGGAGTTTTCTCCAATAATTTTTGTTCGCCCATCTCCTACCATTTTCGGAAAAAGGAGCAAAGTCCTTTTTAAAATTTCAAAAGTCGATATTTGGAAAAATGTCTCCTATTTTCAAAAAACACACTGTTGCGACTTTTGAATATTGGACATTCATGGAAATGGCCTGAGGAGTGTTCTCCAATAATTTTTTTTCGCCCATCTCCTACCATTTTCGAAAAATGGAGCAAAGTTCTTTTTTAAATTTCAAAAGTCGAAATTTGGAAAAATGTCTCCTATTTTCAAAAAAAACACACTGTTGCGACTTTTGAATATTGGACATTCATAGAAATGGCCTGAGAGTATTCTCCAATAATTTTTTTTCTCCCATCTCCAACCATTTTCGATAAAAAGGAGCAAAGTCCTTTTTAAAATTTCAAAAGTCGAAATTTGGAAAAATGTCTCCTATTTTCAAAAAACACACTGTTGCGACTTTTGAATACTGGACATTTATGGAATTGGCCTGAGAGTGTTCTCCAATAATTTTTTTTCGCCCATCTCCTACCATTTTCCGAAAAAGGAGCAAAGTCCTTTTTAAAATTTCAAAAGTCGAAATTTGGAATAATGTCACCTATTTTCAAAAAAACACACTGTTGCGACTTTTGAATATTGGACATTCATAGAAATAGCCTGAGGAGTGTTCTCCAATAACTTTTTTTCGCCCATCTTCTACCATTTTCGGAAAAAGGAGCAAAGTCCTTTTTAAAATTTAAAAAGCCCAAATTTGGAAAAATGTCGCCTTTTTTAAAAAAAACACGCTGTTAAGACTTTTGAATATTGGACATTCATAGGGATGGCCGGAAGAGTGTTCTCCATTAATTTTTTTTCGCCCATCTCCTACCATTTTCGGAAAAAGGAGCAAACTCCTTTTTAAAATTTCAAAAGTCGAAATTTGGAAAAATGTCGCCTATTGTCAAAAAAAAACACACTTTTGAATATTAGAAATTCATAGGGATGGCCTTCCGGCCAAATATTTTGTTTTTTCTCATCTCCTACCATTTTCGGAAAAAGGAGCAAAGTCCTTTTTAACATTTCAAAAGTCGAAATTTGGAATAATGTCTCCTATTTTCAAAAAACACACTGTTGCGACTTTTGAATATTGGACATTCATGGAAATGGCCTGAGGAGTGTTCTCCAATAATTTTTGTTCGCCCATCTCCTACCATTTTCGGAAAAAGGAGCAAACTCCTTTTTAAAATTTCAAAAGTCGATATTTGGAAAAATGTCTCCTATTTTCAAAAAACACACTGTTGCGACTTTTGAATATTGGACATTCATGGAAATGGCCTGAGGAGTGTTCTCCAATAATTTTTTTTCGCCCATCTCCTACCATTTTCCGAAAAAGGAGCAAAGTCCTTTTTAAAATTTCAAAAGTCGAAATTTGGAATAATGTCTCCTATTTTCAAAAAACACACTGTTGCGACTTTTGAATATTGGACATTCATGGAAATGGCCTGAGGAGTGTTCTCCAATAATTTTTGTTCGCCCATCTCCTACCATTTTCGGAAAAAGGAGCAAACTCCTTTTTAAAATTTCAAAAGTCGATATTTGGAAAAATGTCTCCTATTTTCAAAAAACACACTGTTGCGACTTTTGAATATTGGACATTCATGGAAATGGCCTGAGGAGTGTTCTCCAATAATTTTTGTTCGCCCATCTCCTACCATTTTCGGAAAAAGGAGCAAACTCCTTTTTAAAATTTCAAAAGTCGATATTTGGAAAAATGTCTCCTATTTTCAAAAAACACACTGTTGCGACTTTTGAATATTGGACATTCATGGAAATGGCCTGAGGAGTGTTCTCCAATAATTTTTGTTCGCCCATCTCCTACCATTTTCGGAAAAAGGAGCAAACTCCTTTTTAAAATTTCAAAAGTCGATATTTGGAAAAATGTCTCCTATTTTCAAAAAACACACTGTTGCGACTTTTGAATATTGGACATTCATGGAAATGGCCTGAGGAGTGTTCTCCAATAATTTTTGTTCGCCCATCGCCTACAATTTTCGGAAAAAGGAGCAGTAGTTTTTAAAATTTAAAAAGCCCAAATTTTTAAAAATGTCGCCTATTTTCAAAAAAAACACACTGTTGCGACTTTTAAATATTGGACATTCATAGGGATGGCCGGAAGAGTGTTCTCCATTAATTTTTTTTCGCCCATCTCCTACCATTTTCGGAAAAAGGAGCAAAGTCCTTTTTAAAATTTCAAAAGTCGAAATTTGGAAAAATGTCGCTTATTTAAAAAAAAAAACACACTGTTAAGAGTTTTGAACGTTAGACATTCATAGGGATGGCCGGAGGAGTTTTCTCCAATAATTTTTGTTCGCCCATCTCCTACCATTTTCGGAAAAAGGAGCAAACTCCTTTTTAAAATTTCAAAAGTCGATATTTGGAAAAATGTCTCCTATTTTCAAAAAACACACTGTTGCGACTTTTGAATATTGGACATTCATGGAAATGGCCTGAGGAGTGTTCTCCAATAATTTTTTTCGCCCATCTCCTACCATTTTCGAAAAATGGAGCAAAGTCCTTTTTAAAATTTCAAAAGTCGAAATTTGGAAAAATGTCTCCTATTTTCAAAAAACACACTGTTGCGACTTTTGAATATTGGACATTCATGGAAATGGCCTGAGGAGTGTTCTCCAATAATTTTTTTTCGCCCATCTCCTACCATTTTCGAAAAATGGAGCAACGTCCTTTTTAAAATTTCAAAAGTCGAAATTTGGAAAAATGTCTCCTATTTTCAAAAAACACACTGTTGCGTTTTTTGAATATTGGACATTCATAGGGATGGCCTGAGAGTGT
This sequence comes from Epicampocera succincta, assembly GCA_932526305.1. NCBI lineage: Eukaryota > Metazoa > Arthropoda > Insecta > Diptera > Tachinidae > Epicampocera > Epicampocera succincta. The sequence goes on from OW052036.1 coordinate 43,563,283, forward strand.
TCTCCAATAATTTTTTTTCGCCCATCTCCTACCATTTTCGGAAAATGGAGCAAAGTCCTTTTTAAAATTTCAAAAGTCGATATTTGGAAAAATGTCTCCTATTTTCAAAAAAAGACACTGTTGCGACTTTTGAATATTAGACATTCATAGAAATGGCCTGAGAAGTGTTCTCCAATAAATTTTTTTTCGCCCAACTCCTACCATTTTCGGAAAAAGGAGCAAAGTCCTTTTTAAAATTTAAAAAGCCCAAATTTCGAAAAATGTCTCCTATTTTCAAAAAAACACACTGTGAAGACTTTTGAATATTGGACATTCATGGAAATGGCCTGAGAGTGTTCTCCAATAATTTTTTTTCGCCCAACTCCTACAATTTTCGGGAAAAGGAGCAAAGTCTTTTTTAAAATTTAAAAAGCCCAAATTTGGAAAAATGTCTCCTATTTTCAAAAAAACACACTGTGAAGACTTTTGAATATTGGACATTCATAGGGATGGCCGGAGGAGTTTTCTCCAATAATTTTTTTTCGCCCATCTCCTACCATTTTCGGAAAATGGAGCAAAGTCCTTTTTAAAATTTCAAAAGTCGATATTTTGAAAAATGTCTCCTATTTTCAAAAAAAGACACTGTTGCGACTTTTGAATATTAGACATTCATGGAAATGGCCTGAGAAGTGTTCTCCAATAAATATTTTTTCGCCCATCTCCTACCATTTTCGGAAAATGGAGCAAAGGCCTTTTTAAAATTTCAAAAATCGAAATTTGGAAAAATGTCTCCTATTTTCAATAAACACACTGTTGCGTTTTTGGAATATTGGACATTCATAGGGATGGCCGGAAGAGTGTTCTCCAATAACTTTTTTTCGCCCAACTCCTACAATTTTCGGGAAAAGGAGCAAAGTCTTTTTTAAAATTTAAAAAGCCCAAATTTGGAAAAATGTCGCCTATTTTCAAAAAAACACACTGTGAAGACTTTTGAATATTGGACATTCATAGGGATGGCCGGAGGAGTGTTCTCCAATAAATTTTTTTCGCCCATCCCCTACCATTTTCGGAAAAAGGTGCAAAGTCCTTTTTAAAATTTCAAAAGTCGAAATTTGGAAAAATGTCGCTTATTTTCAAAAAAACACACTGTTAAGAGTTTTGAAAGTTGGACATTCATAGAAATGGCCTGAGGAGTGTTCTCCAATAACTTTTTTTCGCCCATCTCCTACCATTTTCGGAAAAAGGAGCAAAGTCCTTTTTAAAATTTCAAAAGTCGAAATTTGGAAAAATGTCTCCTATTTTCAAAAAAAACACACTGTTGCGACTTTTGAATATTGGACATTCATAGAAATGGCCTGAGAGTATTCTCCAATAATTTTTTTTCTCCCATCTCCTACCATTTTGGGAAAAAGGAGCAAAGTCCTTTTTAAAATTTCAAAAGTCGAAATTTGGAAAAATGTCGCTTATTTTCAAAAAAACACCCTGTTAAGAGTTTTGAATGTTGGACATTCATAGGGATGGCCAGAGGAGTTTTCTCCAATAATTTTTGTTCGCCCATCTCCTACCATTTTCGAAAAATGGAGCAAACTCCTTTTTTAAATTTCAAAAGTCGAAATTTGGAAAAATGTCGCCTATTTTCAAAAAAACACACTGTTGCGACTTTTGAATATTGGACATTCATAGAAATGGCCTGAGGAGTGTTCTCCAATAACTTTTTTTCGCCCATCTCCTACCATTTTCGGAAAAAGGAGCAAAGTCCTTTTTAAAATTTCAAAAGTCGAAATTTGGAAAAATGTCTCCTATTTTCAAAAAAAACACACTGTTGCGACTTTTGAATATTGGACATTCATAGAAATGGCCTGAGAGTATTCTCCAATAATATTTTTTCGCCCATCTCCTACCATTTTCGGAAAAAGGAGCAAAGTCCTTTTTAAAATTTCAAAAGTCGAAATTTGGAAAAATGTCTCCTATTTTCAAAAAACACACTGTTGCGACTTTTGAATACTGGACATTCATAGAAATGGCCTGAGGAGTGTTCTCCAATAACTTTTTTTCGCCCATATTCTACCATTTTCGGAAAAAGGAGCAAAGTCCTTTTTAAAATTTAGAAAGCCCAAATTTGGAAAAATGTCGCCTATTTAAAAAAAAACACGCTGTTAAGACTTTTGAATATTGGACATTCATAGGGATGGCCGGAAGAGTGTTCTCCAATAATTTTTTTTCGCCCATCTCCTACCATTTTCGGAAAAAGGAGCAAAGTCCTTTTTAAAATTTCAAAAGTCGAAATTTGGAAAAATGTCGCTTATTTTCAAAAAAACACACTGTTAAGAGTTTTGAACGTTGGACATTCATAGGGATGGCCGGAGGAGTTTTCTCCAATAATTTTTTTTCGCCCATCTCCTACCATTTTCGGAAAAAGGAGCAAAGTCCTTTTTAAAATTTCAAAAGTCGAAATTTGGAAAAATGTCTCCTATTTTCAAAAAACACACTGTTGCGACTTTTGAATATTCGACATTCATGGAAATGGCCTGAGAGTGTTCTCCAATAATTTTTTTTCGCCCATCTCCTACCATTTTCGAAAAATGGAGCAAAGTCCTTTTTTAAATTTCAAAAGTCGAAATTTGGAAAAATGTCTCCTATTTTCAAAAAACACACTGTTGCGTTTTTTGAATATTGGACATTCATAGGGATGGCCGGAAGAGTGTTCTCCAATAATTTTTTTTCGCCCATCTCCTACCATTTTCGGAAAAAGGAGCAAAGTCCTTTTTAAAATTTCAAAAGTCGAAATTTGGAAAAATGTCGCTTATTTTCAAAAAAACACACTGTTAAGAGTTTTGAACGTTGAACATTCATAGGGATGGCCGGAGGAGTTTTCTCCAATAATTTTTTTTCGCCCATCTCCTACCATTTTCGGAAAAAGCAGCAAACTCCTTTTTAAAATTTCAAAAGTCGATATTTGGAAAAATGTCTCCTATTTTCAAAAAACACACTGTTGCGACTTTTGAATATTGGACATTCATGGAAATGGCCTGAGAGTGTTCTCCAATAATTTTTTTTCGCCCATCTCCTACCATTTTCGAAAAATGGAGCAAAGTCCTTTTTTAAATTTCAAAAGTCGAAATTTGGAAAAATGTCTCCTATTTTCAAAAAACACACTGTTGCGTTTTTTGAATATTGGACATTCATAGGGATGGCCGGAGGAGTGTTCTCCAATAAATTTTTTTCGCCCATCCCCTGCCATTTTCGGAAAAAGGTGCAAAGTCCTTTTTAAAATTTCAAAAGTCGATATTTGGAAAAATGTCTCCTATTTTTAAAAAAACACATTGTTGCGACTTTTGAATATTGGACATTCATGGAAATGGCCTGAGAGTGTTCTCCAATAATTTTTTTTCGCCCATCTCCTACCATTTTCGAAAAATGGAGCAAAGTCCTTTTTTAAATTTCAAAAGTCGATATTTGGAAAAATGTCTCCTATTTTCAAAAAAAGACACTGTTGCGACTTTTGAATATTAGACATTCATAGAAATGGCCTGAGAAGTGTTCTCCAATAAATATTTTTTCGCCCATCTCCTACCATTTTCGGAAAATGGAGCAAAGGCCTTTTTAAAATTTCAAAAATCGAAATTTGGAAAAATGTCTCCTATTTTCAATAAACACACTGTTGCGTTTTTGGAATATTGGACATTCATAGGGATGGCCGGAAGAGTGTTCTCCAATAACTTTTTTTCGCCCAACTCCTACAATTTTCGGGAAAAGGAGCAAAGTCTTTTTTAAAATTTAAAAAGCCCAAATTTGGAAAAATGTCGCCTATTTTCAAAAAAACACACTGTGAAGACTTTTGAATATTGGACATTCATAGGGATGGCCGGAGGAGTGTTCTCCAATAAATTTTTTTCGCCCATCCCCTACCATTTTCGGAAAAAGGTGCAAAGTCCTTTTTAAAATTTCAAAAGTCGAAATTTGGAAAAATGTCGCTTATTTTCAAAAAAACACACTATTAAGAGTTTTGAAAGTTGGACATTCATAGAAATGGCCTGAGGAGTGTTCTCCAATAACTTTTTTTCGCCCATCTCCTACCATTTTCGGAAAAAGGAGCAAAGTCCTTTTTAAAATTTCAAAAGTCGAAATTTGGAAAAATGTCTCCTATTTTCAAAAAAAGACACTGTTGCGACTTTTGAATATTAGACATTCATAGAAATGGCCTGAGAAGTGTTCTCCAATAAATTTTTTTTCGCCCAACTCCTACCATTTTCGGAAAAAGGAGCAAAGTCCTTTTTAAAATTTAAAAAGCCCAAATTTCGAAAAATGTCTCCTATTTTCAAAAAAACACACTGTGAAGACTTTTGAATATTGGACATTCATGGAAATGGCCTGAGAGTGTTCTCCAATAATTTTTTTTCGCCCAACTCCTACAATTTTCGGGAAAAGGAGCAAAGTCTTTTTTAAAATTTAAAAAGCCCAAATTTGGAAAAATGTCTCCTATTTTCAAAAAAACACACTGTGAAGACTTTTGAATATTGGACATTCATAGGGATGGCCGGAGGAGTTTTCTCCAATAATTTTTTTTCGCCCATCTCCTACCATTTTCGGAAAATGGAGCAAAGTCCTTTTTAAAATTTCAAAAGTCGATATTTGGAAAAATGTCTCCTATTTTCAAAAAAAGACACTGTTGCGACTTTTGAATATTAGACATTCATAGAAATGGCCTGAGAAGTGTTCTCCAATAAATATTTTTTCGCCCATCTCCTACCATTTTCGGAAAATGGAGCAAAGGCCTTTTTAAAATTTCAAAAATCGAAATTTGGAAAAATGTCTCCTATTTTCAATAAACACACTGTTGCGTTTTTGGAATATTGGACATTCATAGGGATGGCCGGAAGAGTGTTCTCCAATAACTTTTTTTCGCCCAACTCCTACAATTTTCGGGAAAAGGAGCAAAGTCTTTTTTAAAATTTAAAAAGCCCAAATTTGGAAAAATGTCGCCTATTTTCAAAAAAACACACTGTGAAGACTTTTGAATATTGGACATTCATAGGGATGGCCGGAGGAGTGTTCTCCAATAAATTTTTTTCGCCCATCCCCTACCATTTTCGGAAAAAGGTGCAAAGTCCTTTTTAAAATTTCAAAAGTCGAAATTTGGAAAAATGTCGCTTATTTTCAAAAAAACACACTGTTAACAGTTTTGAAAGTTGGACATTCATAGAAATGGCCTGAGGAGTGTTCTCCAATAACTTTTTTTCGCCCATCTCCTACCATTTTCGGAAAAAGGAGCAAAGTCCTTTTTAAAATTTCAAAAGTCGAAATTTGGAAAAATGTCTCCTATTTTCAAAAAAAACACACTGTTGCGACTTTTGAATATTGGACATTCATAGAAATGGCCTGAGAGTATTCTCCAATAATTTTTTTTCTCCCATCTCCTACCATTTTGGGAAAAAGGAGCAAAGTCCTTTTTAAAATTTCAAAAGTCGAAATTTGGAAAAATGTCGCTTATTTTCAAAAAAACACCCTGTTAAGAGTTTTGAATGTTGGACATTCATAGGGATGGCCGGAGGAGTTTTCTCCAATAATTTTTGTTCGCCCATCTCCTACCATTTTCGAAAAATGGAGCAAACTCCTTTTTTAAATTTCAAAAGTCGAAATTTGGAAAAATGTCGCCTATTTTCAAAAAAACACACTGTTGCGACTTTTGAATATTGGACATTCATAGAAATGGCCTGAGGAGTGTTCTCCAATAACTTTTTTTCGCCCATCTCCTACCATTTTCGGAAAAAGGAGCAAAGTCCTTTTTAAAATTTCAAAAGTCGAAATTTGGAAAAATGTCTCCTATTTTCAAAAAAAACACACTGTTGCGACTTTTGAATATTGGACATTCATAGAAATGGCCTGAGAGTATTCTCCAATAATATTTTTTCGCCCATCTCCTATCATTTTCGGAAAAAGGAGCAAAGTCCTTTTTAAAATTTCAAAAGTCGAAATTTGGAAAAATGTCTCCTATTTTCAAAAAACACACTGTTGCGACTTTTGAATACTGGACATTCATAGAAATGGCCTGAGGAGTGTTCTCCAATAACTTTTTTTCGCCCATATTCTACCATTTTCGGAAAAAGGAGCAAAGTCCTTTTTAAAATTTAGAAAGCCCAAATTTGGAAAAATGTCGCCTATTTAAAAAAAAACACGCTGTTAAGACTTTTGAATATTGGACATTCATAGGGATGGCCGGAAGAGTGTTCTCCAATAATTTTTTTTCGCCCATCTTCTACCATTTTCGGAAAAAGGAGCAAAGTCCTTTTTAAAATTTCAAAAGTCGAAATTTGGAAAAATGTCGCTTATTTTCAAAAAAACACACTGTTAAGAGTTTTGAACGTTGGACATTCATAGGGATGGCCGGAGGAGTTTTCTCCAATAATTTTTTTTCGCCCATCTCCTACCATTTTCGGAAAAAGGAGCAAAGTCCTTTTTAAAATTTCAAAAGTCGAAATTTGGAAAAATGTCTCCTATTTTCAAAAAACACACTGTTGCGACTTTTGAATATTCGACATTCATGGAAATGGCCTGAGAGTGTTCTCCAATAATTTTTTTTCGCCCATCTCCTACCATTTTCGAAAAATGGAGCAAAGTCCTTTTTTAAATTTCAAAAGTCGAAATTTGGAAAAATGTCTCCTATTTTCAAAAAACACACTGTTGCGTTTTTTGAATATTGGACATTCATAGGGATAGCCGGAAGAGTGTTCTCCAATAATTTTTTTTCGCCCATCTCCTACCATTTTCGGAAAAAGGAGCAAAGTCCTTTTTAAAATTTCAAAAGTCGAAATTTGGAAAAATGTCGCTTATTTTCAAAAAAACACACTGTTAAGAGTTTTGAACGTTGAACATTCATAGGGATGGCCGGAGGAGTTTTCTCCAATAATTTTTTTTCGCCCATCTCCTACCATTTTCGGAAAAAGCAGCAAACTCCTTTTTAAAATTTCAAAAGTCGATATTTGGAAAAATGTCTCCTATTTTCAAAAAACACACTGTTGCGACTTTTGAATATTGGACATTCATGGAAATGGCCTGAGAGTGTTCTCCAATAATTTTTTTTCGCCCATCTCCTACCATTTTCGAAAAATGGAGCAAAGTCCTTTTTTAAATTTCAAAAGTCGAAATTTGGAAAAATGTCTCCTATTTTCAAAAAACACACTGTTGCGTTTTTTGAATATTGGACATTCATAGGGATGGCCGGAGGAGTGTTCTCCAATAAATTTTTTTCGCCCATCCCCTGCCATTTTCGGAAAAAGGTGCAAAGTCCTTTTTAAAATTTCAAAAGTCGATATTTGGAAAAATGTCTCCTATTTTTAAAAAAACACATTGTTGCGACTTTTGAATATTAGACATTCATAGGGATGGCCGGAAGAGTGTTCTCCAATAATTTTTTTCGCCCATCTCCTACCATTTTCGGAAAAAGGAGCAAAGTCCTTTTTAAAATTTCAAAAGTCGAAATTTGGAAAAATGTCTCCTATTTTCAAAAAAAAAACACACTGTTGCGACTTTTGAATATTGGACATTCACAGAAATGGCCTGAGAGTATTCTCCAATAATTTTTTTTCTCCCATCTCCTACCATTTTCGGAAAAAGGAGCAAAGTCCTTTTTAAAATTTCAAAAGTCGAAATTTGGAAAAATGTCTCCTATTTTCAAAAAAAAAACACACTGTTGCGACTTTTGAATATTGGACATTCATGGAAATGGCCTGAGGAGTGTTCTCCAATAATTTTTGTTTGCCCATCTCCTACCATTTTCGCAAAAAGGAGCAAAGTCCTTTTTAAAATTTCAAAAGTCGAAATTTGGAAAAATGTCTCCTATTTTCAAAAAACACACTGTTGCGACTTTTGAATATTGGACATTTATGGAAATGCCCTGAGAGTGTTCTCCAATAATTTTTTTTCGCCCAACTCCTACCATTTTCGGAAAAAGGAGCAAAGTCCTTTTTAAAATTTAAAAAGCCCAAATTTGCGTTTTTGGAATATTGGACATTCATAGGGATGGCCGGAAGAGTGTTCTCCAATAATTTTTTTTCGCCCAACTTCTACAATTTTCGGGAAAAGGAGCAAAGTCTTTTTTAAAATTTAAAAAGCCCAAATTTGGAAAAATGTCGCCTATTTTCAAAAAAACACACTGTGAAGACTTTTGAATATTGGACATTCATAGGGATGGCCGGAGGAGTGTTCTCCAATAAATTTTTTTCGCCCATCCCCTACCATTTTCGGAAAAAGGTGCAAAGTCCTTTTTAAAATTTCAAAAGTCGAAATTTGGAAAAATGTCGCTTATTTTCAAAAAAACACACTGTTAAGAGTTTGGAATGTTGGACATTCATAGAAATGGCCTGAGGAGTGTTCTCCAATAACTTTTTTTCGCCCATCTCCTACCATTTTCGGAAAAAGGAGCAAAGTCCTTTTTAAAATTTCAAAAGTCGAAATTTGGAATAATGTCACCTATTTTCAAAAAAACACACTGTTGCGACTTTTGAATATTGGACATTCATAGAAATAGCCTGAGGAGTGTTCTCCAATAACTTTTTTTCGCCCATCTTCTACCATTTTCGGAAAAAGGAGCAAAGTCCTTTTTAAAATTTAAAAAGCCCAAATTTGGAAAAATGTCGCCTATTTAAAAAAAAAACACGCTGTTAAGACTTTTGAATATTGGACATTCATAGGGATGGCCGGAAGAGTGTTCTCCAATAATTTTTTTTTGCCCATCTCCTACCATTTTCGGAAAAAGGACCAAAGTCCTTTTTACAATTTCAAAAGTCGAAATTTGGAAAAATGTCGCTTATTTTCAAAAAAACACACTGTTAAGAGTTTTGAACGTTGGACATTCATAGGGATGGCCGGAGGAGTGTTCTCCAATAATTTTTGTTCGCCCATCTCCTACCATTTTCGGAAAAAGGAGCAAACTCCTTTTTAAAATTTCAAAAATCGATATTTGGAAAAATGTCTCCTATTTTCAAAAAACACACTGTTGCGACTTTTGAATATTGGACATTCATGGAAATGGCCTGAGGAGTGTTCTCCAATAATTTTTTTTCGCCCATCTCCTACCATTTTCGAAAAATGGAGCAAAGTCCTTTTTTAAATTTCAAAAGTCGAAATTTGGAAAAATGTCTCCTATTTTCAAAAAACACACTGCTGCGACTTTTGAATATTGGACATTCATGGAAATGGCCTGAGGAGTGTTCTCCAATAATTTTTTTTCGCCCATCTCCTACCATTTTCGAAAAATGGAGCAAAGTCCTTTTTAAAATTTCAAAAGTCGAAATTTGGAAAAATGTCTCCTATTTTCAAAAAACACACTGTTGCGACTTTTGAATATTGGACATTCATAGGGATGGCCTGAGAGTGTTCTCCAATAATTTTTTTTCGCCCAACTCCTACAATTTTCGGGAAAAGGAGCAAAGTCCTTTTTAAAATTTAAAAAGCCCAAATTTGGAAAAATGTCGCCTATTTTCAAAAAAACACACTGTGAAGACTTTTGAATATTGGACATTCATAGGGATGGCCGGTGGAGTGTTCTCCAATAATATTTTTTCGCCCATCTCCTACCATTTTCGGAAAATGGAGCAAAGTCCTTTTTAAAATTTCAAAAGTCGAAATTTGGAAAAATGTCTCCTATTTTCAAAAAAAAACACACTGTTGCGACTTTTGAATATTGGACGTTCATAGAAATGGCCTGAGAGTATTCTCCAATAATTTTTTTTCTCCCATCTCCTACCATTTTGGGAAAAAGGAGCAAAGTCCTTTTTAAAATTTCAAAAGTCGAAATTTGGAAAAATGTCGCTTATTTTCAAAAAAACACCCTGTTAAGAGTTTTGAATGTTGGACATTCATAGGGATGGCCGGAGGAGTTTTCTCCAATAATTTTTGTTCGCCCATCTCCTACCATTTTCGAAAAATGGAGCAAACTCCTTTTTTAAATTTCAAAAGTCGAAATTTGGAAAAATGTCGCCTATTTTCAAAAAAACACACTGTTGCGACTTTTGAATATTGGACATTCATAGAAATGGCCTGAGGAGTGTTCTCCAATAACTTTTTTTCGCCCATCTCCTACCATTTTCGGAAAAAGGAGCAAAGTCCTTTTTAAAATTTCAAAAGTCGAAATTTGGAAAAATGTCTCCTATTTTCAAAAAAAACACACTGTTGCGACTTTTGAATATTGGACATTCATAGAAATGGCCTGAGAGTATTCTCCAATAATATTTTTTCGTCCATCTCCTACCATTTTCGGAAAAAGGAGCAAAGTCTTTTTTAAAATTTAAAAAGCCCAAATTTGGAAAAATGTCGCCTATTTTCAAAAAAACACACTGTGAAGACTTTTAATATTGGACATTCATAGGGATGGCCGGTGGAGTGTTCTCCAATAATATTTTTTCGCCCATCTCCTACCATTTTCGGAAAAAGGAGCAAAGTCCTTTTTAAAATTTCAAAAGTCGAAATTTGAAAAAATGTCGCCTCATTTTTAAAAAAAACACACTATTTAGACTTTTGAATATTGGACATTCATAGGGATGGCCGGAAGAGTGTTCTCCAATAATTTTTTTTCGCCCATCTCCTACCATTTTCGGAAAAAGGAACAAAGTCCTTTTTAAAATTTCAAAGGTCCAAATTTGGAAAAATGTCGCCTATTTTCAAAAAAACACACTGTGAAGACTTTTGAATATTGGACATTCATAGAAATGGCCTGAGAGTATTCTCCAATAATATTTTTTCGTCCATCTCCTACCATTTTCGGAAAAAGGAGCAAAGTCTTTTTTAAAATTTAAAAAGCCCAAATTTGGAAAAATGTCGCCTATTTTCAAAAAAACACACTGTGAAGACTTTTAATATTGGACATTCATAGGGATGGCCGGTGGAGTGTTCTCCAATAATATTTTTTCGCCCATCTCCTACCATTTTCGGAAAAAGGAGCAAAGTCCTTTTTAAAATTTCAAAAGTCGAAATTTGAAAAAATGTCGCCTCATTTTTAAAAAAAACACACTATTTAGACTTTTGAATATTGGACATTCATAGGGATGGCCGGAAGAGTGTTCTCCAATAATTTTTTTTCGCCCATCTCCTACCATTTTCGGAAAAAGGAACAAAGTCCTTTTTAAAATTTCAAAGGTCCAAATTTGGAAAAATGTCGCCTATTTTCAAAAAAACACACTGTGAAGACTTTTGAATATTGGACATTCATAGGGATGGCCGGAAGAGTGTTCTCCAATAATTTTTTTTCGCCCACCTCCTACAATTTTCGGGAAAAGGAGGAAAGTCTTTTTTAAAATCTAAAAAGCCCAAATTTGGAAAAATGTCGCCTATTTTCAAAAAAACGCACTGTGAAGACTTTTGAATATTGGACATTCATAGGGATGGCCCAAATTTGGAAAAATGTCGTTTATTTTCAAAAAAACACACTGTTAAGACTTTTGAATATTGGACATTCATAGGGATGGCCGGAAGAGTGTTTTCCAATAATTTTTTTTCGCCCATCTCCTACCATTTTCGGAAAAAGGAACAAAGTCCTTTTTAAAATTTCAAAGGTCCAAATTTGGAAAAATGTCGCCTATTTAAAAAAAAAAAAACAGAGTTAAGACTTTTGAATATTGGACATTCATAGGGATGGCCGGAGGAGTTTTCTCCAATAATTTTTTTTCGCCCATCTCTTACCATTTTCGGAAAATGGAGCAAAGTCCTTTTTAAAATTTAAAAAGCCCAAATTTGGAAATATGTCGCCTATTTTCAAAAAAACACACTGTTAAGACTTTTGAATATTGGACATTCATAGGGATGGCCGGAAGAGTGTTCTCCAATAATTTTTTTTCGCCCATGTCCTACTATTTTCGGAAAAAGGAGCAAAGTCCTTTTTAAAATTTCAAAAGTCGAAATTTGGTAAAATGTTTCCTATTTAAAAAAACACACTGTTGCGTTTTTTGAATATTGGACATTCATAGGGATGGCCGGAGGAGTGTTCTCCAATAATTTTTTTTTTTCCCAACTCCTACCATTTTCGGAAAAAGGAGCAAAGTCCTTTTTAAAATTTAAAAAGCCCAAATTTGGAAATATGTCGCCTATTTTCAAAAAAACACACTGTTGCGACTTTTGAATATTGGACATTCATATAGATGGCCGGAAGAGTGTTCTCCAATAATTTTTTTTCGCCCATGTCCTACTATTTTCGGAAAAAGGAGCAAAGTCCTTTTTAAAATTTCAAAAGTCGAAATTTGGAAAAATGTTTCCTATTTAAAAAAACACACTGTTGCGTTTTTGAATATTGGACATTCATAGGGATGGCCGGAGGAGTGTTCTCCAATAAATTTTTTTCACCCATCCCCTAAAAATTTCGGAAAAAGGTGCAAAGTCCTTTTTAAAATTTCAAAGGTCGAAATTTGGAAAAATGTCTCCTATTTTCAAAAAAGCACACTGTTAAGACTTTTGAATATTGGACATTCATAGGGATGGCCTGAGAGTAATCTCCAATAATTCTTTTTCGCCCATCTCCTACCATTTTCGGAAAATGGAGCAAAGTCCTTTTTAAAATTTAAAAAGCCCAAATTTGGAAATATGTCGCCTATTTTCAAAAAAACACACTGTTGCGACTTTTGAATATTGGACATTCATAGGGATGGCAGGAAGAGTGTTCTCCAATAATTTTTTTTCGCCCATGTCCTACTATTTTCGGAAAAAGGAGCAAAGTCCTTTTTAAAATTTCAAAAGTCGAAATTTGGAAAAATGTTTCCTATTTAAAAAAAACACACTGTTGCGACTTTTGAATATTGGACATTCATTGAAATGGCCTAAGGATTTTTCTCCAATAATTTTTTTTTCGCCCATCTTCTACCATTTTCGGAAAAAGGAGCAAAGTCCTTTTTAAAATTTCAAAAGTCGAAATTTGGAAAAATGTCGCCTATTTTCAAAAAACACACTGTGAAGACTTTTGAATATTGGACATTTATGGAAATGGCCTGAGAGTGTTCTCCAATAATTTTTTTTCGCCCAACTCCTACCATTTTCGGAAAAAGGAGCAAAGTCCTTTTTAAAATTTAAAAAGCCTAAATTTGGAAAAATGTCGCCTATTTTCAAAAAAACACGCTGTTGCGACTTTTGAATATTGGACATTCATTGGGATGGCCTGAGAGTGTTCTCCAATACCTTTTTTTCGCCCAACTCCTACCATTTTCGGAAAATTGAGCAAAGTCCTTTTTTAAATTTCAAAAGTCGAAATTTGGAAAAATGTCTCCTATTTTCAAAAAAACACACTGTTGCGACTTTTGAATATTGGACATTCATAGGAATGGCCGGAAGAGTGTTCTCCAATAATTTTCTTTTTCGCCCATCTCCTACCATTTTCGGAAAAAGGAGCAAAGTCCTTTTTAAAATTTCAAAGGTCCAAATTTGGAAAAATGTCACCTATTTAAAAAAAAAAACACAGTTAAGACTTTTGAATATTGGACATTCATAGAAATGGCCTGAGAGTATTCTCCAATAATTTTTTTTCGCCCATCTCCTACCATTTTCGGAAAATGGAGCAAAGTCCTTTTTAAAATTTCAAAAGTCGATATTTGGAAAAATGTCTCCTATTTTCAAAAAAACACACTGTTGCGACTTTTGAATATTAGACATTCATAGAAATGGCCTGAGGAGTGTTCTCCAATAATTTTTTTTCGCCCAACTCCTACCATTTTCGGAAAAAGTAGCAAAGTCCTTTTTAAAATTTAAAAAGCCCAAATTTGCAAAAATGTCGCCTATTTTCAAAAAAACACAGTTAAGACTTTTGAATATTGGACATTAATAGGGATGGCCGGAAGAAAGTTCTCCAATAATTTTTTTCGCCCATCTCTTACCATTTTCGGAAAAAGGAGCAAAGTCCTTTTTAAAATTTCAAAAGTCGAAATTTGAAAAAATGTCTCCTATTTAAAAAAAAACACACTATTGCGACTTTTGATTATTGGACATTCATACAAATGGCCTGAGGAGTTTTCTCCAATAATTTTTTTCGCCCATCTCCTACCATTTTCGGAAAAAGGAGCAAAGTCCTTTTTAAAATTTCAAAAGTCGAAATTTGGAAAAATGTCGCCTATTTTCAAAAAAACACACTGTTAAGACTTTTGAATATTGGACATTCATAGAAATGGCCTGAGGAGTGTTCTTCAATAACTTTTTTTCGCCCATCTCCTACCATTTTCGGAAAAAGGAGCAAAGTTCTTTTTAAAATTTCAAAAGTCGAAATTTGGAAAAATGTCTCCTATTTTCAAAAAAAACACACTGTTAAGACTTTTGAATATTGGACATTCATAGAAATGGCCTGAGAGTATTCTCCAATAATTTTTTTTCTCCCATCTCCTACCATTTTCGGAAAAAGGAGTAAAGTCCTTTTTAAAATTTAAAAAGCCCAAATTTGGAAAAATGTCGCCTATTTTCAAAAAAACACGCTGTTGCGACTTTTGAATATTGGACATTCATTGGGATGGCCTGAGAGTGTTCTCCAATAATTATTTTTCGCCCAACTCCTACCATTTTCGGAAAATTGAGCAAAGTCCTTTTTTAAATTTCAAAAGTCGAAATTTGGAAAAATGTCTCCTATTTTCAAAAAACACACTGTTAAGACTTTTGAATATTGGACATTCATAGGGATGGCCGGAAGAGTGTTCTCCAATAATTTTTTTCGCCCATCTCTTACCATTTTCGGAAAAAGGAGCAAAGTCCTTTTTAAAATTTCAAAAGTCGAAATTTGGAAAAATGTCTCCTATTTTCAAAAAAAAACACTGTCAAGACTTTTGAATATTGGACATTTATGGAAATGGCCTGAGAGTGTTCTCCAATAATTTTTTTTCGCCCAACTCCTACCATTTTTAAAATTTAAAAAGCCCAAATTTGGAAAAATGTCGCCTATTTTCAAAAAAACACACTGTGAAGACTTTTGAATATTGGACATTCATAGGGATGGCCGGTGGAGTGTTCTCCAATAATATTTTTTCGCCCATCTCCTACCATTTTCGGAAAAAGGAGCAAAGTCCTTTTTAAAATTTCAAAAGTCGAAATTTGAAAAAATGTCGCCTCATTTTTAAAAAAAACACACTATTTAGACTTTTGAATATTGGACCTTCATAGGGATGGCCGGAAGAGTGTTCTCCAATAATTTTTTTTCGCCCATCTCCTACCATTTTCGGAAAAAGGAACAAAGTCCTTTTTAAAATTTCAAAGGTCCAAATTTGGAAAAATGTCGCCTATTTTCAAAAAAACACACTGTGAAGACTTTTGAATATTGGACATTCATAGGGATGGCCGGAAGAGTGTTCTCCAATAATTTTTTTTCGCCCACCTCCTACAATTTTCGGGAAAAGGAGGAAAGTCTTTTTTAAAATCTAAAAAGCCCAAATTTGGAAAAATGTCGCCTATTTTCAAAAAAACGCACTGTGAAGACTTTTGAATATTGGACATTCATAGGGATGGCCCAAATTTGGAAAAATGTCGTTTATTTTCAAAAAAACACACTGTTAAGACTTTTGAATATTGGACATTCATAGGGATGGCCGGAAGAGTGTTTTCCAATAATTTTTTTTCGCCCATCTCCTACCATTTTCGGAAAAAGGAACAAAGTCCTTTTTAAAATTTCAAAGGTCCAAATTTGGAAAAATGTCGCCTATTTAAAAAAAAAAAACAGAGTTAAGACTTTTGAATATTGGACATTCATAGGGATGGCCGGAGGAGTTTTCTCCAATAATTTTTTTTCGCCCATCTCTTACCATTTTCGGAAAATGGAGCAAAGTCCTTTTTAAAATTTAAAAAGCCCAAATTTGGAAATATGTCGCCTATTTTCAAAAAAACACACTGTTAAGACTTTTGAATATTGGACATTCATAGGGATGGCCGGAAGAGTGTTCTCCAATAATTTTTTTTCGCCCATGTCCTACTATTTTCGGAAAAAGGAGCAAAGTCCTTTTTAAAATTTCAAAAGTCGAAATTTGGAAAAATGTTTCCTATTTAAAAAAACACACTGTTGCGTTTTTTGAATATTGGACATTCATAGGGATGGCCGGAGGAGTGTTCTCCAATAATTTTTTTTTCCCAACTCCTACCATTTTCGGAAAAAGGAGCAAAGTCCTTTTTAAAATTTAAAAAGCCCAAATTTGGAAATATGTCGCCTATTTTCAAAAAAACACACTGTTGCGACTTTTGAATATTGGACATTCATAGGGATGGCCGGAAGAGTGTTCTCCAATAATTTTTTTTCGCCCATGTCCTACTATTTTCGGAAAAAGGAGCAAAGTCCTTTTTAAAATTTAAAAAGTCGAAATTTGGAAAAATGTTTCCTATTTAAAAAAACACACTGTTGCGTTTTTGAATATTGGACATTCATAGGGATGGCCGGAGGAGTGTTCTTCAATAAATTTTTTTCACCCATCCCCTAAAAATTTCGGAAAAAGGTGCAAAGTCCTTTTTAAAATTTCAAAGGTCGAAATTTGGAAAAATGTCTCCTATTTTCAAAAAAGCACACTGTTAAGACTTTTGAATATTGGACATTCATAGGGATGGCCTGAGAGTAATCTCCAATAATTCTTTTTCGCCCATCTCCTACCATTTTCGGAAAAAGGAGCAAAGTCCTTTTTAAAATTTAAAAAGCCCAAATTTGGAAATATGTCGCCTATTTTCAAAAAAACACACTGTTGCGACTTTTGAATATTGGACATTCATAGGGATGGCAGGAAGAGTGTTCTCCAATAATTTTTTTTCGCCCATGTCCTACTATTTTCGGAAAAAGGAGCAAAGTCCTTTTTAAAATTTCAAAAGTCGAAATTTGGAAAAATGTTTCCTATTTAAAAAAAACACACTGTTGCGACTTTTGAATATTGGACATTCATTGAAATGGCCTAAGGATTTTTCTCCAATAATTTTTTTTTCGCCCATCTTCTACCATTTTCGGAAAAAGGAGCAAAGTCCTTTTTAAAATTTCAAAAGTCGAAATTTGGAAAAATGTCGCCTATTTTCAAAAAACACACTGTGAAGACTTTTGAATATTGGACATTTATGGAAATGGCCTGAGAGTGTTCTCCAATAATTTTTTTTCGCCCAACTCCTACCATTTTCGGAAAAAGGAGCAAAGTCCTTTTTAAAATTTAAAAAGCCTAAATTTGGAAAAATGTCGCCTATTTTCAAAAAAACACGCTGTTGCGACTTTTGAATATTGGACATTCATTGGGATGGCCTGAGAGTGTTCTCCAATACCTTTTTTTCGCCCAACTCCTACCATTTTCGGAAAATTGAGCAAAGTCCTTTTTTAAATTTCAAAAGTCGAAATTTGGAAAAATGTCTCCTATTTTCAAAAAAACACACTGTTGCGACTTTTGAATATTGGACATTCATAGGAATGGCCGGAAGAGTGTTCTCCAATAATTTTTTTTTTCGCCCATCTCCTACCATTTTCGGAAAAAGGAGCAAAGTCCTTTTTAAAATTTCAAAGGTCCAAATTTGGAAAAATGTCACCTATTTAAAAAAAAAAACACAGTTAAGACTTTTGAATATTGGACATTCATAGAAATGGCCTGAGAGTATTCTCCAATAATTTTTTTTCGCCCATCTCCTACCATTTTCGGAAAATGGAGCAAAGTCCTTTTTAAAATTTCAAAAGTCGATATTTGGAAAAATGTCTCCTATTTTCAAAAAAACACACTGTTGCGACTTTTGAATATTAGACATTCATAGAAATGGCCTGAGGAGTGTTCTCCAATAATTTTTTTTCGCCCAACTCCTACCATTTTCGGAAAAAGTAGCAAAGTCCTTTTTAAAATTTAAAAAGCCCAAATTTGCAAAAATGTCGCCTATTTTCAAAAAAACACAGTTAAGACTTTTGAATATTGGACATTCATAGGGATGGCCGGAAGAAAGTTCTCCAATAATTTTTTTCGCCCATCTCTTACCATTTTCGGAAAAAGGAGCAAAGTCCTTTTTAAAATTTCAAAAGTCGAAATTTGAAAAAATGTCTCCTATTTAAAAAAAAACACACTATTGCGACTTTTGATTATTGGACATTCATACAAATGGCCTGAGGAGTTTTCTCCAATAATTTTTTTCGCCCATCTCCTACCATTTTCGGAAAAAGGAGCAAAGTCCTTTTTAAAATTTCAAAAGTCGAAATTTGGAAAAATGTCGCCTATTTTCAAAAAAACACACTGTTAAGACTTTTGAATATTGGACATTCATAGAAATGGCCTGAGGAGTGTTCTTCAATAACTTTTTTTCGCCCATCTCCTACCATTTTCGGAAAAAGGAGCAAAGTTCTTTTTAAAATTTCAAAAGTCGAAATTTGGAAAAATGTCTCCTATTTTCAAAAAAAACACACTGTTAAGACTTTTGAATATTGGACATTCATAGAAATGGCCTGAGAGTATTCTCCAATAATTTTTTTTCTCCCATCTCCTACCATTTTCGGAAAAAGGAGCAAAGTCCTTTTTAAAATTTAAAAAGCCCAAATTTGGAAATATGTCGCCTATTTTCAAAAAAACACACTGTTAAGACTTTTGAATATTGGACATTCATTGGGATGGCCTGAGAGTGTTCTCCAATAATTATTTTTCGCCCAACTCCTACCATTTTCGGAAAATTGAGCAAAGTCCTTTTTTAAATTTCAAAAGTCGAAATTTGGAAAAATGTCTCCTATTTTCAAAAAACACACTGTTAAGACTTTTGAATATTGGACATTCATAGGGATGGCCGGAAGAGTGTTCTCCAATAATTTTTTTCGCCCATCTCTTACCATTTTCGGAAAAAGGAGCAAAGTCCTTTTTAAAATTTCAAAAGTCGAAATTTGGAAAAATGTCTCCTATTTTCAAAAAAAAACACTGTCAAGACTTTTGAATATTGGACATTTATGGAAATGGCCTGAGAGTGTTCTCCAATAATTTTTTTTCGCCCAACTCCTACCATTTTTAAAATTTAAAAAGCCCAAATTTGGAAAAATGTCGCCTATTTTCAAAAAAACACACTGTGAAGACTTTTGAATATTGGACATTCATAGGGATGGCCGGTGGAGTGTTCTCCAATAATATTTTTTCGCCCATCTCCTACCATTTTCGGAAAAAGGAGCAAAGTCCTTTTTAAAATTTCAAAAGTCGAAATTTGAAAAAATGTCGCCTCATTTTTAAAAAAAACACACTATTTAGACTTTTGAATATTGGACCTTCATAGGGATGGCCGGAAGAGTGTTCTCCAATAATTTTTTTTCGCCCATCTCCTACCATTTTCGGAAAAAGGAACAAAGTCCTTTTTAAAATTTCAAAGGTCCAAATTTGGAAAAATGTCGCCTATTTTCAAAAAAACACACTGTGAAGACTTTTGAATATTGGACATTCATAGGGATGGCCGGAAGAGTGTTCTCCAATAATTTTTTTTCGCCCACCTCCTACAATTTTCGGGAAAAGGAGGAAAGTCTTTTTTAAAATCTAAAAAGCCCAAATTTGGAAAAATGTCGCCTATTTTCAAAAAAAACGCACTGTGAAGACTTTTGAATATTGGACATTCATAGGGATGGCCCAAATTTGGAAAAATGTCGTTTATTTTCAAAAAAACACACTGTTAAGACTTTTGAATATTGGACATTCATAGGGATGGCCGGAAGAGTGTTTTCCAATAATTTTTTTTCGCCCATCTCCTACCATTTTCGGAAAAAGGAACAAAGTCCTTTTTAAAATTTCAAAGGTCCAAATTTGGAAAAATGTCGCCTATTTAAAAAAAAAAAACAGAGTTAAGACTTTTGAATATTGGACATTCATAGGGATGGCCGGAGGAGTTTTCTCCAATAATTTTTTTTCGCCCATCTCTTACCATTTTCGGAAAATGGAGCAAAGTCCTTTTTAAAATTTAAAAAGCCCAAATTTGGAAATATGTCGCCTATTTTCAAAAAAAACACACTGTTAAGACTTTTGAATATTGGACATTCATAGGGATGGCCGGAAGAGTGTTCTCCAATAATTTTTTTTCGCCCATGTCCTACTATTTTCGGAAAAAGGAGCAAAGTCCTTTTTAAAATTTCAAAAGTCGAAATTTGGAAAAATGTTTCCTATTTAAAAAAACACACTGTTGCGTTTTTTGAATATTGGACATTCATAGGGATGGCCGGAGGAGTGTTCTCCAATAATTTTTTTTTCCCAACTCCTACCATTTTCGGAAAAAGGAGCAAAGTCCTTTTTAAAATTTAAAAAGCCCAAATTTGGAAATATGTCGCCTATTTTCAAAAAAACACACTGTTGCGACTTTTGAATATTGGACATTCATAGGGATGGCCGGAAGAGTGTTCTCCAATAATTTTTTTTCGCCCATGTCCTACTATTTTCGGAAAAAGGAGCAAAGTCCTTTTTAAAATTTAAAAAGTCGAAATTTGGAAAAATGTTTCCTATTTAAAAAAACACACTGTTGCGTTTTTGAATATTGGACATTCATAGGGATGGCCGGAGGAGTGTTCTTCAATAAATTTTTTTCACCCATCCCCTAAAAATTTCGGAAAAAGGTGCAAAGTCCTTTTTAAAATTTCAAAGGTCGAAATTTGGAAAAATGTCTCCTATTTTCAAAAAAGCACACTGTTAAGACTTTTGAATATTGGACATTCATAGGGATGGCCTGAGAGTAATCTCCAATAATTCTTTTTCGCCCATCTCCTACCATTTTCGGAAAAAGGAGCAAAGTCCTTTTTAAAATTTAAAAAGCCCAAATTTGGAAATATGTCGCCTATTTTCAAAAAAACACACTGTTGCGACTTTTGAATATTGGACATTCATAGGGATGGCAGGAAGAGTGTTCTCCAATAATTTTTTTTCGCCCATGTCCTACTATTTTCGGAAAAAGGAGCAAAGTCCTTTTTAAAATTTCAAAAGTCGAAATTTGGAAAAATGTTTCCTATTTAAAAAAAACACACTGTTGCGACTTTTGAATATTGGACATTCATTGAAATGGCCTAAGGATTTTTCTCCAATAATTTTTTTTTCGCCCATCTTCTACCATTTTCGGAAAAAGGAGCAAAGTCCTTTTTAAAATTTCAAAAGTCGAAATTTGGAAAAATGTCGCCTATTTTCAAAAAACACACTGTGAAGACTTTTGAATATTGGACATTTATGGAAATGGCCTGAGAGTGTTCTCCAATAATTTTTTTTCGCCCAACTCCTACCATTTTCGGAAAAAGGAGCAAAGTCCTTTTTAAAATTTAAAAAGCCTAAATTTGGAAAAATGTCGCCTATTTTCAAAAAAACACGCTGTTGCGACTTTTGAATATTGGACATTCATTGGGATGGCCTGAGAGTGTTCTCCAATACCTTTTTTTCGCCCAACTCCTACCATTTTCGGAAAATTGAGCAAAGTCCTTTTTTAAATTTCAAAAGTCGAAATTTGGAAAAATGTCTCCTATTTTCAAAAAAACACACTGTTGCGACTTTTGAATATTGGACATTCATAGGAATGGCCGGAAGAGTGTTCTCCAATAATTTTTTTTTTCGCCCATCTCCTACCATTTTCGGAAAAAGGAGCAAAGTCCTTTTTAAAATTTCAAAGGTCCAAATTTGGAAAAATGTCACCTATTTAAAAAAAAAAACACAGTTAAGACTTTTGAATATTGGACATTCATAGAAATGGCCTGAGAGTATTCTCCAATAATTTTTTTTCGCCCATCTCCTACCATTTTCGGAAAATGGAGCAAAGTCCTTTTTAAAATTTCAAAAGTCGATATTTGGAAAAATGTCTCCTATTTTCAAAAAAACACACTGTTGCGACTTTTGAATATTAGACATTCATAGAAATGGCCTGAGGAGTGTTCTCCAATAATTTTTTTTCGCCCAACTCCTACCATTTTCGGAAAAAGTAGCAAAGTCCTTTTTAAAATTTAAAAAGCCCAAATTTGCAAAAATGTCGCCTATTTTCAAAAAAACACAGTTAAGACTTTTGAATATTGGACATTCATAGGGATGGCCGGAAGAAAGTTCTCCAATAATTTTTTTCGCCCATCTCTTACCATTTTCGGAAAAAGGAGCAAAGTCCTTTTTAAAATTTCAAAAGTCGAAATTTGAAAAAATGTCTCCTATTTAAAAAAAAACACACTATTGCGACTTTTGATTATTGGACATTCATACAAATGGCCTGAGGAGTTTTCTCCAATAATTTTTTTCGCCCATCTCCTACCATTTTCGGAAAAAGGAGCAAAGTCCTTTTTAAAATTTCAAAAGTCGAAATTTGGAAAAATGTCGCCTATTTTCAAAAAAACACACTGTTAAGACTTTTGAATATTGGACATTCATAGAAATGGCCTGAGGAGTGTTCTTCAATAACTTTTTTTCGCCCATCTCCTACCATTTTCGGAAAAAGGAGCAAAGTTCTTTTTAAAATTTCAAAAGTCGAAATTTGGAAAAATGTCTCCTATTTTCAAAAAAAACACACTGTTAAGACTTTTGAATATTGGACATTCATAGAAATGGCCTGAGAGTATTCTCCAATAATTTTTTTTCTCCCATCTCCTACCATTTTCGGAAAAAGGAGTAAAGTCCTTTTTAAAATTTAAAAAGCCCAAATTTGGAAAAATGTCGCCTATTTTCAAAAAAACACGCTGTTGCGACTTTTGAATATTGGACATTCATTGGGATGGCCTGAGAGTGTTCTCCAATAATTATTTTTCGCCCAACTCCTACCATTTTCGGAAAATTGAGCAAAGTCCTTTTTTAAATTTCAAAAGTCGAAATTTGGAAAAATGTCTCCTATTTTCAAAAAACACACTGTTAAGACTTTTGAATATTGGACATTCATAGGGATGGCCGGAAGAGTGTTCTCCAATAATTTTTTTCGCCCATCTCTTACCATTTTCGGAAAAAGGAGCAAAGTCCTTTTTAAAATTTCAAAAGTCGAAATTTGGAAAAATGTCTCCTTTTTTCAAAAAAAAACACTGTCAAGACTTTTGAATATTGGACATTTATGGAAATGGCCTGAGAGTGTTCTCCAATAATTTTTTTTCGCCCAACTCCTACCATTTTTAAAATTTAAAAAGCCCAAATTTGGAAAAATGTCGCCTATTTTCAAAAAAACACACTGTGAAGACTTTTGAATATTGGACATTCATAGGGATGGCCGGTGGAGTGTTCTCCAATAATATTTTTTCGCCCATCTCCTACCATTTTCGGAAAAAGGAGCAAAGTCCTTTTTAAAATTTCAAAAGTCGAAATTTGAAAAAATGTCGCCTCATTTTTAAAAAAAACACACTATTTAGACTTTTGAATATTGGACCTTCATAGGGATGGCCGGAAGAGTGTTCTCCAATAATTTTTTTTCGCCCATCTCCTACCATTTTCGGAAAAAGGAACAAAGTCCTTTTTAAAATTTCAAAGGTCCAAATTTGGAAAAATGTCGCCTATTTTCAAAAAAACACACTGTGAAGACTTTTGAATATTGGACATTCATAGGGATGGCCGGAAGAGTGTTCTCCAATAATTTTTTTTCGCCCACCTCCTACAATTTTCGGGAAAAGGAGGAAAGTCTTTTTTAAAATCTAAAAAGCCCAAATTTGGAAAAATGTCGCCTATTTTCAAAAAAACGCACTGTGAAGACTTTTGAATATTGGACATTCATAGGGATGGCCCAAATTTGGAAAAATGTCGTTTATTTTCAAAAAAACACACTGTTAAGACTTTTGAATATTGGACATTCATAGGGATGGCCGGAAGAGTGTTTTCCAATAATTTTTTTTCGCCCATCTCCTACCATTTTCGGAAAAAGGAACAAAGTCCTTTTTAAAATTTCAAAGGTCCAAATTTGGAAAAATGTCGCCTATTTAAAAAAAAAAAACAGAGTTAAGACTTTTGAATATTGGACATTCATAGGGATGGCCGGAGGAGTTTTCTCCAATAATTTTTTTTCGCCCATCTCTTACCATTTTCGGAAAATGGAGCAAAGTCCTTTTTAAAATTTAAAAAGCCCAAATTTGGAAATATGTCGCCTATTTTCAAAAAAACACACTGTTAAGACTTTTGAATATTGGACATTCATAGGGATGGCCGGAAGAGTGTTCTCCAATAATTTTTTTTCGCCCATGTCCTACTATTTTCGGAAAAAGGAGCAAAGTCCTTTTTAAAATTTCAAAAGTCGAAATTTGGAAAAATGTTTCCTATTTAAAAAAACACACTGTTGCGTTTTTTGAATATTGGACATTCATAGGGATGGCCGGAGGAGTGTTCTCCAATAATTTTTTTTTCCCAACTCCTACCATTTTCGGAAAAAGGAGCAAAGTCCTTTTTAAAATTTAAAAAGCCCAAATTTGGAAATATGTCGCCTATTTTCAAAAAAACACACTGTTGCGACTTTTGAATATTGGACATTCATAGGGATGGCCGGAAGAGTGTTCTCCAATAATTTTTTTTCGCCCATGTCCTACTATTTTCGGAAAAAGGAGCAAAGTCCTTTTTAAAATTTAAAAAGTCGAAATTTGGAAAAATGTTTCCTATTTAAAAAAACACACTGTTGCGTTTTTGAATATTGGACATTCATAGGGATGGCCGGAGGAGTGTTCTTCAATAAATTTTTTTCACCCATCCCCTAAAAATTTCGGAAAAAGGTGCAAAGTCCTTTTTAAAATTTCAAAGGTCGAAATTTGGAAAAATGTCTCCTATTTTCAAAAAAGCACACTGTTAAGACTTTTGAATATTGGACATTCATAGGGATGGCCTGAGAGTAATCTCCAATAATTCTTTTTCGCCCATCTCCTACCATTTTCGGAAAAAGGAGCAAAGTCCTTTTTAAAATTTAAAAAGCCCAAATTTGGAAATATGTCGCCTATTTTCAAAAAAACACACTGTTGCGACTTTTGAATATTGGACATTCATAGGGATGGCAGGAAGAGTGTTCTCCAATAATTTTTTTTCGCCCATGTCCTACTATTTTCGGAAAAAGGAGCAAAGTCCTTTTTAAAATTTCAAAAGTCGAAATTTGGAAAAATGTTTCCTATTTAAAAAAAACACACTGTTGCGACTTTTGAATATTGGACATTCATTGAAATGGCCTAAGGATTTTTCTCCAATAATTTTTTTTTCGCCCATCTTCTACCATTTTCGGAAAAAGGAGCAAAGTCCTTTTTAAAATTTCAAAAGTCGAAATTTGGAAAAATGTCGCCTATTTTCAAAAAACACACTGTGAAGACTTTTGAATATTGGACATTTATGGAAATGGCCTGAGAGTGTTCTCCAATAATTTTTTTTCGCCCAACTCCTACCATTTTCGGAAAAAGGAGCAAAGTCCTTTTTAAAATTTAAAAAGCCTAAATTTGGAAAAATGTCGCCTATTTTCAAAAAAACACGCTGTTGCGACTTTTGAATATTGGACATTCATTGGGATGGCCTGAGAGTGTTCTCCAATACCTTTTTTTCGCCCAACTCCTACCATTTTCGGAAAATTGAGCAAAGTCCTTTTTTAAATTTCAAAAGTCGAAATTTGGAAAAATGTCTCCTATTTTCAAAAAAACACACTGTTGCGACTTTTGAATATTGGACATTCATAGGAATGGCCGGAAGAGTGTTCTCCAATAATTTTTTTTTTCGCCCATCTCCTAGCATTTTCGGAAAAAGGAGCAAAGTCCTTTTTAAAATTTCAAAGGTCCAAATTTGGAAAAATGTCACCTATTTAAAAAAAAAAAACACAGTTAAGACTTTTGAATATTGGACATTCATAGAAATGGCCTGAGAGTATTCTCCAATAATTTTTTTTCGCTCATCTCCTACCATTTTCGGAAAATGGAGCAAAGTCCTTTTTAAAATTTCAAAAGTCGATATTTGGAAAAATGTCTCCTATTTTCAAAAAAACACACTGTTGCGACTTTTGAATATTAGACATTCATAGAAATGGCCTGAGGAGTGTTCTCCAATAATTTTTTTTCGCCCAACTCCTACCATTTTCGGAAAAAGTAGCAAAGTCCTTTTTAAAATTTAAAAAGCCCAAATTTGGAAAAATGTCGCCTATTTTCAAAAAAACACAGTTAAGACTTTTGAATATTGGACATTCATAGGGATGGCCGGAAGAGTGTTCTCCAATAATTTTTTTCGCCCATCTCTTACCATTTTCGGAAAAAGGAGCAAAGTCCTTTTTAAAATTTCAAAAGTCGATATTTGGAAAAATGTCTCCTATTTTCAAAAAAACACACTGTTGCGACTTTTGAATATTAGACATTCATAGAAATGGCCTAAGGAGTGTTCTCCAATAATTTTTTTTCTCCCATCTCCAACCATTTTCGGAAAAAGGTGCAAAGTCCTTTTTAAAATTTCAAAAGTCGATATTTGGAAAAATGTCTCCTATTTTCCAAAAAACACACTGTTGCGACTTTTGAATATTGGACATTAATAGAGATGGCCGGAGGAGTTTTCTGCAATAATTTTTTTTCGCCCATATCCACCATTTTCGAAAAATGGAGCAAAGTCCTTTTTAAAATTTCAAAAGTCGAAATTTGAAAAAATGTCTCCTATTTAAAAAAAAACACACTATTGCGACTTTTGATTATTGGACATTCATAGAAATGGCCTGAGGAGTTTTCTCCAATAATTTTTTTCGCCCATCTCTTACCATTTTTGGAAAAAGGAGCAAAGTCCTTTTTAAAATTTCAAAAGTCGAAATTTGGAAAAATGTCGCCTATTTTCAAAAAAACACACTGTTAAGACTTTTGAATATTGGACATTCATAGAAATGGCCTGAGGAGTGTTCTTCAATAACTTTTTTTCGCCCATCTCCTACCATTTTCGGAAAAAGGAGCAAAGTTCTTTTTAAAATTTCAAAAGTCGAAATTTGGAAAAATGTCTCCTATTTTCAAAAAAAAACACACTGTTGCGACTTTTGAATATTGGACATTCATAGAAATGGCCTGAGAGTATTCTCCAATAATTTTTTTTCTCCCATCTCCTACCATTTTCGGAAAAAGGAGTAAAGTCCTTTTTAAAATTTAAAAAGCCCAAATTTGGAAAAATGTCGCCTATTTTCAAAAAAACACGCTGTTGCGACTTTTGAATATTGGACATTCATTGGGATGGCCTGACAGTGTTCTCCAATAATTATTTTTCGCCCAACTCCTACCATTTTCGGAAAAAGGAGCAAAGTCCTTTTTAAAATTTAAAAAGCCCAAATTTGGAAATATGTCGCCTATTTTCAAAAAAACACACTGTTGCGACTTTTGAATATTGGACATTCATAGAAATGGCCTGAGGAGTGTTCTTCAATAACTTTTTTTCGCCCATATTCTACCATTTTCGGAAAAAGGAGCAAAGTTCTTTTTAAAATTTCAAAAGTCGAAATTTGGAAAAATTTTTCCTATTTAAAAAAACACACTGTTGCGTTTTTTGAATATTGGACATTCATAGGGATGGCCGGAGGAGTGTTCTCCAATAATTTTTTTTTTCCCAACTCCTACCATTTTCGGAAAAAGGAGCAAAGTCCTTTTTAAAATTTAAAAAGCCCAAATTTGGAAATATGTCGCCTATTTTCAAAAAAACACACTGTTGCGACTTTTGAATATTGGACATTCATAGGGATGGCCGGAAGAGTGTTCTCCAATAATTTTTTTTCGCCCATGTCCTACTATTTTCGGAAAAAGGAGCAAAGTCCTTTTTAAAATTTCAAAAGTCGAAATTTGGAAAAATGTTTCCTATTTAAAAAAACACACTGTTGCGTTTTTGAATATTGGACATTCATAGGGATGGCCGGAGGAGTGTTCTTCAATAAATTTTTTTCACCCATCCCCTAAAAATTTCGGAAAAAGGTGCAAAGTCCTTTTTAAAATTTCAAAGGTCGAAATTTGGAAAAATGTCTCCTATTTTCAAAAAAGCACACTGTTAAGACTTTTGAATATTGGACATTCATAGGGATGGCCTGAGAGTAATCTCCAATAATTCTTTTTCGCCCATCTCCTACCATTTTCGGAAAAAGGAGCAAAGTCCTTTTTAAAATTTAAAAAGCCCAAATTTGGAAATATGTCGCCTATTTTCAAAAAAACACACTGTTGCGACTTTTGAATATTGGACATTCATAGGGATGGTAGGAAGAGTGTTCTCCAATAATTTTTTTTCGCCCATGTCCTACTATTTTCGGAAAAAGGAGCAAAGTCCTTTTTAAAATTTCAAAAGTCGAAATTTGGAAAAATGTTTCCTATTTAAAAAAAACACACTGTTGCGACTTTTGAATATTGGACATTCATTGAAATGGCCTAAGGATTTTTCTCCAATAATTTTTTTTTCGCCCATCTTCTACCATTTTCGGAAAAAGGAGCAAAGTCCTTTTTAAAATTTCAAAAGTCGAAATTTGGAAAAATGTCGCCTATTTTCAAAAAACACACTGTGAAGACTTTTGAATATTGGACATTTATGGAAATGGCCTGAGAGTGTTCTCCAATAATTTTTTTTCGCCCAACTCCTACCATTTTCGGAAAAAGGAGCAAAGTCCTTTTTAAAATTTAAAAAGCCTAAATTTGGAAAAATGTCGCCTATTTTCAAAAAAACACGCTGTTGCGACTTTTGAATATTGGACATTCATTGGGATGGCCTGAGAGTGTTCTCCAATACCTTTTTTTCGCCCAACTCCTACCATTTTCGGAAAATTGAGCAAAGTCCTTTTTTAAATTTCAAAAGTCGAAATTTGGAAAAATGTCTCCTATTTTCAAAAAAACACACTGTTGCGACTTTTGAATATTGGACATTCATAGGAATGGCCGGAAGAGTGTTCTCCAATAATTTTTTTTTTCGCCCATCTCCTACCATTTTCGGAAAAAGGAGCAAAGTCCTTTTTAAAATTTCAAAGGTCCAAATTTGGAAAAATGTCACCTATTTAAAAAAAAAAACACAGTTAAGACTTTTGAATATTGGACATTCATAGAAATGGCCTGAGAGTATTCTCCAATAATTTTTTTTCGCTCATCTCCTACCATTTTCGGAGAATGGAGCAAAGTCCTTTTTAAAATTTCAAAAGTCGATATTTGGAAAAATGTCTCCTATTTTCAAAAAAACACACTGTTGCGACTTTTGAATATTAGACATTCATAGAAATGGCCTGAGGAGTGTTCTCCAATAATTTTTTTTCGCCCAACTCCTACCATTTTCGGAAAAAGTAGCAAAGTCCTTTTTAAAATTTAAAAAGCCCAAATTTGGAAAAATGTCGCCTATTTTCAAAAAAACACAGTTAAGACTTTTGAATATTGGACATTCATAGGGATGGCCGGAAGAGTGTTCTCCAATAATTTTTTTCGCCCATCTCTTACCATATTCGGAAAAAGGAGCAAAGTCCTTTTTAAAATTTCAAAAGTCGATATTTGGAAAAATGTCTCCTATTTTCAAAAAAACACACTGTTGCGACTTTTGAATATTAGACATTCATAGAAATGGCCTAAGGAGTGTTCTCCAATAATTTTTTTTCTCCCATCTCCAACCATTTTCGGAAAAAGGTGCAAAGTCCTTTTTAAAATTTCAAAAGTCGATATTTGGAAAAATGTCTCCTATTTTCCAAAAAACACACTGTTGCGACTTTTGAATATTGGACATTAATAGAGATGGCCGGAGGAGTTTTCTGCAATAATTTTTTTTCGCCCATATCCTACCATTTTCGAAAAATGGAGCAAAGTCCTTTTTAAAATTTCAAAAGTCGAAATTTGAAAAAATGGCTCCTATTTAAAAAAAAACACACTATTGCGACTTTTGATTATTGGACATTCATAGAAATGGCCTGAGGAGTTTTCTCCAATAATTTTTTTCGCCCATCTCTTACCATTTTTGGAAAAAGGAGCAAAGTCCTTTTTAAAATTTCAAAAGTCGAAATTTGGAAAAATGTCGCCTATTTTCAAAAAAACACACTGTTAAGACTTTTGAATATTGGACATTCATAGAAATGGCCTGAGGAGTGTTCTTCAATAACTTTTTTTCGCCCATCTCCTACCATTTTCGGAAAAAGGAGCAAAGTTCTTTTTAAA
Source organism: Epicampocera succincta (assembly GCA_932526305.1). Taxonomy (NCBI): domain Eukaryota; kingdom Metazoa; phylum Arthropoda; class Insecta; order Diptera; family Tachinidae; genus Epicampocera; species Epicampocera succincta. The sequence continues at coordinate 43,593,221 of OW052036.1, forward strand.
ATTTCAAAAGTCGAAATTTGGAAAAATGTCTCCTATTTTCAAAAAAAAACACACTGTTGCGACTTTTGAATATTGGACATTCATAGAAATGGCCTGAGAGTATTCTCCAATAATTTTTTTTCTCCCATCTCCTACCATTTTCGGAAAAAGGAGTAAAGTCCTTTTTAAAATTTAAAAAGCCCAAATTTGGAAAAATGTCGCCTATTTTCAAAAAAACACGCTGTTGCGACTTTTGAATATTGGACATTCATTGGGATGGCCTGACAGTGTTCTCCAATAATTATTTTTCGCCCAACTCCTACCATTTTCGGAAAATTGAGCAAAGTCCTTTTTTAAATTTCAAAAGTCGAAATTTGGAAAAATGTCTCCTATTTTCAAAAAACACACTGTTAAGACTTTTGAATATTGGACATTCATAGGGATGGCCGGAAGAGTGTTCTCCAATAATTTTTTTCGCCCATCTCTTACCATTTTCGGAAAAAGGAGCAAAGTCCTTTTTAAAATTTCAAAAGTCGAAATTTGGAAAAATGTCTCCTATTTTCAAAAAAAACACTGTCAAGACTTTTGAATATTGGACATTTATGGAAATGGCCTGAGAGTGTTCTCCAATAATTTTTTTTCGCCCAACTCCTACCATTTTCGGAAAAAGGAGCAAAGTCCTTTTTAAAATTTAAAAAGCCCAAATTTGGAAAAATGTCGCCTATTTTCAAAACAACACACTGTTAAGACTTTTGAATATTGGACATTCATAGGGATGGCCGGAAGAGTGTTCTCCAATAATTTTTTTCGCCCATCTCCTACCATTTTCGGAAAAAGGAGCAAAGTCCTTTTTAAAATTTCAAAAGTCGAAATTTGGAAAAATGTCCCCTATTTTCAAAAAAAAAACACACTGTTGCGACTTTTGAATATTGGACATTCACAGAAATGGCCTGAGAGTATTCTCCAATAATTTTTTTTCTCCCATCTCCTACCATTTTCGGAAAAAGGAGCAAAGTCCTTTTTAAAATTTCAAAAGTCGAAATTTGGAAAAATGTCTCCTATTTTCAAAAAAAAACACACTGTTGCGACTTTTGAATATTGGACATTCATAGAAATGGCCTAAGAGTATTCTCCAATAATTTTTTTTCTCCCATCTCCTACCATTTTCGGAAAAAGGAGCAAAGTCCTTTTTAAAATTTCAAAAGTCGAAATTTGGAAAAATGTCTCCTATTTTCAAAAAACACACTGTTGCGACTTTTGAATATTGGACATTTATGGAAATGCCCTGAGAGTGTTCTCCAATAATTTTTTTTCGCCCTAACTCCTACCATTTTCGGAAAAAGGAGCAAAGTCCTTTTTAAAATTTAAAAAGCCCAAATTTGGAAAAATGTCGCCTATTTTCAAAAAAACACGCTGTTGCGACTTTTGAATATTGGACATTCATTGGGATGGCCTGAGAGTGTTCTCCAATAATTTTTTTTGGCCAACTCCTACCATTTTCGGAAAATTGAGCAAAGTCCTTTTTTAAATTTCAAAAGTCGAAATTTGGAAAAATGTCTCCTATTTTCAAAACACACACTGTTGCGACTTTTGAATATCGGACATTCATAGAAATGGCCTGAGGAGTGTTCTCCAATAATTTTTGTTCGCCCATCTCCTACCATTTTCGGAAAATTGAGCAAAGTCCTTTTTAAAATTTCAAAAGTCGAAATTTAGAAAAATGTCTCCTATTTTCAAAAAACACACTGTTAAGACTTTTGAATATTGGACATTCATTGGGATGGCCAGAGGAGTGTTCTCCAATAATTTTTGTTCGCCCATCTCCTATCATTTTCGGAAAATTGAGCAAAGTCCTTTTTAAAATTTCAAAAGTCGAAATTTGGAAAAATGTCGCCTATTTTCAAAAAAACACACTGTTAAGACTTTTGAATATTGGACATTCATAGGGATGGCCGGAAGAGTGTTCTCCAATAATTTTTTTCGCCCATCTCTTACCATTTTCGGAAAAAGGAGCAAAGTCGTTTTTATAATTTAAAAAGCCCAAATTTGGAAAAATGTCGCCTCTTTTTTAAAAAAAACACACTATTAAGACTTTTGAATATTGGACATTCATAGGAATGGCCGGAAGAGTGCTCTCCAATAATTTTTTTTTCGCCCATCTCCTACCATTTTCGGAAAAAGGAGCAAAGTCCTTTTTAAAATTTCAAAGGTCCAAATTTGGAAAAATGTCGCCTATTTAAAAAAAAAAAAACACAGTTAAGACTTTTAAATATTGGACATTCATAGGGATGGCCGGAGGAGTTTTCTCCAATAATTTTTTTTCGCCCATCTCCTACCATTTTCGGAAAATGGAGCAAAGTCCTTTTTAAAATTTCAAAAGTCGATATTTGGAAAAATGTCTCCTATTTTCAAAAAAACACACTGTTGCGACTTTTGAATATTAGACATTCATAGGGATGGCCTGAGGAGTGTTCTCCAATAATTTTTTTCGCCCAACTCCTATCATTTTCGGAAAAAGTAGCAAAGTCCTTTTTAAAATTTAAAAAGCCCAAATTTGGAAAAATGTCGCCTATTTTCAAAAAAACACAGTTAAGACTTTTGAATATTGGACATTCATGAAAATGGCCTGAGAGTGTTCTCCAATAATTTTTTTTCGCCCAACTCCTACAATTTTCGGGAAAAGGAGCAAAGTCTTTTTTAAAATTTAAAAAGCCCAAATTTGGAAAAATGTCGCCTATTTTCAAAAAAACACACTGTTGCGACTTTTGAATATTAGACATTCATAGGGATGGCCGGAAGAGTGTTCTCCAATAATTTTTTTCGCCCATCTCTTACCATTTTCGGAAAATGGAGCAAAGTCCTTTTTAAAATTTCAAAAGTCGATATTTGGAAAAATGTCTCCTATTTTCAAAAAAACACACTGTTGCGACTTTTGAATATTAGACATTCATAGGGATGGCCGGAAGAGTGTTCTCCAATAATTTTTTTCGCCCATCTCTTACCATTTTCGGAAAAAGGAGCAAAGTCGTTTTTATAATTTAAAAAGCCCAAATTTGGAAAAATGTCGTTTTTTTTTAAAACAAAACACACTATTAAGACTTTTAAATATTAGACATTCATAGGGATGGCCTGAGGAGTGTTCTCCAATAATTTTTTTCGCCCAACTCCTATCATTTTCGGAAAAAGTAGCAAAGTCCTTTTTAAAATTTAAAAAGCCCAAATTTGGAAAAATATCGCCTATTTTCAAAAAAACACACTGTGAAGACTTTTGAATATCGGACATTCATAGGGATGGCCGGAAGAGTGTTCTCCAATAATTTTTTTCGCCCATCTCCTACCATTTTCGGAAAAAGGAGCAAAGTCCTTTTTAAAATTTCAAAAGTCGAAATTTGGAAAAATGTCCCCTATTTTCAAAAAAAAAACACACTGTTGCGACTTTTGAATATTGGACATTCACAGAAATGGCCTGAGAGTATTCTCCAATAATTTTTTTTCTCCCATCTCCTACCATTTTCGGAAAAAGGAGCAAAGTCCTTTTTAAAATTTCAAAAGTCGAAATTTGGAAAAATGTCTCCTATTTTCAAAAAAAAACACACTGTTGCGACTTTTGAATATTGGACATTCATAGAAATGGCCTAAGAGTATTCTCCAATAATTTTTTTTCTCCCATCTCCTACCATTTTCGGAAAAAGGAGCAAAGTCCTTTTTAAAATTTCAAAAGTCGAAATTTGGAAAAATGTCTCCTATTTTCAAAAAACACACTGTTGCGACTTTTGAATATTGGACATTTATGGAAATGCCCTGAGAGTGTTCTCCAATAATTTTTTTTCGCCCTAACTCCTACCATTTTCGGAAAAAGGAGCAAAGTCCTTTTTAAAATTTAAAAAGCCCAAATTTGGAAAAATGTCGCCTATTTTCAAAAAAACACGCTGTTGCGACTTTTGAATATTGGACATTCATTGGGATGGCCTGAGAGTGTTCTCCAATAATTTTTTTTGGCCAACTCCTACCATTTTCGGAAAATTGAGCAAAGTCCTTTTTTAAATTTCAAAAGTCGAAATTTGGAAAAATGTCTCCTATTTTCAAAACACACACTGTTGCGACTTTTGAATATCGGACATTCATAGAAATGGCCTGAGGAGTGTTCTCCAATAATTTTTGTTCGCCCATCTCCTACCATTTTCGGAAAATTGAGCAAAGTCCTTTTTAAAATTTCAAAAGTCGAAATTTAGAAAAATGTCTCCTATTTTCAAAAAACACACTGTTAAGACTTTTGAATATTGGACATTCATTGGGATGGCCAGAGGAGTGTTCTCCAATAATTTTTGTTCGCCCATCTCCTATCATTTTCGGAAAATTGAGCAAAGTCCTTTTTAAAATTTCAAAAGTCGAAATTTGGAAATATGTCGCCTATTTTCAAAAAAACACACTGTTAAGACTTTTGAATATTGGACATTCATAGGGATGGCCGGAAGAGTGTTCTCCAATAATTTTTTTCGCCCATCTCTTACCATTTTCGGAAAAAGGAGCAAAGTCCTTTTTAAAATTTCAAAAGTCGAAATTTGGAAAAATGTCTCCTATTTTCAAAAAAAACACTGTCAAGACTTTTGAATATTGGACATTTATGGAAATGGCCTGAGAGTGTTCTCCAATAATTTTTTTTCGCCCAACTCCTACCATTTTCGGAAAAAGGAGCAAAGTCCTTTTTAAAATTTAAAAAGCCCAAATTTGGAAAAATGTCGCCTATTTTCAAAACAACACACTGTTAAGACTTTTGAATATTGGACATTCATAGGGATGGCCGGAAGAGTGTTCTCCAATAATTTTTTTCGCCCATCTCCTACCATTTTCGGAAAAAGGAGCAAAGTCCTTTTTAAAATTTCAAAAGTCGAAATTTGGAAAAATGTCCCCTATTTTCAAAAAAAAAACACACTGTTGCGACTTTTGAATATTGGACATTCACAGAAATGGCCTGAGAGTATTCTCCAATAATTTTTTTTCTCCCATCTCCTACCATTTTCGGAAAAAGGAGCAAAGTCCTTTTTAAAATTTCAAAAGTCGAAATTTGGAAAAATGTCTCCTATTTTCAAAAAAAAACACACTGTTGCGACTTTTGAATATTGGACATTCATAGAAATGGCCTAAGAGTATTCTCCAATAATTTTTTTTCTCCCATCTCCTACCATTTTCGGAAAAAGGAGCAAAGTCCTTTTTAAAATTTCAAAAGTCGAAATTTGGAAAAATGTCTCCTATTTTCAAAAAACACACTGTTGCGACTTTTGAATATTGGACATTTATGGAAATGCCCTGAGAGTGTTCTCCAATAATTTTTTTTCGCCCTAACTCCTACCATTTTCGGAAAAAGGAGCAAAGTCGTTTTTATAATTTAAAAAGCCCAAATTTGGAAAAATGTCGTTTTTTTTTAAAACAAAACACACTATTAAGACTTTTAAATATTAGACATTCATAGGGATGGCCTGAGGAGTGTTCTCCAATAATTTTTTTCGCCCAACTCCTATCATTTTCGGAAAAAGTAGCAAAGTCCTTTTTAAAATTTAAAAAGCCCAAATTTGGAAAAATATCGCCTATTTTCAAAAAAACACACTGTGAAGACTTTTGAATATCGGACATTCATAGGGATGGCCGGAGGAGTGTTCTCCAATAACTTTTTTTCGGCCTTCTTCACCATTTTCGGAAAAAGGAGCAAAGTCCTTTTTAAAATTTAAAAAGCCCAAATTTGGAAAAATGTCGCCTATTTAAAAAAAAAAACACGCTGTTAAGACTTTTGAATATTGGACATTCATAGAAATGGCCGGAAGAGTGTTCTCCAATAATTTTTTTTCGCCCATCTCCTACCATTTTCGAAAAATGGAGCAAAGTCCTTTTTTAAATTTCAAAAGTCGAAATTTGGAAAAATGTCTCCTATTTTCAAAAAACACACTGTTGCGACTTTTGAATATTGGACATTCATAGGGATGGCCGGAGGAGTGTTCTCCAATAAATTTTTTTCGCCCATCCCCTGCCATTTTCAGAAAAAGGTGCAAAGTCCTTTTTAAAATTTCAAAAGTCGATATTTGGAAAAATGTCTCCTATTTTCAAAAAAACACATTGTTGCGACTTTTGAATATTAGACATTCATAGAAATGGTCGGAGGAGTGTTCTCCAATAATTTTTTTTCTCCCATCTCCTACCATTTTCGGAAAAATGAGCAAAGTCCTTTTTAAAATTTCAAAAGTCGAAATTTGGAAAAATGTCTCCTATTTTCAATAAACACACTGTTGCGACTTTTGAATATTGGACATTCATGGAAATGGCCTGAGAGTGTTCTCCAATAATTTTTTTTCGCCCAACTCCTACAATTTTCGGGAAAAGGAGCAAAGTCTTTTTTAAAATTTAAAAAGCCCAAATTTGGAAAAATGTCGCCTATTTTCAAAATAACACACTGTGAAGACTTTTGAATATTGGACATTCATAGGGATGGCCGGAGGAGTGTTCTCCAATAATTTTTTTTCGCCCATCTCCTACCATTTTCGGAAAAAGGAGCAAAGTCCTTTTTAAAATTTCAAAAGTCGAAATTTGAAAAAATGTCTCCTATTTAAAAAAAAACACACTATTGCGACTTTTGAATATTGGACATTCATAGAAATGGTCTGAGGAGTGTTCTCCAATAATTTTTTTTCGCCCAACTCCTACCATTTTCGGAAAAAGGAGCAAAGTCCTTTTTAAAATTTAAAAAGCCCAAATTTGGAAAAATGTCGCCTCTTTTAAAAAAAAAACACACTATTTAGACTTTTGAATATTGGACATTCATAGGGATGGCCGGAAGAGTGTTCTCGAATAATTTTTTTTCGCCCATCTCCTACCATTTTCGGAAAAAGGAGCAAAGTCCTTTTTAAAATTTCAAAGGTCGAAATTTGGAAAAATGTCGCCTATATTCAAAAAAAAAACACAGTTAAGACTTTTGAATATTGGACATTCAAAGGGATGGCCGGAGGAGTTTTCTCCAATAATATTTTTTCGCCCATCTCCTACCATTTTCGGAAAATGGAGCAAAGTCCTTTTTAAAATCTAAAAAGCCCAAATTTGGAAAAATGTCGCCTATTTTCAAAAAAACACACTGTTAAGACTTTTGAATATTGGACATTCATAGGGATGGCCGGAGGAGTGTTCTCCAATAAAAATTTTTCGCCCATCCCCTACCATTTTCGGAAAAAGGTGCAAAGTCCTTTTTAAAATTTCAAAAGTCGATATTTGGAAAAATGTCGCCTATTTTCAAAACAACACACTGTTAAGACTTTTGAATATTGGACATTCATATGGATGGCCTGAGAGTATTCTCCAATAATTGTTTTTCTCCCATCTCCTACCATTTTCGGAAAAAGGTGCAAAGTCTTTTTTAAAATTTAAAAAGCCCAAATTTGGAAAAATGTTTTTTTTTTAAAAAAAACACACTGTGAAGACTTTTGAATATTGGACATTCATAGGGATGGCCGGAGGAGTGTTCTCCAATAATTTTTTTTCGCCCATCTCCTACCATTTTCGGAAAATGGAGCAAAGTCCTTTTTAAAATCTAAAAAGCCCAAATTTGGAAAAATGTCGCCTATTTTCAAAAAAACACACTGTTAAGACTTTTGAATATTGGACATTCATAGGGATGGCCGGAGGAGTGTTCTCCAATAAAATTTTTTCGCCCATCCCCTACCATTTTCGGAAAAAGGTGCAAAGTCCTTTTTAAAATTTCAAAAGTCGATATTTGGAAAAATGTCGCCTATTTTCAAAACAACACACTGTTAAGACTTTTGAATATTGGACATTCATATGGATGGCCTGAGAGTATTCTCCAATAATTGTTTTTCTCCCATCTCCTACCATTTTCGGAAAAAGGTGCAAAGTCTTTTATAAAATTTAAAAAGCCCAAATTTGGAAAAATGTTTTTTTTTTAAAAAAAACACACTGTGAAGACTTTTGAATATTGGACATTCATAGGGATGGCCGGAGGAGTGTTCTCCAATAATTTTTTTTCGCCCATCTCCTACCATTTTCGGAAAATGGAGCAAAGTCCTTTTTAAAATCTAAAAAGCCCAAATTTGGAAAAATGTCGCCTATTTTCAAAAAAACACACTGTTAAGACTTTTGAATATTGGACATTCATAGGGATGGCCGGAGGAGTGTTCTCCAATAATTTTTTTTCGCCCATCTCCTACCATTTTCGGAAAATGGAGCAAAGTCCTTTTTAAAATCTAAAAAGCCCAAATTTGGAAAAATGTCGCCTATTTTCAAAAAAACACACTGTTAAGACTTTTGAATATTGGACATTCATAGGGATGGCCGGAGGAGTGTTCTCCAATAAATTTTTTTCGCCCATCCCCTGCCATTTTCAGAAAAAGGTGCAAAGTCCTTTTTAAAATTTCAAAAGTCGATATTTGGAAAAATGTCTCCTATTTTCAAAAAAACACATTGTTGCGACTTTTGAATATAAGACATTCATAGAAATGGTCGGAGGAGTGTTCTCCAATAATTTTTTTTCTCCCATCTCCTACCATTTTCGGAAAAATGAGCAAAGTCCTTTTTAAAATTTCAAAAGTCGAAATTTGGAAAAATGTCTCCTATTTTCAATAAACACACTGTTGCGACTTTTGAATATTGGACATTCATGGAAATGGCCTGAGAGTGTTCTCCAATAATTTTTTTTCGCCCAACTCCTACAATTTTCGGGAAAAGGAGCAAAGTCTTTTTTAAAATTTAAAAAGCCCAAATTTGGAAAAATGTCGCCTATTTTCAAAATAACACACTGTGAAGACTTTTGAATATTGGACATTCATAGGGATGGCCGGAGGAGTGTTCTCCAATAATTTTTTTTCGCCCATCTTCTACCATTTTCGGAAAAAGGAGCAAAGTCCTTTTTAAAATTTCAAAAGTCGAAATTTGAAAAAATGTCTCCTATTTAAAAAAAAACACACTATTGCGACTTTTGAATATTGGACATTCATAGAAATGGTCTGAGGAGTGTTCTCCAATAATTTTTTTTCGCCCAACTCCTACCATTTTCGGAAAAAGGAGCAAAGTCCTTTTTAAAATTTAAAAAGCCCAAATTTGGAAAAATGTCGCCTCTTTTAAAAAAAAAACACACTATTTAGACTTTTGAATATTGGACATTCATAGGGATGGCCGGAAGAGTGTTCTCGAATAATTTTTTTTCGCCCATCTCCTACCATTTTCGGAAAAAGGAGCAAAGTCCTTTTTAAAATTTCAAAGGTCGAAATTTGGAAAAATGTCGCCTATATTCAAAAAAAAAACACAGTTAAGACTTTTGAATATTGGACATTCAAAGGGATGGCCGGAGGAGTTTTCTCCAATAATATTTTTTCGCCCATCTCCTACCATTTTCGGAAAATGGAGCAAAGTCCTTTTTAAAATCTAAAAAGCCCAAATTTGGAAAAATGTCGCCTATTTTCAAAAAAACACACTGTTAAGACTTTTGAATATTGGACATTCATAGGGATGGCCGGAGGAGTGTTCTCCAATAAAATTTTTTCGCCCATCCCCTACCATTTTCGGAAAAAGGTGCAAAGTCCTTTTTAAAATTTCAAAAGTCGATATTTGGAAAAATGTCGCCTATTTTCAAAACAACACACTGTTAAGACTTTTGAATATTGGACATTCATATGGATGGCCTGAGAGTATTCTCCAATAATTGTTTTTCTCCCATCTCCTACCATTTTCGGAAAAAGGTGCAAAGTCTTTTTTAAAATTTAAAAAGCCCAAATTTGGAAAAATGTTTTTTTTTTAAAAAAAACACACTGTGAAGACTTTTGAATATTGGACATTCATAGGGATGGCCGGAGGAGTGTTCTCCAATAATTTTTTTTCGCCCATCTCCTACCATTTTCGGAAAAAGGAGCAAAGTCCTTTTTAAAATTTCAAAAGTCGAAATTTGGAAAAATGTTTCCTATTTAAAAAAAACACACTGTTGCGACTTTTGAATATTGGACATTCATTGAAATGGCCTAAGGATTTTTCTCCAATAATTTTTTTTTCGCCCATCTCCTACCATTTTCGGAAAAAGGAGCAAAGTCCTTTTTAAAATTTCAAAAGTCGAAATTTGGAAAAATGTCGCCTATTTAAAAAAAAAACACACTGTTAAGACTTTTGAATATTGGATATTCATAGGGATGGTTGGAGGAGTTTTCTCCAAAATTTTTTTTCGCCCATCTCCTACCATTTTCGGAAAATGGAGCAAAGTCCTTTTTAAAATTTCAAAGGTAGAAATTTGGAAAAATGTCGCCTATTTTCAAAAAAACACTCTGTTGCTACTTTTGAATATTGGACATTCATAGAAATGGCCTGAGGAGTGTTCTCCAGTAATTTTTTTTTCGCCCATCTCCTACCATTTTCGGAAAAAGGAGCAAAGTCCTTTTTAAAATTTCAAAAGTCGAAATTTGGAAAAATGTCGCTTATTTTCAAAAAAAACACACTGTTGCGACTTTTGAATATTGGACATTCATAGAAATGGCCTGAGAGTATTCTCCAATAATTTTTTTTCTCCCATCTCCTACCATTTTCGGAAAAAGGAGCAAAGTCCTTTTTAAAATTTCAAAAGTCGAAATTTGGAAAAATGTCTCCTATTTTCAAAAAAACACATTGTTGCGACTTTTGAATATTAGACATTCATAGAAATGGTCGGAGGAGTGTTCTCCAATAATTTTTTTTCGCCCATCTCCTACCATTTTCGGAAAAAGGAGCAAAGTCCTTTTTAAAATTTCAAAAGTCGAAATTTGAAAAAATGTCTCCTATTTAAAAAAAAACACACTATTGCGACTTTTGAATATTGGACATTCATAGAAATGGCCTGAGGAGTGTTCTCCAATAATTTTTTTTCGCCCAACTCCTACCATTTTCGGAAAAAGGAGCAAAGTCCTTTTTAAAATTTAAAAAGCCCAAATTTGGAAAAATGTCGCCTCTTTTTAAAAAAAAAACACACTATTTAGACTTTTGAATATTGGACATTCATAGGGATGGCCGGAAGAGTGTTCTCCAATAATTTTTTTTTCGCCCATCTCCTACCATTTTCGGAAAAAGGAGCAAAGTCCTTTTTAAAATTTCAAAGGTCGAAATTTGGAAAAATGTCGCCTATATTCAAAAAAAAAACACAGTTAAGACTTTTGAATATTGGACATTCAAAGGGATGGCCGGAGGAGTTTTCTCCAATAATTTTTTTTCGCCCATCTCCTACCATTTTCGGAAAATGGAGCAAAGTCCTTTTTAAAATCTAAAAAGCCCAAATTTGGAAAAATGTCGCCTATTTTCAAAAAAACACACTGTTAAGACTTTTGAATATTGGACATTCATAGGAATGGCCGGAAGAGTGTTCTCCAATAATTTTTTTTCGCCCATGTCCTACCATTTTCGGAAAAAGGAGCAAAGTCCTTTTTAAAATTTGAAAAGTCGAAATTTGGAAAAATGTTTCCTATTTAAAAAAAACACACTGTTGCGTTTTTTGAATATTGGACATTCATAGGGATGGCCGGAGTAGTGTTCTCCAATAAATTTTTTTCGCCCATCCCCTACCATTTTCGGAAAAAGGTGCAAAGTCCTTTTTAAAATCTCAAAAGTCGATATTTGGAAAAATGTCGCCTATTTTCAAAACAACACACTGTTAAGACTTTTGAATATTGGACATTCATATGGATGGCCTGAGAGTATTCTCCAATAATTGTTTTTCTCCCATCTCCTACCATTTTCGGAAAAAGGAGCAAAGTCTTTTTTAAAATTTAAAAAGCCCAAATTTGGAAAAATGTTTTTTTTTTTTAAAAAAACACACTGTGAAGACTTTTGAATATTGGACATTCATAGGGATGGCCGGAGGAGTGTTCTCCAATAATTTTTTTTCGCCCATCTCCTACCATTTTCGGAAAAAGAAGCAAAGTCCTTTTTAAAATTTCAAAAGTCGAAATTTGGAAAAATGTTTCCTATTTAAAAAAAACACACTGTTGCGACTTTTGAATATTGGACATTCATTGAAATGGCCTAAGGATTTTTCTCCAATAATTTTTTTTTCGCCCATCTCCTACCATTTTCGGAAAAAGGAGCAAAGTCCTTTTTAAAATTTCAAAAGTCGAAATTTGGAAAAATGTCGCCTATTTAAAAAAAAACACACTGTTAAGACTTTTGAATATTGGATATTCATAGGGATGGTTGGAGGAGTTTTCTCCAAAATTTTTTTTCGCCCATCTCCTACCATTTTCGGAAAATGGAGCAAAGTCCTTTTTAAAATTTCAAAGGTAGAAATTTGGAAAAATGTCGCCTATTTTCAAAAAAACACTCTGTTGCTACTTTTGAATATTGGACATTCATAGAAATGGCCTGAGGAGTGTTCTCCAGTAATTTTTTTTTCGCCCATCTCCTACCATTTTCGGAAAAAGGAGCAAAGTCCTTTTTAAAATTTCAAAAGTCGAAATTTGGAAAAATGTCGCTTATTTTCAAAAAAAACACACTGTTGCGACTTTTGAATATTGGACATTCATAGAAATGGCCTGAGAGTATTCTCCAATAATTTTTTTTCTCCCATCTCCTACCATTTTCGGAAAAAGGAGCAAAGTCCTTTTTAAAATTTCAAAAGTCGAAATTTGGAAAAATGTCTCCTATTTTCAAAAAAACACATTGTTGCGACTTTTGAATATTAGACATTCATAGAAATGGTCGGAGGAGTGTTCTCCAATAATTTTTTTTCACCCATCTCCTACCATTTTCGGAAAAAGGAGCAAAGTCCTTTTTAAAATTTCAAAAGTCGAAATTTGAAAAAATGTCTCCTATTTAAAAAAAAACACACTATTGCGACTTTTGAATATTGGACATTCATAGAAATGGCCTGAGGAGTGTTCTCCAATAATTTTTTTTCGCCCAACTCCTACCATTTTCGGAAAAAGGAGCAAAGTCCTTTTTAAAATTTAAAAAGCCCAAATTTGGAAAAATGTCGCCTCTTTTTAAAAAAAAAAACACACTATTTAGACTTTTGAATATTGGACATTCATAGGGATGGCCCGAAGAGTGTTCTCCAATAATTTTTTTTTCGCCCATCTCCTACCATTTTCGGAAAAAGGAGCAAAGTCCTTTTTAAAATTTCAAAGGTCGAAATTTGGAAAAATGTCGCCTATATTCAAAAAAAAACACAGTTAAGACTTTTGAATATTGGACATTCAAAGGGATGGCCGGAGGAGTTTTCTCCAATAATTTTTTTTCGCCCATCTCCTACCATTTTCGGAAAATGGAGCAAAGTCCTTTTTAAAATTTAAAAAGCCCAAATTTGGAAAAATGTCGCCTATTTTCAAAAAAACACACTGTTAAGACTTTTGAATATTAGACATTCATAGGGATGGCCGGAAGAGTGTTCTCCAATAATTTTTTTTCGCCCATGTCCTACCATTTTCGGAAAAAGGAGCAAAGTCCTTTTTAAAATTTGAAAAGTCGAAATTTGGAAAAATGTTTCCTATTTAAAAAAAACACACTGTTGCGTTTTTTGAATATTGGACATTCATAGGGATGGCAGGAGGAGTGTTCTCCAATAACTTTTTTTCGCCCATCCCCTACCATTTTCGGAAAAAGGTGCAAAGTCCTTTTTAAAATTTCAAAAGTCGATATTTGGAAAAATGTCGCCTATTTTCAAAACAACACACTGTTAAGACTTTTGAATATTGGACATTCATATGGATGGCCTGAGAGTATTCTCCAATAATTGTTTTTCTCCCATCTCCTACCATTTTCGGAAAAAGGAGCAAAGTCTTTTTTAAAATTTAAAAAGCCCAAATTTGGAAAAATGTTTTTTTTTTTAAAAAAACACACTGTGAAGACTTTTGAATATTGGACATTCATAGAAATGGCCGGAGGAGTGTTCTCCAATAATTTTTTTTCGCCCATCTCCTACCATTTTCGGAAAAAGGAGCAAAGTCCTTTTTAAAATTTCAAAAGTCGAAATTTGGAAAAATGTTTCCTATTTAAAAAAAACACACTGTTGCGACTTTTGAATATTGGACATTCATAGAAATGGCCTAAGGAGTGTTCTCCAATAACTTTTTTTCGGCCTTCTTCACCATTTTCGGAAAAAGGAGCAAAGTCCTTTTTAAAATTTAAAAAGCCCAAATTTGGAAAAATGTCGCCTATTTAAAAAAAAAAACACGCTGTTAAGACTTTTGAATATTGGACATTCATAGAAATGGCCGGAAGAGTGTTCTCCAATAATTTTTTTTTGCCCATCTCCTACCATTTTCGAAAAATGGAGCAAAGTCCTTTTTTAAATTTCAAAAGTCGAAATTTGGAAAAATGTCTCCTATTTTCAAAAAACACACTGTTGCGACTTTTGAATATTGGACATTCATAGGGATGGCCGGAGGAGTGTTCTCCAATAAATTTTTTTCGCCCATCCCCTGCCATTTTCAGAAAAAGGTGCAAAGTCCTTTTTAAAATTTCAAAAGTCGATATTTGGAAAAATGTCTCCTATTTTCAAAAAAACACATTGTTGCGACTTTTGAATATTAGACATTCATAAAAATGGTCGGAGGAGTGTTCTCCAATTATTTTTTTTCTCCCATATTCTACCATTTTCGGAAAAATGAGCAAAGTCCTTTTTAAAATTTCAAAAGTCGAAATTTGGAAAAATGTCTCCTATTTTCAATAAACACACTGTTGCGACTTTTGAATATTGGACATTCATGGAAATGGCCTGAGAGTGTTCTCCAATATTTTTTTTTCGCCCAACTCCTACAATTTTCGGGAAAAGGAGCAAAGTCTTTTTTAAAATTTAAAAAGCCCAAATTTGGAAAAATGTCGCCTATTTTCAAAAAAACACACTGTAAAGACTTTTGAATATTGGACATTCATAGGGATGGCCGGAGGAGTGTTCTCCAATAATTTTTTTTCGCCCATCTCCTACCATTTTCGGAAAAAGGAGCAAAGTCCTTTTTAAAATTTCAAAAGTCGAAATTTGAAAAAATGTCTCCTATTTAAAAAAAAACACACTATTGCGACTTTTGAATATTGGACATTCATAGAAATGGCCTGAGGAGTGTTCTCCAATAATTTTTTTTCGCCCAACTCCTACCATTTTCGGAAAAAGGAGCAAAGTCCTTTTTAAAATTTAAAAAGCCCAAATTTGGAAAAATGTCGCCTCTTTTTAAAAAAATTACACTATTTAGACTTTTGAATATTGGACATTCATAGGGATGGCCGGAAGAGTGTTCTCCAATAATTTTTTTTCGCCCATCTCCTACCATTTTCGGAAAAAGGAGCAAAGTCCTTTTTAAAATTTCAAAGGTCGAAATTTGGAAAAATGTCGCCTATATTCAAAAAAAAACACAGTTAAGACTTTTGAATATTGGACATTCAAAGGGATGGCCGGAGGAGTTTTCTCCAATAATATTTTTTCGCCCATCTCCTACCATTTTCGGAAAATGGACAAAGTCCTTTTTAAAATCTAAAAAGCCCAAATTTGGAAAAATGTCGCCTATTTTCAAAAAAACACACTGTTAAGACTTTTGAATATTGGACATTCATAGGGATGGCCGGAAGAGTGTTCTCCAATAATTTTTTTTCGCCCATGTCCTACCATTTTCGGAAAAAGGAGCAAAGTCCTTTTTAAAATTTGAAAAGTCGAAATTTGGAAAAATGTTTCCTATTTAAAAAAAAAACACTGTTGCGTTTTTTGAATATTGGACATTCATAGGGATGGCCGGAGGAGTGTTCTCCAATAAATTTTTTTCGCCCATCCCCTACCATTTTCGGAAAAAGGTGCAAAGTCCTTTTTAAAATTTCAAAAGTCGATATTTGGAAAAATGTCGCCTATTTTCAAAACAACACACTGTTAAGACTTTTGAATATTGGACATTCATATGGATGGCCTGAGAGTATTCTCCAATAATTGTTTTTCTCCCATCTCCTACCATTTTCGGAAAAAGGAGCAAAGTCTTTTTTAAAATTTAAAAAGCCCAAATTTGGAAAAATGTTTTTTTTTTTAAAAAAACACACTGTGAAGACTTTTGAATATTGGACATTCATAGGGATGGCCGGAGGAGTGTTCTCCAATAATTTTTTTTCGCCCATCTCCTACCATTTTCGGAAAAAGGAGCAAAGTCCTTTTTAAAATTTCAAAAGTCGAAATTTGGAAAAATGTTTCCTATTTAAAAAAAACACACTGTTGCGACTTTTGAATATTGGACATTCATTGAAATGGCCTAAGGATTTTTCTCCAATAATTTTTTTTTCGCCCATCTCCTACCATTTTCGGAAAAAGGAGCAAAATCCTTTTTAAAATTTCAAAAGTCGAAATTTGGAAAAATGTCGCCTATTTAAAAAAAAAACACACTGTTAAGACTTTTGAATATTGGATATTCATAGGGATGTTTGGAGGAGTTTTCTCCAAAATTTTTTTTCGCCCATCTCCTACCATTTTCGGAAAATGGAGCAAAGTCCTTTTTAAAATTTCAAAGGTAGAAATTTGGAAAAATGTCGCCTATTTTCAAAAAAACACTCTGTTGCTACTTTTGAATATTTGACATTCATAGAAATGGCCTGAGGAGTGTTCTCCAGTAATTTTTTTTTCGCCCATCTCCTACCATTTTCGGAAAAAGGAGCAAAGTCCTTTTTAAAATTTCAAAAGTCGAAATTTGAAAAAATGTCTCCTTTTAAAAAAAAAAACACACTATTGCGACTTTTGAATATTGGACATTCATAGAAATGGCCTAAGGATTTTTCTCCAATAATTTTTTTTCTCCCATCTCCTACCATTTTCGGAAAAAGGAGCAAAGTCCTTTTTAAAATTTCAAAAGTCGAAATTTGGAAAAATGTCTCCTATTTTCAAAAAACACACTGTTGCGACTTTTGAATATTGGACATTTATGGAAATGCCCTGAGAGTGTTCTCCAATAATTTTTTTTCGCCCTAACTCCTACCATTTTCGGAAAAAGGAGCAAAGTCCTTTTTAAAATTTAAAAAGCCCAAATTTGGAAAAATGTCGCCTATTTTCAAAAAAACACGCTGTTGCGACTTTTGAATATTGGACATTCATTGGGATGGCCTGAGAGTGTTCTCCAATAATTTTTTTTGGCCAACTCCTACCATTTTCGGAAAATTGAGCAAAGTCCTTTTTTAAATTTCAAAAGTCGAAATTTGGAAAAATGTCTCCTATTTTCAAAACACACACTGTTGCGACTTTTGAATATTGGACATTCATAGAAATGGCCTGAGGAGTGTTCTCCAATAATTTTTGTTCGCCCATCTCCTACCATTTTCGGAAAATTGAGCAAAGTCCTTTTTAAAATTTCAAAAGTCGAAATTTAGAAAAATGTCTCCTATTTTCAAAAAACACACTGTTAAGACTTTTGAATATTGGACATTCATTGGGATGGCCTGACAGTGTTCTCCAATAATTATTTTTCGCCTATCTCTTACCATTTTCGGAAAAAGGAGCAAAGTCGTTTTTATAATTTAAAAAGCCCAAATTTGGAAAAATGTCGCCTCTTTTTTAAAAAAAACACACTATTAAGACTTTTGAATATTGGACATTCATAGGAATGGCCGGAAGAGTGCTCTCCAATAATTTTTTTTTCGCCCATCTCCTACCATTTTCGGAAAAAGGAGCAAAGTCCTTTTTAAAATTTCAAAGGTCCAAATTTGGAAAAATGTCGCCTATTTAAAAAAAAAAAAACACAGTTAAGACTTTTAAATATTGGACATTCATAGGGATGGCCGGAGGAGTTTTCTCCAATAATTTTTTTTCGCCCATCTCCTACCATTTTCGGAAAATGGAGCAAAGTCCTTTTTAAAATTTCAAAAGTCGATATTTGGAAAAATGTCTCCTATTTTCAAAAAAACACACTGTTGCGACTTTTGAATATTAGACATTCATAGGGATGGCCTGAGGAGTGTTCTCCAATAATTTTTTTCGCCCAACTCCTATCATTTTCGGAAAAAGTAGCAAAGTCCTTTTTAAAATTTAAAAAGCCCAAATTTGGAAAAATGTCGCCTATTTTCAAAAAAACACAGTTAAGACTTTTGAATATTGGACATTCATGAAAATGGCCTGAGAGTGTTCTCCAATAATTTTTTTTCGCCCAACTCCTACAATTTTCGGGAAAAGGAGCAAAGTCTTTTTTAAAATTTAAAAAGCCCAAATTTGGAAAAATGTCGCCTATTTTCAAAAAAACACACTGTTGCGACTTTTGAATATTAGACATTCATAGGGATGGCCGGAAGAGTGTTCTCCAATAATTTTTTTCGCCCATCTCTTACCATTTTCGGAAAAAGGTGCAAAGTCCTTTTTAAAATTTCAAAAGTCGATATTTGGAAAAATGTTTCCTATTTAAAAAAAACACACTGTTGCGACTTTTGAATATTGGACATTCATAGAAATGGCCTAAGGAGTGTTCTCCAATAACTTTTTTTCACCCATCTCCTACCATTTTCGGAAAATGGAGCAAAGTCCTTTTTAAAATTTCAAAGGTAGAAATTTGGAAAAATGTCGCCTATTTTCAAAAAAACACTCTGTTGCTACTTTTGAATATTGGACATTCATAGAAATGGCCTGAGGAGTGTTCTCCAGTAATTTTTTTTTCGCCCATCTCCTACCATTTTCGGAAAAAGGAGCAAAGTCCTTTTTAAAATTTCAAAAGTCGAAATTTGGAAAAATGTCGCTTATTTTCAAAAAAAACACACTGTTGCGACTTTTGAATATTGGACATTCATAGAAATGGCCTGAGAGTATTCTCCAATAATTTTTTTTCTCCCATCTCCTACCATTTTCGGAAAAAGGAGCAAAGTCCTTTTTAAAATTTCAAAAGTCGAAATTTGGAAAAATGTCTCCTATTTTCAAAAAAACACATTGTTGCGACTTTTGAATATTAGACATTCATAGAAATGGTCGGAGGAGTGTTCTCCAATAATTTTTTTTCACCCATCTCCTACCATTTTCGGAAAAAGGAGCAAAGTCCTTTTTAAAATTTCAAAAGTCGAAATTTGAAAAAATGTCTCCTATTTAAAAAAAAACACACTATTGCGACTTTTGAATATTGGACATTCATAGAAATGGCCTGAGGAGTGTTCTCCAATAATTTTTTTTCGCCCAACTCCTACCATTTTCGGAAAAAGGAGCAAAGTCCTTTTTAAAATTTAAAAAGCCCAAATTTGGAAAAATGTCGCCTCTTTTTAAAAAAAAAAACACACTATTTAGACTTTTGAATATTGGACATTCATAGGGATGGCCTGAAGAGTGTTCTCCAATAATTTTTTTTTCGCCCATCTCCTACCATTTTCGGAAAAAGGAGCAAAGTCCTTTTTAAAATTTCAAAGGTCGAAATTTGGAAAAATGTCACCTATATTCAAAAAAAAACACAGTTAAGACTTTTGAATATTGGACATTCAAATGGATGGCCGGAGGAGTTTTCTCCAATAATTTTTTTTCGCCCATCTCCTACCATTTTCGGAAAATGGAGCAAAGTCCTTTTTAAAATTTAAAAAGCCCAAATTTGGAAAAATGTCGCCTATTTTCAAAAAAACACACTGTTAAGACTTTTGAATATTAGACATTCATAGGGATGGCCGGAAGAGTGTTCTCCAATAATTTTTTTTCGCCCATGTCCTACCATTTTCGGAAAAAGGAGCAAAGTCCTTTTTAAAATTTGAAAAGTCGAAATTTGGAAAAATGTTTCCTATTTAAAAAAAACACACTGTTGCGTTTTTTGAATATTGGACATTCATAGGGATGGCAGGAGGAGTGTTCTCCAATAACTTTTTTTCGCCCATCCCCTACCATTTTCGGAAAAAGGTGCAAAGTCCTTTTTAAAATTTCAAAAGTCGATATTTGGAAAAATGTCGCCTATTTTCAAAACAACACACTGTTAAGACTTTTGAATATTGGACATTCATATGGATGGCCTGAGAGTATTCTCCAATAATTGTTTTTCTCCCATCTCCTACCATTTTCGGAAAAAGGAGCAAAGTCTTTTTTAAAATTTAAAAAGCCCAAATTTGGAAAAATGTTTTTTTTTTTAAAAAAACACACTGTGAAGACTTTTGAATATTGGACATTCATAGGGATGGCCGGAGGAGTGTTCTCCAATAATTTTTTTTCGCCCATCTCCTACCATTTTCGGAAAAAGGAGCAAAGTCCTTTTTAAAATTTCAAAAGTCGAAATTTGGAAAAATGTTTCCTATTTAAAAAAAACACACTGTTGCGACTTTTGAATATTGGACATTCATAGAAATGGCCTAAGGAGTGTTCTCCAATAACTTTTTTTCGGCCTTCTTCACCATTTTCGGAAAAAGGAGCAAAGTCCTTTTTAAAATTTAAAAAGCCCAAATTTGGAAAAATGTCGCCTATTTAAAAAAAAAAACACGCTGTTAAGACTTTTGAATATTGGACATTCATAGAAATGGCCGGAAGAGTGTTCTCCAATAATTTTTTTTTGCCCATCTCCTACCATTTTCGAAAAATGGAGCAAAGTCCTTTTTTAAATTTCAAAAGTCGAAATGTGGAAAAATGTCTCCTATTTTCAAAAAACACACTGTTGCGACTTTTGAATATTGGACATTCATAGGGATGGCCGGAGGAGTGTTCTCCAATAAATTTTTTTCGCCCATCCCCTGCCATTTTCAGAAAAAGGTGCAAAGTCCTTTTTAAAATTTCAAAAGTCGATATTTGGAAAAATGTCTCCTATTTTCAAAAAAACACATTGTTGCGACTTTTGAATATTAGACATTCATAAAAATGGTCGGAGGAGTGTTCTCCAATTATTTTTTTTCTCCCATCTCCTACCATTTTCGGAAAAATGAGCAAAGTCCTTTTTAAAATTTCAAAAGTCGAAATTTGGAAAAATGTCTCCTATTTTCAATAAACACACTGTTGCGACTTTTGAATATTGGACATTCATGGAAATGGCCTGAGAGTGTTCTCCAATATTTTTTTTTCGCCCAACTCCTACAATTTTCGGGAAAAGGAGCAAAGTCTTTTTTAAAATTTAAAAAGCCCAAATTTGGAAAAATGTCGCCTATTTTCAAAAAAACACACTGTGAAGACTTTTGAATATTGGACATTCATAGGGATGGCCGGAGGAGTGTTCTCCAATAATTTTTTTTCGCCCATCTCCTACCATTTTCGGAAAAAGGAGCAAAGTCCTTTTTAAAATTTCAAAAGTCGAAATTTGAAAAAATGTCTCCTATTTAAAAAAAAACACACTATTGCGACTTTTGAATATTGGACATTCATAGAAATGGCCTGAGGAGTGTTCTCCAATAATTTTTTTTCGCCCAACTCCTACCATTTTCGGAAAAAGGAGCAAAGTCCTTTTTAAAATTTAAAAAGCCCAAATTTGGAAAAATGTCGCCTCTTTTTAAAAAAAACACACTATTTAGACTTTTGAATATTGGACATTCATAGGGATGGCCGGAAGAGTGTTCTCCAATAATTTTTTTTCGCCCATCTCCTACCATTTTCGGAAAAAGGAGCAAAGTCCTTTTTAAAATTTCAAAGGTCGAAATTTGGAAAAATGTCGCCTATATTCAAAAAAAACACAGTTAAGACTTTTGAATATTGGACATTCAAAGGGATGGCCGGAGGAGTTTTCTCCAATAATATTTTTTCGCCCATCTCCTACCATTTTCGGAAAATGGAGCAAAGTCCTTTTTAAAATCTAAAAAGCCCAAATTTGGAAAAATGTCGCCTATTTTCAAAAAAACACACTGTTAAGACTTTTGAATATTGGACATTCATAGGGATGGCCGGAAGAGTGTTCTCCAATAATTTTTTTTCGCCCATGTCCTACCATTTTCGGAAAAAGGAGCAAAGTCCTTTTTAAAATTTGAAAAGTCGAAATTTGGAAAAATGTTTCCTATTTAAAAAAAAAACACTGTTGCGTTTTTTGAATATTGGACATTCATAGGGATGGCCGGAGGAGTGTTCTCCAATAAATTTTTTTCGCCCATCCCCTACCATTTTCGGAAAAAGGTGCAAAGTCCTTTTTAAAATTTCAAAAGTCGATATTTGGAAAAATGTCGCCTATTTTCAAAACAACACACTGTTAAGACTTTTGAATATTGGACATTCATATGGATGGCCTGAGAGTATTCTCCAATAATTGTTTTTCTCCCATCTCCTACCATTTTCGGAAAAAGGAGCAAAGTCTTTTTTAAAATTTAAAAAGCCCAAATTTGGAAAAATGTTTTTTTTTTTTAAAAAACACACTGTGAAGACTTTTGAATATTGGACATTCATAGGGATGGCCGGAGGAGTGTTCTCCAATAATTTTTTTTCGCCCATCTCCTACCATTTTCGGAAAAAGGAGCAAAGTCCTTTTTAAAATTTCAAAAGTCGAAATTTGGAAAAATGTTTCCTATTTAAAAAAAACACACTGTTGCGACTTTTGAATATTGGACATTCATTGAAATGGCCTAAGGATTTTTCTCCAATAATTTTTTTTTCGCCCATCTCCTACCATTTTCGGAAAAAGGAGCAAAGTCCTTTTTAAAATTTCAAAAGTCGAAATTTGGAAAAATGTCGCCTATTTAAAAAAAAAACACACTGTTAAGACTTTTGAATATTGGATATTCATAGGGATGTTTGGAGGAGTTTTCTCCAAAATTTTTTTTCGCCCATCTCCTACCATTTTCGGAAAATGGAGCAAAGTCCTTTTTAAAATTTCAAAGGTAGAAATTTGGAAAAATGTCGCCTATTTTCAAAAAAACACTCTGTTGCTACTTTTGAATATTTGACATTCATAGAAATGGCCTGAGGAGTGTTCTCCAGTAATTTTTTTTTCGCCCATCTCCTACCATTTTCGGAAAAAGGAGCAAAGTCCTTTTTAAAATTTCAAAAGTCGAAATTTGAAAAAATGTCTCCTTTTAAAAAAAAAAACACACTATTGCGACTTTTGAATATTGGACATTCATAGAAATGGCCTGAGAGTATTCTCCAATAATTTTTTTTCTCCCATCTCCTACCATTTTCGGAAAAAGGAGCAAAGTCCTTTATAAAATTTCAAAAGTCGAAATTTGGAAAAATGTCGCCTATTTTCAAAAAAACACATTGTTGCGACTTTTGAATATTAGACATTCATAGAAATGGTCGGAGGAGTGTTCTCCAATAATTTTTTTTCGCCCATCTCCTACCATTTTCGGAAAAAGGAGCAAAGTCCTTTTTAAAATTTCAAAAGTCGAAATTTGAAAAAATGTCTCCTTTTAAAAAAAAAACACACTATTGCGACTTTTGAATATTGGACATTCATAGAAATGGCCTGAGAGTATTCTCCAATAATTTTTTTTCTCCCATCTCCTACCATTTTCGGAAAAAGGAGCAAAGTCCTTTATAAAATTTCAAAAGTCGAAATTTGGAAAAATGTCGCTTATTTTCAAAAAAAACACACTGTTGCGACTTTTGAATATTGGACATTCATAGAAATGGCCTGAGAGTATTCTCCAATAATTTTTTTTCTCCCATCTCCTACCATTTTCGGAAAAAGGAGCAAAGTCCTTTATAAAATTTCAAAAGTCGAAATTTGGAAAAATGTCGCCTATTTTCAAAAAAACACATTGTTGCGACTTTTGAATATTAGACATTCATAGAAATGGTCGGAGGAGTGTTCTCCAATAATTTTTTTTCGCCCATATCCTACCATTTTCGGAAAAAGGAGCAAAGTCCTTTTTAAAATTTCAAAAGTCGAAATTTGAAAAAATGTCTCCTTTTAAAAAAAAAAACACACTATTGCGACTTTTGAATATTGGACATTCATAGAAATGGCCTGAGGAGTGTTCTCCAATAATTTTTTTTCGCCCATGTCCTACCATTTTCGGAAAAAGGAGCAAAGTCCTTTTTAAAATTTAAAAAGCCCAAATTTGGAAAAATGTCGCCTCTTTTTAAAAAAAAAACACACTATTTAGACTTTTGAATATTGGACATTCATAGGGATGGCCGGAAGAGTGTTCTCCAATAATTTTTTTTTCGCCCATCTCCTACCATTTTCGGAAAAAGGAGCAAAGTCCTTTTTAAAATTTCAAAGGTCGAAATTTGGAAAAATGTCGCCTATATTCAAAAAAAAACACAGTTAAGACTTTTGAATATTGGACATTCAAAGGGATGGCCGGAGGAGTTTTCTCCAATAATTTTTTTTCGCCCATCTCCTACCATTTTCGGAAAATGGAGCAAAGTCCTTTTTAAAATTTAAAAAGCCCAAATTTGGAAAAATGTCGCCTATTTTCATAAAAACACACTGTTAAGACTTTTGAATATTGGACATTTATAGGGATGGCCGGAAGAGTGTTCTCCAATAATTTTTTTTCGCCCATGTCCTACCATTTTCGGAAAAAGGAGCAAAGTCCTTTTTAAAATTTCAAAAGTCGAAATTTGGAAAAATGTTTCCTATTTAAAAAAAACACACTGTTGCGTTTTTTGAATATTGGACATTCATAGGGATGGCCGGAGGAGTGTTCTCCAATAAATTTTTTTCGCCCATCCCCTACCATTTTCGGAAAAAGGTGCAAAGTCCTTTTTAAAATTTCAAAAGTCGATATTTGGAAAAATGTCGCCTATTTTCAAAAAAACACACTGTTAAGACTTTTGAATATTGGACATTCATAGGGATGGCCGGAGGAGTTTTCTCCAATAATTTTTTTTCGCCCATCTCCTACCATTTTCGAAAAAAGGAGCAAAGTCCTTTTTAAAATTTAAAAAGCCCAAATTTGGAAAAATGTTTTTTTTTTTAAAAAAACACACTGTGAAGACTTTTGAATATTGGACATTCATAGGGATGGCCGGAGGAGTGTTCTCCAATAATTTTTTTTCGCCCATCTCCTACCATTTTCGGAAAAAGGAGCAAAGTCCTTTTTAAAATATCAAAAGTCGAAATTTGGAAAAATGTTTCCTATTTAAAAAAAACACACTGTTGCGACTTTTGAATATTGGACATTCATTGAAATGGCCTAAGGATTTTTCTCCAATAATTTTTTTTTCGCCCATCTCCTACCATTTTCGGAAAAAGGAGCAAAGTCCTTTTTAAAATTTCAAAAGTCGAAATTTGGAAAAATGTCGCCTATTTAAAAAAAAAACACACTGTTAAGACTTTTGAATATTGGATATTCATAGGGATGGTTGGAGGAGTTTTCTCCAATAATTTTTTTTCGCCCATCTCCTACCATTTTCGGAAAATGGAGCAAAGTCCTTTTTAAAATTTCAAAGGTAGAAATTTGGAAAAATGTCGCCTATTTTCAAAAAAACACTCTGTTGCTACTTTTGAATATTGGACATTCATAGAAATGGCCTGAGGAGTGTTCTCCAGTAATTTTTTTTTCGCCCATCTCCTACCATTTTCGGAAAAAGGAGCAATATCCTTTTTAAAATTTCAAAAGTCGAAATTTGGAAAAATGTCGCTTATTTTCAAAAAAAACACACTGTTGCGACTTTTGAATATTGGACATTCATAGAAATGGCCTGAGAGTATTCTCCAATAATTTTTTTTCTCCCATCTCCTACCATTTTCGGAAAAAGGAGCAAAGTCCTTTTTAAAATTTCAAAAGTCGAAATTTGGAAAAATGTCTCCTATTTTCAAAAAACACACTGTTGCGACTTTCGAATATTGGACATTTATGGAAATGGCCTGAGGAGTGTTCTCCAATAATTTTTTTTCGCCCAACTCCTACCATTTTTGGAAAAAGGAGCAAAGTCCTTTTTAAAATTTCAAAAGTCGAAATTTGGAAAAATGTCGCTTATTTTCAAAAAAACACACTGTTAAGAGTTTTGAATGTTGGACATTCATAGGGATGGACTGAGGAGTGTTCTCCAATAATTTTTGTTCGCCCAACTCCTACAATTTTCGGGAAAAGGAGCAAAGTCTTTTTTAAAATTTAAAAAGCCCAAATTTGGAAAAATGTCGCATATTTTCAAAAAACACACACTGTGAAGACTTTTGAATATTGGACATTCATAGGGATGGCCCAAATTTGGAAAAATGTCGTCTATTTTCAAAAAAACACACTGTTAAGACTTTTGAATATTGGACATTCATAGGGATGACCGGAAGAGTGTTCTCCTATAATTTTTTTTCGCCCATCTCCTACCATTTTCGGAAAAAGGAGCAAAGTCCTTTTTAAAATTTCAAAAGTCGAAATTTGGAAAAATGTCGCTTATTTTCAAAAAAACACACTGTTAAGAGTTTTGAATGTTGGACATTCATTAGGATGGCCGGAAGAGTTTTCTCCAATAATTTTTTTTCGCCCATCTCCTACCATTTTCGGAAAATGGAGCAAAGTCCTTTTTAAAATTTCAAAAGTCGAAATTTGGAAAAATGTCGCCTATTTTCAAAAAAACACACTGTTGCTACTTTTGAATATTGGACATTCATAGAAATGGCCTGAGGAGTGTTCTCCAATAACTTTTTTTCGCCCATCTTCTACCATTTTCGGAAAAAGGAGCAAAGTCCTTTTTAAAATTTCAAAAGTCGAAATTTGGAAAAATGTCTCCTATTTAAAAAAAAACACACTGTTGCGATATTTGAATATTGGACCTTCATAGAAATGGCCTAAGGAGTGTTCTCCAATAATTTTTTTTCTCCCATCTCCTACCATTTTCGGAAAAAAAAGCAAAGTCCTTTTTAAAATTTCAAAGGTCGAAATTTGGAAAAATGTCTCCTATTTTCAAAAAAACACACTGTTATGACTTTTGAATATTGGACATTCATGGGGATGGCCGGAGGAGTTTTCTCCAATAATATTTTTTTGCCCATCTCCTACCATGTTCGGAAAATGGAGCAAAGTCCTTTTTAAAATTTCAAAGGTCGAAATTTGGAAAAATGTCGCCTATTTTCAAAAAAAACACACTGTTGCGACTTTTGAATATTGGACATTCATAAAAATGGCCTGAGAGTATTCTCCAATAATTCTTTTTCTCCCATCTTCTACCATTTTCGGAAAAAGGAGCAAAGTCCTTTTTAAAATTTAAAAAGCCCAAATTTGGAAAAATGTCTCCTATTTTCAAAAAACACACTGTTGCGACTTTTGAATATTGGACATTCATGGAAATGGCCTGAGAGTGTTCTCTAATAATTTTTTTTCGCCCATCTCCTACCATTTTTGGAAAAAGGAGCAAAGTCCTTTTTAAAATTTCAAAGGTCGAAATTTGGAAAAATGTCTCCTATTTTCAAAAAAACACACTGTTAAGACTTTTGAATATTGGACATTCATAGGGATGGCCCGAGGAGTTTTCTTCAATAGTTTTTGTTCGCCCATCTCCTACCATGTTCGGAAAATGGAGCAAAGTCCTTTTTAAAATTTCAAAGGTCGAAATTTGGAAAAATGTCTCCTATTTTCAAAAAAACACACTGTTAAGACTTTTGAATATTGGACATTCATAGGAATGGCCCGAGGAGTTTTCTTCAATAGTTTTTGTTCGCCCATCTCCTACCATTTTCGGAAAATTGAGCAAAGTCCTTTTTAAAATTTCAAAAGTCGAAATTTGGAAAAATGTCTCCTATTTTCAAAAAACACACTGTTGCGACTTTTGAATATTGGACATTTATTGGGATGGCCTGAGGAGTGTTCTCCAATAATTTTTGTTCGTCCATCGCCTACCATTTTCGAAAACAGGAGCAAAGTCCTTTTTTAAATTTCAGAAGTCGAAATTTGGAAAAATGTCTCCTATTTTCAAAAAACACACTGTTAAGACTTTTGAATATTGGACATTCATAGGGATGGCCGGAAGAGTGTTCTCCAATAATTTTTTTCGCCCATCTCTTACCATTTTCGGAAAAAGGAGCAAAGTCCTTTTTAAAATTTCAAAAGTCGAAATTTGGAAAAATGTCTCCTATTTTCAAAAAAAACACTGTCAAGACTTTTGAATATTGGACATTCATAGAAATGGCCTGAGGAGTGTTCTCCAATAACTTTTTTTCGCCCATCTCCTACCATTTTCGGAAAAAGGAGCAAAGTCCTTTTTAAAATTTCAAAAGTCGAAATTTGAAAAAATGTCTCCTATTTTCAAAAAAACACACTGTTGCGACTTTTGAATATTGGACATTCATAAAATTGGTCTAAGAGTATTCTCCAATAACTTTTTTTCTCCCATCTCCTACCATTTTCGGAAAAAGGAGCAAAGTCCTTTTTAAAATTTCAAAAGTCGAAATTTGGAAAAATGTCTCCTATTTTCAAAAAACACACTGTTGCGACTTTTGAATATTGGACATTCATTGGGATGGCCTGAGAGTGTTCTCCAATAATTTTTTTTCGCCCAACTCCTACCATTTTCGGAAAATTGAGCAAAGTCCTTTTTTAAATTTCAAAAGTCGAAATTTGGAAAAATGTCTCCTATTTTCAAAAAAACACACTGTTGCGACTTTTGAATATTGGACATTCATAAAATTGGTCTAAGAGTATTCTCCAATAACTTTTTTTCTCCCATCTCCTACCATTTTCGGAAAAAGGAGCAAAGTCCTTTTTAAAATTTAAAAAGCCCAAATTTGGAAAAATGTCGCCTATTTTCAAAAAAACACGCTGTTGTGACTTTTGAATATTGGACATTCATGGAAATGGCCTGAGAGTGTTCTCCAATAATTTTTTGTCGCCCAACTCCTACCATTTTCGGAAAATTGAGCAAAGTCCTTTTTTAAATTTCAAAAGTCGAAATTTGGAAAAATGTCTCCTATTTTCAAAAAACACACTGTTAAGACTTTTGAATATTGGACATTCATAGGGATGGCCGGAAGAGTGTTCTCCAATAATTTTTTTCGCCCATCTCTTACCATTTTCGGAAAAAGGAGCAAAGTCCTTTTTAAAATTTCAAAAGTCGAAATTTGGAAAAATGTCTCCTATTTTCAAAAAAAACACTGTCAAGACTTTTGAATATTGGACATTTATGGAAATGGCCTGAGAGTGTTCTCCAATAATTTTTTTTCGCCCAACTCCTACCATTTTCGGAAAAAGGAGCAAAGTCCTTTTTAAAATTTAAAAAGCCCAAATTTGGAAAAATGTCGCCTATTTTCAAAAAAACACGCTGTTGCCACTTTTAAATATTGGACATTCATAGAAATGGCCTGAGGAGTGTTCTCCAATAACTTTTTTTCGCCCATCTTCTACCATTTTCGGAAAAAGGAGCAAAGTCCTTTTTAAAATTTCAAAAGTCGAAATTTGGAAAAATGTCTCCTATTTAAAAAAAAACACACTGTTGCGATATTTGAATATTGGACCTTCATAGAAATGGCCTAAGGAGTGTTCTCCAATAATTTTTTTTCTCCCATCTCCTACCATTTTCGGAAAAAAAAAGCAAAGTCCTTTTTAAAATTTCAAAGGTCGAAATTTGGAAAAATGTCTCCTATTTTCAAAAAACACACTGTTGCGACTTTCGAATATTGGACATTTATGGAAATGGCCTGAGGAGTGTTCTCCAATAATTTTTTTTCGCCCAACTCCTACCATTTTTGGAAAAAGGAGCAAAGTCCTTTTTAAAATTTCAAAAGTCGAAATTTGGAAAAATGTCGCTTATTTTCAAAAAAACACACTGTTAAGAGTTTTGAATGTTGGACATTCATAGGGATGGACTGAGGAGTGTTCTCCAATAATTTTTGTTCGCCCAACTCCTACAATTTTCGGGAAAAGGAGCAAAGTCCTTTTTAAAATTTCAAAAGTCGAAATTTGGAAAAATGTCTCCTATTTTCAAAAAACACACTGTTGCGACTTTCGAATATTGGACATTTATGGAAATGGCCTGAGGAGTGTTCTCCAATAATTTTTTTTCGCCCAACTCCTACCATTTTCGGAAAATGGAGCAAAGTCCTTTTTAAAATTTCAAAGGTAGAAATTTGGAAAAATGTCGCCTATTTTCAAAAAAACACTCTGTTGCTACTTTTGAATATTGGACATTCATAGAAATGGCCTGAGGAGTGTTCTCCAGTAATTTTTTTTTCGCCCATCTCCTACCATTTTCGGAAAAAGGAGCAATATCCTTTTTAAAATTTCAAAAGTCGAAATTTGGAAAAATGTCGCCTATTTAAAAAAAAAACACACTGTTAAGACTTTTGAATATTGGATATTCATAGGGATGGTTGGAGGAGTTTTCTCCAATAATTTTTTTTCGCCCATCTCCTACCATTTTCGGAAAATGGAGCAAAGTCCTTTTTAAAATTTCAAAGGTAGAAATTTGGAAAAATGTCGCCTATTTTCAAAAAAACACTCTGTTGCTACTTTTGAATATTGGACATTCATAGAAATGGCCTGAGGAGTGTTCTCCAGTAATTTTTTTTTCGCCCATCTCCTACCATTTTCGGAAAAAGGAGCAATATCCTTTTTAAAATTTCAAAAGTCGAAATTTGGAAAAATGTCGCTTATTTTCAAAAAAAACACACTGTTGCGACTTTTGAATATTGGACATTCATAGAAATGGCCTGAGAGTATTCTCCAATAATTTTTTTTCTCCCATCTCCTACCATTTTCGGAAAAAGGAGCAAAGTCCTTTTTAAAATTTCAAAAGTCGAAATTTGGAAAAATGTCTCCTATTTTCAAAAAACACACTGTTGCGACTTTCGAATATTGGACATTTATGGAAATGGCCTGAGGAGTGTTCTCCAATAATTTTTTTTCGCCCAACTCCTACCATTTTTGGAAAAAGGAGCAAAGTCCTTTTTAAAATTTCAAAAGTCGAAATTTGGAAAAATGTCGCTTATTTTCAAAAAAACACACTGTTAAGAGTTTTGAATGTTGGACATTCATAGGGATGGACTGAGGAGTGTTCTCCAATAATTTTTGTTCGCCCAACTCCTACAATTTTCGGGAAAAGGAGCAAAGTCTTTTTTAAAATTTAAAAAGCCCAAATTTGGAAAAATGTCGCATATTTTCAAAAAACACACACTGTGAAGACTTTTGAATATTGGACATTCATAGGGATGGCCCAAATTTGGAAAAATGTCGTCTATTTTCAAAAAAACACACTGTTAAGACTTTTGAATATTGGACATTCATAGGGATGACCGGAAGAGTGTTCTCCTATAATTTTTTTTCGCCCATCTCCTACCATTTTCGGAAAAAGGAGCAAAGTCCTTTTTAAAATTTCAAAAGTCGAAATTTGGAAAAATGTCGCTTATTTTCAAAAAAACACACTGTTAAGAGTTTTGAATGTTGGACATTCATTAGGATGGCCGGAAGAGTTTTCTCCAATAATTTTTTTTCGCCCATCTCCTACCATTTTCGGAAAATGGAGCAAAGTCCTTTTTAAAATTTCAAAAGTCGAAATTTGGAAAAATGTCGCCTATTTTCAAAAAAACACACTGTTGCTACTTTTGAATATTGGACATTCATAGAAATGGCCTGAGGAGTGTTCTCCAATAACTTTTTTTCGCCCATCTTCTACCATTTTCGGAAAAAGGAGCAAAGTCCTTTTTAAAATTTCAAAAGTCGAAATTTGGAAAAATGTCTCCTATTTAAAAAAAAACACACTGTTGCGATATTTGAATATTGGACCTTCATAGAAATGGCCTAAGGAGTGTTCTCCAATAATTTTTTTTCTCCCATCTCCTACCATTTTCGGAAAAAAAAAGCAAAGTCCTTTTTAAAATTTCAAAGGTCGAAATTTGGAAAAATGTCTCCTATTTTCAAAAAAACACACTGTTATGACTTTTGAATATTGGACATTCATGGGGATGGCCGGAGGAGTTTTCTCCAATAATATTTTTTTGCCCATCTCCTACCATGTTCGGAAAATGGAGCAAAGTCCTTTTTAAAATTTCAAAGGTCGAAATTTGGAAAAATGTCGCCTATTTTCAAAAAAAACACACTGTTGCGACTTTTGAATATTGGACATTCATAAAAATGGCCTGAGAGTATTCTCCAATAATTCTTTTTCTCCCATCTTCTACCATTTTCGGAAAAAGGAGCAAAGTCCTTTTTAAAATTTAAAAAGCCCAAATTTGGAAAAATGTCTCCTATTTTCAAAAAACACACTGTTGCGACTTTTGAATATTGGACATTCATGGAAATGGCCTGAGAGTGTTCTCCAATAATTTTTTTTCGCCCATCTCCTACCATTTTCGAAAAATGGAGCAAAGTCCTTTTTTAAATTTCAAAAGTCGAAATTTGGAAAAATGTCTCCTATTTTCAAAAAACACACTGTTGCGTTTTTTGAATATTGGACATTCATAGGGATGGCCGGAGGAGTGTTCTCCAATAAATTTTTTTCGCCCATCCCCTGCCATTTTCGGAAAAAGGAGCAAAGTCCTTTTTAAAATTTCAAAAGTCGAAATTTGAAAAAATGTCTCCTATTTTCAAAAAAACACACTGTTGCGACTTTTGAATATTGGACATTCATAAAATTGGTCTAAGAGTATTCTCCAATAACTTTTTTTCTCCCATCTCCTACCATTTTCGGAAAAAGGAGCAAAGTCCTTTTTAAAATTTCAAAAGTCGAAATTTGGAAAAATGTCTCCTATTTTCAAAAAACACACTGTTGCGACTTTTGAATATTGGACATTCATTGGGATGGCCTGAGAGTGTTCTCCAATAATTTTTTTTCGCCCAACTCCTACCATTTTCGGAAAATTGAGCAAAGTCCTTTTTTAAATTTCAAAAGTCGAAATTTGGAAAAATGTCTCCTATTTTCAAAAAAACACACTGTGAAGACTTTTGAATATTGGACATTCATAAAATTGGTCTAAGAGTATTCTCCAATAACTTTTTTTCTCCCATCTCCTACCATTTTCGGAAAAAGGAGCAAAGTCCTTTTTAAAATTTAAAAAGCCCAAATTTGGAAAAATGTCGCCTATTTTCAAAAAAACACGCTGTTGTGACTTTTGAATATTGGACATTCATTGGGATGGCCTGAGAGTGTTCTCCAATAATTTTTTGTCGCCCAACTCCTACCATTTTCGGAAAATTGAGCAAAGTCCTTTTTTAAATTTCAAAAGTCGAAATTTGGAAAAATGTCTCCTATTTTCAAAAAACACACTGTTAAGACTTTTGAATATTGGACATTCATAGGGATGGCCGGAAGAGTGTTCTCCAATAATTTTTTTCGCCCATCTCTTACCATTTTCGGAAAAAGGAGCAAAGTCCTTTTTAAAATTTCAAAAGTCGAAATTTGGAAAAATGTCTCCTATTTTCAAAAAAAACACTGTCAAGACTTTTGAATATTGGACATTTATGGAAATGGCCTGAGAGTGTTCTCCAATAATTTTTTTTCGCCCAACTCCTACCATTTTCGGAAAAAGGAGCAAAGTCCTTTTTAAAATTTAAAAAGCCCAAATTTGGAAAAATGTCGCCTATTTTCAAAAAAACACGCTGTTGCGACTTTTAAATATTGGACATTCATAGAAATGGCCTGAGGAGTGTTCTCCAATAACTTTTTTTCGCCCATCTTCTACCATTTTCGGAAAAAGGAGCAAAGTCCTTTTTAAAATTTCAAAAGTCGAAATTTGGAAAAATGTCTCCTATTTAAAAAAAAACACACTGTTGCGATATTTGAATATTGGACCTTCATAGAAATGGCCTAAGGAGTGTTCTCCAATAATTTTTTTTCTCCCATCTCCTACCATTTTCGGAAAAAAAAAGCAAAGTCCTTTTTAAAATTTCAAAAGTCGAAATTTGGAAAAATGTCTCCTATTTTCAAAAAACACACTGTTAAGACTTTTGAATATTGGACATTTATAGGGATGGCCGGAAGAGTGTTCTCCAATAATTTTTTTTCGCCCATGTCCTACCATTTTCGGAAAAAGGAGCAAAGTCCGTTTTAAAATTTCAAAAGTCGAAATTTGGAAAAATGTTTCCTATTTAAAAAAAACACACTGTTGCGTTTTTTGAATATTGGACATTCATAGGGATGGCCGGAGGAGTGTTCTCCAATAAATTTTTTTCGCCCATCCCCTACCATTTTCGGAAAAAGGTGCAAAGTCCTTTTTAAAATTTCAAAAGTCGATATTTGGAAAAATGTCGCCTATTTTCAAAAAAACACACTGTTAAGACTTTTGAATATTGGACATTCATAGGGATGGCCGGAGGAGTTTTCTCCAATAATTTTTTTTCGCCCATCTCCTACCATTTTCGAAAAAAGGAGCAAAGTCCTTTTTAAAATTTAAAAAGCCCAAATTTGGAAAAATGTTTTTTTTTTTTAAAAAACACACTGTGAAGACTTTTGAATATTGGACATTCATAGGGATGGCCGGAGGAGTGTTCTCCAATAATTTTTTTTCGCCCATCTCCTACCATTTTCGGAAAAAGGAGCAAAGTCCTTTTTAAAATATCAAAAGTCGAAATTTGGAAAAATGTTTCCTATTTAAAAAAAACACACTGTTGCGACTTTTGAATATTGGACATTCATTGAAATGGCCTAAGGATTTTTCTCCAATAATTTTTTTTTCGCCCATCTCCTACCATTTTCGGAAAAAGGAGCAAAGTCCTTTTTAAAATTTCAAAAGTCGAAATTTGGAAAAATGTCGCCTATTTAAAAAAAAAACACACTGTTAAGACTTTTGAATATTGGATATTCATAGGGATGGTTGGAGGAGTTTTCTCCAATAATTTTTTTTCGCCCATCTCCTACCATTTTCGGAAAATGGAGCAAAGTCCTTTTTAAAATTTCAAAGGTAGAAATTTGGAAAAATGTCGCCTATTTTCAAAAAAACACTCTGTTGCTACTTTTGAATATTGGACATTCATAGAAATGGCCTGAGAGTATTCTCCAATAATTTTTTTTCTCCCATCTCCTACCATTTTCGGAAAAAGGAGCAAAGTCCTTTTTAAAATTTCAAAAGTCGAAATTTGGAAAAATGTCTCCTATTTTCAAAAAACACACTGTTGCGACTTTTGAATATTGGACATTCATGGAAATGGCCTGAGAGTGTTCTCTAATAATTTTTTTTCGCCCATCTCCTACCATTTTTGGAAAAATGAGCAAAGTCCTTTTTAAAATTTCAAAGGTCGAAATTTGGAAAAATGTCTCCTATTTTCAAAAAAACACACTGTTAAGACTTTTGAATATTGGACATTCATAGAAATGGCCTGAGAGTATTCTCCAATAATTTTTTTTCTCCCATCTCCTACCATTTTCGGAAAAAGGAGCAAAGTCCTTTATAAAATTTCAAAAGTCGAAATTTGGAAAAATGTCGCCTATTTTCAAAAAAACACATTGTTGCGACTTTTGAATATTAGACATTCATAGAAATGGTCGGAGGAGTGTTCTCCAATAATTTTTTTTCGCCCATATCCTACCATTTTCGGAAAAAGGAGCAAAGTCCTTTTTAAAATTTCAAAAGTCGAAATTTGAAAAAATGTCTCCTTTTAAAAAAAAAAAACACACTATTGCGACTTTTGAATATTGGACATTTATGGAAATGGCCTGAGGAGTGTTCTCCAATAATTTTTTTTCGCCCAACTCCTACCATTTTTGGAAAAAGGAGCAAAGTCCTTTTTAAAATTTCAAAAGTCGAAATTTGGAAAAATGTCGCTTATTTTCAAAAAAAACACACTGTTGCTACTTTTGAATATTGGACATTCAAAGAAATGGCCTGAGGAGTGTTCTCCAGTAATTTTTTTTTCGCCCATCTCCTACCATTTTCGGAAAAAGGAGCAATATCCTTTTTAAAATTTCAAAAGTCGAAATTTGGAAAAATGTCGCCTATTTAAAAAAAAAACACACTGTTAAGACTTTTGAATATTGGATATTCATAGGGATGGTTGGAGGAGTTTTCTCCAATAATTTTTTTTCGCCCATCTCCTACCATTTTCGGAAAATGGAGCAAAGTCCTTTTTAAAATTTCAAAGGTAGAAATTTGGAAAAATGTCGCCTATTTTCAAAAAAACACTCTGTTGCTACTTTTGAATATTGGACATTCATAGAAATGGCCTGAGGAGTGTTCTCCAGTAATTTTTTTTTCGCCCATCTCCTACCATTTTCGGAAAAAGGAGCAATATCCTTTTTAAAATTTCAAAAGTCGAAATTTGGAAAAATGTCGCTTATTTTCAAAAAAAACACACTGTTGCGACTTTTGAATATTGGACATTCATAGAAATGGCCTGAGAGTATTCTCCAATAATTTTTTTTCTCCCATCTCCTACCATTTTCGGAAAAAGGAGCAAAGTCCTTTTTAAAATTTCAAAAGTCGAAATTTGGAAAAATGTCTCCTATTTTCAAAAAACACACTGTTGCGACTTTCGAATATTGGACATTTATGGAAATGGCCTGAGGAGTGTTCTCCAATAATTTTTTTTCGCCCAACTCCTACCATTTTTGGAAAAAGGAGCAAAGTCCTTTTTAAAATTTCAAAAGTCGAAATTTGGAAAAATGTCGCTTATTTTCAAAAAAACACACTGTTAAGAGTTTTGAATGTTGGACATTCATAGGGATGGACTGAGGAGTGTTCTCCAATAATTTTTGTTCGCCCAACTCCTACAATTTTCGGGAAAAGGAGCAAAGTCTTTTTTAAAATTTAAAAAGCCCAAATTTGGAAAAATGTCGCATATTTTCAAAAAACACACACTGTGAAGACTTTTGAATATTGGACATTCATAGGAATGGCCCAAATTTGGAAAAATGTCGTCTATTTTCAAAAAAACACACTGTTAAGACTTTTGAATATTGGACATTCATAGGGATGACCGGAAGAGTGTTCTCCTATAATTTTTTTTCGCCCATCTCCTACCATTTTCGGAAAAAGGAGCAAAGTCCTTTTTAAAATTTCAAAAGTCGAAATTTGGAAAAATGTCGCTTATTTTCAAAAAAACACACTGTTAAGAGTTTTGAATGTTGGACATTCATTAGGATGGCCGGAAGAGTTTTCTCCAATAATTTTTTTTCGCCCATCTCCTACCATTTTCGGAAAATGGAGCAAAGTCCTTTTTAAAATTTCAAAAGTCGAAATTTGGAAAAATGTCGCCTATTTTCAAAAAAACACACTGTTGCTACTTTTGAATATTGGACATTCATAGAAATGGCCTGAGGAGTGTTCTCCAATAACTTTTTTTCGCCCATCTTCTACCATTTTCGGAAAAAGGAGCAAAGTCCTTTTTAAAATTTCAAAAGTCGAAATTTGAAAAAATGTCTCCTTTTAAAAAAAAAAACACACTATTGCGACTTTTGAATATTGGACATTCATAGAAATGGCCTGAGAGTGTTCTCCAATAATTTTTTTTCGCCCAACTCCTACCATTTTCGGAAAATTGAGCAAAGTCCTTTTTTAAATTTCAAAAGTCGAAATTTGGAAAAATGTCTCCTATTTTCAAAAAAACACACTGTTGCGACTTTTGAATATTGGACATTCATAAAATTGGTCTAAGAGTATTCTCCAATAACTTTTTTTCTCCCATCTCCTACCATTTTCGGAAAAAGGAGCAAAGTCCTTTTTAAAATTTAAAAAGCCCAAATTTGGAAAAATGTCGCCTATTTTCAAAAAAACACGCTGTTGTGACTTTTGAATATTGGACATTCATTGGGATGGCCTGAGAGTGTTCTCCAATAATTTTTTGTCGCCCAACTCCTACCATTTTCGGAAAATTGAGCAAAGTCCTTTTTTAAATTTCAAAAGTCGAAATTTGGAAAAATGTCTCCTATTTTCAAAAAACACACTGTTAAGACTTTTGAATATTGGACATTCATAGGGATGGCCGGAAGAGTGTTCTCCAATAATTTTTTTCGCCCATCTCTTACCATTTTCGGAAAAAGGAGCAAAGTCCTTTTTAAAATTTCAAAAGTCGAAATTTGGAA
Source organism: Epicampocera succincta (assembly GCA_932526305.1). Lineage (NCBI taxonomy): Eukaryota > Metazoa > Arthropoda > Insecta > Diptera > Tachinidae > Epicampocera > Epicampocera succincta. The sequence goes on from OW052036.1 coordinate 43,630,902, forward strand.
AAATGTCTCCTATTTTCAAAAAAAACACTGTCAAGACTTTTGAATATTGGACATTTATGGAAATGGCCTGAGAGTGTTCTCCAATAATTTTTTTTCGCCCAACTCCTACCATTTTCGGAAAAAGGAGCAAAGTCCTTTTTAAAATTTAAAAAGCCCAAATTTGGAAAAATGTCGCCTATTTTCAAAAAAACACGCTGTTGCGACTTTTAAATATTGGACATTCATAGAAATGGCCTGAGGAGTGTTCTCCAATAACTTTTTTTCGCCCATCTTCTACCATTTTCGGAAAAAGGAGCAAAGTCCTTTTTAAAATTTCAAAAGTCGAAATTTGGAAAAATGTCTCCTATTTAAAAAAAAACACACTGTTGCGATATTTGAATATTGGACCTTCATAGAAATGGCCTAAGGAGTGTTCTCCAATAATTTTTTTTCTCCCATCTCCTACCATTTTCGGAAAAAAAAAGCAAAGTCCTTTTTAAAATTTCAAAGGTCGAAATTTGGAAAAATGTCTCCTATTTTCAAAAAACACACTGTTGCGACTTTCGAATATTGGACATTTATGGAAATGGCCTGAGGAGTGTTCTCCAATAATTTTTTTTCGCCCAACTCCTACCATTTTTGGAAAAAGGAGCAAAGTCCTTTTTAAAATTTCAAAAGTCGAAATTTGGAAAAATGTCGCTTATTTTCAAAAAAACACACTGTTAAGAGTTTTGAATGTTGGACATTCATAGGGATGGACTGAGGAGTGTTCTCCAATAATTTTTGTTCGCCCAACTCCTACAATTTTCGGGAAAAGGAGCAAAGTCCTTTTTAAAATTTCAAAAGTCGAAATTTGGAAAAATGTCTCCTATTTTCAAAAAACACACTGTTGCGACTTTCGAATATTGGACATTTATGGAAATGGCCTGAGGAGTGTTCTCCAATAATTTTTTTTCGCCCAACTCCTACCATTTTCGGAAAATGGAGCAAAGTCCTTTTTAAAATTTCAAAGGTAGAAATTTGGAAAAATGTCGCCTATTTTCAAAAAAACACTCTGTTGCTACTTTTGAATATTGGACATTCATAGAAATGGCCTGAGGAGTGTTCTCCAGTAATTTTTTTTTCGCCCATCTCCTACCATTTTCGGAAAAAGGAGCAATATCCTTTTTAAAATTTCAAAAGTCGAAATTTGGAAAAATGTCGCCTATTTAAAAAAAAAACACACTGTTAAGACTTTTGAATATTGGATATTCATAGGGATGGTTGGAGGAGTTTTCTCCAATAATTTTTTTTCGCCCATCTCCTACCATTTTCGGAAAATGGAGCAAAGTCCTTTTTAAAATTTCAAAGGTAGAAATTTGGAAAAATGTCGCCTATTTTCAAAAAAACACTCTGTTGCTACTTTTGAATATTGGACATTCATAGAAATGGCCTGAGGAGTGTTCTCCAGTAATTTTTTTTTCGCCCATCTCCTACCATTTTCGGAAAAAGGAGCAATATCCTTTTTAAAATTTCAAAAGTCGAAATTTGGAAAAATGTCGCTTATTTTCAAAAAAAACACACTGTTGCGACTTTTGAATATTGGACATTCATAGAAATGGCCTGAGAGTATTCTCCAATAATTTTTTTTCTCCCATCTCCTACCATTTTCGGAAAAAGGAGCAAAGTCCTTTTTAAAATTTCAAAAGTCGAAATTTGGAAAAATGTCTCCTATTTTCAAAAAACACACTGTTGCGACTTTCGAATATTGGACATTTATGGAAATGGCCTGAGGAGTGTTCTCCAATAATTTTTTTTCGCCCAACTCCTACCATTTTTGGAAAAAGGAGCAAAGTCCTTTTTAAAATTTCAAAAGTCGAAATTTGGAAAAATGTCGCTTATTTTCAAAAAAACACACTGTTAAGAGTTTTGAATGTTGGACATTCATAGGGATGGACTGAGGAGTGTTCTCCAATAATTTTTGTTCGCCCAACTCCTACAATTTTCGGGAAAAGGAGCAAAGTCTTTTTTAAAATTTAAAAAGCCCAAATTTGGAAAAATGTCGCATATTTTCAAAAAACACACACTGTGAAGACTTTTGAATATTGGACATTCATAGGGATGGCCCAAATTTGGAAAAATGTCGTCTATTTTCAAAAAAACACACTGTTAAGACTTTTGAATATTGGACATTCATAGGGATGACCGGAAGAGTGTTCTCCTATAATTTTTTTTCGCCCATCTCCTACCATTTTCGGAAAAAGGAGCAAAGTCCTTTTTAAAATTTCAAAAGTCGAAATTTGGAAAAATGTCGCTTATTTTCAAAAAAACACACTGTTAAGAGTTTTGAATGTTGGACATTCATTAGGATGGCCGGAAGAGTTTTCTCCAATAATTTTTTTTCGCCCATCTCCTACCATTTTCGGAAAATGGAGCAAAGTCCTTTTTAAAATTTCAAAAGTCGAAATTTGGAAAAATGTCGCCTATTTTCAAAAAAACACACTGTTGCTACTTTTGAATATTGGACATTCATAGAAATGGCCTGAGGAGTGTTCTCCAATAACTTTTTTTCGCCCATCTTCTACCATTTTCGGAAAAAGGAGCAAAGTCCTTTTTAAAATTTCAAAAGTCGAAATTTGGAAAAATGTCTCCTATTTAAAAAAAAACACACTGTTGCGATATTTGAATATTGGACCTTCATAGAAATGGCCTAAGGAGTGTTCTCCAATAATTTTTTTTCTCCCATCTCCTACCATTTTCGGAAAAAAAAAGCAAAGTCCTTTTTAAAATTTCAAAGGTCGAAATTTGGAAAAATGTCTCCTATTTTCAAAAAAACACACTGTTATGACTTTTGAATATTGGACATTCATGGGGATGGCCGGAGGAGTTTTCTCCAATAATATTTTTTTGCCCATCTCCTACCATGTTCGGAAAATGGAGCAAAGTCCTTTTTAAAATTTCAAAGGTCGAAATTTGGAAAAATGTCGCCTATTTTCAAAAAAAACACACTGTTGCGACTTTTGAATATTGGACATTCATAAAAATGGCCTGAGAGTATTCTCCAATAATTCTTTTTCTCCCATCTTCTACCATTTTCGGAAAAAGGAGCAAAGTCCTTTTTAAAATTTAAAAAGCCCAAATTTGGAAAAATGTCTCCTATTTTCAAAAAACACACTGTTGCGACTTTTGAATATTGGACATTCATGGAAATGGCCTGAGAGTGTTCTCTAATAATTTTTTTTCGCCCATCTCCTACCATTTTTGGAAAAAGGAGCAAAGTCCTTTTTAAAATTTCAAAGGTCGAAATTTGGAAAAATGTCTCCTATTTTCAAAAAAACACACTGTTAAGACTTTTGAATATTGGACATTCATAGGGATGGCCCGAGGAGTTTTCTTCAATAGTTTTTGTTCGCCCATCTCCTACCATGTTCGGAAAATGGAGCAAAGTCCTTTTTAAAATTTCAAAGGTCGAAATTTGGAAAAATGTCTCCTATTTTCAAAAAAACACACTGTTAAGACTTTTGAATATTGGACATTCATAGGAATGGCCCGAGGAGTTTTCTTCAATAGTTTTTGTTCGCCCATCTCCTACCATTTTCGGAAAATTGAGCAAAGTCCTTTTTAAAATTTCAAAAGTCGAAATTTGGAAAAATGTCTCCTATTTTCAAAAAACACACTGTTGCGACTTTTGAATATTGGACATTTATTGGGATGGCCTGAGGAGTGTTCTCCAATAATTTTTGTTCGTCCATCGCCTACCATTTTCGAAAACAGGAGCAAAGTCCTTTTTTAAATTTCAGAAGTCGAAATTTGGAAAAATGTCTCCTATTTTCAAAAAACACACTGTTAAGACTTTTGAATATTGGACATTCATAGGGATGGCCGGAAGAGTGTTCTCCAATAATTTTTTTCGCCCATCTCTTACCATTTTCGGAAAAAGGAGCAAAGTCCTTTTTAAAATTTCAAAAGTCGAAATTTGGAAAAATGTCTCCTATTTTCAAAAAAAACACTGTCAAGACTTTTGAATATTGGACATTCATAGAAATGGCCTGAGGAGTGTTCTCCAATAACTTTTTTTCGCCCATCTCCTACCATTTTCGGAAAAAGGAGCAAAGTCCTTTTTAAAATTTCAAAAGTCGAAATTTGAAAAAATGTCTCCTATTTTCAAAAAAACACACTGTTGCGACTTTTGAATATTGGACATTCATAAAATTGGTCTAAGAGTATTCTCCAATAACTTTTTTTCTCCCATCTCCTACCATTTTCGGAAAAAGGAGCAAAGTCCTTTTTAAAATTTCAAAAGTCGAAATTTGGAAAAATGTCTCCTATTTTCAAAAAACACACTGTTGCGACTTTTGAATATTGGACATTCATTGGGATGGCCTGAGAGTGTTCTCCAATAATTTTTTTTCGCCCAACTCCTACCATTTTCGGAAAATTGAGCAAAGTCCTTTTTTAAATTTCAAAAGTCGAAATTTGGAAAAATGTCTCCTATTTTCAAAAAAACACACTGTTGCGACTTTTGAATATTGGACATTCATAAAATTGGTCTAAGAGTATTCTCCAATAACTTTTTTTCTCCCATCTCCTACCATTTTCGGAAAAAGGAGCAAAGTCCTTTTTAAAATTTAAAAAGCCCAAATTTGGAAAAATGTCGCCTATTTTCAAAAAAACACGCTGTTGTGACTTTTGAATATTGGACATTCATTGGGATGGCCTGAGAGTGTTCTCCAATAATTTTTTGTCGCCCAACTCCTACCATTTTCGGAAAATTGAGCAAAGTCCTTTTTTAAATTTCAAAAGTCGAAATTTGGAAAAATGTCTCCTATTTTCAAAAAACACACTGTTAAGACTTTTGAATATTGGACATTCATAGGGATGGCCGGAAGAGTGTTCTCCAATAATTTTTTTCGCCCATCTCTTACCATTTTCGGAAAAAGGAGCAAAGTCCTTTTTAAAATTTCAAAAGTCGAAATTTGGAAAAATGTCTCCTATTTTCAAAAAAAACACTGTCAAGACTTTTGAATATTGGACATTTATGGAAATGGCCTGAGAGTGTTCTCCAATAATTTTTTTTCGCCCAACTCCTACCATTTTCGGAAAAAGGAGCAAAGTCCTTTTTAAAATTTAAAAAGCCCAAATTTGGAAAAATGTCGCCTATTTTCAAAAAAACACGCTGTTGCGACTTTTAAATATTGGACATTCATAGAAATGGCCTGAGGAGTGTTCTCCAATAACTTTTTTTCGCCCATCTTCTACCATTTTCGGAAAAAGGAGCAAAGTCCTTTTTAAAATTTCAAAAGTCGAAATTTGGAAAAATGTCTCCTATTTAAAAAAAAACACACTGTTGCGATATTTGAATATTGGACCTTCATAGAAATGGCCTAAGGAGTGTTCTCCAATAATTTTTTTTCTCCCATCTCCTACCATTTTCGGAAAAAAAAAGCAAAGTCCTTTTTAAAATTTCAAAGGTCGAAATTTGGAAAAATGTCTCCTATTTTCAAAAAACACACTGTTGCGACTTTCGAATATTGGACATTTATGGAAATGGCCTGAGGAGTGTTCTCCAATAATTTTTTTTCGCCCAACTCCTACCATTTTTGGAAAAAGGAGCAAAGTCCTTTTTAAAATTTCAAAAGTCGAAATTTGGAAAAATGTCGCTTATTTTCAAAAAAACACACTGTTAAGAGTTTTGAATGTTGGACATTCATAGGGATGGACTGAGGAGTGTTCTCCAATAATTTTTGTTCGCCCAACTCCTACCATTTTCGGAAAAAGGAGCAAAGTCCTTTTTAAAATTTCAAAAGTCGAAATTTGGAAAAATGTCTCCTATTTTCAAAAAAAACACTGTCAAGACTTTTGAATATTGGACATTCATAGAAATGGCCTGAGGAGTGGTCTCCAATAATTTTTGTTCGCCCATCTCCTACCATTTTCGGAAAATGGAGCAAAGTCCTTTTTAAAATTTCAAAGGTAGAAATTTGGAAAAATGTCGCCTATTTTCAAAAAAACACTCTGTTGCTACTTTTGAATATTGGACATTCATAGAAATGGCCTGAGGAGTGTTCTCCAGTAATTTTTTTTTCGCCCATCTCCTACCATTTTCGGAAAAAGGAGCAATATCCTTTTTAAAATTTCAAAAGTCGAAATTTGGAAAAATGTCGCTTATTTTCAAAAAAAACACACTGTTGCGACTTTTGAATATTGGACATTCATAGAAATGGCCTGAGAGTATTCTCCAATAATTTTTTTTCTCCCATCTCCTACCATTTTCGGAAAAAGGAGCAAAGTCCTTTTTAAAATTTCAAAAGTCGAAATTTGGAAAAATGTCTCCTATTTTCAAAAAACACACTGTTGCGACTTTCGAATATTGGACATTTATGGAAATGGCCTGAGGAGTGTTCTCCAATAATTTTTTTTCGCCCAACTCCTACCATTTTTGGAAAAAGGAGCAAAGTCCTTTTTAAAATTTCAAAAGTCGAAATTTGGAAAAATGTCGCTTATTTTCAAAAAAACACACTGTTAAGAGTTTTGAATGTTGGACATTCATAGGGATGGACTGAGGAGTGTTCTCCAATAATTTTTGTTCGCCCAACTCCTACAATTTTCGGGAAAAGGAGCAAAGTCTTTTTTAAAATTTAAAAAGCCCAAATTTGGAAAAATGTCGCATATTTTCAAAAAACACACACTGTGAAGACTTTTGAATATTGGACATTCATAGGGATGGCCCAAATTTGGAAAAATGTCGTCTATTTTCAAAAAAACACACTGTTAAGACTTTTGAATATTGGACATTCATAGGGATGACCGGAAGAGTGTTCTCCTATAATTTTTTTTCGCCCATCTCCTACCATTTTCGGAAAAAGGAGCAAAGTCCTTTTTAAAATTTCAAAAGTCGAAATTTGGAAAAATGTCGCTTATTTTCAAAAAAACACACTGTTAAGAGTTTTGAATGTTGGACATTCATTAGGATGGCCGGAAGAGTTTTCTCCAATAATTTTTTTTCGCCCATCTCCTACCATTTTCGGAAAATGGAGCAAAGTCCTTTTTAAAATTTCAAAAGTCGAAATTTGGAAAAATGTCGCCTATTTTCAAAAAAACACACTGTTGCTACTTTTGAATATTGGACATTCATAGAAATGGCCTGAGGAGTGTTCTCCAATAACTTTTTTTCGCCCATCTTCTACCATTTTCGGAAAAAGGAGCAAAGTCCTTTTTAAAATTTCAAAAGTCGAAATTTGGAAAAATGTCTCCTATTTAAAAAAAAACACACTGTTGCGATATTTGAATATTGGACCTTCATAGAAATGGCCTAAGGAGTGTTCTCCAATAATTTTTTTTCTCCCATCTCCTACCATTTTCGGAAAAAAAAAGCAAAGTCCTTTTTAAAATTTCAAAGGTCGAAATTTGGAAAAATGTCTCCTATTTTCAAAAAAACACACTGTTATGACTTTTGAATATTGGACATTCATGGGGATGGCCGGAGGAGTTTTCTCCAATAATATTTTTTTGCCCATCTCCTACCATGTTCGGAAAATGGAGCAAAGTCCTTTTTAAAATTTCAAAGGTCGAAATTTGGAAAAATGTCGCCTATTTTCAAAAAAAACACACTGTTGCGACTTTTGAATATTGGACATTCATAAAAATGGCCTGAGAGTATTCTCCAATAATTCTTTTTCTCCCATCTTCTACCATTTTCGGAAAAAGGAGCAAAGTCCTTTTTAAAATTTAAAAAGCCCAAATTTGGAAAAATGTCTCCTATTTTCAAAAAACACACTGTTGCGACTTTTGAATATTGGACATTCATGGAAATGGCCTGAGAGTGTTCTCTAATAATTTTTTTTCTCCCATCTCCTACCATTTTCGGAAAAAAAAAGCAAAGTCCTTTTTAAAATTTCAAAGGTCGAAATTTGGAAAAATGTCTCCTATTTTCAAAAAAACACACTGTTAAGACTTTTGAATATTGGACATTCATAGGGATGGCCCGAGGAGTTTTCTTCAATAGTTTTTGTTCGCCCATCTCCTACCATGTTCGGAAAATGGAGCAAAGTCCTTTTTAAAATTTCAAAGGTCGAAATTTGGAAAAATGTCTCCTATTTTCAAAAAAACACACTGTTAAGACTTTTGAATATTGGACATTCATAGGAATGGCCCGAGGAGTTTTCTTCAATAGTTTTTGTTCGCCCATCTCCTACCATTTTCGGAAAATTGAGCAAAGTCCTTTTTAAAATTTCAAAAGTCGAAATTTGGAAAAATGTCTCCTATTTTCAAAAAACACACTGTTGCGACTTTTGAATATTGGACATTTATTGGGATGGCCTGAGGAGTGTTCTCCAATAATTTTTGTTCGTCCATCGCCTACCATTTTCGAAAACAGGAGCAAAGTCCTTTTTTAAATTTCAGAAGTCGAAATTTGGAAAAATGTCTCCTATTTTCAAAAAACACACTGTTAAGACTTTTGAATATTGGACATTCATAGGGATGGCCGGAAGAGTGTTCTCCAATAATTTTTTTCGCCCATCTCTTACCATTTTCGGAAAAAGGAGCAAAGTCCTTTTTAAAATTTCAAAAGTCGAAATTTGGAAAAATGTCTCCTATTTTCAAAAAAAACACTGTCAAGACTTTTGAATATTGGACATTCATAGAAATGGCCTGAGGAGTGTTCTCCAATAACTTTTTTTCGCCCATCTCCTACCATTTTCGGAAAAAGGAGCAAAGTCCTTTTTAAAATTTCAAAAGTCGAAATTTGAAAAAATGTCTCCTATTTTCAAAAAAACACACTGTTGCGACTTTTGAATATTGGACATTCATAAAATTGGTCTAAGAGTATTCTCCAATAACTTTTTTTCTCCCATCTCCTACCATTTTCGGAAAAAGGAGCAAAGTCCTTTTTAAAATTTCAAAAGTCGAAATTTGGAAAAATGTCTCCTATTTTCAAAAAACACACTGTTGCGACTTTTGAATATTGGACATTCATTGGGATGGCCTGAGAGTGTTCTCCAATAATTTTTTTTCGCCCAACTCCTACCATTTTCGGAAAATTGAGCAAAGTCCTTTTTTAAATTTCAAAAGTCGAAATTTGGAAAAATGTCTCCTATTTTCAAAAAAACACACTGTTGCGACTTTTGAATATTGGACATTCATAAAATTGGTCTAAGAGTATTCTCCAATAACTTTTTTTCTCCCATCTCCTACCATTTTCGGAAAAAGGAGCAAAGTCCTTTTTAAAATTTAAAAAGCCCAAATTTGGAAAAATGTCGCCTATTTTCAAAAAAACACGCTGTTGTGACTTTTGAATATTGGACATTCATTGGGATGGCCTGAGAGTGTTCTCCAATAATTTTTTGTCGCCCAACTCCTACCATTTTCGGAAAATTGAGCAAAGTCCTTTTTTAAATTTCAAAAGTCGAAATTTGGAAAAATGTCTCCTATTTTCAAAAAACACACTGTTAAGACTTTTGAATATTGGACATTCATAGGGATGGCCGGAAGAGTGTTCTCCAATAATTTTTTTCGCCCATCTCTTACCATTTTCGGAAAAAGGAGCAAAGTCCTTTTTAAAATTTCAAAAGTCGAAATTTGGAAAAATGTCTCCTATTTTCAAAAAAAACACTGTCAAGACTTTTGAATATTGGACATTTATGGAAATGGCCTGAGAGTGTTCTCCAATAATTTTTTTTCGCCCAACTCCTACCATTTTCGGAAAAAGGAGCAAAGTCCTTTTTAAAATTTAAAAAGCCCAAATTTGGAAAAATGTCGCCTATTTTCAAAAAAACACGCTGTTGCGACTTTTAAATATTGGACATTCATTGGGATGGCCTGAGAGTGTTCTCCAATAATTTTTTTTCGGCCAACTCCTACCATTTTCGGAAAATTGAGCAAAGTCCTTTTTTAAATTTCAAAAGTCGAAATTTGGAAAAATGTCTCCTATTTTCAAAACACACACTGTTGCGACTTTTGAATATTGGACATTCATAGAAATGGCCTGAGGAGTGGTCTCCAATAATTTTTGTTCGCCCATCTCCTACCATTTTCGGAAAATTGAGCAAAGTCCTTTTTAAAATTTCAAAAGTAGAAATTTGGAAAAATGTCTCCTATTTTCAAAAAACACACTGTTGCGACTTTTGAATATTGGACATTCATAGAAATGGCCTGAGGAGTGTTCTCCAATAATTTTTGTTCGCCCATCTCCTATCATTTTCGGAAAATTGAGCAAAGTCCTTTTTAAAATTTCAAAAGACGAAATTTGGAAAAATGTCGCCTATTTTCAAAAAAACACACTGTTAAGACTTTTGAATATTGGACATTCATAGGGATGGCCGGAAGAGTGTTCTCCAATAATTTTTTTCGCCCATCTCTTACCATTTTCGGAAAAATGAGCAAAGTCCTTTTTAAAATTTCAAAAGCCCAAATTTGGAAAAATGTCGCCTCTTTTTTAAAAAAAAACACACTATTAAGACTTTTGAATATTGGACATTCATAGAAATAGCCTGAGGAGTGTTCTCCAATAACTTTTTTTCGCCCATCTCCTACCATTTTCGGAAAAAGGAGCAAAGTCCTTTTTAAAATTTCAAAGGTCCAAATTTGGAAAAATGTCGCCTATTTAAAAAAAAAAAACACAGTTAAGACTTTTGAATATTGGACATTCATAGGGATGGCCGGAGGAGTTTTCTCCAATAATTTTTTTTCGCCCATCTCCTACCATTTTCGGAAAATGATGCAAAGTCCTTTTTAAAATTTCAAAAGTCGATATTTGGAAAAATGTCTCCTATTTTCAAAAAAACACACTGTTGCGACTTTTGAATATTAGACATTCCTAGAAATGGCCTGAGGAGTATTCTCCAATAATTTTTTTTCGCCCAACTCCTACCATTTTCGGAAAGAGTAGCAAAGTCCTTTTTAAAATTTAAAAAGCCCAAATTTGGAAAAATGTCGCCTATTTTCAAAAAAACACAGTTAAGATTTTTGAATATTGGACATTCATAGGGATGGCCGGAAGAGTGTTCTCCAATAATTTTTTTTCGCCCATCTCCTACCATTTTCGGAAAAAGGACCAAAGTCCTTTTTAAAATTTCAAAAGTAGAAATTTGGAAAAATGTCTCCTATTAAAAAAAAAAACACTGTTGCGACTTTTGAATATTGGACATTCATAGGGATGGCCGGAGGAGTGTTCTCCAATAATTTTTTTTCGCCCATCTCCTACCATTTTCGGAAAAAGGAGCAAAGTCCTTTTTAAAATTTCAAAAGTCGAAATTTGGAAAAATGTCGCCTATTTTCAAAAAACACACTGTTAAGACTTTTGAATATTGGACATTCATGGAAATGGCCTGAAAGTGTTCTCCAATAATCTTTTTTCGCCTAACTCCTACCATTTTCGGGAAAAGGAGCAAAGTCTTTTTTAAAATTTAAAAAGCCCAAATTTGGAAAAATATCGCCTATTTTCAAAAAAACACACTGTGAAGACTTTTGAATATTGGACATTCATAGGGATGGCCGGAGGAGTGTTCTCCAATAATTTTTTTTCGCCCATCTCCTACCATTTTCGGAAAAAGGAGCAAAGTCCTTTTTAAAATTTCAAAAGTCGAAATTTGGAAAAATGTCGCCTATTTTCAAAAAAAAACACACTGTTAAGACTTTTGAATATTGGACATTCATAGGGATGGCCGGAAGAGTTTTCTCCAATCATTTTTTTTCGCCCATCTCCTACCATTTTCGGAAAATGGAGCAAAGTCCTTTTTAAAATTTCAAAGGTCGAAATTTGGAAAAATGTTGCCTATTTTCAAAAAAACACACTGTTAAGACTTTTGAATATTGGACATTCATAGGGATGGCCGGAGGAGTTTTCTCCAATAATTTTTTTTCGCATAACTCCTACCATTTTCGGAAAAAGGAGCAAAGTCCTTTTTAAAATTTAAAAAGCCCCAATTTGGAAAAATGTCGCCTATTTTCAAAAAAACACGCTGTTAAGAATTTTGAATATTGGACATTCATAGGGATGGCCGGAGGAGTTTTCTCCAATAATTTTTTTTCGCCCAACTCCTACCATTTTCGGAAAAAGGAGCAAAGTCCTTTTTAAAATTTAAAAAGCCCAAATTTGGAAAAATGTCGCCTATTTTCAAAAAAACACGCTGTTAAGAATTTTGAATATAGGACATTCATAGGGATGGCCGGAAGAGTGTTCCCCAATATTTTTTTTTCGCCCATCTCCTACCATTTTCGGAAAATTGAGCAAAGTCCTTTTTAAAATTTCAAAAGTAGAAATTTGGAAAAATGTCTCCTATTTTCAAAAAACACACTGTTGCGACTTTTGAATATTGGACATTAATAGAAATGGCCTGAGGAGTGTTCTCCAATAACTTTTTTTCGCCCATCTCCTACCATTTTCGGAAAATTGAGCAAAGTCCTGTTTTAAATTTCAAAAGTCGAAATTTGGAAAAATGTCGCCTATTTTCAAAAAAACACACTGTTGCTACTTTTGAATATTGGACATTTATGGAAATGGCCTGAGAGTGTTCTCCAATAATTTTTTTTCGCCCAACACCTACCATTTTCGGAAAAAGGAGCAAAGGCCTTTTTAAAATTTAAAAAGCCCAAATTTGGAAAAATGTCGCCTATTTTCAAAAAAACACGCTGTTAAGAATTTTGAATATTGGACATTCATAGGGATGGCCGGAAGAGTGTTCCCCAATAATTTTTTTTTCGCCCATCTCCTACCATTTTCGGAAAATTGAGCAAAGTCCTTTTTAAAATTTCAAAAGTAGAAATTTGGAAAAATGTCTCCTATTTTCAAAAAACACACTGTGAAGACTTTTGAATATTGGACATTCATTGGGATGGCCTGAGAGTGTTCTCCAATAACTTTTTTTCGCCCAACTCCTACCATTTTCGGAAAATTGAGCAAAGTCCTTTTTTAAATTTCAAAAGTCGAAATTTGGAAAAATGTCTCCTATTTTCAAAACACACACTGTTGCGACTTTTGAATATTGGACATTCATAGAAATGGCCTGAGGAGTGTTCTCCAATAATTTTTGTTCGCCCATCTCCTACCATTTTCGGAAAATTGAGCAAAGTCCTTTTTAAAATTTCAAAAGTCGAAATTTGGAAAAATGTCTCCTATTTTCAAAAAACACACTGTTGCGACTTTTGAATATTGGACATTCATAGAAATGGCCTAAGGAGTGTTCTCCAATAATTTTTGTTCGCCCATCTCCTATCATTTTCGGAAAATTGAGCAAAGTCCTTTTTAAAATTTCAAAAGTCGAAATTTGGAAAAATGTCGCCTATTTTCAAAAAAACACACTGTTAAAACTTTTGAATATTGGACATTCATAGGGATGGCCGGAAGAGTGTTCTCCAATAATTTTTTTCGCCCATCTCTTACTATTTTCGGAAAATGGAGCAAAGTCCTTTTTAAAATTTCAAAAGTCGAAATTTGGAAAAATGTCTCCTATTTTCAAAAAACACACTGTTAAGACTTTTGAATATTGGACATTCATAGGGATGGCCGGAGGAGTTTTCTCCAATAATTTTTTTTCGCCCATCTCCTACCATTTTCGGAAAATGGAGCAAAGTCCTTTTTAAAATTTCAAAAGCCCAAATTTGGAAAAATGTCGCCTATTTTCAAAAAAACACAGTTAAGATTTTTGAATATTGGACATTCATAGGGATGGCCGGAATAGCGTTCTCCAATAATTTTTTTTCGCCCATCTCCTACCATTTTCGGAAAAAGGAGCAAAGTCCTTTTTAAAATTTCAAAAGTAGAAATTTGGAAAAATGTCTCCTATTAAAAAAAAACACTGTTGCGACTTTTGAATATTGGACATTCATAGAAATGGCCTAAGGAGTGTTCTCCAATAATTTTTTTTCGCCCATCTCCTACCATTTTCGGAAAAAGGAGCAAAGTCCTTTTTAAAATTTCAAAAGTCGAAATTTGGAAAAATGTCTCCTATTAAAAAAAAAAACACTGTTGCGACTTTTGAATATTGGACATTCATAGAAATGGCCTAAGGAGTGTTCTCCAATAATTTTTTTTCGCCCATCTCCTACCATTTTCGGAAAAAGGAGCAAAGTCCTTTTTAAAATTTAAAAAGCCCAAATTTGGAAAAATGTCGCCTCTTTTTTAAAAAAAAACACACTATTACGACTTTTGAATATTGGACATTCATAGAAATAGCCTGAGGAGTGTTCTCCAATAACTTTTTTTCGCCCATCTCCTACCATTTTCGGAAAAAGGAGCAAAGTCCTTTTTAAAATTTCAAAGGTCCAAATTTGGAAAAATGTCGCCTATTAAAAAAAAAAAACACAGTTAAGACTTTTGAATATTGGACATTCATAGGGATGGCCGGAGGAGTTTTCTCCAATAATTTTTTTTCGCCCATCTCCTACCATTTTCGGAAAATGGAGCAAAGTCCTTTTTAAAATTTCAAAAGCCGAAATTTGGAAAAATGTCGCCTATTTTCAAAAAAACACAGTTAAGATTTTTGAATATTGGACATTCATAGGGATGGCCGGAATAGTGTTCTCCAATAATTTTTTTTCGCCCATCTCCTACCATTTTCGGGGAAAGGAGCAAAGTCCTTTTTAAAATTTCAAAAGTAGAAATTTGGAAAAATGTCTCCTATTAAAAAAAAAACACTGTTGCGACTTTTGAATATTGGACATTCATAGAAATGGCCTAAGGAGTGTTCTCCAATAATTTTTTTTCGCCCATATCCTACCATTTTCGGAAAAAGGAGCAAAGTCCTTTTTAAAATTTCAAAAGTCGAAATTTGGAAAAATGTCTCCTATTAAAAAAAAAAACACTGTTGCGACTTTTGAATATTGGACATTCATAGAAATGGCCTAAGGAGTGTTCTCCAATAATTTTTTTTCGCCCATCTCCTACCATTTTCGGAAAAAGGAGCAAAGTCCTTTTTAAAATTTAAAAAGCCCAAATTTGGAAAAATGTCGCCTATTTTCAAAAAAACACAGTTAAGATTTTTGAATATTGGACATTCATAGGGATGGCCGGAAGAGTGTTCTCCAATAATTTTTTTTCGCCCATCTCCTACAATTTTCGGAAAAAGGAGCAAAGTCCTTTTTAAAATTTCAAAAGTAGAAATTTGGAAAAATGTCTCCTATTAAAAAAAAAAACACTGTTGCGACTTTTGAATATTGGACATTCATAGAAATGGCCTAAGGAGTGTTCTCCAATAATTTTTTTTTGCCCATCTCCTACCATTTTCGGAAAAAGGAGCAAAGTCCTTTTTAAAATTTCGAAAGTCGAAATTTGGAAAAATGTCTCCTATTTTCAAAAAACACACTGTTAAGATTTTTGAATATTGGACATTCATGGAAATGGCCTGAGAGTGTTCTCCAATAATTTTTTTTCGCCCAACTCCTACCATTTTCGGGAAAAGTAGTAAAAGTCCTTTTTAAAATTTAAAAAGCCCAAATTTGGAAAAATGTCGCCTATTTTCAAAAAAACACAGTTAAGATTTTTGAATATTGGACATTCATAGGGATGGCTGGAAGAGTGTTCTCCAATAATTTTTTTTCGCCCATCTCCTACCATTTTCGGAAAGAGGAGCAAAGTCCTTTTTAAAATTTCAAAAGTAGAAATTTGGAAAAATGTCTCCTATTAAAAAAAAACACTGTTGCGACTTTTGAATATTGGACATTCATAGAAATGGCCTAAGGAGTGTTCTCCAATAATTTTTTTTTTTGCCCATCTCCTACCATTTTCGGAAAAAGGAGCAAAGTCCTTTTTAAAATTTCAAAAGTCGAAATTTGGAAAAATGTCTCCTATTTTCAAAAAACACACTGTTAAGACTTTTGAATATTGGACATTCATGGAAATGGCCTGAGAGTGTTCTCCAATAATTTTTTTTCGCCCAACTCCTACCATTTTCGGGAAAAGGAGCAAAGTCTTTTTTAAAATTTAAAAAGCCCAAATTTGGAAAAATATCGCCTATTTTCAAAAAAACACACTGTGAAGACTTTTGAATATTGGACATTCATAGGGATTGCCGGAGGAGTGTTCTCCAATAATTTTTTTTCGCCCATCTCCTACCATTTTCGGAAAAAAGAGTAAAGTCCTTTTTAAAATTTCAAAAGTCGAAATTTGGAAATATGTCGCCTATTTTCAAAAAAAAACACACTGTTAAGACTTTTGAATATTGGACATTCATAGGGATGGCCGGAGGAGTTTTCTCCAATCATTTTTTTTTCGCCCATCTCCTACCATTTTCGGAAAATGGAGCAAAGTCCTTTTTAAAATTTCAAAGGTCGAAATTTGGAAAAATGTTGCCTATTTTCAAAAAAACACACTGTTGCTACTTTTGAATATTGGACATTCATCGAAATGGCCTTAGGAGTGTTCTCCATTAACTTTTTTTCGCCCATCTCCTACCATTTTCGGAAAAAGGAGCAAAGTCCTTTTTAAAATTTCAAAAGTAGAAATTTGGAAAAGTGTCTCCTATTAAAAAAAAAACACTGTTGCGACTTTTGAATATTGGACATTCATAGAAATGGCCTAAGGAGTGTTCTCCAATAATTTTTTTTCGCCCAACTCCTACCATTTTCGGAAAAAGGAGCAAAGTCCTTTTTAAAATTTCTAAAGTCGAAATTTGGAAAAATGTCTCCTATTTTCAAAAAACACACTGTTAAGATTTTGAATATTGGACATTCATGGAAATGGCCTGAGAGTGTTCTCCAATAATTTTTTTTCGCCCAACTCCTACCATTTTTGGGAAAAGTAGCAAAGTCCTTTTTAAAATTTAAAAAGCCCAAATTTGGAAAAATGTCGCCTATTTTCAAAAAATCACAGTTAAGATTTTTGAATATTGGACATTCATAGGGATGGCCGGAAGAGTGTTCTCCAATAATTTTTTTTCGCCCATCTCCTACCATTTTCGGAAAAAAGAGCAAAGTCCTTTTTAAAATTTCAAAAGTAGAAATTTGGAAAAATGTCTCTTATTTTCAAAAAACACACTGTTACGACTTTTGAATATTGGACATTCATAGAAATGGCCTAAGGAGTGTTCTCCAATAATTTTTTTTCGCCCATCTCCTACCATTTTCGGAAAAAGGAGCAAAGTCCTTTTTAAAATTTCAAAAGTCGAAATTTGGAAAAATGTCTCCTATTTTCAAAAAACACACTGTTAAGACTTTTGAATATTGGACATTCATGGAAATGGCCTGAGAGTGTTCTCCAATAATTTTTTTTCGCCCAACTCCTACCATTTTCGGGAAAAGGAGCAAAGTCTTTTTTAAAATTTAAAAAGCCCAAATTTGGAAAAATATCGCCTATTTTCAAAAAAACACACTGTGAAGACTTTTGAATATTGGACATTCATAGGGATGGCCGGAGGAGTGTTCTCCAATAATTTTTTTTCGCCCATCTCCTACCATTTTCGGAAAAAGGAGCAAAGTTCTTTTTAAAATTTCAAAAGTCGAAATTTGGAAAAATGTCGTCTATTTTCAAAAAAAAACACACTGTTAAGACTTTTGAATATTGGACATTCATAGGGATGGCCGGAGGAGTTTTTTCCAATCATTTTTTTTCGCCCATCTCCTACCATTTTCGGAAAATGGAGCAAAGTCCTTTTTAAAATTTCAAAGGTCGAAATTTGGAAAAATGTTGCCTATTTTCAAAAAAGCACACTGTTGCTACTTTTGAATATTGGACATTCATAGAAATGGCCTGAGGAGTGTTCTCCAATAACTTTTTTTCGCCCATCTCCTACCATTTTCGGAAAAAGGAGCAAAGTCCTTTTTAAAATTTCAAAGGTCGAAATTTGGAAAAATGTCGCCTATATTCAAAAAAACACACTGTTAAGACTTTTGAATATTGAACATTCATAGCGATGGCCGGAGGAGTTTTCTCCAATAATTTTTTTTCGCCCATCTCCTACCATTTTCGGAAAATGGAGCAAAGTCCTTTTCAAAATTTCAAAAGTCGAAATTTGGAAAAATGTCGCCTATTTTCAAAAAAACACACTGTTAAGACTTTTGAATATTGGACATTCATAGGGATGGCCGGAAGAGTGTTCTCCAATAACTTTTTTCGCCCATCTTCTACCATTTTCGAAAAATGGAGCAAAGTCCTTTTTTAAATTTCAAAAGTCGAAATTTGGAAAAATGTCTCTTATTTTCAAAAAACACACTGTTAAGACTTTTGAATATTGGACATTCATAGAAATGGCCTAAGGAGTGTTCTCCAATAATTTTTTTTCGCCCATCTCCTACCATTTTCGCAAAAAGGAGCAAAGTCCTTTTTAAAATTTCAAAGGTCGAAATTTTTAAAAATGTCGCTTATTTTCAAAAAACACACTGTTAAGACTTTTGAATATTGAACATTCATAGAAATGGCCTGAGGAGTGTTCTCCAATAATTTTTTTTCGCCCATCTTCTACCATTTTCGGAAAAAGGAGCAAAGTCCTTTTTAAAATTTCAAAAGTCGAAATTTGGAAAAATGTCGCTTATTTTCAAAAAAACACACTGTTAAGAGTTTTGAATATTGGACATTCATTGGGATGGCCGGAAGAGTGTTCTCCAATAATTTTTTTTCGCCCATCTCCTACCATTTTCGGAAAATGGAGCAAAGTCCTTTTCAAAATTTCAAAGGTCGAATTTTGGAAAAATGTCTCCTATTTTCAAAAAAAACACTGTTGCGACTTTTGAATATTGGACTTTCATAAAAATGGCCTGAGAGTATTCTCCAATAATTCTTTTTCTCCCATCTCCTACCATTTTCGGAAAAAGGAGCAGTCTTTTCTAAAATTTAAAAAGCCCAAATTTGGAAAAATGTCGCCTATTTTCAAAAAACACACTGTTTCGACTTTTGAATATTAGACATTCATGGAAATGGCCTGAGAGTGTTCTCCAATAATTTGTTTTCGCCTAACTCCCACCATTTTCGGGAAAAGGAGCAAAGTCTTTTTTAAAATTTAAAAAGCCCAAATTTGGAAAAATGTCGCCTATTTTCAAAAAAACACACTGTGAAGACTTTTGAATATTGGACATTCATAGGGATGGCCGGAGGAGTTTTCTCCAATAATTTTTTTTCGCCAATCTCCTACCATTTTCGGAAAAAGGAGCAAAGTCCTTTTTAAAATTTCAAAAGTCGAAATTTGGAAAAATGTTTCTATTAAAAAAAAACACTGTTGCGACTTTTGAATATTGGTAATTCATAGAAATGGCCTAAGGAGTGTTCTCCAATATTTTTTTTTTGCCCATCTCCTACCATTTTCGGAAAAAGGAGCAAAGTCCTTTTTAAAATTTCAAAAGTGGAAATTTGGAAAAATGTCTCCTATTTTCAAAAAAAAAACACACTGTTGCGACTTTTGAATATTGGACATTCGTAGAAATGGCCTGAGAGTATTCTCCAATAATTCTTTTTCTCCCATCTCCTACCATTTTCGGAAAAAGGAGCAAAGTCCTTTTTAAAATTTCAAAAGTCGAAATTTGGAAAAATGTCGCCTATTTTCAAAAAAAACACACTGTTAAGACTTTTGAATATTGGACATTCCTAGGGATGGCCGGAGGAGTTTTTTTTAATAATTTATGTTCGCCCATCTCCTACCATTTTCGGAAAAAGGAGCAGTCCTTTTTAAAATTTCAAAAGTCGAAATTTGGAAAAATGTTTCCTATTTAAAAAAACACACTGTTGCGACTTTTGAATATTGGATATTCATGGAAATGGCCTCAGAGTGTTCTCCAATAATTTTTTTCGCCTATCTCCTACCATTTTCGGAAAATTGAGCAAAGTCCTTTTTAAAATTTCAAAAGACGAAATTTGGAAAAATGTCGCCTATTTTCAAAAAAACACACTGTTAAGACTTTTGAATATTGGACATTCATAGGGATGGCCGGAAGAGTGTTCTCCAATAATTTTTTTCGCCCATCTCTTACCATTTTCGGAAAAATGAGCAAGGTCCTTTTTAAAATTTAAAAAGCCCAAATTTGGAAAAATGTCGCCTCTTTTTAAAAAAAAAACACACTATTAAGACTTTTGAATATTGGACATTCATAGAAATGGCCTGAAGAGTGTTCTCCAATAACTTTTTTTCGCCCATCTCCTACCATTTTCGGAAAAAGGAGCAAAGTCCTTTTTAAAATTTCAAAAGTCGAAATTTGGAAAAATGTCTCCTATTTTCAAAAAAAAAAAAAAAAAACACACTGTTGCGACTTTTGAATATTGGATATTCATAGAAATGGCCTGAAGAGTGTTCTCCAATAACTTTTTTTCGCCCATCTCCTACCATTTTCGGAAAAAGGAGCAAAGTCCTTTTTAAAATTTCAAAAGTCGAAATTTGGAAAAATAACTCCCATTTTCCAAAAAAAACACTTTGTTGCGACTTTTGAATATTGCACATTCATAGAAATGGCCTGAGGAGTGTTCTCCAATAATTTTTTTTCGCCCATCTCCTACCATTTTCGGAAAAAGGAGAAAAGTCCTTTTTAAAATTTCAAAAGTCGAAATTTGGAAAAATGTCGCCTATTTTCAAAAAAACACACTGTTGCGACTTTTGAATATTGGACATTCATAGAAATGGCCTTAGAGTATTCTCCAATAATTCTTTTTCTCCCATCTCCAACCATTTTCGGAAAAAGGAGCAAAGTCTTTTTTAAAATTTAAAAAGCCCAAATTTGGAAAAATGTCGCCTATTTTCAAAAAAACACACTGTTGCGACTTTTGAATATTGGACATTTATGGAAATGGCCTGAGAGTGTTCTCCAATAATTTGTTTTCGCCCAACTCCTACCATTTTCGGGAAAAGGAGCAAAGTCTTTTTTAAAATTTAAAAAGCCCAAATTTGGAAAAATGTCGCCTATTTTCAAAACACACACTGTGAAGACTTTTGAATATTGGACATTCATAGGGATGGCCGGAGGAGTGTTCTCCAATAATTTTTTTTCGCCCATCTCCTACCATTTTCGGAAAAAGGAGCAAAGTCCTTTTTAAAATTTCAAAAGTCGAAATTTGGAAAAATGTCGCTTATTTTCAAAAAAACACACTGTTAAGAGTTTTGAATATTGGACATTCATTGGGATGGCCGGAAGAGTGTTCTCCAATAATTTTTTTTCGCCCATCTCCTACCATTTTCGGAAAATGGAGCAAAGTCCTTTTCAAAATTTCAAAGGTCGAATTTTGGAAAAATGTCTCCTATTTTCAAAAAAAACACTGTTGCGACTTTTGAATATTGGACATTCATAAAAATGGCCTGAGAGTATTCTCCAATAATTCTTTTTCTCCCATCTCCTACCATTTTCGGAAAAAGGAGCAGTCTTTTCTAAAATTTAAAAAGCCCAAATTTGGAAAAATGTCGCCTATTTTCAAAAAACACACTGTTTCGACTTTTGAATATTGGACATTCATAGAAATGGCCTAAGGAGTGTTCTCCAATATTTTTTTTTTTGCCCATCTCCTACCATTTTCGGAAAAAGGAGCAAAGTCCTTTTTAAAATTTCAAAAGTGGAAATTTGGAAAAATGTCTCCTATTTTCAAAAAAAAAACACACTGTTGCGACTTTTGAATATTGGACATTCGTAGAAATGGCCTGAGAGTATTCTCCAATAATTCTTTTTCTCCCATCTCCTACCATTTTCGGAAAAAGGAGCAAATTCCTTTTTAAAATTTCAAAAGTCGAAATTTGGAAAAATGTCGCCTATTTTCAAAAAAAACACACTGTTAAGACTTTTGAATATTGGACATTCCTAGGGATGGCCGGAGGAGTTTTTTTTAATAATTTATGTTCGCCCATCTCCTACCATTTTCGGAAAAAGGAGCAGTCCTTTTTAAAATTTCAAAAGTCGAAATTTGGAAAAATGTTTCCTATTTAAAAAAACACACTGTTGCGACTTTTGAATATTGGATATTCATGGAAATGGCCTCAGAGTGTTCTCCAATAATTTTTTTCGCCTATCTCCTACCATTTTCGGAAAATTGAGCAAAGTCCTTTTTAAAATTTCAAAAGACGAAATTTGGAAAAATGTCGCCTATTTTCAAAAAAACACACTGTTAAGACTTTTGAATATTGGACATTCATAGGGATGGCCGGAAGAGTGTTCTCCAATAATTTTTTTCGCCCATCTCTTACCATTTTCGGAAAAATGAGCAAGGTCCTTTTTAAAATTTAAAAAGCCCAAATTTGGAAAAATGTCGCCTCTTTTTAAAAAAAAAACACACTATTAAGACTTTTGAATATTGGACATTCATAGAAATGGCCTGAAGAGTGTTCTCCAATAACTTTTTTTCGCCCATCTCCTACCATTTTCGGAAAAAGGAGCAAAGTCCTTTTTAAAATTTCAAAAGTCGAAATTTGGAAAAATGTCTCCTATTTTCAAAAAAAAAAAAAAACACACTGTTGCGACTTTTGAATATTGGATATTCATAGAAATGGCCTGAAGAGTGTTCTCCAATAACTTTTTTTCGCCCATCTCCTACCATTTTCGGAAAAAGGAGCAAAGTCCTTTTTAAAATTTCAAAAGTCGAAATTTGGAAAAATAACTTCCATTTTCCAAAAAAAACACACTGTTGCGACTTTTGAATATTGCACATTCATAGAAATGGCCTGAGGAGTGTTCTCCAATAATTTTTTTTCGCCCATCTCCTACCATTTTCGGAAAAAGGAGAAAAGTCCTTTTTAAAATTTCAAAAGTCGAAATTTGGAAAAATGTCGCCTATTTTCAAAAAAACACACTGTTGCGACTTTTGAATATTGGACATTCATAGAAATGGCCTTAGAGTATTCTCCAATAATTCTTTTTCTCCCATCTCCAACCATTTTCGGAAAAAGGAGCAAAGTCTTTTTTAAAATTTAAAAAGCCCAAATTTGGAAAAATGTCGCCTATTTTCAAAAAAACACACTGTTGCGACTTTTGAATATTGGACATTCATGGAAATGGCCTGAGAGTGTTCTCCAATAATTTGTTTTCGCCCAACTCCTACCATTTTCGGGAAAAGGAGCAAAGTCTTTTTTAAAATTTAAAAAGCCCAAATTTGGAAAAATGTCGCCTATTTTCAAAACACACACTGTGAAGACTTTTGAATATTGGACATTCATAGGGATGGCCGGAGGAGTGTTCTCCAATAATTTTTTTTCGCCCATCTCCTACCATTTTCGGAAAAAGGAGCAAAGTCCTTTTTAAAATTTCAAAAGTCGAAATTTGGAAAAATGTCGCTTATTTTCAAAAAAAACACTGTTGCGACTTTTGAATATTGGACATTCATAGAAATGGCCTAAGGAGTGTTCTCCAATAATTTTTTTTCGCCCATCTCCTACCATTTTCGGAAAAAGGAGCAAAGTCTTTTTTAAAATTTCAAAAGTCGAAATTTGGAAAAATGTCTCCTATTTTCAAAAAACATACTGTTAAGACTTTTGAATATTGGAGATTCGTAGAAATGGCCTGAGAGTATTCTCCAATAATTCTTTTTCTCCCATCTCCTACCATTTTCGGAAAAAGGAGCAAAGTGCTTTTCAAAATTTCAAAAGTCGAAATTTGGAAAAATGTCTCCTATTTTCAAAAAACACACTTTTGCGACTTTTGAATATTGGACATTCATGGAAATGGCCTGAGAGTGTTCTCCAATAATTTTTTTTCGCCCATATCCTACCATTTTCGGGAAAAGGAGCAAAGTCCTTTTTAAAATTTCAAAGGTCCAAATTTGGAAAAATGTCGCCTATTTAAAAAAAAAACACTGTTGCGACTTTTGAATATGGGACATTCATAGAGATGGCCGGAGGAGTTTTCTCCAATAATTTTTTTTCGCCCATCTCCTACCATTTTCGGAAAAAGGTGCAAAGTCCTTTTTAAAATTTCAATAGTCGATATTTGGAAAAATGTCGCCTATTTTCAAAACACACACTGTGAAGACTTTTGAATATTGGACATTCATAGGGATGGCCGGAGGAGTGTTCTCCAATAATTTTTTTTCGCCCATCTCCTACCATTTTCGGAAAAAGGAGCAAAGTCCTTTTTAAAATTTCAAAGGTCCAAATTTGGAAAAATATCGCCTATTTAAAAAAAAAACACTGTTGCGACTTTTGAATATTGGACATTCATAGAGATGGCCGGAGGAGTTTTCTCCAATAATTTTTTTTCGCCCATCTCCTACCATTTTCGGAAAAAGGTGCAAAGTCCTTTTTAAAATTTCAATAGTCGATATTTGGAAAAATGTCTCCTATTTTCAAAAAACACACTGTTAAGACTTTTGAATATTGGATATTCATGGAAATGGCCTCAGAGTGTTCTCCAATAATTTTTTTTTCGCCTATCTCCTACCATTTTCGGAAAATGGAGCAAACTCCTTTTTTAAATTTCAAAAGTCGAAATTTGGAAAAATGTCTCCTTTTTTCAAAAAACACACTGTTGCGACTTTTGAATATTGGACATTCATAGAAATGGCCTGAGAGTATTCTCCAATAATTTTTTTTCTCCCATCTCCTACCATTTTCGGAAAAAGGAGCAAAGTCCTTTTTAAAATTTCAAAAGTCGAAATTTGGAAAAATGTCGCTTATTTTCAAAAAAACACACTGTTAAGAGTTTTGAATGTTGGACATTCATAGAAATGGCCTGAGGAGTGTTCTCCAATAACTTTTTTTCCCATCTCCTACCATTTTCGGAAAAAGGAGCAAAGTCCTTTTTAAAATTTCAAAAGTCGAAATTTGGAAAAATGTCTCCTATTTTCAAAAAGAACACACTGTTGCGACTTTTGAATATTGGACATTCATAGAAATGGCCTGAAGAGTGTTCTCCAATCACTTTTTTTCGCCCATCTCCTACCATTTTCGGAAAAAGGAGCAAAGTCCTTTTTAAAATTTAAAAAGCCACAAATTTGGAAAAATGTCGCCTATTTTCAAAAAAAAAACACGCTGTTAAGAGTTTTGAATGTTGGACATTCATAGAAATGGCCTGAGGAGTGTTCTCCAATAACTTTTTTTCGCCCATCTCCTACCATTTTCGGAAAAAGGAGCAAAGTTCTTTTTAAAATTTCAAAAGTCGAAATTTGGAAAAATGTCTCCTATTTTCAAAAAAAACACACTGTTGCGACTTTTGAAATGGCCTGAAGAGTGTTCTCCAATAACTTTTTTTCGCCCATCTCCTACCATTTTTGGAAAAAGGAGCAAAGTCCTTTTTAAAATTTCAAAAGTCGAAATTTGGAAAAATGTCTCCTATTTAAAAAAAAAAACACACTGTTGCGACTTTTGAATATTGGACATTCATAGAAATGGCCTGAAGAGTGTTCTCCAATAACTTTTTTTCGCCCATCTCCTACCATTTTCGGAAAAAGGAGCAAAGTCCTTTTTAAAATTTAAAAAGCCCAAATTTGGAAAAATGTCGCCTATTTTCAAAAAAAAACACGCTGTTAAGACTTTTGAATATTGGACATTCATAGGGATGGCCGGAGGAGTTTTTTTAAATAATTTATGTTCGCCCATCTCCTACCATTTTCAGAAAAAGGAGCAAATTCCTTTTTAAAATTTAAAAAGCCCAAATTTGGAAAAATGTCGCCTATTTTCAAAAAAAAACACGCTGTTAAGAGTTTTGAATGTTGGACATTCATGGAAATGGCCTGAGGAGTGTTCTCCAATAACTTTTTTTCGCCCATCTCCTACCATTTTCGGAAAAAGGAGCAAAGTCCTTTTTAAAATTTAAAAAGCCCAAATTTGGAAAAATGTCGCCTATTTTCAAAAAAAAACACGCTGTTGCGACTTTTGAATATTGGACATTCATAGAAATGGCCTGAAGAGTGTTCTCCAATATTTTTTTTTCGCCCATCTCCTACCATTTTCGGAAAAAGGAGCAAAGTCCTTTTTAAAATTTAAAAAGCCCAAATTTGGAAAAATGTCGCCTATTTTCAAAAAAAAACACGCTGTTAAGAGTTTTGAATGTTGGACATTCATGGAAATGGCCTGAGGAGTGTTCTCCAATAACTTTTTTTCGCCCATCTCCTACCATTTTCGGAAAAAGGAGCAAAGTCCTTTTTAAAATTTCAAAAGTCGAAATTTGGAAAAATGTCGCCTATTTTCAAAAAAAAAAAAAAAACACGCTGTTAAGAGTTTTGAATGTTGGACGTTCATAGAAATGGATTGAGGAGAGTTCTCCAATAACTTTTTTTCGCCCATCTCCTACCATTTTCGGAAAAAGGAGCAAAGTCCTTTTTAAAATTTCAAAAGTCCAAATTTGGAAAAATGTCTCCTATTTTCAAAAAAAAAACACTGTTGCGACTTTTGAATATTGGACATTCATAGAAATGGCCTAAGAGTATTCTCCAATAATTTTTCTTCTCCCATCTCCTACCATTTTCGGAAAAAGGAGCAAAATCCTTTTTAAAATTTCAAAAGTCGAAATTTGGAAAAATGTCTCCTATTTTCAAAAAACACACTGTTGCGACTTTTGAATATTGGACATTTATGGAAATGGACCTAGAGTGTTCTCCAATAATTTTTTTTCGGCCAACTCCTACCATTTTCGGAAAAAGGAGCAAAGTCCTTTTTAAAATTTCAAAAGTAGAAATTTGGAAAAATGTCGCCTATTTTCAAAAAAACACACTGTTAAGAATTTTGAATATTGGACATTCATAGGGATGGCCGGAAGAGTGTTCCCCAATAATTTTTTTTTCGCCCATCTCCTACCATTTTCAGAAAATTGAGCAAAGTCCTTTTTTAAATTTCAAAAGTCGAAATTTGGAAAAATGTCTCCTATTTTCAAAACACACACTGTTGCGACTTTTGAATATTGGACATTCATAGAAATGGCCTGAGGAGTCTTCTCCAATAATTTTTGTTCGCCCATCTCCTACCATTTTCGGAAAATTGAACAAAGTCCTTTTTAAAATTTCAAAAGTAGAAATTTGGAAAAATGTCTCCTATTTTCAAAAAACACACTGTTGCGACTTTTGAATATTGGACATTCATTGGGATGGCCTGAGGAGTGTTCTCCAATAATTTTTGTTCGCCCATCTCCTATCATTTTCGGAAAATTGAGCAAAGTCCTTTTTAAAATTTCAAAAGTTGAAATTAGGAAAAATTTCGCCTATTTTAAAAAAAACACACTGTTAAGACTTTTGAATATTGGACATTCATAGGGATGGCCGGAAGAGTGTTCTCCAATAACTTTTTTTCGCCCATCTCCTACCATTTTCGGAAAAAGGAGCAAAGTCCTTTTTAAAATTTAAAAAGCCCAAATTTGGAAAAATGTCGCCTCTTTTTTAAAAAACACACACTATTAAGACTTTTGAATATTGGACATTCATAGGAATGGCCGGAAGAGTGTTCTCCAATAATTTTTTTTTCGCCCATCTCCTACCATTTTCGGAAAAAGGAGCAAAGTCCTTTTTAAAATTTCAAAGGTCCAAATTTGGAAAAATGTCGCCTATTTAAAAAAAAAAAACACAGTTAAGACTTTTGAATATTGGACATTCATAGGGATGGCCGGAGGAGTTTTCTTAAATAATTTTTTTTCGCCCATCTCCTACCATTTTCGGAAAATGGAGCAAAGTCCTTTTTAAAATTTCAAAAGTCGATATTTGCAAAAATGTCTCCTATTTTCAAAAAAACACACTGTTGCGACTTTTGAATATTAGACATTCATAGAAATGGCCTGAGGAGTGTTCTCTAATAATTTTTTTTCGCCCAACTCCTACCATTTTCGGAAAAAGTGGCAAAGTCCTTTTTAAAATTTAAAAAGCCCAAATTTGGAAAAATATTGCCTATTTTCAAAAAAAACACACTGTGAAGACTTTTGAATATTGGACATTCATGGAAATGGCCTGAGAATGTTCTCCAATAATTTTTTTTCGCCCAACTCCTACCATTTTCGGGAATAGGAGCAAAGTCTTTTTTAAAATTTAAAAAGCCCAAATTTGGAAAAATATCGCCTATTTTCAAAAAAACACACTGTGAAGACTTTTGAATATTGGACATTCATAGGGATGGCCGGAGGAGTGTTCTCCAATAATTTTTTTTCGCCCATCCTCCTACCATTTTCGGAAAAAGGAGCAAAGTCCTTTTTAAAATTTCAAAAGTCGAAATTTGGAAAAATGTCGCCTATTTTCAAAAAAAAACACACTGTTAAGACTTTTGAATATTGGACATTCATAGGGATGGCCGGAGGAGTTTTTTCAATAATTTATGTTCGCCCATCTCCTTCCATTTTCGGAAAAAGGAGCAAAGTCCTTTTTAAAATTTCAAAAGTCGAAATTTGGAAAAATGTTTCCTATTTTCAAAAAAAAAAAAAAAACACGCTGTTAAGAGTTTTGAATGTTGGACGTTCATAGAAATGGATTGAGGAGAGTTCTCCAATAACTTTTTTTCGCCCATCTCCTACCATTTTCGGAAAAAGGAGCAAAGTCCTTTTTAAAATTTAAAAAGCCCAAATTTGGAAAAATGTCGCCTATTTTCAAAAAAACACACGCTGTTAAGACTTTTGAATATTGGACATTCATAGAAATGGCCTGAAGAGTGTTCTCCAATAACTTTTTTTCGCCCATCTCCTACCATTTTCGGAAAAAGGAGCAAAGTCCTTTTTAAAATTTAAAAAGCCCAAATTTGGAAAAATGTCGCCTATTTTCAAAAAAAAACACGCTGTTAAGACTTTTGAATATTGGACATTCATAGGGATGGCCGGAGGAGTTTTTTTAAATAATTTATGTTCGCCCATCTCCTACCATTTTCAGAAAAAGGAGCAAATTCCTTTTTAAAATTTCAAAAGTCGAAATTTGGAAAAATGTCTCCTATTTTCAAAAAAAAACACACTGTTGCGACTTTTGAATATTGGACATTCATAGAAATGGCCTGAAGAGTGTTCTCCAATATTTTTTTTTCGCCCATCTCCTACCATTTTCGGAAAAAGGAGCAAAGTCCTTTTTAAAATTTAAAAAGCCCAAATTTGGAAAAATGTCGCCTATTTTCAAAAAAAAACACGCTGTTAAGAGTTTTGAATGTTGGACATTCATGGAAATGGCCTGAGGAGTGTTCTCCAATAACTTTTTTTCGCCCATCTCCTACCATTTTCGGAAAAAGGAGCAAAGTCCTTTTTAAAATTTCAAAAGTCGAAATTTGGAAAAATGTCGCCTATTTTCAAAAAAAAAAAAAAACACGCTGTTAAGAGTTTTGAATGTTGGACGTTCATAGAAATGGATTGAGGAGAGTTCTCCAATAACTTTTTTTCGCCCATCTCCTACCATTTTCGGAAAAAGGAGCAAAGTCCTTTTTAAAATTTCAAAAGTCCAAATTTGGAAAAATGTCTCCTATTTTCAAAAAAAACACACTGTTGCGACTTTTGAATATTGGACATTCATAGAAATGGCCTAAGAGTATTCTCCAATAATTTTTTTTCTCCCATCTCCTACCATTTTCGGAAAAAGGAGCAAAATCCTTTTTAAAATTTCAAAAGTCGAAATTTGGAAAAATGTCTCCTATTTTCAAAAAACACACTGTTGCGACTTTTGAATATTGGACATTTATGGAAATGGACCTAGAGTGTTCTCCAATAATTTTTTTTCGGCCAACTCCTACCATTTTCGGAAAAAGGAGCAAAGTCCTTTTTAAAATTTCAAAAGTAGAAATTTGGAAAAATGTCGCCTATTTTCAAAAAAACACACTGTTAAGAATTTTGAATATTGGACATTCATAGGGATGGCCGGAAGAGTGTTCCCCAATAATTTTTTTTTCGCCCATCTCCTACCATTTTCAGAAAATTGAGCAAAGTCCTTTTTTAAATTTCAAAAGTCGAAATTTGGAAAAATGTCTCCTATTTTCAAAACACACACTGTTGCGACTTTTGAATATTGGACATTCATAGAAATGGCCTGAGGAGTCTTCTCCAATAATTTTTGTTCGCCCATCTCCTACCATTTTCGGAAAATTGAACAAAGTCCTTTTTAAAATTTCAAAAGTAGAAATTTGGAAAAATGTCTCCTATTTTCAAAAAACACACTGTTGCGACTTTTGAATATTGGACATTCATTGGGATGTCCTGAGGAGTGTTCTCCAATAATTTTTGTTCGCCCATCTCCTATCATTTTCGGAAAATTGAGCAAAGTCCTTTTTAAAATTTCAAAAGTTGAAATTAGGAAAAATTTCGCCTATTTTAAAAAAAACACACTGTTAAGACTTTTGAATATTGGACATTCATAGGGATGGCCGGAAGAGTGTTCTCCAATAACTTTTTTTCGCCCATCTCCTACCATTTTCGGAAAAAGGAGCAAAGTCCTTTTTAAAATTTAAAAAGCCCAAATTTGGAAAAATGTCGCCTCTTTTTTAAAAAACACACACTATTAAGACTTTTGAATATTGGACATTCATAGGAATGGCCGGAAGAGTGTTCTCCAATAATTTTTTTTTCGCCCATCTCCTACCATTTTCGGAAAAAGGAGCAAAGTCCTTTTTAAAATTTAAAAAACCCAAATTTGGAAAAATGTCGCCTATTTAAAAAAAAAAAACACAGTTAAGACTTTTGAATATTGGACATTCATAGGGATGGCCGGAGGAGTTTTCTTAAATAATTTTTTTTCGCCCATCTCCTACCATTTTCGGAAAATGGAGCAAAGTCCTTTTTAAAATTTAAAAAGCCCAAATTTGGAAAAATATCGCCTATTTTCAAAAAAACACACTGTGAAGACTTTTGAATATTGGACATTCATGGAAATGGCCTGAGAATGTTCTCCAATAATTTTTTTTCGCCCAACTCCTACCATTTTCGGGAATAGGAGCAAAGTCTTTTTTAAAATTTAAAAAGCCCAAATTTGGAAAAATATCGCCTATTTTCAAAAAAACACACTGTGAAGACTTTTGAATATTGGACATTCATAGGGATGGCCGGAGGAGTGTTCTCCAATAATTTTTTTTCGCCAATCTCTTACCATTTTCGGAAAAAGGAGCAAAGTCCTTTTTAAAATTTCAAAGGTCGAAATTTGGAAAAATGTCGCCTATTTTCAAAAAAACACACTGTTAAGACTTTTGAATATTGAACATTCATAGGGATGGCCGGAGGAGTTTTCTCCAATAATTTTTTTTTTCGAAATTTAGAAAAATGTCTCCTATTTTCAAAAAAACACACTGTTGCGACTTTTGAATATTGCACATTCATAGAAATGGCCTGAGGAGTGTTCTCCAATAATTTTTTTTCGCCCATCTCCTACCATTTTCGGAAAAAGGAGCAAAGTCCTTTTTAAAATTTCGCCTATTTTAAAAAAAAACACTGTTGCGACTTTTGAATATTGGACATTCATAGAGATGGCCGGAGGAGTTTTCTCCAATAATTTTTTTTCTCCCATCTCCAACCATTTTCGGAAAAAGGAGCAAACTCCTTTTTAAAATTTAAAAGCCCAAATTTGGAAAAATGTCGCCTATTTTCAAAAAAACACACTGTTAAGACTTTTGAATATTGGACATTCATAGGGATGGCCGGAAGAGTGTTCTCCAGTAATTTTTTTTCGCCCATCTTCTACCTTTTTCGAAAAATGGAGCAAAGTCCTTTTTTAAATTTCAAAAGTCGAAATTTGGAAAAATGTCTCTTATTTTCAAAAAACACACTGTTAAGACTTTTGAATATTGGACATTCATAGAAATGGCCTGAGAGTATTCTCCAATAATTCTTTTTCTCCCATCTCCTACCATTTTCGGAAAAAGGAGCAAAGTCTTTTTTAAAATTTAAAAAGCCCAAATTTGGAAAAATGTCGCCTATTTTCAAAAAACACACTGTTGCGACTTTTGAATATTGGACATTCATAGAATAGGCCTGAAGAGTGTTCTCCAATAACTTTTTTTCGCCCATCTCCTACCATTTTCGGAAAAAGGAGGAAAGTCCTTTTTAAAATTTCAAAAGTCGAAATTTGGAAAAATGTCGCTTATTTTCAAAAAAACACACTGTTAAGAGTTTTGAATGTTGGACATTCATAGAAATGGCCTGAGGAGTGTTCTCCAATAACTTTTTTTCGCCCAACTCCTACCATTTTCGGAAAAAGGAGCAAAGTCTTTTTAAAATTTCAAAAGTCGAAATTTTGAAAAATGTCTCCTATTTTCAAAAAACACACTTTTGCGACTTTTGAATATTGGACATTCATGGAAATGGCCTGAGAGTGTTCTCCAATAATTTTTTTTTGCCCAACTCCTACCATTTTCGGGAAAAGGAGCAAAGTCTTTTTTAAAATTTAAAAAGCCCAAATTTGGAAAAATATCGCCTATTTTCAAAAAAACACACTGTGAAGACTTTTGAACATTCATAGAAATGGCCGGAAGAGTGTTCTCCAATAATTTTTTTTCGCCCATCTCCTATCATTTTCGGAAAAAGGAGCAAAGTCCTTTTTAAAATTTCAAAAGTCGAAATTTGGAAAAATGTCGCCTATTTTCAAAAAAAACACACTGTTAAGACTTTTGAATATTGGACATTCATAGGGATGGCCGGAGGAGTTTTTTTCAAAAATTTATGTTGGCCCATCTCCTACCATTTTCGGAAAAAGGAGCAAAGTCCTTTTTAAAATTTAAAAAGCCCAAATTTGGAAAAATGTCGCCTCTTTTTTAAAAAACACACACTATTAAGACTTTTGAATATTGGACATTCATAGGAATGGCCGGAAGAGTGTTCTCCAATAATTTTTTTTTCGCCCATCTCCTACCATTTTCGGAAAAAGGAGCAAAGTCCTTTTTAAAATTTAAAAAACCCAAATTTGGAAAAATGTCGCCTATTTAAAAAAAAAAAAACACAGTTAAGACTTTTGAATATTGGACATTCATAGGGATGGCCGGAGGAGTTTTCTTAAATAATTTTTTTTTGCCCATCTCCTACCATTTTCGGAAAATGGAGCAAAGTCCTTTTTAAAATTTAAAAAGCCCAAATTTGGAAAAATATCGCCTATTTTCAAAAAAACACACTGTGAAGACTTTTGAATATTGGACATTCATGGAAATGGCCTGAGAATGTTCTCCAATAATTTTTTTTCGCCCAACTCCTACCATTTTCGGGAATAGGAGCAAAGTCTTTTTTAAAATTTAAAAAGCCCAAATTTGGAAAAATATCGCCTATTTTCAAAAAAACACACTGTGAAGACTTTTGAATATTGGACATTCATAGGGATGGCCGGAGGAGTGTTCTCCAATAATTTTTTTTCGCCCATCCTCCTACCATTTTCGGAAAAAGGAGCAAAGTCCTTTTTAAAATTTCAAAAGTCGAAATTTGGAAAAATGTCGCCTATTTTCAAAAAAAAACACACTGTTAAGACTTTTGAATATTGGACATTCATAGGGATGGCCGGAGGAGTTTTTTCAATAATTTATGTTCGCCCATCTCCTTCCATTTTCGGAAAAAGGAGCAAAGTCCTTTTTAAAATTTCAAAAGTCGAAATTTGGAAAAATGTTTCCTATTTAAAAAAAACACACTGTTGCGACTTTTGAATTTTGAACATTCATAGAAATGGCCTAAGGAGTGTTCTCCAATAATTTTTTTTCGCCAATCTCTTACCATTTTCGGAAAAAGGAGCAAAGTCCTTTTTAAAATTTCAAAGGTCGAAATTTGGAAAAATGTCGCCTATTTTCAAAAAAACACACTGTTAAGACTTTTGAATATTGAACATTCATAGGGATGGCCGGAGGAGTTTTCTCCAATAATTTTTTTTTTCGAAATTTAGAAAAATGTCTCCTATTTTCAAAAAAACACACTGTTGCGACTTTTGAATATTGCACATTCATAGAAATGGCCTGAGGAGTGTTCTCCAATAATTTTTTTTCGCCCATCTCCTACCATTTTCGGAAAAAGGAGCAAAGTCCTTTTTAAAATTTCGCCTATTTTAAAAAAAAACACTGTTGCGACTTTTGAATATTGGACATTCATAGAGATGGCCGGAGGAGTTTTCTCCAATAATTTTTTTTCTCCCATCTCCAACCATTTTCGGAAAAAGGAGCAAACTCCTTTTTAAAATTTAAAAGCCCAAATTTGGAAAAATGTCGCCTATTTTCAAAAAAACACACTGTTAAGACTTTTGAATATTGGACATTCATAGGGATGGCCGGAAGAGTGTTCTCCAGTAATTTTTTTTCGCCCATCTTCTACCTTTTTCGAAAAATGGAGCAAAGTCCTTTTTTAAATTTCAAAAGTCGAAATTTGGAAAAATGTCTCTTATTTTCAAAAAACACACTGTTAAGACTTTTGAATATTGGACATTCATAGAAATGGCCTGAGAGTATTCTCCAATAATTCTTTTTCTCCCATCTCCTACCATTTTCGGAAAAAGGAGCAAAGTCTTTTTTAAAATTTAAAAAGCCCAAATTGTGAAAAATGTCGCCTATTTTCAAAAAACACACTGTTGCGACTTTTGAATATTGGACATTCATAGAATAGGCCTGAAGAGTGTTCTCCAATAACTTTTTTTCGCCCATCTCCTACCATTTTCGGAAAAAGGAGGAAAGTCCTTTTTAAAATTTCAAAAGTCGAAATTTGGAAAAATGTCGCTTATTTTCAAAAAAACACACTGTTAAGAGTTTTGAATGTTGGACATTCATAGAAATGGCCTGAGGAGTGTTCTCCAATAACTTTTTTTCGCCCAACTCCTACCATTTTCGGAAAAAGGAGCAAAGTCTTTTTAAAATTTCAAAAGTCGAAATTTTGAAAAATGTCTCCTATTTTCAAAAAACACACTTTTGCGACTTTTGAATATTGGACATTCATGGAAATGGCCTGAGAGTGTTCTCCAATAATTTTTTTTTGCCCAACTCCTACCATTTTCGGGAAAAGGAGCAAAGTCTTTTTTAAAATTTAAAAAGCCCAAATTTGGAAAAATATCGCCTATTTTCAAAAAAACACACTGTGAAGACTTTTGAACATTCATAGAAATGGCCGGAGGAGTGTTCTCCAATAATTTTTTTTCGCCCATCTCCTATCATTTTCGGAAAAAGGAGCAAAGTCCTTTTTAAAATTTCAAAAGTCGAAATTTGGAAAAATGTCGCCTATTTTCAAAAAAAACACACTGTTAAGACTTTTGAATATTGGACATTCATAGGGATGGCCGGAGGAGTTTTTTTCAAAAATTTATGTTGGCCCATCTCCTACCATTTTCGGAAAAAGGAGCAAAGTCCTTTTTAAAATTTAAAAAGCCCAAATTTGGAAAAATGTCGCCTCTTTTTTAAAAAACACACACTATTAAGACTTTTGAATATTGGACATTCATAGGAATGGCCGGAAGAGTGTTCTCCAATAACTTTTTTTTCGCCCATCTCCTACCATTTTCGGAAAAAGGAGCAAAGTCCTTTTTAAAATTTAAAAAACCCAAATTTGGAAAAATGTCGCCTATTTAAAAAAAAAAAACACAGTTAAGACTTTTGAATATTGGACATTCATAGGGATGGCCGGAAGAGTTTTCTCCAATAATTTTTTTTCGCCCATCTCCTACCATTTTCGGAAAATGGAGCAAAGTCCTTTTTAAAATTTAAAAAGCCCAAATTTGGAAAAATATCGCCTATTTTCAAAAAAACACACTGTGAAGACTTTTGAATATTGGACATTCATAGGGATGGCCGGAGGAGTGTTCTCCAATAATTTTTTTTCGCCCATCCTCCTACCATTTTCGGAAAAAGGAGCAAAGTCCTTTTTAAAATTTCAAAAGTCGAAATTTGGAAAAATGTCGCTTATTTTCAAAAAAACACACTGTTAAGAGTTTTGAATGTTGGACATTCATAGAAATGGCCTGAGGAGTGTTCTCCAATAACTTTTTTTCGCCCAACTCCTACCATTTTCGGAAAAAGGAGCAAAGTCTTTTTAAAATTTCAAAAGTCGAAATTTTGAAAAATGTCTCCTATTTTCAAAAAACACACTTTTGCGACTTTTGAATATTGGACATTCATGGAAATGGCCTGAGAGTGTTCTCCAATAATTTTTTTTTGCCCAACTCCTACCATTTTCGGGAAAAGGAGCAAAGTCTTTTTTAAAATTTAAAAAGCCCAAATTTGGAAAAATATCGCCTATTTTCAAAAAAACACACTGTGAAGACTTTTGAACATTCATAGAAATGGCCGGAGGAGTGTTCTCCAATAATTTTTTTTCGCCCATCTCCTATCATTTTCGGAAAAAGGAGCAAAGTCCTTTTTAAAATTTAAAAAGCCCAAATTTGGAAAAATGTCGCCTATTTTCAAAAAAAACACACTGTTAAGACTTTTGAATATTGGACATTCATAGGGATGGCCGGAGGAGTTTTTTTCAAAAATTTATGTTGGCCCATCTCCTACCATTTTCGGAAAAAGGAGCAAAGTCCTTTTTAAAATTTCAAAAGTCGAAATTTGGAAAAATGTCGCCTATTTTCAAAAAACACACTGTTAAGACTTTTGAATATTGGACATTCATAGAAATGGCCTGAGAGTATTCTCCAATAATTCTTTTTCTCCCATCTCCTACCATTTTTGGAAAAAAAACCAAAGTGCTTTTTTAAAATTTCAAAAGTCGAAATTTGGAAAAATGTCTCCTATTTTCAAAAAACACACTTTTGCGACTTTTGAATATTGGACATTCATGGAAATGGCCTGAGAGTGTTCTCCAATAATTTTTTTTGCGCAACTCCTACCATTTTCGGGAAAAGGAGCAAAGTCTTTTTTAAAATTTAAAAAGCCCAAATTTGGAAAAATACAGCCTATTTTCAAAAAAACACACTGTTAAGACTTTTGAATATTGGACATTCATAGGGATGGCCGGAGGAGTTTTTTTCAATAATTTATGTTCGCCCATCTCCTTCCATTTTCGGAAAAAGGAGCAAAGTCCTTTTTAAAATTTCAAAAGTCGAAATTTGGAAAAATGTCTTCTATTTTCAAAAAAAACACACTGTTGCGACTTTTGAATATTGGACATTCATAGAAATGGCCTAAGGAGTGTTCTCCAATAATTTTTTTTCGCCCATCTCCTACCATTTTCGGAAAAAGGAGCAAAGTCCTTTTTAAAATTTCAAAGGTCGAAATTTGGAAAAATGTCGCCTATTTTCAAAAAAAACACACTGTTAAGACTTTTGAATATTGAACATTCATAGGGATGGCCGGAGGAGTTTTTTCCAATAATTTTTTTTCGCCCATCTCCTACCATTTTCGGAAAATTGAGCAAAGTCCTTTTTAAAATTTCAAAGGTCGAAATTTGGAAAAATGTCTCCTATTTTCAAAAAAATACACTGTTGCGACTTTTGAATATTGCACATTCATAGAAATGGCCTGAGGAGTATTACCCAAAAATTTTTTTTCTCCCATCTCCTACCATTTTCGGAAAAAGGAGCAAAGTCCTTTTTAAAATTTCTAAAGTCGAAATTTGGAAAAATGTCGCTTATTTTAAAAAAAACACACTGTTGCGACTTTTGAATATTGGACATTCATAGAAATGGCCTAAGAGTATTCTCCAATAATTCTTTTTCTCCCATCTCCAACCATTTTCGCAAAAGGAGCAATGTCCTTTTTAAAATTTAAAAGCCCAAATTTGGAAAAATGTCGCCTATTTTCAAAAAAACACACTGTTGCGACTTTTGAATATTGCACATTCATAGAAATGGCCTGAGGAGTGTTCTCCAATAATTTTTTTTCGCCCATCTCCTACCATTTTCGGAAAAAGGAGCAAAGTCCTTTTTAAAATTTCGCCTATTTAAAAAAAAAACACTGTTGCGACTTTTGAATATTGGACATTCATAGAGATGGCCGGAGGAGTTTTCTCCAATAATTTTTTTTCTCCCATCTCCAACCATTTTCGGAAAAAGGAGCAAACTCCTTTTTAAAATTTAAAAGCCCAAATTTGGAAAAATGTCGCCTATTTTCAAAAAAACACACTGTTAAGACTTTTGAATATTGGACATTCATAGGGATGGCCGGAAGAGTGTTCTCCAGTAATTTTTTTTCGCCCATCTTCTACCTTTTTCGAAAAATGGAGCAAAGTCCTTTTTTAAATTTCAAAAGTCGAAATTTGGAAAAATGTCTCTTATTTTCAAAAAACACACTGTTAAGACTTTTGAATATTGGACATTCATAGAAATGGCCCGAGAGTATTCTCCAATAATTCTTTTTCTCCCATCTCCTACCATTTTCGGAAAAAGGAGCAAAGTCTTTTTTAAAATTTAAAAAGCCCAAATTTGGAAAAATGTCGCCTATTTTCAAAAAACACACTGTTGCGACTTTTGAATATTGGACATTCATAGAAATGGCCTGAAGAGTGTTCTCCAATAACTTTTTTTCGCCCATCTCCTACCATTTTCGGAAAAAGCAGGAAAGTCCTTTTTAAAATTTCAAAAGTCGAAATTTGGAAAAATGTCGCTTATTTTCAAAAAAACACACTGTTAAGAGTTTTGAATGTTGGACATTCATAGAAATGGCCTGAGGAGTGTTCTCCAATAACTTTTTTTCGCCCAACTCCTACCATTTTCGGAAAAAGGAGCAAAGTCTTTTTAAAATTTCAAAAGTCGAAATTTTGAAAAATGTCTCCTATTTTCAAAAAAACACTCTGTTGCTACTTTTGAATATTGGACATTCATGGAAATGGCCTGAGAGTGTTCTCCAATAATTTTTTTTGCCCAACTCCTACCATTTTCAAGAAAAGGAGCAAAGTCTTTTTTAAAATTTAAAAAGCCCAAATTTGGAAAAATATCGCCTATTTAAAAAAAACACACTGTGAAGACTTTTGAATATTGGACATTCATGGAAATGGCCTGAGGAGTTTTTTTCAATAATTTATGTTCGCCCATCTCCTTCCATTTTCGGAAAAAGGAGCAAAGTCCTTTTTAAAATTTCAAAAGTCGAAATTTGGAAAAATGTCTCCTATTTTCAAAAAAAAACACACTGTTGCGACTTTTGAATATTGGACATTCATAGAAATGGCCTAAGGAGTGTTCTCCAATAATTTTTTTTCGCCCATCTCCTACCATTTTCGGAAAAAGGAGCAAAGTCCTTTTTAAAATTTCAAAGGTCGAAATTTGGAAAAATGTCGCCTATTTTCAAAAAAAACACACTGTTAAGACTTTTGAATATTGAACATTCATAAGGATGGCCGGAGGAGTTTCCTCCAATAATTTTTTTTCGCCCATCTCCTACCATTTTCGGAAAATTGAGCAAAGTCCTTTTTAAAATTTCAAAGGTCGAAATTTGGAAAAATGTCTCCTATTTTCAAAAAAAATACACTGTTGCGACTTTTGAATATTGCACATTCATAGAAATGGCCTGAGGAGTATTACCCAAAAATTTTTTTTTCTCCCATCTCCTACCATTTTCGGAAAAAGGAGCAAAGTCCTATTTAAAATTTCAAAAGTCGAAATTTGGAAAAATGTCGCCTATTTTCAAAAAAACACACTGTTGCGACTTTTGAATATTGGACATTCATAGAAATGGCCTAAGAGTATTCTCCAATAATTCTTTTTCTCCCATCTCCAACCATTTTCGCAAAAGGAGCAATGTCCTTTTTAAAATTTAAAAGCCCAAATTTGGAAAAATGTCGCCTATTTTCAAAAAAACACACTGTTAAGACTTTTGAATATTGGACATTCATAGGGATGGCCGGAAGAGTGTTCTCCAGTAATTTTTTTTCGCCCATCTTCTACCATTTTCGGAAAATGGAGCAAAGTCCTTTTTTAAATTTCAAAAGTCGAAATTTGGAAAAATGTCGCTTATTTTCAAAAAAACACACTGTTAAGAGTTTTGAATATTGGACATTCATAGAAATGGCCTGAGAGTATTCTCCAATAATTCTTTTTCTCCCATCTCCTACCATTTTCGGAAAAAGGAGCAAAGTCTTTTTTAAAATTTAAAAAGCCCAAATTTGGAAAAATTTCGCCTATTTTCAAAAAACACACTGTTGCGACTTTTGAATATTGGACATTCATAGAAATGGCCTGAAGAGTGTTCTCCAATAACTTTTTTTCGCCCATCTCCTACCATTTTCGGAAAAAGGAGGAAAGTCCTTTTTAAAATTTCAAAAGTCGAAATTTGGAAAAATGTCGCTTATTTGCAAAAAAAACACACTGTTGCGACTTTTGAATATTGGACATTCATAGAAATGGCCTGAGAGTATTCTCCAATAATTCTTTTTCTCCCATCTCCTACCATTTTCGGAAAAAGGAGCAAAGTCTTTTTTAAAATTTAAAAAGCCCAAATTTGGAAAAATATCGCCTATTTTCAAAAAAACACACTGTGAAGACTTTTGAATATTGGACATTCATAGGGATGGCCGGAGGAGTGTTCTCCAATAATTTTTTTTCGCCCATCTCCTACCATTTTCGGAAAAAGGAGCAAAGTCCTTTTTAAAATTTCAAAAGTCGAAATTTGGAAAAATGTCGCCTATTTTCAAAAAAAACACACTGTTAAGACTTTTGAATATTGGACATTCATAGGGATGGCCGGAGGAGTTTTTTTCAATAATTTATGTTCGCCCATCTTCTACCATTTTCGGAAAAAGGAGCAAAGTCCTTTTTAAAATTTCAAAAGTCGAAATTTGGAAATATGTTTCCTATTTAAAAAAACACACTGTTGCGACTTTTGAATTTTGGACATTCATAGAAATGGCCTAAGGAGTGTTCTCCAATAATTTTTTTCGCCCATCTCCTACCATTTTCGGAAAAAGGAGCAAAGTCCTTTTTAAAATTTCAAAGGTCCAAATTTGGAAAAATGTCGCCTATTTTCAAAAAAAAAAACACGCTGTTAAGAGTTTTGAATGTTGGACATTCATAGAAATGGCCTGAGGAGTGTTCTCCAATAACTTTTTTTCGCCCATCTCCTACCATTTTCGGAAAAAGGAGCAAAGTCCTTTTTAAAATTTCAAAAGTCGAAATTTGGAAAAATGTCTCCTATTTTCAAAAAAAAACACACTGTTGCGACTTTTGAATATTGGACATTCATAGAAATGGCCTGAGGAGTGTTCTCCAATAACTTTTTTTCTCCCATCTCCTACCATTTTCGGAAAAAGGAGCAAAGTCCTTTTTAAAATTTCAAAAGTCGAAATTTGGAAAAATGTCTCCTATTTTCAAAAAAAAAACACACTGTTGCGACTTTTGAATATTGGACATTCATAGAAATGGCCTGAAGAGTGTTCTCCAAGAACTTTTTTTCGCCCATCTCCTATCATTTTCGGAAAAAGGAGCAAAGTCCTTTTTAAAATTTAAAAAGCCCAAATTTGGAAAAATGTCGCCTATTTTCAAAAAAAAACACGCTGTTAAGACTTTTGAATATTGGACATTCATAAGGATGGCTGGAGGAGTTTTTTTCAATAATTTATATTCGCCCATCTCCTACCATTTTCGGAAAAAGGAGCAAAGTCCTTTTTAAAATTTCAAAAGTCGAAATTTGGAAAAATGTTTCCTATTTAAAAAAAACACACTGTTGCGACTTTTGAATTTTGGACATTCATAGAAATGGCCTAAGGAGTGTTCTCCAATAATTTTTGTTCGCCCATCTCCTACCATTTTCGGAAAAAGGAGCAAAGTCCTTTTTAAAATTTCAAAAGTCCAAATTTGGAAAAATGTCTCCTATTTTCAAAAAACACACTGTTGCGACTTTTGAATACTGGACATTTATGGAAATGGCCTGAGAGTGTTCTCCAATAACTTTTTTTCGCCCATCTCCTACCATTTTCGGAAAAAGGAGCAAAGTCCTTTTTAAAATTTCAAAATTTGGAAAAATGTTTCCTATTTTCAAAAAAAACACACTGTTGCGACTTTTGAATATTGGACATTCATAGAAATGGCCTGAAGAATGTTCTCCAATAACTTTTTTTCGCCCATCTCCTACCATTTTCGGAAAAAGTAGCAAAATCCTTTTTAAAATTTCAAAAGTCGAAATTTGGAAAAATGTCGCTTATTTTCAAAAAAAACACACTGTTGCGACTTTTGAATATTGGACATTCATAGCAATGGCCTGAGAGTATTCTCCAATAATTTTTTTTCGCCCATCTCCTACCATTTTCGGAAAAAGGAGCAAAGTCCTTTTTAAAATTTCAAAAGTCGAAATTTGGAAAAATGTCGCTTATTTTCAAAAAAAAACACACTGTTAAGACTTTTGAATATTCGACATTCATAGAGATGGCCGGAGGAGTTTTCTCCAATAATTTTTTTTCGCCCATCTCCTACCATTTTCGGAAAAAGGTGCAAAGTCCTTTTTAAAATTTCAATAGTCGATATTTGGAAAAATGTCGCCTATTTTCAAAACACACACTGTGAAGACTTTTGAATATTGGACATTCATAGGGATGGCCGGAGGAGTGTTCTCCAATAATTTTTTTTCGCCCATCTCCTACCATTTTCGGAAAAAGGAGCAAAGTCCTTTTTAAAATTTCAAAATTCGAAATTTGGAAAAATGTTTCCTATTTTCAAAAAAAACACACTTTTGCGACTTTTGAATATTGGACATTCATAGAAATGGCCTGAAGAGTGTTCTCCAATAACTTTTTTTCGCCCATCTCCTACCATTTTCGGAAAAAGGAGCAAAATCCTTTTTAAAATTTCAAAAGTCGAAATTTGGAAAAATGTCGCTTATTTTCAAAAAAAAACACACTGTTGCGACTTTTGAATATTGGACATTCATAGCAATGGCCTGAAAGTGTTCTCCAATAATTTTTTTTCTCCCATCTCCTACCATTTTCGGAAAAAGGAGCAAAGTCCTTTTTAAAATTTCAAAAGTCGAAATTTGGAAAAATGTCGCTTATTTTCAAAAAAAACACACTTTTGCGACTTTTGAAAATTGGACATTCATAGAAATGGCCTGAAGAGTGTTCTCCAATAACTTTTTTTCGCCCATCTCCTACCATTTTCGGA
This sequence comes from Epicampocera succincta, assembly GCA_932526305.1. Lineage (NCBI taxonomy): Eukaryota > Metazoa > Arthropoda > Insecta > Diptera > Tachinidae > Epicampocera > Epicampocera succincta. Next base: position 43,673,590 of record OW052036.1, read on the forward strand.
AAAAGGAGCAAAGTCCTTTTTAAAATTTCAAAAGTCGAAATTTGGAAAAATGTCGCTTATTTTCAAAAAAAACACACTGTTGCGACTTTTGAATATTGGACATTCATAGCAATGGCCTGAGAGTATTCTCCAATAATTTTTTTTCTCCCATCTCCTACCACTTTCGGAAAAAGGAGCAAAATCCTTTTTAAAATTTCAAAAGTCGAAATTTGGAAAAATGTCGCTTATTTTCAAAAAAAACACACTGTGGCGACTTTTGAATATTGGACATTCATAGAAATGGCCTGAGAGTATTCTCAAATAATTTTTTTTCTCCCATCTCCTACCTTTTTCGGAAAAAGGAGCAAAGTCCTTTTTAAAATTTCAAAAGTCGAAATATGGAAAAATGTCTCCTATTTTCAAAACACACACTGTTGCGACTTTTGAATATTGGACATTCATAAAAATGGCCTGAGAGTATTCTATAATAATTTTTTTTCTCCCATCTCCTACCATTTTCGGAAAAAGGAGCAAAGTCCTTTTTAAAATTTCAAAATTCGAAATTTGGAAAAATGTTTCCTATTTTCAAAAAAAACACACTGTTGCGACTTTTGAATATTGGACATTCATAAAAATGGCCTGAGAGTGTTCTCCAATAATTTTTTTTCGCCCATCTCCTACCATTTTCGGAAAAAGGAGCAAACTCCTTTTTTAAATTTCAAAAATCGAAATTTGGAAAAATGTCTCCTTTTTTCAAAAAACACACTGTAGCGTTTTTTGAATATTGGACATTCATAGGGATGGCCGGAGGAGTGTTCTCTAATAAATTTTTTTCGCTTATCCCCTGCCATTTTCGGAAAAAGGTGAAAAGTCCTTTTTAAAATTTCAAAAGTCGATATTTGGAAAAATGTCGCTTATTTTCAAAAAAACACACTTTTAAGAGTTTTGAATGTTGGACATTCATAGAAATGGCCTGAGGAGTGTTCTCCAATAACTTTTTTTCGCCCATCTCCTACCATTTTCGGAAAAAGGAGCAAAGTCCTTTTTAAAATTTCAAAAGTCGAAATTTGGAAAAATGTCTCCTATTTTCAAAAAAACACACTGTTGCGACTTTTGAATATTGGACATTCATAGAAATGGCCTAAGAGTATTCTCCAATAATTTTTTTCTCCAATCTCCTACCATTTTCGGAAAAAGGAGCAAAGTCCTTTTTAAAATTTCAAAAGTCGCAATTTGGAAAAATGTCGCTTATTTTCAAAATAACACACTGTTAAGAGTTTTGAATGTTGGACATTCATAGGGATGGCCGGAGGAGTTTTCTCCAATAATTTTTGTTCGCCCATCTCCTACCATTTTCGAAAAATGGAGCAAACTCCTTTTTTAAATTTCAAAAGTCGAAATTTGGAAAAATGTCGCCTATTTTCAAAAAAACACATTGTTGCGACTTTGGAATATTGGACATTCATAGAAATGGCCTGAAGAGTGTTCTCCAATAACTTTTTTTCGCCCATCTCCTACCATTTTCGGAAAAAGGAGCAAAATCCTTTTTAAAATTTCAAAAGTCGAAATTTGTAAAAATGTCGTTTATTTTCAAAAAAAACACACTGTTGCGACTTTTGAATATTGGACATTCATAGAAATGGCCTGAGAGTATTCTCCAATAAATTTTTTTCTCCCATCTCCTACCTTTTTCGGAAAAAGTAGCAAAGTCCTTTTTAAAATTTCAAAAGTGGAAATTTGGAAAAATGTCTCCTATTTTCAAAAAACACACTGTTGCGACTTTTGAATACTGGACATTTATGGAAATGGCAGAGAGTGTTCTCCAATAATTTTTTTTCGCCCATCAGCTACCATTTTCGGAAAAAGGAGCAAAGTCCTTTTTAAAATTTCAAAATTCGAAATTTGGAAAAATGTTTCCTATTTTCAAAAAAACACACTGTTGCGACTTTTGAATATTGGACATTCATAGGGATGGCCGGAGGAGTTTTCTCCAATAATTTTTGTTCGCCCATCTCCTACCATTTTCGGAAAAAGGAGCAAACTCCTTTTTTAAATTTTAAAAATCGTAATTTGAAAAATGTCTCCTATTTTCAAAAAACACACTGTTGCGTTTTTTGAATATTGGACATTCATAGGGATGGCCGGAGGAGTGTTCTCCAATAAATTTTTTTCGCCCATCCCCTGCCATTTTCGGAAAAAGGAGCAAAGTCCTTTTTAAAATTTCAAAAGTCGAAATTTGGAAAAATGTCGCTTATTTTCAAAAAAACACACTTTTAAGAGTTTTGAATATTGGACATTCATAGAAATGGCCTGAGGAGTGTTCTCCAATAACTTTTTTTCGCCCATCTCCTACCATTTTCGGAAAAAGGAGCAAAGTCCTTTTTAAAATTTAAAAAGCCCAAATTCGGAAAAATGTCGCCTATTTTCAAAAAAACACACTGTTGCGACTTTTGAATATTGGACATTCATAGAAATGGCCTAAGAGTATTCTCCAATAATTTTTTTTCTCCAATCTCCTACCATTTTCGGAAAAAGGAGCAAAGTCCTTTTTAAAATTTCAAAAGTCGCAATTTGGAAAAATGTCGCTTATTTTCAAAATAACACACTGTTAAGAGTTTTGAATGTTGGACATTCATAGGGATGGCCGGAGGAGTTTTCTCCAATAATTTTTGTTCGCCCATCTCCTACCATTTTCGAAAAATGGAGCAAACTCCTTTTTTAAATTTCAAAAGTCGAAATTTGGAAAAATGTCGCCTATTTGCAAAAAAACACACTGTTGCGACTTTGGAATATTGGACATTCATAGAAATGGCCTGAAGAGTGTTCTCCAATAACTTTTTTTCGCCCATCTCCTACCATTTTCGGAAAAAGGAGCAAAATCCTTTTTAAAATTTCAAAAGTCGAAATTTGTAAAAATGTCGTTTATTTTCAAAAAAAACACAGTGTTGCGACTTTTGAATATTGGACATTCATAGAAATGGCCTGAGAGTATTCTCCAATAAATTTTTTTCTCCCATCTCCTACCTTTTTCGGAAAAAGTAGCAAAGTCCTTTTTAAAATTTCAAAAGTGGAAATTTGGAAAAATGTCTCCTATTTTCAAAAAACACACTGTTGCGACTTTTGAATACTGGACATTTATTGAAATGGCAGAGAGTGTTCTCCAATAATTTTTTTCGCCCATCAGCTACCATTTTCGGAAAAAGGAGCAAAGTCCTTTTTAAAATTTCAAAAGTCGAAATTTGGAAAAATGTCGCTTATTTTCAAAAAAACACACTTTTAAGAGTTTTGAATATTGGACATTCATAGAAATGGCCTGAGGAGTGTTCTCCAATAACTTTTTTTCGCCCATCTCCTACCATTTTCGGAAAAAGGAGCAAAGTCCTTTTTAAAATTTCAAAAGTCGAAATTTGGAAAAATGTCTCCTATTTTGAAAAAAACACACTGTTGCGACTTTTGAATATTGGACATTCATAGAAATGGCCTGAGAGTATTCTCCAATAATTTTTTTTCTCCCATCTCCTACCATTTTCGGAAAAAGGAGCAAAGTCCTTTTTAAAATTTCAAAAGTCGCAATTTGGAAAAATGTCGCTTATTTTCAAAATAACACACTGTTAAGAGTTTTGAATGTTGGACATTCATAGGGATGGCCGGAGGAGTTTTCTCCAATAATTTTTGTTCGCCCATCTCCTACCATTTAAGCAAACTCCTTTTTTAAATTTCAAAAGTCGAAATTTGGAAAAATGTCGCCTATTTTCAAAAAAACACACTGTTGCGACTTTGGAATATTGGACATTCATAGAAATGGCCTGAAGAGTGTTCTCTAATAACTTTTTTTCGCCCATCTCCTACCATTTTCGGAAAAAGGAGCAAAATCCTTTTTAAAATTTCAAAAGTCGAAATTTGGAAAAATGTCGCTTATTTTCAAAAAAACACACTGTTGCGACTTTTGAATATTGGACATTGATAGAAATGGCCTGAGAGTATTCTCCAATAATTTTTTTTCTCCCATCTCCTACCTTTTTCGGAAAAAGGAGCAAAGTCCTTTTTAAAATTTCAAAAGTGGAAATTTGGAAAAATGTCTCCTATTTTCAAAAAACACACTGTTGCGACTTTTGAATACTGGACATTTATGGAAATGGCAGAGAGTGTTCTCCAATAATTTTTTTTCGCCCATCAGCTACCATTTTCGGAAAAAGGAGCAAAGTCCTTTTTAAAATTTCAAAATTCGAAATTTGGAAAAATGTTTCCTATTTTCAAAAAAAACACACTGTTGCGACTTTTGAATATTGGACATTCATAGGGATGGCCGGAGCAGTTTTCTCCAATAATTTTTGTTCGCCCATCTCCTACCATTTTCGGAAAAAGGAGCAAACTCCTTTTTTAAATTTCAAAAATCGAAATTTGGAAAAATGTCTCCTATTTTCAAAAAACACACTGTTGCGTTTTTTGAATATTGGACATTCATAGGGATGGCCGGAGGAGTGTTCTCCAATAAATTTTTTTCGCCCATCCCCTGCAATTTTCGGAAAAAGGTGCAAAGTCCTTTTTAAAATTTCAAAAGTCGATATTTGGAAAAATGTCGCCTATTTTCAAAAAAAACACACTGTTGCGTTTTTTGAATATTGGACATTTATGGAAATGGCCTGAGGAGTGTTCTCCAATAACTTTTTTTCACGTATCTCCTACCATTTTCGGAAAAAGGAGCAAAGTCCTTTTTAAAATTTAAAAAGCCCAAATTTGGAAAAATGTCGCCTATTTTCAAAAAAACACACTGTTGCGACTTTTGAATATTAGACATTCATAGAAATGGCCTGAGGAGTGTTCTCCAATAATTTTTTTTCGCCCAACTCCTACCATTTTCGGAAAAAGGAGCAAAGTCCTTCTTAAAATTTCAAAAGTCGAAATTTGGAAAAATGTCGCCTATTTTCAAAAAAACACACTGTTGCGACTTTTGAATATTAGACATTTATGGAAATGGCCTGAGGAGTGTTCTCCAATAACTTTTTTTCACGTATCTCCTACCATTTTCGGAAAAAGGAGCAAAGTCCTTTTTAAAATTTAAAAAGCCCAAATTTGGAAAAATGTCGCCTATTTTCAAAAAAACACACTGTTAAGACTTTTGAATATTGGACATTCATAGGGATGGCCGGAAGAGTGTTCTCTAATAATTTTTTTTCGCCCATCTCCTACCATTTTCGGAAAAAGGAGCAAAGTCCTTTTTAAAATTTCAAAAGTCGATATTTGGAAAAATGTCGCCTATTTTCAAAAAAACACACTGTTGCGACTTTTGAATATTAGACATTTATGGAAATGGCCTGAGGAGTGTTCTCCAATAACTTTTTTTCACGTATCTCCTACCATTTTCGGAAAAAGGAGCAAAGTCCTTTTTAAAATTTAAAAAGCCCAAATTTGGAAAAATGTCGCCTATTTTCAAAAAAACACACTGTTGCGTTTTTTGAATATTGGACATTCATAGGGATGGCCGGAGGAGTGTTCTCCAATAAATTTTTTTCGCCCATCCCCTGCCATTTTCGGAAAAAGGTGCAAAGTCCTTTTTAAAATTTCAAAAGTCGATATTTGGAAAAATTTCGCCTATTTTCAAAAAAACACACTGTTGCGACTTTTGAATATTGGACATTTATGGAAATGGCCTGAGGAGTGTTCTCCAATATTTTTTTTTCGCGCATCTCCTACCATTTTCGGAAAAAGGAGCAAAGTCCTTTTTAAAATTTAAAAAGCCCAAATTTGGAAAAATGTCGCCTATTTTCAAAAAAACACACTGTTGCGACTTTTGAATATTGGACATTCATAGAAATGGTCTGAGGAGTGTTCTCCAATAACTTTTTTTCGCCCAACTCCTACCATTTTCGGAAAAAGGAACAAAGTCCTTTTTAAAATTTAAAAAGCCCAAATTTGGAAAAATGTCGCCTATTTTAAAAAAAACACACTGTTAAGACTTTTGAATATTGGACATTCATTGGGATGGCCGGAAGAGTGTTCTCCAATAATTTTTTTTCGCCCATCTCCTACCATTTTCGGAAAAAGGAACAAAGTCCTTTTTAAAATTTCAAAAGTCGAAATTTGGAAAAATGTTTCCTATTTAAAAAAAACACACTGTTGCGACTTTTGAATATTGGACATTCATAGGGATGGCCGGAAGAGTGTTCTCTAATAATTTTTTTTCGCCCATCTCCTACCATTTTCGGAAAAAGGAGCAAAGTCCTTCTTAAAATTTCAAAAGTCGAAATTTGGAAAAATGTCGCCTATTTTCAAAAAAACACACTGTTAAGACTTTTGAATGTTGGACATTCATAGGGATGACCGGAGGAGTTTTCTCCAATAATTTTTTTTTTTTGCCCATCTCGTACCATTTTCAGAAAAAGGAGCAAAGTCCTTTTTAAAATTTCAAAATTCGAAATTTGGAAAAATGTTTCCTATTAAAAAAAAAAACACTGTTGCGACTTTTGAATATTGGACATTCATAGAAATGGCCTAAGGAGTGTTCTCCAATAATTTTTTTTCGCCCATCTCCTACCATTTTTGGAAAAAGGAGCAAAGTCCTTTTTAAAATTTCAAAAGTCGATATTTGGAAAAATGTCTCCTATTTTCAAAAAACACACTGTTGCGACTTTTGAATATTGGACATTCATAGGGATGGCCGGAGGAGTTTTCTCCAATAATTTTTGCTCGCCCATCTCCTACCATTTTCGGAAAAAGGAGCAAACTCCTTTTTTAAATTTCAAAAATCGAAATTTGAAAAATGTCGCCTATTTTCAAAAAAACACACTGTTGCGACTTTTGAATATTAGACATTCATAGAAATGGCCTGAGGAGTGTTCTCCAATAATTTTTTTTCGCCCAACTCCTACCATTTTCGGAAAAAGGAGGAAAGTCCTTTTTAAAATTTAAAAAGCCCAAATTTGGAAAAATGTCGCCTATTTTCAAAAAAAACACACTGTTAAGACTTTTGAATATTGGGCATTCATAGGGATGGCCGGAAGAGTGTTCTCTAATAATTGTTTTTCGCCCATCTCCTACCATTTTCGGAAAAAGGAGCAAAGTCCTTCTTAAAATTTTAAAAGTCGAAATTTGGAAAAATGTCGCCTATTTTCAAAAAAACACACTGTTAAGACTTTTGAATGTTGGACATTCATAGGGATGGCCGGAGGAGTTTTCTCCAATAATTTTTTTTTTGCCCATCTCGTACCATTTTCGGAAAAAGGAGTAAAGTCCTTTTTAAAATTTCAAAAGTCCAAATTTGGAAAAATGTCGCTTATTTTCAAAAAAACACACTGTTAAGACTTTTGAATATTGGACATCCATAGGGATGGCCGGAGGAGTTTTCTCCAATAGTTTTTTTTTGCCCATCTCCTACCTTTTTCGGAAAAAGGAGCAAAGTCCTTTTTAAAATTTCAAAAGTGGAAATTTGGAAAAATGTCTCCTATTTTCAAAAAACACACTGTTGCGACTTTTGAATACTGGACATTTATGGAAATGGCAGAGAGTGTTCTTCAATAATTTTTTTTCGCCCATCAGCTACCATTTTCGGAAAAAGGAGCAAAGTCCTTTTTAAAATTTCAAAAGTCGAAATTTGGAAAAATGTCGCTTATTTTCAAAAAAACACACTTTTAAGAGTTTTGAATATTGGACATTCATAGAAATGGCCTGAGGAGTGTTCTCCAATAACTTTTTTTCGCCCATCTCCTACCATTTTCGGAAAAAGGAGCAAAGTCCTTTTTAAAATTTCAAAAGTCGAAATTTGGAAAAATGTCTCCTATTTTGAAAAAAACACACTGTTGCGACTTTTGAATATTGGACATTCATAGAAATGGCCTGAGAGTATTCTCCAATAATTTTTTTTCTCCCATCTCCTACCATTTTCGGAAAAAGGAGCAAAGTCCTTTTTAAAATTTCAAAAGTCGCAATTTGGAAAAATGTCGCTTATTTTCAAAATAACACACTGTTAAGAGTTTTGAATGTTGGACATTCATAGGGATGGCCGGAGGAGTTTTCTCCAATAATTTTTGTTCGCCCATCTCCTACCATTTAAGCAAACTCCTTTTTTAAATTTCAAAAGTCGAAATTTGGAAAAATGTCGCCTATTTTCAAAAAAACACACTGTTGCGACTTTGGAATATTGGACATTCATAGAAATGGCCTGAAGAGTGTTCTCTAATAACTTTTTTTTCGCCCATCTCCTACCATTTTCGGAAAAAGGAGCAAAATCCTTTTTAAAATTTCAAAAGTCGAAATTTGGAAAAATATCGCTTATTTTCAAAAAAACACACTGTTGCGACTTTTGAATATTGGACATTCATAGAAATGGCCTGAGAGTATTCTCCAATAATTTTTTTTCTCCCATCTCCTACCTTTTTCGGAAAAAGGAGCAAAGTCTTTTTTAAAATTTCAAAAGTGGAAATTTGGAAAAATGTCGCCTATTTTCAAAAAACACATTGTTGCGACTTTTGAATACTGGACATTTATGGAAATGGCAGAGAGTGTTCTCCAATAATTTTTTTTCGCCCATCAGCTACCATTTTCGGAAAAAAGAGCAAAGTCCTTTTTAAAATTTCAAAATTCGAAATTTGGAAAAATGTTTCCTATTTTTAAAAAAAAAAAACACACTGTTGCGACTTTTGAATATTGGACATTCATAGGGATGGCCGGAGGAGTTTTCTCCAATAATTTTTGTTTGCCCATCTCCTACCATTTTCGGAAAAAGGAGCAAACTCCTTTTTTAAATTTCAAAAATCGAAATTTGGAAAAATGTCTCCTATTTTCAAAAAACACACTGTTGCGTTTTTTGAATATTGGACATTCATAGGGATGGCCGGAGGAGTGTTCTCCAATAAATTTTTTTCGCCCATCCCCTGCCATTTTCGGAAAAAGGTGCAAAGTCCTTTTTAAAATTTCAAAAGTCGATATTTGGAAAAATGTCGCCTATTTTCAAAAAAACACACTGTTGCGACTTTTGAATATTAGACATTTATGGAAATGGCCTGAGGAGTGTTCTCCAATAACTTTTTTTCGCGTATCTCCTACCATTTTCGGAAAAAGGAGCAAAGTCCTTTTTAAAATTTAAAAAGCCCAAATTTGGAAAAATGTCGCCTATTTTCAAAAAAACACACTGTTGCGACTTTTGAATATTAGACATTCATAGGGATGGCGCGTGAAGGGTGTTCTCCAATAATTTTTGTTCGCCCAACTCCTACCATTTTCGGAAAAAGGAGGAAAGTCCTTTTTAAAATTTAAAAAGCCCAAATTTGGAAAAATGTCGCCTATTTTCAAAAAAACACACTGTTAAGACTTTTGAATATTGGACATTCATAGGGATGGCCGGAAGAGTGTTCTCTAATATTTTTTTTCGCCCATCTCCTACCATTTTCGGAAAAAGGAGCAAAGTCCTTCTTAAAATTTCAAAAGTCGAAATTTGGAAAAATGTCGCCTATTTTCAAAAAAACACACTGTTAAGACTTTTGAATGTTGGACATTCATAGGGATGACCGGAAGAGTTTTCTCCAATAATTTTTTTTTTGCCCATCTCGTTCCATTTTCGGAAAAAGGAGCAAAGTCCTTTTTAAAATTTCAAAAGTGGAAATTTGGAAAAATGTCTCCTATTTTCAAAAAACACACTGTTGCGACTTTTGAATACTGGACATTTATGGAAATGGCAGAGAGTGTTCTCCAATAATTTTTTTTCGCCCATCAGCTACCATTTTCGGAAAAAGGAGCAAAGTCCTTTTTAAAATTTCAAAATTCGAAATTTGGAAAAATGTTTCCTATTTTCAAAAAAAACACACTGTTGCGACTTTTGAATATTGGACATTCATAGGGATGGCCGGAGGAGTTTTCTCCAATAATTTTTGTTCGCCCATCTCCTACCATTTTCGGAAAAAGGAGCAAACTCCTTTTTTAAATTTCAAAATTCGAAATTTGGAAAAATGTTTCCTTCTTCTTCTTCTTCTTCTTTTGGCGCTACAGTCCGTGGTGAACCTGGGCCTCAACCAACAAAGTTTTCCAGCTGGCACGGTCTTTAGCCAGCGTTCTCCAATTTTCCACACCAAGTTGGTTGAGGTCCATCTCCACTTGTGTGCGCCATCGGTTCCGTGGGCGTCCTCTACTGCGTTGTCCCACAGGTTCGGAATCGAAGATTCTACGGGTCGGAGCAGTATTCTCCATGCGCTCTACATGGCCCAACCATCTTAGCCGTTGGATCCGTAGGCGCCTGGTTAGGCTCATGTCGCTGTACAACCCGTACAGTTCATGATTGAATCTTCTTCTCCAGAAACCATCAACGCAAACAGGGCCGAAGATTGAACGCAGAACTTTTCTCTCGAAAATACCAAGGACTTCCTCATCCGCCTTCGACACCGTCCATGCTTCTGCGCCATAAAGAAGTACAGGGATTATCAAAGTGGTATATAGTGTCAACTTGGTTTTTCGAGAAAGGGCCTTACTACTCAATTGCCTCTTGAGCCAAAAGAAACAGCGATTGGCAAGAGTTATTCTGCGTTTGATCTCGGTACCGATGTTGTTCATACTGTTGACTTGGGAGCCAAGGTAGACGAAGTCCTTCACTACCTCGAAGTTATAGCTGCCTATGGTGATGTTCGGGCCCAGTCGTCGATGTTGCGCGGCCTTTTTTGATGACAGCATATACTTCGTTTTGCCCTCGTTCACCGCTAGACCCATTTTGGCCGCCTCCGTTGAAATACCAGCAAACGCTTCAGTGACGGCTCGCTGTGTTCGACCAATCACGTCAATGTCGTCAGCGTATGCTAGCAGTTGCACGGACTTTTGGAAGATCGTGCCTCTGTTGTTGGCGTGTGAGTTTTGCACGATCTTCTCAAGAATTATGTTAAAAAAGTCACATGACAGTGCGTCGCCTTGTCTAAATCCCCTTCTGACATTGAAGGTCTCGGTGAATTCGTTACCGACCTTGATGGAGCAGCGAGAGTTCTCCATCGTCATCCTACACAGCCTGACGAGTTTAGTAGGAATGTCAAAACTAGACATGGCTTCGTATAGCTCGTCCCTATACACACTGTCATATGCGGCCTTAAAATCAACGAATAGGTGGTGGGTGTCGATTTGCATTTCTTGGGTCTTTTCCAGGATCTGCCGTAGTGTGAAAATTTGGTCGATGGTGGACTTCCCCGGCCTGAAACCACACTGATAAGGACCTATCAGACTGTTCACGAATGGTTTCAGGCGCTCACACAAAACGGCAGAGAAGATCTTGTAGGCGATGTTCAGGAGACTTATTCCTCGGTAGTTGGCGCAGTTGAAGGGGTCTCCTTTTTTGTGGATCGGGCAGACGATGCTGAGATTCCACTCGTCGGGCATGCTTTCCTCCGACCATATCTTACAGATGAGCTGGTGCATGCGCCCAACCAGGTCATCTCCGGCTGCCTTAAATAGTTCCGCGGACAGTGCGTCCGCTCCTGCAGCTTTGTTTGATTTCAATCTCGATATTGCTATCTTGACTTCATTCAGGTCGGGGGGACGGAATTCTCTACCATCATCGTCCGTTATCTGTAGTGGAATATTCTGCCTGGCGATGGAATCGGTGTTTTGTTCGCCGTTAAACTGTCTGCAGAAGTGATCCTTCCAGATTCTCAGCATCGATTGCGGCTCTACTACGATTTGTCCCTCTTCGTCACGACAGGCTTCTGTCCGAAGCTTATATCCATTGGATAGTTGTTTTACCCGTTGGTAAAACTTTCGGATATTATTCCTGCCGTAACACCTCTCCAGTTCCTCGATGTTTCCTATTTTCAAAAAAAAACACTGTTGCGACTTTTGAATATTGGACATTCATAGAAATGGCCTAAGGAGTGTTCTCCAATAATTTTTTTTCTCCCATCTCCAACCATTTTCGGAAAAAGGTGCAAAGTCCTTTTTAAAATTTCAAAAGTCGATATTTGGAAAAATGTCTCCTATTTTCCAAAAAACACACTGTTGCGACTTTTGAATATTGGACATTAATAGAGATGGGCGGAGGAGTTTTCTCCAATAATTTTTTTTTCGCCCATATCCTACCATTTTCGAAAAATGGAGCAAAGTCCTTTTTAAAATTTCAAAAGTCGAAATTTGAAAAAATGTCTCCTATTTAAAAAAAAAACACACTATTGCGACTTTTGATTATTGGACATTCATAGAAATGGCCTGAGGAGTTTTCTCCAATAATTTTTTTTCGCCCATCTCCTACCATTTTCGGAAAAAGGAGCAAAGTCTTTTTTAAAATTTCAAAAGTCGAAATTTGGAAAAATGTCGCCTATTTTCAAAAAAACACACTGTTAAGACTTTTGAATGTTGGACATTCATAGAAATGACCTAAGGAGTGTTCTCCAATAATTTTTTTTTTGCCCATCTCGTACCATTTTCGGAAAAAGGAGCAAAGTCCTTTTTAAAATTTCAAAATTCGAAATTTGGAAAAATGTTTCCTATTTTCAAAAAAAAACACACTGTTGCGACTTTTGAATATTGGACATTCATAAAAATGGCCTGAAAGTGTTCTCCAATAATTTTTTTTTTGCCCATCTCGTACCATTTTCGGAAAAAGGAGCAAAGTCCTTTTTAAAATTTCAAAATTCGAAATTTGAAAAAATGTCTCCTATTTAAAAAAAAACACACTATTGCGACTTTTGATTATTGGACATTCATAGGGATGGCCGGAGGAGTTTTCTCCAATAATTTTTTTCGCCCATCTCCTACCATTTTCGGAAAATGGAGCAAAGTCCTTTTTAAAATTTCAAAATTCGAAATTTGGAAAAATGTTTCCTATTTTCAAAAAAAAACACACTGTTGCGACTTTTGAATATTGGACATTCATAAAAATGGCCTGAGGAGTGTTCTCGAATAATTTTTTTTCGCCCAACTCCTACCATTTTCGGAAAAAGGAGCAAAGTCCTTTTTAAAATTTAAAAAGCCCAAATTTGGAAAAATGTCGCCTATTTTCAAAAAAACACACTGTTAAGACTTTTGAATATTGGACATTCATAGGGATGGGCGGAAGAGTGTTCTCTAATCATTTTTTTTCGCCCATCTCCTACCATTTTCGGAAAAAGGAGCAAAGTCCTCCTTAAAATTTCAAAAGTCGAAATTTGGAAAAATGTCGCCTATTTTCAAAAAAACACACTGTTAAGACTTTTGAATATTGGACATTCATAGAAATGACCTAAGGAGTGTTCTCCAATAATTTTTTTTTTGTCCATCTCGTACCATTTTCGGAAAAAGGAGCAAAGTCCTTTTTAAAATTTCAAAAGTCCAAATTTGGAAAAATGTCGCTTATTTTCAAAAAAACACACTGTTAAGACTTTTGAATATTGGACATTCATAGGGATGGCCGGAGGAGTTTTCTCCAATAACTTTTTTTCGCCCATCTCCTACCATTTTCGGAAAAAGGAGCAAAGTCCTTTTTAAAATTTCAAAGGTCGAAATTTGGATAAATGTTTTCTATTTAAAAAAACACACTGTTGCGACTTTTGAATATTGGACATTCATAGAAATGGCCTAAGGAGTGTTCTCCAATAATTTTTTTTCGCCCAACTCCTACCATTTTCGGAAAAAGGAGCAAAGTCCTTTTTAAAATTTAAAAAGCCCAAATTTAGAAAAATGTCGCCTATTTTCAAAAAAACACACTGTTGCGACTTTTGAATATTGGACATTTATGGAAATGGCCTGAGGAGTGTTCTCCAATATTTTTTTTTCGCGTATCTCCTACCATTTTCGGAAAAAGGAGCAAAGTCCTTTTTAAAATTTAAAAAGCCCAAATTTGGAAAAATGTCGCCTATTTTCAAAAAAACACACTGTTGCGACTTTTGAATATTGGACATTCATAGAAATGGTCTGAGGAGTGTTCTCCAATAACTTTTTTTCGCCCAACTCCTACCATTTTCGGAAAAAGGAACAAAGTCCTTTTTAAAATTTAAAAAGCCCAAATTTGGAAAAATGTCGCCTATTTTAAAAAAAACACACTGTTAAGACTTTTGAATATTGGACATTCATTGGGATGGCCGGAAGAGTGTTCTCCAATAATTTTTTTTCGCCCATCTCCTACCATTTTCGGAAAAAAGAACAAAGTCCTTTTTAAAATTTCAAAAGTCGAAATTTGGAAAAATGTTTCCTATTTAAAAAAAACACACTGTTGCGACTTTTGAATATTGGACATTTATGGAAATGGCCTGAGAGTGTTCTCCAATAATTTTTTTTCGCCCAACTTCTACCATTTTCGGAAAAAGGAGCAAAGTCCTTTTTAAAATTTAAAAAGCCCAAATTTGGAAAAATGTCGCGCAATTTTAAAAAAAACACACTGTTAAAACTTTTGAATATTGGACATTCATAGGGATGGCCGGAAGGGTGTTCTCCAATAATTTTTTTTCGCCCATCTCCTACCATTTTCGGAAAAAGGAGCAAAGTCCTTTTTAAAATTTCAAAAGTCGAAATTTGGAAAAATGTCTCCTATTTTCAAAAAACACACTGTTGCGACTTTTGAATATTGGACATTCATTGGGATGGACTGAGGAGTGTTCTCCAATAATTTTTTTTCGCCCATCTCCTACCATTTTCGAAAAATGGAGCAAACTCCTTTTTTAAATTTCAAAAGTCGAAATTTGGAAAAATGTCTCCTATTTTCAAAAAACACACTGTTGCGTTTTTTGAATATTGGACATTCATAGGGATGGCCGGAGGAGTGTTCTCCAATAAATTTTTCACCCTTCTCCCACCATTTTCGGAAAAAGGTGCAAAGTCCTTTTTAAAATTTCAAAAGTCGATATTTGGAAAAATGTCTCCTATTTTCAAAAAAACACACTGTTCGGACTTTGGAATATTAGACATTCATAGAAATGGCCTAAGGAGTGTTCTCCAATATTTTTTTTTCGCCCATCTGCTACCATTTTCGGAAAAAGGTGCAAAGTCCTTTGTTGCGGGTAAAACGGCCCAAGCTCAAGATAGCCAATATGGATTTTAAACACAAGTGTAAGAATTTTAGAAAACTTTAATTCTTTATTCTTACGTCTTAATATGTTAAAATTCCTAAAATTATAAATAAATTCATTATACAAACTTACATACTAAACTGCTGATATACTAACTTTTATGTATGGCTACTCCAAGCGAAGCTTCGTAATCCTTATGACCTGAACGAATGAATATCTTAAATCTATGTAGGTGTTTTATATACCTATGTATGTGGTCTCGATTAAATATGGCCTCATAATTATACCGCGTGGAAAATTAAAAGGAATAATTGAACATTTTGCCATGCTCATCTCTCTACATATCGATAACAGTAATGTCATATTAGCGATTTATGAGTGGCGGTAACAGTAATGTCATATTAGCGATTTATGAGTGGCGGTAACACTCCCCCACAGTATGGCGAGATTTCGAGGACTTACTCTACTTTCTTTCAGCCACGTCTAAACCGCTAATTTTGCAGCAGGTCTTTCTAAAACGCCACAAACTGTCAAAACTTTTGCCTTTCGTACTTGTCCATCTTCGGATTTGGCAACTTCGATGACCTTTCCTTTTGGCCACAAGTTTCTCGGGTTATTTGGATCAACCACTATCACTAAATCTCCCACAGATATGGGTTTGGCCTTTTGAAACCACTTTGTCCTACACGTCAAAGTAGGCAGGTACTCTGTCACCCAACTCTTCCAAAAGATTTGTGCATATTGTTGTGAACGCAACCAACTTTCTTTAAGTACAAGACCTTCGTCGTCGTACGATGCAAGGGGTTTTAAGCCACTGGAGTTGCCAAGCAAAATATGATTTGGTGTGATCGCTTCTTGATTTTCGCTTTCTATTGGGACATATGTAAGAGGACGGGAATTTATAATACTTTCGACTTCAGACATCATGCTTTGCAGCATTTCATCGCTTGGAAACCGTTCTGTTTTAATATTGTAGAGTACAGTTTTTACGGATCGAACTAATCGTTCCCATGCTCCTCCCATATGAGGAGCAGAAGGTGGGTTAAAGTTCCATTTGGTGTAGGACGTTGTAAAACTTCGTATTAGCTCGTTCTTGTCCACCTCTCTTAAGGCTTCACGCAACTCTCGATCAGCACCGATAAAATTAGTACCATTGTCGCTGAAAAATTCTCTTGGGCTGCCTCTTCGCGAAATAAACTTACGTATTGCCATGATACACGAACTTGTATTAAGCGAATAGACGATTTCAATATGAACCGCACGTACCGTTAAACATGTAAATAGCGCACCGTATCTCTTTTCTTTATGTCGGTTAACAGTGACAAGCATAGGACCAAAAAAGTCAAGACCCGTGAATGTGAATGGTGAGAGATACGAACCCAGTCGAGCCGGAGGTAATTTTGCCATCTGCGGAATCTCCGGCATCGCAGTTTTAATTTTACACATTTGACACTGCTTAATGGTTGATTTACAAACGGTTCTCAATTTAGGAATATAGTATTTTTGCCGCAATTCATTCACCACTGTCTCAAGGCTACTATGACGGTACAGATTATGGTAATGTAATATTAAAAGGGTTGTTAGGCGGCAATGTTTAGGCAAAACGGCTGGATGCTTCAGTTCCTCCGGAACATCAGCATAATCAATTCGGCCACCTACTCTCAAGACTCCTTTATGATCCAAATACGGGGACAATTTATACAAAAAATTTGTTTTTGTTAATTTATTCTTTTGTGATAGACAATCTATTTCATTTTGGAAATATACTTTCTGCGTATCTTTGATAAGAGTCAGTTCTGCTTTGAGCAACTCAATTTGAGTTAGTTCCTTTCCACAGGAAGGCGTGATATCTCTGTTTCTACGGCAGTAGCAAAAACGAATTACGTATGCAGTTGCCCTTAATGCTCTGCACCACCGAGAAAATCTTTGTAAGTTTATAAGTTGTTCTATACTTCGTGCCGTTAAATGGCACTCTTTCAACTCGAGCTTTGTTTCCAAAAGTTGTGTATTGGGTTCCCGCCATTCTTTCTCTGGCAACTTTAAAAAATCAGGGCAGTTAAACCAGCGCCCTGTATTCGATAGATTAGGTTTATTTGTGCATCGTGTTGCTTCGTCAGCTACATTCGTTTTTCCTGATATCCAGGACCACTCGTCCACCTCTGAAATATCGAGAATTTCACTTACACGAACTGGTGATATTTTCGGTGGTCGGAGCGTATCCAACTTAAAACTGTTCGTGAATCTGACCAGAGTGTTTTTCGATTTATCTTAACGGTATGATGTTTTTCAATATATTTAGCAAACCGAGCACCAATAACAGCTGCCATCAGCTCTAAACGTGGTATCGATAAAACCTTTAGTGGCGCCACCCTAGTTTTTGATCCAATAAGTGAAATAGCGATTTCGTCCCCACAGCACATCCTAAAATACGCTACGGCGGCATAACCGTTTTCGCTTGCATCCACAAATACATGCAATTGAACATCTAGGTTATTATAGTTTTTCAATGTTTTAAGATAACAACGAGGTATATTTACATTTTTTAAATCTGGTAAAAGCGCTAGCCAGTTTTCCCACCTTAATTGTTGATTTACTAGAATATGTTCGTCCCAGTCGATATTGCTTCTCCAAACTTCTTGGAGAACTATTTTCAAATACATAAGGAAATTTCCTACAAGCCCTAAAGGGTCATAAATGCTCATTAGAGTTCTTCAAATTTCACGTTTGGTGGGAATTTTGTTTCCGAGAAGAAGTTCGCTGTTTAAGACAGACTGCGACAGTTTAAAGGTTATATTGTCTTCCCCAGGGTTCCAAAATATGCCAAGTACCTTTTCTGTTACTTCGCCTACACTAACGTTTAGGCAAATATTGGTCAAAGGGTTAGAAGAGTTCAATTCTTTCAAAACGCTATCATTATTCGAACACCAGTTTCTAATTTTGAATCCTCCCTCACTATAAATGAATCGCACAGTTTTAGCCAGTTCGGCGGCTTCTGCAGGAGTATCCGAAGAAGCAAGAAAATCATCTACGTAGTGGTTGTCTTTGATGGCAGCAGCGGCTAAGGGATACTTGGCTTCAAATTTTGATGCGTTGAGGTTTTTAACATACTGAGATATGCACGGAGCGCAGGAGGCACCGAATATCATAACCTTCATTACGTACACTTCGGGTTCTTTGTTGTCGTCGCAGCTGCGCCATAAAAATCTTTGCGCATGGCAGTCTTCATCGCGTATATAAATCTGATGGAACATTTGTTCGATGTCACCACAGATTGCAATTTGCCTTTGCCGAAAACGAAAAAGAATAGCTGCAAGAGAAGACAGCAAATCTGGCCCTTTGAGCAGCATAGAGTTAAGTGAAATACCATTTGCCTTCGCGGCCGCATCCCAAACTATTCTTGTTTTATTCGGTTTGTTTTTGTTAAATACCGGAAACATTGGTAAATACCATACATTTTGTTTATCATCTTCATTGTTTACTTTGGCTATGTAATTTATTTCAAAATATTCAGAAATTGTTTTTTCGAAATGTTCAAACAACTCTTTATTTTTTCTTAGAGTTTTTTCGAGACAAATCAGTCGTCTCTTCGCCATATCAAAGCTTTGTGGAAGTGTAATATTGTCATATCGCCACAGCAAAGCTGTCTCGTAATGGCCATCGCATCTTTGTTTCGTATATGTTTCTAGCAAACTTAATGCCCTTTGGTCATCTTTTCCAAGAGCTGGAGTATAGTTACTTATCCCTGCTAACTCAGTTGTATAAAACTGTTTGAGTAAGTGAGTAAGAATTTGGTCGTTTTCACCTTTACACTCGCAAGAGTAAAAATTATATTGAATTTTTCTCCAACACTGGAGTTGCCACATATTAGCCAGCCGAGGCGAGTATGTAAAGCGACGGATTCGTTTTTCTTGCCTTCTTTAACACGAGTTGGCACACATAATTTCAAGTTATTTAATCCTAAAAGTACATCTGGTACAGCATTTTCAAAATCGGCGATGGGTAGCCCTTTAAGGTGCGGAAATTTTTTACATAACTTTTTATAATTAAGGCTCTGACTCGGAAGCGATAGTTGTTTAACCGTACGAACAGAAATAGAAAATTCAGTTTTATTCATACCTGAAATTTTCATTGAGACTATTTTTGAGTCTTCTTCGTTGCGACCTATTTCACCTGTCCATTTCAAGCATAGAGGTTGTGACTCACCATTTAAATCTAGTTTATTAATTAATTGTTCATTTACCAGACTTACAGACGAACCCTCGTCTATAAATGCAAAAGTATTAAAACGTTTATTATTGTTTCCGTATATTGTTATGGGTATAATTTTAAATAAGATTTCATTGCATTCATTCCTATGGGCTGCATGTAAATTATCTCTTTTGCTTTTATTTTCAGTTTCTCTGGTAGCGTTTGTTTCTCTATCTTCAGTCATGGATTTATGCAGCAATGTATTATGTTTTATTTGACAATTATTTTCTCTGCAAACGATGCTGCTACTGCAAATACCGTAGTGACGTCGCAGGCACAGTTTACATAGATTGTACATTCTTACTAAGTTCCATCGCTCGCTTCTATTCGCAGCCAAGAATTTTTTACACTTCTCAACACTATTGCAGTTGCCAGAACACACTAAACAGATCTTTTTGTTTTGTTCTTCATGAGCATGCACATAAACGTTTTTTGGCTTACGCGAATACTGCTCTATTGACTTTGATGCGCTGCTGTCACTTTCTATATTTATGCTGCTTGCTGAGACACCGACTTCATATATCCAGTTAGCGAATTCAGTCAAACTAACTCTTTTGTTATTTTTTGCTAGTTTTATTTTTTGTTCACCCCAGTTAAGTTGAAAATGTGATGGCATTTTCATTATTAATTCATGTAATAAAGATGAATTGGTCAGTTCATTTATTAAACCACTGGCTTTAATTGTTGTTTCTAGGCCCTTTACTTCCACGGCGAAAGAGGTAATTGTGCTCAATTTATTTGTGTTCAGTGCTGGTAGTGATCTTATTCTATTTTTTAGTGAGTTTAATATTTTTTCCGGTTGTCCGAAAAGCAATTTTAGTGTAGATAGAGCACATGGTACACCCGATGGATGGATCAAAATATGTTTAACAGATCGAAGTGCTTCCCCCTTTAGAGAACTTTGAAGCCTGACAAGATTTTCAGCGTCTGTAAAACCACAGACTGCTGTCGACCAGTCATATGTGGCACTAAACAAGGGCCATTCTTCAGGAGTGCCGGTAAAAATTGGAAGCTCTTTTGGTACTGACTGCCGCGTGCTTATTTGTTGTTGCGAAAGCCTGTGAGAAGGTAATATAACAGGTTGGAGGTTTGATGGGTTCATGGAAAACGTTGAATCCATGTAACCAAATTATACAGGTGTCTCTAATGTGTGATTTTCTGCATTTACGTTGTCTGAATTATTACATAAATTTGCCGTTGTCGGCTGGTTTTGGCAATATGGTTTAGTAGTGTTAGGCATTTCTTGCGTTGTTGTGGCTTGTGGTACAAATGTGTAAGGTGGCGTTTCAAACTGACGAGCTGCGGAAACTATATTTTGGTGTGCGGTTGCAATAGCCGAAGTAGGGAGTTGGATTTGATTATCTAACCACTCATGTACAGATCTGACAGCTGAGTGTTTATTAACTGATTGTGCGTCCTCGAGGTCATCTACTGCTTGTTCGAGAATTTGGTATTTCTTTTTAATAAAATCTCTTTCAAGTTGTGTCTCTTCTTCTAGACGTTGTAGCTCAAGAGCTTGTCGGCGGGAGCGGGAAGCGGCCGAAGAACCACTACGAATGGAAGAGGCAGAATCGATCGTGATTTGATGTTGTACCGTACAATTTTGGCAACTCCACGTAGGTTGGTCTTGATTGCTGCTGAGATTGACACATGGTAAATGAAAATTAAGATGGCACTTGCTGCATTTTATAAATTTTTCGTTGTCTGTGGACTTGTTGCAAATGTGACAGTTGTTCAGTGCAGGACTTAACTGAGTTGGTCGTTGACGACTTAGTGGTTGACCCTGTGAGGGAGTGGAAGGTTGCATTCTGTTAGGACTTACGTTTTAACACCCAAGATGATTCCCTCAAACGATCCGATGAGGCAAATAAAAGAATTTTAATGTTGCGGGTAAAGCGGCCCAAGCTCAAGATAGCCAATATGGCTTTTAAACACAAGTGTAAGAATTTTAGAAAACTTTAATTCTTTATTCTTACGCTTTAATATGTTAAAATTCCTAAAATTATAAATAAATTCATTATACAAACTTACATACTAAACTGCTGATATACTAACTTTTATGTATGGCTACTCCAAGCGAAGCTTCGTAATCCTTATGACCTGAACGAATGAATATCTTAAATCTATGTAGGTGTTTTATATACCTATGTATGTGGTCTCGATTAAATATGGCCTCATAATTATACCGCGTGGAAAATTAAAAGGAATAATAGAACATTTTGCCATGCTCATCTCTCTACATATCGATAACAGTAATGTCATATTAGCGATTTATGAGTGGCGGTAACAGTAATGTCATATTAGCGATTTATGAGTGGCGGTAACAGTAATGTCATATTAGCGATTTATGAGTGGCGGTAACATCCTTTTTAAAATTTCAAAAGTCGATATTTGGAAAAATGTCTCCTATTTTCAAAAAAACACACTGTTGCGACTTTTGAATATTAGACATTCATAGAAATGGCCGGAAGAATGTTCTCCAAAAATTTTTTTTCGCCCATCTCCTACCATTTTCGGAAAAAGGAGCAAAGTCCTTTTTAAAATTTCAAAAGTCGAAATTTGGAAAAATGTTTCCTATTTAAAAAAAAACACACTGTTGCGACTTTTGAATTTTGGACATTCATTGAAATGGCCTAAGGAGTGTTCTCCAATAATTTTTTTTCGCCCAACTCCTACCATTTTCGGAAAAAGGAGCAAAGTCCTTTTTAAAATTTAAAAAACCCAAATTTGGAAAAATGTCGCCTATTTTCAAAAAAACACACTGTTAAGACTTTTGAATATTGGACATTCATAGGGATGGCCGGAAGAATGTTCTCCAAAAATTTTTTTTCGCCCATCTCCTACCATTTTCGGAAAAAGGAGCAAAGTCCTTTTTAAAATTTCAAAAGTCGAAATTTGGAAAAATGTTTCCTATTTAAAAAAAAACACACTGTTGCGACTTTTGAATTTTGGACATTCATTGAAATGGCCTAAGGAGTGTTCTCCAATAATTTTTTTTTTGCCCATCTCCTACCATTTTCGGAAAAAGGAGCAAAGTCCTTTTAAAATTTCAAAAGTCGAAATTAGGAAAAATGTCGCTTATTTTCAAAAAAACACACTGTTAAGACTTTTGAATATTGGACATTCATAGGGATGGCCGGAGGAGTTTTCTCCAATAATTTTTTTTCGCTCATCTCCTACCATTTTCGGAAAATGGAGCAAAGTCCTTTTTAAAATTTCAAAGCTCGAAATTTGAAAAAATGTCACCTATTTTCAAAAAAACACACTGTTGCGACTTTTGAATATTGAACATTCATAGAAATGGCCTGAGGAGTGTACTCCAATAACTTTTTTTCGCCCATCTCCTACCATTTTCGGAAAAAGGAGCAAAGTCCTTTTTAAAATTTCGAAAGGCGAAATTTGGAAAAATGTTTCCTATTTAAAAACAAACACACTGTTGCGACTTTTGAATATTGGACATTCATAGAAACGGCCTGAGAGTATTCTCCAATAATTTTTTTTCGCCCATCTCCTACCATTTTCTGAAAAAGGAGCAAAGTCCTTTTTAAAATTTCAAAAGTCGAAATTTGGAAAAATGTCGCCTATTTTCAAAAAAACACACTGTTGCGACTTTTGAATATTGGACATTCATAGAAATGGCCTGAGAAGTGTTTTCCAATAACTTTTTTTCGCCCATCTCCTACCATTTTCGGAAAAAGGAGCAAAGTCCTTTTTAAAATTTCAAAAGTCGAAATTTGGAAAAATGTCGCCTATTTTCAAAAAAACACACTGTTGCGACTTTTGAATATTAGACATTTATGGAAATGGCCTGAGGAGTGTTCTCCAATAACTTTTTTTCGCGTATCTCCTACCATTTTCGGAAAAAGGAGCAAAGTCCTTTTTAAAATTTAAAAAGCCCAAATTTGGAAAAATGTCGCCTATTTTCAAAAAAACACACTGTTGCGACTTTTGAATTTTGGACATTCATTGAAATGGCCTAAGGAGTGTTCTCCAATAATTTTTTTTCGCCCATCCCCTACCATTTTCGGAAAAAGGTGCAAAGTCCTTTTTAAAATTTAAAAAGCCCAAATTTGGAAAAATGTCGCCTATTTTAAAAAAAACACACTGTTGCGACTTTTGAATATTGGACATTCATAGGGATGGCCGGAAGAGTGTTCTGCAATAACTTTTTTTCGCCCATCTCCTACCATTTTCGGAAAAAGGAGCAAAGTCCTTTTTAAAATTCCAAAAGTCGAAATTTGGAAAAATGTCTCCTATTTTGAAAAAAAACACACTGTTGCGACTTTTGAATATTGGACATTCATAGAAACGGCCTGAGAGTATTCTCCAATAATTTTTTTTCGCCCATCTCCTACCATTTTCGGAAAAAGGAGCAAAGTACTTTTTAAAATTTCAAAAGTCGAAATTTGGAAAAATGTCGCCTATTTTCAAAAAAACACACTGTTGCGACTTTTGAATATTGGACATTCATAGAAATGGCCTGAGAAGTGTTCTCCAATAACTTTTTTTCGCCCATCTCCTACCATTTTCGGAAAAAGGAGCAAAGTCCTTTTTAAAATTTCAAAAGTCGAAATTTGGAAAAATGTCGCCTATTTTCAAAAAAACACACTGTTGCGACTTTTGAATATTAGACATTTATGGAAATGGCCTGAGGAGTGTTCTCCAATAACTTTTTTTCGCGTATCTCCTACCATTTTCGGAAAAAGGAGCAAAGTCCTTTTTAAAATTTCGAAAGGCGAAATTTGGAAAAATGTTTCCTATTTAAAAACAAACACACTGTTGCGACTTTTGAATATTGGACATTCAAAGAAATAGCCTAAGGAGTTTTCTCCAGTAATTTTTTTTCGCTCATCTCCTACCATTTTCGGAAAATGGAGCAAAGTCCTTTTTAAAATTTCAAAGGTCGAAAATTGGAAAAATGTCTCCTATTTTCAAAAAAAAACACACTGTTGCGACTTTTGAATATTGGACATTCATAGAAATGGCCTGAAGAGTGTTCTCCAAGAACTTTTTTTTGCCCATCTCCTACCATTTTCGGAAAAAGGAGCAAAGTCCTTTTTAAAATTTAAAAAGCCCAAATTTTGAAAAATGTCGCCTATTTTCAAAAAAAACACGCTGTTAAGACTTTTGAATATTGGACATTCATAAGGATGGCCGGAGGAGTTTTTTTCAATAATTTATATTCGCCCATCTCCTACCATTTTTGGAAAAAGGAGCAAAGTCCTTTTTAAAATTTCAAAGGTCGAAATTTGGAAAAATGTCGCCTATTTTCAAAAAAACACACTGTTGCGACTTATGAATACTGGACATTCATAGGGATGGCCGGAGGAGTTTTCTCCAATAATTTTTTTTCGCTCATCTCCTACTATTTTCGGAAAATGGAGCAAAGTTCTTTTTAAAATTTCAAAGGTCGAAATTTGGAAAAATGTCTCCTATTTTCAAAAAACACACTGTTTCGACTTTTGAATATTGGACATTCATAGAAATGGCCTGAGAGTATTCTCCAATAATTCTTTTTCTCCCATCTCCTACCATTTTCGGAAAAAGGAGCAGTCCTTTTTAAACTTTCAAAAGTCGAAATTTGGAAAAATGTCTCCTATTTTCAAAAAACACACTGTTGCGACTTTTGAATATTGGACATTCATGGAAATGGCCTGAGAGTGTTCTCCAATAATTTTTTTTCGCCCAACTCCTACAACTTTCGGGAAAAGGAGCAAAGTCTTTTTTAAAATTTAAAAAGCCCAAATTTGGAAAAATGTCGCCTATTTTCAAAAAAACACACTGTTAAGATTTTTGAATGTTGGACATTCATAGGGATGGCCGGAGGAGTGTTCTCCAATAATTTTTTTTCGCCCATCTCCTACCATTTTCGGAAAATTGAGCAAAGTCCCTTTTAAAATTACAAAAGTCGAAATTTGGAAAAATGTCTCCTATTTTCAAAAAACACACTGTTGCGACTTTTGAATATTGGACATTCATTGGGATGGACTGAGGAGTGTTCTCCAATAATTTTTTTTCGCCCATCTCCTACCATTTTCGAAAAATGGAGCAAACTCCTTTTTTAAATTTCAAAAGTCGAAATTTGGAAAAATGTCTCCTATTTTCAAAAAACACACTGTTGCGTTTTTTAAATATTGCACATTCATTGGGATGGCCGGAGGAGTGTTATCCAATAAATTTTTTTCGCCCATCCCCTACCATTTTCGGAAAAAGGTGCAAAGTCCTTTTTAAAATTTAAAAAGCCCAAATTTGGAAAATTGTCGCCTATTTTAAAAAAAACACACTGTTGCGACTTTTGAATATTGGACATTCATAGGGATGGCCGGAAGAGTGTTCTGCAATAACTTTTTTTCGCCCATCTCCTACCATTTTCGGAAAAAGAAGCAAAGTCCTTTTTAAAATTCCAAAAGTCGAAATTTGGAAAAATGTCTCCTATTTTGAAAAAAAACACACTGTTGCGACTTTTGAATATTGGACATTCATAGAAATGGCCTGAGAGTATTCTCCAATAATTTTTTTTCGCCCATCTCCTACCATTTTCGGAAAAAGGAGCAAAGTCCTTTTTAAAATTTCAAAAGTCGAAATTTGGAAAAATGTCGCCTATTTTAAAAAAAACACACTGTTGCGACTTTTGAATATTGGACATTCATAGAAATGGCCTGAGAAGTGTTCTCCAATAACTTTTTTTCGCCCATCTCCTACCATTTTCGGAAAAAGGAGCAAAGTCCTTTTTAAAATTTCAAAAGTCGAAATTTGGAAAAATGTCGCCTATTTTCAAAAAAATACACTGTTGCGACTTTTGAATATTAGACATTTATGGAAATGGCCTGAGGAGTGTTCTCCAATAACTTTTTTTCGCGTATCTCCTACCATTTTCGGAAAAAGGAGCAAAGTCCTTTTTAAAATTTAAAAAGCCCAAATTTGGAAAAATGTCGCCTATTTTCAAAAAAACACACTGTTGCGACTTTTGAATTTTGGACATTCATTGAAATGGCCTAAGGAGTGTTCTCCAATAATTTTTTTTCGCCCATCTCCTACCATTTTCGGAAAAAGGAGCAACGTCTTTTTTAAAATTTCAAAAGTCGAAATTTGGAAAAATGTTTCCTATTTAAAAAAAAACACACTGTTGCGACTTTTGAATTTTGGACATTCATTGAAATGGTTTAAGGAGTGTTCTCCAATAATTTTTTTTTTGCCCATCTCCTACCATTTTCGGAAAAAGGAGCAAAGTCCTTTTAAAATTTCAAAAGTCGAAATTAGGAAAAATGTCGCTTATTTTCAAAAAAACACACTGTTAAGACTTTTGAATATTGGACATTCATAGGGATGGCCGGAGGAGTTTTTCTCAATAATTTATGTTCGCTCATCTCCTACTATTTTCGGAAAATGGAGCAAAGTCCTTTTTAAAATTTCAAAGGTCGAAATTTGGAAAAATGTCTCCTATTTTCAAAAAACACACTGTTTCGACTTTTGAATATTGGACATTCATAGAAATGGCCTGAGAGTATTCTCCAATAATTCTTTTTTTCCCATCTCCTACCATTTTCGGAAAAAGGAGCAGTCCTTTTTAAAATTTCAAAAGTCGAAATTTGGAAAAATGTCTCCTATTTTCAAAAAACACACTGTTGCGACTTTTGAATATTGGACATTCATAGAAATGGCCTGAGAGTATTCTCCAATAATTCTTTTTCTCCCATCTCCTACCATTTTCGGAAAAAGGAGCAGTCCTTTTTAAAATTTCAAAAGTCGAAATTTGGAAAAATGTCTCCTATTTTCAAAAAACACACTGTTGCGACTTTTGAATATTGGACATTCATGGAAATGGCCTGAGAGTGTTCTCCAATAATTTTTTTTCGCCCAACTCCTACAACTTTCGGGAAAAGGAGCAAAGTCTTTTTTAAAATTTAAAAAGCCCAAATTTGGAAAAATGTCGCCTATTTTCAAAAAAACACACTGTTAAGATTTTTGAATGTTGGACATTCATAGGGATGGCCGGAGGAGTGTTCTCCAATAATTTTTCTTCGCCCATCTCCTACCATTTTCGGAAAATTGAGCAAAGTCCTTTTTAAAATTACAAAAGTCGAAATTTGGAAAAATGTCTCCTATTTTAAAAAAACACACTGTTGCGACTTTTGAATATTGGACATTCATTGGGATGGACTGAGGAGTGTTCTCCAATAATTTTTTTTCGCCCATCTCCTACCATTTTCGAAAAATGGAGCAAACTCCTTTTTTAAATTTCAAAAGTCGAAATTTGGAAAAATGTCTCCTATTTTCAAAAAACACACTGTTGCGTTTTTTAAATATTGCACATTCATTGGGATGGCCGGAGGAGTGTTATCCAATAAATTTTTTTCGCCCATCCCCTACCATTTTCGGAAAAAGGTGCAAAGTCCTTTTTAAAATTTAAAAAGCCCAAATTTGGAAAAATGTCGCCTATTTTAAAAAAAACACACTGTTGCGACTTTTGAATATTGGACATTCATAGGGATGGCCGGAAGAGTGTTCTGCAATAACTATTTTTCGCCCATCTCCTACCATTTTCGGAAAAAGAAGCAAAGTCCTTTTTAAAATTCCAAAAGTCGAAATTTGGAAAAATGTCTCCTATTTTGAAGAAAACCACACTGTTGCGACTTTTGAATATTGGACATTCATAGAAATGGCCTGAGAGTATTCTCCAATAATTTTTTTTTGCCCATCTCCTACCATTTTCGGAAAAAGGAGCAAAGTCCTTTTTAAAATTTCAAAAGTCGAAATTTGGAAAAATGTCGCCTATTTTCAAAAAAACACACTGTTGCGACTTTTGAATATTGGACATTGATAGAAATGGCCTGAGAAGTGTTCTCCAATAACTTTTTTTCGCCCATCCCCTACCATTTTCGGAAAAAGGAGCAAAGTCCTTTTTAAAATTTCAAAAGTCGAAATTTGGAAAAATGTCGCCTATTTTCAAAAAAACACACTGTTGCGACTTTTGAATATTAGACATTTATAGAAATGGCCTGAGGAGTGTTCTCCAATAACTTTTTTTCGCGTATCTCCTACTATTTTCGGAAAAAGGAGCAAAGTCCTTTTTAAAATTTAAAAAGCCCAAATTTGGAAAAATGTCGCCTATTTTCAAAAAAACACACTGTTGCGACTTTTGAATATTGGACATTGATAGAAATGGCCTGAGAAGTGTTCTCCAATAACTTTTTTTCGCCCATCCCCTACCATTTTCGGAAAAAGGAGCAAAGTCCTTTTTAAAATTTCAAAAGTCGAAATTTGGAAAAATGTCGCCTATTTTCAAAAAAACACACTGTTGCGACTTTTGAATATTAGACATTTATAGAAATGGCCTAAGGAGTGTTCTCCAATAATTTTTTTTCGCCCATCTCCTACCATTTTCGGAAAAAGGAGCAAAGTCTTTTTTAAAATTTCAAAAGTCGAAATTTGGAAAAATGTTTCCTATTTAAAAAAAAACACACTGTTGCGACTTTTGAATTTTGGACATTCATTGAAATGGCCTAAGGAGTGTTCTCCAATAATTTTTTTTTGCCCATCTCCTACCATTTTCGGAAAAAGGAGCAAAGTCCTTTTAAAATTTCAAAAGTCGAAATTAGGAAAAATGTCGCTTATTTTCAAAAAAACACACTGTTAAGACTTTTGAATATTGGACATTCATAGGGATGGCCGGAGGAGTTTTCTCCAATAATTTTTTTTCGCTCATCGCCTACTATTTTCGGAAAATGGAGCAAAGTCCTTTTTTAAATTTCAAAGGTCGAAATTTGGAAAAATGTCTCCTATTTTCAAAAAACACACTGTTTCGACTTTTGAATATTGGACAATTATAGAAATGGCCTGAGAGTATTCTCCAATAATTCTTTTTCTCCCATCTCCTACCATTTTCGGAAAAAGGAGCAGTCCTTTTTAAAATTTCAAAAGTCGAAATTTGGAAAAATGTCTCCCATTTTCAAAAAACACACTGTTGCGACTTTTGAATATTGGACATTCATGGAAATGGCCTGAGAGTGTTCTCCAATAATTTTTTTTCGCCCAACTCCTACAACTTTCGGGAAAAGGAGCAAAGTCTTTTTTAAAATTTAAAAAGCCCAAATTTGGAAAAATGTCGCCTATTTTCAAAAAAACACACTGTTAAGATTTTTGAATGTTGGACATTCATAGGGATGGCCGGAGGAGTGTTCTCCAATAATTTTTCTTCGCCCATCTCCTACCATTTTCGGAAAATTGAGCAAAGTCCTTTTTAAAATTACAAAAGTCGAAATTTGGAAAAATGTCTCCTATTTTCAAAAAACACACTGTTGCGACTTTTGAATATTGGACATTCATTGGGATGGACTGAGGAGTGTTCTCCAATAATTTTTTTTCGCCCATCTCCTACCATTTTCGAAAAATGGAGCAAACTCCTTTTTTAAATTTCAAAAGTCGAAATTTGGAAAAATGTCTCCTATTTTCAAAAAACACACTGTTGCGTTTTTTAAAATATTGCACATTCATTGGGATGGCCGGAGGAGTGTTATCCAATAAATTTTTTTCGCCCATCCCCTACCATTTTCGGAAAAAGGTGCAAAGTCCTTTTTAAAATTTAAAAAGCCCAAATTTGGAAAAATGTCGCCTATTTTAAAAAAAACACACTGTTGCGACTTTTGAATATTGGACATTCATAGGGATGGCCGGAAGAGTGTTCTGCAATAACTTTTTTTCGCCCATCTCCTACCATTTTCGGAAAAAGGAGCAAAGTCCTTTTTAAAATTCCAAAAGTCGAAATTTGGAAAAATGTCTCCTATTTTGAAAAAAAAACACACTGTTGCGACTTTTGAATATTGGACATTCATAGAAATGGCCTGAGAGTATTCTCCAATAATTTTTTTTCGCCCATCTCCTACCATTTTCGGAAAAAGGAGCAAAGTCCTTTTTAAAATTTCAAAAGTCGAAATTTGGAAAAATGTTGCCTATTTTCAAAAAAACACACTGTTGCGACTTTTGAATATTAGACATTTATGGAAATGGCCGGAGGAGTGTTCTCCAATAACTTTTTTTCGCGTATCTCCTACCATTTTCGGAAAAAGGAGCAAAGTCCTTTTTAAAATTTAAAAAGCCCAAATTTGGAAAAATGTCGCCTATTTTCAAAAAAACACACTGTTGCGACTTTTGAATATTAGACATTCATAGAAATGGCCTGAGAGTATTCTCCAATAATTTTTTTTCGCCCATCTCCTACCATTTTCGGAAAAAGGAGCAAAGTCCTTTTTAAAATTCCAAAAGTCGAAATTTGGAAAAATGTCTCCTATTTTGAAAAAAAAACACACTGTTGCGACTTTTGAATATTGGACATTCATAGGGATGGCCGGAAGAGTGTTCTGCAATAACTTTTTTTCGCCCATCTCCTACAATTTTCGGAAAAAGGAGCAAAGTCCTTTTTAAAATTCCAAAAGTCGAAATTTGGAAAAATGTCTCCTATTTTGAAAAAAAAATACACTGTTGCGACTTTTGAATATTGGACATTCATAGGGATGGCCGGAAGAGTGTTCTGCAATAACTTTTTTTCGCCCATCTCCTACCATTTTCGGAAAAAGGAGCAAAGTCCTTTTTAAAATTCCAAAAGTCGAAATTTGGAAAAATGTCTCCTATTTTGAAAAAAAACACACTGTTGCGACTTTTGAATATTGGACATTCATAGAAATGGCCTGAGAGTATTCTCCAATAATTTTTTTTCGCCCATCTCCTACCATTTTCGGAAAAAGGAGCAAAGTCCTTTTTAAAATTTCAAAAGTCGAAATTTGGAAAAATGTTGCCTATTTTCAAAAAAACACACTGTTGCGACTTTTGAATATTAGACATTTATGGAAATGGCCGGAGGAGTGTTCTCCAATAACTTTTTTTCGCGTATCTCCTACGATTTTCGGAAAAAGGAGCAAAGTCCTTTTTAAAATTTAAAAAGCCCAAATTTGGAAAAATGTCGCCTATTTTCAAAAAAACACACTGTTGCAACTTTTGAATATTGGACATTCATAGAAATGGCCTGAGAGTATTCTTCAATAATTTTTTTTCTCCCATCTCCTACCATTTTCGGAAAAAGGAGCAAAGTCCTTTTTAAAATTCCAAAAGTCGAAATTTGGAAAAATGTCTCCTATTTTAAAAAAAAACACACTGTTGCGACTTTTGAATATTGGACATTCATAGAAATGGCCTGAGAGTATTCTCCAATAATTTTTTTTCGCCCATCTCCTACCATTTTCGGAAAAAGGAGCAAAGTCCTTTTTAAAATTTAAAAAGCCCAAATTTGGAAAAATGTCGCCTATTTTCAAAAAAACACACTGTTGCGACTTTTGAATATTAGACATTCATAGAAATGGCCTGAGGAGTGTTCTGCAATAATTTTTTTTCGCCCAACTCCTACCATTTTCGGAAAAAGGAGGAAAGTCCTTTTTAAAATTTAAAAAGCCCAAATTTGGAAAAATGTCGCCTATTTTCAAAAAAACACACTGTTAAGACTTTTGAATATTGGACATTCATAGGGATGGCCAGAAGAGTGTTCTCTAATAATTTTTTTTCGCCCATCTCCTACCATTTTCGGAAAAAGGAGCAAAGTCCTTCTTAAAATTTCAAAAGTCGAAATTTGGAAAAATGTCGCCTATTTTCAAAAAAACACACTCTTAAGACTTTTGAATGTTGGACATTCATAGGGATGACCGGAGGAGTTTTCTCCAATAATTTTTTTTTTGCCCATCTCGTACCATTTTCGGAAAAAGGAGCAAAGTCCTTTTTAAAATTTCAAAAGTCCAAATTTGGAAAAATGTCGCCTATTTTCAAAAAAACACACTGTTAAGACTTTTGAATATTGGACATTCATAGGGATGGCCGGAGGAGTTTTCTCCAATAATTTTTTTTCGCCCATCTCCTACCTTTTTCGGAAAAAGGAGCAAAGTCCTTTTTAAAATTTCAAAAGTGGAAATTTGGAAAAATGTCTCCTATTTTCAAAAAACACACTGTTGCGACTTTTGAATACTGGACATTTATGGAAATGGCAGAGAGTGTTCTCCAATAATTTTTTTTCGCCCATCAGCTACCATTTTCGGAAAAAGGAGCAAAGTCCTTTTTAAAATTTAAATAGCCCAAATTTGGAAAAATGTCGCCTATTTTCAAAAAAACACACTGTTAAGACTTTTGAATATTGGACATTCATAAGAATGGGCGGAAGAGTGTTCTCTAATCATTTTTTTTCGCCCATCTCCTACCATTTTCGGAAAAAGGAGCAAAGTCCTTCTAAAAATTTCAAAAGTCGAAATTTGGAAAAATGTCGCCTATTTTCAAAAAAAACACACTGTTAAGACTTTTGAATGTTGGACATTCATAGAAATGACCTAAGGAGTGTTCTCCAATAATTTTTTTTTGTCCATCTCGTACCATTTTCGGAATAAGGAACAAAGTCCTTTTTAAAATTTCAAAAGTCCAAATTTGGAAAAATGTCGCTTATTTTCAAAAAAACACACTGTTAAGACTTTTGAATATTGGACATTCATAGGGATGGCCGGAGGAGTTTTCTCCAATAATTTTTTTTCGCCCATCTCCTACCATTTTCGGAAAAGGAGCAAAGTCCTTTTTAAAATTTCAAAGGTCGAAATTTGGATAAATGTTTTCTATTTAAAAAAACACACTGTTGCGACTTTTGAATATTGGACATTCATAGAAATGGCCTAAGGAGTGTTCTCCAATAATTTTTTTTCGCCCAAATCCTACCATTTTCGGAAAAAGGAGCAAAGTCCTTTTTAAAATTTAAAAAGCCCAAATTTAGAAAAATGTCGCCTATTTTCAAAAAAACACACTGTTGCGACTTTTGAATATTAGACATTTATGGAAATGGCCTGAGGAGTGTTCTCCAATAACTTTTTTTCGCGTATCTCCTACCATTTTCGGAAAAAGGAGCAAAGTCCTTTTTAAAATTTAAAAAGCCCAAATTTGGAAAAATGTCGCCTATTTTCAAAAAAACACACTGTTGCGACTTTTGAATATTAGACATTCATAGAAATGGCCTGAGAGTATTCTCCAATAATTTTTTTTCGCCCATCTCCTACCATTTTCGGAAAAAGGAGCAAAGTCCTTTTTAAAATTCCAAAAGTCGAAATTTGGAAAAATGTCTCCTATTTTGAAAAAAAAAACACACTGTTGCGACTTTTGAATATTGGACATTCATAGGGATGGCCGGAAGAGTGTTCTGCAATAACTTTTTTTCGCCCATCTCCTACCATTTTCGGAAAAAGGAGCAAAGTCCTTTTTAAAATTCCAAAAGTCGAAATTTGGAAAAATGTCTCCTATTTTGAAAAAAAAACACACTGTTGCGACTTTTGAATATTGGACATTCATAGGGATGGCCGGAAGAGTGTTCTGCAATAACTTTTTTTCGCCCATCTCCTACCATTTTCGGAAAAAGGAGCAAAGTCCTTTTTAAAATTCCAAAAGTCGAAATTTGGAAAAATGTCTCCTATTTTGAAAAAAAACACACTGTTGCGACTTTTGAATATTGGACATTCATAGAAATGGCCTGACAGTATTCTCCAATAATTTTTTTTTCGCCCATCTCTTACCATTTTCGGAAAAAGGAGCAAAGTCCTTTTTAAAATTTCAAAATTCGAAATTTGGAAAAATGTCTCCTATTTTGAAAAAAAAACACACTGTTGCGACTTTTGAATATTGGACATTCATAGGGATGGCCGGAAGAGTGTTCTGCAATAACTTTTTTTCGCCCATCTCCTACCATTTTCGGAAAAAGGAGCAAAGTCCTTTTTAAAATTTCAAAAGTCGAAATTTGGAAAAATGTCGCCTATTTTCAAAAAAACACACTGTTGCGACTTTTGAATATTAGACATTTATGGAAATGGCCTGAGGAGTGTTCTCCAATAACTTTTTTTCGCGTATCTCCTACCATTTTCGGAAAAAGGAGCAAAGTCCTTTTTAAAATTTCAAAATTCGAAATTTGGAAAAATGTTTCCTATTTTCAAAAAAAACACACTGTTGCGACTTTTGAATATTGGACATTCATAAGGATGGCCGGAGGAGTTTTCTCCAATAATTTTTGTTCGCCCATCTCCTACCATTTTCGGAAAAAGGAGCAAACTCCTTTTTTAAATTTCAAAATTCGAAATTTGGCAAAATGTTTCCTATTTTCAAAAAAAACACTGTTGCGACTTTTGAATATTGGACATTCATAGAAATGGCCTAAGGAGTGTTCTCCAATAATTTTTTTTCTCCCATCTCCAACCATTTTCGGAAAAAGGTGCAAAGTCCTTTTTAAAATTTCAAAAGTCGATATTTGGAAAAATGTCTCCTATTTTCCAAAAAACACACTGTTGCGACTTTTGAATATTGGACATTAATAGAGATGGCCGGAGGAGTTTTCTCCAATAATTTTTTTTCGCCCATATCCTACCATTTTCGAAAAATGGAGCAAAGTCCTTTTTAAAATTTCAAAAGTCGAAATTTGAAAAAATGTCTTCTATTTAAAAAAAAAACGACACTATTGCGACTTTTGATTATTGGACATTCATAGAAATGGCCTGAGGAGTTTTCTCCAATAATTTTTTTTCGCCCATCTCCTACCATTTTCGGAAAAAGGAGCAAAGTCTTTTTTAAAATTTCAAAAGTCGAAATTTGGAAAAATGTCGCCTATTTTCAAAAAAACACACTGTTAAGACTTTTGAATGTTGGACATTCATAGAAATGACCTAAGGAGTGTTCTCCAATAATTTTTTTTTTTTGCCCATCTCGTACCATTTTCGGAAAAAGGAGCAAAGTCCTTTTTAAAATTTCAAAATTCGAAATTTGGAAAAATGTTTCCTATTTTCAAAAAAAAACACACTGTTGCGACTTTTGAATATTGGACATTCATAAAAATGGCCTGAGAGTGTTCTCCAATAATTTTTTGTTTGCCCATCTCGTACCATTTTCGGAAAAAGGAGCAAAGTCCTTTTTAAAATTTCAAAATTCGAAATTTGAAAAAATGTCTCCTATTTAAAAAAAAACACTATTGCGACTTTTGATTATTGGACATTCATAGGGATGGCCGGAGGAGTTTTCTCCAATAAATTTTTTTTGCCCATCTCCTACCATTTTCGGAAAATGGAGCAAAGTCCTTTTTAAAATTTCAAAATTCGAAATTTGGAAAAATGTTTCCTATTTTCAAAAAAAACACACTGTTGCGACTTTTGAATATTGGACATTCATAAAAATGGCCTGAGAGTGTTCTCCAATAATTTTTTGTTTGCCCATCTCGTACCATTTTCGGAAAAAGGAGCAAAGTCCTTTTTAAAATTTCAAAATTCGAAATTTGAAAAAATGTCTCCTATTTAAAAAAAAAAAAACACTATTGCGACTTTTGATTATTGGACATTCATAGGGATGGCCGGAGGAGTTTTCTCCAATAAATTTTTTTCGCCCATCTCCTACCATTTTCGGAAAATGGAGCAAAGTCCTTTTTGAAATTTCAAAATTCGAAATTTGGAAAAATGTTTAATATTTTAAAAAAAAAACACACTGTTGCGACTTTTGAATATTGGACATTCATAGAAATGGCCTGAGGAGTGTTCTCCAATAACTTTTTTTCGCCCATCTCCTACCATTTTCGGAAAAAGGAGCAAACTCCTTTTTTAAATTTCAAAATTCGAAATTTGGCAAAATGTTTCCTATTTTCAAAAAAAAAACACTGTTGCGATTTTTGAATATTGGACATTCATAGAAATGGCCTAAGGAGTGTTCTCCAATAATTTTTTTTCTCCCATCTCCAACCATTTTCGGAAAAAGGTGCAAAGTCCTTTTTAAAATTTCAAAAGTCGATATTTGGAAAAATGTCTCCTATTTTCCAAAAAACACACTGTTGCGACTTTTGAATATTGGACATTAATAGAGATGGCCGGAGGAGTTTTCTCCAATAATTTTTTTTCGCCCATATCCTACCATTTTCGAAAAATGGAGCAAAGTCCTTTTTAAAATTTCAAAAGTCGAAATTTGAAAAAATGTCTTCTATTAAAAAAAAAAACGACACTATTGCGACTTTTGATTATTGGACATTCATAGAAATGGCCTGAGGAGTTTTCTCCAATAATTTTTTTTCGCCCATCTCCTACCATTTTCGGAAAAAGGAGCAAAGTCTTTTTTAAAATTTCAAAAGTCGAAATTTGGAAAAATGTCGCCTATTTTCAAAAAAACACACTGTTAAGACTTTTGAATGTTGGACATTCATAGAAATGACCTAAGGAGTGTTCTCCAATAATTTTTTTTTTTTGCCCATCTCGTACCATTTTCGGAAAAAGGAGCAAAGTCCTTTTTAAAATTTCAAAATTCGAAATTTGGAAAAATGTTTCCTATTTTCAAAAAAAAACACACTGTTGCGACTTTTGAATATTGGACATTCATAAAAATGGCCTGAGAGTGTTCTCCAATAATTTTTTGTTTGCCCATCTCGTACCATTTTCGGAAAAAGGAGCAAAGTCCTTTTTAAAATTTCAAAATTCGAAATTTGAAAAAATGTCTCCTATTTAAAAAAAAACACTATTGCAACTTTTGATTATTGGACATTCATAGGGATGGCCGGAGGAGTTTTCTCCAATAAATTTTTTTCGCCCATCTCCTACCATTTTCGGAAAATGGAGCAAAGTCCTTTTTAAAATTTCAAAATTCGAAATTTGGAAAAATGTTTCCTATTTTCAAAAAAAACACACTGTTGCGACTTTTGAATATTGGACATTCATAAAAATGGCCTGAGGAGTGTTCTCGAATAATTTTTTTTCGCCCAACTCCTACCATTTTCGGAAAAAGGAGGAAAGTCCTTTTTAAAATTTAAAAAGCCCAAATTTGGAAAAATGTCGCCTATTTTCAAAAAAACACACTGTTAAGACTTTTGAATATTGGACATTCATAAGAATGGGCGGAAGAGTGTTCTCTAATCATTTTTTTTCGCCCATCTCCTACCATTTTCGGAAAAAGGAGCAAAGTCCTTCTTAAAATTTCAAAAGTCGAAATTTGGAAAAATGTCGCCTATTTTCAAAAAAAACACACTGTTAAGACTTTTGAATGTTGGACATTCATAGAAATGACCTAAGGAGTGTTCTCCAATAATTTTTTTTTGTCCATCTCGTACCATTTTCGGAATAAGGAACAAAGTCCTTTTTAAAATTTCAAAAGTCCAAATTTGGAAAAATTTCGCTTATTTTCAAAAAAACACACTGTTAAGACTTTTGAATATTGGACATTCATAGGGGTGGCCGGAGGAGTTTTCTCCAATAATTTTTTTTCGCCCATCTCCTACCATTTTCGGAAAAAGGAGCAAAGTCCTTTTTAAAATTTCAAAGGTCGAAATTTGGATAAATGTTTTCTATTTAAAAAAACACACTGTTGCGACTTTTGAATATTGGACATTCATAGAAATGGCCTAAGGAGTGTTCTCCAATAATTTTTTTTCGCCCAACTCCTACCATTTTCGGAAAAAGGAGCAAAGTCCTTTTTAAAATTTAAAAAGCCCAAATTTAGAAAAATGTCGCCTATTTTCAAAAAAACACACTGTTGCGACTTTTGAATATTAGACATTTATGGAAATGGCCTGAGGAGTGTTCTCCAATAACTTTTTTTCGCGTATCTCCTACCATTTTCGGAAAAAGGAGCAAAGTCCTTTTTAAAATTTAAAAAGCCCAAATTTGGAAAAATGTCGCCTATTTTCAAAAAAACACACTGTTGCGACTTTTGAATATTGGACATTCATAGAAATGGCCTGAGGAGTGTTCTCCAATAACTTTTTTTCGCCCAACTCCTACCATTTTCGGAAAAAGGAACAAAGTCCTTTTTAAAATTTAAAAAGCCCAAATTTGGAAAAATGTCGCCTATTTTAAAAAAAACACACTGTTAAGACTTTTGAATATTGGACATTCATTGGGATGGCCGGAAGAGTGTTCTCCAATAATTTTTTTTCGCCCATCTCCTACCATTTTCGGAAAAAGGAACAAAGTCCTTTTTAAAATTTCAAAAGTCGAAATTTGGAAAAATGTTTCCTATTTAAAAAAAACACACTGTTGCGACTTTTGAATATTGGACATTTATGGAAATGGCCTGAGAGTGTTCTCCAATAATTTTTTTTCGCCCAACTCCTACCATTTTCGGAAAAAGGAGCAAAGTCCTTTTTAAAATTTAAAAAGCCGAAATTTGGAAAAATGTCTCCTATTTTCAAAAAAACACACTGTTAAGACTTTTTAATATTGGACATTCATAGGGATGGCCGGAAGAGTGTTCTCCAATAATTTTTTTTCGCCCATCTCCTACCATTTTCGGAAAAAGGAGCAAAGTCCTTTTTAAAATTTCAAAAGTCGAAATTTGGAAAAATGTCTCCTATTTTCAAAAAACACACTGTTGCGACTTTTGAATATTGGACATTCATAGAAATGGCCTAAGGAGTGTTCTCCAATAATTTTTTTTTCGCCCATCTCCTACCATTTTCGAAAAATGGAGCAAACTCCTTTTTTAAATTTCAAAAGTCGAAATTTGGAAAAATGTCTCCTATTTTCAAAAAACACACTGTTGCGTTTTTTGAATATTGGACATTCATAGGGATGGCCGGAGGAGTGTTCTCCAATAAAATTTTTCACCCTTCCCCTACCATTTTCGGAAAAAGGTGCAAAGTCCTTTTTAAAATTTCAAAAGTCGATATTTGGAAAAATGTCTCCTATTTTCAAAAAAACACACTGTTGCGACTTTTGAATATTAGACATTCATAGAAATGGCCTAAGGAGTGTTCTCCAATAATTTTTTTTCGCCCATCTCCTACCATTTTCGGAAAAAGGAGCAAAGTCCTTTTTAAAATTTCAAAACTCGAAATTTGGAAAAATGTCGCTTATTTTCAAAAAACACACTGTTAAGAGTTTTGAATGTTGGACATTCATAGGGATGGCCGGAGAAGTTTTCTCCAATAATTTTTGTTCGCCCATCTCCTACCATTTTCGGAAAATTGAGCAAAGTCCTTTTTAAAATTTCAAAAGTCGAAATTTGGAAAAATGTCTCCTATTTTCAAAAAACACACTGTTGCGACTTTTGAATATTGGACATTCATTGGGATGGACTGAGGAGTGTTCTCCAAAAATTTTTTTCGCCCATCTCCTACCATTTTCGAAAAATGGAGCAAACTCCTTTTTTAAATTTCAAAAGTCGAAATTTGGAAAAATGTCTCCTATTTTCAAAAAACACACTGTTGGGTTTTTTGAATATTGGACATTCATAGGGATGGCCGGAGGAGTGTTCTCCAATAAATTTTTTCACCCTTCCCCTACCATTTTCGGAAAAAGGTGCAAAGTCCTTTTAAAATTTCAAAAGTCGAAATTAGGAAAAATGTCGCTTATTTTCAAAAAAACACACTGTTAAGACTTTTGAATATTGGACATTCATAGGGATGGCCGGAGGAGTTTTCTCCAATAATTTTTTTTCGCTCATCTCCTACCATTTTCGGAAAATGGAGCAAAGTCCTTTTTAAAATTTCAAAGCTCGAAATTTGAAAAAATGTCACCTATTTTCAAAAAAACACACTGTTGCGACTTTTGAATATTGGACATTCATAGAAATGGCCTGAGGAGTGTTCTCCAATAACTTTTTTTCGCCCAACTCCTACCATTTTCGGAAAAAGGAACAAAGTCCTTTTTAAAATTTAAAAAGCCCAAATTTGGAAAAATGTCGCCTATTTTAAAAAAAACACACTGTTAAGACTTTTGAATATTGGACATTCATTGGGATGGCCGGAAGAGTGTTCTCCAATAATTTTTTTTCGCCCATCTCCTACCATTTTCGGAAAAAGGAACAAAGTCCTTTTTAAAATTTCAAAATTCGAAATTTGGAAAAATGTTTCCTATTTAAAAAAAACACACTGTTGCGACTTTTGAATATTGGACATTTATGGAAATGGCCTGAGAGTGTTCTCCAATAGTTTTTTTTCGCCCAACTCCTACCATTTTCGGAAAAAGGAGCAAAGTCCTTTTTAAAATTTCGCAAGGCGAAATTTGGAAAAATGTTTCCTATTTAAAAACAAACACACTGTTGCGACTTTTGAATATTGGACATTCATAGAAATAGCCTAAGGAGTTTTCTCCAATAATTTTTTTTCGCTCATCTCCTACCATTTTCGGAAAATGGAGCAAAGTCCTTTTTAAAATTTCAAAGGTCGAAAATTGGAAAAATGTCGCCTATTTTCAAAAAAAAACACACTGTTGCGACTTTTGAATATTGGACATTCATAGGGATGGCCGGAGGAATTTTTTTCAATAATTTATATTCGCCCATCTCCTACCATTTTCGGAAAAAGGAGCAAAGTCCTTTTTAAAATTTCAAAGGTCGAAATTTGGAAAAATGTCTCCTATTTTCAAAAAACACACTGTTGCGACTTTTGAATATTGGACATTCATAGAAATAGCCTAAGGAGTTTTCTCCAATAATTTTTTTTCGCTCATCTCCTACCATTTTCGGAAAAAGGAGCAAAGTCCTTTTTAAAATTTAAAAAGCCCAAATTTGGAAAAATATCGCCTATTTTCAAAAAAAAACACGCTGTTAAGACTTTTGAATATTGGACATTCATAGGGATGGCCGGAGGAATTTTTTTCAATAATTTATATTCGCCCATCTCCTACCATTTTCGGAAAAAGGAGCAAAGTCCTTTTTAAAATTTCAAAGGTCGAAATTTGGAAAAATGTCTCCTATTTTCAAAAACCACACTGTTTCGACTTTTGAATATTGGACATTCATAGAAATGGCCTGAAGAGTGTTCTCCAAGAACTTTTTTTCGCCCATCTCCTACCATTTTCGGAAAAAGGAGCAAAGTCCTTTTTAAAATTTAAAAAGCCCAAATTTGGAAAAATGTCGCCTATTTTCAAAAAAAAACACACTGTTGCGACTTATGAATACTGGACATTCATAGGGATGGCCGGAGGAGTTTTCTCCAATAATTTTTTTTCGCTCATCTCCTACTATTTTCGGAAAATGGAGCAAAGTCCTTTTTAAAATTTCAAAGGTCGAAATTTGGAAAAATGTCTCCTATTTTCAAAAAACACACTGTTTCGACTTTTGAATATTGGACATTCATAGAAATGGCCTGAGAGTATTCTCCAATAATTCTTTTTCTCCCATCTCCTACCATTTTCGGAAAAAGGAGCAGTCCTTTTTAAAATTTCAAAAGTCGAAATTTGGAAAAATGTCTCCTATTTTCAAAAAACACACTGTTGTGACTTTTGAATATTGGACATTCATGGAAATGGCCTGAGAGTGTTCTCCAATAATTTTTTTTCGCCCAACTCCTACAACTTTCGGGAAAAGGAGCAAAGTCTTTTTTAAAATTTAAAAAGCCCAAATTTGGAAAAATGTCGCCTATTTTCAAAAAAACACCCTGTTAAGATTTTTGAATGTTGGACATTCATAGGGATGGCCGGAGGAGTGTTCTCCAATAATTTTTCTTCGCCCATCTCCTACCATTTTCGGAAAATTGAGCAAAGTCCTTTTTAAAATTACAAAAGTCGAAATTTGGAAAAATGTCTCCTATTTTCAAAAAACACACTGTTGCGACTTTTGAATATTGGACATTCATTGGGATGGACTGAGGAGTGTTCTCCAATAATTTTTTTTCGCCCATCTCCTACCATTTTCGAAAAATGGAGCAAACTCCTTTTTTAAATTTCAAAAGTCGAAATTTGGAAAAATGTCTCCTATTTTCAAAAAACACACTGTTGCGTTTTTTAAATATTGGACATTCATAGGGATGGCCGGAGGAGTGTTCTCCAATAAAATTTTTCACCCTTCCCCTACCATTTTCGGAAAAAGGTGCAAAGTCCTTTTTAAAATTTCAAAAGTCGATATTTGGAAAAATGTCTCCTATTTTCAAAAAAACACACTGTTGCGACTTTTGAATATTAGACATTCATAGAAATGGCCTAAGGAGTGTTCTCCAATAATTTTTTTTCGCCCATCTGCTACCATTTTCGGAAAAAGGAGCAAAGTCCTTTTTAAAATTTCAAAACTCGAAATTTGGAAAAATGTCGCTTATTTTCAAAAAAACACACTGTTAAGAGTTTTGAATGTTGGACATTCATAGGGATGGCCGGAGAAGTTTTCTCCAATAATTTTTGTTCGCCCATCTCCTACCATTTTCGGAAAATTGAGCAAAGTCCTTTTTAAAATTTCAAAAGTCGAAATTTGGAAAAATGTCTCCTATTTTCAAAAAACACACTGTTGCGACTTTTGAATATTGGACATTCATTGGGATGGACTGAGGAGTGTTCTCCAAAAATTTTTTTCGCCCATCTCCTACCATTTTCGAAAAATGGAGCAAACTCCTTTTTTAAATTTCAAAAGTCGAAATTTGGAAAAATGTCTCCTATTTTCAAAAAACACACTGTTGGGTTTTTTGAATATTGGACATTCATAGGGATGGCCGGAGGAGTGTTCTCCAATAAATTTTTTCACCCTTCCCCTACCATTTTCGGAAAAAGGTGCAAAGTCCTTTTAAAATTTCAAAAGTCGAAATTAGGAAAAATGTCGCTTATTTTCAAAAAAACACACTGTTAAGACTTTTGAATATTGGACATTCATAGGGATGGCCGGAGGAGTTTTCTCCAATAATTTTTTTTCGCTCATCTCCTACCATTTTCGGAAAATGGAGCAAAGTCCTTTTTAAAATTTCAAAGCTCGAAATTTGAAAAAATGTCACCTATTTTCAAAAAACCACACTGTTGCGACTTTTGAATATTGGACATTCATAGAAATGGCCTGAGGAGTGTTCTCCAATAACTTTTTTTCGCCCAACTCCTACCATTTTCGGAAAAAGGAACAAAGTCCTTTTTAAAATTTAAAAAGCCCAAATTTGGAAAAATGTCGCCTATTTTAAAAAAAACACACTGTTAAGACTTTTGAATATTGGACATTTATGGAAATGGCCTGAGAGTGTTCTCCAATAATTTTTTTTCGCCCAACTCCTACCATTTTCGGAAAAAGGAGCAAAGTCCTTTTTAAAATTTCGCAAGGCGAAATTTGGAAAAATGTTTCCTATTTAAAAACAAACACACTGTTGCGACTTTTGAATATTGGACATTCATAGAAATAGCCTAAGGAGTTTTCTCCAATAATTTTTTTTCGCTCATCTCCTACCATTTTCGGAAAATGGAGCAAAGTCCTTTTTAAAATTTCAAAGGTCGAAAATTGGAAAAATGTCGCCTATTTTCAAAAAAAAACACACTGTTGCGACTTTTGAATATTGGACATTCATAGAAATGGCCTGAAGAGTGTTCTCTAAGAATTTTTTTTCGCCCATCTCCTACCATTTTCGGAAAAAGGAGCAAAGTCCTTTTTAAAATTTAAAAAGCCCAAATTTGGAAAAATGTCGCCTATTTTCAAAAAAAAACACGCTGTTAAGACTTTTGAATATTGGACATTCATAGGGATGGCCGGAGGAATTTTTTTCAATAATTTATATTCGCCCATCTCCTACCATTTTCGGAAAAAGGAGCAAAGTCCTTTTTAAAATTTCAAAGGTCGAAATTTGGAAAAATGTCTCCTATTTTCAAAAAACACACTGTTTCGACTTTTGAATA
This sequence comes from Epicampocera succincta, assembly GCA_932526305.1. NCBI lineage: Eukaryota > Metazoa > Arthropoda > Insecta > Diptera > Tachinidae > Epicampocera > Epicampocera succincta. The sequence continues at coordinate 43,717,355 of OW052036.1, forward strand.
TTGGACATTCATAGAAATGGCCTGAAGAGTGTTCTCCAAGAACTTTTTTTCGCCCATCTCCTACCATTTTCGGAAAAAGGAGCAAAGTCCTTTTTAAAATTTAAAAAGCCCAAATTTGGAAAAATGTCGCCTATTTTCAAAAAAAAACACACTGTTGCGACTTATGAATACTGGACATTCATAGGGATGGCCGGAGGAGTTTTCTCCAATAATTTTTTTTCGCTCATCTCCTTCTATTTTCGGAAAATGGAGCAAAGTCCTTTTTAAAATTTCAAAGGTCGAAATTTGGAAAAATGTCTCCTATTTTCAAAAAACACACTGTTTCGACTTTTGAATATTGGACATTCATAGAAATGGCCTGAGAGTATTCTCCAATAATTCTTTTTCTCCCATCTCCTACCATTTTCGGAAAAAGGAGCAGTCCTTTTTAAAATTTCAAAAGTCGAAATTTGGAAAAATGTCTCCTATTTTCAAAAAACACACTGTTGTGACTTTTGAATATTGGACATTCATGGAAATGGCCTGAGAGTGTTCTCCAATAATTTTTTTTCGCCCAACTCCTACAACTTTCGGGAAAAGGAGCAAAGTCTTTTTTAAAATTTAAAAAGCCCAAATTTGGAAAAATGTCGCCTATTTTCAAAAAAACACCCTGTTAAGATTTTTGAATGTTGGACATTCATAGGGATGGCCGGAGGAGTGTTCTCCAATAATTTTTCTTCGCCCATCTCCTACCATTTTCGGAAAATTGAGCAAAGTCCTTTTTAAAATTACAAAAGTCGAAATTTGGAAAAATGTCTCCTATTTTCAAAAAACAAACTGTTGCGACTTTTGAATATTGGACATTCATTGGGATGGACTGAGGAGTGTTCTCCAATAACTTTTTTTCGCCCATCTCCTACCATTTTCGAAAAATGGAGCAAACTCCTTTTTTAAATTTCAAAAGTCGAAATTTGGAAAAATGTCGCCTATTTTCAAAAAAACACCCTGTTAAGATTTTTGAATGTTGGACATTCATAGGGATGGCCGGAGGAGTGTTCTCCAATAATTTTTTTTCGCCCATCTCCTACCATTTTCGAAAAATGGAGCAAACTCCTTTTTTAAATTTCAAAAGTCGAAATTTGGAAAAATGTCTCCTATTTTCAAAAAACACACTGTTGCGTTTTTTAAATATTGCACATTCATTGGGATGGCCGGAGGAGTGTTATCCAATAAATTTTTTTCGCCCATCCCCTAAAAATTTCGGAAAAAGGTGCAAAGTCCTTTTTAAAATTTCAAAGGTCGAAATTTGGAAAAATGTCTCCTATTTTCAAAAAAGCACACTGTTAAGACTTTTGAATATTGGACATTCATAGGGATGGCCGGAAGAGTGTTCTGCAATAACTATTTTTCGCCCATCTCCTACCATTTTCGGAAAAAGGTGCAAAGTCCTTTTTAAAATTTAAAAAGCCCAAATTTGGAAAAATGTCGCCTATTTTAAAAAAAACACACTGTTGCGACTTTTGAATATTGGACATTCATAGGGATGGCCGGAAGAGTGTTCTGCAATAACTTTTTTTCGCCCATCTCCTACCATTTTCGGAAAAAGGAGCAAAGTCCTTTTTAAAATTCCAAAAGTCGAAATTTGGAAAAATGTCTCCTATTTTGAAAAAAAACACACTGTTGCGACTTTTGAATATTGGACATTCATAGAAATGGCCTGAGAGTATTCTCCAATAATTTTTTTTCGCCCATCTCCTACCATTTTCGGAAAAAGGAGCAAAGTCCTTTTTAAAATTTCAAAAGTCGAAATTTGGAAAGATGTCGCCTTTTTTTCAAAAAAACACACTGTTGCGACTTTTGAATATTGGACATTCATAGAAATGGCTTGAGAAGTGTTCTCCAATAACTTTTGTTCGCCCATCTCCTACCATTTTCGGAAAAAGGAGCAAAGTCCTTTTTAAAATTTCAAAAGTCGAAATTTGGAAAAATGTCTCCTATTTTGAAAAAAAACACACTGTTGCGACTTTTGAATATTGGACATTCATAGAAATGGCCTGAGAGTATTCTCCAATAATTTTTTTTCTCCCATCTCCTACCATTTTCGGAAAAAGGAGCAAAGTCCTTTTTAAAATTTCAAAGGTCCAAATTTGGAAAAATGTCGCCTATTTTCAAAAAAACACACTGTTAAGACTTTTGAATATTGGACATTTATAGGGATGTCCGGAGGAGTGTTCTCCAATAATTTTTTTTCGTCCATCTCCTACCATTTTCGGAAAATTGAGCAAAGTCCTTTTTAAAATTTCAAAAGTCGAAATTTGGAAAAATGTCGCCTATTTTCAAAAAAACACACTGTTAAGACTTTTGAATGTTGAACATTCATAGGGATGGCCGGAGGAGTTTTCTCCAATAATTTATGTTCGCCCATCTCCTACCATTTTCGGAAAATGGAGCAAAGTCCTTTTTAAAATTTCAAAAGTCGAAATTTGGAAAAATGTCGCCTATTTTCAAAAAAACACACTGTTAAGACTTTTAAATATTGGACATTTATAGGGATGTCCGGAGGAGTGTTCTCCAATAATTTGTTTTCGCCCAACTCCTACCATTTTCGGGAAAAGGAGCAAAGTCCTTTTTAAAATTTCAAAAGTTGAAATTTGGAAAAATGTCTCCTATTTTCAAAAAACACACTGTTAAGACATTTGAATATTGAACATTCATAGGGATGGCCGGAGGACTGTTCTCCAATAATTTTTTTTCGCCCAACTCCTACCATTTTCGGAAAAAGGAGCAAAGTCCTTTTTAAAATTTCAAAAGTCGAAATTTTGAAAAATGTTTCCTATTTTCAAAAAAACACACTGTTAAGACTTTTGAATTTTGGACATTCATAGAAATGGCCTAAGGAGTATTCTCCAATAATTTTTTTTCGCCCATCTCCTACCATTTTCGGAAAAAGGAGCAAAGTCCTTTTTAAAATTTCAAAAGCCCAAATTTGGAAAAATGTCGCCTATTTTCAAAAAAAAACACACTGTTGCGACTTATGAATACTGGACATTCATAGGGATGGCCGGAGGAGTTTTCTCCAATAATTTTTTTTCGCTCATCTCCTACTATTTTCGGAAAATGGAGCAAAGTCCTTTTTAAAATTTCAAAGGTCGAAATTTGGAAAAATGTCTCCTATTTTCAAAAAACACACTGTTAAGACTTTTGAATATTGGACATTCATAGGGATGGCCGGAGGAGTTTTCTCCAATAATTTTTTTTTGTCCATCTCGTACCATTTTCGGAATAAGGAACAAAGTCCTTTTTAAAATTTCAAAAGTCCAAATTTGGAAAAATGTCGCTTATTTTCAAAAAAACACACTGTTAAGAGTTTTGAATGTTGGACATTCATAGGGATGGCCGGAGAAGTTTTCTCCAATAATTTTTGTTCGCCCATCTCCTACCATTTTCGGAAAAAGGTGCAAAGTCCTTTTTAAAATTTCAAAAGTCGATATTTGGAAAAATGTCTCCTATTTTCCAAAAAACACACTGTTGCGACTTTTGAATATTGGACATTAATAGAGATGGCCGGAGGAGTTTTCTCCAATAATTTTTTTTCGCCCATATCCTACCATTTTCGAAAAATGGAGCAAAGTCCTTTTTAAAATTTCAAAAGTCGAAATTTGAAAAAATGTCTTCTATTTAAAAAAAAAACGACACTATTGCGACTTTTGATTATTGGACATTCATAGAAATGGCCTGAGGAGTTTTCTCCAATAATTTTTTTTCGCCCATCTCCTACCATTTTCGGAAAAAGGAGCAAAGTCTTTTTTAAAATTTCAAAAGTCGAAATTTGGAAAAATGTCGCCTATTTTCAAAAAAACACACTGTTAAGACTTTTGAATGTTGGACATTCATAGAAATGACCTAAGGAGTGTTCTCCAATAATTTTTTTTTTTTTGCCCATCTCGTACCATTTTCGGAAAAAGGAGCAAAGTCCTTTTTAAAATTTCAAAATTCGAAATTTGGAAAAATGTTTCCTATTTTCAAAAAAAAACACACTGTTGCGACTTTTGAATATTGGACATTCATAAAAATGGCCTGAGAGTGTTCTCCAATAATTTTTTGTTTGCCCATCTCGTACCATTTTCGGAAAAAGGAGCAAAGTCCTTTTTAAAATTTCAAAAGTCGAAATTTGGAAAAATGTCGCCTATTTTCAAAAAAACACACTGTTAAGACTTTTAAATATTGGACATTTATAGGGATGTCCGGAGGAGTGTTCTCCAATAATTTTTTTTCGCCCAACTCCTACCATTTTCGGGAAAAGGAGCAAAGTCCTTTTTAAAATTTCAAAAGTTGAAATTTGGAAAAATGTCTCCTATTTTCAAAAAACACACTGTTAAGACATTTGAATATTGAACATTCATAGGGATGGCCGGAGGACTGTTCTCCAATAATTTTTTTTCGCCCAACTCCTACCATTTTCGGAAAAAGGAGCAAAGTCCTTTTTAAAATTTCAAAAGTCGAAATTTTGAAAAATGTTTCCTATTTTCAAAAAAACACACTGTTAAGACTTTTGAATTTTGGACATTCATAGAAATGGCCTAAGGAGTATTCTCCAATAATTTTTTTTCGCCCATCTCCTACCATTTTCGGAAAAAGGAGCAAAGTCCTTTTTAAAATTTCAAAAGCCCAAATTTGGAAAAATGTCGCCTATTTTCAAAAAAAAACACACTGTTGCGACTTATGAATACTGGACATTCATAGAAATGGCCTGAGGAGTTTTCTCCAATAATTTTTTTTCGCTCATCTCCTACTATTTTCGGAAAATGGAGCAAAGTCCTTTTTAAAATTTCAAAGGTCGAAATTTGGAAAAATGTCTCCTATTTTCAAAAAACACACTGTTAAGACTTTTGAATATTGGACATTCATAGGGATGGCCGGAGGAGTTTTCTCCAATAATTTTTTTTTGTCCATCTCGTACCATTTTCGGAATAAGGAACAAAGTCCTTTTTAAAATTTCAAAAGTCCAAATTTGGAAAAATGTCGCTTATTTTCAAAAAAACACACTGTTAAGAGTTTTGAATGTTGGACATTCATAGGGATGGCCGGAGAAGTTTTCTCCAATAATTTTTGTTCGCCCATCTCCTACCATTTTCGGAAAAAGGTGCAAAGTCCTTTTTAAAATTTCAAAAGTCGATATTTGGAAAAATGTCTCCTATTTTCCAAAAAACACACTGTTGCGACTTTTGAATATTGGACATTAATAGAGATGGCCGGAGGAGTTTTCTCCAATAATTTTTTTTCGCCCATATCCTACCATTTTCGAAAAATGGAGCAAAGTCCTTTTTAAAATTTCAAAAGTCGAAATTTGAAAAAATGTCTTCTATTTAAAAAAAAAACGACACTATTGCGACTTTTGATTATTGGACATTCATAGAAATGGCCTGAGGAGTTTTCTCCAATAATTTTTTTTTGCCCATCTCGTACCATTTTCGGAAAAAGGAGCAAAGTCCTTTTTAAAATTTCAAAATTCGAAATTTGGAAAAATGTTTCCTATTTTCAAAAAAAAACACACTGTTGCGACTTTTGAATATTGGACATTCATAAAAATGGCCTGAGAGTGTTCTCCAATAATTTTTTGTTTGCCCATCTCGTACCATTTTCGGAAAAAGGAGCAAAGTCCTTTTTAAAATTTCAAAATTCAAAATTTGAAAAAATGTCTCCTATTTAAAAAAAAAACACTATTGCGACTTTTGTTTATTGGACATTCATAGGGATGGCCGGAGGAGTTTTCTCCAATAAATTTTTTTCGCCCATCTCCTACCATTTTCGGAAAATGGAGCAAAGTCCTTTTTAAAATTTCAAAATTCGAAATTTGGAAAAATGTTTAATATTTTCAAAAAAAACACACTGTTGCGACTTTTGAATATTGGACATTCATTAAAATGGCCTGAGGAGTGTTCTCGAATAATTTTTTTTCGCCCAACTCCTACCATTTTCGGAAAAAGGAGGAAAGTCCTTTTTAAAATTTAAAAAGCCCAAATTTGGAAAAATGTCGCCTATTTTCAAAAAAACACACTGTTAAGACTTTTGAATATTGGACATTCATAAGAATGGGCGGAAGAGTGTTCTCTAATCATTTTTTTTCGCCCATCTCCTACCATTTTCGGAAAAAGGAGCAAAGTCCTTCTTAAAATTTCAAAAGTCGAAATTTGGAAAAATGTCGCCTATTTTCAAAAAAAACACACTGTTAAGACTTTTGAATGTTGGACATTCATAGAAATGACCTAAGGAGTGTTCTCCAATAATTTTTTTTTGTCCATCTCGTACCATTTTCGGAATAAGGAACAAAGTCCTTTTTAAAATTTCAAAAGTCCAAATTTGGAAAAATGTCGCTTATTTTCAAAAAAACACACTGTTAAGACTTTTGAATATTGGACATTCATAGGGATGGCCGGAGGAGTTTTCTCCAATAATTTTTTTTCGCCCATCTCTTACCATTTTCGGAAAAAGGAGCAAAGTCCTTTTTAAAATTTCAAAGGTCGAAATTTGGATAAATGTTTTCTATTTAAAAAAACACACTGTTGCGACTTTTGAATATTGGACATTCATAGAAATGGCCTAAGGAGTGTTCTCCAATAATTTTTTTTCGCCCAACTCCTACCATTTTCGGAAAAAGGAGCAAAGTCCTTTTTAAAATTTAAAAAGCCCAAATTTAGAAAAATGTCGCCTATTTTCAAAAAAACACACTGTTGCGACTTTTGAATATTAGACATTTATGGAAATGGCCTGAGGAGTTTTCTCCAATAACTTTTTTTCGCGTATCTCCTACCATTTTCGGAAAAAGGAGCAAAGTCCTTTTTAAAATTTAAAAAGCCCAAATTTGGAAAAATGTCGCCTATTTTCAAAAAAACATACTGTTGCGACTTTTGAATATTGGACATTCATAGAAATGGCCTGAGGAGTGTTCTCCAATAACTTTTTTTCGCCCATCTCCTACCATTTTCGGAAAAAGGAGCAAACTCCTTTTTTAAATTTCAAAATTCGAAATTTGGCAAAATGTTTCCTATTTTCAAAAAAAACACTGTTGCGATTTTTGAATATTGGACATTCATAGAAATGGCCTAAGGAGTGTTCTCCAATAATTTTTTTTCTCCCATCTCCTACCATTTTCGGAAAAAGGAGCAAAGTCTTTTTTAAAATTTCAAAAGTCGAAATTTGGAAAAATGTCGCCTATTTTCAAAAAAACACACTGTTAAGACTTTTGAATGTTGGACATTCATAGAAATGACCTAAGGAGTGTTCTCCAATAATTTTTTTTTTTTGCCCATCTCGTACCATTTTCGGAAAAAGGTGCAAAGTCCTTTTTAAAATTTCAAAAGTCGATATTTGGAAAAATGTCTCCTATTTTCCAAAAAACACACTGTTGCGACTTTTGAATATTGGACATTAATAGAGATGGCCGGAGGAGTTTTCTCCAATAATTTTTTTTCGCCCATATCCTACCATTTTCGAAAAATGGAGCAAAGTCCTTTTTAAAATTTCAAAAGTCTAAATTTGAAAAAATGTCTTCTATTTAAAAAAAAAACGACACTATTGCGACTTTTGATTATTGGACATTCATAGAAATGGCCTGAGGAGTTTTCTCCAATAATTTTTTTTCGCCCATCTCCTACCATTTTCGGAAAAAGGAGCAAAGTCTTTTTTAAAATTTCAAAAGTCGAAATTTGGAAAAATGTCGCCTATTTTCAAAAAAACACACTGTTAAGACTTTTGAATGTTGGACATTCATAGAAATGACCTAAGGAGTGTTCTCCAATAATTTTTTTTTTTTGCCCATCTCGTACCATTTTCGGAAAAAGGAGCAAAGTCCTTTTTAAAATTTCAAAATTCGAAATTTGGAAAAATGTTTCCTATTTTCAAAAAAAACACACTGTTGCGACTTTTGAATATTGGACATTCATAAAAATGGCCTGAGAGTGTTCTCCAATAATTTTTTGTTTGCCCATCTCGTACCATTTTCGGAAAAAGGAGCAAAGTCCTTTTTAAAATTTCAAAATTCGAAATTTGAAAAAATGTCTCCTATTTAAAAAAAAAAACACTATTGCGACTTTTGATTATTGGACATTCATAGGGATGGCCGGAGGAGTTTTCTCCAATAAATTTTTTTCGCCCATCTCCTACCATTTTCGGAAAATGGAGCAAAGTCCTTTTTAAAATTTCAAAATTCGAAATTTGGAAAAATGTTTCCTATTTTCAAAAAAAACACACTGTTGCGACTTTTGAATATTGGACATTCATAAAAATGGCCTGAGGAGTGTTCTCGAATAATTTTTTTTCGCCCAACTCCTACCATTTTCGGAAAAAGGAGGAAAGTCCTTTTTAAAATTTAAAAAGCCCAAATTTGGAAAAATGTCGCCTATTTTCAAAAAAACACACTGTTAAGACTTTTGAATATTGGACATTCATAAGAATGGGCGGAAGAGTGTTCTCTAATCATTTTTTTTCGCCCATCTCCTACCATTTTCGGAAAAAGGAGCAAAGTCCTTCTTAAAATTTCAAAAGTCGAAATTTGGAAAAATGTCGCCTATTTTCAAAAAAAACACACTGTTAAGACTTTTGAATGTTGGACATTCATAGAAATGACCTAAGGAGTGTTCTCCAATAATTTTTTTTTGTCCATCTCGTACCATTTTCGGAATAAGGAACAAAGTCCTTTTTAAAATTTCAAAAGTCCAAATTTGGAAAAATGTCGCTTATTTTCAAAAAAACACACTGTTAAGACTTTTGAATATTGGACATTCATAGGGATGGCCGGAGGAGTTTTCTCCAATAATTTTTTTTCGCCCATCTCCTACCATTTTCGGAAAAAGGAGCAAAGTCCTTTTTAAAATTTCAAAGGTCGAAATTTGGATAAATGTTTTCTATTTAAAAAAACACACTGTTGCGACTTTTGAATATTGGACATTCATAGAAATGGCCTAAGGAGTGTTCTCCAATAATTTTTTTTCGCCCAACTCCTACCATTTTCGGAAAAAGGAGCAAAGTCCTTTTTAAAATTTAAAAAGCCCAAATTTAGAAAAATGTCGCCTATTTTCAAAAAAACACACTGTTGCGACTTTTGAATATTAGACATTTATGGAAATGGCCTGAGGAGTGTTCTCCAATAACTTTTTTTCGCGTATCTCCTACCATTTTCGGAAAAAGGAGCAAAGTCCTTTTTAAAATTTAAAAAGCCCAAATTTGGAAAAATGTCGCCTATTTTCAAAAAAACATACTGTTGCGACTTTTGAATATTGGACATTCATAGAAATGGCCTGAGGAGTGTTCTCCAATAACTTTTTTTCGCCCATCTCCTACCATTTTCGGAAAAAGGAGCAAACTCCTTTTTTAAATTTCAAAATTCGAAATTTGGCAAAATGTTTCCTATTTTCAAAAAAAACACTGTTGCGATTTTTGAATATTGGACATTCATAGAAATGGCCTAAGGAGTGTTCTCCAATAATTTTTTTTCTCCCATCTCCAACCATTTTCGGAAAAAGGTGCAAAGTCCTTTTTAAAATTTCAAAAGTCGATATTTGGAAAAATGTCTCCTATTTTCCAAAAAACACACTGTTGCGACTTTTGAATATTGGACATTAATAGAGATGGCCGGAGGAGTTTTCTCCAATAATTTTTTTTCGCCCATATCCTACCATTTTCGAAAAATGGAGCAAAGTCCTTTTTAAAATTTCAAAAGTCTAAATTTGAAAAAATGTCTTCTATTTAAAAAAAAAACGACACTATTGCGACTTTTGATTATTGGACATTCATAGAAATGGCCTGAGGAGTTTTCTCCAATAATTTTTTTTCGCCCATCTCCTACCATTTTCGGAAAAAGGAGCAAAGTCTTTTTTAAAATTTCAAAAGTCGAAATTTGGAAAAATGTCGCCTATTTTCAAAAAAACACACTGTTAAGACTTTTGAATGTTGGACATTCATAGAAATGACCTAAGGAGTGTTCTCCAATAATTTTTTTTTTTTGCCCATCTCGTACCATTTTCGGAAAAAGGAGCAAAGTCCTTTTTAAAATTTCAAAATTCGAAATTTGGAAAAATGTTTCCTATTTTCAAAAAAAACACACTGTTGCGACTTTTGAATATTGGACATTCATAAAAATGGCCTGAGAGTGTTCTCCAATAATTTTTTGTTTGCCCATCTCGTACCATTTTCGGAAAAAGGAGCAAAGTCCTTTTTAAAATTTCAAAATTCGAAATTTGAAAAAATGTCTCCTATTTAAAAAAAAAAACACTATTGCGACTTTTGATTATTGGACATTCATAGGGATGGCCGGAGGAGTTTTCTCCAATAAATTTTTTTCGCCCATCTCCTACCATTTTCGGAAAATGGAGCAAAGTCCTTTTTAAAATTTCAAAATTCGAAATTTGGAAAAATGTTTCCTATTTTCAAAAAAAACACACTGTTGCGACTTTTGAATATTGGACATTCATAAAAATGGCCTGAGGAGTGTTCTCGAATAATTTTTTTTCGCCCAACTCCTACCATTTTCGGAAAAAGGAGGAAAGTCCTTTTTAAAATTTAAAAAGCCCAAATTTGGAAAAATGTCGCCTATTTTCAAAAAAACACACTGTTAAGACTTTTGAATATTGGACATTCATAAGAATGGGCGGAAGAGTGTTCTCTAATCATTTTTTTTCGCCCATCTCCTACCATTTTCGGAAAAAGGAGCAAAGTCCTTCTTAAAATTTCAAAAGTCGAAATTTGGAAAAATGTCGCCTATTTTCAAAAAAAACACACTGTTAAGACTTTTGAATGTTGGACATTCATAGAAATGACCTAAGGAGTGTTCTCCAATAATTTTTTTTTGTCCATCTCGTACCATTTTCGGAATAAGGAACAAAGTCCTTTTTAAAATTTAAAAAGTCCAAATTTGGAAAAATGTCGCTTATTTTCAAAAAAACACACTGTTAAGACTTTTGAATATTGGACATTCATAGGGATGGCCGGAGGAGTGTTCTCCAATAATTTTTTTTCGCCCATCTCCTACCATTTTCGGAAAAAGGAGCAAAGTCCTTTTTAAAATTTCAAAGGTCGAAATTTGGATAAATGTTTTCTATTTAAAAAAACACACTGTTGCGACTTTTGAATATTGGACATTCATAGAAATGGCCTAAGGAGTGTTCTCCAATAATTTTTTTTCGCCCAACTCCTACCATTTTCGGAAAAAGGAGCAAAGTCCTTTTTAAAATTTAAAAAGCCCAAATTTAGAAAAATGTCGCCTATTTTCAAAAAAACACACTGTTGCGACTTTTGAATATTAGACATTTATGGAAATGGCCTGAGGAGTGTTCTCCAATAACTTTTTTTCGCGTATCTCCTACCATTTTCGGAAAAAGGAGCAAAGTCCTTTTTAAAATTTAAAAAGCCCAAATTTGGAAAAATGTCGCCTATTTTCAAAAAAACACACTGTTGCGACTTTTGAATATTGGACATTCATAGAAATGGCCTGAGGAGTGTTCTCCAATAACTTTTTTTCGCCCAACTCCTACCATTTTCGGAAAAGGAACAAAGTCCTTTTTAAAATTTAAAAAGCCCAAATTTGGAAAAATGTCGCCTATTTTAAAAAAAACACACTGTTAAGACTTTTGAATATTGGACATTCATTGGGATGGCCGGAAGAGTGTTCTCCAATAATTTTTTTTCGCCCATCTCCTACCATTTTCGGAAAAAGGAACAAAGTCCTTTTTAAAATTTCAAAAGTCGAAATTTGGAAAAATGTTTCCTATTTAAAAAAAACACACTGTTGCGACTTTTGAATATTGGACATTTATGGAAATGGCCTGAGAGTGTTCTCCAATAATTTTTTTTCGCCCAACTCCTACCATTTTCGGAAAAAGGAGCAAAGTCCTTTTTAAAATTTAAAAAGCCGAAATTTGGAAAAATGTCTCCTATTTTCAAAAAAACACACTGTTAAGACTTTTTAATATTGGACATTCATAGGGATGGCCGGAAGAGTGTTCTCCAATAATTTTTTTTCGCCCATCTCCTACCATTTTCGGAAAAAGGAGCAAAGTCCTTTTTAAAATTTCAAAAGTCGAAATTTGGAAAAATGTCTCTTTTTTTTCAAAAAACACACTGTTGCGACTTTTGAATATTGGACATTCATATAAATGGCCTGAGGAGTGTACTCCAATAACTTTTTTTCGCCCATCTCCTACCACTTTCGGAAAAAGGAGCAAAGTCCTTTTTAAAATTTAAAAAGCCGAAATTTGGAAAAATGTCTCCTATTTTCAAAAAAACACACTGTTAAGACTTTTGAATATTGGACATTCATAGGGATGGCCGGAGGAGTTTTCTCCAATAATTTTTTTTCGCCCATCTCCTACCATTTTCGGAAAAAGGAGCAAAGTCCTTTTTAAAATTTCAAAGGTCGATATTTGGAAAAATGTCGCCTATTTTCAAAAAAACACACTGTTGCGACTTTTGAATATTAGACATTTATGGAAATGGCCTGAGGAGTGTTCTCCAATAACTTTTTTTCGCGTATCTCCTACCATTTTCGGAAAAAGGAGCAAAGTCCTTTTTAAAATTTAAAAAGCCCAAATTTGGAAAAATGTCGCCTATTTTCAAAAAAACATACTGTTGCGACTTTTGAATATTGGACATTCATAGAAATGGCCTGAGGAGTGTTCTCCAATAACTTTTTTTCGCCCATCTCCTACCATTTTCGGAAAAAGGAGCAAACTCCTTTTTTAAATTTCAAAATTCGAAATTTGGCAAAATGTTTCCTATTTTCAAAAAAAACACTGTTGCGATTTTTGAATATTGGACATTCATAGAAATGGCCTAAGGAGTGTTCTCCAATAATTTTTTTTCTCCCATCTCCAACCATTTTCGGAAAAAGGTGCAAAGTCCTTTTTAAAATTTCAAAAGTCGATATTTGGAAAAATGTCGCCTATTTTCAAAAAAAACACACTGTTAAGACTTTTGAATGTTGGACATTCATAGAAATGACCTAAGGAGTGTTCTCCAATAATTTTTTTTTTTCCATCTCGTACCATTTTCGGAGAATGGAGCAAAGTCCTTTTTAAAATTTAAAAAGCCGAAATTTGGAAAAATGTCTCCTATTTTCAAAAAAACACACTGTTAAGACTTTTTAATATTGGACATTCATAGGGATGGCCGGAAGAGTGTTCTCCAATAATTTTTTTTCGCCCATCTCCTACCATTTTCGGAAAAAGGAGCAAAGTCCTTTTTAAAATTTCAAAAGTCGAAATTTGGAAAAATGTCTCCTATTTTCAAAAAACACACTGTTGCGACTTTTGAATATTGGACATTCATAGAAATGGCCTAAGGAGTGTTCCCCAATAATTTTTTTTCGCAAATTTTCTACCATTTTCGGAAAAAGGAGCAAAGTCCTTTTTAAAATTTCAAAAGTCGAAATTTGGAAGAATGTCGCCTATTGTCAAAAAAACACACTTTTGAATACTGGCCATTAATAGGAATGGCCGGAATAGTGGTCCCCAATAATTTTTTTTCGCAAATTTTCTACCATTTTCGGAAAAAGGAGCAAAGTCCTTCTTAAAATTTCAAAAGTCGAAATTTGGAAAAATGTCGCCTATTTTCAAAAAAAACACACTGTTAAGACTTTTGAATGTTGGACATTCATAGAAATGACCTAAGGAGTGTTCTCCAATAATTTTTTTTTTTCCATCTCGTACCATTTTCGGAATAAGGAACAAAGTCCTTTTTAAAATTTCAAAAGTCCAAATTTGGAAAAATGTCGCTTATTTTCAAAAAAACACACTGTTAAGACTTTTGAATATTGGACATTCATAGGGATGGCCGGAGGAGTTTTCTCCAATAATTTTTTTTCGCCCATCTCCTACCATTTTCGGAAAAAGGAGCAAAGTCCTTTTTAAAATTTCAAAGGTCGAAATTTGGATAAATGTTTTCTATTTAAAAAAACACACTGTTGCGACTTTTGAATATTGGACATTCATAGAAATGGCCTAAGGAGTGTTCTCCAATAATTTTTTTTCGCCCAACTCCTACCATTTTCGGAAAAAGGAGCAAAGTCCTTTTTAAAATTTAAAAAGCCCAAATTTAGAAAAATGTCGCCTATTTTCAAAAAAACACACTGTTGCGACTTTTGAATATTAGACATTTATGGAAATGGCCTGAGGAGTGTTCTCCAATAACTTTTTTTCGCGTATCTCCTACCATTTTCGGAAAAAGGAGCAAAGTCCTTTTTAAAATTTAAAAAGCCCAAATTTGGAAAAATGTCGCCTATTTTCAAAAAAACATACTGTTGCGACTTTTGAATATTGGACATTCATAGAAATGGCCTGAGGAGTGTTCTCCAATAACTTTTTTTCGCCCATCTCCTACCATTTTCGGAAAAAGGAGCAAACTCCTTTTTTAAATTTCAAAATTCGAAATTTGGCAAAATGTTTCCTATTTTCAAAAAAAACACTGTTGCGATTTTTGAATATTGGACATTCATAGAAATGGCCTAAGGAGTGTTCTCCAATAATTTTTTTTCTCCCATCTCCAACTATTTTCGGAAAAAGGTGCAAAGTCCTTTTTAAAATTTCAAAAGTCGATATTTGGAAAAATGTCTCCTATTTTCCAAAAAACACACTGTTGCGACTTTTGAATATTGGACATTAATAGAGATGGCCGGAGGAGTTTTCTCCAATAATTTTTTTTCGCCCATATCCTACCATTTTCGAAAAATGGAGCAAAGTCCTTTTTAAAATTTCAAAAGTCGAAATTTGAAAAAATGTCTTCTATTTAAAAAAAAAACGACACTATTGCGACTTTTGATTATTGGACATTCATAGGAATGGCCGGAATAGTGGTCCCCAATAATTTTTTTTCGCCCATCTCCTACCATTTTCGGAAAAAGGAGCAAAGTCTTTTTTAAAATTTCAAAAGTCGAAATTTGGAAAAATGTCGCCTATTTTCAAAAAAACACACTGTTAAGACTTTTGAATGTTGGACATTCATAGAAATGACCTAAGGAGTGTTCTCCAATAATTTTTTTTTTTTGCCCATCTCGTACCATTTTCGGAAAAAGGAGCAAAGTCCTTTTTAAAATTTCAAAATTCGAAATTTGGAAAAATGTTTCCTATTTTCAAAAAAAACACACTGTTGCGACTTTTGAATATTGGACATTCATAAAAATGGCCTGAGAGTGTTCTCCAATAATTTTTTGTTTGCCCATCTCGTACCATTTTCGGAAAAAGGAGCAAAGTCCTTTTTAAAATTTCAAAATTCGAAATTTGAAAAAATGTCTCCTATTTAAAAAAAAAAACACTATTGCGACTTTTGATTATTGGACATTCATAGGGATGGCCGGAGGAGTTTTCTCCAATAAATTTTTTTCGCCCATCTCCTACCATTTTCGGAAAATGGAGCAAAGTCCTTTTTAAAATTTCAAAATTCGAAATTTGGAAAAATGTTTCCTATTTTCAAAAAAAACACACTGTTGCGACTTTTGAATATTGGACATTCATAAAAATGGCCTGAGGAACAAAGTCCTTTTTAAAATTTCAAAAGTCGAAATTTGGAAAAATGTTTCCTATTTAAAAAAAACACACTGTTGCGACTTTTGAATATTGGACATTTATGGAAATGGCCTGAGAGTGTTCTCCAATAATTTTTTTTCGCCCAACTCCTACCATTTTCGGAAAAAGGAGCAAAGTCCTTTTTAAAATTTAAAAAGCCGAAATTTGGAAAAATGTCTCCTATTTTCAAAAAAACACACTGTTAAGACTTTTTAATATTGGACATTCATAGGGATGGCCGGAAGAGTGTTCTCCAATAATTTTTTTTCGCCCATCTCCTACCATTTTCGGAAAAAGGAGCAAAGTCCTTTTTAAAATTTCAAAAGTCGAAATTTGGAAAAATGTCTCTTTTTTTTCAAAAAACACACTGTTGCGACTTTTGAATATTGGACATTCATATAAATGGCCTGAGGAGTGTACTCCAATAACTTTTTTTCGCCCATCTCCTACCACTTTCGGAAAAAGGAGCAAAGTCCTTTTTAAAATTTAAAAAGCCGAAATTTGGAAAAATGTCTCCTATTTTCAAAAAAACACACTGTTAAGACTTTTTAATATTGGACATTCATAGGGATGGCCGGAAGAGTGTTCTCCAATAATTTTTTTTCGCCCATCTCCTACCATTTTCGGAAAAAGGAGCAAAGTCCTTTTTAAAATTTCAAAAGTCGAAATTTGGAAAAATGTCTCCTATTTTCAAAAAACACACTGTTGCGACTTTTGAATATTGGACATTCATAGAAATGGCCTAAGGAGTGTTCCCCAATAATTTTTTTTCGCAAATTTTCTACCATTTTCGGAAAAAGGAGCAAAGTCCTTTTTAAAATTTCAAAAGTCGAAATTTGGAAGAATGTCGCCTATTGTCAAAAAAACACACTTTTGAATACTAGCCATTCATAGGAATGGCCGGAATAGTGGTCCCCAATAATTTTTTTTCGCAAATTTTCTACCATTTTCGGAAAAAGGAGCAAAGTCCTTTCTAAAATTTCAAAAGTCGAAATTTGGAAGAATGTCGCCTATTGTCCAAAAAACACACTTTTGAATATTGGACATTCATAGGAATGGCCGGAATAGTGTTCCCCAATAATTTTTTTTTCCAAATTTTCTACCATTTTCGGAAAAAGGAGCAAGGTCCTTTTTAAAATTCCAAAAGTCAAAATTTGGAAGAATGTCGCCTATTGTCAAAAAAACACACTTTTGAATATTGTACATTCATGGAAATGGCCGGAATAGTGTTCCGCAATAATTTTTTTCCCAAATTTTCTACCATTTTCGGAAAAAGGAGCAAAGTCCTTTCTAAAATTTCAAAAGTCGAAATTTGGAAGAATGTCGCCTATTGTCAAAAAAACACACTTTTGAATATTGGACATTCATAGAAATGGCCTGAGGAGTGTTCTCCAATAACTTTTTTTCGCCCAACTCCTACCATTTTCGGAAAAAGGAACAAAGTCCTTTTTAAAATTTAAAAAGCCCAAATTTGGAAAAATGTCGCCTATTTTAAAAAAAACACACTGTTAAGACTTTTGAATATTGGACATTCATTGGGATGGCCGGAAGAGTGTTCTCCAATAATTTTTTTTCGCCCATCTCCTACCATTTTCGGAAAAAGGAGCAAAGTCTTTTTTAAAATTTCAAAAGTCGAAATTTGGAAAAATGTCGCCTATTTTCAAAAAAACACACTGTTAAGACTTTTGAATGTTGGACATTCATAGAAATGACCTAAGGAGTGTTCTCCAATAATTTTTTTTTTTTGCCCATCTCGTACCATTTTCGGAAAAAGGAGCAAAGTCCTTTTTAAAATTTCAAAATTCGAAATTTGGAAAAATGTTTCCTATTTTCAAAAAAAACACACTGTTGCGACTTTTGAATATTGGACATTCATAAAAATGGCCTGAGAGTGTTCTCCAATAATTTTTTGTTTGCCCATCTCGTACCATTTTCGGAAAAAGGAGCAAAGTCCTTTTTAAAATTTCAAAATTCGAAATTTGAAAAAATGTCTCCTATTTAAAAAAAAAAACACTATTGCGACTTTTGATTATTGGACATTCATAGGGATGGCCGGAGGAGTTTTCTCCAATAAATTTTTTTCGCCCATCTCCTACCATTTTCGGAAAATGGAGCAAAGTCCTTTTTAAAATTTCAAAATTCGAAATTTGGAAAAATGTTTCCTATTTTCAAAAAAACACACTGTTGCGACTTTTGAATATTGGACATTCATAAAAATGGCCTGAGGAGTGTTCTCGAATAATTTTTTTTCGCCCAACTCCTACCATTTTCGGAAAAAGGAGGAAAGTCCTTTTTAAAATTTAAAAAGCCCAAATTTGGAAAAATGTCGCCTATTTTCAAAAAAACACACTGTTAAGACTTTTGAATATTGGACATTCATAAGAATGGGCGGAAGAGTGTTCTCTAATCATTTTTTTTCGCCCATCTCCTACCATTTTCGGAAAAAGGAGCAAAGTCCTTCTTAAAATTTCAAAAGTCGAAATTTGGAAAAATGTCGCCTATTTTCAAAAAAAACACACTGTTAAGACTTTTGAATGTTGGACATTCATAGAAATGACCTAAGGAGTGTTCTCCAATAATTTTTTTTTGTCCATCTCGTACCATTTTCGGAATAAGGAACAAAGTCCTTTTTAAAATTTCAAAAGTCCAAATTTGGAAAAATGTCGCTTATTTTCAAAAAAACACACTGTTAAGACTTTTGAATATTGGACATTCATAGGGATGGCCGGAGGAGTTTTCTCCAATAATTTTTTTTCGCCCATCTCCTACCATTTTCGGAAAAAGGAGCAAAGTCCTTTTTAAAATTTCAAAGGTCGAAATTTGGATAAATGTTTTCTATTTAAAAAAACACACTGTTGCGACTTTTGAATATTGGACATTCATAGAAATGGCCTAAGGAGTGTTCTCCAATAATTTTTTTTCGCCCAACTCCTACCATTTTCGGAAAAAGGAGCAAAGTCCTTTTTAAAATTTAAAAAGCCCAAATTTAGAAAAATGTCGCCTATTTTCAAAAAAACACACTGTTGCGACTTTTGAATATTAGACATTTATGGAAATGGCCTGAGGAGTGTTCTCCAATAACTTTTTTTCGCGTATCTCCTACCATTTTCGGAAAAAGGAGCAAAGTCCTTTTTAAAATTTAAAAAGCCCAAATTTGGAAAAATGTCGCCTATTTTCAAAAAAACATACTGTTGCGACTTTTGAATATTGGACATTCATAGAAATGGCCTGAGGAGTGTTCTCCAATAACTTTTTTTCGCCCATCTCCTACCATTTTCGGAAAAAGGAGCAAACTCCTTTTTTAAATTTCAAAATTCGAAATTTGGCAAAATGTTTCCTATTTTCAAAAAAAACACTGTTGCGATTTTTGAATATTGGACATTCATAGAAATGGCCTAAGGAGTGTTCTCCAATAATTTTTTTTCTCCCATCTCCAACCATTTTCGGAAAAAGGTGCAAAGTCCTTTTTAAAATTTCAAAAGTCGATATTTGGAAAAATGTCTCCTATTTTCCAAAAAACACACTGTTGCGACTTTTGAATATTGGACATTAATAGAGATGGCCGGAGGAGTTTTCTCCAATAATTTTTTTTCGCCCATATCCTACCATTTTCGAAAAATGGAGCAAAGTCCTTTTTAAAATTTCAAAAGTCTAAATTTGAAAAAATGTCTTCTATTTAAAAAAAAAACGACACTATTGCGACTTTTGATTATTGGACATTCATAGAAATGGCCTGAGGAGTTTTCTCCAATAATTTTTTTTCGCCCATCTCCTACCATTTTCGGAAAAAGGAGCAAAGTCTTTTTTAAAATTTCAAAAGTCGAAATTTGGAAAAATGTCGCCTATTTTCAAAAAAACACACTGTTAAGACTTTTGAATGTTGGACATTCATAGAAATGACCTAAGGAGTGTTCTCCAATAATTTTTTTTTTTTTGCCCATCTCGTACCATTTTCGGAAAAAGGAGCAAAGTCCTTTTTAAAATTTCAAAATTCGAAATTTGGAAAAATGTTTCCTATTTTCAAAAAAAACACACTGTTGCGACTTTTGAATATTGGACATTCATAAAAATGGCCTGAGAGTGTTCTCCAATAATTTTTTGTTTGCCCATCTCGTACCATTTTCGGAAAAAGGAGCAAAGTCCTTTTTAAAATTTCAAAATTCGAAATTTGAAAAAATGTCTCCTATTTAAAAAAAAAAACACTATTGCGACTTTTGATTATTGGACATTCATAGGGATGGCCGGAGGAGTTTTCTCCAATAAATTTTTTTCGCCCATCTCCTACCATTTTCGGAAAATGGAGCAAAGTCCTTTTTAAAATTTCAAAATTCGAAATTTGGAAAAATGTTTCCTATTTTCAAAAAAAACACACTGTTGCGACTTTTGAATATTGGACATTCATAAAAATGGCCTGAGGAGTGTTCTCGAATAATTTTTTTTCGCCCAACTCCTACCATTTTCGGAAAAAGGAGGAAAGTCCTTTTTAAAATTTAAAAAGCCCAAATTTGGAAAAATGTCGCCTATTTTCAAAAAAACACACTGTTAAGACTTTTGAATATTGGACATTCATAAGAATGGGCGGAAGAGTGTTCTCTAATCATTTTTTTTCGCCCATCTCCTACCATTTTCGGAAAAAGGAGCAAAGTCCTTCTTAAAATTTCAAAAGTCGAAATTTGGAAAAATGTCGCCTATTTTCAAAAAAAACACACTGTTAAGACTTTTGAATGTTGGACATTCATAGAAATGACCTAAGGAGTGTTCTCCAATAATTTTTTTTTGTCCATCTCGTACCATTTTCGGAATAAGGAACAAAGTCCTTTTTAAAATTTAAAAAGTCCAAATTTGGAAAAATGTCGCTTATTTTCAAAAAAACACACTGTTAAGACTTTTGAATATTGGACATTCATAGGGATGGCCGGAGGAGTGTTCTCCAATAATTTTTTTTCGCCCATCTCCTACCATTTTCGGAAAAAGGAGCAAAGTCCTTTTTAAAATTTCAAAGGTCGAAATTTGGATAAATGTTTTCTATTTAAAAAAACACACTGTTGCGACTTTTGAATATTGGACATTCATAGAAAT
Organism: Epicampocera succincta; assembly: GCA_932526305.1. Taxonomy (NCBI): domain Eukaryota; kingdom Metazoa; phylum Arthropoda; class Insecta; order Diptera; family Tachinidae; genus Epicampocera; species Epicampocera succincta. The sequence goes on from OW052036.1 coordinate 43,737,964, forward strand.
GGCCTAAGGAGTGTTCTCCAATAATTTTTTTTCGCCCAACTCCTACCATTTTCGGAAAAAGGAGCAAAGTCCTTTTTAAAATTTAAAAAGCCCAAATTTAGAAAAATGTCGCCTATTTTCAAAAAAACACACTGTTGCGACTTTTGAATATTAGACATTTATGGAAATGGCCTGAGGAGTGTTCTCCAATAACATTTTTTCGCGTATCTCCTACCATTTTCGGAAAAAGGAGCAAAGTCCTTTTTAAAATTTAAAAAGCCCAAATTTGGAAAAATGTCGCCTATTTTCAAAAAAACACACTGTTGCGACTTTTGAATATTGGACATTCATAGAAATGGCCTGAGGAGTGTTCTCCAATAACTTTTTTTCGCCCAACTCCTACCATTTTCGGAAAAAGGAACAAAGTCCTTTTTAAAATTTAAAAAGCCCAAATTTGGAAAAATGTCGCCTATTTTAAAAAAAACACACTGTTAAGACTTTTGAATATTGGACATTCATTGGGATGGCCGGAAGAGTGTTCTCCAATAATTTTTTTTCGCCCATCTCCTACCATTTTCGGAAAAAGGAACAAAGTCCTTTTTAAAATTTCAAAAGTCGAAATTTGGAAAAATGTTTCCTATTTAAAAAAAACACACTGTTGCGACTTTTGAATATTGGACATTTATGGAAATGGCCTGAGAGTGTTCTCCAATAATTTTTTTTCGCCCAACTCCTACCATTTTCGGAAAAAGGAGCAAAGTCCTTTTTAAAATTTAAAAAGCCGAAATTTGGAAAAATGTCTCCTATTTTCAAAAAAACACACTGTTAAGACTTTTTAATATTGGACATTCATAGGGATGGCCGGAAGAGTGTTCTCCAATAATTTTTTTTCGCCCATCTCCTACCATTTTCGGAAAAAGGAGCAAAGTCCTTTTTAAAATTTCAAAAGTCGAAATTTGGAAAAATGTCTCTTTTTTTCAAAAAACACACTGTTGCGACTTTTGAATATTGGACATTCATATAAATGGCCTGAGGAGTGTACTCCAATAACTTTTTTTCGCCCATCTCCTACCACTTTCGGAAAAAGGAGCAAAGTCCTTTTTAAAATTTAAAAAGCCGAAATTTGGAAAAATGTCTCCTATTTTCAAAAAAACACACTGTTAAGACTTTTTAATATTGGACATTCATAGGGATGGCCGGAAGAGTGTTCTCCAATAATTTTTTTTCGCCCATCTCCTACCATTTTCGGAAAAAGGAGCAAAGTCCTTTTTAAAATTTCAAAAGTCGAAATTTGGAAAAATGTCTCCTATTTTCAAAAAACACACTGTTGCGACTTTTGAATATTGGACATTCATAGGGATGGCCGGAGGAGTTTTCTCCAATAATTTTTTTTCGCCCATCTCCTACCACTTTCGGAAAAAGGAGCAAAGTCCTTTTTAAAATTTCAAAAGTCGAAATTTGGCAAAATGTTTCCTATTTTCAAAAAAAACACTGTTGCGATTTTTGAATATTGGACATTCATAGAAATGGCCTAAGGAGTGTTCTCCAATAATTTTTTTTCGCCCATCTCCTACCATTTTCGGAAAAAGGAGCAAAGTCCTTTTTAAAATTTCAAAAGTCGAAATTTGGAAAAATGTCTCCTATTTTCAAAAAACACACTGTTGCGACTTTTGAATATTGGACATTCATAGGGATGGCCTAAGGAGTGTTCCCCAATAATTTTTTTCGCAAATTTTCTACCATTTTCGGAAAAAGGAGCAAAGTCCTTTTTAAAATTTCAAAAGTCGAAATTTGGAAGAATGTCGCCTATTGTCAAAAAAACACACTTTTGAATACTGGCCATTCATAGGAATGGCCGGAATAGTGGTCCCCAATAATTTTTTTTCGCAAATTTTCTACCATTTTCGGAAAAAGGAGCAAAGTCCTTCTTAAAATTTCAAAAGTCGAAATTTGGAAAAATGTCGCCTATTTTAAAAAAAAACACACTGTTAAGACTTTTGAATGTTGGACAATCATAGAAATGACCTAAGGAGTGTTCTCCAATAATTTTTTTTTTTCCATCTCGTACCATTTTCGGAATAAGGAACAAAGTCCTTTTTAAAATTTCAAAAGTCCAAATTTGGAAAAATGTCGCTTATTTTCAAAAAAACACACTGTTAAGACTTTTGAATATTGGACATTCATAGGGATGGCCGGAGGAGTTTTCTCCAATAATTTTTTTTCGCCCATCTCCTACCATTTTCGGAAAAAGGAGCAAAGTCCTTTTTAAAATTTCAAAGGTCGATATTTGGAAAAATGTCGCCTATTTTCAAAAAAACACACTGTTGCGACTTTTGAATATTAGACATTTATGGAAATGGCCTGAGGAGTGTTCTCCAATAACTTTTTTTCGCGTATCTCCTACCATTTTCGGAAAAAGGAGCAAAGTCCTTTTTAAAATTTAAAAAGCCCAAATTTGGAAAAATGTCGCCTATTTTCAAAAAAACATACTGTTGCGACTTTTGAATATTGGACATTCATAGAAATGGCCTGAGGAGTGTTCTCCAATAACTTTTTTTCGCCCATCTCCTACCATTTTCGGAAAAAGGAGCAAACTCCTTTTTTAAATTTCAAAATTCGAAATTTGGCAAAATGTTTCCTATTTTCAAAAAAAACACTGTTGCGATTTTTGAATATTGGACATTCATAGAAATGGCCTAAGGAGTGTTCTCCAATAATTTTTTTTCTCCCATCTCCAACCATTTTCGGAAAAAGGTGCAAAGTCCTTTTTAAAATTTCAAAAGTCGATATTTGGAAAAATGTCTCCTATTTTCCAAAAAACACACTGTTGCGACTTTTGAATATTGGACATTAATAGAGATGGCCGGAGGAGTTTTCTCCAATAATTTTTTTTCGCCCATATCCTACCATTTTCGAAAAATGGAGCAAAGTCCTTTTTAAAATTTCAAAAGTCTAAATTTGAAAAAATGTCTTCTATTTAAAAAAAAAACGACACTATTGCGACTTTTGATTATTGGACATTCATAGAAATGGCCTGAGGAGTTTTCTCCAATAATTTTTTTTCGCCCATCTCCTACCATTTTCGGAAAAAGGAGCAAAGTCTTTTTTAAAATTTCAAAAGTCGAAATTTGGAAAAATGTCGCCTATTTTCAAAAAAACACACTGTTAAGACTTTTGAATGTTGGACATTCATAGAAATGACCTAAGGAGTGTTCTCCAATAATTTTTTTTTTTTTTCCCATCTCGTACCATTTTCGGAAAAAGGAGCAAAGTCCTTTTTAAAATTTCAAAATTCGAAATTTGGAAAAATGTTTCCTATTTTCAAAAAAAACACACTGTTGCGACTTTTGAATATTGGACATTCATAAAAATGGCCTGAGAGTGTTCTCCAATAATTTTTTGTTTGCCCATCTCGTACCATTTTCGGAAAAAGGAGCAAAGTCCTTTTTAAAATTTCAAAATTCGAAATTTGAAAAAATGTCTCCTATTTAAAAAAAAAAACACTATTGCGACTTTTGATTATTGGACATTCATAGGGATGGCCGGAGGAGTTTTCTCCAATAAATTTTTTTCGCCCATCTCCTACCATTTTCGGAAAATGGAGCAAAGTCCTTTTTAAAATTTCAAAATTCGAAATTTGGAAAAATGTTTCCTATTTTCAAAAAAAACACACTGTTGCGACTTTTGAATATTGGACATTCATAAAAATGGCCTGAGGAGTGTTCTCGAATAATTTTTTTTCGCCCAACTCCTACCATTTTCGGAAAAAGGAGGAAAGTCCTTTTTAAAATTTAAAAAGCCCAAATTTGGAAAAATGTCGCCTATTTTCAAAAAAACACACTGTTAAGACTTTTGAATATTGGACATTCATAAGAATGGGCGGAAGAGTGTTCTCTAATCATTTTTTTTCGCCCATCTCCTACCATTTTCGGAAAAAGGAGCAAAGTCCTTCTTAAAATTTCAAAAGTCGAAATTTGGAAAAATGTGTCCTATTTTGAAAAAAAACACACTGTTGCGACTTTTGAATGTTGGACATTCATAGAAATGACCTAAGGAGTGTTCTCCAATAATTTTTTTTTGTCCATCTCGTACCATTTTCGGAATAAGGAACAAAGTCCTTTTTAAAATTTAAAAAGTCCAAATTTGGAAAAATGTCGCTTATTTTCAAAAAAACACACTGTTAAGACTTTTGAATATTGGACATTCATAGAAATGGCCTAAGGAGTGTTCTCCAATAATTTTTTTTCGCCCATCTCCTACCATTTTCGGAAAAAGGAGCAAAGTCCTTTTTAAAATTTCAAAGGTCGAAATTTGGATAAATGTTTTCTATTTAAAAAAACACACTGTTGCGACTTTTGAATATTGGACATTCATAGAAATGGCCTAAGGAGTGTTCTCCAATAATTTTTTTTCGCCCAACTCCTACCATTTTCGGAAAAAGGAGCAAAGTCCTTTTTAAAATTTAAAAAGCCCAAATTTAGAAAAATGTCGCCTATTTTCAAAAAAACACACTGTTGCGACTTTTGAATATTAGACATTTATGGAAATGGCCTGAGGAGTGTTCTCCAATAACTTTTTTTCGCGTATCTCCTACCATTTTCGGAAAAAGGAGCAAAGTCCTTTTTAAAATTTAAAAAGCCCAAATTTGGAAAAATGTCGCCTATTTTCAAAAAAACACACTGTTGCGACTTTTGAATATTGGACATTCATAGAAATGGCCTGAGGAGTGTTCTCCAATAACTTTTTTTCGCCCAACTCCTACCATTTTCGGAAAAAGGAACAAAGTCCTTTTTAAAATTTAAAAAGCCCAAATTTGGAAAAATGTCGCCTATTTTAAAAAAAACACACTGTTAAGACTTTTGAATATTGGACATTCATTGGGATGGCCGGAAGAGTGTTCTCCAATAATTTTTTTTCGCCCATCTCCTACCATTTTCGGAAAAAGGAACAAAGTCCTTTTTAAAATTTCAAAAGTCGAAATTTGGAAAAATGTTTCCTATTTAAAAAAAACACACTGTTGCGACTTTTGAATATTGGACATTTATGGAAATGGCCTGAGAGTGTTCTCCAATAATTTTTTTTCGCCCAACTCCTACCATTTTCGGAAAAAGGAGCAAAGTCCTTTTTAAAATTTAAAAAGCCGAAATTTGGAAAAATGTCTCCTATTTTCAAAAAAACACACTGTTAAGACTTTTTAATATTGGACATTCATAGGGATGGCCGGAAGAGTGTTCTCCAATAATTTTTTTTCGCCCATCTCTTACCATTTTCGGAAAAAGGAGCAAAGTCCTTTTTAAAATTTCAAAAGTCGAAATTTGGAAAAATGTCTCTTTTTTTTCAAAAAACACACTGTTGCGACTTTTGAATATTGGACATTCATATAAATGGCCTGAGGAGTGTACTCCAATAACTTTTTTTCGCCCATCTCCTACCACTTTCGGAAAAAGGAGCAAAGTCCTTTTTAAAATTTAAAAAGCCGAAATTTGGAAAAATGTCTCCTATTTTCAAAAAAACACACTGTTAAGACTTTTTAATATTGGACATTCATAGGGATGGCCGGAAGAGTGTTCTCCAATAATTTTTTTTCGCCCATCTCCTACCATTTTCGGAAAAAGGAGCAAAGTCCTTTTTAAAATTTCAAAAGTCGAAATTTGGAAAAATGTCTCCTATTTTCAAAAAACACACTGTTGCGACTTTTGAATATTGGACATTCATAGAAATGGCCTAAGGAGTGTTCCCCAATAATTTTTTTTCGCAAATTTTCTACCATTTTCGGAAAAAGGAGCAAAGTCCTTTTTAAAATTTCAAAAGTCGAAATTTGGAAGAATGTCGCCTATTGTCAAAAAAACACACTTTTGAATACTGGCCATTCATAGGAATGGCCGGAATAGTGGTCCCCAATAATTTTTTTTCGCAAATTTTCTACCATTTTCGGAAAAAGGAGCAAAGTCCTTCTTAAAATTTCAAAAGTCGAAATTTGGAAAAATGTCGCCTATTTTCAAAAAAAACACACTGTTAAGACTTTTGAATGTTGGACATTCATAGAAATGACCTAAGGAGTGTTCTCCAATAATTTTTTTTTTTCCATCTCGTACCATTTTCGGAATAAGGAACAAAGTCCTTTTTAAAATTTCAAAAGTCCAAATTTGGAAAAATGTCGCTTATTTTCAAAAAAACACACTGTTAAGACTTTTGAATATTGGACATTCATAGGGATGGCCGGAGGAGTTTTCTCCAATAATTTTTTTTCGCCCATCTCCTACCATTTTCGGAAAAAGGAGCAAAGTCCTTTTTAAAATTTCAAAGGTCGAAATTTGGATAAATGTTTTCTATTTAAAAAAACACACTGTTGCGACTTTTGAATATTGGACATTCATAGAAATGGCCTAAGGAGTGTTCTCCAATAATTTTTTTTCGCCCAACTCCTACCATTTTCGGAAAAAGGAGCAAAGTCCTTTTTAAAATTTAAAAAGCCCAAATTTAGAAAAATGTCGCCTATTTTCAAAAAAACACACTGTTGCGACTTTTGAATATTAGACATTTATGGAAATGGCCTGAGGAGTGTTCTCCAATAACTTTTTTTCGCGTATCTCCTACCATTTTCGGAAAAAGGAGCAAAGTCCTTTTTAAAATTTAAAAAGCCCAAATTTGGAAAAATGTCGCCTATTTTCAAAAAAACATACTGTTGCGACTTTTGAATATTGGACATTCATAGAAATGGCCTGAGGAGTGTTCTCCAATAACTTTTTTTCGCCCATCTCCTACCATTTTCGGAAAAAGGAGCAAACTCCTTTTTTAAATTTCAAAATTCGAAATTTGGCAAAATGTTTCCTATTTTCAAAAAAAACACTGTTGCGATTTTTGAATATTGGACATTCATAGAAATGGCCTAAGGAGTGTTCTCCAATAATTTTTTTTCTCCCATCTCCAACTATTTTCGGAAAAAGGTGCAAAGTCCTTTTTAAAATTTCAAAAGTCGATATTTGGAAAAATTCTCCTATTTTCCAAAAAACACACTGTTGCGACTTTTGAATATTGGACATTAATAGAGATGGCCGGAGGAGTTTTCTCCAATAATTTTTTTTCGCCCATATCCTACCATTTTCGAAAAATGGAGCAAAGTCCTTTTTAAAATTTCAAAAGTCGAAATTTGAAAAAATGTCTTCTATTTAAAAAAAAAACGACACTATTGCGACTTTTGATTATTGGACATTCATAGGAATGGCCGGAATAGTGGTCCCCAATAATTTTTTTTCGCCCATCTCCTACCATTTTCGGAAAAAGGAGCAAAGTCTTTTTTAAAATTTCAAAAGTCGAAATTTGGAAAAATGTCGCCTATTTTCAAAAAAACACACTGTTAAGACTTTTGAATGTTGGACATTCATAGAAATGACCTAAGGAGTGTTCTCCAATAATTTTTTTTTTTTGCCCATCTCGTACCATTTTCGGAAAAAGGAGCAAAGTCCTTTTTAAAATTTCAAAATTCGAAATTTGGAAAAATGTTTCCTATTTTCAAAAAAAACACACTGTTGCGACTTTTGAATATTGGACATTCATAAAAATGGCCTGAGAGTGTTCTCCAATAATTTTTTGTTTGCCCATCTCGTACCATTTTCGGAAAAAGGAGCAAAGTCCTTTTTAAAATTTCAAAATTCGAAATTTGAAAAAATGTCTCCTATTTAAAAAAAAAAACACTATTGCGACTTTTGATTATTGGACATTCATAGGGATGGCCGGAGGAGTTTTCTCCAATAAATTTTTTTCGCCCATCTCCTACCATTTTCGGAAAATGGAGCAAAGTCCTTTTTAAAATTTCAAAATTCGAAATTTGGAAAAATGTTTCCTATTTTCAAAAAAAACACACTGTTGCGACTTTTGAATATTGGACATTCATAAAAATGGCCTGAGGAGTGTTCTCGAATAATTTTTTTTCGCCCAACTCCTACCATTTTCGGAAAAAGGAGGAAAGTCCTTTTTAAAATTTAAAAAGCCCAAATTTGGAAAAATGTCGCCTATTTTCAAAAAAACACACTGTTGCGACTTTTGAATATTGGACATTCATAGAAATGGCCTAAGGAGTGTTCTCCAATAATTTTTTTTCGCCCAACTCCTACCATTTTCGGAAAAAGGAGCAAAGTCCTTTTTAAAATTTAAAAAGCCCAAATTTAGAAAAATGTCGCCTATTTTCAAAAAAACACACTGTTGCGACTTTTGAATATTAGACATTTATGGAAATGGCCTGAGGAGTGTTCTCCAATAACTTTTTTTCGCGTATCTCCTACCATTTTCGGAAAAAGGAGCAAAGTCCTTTTTAAAATTTAAAAAGCCCAAATTTGGAAAAATGTCGCCTATTTTCAAAAAAACACACTGTTGCGACTTTTGAATATTGGACATTCATAGAAATGGCCTGAGGAGTGTTCTCCAATAACTTTTTTTCGCCCAACTCCTACCATTTTCGGAAAAAGGAACAAAGTCCTTTTTAAAATTTAAAAAGCCCAAATTTGGAAAAATGTCGCCTATTTTAAAAAAAACACACTGTTAAGACTTTTGAATATTGGACATTCATTGGGATGGCCGGAAGAGTGTTCTCCAATAATTTTTTTTCGCCCATCTCCTACCATTTTCGGAAAAAGGAACAAAGTCCTTTTTAAAATTTCAAAAGTCGAAATTTGGAAAAATGTTTCCTATTTAAAAAAAACACACTGTTGCGACTTTTGAATATTGGACATTTATGGAAATGGCCTGAGAGTGTTCTCCAATAATTTTTTTTCGCCCAACTCCTACCACTTTCGGAAAAAGGAGCAAAGTCCTTTTTAAAATTTAAAAAGCCGAAATTTGGAAAAATGTCTCCTATTTTCAAAAAAACACACTGTTAAGACTTTTTAATATTGGACATTCATAGGGATGGCCGGAAGAGTGTTCTCCAATAATTTTTTTTCGCCCATCTCCTACCATTTTCGGAAAAAGGAGCAAAGTCCTTTTTAAAATTTCAAAAGTCGAAATTTGGAAAAATGTCTCTTTTTTTTCAAAAAACACACTGTTGCGACTTTTGAATATTGGACATTCATATAAATGGCCTGAGGAGTGTACTCCAATAACTTTTTTTCGCCCATCTCCTACCACTTTCGGAAAAAGGAGCAAAGTCCTTTTTAAAATTTAAAAAGCCGAAATTTGGAAAAATGTCTCCTATTTTCAAAAAAACACACTGTTAAGACTTTTTAATATTGGACATTCATAGGGATGGCCGGAAGAGTGTTCTCCAATAATTTTTTTTCGCCCATCTCCTACCATTTTCGGAAAAAGGAGCAAAGTCCTTTTTAAAATTTCAAAAGTCGAAATTTGGAAAAATGTCTCCTATTTTCAAAAAACACACTGTTGCGACTTTTGAATATTGGACATTCATAGAAATGGCCTAAGGAGTGTTCCCCAATAATTTTTTTTCGCAAATTTTCTACCATTTTCGGAAAAAGGAGCAAAGTCCTTTTTAAAATTTCAAAAGTCGAAATTTGGAAGAATGTCGCCTATTGTCAAAAAAACACACTTTTGAATACTAGCCATTCATAGGAATGGCCGGAATAGTGGTCCCCAATAATTTTTTTTCGCAAATTTTCTACCATTTTCGGAAAAAGGAGCAAAGTCCTTTCTAAAATTTCAAAAGTCGAAATTTGGAAGAATGTCGCCTATTGTCCAAAAAACACACTTTTGAATATTGGACATTCATAGGAATGGCCGGAATAGTGTTCCCCAATAATTTTTTTTTCCAAATTTTCTACCATTTTCGGAAAAAGGAGCAAGGTCCTTTTTAAAATTCCAAAAGTCAAAATTTGGAAGAATGTCGCCTATTGTCAAAAAAACACACTTTTGAATATTGTACATTCATGGAAATGGCCGGAATAGTGTTCCGCAATAATTTTTTTCCCAAATTTTCTACCATTTTCGGAAAAAGGAGCAAAGTCCTTTCTAAAATTTCAAAAGTCGAAATTTGGAAGAATGTCGCCTATTGTCAAAAAAACACACTTTTGAATATTGGACATTCATAGAAATGGCCTGAGGAGTGTTCTCCAATAACTTTTTTTCGCCCAACTCCTACCATTTTCGGAAAAAGGAACAAAGTCCTTTTTAAAATTTAAAAAGCCCAAATTTGGAAAAATGTCGCCTATTTTAAAAAAAACACACTGTTAAGACTTTTGAATATTGGACATTCATTGGGATGGCCGGAAGAGTGTTCTCCAATAATTTTTTTTCGCCCATCTCCTACCATTTTCGGAAAAAGGAACAAAGTCCTTTTTAAAATTTCAAAAGTCGAAATTTGGAAAAATGTTTCCTATTTAAAAAAAAATACACTGTTGCGACTTTTGAATATTGGACATTTATGGAAATGGCCTGAGAGTGTTCTCCAATAATTTTTTTTCGCCCAACTCCTACCATTTTCGGAAAAAGGAGCAAAGTCCTTTTTAAAATTTAAAAAGCCGAAATTTGGAAAAATGTCTCCTATTTTCAAAAAAACACACTGTTAAGACTTTTTAATATTGGACATTCATAGGGATGGCCGGAAGAGTGTTCTCCAATAATTTTTTTTCGCCCATCTCCTACCATTTTCGGAAAAAGGAGCAAAGTCCTTTTTAAAATTTCAAAAGTCGAAATTTGGAAAAATGTCTCTTTTTTTTCAAAAAACACACTGTTGCGACTTTTGAATATTGGACATTCATATAAATGGCCTGAGGAGTGTACTCCAATAACTTTTTTTCGCCCATCTCCTACCACTTTCGGAAAAAGGAGCAAAGTCCTTTTTAAAATTTAAAAAGCCGAAATTTGGAAAAATGTCTCCTATTTTCAAAAAAACACACTGTTAAGACTTTTTAATATTGGACATTCATAGGGATGGCCGGAAGAGTGTTCTCCAATAATTTTTTTTCGCCCATCTTCTACCATTTTCGGAAAAAGGAGCAAAGTCCTTTTTAAAATTTCAAAAGTCGAAATTTGGAAAAATGTCTCCTATTTTCAAAAAACACACTGTTGCGACTTTTGAATATTGGACATTCATAGAAATGGCCTAAGGAGTGTTCCCCAATAATTTTTTTTCGCAAATTTTCTACCATTTTCGGAAAAAGGAGCAAAGTCCTTTTTAAAATTTCAAAAGTCGAAATTTGGAAGAATGTCGCCTATTGTCAAAAAAACACACTTTTGAATACTAGCCATTCATAGGAATGGCCGGAATAGTGGTCCCCAATAATTTTTTTTCGCAAATTTTCTACCATTTTCGGAAAAAGGAGCAAAGTCCTTTCTAAAATTTCAAAAGTCGAAATTTGGAAGAATGTCGCCTATTGTCCAAAAACTACACTTTTGAATATTGGACATTCATAGGAATGGCCGGAATAGTGTTCCCCAATAATTTTTTTTTCCAAATTTTCTACCATTTTCGGAAAAAGGAGCAAGGTCCTTTTTAAAATTCCAAAAGTCAAAATTTGGAAGAATGTCGCCTATTGTCAAAAAAACACACTTTTGAATATTGTACATTCATGGAAATGGCCGGAATAGTGTTCCGCAATAATTTTTTTCCCAAATTTTCTACCATTTTCGGAAAAAGGAGCAAAGTCCTTTCTAAAATTTCAAAAGTCGAAATTTGGAAGAATGTCGCCTATTGTCAAAAAAACACACTTTTGAATATTGGACATTCATAAGAATGGCCGGAATAGTGTTCCCCAATAATTTTTTTTCGCAAATTTTCTACCATTTTCGGAAAAAGTAGCAAAGTCCTTTTTAAAATTCCAAAAGTCAAAATTTGGAAGAATGTCGCCTATTGTCAAAAAAACACCGTTTGAATATTGGACATTCATAGGAATGGCCGGAATAGTGTTCCCCAATAATTTTTTTTCGCTAATTTTCTACCATTTTCGGAAAAAGGTTCAAAGTCCTTTTTAAAATTTCAAAAGTCGAAATTTGGAAGAATGTCGCCTATTGTCAAAAAAACACACTTTTGAATATTGGACATTCATAGGAATGGCCGGAATAGTGTTCCCCAATAATTTTTTTCGCAAATTTTCTACCATTTTCGGAAAAAGGAGCAAAGTCCTTTTTAAAATTTCAAAAGTCGAAATTTGGAAAAATGTCACCAATTTTAAAAAAAACACACTGTTAAGACTTTTGAATATTGGACATTCATAGGAATGGCCGGAATAGTGTTCCCCAATATTTTTTTCCCAAATTTTCTACCATTTTCGGAAAAAGGAGCAAAGTCCTTTCTAAAATTTCAAAAGTCGAAATTTGGAAAAATGTCGCCAATTGTCAAAAAAACACACTTTTGAATATTGGACATTCATAGGAATGGCCGTAATAGTGTTCCCCAATAATTTTTTTTCGCAAATTTTCTACCATTTTCGGAAAAAGGAGCAAAGTCCTTTTTAAAATTTCAAAAGTCGAAATTTGGAAAAATGTCACCAATTTTAAAAAAAACACACTGTTAAGACTTTTGAATATTGGACATTCATAGGAATGGCCGGAATAGTGTTCCCCAATATTTTTTTCCCAAATTTTCTACCATTTTCGGAAAAAGGAGCAAAGTCCTTTTTAAAATTTCAAAAGTCGAAATTTGGAAAAATTACACCAATTTTAAAAAAAACACACTGTTAAGACTTTTGAATATTGGACATTCATAGAAATGGCCGGAATAGTGTTCCCCAATATTTTTTTCCCAAATTTTCTACCATTTTCGGAAAAAGGAGCAAAGTCCTTTTTAAAATTTCAAAAGTCGAAATTTGGAAGAATGTCGCCTATTGTCAAAAAAACACACTTTTGAATATTGGACATTCATAGGAATGGCCGGAATAGTGTTCCCCAATAATTTTTTTTCGCAAATTTTCTACCATTTTCGGAAAAAGTAGCAAAGTCCTTTTTAAAATTCCAAAAGTCAAAATTTGGAAGAATGTCGCCTATTGTCAAAAAAACACACTTTTGAATATTGGACATTCATAGGAATGGCCGGAATAGTGTTCCCCAATAATTTTTTTTCGCTAATTTTCTACCATTTTCGGAAAAAGGAGCAAAGTCCTTTTTAAAATTTCAAAAGTCGAAATTTGGAAGAATGTCACCAATTTTAAAAAAAACACACTGTTAAGACTTTTGAATATTGGACATTCATAGGAATGGCCGGAATAGTGTTCCCCAATATTTTTTTCCCAAATTTTCTAACATTTTCGGAAAAAGGAGTAAAGTCCTTTTTAAATTTTCAAAAGTCGAAATTTGGAAGAATGTCGCCTATTGTCAAAAAAACACACTTTTGAATATTGGACATTCATAGGAATGGCCGGAATAGTGTTCCCCAATAATTTTTTTTCGCAAATTTTCTACCATTTTCGGAAAAAGGAGCAAAGTCCTTTTTAAAATTTCAAAAGTCGAAATTTGGAAGAATGTCGCCTATTGTCAAAAAAACACACTTTTGAATATTGGACATTCATAGGAATGGCCGGAATAGTGTTCCCCAATAATTTTTTTTCGCTAATTTTCTACCATTTTCGGAAAAAGGTTCAAAGTCCTTTTTAAAATTTCAAAAGTCGAAATTTGGAAGAATGTCGCCTATTGTCAAAAAAACACACTTTTGAATATTGGACATTCATAGGAATGGCCGGAATAGTGTTCCCCAATAATTTTTTTTCGCAAATTTTCTACCATTTTCGGAAAAAGGAGCAAAGTCCTTTTTAAAATTTCAAAAGTCGAAATTTGGAAAAATGTCACCAATTTTAAAAAAAAACACACTGTTAAGACTTTTGAATATTGGACATTCATAGGAATGGCCGGAATAGTGTTCCCCAATATTTTTTTCCCAAATTTTCTACCATTTTCGGAAAAAGGAGCAAAGTCCTTTCTAAAATTTCAAAAGTCGAAATTTGGAAGAATGTCGCCAATTGTCAAAAAAACACACTTTTGAATATTGGACATTCATAGGAATGGCCGGAATAGTGTTCCCCAATAATTTTTTTTCGCTAATTTTCTACCATTTTCGGAAAAAGGTTCAAAGTCCTTTTTAAAATTTCAAAAGTCGAAATTTGGAAGAATGTCGCCTATTGTCAAAAAAACACACTTTTGAATATTGGAAATTCATAGGAATGGCCGGAATAGTGTTCCCCAATAATTTTTTTTCGCAAATTTTCTACCATTTTCGGAAAAAGGAGCAAAGTCCTTTTTAAAATTTCAAAAGTCGAAATTTGGAAGAATGTCTCCTATTTTCAAAAAACACACTGTTGCGACTTTTGAATATTGGACATTCATTGGGATGGACTGAGGAGTGTTCTCCAAAAATTTTTTTCGCCCATCTCCTACCATTTTCGAAAAATGGAGCAAACTCCTTTTTTAAATTTCAAAAGTCGAAATTTGGAAAAATGTCACCAATTTTAAAAAAAACACACTGTTAAGACTTTTGAATATTGGACATTCATAGGAATGGCCGGAATAGTGTTCCCCAATATTTTTTTCCCAAATTTTCTACCATTTTCGGAAAAAGGAGCAAAGTCCTTTTTAAAATTTCAAAAGTCGAAATTTGGAAAAATTACACCAATTTTAAAAAAAACACACTGTTAAGACTTTTGAATATTGGACATTCATAGAAATGGCCGGAATAGTGTTCCCCAATATTTTTTTCCCAAATTTTCTACCATTTTCGGAAAAAGGAGCAAAGTCCTTTTTAAAATTTCAAAAGTCGAAATTTGGAAGAATGTCGCCTATTGTCAAAAAAACACACTTTTGAATATTGGACATTCATAGGAATGGCCGGAATAGTGTTCCCCAATAATTTTTTTTCGCAAATTTTCTACCATTTTCGGAAAAAGTAGCAAAGTCCTTTTTAAAATTCCAAAAGTCAAAATTTGGAAGAATGTCGCCTATTGTCAAAAAAACACACTTTTGAATATTGGACATTCATAGGAATGGCCGGAATAGTGTTCCCCAATAATTTTTTTTCGCTAATTTTCTACCATTTTCGGAAAAAGGAGCAAAGTCCTTTTTAAAATTTCAAAAGTCGAAATTTGGAAGAATGTCACCAATTTTAAAAAAAACACACTGTTAAGACTTTTGAATATTGGACATTCATAGGAATGGCCGGAATAGTGTTCCCCAATATTTTTTTCCCAAATTTTCTAACATTTTCGGAAAAAGGAGTAAAGTCCTTTTTAAATTTTCAAAAGTCGAAATTTGGAAGAATGTCGCCTATTGTCAAAAAAACACACTTTTGAATATTGGACATTCATAGGAATGGCCGGAATAGTGTTCCCCAATAATTTTTTTTCGCAAATTTTCTACCATTTTCGGAAAAAGGAGCAAAGTCCTTTTTAAAATTTCAAAAGTCGAAATTTGGAAGAATGTCGCCTATTGTCAAAAAAACACACTTTTGAATATTGGACATTCATAGGAATGGCCGGAATAGTGTTCCCCAATAATTTTTTTTCGCTAATTTTCTACCATTTTCGGAAAAAGGTTCAAAGTCCTTTTTAAAATTTCAAAAGTCGAAATTTGGAAGAATGTCGCCTATTGTCAAAAAAACACACTTTTGAATATTGGACATTCATAGGAATGGCCGGAATAGTGTTCCCCAATAATTTTTTTTCGCAAATTTTCTACCATTTTCGGAAAAAGGAGCAAAGTCCTTTTTAAAATTTCAAAAGTCGAAATTTGGAAAAATGTCACCAATTTTAAAAAAAAACACACTGTTAAGACTTTTGAATATTGGACATTCATAGGAATGGCCGGAATAGTGTTCCCCAATATTTTTTTCCCAAATTTTCTACCATTTTCGGAAAAAGGAGCAAAGTCCTTTCTAAAATTTCAAAAGTCGAAATTTGGAAGAATGTCGCCAATTGTCAAAAAAACACACTTTTGAATATTGGACATTCATAGGAATGGCCGGAATAGTGTTCCCCAATAATTTGTTTTCGCTAATTTTCTACCATTTTCGGAAAAAGGTTCAAAGTCCTTTTTAAAATTTCAAAAGTCGAAATTTGGAAGAATGTCGCCTATTGTCAAAAAAACACACTTTTGAATATTGGAAATTCATAGGAATGGCCGGAATAGTGTTCCCCAATAATTTTTTTTCGCAAATTTTCTACCATTTTCGGAAAAAGGAGCAAAGTCCTTTTTAAAATTTCAAAAGTCGAAATTTGGAAGAATGTCTCCTATTTTCAAAAAACACACTGTTGCGACTTTTGAATATTGGACATTCATTGGGATGGACTGAGGAGTGTTCTCCAAAAATTTTTTTCGCCCATCTCCTACCATTTTCGAAAAATGGAGCAAACTCCTTTTTTAAATTTCAAAAGTCGAAATTTGGAAAAATGTCTCCTATTTTCAAAAAACACACTGTTGCGTTTTTTGAATATTGGACATTCATAGGGATGGCCGGAGGAGTGTTCTCCAATAAAATTTTTCACCCTTCCCCTACCATTTTCGGAAAAAGGTGCAAAGTCCTTTTTAAAATTTCAAAAGTCGATATTTGGAAAAATGTCTCCTATTTTCAAAAAAACACTGTTGCGACTTTTGAATATTAGACATTCATAGAAATGGCCTAAGGAGTGTTCTCCAATAATTTTTTTTCGCCCATCTGCTACCATTTTCGGAAAAAGGAGCAAAGTCCTTTTTAAAATTTCAAAAGTCGAAATTTGGAAAAATGTCGCTTTTTTTCAAAAAAACACACTGTTAAGAGTTTTGAATGCTGGACATTCATAGGGATGGCCGGAGAAGTTTTCTCCAATAATTTTTGTTCGCCCATCTCCTACCATTTTCGGAAAATTGAGCAAAGTCCTTTTTAAAATTTCAAAAGTCGAAATTTGGAAAAATGTCTCCTATTTTCAAAAAACACACTGTTGCGACTTTTGAATATTGGACATTCATTGGGATGGACTGAGGAGTGTTCTCCAAAAATTTTTTTCGCCCATCTCCTACCATTTTCGAAAAATGGAGCAAACTCCTTTTTTAAATTTCAAAAGTCGAAATTTGGAAAAATGTCTCCTATTTTCAAAAAACACACTGTTGGGTTTTTTGAATATTGGACATTCATAGGGATGGCCGGAGGAGTGTTCTCCAATAAATTTTTTCACCCTTCCCCTACCATTTTCGGAAAAAGGTGCAAAGTCCTTTTAAAATTTCAAAAGTCGAAATTAGGAAAAATGTCGCTTATTTTCAAAAAAACACACTGTTAAGACTTTTGAATATTGGACATTCATAGGGATGGCCGGAGGAGTTTTCTCCAATAATTTTTTTTCGCTCATCTCCTACCATTTTCGGAAAATGGAGCAAAGTCCTTTTTAAAATTTCAAAGCTCGAAATTTGAAAAAATGTCACCTATTTTCAAAAAAACACACTGTTGCGACTTTTGAATATTGGACATTCATAGAAATGGCCTGAGGAGTGTTCTCCAATAACTTTTTTTCGCCCAACTCCTACCATTTTCGGAAAAAGGAACAAAGTCCTTTTTAAAATTTAAAAAGCCCAAATTTGGAAAAATGTCGCCTATTTTAAAAAAAACACACTGTTAAGACTTTTGAATATTGGACATTCATTGGGATGGCCGGAAGAGTGTTCTCCAATAATTTTTTTTCGCCCATCTCCTACCATTTTCGGAAAAAGGAACAAAGTCCTTTTTAAAATTTCAAAAGTCGAAATTTGGAAAAATGTTTCCTATTTAAAAAAAACACACTGTTGCGACTTTTGAATATTGGACATTTATGGAAATGGCCTGAGAGTGTTCTCCAATAATTTTTTTTCGCCCAACTCCTACCATTTTCGGAAAAAGGAGCAAAGTCCTTTTTAAAATTTCGCAAGGCGAAATTTGGAAAAATGTTTCCTATTTAAAAACAAACACACTGTTGCGACTTTTGAATATTGGACATTCATAGAAATAGCCTAAGGAGTTTTCTCCAATAATTTTTTTTCGCTCATCTCCTACCATTTTCGGAAAATGGAGCAAAGTCCTTTTTAAAATTTCAAAGGTCGAAAATTGGAAAAATGTCGCCTATTTTCAAAAAAAAACACACTGTTGCGACTTTTGAATATTGGACATTCATAGAAATGGCCTGAAGAGTGTTCTCTAAGAACTTTTTTTCGCCCATCTCCTATCATTTTCGGAAAAAGGAGCAAAGTCCTTTTTAAAATTTAAAAAGCCTAAATTTGGAAAAATGTCGCCTATTTTCAAAAAAAACACGCTGTTAAGACTTTTGAATATTGGACATTCATAGGGATGGCCGGAGGAATTTTTTTCAATAATTTATATTCGCCCATCTCCTACCATTTTCGGAAAAAGGAGCAAAGTCCTTTTTAAAATTTCAAAGGTCGAAATTTGGAAAAATGTCTCCTATTTTCAAAAAACACACTGTTTCGACTTTTGAATATTGGACATTCATAGAAATGGCCTGAAGAGTGTTCTCCAAGAACTTTTTTTCGCCCATCTCCTACCATTTTCGGAAAAAGGAGCAAAGTCCTTTTTAAAATATAAAAAGCCCAAATTTGGAAAAATGTCGCCTATTTTCAAAAAAAAACACACTGTTGCGACTTATGAATACTGGACATTCATAGGGATGGCCGGAGGAGTTTTCTCCAATAATTTTTTTTCGCTCATCTCCTACTATTTTCGGAAAATGGAGCAAAGTCCTTTTTAAAATTTCAAAGGTCGAAATTTGGAAAAATGTCTCCTATTTTCAAAAAACACACTGTTTCGACTTTTGAATATTGGACATTCATAGAAATGGCCTGAGAGTATTCTCCAATAATTCTTTTTCTCCCATCTCCTACCATTTTCGGAAAAAGGAGCAGTCCTTTTTAAAATTTCAAAAGTCGAAATTTGGAAAAATGTCTCCTATTTTCAAAAAACACACTGTTGTGACTTTTGAATATTGGACATTCATGGAAATGGCCTGAGAGTGTTCTCCAATAATTTTTTTTCGCCCAACTCCTACAACTTTCGGGAAAAGGAGCAAAGTCTTTTTTAAAATTTAAAAAGCCCAAATTTGGAAAAATGTCGCCTATTTTCAAAAAAACACCCTGTTAAGATTTTTGAATGTTGGACATTCATAGGGATGGCCGGAGGAGTGTTCTCCAATAATTTTTCTTCGCCCATCTCCTACCATTTTCGGAAAATTGAGCAAAGTCCTTTTTAAAATTACAAAAGTCGAAATTTGGAAAAATGTCTCCTATTTTCAAAAAACACACTGTTGCGACTTTTGAATATTGGACATTCATTGGGATGGACTGAGGAGTGTTCTCCAATAATTTTTTTTCGCCCATCTCCTACCATTTTCGAAAAATGGAGCAAACTCCTTTTTTAAATTTCAAAAGTCGAAATTTGGAAAAATGTCTCCTATTTTCAAAAAACACACTGTTGCGTTTTTTAAATATTGCACATTCATTGGGATGGCCGGAGGAGTGTTATCCAATAAATTTTTTTCGCCCATCCCCTACCATTTTCGGAAAAAGGTGCAAAGTCCTTTTTAAAATTTAAAAAGCCCAAATTTGGAAAAATGTCGCCTATTTTAAAAAAAACACACTGTTGCGACTTTTGAATATTGGACATTCATAGGGATGGCCGGAAGAGTGTTCTGCAATAACTTTTTTTCGCCCATCTCCTACCATTTTCGGAAAAAGGAGCAAAGTCCTTTTTAAAATTCCAAAAGTCGAAATTTGGAAAAATGTCTCCTATTTTGAAAAAAAACACACTGTTGCGACTTTTGAATATTGGACATTCATAGAAATGGCCTGAGAGTATTCTCCAATAATTTTTTTTCGCCCATCTCTAACCATTTTCGGAAAAAGGAGCAAAGTCCTTTTTAAAATTTCAAAAGTCGAAATTTAGAAAAATGTCGCCTTTTTTTCAAAAAAACACACTGTTGCGACTTTTGAATATTGGACATTCATAGAAATGGCTTGAGAAGTGTTCTCCAATAACTTTTGTTCGCCCATCTCCTACCATTTTCGGAAAAAGGAGCAAAGTCCTTTTTAAAATTTCAAAAGTCGAAATTTGGAAAAATGTCTCCTATTTTCAAAAAAACACACTGTTGCGACTTTTGAATATTGGACATTCATAGAAATGGCCTGAGAGTATTCTCCAATAATTTTTTTCTTCCATCTCCTACCATTTTCGGAAAAAGGAGCAAAGTCCTTTTTAAAATTTCAAAGGTCCAAATTTGGAAATATGTCGCCTATTTTCAAAAAAACACACTGTTAAGACTTTTGAATATTGGACATTTATAGGGATGTCCGGAGGAGTGTTCTCCAATAATTTTTTTTCGTCCATCTCCTACCATTTTCGGAAAATTGAGCAAAGTCCTTTTTAAAATTTCAAAAGTCGAAATTTGGAAAAATGTCGCCTTTTTTCAAAAAAACACACTGTTAAGACTTTTAAATATTGGACATTTATAGGGATGTCCGGAGGAGTGTTCTCCAATAATTTTTTTTCGCCCAATTCCTACCATTTTCGGGAAAAGGAGCAAAGTCCTTTTTAAAATTTCAAAAGTTGAAATTTGGAAAAATGTCTCCTATTTTCAAAAAACACACTGTTAAGACATTTGAATATTTAACATTCATAGGGATGGCCGGAGGACTGTTCTCCAATAAATTTTTTTCGCCCATCTCCTACCATTTTCGGAAAAAGGAGCAAAGTCCTTTTTAAAATGTCAAAAGTCGAAATTTTGAAAAATGTTTCCTATTTTCAAAAAAAACACACTGTTAAGACTTTTGAATTTTGGACATTCATAGAAGTGGCCTAAAGAGTATTCTCCAATAATTTTTTTTCGCCCATCTCCTACCATTTTCGGAAAAAGGAGCAAAGTCCTTTTTAAAATTTCAAAAGTTGAAATTTGGCAAAATGTCTCCTATTTTCAAAAAACACACTGTTAAGACTTTTGAATATTGGACATTCATAGGAATGGCCGGAAGAGTGTTCTCCAATAATTTTTTTTCGCTCATCTCCTACCATTTTCGGAAAATGGAGCAAAGTCCTTTTTAAAATTTCAAAGGTCGAAAATTGGAAAAATTTTTCCTATTTAAAAACAAACACACTGTTGCGACTTTTGAATATTGGACATTCATAGAAATGGCCTAAGGAGTGTTCTCCAATAATTTTTTTTTCGCCCATCTCCTACCATTTTCGGAAAAAGGAGCAAAGTCCTTTTTAAAATTGCAAAAGTCGAAATTTGGAAAAATGTCGCCTATTTTCAAAAAAACACACTGTTGCGACTTTTGAATATTGGACATTTATAGGGATGGCCGGAGGAGTTTTCTCCAATAATTTTTTTTCGCTCATCTCCTACCATTTTCGGAAAATGGAGCAAAGTCCTTTTTAAAATTTCAAAGGTCGAAATTTGGAAAAATGTCTCCTATTTTCAAAAACCACACTGTTTCGACTTTTGAATATTGGACATTCATAGAAATGGCCTGAGAGTATTCTCCAATAATTCTTTTTCTCCCATCTCCTACCATTTTCGGAAAAAGGAGCAGTCCTTTTTAAAATTTCAAAAGTCGAAATTTGGAAAAATGTCTCCTATTTTCAAAAAACACACTGTTGCGGCTTTTGAATATTGGACATTCATGGAAATGGCCTGAGAGTGTTCTCCAATAATTTTTTTTCGCCCAACTCCTACAACTTTCGGGAAAAGGAGCAAAGTCTTTTTTAAAATTTAAAAAGCCCAAATTTGGAAAAATGTCTCCTATTTTCAAAAAACACACTGTTGCGTTTTTTAAATATTGCACATTCATAGGGATGGCCGGAGGAGTGTTATCCAATAAATTTTTTTCGCCCATCTCCTACCATTTTCGGAAAATGGAGCAAAGTCCTTTTTAAAATTTCAAAAGTCGAAATTTGGAAAAATGTCTCCTATTTTCAAAAAACACACTGTTGCGACTTTTGAATATTGGACATTCATGGAAATGGCCTGAGAGTGTTCTCCAATAATTTTTTTTCGCCCAACTCCTACCATTTTCGGGAAAAGGAGCAAAGTCTTTTTTAAAATTTAAAAAGCCCAAATTTGGAAAAATGTCGCCTATTTTCAAAAAAACACACTGTTAAGACTTTTGAATGTTGAACATTCATAGGGATGGCCGGAGGAGTTTTCTCCAATAATTTATGTTCGCCCATCTCCTACCATTTTCGGAAAAAGGAGCAAAGTCCTTTTTAAAATTTCAAAAGTCGAAATTTGGAAAAATGTTTCCTATTTTCAAAAAAACACACTGTTAAGACTTTTGAATTTTGAACATTCATAGAAATGGTCTAAGGAGTGTTCTCCAATAATTTTTTTTCGCCCATCTCCTACCATTTTCGGAAAAGGAGCAAAGTCCTTTTTAAAATTTCAAAGGTCGAAATTTGGAAAAATGTCGCCTGTTTTCAAAAAAACACACTGTTAAGACTTTTGAATATTGGACATTCATAGGGATGGCCGGAGGAGTTTTCTCCAATAATTTTTTTTCGCCCATCTCCTACCATTTTCGAAAAATGGAGCAAACTCCTTTTTTAAATTTCAAAAGTCGAAATTTGGAAAAATGTCGCCTATTTTCAAAAAAACACACTGTTAAGACTTTTAAATATTGGACATTTATAGGGATGTCCGGAGGAGTGTTCTCCAATAAATTTTTTTCGCCCAACTCCTACCATTTTCGGGAAAAGGAGCAAAGTCCTTTTTAAAATTTCAAAAGTTGAAATTTGGAAAAATGTCCCCTATTTTCAAAAAACACACTGTTAACACATTTGAATATTGAACATTCATAGGGATGTCCGGAGGAGTTTTCTCCAATAATTTTTTTCGCCCATCTCCTACCATTTTCGGAAAATGGAGCAAAGTCCTTTTTAAAATTTCAAAAGTCGAAATTTGGAAAATTGTCGCCTATTTTCAAAAAAACACACTGTTAAGACTTTTAAATATTGGACATTTATAGGGATGTCCGGAGGAGTGTTCTCCAATAATTTTTTTTCGCCCAACTCCTACCATTTTTGGGAAAAGGAGCAAAGTCCTTTTTAAAATTTCAAAAGTTGAAATTTGGAAAAATGTCTCCTATTTTCAAAAAACACACTGTTAAGACATTTGAATATTGAACATTCATAGGGATGGCCGGAGGACTGTTCTCCAATAATTTTTTTTCGCCCAACTCCTACCATTTTCGGAAAAAGGAGCAAAGTCCTTTTTAAAATTTAAAAAGCCCAAATTTGGAAAAATGTTTCCTATTTTCAAAAAAACACACTGTTAAGACTTTTGAATTTTGGACATTCATAGAAATGGCCTAAGGAGTGTTCTCTTATAATTTTTTTTCGCCCATCTCCTACCATTTTCGGAAAAAGGAGCAAAGTCCTTTTTAAAATTTCAAAGGTCCAAATTTGGAAAAATGTCTCCTATTTTCAAAAAACACACTGTTAAGACTTTTGAATATTGGACATTCATAGGAATGGCCGGAAGAGTGTTCTCCAATAATTTTTTTTCGCTCATCTCCTACCATTTTCGGAAAATGGAGCAAAGTCCTTTTTAAAATTTCAAAGGTCGAAAATTGGAAAAATTTTTCCTATTTAAAAACAAACACACTGTTGCGACTTTTGAATATTGGACATTCATAGAAATGGCCTAAGGAGTGTTCTCCAATAATTTTTTTTTCGCCCATCTCCTACCATTTTCGGAAAAAGGAGCAAAGTCTTTTTTAAAATTGCAAAAGTCGAAATTTGGAAAAATGTCGCCTATTTTCAAAAAAACACACTGTTGCGACTTTTGAATATTGGACATTTATAGGGATGGCCGGAGGAGTTTTCTCCAATAATTTTTTTTCGCTCATCTCCTACCATTTTCGGAAAATGGAGCAAAGTCCTTTTTAAAATTTCAAAGGTCGAAATTTGGAAAAATGTCTCCTATTTTCAAAAAAACACACTGTTGCGTTTTTTAAATATTGCACATTCATAGGGATGGCCGGAGGAGTGTTATCCAATAAATTTTTTTCGCCCATCCCCTTCCATTTTCGGAAAAAGGTGCAAAGTCCTTTTTAAAATTTAAAAAGCCCAAATTTGGAAAAATGTCGCCTATTTTCAAAAAAACACACTGTTGCGACTTTTGAATATTGGACATTCATAGAAATGGCCTGAGAGTATTCTCCAATAATTTTTTTTTCTCCCATCTCCTACCATTTTCGGAAAAAGGAGCAAAGTCCTTTTTAAAATTTCAAAAGTCGAAATTTGGAAAAATGTCGCCTATTTTCAAAAAAACACACTGTTGCGACTTTTGAATATTGGACATTCATAGAAATGGCCTGAGAGTATTCTCCAATAATTTTTTTTTCTCCCATCTCCTACCATTTTCGGAAAAAGGAGCAGTCCTTTTTAAAATTTCAAAAGTCGAAATTTGGAAAAATGTCTCCTATTTTCAAAAAACACACTGTTGCGACTTTTGAATATTGGACATTTATAGGGATGGCCGGAGGAGTTTTCTCCAATAATTTTTTTTCGCTCATCTCCTACCATTTTCGGAAAATGGAGCAAAGTCCTTTTTAAAATTTCAAAGGTCGAAATTTGGAAAAATGTCGCCTATTTTCAAAAAACACACTGTTGCGTTTTTTAAATATTGCACATTCATAGGGATGGCCGGAGGAGTGTTATCCAATAATTCTTTTTCTCCCATCTCCTACCATTTTCGGAAAAAGGAGCAGTCCTTTTTAAAATTTCAAAAGTCGAAATTTGGAAAAATGTCTCCTATTTTCAAAAAACACACTGTTGCGACTTTTGAATATTGGACATTCATAGAAATGGCCTGAGAGTATTCTCCAATAATTTTTTTTTCTCCCATCTCCTACCATTTTTGGAAAAAGGAGCAAAGTCCTTTTTAAAATTTCAAAAGTCGAAATTTGGAAAAATGTCGCCTATTTTCAAAAAAACACACTGTTGCGACTTTTGAATATTGGACATTCATAGAAATGGCCTGAGGAGTGTTCTCCAATAACTTTTTTTCGCCCATCTCCTACCATTTTCGGAAAATTGAGCAAAGTCCTTTTTAAAATTTCAAAAGTCGAAATTTGGAAAAATGTCTCCTATTTTGAAAAAAAACACACTGTTGCGACTATTGAATATTGGACATTCATAGAAATGGCCTGAGAGTATTACCCAAAAATTTTTTTTCTCCCATCTCCTACCATTTTCGGAAAAAGGAGCAAAGTCCTTTTTAAAATTTCAAAGGTCCAAATTTGGAAAAATGTCGCCTATTTTCAAAAAAACACACTGTTAAGACTTTTGAATATTGGACATTTATAGGGATGTCCGGAGGAGTGTTCTCCAATAATTTTTGTTCGTCCATCTCCTACCATTTTCGGAAAATTGAGCAAAGTCCTTTTTAAAATTTCAAAAGTCGAAATTTGGAAAAATGTCTCCTATTTTCAAAAAAAACACACTGTTAAGACTTTTGAATATTGGACATTTATAGGGATGGCCGGAGGAGTGTTCTCCAATAATTTTTTTTCGCTCATCTCCTACCATTTTCGGAAAATTGAGCAAAGTCCTTTTTAAAATTTCAAGTCGAAATTTGGAAAAATGTCGCCTATTTTCAAAAAACACACTGTTGCGATTTTTGAATATTGGACATTCATGGAAATGGCCTGAGAGTGTTCTCCAATAATTTTTTTTCGCCCAACTCCTACCATTTTCGGGAAAAGGAGCAAAGTCTTTTTTAAAATTTAAAAAGCCCAAATTTGGAAAAATGTCGCCTATTTTCAAAAAAACACACTGTTAAGACTTTTGAATGTTGAACATTCATAGGGATGGCCAGAAGAGTTTTCTCCAATAATTTATGTTCGCCCATCTCCTACCATTTTCGGAAAAAGGAGCAAAGTCCTTTTTAAAATTTCAAAAGTCGAAATTTGGAAAAATGTTTCCTATTTTGAAAAAAAAACACACTGTTAAGAATTTTGAATTTTGGACATTCATAGAAATGGTCTAAGGAGTGTTCTCCAATAATTTTTTTTCGCCCTTCTCCTACCATTTTCGGAAAAAGGAGCAAAGTCCTTTTTAAAATTTCAAAGGTCGAAATTTTAAAAATGTCGCCTATTTTCAAAAAAACACACTGTTAAGACTTTTGAATATTGGACATTCATAGGGATGGCCGGAGGAGTTTTCTCCAATAATTTATGTTCGCCCATCTCCTACCATTTCCGGAAAAAGGAGCAAAGTCCCTTTTAAAATTTCAAAAGTCGAAATTTGGAAAAATGTCGCCTATTTTCAAAAAAACACACTGTTAAGACTTTTAAATATTGGACATTTATAGAGATGTCCGGAGGAGTGTTCTCCAATAATTTTTTTTCGCCCAACTCCTACCATTTTCGGGAAAAGGAGCAAAGTCCTTTTTAAAATTTCAAAAGTTGAAATTTGGAAAAATGTCTCCTATTTTCAAAAAACACACTGTTAAGACTTTTGAATATTGAACATTCATAGGGATGGCCGGAGGAGTGTTCTCCAATAATCTTTTTTCGCCTTACTCCTACCATTTTCAGAAAAAGGAGCAAAGTCCTTTTTAAAATTTCAAAAGTCGAAATTTGGAAAAATGTTTCCTATTTTCAAAAAAACACACTGTTAACACTTTTGAATTTTGGACATTCATAGAAATGGCCTAAGGAGTGTTCTCCAATAATTTTTTTTCGCCCATCTCCTACCATTTTCGGAAAAAGGAGCAAAGTCCTTTTTAAAATTTCAAAGGTCGAAATTTGGAAAAATGTCGCCTATTTTCAAAAAAACACACTGTTAAGACTTTTGAATATTGGACATTCATAGGGATGGCCGGAGGAGTTTTCTCCAATAATTTTTTTTCGCCCATCTCCTACCATTTTCGGAAAAAGGAGCAAAGTCCTTTTTAAAATTTCAAAATTCGAAATTTGGAAAAATGTTTCCTATTAAAAAAAAAAACACTGTTGCGACTTTTGAATATTGGACATTCATAGAAATGGCCTAAGGAGTGTTCTCCAATCATTTTTTTTCGCCCATCTCCTACCATTTTTGGAAAAAGGAGCAAAGTCCTTTTTAAAATTTCAATAGTTGATATTTGGAAAAATGTCTCCTATTTTCAAAAACCACACTGTTGCGACTTTTGAATATTGAACATTCATGGAAATGGCCTGAGAGAGTTTTCCAATAATTTTTTTTCGCCCATCTCCTACCATATCGGAAAATTGAGCAAAGTCCTTTTTAAAATTTCAAAAGTCGAAATTTGGAAAAATGTCTCCTATTTTCAAAAAACACACTATTGCGACTTTTAAATATTGGACATTCATAGAAATGGACTGAGTGTATTCTCCAATATTTCTTTTTCTCCCATCTCCTACCATTTTCGGAAAAAGGAGCAAAGTCCTTTTTAAAATTTAAAAAGTCGAAATTTGGAAAAATGTCTCCTATTTTCAAAAACACACTGTTGCGACTTTTGAATATTGAACATTCATCGAAATGGCCTGAGAGTGTTCTCCAATAATTTTTGTTCGCCCATCTCTTACCATTTTCGGAAAAAGGAGCAAAGTCCTTTTTAAAATTTCAAAAGCCCAAATTTGGAAAAATGTCGCCGATTTTCAAAAAAACACACTGTTAAGACTTTTGAATATTGGACATTCATAGGGATGGCCGGAGGAGTTTTCTCCAATAATTTTTTTTCGCCCATCTCCTACCATTTTCGGAAAAAGGAGCAAAGTCCTTTTTTAGAATTTCAAAAGTCGAAATTTGGAAAAATGTTTCCTATTAAAAAAAAAAACACTGTTGCGACTTTTGAATATTGGACATTCATAGAAATGGCCTAAGGAGTGTTCTCCAAGAACTTCTTTTCGCCCATCTCCTACCATTTTCGGAAAAAGGAGCAAAGTCCTTTTTAAAATTTAAAAAGCCTAAAATTTGGAAAAATGTCGCCTATTTTCAAAAAAAAACACGCTGTTAAGACTTTTGAATATTGGACATTCATAGGGATGGCCGGAGGAGTTTTTTTCAATTATTTATATTCGCCCATCTCCTACCATTTTCGGAAAAAGGAGCAAAGTCCTTTTTAAAATTTCAAAAGTCGAAATTTGGAAAAATGTCGCCTATTTTCAAAAAAAAACACTGTTGCGACTTTTGAATATTGGACATTCATAGAAATGGCCTGAGGAGTGTACTCCAATAACTTTTTTTCGCCCATCTTTTACCATTTTCGGAAAAAGGAGCAAAGTCCTTTTTAAAATTTCGAAAGGCGAAGTTTGGAAAAATGTTTCCTATTTAAAAACAAACACACTGTTGCGACTTTTGAATATTGGACATTCATAGAAATGGCCTAAGGAGTGTTCTCCAATAATTTTTTTTTTCGCCCATCTCCTACCATTTTCGGAAAAAGGAGCAAAGTCCTTTTTAAAATTGCAAAAGTCGAAATTTGGAAAAATGTCTCCTATTTTCAAAAAACACACTGTTAAGACATATGAATATTGGACATTCATAGGGATGGCCGGAGGAGTTTTCTCCAATAATTTTTTTTCGCTCATCTCCTACCATTTTCGAAAAATGGAGCAAAGTCCTTTTTAAAATTTCAAAGGTCGAAATTTGGAAAAATGTCTCCTATTTTCAAAAAACACACTGTTTCGACTTTTGAATATTGGACATTCATAGAAATGGCCTGAGAGTATTCTCCAATAAATCTTTTTCTCCCATCTCCTACCAATTTCGGAAAAAGGAGCAGTCCTTTTTAAAATTTCAAAAGTCGAAATTTGGAAAAATGTCTCCTATTTTCAAAAAACACACTGTTGCGACTTTTGAATATTGGACATTCATGGAAATGGCCTGAGAGTGTTCTCCAATAATTTTTTTTCGCCCAACTCCTACAACTTTCGGGAAAAGGAGCAAAGTCTTTTTTAAAATTTAAAAAGCCCAAATTTGGAAAAATGTCGCTATTTTCAAAAAAACACACTGTTAAGATTTTTGAATGTTGGACATTCATAGGGATGGCCGGAGGAGTGTTCTCCAATAATTTTTGTTTGCCCATCTCCTACCATTTTCGGAAAATTGAACAAAGTCCTTTTTAAAATTACAAAAGTCGAAATTTGGAAAAATGTCGCCTATTTTCAAAAAACACACTGTTAAGACTTTTGAATATTGGACATTCATTGGGATGGACTGAGGAGTGTTCTCCAATAATTTTTTTTCGCCCATCTCCTACCATTTTCGAAAAATGGAGCAAACTCCTTTTTTAAATTTCAAAAGTCGAAATTTGGAAAAATGTCTCCTATTTTGAAAAAAAACACACTGTTGCGACTTTTGAATATTGGACATTCATAGAAATGGCCTGAGAGTATTCTCCAATAATTTTTTTTCGCCCATCTCCTACCATTATTGGAAAAAGGAGCAAAGTCCTTTTTAAAATTTCAAAAGTCGAAATTTGGAAAAATGTCGCCTATTTTGAAAAAAAACACACTGTTGCGACTTTTGAATATTGGACATTCATAGAAATGGCCTGAGAGTATTCTCCAATAATTTTTTTTCTCCCATCTCCTACCATTTTCGGAAAAAGGAGCAAAGTCCTTTTAAAAATTTCAAAGGTCCAAATTTGGAAAAATGTCGCCTATTTTCAAAAAAACACACTATTAAGACTTTTGAATATTGGACATTTATAGGGATGTCCGGAGGAGTGTTCTCCAATAATTTTTTTTCGTCCATCTCCTACCATTTTCGGAAAATTGAGCAAAGTCCTTTTTAAAATTTCAAAGGTCCAAATTTGGAAAAATGTCGCCTATTTTCAGAAAAACACACTGTTAAGACTTTTGAATATTGGACATTTATAGAAATGGCCTGAGAGTATTCTCCAATATTTTTTTTTCTCCCATCTCCTACCATTTTCGGAAAAAGGAGCAAAGTCCTTTTTAAAATTTCAAAAGTCGAAATTTGGAAAAATGTCTCCTATTTAAAAAAAAAAACACACTGTTGCGACTTTTGAATATTGGACATTCATAGAAATGGCCTGAGAGTATTCTCCAATAATTTTTTTTCTCCCATCTCCTACCATTTTCGGAAAAAGGAGCAAAGTCCTTTTTAAAATTTCAAAAGTCGAAATTTGGAAAAATGTCTCCTATTTTCAAAAAACACACTGTTGCGACTTTTGAATACTGGACATTTATTGAAATGGCCTGAGAGTGTTCTCCAATAATTTTTTTTCGCCCATCTCCTACCATTTTCGGAAAAAGGAGCAAATTCCTTTTTAAAATTTCAAAATTCGAAATTTGGAAAAATGTTTCCTATTTTCAAAAAAAACACACTGTTACGACTTTTGAATATTGGACATTCATAGAAATGGCCTGAGAGTATTCTCCAATAATTTTTTTTCTCCCATCTCCTACCATTTTCGGAAAAAGGAGCAAAGTCCTTTTTAAAATTTCAAAGGTCCAAATTTGGAAAAATGTCGCCTATTTTCAAAAAAACACACTGTTAAGACTTTTGAATATTGGACATTTATAGGGATGTCCGGAGGAGTGTTCTCCAATAATTTTTTTTCGTCCATCTCCTACCATTTTCGGAAAATTGAGCAAAGTCCTTTTTAAAATTTCAAAAGTCGAAATTTGGAAAAATGTCTCCTATTTTCAAAAAAACACACTGTTAAGACTTTTGAATATTGGACATTTATAGGGATGTCCGGAGGACTGTTCTCCAATAATTTTTTTTCGTCCATCTCCTACCATTTTCGGAAAATTGAGCAAAGTCCTTTTTAAAATTTCAAAAGTCGAAATTTGGAAAAATGTCTCCTATTTTCAAAAAACACACTGTGAAGACGTTTGAATATTGGACATTCATGGAAATGGCCTGAGAGTGTTCTCCAATAATTTTTTTTCGTCCATCTCCTACCATTTTCGGAAAATTGAGCAAAGTCCTTTTTAAAATTTCAAGTCGAAATTTGGAAAAATGTCTCCTATTTTCAAAAAACACACTGTTGCGACTTTTGAATATTGGACATTCATGGAAATGGCCTGAGAGAGTTTTCCAATAATTTTTTTTCGCCCATCTCCTACCATTTTCGGAAAATTGAGCAAAGTCCTTTTTAAAATTTCAAAAGTCGAAATTTGGAAAAATGTCTCCTATTTTCAAAAAACACACTGTTGCGACTTTTGAATATTGGACATTCATGGAAATGGCCTGAGAGTGTTCTCCAATAATTTTTTTTCGCCCAACTCCTACAACTTTCGGGAAAAGGAGCAAAGTCTTTTTTAAAATTTAAAAAGCCCAAATTTGGAAAAATGTCGCTATTTTCAAAAAAACACACTGTTAAGATTTTTGAATGTTGCACATTCATAGGGATGGCCGGAGGAGTGTTCTCCAATAATTTTTGTTCGCCCATCTCCTACCATTTTCGGAAAATTGAACAAAGTCCTTTTTAAAATTACAAAAGTCGAAATTTGGAAAAATGTCTCCTATTTTCAAAAAACACACTGTTGCGACTTTTGAATATTGGACATTCATTGGGATGGACTGAGGAGTGTTCTCCAATAATTTTTTTCGCCCATCTCCTACCATTTTCGAAAAATGGAGCAAACTCCTTTTTTAAATTTCAAAAGTCGAAATTTGGAAAAATGTCTCCTATTTTGAAAAAAAAACACACTGTTGCGACTTTTGAATATTGGACATTCATAGAAATGGCCTGAGAGTATTCTCCAATAATTTTTTTTCGCCCATCTCCTACCATTTTCGGAAAAAGGAGCAAAGTCCTTTTTAAAATTTCAAAAGTCGAAATTTGGAAAAATGTCGCCTATTTTGAAAAAAAACACACTGTTGCGACTTTTGAATATTGGACATTCATAGAAATGGCCTGAGAGTATTCTCCAATAATTTTTTTTCTCCCATCTCCTACCATTTTCGGAAAAAGGAGCAAAATCCTTTTTAAAATTTCAAAAGTCGAAATTTGGAAAAATGTCTCCTATTTTAAAAAAAACACACTGTTGCGACTTTTGAATATTGGACATTCATAGAAATGGCCTGAGAGTATTATCCAATAATTTTTTTTCTCCCATCTCCTACCATTTTCGGAAAAAGGAGCAAAGTCCTTTTTAAAATTTCAAAAGTCGAAATTTGGAAAAATGTCTCCTATTTTCAAAAAACACACTGTTGCGACTTTTGAATACTGGACATTTATGGAAATGGCCTGAGAGTGTTCTCCAATAATTTTTTTTCGCCCATCTCCTACCATTTTCGGAAAAAGGAGCAAAGTCCTTTTTAAAATTTCAAAATTCGAAATTTGGAAAAATGTTTCCTATTTTCAAAAAAACACACTGTTACGACTTTTGAATATTGGACATTCATAGAAATGGCCTGAGAGTATTCTCCAATAATTTTTTTTCTCCCATCTCCTACCATTTTCGGAAAAAGGAGCAAAGTCCTTTTTAAAATTTCAAAGGTCCAAATTTGGAAAAATGTCGCCTATTTTCAAAAAAACACACTGTTAAGACTTTTGAATATTGGACATTTATAGGGATGTCCGGAGGAGTGTTCTCCAATAATTTTTTTTCGTCCATCTCCTACCATTTTCGGAAAATTGAGCAAAGTCCTTTTTAAAATTTCAAAAGTCGAAATTTGGAAAAATGTCTCCTATTTTCAAAAAAACACACTGTTAAGACTTTTGAATATTGGACATTTATAGGGATGTCCGGAGGACTGTTCTCCAATAATTTTTTTTCGTCCATCTCCTACCATTTTCGGAAAATTGAGCAAAGTCCTTTTTAAAATTTCAAAAGTCGAAATTTGGAAAAATGTCTCCTATTTTCAAAAAACACACTGTGAGGACGTTTGAATATTGGACATTCATGGAAATGGCCTGAGAGTGTTCTCCAATAATTTTTTTTCGTCCATCTCCTACCATTTTCGGAAAATTGAGCAAAGTCCTTTTTAAAATTTCAAAAGTCGAAATTTGGAAAAATGTCTCCTATTTTCAAAAAACACACTGTTGCGACTTTTGAATATTGGACATTCATGGAAATGGCCTGAGAGTGTTCTCCAATAATTTTTTTTCGCCCAACTCCTACCATTTTCGGGAAAAGGAGCAAAGTCTTTTTTAAAATTTAAAAAGCCCAAATTTGGAAAAATGTCGCTTATTTTCAAAAAAACACACTGTTAAGACTTTTGAATGTTGAACATTCATAGGGATGGCCGGAGGAGTTTTCTCTAATAATTTATGTTCGCCCATCTCCTACCATTTTCGGAAAAAGGAGCAAAGTCCTTTTTAAAATTTCAAAAGTCGAAATTTGGAAAAATGTTTCCTATTTTCAAAAAAACACACTGTTAAGACTTTTGAATTTTGGACATTCATAGAAATAGTCTAAGGAGTGTTCTCCAATAATTTTTTTTCGCCCTTCTCCTACCATTTTCGGAAAAAGGAGCAAAGTCCTTTTTAAAATTTCAAAGGTCGAAATTTGGAAAAATGTCGCCGATTTTCAAAAAAACACACTGTTAAGACTTTTGAATATTGGACATTCATAGGGATGGCCGGAGGAGTTTTCTCCAATAATTTTTTTTCGCCCATCTCCTACCATTTTCGGAAAAAGGAGCAAAGTCCCTTTTAAAATTTCAAAAGTCGAAATTTGGAAAAATGTCTCCTATTTTCAAAAAACACACTGTTAAGACTTTTGAATATTGAACAATCATAGGGATGGCCGGAGGAGTGTTCTCCAATAATTTTTTTTCGCCCAACTCCTACCATTTTCGGAAAAAGGAGCAAAGTCCTTTTTAAAATTTCAAAAGTCGAAATTTGGAAAAATGTTTCCTATTTTCAAAAAAACACACTGTTAAGACTTTTGAATTTTGGACATTCATAGAAATGGCCTAAGGAGTGTTCTCCAATAATTTTTTTCGCCCATCTCCTACCATTTTCGGAAAAAGGAGCAAAGTCCTTTTTAAAATTTCAAAGGTCGAAATTTGGAAAAATGTCGCCTATTTTCAAAAAAACACACTGTTAAGACTTTTGAATATTGGACATTCATAGGGATGGCCGGAGGAGTTTTCTCCAAT
The DNA here is from genome assembly GCA_932526305.1 of Epicampocera succincta. Taxonomy (NCBI): domain Eukaryota; kingdom Metazoa; phylum Arthropoda; class Insecta; order Diptera; family Tachinidae; genus Epicampocera; species Epicampocera succincta. Next base: position 43,771,913 of record OW052036.1, read on the forward strand.
AATTTTTTTTCGCCCATCTCCTACCATTTTCGGAAAAAGGAGCAAAGTCCTTTTTAAAATTTCAAAATTCGAAATTTGGAAAAATGTTTCCTATTAAAAAAAAACACTGTTGCGACTTTTGAATATTGGACATTCATAGAAATGGCCTAAGGAGTGTTCTCCAATAATTTTTTTTCGCCCATCTCCTACCATTTTTGGAAAAAGGAGCAAAGTCCTTTTTAAAATTTCAAAAGTCGATATTTGGAAAAATGTCTCCTATTTTCAAAAACCACACTGTTACGACTTTTGAATATTGGACATTCATGGAAATAGCCTGAGAGTGTTCTCCAATAATTTTTTTTCGCCCATCTCCTACCATTTTCGAAAAAAGGAGCAAAGTCCTTTTTAAAATTTCAAAGGTCGAAATTTGGAAAAATGTCGCCTATTTTCAAAAAAACACACTGTTAAGACTTTTGAATATTGGACATTCATAGGGATGGCCGGAGGAGTTTTCTCCAATAATTTTTTTTCGCCCATCTCCTACCATTTTCGGAAAAAGGAGCAAAGTCCTTTTTAAAATTTCAAAAGTAGAAATTTGGAAAACTGTCTCCTATTTTCAAAAAACACACTGTTAAGACTTTTGAATATTGGATATTCATAGAAATGGCCTGAGAGTATTCTCCAATAATTCTTTTTCTCCCATCTCCTACCATTTTCGGAAAAAGGAGCAAAGTGCTTTTTAAAATTTCAAAAGTCGAAATTTGGAAAAATGTCTCCTATTTTCAAAAAACACACTTTTGCGACTTTTGAATATTTGACATTCATGGAAATGGCCTGAGAGTGTTCTCCAATAATTTTTTTTCGCCCAACTCCTACCATTTTCGGGAAAAGGAGCAAAGTCTTTTTTAAAATTTAAAAAGCCCAAATTTGGAAAAATATCGCCTATTTTCAAAAAAACACACTGTGAAGACTTTTGAATATTGGACATTCATAGGGATGGCCGGAGGAGTGTTCTCCAATAATTTTTTTTCGCCCATCTCCTACCATTTTCGGAAAATTGAGCAAAGTCCTTTTTAAAATTTCAAAAGTCGAAATTTGGAAAAATGTCTCCTATTTTCAAAAACACACTGTTGCGACTTTTGAATATTGGACATTCATCGAAATGGCCTGAGAGTGTTCTCCAATAATTTTTTTTCGCCCATCTCCTACCATTTTCGGAAAAAGGAGCAAAGTCCTTTTTAAAATTTCAAAAGCCCAAATTTGGAAAAATGTCGCCGATTTTCAAAAAAACACACTGTTAAGACTTTTGAATATTGGACATTCATAGGGATGGCCGGAGGAGTTTTCTCCAATAATTTTTTTTTTCGCCCATCTCCTACCATTTTCGGAAAAAGGAGCAAAGTCCTTTTTTAGAATTTCAAAAGTCGAAATTTGGAAAAATGTTTCCTATTAAAAAAAAAAACACTGTTGCGACTTTTGAATATTGGACATTCATAGAAATGGCCTAAGGAGTGTTCTCCAAGAACTTCTTTTCGCCCATCTCCTACCATTTTCGGAAAAAGGAGCAAAGTCCTTTTTAAAATTTAAAAAGCCCAAATTTGGAAAAATGTCGCCTATTTTCAAAAAAAAAACACGCTGTTAAGACTTTTGAATATTGGACATTCATAGGGATGGCCGGAGGAGTTTTTTTCAATTATTTATATTCGCCCATCTCCTACCATTTTCGGAAAAAGGAGCAAAGTCCTTTTTAAAATTTAAAAAGTCGAAATTTGGAAAAATGTCTCCTATTTTCAAAAACACACTGTTGCGACTTTTGAATATTGGACATTCATCGAAATGGCCTGAGAGTGTTCTCCAATAATTTTTTTTCGCCCATCTCCTACCATTTTCGGAAAAAGGAGCAAAGTCCTTTTTAAAATTTCAAAAGCCCAAATTTGGAAAAATGTCGCCGATTTTCAAAAAAACACACTGTTAAGACTTTTGAATATTGGACATTCATAGGGATGGCCGGAGGAGTTTTCTCCAATAATTTTTTTTCGCCCATCTCCTACCATTTTCGGAAAAAGGAGCAAAGTCCTTTTTTAGAATTTCAAAAGTCGAAATTTGGAAAAATGTTTCCTATTAAAAAAAAAAACACTGTTGCGACTTTTGAATATTGGACATTCATAGAAATGGCCTAAGGAGTGTTCTCCAAGAACTTCTTTTGGCCCATCTCCTACCATTTTCGGAAAAAGGAGCAAAGTCCTTTTTAAAATTTAAAAAGCCCAAATTTGGAAAAATGTCGCCTATTTTCAAAAAAAAACACGCTGTTAAGACTTTTGAATATTGGACATTCATAGGGATGGCCGGAGGAGTTTTTTTCAATTATTTATATTCGCCCATCTCCTACCATTTTCGGAAAAAGGAGCAAAGTCCTTTTTAAAATTTCAAAAGTCGAAATTTGGAAAAATGTCGCCTATTTTCAAAAAAACACACTGTTGCGACTTTTGAATATTGGACATTCATAGAAATGGCCTGAGGAGTGTACTCCAATAACTTTTTTTCGCCCATCTTTTACCATTTTCGGAAAAAGGAGCAAAGTCCTTTTTAAAATTTCGAAAGGCGAAGTTTGGAAAAATGTTTCCTATTTAAAAACAAACACACTGTTGCGACTTTTGAATATTGGACATTCATAGAAATGGCCTAAGGAGTGTTCTCCAATAATTTTTTTTTTCGCCCATCTCCTACCATTTTCGGAAAAAGGAGCAAAGTCCTTTTTAAAATTGCAAAAGTCGAAATTTGGAAAAATGTCTCCTATTTTCAAAAAACACACTGTTAAGACATATGAATATTGGACATTCATAGGGATGGCCGGAGGAGTTTTCTCCAATAATTTTTTTTCGCTCATCTCCTACCATTTTCGAAAAATGGAGCAAAGTCCTTTTTAAAATTTCAAAGGTCGAAATTTGGAAAAATGTCTCCTATTTTCAAAAAACACACTGTTTCGACTTTTGAATATTGGACATTCATAGAAATGGCCTGAGAGTATTCTCCAATAAATCTTTTTCTCCCATCTCCTACCATTTTCGGAAAAAGGAGCAGTCCTTTTTAAAATTTCAAAAGTCGAAATTTGGAAAAATGTCTCCTATTTTCAAAAAACACACTGTTGCGACTTTTGAATATTGGACATTCATGGAAATGGCCTGAGAGTGTTCTCCAATAATTTTTTTTCGCCCAACTCCTACAACTTTCGGGAAAAGGAGCAAAGTCTTTTTTAAAATTTAAAAAGCCCAAATTTGGAAAAATGTCGCTATTTTCAAAAAAACACACTGTTAAGATTTTTGAATATTGGACATTCATAGAAATGGCCTGAGAGTATTCTCCAATAATTTTTGTTCGCCCATCTCCTACCATTTTCGGAAAATTGAACAAAGTCCTTTTTAAAATTACAAAAGTCGAAATTTGGAAAAATGTCTCCTATTTTCAAAAAACACACTGTTAAGACTTTTGAATATTGGACATTCATTGATATGGACTGAGGAGTGTTCTCCAATAATTTTTTTTCGCCCATCTCCTACCATTTTCGAAAAATGGAGCAAACTCCTTTTTTAAATTTCAAAAGTCGAAATTTGGAAAAATGTCTCCTATTTTGAAAAAAAACACACTGTTGCGACTTTTGAATATTGGACATTCATAGAAATGGCCTGAGAGTATTCTAAATAATTTTTTTTCGCCCATCTCCTACCATTTTCGGAAAAAGGAGCAAAGTCCTTTTTAAAATTTCAAAAGTCGAAATTTGGAAAAATGTCGCCTATTTTGAAAAAAAACACACTGTTGCGACTTTTGAATATTGGACATTCATAGAAATGGCCTGAGAGTATTCTCCAATAATTTTTTTTCTCCCATCTCCTACCATTTTCGGAAAAAGGAGCAAAGTCCTTTTTAAAATTTCAAAGGTCCAAATTTGGAAAAATGTCGCCTATTTTCAGAAAAACACACTGTTAAGACTTTTGAATATTGGACATTTATAGAAATGGCCTGAGAGTATTCTCCAATAATTTTTTTTCTCCCATCTCCTACCATTTTCGGAAAAAGGAGCAAAGTCCTTTTTAAAATTTCAAAAGTCGAAATTTGGAAAAATGTCTCCTATTTTCAAAAAACACACTGTTGCGACTTTTGAATACTGGACATTTATTGAAATGGCCTGAGAGTGTTCTCCAATAATTTTTTTTCGCCCATCTCCTACCATTTTCGGAAAAAGGAGCAAAGTCCTTTTTAAAATTTCAAAAGTCGAAATTTGGAAAAATGTCTCCTATTTTCAAAAAACACACTGTGAAGACGTTTGAATATTGGACATTCATGGAAATGGCCTGAGAGTGTTCTCCAATAATTTTTTTTCGTCCATCTCCTACCATTTTCGGAAAATTGAGCAAAGTCCTTTTTAAAATTTCAAGTCGAAATTTGGAAAAATGTCTCCTATTTTCAAAAAACACACTGTTGCGACTTTTGAATATTGGACATTCATGGAAATGGCCTGAGAGAGTTTTCCAATAATTTTTTTTCGCCCATCTCCTACCATTTTCGGAAAATTGAGCAAAGTCCTTTTTAAAATTTCAAAAGTCGAAATTTGGAAAAATGTCTCCTATTTTCAAAAAACACACTGTTGCGACTTTTGAATATTGGACATTCATGGAAATGGCCTGAGAGTGTTCTCCAATAATTTTTTTTCGCCCAACTCCTACAACTTTCGGGAAAAGGAGCAAAGTCTTTTTTAAAATTTAAAAAGCCCAAATTTGGAAAAATGTCGCTATTTTCAAAAAAACACACTGTTAAGATTTTTGAATGTTGGACATTCATAGGGATGGCTGGAGGAGTGTTCTCCAATAATTTTTGTTCGCCCATCTCCTACCATTTTCGGAAAATTGAACAAAGTCCTTTTTAAAATTACAAAAGTCGAAATTTGGAAAAATGTCTCCTATTTTCAAAAAACACACTGTTGCGACTTTTGAATATTGGACATTCATTGGGATGGACTGAGGAGTGTTCTCCAATAATTTTTTTTCGCCCATCTCCTACCATTTTCGAAAAATGGAGCAAACTCCTTTTTTAAATTTCAAAAGTCGAAATTTGGAAAAATGTCTCCTATTTTGAAAAAAAAACACACTGTTGCGACTTTTGAATATTGGACATTCATAGAAATGGCCTGAGAGTATTCTCCAATAATTTTTTTTCGCCCATCTCCTACCATTTTCGGAAAAAGGAGCAAAGTCCTTTTTAAAATTTCAAAAGTCGAAATTTGGAAAAATGTCGCCTATTTTGAAAAAAAACACACTGTTGCGACTTTTGAATATTGGACATTCATAGAAATGGCCTGAGAGTATTCTCCAATAATTTTTTTTCTCCCATCTCCTACCATTTTCGGAAAAAGGTGCAAAGTCCTTTTTAAAATTTCAAAATTCGAAATTTGGAAAAATGTTTCCTATTTTCAAAAAAAACACACTGTTACGACTTTTGAATATTGGACATTCATAGAAATGGCCTGAGAGTATTCTCCAAAAATTTTTTTTTCCCATCTCCTACCATTTTCGGAAAAAGGAGCAAAGTCCTTTTTAAAATTTCAAAAGTCGAAATTTGGAAAAATGTCTCCTATTTTTAAAAAACACACTGTTGCGACTTTTGAATACTAGACATTTATGGAAATGGCCTGAGAGTGTTCTCCAATAATTTTTTTTCGCCCATCTCCTACCATTTTCGGAAAAAGGAGCAAAGTCCTTTTTAAAATTTCAAAATTCGAAATTTGGAAAAATGTTTCCTATTTTCAAAAAAAAACACACTGTTACGACTTTTGAATATTGGACATTCATAGAAATGGCCTGAGAGTATTCTCCAATAATTTTTTTTCTCCCATCTCCTACCATTTTCGGAAAAAGGAGCAAAGTCCTTTTTAAACTTTCAAAAGTCGAAATTTGGAAAAATGTCGCCTATTTTCAAAAAAACACACTGTTAAGACTTTTGAATATTGGACATTTATAGGGATGTCCGGAGGAGTGTTCTCCAATAATTTTTTTTCGTCCATCTCCTACCATTTTCGGAAAATTGAGCAAAGTCCTTTTTAAAATTTCAAAAGTCGAAATTTGGAAAAATGTCTCCTATTTTCAAAAAAACACACTGTTAAGACTTTTGAATATTGGACATTTATAGGGATGTCCGGAGGACTGTTCTCCAATAATTTTTTTTCGTCCATCTCCTACCATTTTCGGAAAATTGAGCAAAGTCCTTTTTAAAATTTCAAAAGTCGAAATTTGGAAAAATGTCTCCTATTTTCAAAAAACACACTGTGAGGACGTTTGAATATTGGACATTCATGGAAATGGCCTGAGAGTGTTCTCCAATAATTTTTTTTCGTCCATCTCCTACCATTTTCGGAAAATTGAGCAAAGTCCTTTTTAAAATTTCAAGTCGAAATTTGGAAAAATGTCTCCTATTTTCAAAAAACACACTGTTGCGACTTTTGAATTTTGGACATTCATGGAAATGGCCTGAGATAGTTTTCCAATAATTTTTTTTCGCCCATCTCCTACCATTTTCGGAAAATTGAGCAAAGTCCTTTTTAAAATTTCAAAAGTCGAAATTTGGAAAAATGTCTCCTATTTTCAAAAAACACACTGTTGCGACTTTTGAATATTGGACATTCATGGAAATGGCCTGAGAGTGTTCTCCAATAATTTTTTTTCGCCCAACTCCTACCATTTTCGGGAAAAGGAGCAAAGTCTTTTTTAAAATTTAAAAAGCCCAAATTTGGAAAAATGTCGCTTATTTTCAAAAAAACACACTGTTAAGACTTTTGAATGTTGAACATTCATAGGGATGGCCGGAGGAGTTTTCTCCAATAATTTATGTTCGCCCATCTCCTACCATTTTCGGAAAAAGGAGCAAAGTCCTTTTTAAAATTTCAAAAGTCGAAATTTGGAAAAATGTTTCCTATTTTCAAAAAAACACACTGTTAAGACTTTTGAATTTTGGACATTCATAGAAATGGTCTAAGGAGTGTTCTCCAATAATTTTTTTTCGCCCTTCTCCTACCATTTTCGGAAAAAGGAGCAAAGTCCTTTTTAAAATTTCAAAGGTCGAAATTTGCAAAAATGTCGCCGATTTTCAAAAAAACACACTGTTAAGACTTTTGAATATTGGACATTCATAGGGATGGCCGGAGGAGTTTTCTCCAATAATTTTTTTTCGCCCATCTCCTACCATTTTCGGAAAAAGGAGCAAAGTCCTCTTTAAAATTTCAAAAGTCGAAATTTGGAAAAATGTCTCCTATTTTCAAAAAACACACTGTTAAGACTTTTGAATATTGAACATTCATAGGGATGGCCGGAGGAGTGTTCTCCAATAATTTTTTTTCGCCCAACTCCTACCATTTTCGGAAAAAGGAGCAAAGTCCTTTTTAAAATTTCAAAAGTCGAAATTTGGAAAAATGTTTCCTATTTTCAAAAAAACACACTGTTAAGACTTTTGAATTTTGGACATTCATAGAAATGGCCTAAGGAGTGTTCTCCAATAATTTTTTTCGCCCATCTCCTACCATTTTCGGAAAAAGGAGCAAAGTCCTTTTTAAAATTTCAAAGGTCGAAATTTGGAAAAATGTCGCCTATTTTCAAAAAAACACACTGTTAAGACTTTTGAATATTGGACATTCATAGGGATGGCCGGAGGAGTTTTCTCCAATAATTTTTTTTCGCCCATCTCCTACCATTTTCGGAAAAAGGAGCAAAGTCCTTTTTAAAATTTCAAAATTCGAAATTTGGAAAAATGTTTCCTATTAAAAAAAAACACTGTTGCGACTTTTGAATATTGGACATTCATAGAAATGGCCTAAGGAGTGTTCTCCAATAATTTTTTTTCGCCCATCTCCTACCATTTTTGGAAAAAGGAGCAAAGTCCTTTTTAAAATTTCAAAAGTCGATATTTGGAAAAATGTCTCCTATTTTCAAAAACCACACTGTTACGACTTTTGAATATTGGACATTCATGGAAATAGCCTGAGAGTGTTCTCCAATAATTTTTTTTCGCCCATCTCCTACCATTTTCGAAAAAAGGAGCAAAGTCCTTTTTAAAATTTCAAAGGTCGAAATTTGGAAAAATGTCGCCTATTTTCAAAAAAACACACTGTTAAGACTTTTGAATATTGGACATTCATAGGGATGGCCGGAGGAGTCTTCTCCAATAATTTTTTTTCGCCCATCTCCTACCATTTTCGGAAAAAGGAGCAAAGTCCTTTTTAAAATTTCAAAAGTAGAAATTTGGAAAACTGTCTCCTATTTTCAAAAAACACACTGTTAAGACTTTTGAATATTGGATATTCATAGAAATGGCCTGAGAGTATTCTCCAATAATTCTTTTTCTCCCATCTCCTACCATTTTCGGAAAAAGGAGCAAAGTGCTTTTTAAAATTTCAAAAGTCGAAATTTGGAAAAATGTCTCCTATTTTCAAAAAACACACTTTTGCGACTTTTGAATATTTGACATTCATGGAAATGGCCTGAGAGTGTTCTCCAATAATTTTTTTTCGCCCAACTCCTATCATTTTCGGGAAAAGGAGCAAAGTCTTTTTTAAAATTTAAAAAGCCCAAATTTGGAAAAATATCGCCTATTTTCAAAAAAACACACTGTGAAGACTTTTGAATATTGGACATTCATAGGGATGGCCGGAGGAGTGTTCTCCAATAATTTTTTTTCGCCCATCTCCTACCATTTTCGGAAAATTGAGCAAAGTCCTTTTTAAAATTTCAAAAGTCGAAATTTGGAAAAATGTCTCCTATTTTCAAAAAAACACACTGTTAAGACTTTTGAATATTGGACATTCATAGGGATGGCCGGAGGAGTGTTCTCCAATAATTTTTTTTCGCCCATCTCCTACCATTTTCGGAAAAAGGAGCAAAGTCCTTTTTAAAATTTCAAAGGTCGAAATTTGGAAAAATGTCGCCTATTTTCAAAAAAACACACTGTTAAGACTTTTGAATATTGGACATTCATAGGGATGGCCGGAAGAGTTTTCTCCAATAATTTTTTTTCGCCCATCTCCTACCATTTTCGGAAAAAGGAGCAAAGTCCTTTTTAAAATTTCAAAATTCGAAATTTGGAAAAATGTTTCCTATTAAAAAAAAAAACACTGTTGCGACTTTTGAATATTGGACATTCATAGAAATGGCCTAAGGAGTGTTCTCCAATAATTTTTTTTCGCCCATCTCCTACCATTTTTGGAAAAAGGAGCAAAGTCCTTTTTAAAATTTCAAAAGTCGATATTTGGAAAAATGTCTCCTATTTTCAAAAACCACACTGTTACGACTTTTGAATATTGGACATTCATGGAAATGGCCTGAGAGTGTTCTCCAATAATTTTTTTTCGCCCAGCTCCTACCATTTTCGGAAAAAGGAGCAAAGTCCTTTTTAAAATTTCAAAGGTCGAAATTTGGAAAAATGTCGCCTATTTTCAAAAAAAACACTGTTAAGACTTTTGAATATTGGACATTCATAGAGATGGCCGAAGGAGTTTTCTCCAATAATTTTTTTCCGCCCATCTCCTACCATTTTCGGAAAAAGGTGCAAAGTCCTTTTTAAAATTTCAATAGTCGATATTTGGAAAAATGTCTCCTATTTTCATTCATGGAAATTCATGGAAATGGCCTGAGAGAGTTTTCCAATAATTTTTTTTCGCCCATCTCCTACCATTTTCGGAAAATTGAGCAAAGTCCTTTTTAAAATTTCAAAAGTCGAAATTTGGAAAAATGTCTCCTATTTTCAAAAAACACACTATTGCGACTTTTGAATATTGGACATTCATAGAAATGGCCTGAGTGTATTCTCCAATATTTCTTTTTCTCCAATCTCCTACCATTTTCGGAAAAAGGAGCAAAGTCCTTTTTAAAATTTCAAAAGTCGAAATTTGGAAAAATGTCTCCTATTTTCAAAAAACACACTGTTGCGACTTTTGAATATTGGACATTCATCGAAATGGCCTGAGAGTGTTCTCCAATAATATTTTTTCGCCCAACTCCTACCATTTTCGGGAAAAGGAGCCAAGTCTTTTTTAAAATTTAAAAAGCCCAAATTTGGAAAAATGTCGCCTATTTTCAAAAAAACACACTGTTAAGACTTTTGAATATGGACATATAGGGATGTCCGGAGGAGTGTTCTCCAATAATTTTTTTTCGCCCATCTCCTACCATTTTCGGAAAAAGGAGCAAAGTCCTTTTTAAAATTTCAAAAGCCCAAATTTGGAAAAATGTCGCCGATTTTCAAAAAAACACACTGTTAAGACTTTTGAATATTGGACATTCATAGGGATGGCCGGAGGAGTTTTCTCCAATAATTTTTTTTCCCCATCTCCTACCATTTTCGGAAAAAGGAGCAAAGTCCTTTTTTAAAATTTCAAAAGTCGAAATTTGGAAAAATGTTTCCTATTAAAAAAAAACACTGTTGCGACTTTTGAATATTGGACATTCATAGAAATGGCCTAAGGAGTGTTCTCCAAGAACTTTTATTCGCCCATCTCCTACCATTTTCGGAAAAAGGAGCAAAGTCCTTTTTAAAATTTAAAAAGCCCAAATTTGGAAAAATGTCGCCTATTTTCAAAAAAAACACGCTGTTATGACTTTTGAATATTGGACATTCATAGGGATGGCCGGAGGAGTATTTTTCAATAATTTATATTCGCCCATCTCCTACCATTTTCGGAAAAAGGAGCAAAGTCCTTTTTAAACTTTCAAAAGTCGAAATTTGGAAAAATGTCGCCTATTTTCAAAAAAACACACTGTTGCGACTTTTGAATATTGGACATTCATAGAAATGGCCTGAGGAGTGTACTCCAATAAATTTTTTTCGCCCATCTCCTACCATTTTCGGAAAAAGGAGCAAAGTCCTTTTTAAAATTTCGAAAGGCGAAGTTTGGAAAAATGTTTCCTATTTAAAAACAAACACACTGTTGCGACTTTTGAATATTGGACATTCATAGAAATGGCCTAAGGAGTGTTCTCCAATAATTTTTTTTTCGCCCATCTCCTACCATTTTCGGAAAAAGGAGCAAAGTCCTTTTTAAAATTGCAAAAGTCGAAATTTGGAAAAATGTCGCCTATTTTCAAAAAAACACACTGTTGCGACTTTTGAATATTGGACATTCATAGGGATGGCCGGAGGAGTTTTCTCCAATAATTTTTTTTCGCTCATCTCCTACCATTTTCGGAAAATGGAGCAAAGTCCTTTTTAAAATTTCAAAGGTCGAAATTTGGAAAAATGTCTCCTATTTTCAAAAAACACACTGTTGCGACTTTTGAATATTGGACATTCATAGGGATGGCCGGAGGAGTTTTCTCGAATAATTTTTTTTCGCTCATCTCCTACCATTTTCGGAAAATGGAGCAAAGTCCTTTTTAAAATTTCAAAGGTCGAAATTTGGAAAAATGTCTCCTATTTTCAAAAAACACACTGTTGCGACTTTTGAATATTGGACATTCATGGAAATGGCCTGAGAGTGTTCTCCAATATTTTTTTTCGCCCAACTCCTACAACTTTCGGGAAAAGGAGCAAAGTCTTTTTTAAAATTTAAAAAGCCCAAATTTGGAAAAATGTCGCCTATTTTCAAAAAAACACACTGTTAAGATTTTTGAATGTTGGACATTCATAGGGATGGCCGGAGGAGTGTTCTCCAATAATTTTTGTTCGCCCATCTCCTACCATTTTCGGAAAATTGAACAAAGTCCTTTTTAAAATTACAAAAGTCGAAATTTGGAAAAATGTCTCCTTTTTTCAAAAAACACACTGTTGCGACTTTTGAATATTGGACATTCATTGGGATGGACTGAGGAGTCTTCTCCAATAATTTTTTTTCGCCCATCTCCTACCATTTTCAAAAAATGGAGCAAACTCCTTTTTTAAATTTCAAAACTCGAAATTTGGAAAAATGTCTCCTATTTTCAAAAAACACACTGTTTCGTTTTTTAAATATTGCACATTCATAGGGATGGCCGGAGGAGTGTTATCCAATAAATTTTTTTCGCCCATCCCCTACCATTTTCGGAAAAAGGTGCAAAGTCCTTTTTAAAATTTAAAAAGCCCAAATTTGGAAAAATGTCGCCTATTTTCAAAAAAACACACTGTTGCCACTTTTGAATATTGGACATTCATAGGGATGGCCGGAAGAGTGTTCTGCAATAACTTTTTTTCGCCCATCTCCTACCATTTTCGGAAAAAGGAGCAAAGTCCTTTTTAAAATTTCAAAAGTCGAAATTTGGAAAAATGTTTCCTATTTTCAAAAAAACACACTGTTAAGACTTTTGAATTTTGGACATTCATAGAAATGGCCTAAGGAGTGTTCTCCAATAATTTTTTTCGCCCATCTCCTACCATTTTCGGAAAAAGGAGCAAAGTCCTTTTTAAAATTTCAAAGGTCGAAATTTGGAAAAATGTCGCCTATTTTCAAAAAAACACACTGTTAAGACTTTTGAATATTGGACATTCATAGGGATGGCCGGAGGAGTTTTCTCCAATAATTTTTTTTCGCCCATCTCCTACCATTTTCGGAAAAAGGAGCAAAGTCCTTTTTAAAATTTCAAAATTCGAAATTTGGAAAAATGTTTCCTATTAAAAAAAAAACACTGTTGCGACTTTTGAATATTGGACATTCATAGAAATGGCCTAAGGAGTGTTCTCCAATAATTTTTTTTCGCCCATCTCCTACCATTTTTGGAAAAAGGAGCAAAGTCCTTTTTAAAATTTCAAAAGTCGATATTTGGAAAAATGTCTCCTATTTTCAAAAACCACACTGTTACGACTTTTGAATATTGGACATTCATGGAAATAGCCTGAGAGTGTTCTCCAATAATTTTTTTTCGCCCATCTCCTACCATTTTCGAAAAAAGGAGCAAAGTCCTTTTTAAAATTTCAAAGGTCAAAATTTGGAAAAATGTCGCCTATTTTCAAAAAAACACACTGTTAAGACTTTTGAATATTGGAAATTCATAGGGATGGCCGGAGGAGTTTTCTCCAATAATTTTTTTTCGCCCATCTCCTACCATTTTCGGAAAAAGGAGCAAAGTCCTTTTTAAAATTTCAAAAGTAGAAATTTGGAAAACTGTCTCCTATTTTCAAAAAACACACTGTTAAGACTTTTGAATATTGGATATTCATAGAAATGGCCTGAGAGTATTCTCCAATAATTCTTTTTCTCCCATCTCCTACCATTTTCGGAAAAAGGAGCAAAGTGCTTTTTAAAATTTCAAAAGTCGAAATTTGGAAAAATGTCTCCTATTTTCAAAAAACACACTTTTGCGACTTTTGAATATTTGACATTCATGGAAATGGCCTGAGAGTGTTCTCCAATAATTTTTTTTCGCCCAACTCCTACCATTTTCGGGAAAAGGAGCAAAGTCTTTTTTAAAATTTAAAAAGCCCAAATTTGGAAAAATATCGCCTATTTTCAAAAAAACACACTGTGAAGACTTTTGAATATTGGACATTCATAGGGATGGCCGGAGGAGTGTTCTCCAATAATTTTTTTTCGCCCATCTCCTACCATTTTCGGAAAATTGAGCAAAGTCCTTTTTAAAATTTCAAAAGTCGAAATTTGGAAAAATGTCTCCTATTTTCAAAAAAACACACTGTTAAGACTTTTGAATATTGGACATTCATAGGGATGGCCGGAGGAGTGTTCTCCAATAATTTTTTTTCGCCCATCTCCTACCATTTTCGGAAAAAGGAGCAAAGTCCTTTTTAAAATTTCAAAGGTCGAAATTTGGAAAAATGTCGCCTATTTTCAAAAAAACACACTGTTAAGACTTTTGAATATTGGACATTCATAGGGATGGCCGGAAGAGTTTTCTCCAATAATTTTTTTTCGCCCATCTCCTACCATTTTCGGAAAAAGGAGCAAAGTCCTTTTTAAAATTTCAAAATTCGAAATTTGGAAAAATGTTTCCTATTAAAAAAAAAACACTGTTGCGACTTTTGAATATTGGACATTCATAGAAATGGCCTAAGGAGTGTTCTCCAATAATTTTTTTTCGCCCATCTCCTACCATTTTTGGAAAAAGGAGCAAAGTCCTTTTTAAAATTTCAAAAGTCGATATTTGGAAAAATGTCTCCTATTTTCAAAAACCACACTGTTACGACTTTTGAATATTGGACATTCATGGAAATGGCCTGAGAGTGTTCTCCAATAATTTTTTTTCGCCCAGCTCCTACCATTTTCGGAAAAAGGAGCAAAGTCCTTTTTAAAATTTCAAAGGTCCAAATTTGGAAAAATGTCGCCTATTTTCAAAAAAAACACTGTTAAGACTTTTGAATATTGGACATTCATAGAGATGGCCGAAGGAGTTTTCTCCAATAATTTTTTTCCGCCCATCTCCTACCATTTTCGGAAAAAGGTGCAAAGTCCTTTTTAAAATTTCAATAGTCGATATTTGGAAAAATGTCTCCTATTTTCATTCATGGAAATTCATGGAAATGGCCTGAGAGAGTTTTCCAATAATTTTTTTTCGCCCATCTCCTACCATTTTCGGAAAATTGAGCAAAGTCCTTTTTAAAATTTCAAAAGTAGAAATTTGGAAAAATGTCTCCTATTTTCAAAAAACACACTGTTAAGACTTTTGAATATTGGACATTCATAGAAATGGCCTGAGAGTATTCTCCAATAATTCTTTTTCTCCCATCTCCTACCATTTTCGGAAAAAGGAGCAAAGTCCTTTTTAAAATTTAAAAAGCCCAAATTTGGAAAAATGTCGCCTATTTTCAAAAAAAACACTGTTAAGACTTTTGAATATTGGACATTCATAGAGATGGCCGAAGGAGTTTTCTCCAATAATTTTTTTCCGCCCATCTCCTACCATTTTCGGAAAAAGGAGCAAAGTCCTTTTTAAAATTTCAAAAGTCGAAATTTGGAAAAATGTCTCCTATTTTCAAAAAACACACTGTTGCGACTTTTGAATATTGGACATTCATCGAAATGGCCTGAGAGTGTTCTCCAATAATATTTTTTCGCCCAACTCCTACCATTTTCGGGAAAAGGAGCCAAGTCTTTTTTAAAATTTAAAAAGCCCAAATTTGGAAAAATGTCGCCTATTTTCAAAAAAACACACTGTTAAGACTTTTGAATATGGACATATAGGGATGTCCGGAGGAGTGTTCTCCAATAATTTTTTTTCGCCCATCTCCTACCATTTTCGGAAAAAGGAGCAAAGTCCTTTTTAAAATTTCAAAAGCCCAAATTTGGAAAAATGTCGCCGATTTTCAAAAAAACACACTGTTAAGACTTTTGAATATTGGACATTCATAGGGATGGCCGGAGGAGTTTTCTCCAATAATTTTTTTTCCCCATCTCCTACCATTTTCGGAAAAAGGAGCAAAGTCCTTTTTTAAAATTTCAAAAGTCGAAATTTGGAAAAATGTTTCCTATTAAAAAAAAACACTGTTGCGACTTTTGAATATTGGACATTCATAGAAATGGCCTAAGGAGTGTTCTCCAAGAACTTTTATTCGCCCATCTCCTACCATTTTCGGAAAAAGGAGCAAAGTCCTTTTTAAAATTTAAAAAGCCCAAATTTGGAAAAATGTCGCCTATTTTCAAAAAAAACACGCTGTTATGACTTTTGAATATTGGACATTCATAGGGATGGCCGGAGGAGTTTTTTTCAATAATTTATATTCGCCCATCTCCTACCATTTTCGGAAAAAGGAGCAAAGTCCTTTTTAAACTTTCAAAAGTCGAAATTTTGAAAAATGTCGCCTATTTTCAAAAAAACACACTGTTGCGACTTTTGAATATTGGACATTCATAGAAATGGCCTGAGGAGTGTACTCCAATAAATTTTTTTCGCCCATCTCCTACCATTTTCGGAAAAAGGAGCAAAGTCCTTTTTAAAATTTCGAAAGGCGAAGTTTGGAAAAATGTTTCCTATTTAAAAACAAACACACTGTTGCGACTTTTGAATATTGGACATTCATAGAAATAGCCTAAGGAGTGTTCTCCAATAATTTTTTTTTCGCCCATCTCCTACCATTTTCGGAAAAAGGAGCAAAGTCCTTTTTAAAATTGCAAAAGTCGAAATTTGGAAAAATGTCGCCTATTTTCAAAAAAACACACTGTTGCGACTTTTGAATATTGGACATTCATAGAAATGGCCTGAGGAGTGTACTCCAATAATTTTTTTTCGCTCATCTCCTACCATTTTCGGAAAATGGAGCAAAGTCCTTTTTAAAATTTCAAAGGTCGAAATTTGGAAAAATGTCTCCTATTTTCAAAAAACACACTGTTGCGACTTTTGAATATTGGACATTCATGGAAATGGCCTGAGAGTGTTCTCCAATAATTTTTTTTCGCCCAACTCCTACAACTTTCGGGAAAAGGAGCAAAGTCTTTTTTAAAATTTAAAAAGCCCAAATTTGGAAAAATGTCGCCTATTTTCAAAAAAACACACTGTTAAGATTTTTGAATGTTGGACATTCATAGGGATGGCCGGAGGAGTGTTCTCCAATAATTTTTGTTCGCCCATCTCCTACCATTTTCGGAAAATTGAACAAAGTCCTTTTTAAAATTACAAAAGTCGAAATTTGGAAAAATGTTTCCTTTTTTCAAAAAACACACTGTTGCGACTTTTGAATATTGGACATTCATTGGGATGGACTGAGGAGTCTTCTCCAATAATTTTTTTTCGCCCATCTCCTACCATTTTCAAAAAATGGAGCAAACTCCTTTTTTAAATTTCAAAACTCGAAATTTGGAAAAATGTCTCCTATTTTCAAAAAACACACTGTTTCGTTTTTTAAATATTGCACATTCATAGGGATGGCCGGAGGAGTGTTATCCAATAAATTTTTTTCGCCCATCCCCTACCATTTTCGGAAAAAGGTGCAAAGTCCTTTTTAAAATTTAAAAAGCCCAAATTTGGAAAAATGTCGCCTATTTTCAAAAAAACACACTGTTGCCACTTTTGAATATTGGACATTCATAGGGATGGCCGGAAGAGTGTTCTGCAATAACTTTTTTTCGCCCATCTCCTACCATTATCGGAAAAAGGAGCAAAGTCCTTTTTAAAATTTCAAAAGTCGAAATTTGGAAAAATGTCTCCTATTTTGAAAAAAAACACACTGTTGCGACTTTTGAATATTGGACATTCATAGAAATGGCCTGAGAGTATTCTCCAATAATTTTTTTTCACCCATCTCCTACCATTTTCGGAAAAAGGAGCAAAGTCCTTTTTAAAATTTCAAAAGTCGAAATTTGGAAAAATGTGTCCTATTTTGAAAAAAAACACACTGTTGCGACTTTTGAATATTGGACATTCATAGAAATGGCCTGAGAGTATTCTCCAATAATTTTTTTTCTCCCATCTCCTACCATTTTCGGAAAAAGGAGCAAAGTCCTTTTTAAAATTTCAAAGGTCCAAATTTGGAAAAATGTCGCCTATTTTCAAAAAAACACACTGTTAAGACTTTTGAATATTGGACATTCATAGAAATGGCCTGAGAGTATTCTCCAATAATTTTTTTTCTCCCATCTCCTACCATTTTCGGAAAAAGGAGCAAAGTCCTTTTTAAAATTTCAAAGGTCCAAATTTGGAAAAATGTCGCCTATTTTCAAAAAAACACACTGTTAAGACTTTTAAATATTGGACATTTATAGGGATGTCCGGAGGAGTGTTCTCCAATAATTTTTCTTCGTCCATCTCCTACCATTTTCGGAAAATTGAGCAAAGTCCTTTTTAAAATTTCAAAGGTCCAAATTTGGAAAAATGTCGCCTATTTTCAGAAAAACACACTATTAAGACTTTTGAATATTGGACATTTATAGAATGGGCCTAAGGAGTGTTCTTCAATAATTTTTTTCGCTCATCTCCTACCATTTTCGGAAAAAGGAGCAAAGTCCTTTTTAAAATTTCAAAAGTCGAAATTAGGAAAAATGTCTCCTATTTTAAAAAAAAACACACTGTTGCGACTTTTGAATATTGGACATTCATAGAAATGGCCTGAGAGTATTCTCCAATAATTTTTTTTCTCCCATCTCCTACCATTTTCGGAAAAAGGAGCAAAGTCCTTTTTAAAATTTAAAAAAGTCGAAATTTGGAAAAATGTCTCCTATTTTCAAAAAACACACTGTTGCGACTTTTGAATACTGGACATTTATGGAAATGGCCTGAGAGTGTTCTCCAATAATTTTTTTTCGCCCATCTCCTACCATTTTCGGAAAAAGGAGCAAAGTCCTTTTTAAAATTTCAAAATTCGAAATTTGGAAAAATGTTTCCTATTTTCAAAAAAAACACACTGTTACGACTTTTGAATATTGGACATTCATAGAAATGGCCTGAGAGTATTCTCCAATAATTTTTTTTCTCCCATCTCCTACCATTTTCGGAAAAAGGAGCAAAGTCCTTTTTAAAATTTCAAAGGTCCAAATTTGAAAAAATGTCGCCTATTTTCAAAAAAACACACTGTTAAGACTTTTGAATATTGGACATTTATAGGGATGTCCGGAGGAGTGTTCTCCAATAATTTTTTTTCGTCCATCTCCTACCATTTTCGGAAAATTGAGCAAAGTCCTTTTTAAAATTTCAAAAGTCGAAATTTGGAAAAATGTCTCCTATTTTCAAAAAAACACACTGTTAAGACTTTTGAATATTGGACATTTATAGGGATGTCCGGAGGACTGTTCTCCAATAATTTTTTTTCGTCCAACTCCTACCATTTTCGGAAAATTGAGCAAAGTCCTTTTTAAAATTTCAAAAGTCGAAATTTGGAAAAATGTTTCCTATTTTCAAAAAACACACTGTGAAGACGTTTGAATATTGGACATTCATGGAAATGGCCTGAGAGTGTTCTCCAATAATTTTTTTTCGTCCATCTCCTACCATTTTCGGAAAATTGAGCAAAGTCCTTTTTAAAATTTCAAAAGTCGAAATTTGGAAAAATGTTTCCTATTTTCAAAAAAACACACTGTTAAGACTTTTGAATTTTGGACATTCATAGAAATGGTCTAAGGAGTGTTCTCCAATAATTTTTTTTCGCCCTTCTCCTACCATTTTCGGAAAAAGGAGCAAAGTCCTTTTTAAAATTTCAAAGGTCGAAATTTGGAAAAATGTCGCCTATTTTCAAAAAAACACACTGTTGCGACTTTTGTATATTGGACATTCATAGAAATGGCCTGAGAGTATTCTCCAATAATTTTTTTTCACCCATCTCCTACCATTTTCGGAAAAAGGAGCAAAGTCCTTTTTAAAATTTCAAAAGTCGAAATTTGGAAAAATGTGTCCTATTTTGAAAAAAAACACACTGTTGCGACTTTTGAATATTGGACATTCATAGAAATGGCCTGAGAGTATTCTCCAATAATTTTTTTTCTCCCATCTCCTACCATTTTCGGAAAAAGGAGCAAAGTCCTTTTTAAAATTTCAAAGGTCCAAATTTGGAAAAATGTCGCCTATTTTCAAAAAAACACACTGTTAAGACTTTTGAATATTGGACATTCATAGAAATGGCCTGAGAGTATTCTCCAATAATTTTTTTTCTCCCATCTCCTACCATTTTCGGAAAAAGGAGCAAAGTCCTTTTTAAAATTTCAAAGGTCCAAATTTGGAAAAATGTCGCCTATTTTCAAAAAAACACACTGTTAAGACTTTTAAATATTGGACATTTATAGGGATGTCCGGAGGAGTGTTCTCCAATAATTTTTCTTCGTCCATCTCCTACCATTTTCGGAAAATTGAGCAAAGTCCTTTTTAAAATTTCAAAGGTCCAAATTTGGAAAAATGTCGCCTATTTTCAGAAAAACACACTATTAAGACTTTTGAATATTGGACATTTATAGAATGGGCCTGAGAGTATTCTCCAATAATTTTTTTTCTCCCATCTCCTACCATTTTCGGAAAAAGGAGCAAAGTCCTTTTTAAAATTTCAAAAGTCGAAATTTGGAAAAATGTCTCCTATTTTAAAAAAAAACACACTGTTGCGACTTTTGAATATTGGACATTCATAGAAATGGCCTGAGAGTATTCTCCAATAATTTTTTTTCTCCCATCTCCTACCATTTTCGGAAAAAGGAGCAAAGTCCTTTTTAAAATTTCAAAAGTCGAAATTTGGAAAAATGTCTCCTATTTTCAAAAAACACACTGTTGCGACTTTTGAATACTGGACATTTATGGAAATGGCCTGAGAGTGTTCTCCAATAATTTTTTTTCGCCCATCTCCTACCATTTTCGGAAAAAGGAGCAAAGTCCTTTTTAAAATTTCAAAATTCGAAATTTGGAAAAATGTTTCCTATTTTCAAAAAAAACACACTGTTACGACTTTTGAATATTGGACATTCATAGAAATGGCCTGAGAGTATTCTCCAATAATTTTTTTTCGCCCATCTCCTACCATTTTCGGAAAAAGGAGCAAAGTCCTTTTTAAAATTTCAAAGGTCCAAATTTGAAAAAATGTCGCCTATTTTCAAAAAAACACACTGTTAAGACTTTTGAATATTGGACATTTATAGGGATGTCCGGAGGAGTGTTCTCCAATAATTTTTTTTCGTCCATCTCCTACCATTTTCGGAAAATTGAGCAAAGTCCTTTTTAAAATTTCAAAAGTCGAAATTTGGAAAAATGTCTCCTATTTTCAAAAAAACACACTGTTAAGACTTTTGAATATTGGACATTTATAGGGATGTCCGGAGGACTGTTCTCCAATAATTTTTTTTCGTCCAACTCCTACCATTTTCGGAAAATTGAGCAAAGTCCTTTTTAAAATTTCAAAAGTCGAAATTTGGAAAAATGTTTCCTATTTTCAAAAAACACACTGTGAAGACGTTTGAATATTGGACATTCATGGAAATGGCCTGAGAGTGTTCTCCAATAATTTTTTTTCGTCCATCTCCTACCATTTTCGGAAAATTGAGCAAAGTCCTTTTTAAAATTTCAAGTCGAAATTTGGAAAAATGTCTCCTATTTTCAAAAAACACACTGTTGCGACTTTTGAATATTGGACATTCATGGAAATGGCCTGAGAGAGTTTTCCAATAATTTTTTTTCGCCCATCTCCTACCATTTTCGGAAAATTGAGCAAAGTCCTTTTTAAAATTTCAAAAGTCGAAAATTGGAAAAATTTCTCCTATTTTCAAAAAACACACTGTTGCGACTTTTGAATATTGGACATTCATGGAAATGGCCTGAGAGTGTTCTCCAATAATTTTTTTTCGCCCAACTCCTACCATTTTCGGGAAAAGGAGCAAAGTCTTTTTTAAAATTTAAAAAGCCCAAATTTGGAAAAATGTCGCCTATTTTCAAAAAAACACACTGTTAAGACTTTTGAATGTTGAACATTCATAGGGATGGCCGGAGGAGTTTTCTCCAATAATTTATGTTCGCCCATCTCCTACCATTTTCGGAAAAAGGAGCAAAGTCCTTTTTAAAATTTCAAAAGTCGAAATTTGGAAAAATGTTTCCTATTTTCAAAAAAACACACTGTTAAGACTTTTGAATTTTGGACATTCATAGAAATGGTCTAAGGAGTGTTCTCCAATAATTTTTTTTCGCCCTTCTCCTACCATTTTCGGAAAAAGGAGCAAAGTCCTTTTTAAAATTTCAAAGGTCGAAATTTGGAAAAATGTCGCCTATTTTCAAAAAAACACACTGTTGCGACTTTTGTATATTGGACATTCATAGGGATGGCCGGAGGAGTTTTCTCCAATAATTTTTTTTCGCCCATCTCCTACCATTTTCGGAAAAAGGAGCAAAGTCCTTTTTAAAATTTCAAAAGTCGAAATTTGGAAAAATGTCTCCTATTTTCAAAAAACACACTGTTAAGACTTTTGAATATTGAACATTCATAGGGATGGCCGGAGGAGTGTTCTCCAATAATTTTTTTTCGCCCAACTCCTACCATTTTCGGAAAAAGGAGCAAAGTCCTTTTTAAAATTTCAAAAGTCGAAATTTGGAAAAATGTTTCCTATTTTCAAAAAAACACACTGTTAAGACTTTTGAATTTTGGACATTCATAGAAATGGCCTAAGGAGTGTTCTTCAATAATTTTTTTCGCTCATCTCCTACCATTTTCGGAAAAAGGAGCAATGTCCTTTTTAAAATTTCAAAGGTCGAAATTTGGAAAAATGTCGCCTATTTTCAAAAAAACATACTGTTAAGACTTTTGAATATTGGACATTCATAGGGATGGCCGGAGGAGTTTTCTCCAATAATTTTTTTTCGCCCATCTCCTACCATTTTCGGAAAAAGGAGCAAAGTCCTTTTTAAAATTTCAAAATTCGAAATTTGGAAAAATGTTTCCTATTAAAAAAAACACTGTTGCGACTTTTGAATATTGGACATTCATAGAAATGGCCTAAGGAGTGTTCTCCAATAATTTTTTTTCGCCCATCTCCTACCATTTTTGGAAAAAGGAGCAAAGTCCTTTTTAAAATTTCACAAGTCGATATTTGGAAAAATGTCTCCTATTTTCAAAAACCACACTGTTACGACTTTTGAATATTGGACATTCATGGAAATGGCCTGAGAGTGTTCTCCAATAATTTTTTTTCGCCCATCTCCTACCATTTTCGGAAAAAGGAGCAAAGTCCTTTTTAAAATTTCAAAGGTTCAAATTTGGAAAAATGTCGCCTATTTTCAAAAAAAAACACTGTTAAGACTTTTGAATATTGGACATTCATAGAAATGGCCTAAGGAGTGTTTTCCAATAATTTTTTTTCGCCCATCTCCTACACTTTTCGGAAAAAGGAGCAGAGTCCTTTTTAAAAATTTCAAAAGTCGAAATTTGGAAAAATGTCTCCTATTTAAAAAAAAAACACACTGTTGCGATATTTGAATATTGGACCTTCATAGAAATGGCCTAAGGAGTGTTCTCCAATAATTTTTTTTCTCCCATCTCCTACCATTTTCGGAAAAAAAAAGCAAAGTCCTTTTTAAAATTTCAAAGGTCGAAATTTGGAAAAATGTCTCCTATTTTCAAAAAAACACACTGTTAAGACTTTTGAATATTGGACATTCATAAAAATGGCCTGAGAGTATTCTCCAATAATTCTTTTTCTCCCATCTTCTACCATTTTCGGAAAAAGGAGCAAAGTCCTTTTTAAAATTTAAAAAGCCCAAATTTGGAAAAATGTCTCCTATTTTCAAAAACCACACTGTTACGACTTTTGAATATTGGACATTCATGGAAATGGCCTGAGAGTGTTCTCCAATAATTTTTTTTCGCCCATCTCCTACCATTTTCGGAAAAAGGAGCAAAGTCCTTTTTAAAATTTCAAAGGTCGAAATTTGGAAAAATGTCGCCTATTTTCAAAAAAACACACTGTTAAGACTTTTGAATATTGGACATTCATAGGGATGGCCGGAGGAGTTTTCTCCAATAATTTTTTTTCGCCCATCTCCTACCATTTTCGAAAAAAGGAGCAAAGTCCTTTTTAAAATTTCAAAAGTAGAAATTTGGAAAAATGTCTCCTATTTTCAAAAAACACACTGTTAAGACTTTTGAATATTGGACATTCATAGAAATGGCCTGAGAGTATTCTCCAATAATTCTTTTTCTCCCATCTCCTACCATTTTCGGAAAAAGGAGCAAAGTCCTTTTTAAAATTTAAAAAGCCCAAATTTGGAAAAATGTCTCCTATTTTCAAAAACCACACTGTTACGACTTTTGAATATTGGACATTCATGGAAATGGCCTGAGAGTGTTCTCCAATAATATTTTTTTGCCCATCTCCTACCATGTTCGGAAAATGGAGCAAAGTCCTTTTTAAAATTTCAAAGGTCGAAATTTGGAAAAATGTCGCCTATTTTCAAAAAAAACACACTGTTGCGACTTTTGAATATTGGACATTAATAAAAATGGCCTGAGAGTATTCTCCAATAATTCTTTTTCTCCCATCTTCTACCATTTTCGGAAAAAGGAGCAAAGTCCTTTTTAAAATTTAAAAAGCCCAAATTTGGAAAAATGTCTCCTATTTTCAAAAACCACACTGTTACGACTTTTGAATATTGGACATTCATGGAAATGGCCTGAGAGTGTTCTCCAATAATTTTTTTTCGCCCATCTCCTACCATTTTCGGAAAAAGGAGCAAAGTCCTTTTTAAAATTTCAAAGGTCGAAATTTGGAAAAATGTCGCCTATTTTCAAAAAAACACACTGTTAAGACTTTTGAATATTGGACATTCATAGGGATGGCCGGAGGAGTTTTCTCCAATAATTTTTTTTCGCCCATCTCCTACCATTTTCGAAAAAAGGAGCAAAGTCCTTTTTAAAATTTCAAAAGTAGAAATTTGGAAAAATGTCTCCTATTTTCAAAAAACACACTGTTAAGACTTTTGAATATTGGACATTCATAGAAATGGCCTGAGAGTATTCTCCAATAATTCTTTTTCTCCCATCTCCTACCATTTTCGGAAAAAGGAGCAAAGTGCTTTTTAAAATTTCAAAAGTCGAAATTTGGAAAAATGTCTCCTATTTTCAAAAAACACACTTTTGCGACTTTTGAATATTGGACATTCATGGAAATGGCCTGAGAGTGTTCTCCAATAATTTTTTTTCGCCCAACTCCTACCATTTTCGGGAAAAGGAGCAAAGTCTTTTTTAAAATTTAAAAAGCACAAATTTGGAAAAATATCGCCTATTTTCAAAAAAACACACTGTGAAGACTTTTGAATATTGGACATTCATAGGGATGGCCGGAGGAGTGTTCTCCCATAATTTTTTTTCGCCCATCTCCTACCATTTTCGGAAAAAGGAGCAAAGTCCTTTTTAAAATTTCAAAAGTCGAAATTTGGAAAAATGTCGCCTATTTCAAAAAAAAAAACACACTATTAAGACTTTTGAATATTGGACATTCATAGGGATGGCCGGAGGAGTTTTTCTCAATAATTTATGTTCGCCCATCTCCTACCATTTTCGGAAAAAGAGCAAAGTCCTTTTTAAAATTTCAAAGGTCGAAATTTGGAAAAATGTCGCCTATTTTCAAAAAAACACACTGTTAAGACTTTTGAATATTGGACATTCATAGGGATGGCCGGAGGAGTTTTCTCCAATAATTTTTTTTCGCTCATCTCCTACCATTTTCGGAAAATGGAGCAAAGTCCTTTTTAAAATTTCAAAGGTCGAAATTTGGAAAAATGTCACCTATTTTCAAAAAAACACACTGTAGCGACTTTTGAATATTGGACATTCATAGAAATGGCCTGAGGAGTGTACTCCAATAACTTTTTTTCGCCCATCTCCTACCACTTTCGGAAAAAGGAGCAAAGTCCTTTTTAAAATTTCAAAAGTCCAAATTTGGAAAAATGTCGCCTATTTTCAAAAAAAAACACTGGTAAGACTTTTGAATATTGGACATTCATAGGGATGGCCGGAGGAGTTTTCTCCAATAATTTTTTTTCGCCCATCTCCTACCATTTTCGGAAAATGGAGCAAAGTCCTTTTTAAAATTTCAAAGGTCGAAATTTGGAAAAATGTCTCTTATTTTCAAAAAAAGTCCTTTTTTAAATTTCAAAAGTCGAAATTTGGAAAAATGTCTCCTATTTTCAAAAAACACACTGTTAAGACTTTTGAATATTGGACATTCATAGAAATGGCCTGAGAGTATTCTCCAATAATTCTTTTTCTCCCATCTCCTACCATTTTCGAAAAAAGGAGAAAAGTGCTTTTTAAATTTCAAAAGTCGAAATTTGGAAAAATGTCTCCTATTTTCAAAAAACACACTTTTGCGACTTTTGAATATTGGACATTCATGGAAATGGCCTGAGAGTGTTCTCCAATAATTTTTTTTCGCCCAACTCCTACCATTTTCGGGAAAAGGAGCAAAGTCTTTTTTAAAATTTAAAAAGCACAAATTTGGAAAAATATCGCCTATTTTCAAAAAAACACACTGTGAAGACTTTTGAATATTGGACATTCATAGGGATGGCCGGAGGAGTGTTCTCCAATAATTTTTTTTCGCCCATCTCCTACCATTTTCGGAAAAAGGAGCAGAGTCCTTTTTAAAATTTCAAAAGTCGAAATTTGGAAAAATGTCGCCTATTTTCAAAAAAAAAAACACACTATTAAGACTTTTGAATATTGGACATTCATAGGGATGGCCGGAGGAGTTTTTCTCAATAATTTATGTTCGCCCATCTCCTACCATTTTCGGAAAAAGAGCAAAGTCCTTTTTAAAATTTCAAAGGTCGAAATTTGGAAAAATGTCGCCTATTTTCAAAAAAACACACTGTTAAGACTTTTGAATATTGAACATTCATAGGGATGGCCGGAGGAGTTTTCTCCAATAATTTTTTTTCGCCCATCTCCTACCATTTTCGGAAAAAGGAGCAAAGTCCTTTTTAAAATTTCAAAGGTCGAAATTTGGAAAAATGTCGCCTATTTTCAAAAAAACACACTGTTAAGACTTTTGAATATTGGACATTCATAGGGATGGCCGGAGGAGTTTTCTCCAATAATTTTTTTTCGCTCATCTCCTACCATTTTCGGAAAATGGAGCAAAGTCCTTTTTAAAATTTCAAAGGTCGAAATTTGGAAAAATGTCACCTATTTTCAAAAAAAGTCATTTTTTAAATTTCAAAAGTCGAAATTTGGAAAAATGTCTCCTATTTTCAAAAAACACACTGTTAAGACTTTTGAATATTGGACATTCATAGAAATGGCCTGAGAGTATTCTCCAATAATTCTTTTTCTCCCATCTCCTACCATTTTCGGAAAAAGGAGCAAAGTCTTTTTTAAAATTTTAAAAGCCCAAATTTGGAAAAATGTCGCCTATTTTCAAAAAACACACTGTTGCGACTTTTGAATATTGGACATTCATGGAAATGGCCTGAGAGTGTTCTCCAATAATTTGTTTTCGCCCAACTCCTACCATTTTCGGGAAAAGGAGCAGTCTTTTTTAAAATTTAAAAAGCCCAAATTTGGAAAAATGTCGCCTATTTTCAAAAAAACACACTGTGAAGACTTTTGAATATTGGACATTCATAGGGATGCCTGGAGGAGTGTTCTCCAATAATTTTTGTTCGCCCATCTCCTACCATTTTCGGAAAAAGGAGCAAAGTCCTTTTTAAAATTTCAAAAGTCGAAATTGGAAAAAAAAATTTTCCTATTTAAAAAAAAACACACTGTTGCGACTTTTGAATATTGGACATTCATAGAAATGGCCTGAGAGTGTTCTCTAATAATTTTTTTCGCCCATCTGCCGTTATTTCCAAGAATTTTCATGAACTTTCTTAAACAAAGTTTTTATAGTCTTCTTTAATGAGTGCGTTTATTTTAGATTTTTATGGCACTATTTTATAGAATATGTTTTTAGAAATATATTATTTTATTTTTTAATATAATTATTACTAATTTTTTAGTTTAAAATGCATTTTCAGTGCAAAATATAAATTGTTGTCTTAACAGAGCTCTGCTACTTAATTAACAGAGGTATGTTAATATTGCAGGTTTGAGTCTGGAGTTAAAAATTTTAAAATTTATCTTCACACCCATGTTAAATAAAGTGATTAAAAATTTTAAAAGAAATACTGAAGATACTCAGTGTATGTTGCAGTTTTTAATTTTTTAAACGCAGAACAAAGAGAAATCTTAATCCGTAAGCAAGGTCATATACATATGTGGTTAAGTACTTTGTATTAAGACTTGTCTAAAACTCAAAACGGTAAATTTTTTGACGCTCGCAACAAATTCCATTAGATTTGTTTCTCACAAAATCCAACAAAATTAAAAAAAATGTTAGCATGGCTTGACCAGTAACAGGCAGTACGGCTAATCAATCAGTACGGATTTGCGTAATATATTGATTACATGATGGAGAATCTGAGAAAAGTTACGGTAGTTACATGTATGTAAATATAGGTTAATAAAAAGCGTTTTCTTTTAAACAAAAGACAAAGAGGCAAATTCCGATCTCAATTTTATTAAGTTCAAATATATTTATTGACAAATTGATAACTTTTTTTTAAATGCCATAAGTTTAAATTAAATTTTGGGGTAAAGCTAAGATGTAATAATTAAGAATAATTAAATCGATGTCACTTTACAAGTTCATTCAGCAACTTTTAATCGAAGCTTCTTTGCAACTTTTGAACAACTTTTTCAGCTTTCGTTACTTATGTTTATTATCGACTGACTGCATTTTTTAATGCCACTTCTTACTATCCCAGTCTTTGTCCTTCGTCTGATATTTTATCCTATTTCACTTCTTTTTTGCTTTTATAAACATCATTTCCACCGTATAACTCTTTACATATACATATATATAAAATACCACATATATTTATTTACAGTCTGCTTGCTTAATTTGCAGGATTTTATTGTAATCGAAATTTTGTTATAAACTACAAAACAGATGGCAAGTAATTGAAAAACATCTTAAAAGAAATATAACCACTGATCATCTTGTATTTTAATCAATTTAAGGACGCATTCTTTTAGATAGAGTACTCAAAAGCGATGATGCCGCTGTTTTAACTGACTCATTTGAAATAGGCTTCCGTATTCGTTCTTGTTCGGGTGGAAGTCGATTTAGGTAACGGTTGGGTATACCTACCCGAAGTAAAGTGCTGCGGTCGAAATGATGTAGATCACTGTTGTAGTAAGTAATTGCATCCCAACAGATGTCAGTTAGCTTTGGTATTGTCAACCACATTTTAAAAAGATCATTGCGGCGACACATATCCTTTTCAGTATACTCAATTCCTCCGAAAATATACATGCAACCATTTCCAGAATGCGCAGCAGAATGAAAATAAAGCGGACGTGGCAGGCAGGCGCTATGTATCTTGATCCATTGTTTAGTTCGCAAGTTAAGTTTCCATATGTCATTAAAATATGTTGTAAAGTCTCCCTATGATTAAAATTTATAAAATTTCTTACCATTTTCGGAAAAAGGAGCAAAGTCCTTTTTAAAATTTCGAAAGGCGAAGTTTGGAAAAATGTTTCCTATTTAAAAACAAACACACTGTTGCGACTTTTGAATATTGGACATTCATAGAAATGGCCTAAGGAGTGTTCTCCAATAATTTTTTTTTCGCCCATCTCCTACCATTTTCGGAAAAAGGAGCAAAGTCCTTTTTAAAATTGCAAAAGTCGAAATTTGGAAAAATGTCGCCTATTTTCAAAAAAACACACTGTTGCGACTTTTGAATATTGGACATTCATAGGGATGGCCGGAGAAGTTTTCTCCAATAATTTTTTTTCGCTCATCTCCTACCATTTTCGGAAAATGGAGCAAAGTCCTTTTTAAAATTTCAAAGGTCGAAATTTGGAAAAATGTCTCCTATTTTCAAAAAACACACTGTTGCGACTTTTGAATATTGGACATTCATGGAAATGGCCTGAGAGTGTTCTCCAATATTTTTTTTCGCCCAACTCCTACAACTTTCGGGAAAAGGAGCAAAGTCTTCTTTAAAATTTAAAAAGCCCAAATTTGGAAAAATGTCGCCTATTTTCAAAAAAACACACTGTTAAGATTTTTGAATGTTGGACATTCATAGGGATGGCCGGAGGAGTGTTCTCCAATAATTTTTGTTCGCCCATCTCCTACCATTTTCGGAAAATTGAACAAAGTCCTTTTTAAAATTACAAAAGTCGAAATTTGGAAAAATGTCTCCTTTTTTCAAAAAACACACTGTTGCGACTTTTGAATATTGGACATTCATTGGGATGGACTGAGGAGTCTTCTCCAATAATTTTTTTTCGCCCATCTCCTACCATTTTCAAAAAATGGAGCAAACTCCTTTTTTAAATTTCAAAACTCGAAATTTGGAAAAATGTCTCCTATTTTCAAAAAACACACTGTTTCGTTTTTTAAATATTGCACATTCATAGGGATGGCCGGAGGAGTGTTATCCAATAAATTTTTTTCGCCCATCCTCTACCATTTTCGGAAAAAGGTGCAAAGTCCTTTTTAAAATTTAAAAAGCCCAAATTTGGAAAAATGTCGCCTATTTTCAAAAAAACACACTGTTGCCACTTTTGAATATTGGACATTCATAGGGATGGCCGGAAGAGTGTTCTGCAATAACTTTTTTTCGCCCATCTCCTACCATTTTCGGAAAAAGGAGCAAAGTCCTTTTTAAAATTTCAAAAGTCGAAATTTGGAAAAATGTTTCCTATTTTCAAAAAAACACACTGTTAAGACTTTTGAATTTTGGACATTCATAGAAATGGCCT
Organism: Epicampocera succincta; assembly: GCA_932526305.1. Taxonomy (NCBI): domain Eukaryota; kingdom Metazoa; phylum Arthropoda; class Insecta; order Diptera; family Tachinidae; genus Epicampocera; species Epicampocera succincta. Next base: position 43,802,054 of record OW052036.1, read on the forward strand.
AAGGAGTGTTCTCCAATAATTTTTTTCGCCCATCTCCTACCATTTTCGGAAAAAGGAGCAAAGTCCTTTTTAAAATTTCAAAGGTCGAAATTTGGAAAAATGTCGCCTATTTTCAAAAAAACACACTGTTAAGACTTTTGAATATTGGACATTCATAGGGATGGCCGGAGGAGTTTTCTCCAATAATTTTTTTTCGCCCATCTCCTACCATTTTCGGAAAAAGGAGCAAAGTCCTTTTTAAAATTTCAAAATTCGAAATTTGGAAAAATGTTTCCTATTAAAAAAAAACACTGTTGCGACTTTTGAATATTGGACATTCATAGAAATGGCCTAAGGAGTGTTCTCCAATAATTTTTTTTCGCCCATCTCCTACCATTTTTGGAAAAAGGAGCAAAGTCCTTTTTAAAATTTCAAAAGTCGATATTTGGAAAAATGTCTCCTATTTTCAAAAACCACACTGTTACGACTTTTGAATATTGGACATTCATGGAAATAGCCTGAGAGTGTTCTCCAATAATTTTTTTTCGCCCATCTCCTACCATTTTCGAAAAAAGGAGCAAAGTCCTTTTTAAAATTTCAAAGGTCGAAATTTGGAAAAATGTCGCCTATTTTCAAAAAAACACACTGTTAAGACTTTTGAATATTGGACATTCATAGGGATGGCCGGAGGAGTTTTCTCCAATAATTTTTTTTCGCCCATCTCCTACCATTTTCGGAAAAAGGAGCAAAGTCCTTTTTAAAATTTCAAAAGTAGAAATTTGGAAAACTGTCTCCTATTTTCAAAAAACACACTGTTAAGACTTTTGAATATTGGATATTCATAGAAATGGCCTGAGAGTATTCTCCAATAATTCTTTTTCTCCCATCTCCTACCATTTTCGGAAAAAGGAGCAAAGTGCTTTTTAAAATTTCAAAAGTCGAAATTTGGAAAAATGTCTCCTATTTTCAAAAAACACACTTTTGCGACTTTTGAATATTTGACATTCATGGAAATGGCCTGAGAGTGTTCTCCAATAATTTTTTTTCGCCCAACTCCTACCATTTTCGGGAAAAGGAGCAAAGTCTTTTTTAAAATTTAAAAAGCCCAAATTTGGAAAAATATCGCCTATTTTCAAAAAAACACACTGTGAAGACTTTTGAATATTGGACATTCATAGGGATGGCCGGAGGAGTGTTCTCCAATAATTTTTTTTCGCCCATCTCCTACCATTTTCGGAAAATTGAGCAAAGTCCTTTTTAAAATTTCAAAAGTCGAAATTTGGAAAAATGTCTCCTATTTTCAAAAAAACACACTGTTAAGACTTTTGAATATTGGACATTCATAGGGATGGCCGGAGGAGTGTTCTCCAATAATTTTTTTTCGCCCATCTCCTACCATTTTCGGAAAAAGGAGCAAAGTCCTTTTTAAAATTTCAAAGGTCGAAATTTGGAAAAATGTCGCCTATTTTCAAAAAAACACACTGTTAAGACTTTTGAATATTGGACATTCATAGGGATGGCCGGAAGAGTTTTCTCCAATAATTTTTTTTCGCCCATCTCCTACCATTTTCGGAAAAAGGAGCAAAGTCCTTTTTAAAATTTCAAAATTCGAAATTTGGAAAAATGTTTCCTATTAAAAAAAAAAACACTGTTGCGACTTTTGAATATTGGACATTCATAGAAATGGCCTAAGGAGTGTTCTCCAATAATTTTTTTTCGCCCATCTCCTACCATTTTTGGAAAAAGGAGCAAAGTCCTTTTTAAAATTTCAAAAGTCGATATTTGGAAAAATGTCTCCTATTTTCAAAAACCACACTGTTACGACTTTTGAATATTGGACATTCATGGAAATGGCCTGAGAGTGTTCTCCAATAATTTTTTTTCGCCCAGCTCCTACCATTTTCGGAAAAAGGAGCAAAGTCCTTTTTAAAATTTCAAAGGTCCAAATTTGGAAAAATGTCGCCTATTTTCAAAAAAAACACTGTTAAGACTTTTGAATATTGGACATTCATAGAGATGGCCGAAGGAGTTTTCTCCAATAATTTTTTTCCGCCCATCTCCTACCATTTTCGGAAAAAGGTGCAAAGTCCTTTTTAAAATTTCAATAGTCGATATTTGGAAAAATGTCTCCTATTTTCATTCATGGAAATTCATGGAAATGGCCTGAGAGAGTTTTCCAATAATTTTTTTTCGCCCATCTCCTACCATTTTCGGAAAATTGAGCAAAGTCCTTTTTAAAATTTCAAAAGTCGAAATTTGGAAAAATGTCTCCTATTTTCAAAAAACACACTATTGCGACTTTTGAATATTGGACATTCATAGAAATGGCCTGAGTGTATTCTCCAATATTTCTTTTTCTCCAATCTCCTACCATTTTCGGAAAAAGGAGCAAAGTCCTTTTTAAAATTTCAAAAGTCGAAATTTGGAAAAATGTCTCCTATTTTCAAAAACCACACTGTTGCGACTTTTGAATATTGGACATTCATCGAAATGGCCTGAGAGTGTTCTCCAATAATATTTTTTCGCCCAACTCCTACCATTTTCGGGAAAAGGAGCCAAGTCTTTTTTAAAATTTAAAAAGCCCAAATTTGGAAAAATGTCGCCTATTTTCAAAAAAACACACTGTTAAGACTTTTGAATATGGACATATAGGGATGTCCGGAGGAGTGTTCTCCAATAATTTTTTTTCGCCCATCTCCTACCATTTTCGGAAAAAGGAGCAAAGTCCTTTTTAAAATTTCAAAAGCCCAAATTTGGAAAAATGTCGCCGATTTTCAAAAAAACACACTGTTAAGACTTTTGAATATTGGACATTCATAGGGATGGCCGGAGGAGTTTTCTCCAATAATTTTTTTTCCCCATCTCCTACCATTTTCGGAAAAAGGAGCAAAGTCCTTTTTTAAAATTTCAAAAGTCGAAATTTGGAAAAATGTTTCCTATTAAAAAAAAACACTGTTGCGACTTTTGAATATTGGACATTCATAGAAATGGCCTAAGGAGTGTTCTCCAAGAACTTTTATTCGCCCATCTCCTACCATTTTCGGAAAAAGGAGCAAAGTCCTTTTTAAAATTTAAAAAGCCCAAATTTGGAAAAATGTCGCCTATTTTCAAAAAAAACACGCTGTTATGACTTTTGAATATTGGACATTCATAGGGATGGCCGGAGGAGTTTTTTTCAATAATTTATATTCGCCCATCTCCTACCATTTTCGGAAAAAGGAGCAAAGTCCTTTTTAAACTTTCAAAAGTCGAAATTTGGAAAAATGTCGCCTATTTTCAAAAAAACACACTGTTGCGACTTTTGAATATTGGACATTCATAGAAATGGCCTGAGGAGTGTACTCCAATAAATTTTTTTCGCCCATCTCCTACCATTTTCGGAAAAAGGAGCAAAGTCCTTTTTAAAATTTTGAAAGGCGAAGTTTGGAAAAATGTTTCCTATTTAAAAACAAACACACTGTTGCGACTTTTGAATATTGGACATTCATAGAAATGGCCTAAGGAGTGTTCTCCAATAATTTTTTTTTCGCCCATCTCCTACCATTTTCGGAAAAAGGAGCAAAGTCCTTTTTAAAATTGCAAAAGTCGAAATTTGGAAAAATGTCGCCTATTTTCAAAAAAACACACTGTTGCGACTTTTGAATATTGGACATTCATAGGGATGGCCGGAGGAGTTTTCTCCAATAATTTTTTTTCGCTCATCTCCTACCATTTTCGGAAAATGGAGCAAAGTCCTTTTTAAAATTTCAAAGGTCGAAATTTGGAAAAATGTCTCCTATTTTCAAAAAACACACTGTTGCGACTTTTGAATATTGGACATTCATGGAAATGGCCTGAGAGTGTTCTCCAATAATTTTTTTTCGCCCAACTCCTACAACTTTCGGGAAAAGGAGCAAAGTCTTTTTTAAAATTTAAAAAGCCCAAATTTGGAAAAATGTCGCCTATTTTCAAAAAAACACACTGTTAAGATTTTTGAATGTTGGACATTCATAGGGATGGCCGGAGGAGTGTTCTCCAATAATTTTTGTTCGCCCATCTCCTACCATTTTCGGAAAATTGAACAAAGTCCTTTTTAAAATTACAAAAGTCGAAATTTGGAAAAATGTTTCCTTTTTTCAAAAAACACACTGTTGCGACTTTTGAATATTGGACATTCATTGGGATGGACTGAGGAGTCTTCTCCAATAATTTTTTTTCGCCCATCTCCAACCATTTTCAAAAAATGGAGCAAACTCCTTTTTTAAATTTCAAAACTCGAAATTTGGAAAAATGTCTCCTATTTTCAAAAAACACACTGTTTCGTTTTTTAAATATTGCACATTCATAGGGATGGCCGGAGGAGTGTTATCCAATAAATTTTTTTCGCCCATCCCCTACCATTTTCGGAAAAAGGTGCAAAGTCCTTTTTAAAATTTAAAAAGCCCAAATTTGGAAAAATGTCGCCTATTTTCAAAAAAACACACTGTTGCCACTTTTGAATATTGGACATTCATAGGGATGGCCGGAAGAGTGTTCTGCAATAACTTTTTTTCGCCCATCTCCTACCATTATCGGAAAAAGGAGCAAAGTCCTTTTTAAAATTTCAAAAGTCGAAATTTGGAAAAATGTCTCCTATTTTGAAAAAAAACACACTGTTGCGACTTTTGAATATTGGACATTCATAGAAATGGCCTGAGAGTATTCTCCAATAATTTTTTTTCACCCATCTCCTACCATTTTCGGAAAAAGGAGCAAAGTCCTTTTTAAAATTTCAAAAGTCGAAATTTGGAAAAATGTGTCCTATTTTGAAAAAAAACACACTGTTGCGACTTTTGAATATTGGACATTCATAGAAATGGCCTGAGAGTATTCTCCAATAATTTTTTTTCTCCCATCTCCTACCATTTTCGGAAAAAGGAGCAAAGTCCTTTTTAAAATTTCAAAGGTCCAAATTTGGAAAAATGTCGCCTATTTTCAAAAAAACACACTGTTAAGACTTTTGAATATTGGACATTCATAGAAATGGCCTGAGAGTATTCTCCAATAATTTTTTTTCTCCCATCTCCTACCATTTTCGGAAAAAGGAGCAAAGTCCTTTTTAAAATTTCAAAGGTCCAAATTTGGAAAAATGTCGCCTATTTTCAAAAAAACACACTGTTAAGACTTTTAAATATTGGACATTTATAGGGATGTCCGGAGGAGTGTTCTCCAATAATTTTTCTTCGTCCATCTCCTACAATTTTCGGAAAATTGAGCAAAGTCCTTTTTAAAATTTCAAAGGTCCAAATTTGGAAAAATGTCGCCTATTTTCAGAAAAACACACTATTAAGACTTTTGAATATTGGACATTTATAGAATGGGCCTGAGAGTATTCTCCAATAATTTTTTTTCTCCCATCTCCTACCATTTTCGGAAAAAGGAGCAAAGTCCTTTTTAAAATTTCAAAAGTCGAAATTTGGAAAAATGTCTCCTATTTTAAAAAAAACACACTGTTGCGACTTTTGAATATTGGACATTCATAGAAATGGCCTGAGAGTATTCTCCAATAATTTTTTTTCTCCCATCTCCTACCATTTTCGGAAAAAGGAGCAAAGTCCTTTTTAAAATTTCAAAAGTCGAAATTTGGAAAAATGTCTCCTATTTTCAAAAAACACACTGTTGCGACTTTTGAATACTGGACATTTATGGAAATGGCCTGAGAGTGTTCTCCAATAATTTTTTTTCGCCCATCTCCTACCATTTTCGGAAAAAGGAGCAAAGTCCTTTTTAAAATTTCAAAATTCGAAATTTGGAAAAATGTTTCCTATTTTCAAAAAAAACACACTGTTACGACTTTTGAATATTGGACATTCATAGAAATGGCCTGAGAGTATTCTCCAATAATTTTTTTTTCTCCCATCTCCTACCATTTTCGGAAAAAGGAGCAAAGTCCTTTTTAAAATTTCAAAGGTCCAAATTTGAAAAAATGTCGCCTATTTTCAAAAAAACACACTGTTAAGACTTTTGAATATTGGACATTTATAGGGATGTCCGGAGGAGTGTTCTCCAATAATTTTTTTTCGTCCATCTCCTACCATTTTCGGAAAATTGAGCAAAGTCCTTTTTAAAATTTCAAAAGTCGAAATTTGGAAAAATGTCTCCTATTTTCAAAAAAACACACTGTTAAGACTTTTGAATATTGGACATTTATAGGGATGTCCGGAGGACTGTTCTCCAATAATTTTTTTTCGTCCAACTCCTACCATTTTCGGAAAATTGAGCAAAGTCCTTTTTAAAATTTCAAAAGTCGAAATTTGGAAAAATGTTTCCTATTTTCAAAAAACACACTGTGAAGACGTTTGAATATTGGACATTCATGGAAATGGCCTGAGAGTGTTCTCCAATAATTTTTTTTCGTCCATCTCCTACCATTTTCGGAAAATTGAGCAAAGTCCTTTTTAAAATTTCAAGTCGAAATTTGGAAAAATGTCTCCTATTTTCAAAAAACACACTGTTGCGACTTTTTAATATTGGACATTCATGGAAATGGCCTGAGAGAGTTTTCCAATAATTTTTTTTCGCCCATCTCCTACCATTTTCGGAAAATTGAGCAAAGTCCTTTTTAAAATTTCAAAAGTCGAAAATTGGAAAAATTTCTCCTATTTTCAAAAAACACACTGTTGCGACTTTTGAATATTGGACATTCATGGAAATGGCCTGAGAGTGTTCTCCAATAATTTTTTTTCGCCCAACTCCTACCATTTTCGGGAAAAGGAGCAAAGTCTTTTTTAAAATTTAAAAAGCCCAAATTTGGAAAAATGTCGCCTATTTTCAAAAAAACACACTGTTAAGACTTTTGAATGTTGAACATTCATAGGGATGGCCGGAGGAGTTTTCTCCAATAATTTATGTTCGCCCATCTCCTACCATTTTCGGAAAAAGGAGCAAAGTCCTTTTTAAAATTTCAAAAGTCGAAATTTGGAAAAATGTTTCCTATTTTCAAAAAAACACACTGTTAAGACTTTTGAATTTTGGACATTCATAGAAATGGTCTAAGGAGTGTTCTCCAATAATTTTTTTTCGCCCTTCTCCTACCATTTTCGGAAAAAGGAGCAAAGTCCTTTTTAAAATTTCAAAGGTCGAAATTTGGAAAAATGTCGCCTATTTTCAAAAAAACACACTGTTGCGACTTTTGTATATTGGACATTCATAGAAATGGCCTGAGAGTATTCTCCAATAATTTTTTTTCACCCATCTCCTACCATTTTCGGAAAAAGGAGCAAAGTCCTTTTTAAAATTTCAAAAGTCGAAATTTGGAAAAATGTGTCCTATTTTGAAAAAAAACACACTGTTGCGACTTTTGAATATTGGACATTCATAGAAATGGCCTGAGAGTATTCTCCAATAATTTTTTTTCTCCCATCTCCTACCATTTTCGGAAAAAGGAGCAAAGTCCTTTTTAAAATTTCAAAGGTCCAAATTTGGAAAAATGTCGCCTATTTTCAAAAAAACACACTGTTAAGACTTTTGAATATTGGACATTCATAGAAATGGCCTGAGAGTATTCTCCAATAATTTTTTTTCTCCCATCTCCTACCATTTTCGGAAAAAGGAGCAAAGTCCTTTTTAAAATTTCAAAGGTCCAAATTTGGAAAAATGTCGCCTATTTTCAAAAAAACACACTGTTAAGACTTTTAAATATTGGACATTTATAGGGATGTCCGGAGGAGTGTTCTCCAATAATTTTTCTTCGTCCATCTCCTACCATTTTCGGAAAATTGAGCAAAGTCCTTTTTAAAATTTCAAAGGTCCAAATTTGGAAAAATGTCGCCTATTTTCAGAAAAACACACTATTAAGACTTTTGAATATTGGACATTTATAGAATGGGCCTGAGAGTATTCTCCAATAATTTTTTTTCTCCCATCTCCTACCATTTTCGGAAAAAGGAGCAAAGTCCTTTTTAAAATTTCAAAAGTCGAAATTTGGAAAAATGTCTCCTATTTTAAAAAAAAACACACTGTTGCGACTTTTGAATATTGGACATTCATAGAAATGGCCTGAGAGTATTCTCCAATAATTTTTTTTCTCCCATCTCCTACCATTTTCGGAAAAAGGAGCAAAGTCCTTTTTAAAATTTCAAAAGTCGAAATTTGGAAAAATGTCTCCTATTTTCAAAAAACACACTGTTGCGACTTTTGAATACTGGACATTTATGGAAATGGCCTGAGAGTGTTCTCCAATAATTTTTTTTCGCCCATCTCCTACCATTTTCGGAAAAAGGAGCAAAGTCCTTTTTAAAATTTCAAAATTCGAAATTTGGAAAAATGTTTCCTATTTTCAAAAAAAACACACTGTTACGACTTTTGAATATTGGACATTCATAGAAATGGCCTGAGAGTATTCTCCAATAATTTTTTTTCGCCCATCTCCTACCATTTTCGGAAAAAGGAGCAAAGTCCTTTTTAAAATTTCAAAGGTCCAAATTTGAAAAAATGTCGCCTATTTTCAAAAAAACACACTGTTAAGACTTTTGAATATTGGACATTTATAGGGATGTCCGGAGGAGTGTTCTCCAATAATTTTTTTTCGTCCATCTCCTACCATTTTCGGAAAATTGAGCAAAGTCCTTTTTAAAATTTCAAAAGTCGAAATTTGGAAAAATGTCTCCTATTTTCAAAAAAACACACTGTTAAGACTTTTGAATATTGGACATTTATAGGGATGTCCGGAGGACTGTTCTCCAATAATTTTTTTTCGTCCAACTCCTACCATTTTCGGAAAATTGAGCAAAGTCCTTTTTAAAATTTCAAAAGTCGAAATTTGGAAAAATGTTTCCTATTTTCAAAAAACACACTGTGAAGACGTTTGAATATTGGACATTCATGGAAATGGCCTGAGAATGTTCTCCAATAATTTTTTTTCGTCCATCTCCTACCATTTTCGGAAAATTGAGCAAAGTCCTTTTTAAAATTTCAAGTCGAAATTTGGAAAAATGTCTCCTATTTTCAAAAAACACACTGTTGCGACTTTTGAATATTGGACATTCATGGAAATGGCCTGAGAGAGTTTTCCAATAATTTTTTTTCGCCCATCTCCTACCATTTTCGGAAAATTGAGCAAAGTCCTTTTTAAAATTTCAAAAGTCGAAAATTGGAAAAATTTCTCCTATTTTCAAAAAACACACTGTTGCGACTTTTGAATATTGGACATTCATGGAAATGGCCTGAGAGTGTTCTCCAATAATTTTTTTTCGCCCAACTCCTACCATTTTCGGGAAAAGGAGCAAAGTCTTTTTTAAAATTTAAAAAGCCCAAATTTGGAAAAATGTCGCCTATTTTCAAAAAAACACACTGTTACGACTTTTGAATGTTGAACATTCATAGGGATGGCCGGAGGAGTTTTCTCCAATAATTTATGTTCGCCCATCTCCTACCATTTTCGGAAAAAGGAGCAAAGTCCTTTTTAAAATTTCAAAAGTCGAAATTTGGAAAAATGTTTCCTATTTTCAAAAAAACATACTGTTAAGACTTTTGAATTTTGGACATTCATAGAAATGGTCTAAGGAGTGTTCTCCAATAATTTTTTTTCGCCCTTCTCCTACCATTTTCGGAAAAAGGAGCAAAGTCCTTTTTAAAATTTCAAAGGTCGAAATTTGGAAAAATGTCGCCTATTTTCAAAAAAACACACTGTTGCGACTTTTGTATATTGGACATTCATAGGGATGGCCGGAGGAGTTTTCTCCAATAATTTTTTTTCGCCCATCTCCTACCATTTTCGGAAAAAGGAGCAAAGTCCTTTTTAAAATTTCAAAAGTCGAAATTTGGAAAAATGTCTCCTATTTTCAAAAAACACACTGTTAAGACTTTTGAATATTGAACATTCATAGGGATGGCCGGAGGAGTGTTCTCCAATAATTTTTTTTCGCCCAACTCCTACCATTTTCGGAAAAAGGAGCAAAGTCCTTTTTAAAATTTCAAAAGTCGAAATTTGGAAAAATGTTTCCTATTTTCAAAAAAACACACTGTTAAGACTTTTGAATTTTGGACATTCATAGAAATGGCCTAAGGAGTGTTCTTCAATAATTTTTTTCGCTCATCTCCTACCATTTTCGGAAAAAGGAGCAATGTCCTTTTTAAAATTTCAAAGGTCGAAATTTGGAAAAATGTCGCCTATTTTCAAAAAAACATACTGTTAAGACTTTTGAATATTGGACATTCATAGGGATGGCCGGAGGAGTTTTCTCCAATAATTTTTTTTCGCCCATCTCCTACCATTTTCGGAAAAAGGAGCAAAGTCCTTTTTAAAATTTCAAAATTCGAAATTTGGAAAAATGTTTCCTATTAAAAAAAAACACTGTTGCGACTTTTGAATATTGGACATTCATAGAAATGGCCTAAGGAGTGTTCTCCAATAATTTTTTTTCGCCCATCTCCTACCATTTTTGGAAAAAGGAGCAAAGTCCTTTTTAAAATTTCAAAAGTCGATATTTGGAAAAATGTCTCCTATTTTCAAAAACCACACTGTTACGACTTTTGAATATTGGACATTCATGGAAATGGCCTGAGAGTGTTCTCCAATAATTTTTTTTCGCCCATCTCCTACCATTTTCGGAAAAAGGAGCAAAGTCCTTTTTAAAATTTCAAAGGTTCAAATTTGGAAAAATGTCGCCTATTTTCAAAAAAAAACACTGTTAAGACTTTTGAATATTGGACATTCATAGAAATGGCCTAAGGAGTGTTTTCCAATAATTTTTTTCGCCCATCTCCTACACTTTTCGGAAAAAGGAGCAGAGTCCTTTTTAAAAATTTCAAAAGTCGAAATTTGGAAAAATGTCTCCTATTTAAAAAAAAAACACACTGTTGCGATATTTGAATATTGGACCTTCATAGAAATGGCCTAAGGAGTGTTCTCCAATAATTTTTTTTCTCCCATCTCCTACCATTTTCGGAAAAAAAAAGCAAAGTCCTTTTTAAAATTTCAAAGGTCGAAATTTGGAAAAATGTCTCCTATGTTCAAAAAAACACACTGTTAAGACTTTTGAATATTGGACATTCATAAAAATGGCCTGAGAGTATTCTCCAATAATTCTTTTTCTCCCATCTTCTACCATTTTCGGAAAAAGGAGCAAAGTCCTTTTTAAAATTTAAAAAGCCCAAATTTGGAAAAATGTCTCCTATTTTCAAAAACCACACTGTTACGACTTTTGAATATTGGACATTCATGGAAATGGCCTGAGAGTGTTCTCCAATAATTTTTTTTCGCCCATCTCCTACCATTTTCGGAAAAAGGAGCAAAGTCCTTTTTAAAATTTCAAAGGTCGAAATTTGGAAAAATGTCGCCTATTTTCAAAAAAACACACTGTTAAGACTTTTGAATATTGGACATTCATAGGGATGGCCGGAGGAGTTTTCTCCAATAATTTTTTTTCGCCCATCTCCTACCATTTTCGAAAAAAGGAGCAAAGTCCTTTTTAAAATTTCAAAAGTAGAAATTTGGAAAAATGTCTCCTATTTTCAAAAAACACACTGTTAAGACTTTTGAATATTGGACATTCATAGAAATGGCCTGAGAGTATTCTCCAATAATTCTTTTTCTCCCATCTCCTACCATTTTCGGAAAAAGGAGCAAAGTCCTTTTTAAAATTTAAAAAGCCCAAATTTGGAAAAATGTCTCCTATTTTCAAAAACCACACTGTTACGACTTTTGAATATTGGACATTCATGGAAATGGCCTGAGAGTGTTCTCCAATAATATTTTTTTGCCCATCTCCTACCATGTTCGGAAAATGGAGCAAAGTCCTTTTTAAAATTTCAAAGGTCGAAATTTGGAAAAATGTCGCCTATTTTCAAAAAAAACACACTGTTGCGACTTTTGAATATTGGACATTCATAAAAATGGCCTGAGAGTATTCTCCAATAATTCTTTTTCTCCCATCTTCTACCATTTTCGGAAAAAGGAGCAAAGTCCTTTTTAAAATTTAAAAAGCCCAAATTTGGAAAAATGTCTCCTATTTTCAAAAACCACACTGTTACGACTTTTGAATATTGGACATTCATGGAAATGGCCTGAGAGTGTTCTCCAATAATTTTTTTTCGCCCATCTCCTACCATTTTCGGAAAAAGGAGCAAAGTCCTTTTTAAAATTTCAAAGGTCGAAATTTGGAAAAATGTCGCCTATTTTCAAAAAAACACACTGTTAAGACTTTTGAATATTGGACATTCATAGGGATGGCCGGAGGAGTTTTCTCCAATAATTTTTTTTCGCCCATCTCCTACCATTTTCGAAAAAAGGAGCAAAGTCCTTTTTAAAATTTCAAAAGTAGAAATTTGGAAAAATGTCTCCTATTTTCAAAAAACACACTGTTAAGACTTTTGAATATTGGACATTCATAGAAATGGCCTGAGAGTATTCTCCAATAATTCTTTTTCTCCCATCTCCTACCATTTTCGGAAAAAGGAGCAAAGTGCTTTTTAAAATTTCAAAAGTCGAAATTTGGAAAAATGTCTCCTATTTTCAAAAAACACACTTTTGCGACTTTTGAATATTGGACCTTCATGGAAATGGCCTGAGAGTGTTCTCCAATAATTTTTTTTCGCCCAACTCCTACCATTTTCGGGAAAAGGAGCAAAGTCTTTTTTAAAATTTAAAAAGCACAAATTTGGAAAAATATCGCCTATTTTCAAAAAAACACACTGTGAAGACTTTTGAATATTGGACATTCATAGGGATGGCCGGAGGAGTGTTCTCCCATAATTTTTTTTCGCCCATCTCCTACCATTTTCGGAAAAAGGAGCAAAGTCCTTTTTAAAATTTCAAAAGTCGAAATTTGGAAAAATGTCGCCTATTTCAAAAAAAAAAACACACTATTAAGACTTTTGAATATTGGACATTCATAGGGATGGCCGGAGGAGTTTTTCTCAATAATTTATGTTCGCCCATCTCCTACCATTTTCGGAAAAAGAGCAAAGTCCTTTTTAAAATTTCAAAGGTCGAAATTTGGAAAAATGTCGCCTATTTTCAAAAAAACACACTGTTAAGACTTTTGAATATTGGACATTCATAGGGATGGCCGGAGGAGTTTTCTCCAATAATTTTTTTTCGCTCATCTCCTACCATTTTCGGAAAATGGAGCAAAGTCCTTTTTAAAATTTCAAAGGTCGAAATTTGGAAAAATGTCACCTATTTTCAAAAAAACACACTGTAGCGACTTTTGAATATTGGACATTCATAGAAATGGCCTGAGGAGTGTACTCCAATAACTTTTTTTCGCCCATCTCCTACCACTTTCGGAAAAAGGAGCAAAGTCCTTTTTAAAATTTCAAAAGTCCAAATTTGGAAAAATGTCGCCTATTTTCAAAAAAAAACACTGGTAAGACTTTTGAATATTGGACATTCATAGGGATGGCCGGAGGAGTTTTCTCCAATAATTTTTTTTCGCCCATCTCCTACCATTTTCGGAAAATGGAGCAAAGTCCTTTTTAAAATTTCAAAGGTCGAAATTTGGAAAAATGTCTCCTATTTTCAAAAAAAGTCCTTTTTAAAATTTCAAAAGTAGAAATTTGGAAAAATGTCTCCTATTTTCAAAAAACACACTGTTAAGACTTTTGAATATTGGACATTCATAGAAATGGCCTGAGAGTATTCTCCAATAATTCTTTTTCTCCCATCTCCTACCATTTTCGGAAAAAGGAGCAAAGTCCTTTTTAAAATTTAAAAAGCCCAAATTTGGAAAAATGTCTCCTATTTTCAAAAACCACACTGTTACGACTTTTGAATATTGGACATTCATGGAAATGGCCTGAGAGTGTTCTCCAATAATATTTTTTTGCCCATCTCCTACCATGTTCGGAAAATGGAGCAAAGTCCTTTTTAAAATTTCAAAGGTCGAAATTTGGAAAAATGTCGCCTATTTTCAAAAAAAACACACTGTTGCGACTTTTGAATATTGGACATTCATAAAAATGGCCTGAGAGTATTCTCCAATAATTCTTTTTCTCCCATCTTCTACCATTTTCGGAAAAAGGAGCAAAGTCCTTTTTAAAATTTAAAAAGCCCAAATTTGGAAAAATGTCTCCTATTTTCAAAAACCACACTGTTACGACTTTTAAATATTGGACATTCATGGAAATGGCCTGAGAGTGTTCTCCAATAATTTTTTTTCGCCCATCTCCTACCATTTTCGGAAAAAGGAGCAAAGTCCTTTTTAAAATTTCAAAGGTCGAAATTTGGAAAAATGTCGCCTATTTTCAAAAAAACACACTGTTAAGACTTTTGAATATTGGACATTCATAGGGATGGCCGGAGGAGTTTTCTCCAATAATTTTTTTTCGCCCATCTCCTACCATTTTCGAAAAAAGGAGCAAAGTCCTTTTTAAAATTTCAAAAGTAGAAATTTGGAAAAATGTCTCCTATTTTCAAAAAACACACTGTTAAGACTTTTGAATATTGGACATTCATAGAAATGGCCTGAGAGTATTCTCCAATAATTCTTTTTCTCCCATCTCCTACCATTTTCGGAAAAAGGAGCAAAGTGCTTTTTAAAATTTCAAAAGTCGAAATTTGGAAAAATGTCTCCTATTTTCAAAAAACACACTTTTGCGACTTTTGAATATTGGACATTCATGGAAATGGCCTGAGAGTGTTCTCCAATAATTTTTTTTCGCCCAACTCCTACCATTTTCGGGAAAAGGAGCAAAGTCTTTTTTAAAATTTAAAAAGCACAAATTTGGAAAAATATCGCCTATTTTCAAAAAAACACACTGTGAAGACTTTTGAATATTGGACATTCATAGGGATGGCCGGAGGAGTGTTCTCCCATAATTTTTTTTCGCCCATCTCCTACCATTTTCGGAAAAAGGAGCAAAGTCCTTTTTAAAATTTCAAAAGTCGAAATTTGGAAAAATGTCGCCTATTTCAAAAAAAAAAACACACTATTAAGACTTTTGAATATTGGACATTCATAGGGATGGCCGGAGGAGTTTTTCTCAATAATTTATGTTCGCCCATCTCCTACCATTTTCGGAAAAAGAGCAAAGTCCTTTTTAAAATTTCAAAGGTCGAAATTTGGAAAAATGTCGCCTATTTTCAAAAAAACACACTGTTAAGACTTTTGAATATTGGACATTCATAGGGATGGCCGGAGGAGTTTTCTCCAATAATTTTTTTTCGCTCATCTCCTACCATTTTCGGAAAATGGAGCAAAGTCCTTTTTAAAATTTCAAAGGTCGAAATTTGGAAAAATGTCACCTATTTTCAAAAAAACACACTGTAGCGACTTTTGAATATTGGACATTCATAGAAATGGCCTGAGGAGTGTACTCCAATAACTTTTTTTCGCCCATCTCCTACCACTTTCGGAAAAAGGAGCAAAGTCCTTTTTAAAATTTCAAAAGTCCAAATTTGGAAAAATGTCGCCTATTTTCAAAAAAAAACACTGGTAAGACTTTTGAATATTGGACATTCATAGGGATGGCCGGAGGAGTTTTCTCCAATAATTTTTTTTCGCCCATCTCCTACCATTTTCGGAAAATGGAGCAAAGTCCTTTTTAAAATTTCAAAGGTCGAAATTTGGAAAAATGTCTCCTATTTTCAAAAAAAGTCCTTTTTAAAATTTCAAAAGTAGAAATTTGGAAAAATGTCTCCTATTTTCAAAAAACACACTGTTAAGACTTTTGAATATTGGACATTCATAGAAATGGCCTGAGAGTATTCTCCAATAATTCTTTTTCTCCCATCTCCTACCATTTTCGGAAAAAGGAGCAAAGTCCTTTTTAAAATTTAAAAAGCCCAAATTTGGAAAAATGTCTCCTATTTTCAAAAACCACACTGTTACGACTTTTGAATATTGGACATTCATGGAAATGGCCTGAGAGTGTTCTCCAATAATATTTTTTTGCCCATCTCCTACCATGTTCGGAAAATGGAGCAAAGTCCTTTTTAAAATTTCAAAGGTCGAAATTTGGAAAAATGTCGCCTATTTTCAAAAAAAACACACTGTTGCGACTTTTGAATATTGGACATTCATAAAAATGGCCTGAGAGTATTCTCCAATAATTCTTTTTCTCCCATCTTCTACCATTTTCGGAAAAAGGAGCAAAGTCCTTTTTAAAATTTAAAAAGCCCAAATTTGGAAAAATGTCTCCTATTTTCAAAAACCACACTGTTACGACTTTTGAATATTGGACATTCATGGAAATGGCCTGAGAGTGTTCTCCAATAATTTTTTTTCGCCCATCTCCTACCATTTTCGGAAAAAGGAGCAAAGTCCTTTTTAAAATTTCAAAGGTCGAAATTTGGAAAAATGTCGCCTATTTTCAAAAAAACACACTGTTAAGACTTTTGAATATTGGACATTCATAGGGATGGCCGGAGGAGTTTTCTCCAATAATTTTTTTTCGCCCATCTCCTACCATTTTCGAAAAAAGGAGCAAAGTCCTTTTTAAAATTTCAAAAGTAGAAATTTGGAAAAATGTCTCCTATTTTCAAAAAACACACTGTTAAGACTTTTGAATATTGGACATTCATAGAAATGGCCTGAGAGTATTCTCCAATAATTCTTTTTCTCCCATCTCCTACCATTTTCGGAAAAAGGAGCAAAGTGCTTTTTAAAATTTCAAAAGTCGAAATTTGGAAAAATGTCTCCTATTTTCAAAAAACACACTTTTGCGACTTTTGAATATTGGACATTCATGGAAATGGCCTGAGAGTGTTCTCCAATAATTTTTTTTCGCCCAACTCCTACCATTTTCGGGAAAAGGAGCAAAGTCTTTTTTAAAATTTAAAAAGCACAAATTTGGAAAAATATCGCCTATTTTCAAAAAAACACACTGTGAAGACTTTTGAATATTGGACATTCATAGGGATGGCCGGAGGAGTGTTCTCCCATAATTTTTTTTCGCCCATCTCCTACCATTTTCGGAAAAAGGAGCAAAGTCCTTTTTAAAATTTCAAAAGTCGAAATTTGGAAAAATGTCGCCTATTTCAAAAAAAAAAACACACTATTAAGACTTTTGAATATTGGACATTCATAGGGATGGCCGGAGGAGTTTTTCTCAATAATTTATGTTCGCCCATCTCCTACCATTTTCGGAAAAAGAGCAAAGTCCTTTTTAAAATTTCAAAGGTCGAAATTTGGAAAAATGTCGCCTATTTTCAAAAAAACACACTGTTAAGACTTTTGAATATTGGACATTCATAGGGATGGCCGGAGGAGTTTTCTCCAATAATTTTTTTTCGCTCATCTCCTACCATTTTCGGAAAATGGAGCAAAGTCCTTTTTAAAATTTCAAAGGTCGAAATTTGGAAAAATGTCACCTATTTTCAAAAAAACACACTGTAGCGACTTTTGAATATTGGACATTCATAGAAATGGCCTGAGGAGTGTACTCCAATAACTTTTTTTCGCCCATCTCCTACCACTTTCGGAAAAAGGAGCAAAGTCCTTTTTAAAATTTCAAAAGTCCAAATTTGGAAAAATGTCGCCTATTTTCAAAAAAAAACACTGGTAAGACTTTTGAATATTGGACATTCATAGGGATGGCCGGAGGAGTTTTCTCCAATAATTTTTTTTCGCCCATCTCCTACCATTTTCGGAAAATGGAGCAAAGTCCTTTTTAAAATTTCAAAGGTCGAAATTTGGAAAAATGTCTCCTATTTTCAAAAAAAGTCCTTTTTTAAATTTCAAAAGTCGAAATTTGGAAAAATGTCTCCTATTTTCAAAAAACACACTGTTAAGACTTTTGAATATTGGACATTCATAGAAATGGCCTGAGAGTATTCTCCAATAATTCTTTTTCTCCCATCTCCTACCATTTTCGGAAAAAGGAGAAAAGTGCTTTTTAAAATTTCAAAAGTCGAAATTTGGAAAAATGTCTCCTATTTTCAAAAAACACACTTTTGCGACTTTTGAATATTGGACATTCATGGAAATGGCCTGAGAGTGTTCTCCAATAATTTTTTTTCGCCCAACTCCTACCATTTTCGGGAAAAGGAGCAGTCTTTTTTAAAATTTAAAAAGCACAAATTTGGAAAAATATCGCCTATTTTCAAAAAAACACACTGTGAAGACTTTTGAATATTGGACATTCATAGGGATGGCCGGAGGAGTGTTCTCCAATAATTTTTTTTCGCCCATCTCCTACCATTTTCGGAAAAAGGAGCAGAGTCCTTTTTAAAATTTCAAAAGTCGAAATTTGGAAAAATGTCGCCTATTTTCAAAAAAAAAAACACACTATTAAGACTTTTGAATATTGGACATTCATAGGGATGGCCGGAGGAGTTTTTCTCAATAATTTATGTTCGCCCATCTCCTACCATTTTCGGAAAAAGAGCAAAGTCCTTTTTAAAATTTCAAAGGTCGAAATTTGGAAAAATGTCGCCTATTTTCAAAAAAACACACTGTTAAGACTTTTGAATATTGAACATTCATAGGGATGGCCGGAGGAGTTTTCTCCAATAATTTTTTTTCGCCCATCTCCTACCATTTTCGGAAAAAGGAGCAAAGTCCTTTTTAAAATTTCAAAGGTCGAAATTTGGAAAAATGTCGCCTATTTTCAAAAAAACACACTGTTAAGACTTTTGAATATTGGACATTCATAGGGATGGCCGGAGGAGTTTTCTCCAATAATTTTTTTTCGCTCATCTCCTACCATTTTCGGAAAATGGAGCAAAGTCCTTTTTAAAATTTCAAAGGTCGAAATTTGGAAAAATGTCACCTATTTTCAAAAAAACACACTGTAGCGACTTTTGAATATTGGACATTCATAGAAATGGCCTGAGGAGTGTACTCCAATAACTTTTTTTCGCCCATCTCCTACCACTTTCGGAAAAAGGAGCAAAGTCCTTTTTAAAATTTCAAAGGTCGAAATTTGGAAAAATGTCGCCTATTTTCAAAAAAACACACTGTTAAGACTTTTGAATATTGGACATTCATAGGGATGGCCGGAGGAGTTTTCTCCAATAATTTTTTTTCGCTCATCTCCTACCATTTTCGGAAAATGGAGCAAAGTCCTTTTTAAAATTTCAAAGGTCGAAATTTGGAAAAATGTCACCTATTTTCAAAAAAACACACTGTAGCGACTTTTGAATATTGGACATTCATAGAAATGGCCTGAGGAGTGTACTCCAATAACTTTTTTTCTCCCATCTCCTACCATTTTCGGAAAAAGGAGCAGTCTTTTTTAAAATTTTAAAAGCCCAAATTTGGAAAAATGTCGCCTATTTTCAAAAAAAACACTGGTAAGACTTTTGAATATTGGACATTCATAGGGATGGCCGGAGGAGTTTTCTCCAATAATTTTTTTTCGCCCATCTCCTACCATTTTCGGAAAATGGAGCAAAGTCCTTTTTAAAATTTCAAAGGTCGAAATTTGGAAAAATGTCTCCTATTTTCAAAAAAAGTCATTTTTTAAATTTCAAAAGTCGAAATTTGGAAAAATGTCTCCTATTTTCAAAAAACACACTGTTAAGACTTTTGAATATTGGACATTCATAGAAATGGCCTGAGAGTATTCTCCAATAATTCTTTTTCTCCCATCTCCTACCATTTTCGGAAAAAGGAGCAAAGTCTTTTTTAAAATTTTAAAAGCCCAAATTTGGAAAAATGTCGCCTATTTTCAAAAAACACACTGTTGCGACTTTTGAATATTGGACATTCATGGAAATGGCCTGAGAGTGTTCTCCAATAATTTGTTTTCGCCCAACTCCTACCATTTTCGGGAAAAGGAGCAGTCTTTTTTAAAATTTAAAAAGCCCAAATTTGGAAAAATGTCGCCTATTTTCAAAAAAACACACTGTGAAGACTTTTGAATATTGGACATTCATAGGGATGCCTGGAGGAGTGTTCTCCAATAATTTTTGTTCGCCCATCTCCTACCATTTTCGGAAAAAGGAGCAAAGTCCTTTTTAAAATTTCAAAAGTCGAAATTGGAAAAAAAAATTTTCCTATTTAAAAAAAAACACACTGTTGCGACTTTTGAATATTGGACATTCATAGAAATGGCCTGAGAGTGTTCTCTAATAATTTTTTTCGCCCATCTGCCGTTATTTCCAAGAATTTTCATGAACTTTCTTAAACAAAGTTTTTATAGTCTTCTTTAATGAGTGCGTTTATTTTAGATTTTTATGGCACTATTTTATAGAATATGTTTTTAGAAATATATTATTTTATTTTTTAATATAATTATTACTAATTTTTTAGTTTAAAATGCATTTTCAGTGCAAAATATAAATTGTTGTCTTAACAGAGCTCTGCTACTTAATTAACAGAGGTATGTTAATATTGCAGGTTTGAGTCTGGAGTTAAAAATTTTAAAATTTATCTTCACACCCATGTTAAATAAAGTGATTAAAAATTTTAAAAGAAATACTGAAGATACTCAGTGTATGTTGCAGTTTTTAATTTTTTAAACGCAGAACAAAGAGAAATCTTAATCCGTAAGCAAGGTCATATACATATGTGGGTAAGTACTTTGTATTAAGACTTGTCTAAAACTCAAAACGGTAAATTTTTTGACGCTCGCAACAAATTCCATTAGATTTGTTTCTCACAAAATCCAACAAAATTAAAAAAAATGTTAGCATGGCTTGACCAGTAACAGGCAGTACGGCTAATCAATCAGTACGGATTTGCGTAATATATTGATTACATGATGGAGAATCTGAGAAAAGTTACGGTAGTTACATGTATGTAAATATAGGTTAATAAAAAGCGTTTTCTTTTAAACAAAAGACAAAGAGGCAAATTCCGATCTCAATTTTATTAAGTTCAAATATATTTATTGACAAATTGATAACTTTTTTTTAAATGCCATAAGTTTAAATTAAATTTTGGGGTAAAGCTAAGATGTAATAATTAAGAATAATTAAATCGATGTCACTTTACAAGTTCATTCAGCAACTTTTAATCGAAGCTTCTTTGCAACTTTTGAACAACTTTTTCAGCTTTCGTTACTTATGTTTATTATCGACTGACTGCATTTTTTAATGCCACTTCTTACTATCCCAGTCTTTGTCCTTCGTCTGATATTTTATCCTATTTCACTTCTTTTTTGCTTTTATAAACATCATTTCCACCGTATAACTCTTTACATATACATATATATAAAATACCACATATATTTATTTACAGTCTGCTTGCTTAATTTGCAGGATTTTATTGTAATCGAAATTTTGTTATAAACTACAAAACAGATGGCAAGTAATTGAAAAACATCTTAAAAGAAATATAACCACTGATCATCTTGTATTTTAATCAATTTAAGGACGCATTCTTTTAGATAGAGTACTCAAAAGCGATGATGCCGCTGTTTTAACTGACTCATTTGAAATAGGCTTCCGTATTCGTTCTTGTTCGGGTGGAAGTCGATTTAGGTAACGGTTGGGTATACCTACCCGAAGTAAAGTGCTGCGGTCGAAATGATGTAGATCACTGTTGTAGTAAGTAATTGCATCCCAACAGATGTCAGTTAGCTTTGGTATTGTCAACCACATTTTAAAAAGATCATTGCGGCGACACATATCCTTTTCAGTATACTCAATTCCTCCGAAAATATACATGCAACCATTTCCAGAATGCGCAGCAGAATGAAAATAAAGCGGACGTGGCAGGCAGGCGCTATGTATCTTGATCCATTGTTTAGTTCGCAAGTTAAGTTTCCATATGTCATTAAAATATGTTGTAAAGTCTCCCTATGATTAAAATTTATAAAATTTCTTACAATAAAATAATAATATAAATACCTGCAAGCCTCCGGTGATAAAAGCCTCTACATCTCCATTTGATAAAGTATGTTGTACGCAAGATAGACACTTTCGAGCCCTTGGATAACCAAGATCTTCTGAACTGGACGCTGTTCGATCAGGTAAGGTTTCGAAATAATCCCAATGATTTGTTTCTAAATTAAATGCAGGAACACGTTGCAAATCATACACTGTGTGGGCTGTTCCGCCTCCTAATACATAAATATGCAGCCCGTCGTAAACCACTTCATGTCTGTATCGTCCTTCTGGATCATCTCGCATTTCTGGACGACAAATGTAGACATTTTCCCAAACCTTGGTTCTTAAATTTAGGCGGTAAACATCACATGAATAATCAAACCCTGTTGTACCTCCAATTGTGTAGAGAAAATCTTTATGTATCACAATTCCTGGGCCGTATTGAGCTGCCGGTAAGTCACCACTTACTTTTAGAACCATAACTTGTGGGTTTTCTCCAGTTGTATAAATATAACAGTCATTTGAACACGTCTCTCCAAATGGGTAGCCAGTACCACCATGCGACTAAAACATATTGCAAATGCATTTTTGTGAAAGTAAATTTATTTATGATCGTCAAAAGTTTGTTTATGTAATATTTCAAAACATATTAAGTTGTTACAAAAAGAAATTGTTTGGCAAATATGAAGACGGAAATATTGTCGACCATAAATAAGTAACAAGTTTTTCCAAATTTTTTTGCTTTTTGTAAACATAGTTTCGAATGAATAATTTTTAAGAAAAGAAGTTTTAAATATTATAAAATTAAATTAAGTGCTTGAAAAAAGTGGAGGACAACGTCCAAATATACTTATGCGTTTCTCGTAAGTATATAAACAAATTTATTTGTTTTGTTGCATAGGTTTTGGTTGCGGCTTGATTGCTGTATACATTTTTAATAATGAGTGGAAAGTTAGTTTCCATAAGTACAAGAAATTATTTTCTAACGTACAGAAAAAAGGTGAGTTAAATTATTCTATATGTAGTTATGCAATAGTAGACACATGCATATATTATTTCTTTTTCCTTTTTTTAAGGAAAGTAAGTATGTATGTACATATGCACATTTGAACCTCTATATCTGTTCTCATTAGGCAATATTTCAATTTTGACTTTCATACGTCTTCAGTACCCGTTATTATATGGGCAAGAATACCGGCTGTTCAATTACATATATACATAAGTGTATGTATGTACAAATTTTTTTACCAACGAAAAATTTTGCATAACTGTCTTAGAAATTACATAATTGAAAAAATTAGAAGTTTGGAAGCCACGATTCTTTTTTGATAAATAATTTATTTTCAATTGGAGAAAATTATATTATTATTACGTTCAAAGATTGCTGCTATTATTTCAAAGAGACATCATTGATTAATCAATTTTAATTTTTTTTTTTTTGGATTTTAATCTAAAATTTGTTTGTTAAATTGGCAACACAGACTATGTCAACTGTGAATATATTACTCAGCAAGTTAAGGACTACTGAAGGAGAAATACAACAAATTAGATTTCAACTTTTTATTTTCTTCATTGAACCGAATACTAGATTTGTAAAGATGTTGAACCTGGAACGCTTTGTAAATGAAAATCGATTCTGTATTAGGTTTTTTATTAATGGAGGAGAACAAAAAACTAAAATATTGACCGATAACAGCAATCCATTGAAATTAGCGAGTGCCTCGATGGAAGAGTTGATAGAGTATTCGATCAACTCTGGTTAAAAAACAATAGCCATTTACAATACATTCGGCTAAACAACAACATAAAAACCACACAATATGCAATAAAACACACATAAATACAAGCAATTAAAAACTCTACAAACAAACGCATATTATAACATCGAACAAAAAAATATACAGTGCATACATACATACCGCACTCTAAATACAAAAGGGTCACAACTCAAAATTCTAAAATTTTCAGGAGAGAAAAAAAACTGTTTATGTTTAGTTCATCGTGCAGAAGAAACACATTTAACATAACTTTATTTTTCCAGTTAAAGAAGATAGTGACGTGAAAGAAATTGCTGCAGTAGTTAGAGATGTGTACTCTGAATTAATTTATGGAAAAAAGTCACCTTTGGAAAATTTTGAGTTGTGACCCTTTTGTATTTAGGGTGCGATATGTATGTAGGGGATGACCCCTAAGTATTAATACAAAAAATAAGTAGATATTGTTTAAGTGAATGTTGTAATTTATATTGAGTGTTTTTTCTAGAAGTGGACAATTTTGAGTTGACAGCACTGCTTTATATTAACAGGTGATAGTTGGTTTTGTTTTATTTATTTTGTTGTTTTATTTCATACATTTTTAACATACATACATTTACCTCCCTCCAATATCACCTACATACATATTTGACTGGCTGAGAAATTGAGATTCTTCGCAGAAGAATTTTATTAAGGAGCAGAAGGAAATGATTTCAATGTAAGTTTGAGAAGTACTGTCAATTGTCTTAAGCCTTCTCTGAATATTTGTAAACATGTGTATACACATACATGCAGAAATATGTACAGCAGAGATCTACAAAAAATAAAGTGTATTTTAATTTTTCTAGATATTTATTTATTTTTTAGTCAATATCTATTTTGTCGCCTTCACAGTAGTCCTTCTCAGATATTATACACTTGTACCAACTTCTATTTGGTATGTTCTTGAGGTTTCTTAGCAACTTAGTTTTTATTTTAATGGGTCTCTTCAATTTTGGGAATAGGAACAAGTTGCAAAGAGCCAATCTGGTGAGTTTCCATAAATAATTACATAGCATGAGCCAAGCGATATACCGAGATTCTAAGCAACTTCTCTAATAGTGGTTCGACAATTCTTCACAGCAATTTTCTTCATCTTACCTCTATTTTCAGGTTAAGCGCTGACAATTTCATACCCAGTCAGGGCACTGTGCTTCCGGGCAATAGAGCAGAAGGGGTCCCCTTGGCACAGCAACCAAAACTCTAGGAAGTTCATGTATGACTTATGCTATGCATGTTCTTCCGAAACCTTCACCAAAGGTCAATTGCCAGAACGGGGAATAACAAGCCCCCAAAATGGCTTTTGACTTTCAGGGCCGGTCTTGGTTGAGGCGAGTTTGTTAAGGCCTGATGTTCATTGTGGATTTCCGGCTAACAACTCAGAAGCCTTGTCTTTTCTCGGCTTCTGGGGAATTGTGTGAAAGAGAAGTGATTAGATAGATTATAAGAAATGGGCACCTGTGTGGGCCTTACAAGTCACATGGGGCACTAGTGAATCCCTGTTCGTCCAAGTGGATTTGATCCACTGCCAGATATAGCCATCAAGGCGGGTGCTGGCATAAAATCATATCCAAAAGACACATTTTCATCTGTTGTTGATGTGTTGGAGCAAACAGACAAACGTCGTCATTCACATTTTATCGACTTTAATTGAAAAGTTTGTAACTATTTTTCTAACTCAGTGTGCAATCATCGTTTGCAACTTTTAACATTTCAAATGCTTCGGAGCACTTAATTACATTTTTTACATAAAATTGGGTGCAAAATTTTGTCATTCTTTTTTTCGAGGGCAAAATGTCGCCAAGCACTTCTAACTTTTATGCCTATAACAAACAAGCGACAGGAGCTAAATAGCTGAAACTATGAACATATGTATGTATATACAAGATTATTAATATTCCAGTTCAGTAAAACAATTTTATCTTTAACATTAAAAAAATACAAATCATCCCTTTAAACTCAGAAGAAAAACTAATATTGTCTCTAATAAAGGGTGGTTAAATTGTATGGGCCGATGTTGAATGTGAACCACACCTAAACGCCAAGTTTTTTTCCGAATTTTATTTGACATTTCTCTATTTCAGACTTACTCAATTTGAACCATGGAGAGATACACAATCCAACAACGTGTTAAAGTTATCCAGACTTATTATGAAAATGGGAGTTCAAATCAAAATGCAAAAAAAGAAAATCATCTTCAGTGATGAGGCACATTTTCACCTCAGTGGATTCGTCAATAAACAGAATTGCCGCATTTGGGCGAATGAGAATCCAAGAGTGATTGTCGAAAAACCAATGCACCCACAAAGAGTGACTGTTTGGTGCGGTTTATGGGCTGGCGGCATCATCGGGCCGTATTTTTTCCAAAATGAGGCCGGTCAGGCAGTTACTGTGAATGGTGTTCGCTATCGTGAGATGATAACGAACTTTTTATGGCCCGAATTGGAAGATATGGATGTGGACGATATGTGGGTTCAGCAGGACGGTGCCACTTGCCACACAGCTAACGAAACAATGGCTCTTTTGCGCAACAAATTCAATGGCCGTGTTATCTCACGTAATGGCGATGTCAATTGGCCGCCAAGATCATGTGATTTGACACCGTTGGACTTTTTTCTTTGGGGTTATTTGAAAGAAAAGGTGTACGTCGATAAGCCAGCAACAATTCAAGACCTAAAGGATCAGATAATTCGGCACATTAACGGCATAGAACCTCCATTATGCCTCAGCGTCATCGAAAATTTGGACCATCGGATGGAGGTGTGCCGCCGAGGTCGCGGCGCCCATTTGGCCGATATTTTGTTCCATACATAATTGAGTAATACCAATACATCATAATAAAATAAAATTACAATAATTTCCTAAATAGTTTGTGTTTTATTCAAAATCAACATCGGCCCTTGAAATTTAACCACCCTTTATATCGCACCTGTTCATCAAAAGTAACACAACTCAAAAAATTCTATTTTCCACTTTTTTGAAGGAAACAGCGTATGATTACGATATCTAACCACTGTAAAAATTTTGGTATTGTATTTGTAATATTTCCTGAGAGAAATGCCGTTATGTCTTTCTTTGCGTACTCATATTACTTTGCGTAGGCAATTAGTTTTTTGCCTCTACTGAAAACTTGTAAATTTTGAGTTGTGTTTCTTTTGATGAACAGGTGCGATATGTATGTTATATTTAAGCAAAAAAAGCCTGCCAAGAGGATATTTGATTATCTCTCCAGTGAGTGGACTACAAAAAGAGATGATGTCGGCGACAAAACCACATCATTAAAAATAAATTGAATCAAGTTCCGGTTAACCCAATAGTTGCGCACTTTGAAGACGAATACCTGCAAGCAATTCCTATCGAATTTAGTACACCAAATGATACAAATTTGGATGTATTAAAAGTCCTTCCTAACTTCAACGATGGCGAGGCAACTAATAAAAGGCATGGAGCGATATAGGAACTTCAGCCGTTATCGAGATGCTCTGGTAATATTTAAAACTAAAATACAAGGACCAGTTGCAAAAGTTTGGCATTCTACATATTCATGATCAGGAAAATGAAAATTATAAGGTAGTCATAGACTGTGGTGCAACCCATCATCATATTAACCAAATTTAAGATTAGGAATAAGAGAAAATATTAAACCTACAAGAATGGTAACGTTTCATGGAGAAGATATATTAGCATATATAATATTAACTCCGATAACAAGAAATAGTACCCAAAGTAACACAAAAAATGAATTACTACAAAGGAGATAGAATATATGAAAAGAGAATAGCTGAATTAATGAAGAATAATAACAAAATAAGAACTTTACCATTTACTTCAACAATAGAACCTAGTATTAGAACTACTACCAATGCACAGTGGTTTCCCCCATAGGCCAAAAATCAAAAAAGTTATTGTTTTTTTTAAAGCTTTATTGCACAAAATTTATTGATAACACTCTAAATTTTATGAATCTAAAAATTTTTTGTTTTTTTGGCGAGATTTATTGTTTGTGTCCGTTGAAAGTGGAGGTATGTTTATATTGCAATACTTTTTTGACCTTTTTAAAACACACGTTTTTCAAAAACTTCTTTTTCACGTAGACTTTTAGTGATATGGCCCTCATCTGCCCACAACGCCTTACGCATTAAATTGTAGGTTTTTTATCCCTCTTTAAATTAAAAAATATTGTGGCCGCGGGTTTTTGCATATTTTCGCATATGGGTGTGATTTACATAGTCATCCTACGAAAAATAGTGAATCGCATTTTGTTTTGTACTATTTGTTTTTAAGAATATGAGTAAAGAGAAATTAATTTTTTTTTAATTGTTGTTATTTTAAACTTTATATTGCAATTTTATGGTATTTGATTTACAATTATGAATAGAGAGAAACATTATTTTTAAGAAATTGTTGTTTTAAACTTTATATTGCAATTTTAAGGTATTTGACTTTCAGTTTAAGTGAATCTTACTCATTGAATTTGAAAAGTGTCAAAACAAAGGTCAAATTTTAATTCTTATAATTAATTGTTTTCGCGATAGTGATAAAAGTTTCAAAAATATCAATATGGAAATTAAAATAGAAGGTTTATTCTGTTAGTGCCAATTTTCTAGAATGTATGTGCTTGATATTTGGAGTTCTACAGCTGGTAATTATCATTCGAAAGCAAACAAAATATTTCAAATTATGGAGGAAAAATTTAATGCAGAAAAAACTAAATTCGGCCTTAGCAATTTAAGCAGATTGGTAAGCTTTGGACGAAAAATCATCGAAGCAAATTAATTACTTTGAAGGAACATAAAAAGTGGTTTGAAAGTTTTGAAACTATTCAGCTAGAAGCAAAATCCCTTGAAAAAACAACCTGCACCTAGCCAAAAGCGTGGTCGTCCTGCTAAGGAATTTTTTAAGTGTTCAGATAGAACAAAGAGGCGTAAAATGTCTAAAATTAGTCAAGTTGATAATTCTTTAACCGAAGTTTTACAAAACCGCAACTTTCCCCCGACACACAATGTGGAGGATTACGAGGTTTTGGCTCTTTTCGTTGAAACAAGACTTACTAAGCGACAGTACTTAACTATAAAACATTTTGTGAATAAAAAAATATCTAAAAATTTTTTCCCAGGCTATAAAAGTATCTTGGCAGCTAAGAAAACTTGTTATCCAAGCACAAAAAACATTACTGTTACAGAGTCGAGTGCAGAGGTCGATCTACCAGCTCTCCTTGATCATACGGCTAGTCGAATTGTGCAATTGCAAGATCAAGTTCTTGATGAAGCATTAGGCCCAGGAGAAAAACACTTAACACTGATTGGAAAATGGGGATTCGATGGCAGTTCTGGTCATAGCCAATTTAAGCAGAAGTCGAATAGGCTTATGGATTCCTCTTCAACTTGTCACGGAAAACAAAACTATAATTTGGAAAAACCCGCGCCCGTCATCCACTCGTTATTGCAGGCCGTTGAGGTTTCAATTTAAAAAAGAAACTTCGCAACTGTGTCAAAATGAGGAACGTTATTTTAAATCGAATATTTTTGCACTTTAACGGAAACTTCTTCTGCAAAATGTCACATATGTGGTGCCTTGCCTACAGAAATGAATCATATTGAAAAATGACTCTAGAAAAAAGTAGATGAAGCTCGTTACGAATTCGGACTCTCACCATTACATGCCAACATACGATTTTTTGAGTACTTCATTCACTTATCGTACAAATTAGAGGTAAAAAAATGGAAGACCAGTAAGAACGAAAAGTCATGTGTTTTGAATAGAAAACAATTTATTCAACAACGATTTCGGGCCGAAATGGGACTTTTGGTAGATAGGCCAAAAGCTGGTGTTTGCGGAAATTCGAATGATGGCAACACAGCGCGGAGATTTTTTCAAAATGTAAACCTTTCATCAAAAATAACAGGAATCGATAACGATATTTTGCAAAGATGTGCCACAATTCTCCAAGCTATAAATTCTGGATTTCAAATTGATGCCGAAAAGTTTGAGGAATATGCTGTAGAGACAGTAAGAAAACTTGTGAAGGAGTATCCCTGGTACTACCTCCCTCCATCGGTACACAATATTCTTATCCATGGAGCTGAGGTAATCAAGCACGCATTAGTGTCAATAGGTGAATTATCGGAGGAAGCAGCTAAAGCGAAAAATAAGGATATAAAACAGTTTAGATTGCAACATACACGAAAAATATCGCGCATAGCTACAAATACAGATCTTTTAAATCGCCTCTTTTTAAGTTCAGATCCATTTATTTCTGGAGCCTGAAACTTACCAACAACGAATAGAAGTAGTTTAAGTCAAGGAGTTTTAAATTTGCTTAATATTTGATATATATTACTACTATTTTACTTTATTACCTTATATTACTTAATAATACCCTATATTGCATTATTTAACTTTGTTTAACTTTTTAAATTATTTTTTTTCAGTGTATATTTCGAATGAATTAAAATGAAATAAAAATTTACAAAACTTGTTTAAAACAACCAAATTTTCATATTAAAATACTTTATTTCAAACATTTTTAAAACAGATCTATAAGCCAATTAACCCTTAAAAGATCAAATGGTTACTGTGGCTACAGTTGTTAATATTTTTTCCTAAAAATTTGCCAACTTTAAGTTCTTCGGGGATGAAATGAGCTGAAAAATTTTGAAGACCCTAGCTTTTTTAGTTTTGGATATATTGATTTTTGACCGCTTTTCCATATAGGGGAAACCACTGTGCAATGAGCCCATATGAACTAAACAACAACAACTGAACAAACAGAAATGTGAATGATACAAAATTTGTTAATAGAGAAATTCAAAAATTATTGAAAGCTGGAATAATTCGTAAAAGATATAGCCCTTATAATTGATTGATGCTTACAGTAAATAAAATAGGCATGGTTGAAAACGCCAACCAGAAAAAACGTATGGTCATAGATTTGAGGATATTAAACGGGTGTAATACTACCATTACATGATTTACGCCAGATTTAAATACTACATTGCGAAAGAGGAGAGGAGAAAATATAAGCGTGAACTCAAAATGTAGTAGCCGATACACTATTCCGGCAAGTTATAAACAGATCATCAATTAATACAACAAATTCAGCTGAAAGTTCACAAACCAATATAATCAAAGAGAAAATGATGACCAACAGACAATTTAGTGAAAACTAGATTACTAACTATATTTTCATGTAAAGTACGATACATAGTTAACTGTATAAATAATAAAAATTTATACCACCTAACAGAGTAATAGCAATTCATTTCGATAACTTAGCAAAAGAAATATTCACAAACAACTACCCCGAATGTGAAAGACTGCTAACAGATAACGAAGCAAGTTTCGTTACTCCATCTTTCGAACAAATTTGTATAAAACATGGAGTGGAAAAAGTTGAAACGACAGTATATAGATACCCGGCAACTCTATTGGAAAACTAGTCAGGACATTCAAAATTAAAAATGCATCATCTATGAAGTACGAAATTTCCAAACATTGAAGAATTAAACAACACCATTCTTTCAGTTACATGACACCGTCCTGCGGATATAAGTATATTTTGGGAGAATTGCATTTAACTCTGATGAACTACTAAAAAATCGCAACAAGCATCAACACACATATTGGAACGACTTAATAAGGGAATCAAACATAGGGAAGTCAAGAAAGGAAAACAAAATCATCACCCAAATATCGCAAAGAATTTGTAAAACAAGATAGAAGAGACACAGTTCTGACCAGAAGAGAGGCACAAAGACAATATAAAAAATAATACAGTGTGTGATAATTACAAGATTATATCAAATATTAGCACTGCTGGCAACGCAAAGCATCAACACAAATTGAAAATTTGGAAATCCATGTAACTAATTTATCCACGATATCCAAGACTTATGAACAAATATTTGAAGAATATCATAGCCCCAATCTTGAAGAAGACGGTAAAAATATTGTAAATAATGAATTTATAACTGGAATTATGTTACTAAAATATACAAATGAGGTAACTATAAATAACAGCACCTAAAGCCCTAAAATACCTCCTTGGAGTATAAGATGTCGATACGAAATTTTCAATAACAACTGCATATTTTATATTATCAGGGTAAGACTTAAGCCAACTCAAAACATACCTGAAAGCCCATTTTTTCAAGTTTCAAAAGAAGAATATTTTGTGTCACCTTATGAAAACCCTGACATAGATCCATGAAAATTGCATCAACATGATAATGTTTAGCCAAGCCGGAAATGCCAAAATGGTTAAACACCGCACAATTTGTTGTAGTTGAACGCCCAGATACAAAACCGTGCTGGTCATTACATACATGTATGTCGCTTAAGAGAAAAAAATTATTTTTTTTTGATAATGTGCTCAAAAAATTTTGAAATATTAGATAACTGAGGTATAGGTCGGTAATTCGAAATATTTAGTTTATTAATATTTTTATATGTATAGGAGTAATAGATGCAATTTTCTATTTTTCCATGAAACAACCTGCAGCGAAAGATTCATTAAATATCTGCTGACTAAGAGGTTATCCAATTCTTTAAATAAAAAATGAACAACGGCCATCAATGTCTGCGTTTAACGTTGGCATTTAAGATATCATCAGTAGATAATTTAACTATATTAGATTTTATGAAATTCCAAAAAAAACGTTTTGAATTATTTTTAAGGGAATTTTCATAATTTAAATGGTATTGTTTAAAGAGAAATTTATCAAGAAAGTTGAATTCCCTCATATAATACTCATATATGTAGGTGCTTATGGTCTGAGTCGCCTGTTTTTTAAACACATCATATATTTATTTTTAAGAATTTTTAGCTTTTTTCGTCCCTTTGTATACCAAGAAAGCTTATGAACCTTTTGGGATGCACGAGTGGCAAAACGATCAACAAAATTATTTAATGTGCTAATAAATACATCATAGCAGTCTGTAACATTCTTATTTAAAAAAAACATATTCTACATAACTTGCTTTCCAAAGTATTGTAATAAAATCGCAAGCTTTGAAGTTGTATACAATAGTGGCATTATCATTTGAAAAAATATATTGTTGATTACATAAAATCAATATTAATGGAACATGATGCATATCTGATGTACACATTGGCAAAGGACAAACTTACAATGCATACTTCATATTTTCATATACAAATACTAGATCAAGAATACGTTGCAATTTATTTACAAGTGTATTAATTTGTAATAGCCCCATACTCAAAACAAACAAATGGCACCAATTTATATCACTTAAATTATAGTCACCCAATACACAAAGATTTTCATCACCACAGGTAACTGCAAAATTAACCACATTATTAAAATGAGATGCATAAGCTGAATCATCACTTTGTGGCAGAATATAGGAAAAACATACATACAAATGTACAAGTTGATAAAGCCAGCAACAAATACGCAAAGTTGATCCAAAACAGGTTAGAGTCGAAAAATTTTATTAAAAGAGCACCAAAAGATCTCTTTACAGCAAAGTTTTGGTCCTTACGAAATATTTGACATCAGGCTTTAGCCAAGTTTCAACAGTAGCAATTACATCATAATCAGTAAGAATTGCAGCAACATTTTGAAAGAAAATCTTTAAATCATTTTTATGTTTTAAACTAACATTCCTGCACACATCCGTATACGAATATTAGATGGCCACAAACCAGATGTAAATAAATTATTATAGAATGGGACAAAAATTCCAAGTTTAAAATTGACATATGTATGTACTTCAACCCATCAGTAGCTATATCCTTCTTTATTAACTTGTGGCACGCCAAATGTGACTTGCAAATACATTTCTAGTTTCTTCTCTACATACGAAATAATTTGATGTTCAGTAACTGACGGTTTAAACGACGATAAATGAACCCTTTTTGCATTCAACAACATCTAAGTGTACATCATTATTGTTTCCATATATAAATTTAGATTTATTGGTATTCTTAAATTTTTTTGCAGTACACTTACACCTTTCGAGCAGTTATTTTTTATATCGATTAATGTGTGGAACAAATTAAAATTCCTTTCCCAACGTTATGTCTCTACAAAGTAACAATGCCGCCGAAGCCATTAAGCACAAATTTTTAGTAGTAGACCGCTCACTCACATATGAAATAAAATGTGCTTATTTTAATAAATCTAAATTTTGTATGAAGACACAAAATCGGTAAAGTTAAATTTAAAACATCGTATTCAGAAAAATTTCAATTTATTACTTGACCAAATTCCTAAGCTACATTCGGATATAAAAATGTCTTCAAAAGAGATAAAAACATTTATTCATATTCTTTCATCTATTATGCAATGTTTGCATTCATTAAATAAAAATGTCTTAACCGACGAAATAACAAATACACTACATACTGCATAAGGATTTAGTTGAAGATGATATAAAAGAAACAGATCGACTTATCATAATATTCTATAAAGCTATTGCGTTTTTTAACTGACGCGAATAGATGTTGGCACAGTATGACCGTCGTGTTTTAAATTTAATTTAAAAAGATGCACGTGGTGCTTATAGTCGTACCCAGGGGCCATGAAATTTATAATGAAGGCATATCATGATACAGGCCGACTTTTTATTAAGTCATATCCTGGGTACAATAAGTCTTTCACTTTGCACAAATATATCAGTCACGGGTCCAAAATTGTGTCAAATTCTATTTGACCTATCAAACAGTTATTGGAAAAAGTACAGTACGCTCTAAATAAAGTTTTTAAAAAGTGATAGGTAGACAGTAAATAAAATCGAAACATTTTACATATGTTTTTGGTAACCTCCGATCCAATTATTTGAAACATCCAAATTTTGCTTACAAAGAATCCAAAGCTTGCCATAGAAGGCAATTGATTTAATATTAATTGCAACTTCCAACAGGATGATGGCGATGATGACAATGATAGTAATTTAAAAGATGTATGTATAAAATGTACACTAATATCCAGTAGTAAAGCGTGTTTTTTTTAGAGTGTCTTTGAGTTGGCATCACTGTTTTATTTGAGCACCCATTTAACAGCTGCTAGTTGCTTTTTCTTTAGTTTGCTTTAAAATTTCATTATAATCGACTTACAACAGAGCAACGCGTGCAAGTTGTTGAGTTTTTGAATCAAAATAATTGTTCTATTCGTCAAACTCATCGTG
The DNA here is from genome assembly GCA_932526305.1 of Epicampocera succincta. Lineage (NCBI taxonomy): Eukaryota > Metazoa > Arthropoda > Insecta > Diptera > Tachinidae > Epicampocera > Epicampocera succincta. Next base: position 43,836,656 of record OW052036.1, read on the forward strand.
AACTTCTTCTATTTTATGGCGTACATAATCGTCCTTCAGAGCGGCTAATTCGAAGAAAAATAGATCGTTTTTGTTTCGCCAGCCGTAGCTGATATCATTGGCTGATATCATATTTAAACATTAATTTTATAAAATTTTCTTTTCAATAAAGTCCGTTCCATTGATATTAAAAATATATTTTCTTGTTTAATTATGATTTAAACTTGTGTCACTCTATAAAAAACACAGTTTATTTACAGTGATTTCTGGTAATGTTTAAAAAATGTACTTGTAAATCTTGAATTATAATCATTTTAATAGTACTATTGAAAAAATAACGAAGAATTACCCTAACATAGATTCGCTGAATTGATCCAGGAAAACAATCTATTCTAACCTACTGTGAAACGTTTAGTCGACAAATTCGACACAACTGTTTCTTCAAACATTAATGCAATACCTGTGTTCACAAGAACATGGTGCAGTTAATTTCTCGCCCTGCATGAGAACTTGGATTTTCAGAGACTTCCGCGAATTTTACGTCGGGACTTGGGCGGCGAGGCACAGTTTTGGATAAAAGGGTATGTTGACAAGCCACAAGTATATGAGACGACGTCAACTAACATGCGGTTCACCAAGTGGTAATGCATAAAGAAAAGCTACTGTTTGATGTGGTGAGACCAAGTTATTGAATAATATTAAAAATAGTTAAATTGATCACCTTCAGTGCTATGGTAAAAGCCAGTAGCGGAAATTTGAACGATATTCTGTTCCACACAAATCAAATAAAAAAAATCTTTCGTTGCTTTAATTCAGTTCCACATATATTACAAATTATTATATGTATAAAAAATAGGTAAATAATTTGACATGATCTAAAGTGTATTTATTTTTTTATGACCATTCTATCAATGTAATTTCAATGCACATATTTTGTTTACGGAGTGCTTTCTAATTTTAAACCTAAAATAAAATTCAAGTAAACGTATTTATACATTATAGTTTACTGAGTTGCATTGAAAATAATTTGCAGTAATTCTTTAGGTTCAAATAAGACAAACTTTTTGAAAACTTGCTTATTTCGAAAATATTCAAACGAAATAAATTATAACATTTTGAAATACATTTTTTTCCTATGTCATTCAGCCCAATCACGAATAACAATTCCGCAAGTGTTTGTTCTCGTTTCCCATTCCTCTTATTGCGTTGAAATATTCCTTAGGAAGTTTTGTTTAGATGTCTCTGTTTTATCAACGAAAGCGAAAAATATTTTTGAGAGGAAAAAGTAGGTTCTTTGTTTTATCACCAACAAAATTTTACCTTAGCAAAAATATGTAAATATTTTTTTTGAAACAAATATAATAAACAAAATTTGTGCAAAAGCAGAAACAAACAACAAAGCCAACATTTACTAACATCAATGGAAGCTAATGCAGACATTGAGCGTGGGTTTTTTAAAGGGGAACAAGGAGGTGCTTTGTCGATTTTGGAGCAAAGCTGAGGTTGAACTCAATTCTATGGGGCCTGCAATGCTGAATGGAAAAACATTATTTAGCAAATTACTTAGTAGCGACAGTAATTTTTTGTTTATGAAAGTGTGGGCAGACCAAAAAACATACGTCTGGGAGAAGACAAGTTGCAAAAAATTGAAGAGAAAAAATACCTGGCTAAAAGCGCACAGAATGCGCTTGAAATGCAAAGATCTGTTGAAGACTATTAAAATTGTTGAGGAAAACCAAAAGGAGCAGGAGCAAACCACAAGAAAAATATGCAGATCGCTTGAGGGAATATATGATGACCACAAAAAACATTTTAAGGAAATCGCCATAACACACTCGTGGAAAAGCTCAGAGTAAGAGAAGTAGAATACAAATTGGAAAAAATTTACAAATCGAAGAGTACAAAAATGAACAGTTAAGTATGCTATACATTCCGTGCAATTTTCTACTATTTTCGTTATCTCAACCACATTTGTTCCTTATATATAATTATATAATATTACAAGATTTGATTTCGTATTAAAACAAAAAATAAATTCATATATTTGGTTTATTAATTTAATGTGTAAGCATTTTAAACAAAAAACGTTTTTATTTGTTAGTTTTTTAAGTTTTTTGATTAACTAGTGGATTAAATACTACTGTAATTTTTTTGTATTTTAATTATATTTTATGTTTCAATTAAATTACATTTAAATACGTACAAATAAATAGTATGTACATATGTACATTTGTATTTTATTGAGGAGAGTCTCCAATACGGTTTCGAGTATATTGGAGTGCGGATTTAAAGGGTGGTTAAATTGTATGGGCCGATGTTGAATGTGAACCACACCTAAACGCCAAGTTTTTTTCCGAATTTTATTTGACATTTCTCTATTTCAGACTTACTCAATTTGAACCATGGAGAGATACACAATCCAGCAACTTGTTAAAGTTATCCAGACTTATTATGAAAATGGGAGTTCAAATCAAAATGCATATCGTGCACTTCGTAATTTTTTTGGTCAATTTCATCGTCCAAATGTGCGTACAATCGCAAAAATCGTGGAAAAATTCGAGCAAACCGGGTCTGTAGAAGATGTGAGAACACCAGTTCATGCTCGTACAGCTCGTACTGCAGAAAATATTGCTGCTGTTCGCGATAGTGTGGCTGAAGAGCCGTCCACCTCAACTCGTCGTCGTTCCCAACAATTGCACCTCTCACGCTCGTCGTTGATGAACATTATGCATAAAGACTTGCATTTACACGCTTACAAGGTGCAATTGGCTCAAGAACTAAAGCCTCTTGACCATTCCAAACGTCGTGAATGGGCAGAATGGTGGCAAGAAATGGCAACAGTGGATGATCAATTTTCGAAGAAAATCATCTTCAGTGATGAGGCACATTTTCACCTCAGTGGATTCGTCAATAAACAGAATTGCCGCATTTGGGCGAATGAGAATCCAAGAGTGATTGTCGAAAAACCAATGCACCCACAAAGAGTGACTGTTTGGTGCGGTTTATGGGCTGGCGGCATCATCGGGCCGTATTTTTTCCAAAATGAGGCCGGTCAGGCAGTTACTGTGAATGGTGTTCGCTATCGTGAGATGATAACGAACTTTTTATGGCCCGAATTGGAAGATATGGATGTGGACGATATGTGGTTTCAGCAGGACGGTGCCACTTGCCACACAGCTAACGAAACAATGGCTCTTTTACGCAACAAATTCAATTGCCGTGTTATCTCACGGAATGGCGATGTCAATTGGCCGCCAAGATCATGTGATTTGACACCGTTGGACTTTTTTCTTTGGGGTTATTTGAAAGAAAAGGTGTACGTCGATAAGCCAGCAACAATTCAAGACCTAAAGGATCAGATAATTCGGCACATTAACGGCATAGAACCTCCATTATGCCTCAGCGTCATCGAAAATTTGGACCATCGGATGGAGGTGTGCCGCCGAGGTCGCGGCGCCCATTTGGCCGATATTTTGTTCCATACATAATTGAGTAATACCAATATATCATAATAAAATAAAATTACAATAATTTCCTAAATAGTTTGTGTTTTATTCAAAATCAACATCGGCCCTTGAAATTTAACCACCCTTTATATTAAGGTAACGATATATACAATATGTAGTATGTAATGTGTCAAAAACTCGGCTTTAGAAAATGCTGAGTCAGTCTGCATACGTTGATTAAGTTCACGACTTGTAAATATACGTACACTTATTAGGTTGTTAGTTTTATTTTTAACAGACATTAAAATATGATTTAATATTGCATTACAGCTTAACATATCGACCCCTTTGCACGAAATTATCGTATGTTACAAAAACCAAATTTTACAGGACAGCCATTTTTATACTTTTCGAAGTGGAATTCGCCTACAATATTTTGTCAGGTGACGTCTCTTTGAATGTAGAACAAGATTGCATCAAAAACTAAATTTCAAAAAATTTGCCATATACGATAATTTCGCGCAAAGGGGTCGATATTTTAAACGTTTTATACATACATATATTAGAATTACCGTTAAACACTTTTTTCGAAACTTGGCCTTGGGTATTTAAGAAAATATGCGATTTGATACAAAATTTGACTCTGATAAGATTATGCCAAATGAAGTCAAAGTCTAACATTTTGAAAATCCACTACAATGCTCTTTTTTTGCATTTTATAAGTTTTTTAAGGAGAAATAATTTATATATAATGTTTCTCTTTAATTTTTATTAATAGGCTTATTATCTTTATTTGCTTGTGTGTTAAGCATCTGGATTGCGCCACGCAGTATACATACTATATGTATTTACTAAATTGGATAGATATTTTTACCAAAATTCATTATAAAACGTTTAAAATATCAAGTGTTTCAAATAAAAAATATAATAATCAAGTTTTACTCTTGCTTTTTAGAAAGTTACGTTACCAAAGATTTTCTGCATGGTTTGAAACTTTTCAAATTATTTATTTATTTACTATCCGCTTTTATTATGATTATAATTCTATTCTTGCCATTCTTTTTTACATAATACATATAATTGATCCCAGGAAATTAATTTAAATTTTTTTTGTAATTTAAAAAAAAAAATTACAGCATTTGCATCTTTTATATTATTACTTTCAATTGATTCACACATATCTTCAACTTCTTTCAAATCTTTCTGATCTGCTTTTACTCAATTACTGCCTTTTACTATTACTGAAATGTAAATTCCTGACTTCGCTTACGTTAATGTTCAAAAATTGCATTGATATACTTCCGCACTTGCATTATTTGGTATATGAAATCATATTTAAAATCTGAAAGTTTTTGCAAGAAAAAATCATTTTTTAAATTTATTTTATAATTTTTTTATAATTTCCTTGAGGAAATTGTGTACATACCTAAATAAAAAACATAAAATCTTAGAATAAAACATTAAATAACAAAGTACCTAAGCTCCATGCTGATGTACGTAAGTGCTACTGACTTAGTATTTGGAAAAACAAGCAAAAATGCAAGTGCTTTTCAGTGTACCATTGTACGAAAAAGTGGAATAATTTGATTATATTTCTGTATATGTGAAGATTGCATTCAATATACATATTCGAAATGTGGACCAATTTCTTATAATTGATATATTGTCCGCATTGTTTTTGTTTTGTAGCTGAGAAAAATAGAAATTACATAGTTTAAATTTTAGACAGTGTTACCGTATAGCTGTGTGCTACACCCAATTTTGCCGGTGACCGTAGCAGTACGTCTATTTTTTATAAAGAGAACATTTTCTCAGAGTATTTATTATATCCATGTCTCAACAATTCAATTTGTGCCTACGCGTTCATTTAGATGTAGATATATATGTAAAGTTGTAAATTGAATTGTATATTATTTTGTCTGTTCGTTTCGAAATTAAAAGAAGAATGTAAAAAGCAAAGAAGCAGTTTTATTTTCACACACTGTGAATACATGCATACATATGTAAGTTAAGCCCACTGTTAACATAAGCCACTGGTAGCCACGAGCCAACTAAATATTGCTGACCTCATTTCCTGTATGTAGCAATATGCGAATAATAAACTTAATATTATGACAATTCTACTTTAATACTTTATGTCAGTAACCTATGATTTCATTCGTATGCAAAAATATATTTCTTAATAATTCTAATTTAATACTTTATATTTTTATGATTTGCATTGTCAGAATATATTTGAACAAATAAAATTTAAGCTAACCAATCATTTGAGAACAACTATAAAATGCTATCAATAAAACAATAAAGTTCAGTTGATGTTGTGACAAAGTGGTGACGAGTGTTTTATTTTTAATTTTTTAGTTCTCTGATATAAGAGAACCATAACTTGTATGTAAAGGGTGGTTAAATTTCAAGGGCCGATGTTGATTTTGAATAAAACACAAACTATTTAGGAAATTATTGTAATTTTATTTTATTATGGTGTATTGGTATTACTCAATTATGTATGGAACAAAATATCGGCCAAATGGGCGCCGCGACCTCGGCGGCACACCTCCATCCGATAGTCCAAATTTTCGATGACGCTGAGGTATAATGGAGGTTCTATGCCGTTAATGTGCCGTATTATCTGATCCTTTAGGTCTTGAATTGTTGCTGGCTTATCGACGTACACCTTTTCTTTCAAATAACCCCAAAGAAAAAAGTCCAACGGTGTCAAATCACATGATCTTGGCGGCCAATTGACATCGCCATTACGTGAGATAACACGGCCATTGAATTTGTTGCGCAAAAGAGCCATTGTTTCGTTAGCTGTGTGGCAAGTGGCACCGTCCTGCTGAAACCACATATCGTCCACATCCATATCTTCCAATTCGGGCCATAAAAAGTTCGTTATCATCTCACGATAGCGAACACCATTCACAGTAACTGCCTGACCGGCCTCATTTTGGAAAAAATACGGTCCGATGATGCCGCCAGCCCATAAACCGCACCAAACAGTCACTCTTTGTGGGTGCATTGGTTTTTTGACAATCACTCTTGGATTCTCATTCGCCCAAATGCGGCAATTCTGTTTATTGACGAATCCACTGAGGTGAAAATGTGCCTCATCACTGAAGATGATTTTCTTCGAAAATTGATCATCCACTGTTGCCATTTCTTGCCACCATTCTGCCCATTCACGACGTTTGGAATGGTCAAGAGGCTTTAGTTCTTGAGCCAATTGCACCTTGTAAGCGTGTAAATGCAAGTCTTTATGCATAATGTTCATCAACGACGAGCGTGAGAGGTGCAATTGTTGGGAACGACGACGAGTTGAGGTGGACGGCTCTTCAGCCACACTATCGCGAACAGCAGCAATATTTTCTGCAGTACGAGCATGCACTGGTGTTCTCACATCTTCTACAGACCCGGTTTGCTCGAATTTTTCCACGATTTTTGCGATTGTACGCACATTTGGACGATGAAATTGACCAAAAAAATTACGAAGTGCACGATATGCATTTTGATTTGTATCTCTCCATGGTTCAAATTGAGTAAGTCTGAAATAGAGAAATGTCAAATAAAATTCGGAAAAAAACTTGGCGTTTAGGTGTGGTTCACATTCAACATCGGCCCATACAATTTAACCACCCTTTATGTATGTATGTATGGAAATAAGTTACAGAAGATCAATGTTCCCGATTGAGTAATTGTAGGGCAAAAATATGTGTTTTATTGTCGTGCTATTGCAAGTAAATCAGCTAGCACCGAATTTAAAATTACTTTTTATATTTTATTATTATTATAAAACTTATATAATAAATCATAAAAGTTAGAATAAAATTTAGCAAAATAGTTAAAAAAGGATCAGCAAAGGCATTTTGTTTTGTTGATCATGAAATAATGTTAAAAAAATTAAAATATTACGGTATTTAAGGACGAGAGCATATGTTATTTAAAAATTATTTTATTAATTGGAAGCAGTTTGTACAAACTAATCAGTGTAAAAGCTTTACTGGGACAGTTGAATACGGTGTTCCGCAAGGAAGCGGCTAAGGTCCGTTATTATTTTCAATTTACATAAATGATTTAAAAAATCTAAATCTCACAGGGCAAATATTTATGTTTGCCGATGACATTTGCTTGTTTTATCCATTTAATTATGATACAGTCTTGAAAACACAAATAGAAAAAGATGCTACTTTATTAATGGAATTTGCTCGCTTAAATGGATTATTTCTTAATTCTGAAAAGACAAAATTAATCAGATTTAGACCTCGTGCACTAAACGCAAATAATAATTTCTTGTATATGTTGATGGCAAACCCATATATGAATCATATTCGGTCAAATACTTAGGAATCACGTTACAAAGTAACTTATCCTGGGATTGTCATATTAATAATGTGAAGATCCAAATAGCTCCATCTATTGGCATTTTATACAAATTTAAATACAAATTATCTGAAAAATCAAAATTAATGATTTACAATTCTTTAATACAATCGCATCTAAGCTATTTAGTGAGTGTTTTTGCTTTTAATAGACATAATATAGCTTTAAAATCGTTTAAACTTTCTCAAAATAAAGCATTCAAGATTGTTCATAATTTGCCAATTACTTTTTCAACACTTACGTTATACAAAGATGTATTTGAAAAAATCTTGCCAATTAATGGCTTATATATATATATATATATATATCAAATTCTAGTATTTGTATTTAAAAGTCTTCACAGCGAAGTTGATCGTACAATTCCATTTTTTGAAAACCAGACACACTTTTATACCAGAAATTCTTCTAATTTAAGAATATTTGAATAATTCAGTAGAAACACTAATTTAAAGCATAACTTTTAGTAAATTTTGTCAAATTTATATCTTTAATATTTCCCTTTTATAATTTTTTAAAATTTTTTTAATAATATTTTTAATATAATTGTATGTTAAGCTTAAACAGTTGTCGGCTTGCCTCAAAAATGCCTTTATGGCGCTGAGGCCAAACAAAAACAATTTTCTTGTATAATAATTGCCTAATAAATAAACAAGTATTTATTAAAAAAAAATTTTAAAAAAAACCATTTTCTCTGAAAAATATTGCTAATTATAATGCACGTTCGGTTTTGGCATCTGATTTTCGCAACAACTGGACCCAAAAATTCCTTCAAAATATCTTATGTAATTGCTTCTAACAAAAACTTTTTTCATATACATATGTACATATTTTTGATAAATTTACATTTTAGTTAGTTTTAAAAAAGTTTAAAATTTTAAGTGGCTTTTTTGGCAAATTATTATTTAAAATAAGGCCTGAATTATACAGTGCTTGCAGTTATTGGTTTTTCATATTTATTTACGTATAGGGATTTCCCGTTATTACTTTTTATACTGAGACAAAAAACAGAGAAAAAAGTCCGGAAAATATAAAAATTTTTTACAATTTTTTACGGTTATAGAAAATGCAATGCAAAAAATTGAGCTGTTGCGAAAACAGTGCCTGTTTATAGGATGCTCATCAGCAGTAACCACTTCCACGTGTTCTTTTATAAAAAAGCTCGATACTTATTTTGATTGCTTAAAGAGCATGCATTTTAACGACCCAAACCCACTGCTCTATGGATTGAAGATTAATACCACAGTTTAGCGAGTACTTGAAGAGTTAATAACCTATATAAGACATTTTAGAAAACTTGTTTTCATACAGTTTGTAAAAAAAATGTTTTCAAAGCCAAAATTTTTAGAAATTTCACTTTAAATAAAGAATAACGGCGGCAGAATTTTGAGTAATAAACGCATGTATTACACCAACAACACTGCAAAACAATTTTTACCTACTTTGAATGGTGTAAAAAAATGTTTTCAAAAAGGCAAATGCTACAAAAAATCTTTATATTTTTCACAGTTATTACAAGTATGTTTTTTTAGTGATGACATTGCAAATGGATAATAGTAGTTAGCATTTACTGATCAAATGAATTCAGTACGCGCACACATGTGATCACGTTATTAAGTTTAACCAATGCCAGGAAATTGACTCGATGAAAATATTACCCAGCTGGTGTATTTTAACTATTAAAAAAGCAAACCTCACAAAGAAATTGATAAAATGTTTTCCCTTAACCTAATGATGGTATACAACGTTATTAACCGTGCTGAAAAAGAAGGTAGACTTGAACCTAAACAAACACCAGGCAGGCCAAAAAAAGTAACACGGCGCATTGAAACGAAAATTTAAAAAAATATTTTCGAAAATCTACGTAATTCGTTGTTTAAAATATTCAGGTAGAATTCTTTCATTATATCATCCAAGATCCTTATTTCCCCAACACCCTTGCTCTCAGCTTGAATTGGTTTAATTTTGTATTTTGTCCAGACAAACTTGAACTGAGATGCCAATAAGTAAAATTTGTCATCTCAAAGCTGAATTGAGTTGAATTCACTGCGATTCTTTTTTTCATTTTCTTTAAATATATGTACTTATATACTTTGCTGATAGCAATGCTTTATGCATTTCAAGAGCTAATAGCACAAGTAATTTTCTTTTTTCACTAATTTAAATAAAATTAAATTTAACAATTACAATTTTTGCACAGTGAAAAAACACAATATCATAAAATCAGCTGTAATAATGCCAAATTACAAAACTATTGTTTACATACGGCAGCAATGATTGTCCAGACAAAATGTTCGAAATGGGTGAATCGTGTTTCAGAAAACTCAGTAAAATAATTTTTGTCCGGACAAAAATTTTGTTCGAACACCATGGGTGAATCCAGCTTTACTTAAAATTCCGCCGCTGTACTGTCGACACGATGCAAAATAACAGTTACATGCAAAAACAAAATACAAATAAATGAAAGTTGTTGTTGTTATTCTTTATTTAAAGTGAAATTCCTAAAAAAAAAAATTTGTTTTGAAAACATTTTGTTTACAAACTGTACGTGCCAGAGGCGGCTACTGCAAAAATCCTTCAGTTTATGAATTTAATGTCGGAGTAATTAAACATCTTAAAAAGTAACTCAATCATTCTCAATCTTTAAAAGTAACTTCATCAAATTGTGCGATGCTTTTACTTGCTGGTTGTTTTACCTCTAAGCATTCCAATAGAGTAACATCAACCCGATATTTTCTTGATTACATAGCTCAACGAATATCTTGTATTAAATGGCGTATGGATGTAATTAAGCCACATCAAATTTTGTCAAGTCCTTCATAAATGTTCGTTCGTACAAAAAATTAAGACAAAGACACAAAATTGGGAAGTCTGTCTACTCCATCCGACTTATTTTTCTCGGCGTGTAAGATTCATATACAAGGTGGCGCAAAAGTAATCCTCTTATCAGAAAATGCTATAAATTTTGCGATTGGCCCCTAATGTCAGTTCTGTTTTGACATTTGTATAGTAAACAGATGCGAAATACACGTTAATAAATAATGTTACGCTACACTGCTGCAGAACGCGGAATATTGGTGACTATTTATTTGACCAATAATCGGTCGGTGACTTTGGCACAACGTGAATTTCGTCGCAGATTTCCTAGCCGTCCAACGCCTACTGGTGAAACACTGCGACGTTTAGCCGCTCGCCTCGAAGAGACACAACACGAGATGCTGCCAGGCGTGGCAGACCCCGGAGTAGCCGTTCTGAAGAGAATATTGCAGCTGTAGCTGAGGATGTCATGGAAGTGCCGTCAACATCGACCAGACGACGTGCCACGCAAATGGGTGTCAGTCGACGGTCTTTACAGCGAATTTTGGTACAAGATTTGAAAATGTTTCCGTACAAAGTCCAGACGGTGCATCAGCTGTTAGCTGCTGACCGCCACTCGCGTCTAACATACGCTCAAGCCATCCTTAATCACCACCAAGAGGAAGATGATTTTTCATCAAAAATAATCATGAGTGATGAGGCTCATTTCCATCTTAGCGGGTACGTAAATAAGCAAAATTTACGCTTCTGGGGCACTGAAAATCCGCGTGTAACCCACGAAGAGCCATTACACCCGCTCAAAGTCACTGTATGGTGTGCTGTTTTCGCTGGAGGAGTCATCGGACCTTTTTTCTTCGAAGACGTCGCGGGCCAAACGGTTACTATGAATGCTGAGCGCTACAGAGCAATGATCAACGAGTTCTTTTTGCCACAACTTGATGAATTGGGATTGGAAAACATGTGGTTCCAACAGGACGGTGCAACGGCACACACTGCACGTGCCACAACCGATATGCTGAAGGATGCATTTCCCGGGCACCTAATCTTCCGTTTTGGCGATTTGCACTGGCCAGCAAGATCGCCTGATTTGACCGCTCCAGACTTCTTTTTGTCGGGCTTTTTGAAGCCGCGGGTTTATGTCAACAAGCCTCAGACTCTTGTAGCTCTTAAAGACAATATCCGTCAAGAATGTGAGGACCTATCGCCGGAAGTTTTGGACAAAGTGATGGAAAATGCCATAAAAAGGGCTCAAATGACAATCAACTGTGGCGGCGGCCATTTACATGACATCATATTCTCGACTTAATGTAAAAAAAATTAAAAGACCAAATAAAAATAATCCACAAGAAGAATCAAAGTTTTCCATTTTTTTTTTTTAAATTACAGCCAAAAAACATCGAAGGTTTTTTTTGCGCCACCTGTACATAAAAGTCTTCGAAACAAAATTGTTGACAGCAATGAAATAAGAAACACAAAAACAAACTATTGTGGAACAATGCGTACATTGTACCAAAAATGCAGTATATTCCTTTTGGTTTGAGGAAAGTAACGTATACTATAGCCACAGAATGGAGACGCTTAATTTATTAGCCTTTACAATATTATTGACGCATTCTTCATGGGAAACATGTACATACAAAACTTCAAGTGCTGAAAAACTTTTTCAAAAAAACACAACATAAACATGTACTTAAGTAGGAAAGTTTAATGAATAATTTATAATTACAAAACTTATGCAAACTTTAATTTTATTACAACTTCGTTTCATAGATACAGAAATTGTAAGATAGGATGGAGGGTTGATGTAGTAAGTACATGCAAACGAAAAAAAGTCTGAAAATCCAACCTATTCTAAGTGCACATATGAATTCTCTATAAATTTAATTTTAATTCAGTGCGAATCGACATATTTGCCATCGTATTGCAATAAAACATCGGTCAAATTGTTTTGCTTTGTTTATTTGTCTATAATTTTTATGAAAATAAGAAACTTCTTTTTCTTCACATTTTGACTTGAATGTGTTTAGAATTCCTATTAGCAAAACAACAAGAAATGAAATTGACGAAAACAATGTACATTCAAAACCAGCATCCAAGTTAAGACCAACTAAATATTGCTGACCTGATTTCCTGTATGTCGCAATAAGCGAGTAATAAACTTAATTTTGTGATTTGATGCGTATGAAAAAACATATTTTAATAATAATTCTTAACACTTTATGTATGTTTAAGTGTACAAAGTCCTTAAAGGCTTAAATAAAATAGTCCTGCACAAAAAAAATATTAAATTAAAACAAATTGGTTAAGAGTTTAGACAGTCCGCAAAGACTTAAATAAAATAAAAACTTAAAGTTCTAATGGCTCTAAAAAATAGTATGTGCAAAACTTTAATGTTGTGCAAAAATGTTTGATTAAAAATTGTTTACTCCGAATTCTGCCTGAAGCCTTGTAGAACCAGCATGTAAAGAGAAGGAAACACCACCCAACTCAACTCACCAAGATCTCAACCGTGATACAACCCGTACCAGAGTAGTCAATTAATTTCTGCTAAAAAGGAAACCTACGGACTATCCAATCGAGCGATGGAGCCCATCATTGTAATATTGTAAGATAATTTATTTATATTATTATCAATTTTAAACAACAACAGTAAACTTGTTTCTATTAATAGTATATTAAGAGAAAAAAAATAGAATAATAAAAAAATATATATAATTTAAAAAGAAATTTAAAAAATCTTACTTAGTAAGTTTTGGCAGATTACTAATTACAATTCCTGAATTATAAAGCAATATGTCACTTGGCTACAGCAAAACAATAGAATGGTTACACGAAAGTGTAATACAATTGAATGGTGCAATTAAAGCCCAGATTGTCATGTAATAATAAATAAACTCAGTATTGCTTAGGGTATGTACAGAGTGGCAGCTTGTTGCCGAGCCGAGCTGGTTGGCGTTTATTGCGAGAACCAATGCAAGAAAACTGGTTCTATAGAAATTAGTACAAACAAGCGCGAAGCGGTCATAGTGGGCGCCGAGCTGGTCAGAGCGCAAAGCTGATTGAATGCGAGAAAACATTTTGAAAGCGTATTTCAGCGCCGATAACATTGTTTATGTTATGTTGTTATGATTTCAACTTGTTTGGAAAACATAAAAAAATTAAAAACTAAATTTAAGAAAAAGTAAATAAAACATGCATTAAAAAAATTAATAAAAAAATATAAATTAAAAAGAAAATATAAATTTAAAAATAAAATAAAAATTAAACAAAAAAATAAAAATTCAAATAAATAATAATAAGTAAAATTTTCAGTCAGTTTTTTCTAAGAAAAGTTATAAACACAATCATGAACAGCAGCAGCACAGATTCTTTGAAAAGCTAGTTTTGAACGCACAGCAACATGCAAAAAATGTTTTTTTCTCTTTTTGTGTATTGCATGTCGGTTGTTGTAATTTTGGGTATAACATTCTTTGGAAAAAGTGAAATCACCAATCTTTTCGAGAATATAGTCGAAAGTTTCAATACTCATTCGAGTATATTCTTTAAACTTGGCAGAATATTTTCGTAAATCATTATATAAGTGATGAAATTCTCCAAATTCACTTCGTTTATAATTTATTTGATGTTTTCCAAATGATTTTTTATTGATAAAATACTTTAAAATAAATAAATAAATACTCATCATCTGACGAATCCATATCTTCTCACTTCAAATTCACAAACAACAATAAACAACAAACCCAAATGCACACAAACATATGTACATAAAACACAAATAATAGATAAAATATCAGCGCTGATTCTCGCATCCACTATGAACACTCAAACTTGTTTCTCGCATGAACAATTCTCGCAATAAGAGTCAACCAGCTCGGCTCGGCTGCACTCTGTACATACCCTTACACTCACAACATAACAACAACCGTCTTTATTTAGCTCGCATGTGATATGGTCTCAGAAGTGCTAAGAAATTAATAGAAAAGAATAGATAAAAAAAACCTAAACTGAATACATGCAGGTTTCTGATATATAAATAAAGCAAACTAACTGTGCTATAAAATATATACATACATATGTATATGTATAAAAAAAACCTGTGACAAGAAAATAACACAGGGACATGACAGCACAAAATCAACCGGTTCAGCAAAACATCTCAAATATACCAAATGTAATGACAAATTTAAAGCCACCAAAGAATTTGTTTATTCATCATGATGGCGATATGGCTGCTGACTGGGCAGAGTGGTTGGACGAATATAATAACTATTATGTGGCGTCAAAAATCGATTCGGAACCCCAACCAATTCAGGGTGCGAATTTAAAAGTAGTTTTAAGCTGTGAAGCGAATAAGTTTCTTCGTAATTTAGGCTTAACCGACGATGAATTGAACAACACAGCAACTATAATAAATAAGCTGACTAGTCACTTTGCGCCAACCTGAAATAAAACATGAGCGTTGTCAATTCCACCGTATAAAACAGCAATCAACAGAACCATTTGAAGATTTTTACCAAAAATTGAGGCAACAAATTAAATACTGCGCTTATAATAGTATGGCCGACGAATTTTTAGTAGACCAAATAGTACTTGGAATTTATGCAGACAATACAAGAAAAAAACTATGGATGGAAGAAAATCTAAATTTGGGCAAAACTATAAAAATATGCAGAGCAGCATAAATTACAACAAAACAAATGCATGAAATAAATAGTGACGAAGTAGGGAAAAGTGATGACGATGAAGACGAAGAAGAATATAGTTACGTAGGAGCAGTAAAAGATGCTAATAATAATTATGACAACAAATGGTACGCTACTCTTAATTTTGGGCAACATGAGTTGCAAGTGAAGTTGGACACAGGGGCTGATTGCAACGTGTTATCATTGAAGGAGGCTAAACGAATTAATGCTACTATTGAAAACAATAAAACGTCTGGTTTGATAGCGTATAATGAAAATTTTATTAAAGTAATTGGTGAGTGCAGATTACGATGCCAATAAAAGGGAAAAATAAAATTGTCGTATTTAAAATTGTAAAAGACAATTTGCAGTAAATACTGGGACGTAATAGTTGTGAACAATTGCGCTTGGTGGCGCGTATTGATTGCGTGAGAGCTAAAAAGCTGGGCTGTTGTAACACATTCCAGTACGATATAGAATTCATAGAAAACGCGAAATTTCGCATATTGCCTCAGAGAAGAATTCCTTTAGCTTTGGTGAAGAAAGAATTAAATAATATGGTTCAAATGAAAGTCATCGCACCGATAAGTGAGCCATCGCCAGCTGTAAGCCCGATGGTAATTGTTCAAAAAGAGGAGAAGATAAGAATTTGTATGGACCCGACCGAATTGAACAAAAGCATAAAGCGTTGCCATTTTCCTCTTAAAACGATAGAGGAATTTGCAGCAAAGGTAAGTGGTTGCAAATATTTTTATAAATTAGAAAAGGGATTTTGGCAAATTAAAGTAACCGAACGGACAAGTAAATTCCTGACAATAGCTACGCCAAGGCGGGCGATTTAAATATTTACGTCTCCCATTTGGTATTTCCTCTGCGCCCGAATTGTTCAGGGTAATGTCTCGTGCTCTAGAAGACATTAACAACTGCGAGGTGGCAATGGACGACATATTTCTATTCGCAGAAATCAAAGAAAAATTAAATAAAATTACTCATCATACTACTCGATTGAGTGAGATTGGATTCACTTTGAACAAATCAAAATGTGAATACAATAAGAGTTCTGTTAAATTTTTGGGGCATATCGTCACTGAACACGGGTATAAAGCAGATGACGAGAAAATATCAACGATAAAAAAATTACGACAGCCAAAAAATACTAAAGAGTTGCAAACGTCGAATGGTAAAAGCATTTGAAAAAATAAAAACTGCGGTTTCGTCAGCTCCAGTTTTGGTGTACTATGACGTAAATAAGCCAGTGACGTTATCTGTCGACGCAAGTAGTACAGCTATTGGCGCGTGTTTACTGCAAAACGGAAAACCGATAGCATGCGCAGCTGTGGCTTTTAGTCAATCGCAACAAAATCAGCCACAAATAGTAAAAGAGGCATTAGCCATAAGATTTGGTTGAAAAAAGTTCCACGAATATGTGTACGGCAAAGAGTTGCTGATTGAAACAGACCATAAGCCATTGTGTGAATGTTATCTACGTAAAAGGCAGAAACATACCAATAGGTGATACATTGAGTAGAAACATTGAAGTTGATGAAACTGAACCTGAACTAAAATGCAAAGTAAGGTCTGTAGTATCGACAACGCTAGATGCAGAAATGTATAAACAATTTATAAAAATCGATTGACAACGATCCGGAACTAAAATTTCTTAAAGAGTATAAGTATATTGAAGGGTTGGCCAGAAAAAACATCAAAAGTCCCAACCATCATAAGAAAATATGTCACGTTTAGGCATCAACTTACATATGATGAAGACTTGTTGTTTAATGGTGACAAAATCATTGTACCAAAAGATCAAGTGCACGAATTACTACCACGATTACATTCTGGTCATCTCGGTATCAACAAAACTTTATCCATGGCAAGAAAGCAGTTACATTGGTACGGTATGACAAAGGATATTACACTGTATGTTGGAAAATGCAAAGTATACACTGTATGTTGAAAAATGCAAAGAGCTAACAGCAGCGAGTTGATCATTCAAAAATTACCAGAATATCCTTTTCAAATTGTATCGGTGGATATTTTTCATTTCGAAGGTGATAACTTCTTGTTAATTACTCAAACTTCTTTGATTTTGGCAAATATACTACGGCTTCAGCAGCAGAAACTATATTATTACTGAGAATGTGGTTTTCGGTTCATGGAATTCCAGAAAACCTGGAAAGCGATGGCGGTCTACAATTGGTTGAAAATTGGCAATTTAAACATAATATTTCTTCGCCATATTATCCTAAATCCAACGGTTTTGCAGAACGCAACATCCAAAATGCAAAAACCCTTTGGAAAAAGTGTTCAACAGATCGTACTGATGTATACAAAGCATTGCTAAATTGGAGAAATAGTGATCGTGATCATATATTGAAGTCCCCAGCAGAAAGATTATTTAGCCGTAAAACGCGCACAACAGTGCCAACTAAAAACAACTACTTTTTCCAAAAATTGTAACCGGAGTGACGCACGATTAAAACAACTGCGTGAAAAACAAAAAACATATGCCGACCGGAGTGCTAAAGTTAGATCATCCTTACAAGTAGGTGATACGGTTGTTATGCAAACCGGTCATTCCAATTAGACGGTAGCATCTATAATTAACAATACAATTACCTCGTTCTGTAATATTTCAAACTGACAACGGTAAAAATATCGTCGAAATACGTTTCATCTAAGAAGATCATTAGCTGGTAGGGTTAATCCTGAAGAAGATGAAATAATTGCAGCTGATGAGAACATAACCAACAATGTACCAACTCAATAATCTACTACTGAGGGCAAAAAAAAGGTTTTCTGAAAAAAACCCAAAGCACGCGCAGCGCCCGGGTGGTGAAACCAGTTCAGCGTAATGTTTTTATTATATCTACATTATATCTACAAAAAAAATGAAGAAAATGAATTCAAAACAAAAATTTTAGTAACTTGAAATAAAAATTTTTCAAATCAAAATAATTGAAATTTATATTGTTTATATATAAAAAAAGAGAAATGTCATGTAATAATAAACTCAGTATTGCTTAGACTCACAACATAACAACAACCGTCTTTATTTAGCTCGCATGTGATACAGATAGAGCAAATAAAAACTTTAGGTAATAAAATTCAACAGTTAGAGGGAAATATTCCACCGCCCCAAGTAGGAGAAATATCCAGTCTTCAATCAGAACAAATAAGGATATTAAATGATAGAATCCAGCAATCACAGAGTAGAATTTCTCATCCTGAAGTACCTAGTAACGAGTTGTCAGCCCCCAGAAATAAACAGGAGTTAAGTGAAATAAAAAATTACAGGATTGCGTTAGGGACCTCCAAATATTTGAAGGGAATCCAACTCAGTATATTTCCTGGGTTCATTTCGTAGAGTCAATATTAAAAGACTATGATATAGTGAGACATAAACCTATCTATAGATCCATACTTCAACATATTAGACAAAAAATAAGAGGAGCAGCAGATAGCGCTCTCATATCTTACAACATATTTGATGACAATTGGCCGAATATTAAAAAAATGTTTATCATTACACCACGCCGACAAACGCGATTTACCTACAGTTGAACATGAATTAAACCTAATGAGACAGGGCAACAATTCAATTGACGAATTTTATGCAAGGCAATTATCCCTAATCATTAACAAAATAAAAACAGAAGACTACACTCAAGAAACATTAAATGTATTGGTAAAAAAATTATGGAAATAGAGCTCTTTATATATTCATAGGCATAAAAGGTGACGAATGCTTCCCATTCAAAACCCTCAAACTCTTCCAGAAGCTTATAGCTCTTGACTTGAAATACAAAACTATAACTTTAGGAATTTTTCTCTTCATCCAAATAATTTAAAAAACAGTATCCCCACCTATAAACCAAATGTATTCACCACAATTTAAACCCAAACCTGCACCGAGACAAATAACTATACACCACCAGAACCAAATTTATAACCATACACGTACCAATCACACGCCGTTTGAAAATCAGAAACCACTTCCAAGACCTGATCAGCCCAAACCCCCGATTCCAATGGAAATAAATACATAGGTCACTTAGGTCGTGTAGAATAAATTTTATGAACAGGCCCACCCCAAAACTGAGGAATTTGAACGAATCCTCAAACATACCTCGGAAACAACAAATATTGTTTAACTTAGAGGCAGCAGGGGAAGAAGAAGCAGAAGTGGAATATCTTAAACATTTTAAGGATGAAATTGAAGAAGAAAATGCATGGGATCCAGAGGAGGTAAATTTTACGACAGAGGCTTCTCTAGCGTACCATACCTAGAATATTTCTCTAAATCCGGACAGCCATTTAAGTTTCCGATTGACACAGGAGCTATTAAAAATTTTATTAGTGAAAAATTAGGCTTTAATTCAAAACCCGTTAAGACCCCACTCAAAATCCAATCAGGAGCAGGACAAATAACAATCACAAAAAAGTAACAGGACCATTCTTTAAAAGTGTGGGAGTCCACAACAAATTAAATTTTTTATTTTACTTGGGCTGTCATCATTCGATGGTATAATCGGCGACGACACCCTTCGCGAATTCGAAGCGGTTATAGACAGAAAAAATCAGACATTGCAGCTGTTATCGGGTATTAAGGTAAAGACTCTAAAAAGTAAACAACAATAGATCAAATACCTGAGGACTATCTGCGTGTTATTAAAAAATACGAACTTCTTTTTGGACCAGTCTCCGACAGCGGAACCTTAAACACAAATATTAGAGCCGAAATTAGAACAACGACAGACAAACCGGTTTACACGAAATCATATGCTTACCCAACACATGTGAGACCTGAGGTAGAAAAAGACAAATATCGCAATTCTTAAAGGATGGAATAATAAGGCCTTCTAAAAGCCCTTATAATTATCCACTTTGGATTGTTCCGAAAAAGGAAAAAGCGGCAGTTGAAAAGCAATTTAGACTAGTCATGGATTTCAAGAGGCTAAACGCCATGACAACACCCGACGCCTATCCAATTCCGGACATCAATAATGCCCACGCAAGCTTTAGTAATTCTGAATTTTTTTTCCACGTTAGACCTTACTTCCGGTTTCCATCAAATTAAGATGAAGGACCGTGATATTGAGAAAATGGCATTTTCCACTACTAATGGAAAATACGAATATTTTTGGCCTTTTGGGCTTAAAAACGCCCCAGCCATTTTTCCAAGAATGATTAATGATGTCCTAAAACCGCTCATAGGCAAATGTTGTTACGTATATATGTATTGACGACATTATCATATTTGGGAAAAGTAAAAATGAACACCTCGAAAATATAGACAAAGTATTTTCTCTTCTGCGTGACCAAATCCAAATTTTTGCAAAAAGAGGTCGAATTTTTGGGCTATATTGTGACAAGAGAGGACCTGATCCGAGGAAAATAGAAGCAATAAAAAACATACCGATTCCCAGAAATTTGAAGGAACTTAAAAGCTTCCAGGGTCTTGCATCATATTACAGGAAGTTTATAAGGGATTTTGCAAAAATCGCGGAACCTCTCACAAACTTAACGCGAGGCGAAAACGTACAAATTACAGCAGGCCGATCGCGTAAAGTCCAAATTGATTTCGGCCAGAATGCTTTAAAAACATCCCAAGACCTAAAGCAAATACTCATGTCATCTGATATTTTAATATTTCCCAATTTCCAAGACATTCATCCTGACAACAGACGCTTCTAATTACGCAATTGGAGTGGTGCTCTCACAGGGCGAGATAAGAAAAGACAGAGCGATTTCGTTAATTTCAAGATCTCTAAGTCGAACGGAAGAAAATTATTCTACGATCGAGAAAGAAATGTTGACCATTGTATGGAGTAGGACGTACCTTTACGGAGCTAAGGAAATAAAAATTCTAAGGGACCATCAGCCATTAACGTTCGCCCTCAGTAACAAAACAAAAATTCTAAGCTTAAAAGGTAGAACGCTAGAATTGAGAAATTTGACTATCGATTAATGTACAAACCAGGGAAAACCAAGTTAGTAGCAGACGCACTCGCAAGACTACCAGCTGAAGTAAACATTCTAAAATCATGTAATTCACAGCATATCGCTGATGAAGATAGTACAGAGCTGACAGACGACAAATTTTAGAGAATTAAGAATAAATCCGTACTGCACATAAGAAACAAACTAATTAAACTACTCCATTATTTTACGGTTCCAAAATTCCTCGTTATGGATAACGGAAGTAGTTTTAAAAGTCCCATAGTACGAAACTGTTTAGAAGAACTCGGGATAACAATGTATCAATCAACCCCACAAAAAAGTGAGGCAAATGGCGCAGTCGAACGAGTCCATTAGACAATTCTTGAAATTGCAACGTGTCTTATACAGGAATATTCCGATTTCTCTTTGAAAGAAATTATAACTATCGCCGTAGATAGATACAGTAACACCGTACATTCTGTAATAAAAAAAACCAGCAGACATTTTCTTCAACAGAACACAAACAATACATTTTCAGGACTTAGTTAACTTTAAAGATATATCTTTATATTTTGCATACTATAGTAAATTCAGACCTTAAAAATTAAATTGCTCTCTTTTTTTTTGTTTCTGGTCTCTCTCAATAATTTTTGTTTTCCCTTATTGCTTTTTCCACAGCATCAACAAACGCACAAAATTTCTGTTTTGGTGAAAAGTTCGACGCGGTACATCTTTATAAATTTATAGCCCGTAGCCTGCTGTTTAGAATGTACTTCGAACATTAATACAAGCTTTAACCGACTTTTTTACAACCATTCCCTTTGGGGAATAGAGTTAGTTTTATATACGAACCCATAAAAAAAATCTAAAAGGATAAAATCCTGTCCAACCTTTATAATATGGTTTGAAATATGAAACTTTGACTATGATCTTAAGGTAAATTAGTGTTAACGTGTATTTTTCATTTACGAACATGTTTTGGTCTATGTATAAATTTGTTTGTCACTTACGCAATTTTTTTAGTGTCTGCCACTGCAAGCGTAGTATTATTATATACTTATATATAGTTATATTGTTAAATGAGTTAAATGTTAATACAGTTAAATTACAAATGGTATATTAGTTATCCCTATCATTTTTACCAATATTGCAATTTTTAAGCTGAAGGTATTCTTCAGGACATTTAACATCTTTAAATATAAGGGACGAAATTTTTAATTCTTTAGAGTAGACACAGAAATTCCCAGAGCACCAATACTCAGACCGATATTAATAAACATTTTATTTTTTCCCAAAACAAATTTTAGATTATCTTTTATCGGGAAATTAGTTTGGCATAATAATATATCCAGGTAATTAATAAGTGATTTTAATAGTATTAACGTGAGAGATGAGTTAATAAAAAATCATGGTCAGCATGCCTTTCCTGCAGAAGAAGATACAAATTTTAAGCTTTATATATCACTAATTATTCAACACACCTCGTTGTTTTTATGTATCTTAAATTATTTTGCAATCACTATAATAGGTACATGTGCACTCCTATAAAATTAATATAATAATATTTAAATTATCGGTGTTATATTTTACAGGGCCATTTTTTTTAACAACGGGTCGACCAATATGCATATTTTGCAATGCATTATTAACAACTTTTGCGATAATTGCAATTACCCCCTTACACATCTTTACCATGCACACGGCTACTTATCTCTGGGATCATGCGACTTCATTTCCAAATCTCATCAAAGTATAAACAACTTTTTTTTATTACGTCTCTTTATTTATTGTATCTTCAGAAAATGAACTAACAATAAGTATACAAATCTTAATACTAAAGCAGAATGTTTACTTGAGTCCAGCCAGTGCTAGATTTCAAGATTATATTTACACGGGTACTATGTGTATTAGAAAAGTCATCTGTCTCGCGTTCGGATGATAGCATAGGTATCCCTCCTTCTGAACCAAGTATGGCCGCAAAATTAAGGATGTTACGCGCAACAGGATTCGGGTGGGTTTCAAGTTTATTAACATACTTAGTCGCGTTATTTGCAAACTCAGATTGACTTCTATAGCACCAGATTGGTTTTAGAATCGTTTTGTAGAAGAAAAGTTTGCAATCTAATTTTAATGTAGAGTTTCTGCCGATAAGCCAGTTCAGTTGCATTGCTTTGAATTTCATCTGAGTCAGTTTCGCGTCAATATATGACTTCCATGTTAGTCGACGGTCGAGGTGAATGCCAAGGTATTTGACTTCATTGGGCTGCGGAATTATTTGCCGATTTTTGTGGGCGAGCATGTTTCTCTACGCAGTATGAATGTGACATGAGTACATTTTTGTTCGTTTACCTTGATTTTCCAAAGCTTAAGCCATTTCTCTAATTTGTCAATATGTTCTTGCGAATTTCGCGAAGCTAATTGATGAATTTCGTGGACGCTGAGGAACGCTGTATCATCTGCAAAAGTTGAAGTGTGAATTTGGGACCCTGCTGGCATGTCAGAAGTATAAATCAAGTGCAGAGTGGGACACATTACGCTGCCTTTGGGAACTCCTGCTTCAATTGGCTGAGTTTTTATCTCTTACAGATAGAAAATTATCCAACGACTTTTTAAAGACTCTTTCTGCGAAATCCATACATTTTTACTGAAGAAGCTCAGCTCTTTTTCAGAACAACATCTGATTATATATCTGATATTTTAATTGTTTTTTTATTGAAAAAAAGTGTTTCCTCTGTTATTTATTTATTTTTTTGCCTGTTTACAGTCACAAATTATCACTTTTTACAAGGAATTTATTTTAAAAGAAAAGAAAAATCCGTTTACCTATTTCGGTTGTACCTATTACGGTTTTACACTCTATTCAAACGATTAAAAAAAACAAGTCCGTTCATTTTGAATTATAATTGCCAATCAAAATGATAAACAACTTAAAAAGTTTTTAAAATAAAAACACAAATTATTACAGAATGAGAGAATCAAATAGGATTTACGACGAATAGTTCGCCAACATTCTTCATATTGTATATGCTTACGTAGTCAGAAATGAAAACCAAAGCTATCCTTGGTAGAAACAACACAAAAATAAGAAAAAAACAATAAATAGAAGTTGTACATGCACATAACATAATGATATTCCATGCACAGGAATTTCTTCAACAAAGTCAGTATTATCGCAAAAAATAACTAATTTATCAGGATCTATCATGATGAAATAGATCATGAAATTATATAAACAAAACTTGTGCATTGTCCAATAAACCTAATATCGACATAATATACATACATAATAAGAATAATTCTTGCTGCTGATAGTTATGGATTGTTCAAGTTCCTCTGTAATATATCTTAGATAGAGTCGACATTTTACGGAATCCTGGTAGTGTAGGGATTATGATTTAGTCAGTACTGATTTAAAAAATGCCATTAAATGACACCTCTTTCCAAAAAAAAAAAAATATATATATATATATATATGTAAAATATTTTACAGAGGAATATGTTTCATTTTTGGAAAGAGGTGTCATTTAATGGCATTTTTTAAATCAGTACTGACTAAATCATAATCCCTACACTACCAGTGTATATATATATATACATATATATATATATTCGACTGTAAAATATTGCGAAACAAAACTAAAAAGTATTTGGAGATGAAACACAACAGAAGATATTAAAACATCTTTTAAACCCGAAATATAATTTATATTTAAGTTCCTACAATTATATATCTTAAAAACATAACATGAACCCTAATTATACAATTAAAAAGGGACGATAGCGAGTTAAATTTTTTTAATAATATTTTTTATTTCTTTAAATTTTGATGCGTCTGCTCCTGAAAGCATTATACAGGCAAGTTAGCCATACAATATTCCACTTAATAAAATAAAATATCATACTAATTTTTCGTATAAAAATTCATCCAAACTTGAATGAAAATATTTAAAACAATTTTTTTGTTTCAAAAATTTTTTTTGTTTTTTTTTCTGGAATTGATTGGCTTTACTTTTACATCCTATGTATGGCAGATTTGGACTACCTATTCCAGTTGAACTTTCAACTTTAGGCCCTAATTTTAATATTCAGAAAGCAACGTAAGAATTCATATTTAATATAATAACGAATTTAAAAAATTATATTCTTTTTTCAATCCTACTAGCAATACCTTTATGTATTTAAATACACATTTGTTTACATTTTATATTTGTATAGAAAAAAGATTTCAAAATAATTTCAATTTGTTATTGTTTTCAATTTAAATTCTGGCATTGCTTTTGGAATTGTATAATTAGCGCCTTAATTTTGGATTTTTCAATATTGGTTATGGAACAATATCATGAAATATGCTCCATGAACATAACACTTTAAACTTTTTATTTTTAATTTTCTGCTGCTGTAATTTTCGTTTTATTATGCAATAAATGTCCATTCCGAGAAAATGTACAATAATTTAGATTTAAAATTTCTGCACATTTTTCTTACCCAAATTTGAAAGTAATATACCAGAAGTGCATATTGAAAAACTCTCTGCACATAAATTTAGTACAGGTTTAAATTTCGTCGTTAAAATGTGACATAAAATATATAAATATACTTACAATTAAGACGTTATTGTAAATGACCAACGCATTTGAAGCAAGTTCTCTTGGCATATCATTATTATCCGCACTTTGAAGAAGTTTCCAGCGGTTCGTAGCAAAATTAAATGACCATAGTTCCTGGAATAACATGCACGAACCTCGCCGCATAGTAACAGTCGAAGGATTGTATCCTCCCAAAGAATAAAGATGAGATTCTGAAGCGGTTATCCGATGACCACTTCGAGCTATCGGGTAAGATTTTAAGTCATGGCGATTTTTGTAAAGACATTTTATGAGACGCAAGGGTTTAAATGCATACGCTGGTTTTCTTAATTTTTGTTGACGTTTGACAAACATTTTATGCATTCGTTTCAAATTACGGCCTTCATACTGTGATTCAATGTCAGACAGTAAATCAGATTCTTCAGATGAGCTACTACTAACTTGATCCGTTAACTCCACAAACTCGTTGTAATTATTAATATCGTCGCCATTATCAATAATTCTGTTTTCGTCTTCATCACTTTCATCGGAGCTGTCATCAGCTTCATAAATACCACCGTACTCTTCGTTCGCACCAATTTCGACAACAGCGAGATTTTGTAGAGGTTCATACTGATGCTCAGGTTCGATTGCAGCATTATCCAACACATTTACTGGTTCATTCTCCTCTTCTTCAAACACATTTTCATCGTTCCTTTCCATATCCATATTTGTCCGGTAGGGTAGTCTTTTAAAATATGGGCAAAAATTCTCCGTAAATTTGTGAAAAATATTTAAATTTATCAATTTTAGCATAAAAACAATTGCCAAACCAATTATTTGCATAACACATATGTATGTACATATATCATTTACAAAAAATCACAATACACTTAAGCAAAAAACTAAAAAGCCTTCCCTTTTGGAAAGGAATTATCATTTACACACTATTTTTTATATAATATTGTTTTTGCAGCTGGTTACTTTGACAACTATAAATGCATATAATTTTTGTTCTTTGTAAACCAGACGCAAGAGAAGAAAACAAACTATTGTGAATAGGAAACTTTTACGCAGGGTGGCAAAAAAGGTACTATTCTTGTGTACATTAAGAACAAGCGTGTTAGTAATGCCTACTATCTTTACTTAAGTAAAACCGCTTAAATATTTCAAAATTAAAAATCGCAAATTTTTAAGGAGTAGATATAATTTTTAGGTAGAAAATAATTTAAAAATGGGAAAAATTGCAATTTTTAAGAAAATCAATTCATTCAATAATTTATTTATTATATTTGTCGAAAAACACTTTATTTTGAATCAATTATATTATTTCAATTATTATTTCGGCCTAGGACTTCTTTAAATAATGAAAGGTTAAAATAATTTTATATACAAAACATGCATGCAGCAAAATTTTTATATATAAAATTAAATAAACATTTATTTCAATTGTTATATACATATATTTAATTACATTTAATAATATTATTTCAAAGTTATATATATTTCGGCCTAAAACCTTCCAAAATAATGAAGGGTTAAAAAATTGTATATTTACAAATAATACGCAAGTAGCAAAAATATTATTTAAATCAGAAATTAAATATACATTTATTTTAATTAATATCTTTATTAAATTCATTACAAATAAATTATCTTTTTCATTTTAAATTGTGTTTTAAGTCATAATTTTGTATTTTCTTTTTATATATTTTGAAATAAAAATGGTTAAATAAAAAACTTTTTGAAATTTTTTACATATTATCAAATTACTATAAAAATATTATGGGATATGTTCATTGTTTTATTTTTAGTGCGCGTGGCGTTTGTAAACTTGTAAAATTAAATGATGTGGCAGCGCAGGTTGTATGAACCAGGAGAATAGTGGATGTAAGGAAAAGTGAATGAAATAGGAGATGTAAACAAAAATAAAAAGTAAAGTTTCAACAAATGAACTATTTTAGGCTATTTTGATGGATGTATAATTCCTAAATTGGAATAAATCAGAAAGTGACTACTGGTCCATTGAAATTATACATAGGTCCTCTATCAAAAAGAAAAAGTAAAGTTTCAACAATTAACTATTTTAGGCTAGTTTGATGAATGTATAATTCCTAAATTGGAATAAATCAGAAAATGACAACTGCTCCATTGAAATTATCAAAAATAAAAATATCTTTGTAATCAGTTTTTTCATATTGGATTTATGGACACACATCTTTCCATTCCTTTTACTCTAAAATAAGTTTGCTGGGCATGTATCTCATCTCTAGGGCCGAACCAGGAACTGACAACTGTTGCGGTCGGTTTTATGGCCAAAAACTTTTATTGGGCCTTTTTCACTACAAAAAGTTTGCTGGGTGTGTATCTCATCCCCAGGGCCGAACCAGAAAGTGACAACTAGTGCACTGGAATGGTACACGTTTCCACTATAAAATATCAAAAATCCTTAAACGCATATATTACCATTTCGGTTTTATGGCCAAAAACTTTTTTCGCGCCTTTTTCACCACAAAAAATTTGCTGGGTTTGTATATCATCCCCAGGGCCGAACCAGGAAGTGACAACGGGTGCGCTGGAATGGCACGTGTGTATACTATAAAATATCAAAAACCCTTAAACGCACATGTTACCATTTCGGTTTTATAGCCAAAAACTTGTTTGGCTAATAGATAATTTTTCACTACAAAAAATTTGCTGGGTGTGTATTTCATCCCCAGCACGTGAGTTAAATACAGTAAAACGCACTGTTTTAAAAAAAAAAAAACTTTTGTTTTGAGCTTTTTTTACTTCCTTTATTGAATTCTATTTTCGAACTGAACTATATTTTACAAAAATGTTTTAATATAAATTGATTCTTAAAATTAAATGCTTAGTCTACATTTTGTCTTTGTAAAATTGCTTAAAACTAAGAAGGTGTTGAATTACCTTTTATAATCTTGTTATTAAAAAAAGGTTCAGTGGCTTTTGTTAATAGTTAAAAAAGAATGCTATATTTGCATAAATGTGTCAATTGCACAATTATTAGCAAAAGGTTCAGTGGCTTTTGCTTATAATTAATAAAAAATGCTGAATTTGTATAAGTGTGTCAATTGCACAATTTTAGGTGGGCAATTGACCTCTTATTATTTCCGCCAGTCAACATTTATTTTGGGTGAAGTCGGAGCTGTCTCTGACGTAACTCGAGTGTAAACTATAAAATATAAAAATCCTTAGACGCACATATTACCTTTTCAGTTTCATAGCCAAAAACTTATTTGGCTATCACATAATTTTTCACTAAAAAAGTTTGCTGGGTGTTTATCTCATCCCCAGGGCCGAACCAGGAAGTGAAAATTGGTGCAATTAAATAGGACATGTGTCCACTAAAAAATATAAAAAAATGCTTAGACGCACATATTACCATTTCAGTTTTATAGCAAAAAACGTATTTAGCTATAACATAATTTTTCACTAAAAAAAGTTTGCTGGGTAGGTATCTCGTCCTTAGGGCCGAACCAGGAAGTGACAACAAATGCGCTGGAATGGTACATGTGTCCACTATAAAATATCAAAAAGCCTTAGACGCACATATTACCATTTCGGTCTTATAGCCAAAAACTTATTTAGCTATTACATAATTTTTCACTAAAAAAAGGTTGCTGGGTGTTTTTCTCATCCCCATGGCCGAATCAGGATGTGACATTTAGTGCACTGGAATAAGACATGTGTTCACTATTAAATATCAAAAATCCTTAGACGCATATGATACCATTTCGGTTTTATGGCCAAAAACTTTTTTCGCGCCTTTTTCACTACGAAAAGTTTGCTAAGTGTGTATCTCATCCCCAGGGCCAAACCAGGAAGTGATAACTGGTGCGCTGGAATAACACATGTGTCCACTATAAAATATCAAAAATCCTTAGACGCTCATATTACCATATCGGTTTTATAGCCAAAAACTTATTTGGCTAATACATAATTTTTCACTAAAAAAGTTTGCTGGGTGTGTATCTCATCCCCAGGGCCGAACCAGGAAGTGACAACTAGAGCGCTGAAATAGTACATGCGTCCACTATAAAATATCAAAAATCCTTAAACGCATATATTACCATTTCGGTTTTATGGCCAAAAACTTTTTTGCGCCTTTTTCACTATAAAAAGGTTGCTGGGTGTGTATTTCATCCCCAGGGACGAACCAGGAATTAACAACTGGTGCGCTGGAATGGTACATGTGTCCACTATAAAATGTCAAAAATCCATAAATGCAGATGTTACCATTTTAGTTTTATAGCCAAAAACTTATTTGGCTAATATGTAATTTTTCACTAAAGAAAGTTTGCTGGGTGTGTATTAGGAATGGAAAAGTGTGTGTCCATAAAACCAAAATGAAAGAATTGATTACAAAGATATTTTTTATAGAGGACCTATGTATAATTTCAATGGACCAGTTATCACTTTCTGGTTTATTCCAATTTAGGAATTATACATCCATCAAACTAGCCTAAAATAGTTCATTTGTTTAAACTTTACTTTTTCTTTTTGTTTATAGGAGATATTTTATTCACTTTTCCTTACATTCACTATTCTCCTGGTTCTTAAAACCTGCGCTGCCACATCATTTAATTTCACAAGTTCTGTGCTGCCAGAGCACTATCAAAAATAAAAACGCCACGCGCACTAAAAATAAAATAATGAACATATCCCATAATATTTTTATAGTAATTTGATAATATGTAAAAAATTTCAAAAAGTTTTTTATTTAAGCATTTTTATTTCAAAATATATAAAAAGAAAATAAAAAATTATGACTTAAAACGCAATTTAAAATGAAAAAGATAATTTATTTATAATGAATTTAATAAAGATATTAATTAAATTAAATGTATATTTAATTTCTGATTTAAATAATATTTTTGCTGCTTGCGTATTATTTGTAAATATACAATTTTTTTTAACCCTTCATTATTTTGGAAGGTTTTAGGCCGAAATATATATAACTTTGAAATAATATTATTAAATGTAATTAAATATATGTATATAACAATTGAAATAAATGTTTATTTAATTTTATATATAATATTTTCGCTGCATGCATATCTTTTGTTAATATAATATTTTTAGCCATTCATTATTTATTTAAAATTAAAAAGTTAAAATTTTTTAATATATAAAATAAAAAATTAATAAAATTCCAAAGCGACTTTGGAGAGAAGGACGAGAACAGCTCGTGAGCTTTACGAACGTAAGAGAAGGGAAGAAGACTTCTCAAAAGGATGAAGAAAGAGCATGAGAAGCGCGCGATCGAGGAACTGGAGAGGTGTTACGGCAGGAATAATATCCGAAAGTTTTACCAACGGGTAAAACAACTATCCAATGTATATAAGCTTCGGACAGAAGCCTGTCGTGACGAAGAGGGACAAATCGTGGTAGAGTCGCAACCGATGCTGAGAATCTGGAAAGATCACTTCTGCAGACAGTTTAACGGCAAGGAAAACACCGATTCCATTGCCAGGCAGAATATTCCACTCCATATAACGGAAAATGATGGTAGAGAATTCCGTCCCCCGACCTGAATGAAGTCAAGATAGCAATATCGAGATTGAAATCAAACAAAGCTGCAGGAGCGGACGGACTGTCCGCGGAACTGAGATGACCTGGTTGGGCGCATGCACCAGCTCATCTGTAAGATATGGTCGGAGAAAAGCATGCCCGACGAGTGGAATGTCAGCATCGTTTGCCCGATCCACAAAAAAGGAGACCCCTTCAACTGCGCCAACTACTGAGGAATAAGTCTCCTGAACATCGCCTACAAGATCTTCTCTGCCGTTTTGTGTGAGCGCCTGAAACCATTCGTGAACAGTTTGATAGGTCTTTATCAGTGTGGTTTCAGGCTGGGGAAGTCCACCATTTTTTTTTTTTTTTTTTTTTGTAACCTGTTTTATTTGCAATCTATTTTACAAAATTTAAAATAATAAGCAAATTTAATAACAATTAAAAACATAAAATAACTAAAATAACAGCTCAGTAAACAACAGTTGTCAAGTGCTGTACTATTTACATAAAAGTTAACAGCCTTATTATTTGAAGCGAATATTCTTAACAAACAAGTATGACCTACAAATAAGTATATTGAACTCTATTGTGAAATCATATTGCAACAAACAGAATAAATGTCTGCGCGTAATATGTTCAGTATTTAAAATGCTTACTAAAGTCAAACCGTGTAAAACAGAAGTGAAGCATTTTCCCACAATAAGTTAAGAAATTATAATAAACCAAAATTAGGAAAAACAAATCAATTCGAATTCTGGCTTCGAACGGAAAACAACTTAAAACGCTTCTTAACGTTTTTTAAAAAACGTAATTTTTTAAATCAGGGTTTCGTCCTTGATTAACTGGCGCCCCAGCAGGGACCACCCAGTCGCAAAAAAAGATGTGTGCCGGATCCTTACAAAAGAACTTGGCTCTGTGAAAGTGAAGTGAAAATCAAAACAGAAATAATTTTTATTAAAAATAAAAGTGAAAAAATAGCAAATCCTTGGGTGAAAAGAATAAAGAAAATCCAAAGCAGAAATAATTTTGATAGAAAATAAAAATGGGGAAAAAAGTAAATGCTTACGCAAAAGCAATAAGAAAAAATTAAAAAAAAAATAATAAAATAAAAGCGAGAAAGAAGTAAATGCTTTGGTGAAATTAATAATAAAAAAATCCAAAGCAAGAATAATTTTGAATGAAAATGTGGGAAGGTTAAATGCATTAAAAAAATCGAAATTATTACGCCCTTTTTACGGAAACAAAGAACTATTAAAAAGGTAACGCATAAAATTATAGTTGATATTGAAGCTAACTATACATGCAATATTTTTAAATAACACGAATTAATACTTTAGTCCTGTTAAAAGGCATAAGTTATTACTTATTTTTTCCATTTCCTTAAAAAGCATGACAAACATAAGAAAACATTAAAATTCCTTGTCAAAAAAAGGAAATAAGATGAAATAAAACAAAGTAATATTTTTTCATACCAAGAACAAAGCTAAAAGGAAATGGAGGAAAATTTTATGCTAATCACCTAGAATGGAAAAATTATATCCTCAGAAAGAATCTAAAATAAAATAATAAGAGGAAAAATATAAATGCTTCCCTATGGAAGGAGCAAATGTGCTATAACAAGAAAAAGTGACCAATATGAAGCCAAAGGTTTCAGCGTGCTGTGATCTCGAACCCCGAGCACTCCAGTGCGTAAAAAATTATACTGTCACAATATAACCAAACAATAACTAATCCTGCTAGAATAATGTGCAATTCTCCTTCGTAGTACCCTTTTCACAAACGTGAGATTACAGACGGCTAAAGAAGGCTACTTCTGCAAGTCGCAGTTAACATAAGAACCTGCGCTACTGTGCGGAAATTCTGCAAGTCGTAGTTAACGTAGGAACCTGCGCTGCTGAGTGGAAAACCTGTAAGTTGCCTGCACTACTTAATGGGAATTGAGCCTTACTTTTCGCCTGGTAATAAAGGGTCATGGTTGGCAGGTTCACAGGGTGAGACAAATCGTGCCTCAGTGCGTTGGCTGTTGCCACTCGGAAATGGACTACACGATCCTTCATCTCAAGGATTATAAAATAAAAGAAGATATAATGATGTATAAAGAAAATTTTTAAAGCACAATACAATTTAGATTTGAGTAAAACCCTTATAGAATGAAGATAAATAATAAAAAGGGGCTTCAATGTAATAAATGGGAAGTGAAAGTAGCATTCCTACAAAAACGAAAAATTAATGAAAAAAATAAAAGAAAAGGAAACCTCCTTAAAACATATTGGAATTAAAAGTAACCTTCCCACTAAATAAAAAATTTAAAAAAAAGAATAAAAAATTCTTTTTGTTTTGGTCTGAATTCCTACTTAAATCAGGAGCCAAGTTTGAACACAAAAAAATAATTATTAATCTATTAACCCTATTTTTTAATTTTATTTTAGAAACAAATTCCTAAATACATATTTTCTCAATTCTCCAGCATCAGCGATGTACAGGTAGATACATTTGACGTACAAAAAATAAATACAAAAATTTTGTAAATTCCAATTCATTTTTTGGAAAACAAAATCCTTATCTTATTATAAAAATCCTTTCCTTTTGCTCTAATTGTGCTGGGAGTCTTGTGCTTGTTCAAACTTGCGTAATCCTTGAGTTTAAATCTTACAACATCTAACTTAAATATTCCAACAAATCATATTCTGTTTTTTTTTACCGTTGCAACTTTCTCTGAGCGAATATCTTTTATAAGTTACGGAAGTTCCAAGAAAGGTATCCTTTGAAATCAGCATGGAAGCTTTACAAAAACAAGTCCTTGAAATGAGCGGGGCTCTCAATGCAACTCTTACACAAGTGAAAATCTTGGAATCTAAGATTATAGAGATGGAGCAGGGTCCCGCTTCACCGGAGGCCGGCTCTCAACCGCCTCCAGCTCCTCGACCTGAATATGAGCTTAAGGAAATATCTCAATTGCCTGACCGAGTGAAAGAGTTGCAGCCTTTTGATGGCAACCCCACGCACTATGTGTCATGGATCCATAGTGTGGAGTCTATTCTGTGCGACTATGAGATAGTCCGGAGCAAGCCCATATACAGGGCAATATTACAGAGCATTCGACAGAAGATAAGAGGAAGCGCTGACATGGCACTTGTATCTTATAATGTGTTTGAACCGAATTGGCTCAAAATGAAGGAATGCCTGTCACTTCATTACATCAATTGAATCAATTGACACAGAAAAACTCCAGGATTGATGAGTTTTATGCAGCTGTGAACCACCAATTCTCCTTAATTATAAATAAGATAAGAACTGAAAGTTATTCTAAAGAAACCGTAGATGCGCTTATAGAGACGTATCGTAATAGGGCATTAGATGTCTTTATTCGTGGCTTGAACGGGGAGGTTTCAAGGCTATTAATTGTACAAAGACCCAAGACCCTACCAGAGGCATACGCTATGTGCCTAGAAATGCAAAACCTGAGTTTGAGAAGCACCAATTTGCATCCAGTTAGTCGGAATCAGATAACTGTCCCCATGAACGTAATGCCGCGAACTGAATATAGACCACAATTGCCACCAAAACCATATAATAAGTTTCAAGGAAGGAACTTTAGACCATGGAATAATTCTTCACGACCATTACCGCCAAGGCCTCTAGGACCAAAACCAGCGGAGAAAATGGAGGTAGATAGTTCCATGCAAACTAGGGCAGTTAATTACATGAACAGGCCTTCCGGATTTAAAATTGGGTCCAGATCAGATAATTTTATGAATCCGTTTAAGCGGCAAAGACTTTTTAATACTTTAATGGAACACAGCCATCCTACTTCCGACACTTCGGCAAATGCCGAATAGACAGGATATGATGGCGATGAAACACAAGGAAGTGATGGAATCATTCCTGAAATAAATTTTTTATTTTATATAATTATTACTTTATATAATAAATTAAAAATATGGTGCCCTTAAAGTTTCTCATAGACACTGGTGCGAACAAAAACTTTGTAGCTTCCCATTTATGCGATACGGGCACGCAACTAAGAGAACCAGTTCCGATAAGAACAGCTGGAGGAACATTAGAAATACATCAGAAATTACAGGGAAGATTTTTCGAATCTATAGGAATTAAGGATATTATAACAATCTACATACTTCCAGGGCTAAAAACGTTTGACGGTATCATAGGTGACGATACTCTTAAAGCTTTAGATGCTATTATCAACAGGGAAAATAACACCCTGACCCTTAATACGGGTGTGGTTCTGCCTCTCAATGAGAAATTTTCTCGGGAGATAAATTTTATATCACAAAACCTTCCAGGAGAGGTGGCTCATAAACTGTTGCGGGTAAAGCGGCCCAAGCTCAAGATAGCCAATGTGGATTTTAAACACAAGTGTAAGAATTTTAGAAAACTTTAATTCTTTATTCTTACGCTTTAATATGTTAAAATTCCTAAAATTATAAATAAATTCATTATACAAACTTACATACTAAACTGCTGATATACTAACTTTTATGTATGGCTACTCCAAGCGAAGCTTCGTAATCCTTATGACCTGAACGAATGAATATCTTAAATCTATGTAGGTGTTTTATATACCTATGTATGTGGTCTCGATTAAATATGGCCTCATAATTATACCGCGTGGAAAATTAAAAGGAATAATTGAACATTTTGCCATGCTCATCTCTCTACATATCGATAACAGTAATGTCATATTAGCGATTTATGAGTGGCGGTAACAGTAATGTCATATTAGCGATTTATGAGTGGCGGTAACACTCCCCCACAGTATGGCGAGATTTCGAAGACTTACTCTACTTTCTTTCAGCCACGTCTAAAACCGCTAATTTTGCAGCAGGTCTTTCTAAAACGCCACAAACTGTCAAAACTTTTGCCTTTCGTACTTGTCCATCTTCGGATTTGGCAACTTCGATGACCTTTCCTTTTGGCCACACGTTTCTCGGGTTATTTGGATCAACCACTATCACTAAATCTCCCACAGATATGGGTTTGGCCTTTTGAAACCACTTTGTCCTACACGTCAAAGTAGGCAGGTACTCTGTCACCCAACTCTTCCAAAAGATTTGTGCATATTGTTGTGAACGCAACCAACTTTCTTTAAGTACAAGACCTTCGTCGTCGTACGATGCAAGGGGTTTTAAGCCACTGGAGTTGCCAAGCAAAATATGATTTGGTGTGATCGCTTCTTGATTTTCGCTTTCTATTGGGACATATGTAAGAGGACGGGAATTTATAATACTTTCGACTTCAGCCATCATGCTTTGCAGCATTTCATCGCTTGGAAACCGTTCTGTTTTAATATTGTAGAGTACAGTTTTTACGGATCGAACTAATCGTTCCCATGCTCCTCCCATATGAGGAGCAGAAGGTGGGTTAAAGTTCCATTTGGTGTAGGACGTTGTAAAACTTCGTATTAGCTCGTTCTTGTCCACCTCTCTTAAGGCTTCACGCAACTCTCGATCAGCACCGATAAAATTACTACCATTGTCGCTGAAAAATTCTCTTGGGCTGCCTCTTCGCGAAATAAACTTACGTATTGCCATGATACACGAACTTGTATTAAGCGAATAGGCGATTTCAATATGAACCGCACGTACCGTTAAACATGTAAATAGCGCACCGTATCTCTTTTCTTTATGTCGGTTAACAGTGACAAGCATAGGACCAAAAAAGTCAAGACCCGTGAATGTGAATGGTGAGAGATACGAACCCAGTCGAGCCCGAGGTAATTTTGCCATCTGCGGAATCTCCGGCATCGCAGTTTTAATTTTACACATTTGACACTGCTTAATGGTTGATTTACAAACGGTTCTCAATTTAGGAATATAGTATTTTTGCCGCAATTCATTCACCACTGTCTCAAGGCTACTATGACGGTACAGATAATGATAATGTAATATTAAAAGGGTTGTTAGGCGGCAATGTTTAGGCAAAACGGCTGGATGCTTCAGTTCCTCCGGAACATCAGCATAATCAATTCGGCCACCTACTCTCAAGACACCTTTATGATCCAAATACGGGGACAATTTATACAAAAAATTTGTTTTTGTTAATTTATTCTTTTGTGATAGACAATTTATTTCATTTTGGAAATATACTTTCTGCGTATCTTTGATAAGAGTCAGTTCTGCTTTGAGCAACTCAATTTGAGTTAGTTCCTTTCCACAGGAAGGCGTGATATCTCTGTTTCTACGGCAGTAGCAAAAACGAATTACGTATGCAGTTGCCCTTAATGCTCTGCACCACAGAGAAAATCTTTGTAAGTTTATAAGTTGTTCTATACTTCGTGCCGTTAAATGGCACTCTTTCAACTCGAGCTTTGTTTCCAAAAGTTGTGTATTGGGTTCCCGCCATTCTTTCTCTGGCAACTTTAAAAAATCAGGGCAGTTAAACCAGCGCCCTGTATTCGATAGATTAGGTTTATTTGTGCATCGTGTTGCTTCGTCAGCTACATTCGTTTTTCCTGATATCCAGGACCACTCGTCCACCTCTGAAATATCGAGAATTTCACTTACACGAACTGCAACGAACTGGCGATATTTTCGGTGGTCGGAGCGTATCCAGCTTAAAACTGTTCGTGAATCTGACCAGAGTGTTTTTCGATTTATCTTAACGGTATGATGTTTTTCAATATATTTAGCAAACCGAGCACCAATAACAGCTGCCATCAGCTCTAAACGTGGTATCGATAAAACCTTTAGTGGCGCCACCCTAGTTTTTGATCCAATAAGTGAAATAGCGATTTCGTCCCCACAGCACATCCTAAAATACGCTACGGCGGCATAACCGTTTTCGCTTGCATCCACAAATACATGCAATTGAACATCTAGGTTATTATAGTTTTTCAATGTTTTAAGATAACAACGAGGTATATTTACATTTTTTAAATCTGGTAAAAGCGCTAGCCAGTTTTCCCACCTTAATTGTTGATTTACTAGAATATGTTCGTCCCAGTCGATATTGCTTCTCCAAACTTCTTGGAGAACTATTTTCAAATACATAAGGAAATTTCCTACAAGCCCTAAAGGGTCATAAATGCTCATTAGAGTTCTTAAAATTTCACGTTTGGTGGGAATTTTGTTTCCGAGAAGAAGTTCGCTGTTTAAGACAGACTGCGACAGTTTAAAGGTTATATTGTCTTCCCCAGGGTTCCAAAATATGTCAAGTACCTTTTCTGTTACTTCGCCTACACTAACGTTTAGGCAAATATTGGTCAAAGGGTTAGAAGAGTTCAATTCTTTCAAAACGCTATCATTATTCGAACACCAGTTTCTAATTTTGAATCCTCCCTCACTATGAATGAATCGCACAGTTTTAGCCAGTTCGGCGGCTTCTGCAGGAGTATCCGAAGAAGCAAGAAAATCATCTACGTAGTGGTTGTCTTTGATGGCAGCAGCGGCTAAGGGATACTTGGCTTCAAATTTTGATGCGTTGAGGTTTTTAACATACTGAGATATGCACGGAGCGCAGGAGGCACCGAATATCATAACCTTCATTACGTACACTTCGGGTTCTTTGTTGTCGTCGCAGCTGCGCCATAAAAATCTTTGCGCATGGCAGTCTTCATCGCGTATATAAATCTGATGGAACATTTGTTCGATGTCACCACAGATTGCAATTTGCCTTTGCCGAAAACGAAAAAGAATAGCTGCAAGAGAAGACAGCAAACCTGGCCCTTTGTGCAGCATAGAGTTAAGTGAAATACCATTTGCCTTCGCGGCCGCATCCCAAACTATTCTTGTTTTATTCGGTTTGTTTTTGTTAAATACCGGAAACATTGGTAAATACCATACATTTTGTTTATCATCTTCATTGTTTACTTTGGCTATGTAATTTCTTTCAAAATATTCAGAAATTGTTTTTTCGAAATGTTCAAACAACTCTTTATTTTTTCTTAGAGTTTTTTCGAGACAAATCAGTCGTCTCTTCGCCATATCAAAGCTTTGTGGAAGTGTAATATTGTCATATCGCCACAGCAAAGCTGTCTCGTAATGGCCATCGCATCTTTGTTTCGTATATGTTTCTAGCAAACTTAATGCCCTTTGGTCATCTTTTCCAAGAGCTGGAGTATAGTTACTTATCCCTGCTAACTCAGTTGTATAAAACTGTTTGAGTAAGTGAGTAAGAATTTGGTCGTTTTCACCTTTACACTCGCAAGAGTAAAAATTATATTGAATTTGGGCCTTTTCTCCAACCCTGGAGTTGCCACATATTAGCCAGCCGAGGCGAGTATGTAAAGCGACGGGTTCGTTTTTCTTGCCTTCTTTAACACGAGTTGGCACACATAATTTCAAGTTATTTAATCCTAAAAGTACATCTGGTACAGCATTTTCAAAATCGGCGATGGGTAGCCCTTTAAGGTGCGGAAATTTTTTACATAACTTTTTATAATTAAAGCTCTGACTCGGAAGCGATAGTTGTTTAACCGTACGAACAGAAATAGAAAATTCAGTTTTATTCATACCTGAAATTTTCATTGAGACTATTTTTGAGTCTTCTTCGTTGCGACCTATTTCACCTGTCCATTTCAAGCATAGAGGTTGTGACTCACCATTTAAATCTAGTTTATTAATTAATTGTTCATTTACCAGACTTACAGACGAACCCTCGTCTATAAATGCAAAAGTATTAAAACGTTTATTATTGTTTCCGTATATTGTTATGGGTATAATTTTAAATAAGATTTCATTGCATTCATTCCTATGGGCTGCATGTAAATTATCTCTTTTGCTTTTATTTTCAGTTTCTCTGGTAGCGTTTGTTTCTCTATCTTCAGTCATGGATTTATGCAGCAATGTATTATGTTTTATTTGACAATTATTTTCTCTGCAAACGATGCTGCTACTGCAAATACCGTAGTGACGTCGCAGGCACAGTTTACATAGATTGTACATTCTTACTAAGTTCCATCGCTCGCTTCTATTCGCAGCCAAGAATTTTTTACACTTCTCAACACTATTGCAGTTGCCAGAACACACTAAACAGATCTTTTTGTTTTGTTCTTCATGAGCATGCACATAAACGGTTTTTGGCTTACGCGAATACTGCTCTATTGGCTTTGATGCGCTGCTGTCACTTTCTATATTTATGCTGCTTGCTGAGACACCGACTTCATATATCCAGTTAGCGAATACAGTCAAACTAACTCTTTTGTTATTTTTTGCTAGTTTTATTTTTTGTTCACCCCAGTTAAGTTGAAAATGTGATGGCATTTTCATTATTAATTCATGTAATAAAGATGAATTGGTCAGTTCATTTATTAAACCACTGGCTTTAATTGTTGTTTCTAGGCCCTTTACTTCCACGGCGAAAGAGGTAATTGTGCTCAATTTATTTGTGTTCAGTGCTGGTAGTGATCTTATTCTATTTTTTAGTGAGTTTAATATTTTTTCCGGTTGTCCGAAAAGCAATTTTAGTGTAGATAGAGCACATGGTACACCCGATGGATGGATCAAAATATGTTTAACAGATCGAAGTGCTTCCCCCTTTAGAGAACTTTGAAGCCTGACAAGATTTTCAGCGTCTGTAAAACCACAGACTGCTGTCGACCAGTCATATGTGGCACTAAACAAGGGCCATTCTTCAGGAGTGCCGGTAAAAATTGGAAGCTCTTTTGGTACTGACTGCCGCGTGCTTATTTGTTGTTGCGAAAGCCTGTGAGAAGGTAATATAACAGGTTGGAGGTTTGATGGGTTCATGGAAAACGTTGAATCCATGTAACCAAATTGTACAGGTGTCTCTAATGTGTGATTTTCTGCATTTACGTTGTCTGAATTATTACATAAATTTGCAGTTGTCGGCTGCTGACGGTTCGTTGTTGGGTCATTAATAAATGAAGACATGTTATTAACGAATGACGTAGTTGTACATACGGGCGGAGTTATTGTTTTTGTCGTATAAACTAAGTCATTACTTACGTTTTGGCAATATGGACTATTAGTGTTAGGCATTTCTTGCGTTGTTGTGGCTTGTGGTACAAATGTGTAAGGTGGCGTTTCAAACTGACGAGCTGCGGAAACTATATTTTGGTGTGCGGTTGCAATAGCCGAAGTAGGGAGTTGGATTTGATTATCTAACCACTCATGTACAGATCTGACAGCTGAGTGTTTATTAACTGATTGTGCGTCCTCGAAGTCATCTACTGCTTGTTCGAGAATTTGGTATTTCTTTTTAATGAAATCTCTTTCAAGTTGTGTCTCTTCTTCTAGACGTTGTAGCTCAAGAGCTTGTCGGCGGGAGCGGGTGGTGGCCGAAGAGCCACTACGAATGGAAGAGGCAGAATCGATCGTGATTTGATGTTGTACCGTACAATTTTGGCAACTCCACGTAGGTTGGTCTTGATTGCTGCTGAGATTGACACATGGTAAATGAAAATTAAGATGGCACTTGCTGCATTTTATAAATTTTTCGTTGTCTGTGGACTTGTTGCAAATGTGACAGTTGTTCAGTGCAGGACTTAACTGAGTTGGTCGTTGACGACTTAGTGGTTGACCCTGTGAGGGAGTGGAAGGTTGCATTCTGTTAGGACTTACGTTTTAACACCCAAGATGATTCCTTCAAACGATCCGATGAGGCAAATAAAAGAATTTTAATGTTGCGGGTAAAGCGGCCCAAGCTCAAGATAGCCAATGTGGATTTTAAACACAAGTGTAAGAATTTTAGAAAACTTTAATTCTTTATTCTTACGCTTTAATATGTTAAAATTCCTAAAATTATAAATAAATTCATTATACAAACTTACATACTAAACTGCTGATATACTAACTTTTATGTATGGCTACTCCAAGCGAAGCTTCGTAATCCTTATGACCTGAACGAATGAATATCTTAAATCTATGTAGGTGTTTTATATACTTATGTATGTGGTCTCGATTAAATATGGCCTCATAATTATACCGCGTGGAAAATTAAAAGGAATAATTGAACATTTTGCCATGCTCATCTCTCTACATATCGATAACAGTAATGTCATATTAGCGATTTATGAGTGGCGGTAACATAAACTAAGGGATTTAATTGATAGATACGATGAATTATTTCGTCCACTAGAAGGAGGTGAAATGGTCACTACGACTGTACGAGCTGAAATCAAAACAAGCGCCGATGAGCCGATCTACACCAAAAGCTATCCGTATCCAGCAAATATGCGCCCAATTGTGGAGGAACAAATTTCGGAATTATTAGCTCAGAATATAATAAGACCATCAAACAGCCCTTATAATTCTCCAATATGGGTCGTACCAAAGAAACCAAAGCCGAATGGAGAAAAACAGTATAGAATGGTGATCGACTTCAAAAGGTTAAATTCAGTAACCATATCTGACACCTACCCAATACCGGACATCAATTCGACATTGGCAAGCATAGGCAAGTCCAAATATTTTACAACGTTGGATTTGACTTCGGGATTCCATAAAATTCCAATGAAAGATTCTGATATACACAAAACCGCCTTTTCCACCCTAAATGGGAAATTTGAATTTTTGCGTCTACCCTTTGGACTGAAAAATGCGCCGTCTATTTTCCAAAGAATGATAGACGACGTATTAAAGGAGCACATTGGGAAGATATGCTATGTATATATAGACGATATCATTGTCTATGATTGTGATGTTGATGACCATTTAAAGAATGTAGAAACCGTATTTGAGAAACTATTAGAATCTCGCCTCAAAGTAAATCTGGAAAAAACCCATTTCCTCCAAACGGAAGTGTCCTTTTTAGGATATATTGTCTCAGAAGACGGAATACGAGCAGATCCTCAGAAGGTTGAAGCTATACAAAATCTAGCTCCGCCTAGTACGTTGAAGGACTTAAAAAGTTTCCTCGGTATGACTTCCTATTACAGGAAGTTTATCAGAGATTATGCAAAGGTTGCTAAGCCTTTAACCAATCTAACGCGAGGCGAAAACGCCCAGGTTAAGGATAACAGGTCTAAGAAAATACCGATCATACTGACAGAGGAGGCACTGAAGGCTTTCAACGAATTGAAAATCTTATTAGTGTCATCCGAAGTTTTGGCATTTCCGGACTTCGACCGTCCTTTTAATTTGACAACCGATGCTTCCAAGTATGCTATTGGAGCAGTTTTGTCTCAGGATTTTGCAGGGGCAGATAAACCCATAGCATTCATTTCCCGTTCGCTGAAAGCGGCTGAGGAAAATTATGCAACCAACGAGAAGGAAATGTTGGCCATTGTTTGGACATTGGACAATTTACGATCATACCTTTACGGTGCCAAAAAAATAAAAATCTTTACTGATCATCAACCGCTTACCTATGCATTAGGGAATCAGAATCACAACCCCAAGTTGAAGAGGTGGAAAGCTAGAATTGAGGAATATAATTATGAACTAGTGTATAAACCTGGGAAATCGAATGTTGTGGCTGACGCATTATCTAGACTAGAATCAAACCTAAATCAAGTCTATTTGCTTAGCGATGAAAAAACAATTACAGCCTCAGAAGGTGATTACAGCCTCAGAAACTATAACAGCTGATGAGGCTCAGGAAGATTATGACGGTACAGCCCACAGTGCCCAACAAGATTCTAGTGATTTAATTCCTCATGTGGAAGCTCCTCTAAATTGTAATACGACAGGGCAAGGATTTACACAGTAGTATACAGCCAC
Source organism: Epicampocera succincta (assembly GCA_932526305.1). Taxonomy (NCBI): domain Eukaryota; kingdom Metazoa; phylum Arthropoda; class Insecta; order Diptera; family Tachinidae; genus Epicampocera; species Epicampocera succincta. Next base: position 43,880,638 of record OW052036.1, read on the forward strand.
ACCCAGGATTTATTAGGCATCACGATACTTTAGATCAAATCTATTCCCAAACCTTGACAGAAACACTAAAGATGTGCTTAAGTCCAAGCTGTGTGAACGGCACAAAAATTCCTGAATGTTTTATCCCATTGCTGAATAGGGTATATTTAAATCATTTCGTTTCCTACAAACTAAGAATCACTCAACGGGTGGTGGAAAATGTCACTAACCCAGAAAGGGTCTGTGAAATAATAGAAAATGAGCATAAGAGAGCTCATCGTAACCCCAAAGAAAACGCCTTGCAAATATTAGAAAATTATTATTTTCCACGCATGTGGAGCCTTATTAACAGTAACACAAAGAGTTGCGAAATATGCAAGTTGAATAAGTACGAAAGACACCCCGTTAAACCAAAAATACATCCAACACCTATCCCTACGTATCCCTGCGAAATTTTGCATGTGGACATTTTTGAGATTCAAAGGTTTAAGTTCATAAGTTGCATCGACAACTTTTCAAAGTTCGCCAAACTCTTTCATATTGAAGATTGTTCTGCTATTCGCTTAAGGAGTAAATTAACCAAACTCCTTCACTATTTTACAGTACCACGTATAATCGTTTCGGATAACGAAAGGGGCTAATTTTTTGTTAATAAGGTTACGCTGGCATAAACTTACATATGTATAAAAGTGGGAAAATCTACAAAATATATTCATATTTCTTAGTAGTTTTAAAATTGTTTGATTTTATTTTAATCTAAAATTTTATCACTTAAGCATACATACTGCTATTACTCCCCATCGTTGGTGCCTACCAGGTATTCGAATACCAATCGTGCGTTGTAACAGTAAAAAATGGAGAAGGATGGGTAGTAAACGGTTATCTTAATATTGTGCATGTTATAAACCTCGAAACTAGAAAGAATGCTTAATACCACTGCTGAAGTCTTTTTATCCATTGAAAACAACGAACTTAACAAAGAGGCCTTCCAATACTACCTTCAAAAGTCTTACGATCGAATAAATTCAATCGAGGGTATCAAAAAAAGATCTATAGATTGGATTGGTTCAGCATGGAAATGGATTGCAGGGAATCCAGATGCGGCAGACTGGAACCAAGTATTACTGAGCCAAGAGAAGTTAATAAATAACAATGAACACCAATATGCGATAAATAATAACCTATTCGATACAACTGGCGAGATTGTGAAATAAATGAACAATTTAATTAAAAACTTCAATAACAAAATATCTAAGTCTGAAGCAGAGGAATTTACAAAAGAATCGTTAAACCAGCTGCTTATTATAAAAGAGGATATTGAAGAAGTTGTACGGTCCTGTAATCTAGCGAAAGGTGGCATAATCAATACCAATCCTCTAGACATGGAAGAAATTCACCGCATAGTCTCCGAAGTACATAGATTCACTACCATACAGCAACGAGGTTGAGGCTATTGAATACGGTAAGCCAAGTATATTCTCGATCGGAACATCACTACTGTACGTTCTGTCAATACCCAAAGTAAGCCGAAACAAATACGAAACAATTACGATAAAAGCAGCCATAATTCAGAACAGGCAACTTGATTTAAAATATAGCTCAGTCCTGCTGAATCATGAGAACGTCTATGGCATTAACAGTAGCTGCATGAAAATTAGTAATACAACAATTTGCAACACACAGCAGCTAAAGAAGCTTAATAATGACGACTGTTTGCCAAGAATCTTGGGAGGAACCAACGCAAATTGTATCTTCCTGTCAAACAAAGAGGTTGTGGTCGAACAACTAGAGTTCGACATCATATTTGTTACAAATTTTAAAGGTATCATACAGTCACAGGAGGGCAAAAGAAGTCTAGAGGGTACGTACTTGGTAAAATTTGTCAACGAAACAATTGAAATTGGGGACAAGAAATTTAAAAATGAAAAAATAACCACCGTACAGGCTCTACCGCCTTTGCTTGCTAATGTTCATGAAAAGGAGCGTAAGCTGGACGTGAATTTTTTGCATGAACTTCACGAAAAGAATAACGAACATATTGGCTATCTAAAGTATCATTTGCATCTCTCTTTCTGGCCGCACTTGACTGGTTATTTTTTCCTAGCTGCCATGGCTATCATCATTGTAGTCCTCTGGAGAAGAATATTTGCAACAATTAAAATTCCGGCTATACAGACACCCGAAGTTATCACCAAAGAATCGGCTTAATCAGCGGGACGCTGATACTTAAACGGGGGGAGTTAACCAACATAATATCGGCTTGATTGATTGGAATATTTTCAGAGACTAAACAGTCAGCATCATCATTAAAATAATCTTCGTTTTCATCGAATATATCTGTAACATCTACGATTGGCACGGCAACTAAAACTTATTATACATATTCTTCCGAAACTTTCACCAAAGCAGGAAAAAGGAAATGTTCGGTGCTGTTGCCTTGCTTGCGACAGGTCTCTTTTTGTGCAAGAAACTAGATTGATGGGAATGTAGAGGCGAGTTGGTTAATGCCTGATGTTCCTTGTGGATTTCGGCCTACCAACTCAGAAGCCCTGTGTTTTGTTGCCTTCTGGGGAATTGTGCGCAACAGAAGGGATTAGATAGCAGATGCTCTTTAGCAAGGGGCTCATGATTTCTGCCGTGCAACATTTTATGAGAAATTGTCACCTTTATAAGCCTTGCAAACCACATAGGGGCGCTATTGCACCGTTACCCATTTCACTCAATACGGATACGCGTGTGAAACATACAAATATTAAAGTGCTTGCTTAGCCAAATTAGGCGTCGTCACCGTTGTTAACTTACTCAATGATACATACATAAATAAAAGTATTCAATAACCCAACAATGAAATCCATATGAATACAACTGGAAAAACGCAATGTTTGGGATGCTGGGTTTATTTATGTTTGAATATGCAATATATAATAAAAACAGAAATAGCGGAATAACCCTCCTTCTTTCTTCTTTTCCCTAATCCAGCTCTAGTACAATACACTGCCGATGTAGTAGTCGACCTCTGCTCATAAAAACAAAACAAAAATTGCACCTCTCCTATCACGTACGTTTTATATTTTTTTAAAAGCTTGTCATTTTCTAAGTTTAGCATTCCTATCTAATTTCTTTCACTCATTTTTACATACAGTAGTATATACCTTTTAGTTTAGACTGCTAAATATCAATAAATATTGTTTGTTTGATAAAAAAAAATGTATGCATATTGGAGAGTACGACAATTGCGTGTACAATAAAATTTTTAGTGGCTTCGCTATTACCAGTTTCAACCATTCTATGTTACAGGACAGGACCTAATTATGTTGTATTCTACTTTAAGTATATCATATCAGAATTTTAAACATTTCTGGATCGAATACAAATTTTAAATATATATTTTATTAATTTATGTTTCATTTATTTAAGAAAAAACATTGCATACGCATTTGTTACAGATTTTTTTCTCTATATGAAGTAAATATAGAAAACATTACTACGTCTAGGAGGTGGCAGTCCAAAAACCTATGTAGTAAATTTGTCTGTCAAATTATTCCTGGTTTCTGTGGAAATAAAAGATAAAGTTTTTCAGAAAACATTAAAAACGGTCTTTTGTTTAAAAACAGTAGAAACGCTAAGACAAAGTCTGCTTCCAAATAAGATATTAGTTTTTTGATTTCAAAATCCGATCGGTTTCGCTCACCAAATGTCATGTTCGATAATTACAATTTCATTTCCAGTTATTTAAAAAATGGAAAACCTAATCGGTTAGTTAACTATTCTTGTAGCTTTCAAGTCAGCTTTGAAACCAAGTCAAGTCATACAGTTTGATCACCTATTCTAATAACAGTTACCTAATTATATAAAAACTGATTTTTTAAAATAATTTTTGGCAGATCCCACAACATACGATTCAAACAACTTTGAACAAAATACTATTTCGTACATAAAAATTTTAGAAACTTTTATTCTGAAGTAGTCACACCAATTAAATAGGATTAAGCTTTGATGATGATTTTTATAATTCTATTTTTATAACTTTATTGATTTGCACAACCGTCAAATCGTTGGCAGCTTTCAAACCCCGATTTCCGTTTATGTGTAAGTGATCCCTGCGATGTTGAATTTTTAAATTAAAAGCTGTGCTGGGGATATCCCGTTTTTACATTTAAAGGTCGTTATAAAATATTTCGGGATATTACCATTCTCAAATGCTGCTGTTGAAACAGGTGTTATTAAAGTCCGTTTAAAAAGTGTAAAAAAGTATAATTTTATTTCTTCTGCAAAACTTTATAAATTTTATTAAAAATAAAAGTTAAAGTATAAACGTGTATAACAATATCAAACTGTAATCTAAACAAATACGTTGTTGTAAAAAGTCATAATCTGGTGGAGAACTACTGTGTGCATCATCATTATTTTGTATCATCATATCTCTCGCAATCTTAACCGGTGGTTCTCTTATATCTATGTTTATCTACATATGAGTTTACATTTCGCAATATTGTTTTCATTTAATTCCATATACTGAAATTAGTATTAGCTGACTTATCAGGCAGCGCTATTGTAACTAGATATTTGGTCAAGTCACACATTAATGTTATGGCATATTTTTTGCCGTAGGTTGATGTGGGTAAAGGACCTATAGTGTCTAAAACGTCAATATCAAACGCGTTTGTTGGCGTTGGTGTTAGAAATAGTTTTTCCTAGTTTTCTAGAAACTAGTTTGCCTGGTATTTCTTTATTAAGTATGCAATCACTGCAGTTTTTAACAAATTTTGAAATGTCCCTTGTCTTTCTTTTCCAAAAGTACTTTGTTTTGATTTTTGGGTAAAACTTCTTTTGGCCACAGTGCCCACATGTAATAGGATCGTTATGGTATATTTCCATTAGTTTTAGGTTATCAGATTCGTCGGTAATTATTTCTCTAGGTTCTGTAAGAACAATTTTAAGAGTTTTTAAAATCTTATTTGCGTAATATTTCAGAGTTTGTATTGGATAAATGGAAAAAATGGGCCACTTTTCGACTATTCTGCTATGAAGATATTTTGATTGTAGGTTTCTTTCTGCAGCCTCGAAAGCATGTTGCCCAAACAAATAGTTTCGTTAACAATGTTTAAATCTAAAGATAGCAAATTCTTTATAAATTATTATGCGCATTTTAGTAAGATTATTATTTAGATAAAATAACTCTGTTTTAATTTTTGGTACCTTTTTATTAAAGTTATGTGCAAATTTATCGTCAATTTTCAATATAACGCACTCTTTCTGTTGTTCTAAATCATTTCTATTATCATTACTTTTCTTTGACATTGCTCGAGTTGTCACTGAAAGTATATTAGTATTTAATATTTTAAGCTCATCAATCGAAATTCTGGATAAAGCAGATCTGGATAAAAACGTTTTCTTTACCTTTAATATATTCGACTGTAAAATTATATTCTGAAAGCTCTAATCTTATCCTAGATATATAATAGATATACCAAGGGTCTGTGATGAGATCGAACAGTGAATGTAGTTCCGTAAATATATGGCCAAAAGTGAATTTTTGTAAAGTGTACTACCAAGAGCTCAAGCTCAATAATAGGTTTCTTTTGTTTGGAAAGACTTCAACCCATAATAAATTGGTAGATCATTAACATTAAAATTTTGGCTTAATATTGCTCCACAGCCAGTTTTTAAAGCATCAACGGTAATTGTAAATGGTATTGAAAAGTCAGGATACTGCAATATTTATGCCGATAATAATGCAGATTTTAATTTGTTAAACGACTTTTGACATTGCTCATTCCAGCTAAATGATATATTTTTTCTTGTAATGATGTTTAAAGGTGCTGCTTAAATTGCAAAATTCGGTATGAATTTTCGATTAATATAAATATCAATATAAAGAAAAGCTATGTTTGGGTCCAGGCCCTAGAAAGCGATGGACATCATCCTTGAAAAAGAATTTGGCGTGAAGTTAAGTCCGAAAGGTAAAACTTTCCAACGGAATGATCCGCTATCAGTACTAAAACATGTAACGTCACGAGAATCTGTATGTAGAGGTATCTGATGAAAACCGGAGTATAGATCTATAACTGAAAAATATTTTGCTGTACCCAGATTATCTAAAATATAATCTATTTTGAGCAAAGGAAACTTATTGGTAATTAATTTTCTATTCAAAGCGCGATAACTTTTTGGGTACAAGTATTAGTGGGCTGTTATAGTTAGCAGTGCTTGGTTCAATTAGATCGTTTTTCAAGAGCTCATTTACTTGCTTATTTATCTCTTCTTTTTGAGTATGTGCTAGTCGATAATTCTTACTGTAAACTGTGGTAGAATTAGTAAAACGAAGTTATTGTTCGTAAAAGTTTGACATTTTGCATCTTTTAATGCAAAAATGCCGGGAAATTGTTCGCAAAGGGGTAATGAATCATTTGTGATATAATCTAGCATTTATTGTTGCAGTACAGTTTTTAGTTTTGAAAGACGTTTAGAATCTGTTTTAGGTTTGTTGATTGAATAAACATTAAAATTTTCAAGTCTTTACGCTTTGATGTTATAATATTTTATATACTTCATTTAGTTAGTTGTGTTAACTACACGCAAGATAGAATTCGAAGAACCACTAAATACTTCCTTAAAAACTTCTTGCGAATCAATGAAAATAGGTTCTGTAACGTTTTTGAAATTAAAAATTCTAAAAACTTCGCATCTAGGTGGAATTATGCAAAAATAACTACTCGTTCCCTGCAGCATGCGTATTGTTAGTATTTTTTGTTGAATGAAAAGAGATAATGTCATAGATTGGTAATCAATATTACATCTATTAGTTTTTAAAAAATCCTTCCCCAGTATGCCATCTGATGGGATATTGAAGTAATTTTTTTTTTTGTTTAACATAATATTTGAATTAAAACATGACACTTTTGCCAATGCAATGTCCGCCTGTGAATCAACAAGGAAAGTATAATGTCTATCTTCATCATTTAAGTTTATTTTAACGAAGTCTGTAAAGCTAGAATTTAAGCTAGAAACTGATTTAAAAGTTTTTGTTTCGTCTAGTTTAGTGTTTCCTTAACATCAGTGTTGAGGGGCCACTACGTTTAAAGGCCTGACAGAAGCCATTTTGTTGTGAAAACGTTGCGAAAATGTTATAATTATTTTGATTTTTATTAAAATTTCTGTGGTTCTCCATAATTTCTACAATTATTGCCACGATGACCATAATTGTTACCATATTGCGTAAAAAAATATAATTGATTTGGACTTCTTTGGGAATTACGATTTTTTGTTCGAAAAGTTAGAACCTGCTGTTCTTCAATTTCTGTTGTCTGTCCGAAAACCAACTTCGCAACTACCTCTTTGGGATTGGAGAAGACTGATGATGCCAATATTGATTTTACCAAGTTAGAATTGGCATTTAATCGACACATACTTACATTATACTTTTACGTGTAAAGCTGCTATTTTCCCAGCAATAGTTATTAAATTTTCTTCAGTAAGGTTCTCGCTTAAACTGATTTTGTCAAAAAACGATTCTAACGCTAATGGATTACCATCATAGTTATCCTTAAGAATAGAAGAACACATAGTAATGAATGATCCCTGTAATTTTTCGTGCATAAAATGTCCTTTCTGTCATTTACTGACTCCATTTCTGATTCGCTGTATTCGGAATCACTTTTACTAGCCGTCAAAATTATACAAATTCAAACAACTCTATGCTTTTGGGAACCGTTATTTTAGAATTTAGTTTACCAAAACATCTGACTAAAATTTCGCGACAGTGTATTATTTTGAATAAAATTGGGTTTTTATCAACAATTGATAAATTTTCAGAATTTTTCTTGACGTAACCTAATAAATCTATATATTCAATTATTTTGGATTTATTTGTTGAAACTGGACAGTTTTGAAGTACTCGTTTTTTTATTTTATAAAATTTCTCAACTAATTCAGCAAATTGTTCATTTAGAAATCTAGGCATGAGTCATAGATATATTGTTTTGTTTTGATTGTAAAGAAAAATATCAAAAAACTTATCATTTGCTCTTTCACTGTTTATGTTACAAATTGTTTACAATTTATTTTCAAATCTGATTAAGAAAATAATTATATAGTTTGCTAAATATGTAATAAATTGCATTAATTTTGATAAAAAAATTTTGTCTTCTTATGTTTTCAATTCACATTAAAATTTATAATTTCTTTTATTTTGTTTTGTTTTATTTTCTTCATATTCATTTGTATTAATTTCTTATTCTTTAAATGCATGTTAAGTTATGTTTTTATTTCATAAATCAAAATTTGATTTTTATATTGCTTCTTTGTGTTAGTTTCTTTTTTGATTTTTCATGGTTAGTAAATCAAAGTAATCAGTATTATTTGAGTAAATTTAAATAATAATAAAATAAGAATTTTAAGAATAAAATAATAAAAGTATTAGAGAATATAATAAAAATATACATTTGCGTTTTTTATTTTAAGTTACTTTTTTAATAGAAAAAAAGTACGAGTACAATGCAAAATTTTGTTGTAATATATGTATATATTTATAGCAAATAAATATAAATAAATAATATATATATAATAAGTAAATACGAATATACTATGAGTATCAAAAGTGAGTCAACATCAGCAAACATTTTATATATTCTTTTATTACAACGATTATATCAGTACTGGAATAATTCTTACATGTAATATTAAAGGGCTACTCTATTTCCAATGAACGCCCAGAAAAATAAAACAAAGAAATACAACAGGAAATTTTTTAAGTAATTTTACAATAAAATCTATATAATTTTTGCTGCAAAAATGAGTATACACTTTTCTTTTCAGTTTGTTTTTTTTTTCAAACTGTTAGATTTAAAGCTGCTTTTGTATTGAAGTTTATGCAAAATAACAAACAAAATATTTTTCTGTGGTATTTAATTGTTAATCAGCATTTATGGCAAAAGTCTTGAAAGACCTCATCTGAAATATCAATGTTTTAATGTTATTCATCCGTCCGTCGTTATAAAGAATTGAAAAATAATTATTGCGTGTTTGTTTAGGTGTTGTTTTACTACTCATATTTCTTTTTCTTTAAAATTTTTTTTCTCATTATTTAATGTCGTGAACACTCTTGTCAATATTTGTGCTAGAGTTTTGAGCCAATGGCTCGCTCATAACTTTATTTTATAATATAAAATTATTATTATAATTATAATTAATATCGAAAAGGTATACACAAAAAAAGTTTTTTTCAAAAGGACAAATGATAGTCGAAAAAACGAAAACTTAGATTAATCTCCGCTATACGTCTGCTTATCATGACAGTCACGGTCAAACTCGATCGTAATACTGAATACATACAAACCAAAAAGAAATCGAAATTAAGTGCGGAACAGAACACAGAATACCAAATTTGCCAAGCGGAGAAAATTTATTTATTAAACTTTCTTATGGAGGCGGCAATGTTATGGTTTGGGGAGCAATAGGAGCAGCTGGCGTTGGGAACTTGGTTTTCGGTGATGGTATGGTAGACCAACACCATTATAAGGCTATACTACAACATAATTTGAGGCCGTTTGTCGACAAATTGAACCTCGGACCTCATTGGATTTTCCAACAAGACAATGATCCGAAGCAGACCGCACATTCGGTGAGAGAATTGCTGCTTTATTACGCTCCTCGGCAACTTTGTAGCCCTCCCTAATCACCGGACCTTAACCCCATAGAACATGTTTCGTCTTCAAGCAGTCATAGAATGTCAGGGTGGTCCAACAAAATATTGAATTGTTATTACTTTTATCTTTAATGCTAAAAATGTTCTTCATATTGAAGTCTGTATTTAAACGTTTGTCCAGTTGATTTTAGTCTTTTTGTAAAAATTACAGTTATTTTTAAAATAAAATATGAATGTTTTGTTTTCCGGTTAAAATATCGATGAATATAAATAAAACTGCATATATAAAATTTTGGAAAAGTGTTTGGTCTTTCTTAAACTCAATATTTTATGCTTCCGTTATATTGTAAGGGCTAACATATTAATCATATCTATCCTGTGGCTATAGCATACGTTACTTTCCTTAAATCCGCAATAGTTTAGTTTTTTTAATGTTTCTTATTTCTTTGTTGCCAACAAATTTTTACTCGAAGACTTTTATGCGAATCTTACACACTGTGTTTTTATCATTATTTTTTGTATGAACGAACATTTCTGAAGGGTATGACAAAATTTTCTGTAGTTTAATTACATACATACGGAATTTAATACAAGATATTTGTTGAGCTATGTAACCAACACAATATCGGCTTGATTGATTGGAATATTTTCAGAGACAAAACAGTCAGCATCATCATTAAAATAATCTTCGTTTTCATCGAATATATCTGTAACATCTACGATTGGCACGGCAACTAAAACTTATTATACATATTCTTCCGAAACTTTCACCAAAGCAGGAAAAAGGAAATGTTCGGTGCTGTTGCCTTGCTTGCGACAGGTCTCGCAAGAGATTGTTCTGTTGTGCGCAACAGAAGGGATTAGATAGCAGATGCTCTTTAGCAAGGGGCTCATGATTTCTGCCGTGCAACATTTTATGAGAAATTGTCACCTTTATAAGCCTTGCAAACCACATAGGGGCGCTATTGCACCGTTACCCATTTCACTCAATACGGATACGCGTGTGAAACATACAAATATTAAAGTGCTTGCTTAGCCAAATTAGGCGTCGTCACCGTTGTTAACTTACTCAATGATACATACATAAATAAAAGTATTCAATAACCCAACAATGAAATCCATATGAATACAACTGGAAAAACGCAATGTTTGGGATGCTGGGTTTATTTATGTTTGAATATGCAATATATAATAAAAACAGAAATAGCGGAATAACCCTCCTTCTTTCTTCTTTTCCCTAATCCAGCTCTAGTACAATACACTGCCGATGTAGTAGTCGACCTCTGCTCATAAAAACAAAACAAAAATTGCACCTCTCCTATCACGTACGTTTTATATTTTTTTAAAAGCTTGTCATTTTCTAAGTTTAGCATTCCTATCTAATTTCTTTCACTCATTTTTACATACAGTAGTATATACCTTTTAGTTTAGACTGCTAAATATCAATAAATATTGTTTGTTTGATAAAAAAAAATGTATGCATATTGGAGAGTACGACAATTGCGTGTACAATAAAATTTTTAGTGGCTTCGCTATTACCAGTTTCAACCATTCTATGTTACAGGACAGGACCTAATTATGTTGTATTCTACTTTAAGTATATCATATCAGAATTTTAAACATTTCTGGATCGAATACAAATTTTAAATATATATTTTATTAATTTATGTTTCATTTATTTAAGAAAAAACATTGCATACGCATTTGTTACAGATTTTTTTCTCTATATGAAGTAAATATAGAAAACATTACTACGTCTAGGAGGTGGCAGTCCAAAAACCTATGTAGTAAATTTGTCTGTCAAATTATTCCTGGTTTCTGTGGAAATAAAAGATAAAGTTTTTCAGAAAACATTAAAAACGGTCTTTTGTTTAAAAACAGTAGAAACGCTAAGACAAAGTCTGCTTCCAAATAAGATATTAGTTTTTTGATTTCAAAATCCGATCGGTTTCGCTCACCAAATGTCATGTTCGATAATTACAATTTCATTTCCAGTTATTTAAAAAATGGAAAACCTAATCGGTTAGTTAACTATTCTTGTAGCTTTCAAGTCAGCTTTGAAACCAAGTCAAGTCATACAGTTTGATCACCTATTCTAATAACAGTTACCTAATTATATAAAAACTGATTTTTTAAAATAATTTTTGGCAGATCCCACAACATACGATTCAAACAACTTTGAACAAAATACTATTTCGTACATAAAAATTTTAGAAACTTTTATTCTGAAGTAGTCACACCAATTAAATAGGATTAAGCTTTGATGATGATTTTTATAATTCTATTTTTATAACTTTATTGATTTGCACAACCGTCAAATCGTTGGCAGCTTTCAAACCCCGATTTCCGTTTATGTGTAAGTGATCCCTGCGATGTTGAATTTTTAAATTAAAAGCTGTGCTGGGGATATCCCGTTTTTACATTTAAAGGTCGTTATAAAATATTTCGGGATATTACCATTCTCAAATGCTGCTGTTGAAACAGGTGTTATTAAAGTCCGTTTAAAAAGTGTAAAAAAGTATAATTTTATTTCTTCTGCAAAACTTTATAAATTTTATTAAATTAAAGTTAAAGTATAAACGTGTATAACAATATCAAACTGTAATCTAAACAAATACGTTGTTGTAAAAAGTCATAATCTGGTGGAGAACTACTGTGTGCATCATCATTATTTTGTATCATCATATCTCTCGCAATCTTAACCGGTGGTTCTCTTATATCTATGTTTATCTACATATGAGTTTACATTTCGCAATATTGTTTTCATTTAATTCCATATACTGAAATTAGTATTAGCTGACTTATCAGGCAGCGCTATTGTAACTAGATATTTGGTCAAGTCACACATTAATGTTATGGCATATTTTTTGCCGTAGGTTGATGTGGGTAAAGGACCTATAGTGTCTAAAACGTCAATATCAAACGCGTTTGTTGGCGTTGGTGTTAGAAATAGTTTTTCCTAGTTTTCTAGAAACTAGTTTGCCTGGTATTTCTTTATTAAGTATGCAATCACTGCAGTTTTTAACAAATTTTGAAATGTCCCTTGTCTTTCTTTTCCAAAAGTACTTTGTTTTGATTTTTGGGTAAAAATTCTTTTGGCCACAGTGCCCACATGTAATAGGATCGTTATGGTATATTTCCATTAGTTTTAGGTTATCAGATTCGTCGGTAATTATTTCTCTAGGTTCTGTAAGAACAATTTTAAGAGTTTTTAAAATCTTATTTGCGTAATATTTCAGAGTTTGTATTGGATAAATGGAAAAAATGGGCCACTTTTCGACTATTTTGCTATGAAGATATTTTGATTGTAGGTTTCTTTCTGCAGCCTCGAAAGCATGTTGCCCAAACAAATAGTTTCGTTAACAATGTTTAAATCTAAAGATAGCAAATTCTTTATAAATTATTATGCGCATTTTAGTAAGATTATTATTTAGATAAAATAACTCTGTTTTAATTTTTGGTACCTTTTTATTAAAGTTATGTGCAAATTTATCGTCAATTTTCAATATAACGCACTCTTTCTGTTGTTCTAAATCATTTCTATTATCATTACTTTTCTTTGACATTGCTCGAGTTGTCACTGAAAGTATATTAGTATTTAATATTTTAAGCTCATCAATCGAAATTCTGGATAAAGCAGATCTGGATAAAAACGTTTTCTTTACCTTTAATATATTCGACTGTAAAATTATATTCTGAAAGCTCTAATCTTATCCTAGATATATAATAGATATACCAAGGGTCTGTGATGAGATCGAACAGTGAATGTAGTTCCGTAAATATATGGCCAAAAGTGAATTTTTGCAAAGTGTACTACCAAGAGCTCAAGCTCAATAATAGGTTTCTTTTGTTTGGAAAGACTTCAACCCATAATAAATTGGTAGATCATTAACATTAAAATTTTGGCTTAATATTGCTCCACAGCCAGTTTTTAAAGCATCAACGGTAATTGTAAATGGTATTGAAAAGTCAGGATACTGCAATATTTATGCCGATAATAATGCAGATTTTAATTTGTTAAACGACTTTTGACATTGCTCATTCCAGCTAAATGATATATTTTTTCTTGTAATGATGTTTAAAGGTGCTGCTTAAATTGCAAAATTCGGTATGAATTTTCGATTAATATAAATATCAATATAAAGAAAAGCTATGTTTGGGTCCAGGCCCTAGAAAGCGATGGACATCATCCTTGAAAAAGAATTTGGCGCGAAGTTAAGTCCGAAAGGTAAAACTTTCCAACGGAATGATCCGCTATCAGTACTAAAACATGTAACGTCACGAGAATCTGTATGTAGAGGTATCTGATGAAAACCGGAGTATAGATCTATAACTGAAAAATATTTTGCTATACCCAGATTATCTAAAATATAATCTATTTTGAGCAAAGGAAACTTATTGGTAATTAATTTTCTATTCAAAGCGCGATAACTTTTTGGGTACAAGTATTAGTGGGCTGTTATAGTTAGCAGTGCTTGGTTCAATTAGATCGTTTTTCAAGAGCTCATTTACTTGCCTATTTATCTCTTCTTTTTGAGTATGTGCTAGTCGATAATTCTTAATGTAAACTGTGGTAGAATTAGTAAAACGAAGTTATTGTTCGTAAAAGTTTGACATTTTGTCATCTTTTAATGCAAAAATGCCGGGAAATTGTTCGCAAAGGGGTAATGAATCATTTGTGATATAATCTAGCATTTATTGTTGCAGTACAGTTTTTAGTTTTGAAAGACGTTTAGAATCTGTTTTAGGTTTGTTGATTGAATAAACATTAAAATTTTCAAGTCTTTACGCTTTGATGTTATAATATTTTATATACTTCATTTAGTTAGTTGTGTTAACTACACGCAAGATAGAATTCGGAGAACCACTAAATACTTCCTTAAAAACTTCTTGCGAATCAATGAAAATAGGTTCTGTAACGTTTTTGAAATTAAAAATTCTAAAAACTTCGCATCTAGGTGGAATTATGCAAAAATAACTACTTGTTCCCTGCAGCATGCGTATTGTTAGTATTTTTTGTTGAATGAAAAGAGATAATGTCATAGATTGGTAATCAATATTACATCTATTAGTTTTTAAAAAATCCTTCCCCAGTATGCCATCTGATGGGATATTGAAGTAATTTTTTTTTTGTTTAACATAATATTTGAATTAAAACATGACACTTTTGCCAATGCAATGTCCGCCTGTGAATCAACAAGGAAAGTATAATGTCTATCTTCATCATTTAAGTTTATTTTAACGAAGTCTGTAAAGCTAGAATTTAAGCTAGAAACTGATTTAAAAGTTTTTGTTTCGTCTAGTTTAGTGTTTCCTTAACATCAGTGTTGAGGGGCCACTACGTTTAAAGGCCTGACAGAAGCCATTTTGTTGTGAAAACGTTGCGAAAATGTTATAATTATTTTGATTTTTATTAAAATTTCTGTGGTTCTCCATAATTTCTACAATTATTGCCGCGATGACCATAATTGTTACCATATTGCGTAAAAAAATATAATTGATTTGGACTTCTTTGGGAATTACGATTTTTTGTTCGAAAAGTTAGAACCTGCTGTTCTTCAATTTCTGTTGTCTGTCCGAAAACCAACTTCGCAACTACCTCTTTGGGATTGGAGAAGACTGATGATGCCAATATTGATTTTACCAAGTTAGAATTGGCATTTAATCGACACATACTTACATTATACTTTTACGTGTAAAGCTGCTATTTTCCCAGCAATAGTTATTAAATTTTCTTCAGTAAGGTTCTCGCTTAAACTGATTTTGTCAAAAAACGATTCTAACGCTAATGGATTACCATCATAGTTATCCTTAAGAATAGAAGAACACATAGTAATGAATGATCCCTGTAATTTTTCGTGCATAAAATGTCCTTTCTGTCATTTACTGACTCCATTTCTGATTCGCTGTATTCGGAATCACTTTTACTAGCCGTCAAAATTATACAAATTCAAACAACTCTATGCTTTTGGGAACCGTTATTTTAGAATTTAGTTTACCAAAACATCGACTAAAATTTCGCGACAGTGTATTATTTTGAATAAAATTGGGTTTTTATCAACAATTGATAAATTTTCAGAATTTTTCTTGACGTAACCTAATAAATCTATATATTCAATTATTTTGGATTTATTTGTTGAAACTGGACAGTTTTGAAGTACTCGTTTTTTTATTTTATAAAATTTCTCAACTAATTCAGCAAATTGTTCATTTAGAAATCTAGGCATGAGTCATAGATATATTGTTTTGTTTTGATTGTAAAGAAAAATATCAAAAAACTTTGATTTTTACAAAATTTGATTTTTATATTGCTTCTTTGTGTTAGTTTCTTTTTTGATTTTTCATGGTTAGTAAATCAAAGTAATCAGTATTATTTGAATATAGAATTTTAAGAATAAAATAATAAAAGTATTAGAGAATATAATAAAAATATACATTTGCGTTTTTTATTTTAAGTTACTTTTTTAATAGAAAAAAAGTACGAGTACAATGCAAAATTTTGTTGTAATATATGTATATATTTATAGCAAATAAATATAAATAAATAATATATATATAATAAGTAAATACGAATATACTATGAGTATCAAAAGTGAGTCAACATCAGCAAACATTTTATATATTCTTTTATTACAACGATTATATCAGTACTGGAATAATTCTTACATGTAATATTAAAGGGCTACTCTATTTCCAATGAACGCCCAGAAAAATAAAACAAAGAAATACAACAGGAAATTTTTTAAGTAATTTTACAATAAAATCTATATAATTTTTGCTGGAAAAATGAGTATACACTTTTCTTTTCAGTTTGTTTTTTTTTTCAAACTGTTAGATTTAAAGCTGCTTTTGTATTGAAGTTTATGCAAAATAACAAACAAAATATTTTTCTGTGGTATTTAATTGTTAATCAGCATTTATGGCAAAAGTCTTGAAAGACCTCATCTGAAATATCAATGTTTTAATGTTATTCATCCGTCCGTCGTTATAAAGAATTGAAAAATAATTATTGCGTGTTTGTTTAGGTGTTGTTTTACTACTCATATTTCTTTTTCTTTAAAATTTTTTTTCTCATTATTTAATGTCGTGAACACTCTTGTCAATATTTGTGCTAGAGTTTTGAGCCAATGGCTCGCTCATAACTTTATTTTATAATATAAAATTATTATTATAATTATAATTAATATCGAAAAGGTATACACAAAAAAAGTTTTTTTCAAAAGGACAAATGATAGTCGAAAAAACGAAAACTTAGATTAATCTCCGCTATACGTCTGCTTATCATGACAGTCACGGTCAAACTCGATCGTAATACTGAATACATACAAACCAAAAAGAAATCGAAATTAAGTGCGGAATAGAACACAGAATACCAAGTTTGCCAAGCGGAGAAAATTTATTTATTAAACTTTCTTATGGAGGCGGCAATGTTATGGTTTGGGGAGCAATGGGAGCAGCTGGCGTTGGGAACTTGGTTTTCGGTGATGGTATGGTAGACCAACACCATTATAAGGCTATACTACAACATAATTTGATTACGTTTGTCGACAAATTGAACCTCGGACCTCATTGGATTTTCCAACAAGACAATGATCCGAAGCAGACCGCACATTCGGTGAGAGAATTGCTGCTTTATTACGCTCCTCGGCAACTTTGTAGCCCTCCCTAATCACCGGACCTTAACCCCATAGAACATGTTTCGTCTTCAAGCAGTCATAGAATGTCAGGGTGGTCCAACAAAATATTGAATTGTTATTACTTTTATCTTTAATGCTAAAAATGTTCTTCATATTGAAGTCTGTATTTAAACGTTTGTCCAGTTGATTTTAGTCTTTTTGTAAAAATTACAGTTATTTTTAAAATAAAATATGAATGTTTTGTTTTCCGGTTAAAATATCGATGAATATAAATAAAACTGCATATATAAAATTTTGGAAAAGTGTTTGGTCTTTCTTAAACTCAATATTTTATGCTTCCGTTATATTGTAAGGGCTAACATATTAATCATATCTATCCTGTGGCTATAGCATACGTTACTTTCCTTAAATCCGCAATAGTTTAGTTTTTTTAATGTTTCTTATTTCTTTGTTGCCAACAAATTTTTACTCGAAGACTTTTATGCGAATCTTACACACTGTGTTTTTATCATTATTTTTTGTATGAACGAACATTTCTGAAGGGTATGACAAAATTTTCTGTAGTTTAATTACATACATACGGAATTTAATACAAGATATTTGTTGAGCTATGTAACCAACACAATATCGGCTTGATTGATTGGAATATTTTCAGAGACAAAACAGTCAGCATCATCATTAAAATAATCTTCGTTTTCATCGAATATATCTGTAACATCTACGATTGGCACGGCAACTAAAACTTATTATACATATTCTTCCGAAACTTTCACCAAAGCAGGAGAAAGGAAATGTTCGGAGCTGTTGCCTTGCTTGCGACAGGTCTCTTTTTGTGCAAGAAACTAGATTGATGGGAATGTAGAGGCGAGTTGGTTAATGCCTGATGTTCCTTGTGGATTTCGGCCTACCAACTCAGAAGCCCTGTGTTTTGTTGCCTTCTGGGGAATTGTGCGCAACAGAAGGGATTAGATAGCAGATGCTCTTTAGCAAGGGGCTCATGATTTCTGCCGTGCAACATTTTATGAGAAATTGTCACCTTTATAAGCCTTGCAAACCACATAGGGGCGCTATTGCACCGTTACCCATTTCACTTAATACGGATACGCGTGTGAAACATACAAATATTAAAGTGCTTGCTTAGCCAAATTAGGCGTCGTCACCGTTGTTAACTTACTCAATGATACATACATAAATAAAAGTATTCAATAACCCAACAATGAAATCCATATGAATACAACTGGAAAAACGCAATGTTTGGGATGCTGGGTTTATTTATGTTTGAATATGCAATATATAATAAAAACAGAAATAGCGGAATAACCCTCCTTCTTTCTTCTTTTCCCTAATCCAGTTCTAGTACAATACACTGCCGATGTAGTAGTCGACCTCTGCTCATAAAAACAAAACAAAAATTGCACCTCTCCTATCACGTACGTTTTATATTTTTTTAAAAGCTTGTCATTTTCTATGTTTAGCATTCCTATCTAATTTCTTTCACTCATTTTTACATACAGTAGTATATACCTTTTAGTTTAGACTGCTAAATATCAATAAATATTGTTTGTTTGATAAAAAAAATGTATGCATATTGGAGAGTACGACAATTGCGTGTACAATAAAATTTTTAGTGGCTTCGCTATTACCAGTTTCAACCATTCTATGTTACAGGACAGGACCTAATTATGTTGTATTCTACTTTAAGTATATCATATCAGAATTTTAAACATTTCTGGATCGAATACAAATTTTAAATATATATTTTATTAATTTATGTTTCATTTATTTAAGAAAAAACATTGCATACGCATTTGTTACAGATTTTTTTCTCTATATGAAGTAAATATAGAAAACATTACTACGTCTAGGAGGTGGCAGTCCAAAAACCTATGTAGTAAATTTGTCTGTCAAATTATTCCTGGTTTCTGTGGAAATAAAAGATAAAGTTTTTCAGAAAACATTAAAAACGGTCTTTTGTTTAAAAACAGTAGAAACGCTAAGACAAAGTCTGCTTCCAAATAAGATATTAGTTTTTTGATTTCAAAATCCGATCGGTTTCGCTCACCAAATGTCATGTTCGATAATTACAATTTCATTTCCCGTTATTTAAAAAATGGAAAACCTAATCGGTTAGTTAACTAT
The DNA here is from genome assembly GCA_932526305.1 of Epicampocera succincta. NCBI lineage: Eukaryota > Metazoa > Arthropoda > Insecta > Diptera > Tachinidae > Epicampocera > Epicampocera succincta. The sequence continues at coordinate 43,900,039 of OW052036.1, forward strand.
TCTTGTAGCTTTCAAGTCAGTTTTGAAACCAAGTCAAGTCATACAGTTTGATCACCTATTCTAATAACAGTTACCTAATTATATAAAAACTGATTTTTTAAAATAATTTTTGGCAGATCCCACAACATACGATTCAAACAACTTTGCACAAAATACTATTTCGTACATAAAAATTTTAGAAACTTTTATTCTGAAGTAGTCACATCAATTAAATAGGATTAAGCTTTGATGATGATTTTTATAATTCTATTTTTATAACTTTATTGATTTGCACAACCGTCAAATCGTTGGCAGCTTTCAAACCCCGATTTCCGTTTATGTGTAAGTGATCCCTGCGATGTTGAATTTTTAAATTAAAAGCTGTGCTGTGGATATCCCGTTTTTACATTTAAAGGTCGTTATAAAATATTTCGGGATATTACCATTCTCAAATGCTGCTGTTGAAACAGGTGTTATTAAAGTCCGTTTAAAAAGTGTAAAAAAGTATAATTTTATTTCTTCTGCAAAACTTTATAAATTTTATTAAATTAAAGTTAAAGTATAAACGTGTATAACAATATCAAACTGTAATCTAAACAAATACGTTGTTGTAAAAAGTCATAATCTGGTGGAGAACTACTGTGTGCATCATCATTATTTTGTATCATCATATCTCTCGCAATCTTAACCGGTGGTTCTCTTATATCTATGTTTATCTACATATGAGTTTACATTTCGCAATATTGTTTTCATTTAATTCCATATACTGAAATTAGTATTAGCTGACTTATCAGGCAGCGCTATTGTAACTAGATATTTGGTCAAGTCACACATTAATGTTATGGCATATTTTTTGCCGTAGGTTGATGTGGGTAAAGGACCTATAGTGTCTAAAACGTCAATATCAAACGCGTTTGTTGGCGTTGGTGTTAGAAATAGTTTTTCCTAGTTTTCTAGAAACTAGTTTGCCTGGTATTTCTTTATTAAGTATGCAATCACTGCAGTTTTTAACAAATTTTGAAATGTCCCTTGTCTTTCTTTTCCAAAAGTACTTTGTTTTGATTTTTGGGTAAAACTTCTTTTGGCCACAGTGCCCACATGTAATAGGATCGTTATGGTATATTTCCATTAGTTTTAGGTTATCAGATTCGTCGGTAATTATTTCTCTAGGTTCTGTAAGAACAATTTTAAGAGTTTTTAAAATCTTATTTGCGTAATATTTCAGAGTTTGTATTGGATAAATGGAAAAAATGGGCCACTTTTCGACTATTCTGCTATGAAGATATTTTGATTGTAGGTTTCTTTCTGCAGCCTCGAAAGCATGTTGCCCAAACAAATAGTTTCGTTAACAATGTTTAAATCTAAAGATAGCAAATTCTTTATAAATTATTATGCGCATTTTAGTAAGATTATTATTTAGATAAAATAACTCTGTTTTAATTTTTGGTACCTTTTTATTAAAGTTATGTGCAAATTTATCGTCAATTTTCAATATAACGCACTCTTTCTGTTGTTCTAAATCATTTCTATTATCATTACTTTTCTTTGACATTGCTCGAGTTGTCACTGAAAGTATATTAGTATTTAATATTTTAAGCTCATCAATCGAAATTCTGGATAAAGCAGATCTGGATAAAAACGTTTTCTTTACCTTTAATATATTCGACTGTAAAATTATATTCTGAAAGCTCTAATCTTATCCTAGATATATAATAGATATACCAAGGGTCTGTGATGAGATCGAACAGTGAATGTAGTTCCGTAAATATATGGCCAAAAGTGAATTTTTGCAAAGTGTACTACCAAGAGCTCAAGCTCAATAATAGGTTTCTTTTGTTTGGAAAGACTTCAACCCTTAATAATAAATTGGTAGATCATTAACATTAAAATTTTGGCTTAATATTGCTCCACAGCCAGTTTTTAAAGCATCAACGGTAATTGTAAATGGTATTGAAAAGTCAGGATACTGCAATATTTATGCCGATAATAATGCAGATTTTAATTTGTTAAACGACTTTTGACATTGCTCATTCCAGCTAAATGATATATTTTTTCTTGTAATGATGTTTAAAGGTGCTGCTTAAATTGCAAAATTCGGTATGAATTTTCGATTAATATAAATATCAATATAAAGAAAAGCTATGTTTGGGTCCAGGCCCTAGAAAGCGATGGACATCATCCTTGAAAAAGAATTTGGCGTGAAGTTAAGTCCGAAAGGTAAAACTTTCCAACGGAATGATCCGCTATCAGTACTAAAACATGTAACGTCACGAGAATCTGTATGTAGAGGTATCTGATGAAAACCGGAGTATAGATCTATAACTGAAAAATATTTTGCTCTACCCAGATTATCTAAAATATAATCTATTTTGAGCAAAGGAAACTTATTGGTAATTAATTTTCTATTCAAAGCGCGATAACTTTTTGGGTACAAGTATTAGTGGGCTGTTATAGTTAGCAGTGCTTGGTTCAATTAGATCGTTTTTCAAGAGCTCATTTACTTGCCTATTTATCTCTTCTTTTTGAGTATGTGCTAGTCGATAATTCTTACTGTAAACTGTGGTAGAATTAGTAAAACGAAGTTATTGTTCGAAAAGTTTGACATTTTGTCATCTTTTAATGCAAAAATGTCGGGAAATTGTTCGCAAAGGGGTAATGAATCATTTGTGATATAATCTGGCATTTATTGTTGCAGTACAGTTTTTAGTTTTGAAAGACGTTTAGAATCTGTTTTAGGTTTGTTGATTGAATAAACATTAAAATTTTCAAGTCTTTACGCTTTGATGTTATAATATTTTATATACTTCATTTAGTTAGTTGTGTTAACTACACGCAAGATAGAATTCGGAGAACCACTAAATACTTCCTTAAAAACTTCTTGCGAATCAATGAAAATAGGTTCTGTAACGTTTTTGAAATTAAAAATTCTAAAAACTTCGCATCTAGGTGGAATTATGCAAAAATAACTACTTGTTCCCTGCAGCATGCGTATTGTTAGTATTTTTTGTTGAATGAAAAGAGATAATGTCATAGATTGGTAATCAATATTACATCTATTAGTTTTTAAAAAATCCTTCCCCAGTATGCCATCTGATGGGATATTGAAGTAATTTTTTTTTTGTTTAACATAATATTTGAATTAAAACATGACACTTTTGCCAATGCAATGTCCGCCTGTGAATCAACAAGGAAAGTATAATGTCTATCTTCATCATTTAAGTTTATTTTAACGAAGTCTGTAAAGCTAGAATTTAAGCTAGAAACTGATTTAAAAGTTTTTGTTTCGTCTAGTTTAGTGTTTCCTTAACATCAGTGTTGAGGGGCCACTACGTTTAAAGGCCTGACAGAAGCCATTTTGTTGTGAAAACGTTGCGAAAATGTTATAATTATTTTGATTTTTATTAAAATTTCTGTGGTTCTCCATAATTTCTACAATTATTGCCACGATGACCATAATTGTTACCATATTGCGTAAAAAATATAATTGATTTGGACTTCTTTGGGAATTACGATTTTTGGTTCGAAAAGTTAGAACCTGCTGTTCTTCAATTTCTGTTGTCTGTCCGAAAACCAACTTCGCAACTACCTCTTTGGGATTGGAGAAGACTGATGATGCCAATATTGATTTTACCAAGTTAGAATTGGCATTTAATCGACACATACTTACATTATACTTTTACGTGTAAAGCTGCTATTTTCCCAGCAATAGTTATTAAATTTTCTTCAGTAAGGTTCTCGCTTAAACTGATTTTGTCAAAAAACGATTCTAACGCTAATGGATTACCATCATAGTTATCCTTAAGAATAGAAGAACACATAGTAATGAATGATCCCTGTAATTTTTCGTGCATAAAATGTCCTTTCTGTCATTTACTGACTCCATTTCTGATTCGCTGTATTCGGAATCACTTTTACTAGCCGTCAAAATTATACAAATTCAAACAACTCTATGCTTTTGGGAACCGTTATTTTAGAATTTAGTTTACCAAAACATCGACTAAAATTTCGCGACAGTGTATTATTTTGAATAAAATTGGGTTTTTATCAACAATTGATAAATTTTCAGAATTTTTCTTGACGTAACCTAATATATCTATATATTCAATTATTTTGGATTTATTTGTTGAAACTGGACAGTTTTGAAGTACTCGTTTTTTTATTTTATAAGATTTCTCAACTAATTCAGCAAATTGTTCATTTAGAAATCTAGGCATGAGTCATAGATATATTGTTTTGTTTTGATTGTAAAGAAAAATATCAAAAAACTTTGATTTTTACAAAATTTGATTTTTATATTGCTTCTTTGTGTTAGTTTCTTTTTTGATTTTTCATGGTTAGTAAATCAAAGTAATCAGTATTATTTGAGTAAATTTAAATAATAATAAAATAAGAATTTTAAGAATAAAATAATAAAAGTATTAGAGAATATAATAAAAATATACATTTGCGTTTTTTATTTTAAGTTACTTTTTTAATAGAAAAAAAGTACGAGTACAATGCAAAATTTTGTTGTAATATATGTATATATTTATAGCAAATAAATATAAATAAATAATATATATATAATAAGTAAATACGAATATACTATGAGTATCAAAAGTGAGTCAACATCAGCAAACATTTTATATATTCTTTTATTACAACGATTATATCAGTACTGGAATAATTTTTACATGTAATATTAAAGGGCTACTCTATTTCCAATGAACGCCCAGAAAAATAAAACAAAGAAATACAACAGGAAATTTTTTAAGTAATTTTACAATAAAATCTATATAATTTTTGCTGCAAAAATGAGTATACACTTTTCTTTTCAGTTTGTTTTTTTTTTTTCAAACTGTTAGATTTAAAGCTGCTTTTGTATTGAAGTTTATGCAAAATAACAAACAAAATATTTTTCTGTGGTATTTAATTGTTAATCAGCATTTGTGGCAAAAGTCTTGAAAGACCTCATCTGAAATATCAATGTTTTAATGTTATTCATCCGTCCGTCGTTATAAAGAATTGAAAAATAATTATTGCGTGTTTGTTTAGGTGTTGTTTTACTACTCATATTTCTTTTTCTTTAAAATTTTTTTTCTCATTATTTAATGTCGTGAACACTCTTGTCAATATTTGTGCTAGAGTTTTGAGCCAATGGCTCGCTCATAACTTTATTTTATAATATAAAATTATTATTATAATTATAATTAATATCGAAAAGGTATACACAAAAAAAGTTTTTTTCAAAAGGACAAATGATAGTCGAAAAAACGAAAACTTAGATTAATCTCCGCTATACGTCTGCTTATCATGACAGTCACGGTCAAACTCGATCGTAATACTGAATACATACAAACCAAAAAGAAATCGAAATTAAGTGCGGAACAGAACACAGAATACCAAATTTGCCAAGCGGAGAAAATTTATTTATTAAACTTTCTTATGGAGGCGGCAATGTTATGGTTTGGGGAGCAATAGGAGCAGCTAGCGTTGGGAACTTGGTTTTCGGTGATGGTATGGTAGACCAACACCATTATAAGGCTATACTACAACATAATTTGAGGCCGTTTGTCGACAAATTGAACCTCGGACCTCATTGGATTTTCCAACAAGACAATGATCCGAAGCAGACCGCACATTCGGTGAGAGAATTGCTGCTTTATTACGCTCCTCGGCAACTTTGTAGCCCTCCCTAATCACCGGACCTTAACCCCATAGAACATGTTTCGTCTTCAAGCAGTCATAGAATGTCAGGGTGGTCCAACAAAATATTGAATTGTTATTACTTTTATCTTTAATGCTAAAAATGTTCTTATATTGAAGTCTGTATTTAAACGTTTGTCCAGTTGATTTTAGTCTTTTTGTAAAAATTACAGTTATTTTTAAAATAAAATATGAATGTTTTGTTTTCCGGTTAAAATATCGATGAATATAAATAAAACTGCATATATAAAATTTTGGAAAAGTGTTTGGTCTTTCTTAAACTCAATATTTTATGCTTCCGTTATATTGTAAGGGCTAACATATTAATCATATCTATCCTGTGGCTATAGCATACGTTACTTTCCTTAAATCCGCAATAGTTTAGTTTTTTTAATGTTTCTTATTTCTTTCTTGCCAACAAATTTTTACTCGAAGACTTTTATGCGAATCTTACACACTGTGTTTTTATCATTATTTTTTGTATGAACGAACATTTCTGAAGGGTATGACAAAATTTTCTGTAGTTTAATTACATACATACGGAATTTAATACAAGATATTTGTTGAGCTATGTAACCAACACAATATCGGCTTGATTGATTGGAATATTTTCAGAGACAAAACAGTCAGCATCATCATTAAAATAATCTTCGTTTTCATCGAATATATCTGTAACATCTACGATTGGCACGGCAACTAAAACTTATTATACATATTCTTCCGAAACTTTCACCAAAGCAGGAAAAAGGAAATGTTCGGTGCTGTTGCCTTGCTTGCGACAGGTCTCGCAAGAGATTGTTCTGTTGTGCGCAACAGAAGGGATTAGATAGCAGATGCTCTTTAGCAAGGGGCTCATGATTTCTGCCGTGCAACATTTTATGAGAAATTGTCACCTTTATAAGCCTTGCAAACCACATAGGGGCGCTATTGCACCGTTACCCATTTCACTCAATACGGATACGCGTGTGAAACATACAAATATTAAAGTGCTTGCTTAGCCAAATTAGGCGTCGTCACCTTTGTTAACTTACTCAATGATACATACATAAATAAAAGTATTCAATAACCCAACAATGAAATCCATATGAATACAACTGGAAAAACGCAATGTTTGGGATGCTGGGTTTATTTATGTTTGAATATGCAATATATAATAAAAACAGAAATAGCGGAATAACCCTCCTTCTTTCTTCTTTTCCCTAATCCAGCTCTAGTACAATACACTGCCGATGTAGTAGTCGACCTCTGCTCATAAAAACAAAACAAAAATTGCACCTCTCCTATCACGTACGTTTTATATTTTTTTAAAAGCTTGTCATTTTCTATGTTTAGCATTCCTATCTAATTTCTTTCACTCATTTTTACATACAGTAGTATATACCTTTTAGTTTAGACTGCTAAATATCAATAAATATTGTTTGTTTGATAAAAAAAATGTATGCATATTGGAGAGTACGACAATTGCGTGTACAATAAAATTTTTAGTGGCTTCGCTATTACCAGTTTCAACCATTCTATGTTACAGGACAGGACCTAATTATGTTGTATTCTACTTTAAGTATATCATATCAGAATTTTAAACATTTCTGGATCGAATACAAATTTTAAATATATATTTTATTAATTTATGTTTCATTTATTTAAGAAAAAACATTGCATGCGCATTTGTTACAGATTTTTTTCTCTATATGAAGTAAATATAGAAAACATTACTACGTCTAGGAGGTGGCAGTCCAAAAACCTATGTAGTAAATTTGTCTGTCAAATTATTCCTGGTTTCTGTGGAAATAAAAGATAAAGTTTTTCAGAAAACATTAAAAACGGTCTTTTGTTTAAAAACAGTAGAAACGCTAAGACAAAGTCTGCTTCCAAATAAGATATTAGTTTTTTGATTTCAAAATCCGATCGGTTTCGCTCACCAAATGTCATGTTCGATAATTACAATTTCATTTCCAGTTATTTAAAAAATGGAAAACCTAATCGGTTAGTTAACTATTCTTGTAGCTTTCAAGTCAGTTTTGAAACCAAGTCAAGTCATACAGTTTGATCACCTATTCTAATAACAGTTACCTAATTATATAAAAACTGATTTTTTAAAATAATTTTTGGCAGATCCCACAACATACGATTGAAACAACTTTGCACAAAATACTATTTCGTACATAAAAATTTTAGAAACTTTTATTCTGAAGTAGTCACACTAATTAAATAGGATTAAGCTTTGATGATGATTTTTATAATTCTATTTTTATAACTTTATTGATTTGCACAACCGTCAAATCGTTGGCAGCTTTCAAACCCCGTGATCCCTGCGATGTTGAATTTTTAAATTAAAAGCTGTGCTGGGGATATCCCGTTTTTACATTTAAAGGTCGTTATAAAATATTTCGGGATATTACCATTCTCAAATGCTGCTGTTGAAACAGGTGTTATTAAAGTCCGTTTAAAAAGTGTAAAAAAGTATAATTTTATTTCTTCTGCAAAACTTTATAAATTTTATTAAATTAAAGTTAAAGTATAAACGTGTATAACAATATCAAACTGTAATCTAAACAAATACGTTGTTGTAAAAAGTCATAATCTGGTGGAGAACTACTGTGTGCATCATCATTATTTTGTATCATCATATCTCTCGCAATCTTAACCGGTGGTTCTCTTATATCTATGTTTATCTACATATGAGTTTACATTTCGCAATATTGTTTTCATTTAATTCCATATACTGAAATTAGTATTAGCTGACTTATCAGGCATATTTGGTCAAGTCACACATTAATGTTATGGCATATTTTTTGCCGTAGGTTGATGTGGGTAAAGGACCTATAGTGTCTAAAACGTCAATATCAAACGCGTTTGTTGGCGTTGGTGTTAGAAATAGTTTTTCCTAGTTTTCTAGAAACTAGTTTGCCTGGTATTTCTTTATTAAGTATGCAATCACTGCAGTTTTTAACAAATTTTGAAATGTCCCTTGTCTTTCTTTTCCAAAAGTACTTTGTTTTGATTTTTGGGCAAAACTTCTTTTGGCCACAGTGCCCACATGTAATAGGATCGTTATGGTATATTTCCATTAGTTTTAGGTTATCAGATTCGTCGGTAATTATTTCTCTAGGTTCTGTAAGAACAATTTTAAGAGTTTTTAAAATCATATTTGCGTAATATTTCAGAGTTTGTATTGGATAAATGGAAAAAATGGGCCACTTTTCGACTATTCTGCTATGAAGATATTTTGATTGTAGGTTTCTTTCTGCAGCCTCGAAAGCATGTTGCCCAAACAAATAGTTTCGTTAACAATGTTTAAATCTAAAGATAGCAAATTCTTTATAAATTATTATGCGCATTTTAGTAAGATTATTATTTAGATAAAATAACTCTGTTTTAATTTTTGGTACCTTTTTATTAAAGTTATGTGCAAATTTATCGTCAATTTTCAATATAACGCACTCTTTCTGTTGTTCTAAATCATTTCTATTATCATTACTTTTCTTTGACATTGCTCGAGTTGTCACTGAAAGTATATTAGTATTTAATATTTTAAGCTCATCAATCGAAATTCTGGATAAAGCAGATCTGGATAAAAACGTTTTCTTTACCTTTAATATATTCGACTGTAAAATTATATTCTGAAAGCTATAATCTTATCCTAGATATATAATAGATATACCAAGGGTCTGTGATGAGATCGAACAGTGAATGTAGTTCCGTAAATATATGGCCAAAAGTGAATTTTTGCAAAGTGTACTACCAAGAGCTCAAGCTCAATAATAGGTTTCTTTTGTTTGGAAAGACTTCAACCCTTAATAATAAATTGGTAGATCATTAACATTAAAATTTTGGCTTAATATTGCTCCACAGCCAGTTTTTAAAGCATCAACGGTAATTGTAAATGGTATTGAAAAGTCAGGATACTGCAATATTTATGCCGATAATAATGCAGATTTTAATTTGTTAAACGACTTTTGACATTGCTCATTCCAGCTAAATGATATATTTTTTCTTGTAATGATGTTTAAAGGTGCTGCTTAAATTGCAAAATTCGGTATGAATTTTCGATTAATATAAATATCAATATAAAGAAAAGCTATGTTTGGGTCCAGGCCCTAGAAAGCGATGGACATCATCCTTGAAAAAGAATTTGGCGTGAAGTTAAGTCCGAAAGGTAAAACTTTCCAACGGAATGATCCGCTATCAGTACTAAAACATGTAACGTCACGAGAATCTGTATGTAGAGGTATCTGATGAAAACCGGAGTATAGATCTATAACTGAAAAATATTTTGCTGTACCCAGATTATCTAAAATATAATCTATTTTGAGCAAAGGAAACTTATTGGTAATTAATTTTCTATTCAAAGCGCGATAACTTTTTGGGTACAAGTATTAGTGGGCTGTTATAGTTAGAAGTGCTTGGTTCAATTAGATCGTTTTTCAAGAGCTCATTTACTTGCCTATTTATCTCTTCTTTTTGAGTATGTGCGAGTCGATAATTCTTAATGTAAACTGTGGTAGAATTAGTAAAACGAAGTTATTGTTCGTAAAAGTTTGACATTTTGTCATCTTTTAATGCAAAAATGCCGGGAAATTGTTCGCAAAGGGGTAATGAATCATTTGTGATATAATCTAGCATTTATTGTTGCAGTACAGTTTTTAGTTTTGAAAGACGTTTAGAATCTGTTTTAGGTTTGTTGATTGAATAAACATTAAAATTTTCAAGTCTTTACGCTTTGATGTTATAATATTTTATATACTTCATTTAGTTAGTTGTGTTAACTACACGCAAGATAGAATTCGGAGAACCACTAAATACTTCCTTAAAAACTTCTTGCGAATCAATGAAAATAGGTTCTGTAACGTTTTTGAAATTAAAAATTCTAAAAACTTCGCATCTAGGTGGAATTATGCAAAAATAACTACTTGTTCCCTGCAGCATGCGTATTGTTAGTATTTTTTGTTGAATGAAAAGAGATAATGTCATAGATTGGTAATCAATATTACATCTATTAGTTTTTAAAAAATCCTTCCCCAGTATGCCATCTGATGGGATATTGAAGTAATTTTTTTTTTTGTTTAACATAATATTTGAATTAAAACATGACACTTTTGCCAATGCAATGTCCGCCTGTGAATCAACAAGGAAAGTATAATGTCTATCTTCATCATTTAAGTTTATTTTAACGAAGTCTGTAAAGCTAGAATTTAAGCTAGAAACTGATTTAAAAGTTTTTGTTTCGCCTAGTTTAGTGTTTCCTTAACATCAGTGTTGAGGGGCCACTACGTTTAAAGGCCTGAAAGAAGCCATTTTGTTGTGAAAACGTTGCGAAAATGTTATAATTATTTTGATTTTTATTAAAATTTCTGTGGTTCTCCATAATTTCTACAATTATTGCCGCGATGACCATAATTGTTACCATATTGCGTAAAAAAATATAATTGATTTGGACTTCTTTGGGAATTACGATTTTTTGTTCGAAAAGTTAGAACCTGCTGTTCTTCAATTTCTGTTGTCTGTCCGAAAACCAACTTCGCAACTACCTCTTTGGGATTGGAGAAGACTGATGATGCCAATATTGATTTTACCAAGTTAGAATTGGCATTTAATCGACACATACTTACATTATACTTTTACGTGTAAAGCTGCTATTTTCCCAGCAATAGTTATTAAATTTTCTTCAGTAAGGTTCTCGCTTAAACTGATTTTGTCAAAAAACGATTCTAACGCTAATGGATTACCATCATAGTTATCCTTAAGAATAGAAGAACACATAGTAATGAATGATCCCTGTAATTTTTCGTGCATAAAATGTCCTTTCTGTCATTTACTGACTCCATTTCTGATTCGCTGTATTCGGAATCACTTTTACTAGCCGTCAAAATTATACAAATTCAAACAACTCTATGCTTTTGGGAACCGTTATTTTAGAATTTAGTTTACCAAAACATCGACTAAAATTTCGCGACAGTGTATTATTTTGAATAAAATTGGGTTTTTATCAACAATTGATAAATTTTCAGAATTTTTCTTGACGTAACCTAATAAATCTATATATTCAATTATTTTGGATTTATTTGTTGAAACTGGACAGTTTTGAAGTACTCGTTTTTTTATTTTATAAAATTTCTCAACTAATTCAGCAAATTGTTCATTTAGAAATCTAGGCATGAGTCATAGATATATTGTTTTGTTTTGATTGTAAAGAAAAATATCAAAAAACTTTGATTTTTACAAAATTTGATTTTTATATTGCTTCTTTGTGTTAGTTTCTTTTTTGATTTTTCATGGTTAGTAAATCAAAGTAATCAGTATTATTTGAATATAGAATTTTAAGAATAAAATAATAAAAGTATTAGAGAATATAATAAAAATATACATTTGCGTTTTTTATTTTAAGTTAAGTAATAGAAAAAAAGTACGAGTACAATGCAAAATTTTGTTGTAATATATGTATATATTTATAGCAAATAAATATAAATAAATAATATATATATAATAAGTAAATACGAATATACTATGAGTATCAAAAGTGAGTCAACATCAGCAAACATTTTATATATTCTTTTATTACAACGATTATATCAGTACTGGAATAATTCTTACATGTAATATTAAAGGGCTACTCTATTTCCAATGAACGCCCAGAAAAATAAAACAAAGAAATACAACAGGAAATTTTTTAAGTAATTTTACAATAAAATCTATATAATTTTTGCTGCAAAAACGAGTATACACTTTTCTTTTCAGTTTGTTTTTTTTTTCAAACTGTTAGATTTAAAGCTGCTTTTGTATTGAAGTTTATGCAAAATAACAAACAAAATATTTTTCTGTGGTATTTAATTGTTAATCAGCATTTATGGCAAAAGTCTTGAAAGACCTCATCTGAAATATCAATGTTTTAATGTTATTCATCCGTCCGTCGTTATAAAGAATTGAAAAATAATTATTGCGTGTTTGTTTAGGTGTTGTTTTACTACTCATATTTCTTTTTCTTTAAAATTTTTTTTCTCATTATTTAATGTCGTGAACACTCTTGTCAATATTTGTGCTAGAGTTTTGAGCCAATGGCTCGCTCATAACTTTATTTTATAATATAAAATTATTATTATAATTATAATTAATATCGAAAAGGTATACACAAAAAAAGTTTTTTTCAAAAGGACAAATGATAGTCGAAAAAACGAAAACTTAGATTAATCTCCGCTATACGTCTGCTTATCATGACAGTCACGGTCAAACTCGATCGTAATACTGAATACATACAAACCAAAAAGAAATCGAAATTAAGTGCGGAACAGAACACAGAATACCAAGTTTGCCAAGCGGAGAAAATTTATTTATTAAACTTTCTTATGGAGGCGGCAATGTTATGGTTTGGGGAGCAATGGGAGCAGCTGGCGTTGGGAACTTGGTTTTCGGTGATGGTATGGTAGACCAACACCATTATAAGGCTATACTACAACATAATTTGAGGCCGTTTGTCGACAAATTGAACCTCGGACCTCATTGGATTTTCCAACAAGACAATGATCCGAAGCAGACCGCACATTCGGTGAGAGAATTGCTGCTTTATTACGCTCCTCGCCAACTTTGTAGCCCTCCCTAATCACCGGACCTTAACCCCATAGAACATGTTTCGTCTTCAAGCAGTCATAGAATGTCAGGGTGGTCCAACAAAATATTGAATTGTTATTACTTTTATCTTTAATGCTAAAAATGTTCTTCATATTGAAGTCTGTATTTAAACGTTTGTCCAGTTGATTTTAGTCTTTTTGTAAAAATTACAGTTATTTTTAAAATAAAATATGAATGTTTTGTTTTCCGGTTAAAATATCGATGAATATAAATAAAACTGCATATATAAAATTTTGGAAAAGTGTTTGGTCTTTCTTAAACTCAATATTTTATGCTTCCGTTATATTGTAAGGGCTAACATATTAATCATATCTATCCTGTGGCTATAGCATACGTTACTTTCCTTAAATCCGCAATAGTTTAGTTTTTTTAATGTTTCTTATTTCTTTGTTGCCAACAAATTTTTACTCGAAGACTTTTATGCGAATCTTACACACTGTGTTTTTATCATTATTTTTTGTATGAACGAACATTTCTGAAGGGTATGACAAAATTTTCTGTAGTTTAATTACATACATACGGAATTTAATACAAGATATTTGTTGAGCTATGTAACCAACACAATATCGGCTTGATTGATTGGAATATTTTCAGAGACAAAACAGTCAGCATCATCATTAAAATAATCTTCGTTTTCATCGAATATATCTGTAACATCTACGATTGGCACGGCAACTAAAACTTATTATACATATTCTTCCGAAACTTTCACCAAAGCAGGAAAAAGGAAATGTTCGGAGCTGTTGCCTTGCTTGCGACGGGTCTCTTTTTGTGCAAGAAACTAGATTGATGGGAATGTAGAGGCGAGTTGGTTAATGCCTGATGTTCCTTGTGGATTTCGGCCTACCAACTCAGAAGCCCTGTGTTTTGTTGCCTTCTGGGGAATTGTGCGCAACAGAAGGGATTAGATAGCAGATGCTCTTTAGCAAGGGGCTCATGATTTCTGCCGTGCAACATTTTATGAGAAATTGTCACCTTTATAAGCCTTGCAAACCACATAGGGGCGCTATTGCACCGTTACCCATTTCACTCAATACGGATACGCGTGTGAAACATACAAATATTAAAGTGCTTGCTTAGCCAAATTAGGCGTCGTCACCGTTGTTAACTTACTCAATGATACATACATAAATAAAAGTATTCAATAACCCAACAATGAAATCCATATGAATACAACTGGAAAAACGCAATGTTTGGGATGCTGGGTTTATTTATGTTTGAATATGCAATATATAATAAAAACAGAAATAGCGGAATAACCCCCCTTCTTTCTTCTTTTCCTAATCCAGTTCTAGTACAATACACTGCCGATGTAGTAGTCGACCTCTGCTCATAAAAACAAAACAAAAATTGCACCTCTCCTATCACGTACGTTTTATATTTTTTTAAAAGCTTGTCATTTTCTATGTTTAGCATTCCTATCTAATTTCTTTCACTCATTTTTACATACAGTAGTATATACCTTTTAGTTTAGACTGCTAAATATCAATAAATATTGTTTGTTTGATAAAAAAAATGTATGCATATTGGAGAGTACGACAATTGCGTGTACAATAAAATTTTTAGTGGCTTCGCTATTACCAGTTTCAACCATTCTATGTTACAGGACAGGACCTAATTATGTTGTATTCTACTTTCAGTATATCATATCAGAATTTTAAACATTTCTGGATCGAATACAAATTTTAAATATATATTTTATTAATTTATGTTTCATTTATTTAAGAAAAAACATTGCATGCGCATTTGTTACAGATTTTTTTCTCTATATGAAGTAAATATAGAAAACATTACTACGTCTAGGAGGTGGCAGTCCAAAAACCTATGTAGTAAATTTGTCTGTCAAATTATTCCTGGTTTCTGTGGAAATAAAAGATAAAGTTTTTCAGAAAACATTAAAAACGGTCTTTTGTTTAAAAACAGTAGAAACGCTAAGACAAAGTCTGCTTCCAAATAAGATATTAGTTTTTTGATTTCAAAATCCGATCGGTTTCGCTCACCAAATGTCATGTTCGATAATTACAATTTCATTTCCCGTTATTTAAAAAATGGAAAACCTAATCGGTTAGTTAACTATTCTTGTAGCTTTCAAGTCAGTTTTGAAACCAAGTCAAGTCATACAGTTTGATCACCTATTCTAATAACAGTTACCTAATTATATAAAAACTGATTTTTTAAAATAATTTTTGGCAGATCCCACAACATACGATTCAAACAACTTTGAACAAAATACTATTTCGTACATAAAAATTTTAGAAACTTTTATTCTGAAGTAGTCACATCAATTAAATAGGATTAAGCTTTGATGATGATTTTTATAATTCTATTTTTATAACTTTATTGATTTGCACAACCGTCAAATCGTTGGCAGCTTTCAAACCCCGATTTCCGTTTATGTGTAAGTGATCCCTGCGATGTTGAATTTTTAAATTAAAAGCTGTGCTGTGGATATCCCGTTTTTACATTTAAAGGTCGTTATAAAATATTTCGGGATATTACCATTCTCAAATGCTGCTGTTGAAACAGGTGTTATTAAGATCCGTTTAAAAAGTGTAAAAAAGTATAATTTTATTTCTTCTGCAAAACTTTATAAATTTTATTAAATTAAGGTTAAAGTATAAACGTGTATAACAATATCAAACTGTAATCTAAACAAATACGTTGTTGTAAAAAGTCATAATCTGGTGGAGAACTACTGTGTGCATCATCATTATTTTGTATCATCATATCTCTCGCAATCTTAACCGGTGGTTCTCTTATATCTATGTTTATCTACATATGAGTTTACATTTCGCAATATTGTTTTCATTTAATTCCATATACTGAAATTAGTATTAGCTGACTTATCAGGCAGCGCTATTGTAACTAGATATTTGGTCAAGTCACACATTAATGTTATGGCATATTTTTTGCCGTAGGTTGATGTGGGTAAAGGACCTATAGTGTCTAAAACGTCAATATCAAACGCGTTTGTTGGCGTTGGTGTTAGAAATAGTTTTTCCTAGTTTTCTAGAAACTAGTTTGCCTGGTATTTCTTTATTAAGTATGCAATCACTGCAGTTTTTAACAAATTTTGAAATGTCCCTTGTCTTTCTTTTCCAAAAGTACTTTGTTTTGATTTTTGGGTAAAACTTCTTTTGGCCACAGTGCCCACATGTAATAGGATCGTTATGGTATATTTCCATTAGTTTTAGGTTATCAGATTCGTCGGTAATTATTTCTCTAGGTTCTGTAAGAACAATTTTAAGAGTTTTTAAAATCTTATTTGCGTAATATTTCAGAGTTTGTATTGGATAAATGGAAAAAATGGGCCACTTTTCGACTATTCTGCTATGAAGATATTTTGATTGTAGGTTTCTTTCTGCAGCCTCGAAAGCATGTTGCCCAAACAAATAGTTTCGTTAACAATGTTTAAATCTAAAGATAGCAAATTCTTTATAAATTATTATGCGCATTTTAGTAAGATTATTATTTAGATAAAATAACTCTGTTTTAATTTTTGGTACCTTTTTATTAAAGTTATGTGCAAATTTATCGTCAATTTTCAATATAACGCACTCTTTCTGTTGTTCTAAATCATTTCTATTATCATTACTTTTCTTTGACATTGCTCGAGTTGTCACTGAAAGTATATTAGTATTTAATATTTTAAGCTCATCAATCGAAATTCTGGATAAAGCAGATCTGGATAAAAACGTTTTCTTTACCTTTAATATATTCGACTGTAAAATTATATTCTGAAAGCTCTAATCTTATCCTAGATATATAATAGATATACCAAGGGTCTGTGATGAGATCGAACAGTGAATGTAGTTCCGTAAATATATGGCCAAAAGTGAATTTTTGCAAAGTGTACTACCAAGAGCTCAAGCTCAATAATAGGTTTCTTTTGTTTGGAAAGACTTCAACCCATAATAAATTGGTAGATCATTAACATTAAAATTTTGGCTTAATATTGCTCCACAGCCAGTTTTTAAAGCATCAACGGTAATTGTAAATGGTATTGAAAAGTCAGGATACTGCAATATTTATGCCGATAATAATGCAGATTTTAATTTGTTAAACGACTTTTGACATTGCTCATTCCAGCTAAATGATATATTTTTTCTTGTAATGATGTTTAAAGGTGCTGCTTAAATTGCAAAATTCGGTATGAATTTTCGATTAATATAAATATCAATATAAAGAAAAGCTATGTTTGGGTCCAGGCCCTAGAAAGCGATGGACATCATCCTTGAAAAAGAATTTGGCGTGAAGTTAAGTCCGAAAGGTAAAACTTTCCAACGGAATGATCCGCTATCAGTACTAAAACATGTAACGTCACGAGAATCTGTATGTAGAGGTATCTGATGAAAACCGGAGTATAGATCTATAACTGAAAAATATTTTGCTCTACCCAGATTATCTAAAATATAATCTATTTTGAGCAAAGGAAACTTATTGGTAATTAATTTTCTATTCAAAGCGCGATAACTTTTTGGGTACAAGTATTAGTGGGCTGTTATAGTTAGAAGTGCTTGGTTCAATTAGATCGTTTTTCAAGAGCTCATTTACTTGCCTATTTATCTCTTCTTTTTGAGTATGTGCTAGTCGATAATTCTTAATGTAAACTGTGGTAGAATTAGTAAAACGAAGTTATTGTTCGTAAAAGTTTGACATTTTGTCATCTTTTAATGCAAAAATGCCGGGAAATTGTTCGCAAAGGGGTAATGAATCATTTGTGATATAATCTAGCATTTATTGTTGCAGTACAGTTTTTAGTTTTGAAAGACGTTTAGAATCTGTTTTAGGTTTGTTGATTGAATAAACATTAAAACGCTTTGATGTTATAATATTTTATATACTTCATTTAGTTAGTTGTGTTAACTACACGCAAGATAGAATTCGGAGAACCACTAAATACTTCCTTAAAAACTTCTTGCGAATCAATGAAAATAGGTTCTGTAACGTTTTTGAAATTAAAAATTCTAAAAACTTCGCATCTAGGTGGAATTATGCAAAAATAACTACTTGTTCCCTGCAGCATGCGTATTGTTAGTATTTTTTGTTGAATGAAAAGAGATAATGTCATAGATTGGTAATCAATATTACATCTATTAGTTTTTAAAAAATCCTTCCCCAGTATGCCATCTGATGGGATATTGAAGTAATTTTTTTTTTGTTTAACATAATATTTGAATTAAAACATGACACTTTTGCCAATGCAATGTCCGCCTGTGAATCAACAAGGAAAGTATAATGTCTATCTTCATCATTTAAGTTTATTTTAACGAAGTCTGTAAAGCTAGAATTTAAGCTAGAAACTGATTTAAAAGTTTTTGTTTCGTCTAGTTTAGTGTTTCCTTAACATCAGTGTTGAGGGGCCACTACGTTTAAAGGCCTGACAGAAGCCATTTTGTTGTGAAAACGTTGCGAAAATGTTATAATTATTTTGATTTTTATTAAAATTTCTGTGGTTCTCCATAATTTCTACAATTATTGCCGCGATGACCATAATTGTTACCATATTGCGTAAAAAAATATAATTGATTTGGACTTCTTTGGGAATTACGATTTTTTGTTCGAAAAGTTAGAACCTGCTGTTCTTCAATTTCTGTTGTCTGTCCGAAAACCAACTTCGCAACTACCTCTTTGGGATTGGAGAAGACTGATGATGCCAATATTGATTTTACCAAGTTAGAATTGGCATTTAATCGACACATACTTACATTATACTTTTACGTGTAAAGCTGCTATTTTCCCAGCAATAGTTATTAAATTTTCTTCAGTAAGGTTCTCGCTTAAACTGATTTTGTAAAAAAACGATTCTAACGCTAATGGATTACCATCATAGTTATCCTTAAGAATAGAAGAACACATAGTAATGAATGATCCCTGTAATTTTTCGTGCATAAAATGTCCTTTCTGTCATTTACTGACTCCATTTCTGATTCGCTGTATTCGGAATCACTTTTACTAGCCGTCAAAATTATACAAATTCAAACAACTCTATGCTTTTGGGAACCGTTATTTTAGAATTTAGTTTACCAAAACATCGACTAAAATTTCGCGACAGTGTATTATTTTGAATAAAATTGGGTTTTTCTCAACAATTGATAAATTTTCAGAATTTTTCTTGACGTAACCTAATAAATCTATATATTCAATTATTTTGGATTTATTTGTTGAAACTGGACAGTTTTGAAGTACTCGTTTTTTTATTTTATAAAATTTCTCAACTAATTCAGCAAATTGTTCATTTAGAAATCTAGGCATGAGTCATAGATATATTGTTTTGTTTTGATTGTAAAGAAAAATATCAAAAAACTTATCATTTGCTCTTTCACTGTTTATATTACAAATTGTTTACAATTTATTTTCAAATCTGATTAAGAAAATAATTATGTTTGCTAAATATGTAATAAATTGCATTAATTTTGATAAAAAAATTTTGTCTTCTTATGTTTTCAATTCACATTAAAATTTATAATTTCTTTTATTTTGTTTTGTTTTATTTTCTTCATATTCATTTGTATTAATTTCTTATTCTTTAAATGCATGTTAAGTTATGTTTTTATTTCATAAATCAAAATTTGATTTTTATATTGCTTCTTTGTGTTAGTTTCTTTTTTGATTTTTCATGGTTAGTAAATCAAAGTAATCAGTATTATTTGAATATAGAATTTTAAGAATAAAATAATAAAAGTATTAGAGAATATAATAAAAATATACATTTGCGTTTTTTATTTTAAGTTACTTTTTTAATAGAAAAAAAGTACGAGTACAATGCAAAATTTTGTTGTAATATATGTATATATTTATAGCAAATAAATATAAATAAATAATATATATATAATAAGTAAATACGAATATACTATGAGTATCAAAAGTGAGTCAACATCAGCAAACATTTTATATATTCTTTTATTACAACGATTATATCAGTACTGGAATAATTCTTACATGTAATATTAAAGGGCTACTCTATTTCCAATGAACGCCCAGAAAAATAAAACAAAGAAATACAACAGGAAATTTTTTAAGTAATTTTACAATAAAATCTATATAATTTTTGCTGCAAAAATGAGTATACACTTTTCTTTTCAGTTTGTTTTTTTTTTTTTCAAACTGTTAGATTTAAAGCTGCTTTTGTATTGAAGTTTATGCAAAATAACAAACAAAATATTTTTCTGTGGTATTTAATTGTTAATCAGCATTTATGGCAAAAGTCTTGAAAGACCTCATCTGAAATATCAATGTTTTAATGTTATTCATCCGTCCGTCGTTATAAAGAATTGAAAAATAATTATTGCGTGTTTGTTTAGGTGTTGTTTTACTACTCATATTTCTTTTTCTTTAAAATTTTTTTTCTCATTATTTAATGTCGTGAACACTCTTGTCAATATTTGTGCTAGAGTTTTGAGCCAATGGCTCGCTCATAACTTTATTTTATAATATAAAATTATTATTATAATTATAATTAATATCGAAAAGGTATACACAAAAAAAGTTTTTTTCAAAAGGACAAATGATAGTCGAAAAAACGAAAACTTAGATTAATCTCCGCTATACGTCTGCTTATCATGACAGTCACGGTCAAACTCGATCGTAATACTGAATACATACAAACCAAAAAGAAATCGAAATTAAGTGCGGAACAGAACACAGAATACCAAGTTTGCCAAGCGGAGAAAATTTATTTATTAAACTTTCTTATGGAGGCGGCAATGTTATGGTTTGGGGAGCAATAGGAGCAGCTGGCGTTGGGAACTTGGTTTTCGGTGATGGTATGGTAGACCAACATAAGGCTATACTACAACATAATTTGAGGCCGTTTGTCGACAAATTGAACCTCGGACCTCATTGGATTTTCCAACAAGACAATGATCCGAAGCAGACCGCACATTCGGTGAGAGAATTGCTGCTTTATTACGCTCCTCGCCAACTTTGTAGCCCTCCCTAATCACCGGACCTTAACCCCATAGAACATGTTTCGTCTTCAAGCAGTCATAGAATGTCAGGGTGGTCCAACAAAATATTGAATTGTTATTACTTTTATCTTTAATGCTAAAAATGTTCTTCATATTGAAGTCTGTATTTAAACGTTTGTCCAGTTGATTTTAGTCTTTTTGTAAAAATTACAGTTATTTTTAAAATAAAATATGAATGTTTTGTTTTCCGGTTAAAATATCGATGAATATAAATAAAACTGCATATATAAAATTTTGGAAAAGTGTTTGGTCTTTCTTAAACTCAATATTTTATGCTTCCGTTATATTGTAAGGGCTAACATATTAATCATATCTATCCTGTGGCTATAGCATACGTTACTTTCCTTAAATCCGCAATAGTTTAGTTTTTTTAATGTTTCTTATTTCTTTGTTGCCAACAAATTTTTACTCGAAGACTTTTATGCGAATCTTACACACTGTGTTTTTATCATTATTTTTTGTATGAACGAACATTTCTGAAGGGTATGACAAAATTTTCTGTAGTTTAATTACATACATACGGAATTTAATACAAGATATTTGTTGAGCTATGTAACCAACACAATATCGGCTTGATTGATTGGAATATTTTCAGAGACAAAACAGTCAGCATCATCATTAAAATAATCTTCGTTTTCATCGAATATATCTGTAACATCTACGATTGGCACGGCAACTAAAACTTATTATACATATTCTTCCGAAACTTTCACCAAAGCAGGAAAAAGGAAATGTTCGGAGCTGTTGCCTTGCTTGCGACGGGTCTCTTTTTGTGCAAGAAACTAGATTGATGGGAATGTAGAGGCGAGTTGGTTAATGCCTGATGTTCCTTGTGGATTTCGGCCTACCAACTCAGAAGCCCTGTGTTTTGTTGCCTTCTGGGGAATTGTGCGCAACAGAAGGGATTAGATAGCAGATGCTCTTTAGCAAGGGGCTCATGATTTCTGCCGTGCAACATTTTATGAGAAATTGTCACCTTTATAAGCCTTGCAAACCACATAGGGGCGCTATTGCACCGTTACCCATTTCACTCAATACGGATACGCGTGTGAAACATACAAATATTAAAGTGCTTGCTTAGCCAAATTAGGCGTCGTCACCGTTGTTAACTTACTCAATGATACATACATAAATAAAAGTATTCAATAACCCAACAATGAAATCCATATGAATACAACTGGAAAAACGCAATGTTTGGGATGCTGGGTTTATTTATGTTTGAATATGCAATATATAATAAAAACAGAAATAGCGGAATAACCCCCCTTCTTTCTTCTTTTCCTAATCCAGTTCTAGTACAATACACTGCCGATGTAGTAGTCGACCTCTGCTCATAAAAACAAAACAAAAATTGCACCTCTCCTATCACGTACGTTTTATATTTTTTTAAAAGCTTGTCATTTTCTATGTTTAGCATTCCTATCTAATTTCTTTCACTCATTTTTACATACAGTAGTATATACCTTTTAGTTTAGACTGCTAAATATCAATAAATATTGTTTGTTTGATAAAAAAAATGTATGCATATTGGAGAGTACGACAATTGCGTGTACAATAAAATTTTTAGTGGCTTCGCTATTACCAGTTTCAACCATTCTATGTTACAGGACAGGACCTAATTATGTTGTATTCTACTTTCAGTATATCATATCAGAATTTTAAACATTTCTGGATCGAATACAAATTTTAAATATATATTTTATTAATTTATGTTTCATTTATTTAAGAAAAAACATTGCATGCGCATTTGTTACAGATTTTTTTCTCTATATGAAGTAAATATAGAAAACATTACTACGTCTAGGAGGTGGCAGTCCAAAAACCTATGTAGTAAATTTGTCTGTCAAATTATTCCTGGTTTCTGTGGAAATAAAAGATAAAGTTTTTCAGAAAACATTAAAAACGGTCTTTTGTTTAAAAACAGTAGAAACGCTAAGACAAAGTCTGCTTCCAAATAAGATATTAGTTTTTTGATTTCAAAATCCGATCGGTTTCGCTCACCAAATGTCATGTTCGATAATTACAATTTCATTTCCCGTTATTTAAAAAATGGAAAACCTAATCGGTTAGTTAACTATTCTTGTAGCTTTCAAGTCAGTTTTGAAACCAAGTCAAGTCATACAGTTTGATCACCTATTCTAATAACAGTTACCTAATTATATAAAAACTGATTTTTTAAAATAATTTTTGGCAGATCCCACAACATACGATTCAAACAACTTTGAACAAAATACTATTTCGTACATAAAAATTTTAGAAACTTTTATTCTGAAGTAGTCACATCAATTAAATAGGATTAAGCTTTGATGATGATTTTTATAATTCTATTTTTATAACTTTATTGATTTGCACAACCGTCAAATCGTTGGCAGCTTTCAAACCCCGATTTCCGTTTATGTGTAAGTGATCCCTGCGATGTTGAATTTTTAAATTAAAAGCTGTGCTGTGGATATCCCGTTTTTACATTTAAAGGTCGTTATAAAATATTTCGGGATATTACCATTCTCAAATGCTGCTGTTGAAACAGGTGTTATTAAGATCCGTTTAAAAAGTGTAAAAAAGTATAATTTTATTTCTTCTGCAAAACTTTATAAATTTTATTAAATTAAGGTTAAAGTATAAACGTGTATAACAATATCAAACTGTAATCTAAACAAATACGTTGTTGTAAAAAGTCATAATCTGGTGGAGAACTACTGTGTGCATCATCATTATTTTGTATCATCATATCTCTCGCAATCTTAACCGGTGGTTCTCTTATATCTATGTTTATCTACATATGAGTTTACATTTCGCAATATTGTTTTCATTTAATTCCATATACTGAAATTAGTATTAGCTGACTTATCAGGCAGCGCTATTGTAACTAGATATTTGGTCAAGTCACACATTAATGTTATGGCATATTTTTTGCCGTAGGTTGATGTGGGTAAAGGACCTATAGTGTCTAAAACGTCAATATCAAACGCGTTTGTTGGCGTTGGTGTTAGAAATAGTTTTTCCTAGTTTTCTAGAAACTAGTTTGCCTGGTATTTCTTTATTAAGTATGCAATCACTGCAGTTTTTAACAAATTTTGAAATGTCCCTTGTCTTTCTTTTCCAAAAGTACTTTGTTTTGATTTTTGGGTAAAACTTCTTTTGGCCACAGTGCCCACATGTAATAGGATCGTTATGGTATATTTCCATTAGTTTTAGGTTATCAGATTCGTCGGTAATTATTTCTCTAGGTTCTGTAAGAACAATTTTAAGAGTTTTTAAAATCTTATTTGCGTAATATTTCAGAGTTTGTATTGGATAAATGGAAAAAATGGGCCACTTTTCGACTATTCTGCTATGAAGATATTTTGATTGTAGGTTTCTTTCTGCAGCCTCGAAAGCATGTTGCCCAAACAAATAGTTTCGTTAACAATGTTTAAATCTAAAGATAGCAAATTCTTTATAAATTATTATGCGCATTTTAGTAAGATTATTATTTAGATAAAATAACTCTGTTTTAATTTTTGGTACCTTTTTATTAAAGTTATGTGCAAATTTATCGTCAATTTTCAATATAACGCACTCTTTCTGTTGTTCTAAATCATTTCTATTATCATTACTTTTCTTTGACATTGCTCGAGTTGTCACTGAAAGTATATTAGTATTTAATATTTTAAGCTCATCAATCGAAATTCTGGATAAAGCAGATCTGGATAAAAACGTTTTCTTTACCTTTAATATATTCGACTGTAAAATTATATTCTGAAAGCTCTAATCTTATCCTAGATATATAATAGATATACCAAGGGTCTGTGATGAGATCGAACAGTGAATGTAGTTCCGTAAATATATGGCCAAAAGTGAATTTTTGCAAAGTGTACTACCAAGAGCTCAAGCTCAATAATAGGTTTCTTTTGTTTGGAAAGACTTCAACCCTTAATAATAAATTGGTAGATCATTAACATTAAAATTTTGGCTTAATATTGCTCCACAGCCAGTTTTTAAAGCATCAACGGTAATTGTAAATGGTATTGAAAAGTCAGGATACTGCAATATTTATGCCGATAATAATGCAGATTTTAATTTGTTAAACGACTTTTGACATTGCTCATTCCAGCTAAATGATATATTTTTTCTTGTAATGATGTTTAAAGGTGCTGCTTAAATTGCAAAATTCGGTATGAATTTTCGATTAATATAAATATCAATATAAAGAAAAGCTATGTTTGGGTCCAGGCCCTAGAAAGCGATGGACATCATCCTTGAAAAAGAATTTGGCGTGAAGTTAAGTCCGAAAGGTAAAACTTTCCAACGGAATGATCCGCTATCAGTACTAAAACATGTAACGTCACGAGAATCTGTATGTAGAGGTATCTGATGAAAACCGGAGTATAGATCTATAACTGAAAAATATTTTGCTCTACCCAGATTATCTAAAATATAATCTATTTTGAGCAAAGGAAACTTATTGGTAATTAATTTTCTATTCAAAGCGCGATAACTTTTTGGGTACAAGTATTAGTGGGCTGTTATAGTTAGAAGTGCTTGGTTCAATTAGATCGTTTTTCAAGAGCTCATTTACTTGCCTATTTATCTCTTCTTTTTGAGTATGTGCTAGTCGATAATTCTTAATGTAAACTGTGGTAGAATTAGTAAAACGAAGTTATTGTTCGTAAAAGTTTGACATTTTGTCATCTTTTAATGCAAAAATGCCGGGAAATTGTTCGCAAAGGGGTAATGAATCATTTGTGATATAATCTAGCATTTATTGTTGCAGTACAGTTTTTAGTTTTGAAAGACGTTTAGAATCTGTTTTAGGTTTGTTGATTGAATAAACATTAAAATTTTCAAGTCTTTACGCTTTGATGTTATAATATTTTATATACTTCATTTAGTTAGTTGTGTTAACTACACGCAAGATAGAATTCGGAGAACCACTAAATACTTCCTTAAAAACTTCTTGCGAATCAATGAAAATAGGTTCTGTAACGTTTTTGAAATTAAAAATTCTAAAAACTTCGCATCTAGGTGGAATTATGCAAAAATAACTACTTGTTCCCTGCAGCATGCGTATTGTTAGTATTTTTTGTTGAATGAAAAGAGATAATGTCATAGATTGGTAATCAATATTACATCTATTAGTTTTTAAAAAATCCTTCCCCAGTATGCCATCTGATGGGATATTGAAGTAATTTTTTTTTTGTTTAACATAATATTTGAATTAAAACATGACACTTTTGCCAATGCAATGTCCGCCTGTGAATCAACAAGGAAAGTATAATGTCTATCTTCATCATTTAAGTTTATTTTAACGAAGTCTGTAAAGCTAGAATTTAAGCTAGAAACTGATTTAAAAGTTTTTGTTTCGTCTAGTTTAGTGTTTCCTTAACATCAGTGTTGAGGGGCCACTACGTTTAAAGGCCTGACAGAAGCCATTTTGTTGTGAAAACGTTGCGAAAATGTTATAATTATTTTGATTTTTATTAAAATTTCTGTGGTTCTCCATAATTTCTACAATTATTGCCGCGATGACCATAATTGTTACCATATTGCGTAAAAAAATATAATTGATTTGGACTTCTTTGGGAATTACGATTTTTTGTTCGAAAAGTTAGAACCTGCTGTTCTTCAATTTCTGTTGTCTGTCCGAAAACCAACTTCGCAACTACCTCTTTGGGATTGGAGAAGACTGATGATGCCAATATTGATTTTACCAAGTTAGAATTGGCATTTAATCGACACATACTTACATTATACTTTTACGTGTAAAGCTGCTATTTTCCCAGCAATAGTTATTAAATTTTCTTCAGTAAGGTTCTCGCTTAAACTGATTTTGTAAAAAAACGATTCTAACGCTAATGGATTACCATCATAGTTATCCTTAAGAATAGAAGAACACATAGTAATGAATGATCCCTGTAATTTTTCGTGCATAAAATGTCCTTTCTGTCATTTACTGACTCCATTTCTGATTCGCTGTATTCGGAATCACTTTTACTAGCCGTCAAAATTATACAAATTCAAACAACTCTATGCTTTTGGGAACCGTTATTTTAGAATTTAGTTTACCAAAACATCGACTAAAATTTCGCGACAGTGTATTATTTTGAATAAAATTGGGTTTTTCTCAACAATTGATAAATTTTCAGAATTTTTCTTGACGTAACCTAATAAATCTATATATTCAATTATTTTGGATTTATTTGTTGAAACTGGACAGTTTTGAAGTACTCGTTTTTTTATTTTATAAAATTTCTCAACTAATTCAGCAAATTGTTCATTTAGAAATCTAGGCATGAGTCATAGATATATTGTTTTGTTTTGATTGTAAAGAAAAATATCAAAAAACTTATCATTTGCTCTTTCACTGTTTATATTACAAATTGTTTACAATTTATTTTCAAATCTGATTAAGAAAATAATTATGTTTGCTAAATATGTAATAAATTGCATTAATTTTGATAAAAAAATTTTGTCTTCTTATGTTTTCAATTCACATTAAAATTTATAATTTCTTTTATTTTGTTTTGTTTTATTTTCTTCATATTCATTTGTATTAATTTCTTATTCTTTAAATGCATGTTAAGTTATGTTTTTATTTCATAAATCAAAATTTGATTTTTATATTGCTTCTTTGTGTTAGTTTCTTTTTTGATTTTTCATGGTTAGTAAATCAAAGTAAGTATTATATCAGTATTATTTGAATATAGAATTTTAAGAATAAAATAATAAAAGTATTAGAGAATATAATAAAAATATACATTTGCGTTTTTTATTTTAAGTTACTTTTTTAATAGAAAAAAAGTACGAGTACAATGCAAAATTTTGTTGTAATATATGTTTATATTTATAGCAAATAAATATAAATAAATAATATATATATAATAAGTAAATACGAATATACTATGAGTATCAAAAGTGAGTCAACATCAGCAAACATTTTATATATTCTTTTATTACAACGATTATATCAGTACTGGAATAATTCTTACATGTAATATTAAAGGGCTACTCTATTTCCAATGAACGCCCAGAAAAATAAAACAAAGAAATACAACAGGAAATTTTTTAAGTAATTTTACAATAAAATCTATATAATTTTTGCTGCAAAAATGAGTATACACTTTTCTTTTCAGTTTGTTTTTTTTTTTTCAAACTGTTAGATTTAAAGCTGCTTTTGTATTGAAGTTTATGCAAAATAACAAACAAAATATTTTTCTGTGGTATTTAATTGTTAATCAGCATTTATGGCAAAAGTCTTGAAAGACCTCATCTGAAATATCAATGTTTTAATGTTATTCATCCGTCCGTCGTTATAAAGAATTGAAAAATAATTATTGCGTGTTTGTTTAGGTGTTGTTTTACTACTCATATTTCTTTTTCTTTAAAATTTTTTTTCTCATTATTTAATGTCGTGAACACTCTTGTCAATATTTGTGCTAGAGTTTTGAGCCAATGGCTCGCTCATAACTTTATTTTATAATATAAAATTATTATTATAATTATAATTAATATCGAAAAGGTATACACAAAAAAAGTTTTTTTCAAAAGGACAAATGATAGTCGAAAAAACGAAAACTTAGATTAATCTCCGCTATACGTCTGCTTATCATGACAGTCACGGTCAAACTCGATCGTAATACTGAATACATACAAACCAAAAAGAAATCGAAATTAAGTGCGGAACAGAACACAGAATACCAAGTTTGCCAAGCGGAGAAAATTTATTTATTAAACTTTCTTATGGAGGCGGCAATGTTATGGTTTGGGGAGCAATAGGAGCAGCTGGCGTTGGGAACTTGGTTTTCGGTGATGGTATGGTAGACCAACACCATTATAAGGCTATACTACAACATAATTTGAGGCCGTTTGTCGACAAATTGAACCTCGGACCTCATTGGATTTTCCAACAAGACAATGATCCGAAGCAGACCGCACATTCGGTGAGAGAATTGCTGCTTTATTACGCTCCTCGCCAACTTTGTAGCCCTCCCTAATCACCGGACCTTAACCCCATAGAACATGTTTCGTCTTCAAGCAGTCATAGAATGTCAGGGTGGTCCAACAAAATATTGAATTGTTATTACTTTTATCTTTAATGCTAAAAATGTTCTTCATATTGAAGTCTGTATTTAAACGTTTGTCCAGTTGATTTTAGTCTTTTTGTAAAAATTACAGTTATTTTTAAAATAAAATATGAATGTTTTGTTTTCCGGTTAAAATATCGATGAATATAAATAAAACTGCATATATAAAATTTTGGAAAAGTGTTTGGTCTTTCTTAAACTCAATATTTTATGCTTCCGTTATATTGTAAGGGCTAACATATTAATCATATCTATCCTGTGGCTATAGCATACGTTACTTTCCTTAAATCCGCAATAGTTTAGTTTTTTTAATGTTTCTTATTTCTTTGTTGCCAACAAATTTTTACTCGAAGACTTTTATGCGAATCTTACACACTGTGTTTTTATCATTATTTTTTGTATGAACGAACATTTCTGAAGGGTATGACAAAATTTTCTGTAGTTTAATTACATACATACGGAATTTAATACAAGATATTTGTTGAGCTATGTAACCAACACAATATCGGCTTGATTGATTGGAATATTTTCAGAGACAAAACAGTCAGCATCATCATTAAAATAATCTTCGTTTTCATCGAATATATCTGTAACATCTACGATTGGCACGGCAACTAAAACTTATTATACATATTCTTCCGAAACTTTCACCAAAGCAGGAAAAAGGAAATGTTCGGTGCTGTTGCCTTGCTTGCGACAGGTCTCGCAAGAGATTGTTCTGTTGTGCGCAACAGAAGGGATTAGATAGCAGATGCTCTTTAGCAAGGGGCTCATGATTTCTGCCGTGCAACATTTTATGAGAAATTGTCACCTTTATAAGCCTTGCAAACCACATAGGGGCGCTATTGCACCGTTACCCATTTCACTCAATACGGATACGCGTGTGAAACATACAAATATTAAAGTGCTTGCTTAGCCAAATTAGGCGTCGTCACCGTTGTTAACTTACTCAATGATACATACATAAATAAAAGTATTCAATAACCCAACAATGAAATCCATATGAATACAACTGGAAAAACGCAATGTTTGGGATGCTGGGTTTATTTATGTTTGAATATGCAATATGTAATAAAAACAGAAATAGCGGAATAACCCTCCTTCTTTCTTCTTTTCCCTAATCCAGCTCTAGTACAATACACTGCCGATGTAGTAGTCGACCTCTGGTCAAAAAACAAAAATTGCACCTCTCCTATCACGTACGTTTTATATTTTTTTAAAAGCTTGTCATTTTCTAAGTTTAGCATTCCTATCTAATTTCTTTCACTCATTTTTACATACAGTAGTATATACCTTTTAGTTTAGACTGCTAAATATCAATAAATATTGTTTGTTTGATAAAAAAAAAATGTATGCATATTGGAGAGTACGACAATTGCGTGTACAATAAAATTTTTAGTGGCTTCGCTATTACCAGTTTCAACCATTCTATGTTACAGGACAGGACCTAATTATGTTGTATTCTACTTTAAGTATATCATATCAGAATTTTAAACATTTCTGGATCGAATACAAATTTTAAATATATATTTTATTAATTTATGTTTCATTTATTTAAGAAAAAACATTGCATACGCATTTGTTACAGATTTTTTTCTCTATATGAAGTAAATATAGAAAACATTACTACGTCTAGGAGGTGGCAGTCCAAAAACCTATGTAGTAAATTTGTCTGTCAAATTATTCCTGGTTTCTGTGGAAATAAAAGATAAAGTTTTTCAGAAAACATTAAAAACGGTCTTTTGTTTAAAAACAGTAGAAACGCTAAGACAAAGTCTGCTTCCAAATAAGATATTAGTTTTTTGATTTCAAAATCCGATCGGTTTCGCTCACCAAATGTCATGTTCGATAATTACAATTTCATTTCCCGTTATTTAAAAAATGGAAAACCTAATCGGTTAGTTAACTATTCTTGTAGCTTTCAAGTCAGTTTTGAAACCAAGTCAAGTCATACAGTTTGATCACCTATTCTAATAACAGTTACCTAATTATATAAAAACTGATTTTTTAAAATAATTTTTGGCAGATCCCACAACATACGATTCAAACAACTTTGCACAAAATACTATTTCGTACATAAAAATTTTAGAAACTTTTATTCTGAAGTAGTCACATCAATTAAATAGGATTAAGCTTTGATGATGATTTTTATAATTCTATTTTTATAACTTTATTGATTTGCACAACCGTCAAATCGTTGGCAGCTTTCAAACCCCGATTTCCGTTTATGTGTAAGTGATCCCTGCGATGTTGAATTTTTAAATTAAAAGCTGTGCTGTGGATATCCCGTTTTTACATTTAAAGGTCGTTATAAAATATTTCGGGATATTACCATTCTCAAATGCTGCTGTTGAAACAGGTGTTATTAAAGTCCGTTTAAAAAGTGTAAAAAAGTATAATTTTATTTCTTCTGCAAAACTTTATAAATTTTATTAAATTAAAGTTAAAGTATAAACGTGTATAACAATATCAAACTGTAATCTAAACAAATACGTTGTTGTAAAAAGTCATAATCTGGTGGAGAACTACTGTGTGCATCATCATTATTTTGTATCATCATATCTCTCGCAATCTTAACCGGTGGTTCTCTTATATCTATGTTTATCTACATATGAGTTTACATTTCGCAATATTGTTTTCATTTAATTCCATATACTGAAATTAGTATTAGCTGACTTATCAGGCATATTTGGTCAAGTCACACATTAATGTTATGGCATATTTTTTGCCGTAGGTTGATGTGGGTAAAGGACCTATAGTGTCTAAAACGTCAATATCAAACGCGTTTGTTGGCGTTGGTGTTAGAAATAGTTTTTCCTAGTTTTCTAGAAACTAGTTTGCCTGGTATTTCTTTATTAAGTATGCAATCACTGCAGTTTTTAACAAATTTTGAAATGTCCCTTGTCTTTCTTTTCCAAAAGTACTTTGTTTTGATTTTTGGGTAAAACTTCTTTTGGCCACAGTGCCCACATGTAATAGGATCGTTATGGTATATTTCCATTAGTTTTAGGTTATCAGATTCGTCGGTAATTATTTCTCTAGGTTCTGTAAGAACAATTTTAAGAGTTTTTAAAATCTTATTTGCGTAATATTTCAGAGTTTGTATTGGATAAATGGAAAAAATGGGCCACTTTTCGACTATTCTGCTATGAAGATATTTTGATTGTAGGTTTCTTTCTGCAGCCTCGAAAGCATGTTGCCCAAACAAATAGTTTCGTTAACAATGTTTAAATCTAAAGATAGCAAATTCTTTATAAATTATTATGCGCATTTTAGTAAGATTATTATTTAGATAAAATAACTCTGTTTTAATTTTTGGTACCTTTTTATTAAAGTTATGTGCAAATTTATCGTCAATTTTCAATATAACGCACTCTTTCTGTTGTTCTAAATCATTTCTATTATCATTACTTTTCTTTGACATTGCTCGAGTTGTCACTGAAAGTATATTAGTATTTAATATTTTAAGCTCATCAATCGAAATTCTGGATAAAGCAGATCTGGATAAAAACGTTTTCTTTACCTTTAATATATTCGACTGTAAAATTATATTCTGAAAGCTCTAATCTTATCCTAGATATATAATAGATATACCAAGGGTCTGTGATGAGATCGAACAGTGAATGTAGTTCCGTAAATATATGGCCAAAAGTGAATTTTTGCAAAGTGTACTACCAAGAGCTCAAGCTCAATAATAGGTTTCTTTTGTTTGGAAAGACTTCAACCCTTAATAATAAATTGGTAGATCATTAACATTAAAATTTTGGCTTAATATTGCTCCACAGCCAGTTTTTAAAGCATCAACGGTAATTGTAAATGGTATTGAAAAGTCAGGATACTGCAATATTTATGCCGATAATAATGCAGATTTTAATTTGTTAAACGACTTTTGACATTGCTCATTCCAGCTAAATGATATATTTTTTCTTGTAATGATGTTTAAAGGTGCTGCTTAAATTGCAAAATTCGGTATGAATTTTCGATTAATATAAATATCAATATAAAGAAAAGCTATGTTTGGGTCCAGGCCCTAGAAAGCGATGGACATCATCCTTGAAAAAGAATTTGGCGTGAAGTTAAGTCCGAAAGGTAAAACTTTCCAACGGAATGATCCGCTATCAGTACTAAAACATGTAACGTCACGAGAATCTGTATGTAGAGGTATCTGATGAAAACCGGAGTATAGATCTATAACTGAAAAATATTTTGCTCTACCCAGATTATCTAAAATATAATCTATTTTGAGCAAAGGAAACTTATTGGTAATTAATTTTCTATTCAAAGCGCGATAACTTTTTGGGTACAAGTATTAGTGGGCTGTTATAGTTAGAAGTGCTTGGTTCAATTAGATCGTTTTTCAAGAGCTCATTTACTTGCCTATTTATCTCTTCTTTTTGAGTATGTGCTAGTCGATAATTCTTAATGTAAACTGTGGTAGAATTAGTAAAACGAAGTTATTGTTCGTAAAAGTTTGACATTTTGTCATCTTTTAATGCAAAAATGCCGGGAAATTGTTCGCAAAGGGGTAATGAATCATTTGTGATATAATCTAGCATTTATTGTTGCAGTACAGTTTTTAGTTTTGAAAGACGTTTAGAATCTGTTTTAGGTTTGTTGATTGAATAAACATTAAAATTTTCAAGTCTTTACGCTTTGATGTTATAATATTTTATATACTTCATTTAGTTAGTTGTGCTAACTACACGCAAGATAGAATTCGAAGAACCACTAAATACTTCCTTAAAAACTTCTTGCGAATCAATGAAAATAGGTTCTGCAACGTTTTTGAAATTAAAAATTCTAAAAACTTCGCATCTAGGTGGAATTATGCAAAAATAACTACTTGTTCCCTGCAGCATGCGTATTGTTAGTATTTTTTGTTGAATGAAAAGAGATAATGTCATAGATTGGTAATCAATATTACATCTATTAGTTTTTAAAAAATCCTTCCCCAGTATGCCATCTGATGGGATATTGAAGTAATTTTTTTTTTTGTTTAACATAATATTTGAATTAAAACATGACACTTTTGCCAATGCAATGTCCGCCTGTGAATCAACAAGGAAAGTATAATGTCTATCTTCATCATTTAAGTTTATTTTAACGAAGTCTGTAAAGCTAGAATTTAAGCTAGAAACTGATTTAAAAGTTTTTGTTTCGTCTAGTTTAGTGTTTCCTTAACATCAGCGTTGAGGGGCCACTACGTTTAAAGGCCTGACAGAAGCCATTTTGTTGTGAAAACGTTGCGAAAATGTTATAATTATTTTGATTTTTATTAAAATTTCTGTTGTTCTCCATAATTTCTACAATTATTGCCACGATGACCATAATTGTTACCATATTGCGTAAAAAAATATAATTGATTTGGACTTCTTTGGGAATTACGATTTTTGGTTCGAAAAGTTAGAACCTGCTGTTCTTCAATTTCTGTTGTCTGTCCGAAAACCAACTTCGCAACTACCTCTTTGGGATTGGAGAAGACTGATGATGCCAATATTGATTTTACCAAGTTAGAATTGGCATTTAATCGACACATACTTACATTATACTTTTACGTGTAAAGCTGCTATTTTCCCAGCAATAGTTATTAAATTTTCTTCAGTAAGGTTCTCGCTTAAACTGATTTTGTCAAAAAACGATTCTAACGCTAATGGATTACCATCATAGTTATCCTTAAGAATAGAAGAACACATAGTAATGAATGATCCCTGTAATTTTTCGTGCATAAAATGTCCATTCTGTCATTTACTGACTCCATTTCTGATTCGCTGTATTCGGAATCACTTTTACTAGCCGTCAAAATTATACAAATTCAAACAACTCTATGCTTTTGGGAACCGTTATTTTAGAATTTAGTTTACCAAAACATCGACTAAAATTTCGCGACAGTGTATTATTTTGAATAAAATTGGGTTTTTCTCAACAATTGATAAATTTTCAGAATTTTTCTTGACGTAACCTAATAAATCTATATATTCAATTATTTTGGATTTATTTGTTGAAACTGGACAGTTTTGAAGTACTCGTTTTTTTATTTTATAAAATTTCTCAACTAATTCAGCAAATTGTTCATTTAGAAATCTAGGCATGAGTCATAGATATATTGTTTTGTTTTGATTGTAAAGAAAAATATCAAAAAACTTATCATTTGCTCTTTCACTGTTTATATTACAAATTGTTTACAATTTATTTTCAAATCTGATTAAGAAAATAATTATGTTTGCTAAATATGTAATAAATTGCATTAATTTTGATAAAAAAATTTTGTCTTCTTATGTTTTCAATTCACATTAAAATTTATAATTTCTTTTATTTTGTTTTGTTTTATTTTCTTCATATTCATTTGTATTAATTTCTTATTCTTTAAATGCATGTTAAGTTATGTTTTTATTTCATAAATCAAAATTTGATTTTTATATTGCTTCTTTGTGTTAGTTTCTTTTTTGATTTTTCATGGTTAGTAAATCAAAGTAATCAGTATTATTTGAATATAGAATTTTAAGAATAAAATAATAAAAGTATTAGAGAATATAATAAAAATATACATTTGCGTTTTTTATTTTAAGTTACTTTTTTAATAGAAAAAAAGTACGAGTACAATGCAAAATTTTGTTGTAATATATGTATATATTTATAGCAAATAAATATAAATAAATAATATATATATAATAAGTAAATACGAATATACTATGAGTATCAAAAGTGAGTCAACATCAGCAAACATTTTATATATTCTTTTATTACAACGATTATATCAGTACTGGAATAATTCTTACATGTAATATTAAAGGGCTACTCTATTTCCAATGAACGCCCAGAAAAATAAAACAAAGAAATACAACAGGAAATTTTTTAAGTAATTTTACAATAAAATCTATATAATTTTTGCTGCAAAAATGAGTATACACTTTTCTTTTCAGTTTGTTTTTTTTTTTTTCAAACTGTTAGATTTAAAGCTGCTTTTGTATTGAAGTTTATGCAAAATAACAAACAAAATATTTTTCTGTGGTATTTAATTGTTAATCAGCATTTATGGCAAAAGTCTTGAAAGACCTCATCTGAAATATCAATGTTTTAATGTTATTCATCCGTCCGTCGTTATAAAGAATTGAAAAATAATTATTGCGTGTTTGTTTAGGTGTTGTTTTACTACTCATATTTCTTTTTCTTTAAAATTTTTTTTCTCATTATTTAATGTCGTGAACACTCTTGTCAATATTTGTGCTAGAGTTTTGAGCCAATGGCTCGCTCATAACTTTATTTTATAATATAAAATTATTATTATAATTATAATTAATATCGAAAAGGTATACACAAAAAAAGTTTTTTTCAAAAGGACAAATGATAGTCGAAAAAACGAAAACTTAGATTAATCTCCGCTATACGTCTGCTTATCATGACAGTCACGGTCAAACTCGATCGTAATACTGAATACATACAAACCAAAAAGAAATCGAAATTAAGTGCGGAACAGAACACAGAATACCAAGTTTGCCAAGCGGAGAAAATTTATTTATTAAACTTTCTTATGGAGGCGGCAATGTTATGGTTTGGGGAGCAATAGGAGCAGCTGGCGTTGGGAACTTGGTTTTCGGTGATGGTATGGTAGACCAACACCATTATAAGGCTATACTACAACATAATTTGAGGCCGTTTGTCGACAAATTGAACCTCGGACCTCATTGGATTTTCCAACAAGACAATGATCCGAAGCAGACCGCACATTCGGTGAGAGAATTGCTGCTTTATTACGCTCCTCGCCAACTTTGTAGCCCTCCCTAATCACCGGACCTTAACCCCATAGAACATGTTTCGTCTTCAAGCAGTCATAGAATGTCAGGGTGGTCCAACAAAATATTGAATTGTTATTACTTTTATCTTTAATGCTAAAAATGTTCTTCATATTGAAGTCTGTATTTAAACGTTTGTCCAGTTGATTTTAGTCTTTTTGTAAAAATTACAGTTATTTTTAAAATAAAATATGAATGTTTTGTTTTCCGGTTAAAATATCGATGAATATAAATAAAACTGCATATATAAAATTTTGGAAAAGTGTTTGGTCTTTCTTAAACTCAATATTTTATGCTTCCGTTATATTGTAAGGGCTAACATATTAATCATATCTATCCTGTGGCTATAGCATACGTTACTTTCCTTAAATCCGCAATAGTTTAGTTTTTTTAATGTTTCTTATTTCTTTCTTGCCAACAAATTTTTACTCGAAGACTTTTATGCGAATCTTACACACTGTGTTTTTATCATTATTTTTTGTATGAACGAACATTTCTGAAGGGTATGACAAAATTTTCTGTAGTTTAATTACATACATACGGAATTTAATACAAGATATTTGTTGAGCTATGTAACCAACACAATATCGGCTTGATTGATTGGAATATTTTCAGAGACAAAACAGTCAGCATCATCATTAAAATAATCTTCGTTTTCATCGAATATATCTGTAACATCTACGATTGGCACGGCAACTAAAACTTATTATACATATTCTTCCGAAACTTTCACCAAAGCAGGAAAAAGGAAATGTTCGGTGCTGTTGCCTTGCTTGCGACAGGTCTCGCAAGAGATTGTTCTGTTGTGCGCAACAGAAGGGATTAGATAGCAGATGCTCTTTAGCAAGGGGCTCATGATTTCTGCCGTGCAACATTTTATGAGAAATTGTCACCTTTATAAGCCTTGCAAACCACATAGGGGCGCTATTGCACCGTTACCCATTTCACTCAATACGGATACGCGTGTGAAACATACAAATATTAAAGTGCTTGCTTAGCCAAATTAGGCGTCGTCACCGTTGTTAACTTACTCAATGATACATACATAAATAAAAGTATTCAATAACCCAACAATGAAATCCATATGAATACAACTGGAAAAACGCAATGTTTGGGATGCTGGGTTTATTTATGTTTGAATATGCAATATGTAATAAAAACAGAAATAGCGGAATAACCCTCCTTCTTTCTTCTTTTCCCTAATCCAGCTCTAGTACAATACACTGCCGATGTAGTAGTCGACCTCTGGTCAAAAAACAAAAATTGCACCTCTCCTATCACGTACGTTTTATATTTTTTTAAAAGCTTGTCATTTTCTAAGTTTAGCATTCCTATCTAATTTCTTTCACTCATTTTTACATACAGTAGTATATACCTTTTAGTTTAGACTGCTAAATATCAATAAATATTGTTTGTTTGATAAAAAAAAATGTATGCATATTGGAGAGTACGACAATTGCGTGTACAATAAAATTTTTAGTGGCTTCGCTATTACCAGTTTCAACCATTCTATGTTACAGGACAGGACCTAATTATGTTGTATTCTACTTTAAGTATATCATATCAGAATTTTAAACATTTCTGGATCGAATACAAATTTTAAATATATATTTTATTAATTTATGTTTCATTTATTTAAGAAAAAACATTGCATACGCATTTGTTACAGATTTTTTTCTCTATATGAAGTAAATATAGAAAACATTACTACGTCTAGGAGGTGGCAGTCCAAAAACCTATGTAGTAAATTTGTCTGTCAAATTATTCCTGGTTTCTGTGGAAATAAAAGATAAAGTTTTTCAGAAAACATTAAAAACGGTCTTTTGTTTAAAAACAGTAGAAACGCTAAGACAAAGTCTGCTTCCAAATAAGATATTAGTTTTTTGATTTCAAAATCCGATCGGTTTCGCTCACCAAATGTCATGTTCGATAATTACAATTTCATTTCCAGTTATTTAAAAAATGGAAAACCTAATCGGTTAGTTAACTATTCTTGTAGCTTTCAAGTCAGCTTTGAAACCAAGTCAAGTCATACAGTTTGATCACCTATTCTAATAACAGTTACCTAATTATATAAAAACTGATTTTTTAAAATAATTTTTGGCAGATCCCACAACATACGATTCAAACAACTTTGAACAAAATACTATTTCGTACATAAAAATTTTAGAAACTTTTATTCTGAAGTAGTCACACCAATTAAATAGGATTAAGCTTTGATGATGATTTTTATAATTCTATTTTTATAACTTTATTGATTTGCACAACCGTCAAATCGTTGGCAGCTTTCAAACCCCGATTTCCGTTTATGTGTAAGTGATCCCTGCGATGTTGAATTTTTAAATTAAAAGCTGTGCTGGGGATATCCCGTTTTTACATTTAAAGGTCGTTATAAAATATTTCGGGATATTACCATTCTCAAATGCTGCTGTTGAAACAGGTGTTATTAAAGTCCGTTTAAAAAGTGTAAAAAAGTATAATTTTATTTCTTCTGCAAAACTTTATAAATTTTATTAAATTAAAGTTAAAGTATAAACGTGTATAACAATATCAAACTGTAATCTAAACAAATACGTTGTTGTAAAAAGTCATAATCTGGTGGAGAACTACTGTGTGCATCATCATTATTTTGTATCATCATATCTCTCGCAATCTTAACCGGTGGTTCTCTTATATCTATGTTTATCTACATATGAGTTTACATTTCGCAATATTGTTTTCATTTAATTCCATATACTGAAATTAGTATTAGCTGACTTATCAGGCAGCGCTATTGTAACTAGATATTTGGTCAAGTCACACATTAATGTTATGGCATATTTTTTGACGTAGGTTGATGTGGGTAAAGGACCTATAGTGTCTAAAACGTCAATATCAAACGCGTTTGTTGGCGTTGGTGTTAGAAATAGTTTTTCCTAGTTTTCTAGAAACTAGTTTGCCTGGTATTTCTTTATTAAGTATGCAATCACTGCAGTTTTTAACAAATTTTGAAATGTCCCTTGTCTTTCTTTTCCAAAAGTACTTTGTTTTGATTTTTGGGTAAAACTTCTTTTGGCCACAGTGCCCACATGTAATAGGAAATTGTATATGGTTATGGTATATTTCCATTAGTTTTAGGTTATCAGATTCGTCGGTAATTATTTCTCTAGGTTCTGTAAGAACAATTTTAAGAGTTTTTAAAATCTTATTTGCGTAATATTTCAGAGTTTGTATTGGATAAATGGAAAAAATGGGCCACTTTTCGACTATTTTGCTATGAAGATATTTTGATTGTAGGTTTCTTTCTGCAGCCTCGAAAGCATGTTGCCCAAACAAATAGTTTCGTTAACAATGTTTAAATCTAAAGATAGCAAATTCTTTATAAATTATTATGCGCATTTTAGTAAGATTATTATTTAGATAAAATAACTCTGTTTTAATTTTTGGTACCTTTTTATTAAAGTTATGTGCAAATTTATCGTCAATTTTCAATATAACGCACTCTTTCTGTTGTTCTAAATCATTTCTATTATCATTACTTTTCTTTGACATTGCTCGAGTTGTCACTGAAAGTATATTAGTATTTAATATTTTAAGCTCATCAATCGAAATTCTGGATAAAGCAGATCTGGATAAAAACGTTTTCTTTACCTTTAATATATTCGACTGTAAAATTATATTCTGAAAGCTCTAATCTTATCCTAGATATATAATAGATATACCAAGGGTCTGTGATGAGATCGAACAGTGAATGTAGTTCCGTAAATATATGGCCAAAAGTGAATTTTTGCAAAGTGTACTACCAAGAGCTCAAGCTCAATAATAGGTTTCTTTTGTTTGGAAAGACTTCAACCCTTAATAATAAATTGGTAGATCATTAACATTAAAATTTTGGCTTAATATTGCTCCACAGCCAGTTTTTAAAGCATCAACGGTAATTGTAAATGGTATTGAAAAGTCAGGATACTGCAATATTTATGCCGATAATAATGCAGATTTTAATTTGTTAAACGACTTTTGACATTGCTCATTCCAGCTAAATGATATATTTTTTCTTGTAATGATGTTTAAAGGTGCTGCTTAAATTGCAAAATTCGGTATGAATTTTCGATTAATATAAATATCAATATAAAGAAAAGCTATGTTTGGGTCCAGGCCCTAGAAAGCGATGGACATCATCCTTGAAAAAGAATTTGGCGTGAAGTTAAGTCCGAAAGGTAAAACTTTCCAACGGAATGATCCGCTATCAGTACTAAAACATGTAACGTCACGAGAATCTGTATGTAGAGGTATCTGATGAAAACCGGAGTATAGATCTATAACTGAAAAATATTTTGCTGTACCCAGATTATCTAAAATATAATCTATTTTGAGCAAAGGAAACTTATTGGTAATTAATTTTCTATTCAAAGCGCGATAACTTTTTGGGTACAAGTATTAGTGGGCTGTTATAGTTAGAAGTGCTTGGTTCAATTAGATCGTTTTTCAAGAGCTCATTTACTTGCCTATTTATCTCTTCTTTTTGAGTATGTGCTAGTCGATAATTCTTAATGTAAACTGTGGTAG
Source organism: Epicampocera succincta (assembly GCA_932526305.1). Classification (NCBI taxonomy): domain Eukaryota; kingdom Metazoa; phylum Arthropoda; class Insecta; order Diptera; family Tachinidae; genus Epicampocera; species Epicampocera succincta. The sequence goes on from OW052036.1 coordinate 43,941,694, forward strand.
AATTAGTAAAACGAAGTTATTGTTCGTAAAAGTTTGACATTTTGTCATCTTTTAATGCAAAAATGCCGGGAAATTGTTCGCAAAGGGGTAATGAATCATTTGTGATATAATCTAGCATTTATTGTTGCAGTACAGTTTTTAGTTTTGAAAGACGTTTAGAATCTGTTTTAGGTTTGTTGATTGAATAAACATTAAAACGCTTTGATGTTATAATATTTTATATACTTCATTTAGTTAGTTGTGTTAACTACACGCAAGATAGAATTCGGAGAACCACTAAATACTTCCTTAAAAACTTCTTGCGAATCAATGAAAATAGGTTCTGTAACGTTTTTGAAATTAAAAATTCTAAAAACTTCGCATCTAGGTGGAATTATGCAAAAATAACTACTTGTTCCCTGCAGCATGCGTATTGTTAGTATTTTTTGTTGAATGAAAAGAGATAATGTCATAGATTGGTAATCAATATTACATCTATTAGTTTTTAAAAAATCCTTCCCCAGTATGCCATCTGATGGGATATTGAAGTAATTTTTTTTTTGTTTAACATAATATTTGAATTAAAACATGACACTTTTGCCAATGCAATGTCCGCCTGTGAATCAACAAGGAAAGTATAATGTCTATCTTCATCATTTAAGTTTATTTTAACGAAGTCTGTAAAGCTAGAATTTAAGCTAGAAACTGATTTAAAAGTTTTTGTTTCGTCTAGTTTAGTGTTTCCTTAACATCAGTGTTGAGGGGCCACTACGTTTAAAGGCCTGACAGAAGCCATTTTGTTGTGAAAACGTTGCGAAAATGTTATAATTATTTTGATTTTTATTAAAATTTCTGTGGTTCTCCATAATTTCTACAATTATTGCCGCGATGACCATAATTGTTACCATATTGCGTAAAAAAATATAATTGATTTGGACTTCTTTGGGAATTACGATTTTTTGTTCGAAAAGTTAGAACCTGCTGTTCTTCAATTTCTGTTGTCTGTCCGAAAACCAACTTCGCAACTACCTCTTTGGGATTGGAGAAGACTGATGATGCCAATATTGATTTTACCAAGTTAGAATTGGCATTTAATCGACACATACTTACATTATACTTTTACGTGTAAAGCTGCTATTTTCCCAGCAATAGTTATTAAATTTTCTTCAGTAAGGTTCTCGCTTAAACTGATTTTGTCAAAAAACGATTCTAACGCTAATGGATTACCATCATAGTTATCCTTAAGAATAGAAGAACACATAGTAATGAATGATCCCTGTAATTTTTCGTGCATAAAATGTCCTTTCTGTCATTTACTGACTCCATTTCTGATTCGCTGTATTCGGAATCACTTTTACTAGCCGTCAAAATTATACAAATTCAAACAACTCTATGCTTTTGGGAACCGTTATTTTAGAATTTAGTTTACCAAAACATCGACTAAAATTTCGCGACAGTGTATTATTTTGAATAAAATTGGGTTTTTATCAACAATTGATAAATTTTCAGAATTTTTCTTGACGTAACCTAATAAATCTATATATTCAATTATTTTGGATTTATTTGTTGAAACTGGACAGTTTTGAAGTACTCGTTTTTTTATTTTATAAGATTTCTCAACTAATTCAGCAAATTGTTCATTTAGAAATCTAGGCATGAGTCATAGATATATTGTTTTGTTTTGATTGTAAAGAAAAATATCAAAAAACTTTGATTTTTACAAAATTTGATTTTTATATTGCTTCTTTGTGTTAGTTTCTTTTTTGATTTTTCATGGTTAGTAAATCAAAGTAATCAGTATTATTTGAATATAGAATTTTAAGAATAAAATAATAAAAGTATTAGAGAATATAATAAAAATATACATTTGCGTTTTTTATTTTAAGTTACTTTTTTAATAGAAAAAAAGTACGAGTACAATGCAAAATTTTGTTGTAATATATGTATATATTTATAGCAAATAAATATAAATAAATAATATATATATAATAAGTAAATACGAATATACTATGAGTATCAAAAGTGAGTCAACATCAGCAAACATTTTATATATTCTTTTATTACAACGATTATATCAGTACTGGAATAATTCTTACATGTAATATTAAAGGGCTACTCTATTTCCAATGAACGCCCAGAAAAATAAAACAAAGAAATACAACAGGAAATTTTTTAAGTAATTTTACAATAAAATCTATATAATTTTTGCTGCAAAAATGAGTATACACTTTTCTTTTCAGTTTGTTTTTTTTTTTTCAAACTGTTAGATTTAAAGCTGCTTTTGTATTGAAGTTTATGCAAAATAACAAACAAAATATTTTTCTGTGGTATTTAATTGTTAATCAGCATTTATGGCAAAAGTCTTGAAAGACCTCATCTGAAATATCAATGTTTTAATGTTATTCATCCGTCCGTCGTTATAAAGAATTGAAAAATAATTATTGCGTGTTTGTTTAGGTGTTGTTTTACTACTCATATTTCTTTTTCTTTAAAATTTTTTTTCTCATTATTTAATGTCGTGAACACTCTTGTCAATATTTGTGCTAGAGTTTTGAGCCAATGGCTCGCTCATAACTTTATTTTATAATATAAAATTATTATTATAATTATAATTAATATCGAAAAGGTATACACAAAAAAAGTTTTTTTCAAAAGGACAAATGATAGTCGAAAAAACGAAAACTTAGATTAATCTCCGCTATACGTCTGCTTATCATGACAGTCACGGTCAAACTCGATCGTAATACTGAATACATACAAACCAAAAAGAAATCGAAATTAAGTGCGGAACAGAACACAGAATACCAAGTTTGCCAAGCGGAGAAAATTTATTTATTAAACTTTCTTATGGAGGCGGCAATGTTATGGTTTGGGGAGCAATGGGAGCAGCTGGCGTTGGGAACTTGGTTTTCGGTGATGGTATGGTAGACCAACACCATTATAAGGCTATACTACAACATAATTTGAGGCCGTTTGTCGACAAATTGAACCTCGGACCCCATTGGATTTTCCAACAAGACAATGATCCGAAGCAGACCGCACATTCGGTGAGAGAATTGCTGCTTTATTACGCTCCTCGGCAACTTTGTAGCCCTCCCTAATCACCGGACCTTAACCCCATAGAACATGTTTCGTCTTCAAGCAGTCATAGAATGTCAGGGTGGTCCAACAAAATATTGAATTGTTATTACTTTTATCTTTAATGCTAAAAATGTTCTTCATATTGAAGTCTGTATTTAAACGTTTGTCCAGTTGATTTTAGTCTTTTTGTAAAAATTACAGTTATTTTTAAAATAAAATATGAATGTTTTGTTTTCCGGTTAAAATATCGATGAATATAAATAAAACTGCATATATAAAATTTTGGAAAAGTGTTTGGTCTTTCTTAAACTCAATATTTTATGCTTCCGTTATATTGTAAGGGCTAACATATTAATCATATCTATCCTGTGGCTATAGCATACGTTACTTTCCTTAAATCCGCAATAGTTTAGTTTTTTTAATGTTTCTTATTTCTTTGTTGCCAACAAATTTTTACTCGAAGACTTTTATGCGAATCTTACACACTGTGTTTTTATCATTATTTTTTGTATGAACGAACATTTCTGAAGGGTACGACAAAATTTTCTGTAGTTTAATTACATACATACGGAATTTAATACAAGATATTTGTTGAGCTATGTAACCAACACAATATCGGCTTGATTGATTGGAATATTTTCAGAGACAAAACAGTCAGCATCATCATTAAAATAATCTTCGTTTTCATCGAATATATCTGTAACATCTACGATTGGCACGGCAACTAAAACTTATGAGTTAGAATTATTTTATATTATTTACCCCATAAAAACGTAAATACAAAACGAACTTGGGAAAATCGATACAAATGAGATAAACATAAAATTTTTTTTTTGGTTTTAAATTGTTTTTTTTTGTTAGTCTTCAAATTTTTTTTGGAGTTTGGATTTTTTTTTCAGTGTTTCGTGATCTGGTACTTCGATTTTCTTCCGTTTGACAATTTCAGTTTTTTCTTTTATCGGCGCTTTGACTTCAGCTTTCTTTTTCTCTTGATCCGGTGTTTCGATTTTTTTTTCTTGCTGGCAGGTTCAGATTTATTTTTCGATATTTTTTTCGCTTTGGGTTCATTGGTTTAGGAACTACAAAATCCCGTTTCTGTGAATCAGTACATAAGACCCTGACATTCTCATACAAATACCATTTGCGATCTAACGATAAACCGCTTGGTGCAATGAGCGGAGGTGATTCGTTTGGTAGCTCAGCCGTTAATCGCAGATTAAATCTTTCTTCTTCCGAGTCCACAAGTTCTTTACATACATACAATTTCGTTTTTTTTTTAAGTCAAAGTGGTGGTACTTGGTAATGCCTAAAATGCAAACGTTTACAAAATTAATTGAAATGAATTTGAAAAATTAAAATCACAAAATCACGACAGTTTATCTAGTAATCTTTTGTAAAATCCTTCGAAATGAGTATCACATGTTCGCCACTCTACGTCACTTCCATTCACAACGTTGTTAAATTTATTACTGCTAGATCTATTGGCCACATCTTCAAAATCTTGGTAATAATCTACATTTGAGCGACTATATTCTAGTTTTATTAATCCGAAAGAGCGATCGGGACTGAACTTGGTGTGGCCAGTCAGGAGTAAATTTAATTACATATATCGATTCGTTGAAGCCAGAATCCACTCACCAGGCCAAATAATGCATCATTGTATTATTTTTATTCTGTACTACGCAGTTATCACAAAATAAAACTAAATTTTTAACGGCATTCTTCGTGAAGTAATCGTGAATGACAGCATTACGTACTTTTCCTATTTCGAAATCTTCGTCTAATAAATAGTTCGACTGAACGTACGTGAATTCATTATGAATACCAAAAATTGAACATTTACGAGCTGCTTTGAAATATGCCGTTCCGACTTGTTGTGGACTGGATGGATAAGATATATTTTGTGTATAGTCGAAACTCACTACAAGAGTACAATAAGCATCACTCATCTTGTAGCATTGTTGGTAGAATTCACGCTGGCGTTTCGCATGGTCAAGATGAGTAACAGCCATTAGTAATTTTGGTTCTTTTGTATCTGAATCAGATTCTTCCAAAACTCGGTGTATCATCAAGGTATTCTGTTGACAGACGTCACAAAGATCAGTTTTCGGTTTAAAAGGCGAGATGTAAGGGCAGTACTTTATCCAAATTTTGTAAAAAGTTTTCATTGCGATTTTATCTTCAGTACGACAAACTTTCTCAAAACAACGATAAACAGCACTTTTCGTTTCACTGGATTGTAGCAGCATTACTTTACAGTCTTTGTAGTTTGGCATTCTACCAGGAATAGGTATTGCGATTTTTTTAGCAAAATTTTGAATAAATTGACCGATACGAGTAAGTGATTCCAGTGGTAACACACGCGATTGCCGTTTTGAAGACTTGCCACTTAGTTCATGTTTTCGTTCAGAAAAGCCAACTATGTCGAATCAAAAACGTTATAAAAATAAGTACATTGTATCAACTCTGGATTTATTTTTTACCCTTTGGCCCTACTTCTTCCGACTTTCAGTGTTATAAACGTTTTCGAGCGATAAATGTTGTCGATGAAATTCCAAATGGCTCAAATGGACTAAATCTTGCTCTGCTTTACTTAATTCTTGGAAAAATTGCCGGCTTTGTAAAGCAAGATTTTCTGGAATTATCTTATTACATTCTTTCGAACAACATGCTTCGGATTTTTCTCCGTACATCAAATCGATGTTCATCGACTCTTGTATACATATCTTCAACGGATTCCCCCAATTCGGATATAATATTGGATTCGGAAACATCATGCAAAAAACTTTGATTTTCAGTTAGTCCCGAAGTATTAGCACCGACACTTTCAGATAACGTCATATCGATCTCATCATCGCCATAAACCGAGTCTAGTCTTTTTAAATCATCATCAAAACTGTCAGAAATATCAATTTTTATAAAATTTACTTCAAATTAACAGCTTAGTAACAAAATTACAAAAGAACCAAAATTGCGAAACAACTTTTGAGATATTGATAACACTCGTTATACAGTTGGCACAAAACTGAAGCATCACTTTATTCTTTTCCTTTCTTATAGTTATTTTTACAATGTTCTTCGTATTAGTATACGCACATAATACAGTTATACAGTTGGCACAAGACTGAAGCGTTACTTTATTCTTTTCCTTTCTTATAGTTATTTTTACAATGTGTACAGAGCAGCAACAATAGCAAAGGTATTGTCACACTAAAAGCCAAAAAAAAAAATACGCCACATATATAAAAAATAATTTATATAAGCGTCGTCATTCCGGATTAATACGTATTTTTCGTTTTCGATGTGTTCTACTTCAGTTATTGCTTCCACTTCTGAAATAATATTGCCAATACGGGTATAATCTGGTATGCTTGCTTCATTATGTTTAAAGGTAATATTCTTTGTATTACTTTTATTCACATTTTTCCCCCTTTTTGTTAGGACTATATCTCCTAAATCTTCTTTAACAGTTTCTTTTTTGTAGCGTGGTAAGTTTGTGAAAGTCCTATGTTTTGCGTTTTTGTTTAGACGGTTAAGCAATTTCGGATGCATCTTTTAAGTTTTTTATTATTTTTCTTTATTTACATTAATTAAAGCAAAATATATGTATGTACTTCGGTTCAGAAGATACACACCCAGCATACTTTTTTTAGTGAAAACGGCGCAAAAAAAGTTTTTGGCTATAAAACTAATATGTGTGTACAGAGCTTTTTGATATTTCATAAAAATCCATGTGCCATTCCAGCGTACCAGTTGTCACTTTCTGGTTTACCCCGGGTCAGAAAATACACATCCAGCAACCTTTTTTTTTTGTGAAAAATTATTAAAGGACCAAAAAATTTTTGCCTATTAAACAAAAATGAAAACATGTGCGTACTGGGATTTTTGATATTTCATAGAGGACCCATTCAAGCACACTTGTAGTCACTTTGTGATTGATTTTGGAACACAAGATACACAACCAGCAACGTTTTTTTTAATGAAAAAGGAGCGAAAAAAGTTTTAGGCTATAAAACCAAAATAAAAACATGTGCGTATTGTAGGTATAATTTATAGAGGACCTACATATGTACCATTCCAGCGCACTTATTGTCACTTCGTGGTTTACTCCAGTTTAGAAGTTATTCACCCAGCAAACTTTTTTTTTACTTATTCTAATTTAGGAATTACACATTGTTATATAAATCGCTAAACTAGTAATATGTAAGTAGGTATGTATATAAAATGTAGATGTAGAAATAGAAGAAATGAAATAAATAACTTCACTTGTTCTTTAACCATTGAACATAACAGGTCTCATTTACAACAGACATACATATATCAAAGTAGGCTAAAATAGTCAATTTGAAACTTTATTTTTTATTTTTGTTTACATATCCCATTTTATTCTTTTTTCTTTACATTCACTATTCTCCTGATACATAAAAGTTGCGGAGACACATTTAATTTTACAAATTCTGTGCTGCCAGAGCACTACAAAAAATAAAAACCCACATGCATGCATATTATTTTGGAAGGTTTTAGGCCGAAATATACATTACTTTGTCAGTGAAATAATATAATTTACTAAATTAAAATGTTTTACGACAATTATAATGAATAAAACATTAATATAATATATTTTCCTAAAAATTGCTGTTTGAATTAGGTTATAGCTCCATAAAAATGAGCGATTTTTTAATTTTTCAGTTTTCAAGCGTTAGATAGTTGGCAGCACTAATACGCTTGCTTTTAATGTAACAACAATAGTAACTATTTTGTAACCCTAGAAAAAAAATACAATTCACAATAGTTGGTATTTTTATACGTTCTGTAGCTGCCATTCACGAGCATTGATACTTTCAAATAGAAATCAGCTGCGTTCTTAATTTAATATTCTATAAAATCATACTAGTTGTAATAAATATATTATATTTTTCGAATGCCCTAATTAAATACTTCTTTTAATAATTTCTAATATAGTGCTTACGGATTTTTGTTAAAATATATTATATAAGTGTTAATTGAAAAAGAGATTTCTTGCTGTTCACGTAACATGAAACTGAGATTTAGTAAATATGTATACACAAACATACATATGTATGTAATTTAGCTGTTATAACATGTGCTTCGATCGCAGAAAAAGTATTGGTTCTTCCAGCAATTAAATAATCCTTGAAATTTTAATTAGAATTTTTCTGGTTGGTAGTAAAAATCTAATATTCGGGAAGAACACAGTTTTCATGTAAAATATATAAAAACAGTATAATCTATTAATCTCTTAATTGGTAAAGAAACCCTATATTACAAAGATGACGGAAAATACTTCACTCCGCAAATCAGATTCACAGTTATTGGAAGCCTGTAACAGAGACTGTAATTCGACTACTCAGTCAGATATTGCTCCAGTGGTAGATGGAGCTGGTCTCAAGTTGAAAAAATCTAGCAACAAGCACCACGAGAAGCGCGTGTACAAAATTGTGTTAACTGGAGGTTTGTCTTTTTCAGTTTATTATATATGTATGTGCTATATGTAGATATAATCTTATCTACTTATAATAACGTTGAAAATAGGTTTGGTAATATTCAAATTAGCATTAACAAAACAGAACTAGTTAAATTTTTTTCAACAAAAGACCTGGGCCGGCCCGGTTTTAGCCAGCTAAGCCGCCGGTGAAATTAAGCAGCATTCGCCGTCAAAATTTTTGTACTTGTTTCGGCTAAAAGGGGATTTAGACGGTAACACAAGTCGTACGATAAGTCAAATTTTTGAGTAGAAGAGCACGTAAAAAAAGCTGTCGTAAGATTTTTATTCTCATTTTTAAATTAATTTCATAAGATTTTCTCTTTGGTTTTACGAACGACTTGTATTACCGTCTAAATCCCTAAATTCGCCTAAAATCTTGTATTCTATACTGGAGTATTAAATATAAATATTTGGGTATAACAATGGCCATAAATTTATATTTGGCTCCAAATGTTTATTACGTAATTAAAAAATTACGAAAAAATTGCTTTTTTGAGAATAATCCGATATAAATTCACTAGTTGAAGTCGATAGCATTTACAGCATACTTAGTTGTAATTCCCTATTTTGAAAGCTGCTCCTCTGCACTTTTTCTTCTCAACCTACACAAATTACGAAACAAGCAATGCTCTCTACTATGAGATGCAATGGGCTAACGCATGGGTACATATGTATGTATGTATCAAGAATAAAAATAACTTCATAGAAATAAACTTTTGCTCATGTTGGAATTCTGACGTCACACATGTGTGCTCTTATTGGCTAATAAATTGTGGAATGTGTAATATTTGTATATACATAAACATAACAGTGGGACAATTTATATCTATCTACATATACATATGTATGTATGTATATATAAAAATGGTGTAAAAAATTTATGGTAATTCATAAAATGAGAAGGGCTGGGCGGATTTTGGTAAAATTTTTTGTCAGTTGTTCGTATTTTCGAGGAGAAGGAAAATCCCTTCGGAAAAGTCGGAAAATTGGAAAAATCGAAAATCGAGTGTTTGTATGAAATTTTGCGTGAAATTATTTCTTAATGGTTTTCCAAATCAAAAAATAGAAAGTGCTTGGTGTAAAACATGGAAAATTGCGGAAAATGCGCAAAATTGGAAAAATCGAAAATTGATTTTTTGTATGAAACTAGAAGTCTATGGGATTAATCTCGAATTTCCCTGTTTTTCGCACGGTCGTTGTATGTTCGCGTGTTGGGAAACCGTCTTCGTTATTTGTTTTTGCGCCGGAAAACAAATCGAAAAACATTGTTCATCAAATCGCTCTCACAGATTCCATTCAAATAAATCACATTGAAATTTCTCATCTATTATTACTCTAAAGTTTGTCTGAAGGCTTAAAATTGGGACGAAGCGAAGTTTGCCGGGTCCGCTAGTTTTTTATATAAATTTCTTAGAATCAAACAAATTTTTATAATATAATATGTATATGTATTATAAACGGTTTTCCCTACACTCACTACATAAATTACAGAAGAAATTGAAAATACTTTTGTTACGTGTACAATTTATGTTATTGTTTTACTAAATTTCCTTTTAAGTTTCTTTATTTGACCAGTGAATATAAGTACGTCTGCAAATCTTAACTTCTAAACTTAACGAGACAAATATGTTATTGTATTCTTATTTCAATTTTTGGCATTTTAAGCATACCATTCTCCTTGCGATTTAAATACATACATAAATACATTATAATTTTTTACAAACTTGCATGCAATTTTATTTCCAAAGTTTTTATGTACGTTTGAAGCCTTTCATCATTGATGTAGTCGTCATTGGAATATTTTTACGTTTCTTTCAAAATCGTCTTGTTCGAAATGATATATGTATGTATGTACAAGAATGATTAAATAAAGATTACGCCTTGCGCATGATTTACCGTTTGATGACGTTTTCGTCCCCTCGCAAAGGTTACCAAGTCTGTATCATATGAGAAATTTATAATTTCTTACAAAAAATTTATGTATTTTGTATTAGTTGGCAGCCCTGTAATTAATTCACTCAGAGAGTTCTAAAAAACAGTATTTCATCGGTGCTTAATAAACAACGAATTTGGTGTCATATTTTATAATAAATACATATAAATAATATTAAAATAATTAAAATTATATAAAAAGTGTTTAAATTTTGCTGTTTAAAAGCTGCAAAACTAAGAAAAACAAAATAAAATGGAGAGATAAGAAAAAGAGCAAATATGAAATGTGTGAAAAAAAACAAGTGAGAAATTATGTTAAAACCTAATATTTTGCGTATTTTTCATAAAACGTTTGTGTTTTCAAAAAGCTGTATCGTTTTACAATTTTCCAAAAGATGAAGCTAGTTAAGAAATCTTCTTTCTTTAGAGAAAAGAAAATATTTTTTTTCGACGCGATGCGTCTACTTTTATTTGCAATATTTTTAGAACTCCGTACATTTTTAAAAACTAATTCTTATATAGTATTTTAATAGAGGGAAAATGTGTTTATTATCTCTTATACCTATTTCTTATCTTAGTACTTGTTTAGGGTTGTTTACAATTTGTAAGCAAGATTTATTTTGTTCACAGTTTAAATGTTTAGGTATTGATTACCTTTTATCATCTATGGAAAATTTCTCTTAGATAAATTACTTATAAGCTGGGTTTTGAATACAAATGTATTTTTATTAACAATGTTGATAAGGAAAATTATACATGTCTATGAATACATTAGCATTGCTAAATGTATGTCTAATGTTTGGTGTTTTTCTATTGTTCATTAGTTTGTCTTATTTACTAAAATGTCTTATCACTATGAACGTTATTTTTAGTGCCTAGTGCTAAAGATAATGTGGTTTAATGTTTATGTTCTTATATCCAATGTTTGGGTTATCATATGTAACCTTGAGATTAATTATTTCTTAGTTTTATATTATCTTTATAAAATAATGCCCTGAGACGGTCCTTAACTAGCGCGAAGAAAGTTATGGGTAATATTTTGCAAAAGAGTGAAGCCTGTAAATTTGGATAAAGAACAAATTTGTGCTTTACATTTCAAGCAAGAGGATTTTGAAAGATATTGAAGACTGCTATCCACTCTTTGTATGATATTGAAACAGCAAATATGAATTCTGAAAAGTTAATTAGTTTTAAGTTTATTTTCAAGTTAAAAACAAGCGTTAAAATTATGTTTTGTCTTTTAATTCTATCCATCTCTATAAAAATTTTATTTTTGAAAACTATATTTTATTTGCAGCAATAGTGAAATATTGTAATAAAAGTAATGAAAATCTATATATGGAATTCTTATAAACAATTTGTTTGCTTTCAAAAAATTTAGTTAGAAAAATAACAATTTGTCCCACAGTCATGTTTTTACACAAACATAATAGTTCTACGGCTGAATTTTATTAGCCAATGAGAACACAGCTTGAGTGACGCCAGAGTTCCAACATGCGCAGAAATGTTTTTTTTATGGATGCGTGATGGCGTAATCTTTATTTAATCATTCTTGTGTATGTATATATTTTGGAATACTCTCTGAGTAAATTAATTACAGGACTGCCAACTGTCATAGAATATTACATAATCAAACTGGAAATCAATCGCAAGGCGTAAGCTTTATTTATATCATTCTTGATATGTATGTATGTATGTATAATGCTAGCTAATTGCTGTGAGATTCACAGATTATCTTAAATTTTCAGATATGATTTATTTAAACGAAAAATTATTTACTACATTAATAGACATAGTGTCTATAACTATTAACATAAATAAGTATTTTTTGTTCAAAATTATTTAATATATAATAAAAGTACAATGTTTAATAAATTTTTTTGTTTTATATACAACTAGCTGTCCATGCGAGAAACATGGATCACATACAAAGGGGCGTGCTCCGCCCACTTTTCTTTTATTACATATTTCTATTCATGCCAATACCATATGTAGCAAATACTGCTGTCGTTGGTCAAAAAATGCCCAAGATATGACGATTTTAAATTTTGGTTTATATAGGCGAAGCCACGCCCCTTTGTCCACTAACAACCTTATATAATCAAGAATTCATTATTTCGTAAGAATATCCTATGGTGAACATTTAATGACGATCGATCCAGTAGTTAAGACTATATTACCACTTTTAATTTCCCTAAACAGAAGAGTGGTTCCGACCCACTTTTCTCCTGGTACGTATTCCTAATTATGCCAATACCATATGTACCAAATATTATCGACGTAGGTCAAAAAATGCCCAAAATATTGCGATTTAAATTTTTGGGTCGGGTTTGTCCAATCAAAACTTCATATAGCCTACTATTCCTTCCAGAGTCACAGTAGCATGTTGTGAAAGATCGGTCCAAGGGTTTGGTCTCCTATAAAGCACAAACTAACAGACCGACATTAATGTTTATATATATGTATATGTAGACGTACGAGTATGTAAATATACATATGTACGTACATATGAATATTAAAATTAAGTTATGTAAAATACTAGTTTAAAAATCGATTTATGTGGACATTTACAAAGTAAAGCTTATTTTAAACATCAGCTATTACATTGAATTGAATTTATTTTTCGAGTTACACGGAAAATTTGAAATGATTGCTATATACGTACATATGTATGTATGTATGTATATATACATAGATATGTATAAAAAAATTTTATATGTTACTTGCCGATTTTTATTTGATTGCAGACTTTTGTTTTGCTTATAAACTTTAAATAAGATAAAAACACAAATGCCTGATTGCAAGAAATGCAAGGCAGCAGTTCGTGGAGAAACGGGAGTGATATGTATGGGAGTGTGCGATAAAGAATACCACGGTATAAATAAATGTGCCAGAATAGACCAATATTTAGCAAACAAACAATTATAAGTATGTGATGACTGCTTGCACTACATACAAAAAGTTGATTTGGTACTTAGAGACTATTCAGGACGTCAATAAAAATAATGTGTGTGAAGATAAATTTTAACATTTTTAACACCAGACTCAAACCTGAAATATTAAAATACCTCTCTTAATTAAGTGACGGGGCTCTGTTAAACATAAAAAATTTTAATTTTGCACTGAACATGCATTTAGAACTAAAAAAATGGTAATAATTATATTAAAAAATAAAATAATATATTTGTATTATATATTTTATAAAATAATGCAATAAAAATCTAAAATAAACTCATTCGAAAAGACTATAGAAATTTTGTTTAAGAAAGTTCATAAAAATTCTTGGAAATAAGGGAAGATAGGCGGAAAAAACCATTGGAGAACACCCCGAAGACATAATACCTTGTTTTTTTTTTTGGGAAATAAGAGAAAATTTTCCAAATTTCGGCTTTTGAAATCTGAGAAAGGACTTTGCTCCTTTTTACGAAAATGGGCGATAAAAATATTGGAGAACATTTCCTAGCCCATCCTTATAAATGTCCAATATGCAAAAGTTTCACAGTATTTTTTTTTTTGGAAATAAGAAAAATTTGTCCAAATTTCGACTTTTTGAAATCTGAAAAAGATTTTGCTCCTTTTTGTGAAAGTGGTAAGAAATTTTTTTTCGCACATCTCCTAAATTTTTTGCAAAAAGGAGAAGTCTTTTCTTAGATTTCAAAACTATGTTGAAAAAATGAATAAATTAAAATTAAATAAAAAAACATTAAAATACAGAATTAAATATGAACAGCGATTTATTACAGATCAAGAAATGAAATTTATAAATTTTGATTTTTTTCAAAGAATAAGGAATAAAATATCTATATAATAAATATTTATAATGCAATTACAAAACCTCACACACAATCACAATTAGATAGACTACAAAAGTTGCAAAATAAAGCAATGGGGACTATTTTAAAATGCAATAGACCATATTTATGTATATACAGTAACTCTGTTTAATATGTATGAGCTCTAAACTAAAAATATTAATGTATATATACTATATTTTCGCTTTTTTTTAAACTATATACTCTAATCTTAGAAATAAATAGAAAAAACAACAACATTTTTTATGATAACGGCAAATTTACAAAGAAAACCAAAATTACTTGAATTGTTTGTGCTTAATGCATAATAGGACAAGGGAAAGCAACGGTTCTAAAAATGCTTCAATCTTTATGTTCTTAGAAAACAGTTGCCGAGTAGAGGAATCGTAGTTTGCATTTTATTGATGGTAAAATGGACAAAATTCAGCTACTTCTATGTATTGAAAGCAAAGTGCAGAGGAACTGGCCATTGAAAATGATTTTTCTTTTTAGCAAGACAATGATGCCAAGTACACTTCAGGTCTGCCAAAGCTTTGATTGATCCACAACAGCCCCAAATTTGTACCAACCCCAACACACATACCCGATCTTAATGTACAATAATTGAACATTTTTTGGGCTGAACTAGGTAAAAGAGTATACCAAGAAAAATTTAATGCAATAAATCCATGATAAAAATATCAATGCCAAAACTTTTATAGGCGGCTCTTGAACACAAAGGAAATGCCACAAAATATTACTGGTTCTTTTTCGGCATTTTTACTACTGTTCCTTTCCCTTGTTCTAATTTTGGTTTTCTTTTTAAATTTAAGGTTATCATAACAAATCTTGTTTTCTAATGTATTTTTTGTAAGATTACAGTATATAGTTTAAATAAAACCGAAAAAACATATATTTTTTAATTTTTTTTATTTTAGAGCTCATACATATCAAACGGATACTTGTCCGATTGTGTGACGAAGTCACTGTAGATCAATACGAGCTATGCTCGATACACTTAAATGGCTACATATTAAACAACGGCTAAACCTAAATACTCAAATATGGGAATTCTGCAGAATATTTATGCCAACAATTCAAATATGTATGTCGGTGAAATACAACTACATATGTATATCAAATAATAAATGCGGAAAACTTCAGGCTAAGGCAAGCAACTACAACAGGAATGCAAAGATCAGTATTTTATAAAAGGCAATTATTCAATACACAAATGACATTAAAAGAGAACATAACTACATTGTACAATATTTAAAATAAAATGTGCGAAGTTTGTTACAAAAGAGAATATTTAAAATGTTTTATTTTTTTTTATTTTTATTATATTAATTATAAATCATAAATAATAAAAGGAAATTTTAAAGTATTATAAATACTAATTAATAAACAATTTAAAAAAATTGACTGTTTAAAAATTAAATTGAAATTTCCGGTAAAAACAGAAGAAAATTTTTTAAAATATTGTACATATGATAAGGCAAAAAAAAAAATTTTTTTAAAGTATGTGTATATGTACATAAATACTTGTATGCTTATACTGCATATATATTATTATTCAATTTTAATTTAATTTTTTTGTACTCATTTGCTGAAAATATTACTTTTGTAGCTTTTGTAAGCTGTTCTTCAAAATCTGAAATCAAACAAAAAATTAAATTTGCTCAGGTACCCACAGACGACATGTTTTTTTAAGTTTATAAGTCTTCATGCCTGTCAAAGTTGGTTAATTTACATGAGGTTTTTAATTTTAGGCCACAAACGCTCATGTACATTTATATCGGACATCAGTAATGTGTATTACAACAGCTGATATACTTACATACATATATATGTACATGTATGAGTGCTTGAAAATCAGAATTTAAAAGTGATTGTAGGGAAAAAGGGATTGTAGGGGAAAAGTGATTGTAGAAAGCTAAATTTTGAATTTGTTCACTATTTTTATTTTTTTTTCCATTTTAAGTGTACTTTTCTTGCTATTTATCTTTTTTTTACTATGTACATATGTATATAAATATGTATGACAATAAACATCACCGTCTTTCCTTTAGAAAATGGGCAGCAGCCGTTGAAAATATTTTAAAGTACTATAGTACTGGACGTAATATTTTTTATGAAATTCTTTTTTTTTTAACTAGAAGAAATTGAACTTTTATCAAAAACAATTTATGAATTCTTTTTTTTTTTTTTAAATATAAAGCTAGATTAAACAAAACAATAAGTAATAGCTCTTGCAAAATTTTTGTTTCAGTGGGCTAATGAACTTGTACAAAATCAAACGCCGACGAATGTTTGCGAGTTGCATAGAAATTTGGTGTCAGATGTTTCAAGCATAGAAATTACATCATGCTCTAATTGAAATTTTGCCAGATGACGGTGCTCATGTTTTTTTATAGAAGCAATGTTATGAAGTCACACACCGCATGTAGTTATTCAGCAGTATAAAATTTGACATTTACAGTGTGGAACATGTCGTCTGTGGGTAACTTTATGCACACATATGTATGTACATAAATGCAAATAGGTACCCTCATCTATGGTCTTTAATTTTTGATCAACACTTAAATTGGAAATTTCAAAATCATCTTCGTTGGATCCTTTTTTATTTTTTTTTATTATTAATATCTTTAAATGCTTTTGAATGAAATTTCATATAAAATTTACAATGTTTAATATGCTCCAAATTACAATTTTAATATTATTATAAAAATAACTACTTAATTCTCTTCTAAAACTATGATCCAAAATCAAGGGAATTTCTAAGGTATTAATAGTATTAAAATGAAACCTTTGCCGCACGTTAAGTCATATCGAAGCTTCTAAAGAGTTTTCCGAACAGTGAACCGAGACTTTAATGTTTACAATTCCTCATGGCTTTGCCATTCGATGACCTCCCGATTTACATATATCGAGTTTTCTCAGCGACGCACTATTCGAATTGGGGTCTCATCCGAATATATATAAGTATTAATTCAGAGGTATCGGAAGGTTCTGTTCTTTCTGACACATTTTTTCTTATCTTTCTTGTCAAAGTTCTAACCCAATCCATATTTTTGCAGATGACGGCTATAAGCCATGTTTGTCACAGATTAATGGCATGTGACAAAACATGAACAATACGCTGACCAACGATATTCACAATCTCCGTATGGGGTTGTATAAGCCCGGTCTATTTCAATACTCGTAAAACCCAGTGTTCTTTGGTCACACAGACGGATGACTCCAAATGCTTTATCTGTAGTCATGAGTAAGGAATTTAGAAATCGCAATCTCTTGATATGCTGGTCATGAAAAGCTTCATTGTACACATTTTTCATGTCGCAAAAGAACGATTCAAAAGCCTAAGTTTTTTAATTTATACTATTATATTCGCCAGCAAATGGGATACAACTCTCATATTTTAAAGTTATTCCACCACGTGCAGGAAGAAGAGGATGAAGAAACTTATGGGTGAAAGTTGAATATCCAATTCCATTGAGTCGCTGGAGCTTCGTCGTAGTGTTTGGTGCTATTCTTTATCTTCCAGAGTTCACCCATTTATGGTCAATTTGCCTGTGAACCGCACAACACAATACAGACAGAAATCGTTCTTCAGTCGTATGGTCCGTGTGTGTAACAAACCGTCTTCAGACGTACATATTTCCTTTCTTTTACAACAACAACATTCAAATCAAACTTTCAAAAAAATTACTTCCTGTTTCCTTTTCCCCATAACCTATTTTCTTAGTTCTGGTACAATATACTGTATACATACACTCTAAGTACTGGTCGAAATAAAAAAAAAAACATTTCGTTGTTTTTAAGATACATATGTTTATTTAAATGAAGTGAGACGGTTGCATTTTAAAGCTGATCAGATAACCTTGTTTTGTAGTTTTTGTTACCTTGTTATTTGTTGCTCGGAGCAGCATGTACAGTTTGAAAAGAAAATGTTTTCAAAGCAAGAATTTTTTAGGAATTTCACTTTAAATAAAGAATAACAACAACAAATTTCATTTATTTGTATTTTGTTTTTGCATGTAACTGTTATTTTATATCTTGTCCACAGTACAGCGGCGGAATTTTGAGTAATAAGCGCAGGTATTACAGCAACAACACTGTAAAACAATTTTTACCTACTCTGCATGGTGTAAAGAAATGTTTTCAAAAAGGCAAATTCTACAAAACGTCTTTATTTTTTTCACAGTTATTACAAGTATGTTTTTATTTACTGATGACATTGCAAATGAATAATAGTAGGTAGCATTTACTGAACAAATATATAAATAAATACTCTTCAAGAGTGGGCAGGAATTGGCAGGACCACATATCATTTCCTCTGGAACACTGGAATGACGTAATTTTCTGTGATAACACGAAGGTAATGCTTTTCTACCATGATGGGCCTAAAAGAGTTTGGCGCAAGCCTCTGACGGCGTTAGAAAATAAAAATATAATACCAACAGTAAAGTTAGGAAAATTGTCTGTTATGATGTGGTGTTGTATATCAGGCAAGGGTGTTGGGAATAAGGATCTTGGATGATATAATGACTAGAAGTCTGCCTGAATATTTAAAAAAACGAATTACTTAGTAGTGCACTTATTACTTATTAATGATATTATTAATTATGACGTTCTTTTCTTATTATTTTCAATTTCTTTTTTAATC
Organism: Epicampocera succincta; assembly: GCA_932526305.1. Lineage (NCBI taxonomy): Eukaryota > Metazoa > Arthropoda > Insecta > Diptera > Tachinidae > Epicampocera > Epicampocera succincta. The sequence continues at coordinate 43,960,652 of OW052036.1, forward strand.
CAATGCCTTTGGTTTACCGTCTTATTATAGCATTTGTTTTCGATTATAACACAGATGTTTATTTTGTAAAACCTAAAATAAATCAAAAAAGGAACAGCTATTTAGTCACTCACTGGAAATGATTGAACATTATAAATATGTAAATCAGCTTTTTTTCGTTTATTTTACGTACGAAGAAATATTTGCATTTTACAATAACTGGCTGTAAACCTATCGTACATACATACATATATCATTATTTAAGTTTTCAGAATATATTTTCTCCGCTGATGTTGCGATAAAAATTAATGTATCATCTTTTTATAGAACAACTATGCATTTATCTAAGTCGTTTTCTATATCAATTATATACATGTTTATATACATACATATGAGTGAAATACAACGTTAGTTATGGTTGAGTTTTCTTCATAAACTGATTTTTATTTTAAATATTCACCTTAAGTGTTAAACATGAATATCTTAAACTAGTCTAGGATTATCAAGATTTTTTCTTATCATTAATGTGTTTGTTTAATATTCCAAACTAAAATATATTTCTTATCTCTATATTTATTTAGGATGCTATTTGTTTAGTTTCTTAACTAAAATATATTTCTTATCTTATGTTAGTTTAAGATATCGCCCTAAAGAACTGGTGGTTGGTTTTAGAATATGTTGGTGTCTATCGTGTGTACATGTGAGTCGCGGGTGGTAGCGTGTATGTCACTCCTCTCCCTCCTTTAAATAAGTCAATGTCCTCATTGACGGTTTTAATATTAATTATTTTATTTGCAAATTATTTCTTTAATCTAATAGCAAATCCTATAATTATTAACACTATTATTATAATAATTATTAACAAACTTAGCGAATAACTTTCTGTTTTAGTTGCGAAATTTTCTACGTGTTTTTTAGTTTTCAACATATTTTGCAGGTGGTAGAATATTAGATTCTTTTATATTTTGTTTCACAGATATTTCAAAGTCATTTATGTATATTTATTTTACAATTACTAAAGCGGATAATGTTATTATTTTTTATATATATATCGAGTTTGTTACAATCTTGCTCTACTTTTGTATTATTTAAGTTTTTAGTTACAATTATATTCGGTTCTATAAAAATTATAACGGGAAATACATTTTTTTTATATTGACAGTTTGTTTTCTTACTATTTATTAAATTTATGGTTCATACATTTTCTTTAGGTATTATCTTATGATCTATTTTTTGATATATAGTGTTATTTATTGTTACATAATTCTTATTTCCATCTAAATGAAGTTCATTATTATTTTTGTCCGGCATAGTAATGATTACTATTTTTTTTGTATGTGTCAAATTGAGTTGGAATTGATAAAATGAAATAAATTATTCCTTTTTTTTTTAACCAAACTGAGGTTTTTATATTTTCAAATTCTAAAGTGTTTAAACTCATCACAGTCCGTAAGTCTATTATTTTCGGATTAATAATCCCTAACATAGCTAATTGTATTGCCATTTGATACGTAATTAATCATTTCCCAATTAGCTCGTCCAGTACTGTATTCATCAGTCTCTGGAACGTAGCTGGTGCATATTTTAATCCGAAGGGCATTCGCAGAAATTCATAATGCCCATTTCGTGTCGAAAATGCCGTTTTATGCCTGTCTTTAGGTTCAACCTCTACCTGGTAAAACCTTTTTGTAAGATCAAGTGTCGTAAAGTAAGTGGACCTACCCAACTTGTCCAAGATTTCGTCTATCAATTGTATTGGGTATACCATTAGGTGCTGAATAAGTTGATTTACTATGGCAGATGATGTTTTGCTCTAACATCTCTTTTATTTGCCTATCAACCTCTTCTCTATGTACCTTTGGTTATCTATAGGATTCCACATACTTAGATGGGATCTTCATGTGTAGTACTTATCTTATGTTTATTTTATGCGTAAAGCTGAGATTTTCGTTCTCTTTGTGAAGAATATTTTTATATTTTTTTAATAATGTTTTAATTTCTTTACTTTCCGCTTCGTTTAAATGATTTAACCTAAATAATGAATTTAAATCGTTGTTATTCGTATTATTCCTACTATCTACTTCTTCTAAGTTAAACAATCCTCTCCCATTAATTTCTTGACACAACTTTTTAACACTACCCTTAAATCTAATATTACTTAAATTAAAAATTAATGTCGAAATTGGTTTCTGCTCACCATACTCGGCTATTAATACTACTTTTAGGCTGCTCCAGTTTTCCGGCTGTTCCGTTCTGATTACATTAAGAGCAGCACCGCTCAACGTCCTTAGTATGCAATTAAAAAAATAGAATGCGGTCCTCTGATGGTAGGGCAGCTATGTTTGGCACCATGTTTTCTATAGCTCCAATATACATCGCTAATTCCTCCTTTTGTCCAGAAAACGGATGGATTAATTTCAGGTTGTCCATTCCAAAGCGTTTTTGTAATAGCAGGTTTTCAATTTGCTGTTGTTCTGCGTTGTGAGTGTTGTTGTTCATGTTGGCGTTGATTGATAATTGTTTTAAGTCTGAGATAATTTTTTCCATAAACTAAACTGGGTTGTGTATATATTTTATTTTCCTTTGGACTTTGAAGGAATAAACTGTATTTATTTTATTAAAAAAAAAAAAATTTCTACTAATTTATTCGTAGGTTCGTTTAAGGATCTTTTTCGTAGATCCTACCGACTGCGCCAGTGAAATACAACGTTTAGTTGTGGTTGAGTTTCCTTCATAAACTGATTTTTGTTTTAAATATTCACCTTAAGTGTTAAACATGAATATCTTAAACTAGTCTAGGATTATCAAGATTTTTTCTTATCATTAATGTGTTTGTTTAATATTCCAAACTAAAATATATTTCTTATCTCTATATTTATTTAGGATGCTATTTGTTTAGTTTCTTAACTAAAATATATTTCTTATCTTATGTTACTTTAAGATATCGCCCTAAAGAACTGGTGGTTGGTTTTAGAATATGTTGGTGTCTATCGTGTGTACATGTGCGTCGCGGGTGGTAGCGTGTATGTCACTTATGCATATACATACTTATATACATGTATAATAAATAGAAATGCTCCTGTTATTGATCTCTTCCCTGAACTACACCAAACACATTTTCAATGCATTTGATATTTCCTTGTTAAAATTATGTGAAATTCCTGGGATTTGTTAAATAGGACTGAAATAATTTTAGTTCTGTACTAGGGATGCCATACTTTAATCATTTTTGATGCAAATCGAGCAGCAAATATCGTATTGCGAACACAAAACAGATGAATTGTTTGGTGGCTTAAAAACAGGAATTGTAGGACTTAAATTAATTGGAACAGATGAACTAAATGAATTAGGATTTACAGTTGATGGTGAGACTTGGTACATTGCTTTTCAGTAAATCAGAAAAATCAGTGTTTTTGAAAAATGAATAAAATTCAATATTAAAAGTAATACAATTCTTACAGGACTAACGTAGACCATTATCTTCACGCATGTTGTCGGCAGTTCGAGGATAAAAATCAACACATTTCGGGCAAAATTAGGAGTTGTAATTTTGTTTCTATTTTATTGTTCAGTGGTTTTATTACGACAAAAAAACGGTTTACATATTCACCAAAAACTCAAAACACAGAGATAAATAAAACTCAAAACACAAAAGATAAGTTCATATATGGATAGATAAATAACTGCGAAAAATCATAATAAATATGCATCATAAATACGAGTGATTGCAAGATATCAGTGCTGTAACTAATTCAAACCATTAATACTCCTCAATACACATACTTGTGTACAAATAAAACATATTCAGAAATTAATAAAACCTAAGGCGTCTACCAATTTAGTATGATTATACCTTGATAAAATCTTAGTGAAAATATCAACAATATTATCATTACTATTACAATATTCCAAATTAATTAATTTCTCAATAACAAAACTTCTAATATAGTGATATTTAATATCAATATGTTTGCTCTGGATCAAACTTAAAACGCCAATATTATTTCCATAAATAAGGATCCTGTCAGGACAATGAATCTGGATTTCACTCAGTAGTTTCTTAAGATACACTACTTCTTTTGCGGCTGAATATAGGGCCATATATTCAGCCTGTGTACTACTTAACGCCACGGTAGTTTGTTTTCTAGACTCTCATGAAAATGTACTTCCAGCAAGCACAAAAACATACCCGGTATAGGATTTTCTGTTGATTTTATCACCTACTCAATCAGCATCTGCATATCTTTTCACAGGTTCACCAGTTTTTAAACATTTAAGTTAAGCATTTATTGTTTTGTTTAGATATTTTAAAATTCTTTTAGCAGCTATCATATGTTCCTGATGTGGGTCCTTGTTCCTTTGGGATAATTTGCAGACTGAATGAAGTATATCAGGGCGTTTGCTTATTGCCATGTACATGAAAGATCCAATAAGTGATTGGTAAATTATAGTGTTGACTTTTTTATATTTTTCATCATAACAGGAAACTTGCAATTTGGGTTTCAAAGGAGTAGACACTGAGCGGCGTTCATCCATTTTATATTCATGTAAGACCTTTTTTATGTATTTAGATTAATGAATTCCAAGTTCACCAGTAGCTCTATTCCTCTCTAGTTCAATGCTTAAAAAATGTTTATCAACTACTGATACTCTTTCTAAAATTTGAGGTTTTATTAATTTTAATCCATTTAAATCAGAACAAGCTATGAGTATATCGTCTACATATACTGCGATTAAATTAAATTTTTTGCAATTTCTTCTTTGATACAGGTAGGGCTCACTATCACAGGGTTGAAATCCGATTTTTTTTAATTTCATCTAATTTTAGGTTCCACTGACGTTAAGATTGCTTGAGGCCATATAAAGCTTTTTTCAGCTTTTAAACTTGGTTGGGATAACGTTTGTCTATAAAATATTATGCCGTGGGCACATCCATCTGATGCAAATGAAGTTGGTACTCAGCTGCAAGCGCAATCACCATCCTTATATTTTCATCGCGAGCAACCGGAGAGAAAGTTTCTGTATAATTTAAAACATACGTTTGCGCATATCCCTTGGCAACTAATCGAGTCTAAAAACGTTCAATGTCTCCCACTAAGTTTTCCTTAAGCGCAAAAACCTATTTGCACCCAACAACTTTCTGACCACTGGGGCAATTTACACAATTCCCAAGTATCCTTCTTAATAAGAGCTCTATACTCGTCCTACATCGCATTCCACCAAAAATCCGACCACTCAATTGAAAGAGCATCTTTGGCTGTGTTCGGAAGCTCGATTTTTGCGACTAATTGAAAACCAGACCGGTCGCGAAAATCGAATTTTCGCGATAATAGAACTCACAATTTTATTGGTATATTTTGTGTAATTTTTGATATTAGATTTATTTTATTGATATATTTACATTTTAAACGTTTTTAACGGCATGTTATCCTCTTTACTCCATTCACTACCCAATTCGAGCAAGGCGTTCCAGGATTTTCGGATATTGGACTTTGATATTTTCTTTCTGTTGGGCGTACGAACTTTTTTAATGAATCTTCTTGATTTATAATGCGATAAACCGAAGACTTATGCAACTTGTAGTTCACGCAAATGGAATCTCCACTTTTAATTTTTTTTTAAATTTCTAATTTTTGAGAAATTGTTGGTTTTAAAATACGTTGAACTTTTCCCATAGTAAGATTTATGTTTACACAACAAATGACTCGAATAAACTGACAAAATTGAATACAAAAATCATCTTAAAAGGTTAACATACCAAAAGACGGGGATTTCCCTTTTTTTGATATAGACATTGTAATCAATTTTAAGGAAACATATAAAAGTCGCGATAATAGAACCTCGTTTTCTGTAAACTGTCGCGATTAAGGAACCTGCAATGTTGAAAATTAAGCTGTCGCGTTAACCGGACTGTCGCAAATACCGAGCTTGCACTGTATTTAAATTATTATATTGCTTCCTCGGTCTTCCAGGCTGACCCGTTCGTACTAAATTTTGGTCTTCTCCGCCCATTTTGTGGTTCGTCTCTAGCATCAAAGCAACTAGTTCCGTGCCATCCATAACCGCACTAGAATCAAGACAGTCTTCCTCGGCGGATTCAAATTCACTGTCACATTATTCCGACAATATTCAACCGTTGCTTCGCTCGTTGTTTCATCATGTGGTACTTCAATGTAAAGCATTTCTTTCCCTGTAGATTCATGTTGTTTCTCTTCTCCTACGCTTACAAAATTTTCAACAAAATAAACATCACGGCTAATAATAATTTTTTCAGATGACTTTTCGAAAAATCTATGTACATAAATGCATATATATTTTTGATGATTCTGAATAGCCAACCATAATAAATTCTTTACATTTTGGCTGGAATTTGTGATGGTGAGTTTTGTTCAGGGCTATAACTACTCACCCAAAAATTCTAAAATGTTGGACGCTGGGGTTTCTTTTGAACCACGCTTCAAAGCTTTTGTTGGCGATGTATTTCTTATATAAGCGGACGTATTTACAGCTTCTGCCTATAACCGCCGTTTAATTTAACTCTCAATGCACTGAGTTCCAGCATCTCATCTCGAGTTTCCAACGCAATTACGAAGTTTTCATACGATTTCGGCAAACTTGCAAACAACATATCCTGGAGCTCAATCCCGTCTCAACCAGCTTTTCCACAGTCGAGGAAAATCGACATACGTATTGTTGAACGCAATCGGTTTCTCCCATTTTCATACTCAATAGTTGCTTAAAAAGCGTCACCTTTCTTACAGGTCCTTTGGGTCTGTATAGCTCTTTCAGCGCGTTCCACGCTGCTTTTGCTGATGAACAATACTTGATGTAAAAGATTTGAATTGGTGTGATACTTAAAATAATGGTTGATGTGGCCTTTTCACCCTTCTTCACCCATTTTGATATTTCTACAGTTGGCTTTTCGTCGCAAATAGTGGTTCACAATTCCTGATGAATTAAAACGGCCTCTACTTTCAAACACCATGACTCGTAATTTGTCTCGTCCAATTTTTCAATGTTATACAATGAAGAACTCATAGCAAAACACAATATATTTTTTCTTCTACTTTAAAAAATTTATTATCTCCACTTTGATTTAAGTTGAACAATCCTGTTGTAATTCTTTTTCTATTTTAAGATGTTTATTGTTCAGTGGTTTTATTACGACTAAAAAAACGATTTACATCAAAAACTCAAAAGCAAAAAACACAAAAGATAAATTCATATATGGATGATAAATAACTGCCAAAAATATAGGCAGCATCATAAATATGAATGTTGCAAGATATCAGTGCTGTATACCAATTCAATCCTTTAACAGTTTTTACCAAAGATACATTTGAGAGTGCATTCACGAAGCATAGACATTTTTTGACGAATCTCTTTAGTTTAGAACGCAGCAAAAAATAGTGCTTCCAGACGTATATGTTTTGTCCGTATAGAATTTAATATACATATGTAGTTTTGTGTAAAAGTATATAATTAAAAAACAAAAACTATCTACTTAATCACTTTTGATAATACCTTTATAAGGGTAATTTTTAACGATTACTTTATTTTAGTGAAGAAAACTTGGTCAAAATGCTTATTTTTATTCCATTTTAATTTTTGTTTTGTATTTATATGATCATATAAAGGTACTTGAAAGTCTTACATTTATTACATACAAGGGAAGATATTTGCATTTTTACCTTAGAGCTTTTAATCTAAATGAGTCCAACATTGTATGGTAAATACATTATCAATTTTATGTCTATTGAACAAAAATCTGAGACCTCAATTATTATTGATTGGTTCCAAATTTATTCCATTCATTAGCTGAGTGTAAAGTCGTAGTTCGATTCGTAGGACGATTAACTAAACGAGTTTTTGCTTAAATTTAATATTGCAAGCTAGGTACATACATACATTCATATGTATGTACGTACAAAAGTATATTGTAATAATAATTGTCGTTAAACATAAACAAAAAACAACTAAAGACAAAAAAAACAAAAGTAATGAAAAGAAATAGTTTACTTGAGCTAACCTTCTGTTCACCAACTGAATGGATAACTTACGTGAAACGAGAGCGAGAGTGATACCGATTGGCAGGTCAATAAACGAAGCATGACAAGATCTCAACCAAAAAAGTGAGCACTTAACGAAAATTATCACTCAACTAGTGATATATTTGAAGTTCTAAGCGAGCTCGTAAGCGACGATGTGAATGAAAATAATAATAACAAAACATCCATGCCCAAACATCCACCGATCTTCAAACCTGAAGTCAATGACATTTCAACAGACGACTTCACGTGTAAATCGCTGAAAGGTCAATTTAGAGTGAGGACCAAAATAGTCATATGAGAAATTATTTGAGTACTTTAAACAAAAAAAAAAGTTTCATACGTATCAATTAAAAGCTCGTTCTACGCCGAAGATCAAATTAAAGCTGCTATTGAATTAGAAGGTCACAAAAAAAGGAATATAATGAATATTCGAAGCAGAATTACAAAACAGCCTCTTAATTTATATTTTGTTGAACTTGAACCAAGTGAAGACAATAAAAAAATACACGAAATAAAATCAGTCAATAACGGGATAGTACATATTGAACCACCACGAAAACTAAGAGAATTTTTACAATGTTACAGGTCCAAAGAATTTGGCCACACCAAGGCATATTGTTCGAAACCATTCCAACGTGGTCAAAAATATATTTTCACACAAAATGAAATTGCGCAGGAAAACCAATTCAATTATAATCAAAATGCAATTTCTTACGCCAATGTTGCAAAGACAAATTCATTCATTCGAAAAACTTGAGCTATTACTTCAAAAAAAAAAAAATAATCTTCTACAGGTGATAACATTTTTAGTCACTAAATTATGCAAATAAATTGGAGATTTTCAATATGGAACGGCAATGGTTTATTAAATCACAAACTGGAAGTTGAAGTTTTTATAAATGTCAATAAAATTTATATCATGCTGATTTATGAAACACATTTTGCGAACAAATCTTTTTTAACATTAAAGGCTATAAACTGATAAATACTAGTCATCCTAATAACTCCGCACATGGAGGTTCTGCAATCCTCATAAAATCGGTGATCCCATTCAGTATAAGAGAATTAATTACAATCCACTATAGTCTCTACTAATTTCAATGGTTCTGCCATTAAAATTACAGCAGTATACTTTCCACCTCGTTTTAATTTAAAGCAGCAAGACTGAGCAATTGACAATCTTGGATCAAAATTCCTCATTGGAGATTTTAAGTGTAAACGTCCTTGGTGGGGGTCAAGGACAAATAATTCTAAGGATCGAGAGGTTTTTTTAATGTATTCAGTGTTAATTATTCAGTCATCTCAACTGGCATGCCGACTTACTGGCCCTCTAATCTTCGAAAATTACCAGAACTTATGGATTTTGTTGTCTTCAATGGCATCCCAAGGTATGATCTTGAAATAATGGAAAACTTCGATTTAAGTTCTAACCACTCTTCGATTCTCTTAAATTATAGTACAACATTATTTTACGGCAACTTTTAATTCTTTTTCAACTAAAACCGATATTGAGTTACAAATATTGGATCGAATCTAAAGTAAACCTCAACGTCTTTTTGAATATGGGTAAAAAAGTAGATGATAGCGTTGACTATTTTACACAGTTAATTCACAAGCTTTTCATTCCACAACATTCAGTAACATTCTTTGGAACCCCAATAAACTTATTCTATCATCAGAAATTAGAGCACTAATCGCTAAAAAAAAAAGAAAATTGCGTAAACAAGGGCAACATACGCAAACCCCTATTGATAAAGCAATATTAAACGCATAAAACAAAAAATTTAAACGCTTATAAAAATCAAAAACTATTCAATAGAATGTTACTTACAAAAATTAAACCCGAATGAAAACAATGAATATAATTTATGGAAAGTAACAAAAGCGACCCGTCAATCAAAGATAAGTACAATATATGGTACAAATCTGACAATGATATGTCCTTAGTATTTTTGAATTATTTAGAACGGGTTTTCACTCCATTCAAATTTAATTCCGGATCAAAAGATGAAGAAGGCCTTCCTTTTCCTTGATTCTCTATGCCAAATGGACCTTCAGTTAACGCAAAAAAGTCTCCCAGATATGATCAGGAAAATAGCTACAATATAACTACAGCTACAACAAGCTATTTATTTCATCATGCTAAAACATCTTCCATAAAGAGGAATTTCATTCCTAATGCAACATTAATATAACCAAATTCATCTTACAGGCCAATCAGCTTACTCGCGACTTTCTGTAAAATATTTGAAAGAATAAATGTTAGCAGAATATAGCCCCCGCTCGAAGAATGCAATGGAATTCCAGACCATCAATTCAGGTTTTGTCAGAACCACGGCACACCAATGCCATAGAATTACGCAATACATGTCAGAAGCTCTAGAGGACAAAAAATACTGCTCGGCAGTGTTTTTGTATGTTAAACAGGCTTTTGACCGAGTATGGCATTCTGGATTATTGTGCAAACTAAAGAAAATTTTGCCAGCCCCTCATCTGTTTTTTTGTTAAACATAACAATACTTTGTCTGATATTCTAGGACCTATACTATATACTATATATTCATTTGATCTTTGAACAAGCAATAACTGTTTAGTGGCAACATATGCTGATGACACTGCCGTATTGGGTGTTGGCGATTCCACTGTTAAAGCTTCCTGTGAAGTACAAAGCTACCTCAACTCTTCATGATTGGTCTGTTAAATGGAACGTAAAGATAAATTATAGTAAATCTCAACATGGTGCGTTCACTTAAGAAAAGGTGACTGCTCAACTGTGCAAATAAACAATGAGACGATTCCTCATACAAATTGTGTTAAATATCTTGGCATGTATCTGGATCGACTAGACTGACTTGGAAGGACCATATAGTAAACAAGAGGCAACAGCTTAATTATAATTTCAAAAAATTGTGCTGGCTTTTGCGTCCAACATCTAAACTAAGTATTGAAAATAATATTTTATTATACAAAGCAATTTTAAAGCCGATCTGGCTATATGGTATTCATCATCGGGAACATCAAAAATTTCAAACATCGAAATATTACAAAGGTTTCAATCAAAAACATTTGCGTACTATGAATGAATGAAATAATACACAATGATCTCTATATATCTAGAATAAAGAATGGAATAAAACGATTATCAGTAAAATATAACTACAGGCTTAGCAAACACATATTGGCTATTTCTCTATTAGATGACACTACAGAAACACGAGGGATGAAAAAAAGTCATGTGCTTGATCCTCCCATTTACATTTTAGGAAATAGTATAATATACACGCGCATACAAATATACTTAAACATATTTTACATATAGAAATACTTTTTATTTAATTTTAAATAGGAGCATTACATGCTGATGTAATGTACACAACGCCAAATTATTATATTATATTAAATCTGTTAAAAATATTGCTTATTATCATTAATAGATTGCAGTTAATAAAGATACTCCAAAAAAACATACAAAATTGCTTCAAATTCAATACACTGCAATATATTCACCTTCCGAATATATAATATATATTCCTTTTGGATTAGTAATATTAATCATACAAGTAAAAGTTTTCAATACAAACATAGTTCTATTTGATTTAGAAATACATAGAATATAATCTGTATTTATATCATTCTCGACGCTGAAGGACAGAGCTAACTTCACGCACATCGAACAAACGTTGTAAATGATGATGAACAGCAAATATACCATAAAGAAACAGGAAGGCTAAAATAAAAACTTTGGTATAATTTGAAAACGGTTAGAGGTAATGCAAGAACCATTATTTATAGACATTAAATATATATAAAGCGATGCTTTCTTCAGAGCAGAAAATTGCTTTAGGGAATTTGCTTCAAAAATCTGACTACTTCTGCCCACAGCATATGAGGAATATTAAGAAGCAACAGCTTCAATACAATAGATTACATTAGAACTATCTTACTTTTCGAACTTTATATCGATCGTAAAACCATATAAACATTCTATCCTCACGTACATAGTTCTGGAATAATTAAAAGAATGGAAAATTGGCAAAAAAAAAATTTACTATGTAATAAGTTCTTTTTGCAAGAGAAAAGTTAGACTATATTCCTAGTTTTCAAACATGTTTCATTCCAACAACGGCCCGCTTCTAAGAAAAAATTTAAACTTGACATAAGAAAACGTATTATGTATCTCAAAAACTGTCCGACGTAGCCTTTTAACTTTTAAACTAATCCCCAAACTGCTTATTTGTCGCAATAACTTTTTTTTAGAAAAATCACAAAAAAACTTACATGAATTTTCCATGGTAGAAAGCATTATCTTGCTTCGTAACTGAATATTAAACAGAAACTTATCAAAAATATATCTGAAACAAATTTAAATAGTGGAGTTTATTGTTCACCGGCGGATCTGCAGCAAATTACTCCACTGTGTCGTAAGTTTGAAATTATTGCTCCAATTTGAATTTGCTTCTAAATCGGAAGTTGAACACATCATCCGTATTGGTAGATTTTGTGCATAAAAGGATTTTTAACCCCTAACGATTCTATTTTTATTAATCAAATAAGAGATATTTTTTATAATAGATTCCAGCAAGATTAAAATAATGTGCGTTCCTTCCTGTTTTGGAATAATTGAGATCGAATATGCTGACTCAACGAAACTACTCACAACTACAAAATGGAAACCTAAACCAATTTTGAAAAAGCTGTTTTATAAAAACAATACCCGCAATAATGCTACTCAGAGTTGGACACTGCAAATTCTCCCACATGCACTTATTTCAAATAATGTTTCCCGCTCAAACTATAATAAACCGCTCAATGTTTCTGATGTTTGTTGACGAATCTACAGATCTCTTAATGAGTATTTGTGATAGTTAGTTCTTAGATTTATTGCTGAATTTATGTAATTTTATTGGTAATTTATTTTAATATTCGGAGACGAACACCTTATAAAGGTTTTTTTTATAGAGTAACATAAGTTTAAATCATAAAGCACGAAAATATATTTTTAATATCAATAAAACGGGCTTTGTTGGAAAGAAAATTTTATGAAATTAATGTTTAAATATGATTTCAGCCATGTGTCCGCCACGGCTGGCGCGTAGAAGACGCTATCTGGAACAACAATTTTCAATAACTTTTCGCAGCATTTGCGGCCGTATTTCGCCGATAACTCTTCGTTGATTTCCAGGTGTTCAATTGTTTGTGGTTTATGAACGTAGACAAGTGACTTAACATAACCCCAAAGAAAACAATGCAATGGGGTTAAATCACACGATCTTGGTTGGGCTATCACTTGAAATTACTTTTTCATCAAAAGTTTCTTTGAGTACACCAATTGTAGCACCCGCTGTGTGACATGTGGCTCCGTCCTGTTGGAACTGCATATTAGCAAGATTAATGCCACATAATTGAGGAACGAACAAATTTCGAATCATGTTCCTATACCGTTCACCATTGATAGACCATCATTGTTTTTGAAGACATATGGCCCAATGACTCCGCCAATTCATAAAGCGCACTAAACACTAATTTTCTATAGATGTAATGGTGTTTCGACAAAAGCTTGTGGATTCTCCTCACTCCAAATGTTCACATTCAACCAGAAATGGGCTTCGCCGGAAAATTAAATTTTAAATGGAAATTCAAAATCAATATCAGTTTGTGCTTTAGCCCATTCGCCGAATTGGCGGCGCATACGATGGTCGTTTGGCTTTAATTCCTGCACAAGTTGCATCTTGAAAGCTTTTAAGCCAAGATCCTTTCGTAAAATCTTCCATAAAGTGGAAGGACACAACCCCAGTTGCTGAGAACGCCGACGAATTGATTGATTAGGATCATCATCAATGCTTTCCTGTTGGTGTTTTACGGGGTGCACATTATCAGTAACAGTAAATGTGGTCCGAAAACGAAATATTTTTCTTCGAATTAGCCGCTGAACTGAACGACGATTATGTACGCCATAAAATGGAAAAAGTGCACGATGAGTTTGAGGAATAGAACAATTATTTTGATTAAAATGTCAACAATTTGGTTAATAATGAAATTTCAAAGCAAACCAAACCAAAAGCAACTATCAGCTGTTAAATGGATGCTCAAATATAGTAGTGATGCCATCTCAAAGTTGTGGAACTCTAAAAAGAACACGCTTCATCATTAATGTTGAATTAATAAATAATATTTAAGAATATTATTGATTAAATCTAGTTTTTTGGGCATTTATATACCAATAAAATTCGTTCATATGACGAAGAGATTTCATATACGAGCTCTATTGAAAATTAATGTGAATTTTCAAATTTCACCGGCTACAAACATTCGATCATCTCGAATATACATACTATATTCATAGTTTCAGCTTTTCAGTATTCTTCAGCTACCACACAAAATTATAATTTTTTTATTTCATGCATAAAATTACTATTTTGTTATTTGCAACAAATATTTTACGCACAACTACTACCTAATATATTTTATAGTCTTTAAAGATACGCTCGTTCTCTCAGTAATTTCTAATAACGTAAATTCTAAAGTCAAGGTTTTTTAACATTCAACTAAGTATTAACTGCTTGTAAAGCTCTTGTAATATTCTTTATAAAGCTGAAAAGCAATTAACAGTCATTTCTATTCTTGGTTAATGTAATACTAATATTATTTAGTTAATATAATAAGGAGTATTATGGATTTTTGGATTACGTAATGCACCTAAGCGTTCGCCATTGCTTGTTCGTAGTTTTTTTTTTTTTTGGCTAGAAGCAACACCGTAATCATACCTCAGTCACCAGATATATTCCCTTCCAACTTTTTCTGTTCTCAAGATTGAAGAGACCTATGAAAGGACAACGTGAGAAAATAAAAACAGAATTTATGAGAGAGTTACATAAAGGATATAACAAAAAGCTATAAAGAGTCTTCGTCTTCTGAAGATGAAAAACACCCTAAAACTCAATATAAAAAATAATTTATCTTTATATAAATAATTTTTTGCAAACAGCTATTATACCTTACATCTATGACATTACGTTTCATATTAATACTGAAAAGCTCTAATAATATTATAAAGTAAGAAGGAAAACCTCCACTAAAACCTTCAATAAATTAAATAAACATGTATAACAATTGTAAAAAGTTACAGAAATTTGTCACCATGGATATAAAAGTATCTTTTAACTTGATAGTTAAGATGCAATGACATTTTTCTTAATGATATAGATTTCTGATATACTCTTAGTCAGAAAAAGCGCTTCAGTTCTTAAACTTTTCAGTTATATTTTAAATGCTATACATAATGTATTCTACTTTACAACGGCTATGAAGTATTTTGCTAGAATAGTGCCATGGAAAATTTTAAAATCATTTTAAGCAATTTCTTCTGTTTTCTTTTAACTTTTTTTATATGTTTTTGTTTCATTCTATAAAGTTGATCATGCGTCTAACTAAAATCAAATTGTTCTTTAGGAATTATATGTTGTTGTCTAGGAATTTAAATATTTAAATTTTTATAATTTTTTCAAATAGTTAGACAAAACTGCTTAAAAGACTTATCGGGTGGTAGCTGGAACATACGTTGTGACTATTATCTGGTTTGGGAATTGAAATGATTTTTGCAGTACGCTATTATTTAGGGAAATACTGCCACTATAAACAGACATTCCATCCAGATCACAAGTTATAGAACATCTAAGACTATCTGAAATATGATGAAAACCTTTAGCCAAGAAGATTAGCTTTGGCGATGTCAGTTGTAATAATTTAAATTTGGTTGCTTAAAGCCGACACATTACAAATTCGTTTTCTCTTTGGCTAGGGATATGTCCGCCTGGAAAATAAATAGAATACAATCAGATTGTTACATTTATTTTATATTATTATTCGGCAACTGAATATAGCTTATGTTTTTTTTGTAACGGTTGCTACACTACCCCTGACATTCATAGGGCCAAGTCGAACAATATGGGTGTGAAGATAAATTTTAAAATTTTTAACCACAGACTCAAACCTGCGATATTAACATACCTCTGTTAAATAAGTAGCAGAGCTCTGTTAAGCCTAAAAAATTTATATTTTGCAATGAAAACGCATTCAAAACTAAAAAATTAGTAATAATTATATTAAAAAATAAAATAATATATTTCTAAAAACATATTCTATAAAATACAGCCATAAAAATCTAAAATCAACGCACTCATTACGGATGACTATAAAAACTTTGCTGAAAAAAGTTCATGAAAATTCTTGGAAATAACGGCAGATGGGCGAAAAAAAATTATTGGAGAACATTCCTCAGGCCATCCCTATGAATGTCCAATATTCAAAAGTCCCAACAGTGTGTTTTTCTGAAAATATAAAAATATTATATATTAAGATGGATCATTCATCATTAGAGTTTATTACTTGGCCTAGATACTTAAAGCATAAGATTTTGGGCTTAAAATTCAACACTTTTTGTCAATTTCATCTAAAATTTTTGAAAATGTTTTTGATTTTGAGGAAGATATTATTTCTGCAGATTCTGCACATCCCTCAATTTTCAAACTTAAGGCTACTTCTGAAGTTTTTGAAACCAATCCGCATCAAACGATTCCGAGGTGCAATGTTACTTCATAGTAGTAGTTGTTACGGATGTTATGTTGTTGCAGCACTATTTATACATTGACACAATGTATCAGAACAATAGGGTAATTTTCGATAATTATTAGACCAATTATTTAACTTGACTTAACATGAGATACTGTGGGAGGTATAACGCTTAAGAAGTAGAAGAATCTGTCATTAATAATGACAGATTTCAGACTGATGATTTTTTTACTCTTTATATACTTTTATACTTTAAAAATGTTGCAAAGAGTTATTAATAATTCAATATTAGTACTTAGTTTACACAATATTGTTATTTCTAGTTGGGATCAAATTTTGTGTATATCATTGTTTCACAAAACTTCCTTTATTGCTCTGGAAACAGGAAGGAAAAAATAAAACGGAAATTCCTAATTAGAAGGAATTGGATGGATTTTTGACGTCAAAGTTTCGGTCAATGGAAATAGTTTTTCGCCTTTGAAGAATACAACACTCAAAAACGGAATCCCATTTTATGCATATTAGATATTCAAAGAATCACTCGTTCGATATTTGCCCCGAAATTTTTGAGCCTGAGGAGTGTTGATTTTTGCTGGTTAAATGGGGTTCTGAAAAGTTGCAAAAACGCCTCGACCTTAAACGCCAATTAATCTGGACCAGTTCACTCGTTTTTAAATCCTCGGATAGTAAAACAATAAATATTTCCATTCTATTAGCAGACCTAATATTTGAAGTTAATTTGTTAATTGGAGCTGATATTTATTCAGAAGGTAAGCTGAATATTATTGATTATCTTATGGCTGAGGAAAGAATATTTGACTTGAATATAGCAGTTTGAACTGTTGTGGAACCTTGGGAAACCCTTAAAGATCTGTATTGAGCCCCGATTAATAACTTTAAAAAAACAGTAACAAGGAGTTCTTTTCGCCCTTGCAATGTGTCAATTCCAGTAAAACACAGTATTTAGTTGTCTTATTGATGTGCTATTATAGGCTTAGTGATGACCGATGACAACTTGATTTAGTTAGCAGAACTTTTCATAAATTGTGTATCTAAGTTTTGACGGATACTTATTTTGTACATGCATGTTGACAGTTCTGGCTAAAAAAGGTAACTTTTTTCAAAGATTGTACTTAATTTCGCTTCTGAAAATGAAATTTAATTATGATACATATGCATACATACATATATTGTTTACACTTGTGTCTGACTACATTTTAAATTTACATTTTAGGACCATGCGGAGGGAAAACAACTGGGCAGTCACGTTTGTGCACATTTTTTGAAAATTTGGGATGGAAGGTAAGTGTTAGAATATATTTATGGCTTGTAAATATTTTGTAAAAGTAGCATTTTGAAAATGTTTCTTCCAATTTATTTAAATAAGTAAATCTACATATATTATCGTATAATGTATTCTGCATTATTTATACACAGCACAAACTTATTATCTAAACACTCGTTTTGTTCTCGAGGTTGCACTGAAAATATGTGCATATGTATTAAACATCTGCAATGAATGTCTTAAATGGCATACCAAGCCATTAACTTTAATAGTGAATGCGTAAAATATTACATTCGCTACCAATAAAACAAACTAGTACTTCTACGATCATTCATTTCGAAACAAAACATCAAGGCATCAAAACATTTTATAAGCAAAACAAAAGTACTACCTTTCAGAGTATACTGAAATGAGTACTCATTGCTGTTTCAAATGAAAAAAACTCTTTGGTTATGTTTGTGTGTGAATAGGCTAGTTGCGTACATACATTAGGGCGCCGTTTATTGATATCTGTTAAAATAAATACATATTATACATATGCAAGGTAACACAATTTTTGTGCACCATCCTAATTGCCGTTTGAACAATGACAATGCAGTGGCGATGCAATGAAATAAAAAAAAGTATATTTGACTTGGTGTACTTGGTGTACTTAAAAACATTTCCAGAAAGCAAACAGTTTATAATTCATTGCGAAATAGCAGGTAGAGTATTGTGTTGGTTTACTATGTATCAAGTGGAGTATTGTGTTTGGTTTTCTTCTTAGAATACTCATTCTTTTATTACTCATTGCAAAAATTACTATGTAATAGAGTGCAATGAAATAAATCAAATGCGGAGACGCATAAATGAATGTCTTGATGCAGCCATTTAATATGTATGTCGTTCAAACTGACTTTAATTTAATGAGTAAAGCAAATAGTTATAGTGTTATTATAGTCATTCAGTATTCTTCCAGTCTCGATTTATCAATCGCGATTGGCAACAACACGATTGTCGCTATCGGCTTGCAGATAGTAAAAATGTGAAAGGTACGTAATAGGCTTCAGCATAAGTACAAATTACAAATACTAAAGGGTGGTTAAATTTCAAGGGCCGATGTTGATTTTGAATAAAACACAAACTATTTAGGAAATTATTGTAATTTTATTTTATTATGATGTATTGGTATTATTCAATTATGTATGGAACAAAATATTGGCCAAATGGGCGCCGCGACCTCGGCGGTACACCTCCATCCGATGGTCCAAATTTTCGATGACGCTGAGGCATAATGGAGGTTCTATGCCGTTAATGTGCCGAATTATCTGATCCTTTAGGTCTTGAATTGTTGCTGGCTTATCGACGTACACCTTTTCTTTCAAATAACCCCAAAGAAAAAAGTCCAACGGTGTCAAATCACATGATCTTGTCGGTCAATTGACATCGCCATTACGTGAGATAACACGGCCATTGAATTTGTTGCGCAAAAGAGCCATTGTTTCGTTAGCTGTGTGGCAAGTGGCACCGTCCTGCTGAAACCACATATCGTCCACATCCATATCTTCCAATTCGGGCCATAAAAAGTTCGTTATCATCTCACGATAGCGAACACCATTCACAGTAACTGCCTGACCGGCCTCATTTTGGAAAAAATACGGCCCGATGATGCCGCCAGCCCATAAACCGCACCAAACAGTCACTCTTTGTGGGTGCATTGGTTTTTCGACAATCACTCTTGGATTCTCATTCGCCCAAATGCGGCAATTCTGTTTATTGACGAATCCACTGAGGTGAAAATGTGCCTCATCACTGAAGATGATTTTCTTCGAAAATTGATCATCCACTGTTGCCATTTCTTGCCACCATTCTGCCCATTCACGACGTTTGGAATGGTCAAGAGGCTTTAGTTCTTGAGCCAATTGCACCTTGTAAGCGTGTAAATGCAAGTCTTTATGCATAATGTTCATCAACGACGAGCGTGAGAGGTGCAATTGTTGGCAACGACGACGAGTTGAGGTGGACGGCTCTTCAGCCACACTATCGCAAACAGCAGCAATATTTTCTGCAGTACGAGCTGTACGAGCATGAACTGGTGTTCTCACATCTTCTACAGACCCGGTTTGCTCGAATTTTTCCACGATTTTTGCGATTGTACGCACATTTGGACGATGAAATTGACCAAAAAAATTACGAAGTGCACGATATGCATTTTGATTTGAACTGCACCATTTTCATAATAAGTCTGGATAACTTTAACACGTTGTTGGATTGTGTATCTCTCCATGGTTCAAATTGAGTAAGTCTGATAGAGAAATGTCAAATAAAATTCGGAAAAAAACTTGGCGTTTAGGTGTGGTTCACATTCAACATCGGCCCATACAATTTAACCACCCTTTACAAGACACTATTTTTCCCGTCAAATTTGCTTTATGCTACCATCTCTTAACGAATACAATAAAATGTTTTCTTATTAGAAACAAACGTAATAAATATTGTGTTTATATCAAATAAAATATGCAAATTTTAGTGTCCCAAGAAGTAAGCAATGCAAATACCAAGAGATACATATATTGATTTTTAAACAAATAAACATTATTTAAAAAATTTGGTCTAATTCCCGAGTATTTTGCACATATGTACATATACATACACATACAATGTACACACATTCATACATAGGGTAGTAAGTACAAAAAATTGTTTAACAGAAAAAAATTTTAATTAAAAGATATCTCGGCTTATACATATATGGATCGTCGACTAACATGGAAAGAACACTTAAAAATAAAACGGCAACAATTAAATATTACAAATAGGAAACTTAACTGGTTAATTGGTCCAAAATCTCAACTAAGTTTGGAAAACAAACTGAAACTTATATGGACTTATGGAGTTCAACTTTGGGGAACAGCAAGTGCCGCAAATATTGCGAAGATACCAGTCAAAAATTATAAGGCTTATTGTTCAATCTCCTTGGTATATTTCCAACGATGCCATACATAACGATCTAAATATACAAACTGTTAAAGATGTAATAAATTCATACAGCGAAAAATATTTAAAAAGACAATCATGTAAATCCTCTGGCTATTGTGTTATTAGACGATACTGATGAAATTCGAAGATTTAAAAGATACCATGTGTTACATCTACATTTCAGAAGTTAATTTCTCTTTTATTTAAATCAATCTTTTTCTTATTATTATCTTTTGTTTTTAATGCTAAAACTTTAAATTTAATAATTACTAAAACTTAAGTTTTTGTTATTGTAAACATAAGATAGACTAAATCTGTATTTTTTTCTGTTAAATTTGGAATATTTCTATAGTTTTATACGTTTTCATATGTGTAACTCTAAATGTCAACGTAAATGTGATTAATTTTGTTTATTATCTCAATATAATATAGATTGCAAAATAAATAAAATACAAAAAAAGAGACATACATATGTATGTACATATGTATATGTATGTATGTTGTTAAAAAGTCTCTAATAAAAGTTATAATTAAACATTTTCAAATGGTTTGAAAATGCAATTTAGACATCGCCTTCTTGATTAAATTTAATTATTATAAAAGAAAACTAGCCAATAAATTCAATTAAACGGCTAAGAAAAATAATAGTTGGAAAAAAATGTCAACTCTATTTTAAATAAATTGTGAATAAGAGAAATTTTAAAGATAAAACAAGACTTTCAAATACTTTTGATAATATTTAGAGTAATCCAGCAAAATCTTATTTGCTTTGATTTGATCATATTCAACAAGCACGACTAAATACAAATACTCTGCACGTATAAAGAGAATACGATTTGTGTTTATCTTTTATTTACTTTGGATTTTCTTGCTTTGGTGGTCATTTGCACTTAGTTTTATGGTGAGAAAGTTTAATAAAGCATACATATGTATTTTAATTCAAATATACATATTTATGCTTAACCCTATTACATATAAAAATAAAATTTTTTTTAATGAACACTTTGTTTAATGAATAAAAACTGTAATATATGTATACATAATTTTAAAACGTTTGTGTTGAGCTATTTTTTTTATGGAATAAGAATGAGACGTTTTTGAATTAAGAAGTAAGCATAGTGGACAATAAGGCGATAGTTTAATTCAATTCAAACATATAAATCTGAACTGAAACTATTTTTGCCTTATTTGTTCTTACAAGCACTTGAACCTGAAGAACGCTAATCAATCAAATAAAACACTTTAAATTCCTTAAAACGATTGACCGACTATTTTCTTTATCAACCCGCGTTGACCAACGGTCACTGGTAACAAACGTTCATTAGGTTTGATATCTGCAATGTCGATGGTAACAGGTCGCGGTAAGGGAACTGGATGAGGTGTCGGTTGAACGACCTTATGAGTTTTTCTTTCTTTATAGGTTGAGTATAGCTTGACTAAGATGATGGCTACTAAAATGATTAGAGAAATTAAAATTGCAGTGTAGCTTACGGCCTGGTGATGTTGGCTTTGTAACCTGATTAGCTCTGGTAATCGTACAATAGACACATCAGGGTGTTTTGCAGGCTATTCAGTTGATTTTAGTTGTTAGTATTATTAAAAATCTCTTGTGGAGTGCTAATTTGATCAATGTGCCTGAGTTGGACGTATGAAGTATGCAAGCTATTTGATGCATCAAAGTGGCCTTGAATAGTGAGAAAGTTATTTTTAATTATGCAATTTGGTTCTATTTGCATTATTCCAGTGCCTCTTATTAGATGTTGTGAGGCTTCAGCGCCGCAAACTGTTGAAATTTTTATTTTTGTTGTGGTGGCAAAGATTCATTTATTCGGATTTTTCAGTGGCGTCCATGTTGTGTGATCTATCAGCCGGGTAAGGTTACAATTGGCTGTGTTTAGGCAGTTGAGGATATTAATTTCACAGGAATTTATATCCTTTTTAAAGCTACGCTGCTTATTGTAGCATATATATGTATCTCCTTTTGCTATAGTGCAGCTTGACAAATCGTCGGTTGTAAATGGAATAAATTTATCTCTGTGGGGATTCACTGCTAGAAAAGGTTCGTCTGGTTTGATGGATATTAGACCGTTATTTCTTATTGTTGGGATCGGAGTTATCTTCAGGAGATCTAAGAATTGTTGATCGATCAGTGGCAACCTAATTTCGAAGACCACTTCGTCTTTTGTCACGGCTCCATTTGCCTTCATTAGCTTGTATAGTTGAACCAAACTATCGTCTTCAATTGAAAGCATACGTTGGACTGCTTTTATTTTGGTTAATTCAGTCCTTAGCTGATGAGCTGATAATAAAAGTGGACTAATTTTTTCATGGTGCCCATCCTTGAGTACGTCGATAATCTCCTTTTCTACCCTTTGCAAGTTCAGTGCTGTTAATGTTAATTGATTGGCAAGAAGTGATACTAGTTGTTTTTGGCTGATTTCTGAAAAATCCTTAGCAAGTGCATTTGCTTCATTATTGATTCTTGCAACAATTTTCGTTAGTTGTTTTTGTGTGCTGAGTTCTTCTTGTTTAATTATATTAATAGTGGAATCAATAATTGATGTTCGGTTTTTAAGTAATTCGACCTTCGCCTTTTTAATGGTGTCTGATATTTCACTGGCATAGTCTGAGTTCAGCACTCCAAACAATGACCATGCTACATTTCCTACAATGTTGAATGCACCCTTTTTACTTTACTAGTGGCGAATAGTTCCTTTTCCTCCAGCAACTCTTCTTTTACTTGATTGAAATTATTTATCAAAATATTACATGTTGACTGATGTGTGACGGTTGAACATAAGTGCTGCAAAGTGTCTAATCCAGATTGAAAAGTCTTTAGCTCGGACAAGAAAGATGCTAGATCATAGTATACCATGAGTTTCCATTCAGCTGTTGTCAGTTTTACGGTTCCAATACCTTCCAAGTACAGCACCGGGTCAGAATGAAAGTTGACTTACGTGACTGCCCATAACAGCTGGCATGATTAGTATGGCTACGATCATGGTGAGTACGATTGAGTAAGTAATAGTCTTTGATTTTTTGGTCGATGGAGTATGTTCTTCATCAACAGGTATTGGATGAATAGGGTTGGATAGTTCTTACTTACAGGTAATTCGTCTTCGTGAAGTAGCGGAGTTAATCTATGGATAGGTCTTCTTTTTATTCCTGAAGATGTTTTTACATCTGCTACCCGAACCTTGCCATCATTCCCCTGGTATTTTTAAAGAATTCTTCCAAGTGGCCAGCTCATAACCGATAAATTATCCTCTTTCACAATAACCACCTGTCCTTCTTCCACGTTTTCAAATGATGATTTCCACTTCAGTGTTTCCTGCAATTGGTGTAGATACTCGGCTGACCAACGGCTCCAGAACTCATGTTTGAGTTGGGAGACAAGTTTTCATCTTGTGACGACAGAACTATTTGGTTGCACTGCTCTACTGTCCACTTGGGCTGTGAGTGGTTCTCCAATTAAGAAGTGTCTCCAAAAGCTAAGTGCAGTTAGATCATTTGGATTAGGTGACATCGGGGTTAGCGGACGGAAATTTAATATGGGTTTTGTTTCAAGTTCTTCGTGCGTTAGTGACGCTGTTGAAATAAGGGCCTCGAGGTGGAATAAATTTGAATTCAATGCCTTCTTTACTGCATGACTGTAAGACTTTTTCTTGTGAGTTATTGTCAAAGATTGCTTGATTTAGTTCTTCAAGCTGATACCGTGTACCTATGAAGTTTGTAGCATTGTCTGAATATATGGTCTGGCATCGCCCTCGGCGTGATAGAAATCTTTTGAGGGCTCTAATGCATGCATCTGTTGTCAATTCAGTTACAACTTCCAGGTGTACAGCCCTCGTTAAGAAACAGGCAAAAACAGCTATGTATGTAAACTTTATGAGGTTCTTTATCCCTTATCTTATAATGAACCCAAAACGGTCCGCAGTAGTCAACACCAGATTTAATAAATGGGCGTGATGGGGTGACCCTGCTTGCAGGTAGGTCCCCCATTATATGAGAAAATAATCTGGGTTTTGCCTTTGTACATCGTGCACAATTTTGGTCTATATTTCTTGCCATTGATTTACCCTTGATGATCCAATATTGTTGTCTGGACATAGCCAATAATGATTGTGGGCCACAATGATAGTTATTTTCATGCAACATTGTGAGTATAAGTTTTGAAATAGAGTCGTTATAGGGTAGAAGTATGAGATGTTTTGCGTCATATGATAGATTAGAAGCTTCCAATCTTCCTCCGACCTGTAAAATGTTATTTTCATCTAGGAATGGAGATAAGCTACTAATTATGCTGGACTTGTCCACTTGGTTTTTTTTCTTTAATTCAGATATCTCCTTCTTGAAGTCTGCTCGAATAATTACAAATCGGGAAGCATCCAGTTCTTTAGGACTCAGCGAAATGTGTTTTGCGTTTTTGAATTATTTATGAATCTTAGTACGTAACCCAAAACCATCTGTAAGGTTGTAAAGGAATTTTTGTGGTGAATTCCGTATATAAGGCTACCGTCGTTTAATACCATAATTGCTGTAACAGGAATCACCTTCTTTTTCTCAATGTCATTGGCAATTTCTTGAGGTAAGTATTTCGATGGCCATAAGTTACATGCTGGCAGATCTACTGCACGAAGTCCTCTGGATAGTATATTGGCTGGGTTGTGTTTTGATCGTACATGGCGCAATTGTTCGGCTAGAGTTAGTGACTGAATTGTTGATGCTCTGTTGGCGACAAATGTTTTGTATGAAGATGATTGTGCGTATATCCATGATAATATGATTTCTGAATCAGTCCATAGAAATGTAGCTTGGTTTTGAAACTGCAGGTCAATCTTTAGCCTGTGAGCAAGCTGTGCTGCTAGAACTAATGCACATAACTCTAGTCGAGGTAATGTCTGCTGCTTCAATGGTGCAACTCTTGATTTTGCACAGAATATTCGCACGATTACCTGCCCATTCTTAAGAATTGCGCGAATGTATGCAACTGCACGAAAGGCCTTCTCAGATGCGTCTGCGAATACGTGTAGTTCTGTTTTCGCCCTGGAAGATGTGTCGTGCTATCGTAAAATTGTTGAGATTTTCTAGAACGTTTCTAAATGTGTTACAAGATGCACAGAGTTCATTAGTTAATGGTTCATCCCAATCTAATTCATGATGTGTTTAATAAATATTTTGGCCCTAACAATCACAGGAGGTAACAGACCGAGGGTTTAATTTGACTTTAACCAATATAATCCTAAGGTTTTTATTGAATTAGTACTGTTATTATCGAAATCTAAGTTAATCTCTTGGTCATTGGTTGGCATATTTTTGAGCAAATGTGGATGGTTCGCGCACCACCCATTTCAAACTAAATCCATATTTTTTCAACATAACGTTGAGTTCCTTTTGCGTTTTCTATGTTGAGGTTGTCTGAACCTCCAAGGCCGTCATCCACATAGAAGTTGTCTTTCACCATCTGAGAACCATACGGAAACTTGAGAGAATTCTCATTAGCTTTTTTTGTAGACATTTCGTAGCTAGGTAAGGTGCTGCACGTGTCCCATATGCTACTGTGTTCAGTTTGTAATAGGCAAGTGGCGATGATAGATATATGATAGACGATGATAGACCTTCCCTCCACATAATGAGTTGATATTGATGGGCGTTTGGGTTGATTAGTATTTGCCTGTACATTTTTTCAATAATGTGAAAACGAACTTATTAAAATGGAAAATAGTTCACTTTGCACCACTGGACCAATATACATTTAGTCATTTAATGAATATCCAATTGATGTTTTTGCTGATGCATCAAACACTACCAGAAGCTTTGTTGTGGAGCTATCAGATTTTAGTACGCAGTGGTGTGGAATAAAATATCTTGGATGTAGTACGTTATTTAGGTTTACCCTTTGCCTGTGCCCTAATTGCTCATATTCTCTTATGAATTGCGTGTACTGAATTCGCATATTTTCATTCTTTTGGAGTTGTCGCTCCAAACTAACAAATCTGTTGTATGCCATGGCATGCGAATCACCCAATGATGTTGGGTTTTCCCGAAATGGAAGGCTGACGATAAAGCGACCAGCTGTGTTAGTTTGAGTATGATGAATAAAATGGGCTTTACATTAGGCATCTGCTGGGGACAGGATCCTTTCATATGGTTGTACTTCATCGAGCTTCCATAGTCTCTCGACCGCTTGTTCTAGTGAAGACTCCTCGCCAAATACTGCACATGTAAGTGGTGGTGATGAGCTATGAGCAATGGTTTGTCGTACGGAGCCGCCCATGATCCAGCCCAGTAATGTGTTTTGTAGCGTTAGACCGCCACTTGTCAGTTTTATTGCCCCAGGCTGCATAAGACTAAAATAGAATTCTGCACCAAGGATCTGCTAAGTATATATTACTTGGAATGTTCCAAGTTGAAACATCAAAGTTTTGATTTGGTTGTGCCGGAATGATAGTTGGTAGACAATCGCTTCCAAGTTTGTTGAAAAGTTATTATTTGTAGAGAACATCTCAACATTCACGCGGTGCTGTGCTCGTTTTTTAATCCTTCCCACACCATCAATGCATAAAGACGCTTCCGTTGGAGAAAGGGATAGCTTCTTGATAAGTCGTTCAGTCACAATATTTACTTGCGAACCTGAATCTTGTGTGATACCATTTGTGGCCTTGATAATTACCTTTGCGGTGGCTAACATGGCATAATTCTGATGCCCTGTTGTTGGCTTCGTAGATGTGGATGAGACTGTAATTGTCTCTCCTCTTTTGTTTGTGGGTTGAATATGCGGAACTGATGTCTTCTGCTTATTTTGTATGTTTTGTTGTAAATTTAATAATGAATTATGCTTCTTGTTGCATTTTCTACATTCACTGGAGGTACAAACTTTTGTTATATGATCATCTCTGAGACAGTTAACACAAAGTCTTTGCTGCTGTGCCCACCTTAACATGTCTAATTCCGTCATGTTTAAGAATTGCTTGCAGTGATAGATAGGATGACTTCCTGTGGTACACAGTTTGCAATTGTTGTTATTATCTGTAGATGTCACAGATGATGGGTAGTTAATTTCTCCTTGTAACCAAGTGACTCCATTGACTGAAATTGAATCTCAAGAAAGGTGAAAAACTCTTTCATTCTTGGTTCAGTTAGTGATTATATAAATCGAATATAGAGAGCACGATCTAGTTTTTTAATCAGTAGTTGTATGATTATAGCATCCCAAGATGAAGTGTTAACATTTAAGTTATTTAACGCCAACAAACATTCCTTGGTAGTGTCATGAAGAGTCTTAATTCTGCTAGACATGTTTCCTGCTGGTTGGTTAAGGATCTGTCTACTAAAGTGGCTACTATGACTATTTTGTTATCATACCGCTCCTGAAGTAGTGTCCATGCTGTCTTGTAGTTCTCTTCGGATAGCGTTAGATGGCTAATAAGTTTTGCAGCTTCTCCTGAGGCCCACGGAACCGATGGCGCACACAAGTGGAGAGGGACCTCAACCAACTTGGTGTGCAAAATTGGAGAACGCTGGCTAAAGATCGTGCCAGCTGGAAAACTTTGTTGGTTGAAGCCCAGGTTCACCACGGACTGTAGCGCCAAAAGAAGAAGAAGAAGAGCTTCTCCTGAGACGTTTGATTTGAGGTACCACATTTTCTGTACGTTTGGTAGAGGTTGCTTGTCGACCATTTCCGTAAACAGTTCATAAAATTGACACCACTTTAAACAGTCTCCATTAAATTGTGGAATTGTAACCTTTGGTAGAGGTAATGAGCTATGTATGCCTGGGTTGCTTCCCAACTGTAATCCACCATCTACATGCTGCCGTTTGTAATGTTGAAATGAGTCATCCAGATTATGGTATTCATTTCGATCAAGTTCCGATATTGTAGGATCTTCCATTTCATTCCACAATTAATCATAAAATTCTTGAATTTGATCCCACATTTTTTTATGGTTTCACTCTTAATCTGATAAAATTGTGGCGGATGACCCTCTTCATCCAACGATACCCCATTTAATAAACGTGTTAAGGCCGTCATTCGAGCTTTTAGTTTCCTAGCTAGTCCTTTACTTTGAGGTGACAATACTTCACGATCAGATGGATTAGTTGATGGGAGTTCTAATGTCTTTTTTCTGATTGCTGATAATGGCTTGACGCTGAACTTATTAATCTGAGTCTCATTGTACATTTCACCTATAGATTTTTGCAGGTTTTGGGTAATATATGGATCGCTGGCTGATAGCGTATTATCTCTTCTAATCGCGTTTTCTGTTTTTTCGCAGCCCTGCCACAATGCAACTAGTTCTTCGTTTTTACTTCTGTAGAAGTCTACTGTTCGCCTTTTGGATGTTTGAAATAATTCTTTCTATCTCAGTTGCTATCACTTGCTGCTGAGACATAAGACTCTCTAAATTTGCCATGTTAGGTTGCCTTCTTTTAAGTTGACGATTTGAAGAAAATAGACAAGGGGTATCCTAATATTAGGCGTTTCGCAATATAAACGTTGAAGAGATGTGAGAGGATTTGACTAAAAGTGCTGTGGTTTATAGCCTTTAGTTTCAGAACTAGATGATGTTGAATTATTGTGTAAGGACTGGCTGTCCTGGTAAATTGTTGTATATGGACTGGTTATCCTGGCGAATCGTTGTATACGGACTGGCTGTCCTTGTAAATTGTTGCGTGTTTTTTTTTAATATTCATTCACCAAGCGGTTTTTCGTCAGATCGCAAAAGGTATTTTTATGAGAATGTCATGGTCTTATGTACTGATTCACAGAAACGGGATTTTGTAGCTCCTAAACCGGGTGAACCCAAAGCAAAAAAAAAATCGAAAAATAATTCTGAACCTGCCAGCAAGAAAAAAAATCGAAGCACCGGATCTCGAGAAAAAGAAAGCTAAAGTCAAAGCGCCGAAAAAAGAAAAAACTGAAATTGTCAAACGGAAGAAAATCGAAGTACCAGATCACAAAACACCGAAAAAAAGTCCAAACTCCAAAAAAATTTGAAGACCGACGAAAAAAAAAACAATTTAAAACCAAAAAATCAAAAAAAAATTTTTTTATGTTTTTCTCATTTTTATCGATTTTCCCAAGTTCGTTTTGTACGTTTTTATGGGGTAAATAAATTTGTATCAGAAATCTAACTCATTTCATCTTATTCTACACCTTTTTAGGTACCAGAACCCACTATTAAGTCCAACCACGTTTTTTGGCACACTAGGTTTCTTTTCTCGGAGAATACAATAAATTAATTTAAATTGTAGAATAAACAAAGTTTGCATAATTGCTGAACTTAAATATTTTCCTCAAGTTAAAAACATTAATTTCAGTTCTGTCATTGTTATTGACTTTGACTATTGGTTAATGAATTTAAAGACGAAAATTAAGGAATGTTTTTTAATAATTATAATTAAATAAATAATAAAAACAAAAATTATGTTGAAGTAGGTATCAACACAGTTTCATTTCGTAACAGCTTCTTCATGAACAATTATTTTTCTTCTTTTAATGGAAACGATATTACTTATACAAAATAATAAAGAAATAAAATCATCAAATAAAATAATTTAAAAAAATAATAATAAAATAAAAAACAAGTCGATTATAGATTTAGCGCCGTAATTGAGAATCTGTTTAGGCAGATAGAAGTTTTTTAATAGCAATGCCGCTCCACCAATTTTGTAGTGATGGTTTTCCTTTTATGATATAAAAATATGCATTCTGTCCACTGTGATCACAAAATCACTTTTTAATCAATTATGGAAAAGAGGAACAGACGAGCATATCCCAATTTCTACTGAAATATAAAGAAGAGGCATAAATGAGTTTATCAAACTTAAAAATTCTGCGGAGCTTTAAGTAGGCCTACGCCTACTTTTATTCAAAAGTAATTACTTCTAAATACTTTTATTTTCACTCTGCATTATACAAAGCTTAGTATATTTGCAATGAAAATGAGATTGTATCAAAAGGTTCAGAACTCCTTCCTAAATTGAATTAAATTAAATTAAAGCTGTTGTAACATAAAATAACAAAAATCGAACATGTTCCATAATCCACTTCTTTATTCCTTCACTTCTTTTTCCAAACTGATCTGATTCTTAAAAACTAAAATTGCTTACAATTGAAACTGCGAAAAAGAATGTGATGCTGTTAGGGCTATTTACTTTACTACATAAGGTGCAATCCTAGATAAATAAAATGTAAACATGTACGAGTATGTATGTATATATGTTAAATTGTTTTTGTGCTTAAAATTGCAAAACAAGCAAACAGAGACTTAAAATGATTACTTCAACAAGAGAAAAATTATTTTTTTTTCCATTTCATCTTTTTCATCTTTATGTACACTTATACTTAGCATACGTATATATATACCGAATATATAACGAATAATTCTCATAACAAAAGATCTTGGTAATTTGACATTTTCTAAAGGAAAATAGGAAAAACCTTTATACTGAAAAGTTATTCAATTCAATTCAATTCTTTATTTATATAACATTTGCCCTTATGAATTTACAACATTTTCCATAAAGAGTTTAGAAATTTTTACCTTTTCTACTTAAATATTAAATAACAATTATTTTATATTCATATACGATTTTATATTTAATTTAATGGTAGGGAGAAAATTTTCAAAAAACCCTTATATATTTTATTTTTAAATTTTTGGATGGTTTTAGATAAAAAGCTTAATACTAGTGATAAAATTACGATGAGATGATTTCAGTGATGTATGAAAAGTTATTTAATTATATATATATATATGTATACTATGAAATTATCCGAGGCTAGTACATGTTGTATACATTTTCAATTTAATGATCTGATTAGTTGATAGGGGGGGGGGGGGGGGGGAATTGAAAATTGGTTTCGTTGTATTTACTATTTCGTTTTTTTTATGAAATCAAAAATGAATTCATATCCAGTTTCATTCTGCAGTAATTGGATTGAATATCTCCAGTTTTTCTTGTGTATAATTTTAAGGCATTTATTTTGGATTATTTGTAGCTTCTTTAGATGTGTTTTTGCTGCTTTGTACCAAAGGGGGCAAGCATAAGTCAAAGTTGGTCTAATCACAGTTTTGAATATTAAGTTTTTGTTCTTATAGTTAAGGGCTGATCGTTTATTAAGAATTGGCCACAATGCTCTAATAGTTTTCATTGATTTCTTACAGATCTCACCGATGTATTTCGCAAAATTAAGTTTCTTGCCGAGGCAGACTCCGAGATATTTGATATCGTTTTGAATTGCCAGGTTCTCATTCTGGAATCTTAATTGACGATTCGGCAATCGTTTCGTATTTATTGCAGTATGAAAGTATTTTTTCCATTTTCTTCAACAGGGCTTTTGTGACTTTGCTAGACGTTATGAGGGCCGTATCATCAGCATAGTAAGCTACTTTAATGTATGCGGGACGACAGAAGTCCGATGTGTACATTGAATACAATAATGGTGATAATATTGAGCCTTGTGGTAAACCTGCAGTAATTTGTTTCGGAGATGAAAATGATCCGTTGATATCAACTACATACGTTCTATCAGTGAGAAAATCGTAACAATCCTGCATAAATATTTGGAATATTAGCTTGAAGCAATTTATACACAAGACCGTTGTGCCAAGCAGTATCAAATGCCTTTTCGATTTCAAGGACTATTAACCCGGTAGATTGCCTAACTCTTTTAGTTGGCTTTATAATGCTTGTGTGATACGGTTTATTTGGTGGACGGTGCTTTGTTTCTTAAACCCAAATTGTTCATTAGCCAATATAGATGTATTTCCAATAATATTATTGATTCGATTTTTAATAACTCTTTCATATAGTTTACCGAGGTTACTTAACAGGCTAATTGGCCTATAACTATGAGGACAGTGCTTAGACTTATTTGGTTTAGAAATAACAATGATTCTTGCCTTTTTAAAATGATTTGGGAAGTAGTTCTTTTCTAAACAGCTATTAAAAATTATTAATAATAACTTCACAGCCTTAATAGGTAAATTTTTGATTAACATATTGGAGACATCATCCAGCCCAGGGGATTTTGATGTTTTGAGCGAAGAAATTAAATCGGTTATTTTTGTGATATTAAAGATATATTTTCAGAATAGGTATTTATGGATGTAAATGTGTGAAGTTTTGAGTTAACGATTTTATCGATAAAATGTTTGAATGCACACGTAAGGCTCGTAGATGCATACAAAAGTGTTTGATAAAAGTTCTGCCTTTTCTTGGCCAGTGTTTATTTACATATTTCCCTCTGTGAGATGGGGAATTTTACTTTTTTGTTTACCTCTCAAACCCCGGCTGATTTTCCAAAAATATTTATCACCTGGCCTTAATTTTGATAGCAACTTTTGCCAGTTTTCGTTGCGAAAAGTGCTAATATCTTTGTTATGGTATTTGTCAACAGTTTTAGGCATTGAATATACCATTTTGCATCCGATGGGTTTGATGCTTTTTGGCATCTTCATTTAAATTTTATATAACTTTGTGTTGGATTGACCTATGTACAATAAGTGCTACACCTCCTCCACGAGAAACATGTCTGTCGCTACGATGAATTATAAAATTTTTAAAATATGTTTTGTGATTTTCATTTAGATGAGTTTCATTTAGAGGGCCAATATCAATATTCTCTCTTTCAATTAACGTTTAGAATTGAAGTAGCTTTGAAAAGGTAGAAATGCCATTCGCATTCCAATGAATTATTTTTAATCCGTTGTTATTATTGTAAACCATATGCATATACATACATATAACCATCGACATTACAATTTGTATTTGTTGTACTTTGGTTGTGCATTTTTGTAGATCACTTAATGCAGTTGTAAAAATATTGAAGAGTTCATTTATGTTAAAGAGATCATTATTTCCTCTCACACAATTTGCATATGATAAGGTGTTACTGTAAGTATTGTTGTTGGGGTTGTTAATATTATTATTGAAGTAATGAGATGAGTTCTGAATGTTGTTGTTATAATTACGAGTATTTTTCTTTGTTGCTTTAGCTCTGGTTTCCAAATAAAGTGATCGAAAAGGGCAATTAATATCATTTTCAGAGTGATCTGTTTGTTCTTTCCCATTCTTTTTGCAATTGAAACAAGAGAAAACTGCTGATTCTGTAGTGGGCAATCTTTAGTATGATGTTGGTTTGCGCATATTATGCAAGCTGGAAGGCGATTACAGTGTTCACCTCCATGGCCATACATGAGGCAGTTCCAACATTGAGTTGGGTTGTCGTGTTTTCTTGGTTTATATTTTTTCCAAGATACTATTATATTGCATAGTGAAGACACATTGTGAAGTGATTTTGGGTTGAAATTTTTTCTACAAAATTATACCTTATACACCGCGTTATTCACTGAGCTAAATTTTGTGTTCACTTCCGTAATAGATGAATGAGATGAGATATTCCTGAATATCCTTTTTTATATCATCGATTTGGAAGTCCATAGAGGAACATAGTATAAAGACGATTTTCTTTTGAATCAAAGGTATGGAATTCAACTTTCCTTTCCAATAAGATGTTTTTACATTTCTCATATGAAGCTGTATTTTGTGGAATCACCTTAGTTCCAATGGACGTGCGTTAATAGATTGAGTCCTTGATACCGAATAATGCTTGAAGATCACCTAAGTTTATTTTGGCATCGACTACCAATGGAGGAGGTTTTGCTTCGTTTATGTTGCATCTGTATCCAATTCCATATCATTTAGTTTAGCTAGTTCGCTGAATCAATTTTTTGATGTTGTAGGTAAGTTAGATAATATACTAATAGGAATGGGCACAGACCGTTTAGTTTTCTTCATATTAGATTTTTTAAATCTAGATTACGCGAATTTGGTACTGGGGCCATTTGGGTTATGCTTGCTCTGCAAGAATTTTCCAAATCGGCAGGTAAAAAAGTTCAATAAGAACAAATACCGAGATTACAAAAACAAAAGTATTGCTTTAGCTTTTAAAATTGATTGCTTGAAATAAATATCCGCTATTCAATAACAGACGACCGTACTCAACGAGATCAAATATTGAACTCGAAGAGAAAAATTATAGATTAAATAAAGAATACTTAATAACGCTTCATTAGGTAGGGGTGCAATCTTGTGAATAAGTCGTCGGAAAGGTCCTTTGGATGTTTTCAGGACTTTTATTACCCGCGCTAAGAGCTCATGTTAGGGTCGGCTTCATAAATTATTATCTTTCGCGAGATTTAAACCATTTATTTTTTTTGTTGAAGAGTTAGTACATAGGCACGAACCCATTGATGCCAAAACTGTTATTTAAGGTATATTACCATTTGCCAACGTTTGAAATAAGTGAGATATATGTGTGATTATTTACAGCTTTAGCTGGTTCATTGGCAGGGAGGAACCAATCAACATATGAGCCGGTGTTAATCCTTTGCCGATTTTACAGCAGATTCCTATAGACCACCAAATTGCGGGGAACAAGGTGAAATGAACGAAAAGTCGAACCCTGTGACGGCGCTAAAATTCGTGAGCTCTTTGACATTATGTGCAAGTCTGGGAATCTGTTAGCACCAACAAAGTTTGTTGCGTTGTCAGGGATACCGCGACGACCTATAAAATTTTCTAGACATAAAAGAAAGGTATTAGTTGAAAGATGTGATACAAGTTCAATATGTACTGCTTTAGATTTAAAGCAGACAAAAATGGATACATATTTTTTGTAGGGTGGTTTTTCTCTTGTGCGATAAGAAAGGTAGAACGGTCCACGGAAGTCGACACCGGAAACGAGAAAAGGGCGTTGAGCTTTTAACGGAACAGATAGAAGGTCACCCTTTAGTGATAAGGGTGCACTTGCATGCCGGCCGCCTACTCGAACAACGAGCAAACTTGTCTGGCAGCATTGAAGTTTATCTAGAATTGTAGCCAGTTTTTGAAAGCTGGGCTTTAAGTATTTCGTTTTTGTTTGTCAAAGGTACGATGTGTGTATGCCATGATACGAAGAATTTTGAGATATGACGAATGACGAGCAATTAACGAATCGACAATGGATTGAAAGAAGATTTTCTCTTTTATATATGCGGATCCTCTAAATTCTCAATTACAAGGTAATAGGCCACAAGGTTCAGAAAGAAATTTGGGGCCTGTAAACCAAATTGTGCTGCTTAGTTCGTTGGCAAGACAACCGCTCGAGACTATATCTGCAGGATTTTCCTTTGAGGGCACGTGCATCCAAGAAATGTTGTACGTTAAATTTTTTTTCATTGTTATCCAATTGGCAACAAAGCAAACGTAAGACCATGAATGATTGTTGAGCCATGTTAATACAATATTTGAGTCCGTCCAACAAAAATCCGATATAAAAAGCTCTGGAATGTGTTTTTTATTCTGTCACTTAGTAGTGCAGCGCACAGCTCTAGGCGGGACAGGAATTTCTGAGCAACTGAAGCGACTTTTGATTTTGCTATTAATAACGATGGGGTGAATAGGCTACTTTTTATTACAAGTAAGTAGACATACATAGACAGTTATAATTTGGCATCTTTTAATTTCATCTTATCAGTTTTTATCAATAAATTTTTGATGGAAAAATTAGAAATATTGTTAGAATGGGACGTAAGCAGAAAGAAACTACTGAGGAAGAAAAAAAATCATTTTGGAGCTGTCGAAACAAGGGAAATCATGTGCAGAGGACGCTAAATGAAAATGGAGTTGAGATTCACCCAAAAACTGTTCGCAGAACACTGTATCGTGGCGGATACAGTTCTCGTGTAGCACGTAAGAAACCTCTTATAAGTAAAGTAAGTAAATAAGAAAACTGGGGAAAAGCAATATGACAAATAAAAGACAGCTGAAAGAAATCCTTCAAGAAGAATGGTAAATTATTGGAACGAAGGTAACAAAAAAACTAGTCGAATCAATGCCGAATAAGTTACAAGAAGTTTTAAAAGGATCTCAGATAACCTTACCCACATGTGTGGATAATTTTGTCCCTACAAAAATGTGTGCTCTTTTTGATTTTTATTCAAAATGTTATTTAAAAATTAATTTATGAATAATTTTTGGTTGTTATTTACTTTCACACAATTAAATAAATCTTTAGCATAAACTGTTCTTGGAGCTTTTATTATTCATTAGGGAAAATAGTTAGAAATTGAAAAATCAAACACATGTGGGAATAATTTTGTCCGTCTCTGTAAGTTCAGGAATGTCGCCTGACAGTGTGATCAGATCGTTCAAATACAAATCCTGCTTAAGGGCCTTGGAACAAATGGGAAATTTATCTTAATAAGATTCAGCAATAAAAAACTTCTTACGTATATGACAGTATTTAATTGATATAAGCTTATTGAATTTTTGGGATTCTCTTCACAAAAGTGGACTTGCAAGTGGCGATCTATTAAAAACTGTCTGTAGATTTTTCAGATGTCAGCAGATAATGCCAATTTGGGAAGTCAAAATGACAAAAGTGTGATTATAGATCCTGTTGAATTGTTGGAGCAACCATGAAGGTGTCATTCAATGAAATGTTTGAAGAGGTACGACAAGACGCGTACTCTCCGGTTATTTCTTGAATAGATTTATGTTGCTTTAAGCGAAGACAATTGACAGTTTGTTTTGTAATAAGATTCACTTCTGAACAGGGATCTAATAAGGATCGGAGAGGTTGTATACTTAAAGCCTCTAACAAACGCAATGGAAGTATATTTGAACAACGATTATGTGTTAGGAATAACGAAAACTTCATTAGCTGAATTGATGCTGAGTTACACTGTGCTGGCCCATCTGACTAGCGCGACGACGATGGTTGGATATGACGAACTTTTTTTTTCTTTTACAACATCCGCAAAATATGCTGGAAACGATCAATGACGACCCTAGGTGGTTGGACTTTTGTTTAGACTTGTGCTCACGATAAGCAAATGAATCTGCTTCTGTATTACGACTTTCCAACAACTGGCACCGACAATCTAAAACTGAGT
The DNA here is from genome assembly GCA_932526305.1 of Epicampocera succincta. NCBI lineage: Eukaryota > Metazoa > Arthropoda > Insecta > Diptera > Tachinidae > Epicampocera > Epicampocera succincta. The sequence goes on from OW052036.1 coordinate 43,998,439, forward strand.
AGAACTGATTCCATGCCGGCAAAGATGTAAAATCTTGTTTTTCGCCATACACTTTCATTGATTCGTTATCAATTTTAGATGAAACAATGTGGATAATTGAAGAGTTCATAATATTAAGCTCCTAGTGAGAGCAATTCGGCGGAACGCCGAAACCGAATCAAGAATTAAGCCCAACGCTGTAGAATTTGGTTTAGTAATCGTTGATATCGAAAATAATGAGTTTATGTTATTGATAAATAAATAAAAATCATGTCATTCAAACAGGTGATCAAACGCCTTTTGATAATTTGAATCAACTACTTAAAATGGTTTTATCACTGTATTCCAACTTTAGGCTATATTACCAGAGGTACGTTTTTATTGAGAAGACTTGCCAATGGAGTTTTGATCGATATAAAAAGTTCTTCTATGTCCGATCGAGTTGTTTCGAGTGTCAGTCTCGTCCAGCTTCTCTACTTGGTTTTATATATGAGTGATTAACATAAAATAAGACTCGAGAATTTGCAGCCCGCATTCTAAAAATGTTAAATCCGAATTAGCACCATCCTTTTCTAAATTGCCTTTCATTTGTGTGATGTTTAGTTTCATTGTTGAGCGCTGTTGCTTTAAAGTTAGTTTGTGCTATCATATGTATTTATCAGTACTGACTTTTTTGTAATAAAAAAAATTCAGTAGTTGAATACCGTGTACGAAATTTTAGTTTAATATTTAAGATTGATTTAAATTTGGTATAGATCAATCAAATGAGGCATAAAATTTATGTAGTCGATGAATCTGCAAGATTTCAAAAAGGTACCACAATTTTGAAAAAAGTTACAACTTTGTTTAAAAGTGGCAACAGTGATTATAGAGACCAACACTATGTGTACATATACAATATTGGAATTTAATGTAATAGAATTGATTTCTTTCATTCTCTTACCTATAAAAATATTTTTTATATATGTAACTTTGCGAGGAGTATTCGATGATTACGTTTTTGTTAAATGTTAACTTATAACATATTAATGTTTAATAATATGATTATTATGACGTATGCGATGCTGACGATGAAATAGTTATGATGTAGATATGAAGTTCAATGACTACCTTAATTAGAGCATGGCGGCTAGCAAATGGGATGACAATAATGTTTTTACAGAGATTCAGCTTGACAGCGACAATGATGACTGCGACGGTAATTAATTTGTTGATAATGATGATTAGTAGTATTTATAAACGGGATTTTATGATGAGTTGATGATTATGATATACATATGTATGTATAATTGTCTTGTTGATTTAACTATCAAACTTTTTATTTGAAAATTTATTTTTATTTTTATTTTCTTGGAATAGAAAAAAAAAAGAATATAAAAAAATAAAAATTTATAAAACATTTTCGTGTATATCAATATACATATGTACATACATACTCGTACATATATGTATGTATAAATATTTCTTACCTAAAAATAAAAGCAAATTTATTCTTGTGACAAAGAAAAAAACCAATATACATTTATTAGATTCCAAAATCAATTTTTTGCGGGAATGCACACAAAAAGTGCATTCTTAAGTACAATAACAATGGTAAACCTAAGTGATAATATGGATGATGATGTTATAAATAAAACTAAAGAAAACACTAACAATAATGAACAAACTTGGCAATGTGTAACAACAAATAAACGCAAATGGATTGAGTCACCGAAAAAAGCTAAAAGAATAAATTCAGATGATATTCCAACTACATCATTCAATAGCAACAAGTTTGCTGTGCTTGATACTCATGACGATGAAGAAAATTGTGATCAAATTGCAACACCAAAACCTCCACCAATTTACATTCCCAATGTAGCAAGTATAAATCTTATGATAAGAAAATTAAGTGAAATTGTACCTAATACTGATTTTAATTATAAGTCTTTAAGGGAAGGTCAAGTAAGATTGATGATAAAGTCCGTTGATTCGTACAGAAAAGTCGTTAAGTATTTAGAGAGTTCAAGCATCTTATTTCATACTTATCAGCTAAAACAAGAAAGAGCGTACAGAGTTGTTGTTAAAGGACTACATCCGTCAATCCCCGCTGAGGATATTAAAGCTGAACTTGTTAGTTTAGGTCACTCCGTTAGATCTGTTACAAATGTGAGAAGTCGTGTAACAAAAGACCCACTTTCAATGTTTTTTGTAGATTTGGAACCAGGAAAAAACCGTACAGATGTGTTAAGTGCGGGATGGACCACCCTACTTTAGAGTGTAAGAAAACTGCTGATACTCCACCTCGTTGTTTACATTGTATGCTAAATCATACTGCAAATTACAAAGGCTGTAGAGTTTATCAAGATTTAGTGTCTAGCAGAAGTAATAAGCAAAGCAGCCAAAAAAATCACGTCAATTCTTCGAGTCATGTTGATTTTCCTCAGTTAAATAATTATACTGGCACCAATAGTGAAGCAAATAATGGATTGTCATATGCAGATGCTGTTAAAGGATCTAATATAAATGAAAATAGTCGTTTGGAAAGACTTGAAAGAATGATGGAAAATTTGATGAATATGATGTCAATGTTAATGGCCAAAGTATGCAAATAAATTTAAGGATAGCAATTTGGAATGCAAATGGAATATATAGTCACATAAATGAAGTAGAAATTTTCGTTAAAACTAATTATATTGATATATTTTTAATATCAGAAACTCATTTTACGAACAGAACATTTTTCAAAATAAAAGACTACGATTTAGTTATTGCTAACCACCCCGATAATAGAGCTCATGGCGGTGCTGCTATTTTGATAAAATCGAATATTAAATATGAAATGCTTTCTCCAGTTGAAGAAACTTTTTTGCAAGCTGCTGGTGTAAAAATTACATGCGATAATAATGAAATTAGTATATATTCTATTTATTTTCCCCCCAGACATAGCGTTACATGTATGGAATATGAAAACTTTTTTAAACAACTCGGTTCAAGGTTTATTGTTGGAGGCGATTTTAATGCGAAACATCCCTGGTGGGGATCTCGCTTGATAAATCCAAAAGGAAGGGAATTATATAAATGCATTTGCAGAAATAATTATTCTGCACTATCGGCAGGTGGGCCCACATACTGGCCCAGTGATCCACAGAAAATACCCGATCTTCTGGATTTCTTCGTTTTTAAAGGGATAGCAACGACATCTATGGACATAACAGACTGTGCCGACTTAAGCTCTGATCACAGTCCTGTAGTTTTGACACTTAACTTAGCTATTCAAACCTTAACAAAAAATCTTAAAGTACTTACTTCAAGAACAGATATGCAACAGTTTACATCGTGGATAGAAGAGCATTTAAATCTAAATTTACAAATTAATGATGGGGATCAGTTGGAAGATATCGTTGAAACTTTCACCAATTTGATTCATGAAGCAGCTTTTATAGCTACTCCACAGCAGCAGCAAACAAACGGTTATAATGTTCGTCTATCGGCTGAAATAAGGGGGCTAATTGCAAATAGGAGGAGATTAAGGAGGATATATCAAAACACTAGAAGCATAGTTGATAAAACTAATTTTAACAGAGCATCTCAACAACTAAAAAAAGCGTATAAAGGATTATAAAAACGATTTGTTAAGCAATTATTTGAAGAATTTGGATGCGGTAACTATTGATAATGATCATAAGCTGTGGAATGCAACTAAATATTTAAAGCGGCCAATAAAAAGAAACATACCAATAAAAAATTTAAACGGTGTCTGGTGTAGGTCACACGCCAGCAAAGCTAATGCTTTTAAGGAACACTTAGAGTCAACATTCAACCCATTTATTTTAAACAGTCCCATTGTAAGGGCTGATGTTGAGAACTTTTTAGATGTTCCTTGTCAAATGGATCGCCCCATTAAATCGATATCCCCAGGTGAAGTAGAAAAAGCCATTGATAAATTGAATAATACCAAAACTCCTGGCTACGATAATATTGATTCCAAGGTTTTAAAATCTTTGCCAAAAAAAGGAATTGTTTTTCTCAACAATTTATAATTCTATTTTAAGGCTGAACCATTTTCCGTCGCAGTGGAAATATGCAAAAATAATAATGGTACTAAAACCAAATAAGCCCGAAAATAACGTTGCTTGCTATAGACCAATCAGTTTGTTGTCAAGTTTTTCAAAAATTTTTGAAAGGCTATTTTTAAAGAGATTAACGCCAATCTTAGAAGAGCAAAATATTATACCAGACTACCAATTCGGTTTTAGGCATAAGCATGGCACGCCAGAACAATGTCATAGGATTGTCAATAATATCTCTTACGCCTTAGAAAGAAAATTGTATTGTTCTGCGGTATTTTTAGATGTGCAACAAGCTTTTGACAGAGTCTGGCACAATGGACTTTTATATAAATTGAAAACCCTTATCCCAGCGCCATTTGATTTGCTTCTTAAAGCATATATACAGGGAAGATCCTTTTTTGTGAGCATAAATGAAAATTATTCAAGTTTCGGCTGCATTAATGCAGGTATTCCACAAGGCAGTGTTCTGGGTCCAGTATTGTACACAATTTTTACAGCAGATATGCCTACAATTGAAAATATAACTACTGCTACATACGCAGATGATACTGCTTTATTAGCCGCCAATGAATCACCGGTAATAGCTTCCGAGTTGCTGCAAAATCAATTGAATCTTCTTCAAGATTGGCTTCAAAAATGGAACATTAAAGTTAATAATTCAAAGTCTGTCCATGTTACATTCACCCTCAGAAAAAATGATTGCTCGCCTGTTTACCTAAATGGTACAATTATACCAAGTTGCATAACTGTAAAATATTTAGGGCTTCATCTCGATCGAAGACTAACTTGGAAGGAGCATGTCAAAAAGAAACGTGAGCAACTTAATTTAAAAACAAGAAAAATGTTTTGGTTATTGGGCCCAAGATCAAGCTTAAGCTTAGAAAACAAGATTCTGCTTTACAAAACAATACTTAAACCGATATGGACATATGGCATCCAGCTGTGGGGAACTACAAGTAATTCTAACGTTGAGATACTACAGAGGTACCAGTCAAAAACCCTACGACTTTTAACAAATGCGCCTTGGTTTATGACCAACAAAAATATACACAAAGATCTTCGAATTTTATTGGTCAAAGACGAAATAAATAACTTCAGCGAGAGATACCTAAATAGACTAAGCAATCATTCCAACGTGTTAGCAATCAGTCTTTTAGATGATAGCAATGAAATCCAAAGACTTAAAAGACTTCATGTACTTGACCTTCCCTTCCGAAAATAGAAAAAGTTAGAATTCGTTACTCTGTATTTTAATTAAAAAGTAAATTCTTCTTGTATTTATTTTGTTTTTGGGTTTTAGGAAACTCAATATATGTTATGTTGTTATTTAAGAGTCATGAAATTTGCTTATTATTTTAATTGTAAAATAGATCGTAAATAAAACAATATTAAAAAAAAAAAAAAATTTTATTTTCTTAATTTACTATTTAATTAAGTGTCCTGTCATGGTCGCCAATTTTTATGTTGTAACATAAAATAACAAAAATCGAAAATGTTCAATGTCTAAACTGATCTGATTCTTAAAAACTAATGTTGCTTACAATTAAAACTGCGCAAACGAATGCGATACTGTTAGGGCTATTTAATTTACTACATAAGATGGAAACATAGGTAAACACAATGTACATAAGTATGTATGTACATATGTATGTATATTAAATTGTGTTTCTCTATAAACGGAATTGCAAAACAAGCAAACAGAGGCCAGAAGCTTAAAATTATTACTTCAACAGAAGACAAATTATACAATAGACCAAATAAAGAATTCTTAATAATATGTTTTGCCCCAACAAAAACTGTGCACGTATATATACGCCAAACACTTTAATGTTATCATGGAATTGTCATAAAACCTAAAATTTAAGAATTTCTTAAACACAGTTAGGATCTACCACTTCTTTATTTTCGAATAGAAGGCTTTTTTTGGCTTGCTTTTTCATATTATACAATTCAATTACGAGTGAAACTGTGGCCATATACGGCTAACATCTCTGAGATTGAATTTTCATGAAATATAATTTAAAATTTTTTTTTATAAAAATTTACAAACACAATCGATTACTGAATCTTATTCCACCGAATAGTACATACTTTAGGACTACTTTTCCCTATGGTACAATCGAGTTTCAACAATAACATGCGAACATCTTTCAGAGATTAATAATTTTTCATGAAGTATAAATTTAAAACTTTTTTTAATATCTCAAATGCAATAAAACACACTTTTTACTTCCTTCTTCTTTTGCTCTAATTGAGTTATAGACGAAATTTTGGTCTTATATGGTCGTAGGGAATTTTAAATTTAAGCACCGTTTTAAAAAATTCTCAAACGCTATTGAGAAATGACTCATATCCATTTAAAGTTAGGACTGACATACATACTTATGTATGTGTATGTGCCCGGAATCTGTCAGAGTTTTAATGATTATCGAACTTTAATAACAATGAAAATTCATTAGTTATCGAGTTTTTATAAATTTAAAGATTCTCTTTTTTTTAAATTTGAATAAATTGTATTAAAAACAACATTAATATTTGCTGTCATCGTAAAGAAGAAAGATAAAGTGTTATAAAATCATTTAAGTACTTTCATTGGTAACCGAAGCTGTACAAAACTATTAAAAATAATAAATGACTTTAAAATCAAATAGATATAGTTTTTAAATATTTGATAAGATATTTAACTTAATTATGATTATATATGTATTTATATACATAGTAGTAATTTTATTCATATGCTTGTTTTGCATAAAAATAAAACATTTTAATAATTTTAGGTTTTTCGAGTGCCTGAAACTGCAACTGTTCTTCTCAGGTAAGAGCTTCTTAGTTTTGTACATTTTTATAACAAATATTTTTATAAATTGCGACTGCAGGTATAAAAGCCCTTTTCACAACCTTGTACATTTGAGATTGCAAAGTTGTTAAAATATTTTTTTTTACTCATTTAACTGTATTTCCCAGTTTGCAATACTGTTGACATTTCGAAACCATTTTGTTTTCCTGATTATATACAAATTATAAGTTTCTAATATCAGAAAAGTCAAAATAAAATATCACTAAGAGAACGTTTATCAATCAACCACATAACTTTTTAAATTGTCGACGGCTTTTCAATTTTGTTTCAAAGGCATCACTTTACGTTGCTTTTGAAAACATTTTTAAAATTTCATAAACAGACAAATTTTAATTTCATAAAATACAGATTTTTATTTTGATAATAAATTAAGTTTTCTTCGCTGTACTTTGATGTTACAATGTTGCTTATAACTTCATAAGTAAACTTACATACATATGTATATAAATGCGTAAATTATCAGGAAAGTATTTACTTAACGCAAGTTGAGTATTGAGCAAAGTAAAAGTTACATACACTTCTCTTCACATGAATAGGTGCAGTGTCTTAGCAACCGATTTAAGCTTGCTGCTCTCAAGATAATTAACGGAGAGGACTATGCTGCACTTCTTTTTAACGGTTTGATTGTTGGGACAAAGTGTGTAAGCAAAGAAACTTGCAACAGTTCCGTTAGATTGAATATGTGCTTCTTTTTATACTTTGTAAAGAAAAATGTAAATTATTTTTGCTCCAGTTAAATAGGTGCATTGATTTAAAAGTCTTTGTATGGTAATTTTTGTTAGTTTTTAACGACATTTTTTTTTAACTAATTAACTAAATAGTTTGCCAAATACTCTTAACTCAAAATGGGTCGCGGTAAATCATTAACAATTTAAGAGAGGGCAAAAATTGATGCCTATGCTGATCAAGATCTGTCCGGTGGAGAAATTTCCATAAAAGTTAATAAAAGTGCTAACATCCTGTGGAATTAATAATAAGCAATAAAGATAAATACGGCAGAAACATGAAGGACAATGGCCATAAAAGCTACGGAACGGCGAAATATTCTAAAAATAGCTTCCAATTCAAGTGACTGCTGCAAAAATCAAAGCAAAAAGTGGATCCAGAGCTAGTATTTCGACGATTAGAAGGATAATAAAGTAGCAAAACACTTAAAACGAATTAAACTGCAGGAAAAAACACCCTTAAATCCGCAACGTAAGGAATTGCGGTTGAATTTTTGCAAAGAGCACATGATTTGGAAAAGTGAGTGGAATAAAGTAGTTTTCTCAGATAAAAAAATTCAGTTTTGATGCATGTTTAACTACTATTTTCATGATTTGGGAAAGGAAGAACGGTTTTTACACCGTGGCCATAGTCGAGTAAGTGGTACTATGGTCTGGAGTGCGATAAAGTATTCTGGAGTCAGAGATTTGGTATTTCAAACCACGAAAATTACAGCAAATACGTTTCAAGACTTGTTAGGACGCATCCCATGGACTTTCCAACAGAAAAATGCACCTATCCATACGGCAAAGGTTATTAAAGCGTGGATTAACGAGTATAGTGTTGAATTGCTGCCATTGCTACGATACTCTCCAGGTTTAAACATAATGGAAAACGTGTGGAGATGGAAAGTGTACGAGTCTGGGCGCCAATTTGATGACCGAGAATCATTAATTGTTGCAATAAAAACGGCATGGTCGCAAATTTCCTTACAATATTTATCGCAACTCTAAAACTATCCTAATAGAATTTATAAAACAATTAATAAAATTAATAAACGAAATTATATTATTTTCATGTTTTTTATATTTTATTGCAGTTTTATAGTAATTTTTTGCAATGTGCACCTATTCAAGTAAATCAAAAATAGTTCATATTTTTCTTCACAGAGTATAAAAATAAGCACATATTCAATCTAACGAAACTTTTGCAACTATTTATTGCTTACACACTTTGTCCCAACTATTAAACCTTTAAAAAAGTTCAGCATAGTTCTCTCCGTGAATTATCTTGAGAGCAGCAAGCTTAAAGGTACATTTATGCTAACGTCCCTTTAAGCTAACGTACGTACGTTCGTTTTTGAGTATACCAAAACAATGCAAACGCTTACCGAAATTAACTGTCACGTTTCCGGAACGTTGCAACCTGTATAAAGTAGATTTCTACGGCGCCGTTAAGTGACACACGTAAGCCAGTGCTGGCACTCATATGAGTTAAATTCAAATGCGGACCATTGGCACATTTTCGATACTTTTGAATTGGTATCATTTTAGTTCATAAAAGTAATAATTGACTAATTGTAATACTATTTTTAATAATAAAAATGATAATGATAAAAATAATTATAACAAAAATAATAATAAAAATAACAAAAGCAACAATTATAATAATAAAAATAATATAATAATAATAATTTTTATAATAATAATTTTAATAATAATAATGATAATGTATAGATTACAATGTAAAAAACTTAATATCTCTCGAAGCCAATTTAGTACTTTTTTCAATTTCACATGTACGAAAATAACTTAACATTGCCCATCACTATACCAAAAAGTTGAAAATCAAAAAATAAAAGATAAAATACAACTCCGTTCTTACAATCGACGCTAAAATCGCTTGTTCATCCTTCTCCCCATATCGTTTGAAGCCAATGCCTAAGAGAATTTATAAAGAATTTGAATTATTTACTAATAAAAATAGAGAGAATTCTCGGAAGTTTAAAAATAAATGAAGTTGAAACCAGATCCTAGAACTGAGATACAAAAGCGTATGCGCGCGTGAGTTAAACCAAAGACTATAATATATTTATAGTATTTGATGTGCGGCTATTTCGAGAGCCATATACTACAACAGCAACAACTTTTTCTATTATGCAGACCATGTTTTCAAAATTCCAAATTGTCTGCTGATCGTCGTTAGTATGGGTTCAAGTTTAGTGTGTAACTTGATTCTTGTTGAGCAAAAAGGAATTAAATGATGCTCCACAAATGCTCCACTCCATTAATTATTATATCTGTGTAGTTTTATCATAACAGCTCAAGTCAAGATAAGACGAAAATAAATTTTTACAAATATTTCAATGAAAAACTGCATTTAATACAATAATAAATGTTATTAAACCAAAATTGCAAAAAAAAATTCATCAATAATACGAAAAAGAATTTTGCCAAACAAAGCATGTTTTTCCACAAATTAATAATTTTTTTTTTGCAATTTTGAAATTCGATTTAAGCTGTTATTATTTGCTACTTGTTTGTTAAAATTAAATGTAGTGCAATTCAATACCATATTGGCTTCAAAATTTCATATTAAACTGCACTTTTTTTTAAAAATTATCAATAATTATTAGTTATTGATTGCATTCAATCGATATGCATGCACTATATATAATGGCTTAGAACTTGTCACTGGTACTGTGAATTTTGCTTAGAGTTTAACATCTGTCACAGTTATTAATAGTTTTAGGGATTAGTTTTATCGTAAAGGGTGGTTAAATTGTATGGGCCAGTGTTGAATGTGAACCACACCTAAACGCCAAGTTTTTTTTCCGAATTTTATTTGACATTTCTCTATTTCAGACTTACTCAATTTGAACCTTACTCAATTTTAACCAACAACGTGTTAAAGTTATCCAGACTTATTATGAAAATGGGAGTTCAAATCAAAATGCATATCGTGCACTTCGTAATTTGTTTGGTCAATTTCATCGTCCAAATGTGCGTACAATCGCAAAAATCGTGGAAAAATTCGAGCAAACCGGGTCTGTAGAAGATGTGAGAACACCAGTGCATGCTCGTACTGCAGAAAATATTGCTGCTGTTCGCGATAGTGTGGCTGAAGAGCCGTCCACCTCAACTCGTCGTCGTTCCCAACAATTGCACCTCTCACGCTCGTCGTTGATAAACATTATGCATAAAGACTTGTATTTACACGCTTACAAGGTGCAATTGGCTCAAGAACTAAAGCCTCTTGACCATTCCAAACGTCGTGAATGGGCAGAATGGTGGCAAAAAATGGCAACAGTGGATGATCAATTTTCGAAGAAAATCATCTTCAGTGATGAGGCACATTTTCACCTCAGTGGATTCGTCAATAAACAGAATTGCCGCATTTGGGCGAATGAGAATCCAAGAGTGATTGTCGAAAAACCAATGCACCCACAAAGAGTGACTGTTTGGTGCGGTTTATGGGCTGGCGGCATCATCGGGCCGTATTTTTTCCAAAATGAGGCCGGTATAGCAGTTACTGTGAATGGTGTTCGCTATCGTCAGATGATAACGAACTTTTTATGGCCCGAATTGGAAGATATGGATGTGGACGATATGTGGTTTCAGCAGGACGGTGCCACTTGCCACACAGCTAACGAAACAATGGCTCTTTTACGCAACAAATTCAATGGCCGTGTTATCTCACGTAATGGCGATGTCAATTGGCCGCCAAGATCATGTGATTTGACACCGTTGGACTTTTTTCTTTGGGGTTATTTGAAAGAAAAGGTGTACGTCGATAAGCCAGCAACAATTCAAGACCTAAAGGATCAGATAATTCGGCACATTAACGGCATAGAACCTCCATTATGCCTCAGCGTCATCGAAAATTTGGACCATCGGATGGAGGTGTGCCGCCGAGGTCGCGGCGCCCATTTGGCCGATATTTTGTTCCATACATAATTGAGTAATACCAATACATCATAATAAAATAAAATTACAATAATTTCCTAAATAGTTTGTGTTTTATTCAAAATCAACATCGGCCCTTGAAATTTAACCACCTTTATATGGAAACAATATTTTCTTCTCAAGTGCTCATAACACTCAACAATTCCTAGGTGATTACTATTTTCGTAAAATATATTTTGAATGAGTGTCTTGTACTAACTTAAATATATCATTATTACTGTGTATTACTGTGATTATGTGTGTGATTCAAAAACCGTGTTGAACTGGATCAATTCCGATCGCCGAAAATACAGCTAGTTCGTAGCTTTTAGAGTTACAGAAATTAATTACAGAGTTAACATCTCTTACAAAATGGAATTGGGTGCCAAGTAGACAAAATGTTGCAGATGAGGCAACAAAATGTACTAAGATAAAAAACGCATTCAAACTAATCGTTGGTTTAAAGGCCCCGAATTTTTATACAAACCTAAAAGCAATGGCCACAAGCAGAGCCATTTTCACGAACAGAAGAAGAGTGAAAACAGAATGTACACCAGATAATGAAACATGAGGCAGTTATAAATATATTTCGATTTTCAAAATACAACCGCTTGGTTAGAACAATGGCATATGTTTTGCGATTCATATATGGAAGTAGAATGAAAGAGAAAGGTGAATTAACTCAAGAGGAGTTAAACAATGCTGAACTTGCGTTATATAAACAAGTGCAATATGAGTCATATTATTCAGAGATTTCTGCACTTAAATCTAAAAAGTCTATCAAAAAATCAAGTGAAATTTATTCTAAACCACCCTATTTAAAAGACGGAGTTTGTGCGTCGATGGAAGAATCGATATGGCAAACGTTTCTTTACAGCAGAAACGTCCAGTAATACTGCCAAGAAAAAATTATTTAACCCGGCTTATATGCCTACACTATCATGAAAAACTTTACCATGAAAATCATGAGACAGCTGTCAATGAGTTAAGACAAAAATATTGCGTATCAACACTTCGTGCTACATACAAGTCAATTTTTCGATGTTGCCAAATGTGTAAAATTACTAAAGCTACTCCACAGATCCCTTAAATGGTTAAACTGCCACGCGCACGTGTTGCATCGTATAGTGCACCGTTTATATATACCGGGATTGATATCTTTGGGCCAATATTAGTAACTGTAAACCACCACAGGGAGAAAAGATATGGCTGTTTTTTTACGGTTTAACAATTCGAACGGTTCATATTGAAATATTGCATTCTTTAACAAGTTCCTGTATTTTGGCTATTCGTAATTTTATGGGGCGAAGAGGAACTCCATTTGAATTTTTTAGCAATAATGGAACAATATTTGTGGGTGCTGATAGGAAGCTACGAGAAGCTTTAGCAGATATTGACCGCAATGAATTAGTAAAAACGTTTACAACATCAACAACTCAATGGAGTTTCAATCCACCAGCTTCACCCCACATGGGTGGCGCATGGGAGCGTTTGGTTCGCTCGGTAAAGACAATTTTATACAAAATTATGCCATTAAGGCACCCAACTGATAAACTCCTGTTAAGCATGATTGTTGAAATTGAAAATATAATAAATTCCAGACCGTTGGCATATGTTTCCATTGAAACAGATACGGCAGAGGCTATAACTCCAAACCAGCGACGACAGTGGGACGGTATTGAGACAAAACTGGTTAATTTCTCAGCAGTACGCAAATATATTCTAGAATATTCTGAATATTTAAATATTTGGCGACTTTGACCTGTAGGACAAAATGCCATGAAAAATAAAACCTATAAGCCAGGGGGATTTAGTTATCATTGTTGACCTTTCTCTTCCCAGAAACGTATGGCCTCGTGGTAAGGTACTACAACTGAGATTGGCTAAAGATGGACAGGTACGAATTGCATTGGTCCTAACTAAGCGTGGAATAATGGAGCGACCTGCCAGCAAACTAGCAGTTTTGGAAGTAGCTCCTGAAGAGAAGTTTGACATCGAGGAGGTTTCTTGTCATACTGCGGGGGGAATGTTAACGCGACTCCCAAAATCCCCATTATTTATTTGCCATCCGGTAGCACTAATTTAATTTCGAAAGAATAACTAATAATAATGTATATTTATTTAACGAAAGTTTTACTGTCTAAAAGCGTCTTAAAGCCTTCGCCATTTTGTAGGAGCTTAACTGTGAAGCGGTTCAGACGTGATTGTCTTTAAATTTTATAATAGAATTTTCCAGGAATTTCCATACCAAAAATATGTAAAATACTTTAAGCTAATATTGAATATTTGAATTTTTATATATTATTTTTATTATAAAGGAATTTTAATAATCTTGTATTGCGTAATAAATCAAGCCTTTTATTACGTATTTATAATTTATTCAAAATCCCGTGGAAATTGCTGGCTCGGCCGATAGCCTGCCCAACATGGCATGTTCATTTTAATTATACGCCTGTCTATTTCTGAAAACCGTTTCTAATATCATTGGACTCTCTAATTCTGTTTTCTCACAGGCCAAATTAAATTCATTAAGTGATGTTTCTAATCTTTTGTATAAGGGCCATCTCGTTAGAATCATTTCAAATGTCAAAAGTAGATTTACAAAACAACCACAGGCTATGTAGATGTCGATCCGAATCCAAATAATAAAAAAGTTTTTAATATTCGCGAAATAAATCACTGTATAGTGCAGATTGAAACGCCAAGAAACACAAACGACATTGTGCAATGTCACCGATGCCAACAATTCGGTCATGCGAAGAGTTATTGCATTCAATGCAAAGACCATTCGTATGTGTAAAGTGTGGTTTAGGACATTCAACTACTAATTGTCCGAATGATAAAGAAATGCCTGAAAAATTTACTCATTGCTTAAAACAACATACTGCTAATAATAGAAGATGTGAGGTTTATCAAAATATTTTAAAGAAAAAATTAACGGAGCGAAGACTTGTAACTACTTCCCAATTTTCAAGAACCAGAAATGATTTTCCGACAATGAATCTCAAATCTTATACCTCATTTAAAAACACTGGCGAGTCCTACGATAATGTAGGAAGTCAAGGTATAGACAATGACATTATGAAAAACATTGAAACAAGTACACTAATGAACATGATATCCTTACTTATAAACAAACTATGCAAATATACCTAAGATTAGCAATATGGAACGCGAATGGGGTAATAAAAAAGCTAAATGAAATTGAATATTTTATGAAAGAAAAACACATTCATATATTTCTTATATTAAAAACGTATTTAACATCGAAGTTTCATGTCAAAGTAAGAGGTTTTGACTTTATACAAGCAAACCATCCTGGCGAAAAGGCTCATGCCGGAGCTGGCTTATTTATAAAACGCAATGTTCAATATAAACAGCATGTTACAGAGAACATTTTATACAAGGTGCTGGTATCAAAGTTATTTGCAATAACATTTCAATTAACATATACTCAATATATTTTTCCCCAAAGCATTCGGTAAAATGTGATCAATATGAAAATTTTTTTAAATCCTTGGGATCTCGTTTCATTGTTGGAGGTGATTATAATGCTAAACAGCCCTGGTGGTGGTCAAGGCTCAGAAATCCAAAAGGCAATCAATTATACGAATGTATATCGCAAAACCATTATACCATATTATCAGGAAGAAGTTTCGCTACTTATCATCATTATCAAAAATACCTGATCTTTTAGATTTCGTTGTGTTTAATAGAATTTCCATACATTTACTAGACATTTTGAATGTTGATAGTGTGTGCTCCAATCACACGTTAATTCTTATAATTTTTAATAAAAAAGATAATTTACTATCACAACGAATAAATCTCATAAATCGAAACACAAATCTAGAATTGTTTAATGAGTTTATAAATAAATAATTTAAGTTTAAGCATCAAAATCGAAACTGGAGAAAATCTTGAAGATGCTATTGAATCTTTTCATTTATTAATTCATGAAGCTGCGTTGTTATCTACTACATCAATTGTCAATCCAATCGTAAAGTAATTGCTTCAGTCCAGATTAGAGATATGATAAGACAGTCTAGAAGGCTAAGAAAAATATGGCAGAGAACCAAAAATCAGAGCGACAAAACTAACTGGAATTTGGCAATTAAGCTGTGCTCTGAAAAGCTGAAAAAGAAAAGAATGATAACATCAACAAGTATGTAAAAAAACTTAATACTCAAAATGAAAATAAAGAACATCAGTTATACAACGCTACTAAATTTCTTAAACGACAATAAAAAATGAAAGTGGAAACTGGGCCAGAACTGACAAAGAAAAATTAACTGTGTTTCGAAATCATTTGGAAAATACTTTTAAATGTCAAAGAACTGCCCATAACATAGAGGGCTTTGTGCAATATCTAGATATTGCATGGAAAATGGATCTACAAATTAAGCATATTACTCCAAGGGAAGTAGAAATCTCTTAAAAATAAGAAATCCACAGGATACGAGATTATTGATTCAATTGCTATAAAAGCATTGCCGTTTAAAGGAATAGTTTTCTTGGCGCTACTTTTCAATTCGGTCTTGCGACTCCAACACTTGCCATCGTAATGGAAGTGTGCGCCAATTATTATGGTCTTAAAACCAGGAAAACCCGAAAGCTCGGTATCTTCTTATAGACCTGTTAGTCTACTATCCATTCTCCAAAATTTTCCTCATTTGAAGAGTAAAAACATTATTCATGATCACCAGTTCAAGGTTCAGGAGTGGGTAAGTTACACCGGAACAGTGTCACCAGGTTATTAAAGTAATAAGCAATAGCTTTGAGAGGAAAATTTAGTGTTCTGCCGTATTTTTCGACATACAACAGGCTTTTGATAAAGTCAGAAGGGTTACTTTACAAATTGAAGAATATACTTTCAGCCCCATTCTATTTGTTTTTCTTATCTTACTTAAAGAATAGATGTTATTACGTAAAGGTTAACAATGACTACTCAGAAATCCATCCTATAAAGGCTGGAATTCCCCAAGGTAGTGTCCTTGGTCCAATTTTATACACGTTATTTACATACGACATGCCAGTAAATGAAAACGTTACCGTCGCAACATATGCGGACGATAAATCATTTTAATCATCGAGCGAATCGCCATCAAAGCATCAGAAAACCTTCAGGCATAACTTGATTGCCTTGATATTTGGCTCACAAATTGGAATATAGTTGTCAACACGAATAAATTTACTCAAATAACATTTTTTACAAGAAAGAGAACTGCGCAGATGTATTGTTCAAAGGCGATGTAACTCCTTCGAATAATGTCGTGAAATATTTAGGTTTAAACTTAGATAGAAGGCAACATATACATAAATGCTAAAGGAAAAATGTTGTATGAATAAAATGGCAATGTTAACAAACAAAATTGTCGAACATCGAGTAATTCTAACCTACAGATACTCCATGAGATGCAATTGCATCAACTTCGCGTCACAGTGTGGTGTACAGTTTCATCAAGGTTCATTTTTCGAAGAAAACGGTCTTAATGTTACGGTCAATGGAGACCGTTACTTAAAGATGTTGAAAGAGTTTTTCTTTCCAGAGCTACGCCGAAAGAGAATCCCTTTCAACTCTGTGTGTTTTCAACAAGATGGGGCAACTTGTCACATAGCCACGCCTGTTATGACAGAATTGCGGCGAAAATTCCCAAATAAGCTGTTTTCAAGAAACTACATCTTCCGTTGGTCCCCAGGTCTCCTGACCTTAATGCACCTGATTTTTTTTTTGTGGGGTTATTGCAAACAGGAACTTTACAGAAAAAAACCAACAAATTTGGATGATTTAAAGCAATAAATTCGAACGATAATTGAGGCAATTCCCGCTGCAACCCTCTAGGCAGTAATGAATAACTTTTTGAAAAGATGTCGCACATGTGTCACCGAGGGTAGAGTCCACTTGAATTCAATTATTTTCAAAACTTCATGAATTACTTTAATAAAATTAGATTTTTTTAATCTTATTAAAAATTGCTTATTATTGTAAGATAGATTGCAAGTAAAAGAAATAATTTTAAAAAAAAGTGATCTTTCGGGTATAAGGCCATCGTCATTGTTTTCGTCGGGATTGTGGTATCTTCTGTTGTTGTCGACATCTATGTACTTTACATACATTTTTGCTCTACTTAGGACATCGGAATTTGTGTTCTCTGTACCTTTTTTTGTAATGAATCTCGTAGTCGTATTTCTCCCTTGAAGTTTGTGTTCTTTAGATTCATCCACATTAATGGACGATGATAATAGCAATTTTAGAGTAGTTGATTTCCGATTTTCACAGTGTACGACTTGCGAAGGATATCGCCCTGTCACTAAAATAAACTGAAGTAGTAGACTACAAGAAGTGTATCCTTATAAAACAATGAGTTAAACCGTTGGCATGTTTTAAATGTCTGTTCTTAAAGAAAGTTTTCTATCTTCTTTATAATTAGCTACGTACTCGGTGGTTATTGAGTTACACATGCAGTAAAATGGTTTTAGAATTAGTAGGTATAAGATACTTATGAGAGGTTATGGTAGGTTTCATTTGAACGAGGAAGGCGCTTTGTGGTGTAATCAAGATATGATTGTGGAAATCGATATTTGCTTTTAGTTTTTGTAATGCGTTTATTCGTAGAAGGCCGTCAAAATAATTATGAAAATTAAAAATTCTAAATTGCAGTTTTTAGTGAATATTGGTAAATGAGTAGTATAGTTTCATGTATAGTTTATATGTATATGTATGTAAGTTGTATGATGTTTTGAAAATTTCAGTTAGAGCTTACTCGAGATTGAAAGTTTTGTTTGGTCACACGAGCTCTATTGTGAAAAAATGTGTTTCGCACTTCGTAGTTTGACTAACTTCCTAAAGACTGATCAAAGTTATGAAAATTTGAATTCGAGTTTAATTGGGGTTAAAAATGTTGTCGATTTCTGTTGTATGAATAAAGCGTATTCAAATTATTGTCTCTCGCATGGAATGTTTTGACCTATGGACTTGCTTACTCGAAGAAATATTTTCTTTGTGTAGTAAGCGAGTGGTATTGACAAGTTTTCAGCAAATTTCCGAAAATAACTCGTTTTTGAAGTTACGTATTAACGTTTTGGTCCTTTTCCTTCATCAAGGTGTTATTCAGGAGTGCAGCTTATTTCCTTCCCCGTGTAACTCTTGTAAGTGTTCGATCAGGTGATAAGTGTAGGTCTCCTATTACTTTTGTTTCAGTATTTTTGTTTGCAAATTCCGATATTAAGTTATTTTTAATTTTTTTCCAATTTAGTTGACACAATACATTTTCAAAAGTTCGTCTGCTGCTCCCACGATTTAATTTTTGATAGACTTAAGTAACATTTTTCCGAAGAGTGTCTACTCTGTAACTTTTAAAAATAGTAAAATTTCTTTTACATTAGCTATAAAATCATACAATAATCCTTACAAAATTGGGAAGTCTTTAATAACACTGAGGTTATTCTTGAGAATTTTTAGAGAATTATATATTTCCGGCCTGTTAGGGAAGAAAAGTTTTAATGTTGTGGTAGATCTTGGTTCTATATTTTTTCAGGTATATTTAGTAAACTTGCATAGTAGTTTTTGAGATTTGTACTTTTGTTATAGTTTAGTTTCAAGGCTTTTTGCCTTTTTATTATTTTGCAAATAAGATTAGGCTGCAAGTGTGTCTGTAAGTAAGTACAGATGCTTATTCTAAATAAAAGTTTTTTGAAAAACTTACAAATAGAATAGAAATGGACCTGAAGTTCACATGGATAATTAAATTTATGTTTTAAGGTGACTCTGAAGTTGTAAATGAATTAAAATGCAACGGATTCGATTTTGGTAGACTTCCAAACAGACATCCTTTGTTGTTTGTAGAACGGAGAGATTTCTTCCACGTTTTTTTTTTGACTGTGATATTTTTTTCCAATTTTATTTATCCATATATTTTTTCTAGCGTATATGTCCTTTTTTTATGGACGGTGATATTTTTCACCGTTTGAAAACCCTTTTTTACGGAGATGTTTCGTCCCAACTTTATTTTCACCATGATGTTCTTTCATTCTTAAAAGTTTTAGTTACTTCTAATGTTAAAATAGCTTAATTGTATAGTGTTATAGTTGTGGTCACTTTGAAAAATGTTTTGTGTCACTTGAATCTGTATTCTTTTTTTGTAGCACCGTTTCTTATACATATTTATAGTAAATTTTCTGAATTTTTGAAATTGAATATGACAAATCTTTAAAATATATAAAGTTATTGAAAATCAACCAAAAATTTTTTATTTGTTGTGCTTGATAAAAGAATTTCATTTACTTTGTGTTTGCGGTGCACGAATGAAACAATTTATATTATGTGTTTACGGCGATAACTCATCATCCGACAACGGAACGTTTAAAAAAGAACTAAAATCAAAACCCAAATGACGATTTTTTTGTACCTCTCGGAAGAATCATCATAAAGGGTGGTTAAATTGTATGGGCCGATGTTGAATGTGAACCACACCTAAACGCCAAGTTTTTTTCCGAATTTTATTTGACATTTCTATATTTCAGACTTACTCAATTTGAACCATGGAGAGATACACAATCCAAGAACGTGTTAAAGTTATCCAGACTTATTATTAAAATGGGAGTTCAAATCAAAATGCATATCGTGCACTTCGTAATTTTTTTGGTCAATTTCATCGTCCAAATGTGCGTACAATCGCAAAAATCGTGGAAAAATTCGAGCAAACCGGGTCTGTAGAAGATGTGAGAACACCAGTGCATGCTCGTACAGCTCGTACTGCAGAAAATATTGATGCTGTTCGCGATAGTGTGGCTGAAGAGCCGTCCACCTCAACTCGTCGTCGTTCCCAACAATTGCACCTCTCACGCTCGTCGTTGATGAACATTATGCATAAAGACTTGCATTTACACGCTTACAAGGTGCAATTGGCTCAAGAACTAAAGCCTCTTGACCATTCCAAACGTCGTGAATGGGCAGAATGGTGGCAAGAAATGGCAACAGTGGATGATCAATTTTCGAAGAAAATCATCTTCAGTGATGAGGCACATTTTCACCTCAGTGGATTCGTCAATAAACAGAATTGCCGCATTTGGGCGAATGAGAATCCAAGAGTGATTGTCGAAAAACCAATGCACCCACAAAGAGTGACTGTTTGGTTCGGTTTATGGGCTGGCGGCATCATCGGGCCGTATTTTTTCCAAAATGAGGCCGGTCAGGCAGTTACTGTGAATGGTGTTCGCTATCGTGAGATGATAACGAACTTTTTATGGCCCGAATTGGAAGATATGGATGTAGACGATATGTGGTTTCAGCAGGACGGTGCCACTTGCCACACAGCTAACGAAACAATGGCTCTTTTACGCAACAAATTCAATGGCCGTGTTATCTCACGTAATGGCGATGTCAATTGGCCGCCAAGATCATGTGATTTGACACCGTTGGACTTTTTTCTTTGGGGTTATTTGAAAGAAAAGGTGTACGTCGATAAGCCAGCAACAATTCAAGACCTAAAGGATCAGATAATTCGGCACATTAACGGCATAGAACCTCCATTATGCCTCAGCGTCATCGAAAATTTGGACCATCGGATGGAGGTGTGCCGCCGAGGTCGCGGCGCCCATTTGGCCGATATTTTGTTCCATACATAATTGAGTAATACCAATACATCATAATAAAATAAAATTACAATAATTTCCTAAATAGTTTGTGTTTTATTCAAAATCAACATCGGCCCTTGAAAGTTAACCACCCTTTATAAACGACACTAACATATTGGCGGTTTTGACTCTTTGTATTTCATTTAAAATAGTTTTAAGTAGTATTTAAATATTTGTAATATATTTAAAATAGTTTTAAATATGATACTGTTTTAAACGTCTAAGTGTGAGCGACTATTTCTTTGTAAATAAACCGAAACAACAACAAAAACAATATGGCGCCAAATCTGCCAGCTCTTTCATACTTGTAAATAAATGTACTTACTACGTTTACTATATCTACTACTGTTTTTGGTATTGTAGAGGTTTTTAATTTACTAAACTTTTGCTATTTATTACTGGAAATTAAAGAGACCAATTGTGGAGATAAAACAAAATCGCTAAGAAAGCTCAATGCCATATCAAACATTTTTATAAGAATAATTTTGATAAGTTTGACTTTATCTGCTTCGTCTTTTGGCGCTACTGTCCGTGGTGAACCTGGGCCTCAACCAACAAAGTTTTCCAGCTGGCACGGTCTTTAGCCAGCGTCCTCCAATTTTGCACACCAAGTTGGTTGAGGTCCCTCTCCATTTGTGTGCGCCATCGGTTCCGTGGGCGTCCTCTAATGCGTTGTGCCACAGGCTCGGAATCGAAAATTCTACGGGTCGGAGCAGTATTCTCCATGCGCTCTACATAGCCCAACCATCTTAGCCGTTGGATCCGTAGACGTTGAATCTTCTTCTCCAGAAACCATCAACGCAAATAGGGCCGAAGATTGAACGCAGAACTTTTCTCTCGAAAATCCCAAGGACTTCCTCATCCGCCAATGGACTTCCTCATCCGCGCCATAGAGAAGTACAGGGGTTATCAAAGTGGTATATAGTGTCTGCTTGGTTTTTCGAGAAAGGGCCTTACTACTTAATTGCCTCTTGAGCCCAAAGAAACAGCGATTGGCAAGAGTTATTCTGCGTTTGATCTCGGTACTGATGTTGTTTATATTGTTGACTTGGGAGCCAAGGTAGACAAATTCCTTCACTACCTCGAAGTTATAGCTGCCTATGGTAACGTTCTGGCCCAGTCGTCGGTGTTGCGTGTCCTTTTTTGATGACAGCATATACTTCGTTTTGCCCTCGTTCACCGCTAGACCCACTTTGGCCGCCTCCGTTGAAATACCAGCAAACGCTTCATTGACGGCTCGTTGTGTTCGACCAATCACGTCAATGTCGTCAGCGTATGCTAGCAGTTGCACAGACTTTTGGAAGATCGTGCCTCTGTTTTTGAGTTTTGCACGATTTTCTCAAGAATTATGTTAAAAAAGTCACATGACAGTGCGTCGCCTTATCTAAATCACCTTCTGACATTGAAGGTCTCGGTGAATTCGTTACCGACCTTGGTGGAGCAGAGAGAGTTCTCCATCGTCATCCTACACAGCCTGACGAGTTTGGTAGGAATGTCAAAACTAGACAAGACTTCGTATAGCTCGTCCTTATACACACTGTCATATGCGGCCTTAAAATCGACGAATAGGTGGTGGGTGTTGATTTGCATATCTCCAGGATCTTTTCCAGGATCTGCCGTAGTGTGAAAATTTGGTCAATGATGGACTTCCCCGGCCTGAAACCACACTGATAAGGACCTATCAAACTGTTCACGAATGGTTTCAGGCGTTCACACAAAACGGCAGAGAAGATTTTGTAGGCGATGTGCAGGATACTTATTTCTCGGTACTCCTTTTTTGTGGATCGGGCAAACGATGCTGAGATTCCACTCGTCGGGCATGCTTTCCTCCGACCATATCTTACAGATGAGCTGGTGCATCCGCCCGACCAGGTTATCTCCGGCTGCCTTAAATAGTTCCGCGGACAGTCCATCTACTCCTGCAGCTTTGTTTGATTTCAATCTCGATATTGCTAGCTTGACTTAATTCAGGTTGGGAGGACGGAATTCTCTATCATCGTCCGTTATCTGGAGTGGAATATTCTGCCTGGCGATGGAATCGGTGTTTTGCTCGCCGTTAAACTGTCTGCAGAAGTGATCTTTCCAGATTCTCAGTATCGATTGCGACTCTACTACGATTTTACCCGTTGGTAAAACTTTCGGATTGTTATTACTCCCATAACACCTCTCCAGTTCTTCGATCGCGCGCTTCTCGTGCTCTTTCTTCTTCCTTTTGAGAAGCCGGTGTTCTTCTCTTCTTTTACGTTCCGTAGAGCTCACGAGCTGCTCTCGTCCTTCTCTCCAACGTCGCCTTATACGCTGCTAGCTTCGCTGAACGCCTGCCTGCACTCGTCGTCAAACCATAGGTTTTTTCCCGGGTGGCATTTTAAAACCCAACACATGAGAGGCAGCATCTCTGATGGCGTTTTGGCAACGGTTCCATTCCTCATCGCTTGTTTCGCCTGGCAGGGTTGGACTCTGAGTGCTTAAGGGAGACTACATCGGCAAATTTCCCAGCGGTCGATTGCGATTGTAGCTTTGTAACGTCAAACTGTCGTGCTCGTGCTCTACTCCGTTGTGCTACTGATATCCGTGATCTTACCTTGGCTACAACAAAGAAGTGATCGGAGTCAATGTTGGATCCTCGGAATGTTCGGATATCAAGAATACTGGAGGAGTGTCTGCCGTCGATCGCAATGTGATCAATTTGGTTGACGGTTGATTGATCAGGGGACCACCAGGTCCCTTTGTGAATGTTGAGGTGAGGGAATCGCGTGCTTGCTACAGTGAGATGTCGCCCCGTCACGAAATCTAGCAGCCTGAGTCCGTTATCGGATGTGTCGTCATGCAGGCTGTGTTTCCCGATAACTCTAGCGAAGATGTCTTCATTGCCCAGCTTTGCGTTGAAATCTCCTAGGACGATATTGGTGTCGTAGCTGGGGCATTGATCGTATGTTCTTTCTAGGAGATTATAAAAGTCATCTTTGCTGTCGTCATCTTTATCCTCCGTAGAGGCGTGGGCGCAGATTAGGCTAATGTTGCCGAGTCTAGCCTTGATGCGGATTGTAATTAGGCGCTCGCTCACGTATTTAAAGCTTAAGACTCTTTGCTTGATTATATATCAAATACATGTAGTGTGTTCCAATTTCAATTGGAACAATGTTTTATTGTGGATGATGTGAAGGAAGAAAAAAAAAACAATTTTATTCGGAAAATTCTCACGTTTTATTGGAAAATTTGTTAAGGCCAGCTGTGTCGACGCAATGAGGCGATATTTCAAACCATCATTATGTGGATTTTCTGAGCGTTTTAAATTTTATAAAGGCAGCAAATCTCGAAATTAAAATCCGAATGAATGGGCAGTTAAAGTTCGTATGTTGGCCGCAAATTGTGAACTTGGTTCTATGTTGGTGGTTAAAGACAGATTTGTTAGGCGATTGGAGCCAGGTCCAGACCGCAATGTACAGTATGCGGTTTAATGGGGCATCAAAGGGTAAAATATATGTATAAATCTTTCAAATGTAATTTGTGTAAACAACAAGGTCGCCTTAAGAAGATGTGTGGGATAAGAAACGTGAATTTTTTGAAAGAAGACGGCCTAAACCTGTTTTCCATGTTAAGTGAAAGGGGTGGCCCGATTAATGTAAAAATAAGTGTTGATAATAAGATATTTTAAATGATGCTGGACACGGAGTCTAAACATAACGTTATTTCACAGTATACATTTAAAAAATATTTCAAAAATCGACATTTAAAAAATACTCAAATATTATTGAAAGCAATTTTTTGCCTAGTATGAACGTCGTATATAGTAAAAAACAAATTGACTTTTAGTTATTGAAAATGCTGGTCCACAACTACTCGGACGAAATTTTTTAGAAGTTTTTCAAATTGAATTTTCAAAATTAAACTTCATGTCACATCCAAATAAACTGCAGGAAATCCACAAAATCCCATAACCCAGTTCGGTATAGCAGATGCTTTTCTAGGAGTTGTGAACTTTTACAGACTTCGAGAACACTGCCAGAGGCAGAAAAAGATATTCGTAACTTGATCGGGAAGCTGTTGCTATCCACGTTAGCGTGAAAAAGTTTCATTAGTATAGGCGGCATTTGGTTCTGGTAACAGACAATAAACCACTTCAACATATTTTTGGCCGAGAAAAGGGAATTCCAGCGTATTACTTTTCCAGAGTACCGACAAAGTCTAATAACGACAGTAATGAAATCCCAACCGATGTTTACCTATTTAAACTATGTTTAAAAAAGTGCAAATAGAGTTTCGAATTTCGAGACATTCCAATCAGAAACTAAAGATGATAGAATTGTTATTAATTAATGTGGTGAAAATAGGTTGGCGAAGAAATTGTAAGGATGAAAATTTAAAGCTATTTTTCCAGAGAAGAAATGAATTATCTGAGGAATCAGAGGGTGTCTTTTCTGGGGCTATAGGAATGTCATTCCTAAGAGACTTTAACGTGAAGTGTGTGTAGGGTTTTTACACCAGACACATATGGGAATAGTTAAGATGAAGTCAATTGCAAGGGAAAGGTTGGTGGCCAAACTAAGGACATTCAGAACATAGCGAGGGAATGCGCACCATGCAGAGGAACGCAATCTAGCCCAACCCTTCAGGAATTAACACTTTGGGTAAGGCCCCGGGAAGTATTGCCAAAAATACTTACTGATTTTTTTAATCGTTGGTATATCGTAGTCGTCGACAACTGTAGCAAATGGTTTGAATGTTTTGACATATCAAAAACCAAAAGTCGCACATTGATATCGGGTTTAAAAGATTTATTTGCACATTTCTGTTTACCAAAATTTATGGTATCTGATAATGGCACAGCCTTTGTGTCACACGAGTTTAAAGAATTTGCTAAATGCAACGGTATTCAGCTAATTACAACTCCTGTCGGCTATCCCGCTACGAACGGACAAGCCGAAAACACTGAAAATTATAAAAAATGTTCTTAAACACAATTTATGTAACGTGCTATTGGAAGCTTTTATCGACGTGCTGAATAGATATTTATTAGATTATAGAAATACAACGCATTCCTGTACTGGAGTATTTCCAGCATATTTAATGTTGAATAGACGGAGGCACAAGAAAAAATTGCTTTAATGCAAATGATGCTGTAATGGTGAACGATTATTCTGTAGCAGGAAAAGCTGTTGGATAAAAGCTAAAATTAAAAAAAAAAAAAACAGTGCTCATAGTGGATAACAAAATATAGAAACGACATACAAACTCCCAATATTCTTAGATCTACTACAAAAACTAAACATTAACCGAGATACTTGTGAAACAGAACACCAACAAAATAATAATTTGTCAATTAATATGCCAATAATAACGTATAACTTAAGACAGAAAAAATAAATAGATCAAAGTTATAAAAAAGCAACAAAATTATAAAATTTGGTATGAAAATTTTAAATTAAAACAAATTTCAACTAGATATTATTTTTATTGAATAACAAGCACTGTAAATTCAATAAACAGTATTAACCCAAATTATGATGGGGGCATTATTTTATATTTTATGTGTATACATATTTACATGTCTGTAAATCACAGTAGTTGTAAGATCAATGTAAATGATTAAAGCATACCCTTAAAAGGGGATTTAGACGGTAATACAAGTCGTACGATAAGTCAAATTTTTGAGTAGAAGAGCACGGATGGTATCGTCTAAACTTAATATGTAATGAAACCATACGACATACGGGTGAAAATTTTACAGTCGTACGGCTCTCATCGTTTTTTAAAATTTTTCAAATTCCTTAACACATCATTAGAACAGGGATGTATTTTTATGTAAACATGTTACTTTGTTTTGGTCTTTTACCAATGGTGTAAATGTAAAAAAATTTGTCGTAAGATTTTTATTCTCATTTTTAAAATACGGAGATAATTTCATAAGATTTTCTCTTTGGTTTTACGTGCGACTTGTATTACCGTCTAAGTCCCCTTTAAGTAGGTATAAATAAAATGTAAAGCTAAAGCATTTGTCATTCCTTTAATAAAACTCAATATGAATACATTATAATAATTCATAACAATTCATACTAATGAAAAAATTAAGAACTCTAGAATGAACAGAAAAGAATTACAGGAGGAGCTCTTGTTTTCAAAGTAACAATATTTAACAAATATAATACATTAGAGTACGATCACAAAATAGTTAACAATATTTGGTGGGAAAAAGGCATTAACAAGTATAAACTAATTTTGTCAATATTTAAGCATTTATTTTCTTTAAATAGGTTGTATTAAAATCATTAAATGTTGTAAAAAATGTCTACGGAATTTCCTGATAAATAAAAATTTTTGAAATTCAAACTCCGAAGCAGAATATACTAACTTTGTTTGTATTCATATGTTTCGGAAGTCTGTTGACTTTTTTGTGGAATACGAAGTGGCAGTACCTGCAAAACTATGCAGTAAAATTTTGTCCCAATTTCGCCATTCACGTTTGGTATAATGAAAACCAAGCATGGAAACATGGAAAATAATTTGCGTACATAAATTTTTTTTGGAACGCTAGGTAATTAAAATAATGTAAAAATTAAAACAATAGTGACAATAAACGAATTTATGACTTTGTAACAATTGAGTTTTAGTAATTTTGGGTGAAAGTATTTTAGTTTTATATGTATTTTTGAATTCAGTTGTAGTATCTTATTATATATAACGATTCGATATTCAACCATCAATCATAAAACATAAAGTTAATTATTTTTTTCCAAAATTGAACATTTTCAAATTGTAATTAAAATAGCGGTATATACAAACTTTAGGAATTTTATGGCAGCACCCCAAGAAACAAACACATAACACAACTATCTAAATTTTAGTAACTATGTAAATGCAGAATTTTAAAGATTTTGGGTAATATACATTGTAAAGAAAAAGAAACTTGGTTTTGTTTCATTAGTTTTTTGATAAATTTTTAACTACTATATTTACATACTTCAAATATTTTCAACCAGAAATAAAAAAACACTAGAAATGTGATACGTATACGTATATGAAATAAAGAATTGCCTTGAAACCTGCTGTACCCAAATTAAAAAAAGTGGTTATCGAAATACATCTCGAAATTTATCAGCTAGCTAATCCTGGATTGAAATTTTATGATTCAGTGGAAAGACATGACAAATACTAGAAAATTAACATTTTGGTCGATACATACTTATTTATGGTGTATATTTGTATTTACAATTATGGTACTAGAATAATAAGTAAGATAACAAAATTTGTGCTTGCTTGAAACAAAAAATTTCTTAAGTGTGGGTGTTTCTTGCTTCAATATACCATTTTTTAATTAGGCCCGCCTTAATATTCAAACTAATCAGTATAGCATTTTCGACGTTATCATATATACAATTTGGTGGTATATTTTAGTAGCTTCAAATTCGTATCCTTTGGCGTGTTTTTATTAGATACGAGTACTCATAGTTTTTACGAAGTCATAATTAGGAGTATGTTATTTATATAACGCTCTTTTTTTACATTTCATTTGGTTTTCTAATGCAATATCATTTATACAAGATTGTGCATAAGGTCTCTTATTTAAAAAAATAGTTTTAAATATTTTTTGTACTCTTTTAATTGAAATTTTATTTTTCATTTAGTGGCGGAGTAAAATTCTCTGATTTAACAGAGAAAGAAGGTAATTTCAGTACATGGTTTTTAATATATGCATATAGTTAGAATTTCAATATATTTATATATATATATATATTACGATGGTAATTTATTTTTTTTTGTAAATAGGTGTATGGCAAAAATGTAATCTGCAATAAATTATAAGGAAACTTAACTATGAGTCTAAAATCAAAACCTAGCTCTTATCGAGAGACATTTTATAAATTTGAAAACAGCGTTTTGAGCAAAATTCGGTTTTATCTTTTCAAGCCATATTTGTAATGGTATTGAACAATCAGTACGAACACTAGGTCTTTTCTACAATAAAATTCGAGGTGTTTTGGTTCGACTTGCTAAAGTCACTGATTTAACATTGTCACGATTTTTTGCAATTACTTGTCGCCAAACATACAAACATTGTTCGGTTCCCTGGATGTGCGACGGAATTCCTGGATCTGGCAGTGGTACATCATCAGATTTAATAAAGTCCAACAAGTGCTCGTGTGGGATGCCAACAGTAAACGGAGGCTCAGATAACATTTTGTCATTATCTAAGTCGACTAAATTCATATAATCTGTGCAATTAAAATTAATGGAATGCTTTTTATAAGCCCTGGGTTTAGTTGAGTCATACAATTCTTCACGACAATACAAAATTTTGTTAATGCCTCTTTCATGAAAAGGGGTTCTTTTATCGAAAAACATTGTTAACAATATACTTTCCTGATGGGGGAAAAACCATTGTTTTGTACCATTTTGTTTACAATTTTTCGAAGATTGTGTGACAAAAATTGTGTTGATTTAATAACATATTATTAAATAATACCGAATTATAAAATTTTACCTTAAAGTACATCGGCACACAAACTTTCACAAAATTTGTTGAAGACAAACTAGTTACAACATATATGCGCAGGAGTCTGCTGGATTTTGTTAACCAGCGAGAATGAACAATTTGTCCCGCTTTCATGCTGGCTACATCTTCCCGCCACGAACCTTCCGATACAGCTTTGACTATTCGAAAGAGACATAGAACGCTAGCAGAATTTTTTTTTCCATTTTTAGCGTCGAAAGATGCCTTATATTTCCCATTAAATCGGTTTAAAATCACGTAAAGCCTACAATGTAGTGTTATTTTTATTTTAAGGGACTTACATTAAGCGTAATCAAATAAGGTTTAAGAAAAAAGTTATATAAATAGGTCCAAAAAGAGCAACTATATTTGTATTTCCTAATCATACACCCGAAGTTGCTAGTATCTTACTTTCCTAATCAAGCCTTTAATCAAACACGGCACACTAATCAAAATTTTAACAAAATGAAAGCAGATTCTTAAACCTCATACATTTTTTTTAAACCAAAATATTGTTTTCCCTTAAAACTATGCAGTTTTTTAAAATACCTTAAACTAAAGTCTTAATGTCTCTTGGCGTGAACTAGGTTTCCATTTTAGACCCATACTTTCTTTGGATAATTTTCTTAAAATGTTGTGTATATTTCGATTTTGCTATACACCTGTCACGTTTTTTCTCATCTGCACAAAGTGATATATGTATATATATATACGTATATATACATATATATATATATATATATATATATATATATATATGTGTGTGTGTGTGTGTGTGCGTGTGTGTGTACATATATTAGACCTGGTGGCTTTTTTATATTTTTTTGAGTTTTGTATATATGCTATTCGATGTCAATATATACATATATAGCAAATTTTCAGGCTGATGGGATGTGTGATAAAGAGGGAAAAATTTTGAAAAACTACCAAAATATTCTTTGTTTGCATTTTATCAAATTTTTTCATAAGAAATACTATAAATAAAACTACTACAAATTACATTTGCATTATAATTTTTAACTGGGCTCTAAGTTGCATGTATGGTTTTCTGCTATTATAGAAAGAAAACAATATTTGTAGAAATTATAAAATGCTAACAATATCTATACCAATATCTATCATGGAAAAACATAAAATAGTTGGTGTGAAATCGCCATCAACATATCAAGTGCTGCGAAAATAAAACAAGTAAAGAAAGAGAGGATGAAATATTACCTGTTTGGGAAAAAGCGAACCTCAACGGCAGAACAAGGAACAAGAGCTGCAAAACTCATTATAATTTATGAAGAGATGGAGAGCAGTGCAAAAAGTATATCAATGGCCACTTCAGAGTCACCGAAAGAAAATTACTTTAAAGAAAGTTTAAACAATTTTTTTTGGCATTGCCCACGTTGACGTTCTCAAACTTATAAGTGAACAGCGAGAAAATGGGCGTGTTGGTGCGTGACTTGTGTTGATTGAAATGTCACAAATAAAGAAAAAAGAAAGGCACAAAGAGTGGAAGATGAAAAACGTTGAAAAGAAAATTATGAAAAGTATTTGGAAGTACAATGGCTATATTTTTTTGTTCACTTACAAATTTCATGTAAAGACTTGACTATGGAATATGTGGAAAACGATGTAAAATAGACAGAAAGAAGAATTTTATAGACGTCAGAATGCTAGCTTGTATGGATGCTGGCAATATGTCATCTCCATTGCCTATACACTTTATCAGTGCAACTGCCAAAGCGTTGTGTCAAAATATTGAAGTTCTTGTCGCTCACTCAGTCTACGACTATTTGTTAAAATAAGTATTCTGAATCCATTACAAATTATATATTTTGACACATAATTGCATAAATTGGATCTTTATTGGAACGCAAAGTAGTACGCATCTTATTGTGGTTACCATATCGCCAACAAATTGCAAAAATTCCCTTAAGAGCTGTATATGAGAGTAATTTCGGAGAATCAAGTGTCCCAGAGGTGGCGATTCTTTATAGTTTTGCACGGAAATGAAGCTTAACTTACTTTAAAGGAATACAGCTCTTGTATGCAGTTTTGAGAGTCATATCTGTCGGGAAACGCAATAACAGCAGTCACTTTTGTCTTGAATATATCGCGAAAGTGCACATTCGGTCGGTATGATTATAGAGAAATCCTATAACTTGGAGTTATTTTTCATGGTGGTAGCCTTACCAATTCTATATTTCGTGTAAATCTCTGTATTCCATAATGGTTCAGAACTAAAAATACTAAGTGCAAATGGAGATATGCAACTGATAAAAGGGGTTATTAACTGTTGTGATAAAAATATCTGCAGTGCTATTGGAAACAAATCGGAACCAACTGTGGTATATATCTGAGGAAGCAGTTACACTTGCCTTTTTGATCTACATGTAGACTTAAAAATAAAGGAAAATATATTTACAAATAGACCCCGATAAAGACAATCAGATCGGTGATGCTGCTGATATTTTCCCTTCTACAATAAAAATGTTTTTGTGCGAGAGTTGATGAATTATAACTATTCACAACCAAAGATTTAAGCTTTTTTGTGAATACCAAAACAAACAAAATTTTTCTCGTTTGGAAATATTCAACGATTTTTTACGCTTTCATCCTTCAAATTGGTATAAGAGCATAAATGGGAACAGGTCGTCAAATGCATGTTGTGAATCGTGATACCGAAAGATACTTAACACAGAACGAAGACGATAAATAGTAATTTTTACACATTATATGGAAGAAGCATCTATATCTATTATTGTTTGTTTGTGACTTATAGGAATCTGGACCTCTGGTCCGATTTTCCTGAAATTTTCCCAACATTTAACTCGGCCTCTGGAATGAATTATAGTCTACTTTTTTCAACCACGTCCGCTTTTTTAAACAATGTTTTTGTTTCCACATAGTTTTTAACAGATGTTATAATATATAAGAGAATGGGTAATATCTTCGCTATTGTGGACCAATTTCCAAATTTTTGCACATATGTATGTATGCTCGCCCCAATTAATTAAATTAAATAACTTCATCATTTGTGGATCAATTTTCAGAATGACTTTTGCATATGGAATATGTTCATTAATGTCCTTTTCAATGGGGTGGCAGAGCACACCAAGTTAATGTAGTACATATATATATTATATATGTATGTACAATTTCTGTTGAACAATTTATAAAATAAAAAACAAAGAATGTTTCGGTGGTTTTATTATGGCACGAGTTGGCACCATCCTATCAGCCTGAAAATTTGCTGGATCTGTTTCGGTATGAAATCACATATTTCCTGCGCTACCCACATCCAAGTTTAAAAAAAGTTTTTAACGCCAAGTTTAATAAATATATGTACAATATATATCCATTGACTGCCACCAACTTGCATCTTAAATAATGTAAAACTTGTTTATTATTATTATTATTTTGTAATAAAGTATACTGATCGACTTTGTGAATAAAATGATTTAAATCTTTTTTAACAGCATACAAATTTCAAGAAAATTTGATCCGCACCATGATTCAAATTGAGAACACATACTTCGAATTAGGGAAGTCAAGCGCACGTAATTGTCTAATTATCTGTGATCGAGGTGTTATGGACGCAAGTGCTTGTATGTCTTAAACATAATAATATTGACCATTGACCTCTGGAATTTTTTTTGTGTTTTTAAGATATATCAAAAGAGAAATGGGAAAAAATGATGTCTTCAAATAAATGGAATCCAATTGAAATACGAGATAATCGGTATAATCAAATATTGCACTTGGTTTCAGCTGCAAATGGTGCAGAAGAATTTTATTCGACTGAGGTAAGTGAAACATTCTCCTTTCATCGCGGCTGGCAAACATAAAAAGGACCGTAACAGTTTTGTAATACATTAAAGAGAAAATATTTATATGTATATATATCCAATAATCTACGAGTAAAACTGCCATAAGGTAAAGAAATATATATATATATATATATATATATATATATATATTTTTTTTTTTGATTACTTAAAATCTTAAATTGTGAAATTCCCTCAGAGAAACACCTGAATATAATCCTTTTAGATTCAAGTAGCTCTCATATAGAGGTTTTATTTCGTTAATAAACAACTTTTTACAACTTTGTTAACTTTGTTTTTTAAGGTCTTTGACGCATGACATTATAGGACAAGTTTGTTGGTTTTGACCATTTTACGCTTTAAAATTCTTGGAAACTTGTGCATTTTTAGAGTGCATTTCAGCCTGAAAAACACATGCATAGCTGTTCTAGAATCCTGAGCAGCTTTATCGAAAGAACCCTTATTCTTATACGGAAACTTATCATGTTAAGAATGGTAAAACTCAAATTAGAATAGAACATTTTTTATATTTGTACTATTAAGGACGTTCCCTCAAATAATCAAAATATAATTTCTTTTATTTACGTAAAAGAAAAGAAAATAAAGCTTTTTTAATATTGCAGTGGAATTTAGTTAATATTAATCTTAACATCCTTTAAACGATTAAAGATTTTTAAATTTAAATATTTTTCAATTTTCATTTCTTTAGTAGTGCATTTTCAGTACCCTTAAATAAAGTTTTTCGCAAAATATAGCAGAATAGTCCACTGTTTGGTACAAATATATTGATAAAATGCAAATACAACAAATCGCTTCTTTTTCTTTGCAATCTATACGTATGTATGTATACATACATACGTGATATAAATATACTACAGTACCAAAACAATTCAGATTATGCACTAAGGAATGCGTAGTGCTCTAGGTTTATATTTCCAATCAAGCTATTTTTTGCGCGATTTCTGTTAATGCTTTGAAAAGATACAAATATTAGCTTACGAATATTTTCGTGGTATTTTTTTAACATATGTTGCATATAAACACATTTTTTAAATATAATCTTTCAAAAATCTTTTCTTTTCACTGTGGTTTATATACAAGTATATGTTGTTAACTTTCGAAAGCTGTAGCAAAGTTAGCAAAAACACAATTTGTTAAAATAAAAGCGCTCACTGTCAAATAGTATTCGTAGGAATATAAAACGCACTGAACACTGAGTGCCGCCGGGTTTTTTGCCATTTCGGATTTGTTTATTTCTATACTACTTTTTAAATGATTTTGTTTAAGCCTTAGAGTATTTATTATTCTCATGTCTCAGCAATGCAATGTGTGCGTACATGTGTGCATTTACAATGTACATATTTATGTATGTAAACTTGTAAATTGAACTGTATGTGCATTTGTCTGTTTGCTACCAAATTAAAAGAAAGAAAAATGAAAAAAGCAAAAAGCGGTTTTATTTTCACACAATATGAATTCATGCATCCATCGATTGAGTCACCGTAACAGTAAGACCGTTTTCTTCGAAAAAGTAAGGCGCGACAATGAACCTTGATGAAACTGCACACCACACTGTGACGCGAAGTGGATGCAATTGCATCTCATGGAGTATCTGTGGGTTAGAATACTCCATATTCGACAATTTTGTTTGTTAACATTGCCGTTTGGATCAAAATGTGCCTCGCCAGACACAAAAATGCAGGTTAATTTGTTTTCATCCTCCGCCGCCATTTGAATGATATTCTCGCAAAATTCCAAGCGAATCGGGAAGTCTGTTGAGTTCAGTTTGTATGTTAATTGAATCTTATATGGAAATAAGTTTAAATCTTGATGCAAAATTGTCTGCAGTGACTGTCTGCTGACACCCATTTGAGCAGGAAAGCTCCTTGTCGAAACACTAGGATTGGATTGTATGGCAGCAGCTACAGCAGCGATAGTTTCCTGCGTCCGAACTGAGGGATCTCGATGATAAGGCTTTCTTGGGATTGTGGCACGCTCGGCAAAATTTTTCACGAGCCTCATTATAGTCCATCTGCTAGGAGGAGTGCCGCCAAACGTGTGCCTATATCCCCTTTGGACGAAAACTACGGACTCTAAAGCGTGAAATCGGCGCACTATTCAAATTTTTGTTCCATTGTCCCAATTCTCCATTTTCGTTAAATCTAAAGATCAATCTATAAAATAAAATAAAAATGGAACAGGTTGGTTACACAGAACAAAAGTTATTACTTTTTTTTATGGTAGCAGCTTTCATCAGCTTTTTAGTTAGTTTTAAAAAAGTTAAAATTTTAAGTTGCTTGTTTTTGGCAAATTATTCTTTAAAATAACGGCTGAATCCCGCAGTTCATACATAATACAGTTCATACAGTTGTTGGCATTTAATTTTCATGTACCAAAAAAACTAACGCGATTTCCTGTTATTACTTATACTGAGACAAAAGGCAAAGAAAAATAAAGTCCCGAAAAAGAGCCATTTTTACAAACCTGCAATGAAAAAAATTAAGGTGTTTTGAAAACAGCGCCAATTTATAGGAAGTGGCAGTAGCCACTTCGACGTGTTCATCTATAAAAAAGCTAGATAGCTATTTTGATTGCTTAAACAGTATGTATTTTCACGACTCAAATAAACTGAGACGGGGATTGAAGATTAATAGCACAGCTTGGCGAGTACTTGAAGAGCTAATAATCTATATAATACAGGTTAAATATATGGGCAACAAAATATTTTCAATCAATGGTTTAATTCAAACTACGAACGCTATATTCTATATCTTTATCGGCCGAGTTGTTTAAAGAAAATTCAAATTTGCTTTGTATTTTAACGAGCTATTTTAATCAATATCCATTAGACTACTTGTTTTCATATGTACTTGCCAAAGGCGGCCTCAGCAAAAAATCAGGTAAACTTACATCTTTAGTACTTCATCAAATTATGCAAACGGCGACGCAATGTTTTTACCTGTGGAATTTCAGGCAATCCAGGAAAATACTGAACAAACTGACATTATATCTCAAGTAATCAAACTCCGGACGTAGATGTCGCGGATATATTCGATGAAAACGAAGACTATTTTAATGAAGATACTGATTATTTTATCTCGGAAAATATTCCAATAGAGTTAAATGAAGCCGATATTTTTTTGGTTACATAGCTCAACGAATATCTTGTGCAAAATGCCGTATGGACGTAATTAAACCACAGAAAATTTTGTCATATCCTTCAGAAATATTCGTTTCTACAAAAAATTGTTAAAAAGACAGACTTGGGAAGTTTGTGTGCTCCATCCAAATTATTTTTCTCAGTTTATAAGATTCACATAAAAGTCATCGAAAAAAAATTTTTGACAGCAACGAAATAAGAAACATTAAAAAAACTATTGTACCAAAAATACTGTATATTCCATTTGGGTTTGAGGAAAGTAACCATTACTATAGCCACAGGATATATATGCTTAATTTATTAAACCTTACGTTGTTACTGAAGCATCCTTATGGGAGACATGTAAATACAAAACTTGAAATTCTGAAAAGTTTAAAATGTTACAAAAACAAACAGCATAAAATGTACTTATGCAAGAAAGTTTAATAAATAATTTATAATTACAAAACTTATCATTCATTTTATTACAACTTCGGCTCTTAGATACAGAAATTGTAAATTGTGGTAGCACATAATTTGTATGAAAATAAGAAACTTCTTTAGTTTTTCCGAATCATAAATCGGTATGAATTAGATTAAACAGTCTACATGCATATGAAACAGTCTACATGCATATTTTCCAATAAGAGAAATTTGCTAATAATCTTCTTTTTAATACAGTTGCTTGACGTTGAACTTTGAGTATAACACATTTAAAATGTTATGGTGTTTTATTTTATAAATAAATTTTTACAATTACAACTGTGGCAGAATGCCGCAGACTCATCCGCTTACCGTATATTTATATGTTGTGACTAAACTACAATCATTACAAGTTAACTGTATTCTCCTTTTCTTGTGGCTGCTTATTTTTCTATTATATAGACAGAGGAAAATTAGTTCTAGAAGCCAGAATTGTGTTTAATCTATGTACATATATTAAATCTCAATCAATAATATGTTAAAGTACCACATACTACAAAAGTAACAAATATCTTTTAAAAGTTGCAATACTAATAGTAAATGCCAACTATGTTGACTACAAATTAAATAAATAATATGAGTAAAATTGTAGCGTTCGACGGTTAGCAACTGCAGAGACACTAACGACGACGATAATGATGTTGTCAAGGGCGATGATACGAGGGCGGGTCAATAAGTCCGTGACTTTATGAGTTTCCCGACTCTTAGTTGAAATGGCAGCAGGTAACTGTCAGTTGACTCCTATCTAAATTTGAACAAGCTGCGTCATTTAGCTTGTGTTTCGCAGCCGCTGATAGCAGACTACTGCGAGATACCAAGTTGTTGGTTGATTAACAATTGCAAATTTTCTTTATTAACAAAATATATATACTTATAATTTGATTACATTGCGTTTTGTATAAATGAATAAAGAATAGCAACAAACCGATTAATAAGCACATTGACAAATACAAAATTAAAAGAATACAAAACGATTAATAAGCATATTGACAAATACAAAAGTAAAGAAATGCGAACAGCAATTCTAAAATTAAAATTGCTATTAATGTCTACAATATTTCGTTACCAATAATAAAGGAAATAAGTAATAATGTGAAAACATTTGTTTGTCTTGCTTAGAGTTTATTGACTCTGTTCTTGTTGTTGGCGTAGTTGTTGGATTATTGTTGTTGTTACACGTGCCTTTGGTGACCATCGGCAACTCCTCCCCCTTAGAGTAAAGTGAGAGCCACAAGGAATCTGGAAGTATACGAACGTTGCTTCCTACCAAAAATGTGTTTGGCGTGTAGTTAATTTTGATTTTCTTCGTTAGACATATTGATGCAATAATAATCATAAAAACGAGTATTGTGATTGGTGAATAAGTAATATATTGATGTGTTGTTGTAGTTGTTTCTAGTGAAGACATAATACTATGATCATTAAGCTGATAGTTTTTCCGTGATTGTTTCCGGGACTACGTCTACAAATTCGGGTAGTGATATGTTTATATGATATATGTCTGTTGTTTGTCTTCATACGTTAATCCATTGATTGTAACCTTGCATTTTTCGTAATATAATATTGATGTGTTAGTAACGTTGAACGGTTTGCTGCAATCAGATTCGACCAATTTCCTTGGTATGTTTATTAACAATATCCAATTTTCTTCCGGTTGGTAGATGGTTTCCAATCGCCCCACGTCTCTTAGATTACATTTTGGTTGTAACTTTCGTACTAAACTGCCAACCCATAGTGATTGCTGCTTGGGCTCACTTCTAATAGGGTGCGGCAAACATAAATATTTTCTAATTTAAGGCATTTTTCGTTATAATATTTAATATAACTATTATTATAATTTATAAACTTAGATGAAATTATTTGTGTTCTTTTATTTATTGTTAACGGTATAATTCTAGAAAAAATTAAAGCATCGTTTTGAAATTTTGGTATTTTTACATTAAATATTTTATTTGTGTTATTAAAATAAGCTTGTAGTTCCAGGATCTCATACAATTCTTCTACAGAATGTATTTCATGTATTTGATCGTTTAATATTTTGTAAATATTTTGTATTTCATCATGACTTAAAATAAATTTAAAAATAATATTTAGTTTTACTAAAACAATACTATCTGTTACATTGTTAATTTGGTTTGTTAACAAATCAATGTTGTAATTAGTTCCGTTCAAATATTGAATTTTTTTCATTATAGAGTTTTCTTTACTTATTCTATTAGAGAAAGTTTCTTGTGTATCTTACAATTTTGCTTTGTTCATTATTTTTCTGTGAAGTTATGTTGTTAATTAAACCTCTGTATCATTTCTTTATTTGTTTATTAAATGTTTTATAAAAATTATTTTCATTTTCGATTAGTTCTTTGAGTTGAAAATTTTAATTTTTAACATCTGTTTCATCCATATTACCAGTAATGTATTTGATTGCTAAATTGACCTCTTTGCTGTGTCTTAAAAGGTAGGAAATTATTCATTTTATCAGTTAGTTGCTCTAATTTTAATGTTGTTATCTTGAACGAATCTCTAATTGAGTTGTCCGGTTCTATTACATTGAGTGTTTCTTTAATTTTTTAAATTTTGATATTGATTTATTACCTTAGTATTACCCAATTTTAACTCTATCATAGCCAGTTCGTTGTCTATTTGCTGCACGTTTAGCCTTTGGGAGAAAGCCACGGGTAATCTGTGGGAAAATAAATGAATTATGTTTTCTTATCATTATTCTATTTTATATTTACATATGTTCTTTTTTAATCTACCTTTTATTTTGATTTATGCATTTTCTGCTTCTTATCTAAAATAAATGATATTCCTTTATCGTTTCTGACTTTATGTTTTGAAAATCGAGGTGTTATTTTATTTCTTTTATTTTCTTTTCGATAAATGATATCTTCAAAATTTAATGTTTTAGGTTGTTCCTTTATTCAACTTTTCTATTCGGTTTTTGGCAGTAGTTTGTAATTTCTCTCTAATGTTCGGGTAGATAATTTGTTGATATTCATTCAATTTGCATAGGTAATCATGTTCGCCGTTGAAAGTAATTGTTTCATTAAATATGTGTGGTCTACCAAAAAATAGTTCGTATGGTGTTAATTTAATAGCTATGGTGTTAATAGTGTACTGAGTTATTATAGGTAATAAGAGCCTCTGAAAAAATTTCTTCCTGATCTGTAGAGAGTTTGTTCTTCTTTCTTTTAGTCATTATCATTCGATATAACTCAGTTAGGGTAGAGTGGAGTTTCTCAACAGGAGCAGGAGAAGATTGTTGAAAAGATGTAATGTCTATGTTAAATTGTTTGCAAAAATCTTTAAATATGATTGCTCTGAACTCTTTACGCTGATCACATACTATTTTCCTTGCAATACCGTAAGTACTAATGAATGTTTTCAAAGATTTAATTATGTTCAAATTAGTTTTGGCAGATATAGTAAAGCCTGCAGCAAACTTTGAAAATTTGTCAATTACAGTAAGTATTTATTGGTTATTAATAAGATAAATATCTACATATGTGAAACATCTAAAGGTTTTTCTGGAGTTCGTGTGATTTGAAAAATTAACTTTTGTGGGGGCCTG
Organism: Epicampocera succincta; assembly: GCA_932526305.1. NCBI lineage: Eukaryota > Metazoa > Arthropoda > Insecta > Diptera > Tachinidae > Epicampocera > Epicampocera succincta. The sequence continues at coordinate 44,039,108 of OW052036.1, forward strand.
TCATATTTTAATGTTTAATTAATTATTTGGCTTATCTTATATTTCATATGTGGAACAAAATATTCTCTTTTGAGGTGTAAATATGTTTCTTCTATACCACGGTGGTTGTTATTGTGATGGTATTTCCTTATTATTTCATCTTGTTCATCATTTTCTGTAACGTCTTTTGCTCTGAGTGTACAACGTATTAACCGGTAGGCTTTATTAGTGGCGAAATATGCAGAAAATACCTTTTGTACTATACGAAAAATATTATCATCTGAATATATTGCAACTAATCTGTTTGGTTTTATAAATTTGGTAAACATTTTTATTATTAAATTTTCATCATAATCAGGTGATTTCACTGTTCCTTTTAATTTCTTTTTAAAAGGCATTTCAACTGTGCGGACTTGAAGAATAAGCTGGACTCCAAATTCGCTTAGAGGTTTTTCCGAAATTGTAGTTCCGTCATTTAGGTTTTCCTCTGCTACATGAACAGTGTTACCAATGGTGCCAAGAATATCTCATGATGGTTTATTCTGATAAGACTCTACTAAGTGCATCAGCGTTAGAATTTTGTACGCCCTTTTTATGAAGTATTTCATAATCGAATTCTTCTAGTTTAAGACGCCAACGTATTAATTTTGAGTTTGGTTCTTTGAAGCCCATTATCCATATTAAAGGTCTATGGTCTGTAACTATCTTGAATTTACGACCGTACATATAAGGTCTGAAGTGAACAATGAACAATGCCAAAAGTTCTTCTTCTATTGCAGAATAATTGGTTTTTGATCCATTTAATGTTCTGCTAGCACAACCAATAGTTTTATCACTACCTATCGGTCCCTGAGATAGTACAGCACCTAGCGCATAGTTGCTAGCATCTGTGGTTAAAACAAAGTCTTTAGAAAAATCAGGGTATTGTATTATGGCGTCATTACAAAGCATGTTATTACAAAATTCAAGAGTTTTCCAACAATTTTCAATAAGTTTTATTTCCATACCTTTTTTTCAGACAGACTGTTAACGGTTCCGTTCTTCTTCTATTGCTACAGGCCGGGGTGGACCTGGGCCTCAAATACCAAGCTTTTCCAGCTGGCACGGTTTTTAGCCAGCTTCCTCCAATTTTGCACACCAAGTTGGCTGGGGTCCATCTCCCCTTGTGTGCGCCATCGGTTCCGTGGGCGTCCTCTATTGCGTTGTCCCACTGGTTCAGAGTCGAATATTCTACGGGTCGGAGCAATATTTTCCATGCGCTCTACATGACCCAACCACGAAACAGGTTTTTCGAGAAATGACCTTACTATTCAATTGCCTCTTGAGACCAAAGAAACAGCGATTGGCCAAAGTTATTCTGCGTTTGATCTCGGTACTGGTATTGTTCGTGCTGTTCACTTGGGAGCCAAGGTAGACGAAGTCCTTCACTACCTCGAAGTTATAGCTGCCTATGGTGCTGTTCTGGCCTAGTCGTCGGTGTTGCGCGTCCTTTTTTGATGACAGCATATACTTCGTTTTGCCTTCGTTCACCGCTAGACCCATTTTGGCCGCCTCCGTTGAAATACCAGCAAACGCTTCATTGACGGCTCGCTGTGTTCGACCAATCACGTCAATGTCGCCAGCGTATGTTAGCAGTTGCACGGACTTTTGGAAGATCGTGCCTCTGTTGTTGGCGTGTGGGTTTTGCACGATCTTCTCAAGAATTATGTTAAAAAAGTCACATGAAAGTCTAAATCCCCTTCTGACATGTAAGGTCTCGGTGAATTCGTTACCGACCTTGATGGAGCAGCGAGAGTTCTCCATCGTTATCCTACACAGCCTGACGAGTTTGGTAGGAATGTCAAAACTAGACATGGCTTCATATAGCTCGTCCCTATACACACTGTCATATGCGGCCTTAAAATCGACGAATAGGTGGTGGGTGTCGATTTGCATTTCTTGGGTCTTTTCCAGGATCTGCCGTAGTGTGAAAATTTGGTCAATGGTGGACTTCCCCGGACTGAAACCACACTGATAAGGACCTATCAAACTGTTCACGAATGGTTTCAGGCGCTCACACAGAACGGAAGAGAAGATAAATTTATAAATATATATATATACATATATATATAATATATTTACCGCAGATTTTCCCACACTAAGTCCATATTTGCAGAAACACGGGCAGATGATATGCTCTAACCTTCAAAATGCTTTAGCAAAGCTCTACGACTATTTTGCCAAATGGAATATTATTGTCAATATGCAAAAGTCCCTACATTTAGGTTTGAAAGAATAGAAGAATAGAAGAAAAACTCTGGCATTATAGAATAGGAGCATTATCTTATTGAATCGGTCCACAAATATCTTCTAATTTAAAAAAATCTGATTGTGACAGAGGCTTGTAAAGTGCTCCAGTATATTTTGCAATATAAAATTCTAAATCGATTGGGCCTACGTTATGACCCCTCCAGTGATGGCAATTTAAAAATTGTTCCTATTTGGTATCGTGAAAATAATATTAAATTTCTATCCGCCAATAAGAACCACAGTACGCCAATCATTAATATGACCTCTACTTAGAATGTCCCATGTCATACTCTCGAGCAAATTTTCTTTACGTATATTATTAAGCGGAGGTTTTTTCTTCAGTTTTTAGTTTCAGATATTTGGTGCTTGCAATTCCTTTTTTACCATTGATATATCTGCTATTTTCAAAATTTGTTCCATATTACATAGTTTTGAATATCTCGTAGTATCCCTCCAAAGTTTCGCAAATTGGCCCAATTTTGTATATTTGAGGGCGATTTATTTTCGACCATTCACTTTATCCTTGCATGTTGTGGCATTATTTTTGGGTTTATGTTGAGCAAATTCAAAATAATCTGCACTATACGTTCTCACGCATTTTTTATTCTTTTCGAGCTCTCTCACTCACTGGCTAACATTTTTTGCATAAAGGTATTTGTTTTCTTTACTTTGAAAAGAGATGTTTGCAAGCTATTCTGTGAGCATATCGGTACTAATCGGTAACGTAGGTGGGCATTTTAGTTACCGGTCGGCGCTTGAGAAAATATTTAGCACGCTCAGAGCCCGCACGACTTCTGCATTATAGTTGCGAAGTTAGAGGTTATTTTTGTATACTCAGGAAAGTGCTCTTTCCGATGATATTAAACTTTTAGCTGTCGACAAAATGTTTAAAAAGATATGGGTCTAAACATCTGACTGAAAGTATATACATATCTCATCGCTAAAAAATCGTTGTAAATTTAGATAACTGCAACATATTATGTTAAGCATTGTTAAAGAATTCGAATAATTAAGTAATGTTCCGCTTTTTATAAATATGAGCACAGTCTTTTTCATTTCACATAAAACTTGTTCACATTTTTAATTAAAAAATTTATTTGCATCATTTTTCTTATATAATATAAAAAATTTATTTAGTATTGAAATTGAATTAAAAAAGGTCGAATATTGCGGAGCCATTTGGTAATTGACATATTTTGTATATAATTGTACAACCTTTATCACTCGTTCTACCTAAATGTGTATTTTCCTTGTTGAATATTTGACCAATCTTTGCTGCAAATAAAACCATCTACTGTTCCCTAAATATGATATAATTTTTTTTATCCATATTGTATAATCTCTCACCGAAAGTTTAAAATGTTGTATGGTTCGTTTAGAGAAATATCACCAATACTATACTCTAAATTTATATCTTGCACAATATTAATGATAAAGACAAAATTTAAAGAAAAATATTGCATTCATATGATTTCTAATCTTGAATTTTTATAAGAGTCCTTTCTTCCCATTTTGTTAAACGTACGTACTTTGTACTGAATACAAAATTCTGATTGGTCCTTTACATTCAGTTAATATAAGCTATAAGCATTAAATGATGATGATAATAAAATATCAAGTCTTTAATTTTTCTCTTAGAAATGTTATTAAAATAAAAAAATTAAAACAGGGCTTTTTAAAAAAACTCTAACTGGAATTTCCAAAAACAAATATACCCAGTGCATTACGTTATGGAAAAATCTTACCTAAACAGTAATAAGGTAAGGTGCAAATGTAATGATATTATGTTTATAAATATTGGTACAATTCCATTAGTTTACAACGAACTTTTAATATTAATTGTTTCAAATGAAAGCTAAAACAAAAACATATGTTATCCATCTAGCACATGTGGTACTAACTTAGTAATGGATTCAATGATAAACGCCTTTTATTAAACTGTTTGTGTTCCTATAATAATATCTACTAAAAAATATAAAAATAAGCCATTTAAAATATATAAAAAAAATTTGGGTCATTTGCTAATTATGCTAAAATTCTGCAGCTCGTGCAAATTATAGTCTAACGAATACTCGTATTCTATTTTATAAAAACTACATTAATTCAATGAAACATAACTTAAACAGCGGTCTGATCACTTTTTAAAAAATTAAACACATAAATATCAAAACTTTATAAAAGTGAGTACGTGATGTGCTGGCTTTTATAAAACATTGGGCTAAGGACTTTACAGGACCTACAATAACTAATCATCCCAATACTTTCTTCGTAAATACAATTTTGAATAAGTTTCATATACAACTAGATCAGCTAGAATAAAGCTGTTCATGTTGCAAAGTACACATTTGAGGATTAATGTGACTTTGCTTGCAAGTTTTATCACTAATGTAATGTGCCAGTCATAAGGAGGAATTTTCATTAAGAAGATTACTACAATGGTTTTGTTAATTTTGACTAAATATTATTAAGCGCAACATCATTTTGAACTTAGTTATGTTAATTTTCGTATTATTCACGCTCGGGTTTTAAAATGAGTCTATGATCAAAATCGAATCAAATTCATCGATTTTATGAATATTACAAAAAAAAATCACATCAAAAACTCTCAGCTGAACAAAAACGAACATAGATATTTAAAAAAAAATATGATAACAAAAATTTTTTTTATCAATAATCAATCCCTTTAATGTAAAATTTTTCTATATTTTTTTTAAGAAATTGAAGAAATATTTCGAGGTAATAACAATACACTGGTTTATCTTTTTTTAAGCTAGCTTAATATTGCTATTTTTAAAGTTAATATATGTTAATCAGCTTTTTCTTATTTTAAAGTAAAATGTTATTCACACTAAATAATACTTTATATTTTAGGAGCATGCATGTCGTTCTGAAGGAGTGGGCTTAGCACGGGAGCTGGATTACAAGTCTGCAGCTGCATGGGTGGGTCATCCATATTTTGATGTTATTGATAACTCTACAAATTTCGAAACAAAGATGAACCGGCTGATTGAATCTGTTTGTCAAAAGCTCGGAATCGATATTGGAGATCGCTTGTTAGCCACGTCGAGAAAACTGAAGTTCTTGGGTAAAAATCAGCTTTGAATAGAATTTTTTGTATTTTAAAAAGTTGATTCGTTACTTCTTTTATAGTTGCATCTTTGCCTTCTGATTCAGAATTCCCTCCTTTTCAAGATTTCGAAGTCGAACATCATTATTTGCAATCATCTGGACCTAGAGTTCAAGCACGTTTACGGAAACGAGGTCAAAACAATCATTACAGTTATATACACACTATTCGCCGTCCAAATGTCCACGGCCAGTCTCGTATTGAAGTAAAGACTCAATTAACTCAACGAGACTACATAAATCTTTTAGCCCAACGCGATGATGCTCATTTCACTATTTATAAAAAACGAAGATGCTTTCTAGTAAATAATCAATACTTTCAGTTAGATATTTATAAGGAACCTAGTCATCCAAGGTAGTTGCATAAAATAACATTTGTATCATCTTAAAAAATATATTGAAGCTATCGTTTGTAAATAAAATATATTTGTAGATGCAAAGGATTGATACTATTAGAAACATATTCATCATTATCAGGAGAAGCTTTAATGAATTGTTTGCCAATGTTTTTAAACATTGTCAAAGAAGTTACGGGTGATGCCGACTATTCTATGTTCAACTTGTCATTGAAGGAAGATTGGAGTATAACAAAAAAGTTTTGCCACTCATTACATGGTAAGAAAAATTGTACTTAATTGAGTTGGGTTTAGTGACAAAAACACCAAGCGCAAAGAATTAACTCTAAATATTATTATATTATTTGCTCAGACACTTTTCTAAAACAATGCATCAAACATAAATTAAGTATCATTAAGATCATTTTTTAAATAAGGAATTCTACGAAAAAAAATCAGAATAATGAAGCAACGAAAATAACAGGCATACAGAGAAATACTATAGACGGGGAAATCAATATTAAAATGAAAGTTAAAATTTTACCCATATTTTTTCAATAATAAAAGTTAAAATTAGACCGACATTTTTTGGGCGGAAATAAAAGTTTACATTTGACCAAAATGTTAGAAAATTACTTTCTTTGTATTATGAAAATTTTAATAAAACAATATAATCTGATTATTGGTATCTAATTTTATATATTTATTGACAAATTTATTATAGTTAAAATTACAATAAATTAAAAGCTATAAGCTCCAGCGACAATGGCTATCGGCTTATAATAGTTATGTTTTTTCATTTAACCCTAGAATGGTAAAAATAGTTCTTAGTTCCTTAATGGTAAAAATCACTTATGAGGCAACTTTTATAAAAAAACGCATATATGACTTTAAAAACAAACAAAAAAATAAAACAAAAAGATAACATATTTATTCAATGTTTAGTAACAAAAATCAATAAAAACTAGTCCATTTTATAAATATCTAAACATATACCAGACTTATTTTTCGATCATATATTAAATTCGATTCATATACTAAGTATAAAGATATCGTTTACAAATAAAATAAAAAAAAACTAAAACTCCATTCAAGATAAAAAAAACTATTGTAACTTATAGACATTAGATCTAATTAACATTTTAAAAAATAATATAAAGCTTTTAAGTAAAAAAAAACTGTTCACAATAAAATAAATGTTGTTATTAGCAAAAAAAAAACCCACAAACTATTATGTCCAAAAAATTACCTTTATTCGTAAACTTCGCCTCACAGGCGACTTAGGTATGTATTATTCTGCAAAGCAGCAGAGCAAAACAAAGCACGTGTGTGTGCAAGCTTGTACAATACTCAACTGAGTTGGCACGAGCGCATGCTTAGGTAGGTGCGATCAGAAAATATCGTAAAAAAATATTGCTTCGCGATGGCGATGTTTACCATTCTAGGGTTAAAAAAGTCCTTTCTAAAATTACGATATATCTGTTCAATTAGTTGACAATACTGTGAGACAAATTTGAAAAAAGGAAAAATATCTTGGGATTGTTACTATTCTTCCTGACAGATATTGACGAGTACTAAAACAATTACTTTTTGTAATTTTCGAAGCACGCTCAAAATCTTGAGTTATGGTAAAAAAAAACGGTGTTCGTTATTTAATTAAATTTAAGATGTACATATCTATGTATGTTTGCATTTTTTTACAAAATGTGTTATTTTTCGCTTTTTTTCTGTTTGTAATTTTTTTACTTTGGAAACAAATAAATGGTATTTTATTTAAAAAAGATAGATAGATAAGATAATTGATTGCGAGTAAAACGCATCCGTTTTAAAATCCGTTGGAAATTCTTCTTATTATTCTTTATAATAATATCCACATAATGATTTTCGCTTATTACGATGCATGACAAAGGTGTAGTGTAATAAACATATGTATGTATGTACATAGATCAACAAATAGTGGCGGTTCTCACGCTTCGTATTAAAGTACTATTGTAGAGCTTGTACATATTGCAGATTTTACTAATTTAACAACCTCTACTATACCAAAAACAGTAGTAGATTTAGTAAAAGTAATAAGTTCATTTAAGTATGAAACACCTGACAGATTTGGCGCCACTATCGACTGAGAGATTTTTTTTATTAACAAATAAATTAACAAATAAATATGTACTTTCGATTTGATCAATTGCATTTTGAACCAAATGGTTAATAATTTTTTCCTTTGCGGTTTCTTTAGGCATTTTTTTACGATTTTATTTCTTTTCACGAAACACCGTCTGAAAAATTCCTTTGTTTATTTGTGGTTGCAAAAATATCTAAACAAAAGTCTGTTGTTTCGGTTTGTTTACAATACCAAAAAAAGTCGCTCACACTTAGAAGTTTCAAACAGTATTATTTTTAGATGTATTTTAAATATACAAAGAGTGCGACCCGCTAATATTATTATAAGTCCTAAAATTAATTTTTGTGGATATGAAAGCAAACTACTGAAAACAACTTATTACATTTAGATATTCTTTTTTATTATAATTCATGCGATTTGTACAGCGTGAGGGCCACAAGTTGCAAATCACTGTGGTATTAAGTAAAATTCATTTTAGTTTTCAGAAATGCTTATTTTTTCGTTTTCTGTTTCTTAACATAATTTTTTGTTTATAAACTCCTTTTTATTTCATACTAAATTATAAAACGTTTATTTTATGAAAATGTGTGCCTTAAAGATAGGGTTATTTAATGATATTGATCATATGCATGTTTAATATTTTATAAAGTCAAATAAAACACAAACTAATATTCTGATGTTTTTCGCTGAGGGTTTGTTTTGAGACTGTGCATATATGTACATTCATACATACATTCTTATAGATAACTATAACGTTGTTGGAGTTGTCAGATGTTAAATATTAAAATAGTCTTGAGAGTTTAACATATAATGTTTTTCAGCTCAAATTAAACATTTTTAAAATCAAAATGAATATTGTTTAAAAAATATTAAATTCTATTCGGACCCAATTAAATTATTTGCACCACAAATTCACCTTTTTTAATTGAAAATTAAATACTTTTCGTTTCCAATTCAAGTTTTTACCGCAGCACATGTCCTACCGTTAGGCGACGAGCTGTTTCCCTTATGTGAGCTACGAACATACAAGACATTTTACTTAAAGACGAAATTGAAAATTGCCCAGTAAATTTTCTTGAGGAACCTATCTTATATGTACTCTGCACTATACTTCTATCCTTTAACTTTTTTTATATTCCTAATTCTGTCTTACATACCTCTCAGCCTCATTTCTTGTTTTCACTACATATCGTTCAACGTCAACAGCAATTTCCTCTAATTTTTTGTTATGGTAATTAACAATCATTCCCCTTTGCCCCACTCCAAACAAAAGCTCACTTGGTCGTTCTTGTCCTTTTATGGCCCATATTATTCATTGCAAATTCTATGGCGTGCCACACTAAACTTGAGTTTCCACCAATTTGCCAATCATTGGATCTAAACTTCTGTTCACTTGCTCTATTTGACTACTTGCTTGTGGAGAACCCGCAGCTTTCTTTACTTTGTATAACTTAACAAACTTTGTAAGAGCATCAAGCATCAAAACAATCAGACCAGAGAAATTAGAACCACAACAAACACCCCGGTGTATACTAAATCATATCCTTACCCTGCATCCTTAAGAACTGAAGTAGAAAAACAAGTAAAAACACTTATGAACGATGGTATTATAAGACCATCTAGATCGCTAATTCACCTGTGTGGATTGTACCGAAAATGGCAGAAGTATCGGGAGAGAAACAGTACCGAATGGTGATCGATTTCAGAAAATTAAATGCGGTAACGATTACGGACAAATATCCGATTCCTGAAATATCCGAGGTGATGTCTCAACTTGGGAATAGTAATTATTTTTCTGTACTCGACCTAAAAGATGATTTCACCAGACCTTCTCTATTAATAATGGTAAATATGAATTTACACGTTTACCATTCGGCCTGAAGAACGCACCTTCAATTTTCCAACGTGCTCTTAAGGATTTATTAAGAGAACATATTGGGAAATACTGTTATATCTATATAGATGACATAATTATCTTTAGCAAAACTGAAGAAGAACATTTCTCTCATATTCAGCAAATATTATAACCTTGGAAGATGCCTATATGAAGCTTTAACTAGGAAAATGTAATTTTTTATAGAAAAGTGTTGAATTTTTAGGCCACGTAATATCTAATAGAGGTATAAAAACTATTTCTGCGAAAGTGAAGGCTATTGTGAACTTCCCGCAGCTAAAATCCCTAAAATAACTCCGCAACTTCCTAGGTATGTCATGATGTCGACGATTCATAAAAGATTATGCCAAAATGGCGAAACCCCTGAAAAATTTTTACGGACCACTAACCGCTCATATATGCACTTAGTAACAAGAATACTAATAGCAAAATAAAAAGATGGAAATCAATTCTCGAAGAATACAATTACGAACTAAACTATAAACCAGGGAAAATGAACGTTATAGCAGATTCCTTATCTAGAATGCCTCCACAAAAATCGTTCATGCATACATTATCAATAGCGACAAACTCAAATTAAAGATGTGCTGCATAAACTGATACATAGTATAGAAACCCCCATTAATGTATTTAATAATCAATTATTCCTAAACATAGGTACAACTCCCACGTACCAATTTAAAATAATCTTTCCCACATATCATCGGCACATAACTACCGCGCAATTCTTCTCCGAAGAAAAGTTAATAGATATTCTACGAGGATATCTTAACCCGTCTGTCATAAAATGTATTAAAACAGATGAAAAAATAATGGGAAAATACATTAGTATACAAAAAGTATACCCACTGCATTTCAGTAGGTACAAAGCTAGGTTCACTCAGTTGCAAGAAGAGGATGTAATAAATAATCAAGAACAAGAAAATAAAATAGAGCTCATAGGAATTGCAGGGAAAATAAATTAAAAATGTTAGAAAGATTCTACTTCCCTGGTAAATCAAAATCGTTAAACAATGTTCAATTTGTACAGAAAGTAAATACGACCGTCGACCAGATCAAGTTTTGACTGCCTGCCATTGATACATTTTTCAAATATGCCCAAGCTCTCATAGTCAAATCCCGATCAACAGAAGATATTAAAGAACCCCTCCGCAAGATATTATTTTCCTTCGGTGTACAAAAAGTTATCGTTATAGACAATGAAAAGTCGCTAAATTCTGCGCCGATAATATATATGGTAATCCCTTACATTTCAAATTCTATTTGGGTATACAGATTTTCAAATCACCACCCTACAAAAGCAGCGACTAGGCACAAAATTAACTCGTAGATTCAAAAGAGAAATAGTTAAGGAAAATAACAAAACAACAATTGTGACAGAATCAAATCGAGTGGTTCCTAAGAGTAACATAAAAAGTTAGAACTAAATTTTTTCCTTTAAGGTAGACAATGAAAATGTATTTGACGCAAATTATTTTACGTATTATTATGACACAAGGACAAGATACGAACATACAATTATTTGACTACAGTTCAGCACAAATAGTTACTATCAATAACGGACTAGCAAAGATTCAGGACGGGACATTGAGACTTATTCATCTAATTAAACTCGACAAATACGAAAACTTTCTGACAGATACCTACAACTACATAGACGCACAGATTCCGAAGAACAGTGTTCTTTCCCCTATTTTGAAACAGGAAAATCAACAGACAATGTACATACTACAAACGCTAAAACTTTCGAAATACTTCCGACTAAAAAAATCAATAAATGCTTTAGGAACGTTGTGGAAATATATCGCGGGGGTCGCCTGATCACGAAGATTTAGAAATAGTTAATAGGAATTTATTAAGAATAAACGATAATAATAATGACCAAGTAGTGATCAATAAACTTTTTAATGAAAGAATAAATAACTTAACTCTACTAGCTGAGAAAATCACAAATAGTATAAGTAAGGAGTATAATAGTATACAAGAAAAAATTATACATACACAAAGCAAGATTAAATTGGTAAAAGAAGAGCTCATTAACATTAGATACGCCATACAATGGGCAAAAAATATAGTTGTAAGTTCAGTGTTACTAAATGAAGAAGAAATTAAATTAGGCATACAAACATTAAGTAAAGAAAAAATGCCATTCAATAATGCAGAAGAGGCGTTAGAAATATCAGATATAAATGCATTAAGTAATGAAATGACAATTGTTTACATGATAAAAATTCTACTAACATCCCAAGAAACTTTTCAAAATATAATATTGAAACCTGTTATAAAATATTAAAACTAAAGATAAAATATATGGAATTGAAAAACAATGTAAAGATTATAATAGAATTAAAATTTGTAGTAACCTGCATAAGTAAAATTATATACGGCTTAAACTTTACCTGCACCACCACAAACGGACATCATATAATCCGAGTAGATGAAGTAAAACCTACTATTTAATAAACTATATAATAATATTTCAATAGAAGTATTGAAGTCAACTCAGAAATCCTAAATATAACGGGAACTCATCTTATTAATTTCTACAATTCTACAATTAAAGTAAATGAGAAAATCTACAGTAACCTCGAAAGCATCCCCTTAGAAGCCTTGCCACCTATTCTCCAGTCAAATCCATTCAACAGATATCACATAGACGTACCATCGGTAGAATCACTAAATGAACTGCATATCAAAAATACTAGGAAGATCAGTAACCTTAGCACTCTTACAATAACATCTGGAACGGTATCAATTAGTGAAATCACAATTATAATTTGTTTCATTTTAATCTTATACCAACTTTGGAAGAAAAATCAAATAGAAATCATCACGAAATAGATACCAACAATTTCATTACCTGTCAAAACCAATTTGGATACAAAGTAATCAACTTACATAACCAACCTGTCATACCCATAATACGCTTGAGGACAATCGATTTAAGAAGGAAGCAGTTAACACCACAAAAGTTTTCACCCTTTAACAAACAATTTTTCCACAAGACCAAAACTGCCAAGTAATCTTTTTTTCTTTTGATTGAAAACAATCGCATCACATAACCAATACATGCCAAATTAATTTCAATAACAAAGCAATGCACTTCCGCCACATGCAGCCAAAATTATGCACTTGCAGACAAATGTCCAATGAATTTATTTTATCAATTTTATTTTCCAAAGAATTAAATATCATTTTGTCAATTTCCAGAGAATTGTAGGATCACGCCACCACCGAAGTCTTGGTGTTAAAATAGTATTTGAGCACTGTAGAGACTAATTTCACAGTTAGTTATTAATCCACTTAGTTTGTTAATTCAGCTCCGAAATGAGCTTCTAAAATAAAATAAATAAAAAAATAATAAGAAACAAATTAAAAGAAAAAATTCTTTCCTTTGTTTTTTTTTTTTAAACTTAAACTAAAATATCTCTAACTCATGTATTCTTATTTAACTCACAAACTTGGTCTTATATCTAATAATTTGCTTCATAATTCATCTAAAATATCCTGAACATTTAGCTTCTCTTTATATCAGTCTTCTTGGGGAGCAGCTGGTAATTTTAAAAATTATCGACACAACTATTTCATATTTGTAACTATGTCGATAATTTACTTCATGTTACTTCATGTAACTTTAATTCAATTAAAATATAAATAATTTTTGTTTCATCACTTTGGAAAAGGTAACTAATTAGCAGTAATATTTTTGTTTTTAAGATTTTTTTCACATTTTTTGACACATGATTTCCGCAGACTTTCTAGTATTGAGTGCCATAAAATATTTTAGTTATAATCAAGAAGTGGCAGAAGGCTAAATATTTTTGTATTATTTCAGCTGTGAAAGCCTACAAATGTAAACATTATGAGAACTTGGAAGTTTTGACTTCCGAAACACGCAACAAATGTTTATAATTTTAATATATATCGTTTCAAAACATATTTCAGAGTTAATAAGAAAATTTTTTTACCTTATTAAAATCCTTAGTTCTGGGCGACACACATTTTTCTAAAATAAACAAGAGTTGCTACCATGTCAGTATATTTTTGGTTGTGTTCCTTAATATTAAGCATGCCATTTACTCATATTAAATAAAAAAATATAAAAACTTTTGGTTTCTTTGCGTTTTGGGAATATGCATTTGAATTTTAACGAGTAAAGCTACATGTTAAATGTATTTGAAGTTAGCAGTGTGATTGTACTTAATCTTCTATTTGAATAAAGTGCTATTTTGATTTTAAAAGTGCATGTAAAACTTTGTTGTGGTTTTATCACATTTTTTCATTTGGTCATTCAAGCCTCGAATATAGACATAAAGTTACAGTTATTGAAGGTTTTCTTTTTTACTTTAATTAAAGAAATCACCGCAAACATATAAAAATACCTGACTAAATATATTCTTATATACATCACCACCAAATTTTCGTCAGGTGCTTGAAGATATAAATTGGAAGAAGGTGCGTAACAAATTATTTTATATCCATTTAAATAATATATTTAAAAAAAGAAAATAAAAAGGTAAATAATTAATACAAACAATTAAGACAACACAAATGTTATACGCAATCGATTCTGTTTTGAGTGATCGTATGGCATTTCTGTAGTGCGATTCTCTTATTTCAACAATAGTTGTTTTGTTAAAAAAATGTTAACACCAAAGTTAATCATTTAATAAAATTCGTTTAAAAAAGTTAATATTAGCGTTTTGTTTTTGCTTTGCTGTAACATATTTTAACACTATTCGTTATCGTTTAAAATCAGCTGTTTTTTTAAGCCGACTGATTGGTAAGAACAGTTTGTTTAATAATTTTTAGAATCGCTTTTGAATTGGTGGAAGACTCCGCAATTGGTAGACGGCTTGACTTTTCAGCTGGGAAAATAAAAGGGTGGAAATTTGTTTTTTTTATTGCTTGCATTTTTCTTATTTTTTACAAAGTTGTCACGTAATTTAAAATTTTTTTTAACACACAACCAGAGGTGTTAAAAAGAAGTTAGAGAATCACGCAATCGATAATGCAAGCCGCAAAAACTGGTGTTAATTTAAGCTTTTTTAAAAAATTAGAGAATCGCACTATTGTTTACGTTAGTTTATAATTGTATAGTATAAAATTATTGGCCAGAAACAAAATAAATTCATCTTGATTCAAATTCATCCGCTTATAAACTAACTAAACATAATAAACTTGCACCGTTAATGATATTTCTTAATTCTTGATAAGCATATTATTGCAATCAGCACCGTCGACGTCTTATATGTCGATAATCAAGGCGCTTTCAAAAAATATTCTAAACATAAACTAAACTATATCCTAACTTAATTTCCTTGTTTTTATAAATTGTTTTTATAAATTAAAGGGCTATAGCTCTGAACTAAATTTTCCGTATCTTTTTAATATTATTAATATTTCTAATTGGTCCTTTTGATGATAATTCCAATCAGGCGTTTTACCTGCTTTTCCACAATTAATTCTTCCCTAACGCGTGGTTCACTTTTGTTACCACTGTATAATTATTATTATCAAGTTAATCTGCAAATAAGGTGTTTAGGAAACCTATTTTCAAGTATCATATTTCCAAATTTTTCCCGTGTTATTTAATATTACCTATTTTCAAAATCAATCATCTATAAGATGATGCGGCACACCTATTATTATTCTTCTTGGACATTTTGAAAACTAATGAATAATCCTATCCGAAGATGTTGCTTTCTGATACTAATCTATTAAACCATCTTTTTTTGAACTAATGTATCGAAATAACAGATTCGAATTGTTGACTCCTTCTCAATAGCAATTATAATATCTGACAGTTCAACTACAATAAATTGTGCGGGGTTTAACCATTTTTGCATTTCTGCCTCTGCTAAACATGATCAATTTGATGCAATTTTCATGGATCTATGTAAGGCTTTTGATAAGGTGACTCACAATTTTCTTTTTTTTAAATTTAAGAAACTGGGCTTTTATAGTATGTTTTTGAATTGGCTTAAGTCTTACCTTTATAATACAAAATATGCAGTTGTTATTGATAGTTTCGTATTGCCATCTTATACTGCTGTTTCTGGAGTTCCGCAAGGAAGTTTTTTAGGGCCTTATTGTTTATAATTTTTATCAATGATATTGGTTTCTTTTTACTTTGGACAAATATGTAAGCATTTGTTACACTATGCATAATTTATCGCTAATTGTTCATAAATGTTTTGAAATGACATTCTGTTAATCTTGCTTCCGAAATCGTATAGTTTTTCAATACAGGCTTTTAAATAATCATTTAAAAGTTGTAAATGAAACTGAAATGTTGTCTTTTGTCAGAAGGAATTGTAAAGAATTTAGTGATCCAATAACGTTTAAAACGCTGTTTACTGCTTTTGTCGTTAGAGTATTCTTCTTTTATATGAATGGAAAAAATCCAAAAAACTTTCGTAAATTCTGCTCTTTAAAATAGTATTATTCACTTACCGTTTAGTTCATACCATTCCATTTGAGAAGAAAAACTCAATATTAAGATAATTTTTAGTCTGGTTAATGGTGTTACTGATTGTGAATATTTGTTTAATTTGTTGCATTTTGGTTACCGTTAAAATCAACAAGATCATTTAACTTATTTTATTTGTTTGCACCCAAAACAAATTATGTTATGTACCGTGTTTTAAATAAGATTAATAACAAAATTATGGTTATCATTTTCATATTAAATTATTTCTAGGTAATAAGGATTTAGTAAAAATATTTTAGATTAATTATATTCTAGCCTGTAAGAAGCCATTAAATTGGCTTAAATAAATAAATGAAATTATAAATACATGCATCAAATGTGTTTAAGGTTGAAAAAAAAAAATTAAGTAGTTTCATCTTCAGTTATAATAGAAAACATATCATCAATGTATCATCATCGAAAATCCAAAAGTACGTAACATTCCTTTTTTAATTTTAGACGGGAAGACAAGAACGTTGTAAAATAAGAAATACTTCAGATATACAAACAATTAATGGGATTAAAAGTTTGGGAGAAAAGGATTAAAATTAATGGGAGAAAAAACTATACTTTTCGAAATACTTTTTAAGTTATATTTCTTACATTCCTTTTTTTTTTTTTTTGAAACAAAAGGCCGTATGATCATAAATATATACATATATTTTTAAACAAAAGTGAAGACTTTAAAAATATGAAAGATTAAATGCATTTATTCCGTGTTTTTTAATTATTATCTTTTGATAAGAGGAATGATGTTTAACGATAAGTAAATACTAACAATAAGCGTAATAATTTTATAATATAAATAATAAAAAACACAAATATGTAGAGATGTATAAAATCCATGTTCATAAAAAACTAGTATACAGAAAACAAAACAATCCAATGTTCAAATGGAATATTTTCATAATAATAATGACAGCCCGAAAGAAGGAATAATATAACGACCTGTAAATGCTGCCATTTTTTTTTTTTAATTTTGTTCTTTTTGTCTGCTTGCTGTGGAAGAACTTTATAATCTTCTTTAATTTATGTGCCAAAGCACTTAGGCCCTCCCATTTTTTCCCCTAAATTTTTATATACATATTTATTTAAAGTTTTAAGTAATTATTTTATAATGTATAGTTTACCTGGTGAAATTAATGAGTATTGTTTTGTTTAGGAATCAATCAATCATAATCAGAAAATAATCATGTTTATTAAGGTGATGAACGTTAAAGCGAAAAGGGATTTTACGAGAATACTTTATTAGTAAAAGTTGTGAGGGTAAATTTATTTTTTTGTTATTTATTCTTCGTACATTTAAACAATGCAATCGCTTGTCGAAATTACCTGTCACTTTGCCGGAACGTTTCAACCGGTATAAACTAGATTTTTACTGTGCCGTTAAGTGAGTAAGCACTCATATGGCACTCATATTAATTAAGTGTATTTGTGTATATTATCATTTTGGTTCATAAAAGTTATAATGGGTTAACTATAATAATAAAAATAATTATAACAACAATAAAAAATTTTAGTAGTAGAAAATATTAATAACAACAACAACACCAAAAAATAATAAAAATAACAAGAACAACAATTATAATCATTTTAATAATAAAAATATTAATAAAAACAATAATGATAATGTATAAATTACAATGTAAAAAACTTTATCTCTCGAAGCCAATTTAATACTTTTTTAAATTTCACATGTACGAAAATAACTTAACATTGCCCATCACTACGCCAAAAAGTTCGGAAAAAATAACACGGGAATAAGTTATGTTAGACAATGTTTTGTTTATTTTATTGACGTCTGTTACTTTTGTAAAGTTTTTATAACTACACATACGACCGAACGTAAAAGTACGTTCGTTAAGTTTTTCTCACATCAACGTTCGCATAACGAGACATAAAGGAAAATTCAATGCTTGTTTTGTTGTTTAAAAATTCAAATATTTTATTTTCATTTCTTACTCCAAGTTTGATGATACGTTCATTTGACTAGTGAAAATAATGCACATGTTGATTCGTTATTTTAAATTACGGTTTAAAAACGTTATTTTTGGTCGCAAAATTTTAAAAATTGGTACAGACATGTAAGATAACCTAACCAATTAAAAAACTCGATTTTTGATGAGACAGACTTTTGGATTTTCGACGACAGTATATAAATACATACTTTATTATTGTTTTGTTTTAATTTTTAAATTCTCTTAGCATAAATTTAGCTATTTCTCCATAACAATATCTGCTACCATATCTCATATGAAGAGCATTTCTTGCGAAAAAAAACTATAAATTATATTGCAATATATTGTACCACTACTCAAAACTATTTCAATATCTCTAAAAAAAAATTAAAATTTGATCTGTTGGTTTCTGTCAACCTACTGATAACTAAAATTATACCGCCACTGGGTGAGGCGGACTTTTGCCAGGACTTGGCGTTGGCAAACAACATGCAAATCATTTATAGGGTCTTACTTCTGAAATATTTTTATTTATTTCTGTTTCACAGTAAAAATTTTGAAGAACCATATATATTTGTTACCAATATCTACTTTAAATTGTATTGTGTCAGATGACATTCGCCGTATTTATTCCGTTTACTGTCTCGGGTACCGTGTCCACGAACATCATAACTACATTTACCTATTTAGTTATAAATCCTCTATCGGCTCTTCCTCATTGGCGCTTTTTTAAGTACGAGTATCTGCAAATGTTGTACCTTTTACAAGTTTTGAAATCTGGTAAGAATGATTAGTTATCTTTTCTTTGGTGATAAAAAATGAGAACCTGCCCGACTTTTGCTGGCTATATTTTTTAGAGCAGTATATTAAACAATTTTTGTTTGTTTTTTAAATTCTGTTTTATTCAGTAATTTAGTAAAATGTACAATTTAAGTTAGCATTACTTTGCGAAGCCGTTACGACTTATCTTCAGGTTTACATATATAATATTAAGTTAGTAAGATAACATTTGTACTATAAACTAAAGAGTGAGTATAGCAAAAAGAATAAAAAGTTTTTGGTTTTTAGAAAATTCACATTAAGGATTCAACAAAATTCATCGCTTATTAATGATACAAATTGCACTACTATTCAGTGTCATGTATACTGGCCTTCAACAATGCACAGTCAAACATCAACTAACCCGACATCCCCAACACTGCGTTTTTATTTTGTATTTATATGTGTGTAGATGTTGGGTTATTAACTGTTTTATTTATGTAAGTTAATCAAGGACGAAACCTTGATTCAAAAAAAGTTGACAGTTTGTGTACTCACACAACCGTTTAAATAAAAACCGTTTAACGTTGTTTTTTGTTCGAAGCCAAAATTCAAATTGATTTATTTTTCATAATTTTGATATAATATAATTTCTTAACTTATTGTGGGAAAATGCTTACACTTCTGTTTTACATGGTTTGACTTTATTAAGCATTTTAAATACTGATCATATTACAACACGCGCAGACATTTATTCTGTTTGTTGCAATATGATTTCAAAATAGGGTTCAATATATGTACTTATTTGTAGGTCATACTTGTTTGTTAAGAATGTTCGCTTCAAATTATAAGGGTGTTAACTCCCCCCGTTTAAGTATCAGCGTCCCGCTGATTAAGCCCATTCTTTGGTGATAACTTCGAGGGTGTGTATAGCCGGAATTTTAAGTGTTGCAAATATTTTTCTCCAGAGGACTACAATGATGATTGTAATGGCAGCTAGTGTGACCAGAAATGATATTTTAGATAGCCAATATATTCGTTATTCTTTTCGTGAAGTTCATGCCAAAAATTCACGTCGAGCTTACGTTCCTTTTCATAAGCATTAGCAGTCAAAGGCGGTAGGGCCTGTACGTTGGCTATTTTTTCATTTTTAAATTTCTTGTCCCCAATTTCAATTGTTTCATTGAAAATTTTACCAAGTACGTACCCTCTAGACTTTTGTTGCCCTTCTGTGACTGTATGATACATATAAAATTTGTAACCAATATGATGTCGGACTCTAGTTGTTCAACCACAACCTCTTTGTTTGACAGGAAGGTACAATTTGCGTTGATTCCTCAAAATTCTTGGCAAACAGTCGTTATTATAAAGCTTCTTTAGCTGCTGTGTGTTGCAAATTGTTGTATTACTAATTATCATGCAGCTACTGTTAAGTCCATAAACGTTCTCATGATTCAGCAGGACTGAGCTATATTTTAAATCAAGTTGCCTCTTCTGAATTATGGCTGCTTTTATCGTAATTGTTTCGTATTTGTTTGGGCTTACTTTGGGTATTGACAGAACGTACAGTAGTGATGTTCCGATCGAGAATATACTTGGCTTACCGTATTCAATAGCCTCAACCTCGTTGCTTTATGGGAGTGAATCTATGTACTTCGGAGACTATGCGGTGAATTTCTTCCATGTCTAGAAGATTGGTATTGATTATGCCACCTTTCGCTAGATTACAGGACCATACAACTTCTTCAATATCCTCTTTTATAATAAGCAGCTGGTTTAACGATTCTTTTGTAAATTCCTCTGCTTCAGACTTAGACATTTTGTTATTGAAGTTTTTAATTAAGTTGTTCATTTATTTCACAATCTCGCCAGTTGTATCGAATAGGTTATTATTTATCGCATATTGGTGTTCATTGTTATTTATTAACTTCTCTTGGCTCAGTAATACTTGGTTCCAGTCTGCCGCATCTGGATTCCCTGCAATCCATTTCCATGCTGAACCAATCCAATCTATAGATCTTTTTTTGATACCCTCGATTGAATTTATTCGATCGTAAGACTTTTGAAGGTAGTATTGGAAGGCCTCTTTGTTAAGTTCGTTGTTTTCAATGGATAAAAAGACTTCAGCAGTGGTATTAAGCATTCTTTATAGTTTCGAGGTTTATAACATGCACAATATTAAGATAACCGTTTACTACCCATCCTTTTTTTTTGTTACAAATTTTTTTTTTGTTACAAACCCTCCATTTTTTACTGTTACAACGCGCGATTGGTATTCGAATACCTGGTAGGCACCAACGATGGGGAGTAATAGCAGTATGTATGCTTAAGTGATAAAATTTTAGATTAAAATAAAATCAAACAATTTTAAAACTACTAAGAAATATGAATATATTTTGTAGATTTTCCCACTTTTATACATATGTAAGTTTATGCCAGCGTAACCTTATTAACAAAAAATTAGCCCCTTTCGTTATCCGAAACGATTGTACGTGGTACTGTAAAATAGTGACGGAGTTTGGTTAATTT
Source organism: Epicampocera succincta (assembly GCA_932526305.1). Classification (NCBI taxonomy): domain Eukaryota; kingdom Metazoa; phylum Arthropoda; class Insecta; order Diptera; family Tachinidae; genus Epicampocera; species Epicampocera succincta. Next base: position 44,060,571 of record OW052036.1, read on the forward strand.
ACTTCTTAAGTGAATAGGAGAACGATCTTTAATATGAAAGAGTTTGGCGAACTTTGAAAATTTATTGATGCAACTTATGAACTTAAACCCTTGAATCTCAAAAATGTGCACGTGAAAAATTTCGCAAGGATACGTAGGGATAGGTGTTGGACTTATTTTTGGTTTAATGGGGTGTCTTTCGTACTTATTTAACTTGCATATTTCGCAATTGTTTGTGTTACTGTTAATAAGGCTCTACAGGCGGGGAAAATAATAATTTTCTAATATTTGCAAACCGTTTTCTTTGGGGTTACGATGAGCTCTCTTATGCTAATTTTCTATTATTTCGTAGACCTTTTCTGGGTTAGTGACATCTTCCACCACCCGTTGAGTGATTCTTAGTTTATAGGAAACGAAATGATTTAAATATACTCTATTTAGAAATGGGATAAAACATTCAGGAATTTTTATGCCGTTCACACAGCTTGGATTTAAGCACCTTTTTAATATTTCTGTCAAGGTTTGGGAAGAGATTTGATCTAAAGTAGCATGATGCTTAATAAGTCCTGGGTGTGGCTTTATACTACAGTGTAAATCCTTGACAAGAGACAAAACTGCTCGAATAGCATAATTGGAAGCATCGGTTGTCAAATTAAAAGGACGGTCGAAGTCCGGAAATGCTAAAACTTCGGATGACACTAATAAGATTTTCAATTCGTTGAAAGCCTCCGTTCTGGTTTTAAGGACACCTTTATTGGAACTTCCGTAACTTGTAAAAGATATTCACTCAGAAAAATTTATAACGGTGAAAAACAGAATAGGATTTGTGGGAATATTTAAGTTAGGTGTTGTGAGATAAAAGTGTTTAATTTCAAAGGATTACGCAAGTTTGGACGAGCATAAGACTCCCAGCACAATTAGAGCAAAAAAAAGGATTTTTATAATAAGATAAGGATTTTGTTGTGCAAAAATGAATTAGCATTTAAAAAATGTTATTATTTATTTTTTGTCCGTTAAAAGTATCTACCTGTACATCGGTGATACTGGAGAATTGAGAAAATATTTAGGGATTTGTTTCTAAAATGAAATGAAAAATAGGGTTAATAGATTTAATAATTATTTCTTTTTGTGTTCAAACTTGGCTTGTGATTTAAGTAGGAAATAAACCCAAAACAAAAATAATTTTTTATTCTTTTTTATTAGTTTTTTGTTTAGTGGGAAGGTTACTTTTAATTCCAATATGTTTCAAGGAAGTCTCCTTTTCTTTTATGCCTTTTCATTAATTTTTTGTTTTAGTGGGAATGTTACTTTTACTTTCCATTTATTATATGGAAGCCCCTTTTTCTTATTTATCTTCATTCTCTAAGGGTTTTACTTAAATCTAAATTGTATTGTGCTTTAAAAATTTCTTTATATATCATTATATCTTCTTTTATTTTATAATCCTTGAGATGGAGGATTGTGTACTCTCTTTCCGAGTGGCAGCAGCCAACGTACTGGGGCACGATTTGTGTCTCTCTGTGAACCTGCCAATCATGACCCTTATTACTAGGCGAAAAGTAAGGCTCAATTCCCATTAAATAGTGCAGGTTCTTATGTTGACTACAACTTACTTGCAGAAGTAGCCTTCTTTAGCCGTCTGTAATCTCACGTTTGTGAAAAGGGTACTACGAAGGAGAATTTTCTACCAGGATTAATTATTGTTTGGTTATATTGTGACAGTAAAATTTTTTACGCACTGCTGAGCTCGGAGTTCGAGATCACAGCACGCTGAAACCTTTGGCTTCGTATTGGTCACTTTTTCTTGTTATAGCACATTTGCTCCTTCCATAGGGAAGTATTTATATTTTTCCTTTTATTATTTTATTTTAGTTTCTTTGTGAGGATATAATTTTTCCATTCCATAATTATTACTAGCATACAATTTTTCTCCATTTCCTTTTAGCTTTGTTCTTGGTATGGAAAAAACATTATTTCGTTTTATTTCATTTTATTTCTTATTTTTTGAAAAGGAATTTTAATGCTTTCTTATGTTTGTCATGCTTCTTAAGGAAATCGAAAAATAAATAATAAGTTATCCCTTTTAACAGGACTAAAGTATTAATTCGTGTTATTTGAAAATTTTGAATTTATAATTGGTTTCAATATCAACTATAATTTTATGCGTTACCTATTCTAATAGTTCTTTGTTTCCGTAAAAAGGGCGTAATAATTTCTATTTTTTAATGCGTTTAACCTTCCGACATTTTCATTCAAATTTATTCTTGTTTTGGATTTTTTTTATTATTATTAATTTCACCAAAGCATTTACTTCTTTCTCGCTTTTATTTTTTTTACATTTTTTCTTATTGCTTTTACCTAAGCATTTACTTTTTTTTCACTATTATTTTCTATCAAAACTATTTCTGCTTTGGATTTTCTTTATTATTTTCACCAAAGGATTTGCTACTTTTTCACTTTTATTTTTAATAAAAATTATTTCTGTTTTGACTTTCACTTCACTTTCACAGAGCCAAGTTTTTTTCCCTGCTCGGGTGCCAGTTAATCAAGGGCGAAACCTTGATTCAAAAAAACTACTTATGTGGCCTGACAGTTTGTGTACTCACACAACCGTTTAAATAAAAACCGTTTAACGTTGTTTTTAGTTCGAAGCCAAAATTCAAATTGATTTATTTTTCATAATTTTGATTTAATATAGTTTCTTAACTTATTGTGGGAAAATACTTACACTTCTGTTTTACATGGTTTGACTTTATTAAGCATTTTAAATACTGATCATATTACAACACGCGCAGACATTTATTCTGTTTGTTGCAATATGATTTCAAAATAGGGTTCAATATATGTACTTATTTGTAGGTCATACTTGTTTGTTAAGAATGTTCGCTTCAAATTATAAGGGTGTTAACTCCCCCCGTTTAAGTATCAGCGTCCCGCTGATTAAGCCCATTCTTTGGTGATAACTTCGAGGGTGTGTATAGCCGGAATTTTAAGTGTTGCAAATATTTTTCTCCAGAGGACTACAATGATGATTGTAATGGCAGCTAGTGTGACCAGAAAGAGAGATGCAAATGATATTTTAGATAGCCAATATATTCGTTATTCTTTTCGTGAAGTTCATGCCAAAAATTCACGTCGAGCTTACGTTCCTTTTCATAAGCATTAGCAGTCAAAGGCGGTAGGGCCTGTACGTTGGCTATTTTTTCAATTTTAAATTTCTTGTCCCCAATTTCAATTGTTTCATTGAAAATTTTACCAAGTACGTACCCTCTAGACTTTTGTTGCCCTTCTGTGACTGTATGATACATATAAAATTTGTAACCAATATGATGTCGGACTCTAGTTGTTCAACCACAACCTCTTTGTTTGACAGGAAGGTACAATTTGCGTTGATTCCTCAAAATTCTTGGCAAACAGTCGTTATTATAAAGCTTCTTTAGCTGCTGTGTGTTGCAAATTGTTGTATTACTAATTATCATGCAGCTACTGTTAAGTCCATAAACGTTCTCATGATTCAGCAGGACTGAGCTATATTTTAAATCAAGTTGCCTTTTCTGAATTATGGCTGCTTTTATCGTAATTTTTTCGTATTTGTTTGGGCTTACTTTGGGTATTGACAGAACGTACAGTAGTGATGTTCCGATCGAGAATATACTTGGCTTACCGTATTCAATAGCCTCAACCTCGTTGCTTTATGGGAGTGAATCTATGTACTTCGGAGACTATGCGGTGAATTTCTTCCATGTCTAGAAGATTGGTATTGATTATGCCACCTTTCGCTAGATTACAGGACCATACAACTTCTTCAATATCCTCTTTTATAATAAGCAGCTGGTTTAACGATTCTTTTGTAAATTCCTCTGCTTCAGACTTAGACATTTTGTTATTGAAGTTTTTAATTAAGTTGTTCATTTATTTCACAATCTCGCCAGTTGTATCGAATAGGTTATTATTTATCGCATATTGGTGTTCATTGTTATTTATTAACTTCTCTTGGCTCAGTAATACTTGGTTCCAGTCTGCCGCATCTGGATTCCCTGCAATCCATTTCCATGCTGAACCAATCCAATCTATAGATCTTTTTTTGATACCCTCGATTGAATTTATTCGATCGTAAGACTTTTGAAGGTAGTATTGGAAGGCCTCTTTGTTAAGTTCGTTGTTTTCAATGGATAAAAAGACTTCAGCAGTGGTATTAAGCATTCTTTATAGTTTCGAGGTTTATAACATGCACAATATTAAGATAACCGTTTACTACCCATCCTTTTTTTTTGTTACAAATTTTTTTTTTTGTTACAAACCCTCCATTTTTTACTGTTACAACGCGCGATTGGTATTCGAATACCTGGTAGGCACCAACGATGGGGAGTAATAGCAGTATGTATGCTTAAGTGATAAAATTTTAGATTAAAATAAAATCAAACAATTTTAAAACTACTAAGAAATATGAATATATTTTGTAGATTTTCCCACTTTTATACATATGTAAGTTTATGCCAGCGTAACCTTATTAACAAAAAATTAGCCCCTTTCGTTATCCGAAACGATTGTACGTGGTACTGTAAAATAGTGACGGAGTTTGGTTAATTTACTTCTTAAGTGAATAGGAGAACGATCTTTAATATGAAAGAGTTTGGCGAACTTTGAAAATTTATTGATGCAACTTATGAACTTAAACCCTTGAATCTCAAAAATGTGCACGTGAAAAATTTCGCAAGGATACGTAGGGATAGGTGTTGGACTTATTTTTGGTTTAATGGGGTGTCTTTCGTACTTATTTAACTTGCATATTTCGCAATTGTTTGTGTTACTGTTAATAAGGCTCTACAGGCGGGGAAAATAATAATTTTCTAATATTTGCAAACCGTTTTCTTTGGGGTTACGATGAGCTCTCTTATGCTAATTTTCTATTATTTCGTAGACCTTTTCTGGGTTAGTGACATCTTCCACCACCCGTTGAGTGATTCTTAGTTTATAGGAAACGAAATGATTTAAATATACTCTATTTAGCAATGGGATAAAACATTCAGGAATTTTTATGCCGTTCACACAGCTTGGATTTAAGCACCTTTTTAATATTTCTGTCAAGGTTTGGGAAGAGATTTGATCTAAAGTAGCATGATGCCTAATAAGTCCTGGGTGTGGCTTTATACTACAGTGTAAATCCTTGACAAGAGACAAAACTGCTCGAATAGCATAATTGGAAGCATCGGTTGTCAAATTAAAAGGACGGTCGAAGTCCGGAAATGCTAAAACTTCGGATGACACTAATAAGATTTTCAATTCGTTGAAAGCCTCCGTTCTGGTTTTAAGGATACCTTTATTGGAACTTCCGTAACTTGTAAAAGATATTCACTCAGAAAAATTTATAACGGTGAAAAACAGAATAGGATTTGTGGGAATATTTAAGTTAGGTGTTGTGAGATAAAAGTGTTTAATTTCAAAGGATTACGCAAGTTTGGACGAGCATAAGACTCCCAGCACAATTAGAGCAAAAAAAAGGATTTTTATAATAAGATAAGGATTTTGTTGTGCAAAAATGAATTAGCATTTAAAAAATGTTATTATTTATTTTTTGTCCGTTAAAAGTATCTACCTGTACATCGGTGATACTGGAGAATTGAGAAAATATTTAGGGATTTGTTTCTAAAATGAAATGAAAAATAGGGTTAATAGATTTAATAATTATTTATTTTTGTGTTCAAACTTGGCTTGTGATTTAAGTAGGAAATAAACCCAAAACAAAAATAATTTTTTATTCTTTTTTATTAGTTTTTTGTTTAGTGGGAAGGTTACTTTTAATTCCAATATGTTTCAAGGAAGTCTCCTTTTCTTTTATGCCTTTTCATTAATTTTTTGTTTTAGTGGGAATGTTACTTTTACTTTCCATTTATTATATGGAAGCCCCTTTTTCTTATTTATCTTCATTCTCTAAGGGTTTTACTTAAATCTAAATTGTATTGTGCTTTAAAAATTTCTTTATATATCATTATATCTTCTTTTATTTTATAATCCTTGAGATGGAGGATTGTGTACTCTCTTTCCGAGTGGCAGCAGCCAACGTACTGGGGCACGATTTGTGTCTCTCTGTGAACCTGCCAATCATGACCCTTATTACTAGGCGAAAAGTAAGGCTCAATTCCCATTAAATAGTGCAGGTTCTTATGTTGACTACAACTTACTTGCAGAAGTAGCCTTCTTTAGCCGTCTGTAATCTCACGTTTGTGAAAAGGGTACTACGAAGGAGAATTTTCTACCAGGATTAATTATTGTTTGGTTATATTGTGACAGTAAAATTTTTTACGCACTGCTGAGCTCGGAGTTCGAGATCACAGCACGCTGAAACCTTTGGCTTCGTATTGGTCACTTTTTCTTGTTATAGCACATTTGCTCCTTCCATAGGGAAGTATTTATATTTTTCCTTTTATTATTTTATTTTAGTTTCTTTGTGAGGATATAATTTTTCCATTCCATAATTATTACTAGCATACAATTTTTCTCCATTTCCTTTTAGCTTTGTTCTTGGTATGGAAAAAACATTATTTCGTTTTATTTCATTTTATTTCTTATTTTTTGAAAAGGAATTTTAATGCTTTCTTATGTTTGTCATGCTTCTTAAGGAAATCGAAAAATAAATAATAAGTTATCCCTTTTAACAGGACTAAAGTATTAATTCGTGTTATTTGATAATTTTGAATTTATAATTGGTTTCAATATCAACTATAATTTTATGCGTTACCTATTCTAATAGTTCTTTGTTTCCGTAAAAACGGCGTAATAATTTCTATTTTTTAATGCGTTTAACCTTCCGACATTTTCATTCAAATTTATTCTTGTTTTGGATTTTTTTTATTATTATTAATTTCACCAAAGCATTTACTTCTTTCTCGCTTTTATTTTTTTTACATTTTTTCTTATTGCTTTTACCTAAGCATTTACTTTTTTTTCACTATTATTTTCTATCAAAACTATTTCTGCTTTGGATTTTCTTTATTATTTTCACCAAAGGATTTGCTACTTTTTCACTTTTATTTTTAATAAAAATTATTTCTGTTTTGACTTTCACTTCACTTTCACAGAGCCAAGTTTTTTTTCCCTGCTCGGGTGCCAGTTAATCAAGGGCGAAACCTTGATTCAAAAAAACTACTTATGTGGCCTGACAGTTTGTGTACTCACACAACCGTTTAAATAAAAACCGTTTAACGTTGTTTTTAGTTCGAAGCAAAAATTCAAATTGATTTATTTTTCATAATTTTGATTTAATATAGTTTCTTAACTTATTGTGGGAAAATGCTTACACTTCTGTTTTACATGGTTTGACTTTATTAAGTATTTTAAATACTGATCATATTACAACACGAGCAGACATTTATTCTTTTTTAAGAATGTTCGCTTCAAATAATAAGGGTGTTAACTTGTATGTATCATTGTGTATTGTGTGTTTTTTGATATTGTTAGCCACCAGAGTCTTTCGTAGGAATCGCACCAACGACGTCTGGACTGTCCGTCGAATACCTACAGCTGTAGTGCGATTCTCTATCTATTTTAACGCCAATAAAAGTCGTTAAAAAAGTTGACACTAACATTATCGTTTTTGGTATTCTGTACGTATTTTAACACTATTCATTATCGTTTAAAATCAGTCGATCGGCGTATTCTCCATGATGTCGATAACCCGCTTCATTTAAACTCAAAAGAATTTCAAAAATTATACTAATTAACTCCGGAATTGGTAGAAGAGATAGCTTTTCAGCTAGATGGAAAGTTAAGGGTTTCCAGAGTAATAGCAGTATCGACCGAAAACGCATTAATAAACTTGTTATTTTATAACGTGCTTGCTACTTTACGCTTTTTTGCAACTGGATGTTACCAACGTCCTGTAGCAGAACAATGGGACATATCTATGACTCAGTCGTTGGTAAGCCGTTGCGTGCACAGGGTAACGAATGCAATCAATGACACCATGTTTTGTGCAAACGTGAAGTTCCCGATGACTCAAATAGAACGTCAAGCCGCAAAAGCACCTTTTGTAGCAGGCACTTTCGGAACTATTCATTGCATACACATTTCAATTCTGGCTCCCATAATTCACGAAGAGGCGTATTCCAACCACCACGGATACCGCTCTATAAATGTGCAAATGGTAAGTGAAAAAACACGTAAGTATAAATATTATTAAAAGTGCTGTTTTTAACTTGTAGATATACAACTAAAACTTAAGAATACTAAACATTAATCCGAAGTACCCGGGCGCAAGACACGATTCCTACATTTGGAGTTCCTCTGCAATACGAAGGGTTATGCAAAGGTATTTTGAGAATGGAAACAACATGTTTTTAATAGGTAAGTTTATGTTAAACTTAAATGAAATTACTAAATTTAAAGAAACCATGCATACATAATGCAGTATTTGCAGGTGACTCGGGATATCCATTAGAGCCATGGCTGATGACACCTCTAGCAAACCAACCTGAGGGGAGCCCCAAATGTCGGTACAATGAGTCATTGTGCAAAGCTCGAAATTCGGTCGAAGGACTATTTGGAGGCCTTAAGGGGACGTGGCGATGCTTGTCGAAGCCAAAGATCGCTCATGTATAATCCCGGCTTTGGTGGAAAAATTGTTAATGCATGCGCAGTGCTTCATAATATAAATTTAAATGAACAAAGAACAAAACAGTTGATGAGTTTCCAGAGCCTGCGACTGTTAACAATTTCGATATCCAAGATGCGCTGTCTTCAGTAGCCAAACGTGTTCAAGGCAGGCTTATTACAAATTTTTTTTCTTAACAAATGAAGTTAATATTATAATCCAAGTTATAACTTTTAAATCTTTTATTTCAAATCATATTTATGTTCAAATAAAAAAATGATAATAATATATTAATAGAATTCAATGTTCTTTTTATTATAAAACAAACAAAAAATACTTGCCTATACAAATTTTTATAACAAAAATTGTTTTTGTAACAAAAAATATGAATATAAAAAACAAAATTATATACGTAAATACAGCCTCTTCATTGCCCCAAAAACATACATATGTATTTAAAAAAAACAAAATTATTTATATATGTACATACATTCTCATATGCCAGTCTTCGTGTTACGTTAAGTGTAAAAGTAAGTCTAAAAAAAGAAAATTCACAACCCTTAAAAATATTAAACATACATACATATGTAAGTTAATCAACACGTGTTTCGTGTCCGATGTATTTACCAAGAGTGGTTACTTTATTTAATATTCTGACTTATATACTTAAAATTAATTGCTTATTTTACATTAAAAGTAAAAAATATTGTAAGTTTTTTCTTTTGCTTATTTAGCACTAAATAAAAAGTAGTACAATTTGGTTTTTTATTCTTTGTGAAATAATAATATTACCATATTCGTTTACTTAGCACTAATTATAATTTACTTCCTAATCTTTCGTTTAGTATTACAATTTGGTTTTTTATTTATTATTGTGAAATAATAATTTATTTTAGGTGAATGAACTTTCTTAGATACAAAAAGTATTACAATTTGGTTTTTTATTCTTTTGCTTATTATTGTGAAATAATAATATATTTTATTTTAGGTGAATGAACTTCTTAGTTATAAAAGGTATTACAATTTGGTTTTTTATTCTTCTGCTTATTATTGTGAAATAATAATATATTTTATTTTAGGTGTATGAGTGTTCTTAGTGTTGTGTTAACTCCCCCCTTCTTAAGCATCATCGTCCCGATGATATACATTTCATGGGTAATTAATTTTTATTTCAGGGAAGTTTGTCATTGGAGGAATTTTTAACGTCTGATGCTCATTCCTACATTTATGGCGTAATGGAGTAAATATTATTATGAGAAAAACACAAAGGAGTAGTGTGAAATTAGAGCCGACTGAGATTAGTCCTTTATGAGAGAGGTTATCTATGTCACTCTGAAATATTGGTGGCATCGCTTGCACTGAAGTCGTTTGCCAATTTGAGTAGGTAGTGTTATTTATAATGATTGTTTCGTTAAAAAAATTTACTATAAAGGTGCCATTAAGGTATTTGGTGGCGTTAGTGTGTGTAATGTTTCCCTGATAATTTGTCAAGAAAACGGTACCCGGGGATATCTCCTCAATTACTGCTTGTTTGTACATAATGTCGCTGAAAATTTTGATGGGGTTCTTCAAGGTAATTGGATTTTAAATCTACTGAAAATATTATTTGGTTTCTGAAAACGTTTATTGGGGCTTCGCAATGGTGTATTAGGTCTGTACTGTCTTCTTCGGCACTATGTTGAGAACAGTCTGATATGGTTAGTACGTCAACGTTAGTCGGTATTCGTGAAAGTGCGTCAGCGACGGTGTTGGTTTTGCCAGGTTTATAAATTAATTTGTAGTTGTATTCCTCTATTCTGGCCTTCCAGCGTTTCAGCTTAGCATTTTTGTTCGCGTTGCTTAATGCGAATGTCAATGGTTGGTGATCTGTAAAAATTTTAATCTCCCTAGCACCATATAAATAATTGCGGAGCTTATCAAGTGACCATACTATAGAAAGCATTTCTTTTTCTATAGTGGAGTAATTTTCCTCTGTTTTATTAAGAGATCTAGATAGGTACACAATTGGACGGTCTTTACCGATTTCTCCTTGTGACAGAACAGCTCCTAGCGCAAAGTTAGGTGCATCTGTCGTTAGGATAAATGGTTTTTCGAAATCTGGAAAAGCTAGAATCTCTGATGACGTTAATAGTTCTTTTAGGTCTCTAAAAGATTTAACTGCTTTTTCATCCAGATGTATGGCGATAGTTTTTGATCTATTCGCCTTGATTTGTGCATTAGGGCCTCTAGTGAGGTTCGTAAGTGGTTTGGCTACGGCTGCGTAGTCTTTAATAAATCTTCGATAGTACGATGCTAAACCGAGGAAACTTTTGAGTTCCTTTAAATTCTTTGGAATCGGAATTTGTTGAATTGCGGCTACTTTACCAGGATCTGGTCTAATGCCTTCCTGGGATACTGTATGTCCTAGAAACTCTACATTTTTTTTTAGAAACTTAGATTTTTCAAAATTTACTTTTAGGTTAGCTTTTTTCAATAGAAGGAGAACTTTGCGTAAGTTTTCGATATGATCTTCCTTATTTTTTCCGAACACAATGATATCGTCGATATAGACATAGCATGCCTTTCCAAGTAATGGCAAAAGGACGTCATTCATCATGCGCTGGAATATTGACGGTGCGTTCTTGAGTCCAAAAGGTAATCGTAAAAACTCAAATTTCCCATTATTAGTGGAGAACGCGGTTTTTTCAATATCGCACTCTTTCATCCTAATTTGGTGGAATCCAGAGGTTAAATCGAGAGTTGTAAAGTATTTACTCTGACCCAAATTAGAAAGTGTATTGTTAATGTCCGGGATAGGGTAAGTGTCAGATATCGTGACGGCGTTAAGTCGTTTAAAGTCTATTACGACCCTATATTGTTTTTCCCCATTAGGCTTCGGTTTTTTGGCAAGTACCCAGAGCGGCGAGTTGTATGGGCTCCTTGAACGTCTTATTATACCATCGTTAAGCATTTGGTTTATCTGTTTTTCTACTTCCCCTCTGAGATGGCTTGGGTAAGGGTATGACTTTGTATAAATAGGTTCTGCTGTCGAAGTCCTGATTTCTGCATGTACATTAGTTTCGATAGTACCGCTATTGGAAACTGGACCAAATAGTTCCTTGTACTCGTTTATGAGTGCTTGAATACAGTCATCGCTATGGACTATAGTTTGGGAATGGTTTACTTGTAGTGATTCTCTGGATTTAAGTGGAATAGTCGTGCCATTGCCTAATCTAAGTGTATTATTTTTCCTGTCAATTATTGCCTCCAGTTGCCTAAGGGAATCATCACCTATAATTCCGTCAAATGATTGAAGGCCTGGTAGGACAAAAAATGTGATATCCTTATTTATGCCAAGACTCTTAAAAAATTTACCGACAACTTTATGAGTAATTATAGCTTGGCCTCTTGCTGATTGTATTTTAAATCTAGACTCTATGGGGTTAGAATTGTATGCAATTTTTTCCGAGACGAAATTTTTATTTGCACCAGTATCTATTAAGAATTCTAAAATTAGTCCTTCCTTAGAAGTAAGCTCTAGGTATGGAAGGCTAGAGAGGCTTCTGCCATAAAATTTAGCTCGTTTCCTTCGTGTTCTTGTAGTTCTTCGTCTTCAGTGTTGTCTTCATACTGTTCGTAGTTGCTTTCATCGTAGCCTGCTGGTTCCTCTGCCTCTGCCATTGTGTTGGTGTGGAACAATCGCTGTTGCTTCCTAGGGACATTGGACGAGTATGCCGAGTTGGACAAGGGTGATTTTTCTGCCCTGTTCATGTAGTTCACACGATGTGATTTTAAAGTGGGGTCAACTTCCATTGGCACGGGTGGCTTTGGTTGAGTTGGCCTAGGTAGTGGCGAGGCTTGGTCTGGGTATGTTTTTATTGGTGTTGGTACAGGTGTGTTAAAAATACGTATCCTTTCGTTTGCACTGAGTTTCCTTGGTGGTAATTGTGGTCTGTTTGAATTTATTGTTTTGTACATTTGGTTCATTGGGGTAGATATTGTGTTGGGATAACGAGGGTGAATCGAATTATTTCTGAAATTTAAATTCTGAAATTCGAGGCATGAAGTGTATGCCTCAGGTAGAGTTTTTGGCTTCTGGATTGCGAGCATCCTAGAAACGTCTCCATTTAACCCACGGATAAAAATATCTAAGGCCCTATTTCGATAACTGGATATTAGAACTTGAACTGTTTCGCCTGTATAAGTATCTGTTTTAATTTTATTTATTATTAGGGAAAGTTGGTGGTTTACTTTAGCGTAATATTCGTCTACTGTGTTATAGCCCTGTCTCATAACACTTAGTTCGTTCGTATTCTAGTGTTTGGACGTCTCTTTTGTCCGCGTAATGTAATGAGAGACAGTTTTTAATTTTCTCCCAATTTTTATCGAAAATGTTATAGGATATTAGTGCTGCATCTGCAGCACCCCTAACCTTGTACCTGATATGTTGGAGTATTGCCCTGTAAATAGGTTTTGTCTTGACAATTTCATAGTCCCTAAGAATAAGACTCCACACTGTGGATCCATGATATGTATTGGACGGGATTACCGTCAAATACCTGCAAGTCCCTGACACTGTCTGGGAGTTTGCTTATTGTTTTAAGATCCTCTTCAGATCTTGGAACTGATAGTGAAACTTCCTGTTGTTGGGGGTTTCGGGAATTCACTTCTAAACTAGCTATTCTAGTAGCAAGAGTTTTGGTTAACTCGATCTGGGCATTAAGTGCACCTGTAAGTTGAGTGATAGTGTTTTGCAATTGATCCATCTCTGTTGTGTGTTTGTATTGTGTGTTTTAGAAATATTCGAATTTAAATCTTTTCCTTGAATTTAATTATTTTAATATATTTTTATAATTGATTTGTGAACTAATTTCGATTACTTTTTTATTCTAAATAATTTTCAATTCTTGAGTTGATTACTTTTTTATTCTAAATTTCCTAGAGAAAAATTTTATTCTTTTCGCCTAACTTAACTTTAATGACTTACAATATTATCAGCATTTCTTCTGGGGCAATAGTATTTTTCCTTTTCGCTCCTCTACTAGGGTACCGCTTGTCCACCGACTACTGATTCAATTTGACTCTGGTTTCCCGGTTCGTTCGGCTTCAGAACTTTTAATCTTTTGTAGATTTCACATACTTCCTTGCTTAAACTTTCACTCGGGGTTTCTCCTTTTTTTTCCGGTAGCTTTTTGTAAATAATTGTCTTTGTGAAAAAAATTTTATGTCCTTTTCCCGCTTTTTTACACTTTTTAAGACGGTACTTTGTTTTGAAAAAATTTTCCAATAAGAACTACCTTTGCACGGATGTTTATCCTTTTTTCTGGTAATTTAAGATTTTTAATGTTTTTCTGTCCTTTTCCCGTTTTTTTTATACTTTTTTTTCAAACGGTACTTTGTTCTAAGAAATTAATAATTAACCTTTTTTTACACTGCCACTTTTTGCTCGGGATTTTCCACGGATTTTTTATCCTTTTTCCTGGTAGCTTTAATTTTTTAATGTTTTTCTGTCCTTTTCCCGCTTTTTTTATACTTTTTTTCAAACGGTACTTTTTAAGAAATTAACGATTAAAACTTTTTTTTTACACTACCACTTTCGCTCGGGCGCCAGTTAATCAACACGTGTTTCGTGTCCGATGTATTTACCAAGAGTGGTTACTTTATTTAATATTCTGACTTATATACTTAAAATTAATTGCTTATTTTACATTAAAAGTAAAAAATATTGTAAGTTTTTTCTTTTGCTTATTTAGCACTAAATAAAAAGTAGTACAATTTGGTTTTTTATTCTTTGTGAAATAATAATATTACCATATTCGTTTACTTAGCACTAATTATAATTTACTTCCTATTCTTTCGTTTAGTATTACAATTTGGTTTTTTATTTATTATTGTGAAATAATAATTTATTTTAGGTGAATGAACTTTCTTAGATACAAAAAGTATTACAATTTGGTTTTTTATTCTTTTGCTTATTATTGTGAAATAATAATATATTTTATTTTAGGTGAATGAACGTTCTTAGTTATAAAAAGTATTACAATTTGGTTTTTTATTCCTTTGCTTATTATTGTGAAATAATAATATATTTTATTTTAGGTGAATGAACTTCTTAGTTATAAAAGGTATTACAATTTGGTTTTTTATTCTTCTGCTTATTATTGTGAAATAATAATATATTTTATTTTAGGTGTATGAGTGTTCTTAGTGTTGTGTTAACTTGTATGTGTATTTTGCCATCAAGGGTTGATGCCACAGTCACCATTTTCTCTACCTCTTACCTACGATCTATTTATTGCATTCGCTAAGGTGCTGACTGCATTAGCGGTTGCTGAAAAGCTCTCCGCCATACCTTTGAACGCCTCCCCCATCGTTTTGCTGGTTTGCACAGCTGCAGCAGTGCATTCTCCTCACATCTACATTTCAAATAGAAATATTAAAAAAACCAATAATAAAGTTTTTTAAACAGAACAACTCACCTTTGAAATGCTTTTGCATTTTCAGCACTCGACTCGGCTAACAACTATAAAAAGATAAAAAGGTTTTTAAATACATGCCTACAAGCATATCAATAATATATAATATGTATCTATGTGCATAGAAATGCATATATACAAAATTACCTGCAAAGCATCTGCCTGTCTGCTTGAGTTAACTAAAATACTGAATGCACTTGTAAAAAAAACACAACTTCTTTCTTTCACTTCCAAATTGAAACTTATTTCCTAAATACAAAAGTGCTTACACAAATTAAAGTTCAATAGTTTCTTATTTTAGTTATTTTAAATAATTTCGCAATTATGGTTATTAGCTTAATTTCTTTGGAAATTTATTACATGTTAAAATTTATTTGCTGATTAATAGAATTTGTAATGATTTCGTTTTATTTTAAATTTCAGTGATTTCTTATTTTATTTATTTATGCTGATGCAGCTATTTAATCTAGGTGGCTTTGTTGGTGAGTCTGTTGTTGCTGTTGAGGTTGCAGTTGCAGTTGTTTCTGTAACTCTTGCAATTTGGAAAAATTGCCTTTTAGTATCATCTGTCTTCAACAAGCCTCTTTTTTGCACTATTTCGCGGCGTTCTCTTTGCTACTGGAGTACACTGCAACCACTCTGCAGACTTTTCTGTTGTTGTTGGGGACATGCGTAAAGTTTCCTCCACTTTCCAGCAGAAGTTGATGTTCCTAACAAAATGAAGAATTTTGAAAAATGTTTAAAACTTTTAACTACATTATGATATACATACATACTTCTTCTAAAGGCACATTTTCTAAAACTGAGCCGTGGCCCTCGATGTAGCTACTGCCGATAATAGCAACAACGCGTTCCTCCAACTCCGTGATCGGATCTTGCGTAATTGGCCCGTTAAAGCCTGTTGGCTTTTCTTATTCCTTACTTTTATACTCGTGCGGCTTTTCAAATCTTTCCACACCTTAATATAAATATAAAAACAAAGTTGCAGAATTTTATTATGACATACATACATATGTTAAATTAAACATACCGCCTGCCATTGCCGAACAGTTTTTACTGCTCCGCCCAGAGAATTCAGTTGACGAAAAAGTTCGCTCTAAAGCTTCTGAAATGTCCCACTTGTTTAGCATAAAATCAGCTATTTGATTTAATTGCTCGTTAGTGGCACGGCTTCTTTTGGTAGCACCGTTACTTGACATTCTAGAATAAAAAAATATTAGCAAATATTTATCATATTAAAATTTTAAATACATTTTACTTACCCGCACAAAATAAAAGCACAAGCATTTGTTTTGTTTTTTTTTTGTATTCTTTTTTGCACTTTTCTTATTTCTTACAAAGTTGCCACGTAAATTCGAGCTTTTTTAACACACTTTAAAAGTGGCATAAAAGATGTTAGTGAATCACATAATCGTTAGTGCAAACCACAACAATTGGTTTAACCTTTAACACTTTTAAAATCGTTAAAAGTTAGAGAATCGCACTACTGGTGTTTCCATTCCTTAAGAGAATATCAGGTTATAGTTCTTAACTCAAAACTATGGCATCCTTACTCGTACGTATTGATACACAGTAATAGGAAATTCTTGTCGACTACATGAAATAAGCTTAATTCTTATATTTTCAATACATTTTGAAGAAATGCCACTTCACGACAACGACACCTTATTTATATTCTCTATATTTGCTTGCTTGCAAATGGAGCGAACATCTCCATTTGCATCTGTTTAAGAATTAGATTTTCATTCGTACACTTACTAGTTATATTTATTTAATTGCATAGATTTGTTGAGAGTTTTTATCATTTTTGGCCCCTCTGGATAACACTTTACATCATCCGATCGTGGAAGTCTAATTATTAGACTTATATGAACGATTCTTGTTGTCCTAAAAGTATTATTTCCAAATCTATTATAACCTTCTCCACTTTTACAATACCTTCTGTTTTTGTTGCAACTGTTCAAATTATATTCTTTATTACTAAGGTCTATAACCGCTTCGATTCCGAATAGTTTGATTCCTATTGCGTACGAATAGTATCTATTATCACATCACCATACTCTAAACACACTAATTTCATTATACGCAGATTTCTTTACATAGTAATGCATTTCTCTACTGCCTCGTTTAAAGTATTTGTGCTGCAAGCCAACAATATATTCTCTGACTTGTATGGTTATACTGGAGTTATAAACGTACTTAATGAATATTTCCCTATCTTTCTCTCTGAACAAATCATGCCTGCAATATAAAATCCTCCAACACATCATATGAATTGCTTAAAATTTGTAAGGGTTTGCTTACAGTCTATATATCCAAATGAGCCATATACATATGTATGTATGAATTTTATTCCAATGGAAAGAAAACTTTCATTGGTGTTGACAGTTGAAGTTTTATTGAATAAAAACTTAAGAATATAAATGAACAATTTATATTTATACTAATTTGGACGATCGTTGGTTTCAGCTACTGCGATCAGCGATCATGCCATTTTTATTACACAAAAACATTCACATTTGAGTTCTTTGTTTTTGAAGAAGTCAATTATGTTTATGTTGCAGAAATAGCTTAAACTTATAAACAAAAATATTTATATTTAATATTCGTAAACAACTTATTTATAAACAATCCAAAAATAATCTATATTATTACGGGATACTCATGCATAATGACGTCGTTGGGTAAAACTTATGTATGTTATATTACCGGCTCTTTATATCTCTTCTTAGTCAAACTATTTATTAAAGAAAATGTTTTTGTGCATCTGGCTTCGAAGACACTACCAGCTCTTTGACCAATATAATGTGATCAAATTATTTTTATTCTAACATTATTTTTTTCTAAAAGTCGTTTCTAGTTTTTTTAATGCAACACAATGTTCACTTAATTTTTTTTGCGTTTATTTATTGGGCAATAACTTACAATTATACTACAAATAAACAATAGTGGCTTATATAATATAATGTACACTGTCCGATATTCGAGCACTCCAGTACATATGCATAAAAAGTATTTGGTTCTTTTTAAGAAAACTTATTAGTAAGCTATACATTTTAATGATGATTATAAATGTTCACTCAATTCTTCCCTAAATCTCTCAGATACTATTTAACTGCGCTAGTACAGCGGTAATAGCTCATTCTTTTACTTATACATTGTATTTTGCAGCTCTACCTACAAATATAACTTACGCCATGAAATATACAAAAGTAATTTTACAGTCCTAAGGTAGGTCCGGGCTCTCGAACAGCTCTAGCGTCATCGCAATTATCTTTTATGTAAGTGCGGTCCGGCTTGTTGTAAATATTTAGTTTCACTTGCACTTATTGGCTGATTTGCCTCGGCTACCTTTGTTACTTTATGGTTCATTTTAGCAATTTCAGGTGAAGGCATGGGCCATATAAGTTAGACACAGTGAAATTTATAACAATCTGTTACAACCATCATTAGCATACGGTCTTCGTTACCACCCCCCATTCTGTGCAGTTACATATAACTTGCAAAATTTATAAATAAAAGTGATTTGAAACATAAAAATATAATGTAATTCCATAAAAAGGGTTGAAATCAAACAAACAAAAAATGGCGATTACTTCTGTTTACGGTTCTGTTCCACCTATGCTTTGTAATGGCCTTATCTGCACCCAAATTTCGAATGATGGCTAGTATATACATAGTTACGCCGGCACCTCATTTATACTGTATGCTGACTTGTATTCCTGGTTGCCATTGGAGTCAAGGATCGCCACGTAATGCGTGGGAAGAGTGCCGTAGTTTTCCTTTCTTGGTAATAAAACAACAGATTAAAAACGCCACTGGCTGAGTATATCTATTTATAGGCAATTTTTTTTAGTTTAAATATAAATCCGATTTTAGGATTATAAGAATAAGGATGAAACTTATGTTAAAAAAAATCTTCTTTATAAACAAAATATCCTTAAAATTACACATTTCATAATTTGTTGTTGCTAACAACAGTTAACTATAAAATATATTAGTTATTATGAGATACTTATTCGATTTCTTTAGCTGTAATAATAGATAATTTTCCAAGCATTTTTAACGGTGTTATTAGTGTAATGGTCTAGCTCGGATCATCAATCTGTGGACAGAAATGTATATTTTGTTTTTTCCACCATGTTAAGCATTGGACATATTGGCGATAATATGATCTTAGATTTAAAGTTAGAATTTAGTATAATAGCAGCTTTGTAAACATCAACATGCGTTGTGAATCAATATAAAAAACTTTTTTTACGAGTACACCAATATATGTAACCTAACATTTTACAAACATTAAAGATTGTTTAAAAACAATTACTCCGTATAAAATTTTAGTGTTCTAGATTGTTAAAGTATTGTTGTTAAAATTTCAATTATTAACCAATGATAATTTCGAAACTGTGACTTCTATTTGAAATGAAAAATAATGTTACTTATTTCCTACTATATATATACATATATTTTTTTATTATAGAAGAATGTTCCGGTTACAAACCTAAGCGACCAAATGGACCTTCGAGTAGACAAGTGGTTTTCAATGGTAATGCCAAAGGTTAATTTAAGAGTACATAAAATTTATTAAGTAAAATTGCAATGTATACAAATTATAAAATATGTTATATTTTATAAGACTTTCCTATGAACCATCCATATGTACATATATAATGTATGTTTCTAATTTAATAAATTTTTGGTTTAAGTCCTTTTTAAGATACTTTTGTATATGTAAAAACATATGTACATATATGCAACACCAATTCATTTAATTGGTGGCAGCACAGCTCACATACAAAGTTGGGCACCAGATCTAGCATTACAATTGGCATCATCTTTAATAATATAAATGTATACTAAAAATGATGACAAAATTGCAAAAATTGGGTGCTCCTATAAAAAATTCAATTAAATTTTATTTTATAAAATTATAAATTTCATCAGTTTTTGACATTTGTTAACACAAACTTTTTCTTTTTTGCTGCTGTATATTATAGCCATTCAGCTGTTTCTTAAAAAGATTTCCATTGCATGCTTGTATCTACATGCCGGACAGAATTGAATATAATTCTTATACTTACATACATATGTATTTTATTATTATTTTTAAAATTAATTTTTAATTAAATAAAATGTGTTAAATGTTATTTTTTGTATTAGGGAAAACTTTTACTCGATTTAAAACTTTCACTATCGAAATGTTAAATAAAATTATGAAATACATACGTTAAATATATTATAAAGAGAGAAAAAACATGTAAACAAAAGAAGCTTAAAATAAATACAATTATAAACTGTAAGTCATATATTTTAGAAAATCTATTTTACTGAAAATAAATAAAATGAAACTTTATAAAGGTATGACCAGGAAAAAAATCTTTTTTCAACTTCATTTTATAACGAAGGTCTTTTTTTTAGTATGAACTTACTAGGCAAATTTGTCAAGACCTATTAACACAAGACGAAATAAGTCCTGTACAAAATTAAATATCTAAATTTTGCAGAAGTCTCTATATTTTTAATTTTTTTATAAAAGTTGGTCTATTATTTGTTGATCTTGTGTTTAAAACATACATACTCGTACATACATTCTTAATGTTTTGAAATGTTAAACATTTGTTAAATTCTATGCATTTCTTAAACTTGACTGTTCCTCAGCACATTGATCAATTTTATTTCATGAATTTAAAAAGAGAAACAAGCGGTATTCTGCTGAAAGTAGAATCAATTGGTTTAAAGAAACTAAGAAATAAATAGAATTTCAACAACCAATAAAAACTTAGTTTTGTTATAAGAAATCTCCTCCACATTAAATGGTGACGAAACCCGGGAACAGTCCAGTTACTAACTTCTAACCCACGTTATTTGAATTAAAAGGAACATAGTTGCTGTCGAACCACAAACTTATTGCCTATATTTTTCTACGAACATTTTATGCTAAAGTTCAGGTCGGCATAGAATTAACGCGAATTGAGGAACAAAATTAAATTTTATAACATTCAACGAATGGTAACCGCGTTTAATACAAAACCAAATTCATGTAAGACCAAAGGATATGTACATACAATTCTAGAGAATTTGAAGCCAAATTTCCAATCATTTAAAGTGAACATGAGCAAATTCTATCCTCGATTCATAAAAATATATATATATATGACA
The DNA here is from genome assembly GCA_932526305.1 of Epicampocera succincta. Lineage (NCBI taxonomy): Eukaryota > Metazoa > Arthropoda > Insecta > Diptera > Tachinidae > Epicampocera > Epicampocera succincta. Next base: position 44,081,754 of record OW052036.1, read on the forward strand.
TGATATATTTTTTTAATGGTGAATCTCCACAAAGAACAACCGCAACTGCAGATAGTTTGTAATAACCACTCGCATTGAAAGATTCATCGGAGAAGCTGAACTCTGAAAAATTAGCTTACTTACATTTTTCGGCGACTTAATACTGGATACTTTTCTTTCCCTTGTTCATCAAAGCTCTTTGGGAACAAAAATTAAAAAAATAGTACATCAAAGCTACTGCACTGTGATGCCGCTTTCCATAATCAACGAATTATGAAATGAAAAATTGTTGACAAGATTCTATTACGTTTGATTTCTATAGCACCTACTGTAGGTAGCGGTCAATCTGTAAAACAATTACTTTATACCACTATAAGCTGCTTGTCTCAGTTAAAAGCATTAAAAATTGATACGTCGACAAGGGATTCAATATTATTTTTCATGAAGTCACAAAAGTTGAACATACCAACTCGCAAAGACTGGGAATTATTTCTAAAAACTAATACTTCTGTTCCTTCCACTACAGAAATGCTAATTTTTTTAGAAACAAATTTAAAATAAATGAAAACAGTTATAGCAATAAAGTTCTTATTGTTCAGGGCTCCGAAGTTTCTTTTATATCGGAGGAATTATCCCAACTTATACGGTTACTTCACTACAAAAAGCAAGTCAATATATCTGGCCTTGGTGGGAACAAACTTTATACAGTACAAAAACTCTAAAATAGACTGTTTCTGCAAGAAATTTTTTGGTTATATGATTTCTGGGCTTACCAAGCTGCGCTTATTCTGGGAACAGGAGGGAATCTTGGATAAAAATCAGAGTATAGCTGAAGAGCAATTGTGTCAAACAGTTTTGAAGCATAGAGATCCAAGCGAATGTTCTACGCTACGACTGTTGCAAGGTAAAACTCTCCCGACTTTTTCCCACACAGATTATAACGACGTTAAACAACTAAAACAATTTAAAACCTCTTTTAAATCTAAAGTAGGGTTCGCTGATGAGTACAAGAAATTATTGCCTGGTTAATCACATGAAAAATATTAGTAAGTACCCTAAATCAATACCCAACCGAGCTTATTTTTTCCTACATCACGGACTACTTAGAGAAAATGTACGCCTACAAAACTACGAGTAAGAACCGTTTTCAATAGCCTAAACCAAAGACCGCCTGAAAATTCCATAAAAGCGCTTCAAAACGATTTTTCTACAGTTATACCTCGATGGCGAAGATATATGATGGTATGAGCATCGGGCACTGCAGTACATTTTATGGAGAGATGAGTTTTAACTTGTGGTCCTACACCCGCGCATTACTTAGCAATTTGAGTATAAAGAAAGGAAACTATCCCGAAGCATGCAAAATATTGCGTTCTGACATATATTTATCTGGTGCAGATAACATGGACAATGTTTTAAAACTCAAGCACCAACCTTGTGCACTTTTAAAATCTGGCGGATTTAACTTCCGAAAATGGAATTTGAACTCAAAACAAATGTTGCATTATATTCCTGATAAAGGCCGTGGAAATAGAGATTTGTTCGCAATTAACCAGGAAAATACGACAAAGCACTTGCTCGCTATTGGCACACAAAATCGGATAAATTATGCTTCACTATTAATTTTATACCTTTTGATATAGTAACAAAACGAACTTTTCTTTCAGAAGCTGCTAGGCTTTTCGATATTTTGGGATAGTTATACCCAACAACCATTACAGTCAAAATTATATTTTGGAGGCTAAAACTGTATTTTGACTGCAGTTTTTAACACTCAGGGACTTAGTGATACATCACAAAATGCATATGCTGCCATCGTAACGTAACATTAGTAACGGAATCAAGTGAAATATTAGTTATTTAATGCAATCCAAAACGAGAGTTGCACTAGTTAAAAATAAAATCTAATAGCTTATTTGGACAGACAGCTAAATAGTTCTTGCTTGGCTTAGGTCTCCCGTCAAACGGTTGCATGCTTAAGTGGCAACTTCTATGTCGAAAATTCAAGCACTATCTGACATAAAAGATTCGAAATATATATCCACATCTGTAAACCCACCACATTCGGCCTCACGAGACATAACTTCTGAAGCTCTACACAATTACCCGCTTTGGCTCAGGTATGTGCAAATATATCAGAATCAAAAGTTAATAACAGTATAATCATTCACACCACTAATATAAAAAAACTTACGAATATAGATCTTTTATTTAATTCCTCTGTTCTATTGGTTCATCAAGCATGGCGCTTGAAAACGAGAGGCAAATGTCGTCAGGATAGTCTAGATCTTCGAGGAGCTGGTGGAAGGTCAGACTTTGCCGCCTGTTTTAAACATATGCTGATAATTCTGAAAGTTATTTACTTCTGTGGTGTTTCTTATTTCTTCGAAGTGCTGTTTCCATCTTTTGGTTTGGTCTTCTACATTAGTTAGTAGTAGTACTAGTAGTATCCTTTACTCCCTGGGAGCGATTTGCGCGCTGGTTTGTCAGCTCAGTGATTATTGTGTACACGTTCTTTATGTTGTTTCCTTTCGCTGTGGCTTCTACTTCACACAATAATTTCATTATAGGCAAATTTCTTTACATAGTAATGCATTTCTCTACTGCCTCGTTTAAAGTATTCGTGCTGCAAGCCAACAATATATTCTTTGACTTGTATGGTTATACTGGAGTTATAAACGTACTTAATGAATATATCCCTGTCTTTCTCTCTGAACAAATCATGCTTGCAATATAAAATCCTCCAACACATCATATGAATTGCTTAAAACTGGTAAGGGTTTGCTTACAGTCCATATATCGAAATGAGCCATATACATATGTATGTATGAATTGTACTTATACTAATTTGGGCGATCCTTGGTTGCACCTCTGCGATCAGCAATCATGCCATTTTTAATAAACAAAAATATTCACATTTGAGTTCTTTGTTTTTGAAGAAGTCAATTATGTTTATGTTGCAGAAATAGTTTAAACTTATAAACAAAAATATTCACATTTGAGTTCTTTGTTTTTGAAGAAGACATTTATCTTTATGTTGCAGAAATAGTTTAAACTTATAAACAAAAATATTTATATTAAATATTCGTAAACAACTTATTTATAAACAATCCAAAAATAATCTATATTATTACGGAATACTTATGCATAATGGCGTCGTTGGGTAAAACTTATGTATGTTATATTACCGGCTCTTAATATCTCTTCTAAACCAAACTATTTATTAAAGAAAATGTTTTTGTGCATCTGGCTTCGAAGATACTACCAGCTCTTTGCCCAATATATTGTGATCAAATTATTTTTATTAATTTTATTCTAACATTATTTTTTTCTAAAAGTCGTTTCTAGTTTTTTTAATGCAACACAATGTTCACTTAATTTTTTTTGCGTTTATTTATTGGGCAATAACTTACAATTAGACTACAAATAAACAATAGTGGCTTATATAATATAGTGTACACTGTCCCATATTCGAGCACTCCAGTACATATGCATAAAAAGTATTTGGTTCTTTTTAAGAAAACTTATTACTAAACTATACATTTTAATGATGATTATAAATATTCACTCAATTCTTCCCTAAATCTCTCAGATCCTATTTAACTACGCTAGTACAACGGTGATAACAGCTCATTCTTTTACTTATACATTGTATTTTGCAGCTCTGCAGCTCTAGCCACAAATATAACACAAGCCATGAAATATACAAAAGTAATTTTACAGCCTTAAGGTAGGTCTGGGCTCTCGAACAGCTCTAGCGTCATCGCAATTATCTTTTATGTAAGTGCGGTCCGGCTTGTTGTAAATATTTAGTTTCACTTGCACTTTTTGGCTGATTTGCCTCGGCTACCTTTGTTATTTTATGGTTCATTTTAGCAATTTCAGGTGAAGGCATGGGTCATATAAGTTAGACACAGTGAAATTTATAACAGTCTGTTAAAACCATCATTAGCATACGGTCTTCGTTACCCCCCCATTCAGGGCAGTTACATATAAATTGCATAATTTATAAATAAAAGTGATTTGAAACAGAAAAATATAATGTAATTCCAAAAAAAGGGTTGAAATCAAACAAACAAAAAATGGCGATTACTTCTGTTTACGGTTCTGTTCCACCTATGCTTGTAATGGCCTTATCTGCACCCAAATTTCGAATGATGGCTAGTATATACATAGTTACGCCGGCACCTCATTTATACTGTATTCTGACTTGTATTCCTGGTTGCCATTGGAGTCAAGGATCGCCACGTAATGCATGGGAAGAGTGCCGTAGTTTCCTTTTCTTGGTAATAAAACAACAGCTTAAAAACGCCACTGGCTGACTATATCTATTTATAGGCAATTTTGTGTGTCTAATTTTTAGTTTAAACGTAAATCCGATTTTAGGATTATAAGAATAAGAAGGTTAAAAAAAATTCTTCTTTATAAACAAAATATCCTTAAAATTACACATTTCATAATTTGTTGTTGCTAACAACAGTTAACTATAAAATATATTAGTTATTATGAGATACTTATTCGATTTCTTTGGCTTTAGTAATAAGACAGATGATGTTCCAAGCTTTTTTAACAGTGTTATTAGTGTAATAGTCTAGCTCGGATCATCAATCTGTGGACAGAAATGTCTATTTTGTTTTTCCCACCATGTTAAGCATTGGACATGTTGGCGATAATATGATCTTAGATTTAAAGTTAGAATTTAGTATAATAGCAGCTTTGTAAACATCAACATGCGTTGTGAATCAATATAAAAAACGTTTTTTTACGAGTACACCAATATATGTAACCTAACATTTTACAAACATTAAAGATTACTTAAAAACAATTACTCCGTATAAAATTTTAGTGTTCTAGATTGTTAAAGTATTGTTGTTAAAATTTCAATTATTAACCAATGATAATTTCGAAACTGTTACTTCTATTTGAAATGAAAAATAATGTTACTTATTTCCTACTATATATATACATATATTTTTTTATTATAGAAGAATTTTCCGGTTACAAACCTAAGCGACCAAATGGACCTTCGAGTAGACAATTGGTTTTCAATGGTAATGCCAAAGGTTAATTTAAGAGTACATAAAATTTATTAAGTAAAATTGCAATGTATACAAATTATAAAATATGTTATATTTTATAAGGCTTTCCTATGAACCATCCATATGTACATATATAATGTATGTTTCTAATTTAATAAATTTTTGGTTTAAGTCCTTTTTAAGATACTTTTGTATATGTAAAAACATATGTACATATATGCAACACCAATTCATTTAATTGGTGGCAGCACAGCTCACATACAAAGTTGGGCACCAGATCTAGCATTACAATTGGCATCATCTTTAATATTATAAATGTATACTAAAAATGATGACAAAATTGCAAAAATTGGGTGCTCCTATAAAAAATTCAATTAAATATTATTTTAAAAAATTATCAATTTCATCAGTTTTTGACATTTGTTAATACAAACTTTTTCTTTTTTGCTGCTGTATATTATAGCCATTCAGCTGTTTCTTAAAAAGATTTCCATTGCATGCTTGTATCTACATGCCGGACAGAATTGAATATAATTCTTATACATACATACATATGTATTTTATTATTATTTTTAAAAATTAATTTTTAATTAAATAATATGTGCTAAATGTTATTTTTTGTATTAGGGGAAACTTTCACTATCGAAATGTTAAATAGAATTATGAAATACATACGTTAAATATATTATAAAGAGAGAAAAAACATGTAAACAAAGGAAGCTGAAAATAAATACAATTATAAACTGTAAGTCATATATTTTAGAAAATCTATTTTACTGAAAATAAATAAAATGAAACTTTATGAAGGTATGACCAGTAAAAAAAATCTTTTTCAACTTAATTTTATAACGAAGGTCTTTTTTTATCATGAACTTACTGGGCAAATTTGTCAAGATCTATTAACACAAGACGAAAGAAGTCCTGTAGAAAATTAAATTTCTGAATTTTAAAGAAGTCTCTATATTTTAAATTTTTTTATACAAGTTGGTCTATTATTTGTTGATCTTGTGTTTTAAACATACATACTCGTACATACATTCTTAATGTTTTGAAATGTTAAACATTTGTTAAATTCTTCGCATTTCTTAAACTTGACTGGTCCTCGCATATTGATCAATTTTATTTCATGAATTTAAAAAGAGAAACAAGCGGTATTCTGCTGAAAGCAGAATCAATTGGTTTAAAGAAACTAAGAAATAAATAGAATTTCTACAACCAATAACAACTTAGTTTTGTTAAAAGAAATCTTCTACACATTAAATGGTGACGAAATCCGGGAACAGTCCAGTTACTAACTTCTAACCCACGTTATTTGAATTAAAAGGAACATAGTTGCTGTCGAACCACAAACTTATTGCCTATATTTTTCTACGAACATTTTATGCTAAAGTTCAGGTCGGCATGGAATTAACGCGAATTGGGGAACAAAATTAAATTTTATTACATTCAACGAATGGTAACCGCGTTTAATACAAAACCAAATTCATGTAAGACCAAAGGATATGTACATACAATTCTAGAGAATTTGAAACCAAATTTCCAAGCATTTAAAGTGGACATGAGCAAATTCTATTCTCGATTGATAAAAATATATATATATATAGATGACATGATATATTTTTTTAATATTGAATCTCCACAAACAACAATCGCAACTGCAGATAGTTTGTTATAACCACTCGCATTGAAAGATTCATCGGAGAAGCTAAACTCCGAAGAATTAGCTTACCCACATTTTCCGGCGACTTTATACTGGATACTTTTCTTTCCCTTGTTCATCAAAGCTCTTTGCGAACAAAAATTAAAAAAATAGTACCATAAAAAAATAGTCCATAATCAACGAATTATGAAATGAAAAATTGTTGACAAGATTCTATTACGTTTGATTTCTATAGCACCTACTGTAGGTAGCGGTCAATCTGTAAAACAATTACTTTATACCACTATAAGCTGCTTGTCTCAGTTAAAAGCATTAAAAATTGATACGTCGACAAGGGATTCAATATTATTTTTCATGAAGTCACAAAAGTTGAACATACCAACTCGCAAAGACTGGGAATTATTTCTAAAAACTAATACTTCTGTTCCTTCCACTACAGAAATGCTAATTTTTTTAGAAACAAATTTAAAATAAATGAAAACAATTATAGCAATAAAGTTCTTATTGTTCAGGGCTCCGAAGTTTCTTTTATATCGGAGGAATTATCCCAACTTATACGGTTACTTCACTACAAAAAGCAAGTCAATATATCTGGCCTTGGTGGGAACAAACTTTATACAGTACAAAAACTCTAAAATAGACTGTTTCTGCAAGAAATTTTTTGGTTATATGATTTCTGGGCTTACCAAGCTGCGCTTATTCTGGGAACAGGAGGGAATCTTGGATAAAAATCAGAGTATAGCTGAAGAGCAATTGTGTCAAACAGTTTTGAAGCATAGAGATCCAAGCGAATGTTCTACGCTACGACTGTTGCAAGGTAAAACTCTCCCGACTTTTTCCCACACAGATTATAACGACGTTAAACAACTAAAACAATTTAAAACCTCTTTTAAATCTAAAGTAGGGTTCGCTGATGAGTACAAGAAATTATTGCCTGGTTAATCACATGAAAAATATTAGTAAGTACCCTAAATCAATACCCAACCGAGCTTATTTTTTCCTACATCACGGACTACTTAGAGAAAATGTACGCCTACAAAACTACGAGTAAGAACCGTTTTCAATAGCCTAAACCAAAGACCGCCTGAAAATTCCATAAAAGCGCTTCAAAACGATTTTTCTACAGTTATACCTCGATGGCGAAGATATATGATGGTATGAGCATCGGGCACTGCAGTACATTTTATGGAGAGATGAGTTTTAACTTGTGGTCCTACACCCGCGCATTACTTAGCAATTTGAGTATAAAGAAAGGAAACTATCCCGAAGCATGCAAAATATTGCGTTCTGACATATATTTATCTGGTGCAGATAACATGGACAATGTTTTAAAACTCAAGCACCAACCTTGTGCACTTTTAAAATCTGGCGGATTTAACTTCCGAAAATGGAATTTGAACTCAAAACAAATGTTGCATTATATTCCTGATAAAGGCCGTGGAAATAGAGATTTGTTCGCAATTAACCAGGAAAATACGACAAAGCACTTGCTCGCTATTGGCACACAAAATCGGATAAATTATGCTTCACTATTAATTTTATACCTTTTGATATAGTAACAAAACGAACTTTTCTTTCAGAAGCTGCTAGGCTTTTCGATATTTTGGGATAGTTATACCCAACAACCATTACAGTCAAAATTATATTTTGGAGGCTAAAACTGTATTTTGACTGCAGTTTTTAACACTCAGGGACTTAGTGATACATCACAAAATGCATATGCTGCCATCGTAACGTAACATTAGTAACGGAATCAGGTGAAATATTAGTTATATAATGCAATCCAAAACGAGAGTTGCACTAGTTAAAAATAAAATCTAATAGCTTATTTGGACAGACAGCTAAATAGTTCTTGCTTGGCTTAGGTCTCCCGTCAAACGGTTGCATGCTTAAGTGGCAACTTCTATGTCGAAAATTCAAGCACTATCTGACATAAAAGATTCGAAATATATATCCACATCTGTAAACCCACCACATTCGGCCTCACGAGACATAACTTCTGAAGCTCTACACAATTACCCGCTTTGGCTCAGGTATGTGCAAATATATCAGAATCAAAAGTTAATAACAGTATAATCATTCACACCACTAATATAAAAAAACTTACGAATATAGATCTTTTATTTAATTCCTCTGTTCTATTGGTTCATCAAGCATGGCGCTTGAAAACGAGAGGCAAATGTCGTCAGGATAGTCTAGATCTTCGAGGAGCTGGTGGAAGGTCAGACTTTGCCGCCTGTTTTAAACATATGCTGATAATTCTGAAAGTTATTTACTTCTGTGGTGTTTCTTATTTCTTCGAAGTGCTGTTTCCATCTTTTGGTTTGGTCTTCTACATTAGTTAGTAGTAGTACTAGTAGTATCCTTTACTCCCTGGGAGCGATTTGCGCGCTGGTTTGTCAGCTCAGTGATTATTGTGTACACGTTCTTTATGTTGTTTCCTTTCGCTGTGGCTTCTACTTCACACAATAATTTCATTATAGGCAAATTTCTTTACATAGTAATGCATTTCTCTACTGCCTCGTTTAAAGTATTCGTGCTGCAAGCCAACAATATATTCTTTGACTTGTATGGTTATACTGGAGTTATAAACGTACTTAATGAATATATCCCTGTCTTTCTCTCTGAACAAATCATGCTTGCAATATAAAATCCTCCAACACATCATATGAATTGCTTAAAACTGGTAAGGGTTTGCTTACAGTCCATATATCGAAATGAGCCATATACATATGTATGTATGAATTGTACTTATACTAATTTGGGCGATCCTTGGTTGCACCTCTGCGATCAGCAATCATGCCATTTTTAATAAACAAAAATATTCACATTTGAGTTCTTTGTTTTTGAAGAAGTCAATTATGTTTATGTTGCAGAAATAGTTTAAACTTATAAACAAAAATATTCACATTTGAGTTCTTTGTTTTTGAAGAAGACATTTATCTTTATGTTGCAGAAATAGTTTAAACTTATAAACAAAAATATTTATATTAAATATTCGTAAACAACTTATTTATAAACAATCCAAAAATAATCTATATTATTACGGAATACTTATGCATAATGGCGTCGTTGGGTAAAACTTATGTATGTTATATTACCGGCTCTTAATATCTCTTCTAAACCAAACTATTTATTAAAGAAAATGTTTTTGTGCATCTGGCTTCGAAGATACTACCAGCTCTTTGCCCAATATATTGTGATCAAATTATTTTTATTAATTTTATTCTAACATTATTTTTTTCTAAAAGTCGTTTCTAGTTTTTTTAATGCAACACAATGTTCACTTAATTTTTTTTGCGTTTATTTATTGGGCAATAACTTACAATTAGACTACAAATAAACAATAGTGGCTTATATAATATAGTGTACACTGTCCCATATTCGAGCACTCCAGTACATATGCATAAAAAGTATTTGGTTCTTTTTAAGAAAACTTATTACTAAACTATACATTTTAATGATGATTATAAATATTCACTCAATTCTTCCCTAAATCTCTCAGATCCTATTTAACTACGCTAGTACAACGGTGATAACAGCTCATTCTTTTACTTATACATTGTATTTTGCAGCTCTGCAGCTCTAGCCACAAATATAACACAAGCCATGAAATATACAAAAGTAATTTTACAGCCTTAAGGTAGGTCTGGGCTCTCGAACAGCTCTAGCGTCATCGCAATTATCTTTTATGTAAGTGCGGTCCGGCTTGTTGTAAATATTTAGTTTCACTTGCACTTTTTGGCTGATTTGCCTCGGCTACCTTTGTTATTTTATGGTTCATTTTAGCAATTTCAGGTGAAGGCATGGGTCATATAAGTTAGACACAGTGAAATTTATAACAGTCTGTTAAAACCATCATTAGCATACGGTCTTCGTTACCCCCCCATTCAGGGCAGTTACATATAAATTGCATAATTTATAAATAAAAGTGATTTGAAACAGAAAAATATAATGTAATTCCAAAAAAAGGGTTGAAATCAAACAAACAAAAAATGGCGATTACTTCTGTTTACGGTTCTGTTCCACCTATGCTTGTAATGGCCTTATCTGCACCCAAATTTCGAATGATGGCTAGTATATACATAGTTACGCCGGCACCTCATTTATACTGTATTCTGACTTGTATTCCTGGTTGCCATTGGAGTCAAGGATCGCCACGTAATGCATGGGAAGAGTGCCGTAGTTTCCTTTTCTTGGTAATAAAACAACAGCTTAAAAACGCCACTGGCTGACTATATCTATTTATAGGCAATTTTGTGTGTCTAATTTTTAGTTTAAACGTAAATCCGATTTTAGGATTATAAGAATAAGAAGGTTAAAAAAAATTCTTCTTTATAAACAAAATATCCTTAAAATTACACATTTCATAATTTGTTGTTGCTAACAACAGTTAACTATAAAATATATTAGTTATTATGAGATACTTATTCGATTTCTTTGGCTTTAGTAATAAGACAGATGATGTTCCAAGCTTTTTTAACAGTGTTATTAGTGTAATAGTCTAGCTCGGATCATCAATCTGTGGACAGAAATGTCTATTTTGTTTTTCCCACCATGTTAAGCATTGGACATGTTGGCGATAATATGATCTTAGATTTAAAGTTAGAATTTAGTATAATAGCAGCTTTGTAAACATCAACATGCGTTGTGAATCAATATAAAAAACGTTTTTTTACGAGTACACCAATATATGTAACCTAACATTTTACAAACATTACAGATTACTTAAAAACAATTACTCCGTATAAAATTTTAGTGTTCTAGATTGTTAAAGTATTGTTGTTAAAATTTCAATTATTAACCAATGATAATTTCGAAACTGTTACTTCTATTTGAAATGAAAAATAATGTTACTTATTTCCTACTATATATATACATATATTTTTTTATTATAGAAGAATTTTCCGGTTACAAACCTAAGCGACCAAATGGACCTTCGAGTAGACAATTGGTTTTCAATGGTAATGCCAAAGGTTAATTTAAGAGTACATAAAATTTATTAAGTAAAATTGCAATGTATACAAATTATAAAATATGTTATATTTTATAAGGCTTTCCTATGAACCATCCATATGTACATATATAATGTATGTTTCTAATTTAATAAATTTTTGGTTTAAGTCCTTTTTAAGATACTTTTGTATATGTAAAAACATATGTACATATATGCAACACCAATTCATTTAATTGGTGGCAGCACAGCTCACATACAAAGTTGGGCACCAGATCTAGCATTACAATTGGCATCATCTTTAATATTATAAATGTATACTAAAAATGATGACAAAATTGCAAAAATTGGGTGCTCCTATAAAAAATTCAATTAAATATTATTTTAAAAAATTATCAATTTCATCAGTTTTTGACATTTGTTAATACAAACTTTTTCTTTTTTGCTGCTGTATATTATAGCCATTCAGCTGTTTCTTAAAAAGATTTCCATTGCATGCTTGTATCTACATGCCGGACAGAATTGAATATAATTCTTATACATACATACATATGTATTTTATTATTATTTTTAAAAATTAATTTTTAATTAAATAATATGTGCTAAATGTTATTTTTTGTATTAGGGGAAACTTTCACTATCGAAATGTTAAATAGAATTATGAAATACATACGTTAAATATATTATAAAGAGAGAAAAAACATGTAAACAAAGGAAGCTGAAAATAAATACAATTATAAACTGTAAGTCATATATTTTAGAAAATCTATTTTACTGAAAATAAATAAAATGAAACTTTATGAAGGTATGACCAGTAAAAAAAATCTTTTTCAACTTAATTTTATAACGAAGGTCTTTTTTTATCATGAACTTACTGGGCAAATTTGTCAAGATCTATTAACACAAGACGAAAGAAGTCCTGTAGAAAATTAAATTTCTGAATTTTAAAGAAGTCTCTATATTTTAAATTTTTTTATACAAGTTGGTCTATTATTTGTTGATCTTGTGTTTTAAACATACATACTCGTACATACATTCTTAATGTTTTGAAATGTTAAACATTTGTTAAATTCTTCGCATTTCTTAAACTTGACTGGTCCTCGCATATTGATCAATTTTATTTCATGAATTTAAAAAGAGAAACAAGCGGTATTCTGCTGAAAGCAGAATCAATTGGTTTAAAGAAACTAAGAAATAAATAGAATTTCTACAACCAATAACAACTTAGTTTTGTTAAAAGAAATCTTCTACACATTAAATGGTGACGAAATCCGGGAACAGTCCAGTTACTAACTTCTAACCCACGTTATTTGAATTAAAAGGAACATAGTTGCTGTCGAACCACAAACTTATTGCCTATATTTTTCTACGAACATTTTATGCTAAAGTTCAGGTCGGCATGGAATTAACGCGAATTGGGGAACAAAATTAAATTTTATTACATTCAACGAATGGTAACCGCGTTTAATACAAAACCAAATTCATGTAAGACCAAAGGATATGTACATACAATTCTAGAGAATTTGAAACCAAATTTCCAAGCATTTAAAGTGGACATGAGCAAATTCTATTCTCGATTGATAAAAATATATATATATATAGATGACATGATATATTTTTTTAATATTGAATCTCCACAAACAACAATCGCAACTGCAGATAGTTTGTTATAACCACTCGCATTGAAAGATTCATCGGAGAAGCTAAACTCCGAAGAATTAGCTTACCCACATTTTCCGGCGACTTTATACTGGATACTTTTCTTTCCCTTGTTCATCAAAGCTCTTTGCGAACAAAAATTAAAAAAATAGTACCATAAAAAAATAGTCCATAATCAACGAATTATGAAATGAAAAATTGTTGACAAGATTCTATTACGTTTGATTTCTATAGCACCTACTGTAGGTAGCGGTCAATCTGTAAAACAATTACTTTATACCACTATAAGCTGCTTGTCTCAGTTAAAAGCATTAAAAATTGATACGTCGACAAGGGATTCAATATTATTTTTCATGAAGTCACAAAAGTTGAACATACCAACTCGCAAAGACTGGGAATTATTTCTAAAAACTAATACTTCTGTTCCTTCCACTACAGAAATGCTAATTTTTTTAGAAACAAATTTAAAATAAATGAAAACAGTTATAGCAATAAAGTTCTTATTGTTCAGGGCTCCGAAGTTTCTTTTATATCGGAGGAATTATCCCAACTTATACGGTTACTTCACTACAAAAAGCAAGTCAATATATCTGGCCTTGGTGGGAACAAACTTTATACAGTACAAAAACTCTAAAATAGACTGTTTCTGCAAGAAATTTTTTGGTTATATGATTTCTTGGCTTACCGAGCTGCGCTTATTCTGGGAACAGGAGGGAATCTTGGATAAAAATCAGAGTATAGCTGAAGAGAAATTGTGTCAAACAGTTTTGGAGCATAGAAATCCAAGCGGATGTTCTACGCTACGCCTGTTGCAAGGTAAAACTCTCCCGACTTTTTCCCACACAGATTATAACGACGTTAGACAACTAAAACAATTTAAAACCTCTTTTAAATCTAAAGCAGGGTTCGCTGATGAGTACAAGAAATTATTGCCTGGTTAATCACATGAAAAATATTAGTAAGTACCCTAAACCAATATTCAACCGAGCTTATTTTTTCCTACATCACGGACTACTTAGAGAAAATGTACGCCTACAAAACTACGAGTAAGAACCGTTTTCAATAGCCTAAACCAAAGACCGCCTGAAAATTCCATAAAAGCGCTTCAAAACGATTTTTCTACAGTTATACCTCGATGGCGAAGATATATGATGGTATGAGCATCAGGCCCTGCAGTACATTTTATGGAGAGATGAGTTTTAACTTGTGGTCCTACACCCGCGCATTATTTAGCAATTTGAGTATAAAGAAAGGAAACTATCCCGAAGCATGCAAAATATTGCGTTCTGACATATATTTATCTGGTGCAGATAACATGGACAATGTTTTAAAACTCAAGCACCAACCTTGTGCGCTTTTAAATTCTGGCGGATTTAACTTCCGAAAATGGAATTTGAACTCAAAACAAATGTTGCATTATATTCCTGATAAAGGCCGTGGAAATAGAGATTTGTTCGCAATTAACCACAAAATATGACAAAGCACTTGCTCGCTATTGGGACACAAAATCTGATAAATTATGCTTCACGTTTAATTTTAAACCTTCTGATATAGTAACAAAACGAACTTTTCTTTCAGAAGCTGCTAGGCTTTTCGATATTTTGGGATGGTTATACCCAACAACCATTACAGTCAAAATTATATTTCGGAGGCTAAAACTGCATTTTGACTGCAGTTTTTAACACTCAGGGACTTAGTGATACATCACAAAATGCATATGCTGCTATCGTAACGTAACATTAGTAACGGAATCAGGTGAAATATTAGTTATTTAATGCAATCCAAAACGAGAGTTGCACCAGTTAAAAATAAAATCTAATAGCTTATTTGGACAGACAGCTAAATAGTTCTTGCTTGGCTTAAATCTCCCGTCAAACGGTTGCATGCTTAAGTGACAACTTCTATGTCGAAAATTCAAGCACTATCTGACATAAAAGATTCGAAATATATATCCACATCTGTAAACCCACCACATTGGGCCTCACGAGACATAACTTCTGAAGCTCTACACAATTACCCGCTTTGGCTCAGGTATGTGCAAATATATCAGAATCAAAAGTTAATAACAGTATAATCATTCACACCACTAATATAAAAAAAACTTACGAATATAGATCTTTTATTTAATTCCTCTGTTCTATTGGTTCATCAAGCATGGCGCTTGAAAACGAGAGGCAAATGTCGTCAGGATAGTCTAGATCTTCGAGGAGCTGGTGGAAGGTCAGACTTTGCCGCCTGTTTTAAACATATGCTGATAATTCTGAAAGTTATTTACTTCTGTGGTGTTTCTTATTTCTTCGAAGTGCTGTTTCCATCTTTTGGTTTGGTCTTCTACATTAGTTAGTAGTAGTACTAGTAGTATCCTTTACTCCCTGGGTGCGATTTGAGCGCTGGTTTGTCAGCTCAGTGATTATTGTGTACATGTTCTTTATGTTGTTTCCTTTCGCTGTGGCTTCTACTTCACACAATAATTTCATTATAGGCAAATTTCTTTACATAGTAATGCATTTCTCTACTGCCTCGTTTAAAGTATTTGTGCTGCAAGCCAACAATATATTCTTTGACTTGTATGGTTATACTGGAGTTATAAACGTACTTAATGAATATATCCCTGTCTTTCACTCTGAACAAATCATGCTTGCAATATAAAATCCTCCAACACATCATATGAATTGCTTAAAACTGGTAAGGGTTTGCTTACAGTCCATATATCGAAAGGAGCCATATACATATGTATGTATGAATTGTACTTATACTAATTTGGGCGATCCTTGGTTGCACCTCTGCGATCAGCAATCATGCCATTTTTAATAAACAAAAATATTCACATTTGAGTTCTTTGTTTTTGAAGAAGTCAATTATGTTTATGTTTCAGAAATAGTTTAAACTTATAAACAAAAATATTCACATTTGAGTTCTTTGTTTTTGAAGAAGACATTTATCTTTATGTTGCAGAAATAGTTTAAACTTATAAACAAAAATATTTATATTAAATATTCGTAAACAACTTATTTATAAACAATCCAAAAATAATCTATATTATTACGGAATACTTATGCATAATGGCGTCGTTGGGTAAAACTTATGTATGTTATATTACCGGCTCTTTATATCTCTTCTAAACCAAACTATTTATTAAAGAAAATGTTTTTGTGCATCTGGCTTCGAAGATACTACCAGCTCTTTGCCCAATATATTGTGATCAAATTATTTTTATTAATTTTATTCTAACATTATTTTTTTCTAAAAGTCGTTTCTAGTTTTTTTAATGCAACACAATGTTCACTTAATTTTTTTTGCGTTTATTTATTGGGCAATAACTTACAATTAGACTACAAATAAACAATAGTGGCTTATATAATATAGTGTACACTGTCCCATATTCGAGCACTCCAGTAAATATGCATAAAAAGTATTTGGTTCTTTTTAAGAAAACTTATTACTAAACTATACATTTTAATGATGATTATAAATATTCACTCAATTCTTCCCTAAATCTCTCAGATCCTATTTAACTACGCTAGTACAACGGTGATAACAGCTCATTCTTTTACTTATACATTGTATTTTGCAGCTCTGCAGCTCTAGCCACAAATATAACACAAGCCATGAAATATACAAAAGTAATTTTACAGCCTTAAGGTAGGTCTGGGCTCTCGAACAGCTCTAGCGTCATCGCAATTATCTTTTATGTAAGTGCGGTCCGGCTTGTTGTAAATATTAGTTTCACTTGCACTTTTTGGCTGATTTGCCTCGGCTACGTTTGTTATTTTATAGTTCATTTTAGCAATTTCAGGTGAACGCATGGGCCATATAAGTTAGACATAGCGAAATTTATAACAGTCTGTTAAAACCGTCATTAGCATACGGTCTTCGTTACCGCCCCATTCAGGGCAGTTACATATAAATTGCATAATTTATAAATAAAAGTGATTTGAAACATAAAAATATAATGTAATTCCAAAAACAGGGTTGAAATCAAACAAACAAAAAATGGCGATTACTTCTGTTTACGGTTCTGTTCCACCTATGCTTGTAATGGCCTTATCTGCACCCAAATTTCGAATGATGGCTAGTATATACATAGTTACGCCGGCACCTCATTTATACTGTATTCTGACTTGTATTCCTGGTTGCCATTGGAGTCAAGGATCGCCACGTAATGCATGGGAAGAGTGCCGTAGTTCTCTTTTCTTGGTAATAAAACAACAGCCTAAAAACGCCACTGGCTGACTATATCTATTTATAGGCAATTTTGTGTGTCTAATTTTTAGTTTAAACGTAAATCCGATTTTAGGATTATAAGAATAAGAAGGTTAAAAAAAATTCTTCTTTATAAACAAAATATCCTTAAAATTACACATTTCATAATTTGTTGTTGCTGACAACAGTTAACTATAAAATATATTAGTTATTATGAGATACTTATTCGATTTCTTTGGCTTTAGTAATAAGACAGATGATGTTCCAAGCTTTTTTAACAGTGTTATTAGTGTAATAGTCTAGCTCGGATCATCAATCTGTGGACAGAAATGTCTATTTTGTTTTTTCCACCATGTTAAGCATTGGACATGTTGGCGATAATATGATCTTAGATTTGTAAACATCAACATGCGTTGTGAATCAATATAAAAAACGTTTTTTTACGAGTACACCAATATATGTAACCTAACATTTTACAAACATTAAAGATTACTTAAAAACAATTACTCCGTATAAAATTTTAGAGTTCTAGATTGTTAAAGTTGTTGCGGGTAAAGCGGCCCAAGCTCAAGATAGCCAATGTGGATTTTAAACACAACAAGTGTAAGAATTTTAGAAAACTTTAATTCTTTATTCTTACGCTTTAATATGTTAAAATTCCTAAAATTATAAATAAATTCATTATACAAACTTACATACTAAACTGCTGATATACTAACTTTTATGTATGGCTACTCCAAGCGAAGCTTCGTAATCCTTATGACCTGAACGAATGAATATCTTAAATCTATGTAGGTGTTTTATATACTTATGTATGTGGTCTCGATTAAATATGGCGTCATAATTATACCGCGTGGAAAATTAAAAGGAATAATTGAACATTTTGCCATGCTCATCTCTCTACATATCGATAACAGTAATGTCATATCAGCGATTTGTGAGTGGCGGTAACAGTAATGTCATATTAGCGATTTATGAGTGGCGGTAACAGTAATGTCATATTAGCGATTTATGAGTGGCGGTAACAGTAATGTCATATTAGCGATTTATGAGTGGCGGTAACACTCCCCCACAGTATGGCGAGATTTCGAAGACTTACTCTACTTTCTTTCAGCCACGTCTAAAACCGCTAATTTTGCAGCAGGTCTTTCTAAAACGCCACAAACTGTCAAAACTTTTGCCTTTCGTACTTGTCCATCTTCGGATTTGGCAACTTCGATGACCTTTCCTTTTGTCCACACGTTTCTCGGGTTATTTGTTGTCGTCGCAGCTGCGCCATAAAAATCTTTACGCATGGCAGTCTTCATCGCGTATATAAATCTGATGGAACATTTGTTCGATGTCACCACAAATTGCAATTTGCCTTTGCCGAAAACGAAAAAGAATAGCTGCAAGAGAAGACAGCAAATCTGGCCCTTTGAGCAGCATAGAGTTAAGTGAAATACCATTTGCCTTCGCGGCCGCATCCCAAACTATTCTTGTTTTATTCGGTTTGTTTTTGTTAAATACCGGAAACATTGGTAAATACCATACATTTTGTTTATCATCTTCATTGTTTACTTTGGCTATGTAATTTCTTTCAAAATATTCAGAAATTGTTTTTTCGAAATGTTGAAACAACTCTTTATTTTTTCTTAGAGTTTTTTCGAGACAAATCAGTCGTCTCTTCGCCATATCAAAGCTTTGTGGAAGTGTAATATTGTCATATCGCCACAGCAAAGCTGTCTCGTAATGGCCATCGCATCTTTGTTTCGTATATGTTTCTAGCAAACTTAATGCCCTTTGGTCATCTTTTCCAAGAGCTGGAGTATAGTTACTTATCCCTGCTAACTCAGTTGTATAAAACTGTTTGAGTAAGTGAGTAAGAATTTGGTCGTTTTCACCTTTACACTCGCAAGAGTAAAAATTATATTGAATTTGGGCCTTTTCTCCAACACTGGAGTTGCCACATATTAGCCAGCCGAGGCGAGTATGTAAAGCGACGGGTTCGTTTTTCTTGCCTTCTTTAACACGAGTTGGCACACATAATTTCAAGTTATTTAATCCTAAAAGTACATCTGGTACAGCATTTTCAAAATCGGCGATGGGTAGCCCTTTAAGGTGCGGAAATTTTTTACGTAACTTTTTATAATTAAAGCTCTGACTCGGAAGCGATAGTTGTTTAACCGTACGAACAGAAATAGAAAATTCAGTTTTATTCATACCTGAAATTTTCATTGAGACTATTTTTGAGTCTTCTTCGTTGCGACCTATTTCACCTGTCCATTTCAAGCATAGAGGTTGTGACTCACCATTTAAATCTAGTTTATTAATTAATTGTTCATTTACCAGACTTACAGACGAACCCTCGTCTATAAATGCAAAAGTATTAAAACAGACTGCTGTCGACCAGTCATATGTGGCACTAAACAAGGGCCATTCTTCAGGAGTGCCGGTAAAAATTGGAAGCTCTTTTGGTACTGACTGCCGCGTGCTTTGTTGCGAAAGCCTGTGAGAAGGTAATATAACAGGTTGGAGGTTTGATGGGTTCATGGAAAACGTTGAATCCATGTAACCAAATTGTACAGGTGTCTCTAATGTGTGATTTTCTGCATTTACGTTGTCTGAATTATTACATAAATTTGCCGTTGTCGGCTGCTGACGGTTCGTTGTTGGGTCATTAATAAATGAAGACATGTTATTAACGAATGACGTAGTTGTACATACGGGCGGAGTTATTGTTTTTGTCGTATAAACTAAGTCATTACTTACGTTTTGGCAATATGGTTTAGTAGTGTTAGGCATTTCTTGCGTTGTTGTGGCTTGTGGTACAAATGTGTAAGGTGGCGTTTCAAACTGACGAGCTGCGGAAACTATATTTTGGTGTGCGGTTGCAATAGCCGAAGTAGGGAGTTGGATTTGATTATCTAACCACTCATGTACAGATCTGACAGCTGAGTGTTTATTAACTGATTGTGCGTCCTCGAAGTCATCTACTGCTTGTTCGAGAATTTGGTATTTCTTTTTAATGAAATCTCTTTTAAGTTGTGTCTCTTCTTCTAGACGTCGTAGCTCAAGAGCTTGTCGGCGGGAGCGGGAAGCGGCCGAAGAGCCACTACGAATGGAAGAGGCGGAATCGATCGTGATTTGATGTTGTACCGTACAATTTTGGCAACTCCACGTAGGTTGGTCTTGATTGCTGCTGAGATTGACACATGGTAAATGAAAATTAAGATGGCACTTGCTGCATTTTATAAATTTTTCGTTGTCTGTGGACTTGTTGCAAATGTGACAGTTGTTCAGTGCAGGACTTAACTGAGTTGGTCGTTGACGACTTAGTGGTTGACCCTGTGAGGGAGTGGAAGGTTGCATTCTGTTAGGACTTACGTTTTAACACCCAAGATGATTCCTTCAAACGATCCGATGAGGCACATAAAAGAATTTTAATGTTGCGGGTAAAGCGGCCCAAGCTCAAGATAGCCAATGTGGATTTTAAACACAACAAGTGTAAGAATTTTAGAAAACTTTAATTCTTTATTCTTACGCTTTAATATGTTAAAATTCCTAAAATTATAAATAAATTCATTATACAAACTTACATACTAAACTGCTGATATACTAACTTTTATGTATGGCTACTCCAAGCGAAGCTTCGTAATCCTTATGACCTGAACGAATGAATATCTTAAATCTATGTAGGTGTTTTATATACTTATGTATGTGGTCTCGATTAAATATGGCGTCATAATTATACCGCGTGGAAAATTAAAAGGAATAATTGAACATTTTGCCATGCTCATCTCTCTACATATCGATAACAGTAATGTCATATCAGCGATTTATGAGTGGCGGTAACAAAAGTATTGTTGTTAAAATTTCAATTATTAACCAATGATAATTTCGAAACTGTTACTTCTATTTGAAATGAAAAATAATGTTACTTATTTCCTACTATATATATACATATATTTTTTTATTATAGAAGAATTTTCCGGTTACAAACCTAAGCCACCAAATGGACCTTCGAGTAGACAGTTGGTTTTCAATGGTAATGCCAAAGGTTAATTTAAGAGTATATAAAATTTATTAAGTAAAATTGCAATGTATACAAATTATAAAATATGTTATATTTTATAAGGCTTTCCTATGAACCATCCATATGTACATATATAATGTATGTTTCTAATTTAATAAATTTTTGGTTTAAGTCCTTTTTAAGATACTTTTGTATATGTAAAAACATATGTACATATATGCAACACCAATTCATTTAATTGGTGGCAGCACAACTTACATACAAAGTTGGGCACCAGGTCTAGCATTACAATTGGCATCATCTTTAATAATATAAATGTATACTAAAAATTATGACAAAATTGCAAAAATTGGCTCCTATAAAAAATTCAATTAAATTTTATTTTAAAAAATTATCAATTTCATCAGTTTTTGACATTTGTTAATACAAACTTTTTCTTTTTTGCTGCTGTATATTATAGCCATTCAGCTGTTTCTTAAAAAGATTTCCATTGCATGCTTGTATCTACATGCCGGACAGAATTGAATATAATTCTTATACATACATACATATGTATTTTATTATTATTTTTAAAAATTAATTTTTAATTAAATAATATGTGTTAAATGTTATTTTTTGTATTAGGGAAAACTTTACCTATCGAAATGTTAAATAGAATTATGAAATACATACGTTAAATATATTATAAAGAGAGAAAAAACATGTAAACAAAAGAAGCTGAAAATAAATACAATTATAAACTGTAAGTCATATATTTAAGAAAATCTATTTTACTGAAAATAAATAAAATGAAACTTTATGAAGGTATGACCAGTAAAAAAAATCTTTTTCAACTTAATTTTATAACGAAGGTCTTTTTTTTATCATGAACTTACTGGGCAAATTTGTCAAGATCTATTAACACAAGACGAAAGAAGTCCTGTAGAAAATTAAATTTCTGAATTTTAAAGAAGTCTCTATATTTTTAATTTTTTTATACAAGTTGGTCTATTATTTGTTGATCTTGTGTTTTAAACATACATACTCGTACATACATTCTTAATGTTTTGAAATGTTAAACATTTGTTAAATTCTTCGCATTTCTTAAACTTGACTGGTCCTCGCATATTGATCAATTTTATTTCATGAATTTAAAAAGAGAAACAAGCGGTATTCTGCTGAAAGCAGAATCAATTGGTTTAAAGAAACTAAGAAATAAATAGAATTTCTACAACCAATAACAACTTAGTTTTGTTAAAAGAAATCTTCTACACATTAAATGGTGACGAAACCCGGGAACAGTCCAGTTGCTAATTTCTAACCCACGTTATTTGAATTAAAAGGAACATAGTTGCTGTCGACCCACAAACTTATTGCCTATATTTTTCTACGAACATTTTATGCTAAAGTTCAGGTCGGCCTAGAATTAACGCGAATTGGGGAACCAAATTAAATTTTATTACATTCAACGAATGGTAACCGCGTTTAATACAAAACCAAATTCATGTAAGACCAAAGGATATGTACATACAATTCTAGAGAATTTCAAACCAAATTTCCAAGCATTTATAGTGGACATGAGCAAATTCTATACTCGATTGATAAAAATATATATATATAGATGACATGGTATATTTTTTTAATATTGAATCTCCACAAACAACAATCGCAACTGCAGATAGTTTGTAATAACCACTCGCATTGAAAGATTCATCGGAGAAGCTGAACTCCGAAAAATTAGCTTACCCACATTTTTCGGCGATTTTATACTGGATACTTTTCTTTCCCTTGTTCATCAAAGCTCTTTGGGAACAAAAATTCAAAAAATAGTACATATACCTTCAAAGCTACTGCACTGTGATGCCAATTTGCATAATCAACGAATTATGAAATGAAAAATTGTTGACCAGATTCTATTACGTTAATTTCTATACCACCTACTATACAATCTGTAGCGTACAATCTATAAAACAATTACTTTATACCACTATAAGCTGCTTGTCTCAGTTAAAAGCATTAAAAATTGATACGTCGACATAGGATTCAATATTATTTTTCATGAAGTCACAAAAGTTGAACATACCAACTCGCAAAGACTGGCAATTATTTCTAAAAACTAATAGTTCTGTTCCTTTCACTACAGGAATGCAAATTTTTTTAGAAACAAATTAAAAATAAATGAAAACAGTTATAGCAATAAAGTTCTTATTGTTCAGGGCTGCGAAGTTTCTTTTATATCGGAGGAATTATCCCAACTTACAGGGTTACCTCACTACAAAAAGCAAGTCAATATATCTGGCATTGGTGGGAACAAACTTTATACAGTAAAAAAACTCTAAAATATTTTTTGGTTATATGATTTCTGGGTTTACCGAGCTGCGCTTATTCTTATTATTGCCTGATTTCATGTGACGATCACATGAAAAATATTAGTAAGTACTCTAAACCAATACCCAACCATGCTTATTTTTTTCCTACATCACGGACTATTTAGAGAAAATTTACGCCTACAAAACTACGAGTAAGAGCCGTTTTCAATAGCCTAAACCAAAGACCGCCTTAAAATTCCGTAAAAGCGCTTCAAAACGATTTTTCTACAGTTATATCTCGATGGTGAAGATATGTGATGGTATGAGCATCCGGCACTGCAGTACATTTTATGGAGAGATGAGTTTTCAAGAAAAATTAACTTTTATAGTTTATAATCTGTAACTTGTGGTCCTACACACGCGCATTACTTAGCAATTTGAGTATTGAGAAAGGAAACTATCCCGAAGCATGCAAAATATTGCGTTCTGACATATATTTTTCGGGTGCAGATAACATGGACAATGCTTTAAAACTCAAGCAACATCCTTGTGCACTTTTAAAATCTGGCGGATTTAACTTCCGAAAATGGAATTTGAACTCAAAACAAATGTTGCATTATATTCCTGATAAAGGCCGTGGAAATAGAGATTTGTTCGCAATTAACCAGGAAAATACGACAAAGCACTTGCTCGCTATTGGGACACAAAATCTGATAAATTATGCTTTACGTTTAATTTTAAACCTTCTGATATAGTAACAAAACGAACTTTTCTTTCAGAAGCTGCTAGGCTTTTCGATATTTTGGGATGGTTATACCCAACAACCATTACAGTCAAAATTATATTTCGGAGGCTAAAACTGCATTTTGACTGCAGTTTTTAACACTCAGGGACTTAGTGATACATCACAAAATGCATATGCTGCCATCGTAACGTAACATTAGTAACGGAATCAGGTGAAATATTAGTTATTTAATGCAATCCAAAACGAGAGTTGCACCAGTTAAAAATAAAATCTAATAGCTTATTTGGACAGACAGCTAAATAGTTCTTGCTTGGCTTAAATCTCCCGTCAAACGGTTGCATGCTTAAGTGACAACTTCTATGTCGAAAATTCAAGCACTATCTGACATAAAAGATTCGAAATATATATCCACATCTGTAAACCCGCCACATTGGGCCTCACGAGACATAACTTCTGAAGCTCTACACAATTACCCGCTTTGGCTCAGGTATGTGCAAATATATCAGAATCAAAAGTTAATAACAGTATAATCATTCACACCACTAATATAAAGAAACTTACGAATATACATAGATTTTTTATTTAATTCCTCTGTTCTATTGGTCCATCAAGCATGGCGCTTGAAAACAAGAGGCAAATGTCGTCAGGATAGTCTAGATCTTCGAGGAGCTGATGGAAGGTCCAGACCTTGCCGCCTGTTTTAAACATATGCTTATAATTCTGAAAGTTATTTACTTCTGTGGTGTTTCTTATTTCTTCGAAGTGCTGTTTCCATTTTTGGTTTGGTCTTCTACATTAGTTAGTGGTAGTACTAGTAGTATGCTTTACTCCCTGGGTGCGATTTGAGCGCTGGTTTGTCAGCTCAGTGATTATTGTGTACACGTTCTTTATGTTGTTTGCTTTTGCTGTGGCTTCTACTTCACACAATAATTTCATTATAGGCAAATTTCTTTACTGCCTCGTTTAAAGTATTTGTGCTGCAAGCCAACAATATATTCTTTGACTTGTATGGTTATACTGGAGTTATAAACGTACTTAATGAATATATCCCTGTCTTTCTCTCTGAACAAATCATGCTTGCAATATAAAATCCTCCAACACATCATATGAATTGCTTAAAACTGGTAAGGGTTTGCTTACAGTCCATATATCGAAAGGAGCCATATACATATGTATGTATGAATTGTACTTATACTAATTTGGGCGATCCTTGGTTGCACCTCTGCGATCAGCAATCATGCCATTTTTAATAAACAAAAATATTCACATTTGAGTTCTTTGTTTTTGAAGAAGTCAATTATGTTTATGTTTCAGAAATAGTTTAAACTTATAAACAAAAATATTCACATTTGAGTTCTTTGTTTTTGAAGAAGACATTTATCTTTATGTTGCAGAAATAGTTTAAACTTATAAACAAAAATATTTATATTAAATATTCGTAAACAACTTATTTATAAACAATCCAAAAATAATCTATATTATTACGGAATACTTATGCATAATGGCGTCGTTGGGTAAAACTTATGTATGTTATATTACCGGCTCTTTATATCTCTTCTAAACCAAACTATTTATTAAAGAAAATGTTTTTGTGCATCTGGCTTCGAAGATACTACCAGCTCTTTGCCCAATATATTGTGATCAAATTATTTTTATTAATTTTATTCTAACATTATTTTTTTCTAAAAGTCGTTTCTAGTTTTTTTAATGCAACACAATGTTCACTTAATTTTTTTTGCGTTTATTTATTGGGCAATAACTTACAATTAGACTACAAATAAACAATAGTGGCTTATATAATATAGTGTACACTGTCCCATATTCGAGCACTCCAGTACATATGCATAAAAAGTATTTGGTTCTTTTTAAGAAAACTTATTACTAAACTATACATTTTAATGATGATTATAAATATTCACTCAATTCTTCCCTAAATCTCTCAGATCCTATTTAACTACGCTAGTACAACGGTGATAACAGCTCATTCTTTTACTTATACATTGTATTTTGCAGCTCTGCAGCTCTAGCCACAAATATAACACAAGCCATGAAATATACAAAAGTAATTTTACAGCCTTAAGGTAGGTCTGGGCTCTCGAACAGCTCTAGCGTCATCGCAATTATCTTTTATGTAAGTGCGGTCCGGGTTGTTGTAGATATTTAGTTTCACTTGCACTTTTTGGCTGATTTGCCTCGGCTACCTTTGTTATTTTATGGTTCATTTTAGCAATTTCAGGTGAAGGCATGGGTCATATAAGTTAGACACAGTGAAATTTATAACAGTCTGTTAAAACCATCATTAGCATACGGTCTTCGTTACCCCCCCATTCAGGGCAGTTACATATAAATTGCATAATTTATAAATAAAAGTGATTTGAAACAGAAAAATATAATGTAATTCCAAAAAAAGGGTTGAAATCAAACAAACAAAAAATGGCGATTACTTCTGTTTACGGTTCTGTTCCACCTATGCTTGTAATGGCCTTATCTGCACCCAAATTTCGAATGATGGCTAGTATATACATAGTTACGCCGGCACCTCATTTATACTGTATTCTGACTTGTATTCCTGGTTGCCATTGGAGTCAAGGATCGCCACGTAATGCATGGGAAGAGTGCCGTAGTTCTCTTTTCTTGGTAATAAAACAACAACCTAAAAACGCCACTGGCTGACTATATCTATTTATAGGCAATTTTGTGTGTCTAATTTTTAGTTTAAACGTAAATCCGATTTTAGGATTATAAGAATAAGAAGGTTAAAAAAAATTCTTCTTTATAAACAAAATATCCTTAAAATTACACATTTCATAATTTGTTGTTGCTGACAACAGTTAACTATAAAATATATTAGTTATTATGAGATACTTATTCGATTTCTTTGGCTTTAGTAATAAGACAGATGATGTTCCAAGCTTTTTTAACAGTGTTATTAGTGTAATAGTCTAGCTCGGATCATCAATCTGTGGACAGAAATGTCTATTTTGTTTTTTCCACCATGTTAAGCATTGGACATGTTGGCGATAATATGATCTTAGATTTGTAAACATCAACATGCGTTGTGAATCAATATAAAAAACGTTTTTTTACGAGTACACCAATATATGTAACCTAACATTTTACAAACATTAAAGATTACTTAAAAACAATTACTCCGTATAAAATTTTAGAGTTCTAGATTGTTAAAGTATTGTTGTTAAAATTTCAATTATTAACCAATGATAATTTCGAAACTGTTACTTCTATTTGAAATGAAAAATAATGTTACTTATTTCCTACTATATATATACATATATTTTTTTATTATAGAAGAATTTTCCGGTTACAAACCTAAGCCACCAAATGGACCTTCGAGTAGACAGTTGGTTTTCAATGGTAATGCCAAAGGTTAATTTAAGAGTATATAAAATTTATTAAGTAAAATTGCAATGTATACAAATTATAAAATATGTTATATTTTATAAGGCTTTCCTATGAACCATCCATATGTACATATATAATGTATGTTTCTAATTTAATAAATTTTTGGTTTAAGTCCTTTTTAAGATACTTTTGTATATGTAAAAACATATGTACATATATGCAACACCAATTCATTTAATTGGTGGCAGCACAACTTACATACAAAGTTGGGCACCAGGTCTAGCATTACAATTGGCATCATCTTTAATAATATAAATGTATACTAAAAATTATGACAAAATTGCAAAAATTGGCTCCTATAAAAAAATTCAATTAAATTTTATTTTAAAAAATTATCAATTTCATCAGTTTTTGACATTTGTTAATACAAACTTTTTCTTTTTTGCTGCTGTATATTATAGCCATTCAGCTGTTTCTTAAAAATATTTCCATTGCATGCTTGTATCTACATGCCGGACAGAATTGAATATAATTCTTATACATACATACATATGTATTTTATTATTATTTTAAAAAATTAATTTTTAATTAAATAATATGTGTTAAATGTTATTTTTTGTATTAGGGAAAACTTTCACTATCGAAATGTTAAATAGAATTATGAAATACATACGTTAAATATATTATAAAGAGAGAAAAAACATGTAAACAAAAGAAGCTGAAAATAAATACAATTATAAACTGTAAGTCATATATTTAAGAAAATCTATTTTACTGAAAATAAATAAAATGAAACTTTATGAAGGTATGACCAGTAAAAAAAATCTTTTTCAACTTAATTTTATAACGAAGGTCTTTTTTTTATCATGAACTTACTGGGCAAATTTGTCAAGATCTATTAACACAAGACGAAAGAAGTCCTGTAGAAAATTAAATTTCTGAATTTTAAAGAAGTCTCTATATTTTTAATTTTTTTATACAAGTTGGTCTATTATTTGTTGATCTTGTGTTTTAAACATACATACTCGTACATACATTCTTAATGTTTTGAAATGTTAAACATTTGTTAAATTCTTCGCATTTCTTAAACTTGACTGGTCCTCGCATATTGATCAATTTTATTTCATGAATTTAAAAAGAGAAACAAGCGGTATTCTGCTGAAAGCAGAATCAATTGGTTTAAAGAAACTAAGAAATAAATAGACTTTCTACAACCAATAACAACTTAGTTTTGTTAAAAGAAATCTTCTACACATTAAATGGTGACGAAACCCGGGAACAGTCCAGTTGCTAATTTCTAACCCACGTTATTTGAATTAAAAGGAACATAGTTGCTGTCGAGCCACAAACTTATTGCCTATATTTTTCTACGAACATTTTATGCTAAAGTTCAGGTCGGCCTAGAATTAACGCGAATTGGGGAACCAAATTAAATTTTATTACATTCAACGAATGGTAACTGCGTTTAATACAAAACCAAATTCATGTAAGACCAAAGGATATGTACATACAATTCTAGAGAATTTGAAACCAAATTTCCAAGCATTTATAGTGGACATGAGCAAATTCTATACTCGATTGATAAAAATATATATATATAGATGACATGGTATATTTTTTTAATATTGAATCTCCACAAACAACAATCGCAACTGCAGATAGTTTGTAATAACCACTCGCATTGAAAGATTCATCGGAGAAGCTGAACTCCGAAAAATTAGCTTACCCACATTTTTCGGCGACTTTATACTGGATACTTTTCTTTCCCTTGTTCATCAAAGCTCTTTGGGAACAAAAATTCAAAAAATAGTACATATACCTTCAAAGCTACTGCACTGTGATGCCAATTTGCATAATCAACGAATTATGAAATGAAAAATTGTTGACCAGATTCTATTACGTTAATTTCTATACCACCTACTATACAATCTGTAGCGTACAATCTATAAAACAATTACTTTATACCACTATAAGCTGCTTGTCTCAGTTAAAAGCATTAAAAATTGATACGTCGACATAGGATTCAATATTATTTTTCATGAAGTCACAAAAGTTGAACATACCAACTCGCAAAGACTGGCAATTATTTCTAAAAACTAATAGTTCTGTTCCTTTCACTACAGGAATGCAAATTTTTTTAGAAACAAATTAAAAATAAATGAAAACAGTTATAGCAATAAAGTTCTTATTGTTCAGGGCTGCGAAGTTTCTTTTATATCGGAGGAATTATCCCAACTTACAGGATTACCTCACTACAAAAAGCAAGTCAATATATCTGGCATTGGTGGGAACAAACTTTATACAGTAAAAAAACTCTAAAATATTTTTTGGTTATATGATTTCTGGGTTTACCGAGCTGCGCTTATTCTTATTATTGCCTGATTTCATGTGACGATCACATGAAAAATATTAGTAAGTACTCTAAACCAATACCCAACCATGCTTATTTTTTTCCTACATCACGGACTATTTAGAGAAAATTTACGCCTACAAAACTACGAGTAAGAGCCGTTTTCAATAGCCTAAACCAAAGACCGCCTTAAAATTCCGTAAAAGCGCTTCAAAACGATTTTTCTACAGTTATATCTCGATGGTGAAGATATGTGATGGTATGAGCATCCGGCACTGCAGTACATTTTATGGAGAGATGAGTTTTCAAGAAAAATTAACTTTTATAGTTTATAATCTGTAACTTGTGGTCCTACACACGCGCATTACTTAGCAATTTGAGTATTGAGAAAGGAAACTATCCCGAAGCATGCAAAATATTGCGTTCTGACATATATTTTTCGGGTGCAGATAACATGGACAATGCTTTAAAACTCAAGCAACATCCTTGTGCACTTTTAAAATCTGGCGGATTTAACTTCCGAAAATGGAATTTGAACTCAAAACAAATATTGCATTATATTCCTGATAAAGGCCGTGGAAATAGAGATTTGTTCGCAATTAACCACAAAATATGACAAAGCACCTGCTCGCTATTGGGACACAATATCTGATAAATTATGCTTTACGTTTAATTTTAAACCTTCTGATATAGTAACAAAACGAACTTTTTTTTCAGAAGCTGCTAGGCTTTTCGATATTTTGGGATGGTTAAGGATGGTAACGTAACATTAGTAACGGAATCAGGTGAAATATTAGTTATTTAATGCAATCCAAAACGAGAGTTGCACCAGTTAAAAATAAAATCTAATAGCTTATTTGGACAGACAGCTAAATAGTTCTTGCTTGGCTTAAATCTCCCGTCAAACGGTTGCATGCTTAAGTGACAACTTCTATGTCGAAAATTCAAGCACTATCTGACATAAAAGATTCGAAATATATATCCACATCTGTAAACCCGCCACATTGGGCTTCACGAGACATAACTTCTGAAGCTCTACACAATTACCCGCTTTGGCTCAGGTATGTGCAAATATATCAGAATCAAAAGTTAATAACAGTATAATCATTCACACCACTAATATAAAGAAACTTACGAATATACATAGATTTTTTATTTAATTCCTCTGTTCTATTGGTCCATCAAGCATGGCGCTTGAAAACAAGAGGCAAATGTCGTCAGGATAGTCTAGATCTTCGAGGAGCTGATGGAAGGTCCAGACCTTGCCGCCTGTTTTAAACATATGCTTATAATTCTGAAAGTTATTTACTTCTGTGGTGTTTCTTATTTCTTCGAAGTGCTGTTTCCATCTTTTGGTTTGGTCTTCTACATTAGTTAGTGGTAGTACTAGTAGTATGCTTTACTCCCTGGGTGCGATTTGAGCGGTGGTTTGTCAGCTCAGTGATTATTGTGTACACGTTCTTTATGTTGTTTGCTTTTGCTGTGGCTTCTACTTCACACAATAATTTCATTATAGGCAAATTTCTTTACTGCCTCGTTTAAAGTATTTGTGCTGCAAGCCAACAATATATTCTTTGACTTGTATGGTTATACTGGAGTTATAAACGTACTTAATGAATATATCCCTGTCTCTCTCTCTTAACAGATCATGCTTGCAATATAAAATCCTCCAACACATCATATGAGTTGCTTAAAACTGGTAAGGGTTTGCTTACAGTCCATATATCGAAATGAGCCATATACATATGTATGTATGAATTGTACTTATACTAATTTGGGCGATCCTTGGTTGCAGCTCTGCGATCAGCAATCATGCCATTTTTAATAAACAAAAATATTCACATTTGAGTTCTTTGTTTTTGAAGAATTGAAGTCAATTATGTTTATGTTGCAGAAATAGTTTAAACTTATAAACAAAAATATTCGCATTTGAGTTCTTTGTTTTTGAAGAAGTCAATTATGTTTATGTTGCAGAAATAGTTTAAACTTATAAACAAAAATATTCACATTTGAGTTCTTTGTTTTTGAAGAAGACATTTATCTTTATGTTGCAGTAACAGTTTAAACTTATAAACAAAAATATTTATATTAAATATTCGTAAACAACTTATTTATAAACAATCCAAAAATAATCTATATTATTACGGGATACTTATGCATAATGGCGTCGTTGGGTAAAACTTATGTATGTTATATTACCGGCTCTTTATATCTCTTCTAAACCAAACTATTTATTAAAGAAAATGTTTTTGTGCATCTGGCTTCGAAGACACTACCAGCTCTTTGCCCAATATATTGTGATCAAATTATTTTTATTATTATTATTCTAATATTATTTTTTTATAAAAGTCGTTTCTAGTTTTTTTATGCAACACAATGTTCACTTTATTTTTTTTGCGTTTATATATTGGGCAATAACTTACAATTAAACTACAAATAAACAATAGTGGCTTATATAATATAGTGTACCCTGTCCCATATTCGAGCACTCCAGTACATATGCATAAAAAGTATTTGGTTCTTTTTAAGAAAACTTATTACTAAACTATACATTTTAATGATGATTATAAATATTCACTCAATTCTTCCCTAAATCTCTCAGATCCTATTTAACTGCGCTAGTACAACGGTAATAGCGCATTCTTTTACTTATATATTGTATTTTGCAGCTCTACCTACAAATATAACTTACGCCATGAAATATACAAAAGTAATTTTACAGTCCTAAGGTAGGTCTGGGCTCTCGAACCGCTCTAGCGTCATCGCAATTATCTTTTATGTAAGTGCGGTCCGGCTTGTTGTAAATATTTAGTGTCAATTGCACCTTTTGGCTGATTCGCCTCGGCTACCTTTGTTATTTTATAGTTCATTTTAGCAATTTCAAATGAATGCATGGGCCATATAAGTTAGACATAGTGAAATTTATAACAGTCTGTTAAAACCATCATTAGCATACGGTCTTCGTTACCCCCCATTCTGTGCAGTTACATATAACTTGCAAAATTTATAAATAAAAGTGATTTGAAACATAAAAATATAATGTAATTCCAAAAAAGGGTTGAAATCAAACAAAAAAAAAATGGCGATTACTTCTGTTTACGGTTCTGTTTCTCCTATGCTTGTAATGGCCTTATCTGCACCCAAATTTCGAATGATGGCTAGTATATAGTTACGCCGGCACCTCATTCATACTGTATGCTGACTTGTGTTCCTGGTTGCCATTGGAGTCAAGGATCGCCACGTAATGCATGGGAAGAGTGCCGTAGTTTTCTTTTCTTGGTAATAAAACCACAGCTTAAAAACGCCACTGGCTGACTATATCTATTTATAGGCAATTTTGTGTGTCTAATTTTTAGTTTAAATATAAATCCGATTTTAGGAGTATAAGAATAAGAAGGTTAAAAAAAATTCTTCTTTATAAAAAAAATATCCTTAAAATTACACATTTCATAATTTGTTGTTGCTAACAACAGTTAACTATAAAATATATTAGTTATTATGAGATACTTATTCGATTTCTTTGGCTTTAGTAATAAGACAGATGATGTTCCAAGCTTTTTTAACAGTGTTATTAGTGTAATAGTCTAGCTCGGATCATCAATCTGTGGACAGAAATGTCTATTTTGTTTTTTCCACCATGTTAAGCATAGGACATGTTGGCGATAATATGATCTTAGATTTAAAGTTAGAATTTAGTATAATAGCAGCTTTGTAAACATCAACATGCGTTGTGAATCAATATAAAAAACGTTTTTTTACGAGTACACCAATATATGTAACCTAACATTTTACAAACATTAAAGATTATTTAAAAACCATTACTCCCTATAAAATTTTAGTGTCCTAGATTGTTAAAGTATTGTTGTTAAAATTTCAATTATTAATCAATGATAATTTCGAAACTGTTACTTCTATTTGAAATGAAAAATAATGTTACTTATTTCCTATTATATATATATATATTTTTTATTATAGAAGAATGTTCCGGTTACAAACCTAAGCGACCAAATGGACCTTCGAGTAAACAATTGGTTTTCAATGGTAATGCCAAAGGTTAATTTAAGAGTATATGAAATTTATTAAGTAAAATTGCAATGTATACAAATTATAAAATATGTTATATTTTATAAGGCTTTCCTATGAACCATCCATATGTACATATATAATGTATGTTTCTAATTTAAAAAATTTTTGGTTTAAGTCCTTTTTAAGATACTTTTGTATATGTAAAACATATGTACATATATGCAACACCAATTCATTTAATTGGTGGCAGCACAGCTCACATAAAAAGTTGGGCACCAGATCTAGCATTACAATTGGCATCATCTATAAAATTATTAATGTATACTAAAAATGATGACAAAATTGCAAAAATTAGGTGTTCCTATAAACAATAGATTTAAATTTTATTTTATAAAATTATAAATTTCATCAGTTTTTCACATTTGTTAACACAAACTTTTTCTTTTTTGCTTCTGTATATTATAGCCATGGAGCTGTTTCTTAAAAAGATTTCCATTGCATGCGTGGAAGAATTGACATGCCGGACAGAATTGAATATAATTCTTATACTTACATACATATGTATTTTATTATTATTTATAAAATTAATTTTTAATTAAATAAAATGTGTTAAATCTTATTTTTTGTATTCTACTTCTTCTTCTTTTGGCGCTACAGTCCGTGGTGAACCTGGGCCTCAACCAACAAAGTTTTCCAGCTGGCACGGTCTTTAGCCAGCGTTCTCCAATTGTGCACACCAAGTTGGTTGAGGTCCCTCTCCATTTGTGTGAGCCATCGGTTCCGTGGGCGTCCTCTACTGCGTTGTCCCACAGGTTCGGAATCGAAGATTCTACGGGTCGGAGCAGTATTCTCCATGCGCTCTACGTGGCCCAACCATTTTAGCCGTTGGATCCGTAGGCGCCTGGTTAGGCTCATGTCGCTGTACAACCCGTACAGTTCATGATTGAATCTTCTTCTCCAGAAACCATCAACGCAAACAGGGCCGAAGATTGAACGCAGAACTTTTCTCTCGAAAATACCAAGGACTTCCTCATCCGCCTTCGACAGCGTCCATGCTTCTGCGCCATAGAGAAGTACAGGGATTATCAAAGTTGTATATAGTGTCAGCTTGGTTTTTCGAGAAAGGGCCTTACTACTCAATTGCCTCTTGAGCCCAAAGAAACAGCGATTGGCAAGAGTTATTCTGCGTTTGATCTCGGTACTGATGTTGTTCATAGTGTTGACTTGGGAGCCAAGGTAGACGAAGTCCTTCACTACCTCGAAGTTATAGCTGCCTATGGTGCTGTTCTGGCCCAGTCGTCGGTGTTGCGCGTCCTTTTTTGATGACAGCATATATTTCGTTTCACCCTCGTTCACCGCTAGACCCATTTTGGCAGCCTCCGTTACTAATACTAGCAAACGCTTCAGTGACGGCTCGCTATGTTCGACCAAGCACGTCAATGTCGTCAACGTATGCTAGCAGTTGCAGGGACTTTTGGAAGATCGTGTCTCTGTTGTTGGCGTGTGAGTTTTGCACGATCTTCTCAAGAATTATGTTAAAAAAGTCACATGACAGTTTAGTCATGTTTAAATCCCCTTCTGACATTGAAGGTCTCGGTGAATTCGTTACCGACCTTGATGGAGCAGAGAGAGTTCTCCATCGTCATCCTACACAGCCTGACGAGTTTGGTAGGAATGTCAAAACTAGACATGGCTTCGTACAGCTCGTCCCTATACACACTGTCATATGCGGCCTTAAAATCGACAAATAGGTGGTGGGTGTCGATTTGCATCTCTTGGGTCTTTTCCAGGATCTGCCGTAGTGTGAAAATTTGGTCAATGGTGGACTTCCCCGGCCTGAAACCACACTGACAAGGACCTATCAGACCGTTCACGAATGGTTTCAGGAGCTCACACAAAACGGCAGAGAAGATCTTGTAGGCGATGTTCAGGAGACTTATTTGAGGAAAACTTTTACTCGATTTAAAACTTTCACTATAGAAATGTTAAATAAAATTATGAAATACATACGTTAAATATACTATAAAGAGAGAAAAAAAATGTAAACAAAAGAAGCTGAAAATAAATAAAATGAAACTTTATAAAGGTATGACCAGGAAAAAAAACTTTTTCAAACTTAATTTTATAACGAAGGTCTTTTTTTATCATGAACTTACTAGGCAAATTTGTCAAGACCTATTAACACAAGACGAAAGAAGTCCTGTAGAAAATTAAATATCTGAATTTTGCAGAAGTCTCTATATTTTTAATTTTTTTATACAAGTTGGTCTATTATTTGTTGATCTTGTGTTTAAAACATACATACTCGTACATACATTCTTAATGTTTTGAAATGTTAAACATTTGTTAAATTCTTCGCATTTCTTAAACTTGACTGTTCCTCGCATATTGATAAATTTTATTTCATTAATTTAAAAAGAGAAACAAGCGGTATTCTGCTGAAAGTAGAATCAATTGGTTTAAAGAAACTAAGAAATAAATAGAATTTCTACAACCAATAAAAACTTAGTTTTGTTAAAAGAAACCTCCTACACATTAAATGGTGGCGAAACCCGGGAACAGTCCAGTTACTAACTTCTAACCCACGTTATTTGAATTAAAAGGAACATAGTTGCTGTCGAACCACAAACTTATTGCCTATATTTTTCTACGAACATTTTATGCTAAAGTTCAGGTCGGCATGGAATTAACGCGAATTGGGGAACAAAATTAAATTTTATTACATTCAACGAATGGTAACCGCGTTTAATACAAAACCAAATTCATGTAAGACCAAAGGATATGACATATATTTATCTGGTGCAGATAACATGGACAATGTTTTAAAATTCAAGCAACAACCTTGTGCGCTTTTAAATTCTGGCGGATTTAACTTCCGAAAATGGAATTTGAACTCAAAAATGTTGCATTATATTCCTGATAAAGGCCATGGAAATAGAGATTTGTTCGCAATTAACCAGGTTTTCCTGATCTGAGAGACAAATCTCTATTTCCATGGCCTTTATATTGTTGTTTGTGGAGATTCACCATTAAAAAAATATATCATGTCATATATATATATTTTTTTATGACTCGAGGATAGAATTTGCTCATGTTCACTTTAAATGATTGGAAATTTGGCTTCAAATTCTCTAGAATTGTATGTACATATCCTTTGGTCTTACATGAATTTGGTTTTGCATTAAACGCGGTTACCATTCGTTGAATGTTATAAAATTTAATTTTGTTCCTCAATTCGCGTTAATTCTATGCCGACCTGAACTTTAGCATAAAATGTTCGTAGAAAAATATAGGCAATAAGTTTGTGGTTCGACAGCAACTATGTTCCTTTTAATTCAAATAACGTGGGTTAGAAGTTAGTAACTGGACTGTTCCCGGGTTTCGTCACCATTTAATGTGGAGGAGATTTCTTATAACAAAACTAAGTTTTTATTGGTTGTTGAAATTCTATTTATTTCTTAGTTTCTTTAAACCAATTGATTCTACTTTCAGCAGAATACCGCTTGTTTCTCTTTTTAAATTCATGAAATAAAATTGATCAATGTGCTGAGGAACAGTCAAGTTTAAGAAATGCATAGAATTTAACAAATGTTTAACATTTCAGAACATTAAGAATGTGTACGAGTATGTATGTTTTAAACACAAGATCAACAAATAATAGACCAACTTTTATAAAAAAAATTAAAAATATAGAGACTTCTGCAAAATTCAGATATTTAATTTTCTACAGGACTTCTTTCGTCTTGTGTTAATAGGTCTTGACAAATTTGCCCAGTAAGCTCATGATAAAAAAAGACCTTCGTTATAAAATTAAGTTGAAAAAGATTTTTTTTCCTGGTCAAAACTTCATAAAGTTTCATTTTATTTATTTTCAGTAAAATAGATTTTCTAAAATATATGACTTACAGTTTATAATTGTATTTATTTTCAGCTTGTTTGTTTACATGTTTTTTCTCTCTTTATAATATATTTAACGTATGTATTTCATAATTTTATTTAACATTTCCATAGTGAAAGTTTTAAATCGAGTAAAAGTTTTCCCTAATACAAAAAATAACATTTAACACATATTATTTAATTAAAAATTAATTTTTAAGGTAATAATAAAATACATACATATGTATGTAACTATAAGAATTATATTCAATTCTGTCCGGCATGTAGATACAAGCATGCAATGGAAATCTTTTTAAGAAACAGCTGAATGGCTATAATATACAGCAGCAAAAAAGAAAAAGTTTGTATTAACAAATGTCAAAAACTGATGAAATTGATAATTTTTTAAAATAAAATTTAATTGAATTTTTTATAGGAGCACCCAATTTTTGCAATTTTGTCATCATTTTTAGTATACATTTATATTATTAAAGATGATGCCAATTGTAATGCTAGATCTGGTGCCCAACTTTGTATGTGAGCTGTGCTGCCACCAACTAAATGAATTGGTGTTGCATATATGTACATATGTTTTTACATATACAAAAGTATCTTAAAAAGGACTTAAACCAAAAATTTATTAAATTAGAAACATACATTATATATGTACATATGGATGGTTCTTAGGAAAGCCTTATAAAATATAACATATTTTATAATTTGTATACATTGCAATTTTACTTAATAAATTTTATATACTCTTAAATTAACCTTTGGCATTACCATTGAAAACCAACTGTCTACTCGAAGGTCCATTTGGTGGCTTAGGTTTGTAACCGGAAAATTCTTCTATAATAAAAAATATATGTATATATATAGTAGGAAATAAGTAACATTATTTTTCATTTCAAATAGAAGTAACAGTTTCGAAATTATCATTGGTTAATAATTGAAATTTTAACAACAATACTTTAACAATCTAGAACTCTAAAATTTTATACGGAGTAATTGTTTTTAAGTAATCTTTAATGTTTGTAAAATGTTAGGTTACATATATTGGTGTACTCGTAAAAAAACGTTTTTTATATTGATTCACAACGCATGTTGATGTTTACAAAGCTGTTATTATACTAAATTCTAACTTTAAATCTAAGATCATATTAGCGCCAACATGTCCAATGCTTAACATGGTGGAAAAGACAAAATAGACATTTCTGTCCACAGGTTGATGATCCGAGCTAGACTATTACACTAATAACACTGTTAAAAAAGCTTGGAACATCATCTGTCTTATTACTAAAGCCAAAGAAATCGAACAAGTATCTCATAATAACTAATATATTTTATAGTTAACTGTTGTTAGCAACAACAAATTATGAAATGTGTAATTTTAAGGATATTTTGTTTATAAAGAAGAATTTTTTTTAACCTTCTTATTCTTATAATCCTAAAATCGGATTTATGTTTAAACTAAAAATTAGACACACAAAATTGCCTATAAATAGATATAGTCAGCCAGTGGCGTTTTTAAGCTGTTGTTTTATTACCAAGAAAAGAAAACTACGGCACTCTTCCCATGCATTACGTGGCGATCCTTGACTCCAATGGCAACCAGGAATACAAGTCAGCATACAGTATAAATGAGGTGCCGGCATTACTATGTATATAATAGCCATCAATCGAAATTTGTGTGCAGATAAGGCCATTACAAGCATAGGTGGAACAGAACCGTAAACAGAAGTAATCGCCATTTTTTGTTTGTTTGATTTCAACCCTTTTTTTGGAATTACATTATATTTTTATGTTTCAAATCACTTTTATTTATAAATTATGCAAGTTATATGTAACGTTCCTGAATGGGGGGGTAACGAAGACCGTATGCTAATGATGGTTTTAACAGACTGTTATAAATTTCACTGTGTCTAACTTATATGGCCCATGCCTTCACCTGAAATTGCTAAAATGAACCATAAAATAACAAAGGTAGCCAAGGCAAATCAGCCAAAAAGTGCAAGTGAAACTAAATATTTACAACAAGCCGGACCGCACTTACATAAAAGATAATTGCGATGACGCTAGAGCTGTTCGAGAGCCCAGACCTACCTTAGGACTGTAAAATTACTTTTGTATATTTCATGGCGTAAGTTATATTTGTAGACAGAGCTGCAAAATACAAATGTAATTAATTAAATATGATCTGAGAGATTTAGGGAAGAATTGAGTGAATATTTATAATCATAAATAAAATGTATAGTTTACCAAAATACTTTTTATGCATATGTACTGGAGTGCTCGAATATGGGACAGTGTACACTATATTATATAAGCCACTATTGTTTATTTGTAGTCTAATTGTAAGTTATTGCCCAATAAATAAACGCAAAAAAAATTAAGTGAACATTGTGTTGCATTAAGAAAACTAGAAACGACTTTTAGAAAAAAAAATATTAGAATAAAAATAATAAAAATAAGTTGATCACAATATATTTGGCAAAGAGCTGGTAGTGTCTTCGAAGCCAGAAGCACATATTATTTAATTAAAAATTAATTTTAAAGGTAATAATAAAATACATACATATGTATGTAAGTATAAGAATTATATTCAATTCTGTCCGGCATGTAGATACAAGCATGCAATGGAAATCTTTTTAAGAAACAGCTGAATGGCTATAATATACAGCAGCAAAAAAGAAAAAGTTTGTATTAACAAATGTCAAAAACTGATGAAATTTATAATTTTATAAAATAAAATTTATTCGGTTGCTTATAGGAGCACCCAATTTTTGCAATTTTGTCATAATTTTTAGTATACATTTATATTATTAAAGATGATGCCAATTGTAATGCTAGACCTGGTGCCCAACTTTGTATGTAAGTTGTGCTGCCACCAAATAAATGAATTGGTGTTGCATATATGTACATATGTTTTTACATATACAAAAGTATCTTAAAAAGGACTTAAACCAAAAATTTATTAAATTAGAAACATACATTATATATGTACATATGTATGGTTCATAGGAAAGTCTTATAAAATATAACATATTTTGTAATTTGTATACATTGCAATTTTACTTAATAAATTTTATGTACTCTTAAATTAACCTTTGGCATTACCATTGAAAACCAATTGCTTACTCGAAGGTCCATTTGGTCGCTTTGGTTTGTAACCGGAACATTCTTCTATAATAAAAATATTTATATATATAGTAGGAAATAAGTAACATTATTTTTCATTTCAAATAGAAGTAACAGTTTCGAAATTATCATTGATTAATAATTGAAAATTTAACAACAATACTTTAACAATCCAGAACACTAAAATTTTGTACGGAGTAATTGTTTTTAAACAATGTTTAATGTTTGTAAAATGTTAGGTTACATATATTGGTGTACTCGTAAAAAAACGTTTTTTATATTGATTCACAACGCATGTTGATGTTTACAAAGCTGTTATTATACTAAATTCTAACTTTAAATCTAAGATCATATTATCGCCAACATGTCCAATGCTTAACATGGTGGAAAAAACAAAATAGACATTTCTGTCCACAGATTGATGATCCGAGCTAGACTATTACACTAATATCTCATAATAACTAAATTAATTTATAGTTAACTGTTGTTAGCAACAACAAATTATGAAATGTGTAGTTTTAAGGATATTTTGTTTATAAAGAAGAATTCTTTTTAACATAAGTTTCATTCTTATAATCCTAAAATCGGATTTATACTTAAACTAAAAATTAGACACACAAAATTGCCTATAAATAGATATAGTCAGCCAGTGGCGTTTTTAAGCTGTTGTTTTATTACCAAGAAAAGAAAACTACGGCACTCTTCCCACGCATTACGTGGCGATCCTTGACTCCAATGGCAACCAGGAATACAAGTCAGCATACAGTATAAATGAGGTGCCGGCGTAACTATATATATACCAGCCATCATTCGAAATTTGGGTGCAGATAAGGCCATTACAAGCATAGGTGGAACAGAACCGTAAACAGAAGTAATCGCCATTTTTTTTTGTTTGATTTCAACCCTTTTTTTGGAATTACATTATATTTTTATGTTTCAAATCACTTTTATTTATAAATTTTGCAAGTTATATGTAACTGCACAGAATGGGGGGTAACGAAGGCCGTATGCTAATGACGGTTTTAACAGACTGTTATAAATTTCGCTATGTCTAACTTATATGGCCCATGCGTTCACCTGAAATTGCTAAAATGAACTATAAAATAACAAACGTAGCCGAGGCAAATCAGCCAAAAAGTGCAATTGAGACTAAATATTTACAACAAGCCGGACCGCACTTACATAAAAGATAATTGCGATGACACTAGAGCTGTTCGAGAGCCCCGACCTACCTTAAGACTGTAAAATTACTTTTGTATATTTCATGGCGTAAGTTGTATTTGTGGAT
The DNA here is from genome assembly GCA_932526305.1 of Epicampocera succincta. Classification (NCBI taxonomy): domain Eukaryota; kingdom Metazoa; phylum Arthropoda; class Insecta; order Diptera; family Tachinidae; genus Epicampocera; species Epicampocera succincta. The sequence goes on from OW052036.1 coordinate 44,124,334, forward strand.
AGAGCTGCAGAGCTGCAAAATACAACGTATAAGTAAAAGAATGAGCTGTTAATACCGTTGTACTAGCGCAGTTAAATAGGATCTGAGAGATTTAGGGAAGAATTGAGTGAATATTTATAATCATCATTAAAATGTATAGTTTAGTAATAAGTTTTCTTAAAAAGAACCAAATACTTTTTATGCATATGTACTGGAGTGCTCGAATATGGGACAGGGTACACTATATTATATAAGCCACTATTGTTTATTTGTAGTTTAATTGTAAGTTATTGCCCAATATATAAACGCAAAAAAAATAAAGTGAACATTGTGTTGCATTAAAAACACTAGAAACGACTTTTAGAAAAAAATAATGTTAGAATAAAAATAATAAAAATAATTTGATCACAATATATTGGGCAAAGAACTGGTAGTGTCTTCGAATCCAGATGCACAAAACCATTTTTTTTAATAAATAGTTTGGCTAAGAAGAGATATAAAGAGCCGGTAATATAACATACATAAGTTTTATCCAACGACGTCATTATGCATAAGTATCCCGTTATAATATAGATTATTTTTGGATTGTTTATAAATAAGTTGTTTCCGAATATTTAATATAAACTTTTTGTTTATAAGTTTAAACTATTTCTGCAACATAAACATAATTGACTTCTTCAAAAACAAAGAACTCAAATGTGAATATTTTTGTTTATTAAAAATGGCATGATCGCTGATCGCAGAGCTGCAACCAAGGATCGCCCAAATTAGTGTAAGTACAGATTGTTCATTTAGATTCTTAAGCTTTTATTCAATAAAACTTCAACTATAAACACCATTGAAAGTTTTCTTTCCATTGGAATAAAATTCATACATACATATGTATATGGCTCATTTCGCTATATAGACTGTAAGCAAACCCTTACAAGTTTTAAGCAATTCATATGATGTGTTGGAGGATTTTATATTGCAAGCATGATTTGTTCAGAGAGAAAGATAGGGAAATATTCATTAAGTACGTTTATAACTCCAGTGTAACCATACAAGTCAGAGAATATATTGTTGGCTTGCAGCACAAATACTTTAAACGAGGCAGTAGAGAAATGCATTACTATGTGAAGAAATTTGCGTATAATGAAATTAATGTGTGAAGTAGAAGCCACAGCAAAAGCAAACAACATAAAAAACGTGTACACAATAATCACTCAGCTGACAAACCAGCGCTCAAATCGCACACAGGGAGTAAAGGATACTACTAGTACTACTACTAACTAATGTAGAAGACCAAACCAAAAGATGGAAACAGCACTTCGAAGAAATAAGAAACACCACAGAAGTAAATAACTTTCAGAATTATCAGCATATGTTTAAAACAGGCAAGGTCTGGACCTTCCACCAGCTCCTCGAAGATCTAGACTATCCTGACGACATTTGCATCTCGTTTTCAAGCGCTATGCTTGATGAACCAATAGAACAGAGGAATTAAATAAAAAATCTATGTATATTCGTAAGTTTCTTTATATTAGTGGTGTGAATGATTATACTGTTATTAACTTTTGATTCTGATATATTTGCACATACCTGAGCCAAAGCGGGTAATTGTGTAGAGCTTCAGAAGTTATGTCTCGTGAGGCCCAATGTGGCGGGTTTACAGATGTGGATATATATTTCGAATCTTTTATGTCAGATAGTGCTTGAATTTTCGACATAGAAGTTGTCACTTAAGCATGCAACCGTTTGACGGGAGATTTAAGCCAAGCAAGAACTATTTAGCTGTCTGTCCAAATAAGCTATTAGATTTTATTTTTAACTGGTGCAACTCTCGTTTTGGATTGCATTAAATAACTAATATTTCACCTGATTCCGTTACTAATGTTACGTTACGATGGCAGCATATGCATTTTGTGATGTATCACTAAGTCCCTGAGTGTTAAAAACTGCAGTCAAAATGCAGTTTTAGCCTCCGAAATATAATTTTGACTGTAATGGTTGTTGGGTATAACCATCCCAAAATATCGAAAAGCCTAGCAGCTTCTGAAAGAAAAGTTCGTTTTGTTACTATATCAGAAGGTTTAAAATTAAACGTAAAGCATAATTTATCAGATTTTGTGTCCCAATAGCGAGCAGGTGCTTGTCATATTTTGTGGTTAATTGCGAACAAATCTCTATTTCCACGGCCTTTATCAGGAATATAATGCAATATTTGTTTTGAGTTCAAATTCCATTTTCGGAAGTTAAATCCGCCAGAATTTAAAAGCGCACAAGGTTGGTGCTTGAGTTTTAAAACATTGTCCATGTTATCTGCACCAGATAAATATATGTCAGAACGCAATATTTTGCATGCTTCGGGATAGTTTCCTTTCTCAATACTCAAATTGCTAAGTAATGCGCGTGTGTAGGACCACAAGTTACAGATTATAAACTATAAAAGTTAATTTTTCTTGAAAACTCATCTCTCCATAAAATGTACTGCAGTGCCGGATGCTCATACCATCACATATCTTCACCATCGAGATATAAATGTAGAAAAATCGTTTTGAAGCGCTTTTACGGAATTTTAAGGCGGTCTTTGGTTTAGGCTATTGAAAACGGCTCTTACTCGTAGTTTTGTAGGCGTAAATTTTCTCTAAATAGTCCGTGATGTAGGAAAAAAATAAGCATGGTTGGGTATTGGTTTAGAGTACTTACTAATATTTTTCATGTGATCGTCACATGAAATCAGGCAATAATAAGAATAAGCGCAGCTCGGTAAACCAAGAAATCATATAACCAAAAAATATTTTAGAGTTTTTTTACTGTATAAAGTTTGTTCCCACCAATGCCAGATATATTGACTTGCTTTTTGTAGTGAGGTAACCCTGTAAGTTGGGATAATTCCTCCGATATAAAAGAAACTTCGCAGCCCTGAACAATAAGAACTTTATTGCTATAACTGTTTTCATTTATTTTTAATTTGTTTCTAAAAAAAATTAGCATTTCTGTAGTGGAAGGAACAGAAGTATTAGTTTTTAGAAATAATTGCCAGTCTTTGCGAGTTGGTATGTTCAACTTTTGTGACTTCATGAAAAATAATATTGAATCCCATGTCGACGTATCAATTTTTAATGCTTTTAACTGAGACAAGCAGCTTATAGTGGTGTAAAGTAATTGTTTTACAGATTGACCGCTACCTACAGTAGGTGCTATAGAAATCAAACGTAATAGAATCTTGTCAACAATTTTTCATTTCATAATTCGTTGATTATTAGAATAAAAATAATAAAAATAATTTGATCACAATATATTGGGCAAAGAGCTGGTAGTGTCTTCGAAGCCAGAAGCACATATTATTTAATTAAAAATTAATTTTAAAGGTAATAATAAAATACATACATATGTATGTAAGTATAAGAATTATATTCAATTCTGTCCGGCATGTAGATACAAGCATGCAATGGAAATCTTTTTAAGAAACAGCTGAATGGCTATAATATACAGCAGCAAAAAAGAAAAAGTTTGTATTAACAAATGTCAAAAACTGATGAAATTTATAATTTTATAAAATAAAATTTATTCGGTTGCTTATAGGAGCACCCAATTTTTGCAATTTTGTCATAATTTTTAGTATACATTTATATTATTAAAGATGATGCCAATTGTAATGCTAGACCTGGTGCCCAACTTTGTATGTAAGTTGTGCTGCCACCAATTAAATGAATTGGTGTTGCATATATGTACATATGTTTTTACATATACAAAAGTATCTTAAAAAGGACTTAAACCAAAAATTTATTAAATTAGAAACATACATTATATATGTACATATGTATGGTTCATAGGAAAGCCTTATAAAATATAACATATTTTGTAATTTGTATACATTGCAATTTTACTTAATAAATTTTATGTACTCTTAAATTAACCTTTGGCATTACCATTGAAAACCAATTGCTTACTCGAAGGTCCATTTGGTCGCTTTGGTTTGTAACCGGAACATTCTTCTATAATAAAAATATTTATATATATAGTAGGAAATAAGTAACATTATTTTTCATTTCAAATAGAAGTAACAGTTTCGAAATTATCATTGATTAATAATTGAAAATTTAACAACAATACTTTAACAATCCAGAACACTAAAATTTTATACGGAGTAATTGTTTTTAAACAATGTTTAATGTTTGTAAAATGTTAGGTTACATATATTGGTGTACTCGTAAAAAAACGTTTTTTATATTGATTCACAACGCATGTTGATGTTTACAAAGCTGTTATTATACTAAATTCTAACTTTAAATCTAAGATCATATTATCGCCAACATGTCCAATGCTTAACATGGTGGAAAAAACAAAATAGACATTTCTGTCCACAGATTGATGATCCGAGCTAGACTATTACACTAATATCTCATAATAACTAAATTATTTTATAGTTAACTGTTGTTAGCAACAACAAATTATGAAATGTGTAGTTTTAAGGATATTTTGTTTATAAAGAAGAATTCTTTTTAACATAAGTTTCATTCTTATAATCCTAAAATCGGATTTATACTTAAACTAAAAATTAGACACACAAAATTGCTTATAAATAGATATAGTCAGCCAGTGGCGTTTTTAAGCTGTTGTTTTATTACCAAGAAAAGAAAACTACGGCACTCTTCCCACGCATTACGTGGCGATCCTTGACTCCAATGGCAACCAGGAATACAAGTCAGCATACAGTATAAATGAGGTGCCGGCGTAACTATGTATATACCAGCCATCATTCGAAATTTGGGTGCAGATAAGGCCATTACAAGCATAGGTGGAACAGAACCGTAAACAGAAGTAATCGCCATTTTTTTTTTGTTTGATTTCAACCCTTTTTTTGGAATTACATTATATTTTTATGTTTCAAATCACTTTTATTTATAAATTTTGCAAGTTATATGTAACTGCACAGAATGGGGGGTAACGAAGGCCGTATGCTAATGACGGTTTTAACAGACTGTTATAAATTTCGCTATGTCTAACTTATATGGCCCATGCGTTCACCTGAAATTGCTAAAATGAACTATAAAATAACAAACGTAGCCGAGGCAAATCAGCCAAAAAGTGCAATTGAGACTAAATATTTACAACAAGCCGGACCGCACTTACATAAAAGATAATTGCGATGACACTAGAGCTGTTCGAGAGCCCCGACCTACCTTAAGACTGTAAAATTACTTTTGTATATTTCATGGCGTAAGTTATATTTGTGGATAGAGCTGCAGAGCTGCAAAATACAACGTATAAGTAAAAGAATGAGCTGTTAATACCGTTGTACTAGCGCAGTTAAATAGGATCTGAGAGATTTAGGGAAGAATTGAGTGAATATTTATAATCATCATTAAAATGTATAGTTTAGTAATAAGTTTTCTTAAAAAGAACCAAATACTTTTTATGCATATGTACTGGAGTGCTCGAATATGGGACAGGGTACACTATATTATATAAGCCACTATTGTTTATTTGTAGTTTAATTGTAAGTTATTGCCCAATATATAAACGCAAAAAAAATAAAGTGAACATTGTGTTGCATTAAAAACACTAGAAACGACTTTTAGAAAAAAATAATGTTAGAATAAAAATAATAAAAATAATTTGATCACAATATATTGGGCAAAGAACTGGTAGTGTCTTCGAATCCAGATGCACAAAACCATTTTTTTTAATAAATAGTTTGGCTAAGAAGAGATATAAAGAGCCGGTAATATAACATACATAAGTTTTATCCAACGACGTCATTATGCATAAGTATCCCGTTATAATATAGATTATTTTTGGATTGTTTATAAATAAGTTGTTTACGAATATTTAATATAAACTTTTTGTTTATAAGTTTAAACTATTTCTGCAACATAAACATAATTGACTTCTTAAGGCTGTAAAATTACTTTTGTATATTTCATGGCTTGTGTTATATTTGTGGCTAGAGCTGCAGAGCTGCAAAATACAATGTATAAGTAAAAGAATGAGCTGTTATCACCGTTGTACTAGCGCAGTTAAATAGGATCTGAGAGATTTAGGGAAGAATTGAGTGAATATTTATAATCATCATTAAAATGTATAGTTTAGTAATAAGTTTTCTTAAAAAGAACCAAATACTTTTTATGCATATGTACTGGAGTGCTCGAATATGGGACAGGGTACACTATATTATATAAGCCACTATTGTTTATTTGTAGTTTAATTGTAAGTTATTGCCCAATATATAAACGCAAAAAAAAATAAAGTGAACATTGTGTTGCATTAAAAAAACTAGAAACGACTTTTAGAAAAAAATAATGTTAGAATAAAATTAATAAAAATAATTTGATCACAATATATTGGGCAAAGAGCTGGTAGTATCTTCGAAGCCAGATGCACAAAAACATTTTCTTTAATAAATAGTTTGGTTTAGAAGAGATATTAAGAGCCGGTAATATAACATACATAAGTTTTACCCAACGACGCCATTATGCATAAGTATTCCGTAATAATATAGATTATTTTTGGATTGTTTATAAATAAGTTGTTTACGAATATTTAATATAAATATTTTTGTTTATAAGTTTAAACTATTTCTGCAACATAAAGATAAATGTCTTCTTCAAAAACAAAGAACTCAAATGTGAATATTTTTGTTTATAAGTTTAAACTATTTCTGAAACATAAACATAATTGACTTCTTCAAAAACAAAGAACTCAAATGTGAATATTTTTGTTTATTAAAAATGGCATGATTGCTGATCGCAGAGCTGCAACCAAGGATCGCCCAAATTAGTATAAGTACAATTCATACATACATATGTATATGGCTCATTTCGATATATGGACTGTAAGCAAACCCTTACCAGTTTTAAGCAACTCATATGATGTGTTGGAGGATTTTATATTGCAAGCATGATTTGTTAAGAGAGAAAGACAGGGATATATTCATTAAGTACGTTTATAACTCCAGTATAACCATACAAGTCAAAGAATATATTGTTGGCTTGCAGCACAAATACTTTAAACGAGGCAGTAGAGAAATGCATTACTATGTAAAGAAATTTGCCTATAATGAAATTATTGTGTGAAGTAGAAGCCACAGCGAAAGGAAACAACATAAAGAACGTGTACACAATAATCACTGAGCTGACAAACCAGCACTCAAATCGCACCCAGGGAGTAAAGGATACTACTAGTACTACTACTAACTAATGTAGAAGACCAAACCAAAAGATGGAAACAGCACTTCGAAGAAATAAGAAACACCACAGAAGTAAATAACTTTCAGAATTATCAGCATATGTTTAAAACAGGCGGCAAAGTCTGACCTTCCACCAGCTCCTCGAAGATCTAGACTATCCTGACGACATTTGCCTCTCGTTTTCAAGCGCCATGCTTGATGAACCAATAGAACAGAGGAATTAAATAAAAGATCTGTATTCGTAAGTTTTTTTATATTAGTGGTGTGAATGATTATACTGTTATTAACTTTTGATTCTGATATATTTGCACATACCTGAGCCAAAGCGGGTAATTGTGTAGAGCTTCAGAAGTTATGTCTCGTGAGGCCCAATGTGGTGGGTTTACAGATGTGGATATATATTTCGAATCTTTTATGTCAAATAGTGCTTGAATTTTCGACATAGAAGTTGTCACTTAAGCATGCAACCGTTTGACGGGAGACTTAAGCCAAGCAAGAACTATTTAGCTGTCTGTCCAAATAAGCTATTAGATTTTATTTTTAACTGGTGCAACTCTCGTTTTGGATTGCATTAAATAACTAATATTTCACCTGATTCCGTTACTAATGTTACGTTACGATGGCAGCATATACATTTTGTGATGTATCACTAAGTCCCTGAGTGTTAAAAACTGCAGTCAAAATGCAGTTTTAGCCTCCGAAATATAATTTTGACTGTAATGGTTGTTGGGTATAACCATCCCAAAATATCAAAAAGCCTAGCAGCTTCTGAAAGAAAAGTTCGTTTTGTTACTATATCAGAAGGTTTAAAATTAAACGTAAAGCATAATTTATCAGATATTGTGTCCCAATAGCGAGCAGGTGCTTTGTCATATTTTGTGGTTAATTGCGAACAAATCTCTATTTCCACGGCCTTTATCAGGAATATAATGCAATATTTGTTTTGAGTTCAAATTCCATTTTCGGAAGTTAAATCCGCCAGAATTTAAAAGCGCACAAGGTTGGTGCTTGAGTTTTAAAAAATTGTCCATGTTATCTGCACCAGATAAATATATGTCAGAACGCAATATTTTGCATGCTTCGGGATAGTTTCCTTTCTCAATACTCAAATTGCTAAGTAATGCGCGTGTGTAGGACCACAAGTTACAGATTATAAACTATAAAAGTTAATTTTTCTTGAAAACTCATCTCTCCATAAAATGTACTGCAGTGCCGGATGCTCATACCATCACATATCTTCACCATCGAGATATAACTGTAGAAAAATCGTTTTGAAGCGCTTTTACGGAATTTTAAGGCGGTCTTTGGTTTAGGCTATTGAAAACGGTTCTTACTCGTAGTTTTGTACGCGTACCTTTTCTCTAAGTAGTCCGTGATGTAGGAAAAAATAAGCTCGGTTGAGTATTGATTTAGGGTACTTACTAATATTTTTCATGTGATTAACCAGGCAATAATTTCTTGTACTCATCAGCGAACCCTACTTTAGATTTAAAAGAGGTTTCAAACTGTTTTAGTTGTATAACGTCGATATAATCTGTGTGGGAAAAAGTCGGGAGAGTTTTACCTTGCAACAGGCGTTGCGTAGAACATCCGCTTGGATCTCTATGCTCCAAAACTGTTTCACACAATTACTCTTCAGTTATACTCTGATTTTTATCCAATATTCCCTCCTGTTCCCAGAATAAGCGCAGCTCGGTAAGCCAAGAAATCATATAACCAAAAAATTTCTTGCAGAAACAGTCTATTTTAGAGTTTTTGTACTGTATAAAGTTTGTTCCCACCAAGGCCAGATATATTGACTTGCTTTTTGTAGTGAAGTAACCGTATAAGTTGGGATAATTCCTCCGATATAAAAGAAACTTCGGAGCCCTGAACAATAAGAACTTTATTGCTATAATTGTTTTCATTTATTTTAAATTTGTTTCTAAAAAAATTAGCATTTCTGTAGTGGAAGGAACAGAAGTATTAGTTTTTAGAAATAATTCCCAGTCTTTGCGAGTTGGTATGTTCAACTTTTGTGACTTCATGAAAAATAATATTGAATCCCTTGTCGACGTATCAATTTTTAATGCTTTTAACTGAGACAAGCAGCTTATAGTGGTATAAAGTAATTGTTTTACAGATTGACCGCTACCTACAGTAGGTGGTATAGAAATCAAACGTAATAGAATCTTGTCAACAATTTTTCATTTCATAATTCGTTGATTATGGAAAGCGGCATCACAGTGCAGTAGCTTTGAAGGTACATATGTATATGTACTATTTTTTTTAATTTTTGTTCGCAAAGAGCTCTGATGAACAAGGGAAAGAAAAGTATCCAGTATAAAGTCGCCGAAAAATGTGGGTAAGCTAATTTTTCGGAGTTCAGCTTCTCCGATGAATCTTTCAATGCGAGTGGTTATTACAAACTATCTGCAGTTGCGATTGTTGTTTGTGGAGATTCAATATTAAAAAAATATATCATGTCATCTATATATATATTTTTATCAATCGAGGATAGAATTTGCTCATGTTCACTTTAAATGCTTGGAAATTTGGTTTCAAATTCTCTAGAATTGTATGTACATATCCTTTGGTCTTACATGAATTTGGTTTTGTATTAAACGCGGTTACCATTCGTTGAGTGTTATAAAATTTAATTTTGTTCCCCGATTCGCCGTTAATTCTATGCCGACCTGAACTTTAGCATAAAATGTTCGTAGAAAAATATAGGCAATAAGTTTGTGGTTCGACAGCAACTATGTTCCTTTTAATTCAAATAACGTGGGTTAGAAGTTAGCAACTGGACTGTTCCCGGGTTTCGTCACCATTTAATGTGGAGGAGATTTCTTATAACAAACCTAAGTTTTTATTGGTTGTTGAAATTCTATTTATTTCTTAGTTGTTTTGAACCAATTGATTCTACTTTCAGCAGAATACCGCTTGTTTCTCTTTTTAAATTAATGAAATAAAATTGATCAATATGCGAGGACCACTCAATTTTAAGAAATGCGAAGAATTTAACAAATGTTTAACATTTCAAAACATTAAGAATGTGTACGAGTATGTAGGTTTAAAACACAAGATCAACAAATAATAGATCAAGTTTTATAAAAAAAATTAAAAATATAGAGACTTCTGTAAAATTCAGATATTTAATTTTCTACAGGACTTCTTTCGTCTTGTGTTAATAGGTCTTGACAAATTTGCCCAGTAAGCTCATGATAAAAAAAGACCTTCGTTATAAAATTAAGTTGAAAGAGATTTTTTTTCCTGGTCATACCTTCATAAAGTTTCATTTTATTTATTTTCAGTAAAATAGATTTTCTAAAATATATGACTTACAGCTTATAATTGTATTTGTTTTCAGCTTTTTTTGTTTACATGTTTATTCTCTCTTTATAATATATATAACGTATGTATTTCATAATTCTATTTAACATTTCGATAGTGAAAGTTTTCCCTAATACAAAAAATAACATTTAACACATAATGGGTGGTTAAATTGTATGGGTCGATGTTGAATGTGAACCACACCTAAACGCCAAAGTTTTTTCCGAATTTTATTTGACATTTCTCTATTTCAGACTTATTCAATTTGAACCATGGAGAGATACACAATCCAACAACGTGTTAAAGTTATCCAGACTTATTATGAAAATGGGAGTTCAAATCAAAATGCATATCGTGCACTTCGTAATTTTTTTGGTCAATTTCATCGTCCAAATGTGCGTACAATCGCAAAAATCGTGGAAAAATTCGAGCAAACCGGGTCTGTAGAAGATGTGAGAACACCAGTGCATGCTCGTACAGCTCGTACTGCAGAAAATATTGCTGCTGTTCGCGATATTGTGGCTGAAGAGCCGTCCACCTCAACTCGTCCTCGTTCCCAACAATTGCACCTCTCACGCTCGTCGTTGATGAACTTATGCATAAAGACTTGCATTGACACGCTTACAAGGTGCAATTGGCTCAAGAACTAAAGCCTCTTGACCATTCCAAACGTCGTGAATGGGCAGAATGGTGGCAAGAAATGGCAACAGTGGATGATCATTTTCAAATGAAGAAAATCATCTTCAGTGAAGAGGCACATTTTCACCTCAGTGAATTCGTCAATAAACAGAATTGCCGCATTTGGGCGAATGAGAATCCAAGAGTGATTGTCGAAAAACCAATGCACCCACAAAGAGTGACTGTTTGGTGCGGTTTATGGGCTGGCGGCATCATCGGGCCGTATTTTTTCCAAAATGAGGCCGGTCAGGCAGTTACTGTGAATGGTGTTCGCTATCGTGAGATGATAACGAACTTTTTATGGCCCGAATTGGAAGATATGGATGTGGACGATATGTGGTTTCAGCAGGACGGTGCCACTTGCCACACAGCTAACGAAACAATGGCTCTTTTGCGCAACAAATTCAATGGCCGTGTTATCTCACGTAATGGCGATGTCAATTGGCCGCCAAGATCATGTGATTTGACACCGTTGGACTTTTTTCTTTGGGGTTATTTGAAAGAAAAGGTGTACGTCGATAAGCCAGCAACAATTCAAGACCTAAAGGATCAGATAATTCGGCACATTAACGGCATAGAACCTCCATTATGCCTCAGCGTCATCGAAAATTTGGACCATCGGATGGAGGTGTGCCGCCGAGGTCGCGGCGCCCATTTGGCCGATATTTTGTTCCATACATAATTGAATAATACCAATACATCATAATAAAATAAAATTACAATAATTTCCTAAATAGTTTGTGTTTTATTCACAATCAACATCGGCCCTTGAAATTTAACCACCCTTTATTATTTAATTAAAAATTAATTTTAAAAATAATAATAAAGTGCATATATATGTATGTATAAGAATTATATTCAATTCTGTCAGGCATGTCAATTCTTCCAAGCATGCAATGGAAATCTTTTTAAGAAACAGCTCCATGGCTATAATATACAGCAGCAAAAAAGAAAAAGTTTGTGTTAACAAATGTCAAAAACTGATGAAATTTATAATTTTATAAAATAAAATTTATGCGATTGCTTATAGGAGCACCCAATTTTTCCAAGTTTGTCATCATTTTTAGTATACATTTATAATATTAAAGATGATGCCAATTGTAATGCTAGATCTTGTGCCCACTTTGTATGTAAGCTGTGCTGCCACCAATTAAATGAATTGGTGTTGCATATATGTACATATGTTTTTACATATACAAAAGTACCTTAAAAAGGACTTAAACCAAAAATTTTTTAAATTAGAAACATACATTATATATGTACATATGGATGGTTCATAGGAAAGCCTTATAAAATATAACATATTTTATAATTTGTATACATTGCAATTTTACTTAATAAATTTCATATACTTAATTAAAAAAAATAATTAACCTTTGGCATTACCATTAAAAACCAATTGTTTTCTCGAAGGTCCATTTTGTCGCTTAGGTTTGTAACCGGAACATTCTTCTATAATAAAAAAGTATATATATGTAGTAGGAAATAAGTAACATTATTTTTCATTTCAAATAGAAGTAACAGTTTCGAAATTATCATTGATTAATAATTGAAAATTTAACAACAATACTTTAACAATCTAGAACACTAAAATTTTATACGGAGTAATTGTTTTTAAATAATCTTTATGTTTGTAAAATGTTAGGTTACATATATTGGTGTACTCGTAAAAAAAACGTTTTTTATATTGATTCACAACGCATGCTGATGTTTACAAAGCTGCTATTATACTAAATTCTAACTTTAAATCTAAGATCATATTATCGCCAACATGTCCAATGCTTAACATGGTGGAAAAAACAAAATAGACATTTCTGTCCACAGATTGATGATCCGAGCTAGACTATTACACTAATAACACCGTTAGAAAAGCTTGGAAAATTATCTGTCTTTTACTAAAGCCAAAGAAATCGAATAAGTATCTCATAATAACTGTAATATATTTTATAGTTAACTGTTGTTAGCAACAACAAATTATGAAATGTGTAGTTTTAAGGATATTTTGTTTATAAAGAAGAATTTTTTTAACATAAGTTTCATTCTTATTCTTATAATCCTAAAATCGGATTTATATTTAAACTAAAAATTAGACACACTAAATTGCCCATAAATAGATATAGGCAGCCAGTGGCGTTTTTAAGCTGTTGTTTTATTACCAAGAAAAGAAAACTACGGCACTCTTCCCACGCATTACGTGGCGATCCTTGACTCCAATGGCAACCAGGAATACAAGCCAGCATACAGTATAAATGAGGTGCCGGCGTAACTATGTATATACTAGCCATCATTCGAAATTTGGGTGCAGATAAGGCCATTACAAGCATAGGTGGAACAGAACCGTAAACAGAAGTAATCGCCATCTTTTTTTTTGTTTGATTTCAACCCTTTTTTTGGAATTACATTATATTTTTATGTTTCAAATCACGTTTATTTATAAATTTTGCAAGTTATATGTAACTGCACAGAATGGGGGGTAACAAAGACCGTATGCTTAGTGGAAGTGTACTAATAGCTATTATTAACTATATAAGTATATTTTATTTATGTAAATATTTTTAAATAAATGAAAAGAAAAACGTATAATATAAAACGATGTTTGTATTATTTATTATTTTGAAACGTTTTGATATGAAAGATGTATGTAAATATAAAGAAGGGGAAATAAAAACCGTTACTCATATACGCTAGGAATGATGAGCTTAACGACCCCGCGGACTCCATGTGAATCCTGGTAGCGTCTGCCTCGGAGCGAGCGGCTATCGGGTTAGCGTCTGTACCCCTTGTTAGGGACGGTTGTTTATAACCCAACGACACAGAAAACACCTTGCAGAGGGCGTTGTTTCTTGGCAACGAAAGATGGCAGCCTCATCGTCCTGGAACCGGCTACAGTGGACTAATCATCTGCTTAGCTTGAATACAACTGATTAACGAAATGAACACAAAGCAAAATAACAGATTGGATTTTATGGCAATGACCTTCAGCACACGAAAAAGGACGCGCATCGCGCAATGGAATGTACGAACTCTTCGTGAAGCATCAAGGCTTGCACAACTAGAACAACAAATAAAATCATACAACATCGAAGTCTTAGATATAAGCGAAATGAGATGGAATAGCAACGAAAAGCTTATCACTGGAAATGGCAATACTGTGCTCTACAGCGGAAAAGAAAGTTGCAACGAAATAGTAGGATTTATAATATCCAAGAAAATCAGAAACTTCCTCCAAATATGGATACACATATCTGAGTGGGTAATCATGGCCCGCTTCAAGAGCAAAATAAGACACGTCACCATTATACAGTGCTATGCCCCAACAGAAGGCGCATAAGACACTAAGAAAGATGAATTCTACGCTTAATGAGACTAGAAAAGGAGATATGGTTATACTCATGGGTGATTTTAGCGCGAAAATAGGAAGCGATAACACCAACATTGGAACGCATGGATGTGGAGTAAGGAACTGCAATGGTGACCGCCTAATAGAACTGAGCCAGACATTCCAACTCGTCATAGGTGACTCTATCTTCCCGCACAAGGAGATACACAAATATACGTCGACATTACCAAGCGGTAATACACGCAATCAGATAGATCATACATATATGGGTGAAGAGAAGATAGGGAAGCTCTTTAATAGATGTCAGGAATAGAAGAGGTGCTGACATTGCAAGTGATCATGAGCTTATCACAGGCGAAATCAAGATAAAGCTGAAATGTCGAAGAAGAAATACCGGACACACAAGGCGAATGCGGCTACTGAATAAACGAACAACACTCATGGGAAGATATTGCAATATACAATCAAGCTGCTGAAGAATCATTATGAATAGTGCGGCCAATGCAGAAAACATGGATATCAGACGACACTTGGAACCTGATTTCTCACAGAAGGGAGCTCAAATTGCAGCTGACAAACAAATCAAAATAAAGTGAGAAAACTACATCAGACGATTGACTGCCTGTCCAATCGGAAATGTAACAGTAGCCAAGCAGTTGCTGATCGTAAAGGCACATTCGAAGAAATCAGTAACGTCGCCATATATGACACGGAGGACTTCGAAACAAATAACAATGGCCATGCACAAAGAAACAACCTTAGAATTGCGTGCAACCCTCCCACCCTAAACTAGATACAGCAGGCCATTAAACAACTAAGAAGTAATAAAGCAGCAGGCGAGGATGGCATACCGGCAAAAATTTTGCAGGAGTCTTCTACACAATCCACATCACAACAGTCTGGGGGGAGGAAAGGCTGCCTCCAAGTTGGAAGAAAGGTATCATTGTAAAGTTACCAAAGAAAGGCGACTTGAAAGACTGCAACAACTGGAGAGGAATAACTCTGCTTAATAGAAAATACGAAGTGCTAGCAACAATAATACAGGGAAGGCTTAGAGAAAAAATTGAAGATTAATTACGTGACGAACAGGCAGGTTTCCGGCCAAACAGAAAATGCGTAGATCAGGCTAACACCTTACGCATTATTATTGAACAATCTTTGGAATGGCGTACTCCCCTGTATATACTGTTTGTCGATTTCAAGAAAGCCTTCGACGCCATCAAACGTATCGCTATATGGAAAGCATTGAATAGAAAAGGAGTACCCCAGAAAATAGTCAAAATGATAAGAGCTATGTACGAGGACGCAGACCTCTCAGTTCTTCATAACGGCAACATTAGCCAACCATTTGAAACAAACGCTGTAGTCAAACAAGGATGCCCACTTTCTCGTCTATTATTCACCATCGTGCTGGATGAAATAATGAGCCAAGTCTGTTTAGAGCGAAGAGGAATCACGTGGAGTCTCTCACGCCAACTCGAGGATTTCGACTATGCAGGTGATATTTGTCTACTCTCGCATAAGGGCACACGAGCACAGAAAACATCATGCTACAAGGCCAACCAGTCGATTACGTCGATAGCTTCTGCTGTCTGGGTAGTACTATGGCAACAAACGGCGGCGCAAAAACAGACGTAGATAACAGACTCAACAGAGCGGGAGCAGCATTCGGGCGCCTGCATTCCGTATGGAGAAGCTCATTCATATCTAGGCGTACCAAGCTAAGAATATTCAATGCTGGTGTAAAGTCAACATTGATATATAGTAGCGAAACTTGGCTTGTATCGAGCACCATCACTAAATACCTAAGAATCATATCATAAGATTAATACATAATCAATCATATGTAGAATATTCTGGCCTAATATCATCAGCAACGCAGATCTCTGAACAGAGTAGGAACCCATACAGAAACAGATCAAAAAGAAAAAATGGGGGTGGATCGGCCATACATTGAGAAGGAAGCCCGACAGTATAGCAAGAATGGCGCTAGAGTGGAATCCTCAGAACCGTGGACGTCCAAGAAACACCTGGAGACGCACTATCCTTCAAGAACTAAGGCTGAATAACCAGACATGGGAAGACGCAAAAACAGCAGCGGCGAATCGTGTCAGGTAAATATGCTTTGTAGAAGCTATATGCTCCCGAGAGGGGTAATGAATAAAAAAGACACATGTAGCATTCCAGCGGACCAGTTTTCACTTCCTAGTTTCGCCCTGGAGACGAGATACACACCTAGCAAACGTTTTTCAGTGAAAAAGTCGCGAAAAAAGTTATTGGCTATAAAATTAAAATTATAGTGGATACATATACCATTCCAGCGCACCAGTTGTCACTTCCTGGTTTGGCCCTGAAGACGTGATACACACCTAGCAAACTTTTTTTGTAAAAAATTAGGTAATAGCGAAATAAATTCTTGGTTATAAAACCAAAATGGTAATATGTGCGTTTAGGGATTTTTGATATTTTGTAATGGACACATGTACTATTCCAACGCACCAGTTGTCACGTCCTAGTTGTACCCTGGAGACGAGATAAACACGTGGCAAACGTTTTTCAGTGAAAAAGTCGCGAAAAAGTTATTAATTATAAAACTTAAATGGTAATATGTGCACTCAGGGATTTTCGATATTTTATAGTGGACATACATACATACGTACTAGTTCAGTGCACTAGTTGTAACTTCCTGGTTTGGCCCTGGAGACGAGATATACGCCCAGCAAACTTTTTTTTAGCCAACCAAAACCAAAATGAAAGAATTGCCTACAAAGATTTTTTTATTTTTGATAAAGGACCCATGTACAATTTTAGTGGACCAGTTGTCACTCTCTGTGTTATGCCAATTTAGGAATTATACATCTATAAAACTAGGCTAAAATAGTTCATTTGTTGAAACTTTACTTTTTATTTGTGTTTACATCTCCTATTTTATTTACTTTTCTTAACATTGACTATTCTCCTGGTACATAAAAGCGGTGCTGCCACATCACATAAATTTGCAAATTCTGTGCTGCTGGAGCACTATGAGAAATAAAAACGCCACGTGCACTAAAAATAAAATAATGAACATATCCCATAATATTTTTAAATGTGATTTGAAAAATTTTTTTATTGAAGCCTATTTATTTCAAAATTTATAAAAAGAAAATAAAAAATTATGACTTAAAACGCAATTTAAAATTAAAAAGATAATATATATATAATGAATTTAATAGAGATAAGTATTAAAATAAATGTATATAAAATTTGTGATTTAAATAACATTTTTGCTACATGCGTATTTCTAGGCCGAAATATATATTACTTTGATTTAATATTGTTAAATGTAATTATATATATTTAACAATTGAAATAAATGTTTATTTAATTTTTGATATATTTAATATTTTCGCTGCATGCATATGTTTTGTACATATATTTTTTTTAGACTTTCATTATTTCAAAAAATCCTAGGCCAAATTTTTTATTTCTTTGTCAATGAAATAATATAATTGAATCAAATTAAAGTGTTTTACGGCAAATATAATAAATAAATTATTAAATCAATTAATTTTCTGAAAAATTGCAATTTTTCCCATGTTTAAATTATTTTCTAGCTAAAAACCATACATACTCAATAAAAATTTGGGATTTTTTAATATTGAAATATTCAAGCGTTTTTACTGTAGTAAAGGTAGTTGGCATTTCTAATACGCTTGTTTTTAATGTTAACAAGAATAGTAACTCTTTTGCAACCCTGTAAAGAGTTTGCTATTCACAATAGCTTGTTTACTTCTCATGCGTTGCAGATTCACGACTTACAATATTTGTTTTTAAATCAATTGTTAATTGAATGTTTTGTTTGGAATGTTATTTTTGTACTCGTGATTTTTGCATAAAATTGTTCATAGAAAATTAAAATCTTGCAGATGCATACTATTAACTTTCCGAAAAAGTGCAATATAGTTTGTTATAATGAAATTAGCTATTATTTTGGTGTTTGTTCTTATTTGGTTGGCATATCTTATTGCATCCGGAGTATATCTATTTTCCAAGGGCTTTCTTTTATCTAGAGTTTCAAAGACAGAAGTGAGCAACTGTCGGCATTTGTCAATTAATCCGAATGATGTAATGATGTTTGAACTAATTTATTTCATATCTTAAAAGTTTGCTGAAATTTTTATGTGGTTATTTTCAGGAATACTACATAACCAAAGATGTTATTGAGGAAATATTTAAAGATGTAAATGTTTCTGCCAATTTGTGTCTGCCACAAAAGTCTAAAGTCATAGTTTTGCTTATTGATGCATTGAAATACGAGTTCGGTGTATACAAAAAAAATTTAACAGAGTCCTTGCCCTATGAGAATAAGTTGAGCGTATTGCATGAACTTACAGAAAATTTGCCAGACCAGACACGGATTATGCGCTTCTTAGCCGATCCCCCTACAACTACACTTCAAAGGCTGAAAGGCTTAACAACTGGTAGCCTTCCGACATTTGTGGACATGGGGTCCAACTTTGCTTCGCCTGAAATAAACGAAGACAATATTATTGACCAAATAATTAAAAACCAACTGCCTATTGTATTTTTGGGAGATAGCACATGGACAGATTTGTATCCCCGCCGGTTTAAAAGATCTTATTCTTATCCCAGTTTTGATATATTCGACTTAGATTCTGTTGACCGTAAAATAGAAAAACATTTAACAAAGGAAATGCAGAAAAGTGACTGGCAAGTATTAATTGCTCATTTTTTGGGTGTCGATCATTGTGGACATAAATACGGCCCTCTTCACGAGGAAATGTCACGTAAATTAAGTGAGATGAATAGCATGATAAGGTTAGCTTCAATTTAATTAATAAAGTAAATCCTATGAATATATGTTTTCTTACCATAGAAATGTTGTTGCGGAAATGGATGACAAAACTACGTTATTTGTAATTGGCGACCATGGAATGACTGTATCTGGGGACCATGGTGGGGACACCGACGATGAAACAAATGCGCTTATCTTTGCTTATACTAAACAAGGAAAATTTCTAAAAACTGAATTTGGATCTGATGAAAAAATGCAACAGGTAAGGCTTTTATCTCTGAAATGTGTACATAATTGCAGGAAAATAAGAAATGTTTGGAAATTTTAAATAACTTTTCTTCTGACGAATTAATTGTGCACGTAGTTATAATTCTTTTGCTTATCTTTTTTTAAGAAAATCGATACCAAATAAATTAAACAGAAAACAAAGAAATAGTTATTGTTCGAACAAATTTTATGTAACAATCAAATAATGATATGTACTTATATAGCTTTAATTTGGATTTGTTTAAGTTCCATTACGGACTTATTATATCGTATGTCAATCTATTTGCAGCCATTCTGAAGGTAAACCCTTTTAAGAACCCTTTTGTGAATAAATGGAAAAAGTTCAAAGGTATAACGGCATTTTTTCCAACAGAATTTTTACTTTTTATTCCTACATGGCGAAGTATTCATAAAACGTTTTATTTTCTACGTACATTACGCTGCGGGTTCCTTCTGTTTTGGCCGCTGCAAATGCTGTGTATTGTCTTTTCCAAGCTTTGCAAAACAGTATTCATAAATGAGAATCTCGTACTATTAACCCTAGAATGGTAAACATCGCCTGTGAGGCGAAGCAATATTTTTTTTTAACGATATTTTCTGATCGCTTACACCTACTTAAGCATGCGCTCGTGCCAACTCAGTTGAGTGTTGTACGAGGTTGCGCGCACACGTACTCTGTTATGCTTCGCTCCGTTGCCGAATAATACATATGTGAGTCGCCTGTGAGGCGAAGTTTACCAATAAAGGTGAATTTTTTGGACATAATAGTTTGTTCCACCACCACCATACAACCTTACTTTCATTGGAACAATTCGAAGTAATAAGCAAGAAATTTCTGCGGAGTTCAAACATAATTCGTCACGTCCTGTTGGCACATTTCTTTTTGGATTCCACGAAAGTCTCACTCTTCTTAGCTACAAGCCAAAGCCTCAAAAAACCGTTCTTTTGCTCTCTTCAATGCACGACAAGCCTTCCGTTGATGCCATTTCCGGTAAGCCAGTAATAATACAATCCTATAATGAAACAAAAGGTGCTGTGGATACTTTTGATCAGATGTGTGGTCATTCAAACTGTAGTCGCAAGACCAAGCGTTGGCCGCTTTGTACGTTCTATGGAATGTTGAATATGGCTCTACTCAACAGTTATGTAATTTATGTATCCAATTGTGAAGTTTTGAAAACGAAAGCGATGTCCAGAAGAGAATACCTCAAGAAAATAAACAAGGACCTATGTACAGACTGGTGCGCTACTCGTTTGGAAGAAAGGCCGCGTATGCAAAAAAGAGTTCGTGCAGCAATACATGACACTATTGGTCATAACACTGACGATTATGCAGACGAACCAGGCATAAAAAGGGCAAACGATCAAAATGTGATTTCTGTCCTTCGAAATCAATACGTATGAGCGTATATTTCTGTGCAAAATGCAAGAAAACATAGTGTTTAGAGCACAGATCGCCAAACTGTTGGCAATGTGCCGCAAAAAAATAGTTTGAAAAACTACAAAATTCATTTTGGTGTGGACAGTTTTTTTCCCCTTAAAAGCTTTGTATTATTTTTTTAAATGCTAATTTGATCTCAGGACAATAAGATACAATAGGTTTTTTTTATCTCGAATGGAGCTTTTTTTATTTTTTTTTTTATTTTTTTTTAAACGATCTCTTCGAATTAGTGATTAAGATATGTGATCAAAAAAGTATGGCATAGGTTTAAGATATTTATAAAATGAACTGGTTTTTGTTAATTTTTGTTACTAAACATTGAATAAATATGTTTTTGTTTTAATAAAATTTTGTTTATTTTTAAATAAAATATGTGTTTTTTATAAAAGCCGCCTCACAGGCGATGTTTACCATTAAATAGCTAAAAAATATGTTTACCATTCTAGGGTTAAGACTGTTTTTTGCTTAGCAACAAAGTGGGAATTTTTTCTATTTCGTACAGAATTCTTGTATAAATTCGAAAGTCCGGTGAGTGCTTTTTTCTTTTTGTAGGAGGCTGCTGTTAATTTTAGGCGTTTGATTGGCTTGTAAGAGTAACGATTGATTTCCAACAATCCTTCTTCAACTATCAGATTCTTTACGGGCTTTGCTCTGAATGCTCACAAAATATTGTAAATGGTTTTTATTATATTTAAGTTTCTTTTTTGCTCTTTTTCAATTTTCAATTTTTGTGTCGACTATAAGTTTTGTTCAAAATATTATTTAGATTTAACGTAATAGTACGATTTTTTTACTGCCAGGTGTGTGCAAATTGTTTCAAAGAATTTTTCAAAATCTATTAACAAGATTTAAGTGTGATTTTTTGTTGACAGATTTTTATATATTAAGTACTGAATATATATTGTTTGATTTTAAGAACGATAAAAGAAGTTTTGTTTGAAGTTTTCTTGCACGCGAAAAACTGATAATTTCTATGTTGTGCTGTTTGATTTTCTTATTGGAACTATTAATGATGCTTTGTAAGCTTTTTTTTCCATCGAAACCTAACTGCTAAAGTAATTTTAAAATCCAATGTGTTATTGATTGTCTTAAATATTCTAGTGTTGTGTTTATGACATCAACTTTTTGGGTTTTGAATTCTATAAATCTGATTGTTTTGGATTCGTGATTTCCAATTAACTTGCCGATGCCAGACTAAATATTTTTCTTCTTTGTTAAATTTTGCGTTTTTCTTTTTATACTTTGTTAGTTTTGAGGTAATAATATTTTTTAAGCAATCTGTTTCTCTGTAGAATGTTTAGTTTTTGATTGCAAAAAATTACTAAGTACCATGACGGAAAAATATTAAATACTGCACTTCATACACTACACTGCCATCAATATCTATATTGCTATAGATTGGAACATGAAATTTGCTCTTCATGAAATCATTATCTCGTTTCATGCCAACCCATAGAATGCTTCAACTGTGGTCACGCACATCGTGCCAACAACAAAAAATTTAGTTTCTTAAACTGAACTTATTAACATACAATACAATTAACAAATGTACATTCAAAGAAGCATTGCAAAACATACCAACAATTGAAATTACAACGGAAGATCTAACTAAAGCAATGGAAGAAAGAATGAAAAAAATCAACTTACAAACAAATTACAACAATACGAATCAAAACCAATCAACCACAGCAACATTATCTACCACAAATTTAACAACAAATTCGGCAAACAGAAGGTGGGGGGATTGACCTACAACTCCCGTGGACTTACTATTGAACACTCTCAATCAAAACAAGCTCTGTATTATAAATGATGGCAACCCACATAATACGTTTACTAACATAGACTCACAACGAAGTTCAACCCTCCCCGCAAAATTTTTTCGTAAATTTAATTTTAAAAAAGCAAACTAATCACAATTTGAATTTTTAGTAGACAAGAAGCTAGAAAATATACCGATTTCAAAAAACACAAGTAAAAACATTACGATTTTAATAAAAGCTCTGAAATCTGCTGCTAATTCAACTATTCTTCAATATCTCCAGATCAAAAACTTTTGGTTCCTAAACTCAAACCTGCCACATATTCGCAATGACGGTGAAAAAGTGACATGAATTTAAAAAACATACTCTCACAGAGGATTGGCCTCCATAAAATCCAAAGCGTTATACTTCACGCGCTACACGACGCTTGTCACTGATTCAAAAAACATCGCAAACTTTTTTTGCCACAAACAACTCAAAAATTCACTCATAAACAGGGGAGTTGACCCGAAAATCATTAAATGCGTGAAGTCGTTTTTATCCAAGTTACAAGTAACCAACATCTGACAAACAAATATCCTCTCAAAAACGGAATTCCACAGGGTTCACTGCTGTCTGTTGTCTTGTTTCAAGTTGCATTTAATTACATCAACTGTTTCTATGCAAATGCAAAGATTAAGAGTGAGTTTACAAAAGCAGTCATCGATATTGAAGCTGGGACAAAAATATTTGGAGCCAAAATTTCTTTTACAAAATTATCCATTTTACATGTATGCCGCAAACGAAAAGGGCAACACAACCACTCCCACTGTATCTAAACTATTAGGCGTAATATCTGAAAGCAACTATCGTTGGCAAGAACACATTCTTAAGCTCAAACAGGCGCTCATTCGCAAAGCTAATTTTATTTATCTACAAAAAGTTTCACTCATACAAACGCGCTTACTGAATTCAAAATACTCATTACCAACAAGATTGATTATGGACTATTTCTGTATGGCAATACATCAAAAGTAAAATTAAAGACCCTAAAAACAATCTACCATCAAGCATTCATAGTCAGCATATATGCATTCACAACCGCCCCTATACAAATTCTACTTATTGAGTCAGGTCTCCCACCTTTGGAATAAAAAGTTTCTAAATCACTCAATAGACTGCTCCCCAAGGTACTTTCATTCAGCAATTCCATTATAGATTCTGATATCGCGTTTATAATGACATAAAAAAAGAAAATCATCACTTTATAAAATTACTCACAAAATCATCATTAACTACAGAAACAAACTCTTTAATACAACCCAAAATGCCCAACATGGTTGTTTGAAAAAAGCTCATATGATATGTATCTATCATTTTACAGGAAGCTAAACACAGCAAATGACATATGTATATAAAAAACTTTATAATAATCTGTTAATAATTCTTGGGAGACTTAACTGGCAAAACCTCTATACGGACCGACATCGACAGGCAAAGACAATGTATTATACGCTGTTGTTGATCAATGCGGTAATGTTCTCATGACTAAGTTACTCTCTAGTACAGCTTCCATTTTAATAACGGTAGCTGTTGGAATCATCCAACCCGTATACATAGCATACAAAATTCGAGATCTTCTAGTAAAGCATAAAAAAAGTTTGGATTCCGGGACACATCGGCATAAAGGGAAATGACTTCGCTGATTCGGCTGCCAAGCTCGGCTGCCTTTCACCTAATTATATTTACTGATCCAACTATTGAAGGAAATGACATCCGATCTACAATAAAAAATAAGCTTAAAACTCAATTAAAGAATTTCATACCGCACAATTTTCATAAATTAATTTACACTACACAACTCCAATATACCCCACAAACATATGTAAAAACAAGATAAAAATATTTTCAAGAGTCAGAATGGTACACACCATCGTAACACATAGTCATCTACACAACAAAACTCTCTCTAACTGCTCTCCGGTTCAGTCAACAACGTCAGTCACACACCTTCAACATGACAACTTAAGGCACTAGCAAGATAAATATCTTCGATAACAGGAAGTAGACTGCTCATTAACCCTTCAGAACACAATATAAACGTAATTTTTAACTTTATTTCGGAAGTGAAAATTAAAATTAAAAAAAAAATTCATTATTCGAAAAACATAGGTGATGGCCTGTGTTGTCAGCAGGGCTGTTAGATATGACGATTTTACGTCATTTTGACGATTTTTTTGTGAAAATGCACTAAAACGACGATTGACGATTTTTTTATAAAAGTTATTGTATTATGACGATTTCTGGCATCACTCACATAAGAATTGTTTAAAGGGATTTAGACGGTAACACAAGTCGTACGATAAGTAAAATTTTTGAGTAGAAGAGCACGGATGGTATCGCCTAAACTTAATATGTAATGAAACCATACGACATAGAGAGAAAATACGGACGAAAATTGACAGTCGTATGGCTCTCATCGTTTTTTAAAATTTTTCAAATTCCTTCACACATCAGGGATGTATTTTCATGTAAACATTTTACTTTGTTTTGGTCGTTTACCAATCGTGTAAGCGTCGTAAGATTATTATTCTCATTTTTAAAACACGGAGATAATTTCATAAGATTCTCTCTTTGGTTTTACGTACGACTTGTGTTAACGTCTAAATCCCTTTTTAATGGCAATGACTAGAAAATAGTTTCAAGTAAACGTCAAACATGTGCAATATTCATATACATATACTGAAGAAAGAAAAACACTTGTTTTTTGGACTTATTAAACTCACAGACTGTGATGCCAAATCGCTATATAATGCAATAACCATCTATTTTGAAAAACACAAAATAAATTATAAAAGCAACATGATAGGATTTGCGGCCTATGGGGAAAATAATATGACCGGTAAGAATCTATCTGTAGCAAAATTATTCAAAGATGACATTCCAAACTTAGTAGTTTTAAAATGTATTTGCCATTATCTTGCGCTTTGTTCATCATATGCGTGCTTAAAACTTCGTTCATGTATAGAAACACTTACAAGAAATATCTGCAATTATATTGGTAACAGTCAAAAACGTAATAATCAATTTTTCGAAATACAAAACTTATTGGAAATTAAACAAAAAAAATTCTTCACCCATCACAAACCAGGTGGCTATCATTAGAAGCATTAGTAGTTCGAATTCAAAAATTGTGTGTCAAAACTTTTTAAAACTGTCTTAACAAATTTTTTAAATGAAGAATATGTAAAAAGTAATCCGTTCAATGAAATAAATTTTTTTGAATCTGAAAATTTTTTAGCTAGGGAAGAAGTTTCCTTTGAGTTTACGTTAAAGAAAAAACTACTCAA
The DNA here is from genome assembly GCA_932526305.1 of Epicampocera succincta. Classification (NCBI taxonomy): domain Eukaryota; kingdom Metazoa; phylum Arthropoda; class Insecta; order Diptera; family Tachinidae; genus Epicampocera; species Epicampocera succincta. Next base: position 44,150,415 of record OW052036.1, read on the forward strand.
TGTTGAAGCTCACAATTAATTTGTTGATACTTGTGTAGCATTTTATGTTGAATTATACATTCAAATAAATGAAAGATTCAATTTCGGAAATTCTGTTACAAATAATCTAAAATTAATAGCTCTATCTATTATTTTAAATAAAAATACTTCTTTACTTCCTTTGCTAAAAAGTTTTCCTAATTTGGTACCTAAAGACAGATGATACCAGCCAATAGAAAATGAAGTAAGAGCATTAAGATTTATAAATTTTGATAAAAGAGTTTTTGATATCAATATCTTTTGGAAAAACAACCAACACAATGAAGTTATCAAATAATAAACCGGCATTTCCTTACTTATGTAATTTTATTAATGACTTAATGGTTTTACCACATTTGTCACCTAACGTTGAACGAATTTTTAGTCAAATAAATTTAAATAAAACTAAAATCCGAAATTTATTATAAACAAAAACAATTGAAGGAATTTTGTTTGCAAAGGATTATTTGAAAATGAATTCTTCAGATTGTTTCAGTTGCAAATATAACAAAATGTTTATTAAAAAAACACTGAGCAGATAACTGGTCAAAGTCAAAAAATATGTTCTTAAAACATCATTATTAATGTTATCTTTATATGTATGTGTGTATGTGCATATATATATATGTATGTGAATTTTTCTAATTAATTTTAAATTGTTTTGTTTGAATAAAAACTGTTGAACTGTTTTCTGTACAATAAAAAAACTTTTTTTTAAAATAAAACAACGAAGTGCGTAGGTTAAAAAGGGTACATGTACTTGACCTACCTTTTAGAAAATAATATTTAAGATGTACATATATATTTATGTAAATAGTACAGCAGTTGACAACTGTTGTTTACTGAGCTGTTATTTTATATTTTTAATTGTTATTAAATTTGCTTATTATTTTAAATTTTGTAAAATAGATTGCAAATAAAACAGGTTACAAAAAAAAAACAAAATAAAACATTAAACGTGTCTCTTATTTGTAACGTTTTTATATTTGACAATTTTGTTTAGTTTTCGTGACGATTTTGAAGATTTTTAAAGAAAAAAGCCTAACAGCCCTGGTTGCCAGTGCTTTGTATTCTCTACTAATATTAATTTTATATTTATATAAATTTAATATCAAGTAAATAAATAAATAAAACAAAAGTTTATAAAGAGCCGGAACTCTTTATATTACCTGCTTATATATTCCTTCTCATTCCGATCTTCCAGTTTAGAAGCAACATATTGAAGCGATTAATGTTGTATCTTTAAAATCAAATCTAGCAGATTTTATTTTCATTTTTGGAAATTTCAATTTTACTCAATAGCGGATGAAATTGGTGATAAAATATATAAAAACATTTGTGATCTCTAATGGAGTTGAAAATTTGTATAGCAAATTGCTTGAATTAGTTTTAATCGATGATTCAAAGGAGTGTTCAGTCAATCGATCTGACCCACATACTTTACCAGAGGACCTATGTATATCATCCTACTGTTGAAATTAGCTGTAACATACCAATTTCTAGCCCAGATTCAGTTTTTAATGATAAGCAATCTGTTTTAATTGCGCTAATTACAATGAGTTGAATAGACTTTTAAGTAAGTACTAATTGAGTTCAACTATTCACTATTCGAAACGGTGATCTTCAATCTTTCGACCACCAACTAAATAACTCTCTTCACTGAAGAAGAAAATTAAATAACTCAAAACATTTGCGTCCAATTTTTATTATTGAAATACTCGGTGGCTCATGCACAGGTGTGCAACAAATATCTCAATAATTTAAAATCTAATTTTGTACGTGATAAGAAACCTGACTTTTTCTCATCAACTTACTCTGATGCGGATTTTGATAACGATGTTGAGTGGCCTTAAAAAATAAACTCAAATTAAACTATTTACATTTCGCTTATTTATACCTCAGATATTGTTAATTGTATAAAAACTTAAATCATCAACCGTGAATAGTCCTGTAGGCATTCCAACCTGTGTGTTATTCAACTGCTTTTCGGCTTTAGCTGTACCACTATCTAGTATATTTAATACATCTTTAAAGTATGGATATTTTACCCAAAAGAAAGAGTATTGTATTGTGCTTTATTCCAATATCAGTAATTAGTAATTGTTATTCAACTACTTTTCGGCTTTAGCTGTACCACTATCTAGTATCTTTAATATATCTTTAAAGTATGGATATTTTACCCAAAAGAAAGAGTATTGTATTGTGCTTTATTCCAATATCAGTAATTAGTAATTGTTATTCAACTACTTTTCGGCTTTAGCTGTACCACTATCTAGTATCTTTAATACATCTTTAAAGTATGGATATTTTCCCCAAAAGAAAGAGTATTTTATTGTGCTTTATTCTAATATCAGTAATTAGAGGGATATTGCTAAAATGAGTGCTTCATAGCATGGATTTCGTAAAGCTTTTTGGCTATGACAAATACTTTGTACTTAACAATACTGATTATTATATTAGAGCATTTACAAATGGCAATCACACAGTTCTCTATACTGACTTCAGTAAAAGATTTCACAAAGTCATAAAACAGGATAAAAGGGCTTTCATAATATTCACTTAGCTGAATAAAACCGTATCTATGTATGTTTTAAATTTAAATATCTAATTTCAAGGAAAATTTTCGGTGTGCCTGTGTCTTTTGACCAAAACAGAGCTATAAAAATTGGATCATTTAAGCAGTATGAATGAACAATTATATTTATGTCAAAGCAATTTGACAGTATATTAAAAGGTTTAGCTGAAAATTAAAAACAACTAGAAACTATGCAAAAGGAAAATAAAGAATTAAGAGAAGAATTTCCTAAGTTAAACGATTCTGTCACAATGCTTAGTTAACAAAGAGTGCAAAACGATTGTGTGATAACTGGTGTAAAATTAAATGAAAATGTGGCAGATGTGGGTGGGTGTTGCTGTTCAACCAGTTGATGCATTTTTTATAGCAACAAAAATGGTAAGTCACTCGATTGTTTTTAAATTTAACTCCAAAAAATTTAATGCTGAGCTTCTAATGTCGTTTAAAAAAAGGAAGCGATGAAACAAAAAACAATGAATCTTTTAAATTATGCCAAATAGTTAAAAGTGTTGGTTTTCGAGCTGTCGGAAAAGTGCTTGTGCAAGAACGAAGACTAATAGAAAATGAGAAACACGTAGACAAATTTTTATCAGCACAAGCAATTAAGGCAGGTACCACAAACTGATTTCGACTAGAACAACGATTGCGGATCATCGTAAACAATCTCAGTAATTGTCTGTACTGATTGAAATATTAAACAAACTTGCTAAACAATCAATATGTGGCATCACTGCTTATGCCAACCATGAATACTCCTTTTTGGATTACTGAGTTTTTGCAACTGAAAGAAAGGAAAAACTATTTTTTTGTACTTCTCTCTTGGAATCGCCACACATAACCAAATACTAAGTATTCTTGGCAATCTTTTGTTAAATTTTCAAAAATCGAAAGTTATAGATAACCAAAATTGGTGACACCGACATCAAACGCAATATTTTTGGCAATAATTTCGGCCATTTTATATTCTATACGAAACTTGCAGGTGCATACGTACTACCACCATTTAGTAACGAAATTTTTTGTAACAACGCACGACGCCTGATGACAACACATTGCCAGGACGCGCTGACGATAGCGGCATATCGCACACATTGCCTGGAAACGTTTCCGTTGTATACGCCAGGTTACCAGTCCCTCAAATGTCCAGCTGCAATATAGAGGCATGGTTCACGCCCATGGATTTTTGGTTCACTGCAAGTGACATAACGGCAGACAGGCAGAAAACTGCAACAATTCTAGCAGCGCTAGATCCGAATATTATATCGCAATTGTCCGATATAATAGCAACACTGCCTCATCATGACCGGTACGAATACGTCAAATCAAAAATTGTTCAGCATTTCGCCGATAGCGAACAGCGCCGACTAAACAGGCTCTTGTCAGAGCTACCTTTTGGGGACAAAAAACCGTCCGAGTTGTATTTCGAAATGAATCGCGTTGCAGGCAACACGATTGGAGACGCTGCTCTAAAGGGGCTGTGGACAAAACGCCTGCCTGAACTAGCACAACCAGTAGTTGCAGCCTCGACGGGCGCCCCAACTGAATTCACTAAAATTGCAGATTCAGTTGTTGACACCATGACGTCCAGCCAAATCCATCAAGTAAAGGCACGGTCTGAAAACGAAATTAGCGAGCACCGCGCAGCCGTCGGTGAATTAGGTATTTCAATACGCTCACGATCACGCACTCGTGCTACTCAACAAAATCGCTCAAAATCTCGTCCAACGTATAAGAACGAAGGAACGATTTTCGACTAAAAGTAAAAAGACAGATTTTCGCAGAAAAGTTTTCTCATAGACAGTGGTGCTGACGTTTCCGTGTTGCCGTTGACACCACGATCCTACAACAGTTGTTCTTTATGCCGCAAATAGGTCGAATATTAAAGTAATAGGGGAAAAAGAAGTTAAACTCGACTCAGGTCTACATAGCGATTTTTTTGGTATTTTGTGATCACAGACGTGACGTCACCAATAATCGGCAGCGATTTCATAAAACACCATGATTTACTAATAGACTTACGTCGTAACCGCCTGATTGAAAACGCATCGGGTCTCGTAACACGCCTCCTATCGTCTGCACAATCCAAAACAGCTGTTATTAGAAGTTTCAATGCCAGCGACCCGTTTGGTGACATAATTCACCAATTCCCCGGCATAACTCAAAATTCGCCATATTTTTCAAAAATCGACTTGCAAAAAGCTTTTCATCAGGTACCCATTCATACGGACGACGTTCCAAAAACTGCCATTTGCACACCATTCGGGTTATTTGAATTTAGGTACATGACCTTCGGCCTGTGCAACGCAGCACAAACCTTTCAACGCCTTATCAATGAAGTTTTACGAAGCCTGCCGTTTGTATTTCCGTACATTGACGACATTTGCGTTGCTTCCCCATCGCTGGAACAGCATCGACACGATCTTACTGAAGTGTTTCGTCGGCTTCGTGAGAACAATTTCGCAATCAATTTAAAAATGTGTGAATTCGGAAAAACTGAAATAACGTTTAGTTATTTACTTTTACTTTACGTTTACTTAGTAAACGCAGACGGCATTCGGCCTCTACCCGAAAAAGTGGCAGCGGTAAGCGAATTTCCAAAGCCAAAAGTAGCCCAGGAGTTAAAAAGGTTCATTGCCATGTTGAATTTCTATAGAAAATTTTTGCCACACGCAGCATCACGCATCATCATCATGCAACTTCAAATGCTAATAAGCGGAAATAAAAAATATGACCGCACCCCCTGAATTGGACTCCACAAGCTGAAGCAGCGTTGAACTATGCAAAAGTGAGATGGCAAACGTAACATTGCTTGCACATCCAGTCCCCGGTGCTGAGTTGGCAATTTTCGTAGACGCCTCCGGGCAACCGAGCTACTACAAAACTAATCACGAGTAGGTTTTGTTGGTCGGGCATCAGAAAAGATGCAACAGTATTCGTGCGAAACTGCCTACAGTGCCAAAGGCCTAAAATACAACGACACACCCGTTCCGCGCCCAACAAATATGTACCACCTAAAGAACGATTCACCCACATAAACATTGACATCATTGGTCTATTTCCACTATGCGAAGGACAGCGATATTGCCTTACAACCGTGGACCGCTTTACGCGCTGGCCAGAAGCAGTCCCTATACCGGATATGTCGGCTGAAACGATCACAAAGTCATTGTTATCCCAATGGATCTCGAGATTTGGTGTCCCTGCTAGAATTACTTTCGACCGCGGACGCCAGTTCGAGTCGGGTATATTTGCAGAGCTCATCAACACAATTGGTGCAATACACCTTCGAACAACACCCTACCACCCACAGTCAAACGGAATTATTGAAAGGTGGTACAGAACTTTTAAAGCGGCCATACTCTGCCACAACACAGCAAGATGGGTAAGTCACTTGCCATCGATTTTATTGGGACTATGAGTTGCTTTCAAGCCGGATCTAAATGCCTCACCAGTCGAGCTCGTTTATGGTACAACATTGACGGTCCCCGGAGATTTTTTTGAGCAATCGAAGGCCCCAGTTTCAACAGTTGATTTCTTATCTGAGTTTCGCGTCTGTATGCAAAAGCTAAAGCCGACAGACACTGCCCACCATTCAACGCCTCGAACTTTCATCTCAAAGAATCTTTAAAATTCGACACATGTCTTCGTACGCAATGACTCCATAAAGCCCTCTCTCACTCATCCGTATGATGAGTGAAAGAGGGCCCATTTGCTGTAGTGAAGCGATCAAGCAAATTCTTCACAATGCAGGTTCGAGAACGACAAACCAACATTAGTATCGACCGTTTAAAACAAGCATTTATTCCGACCAGTGAAATCAACGATCGTGCTGTAGTACCTGCCTTGCCTGGTGAAATAGATACACCATCACAAATTATACCAGCCAGCCTAAACAGCACAGCAGTTGCTAATACCAGCGATAACAACACCTGTATAGACGGCAGAAAATCCGTAAAATTTTCACCACAAGTACAAAAACAAAAAACTACAACTGCTGTGGCATCACTGCTTATGCCAACCATGAATACTCCTTTTTGGATTACTGAGTTTTTGCAACTGAAAGAAAGGAAAAAACTATTTCCTCTTTCTTTTTTGTACTTCTCTCTTGGAATCGCCACACATAACCAAATATTAAGTATTCTTGGCAATCTGTTAAATTTTCAAAAATCGAAAGTTTCCATAACCAAAAACATATTTCAAACTTTAATTCATTTCAAAGCTATATTGAAAATATAAATGATAAATCGTTTAATATTATATCCATAGATATGAGAGGCATATCGTCAATTACAAAATTTAATAAATATAAAACTTTTCTTCTCGAGTTAGAATGTTAAAGCAAAGCACTTCTGGAATCCATATACGAATATACATACAAAATATTGATTTTAATATTCACCCATAAACTAATTGAATGCGATTTGTCTGATCATAACATCTTATATCATTCTCTGGATATTAATTATTAAGCAAATGACATTGTAACTGAAAAACAAATGCATCTTGAAGATACTCAAATTTTAGAAGACCCATCTCTGGATGCATTAACTGTATTTAAAAATCACAGCAATTAAAGCAGAAAATAACCCTTTGAATTAATTGTAATTATTAAAACTTATATCCTATAAAAAACGATTACTTGAATTGAGAAGATTATTTCCTGAAAACGCTGATATTGCTGATGACGTAAAAAGAATAAGTAAAGTTATTAAAAAACTTCACAAGCATTAAAAATAATTCTAAAAAGAACATGGAATTTTTTAATGTAACTGCTGGCAGTTGTTATTAAAGATATCCAGGATACGGTGACGCAGACTGATGTCAACAAATAACATATATAATAATAAAGATTTGATGAAAAACATTGATATACAAGGTGGCGCAAAAATAACCTTCCGATGTTTTTTGGCTGTAATTTAAAAAAAAAAATGAAAAACTTTGATTCTTCTTGTGGATTATTTTTATTTGGTCTTTTAATTTTTTTTTACATCAAGTCGAGAATATGATGTCATGTAAATGGCCGCCGCCACAGTTGATTGTCATTTGAGCCCTTTTTATGGCATTTTCCATCACTTTGTCCAAAACTTCCGGCGATATTTCCTAACATTCTTGACGGATATTGTCTTTAAGAGCTACAAGAGTCTGAGGCTTGTTGACATAAACCCGCGGCTTCAAAAAGCCCCACAAAAAGAAGTCTGGAGCGGTCAAATCAGGCGATCAGCAAGGCCAGTGCAAATCGCCAAAACGGGAGATTAGGCGCCCGGGAAATGCATCCTTCAGCATATCGGTTGTGGCACGTGCAGTGTGTGCCGTTGCACCGTCCTGTTGGAACCACATGTTTTCCAATCCCATTTCATCAAGTTGCGGCAAAAAGAACTCGTTGCTCTGTAGCGCTCAGCATTTATAGTAACCGTTTGGCCCGCGACGTCTTCGAAGAAAAAAAGTCCGATGACTCCTCCAGCGAAAACAGCACACCATACAGTGGCTTTGAGCGGGTGTAATGGCTCTTCGTGGGTTACACGCGGATTTTCAGTGCCCCAGAAGCGTACATTTTGCTTATTTACGTACCCGCTAAGATGGAAATGGGCCTCATCACTCATGATTATTTTTGATGAAAAATCATCTTCCTCTTGGTGGTGATTAAGGATGGCTTGAGCGTATGTTTGACGCGATTGGCGGTCAGCAGCTAACAGCTGATGCACCGTCTGGACTTTGTACGGAAACATCTTCAAATCTTGTACCAAAATTCGCTGTAAAGACCGTCGACTGACACCCATTTGCGTGGCACGTCGTCTGGTCGATGTCGACGGCACTTCCATGACATCCTCATCTACAGCAGCAATATTCTCTGTAGAACGGCTACTCCGGGGTCTGTCACGCCTGGCAGCATCTCGTGTTGTGCCAGTCTCTTCGCGGCGAGCGGCTAAACGTCGCAGTGTTTCACCAGTAGGCGTTGGACGCCTAGGAAATCTGCGACGAAATTCACGTTGTGCCAAAGTCACCGACCGATTATTGGTCAAATAAATAGTCACCAATATTCCGCGTTCTGCAGCAGTGTAGCGTAACATTGTTTATTAACGTGTATTTCGCATGTGTTTACTACACAAATGTCAAAACAGAACTGACATTAGGGGCCAATCGCAAAATTTATAGCATTTTCTGATAGGAGGATTACTTTTGCGCCACCTTATATAACCTACCGATAATAGTAAGAACTATCTGTTTACCAGTACAAATTTAAACCAAGTTCAATATATAATTACATACTTGCTGCCCAATAAAAGTTGTGAGCATGATTACATCTCAGAATATGTTTACAAGAAATATTGTGATGGTACTGCACCGCGTGTGGTACGAATCTTCAATCATTATTATAAATTCCAAAATATTTGAAGGTGTTTTAAAAATACATAAAGTAATACCGATGTCAAAAGAAAAACAGCTGAACAATACTGTCCAATATCGATTCTTTCTATAATCGAAAATATTTTTGAAAAAATCCTATTTGCTTAATTAAAACCTTTTTTTGAAAAGAAACAATATAAGTAATCCCAGCCAATACGGATTTCGAAGAGGATGTGGCACAGAAAAGGCAGCAATAAATGTTCAAAATAACATTTGCAAAATGTTAGATGAAGGAAGCTGAAGAGTTGCATGATTGATGATAAAATTTTACTTTATAAGCTTTAATTTTAAGGTGTTCGCGGCAGTGAAATTCAGCTTACAAAATAGGAAACGGTTAGTCTAAATTCATAAACGCAAGATTAGCTGTGGACAAGTAATGTATGTAGTGCCTCAAGTAAGCGTTTTGGGACCATTATTATTTAATATTAACAAAACTTACCATTATCGCGGAAAGTGTTTTTCATACATTTTTGATCCATACAAGTATGAAGAAGCTATTAAGCCCTATATGGAACATGGTTCAACCATAATATCTGAAGATATACGGTTGCACAAGTTATTTATTAACTCGAAAAAGGAGTTGTCTTCAATTAAATATCTGACTTCATCTTTAGTAAAATTTATCATGTCATCACTACTAATAGTGACAAAGTTTTATTAAGAGCATAAAGCGATAGAATGGAATTGCCGGTTTTATTTTTTAAAAAGTATGTCATCCAGATATCTTCGTCGAGTTGAACATGCTGTTCAAAACGGAGCCTTGTGTTCTGCGCCACACGATGCAGTAAATTTGGTTCAATTTCTGATTTCTCGACGAATGTTTTCCTTTAAAGCCACAAGAGATTGGGGACCGCCATTATAAACCCTCCTTTTGAGGTTGTCCCATAAAAAAATCCATGGGACTTTGATCGGGAGACCTCCGTGGCCATGCGATGTCCCCAAAGCGACTGATCAGTTTTTGGGGGAAATTTTCCCGAAGCAAATTCATCGAAGGCTGTGTGTGCAGTCGCCCCATCCTGATGAAACCACGTGTGTGAGGAGTACGATGGATGAGCTCGCAGTTTTGGCAAAAAGAATTCCGTAATCATGCGTCGATAATTTTCACCGTTGACATTTGTCGCCTGGCCTCAAGAATTTTCGGAAAAAATGGTCCAATTATCTCATGCGTGGTTCAATGTTTTCGGGAGTCCTTGAAGATCGACTGGGCTCTGGCCGTGGGACAATTATAGCCGAAGCAGTTGCGCGGAATCTCTACACTCGGCCCATCACGTATTCGCCGAATACCGAACTTTGAACAAAATTGTCGACAAGCAATTACGTAAGAATCATTTGTCTTGTATTCCGATCGTTTTTCCGCAATTTTACCAATTCATAGCACTTACAAATCTATTCATATATGCATAAATGTCCACATGATATAAGTCATCACACGATACGCTTTATACATAATGAAAACTCTTTTAATACTCGCAACAATAAGCAATTGCGAATAGCATTTTGCCGTACAGAGACAATAAAACAACGAATAAAACTCTCAGAGAGTAAATTTAACAACTTACTTCCCAATATAAAGTTTTGTGCTACAATTTCAAGATTTAAAGTATTACTTAATGATTTTTTGAAAAGAAATTTATTAGAATTAACATAAACATTATTGCTTTCGATATTTACGCACATTTACATAATACAAAATTTTGTTGCATTTAATTGTCATCCTTTTCTATCTTTTAATATCAAATGTTAGAGATTTTTTATTATGTACTTTGCCAACTAGCGTCCTTAATTATATGTACGAAGATAAAAAAATTAAAAAAAAAGAAAAAATGTGAATGAGTCAGTCGAATAAAGCAGTTTTAAAAGAAGAGTTCATTCGTTAGAAGGGAACGTTTTATTTTATGAATTATAGTTCAACACGTTTAAAACATTATTTACCTTAAACCCAATTTTGAAAAGATTGCAATTTTTGAAGAAAACGCAGGTGCATATGGCTTGAATGAAATAAATTTATGTTCATGCAAGAAATAAAACCAGTGGTGTTGCAAAAACATTTATTGGAACCGAACAAGAACAACTAAAACAGAAATTATTTGTAAAGTTTAATCGCGAATATGGCAGTCTCAAAGTGCACAAAGTTCAAAAATATGAATATGAAACGTATGAGAAATTTAGCCTAATTCGAAGAACATGAAACGTTTTGATATACAGTAGATGGCGTAACAGTTTCCGGCAGTTTTCAAGTGAATTTATACAATGCCAAAACTTGTAAACTAAGCGAACACTTTGAAATTTATGAACATATAATGCATCGTGTAACAGTGGTGTATAACAAGGATGAACATAACACAGTGAATAGCAATGTCATTGTTTTAACTGTGGCTCAAAAATACATCAAAGAAGTGAATATAAAACATAACCAAAATGTTTTAAGTGCAATTAGTCGGTCGGTTGAAAAAATAAAAAAAACAGTAAATTCAATACAAGATAAAATGTGGTTTAAAGTTATGAGGTTTAACGGTGCACAGTGGCGCCATTTGACTTTTTTCGTTGCAAAAATCATATCTTTTGAACCGAACAAGATAATCGAATAATTTAAATTGCATGTCATAGATAATTGTTCAACCTATAAAATGAGCGGTTGGAGTGGACGCTACACCTTATAGGTGCTTACTTATGGGTTTTCAAAGTTAAAATTTGTGAAAAAATCCAAGTTTTGGTAACAAAAAAATTTTTGTTAAGAATTTTATATTTTTTTGTAGTTCTTTTGTAAGCTTTTCATGTTTTAAGATATTACCTAAAAAATTACAACAAAAGAGTTTTTTTTTAAATGATTTTTTCAATTTTCTGTAAAATATTCATTTTCTTGGTAAGACAAAGTATGTCTAAAATACAAATCATTTCTAAACTCTAATTTTTTTCTAACTCATCTATTTTATGGTAACAAAATCAAATTATTTTTACCAATCTTATATTTCTTAGTTCTTTTGAAAGCTTTTTCTGTTTTAAAGTTATTAGCCAACAAATTAAACAAATTTTTTTTCAATTAATTTTTTGAATTTTCTGTAAAATATTCATCACAATTCGTAACAGAAGGTATATCTAAAAGACTAATCATTTCTAAAGTATAATTCCATTGTAGTTCTTTTCGTGTCTTCACATGCCGCAGGGAAGAAATAAGTGGATCGGAAGATGCTGCTAACATGTTGAAGAGGTCCTCATTTTGCCTCACCCTTGATGCTTTGAACGTGTTCTGCAATCTATATTTTTTGTAAAATTTGTTAAGAGACTCCTGCGCTTCTTCAGAAAGCTCTCCAATTGGCAAAGACTGGTACTCAATTATATCTTTGCCATGCGCCAATATTTTATGGACGGTCGGGGTCAACTTCTTCTGTGGATAAATTTTTGCTAAAAGAGATGCAGTTTCCGATGCATATTCTCCAAATTTTGTAGAATTAACACTTTCTTGGCAGTTTAAAACATTCAAGATCGTTCCCAATCTTTTGACGATTTCATTGTCAATTCCAGTGATTCTAGTTACTGCCTCATCATTTGCAAAAAATCTCCTTGAAGTGTTTCCATCGTTTGAGTTACCGTATCCACACTTGGGGCAGTCTACTTTTAGTCCAAGTTGTTTCCAAAAAGCATTCTTTATTTGCTTCTTTCTGATCTTTTCCTTATCCTTAATTGATGTATTTTCATCGATGTTTTCATCTTGTTGTGGTAGGGTATACGCCAGTTTTAGCAAGAACTCCATACACCTTATCCTTGCGTGCAATGGTGACATTCCATATTCGTAATTCTCCTCGTTTGTAGAATCGTTTAAATTACCGAAGTTCTTCTGACTCTTTTTGCAAATCGGGCATGTCAATGTTGAGGTTGTTCCTGTCAGTTCGTTTACGACTTTTCCGTCAACCATGGTCAGGTGGAACTCGTAACTACATTCAATATATTTTCCTTCTCCAATTTGCAATTTTGTATGCTTAATCTTGCTTATTTGTTCTTCAATGTCCTTCACCGTGGTCCTTATGAGTTCTGCCGATTCCTTTGCAAACTGAAACATTATTGGTCGGCAATAATGCACTGATGACGGTCGATGATTTTTCCAGTGTAGGGAAACATCAGATTTTAGCCGCAATGGAACAACAGATGCCATAAACATATTTCCGTCAGATATTGTAGTGTCATCGGAAGATATCCTTTGCTTATAAACGCTTTGTCCGGATGATCCATCGCAGCCCCATTTGCTGATCAATGTTAGTTTCTGAGGAAGAATTTCCACCTCATTTTCAGGAAGACTTTCCAACAACCGTTTTGCTGTATGGTCCATAAGATCCTGCAGATTGGCTTTCGCAGAGACTTCCGTAAACTCCGTACGCAATGGTCGTGAATTTATTTTGGCTTGCGTAATATGCTTGTATCCGGGGAAAAGGTCAGCCCCGTGTCGCATTAAAGATGCCCGTAGTATCTCATATTTCTCTTTGGAAAGTTCTAAGTCCAAAAACAGAGCCAAGGCTTCTTCGGAACTATACTTTTTAATATGTGCGTTTGTGGGAGTGGGAATGCTTTCCTTAATCCTTTTTAGTCGCAGTGGGCTTGCATCAGCAACAGATTTTGTAATCTGCGACCTAACTCGTTCACTATCCTTTATGTATTTAATAGACAGCGCATCCGATAAATCCTTCGTGGTCAAGTCATTGGTGGCATCGGCAAGTTTCCTCTTTCTTGTGAAAATTGAACACTCCTCCATACTTTTTTTTGGCCTTCCTTTTTCTCCTCTGGTTGATGTGGAGGGTTTATCTACTGCCAATATATCCAGGATGGTGTCTTCATTAAGCCAGTCCTCGTATTTGGAGTTGAAGATGTTAATGGTTCGATTGCATTTCACCCATTTTGTCTTAATTTTGGCATGTATCATACAAAGATTATTTTTTATACTTTTGCTTCTCTCAATATTTCCGTATAAGCTATCGAGTTCTTCTAAAGCAGCTTCCGCGAAACACGTTGGTGTAATTGACTTTCTAAACAGTTCAAATAGTTTTAAATTGTTCAACGCCATGTTTTCAATACTTGTTTCGCCAACTTTCAGTCGTAGACTAATGCAGGCATTAAGCTTGTTTTGCAATATATAGGCCTATGCTACCATGTCTACAAATGTACCTGTTACATGCATACATATGCATTTGGGCTGAATTATACAGTTTTGATATTATGCACGTAGCCAAATGAGATTTGTGCCTACCTGTACCATAAGTCAGTATTGTTCTTCACCATATGTACGCCAAAAATAATTTTTAAGTGAGGTGCGTACCTGCTTATTTCAATGAGTAGTTTTTTGTGCATCTTGTGTCTGTAACGGAATATTAGGACCAAATTTTTCGCCAGAGGCTCTCAGGTAGACAACTGACTCAAAATGCAATTTTCAAACTATTACATCAAAGTAACTGTCAGTCAAGGCATGTAAGGGATGCCCGCCATACAATTTCTGCAACCATGTCTTTTTAACGTTTTTTACCTGTAGAAGCCAAATAGGCACGTAAAGGCAGATAAAACCTTTTGAGTTATGTAAAAGACTAGTTAAAGAACATATTTTGAAAATATGGCGGAGGTAAAAAAAGGTAAATTTTTTTTATTTTCCGTCAAAGTTGAAGAATAGTGAAAAAATGGATAGTTTTTAAATACTGATTTACCTAGAGAAACACAAAGCAAACAGCACAATTTTTTTTATTGTTATACATTTAATAAGCACATCAATCACTAAAAACAAAAAAAAATACTATTCGTTGCCTAGTTTTCGTGATATTACACCTGAAATCGGATCAAACTACCTAAAAATTGTGTGTTTTTTTTAAATCCGAAAATTGGTTAACTTTGAACAGTTATGTCTTCTAAACTAAAAATCTGATATTGTTAAGAGTAGCATATTTGAGATCGTTGAAAAGTTTACTATAAGATGGATTCATTTAAAATTTCGCAGGCGCACATGAAAATTTTGATTTTTGCAACCTCGTTTGCTCTACGGGTGCCACTGTGCGGTGTTTGAAATTTAATCTTTAATAGATGTGTTTTTAAATAAAGAAACTGTGTTTCGAAAGCTTGAAACTGCTGGTATGCCTCATTGTACTTCCTGGAAGAAGACCAAAGTGTCAAGCTATAGTTGGGTAAGATTTTCTAGTTCGTGTTGCATTCTATTGTGCAAGTTGCGAGGGGCGCAATATTTGACATTCACGCAATGGGTTTTTCCATCTATTAGTGGAGGAAAGCATAAAAGATGGGGCTGTTTGAATTTGTCGAAGCTCCCTTTGGATTTTATAATTCGCCAGCATGTTTTATCAGGTATATGAATCACATTTCCAATATTTAATTAAGAACAACGTAATGGAATATACATTGACGATATCTGTGTATTTGCTGAAACGGCTGGTGATTGTTGCAAGAAGTTGAAGTTGGTGCCCCAAAAAGAGGAAAGGACAAATGTAAAGCGGTTAAGAAATTTCCTATTCCCAAAAACCATAAAGAGGCATAGTCGTTCCTTAGGCTAAGCGGTTACTTTAGCAAATTGTTTGCGAGGAATGTCCAAATCGTGCGTCCATTAACAGATTTGGCGAAAAAAGACACAGTTTTAAAGATTGGAAGCAAAAAAAATCCATTTTATTAATGTTATTAAGGTTAAGTAGCGAATCAATACTTAGAATCTATGGTCGTGACGCTGAAATAATAAGTTATGCACTATGTTTTAGGCGTTGATTTCAAATTATTTACAGACCATGTAGCCTTTAAACAAACAGTCGGTAGAAAAGAAGTACCTCGGGACTTTGCTCAATGGATGATGTTTTTGTCATAGTTTTCATATACGGTCGAACGTCGCGTATCTATTGATATAATGATTGCTCAGTGTCAAATAACGTCGAGATTACATAAACTGCAACAGAGCTTAAAGAAAATTAAGGTAATTACGTAATAAATGTAATGAGAAAGTGTTTGTGCCAGTGGTTTTTATGTCAAAGAGCAAAAAGAAGACTATCCTAATGTTTTAAATGGATGGTTTTTTTTTTTATTTTTAAAACTAGAACCGGAGTACGATTGTTAAAAATGGTGACGAATTGTCTTTAGTACTTTTGTCATTTTTGACAGATGCCGAACTAAAGTGGCTAAAATACTGTCAACAAACTTACCAAAGACTTAAAAAAAGTTTTTCAAATTGAAAGTATTATTCGGAATGTAAAAAACAACCCCGATGTTTCAAAGGCTTAAATAACCCAATACATTATGAATCGAATGTGGAAGTGGAATGCATGGAAATTAATAATATTAAAAGTGAAAAATTTTTCCAGCAAATCGATAACACTTGTGCTAAAAGATTTATATTTCCAGAAACTCTACAAAACCATTCCATTAGTCTAAATTAATCAGACCAATGAAATGATGAATCGATTCCACGAGTAATTTTGCCAATTGCGCAACGATGCAGTAGATTTCATCTGCCAAAAATGTTATTGATAAGTTCAGCTATAATAATATTTTTAATAACAAATAAAAAACAGAATTGTGTACGAGTATATGCAGATAAACCAAGCATCTGCATCTTTGTTTCGAATATTAGGAAGTAGAACCATTCCAAAATACTGAAAAAATTACATAAATTAACAATTGTAAGCCGTATAGTATAAAAATTATTATTATTATTTGTTTTAAATGATTTAATAGAAAGTGGAGAGTAGTGAGCGTAGGACACTCTGAAACAAGTTAAAAAATTACAGCCACTGTTACCATTAATTATATTTAATATAACCATGATATTGGGTATAGTGCTTCTGCTACGTAAAGACGGGAGCTTAAGCCTAGCTTGATACGAAGGAAGACACTTTTTTTGTAGGGACTAAATTGTATTGATATAGATTTTATATAATGGGTACCATATTATTTAGACTTATACCAAAACAGGACGAACGAGGGATAAAAGGAGTTGCTTAGTAATATCCCCTATATTCAAACCAAACTCCTTCGCCCAACGTTTTATGAAACCCAGTACAGCTCCTTCGGAAGAAACACATATATTTGCAATTTCTTAAAATTCAATTGCATTAAATTCTCATCACACCAGCTCAGCAATGAATTTAAATCTTCTTGCAGGTATGGAGCGACTCAATTTATACAACTTCGCGTAAAAGCCATACAATGCAGCTTCTTTACTAGAAGTTTATGGTTGACTTTTTCGAAAACCTTACTAAAGTCAAAAGCACCATTGACCAGAGTTGTGAATTGTAAATATTAGTTACAATTGAGCAGCCTCTTCGTAAACCATGTTAATTGTTTGATAATAAATATAATGTAATCTAACCGTGTTAATTATTTAACAATAAATATAATGTATGATAACACAGGTGACCCGTAACAAGTTTTTCAAAGAGTTGTAGTATGGTATTCAATTTAGCGTCAGCTTTGCTACCCGATGTGTCTGCAAATACGCCGAACTTGATTGCCAAGTTGAATTATAATGTAAGAGGAGTAACTAAGAATCAGTACACTCGGTAAGAGGACAGCTCGGTATGTAATCAGGTCCACATTATACACAAATTTCAGCTTTCTAAAATTTTTTCAGAACTGAAGACTCATCTAATTGTGGAATTAGAATGCATGTGCATTAGGGTGGAGTGATAATGTATGAATAAGAAAAATGTTGGTTTTTTAAACGTACGGAATATTACTTACCTGTCATGATGTTTTGAGGTGCCCCAAACTCAATTGAAAATTAAAAAAAATTACATATTTTTATACCATTCAGTATGTAGAGTGAAATATCCCTCTAAGACTCCATAAAGTGTATATATTCTTGATCAGTGATGAAATCTAAGACGATCTAGCCATGTCCGTCCGCCCGTCTGTCTGTGAGAAACACGATACAGTCCAAAGAGGCAGACCTTTGAAATTTGGTATGGATACATTTTGAAGGATAACACAGGTCAAGTTCGTAAATGGGCGAAAGGGACTAGGAAGAAAAAAGTTCCCCTAAGAAGAACTAAAAAACAGCATATTTTTTAAATAATGAAATGATCCTAACAAAAAAATTTTCTAAAGTTAATAACCAAAAAAAATTACTTATTTGGAGAGTATTTAAGATTCGACTGATACATTATAAACTTTAGCTTATGTTGAATATACTCGTAAATGTTCGTTAGGTCTGCTATAAAGTGAAATACCTAATAATAACTTAGCAATCCAATAAGAAAATTGGTCTTTTTCGTTACATATGTGTTTTTATTAACATTGTAAAATTTTTTTTTACAGATTTAAAGATAAAAGGAATTATGGTAATGGCTAGATAATTATTGAGAAATACAGTAATTAAATATTAAATTGTTTTTTTGTATCAAATGTTGGCATTTGTTGACGTGATAGTAGTTTTGCCCTAATGAAACCGTCTCGATTATTTTTTCCATAAACTGCATTTGTCACCACTTTGATGCAGCGCTCTACGGCTTGTGCCTGATATGGAAAATCTTAAATTTTTTTACATGTGCCGATACCTTTTTTCACAATGTCGGTATAATCTTCAGCATCGAAATTAAATGAAGGCATTTTAAACGTCCGAAGTCCTGGAGCTTTCTCAGTTTTAGTTTTTAAAATTGGCGATATGCTAGATCTCATAGGATTTCTCTGTTATCTCCTAGCATTGCAATACGAAGATTTTCTGGGTGACCGAAATATCCATTTCGTTGGATTACCTTATCAATGACGTTCTTTAAATCGGCGTTCAAATAGCGACTCAGACTAATTGTTTGCCACTGGAGCTTAGCTCCGTTTATACACGAGGGATTACATTTTATAGTAAACCACATTGAACCATAAACTCTCATCACGTACGTGGCTAATATCACTAATTTTTCTTTGGGTTCCGGCTTAGTAGCATATAATCTTAGAATACGATTTGCTGTGTAAGCCGTCTAGAATGGTTGAGAGATCCAGGTTCAATGTTAGCTAAATCTGAAGAGAAATCGCCAGTGCTAATAGGGATCATAATATCGTAAAGATATTTTTGGTCGGTACTCAAATCACCCCTTGCAATTTCAGGTAATTTTGTAGGAATAGATATTTTTGGTGGGTACTCAAATCACCCCTTTTAATTTGTAGTAATTTTGTAGGAATGACATCAAATTCGACTATTGGCATTGTTTCACATTTTTGTAACTGAGATGCAATGGTACCTGAAAAGCATTTAGCCCTGTAGTCATTGCGTCCAAATGTAACAGCAGATGTCGGAGTGGTAAATCATTGGAATGCAACTGGTATATAAACCACTGTAATGGTTTATTAAGTTCTTCCAATAAACGAATAATACCAGACTTAAAACCTGTGTTGACTACTGTTCCATCGCAACCAACAAGAGCTATTTCACTTAGTTTCACCGATTTGGATTTCAAGTGAGTTACTATAGTGTATTTAATACCTTTAAAAGTTCCCAACTCACACGTGACATGGCCGAAATATTTGCTTCCCGGCTCTGATAAAATCACATAATGGGTTTCTAGTACTCGTTTCCTGTAAAATTTATATTTGTTCTGAATACTTGTCAAAGTTTCATCCTTTTTGCCATCAAAATACATACCGCGTATGATTTGCTTACAATCTTCTTCTTCTTCGTCTTTTGCCACTACAGTCCGTGGTGAACCTGGGCCTCAACCAACAAACTTTTCCAGCTGGCACGGTCTTTAGCCAGCGTCCTCCAATTTTGCACACCAAGTTGGTTGAGGTCCCTCTCCACTTGTGTGCGCCATCGGTTCCGTGGGCGTCCTCTAATGCGTTGTCCCACAGGTTCGGAATCAAAGATTCTACGGGTCGGAGCAGTATTCTCCATGCGCTCTACATGGCCCAACCATCTTAGCCGTTGGATCCGTAGGCGCCTGGTTAGGCTCATGTCGCTGTACAACCCGTACAGTTCATAATTGAATCTTCTTTTCCAGAAACCATCAACGCAAACAGGGCCGAAGATTGAACGCAGAACTTTTCTCTCGAAAATACCAAGGGCTTTCTCATCCGCCTTCGACACCGTCCATGCTTCTGCGCCATAGAAAAGTACAGGGATTATCAAAGTGGTATATAGTGTCAGCTTGGTTTTTCGAGAAAGGGCCTTACTACTCAATTGCCTCTTGAGCCCAAAGAAACAGCGATTGGCAAGAGTTATTCTGCGTTTGATCTCGGTACTGATGTTGTTTATACTGTTGACTTGGGAGCCAAGGTAGACGAAGTCCTTCACTACCTCGAAGTTATAGCTGCCTATGGTGACGTTCTGGCCTAGTCGTCGATGTTGCGCGTTCTTTTTTGATGACAGCATATACTTTGTTTTGCCCTCGTTCACCGCTATACCCATTTTGGCCGCCTCCGTTGAAATACCAGCAAACGCTTCAGTGACGGCTCGCTGTGTTCGACCAAGCACGTCAATGTCGTCAGCGTATGCTAGCAGTTGCACGGACTTTTGGAAGATCGTGCCTCTGTTGTCGGCGTGTGAGTTTTGCACGATCTTCTCAAGAATTATGTTAAAAAAGTGACATGACAGTGCGTCGCCTTGTCTAAATCCCCTTCTGACATTGAAGGTCTCGGTGAATTCGTTACCGACCTTGATGGAGCAGCGAGAGTTCTCCATCGTCATATTACACAGCCTGACGACTTTGGTAGAAACGTCAAAACTAGACATGGCTTCGTATAGCTAATATGCGGCCTTAAAATCGACGAATAGGTGGTGGGTGTCGATTTGCATCTCTTGGGTCTTTTCCAGGATCTGCCGTAGTGTGAAAATTTGGTCAATGGTGGCCTTCCCCGGCCCGAAACCACACGGATAAGGGCCTATCAAACTGTTCACGAATGGTTTCAGCCGCTCACACAAAACGGCAGAGAAGATTTTGTAGGCGATGTTCAGAAGACTTATTCCTCGGTAGTTGGCGCAGTTGAAGGGGTCTCCTTTTTTGTGGATCGGGCAAACGATGCTGAGATTCCACTCGTCGGGCATGCTTTCCTCCGACCATATCTTACAGATGAGCTGGTGCATGCGCCCAACCAGGTCATCTCCGGCTGCCTTAAATAGTTCCGCGGACAGTCCGTCCGCTCCTGCAGCTTTGTTTGATTTCAATCTCGATATTGCTATCTTGACTTCATTCAGGTCGGGGGGACGCATTGCTTACAATCTGCATCCTGTAAAACTGCGCTGACTTTTGTTCTTTCACGTTGCAGTTTTGAACGATCAATGACACCACTTGTATCGTTTGATGAATTAATGCCAACATATTTTAACACAGAAGAAGCTATAACGGCAGCGGCTCTGTCAGAAACTCCAGCGGCGGAACTCTTTGTTTTGGTGTTTCATGATAAGATAACCATAAACTTTTATTTTGCTTTCTTCTCTTTTCTTCTTTTTTATAGTTGCAACCACATCTGTACCGCCTATGACCATTTTTCTTATTGTTCTTTGATCGATTAACAAATGTATTTCTTCCTTGGGAACACAAACAACAATTAGTGTTACAATAGTAACTGAAACCTATAAATTGAATATAATACTTACATGACTACGCATGCGAGTGGACTATAGTGTTCGAATAAAGTTTGAAGAGAATTGTGAAATCACCTCCGCGTGCCCGAACACACGTTTCAAGCTTATAGTTTTGTATCTTATACTAACAGGACAACACTCCACCCTAATGTGCATGGTCCACAAACAATTGTAAAACGTTGCCATATATTTGATCTTTGGAATAAGTAGATGTAAAGAAATCAACAAATAAATTATATATCTCATTATCAGATTCATATTCGTCAAGCTATGAGGTGGGAAGGCAGTTGATTTTCTGGTTTTTAAGTTTACAAAGTTATAGAATATAAAAATCTAAGATAATGATTTTTCTTAAATCAGATTTTCGTTTTCACGAGGATAAAATTTTTGATTTAATTTATTGTATTCGAGTCGAGCCGAATTTTTAAGCTTAGTAAGAAGTTTGGAATTCCACGGGGACTTGAAGAATCGTAAACGGTTTGTATTGGAATATATTGATTAATTATATTAAAAATTTTGTCATAAAACTCTTTAGTGATAGAATTTATGGCATCAACTATGTTGTCTGTATATGCATGTATGCTTTAACTGTTGGTATTCTTTAAAGATAATTGTGTATTTGTTGTTATTAGTTCTTCGAGGATGACCATTACCTGAATCTCTACTTTTTTTTAAATAAATTGAAGATTTTATTGGTGGTTAAGTGGCTATAGTTGAGATTGTTCTACATTTGCACCTAAGTGGAATAGTTTCGAGTTGTTTATTATTCAAATTAACCATAGCGTTAACGTATTTTACATCCAAGAGGTAATGGAATGAAATTACTAACTCTAACTTTCTCATACTCAAATGCAATCAATCTCAGCTGCAAGAGATGTGGATTTAAATGTTAATATAACTAAACCAGTTTCCTTTAAATTGCTTTTTATGGCTTGGTTTATTACTATTTTAATTTTCTAACGGTTTCCAATATTAGTTGGTCAGAAATTTGGTTTCTACTGTGTCACGCATGCCATTAAAATAGGTTAGAGAATTACGGAGAGATTTTTACTTTGAGTTCAAGAAAAGAACATGCTAATCTTATTAACCTATTCTCTTGTATTAAATCCTTTCCTCCAGCTATAAATGTACTATTTATTAATTTTTTGCTTTATATTACCTCACATTTTTCTATTAAAATATGACATCTTCTAAAGCGATTTTGTACTATTTTTTATATACAATACATAAGCAGAGATGCCAGATCCGGTGTAAATTTATATTTTTAATTTGGGAGTTTTATCTGGTGGATGGTACAGCCCACCACAATAATAAACCTCATATTCATTCTGACGGTACCAAAGTGGAAATTAATTGATATTAAGATAGGTAATCAAACATCACTTTTTATGAAGTATTTTCACCCTAACAATCAAAGACTGTGTTACAATATTGTAGCGTAACGTACCAATCACTTTGATCAACAATTTCTAGTAATCATTTATAGTCTATATTGCCAGCATAACAAAACGTTTTAAGTCATATACGGACCAATGGTAAAGATAATAGTCACGTGACACTTCGATCAAGATCGGCAGCCATAAATCACTTGAGAAAGGCATTTCACTTGACAATTGCTTGCGTTTTTTTGAGACCATAAATGGTCTTGCATTATGTATGTGTAAGTGGTAGTTATGACTGTACAAACTATTGAGACTTACGCAGCATTTTTCACTCTCGAAACTAAAAGACTCAGTTACGATTACCCCTAATAGAATAATAATTTAATATTCTTTTGTAACTTGATATTAGCTCGAGCGCCCAACATTTTTTTGTTGAGAAAAACAATATTAAATACAACAAATATACATGTATACACAACATTTTAAACCTTTTTTTTAATATTTTTGCTCATTATAAAAAATTAAGCGTTTGTCCACGAAATATGCACAAAAAGACTCATATTTCTTTTTCTTTTAAATAAATAAATTTAAAAGTACTTTTTAGAAGTACATATAAACATAAAAAATTACAAAATATTATTTTAATAAATTATTCCACTCTAATTGGAACAATTAACTTTTGAGAAACAATAAAACAATTCTTTAGAATTTAAAATTATAATTGAAGAAATAAGTTTTTCTCTGATTATCGATTTTTGTATTTAGTATTAAGATATATTCTAAAATAAAGCAATCTTATTCCTAGATTCAATAAAGAAAGCTTCAGTAAAAAAACAAAAGTCAGTTTTTTCTTTAAAACTTGTTGTAGACCATAAACGGTTAGTCTTGACTAAGGCTTTTAATTTTCTATAGCACGTACCATAGGATCAAAGACTATAAATATACAAAGATGTTCCACGTCTTACAAACAGAGAATTTTTATTCTCAGAGTATTTATTATTCTCTGTGCTTACGTGTGTAACATGTAAAAAATATTTACTAAAAAAATCTATTGATACAACTAATACGTGCAAATGCAGCTTCTGCTGCTACTATAACAACTTCTATTGAACTCTAAATTTATTTTATTCGTTTATTCAGTTTTTCTTATAATCATATCATTTATTCGGTTATGTTGGAGAGAACGGTCGTTTTTTTATTTGTTCCGTGAACTTTTGTAATTCTTTTTCACCATACCATATTACACAAATGTATAAATATATAGTGTATATTAAAACAAAATAAATATTGATCTAAAATAAACAAAACAGAATATAAACTAACAACCAAAACATTAATTAATTAAATAGACTAAACTTTCTTTAAAATACTGCCATCTTTAACAACAACAATATATACATGCATATTGTGTCTCACCAAACTATAACATTTTTAAACATAACAACACAACAACTACTACTAGAATCGCAACACCCACGACAACAAAACGGTCCAAAAAGAAAACAATAACCAAACAAAAGAACAACAAAATATATATACTTAAACAAAACTAAAATTTTACAACAAAAAATCGTATTTAAATCGATGTATAATTTAAGAAAGAAAACGAAAATAAACTCTAAACATACTAAAAAAACATAATAAGAGCGGCAATAATACAAACAACAATTTGCAAAATTCATCAAACATCAAAAACACACCATTAAACTATACAGCAATTAAATCTCTTGGAACTCCAGCTCAAAATCGTGTAAGAGAAAGTCTCCAAAGTACTCAGTACACATACAGACTCACCTTTTAAAATGATTAATATCATGGATTAGCGATTCGAACGGCTTACCGAGCAAATCTAGATTGTAATGATACAGAAACTTACAGGATGTAAAAATGATCTCTTAGACAATTTAGATAAAAGATTCAATTTAATAAAGAGCGACCTAATGAACATATCAAAAAGAGTATCAACTTTAGAAACAGTCGCAGCTAATTTTAAAAATACACAAGCCGAAATTGTATCGTTAAAAGCCCAAATTAAAACTCAGGAAATTTTAACAACAGAACTTGAAAAATCGCTTACAGAAGAAGTAGCAGGTCTGAAACATGATAATATTGCACTAAAAGAAGAAACTGTATGCTTGAAAAGTATTTCTAAAAAACAAGAAAACTCAATGGTGTCGTGTGATATACATATTAATGGAGTGCCTTCTGATCCTGATGAGAATTTTTATAATATCTACAAAAAGATTTGCGAAACAATACAGATTCGTGCCCCTTACGTTCAACAGACTTATCGTATTAGAAAAAATAGAAATAATATCTCTGCTAATAAAAGAAAAGACTTTAATAAAACTACAGATGCTGCAATAATTATTAAATTTAAATGCCCATATGACAGAAAGTATGTGCTGCGCTATATAAAAAACTATGTTAAAGCGCAAATCCGTTGTGTCTGAACGCAATTGGTTTCAATAGTAGTTCCCCATTTTATGTCAATGAAAACTTGACTCCGGAAAATGACAGAATCTTTTTTCGTGCACATCGATTAAAAAGAGATAATGTAATATCAACAGCTTTTACAAGTCGTGGATCTGTTTATATAAAATGCCGACAAAGTGATGAGCCTATACGCGTCGATGAACTAAGTTCATTGGATAAGTTTTTTCGATCAGGGGAATATACTGAATAATGTTATAACTTGTATGTTACTAAAACTTACCATAACTGTAATATGTAATCATAGAAATGTCATTGTTAAAACTAATTTCTTGTTAACTCAAAAACTATACTCTATTTATAAAAAAAACTGTTAATCTCTGTAAATACTATTGCTTGCATTACGAAAATTGTTATAAACTTTGTTAATGACATTACGTTCCTGGGGGCTGGCTCTAGGGAAAATCTGACATCTATGGTAAGAATAGTGTCTAAGAATTGCCATGATCTTAAAATATGCCACTTAAATCCTCAGAGCTTAAACAACAAAATGGATGAATTCCAACTTATTTTTGAAAATTCCAATGTTGATGTGATATGCATCTCAGAATCGTGGTTCTATCCGGATGTTGGAGATAGTGTCTACAATTTCAGCGGTTATAATCTGTATCGCGCTGACAGGTCAACTACTGGCGGTGGTGTTACCATGTATATAAGATCAAGTATTTCATGTAAAACAAAATATAAAAATGTTGTTGAGGATAGCATTGAATATATTTTCGTTGAGCTTATTAATAACAATGAAAGGTTGCTCATTGGAAGTATATATAGGCCAAACAAATATATTAACATTAACTCTTTCCTTGAGCAACTTAGCATATGCACTCTTGGTTACAATGATATAATAATGACTGGCGACTTTAATGCAAACATTTTGGAAGATACGAGCCTAATGGAAGATATGAGTTCTATTGGTCTATACTTAGTAAATAAAAATTACCCTTCTCACTTTACAACCAACTCGAGTACACTAATAGATCTATGCTTTGTCAACAACAATTCCAAATTGCAATCAGCTGTCAGCATCAATGTTCTCTAAGCATGATTTATTTTTTTCTTCTTATAACTTTAATGCCTTATTCATAGTACCACCCAAAATACTAGAGTATAGAGACTTTAAAAACGTTGATTACCACTCGCTATATGACGACTTGTCGATTATAAACTGGAGCAGCGTTTTTTACGTGCTCACTGTTGACGAACAGCACAGTTTTCTGCATCATAACCTAAGTTATCTCTATGAAAAATATATTCGTATCAAAAGAAAAGTTATAAGAAATGAAAAGCCGTGGTTTACAACGGAAATTAAAACTGATTGAAGCTAGAAACTGTGCATATAAGAGGTGGAAACGGTTTAGAACCCCAGATCTTTACGAATTTTTAGAAATGCTAGAGCCAATGTCAATTCAAATATAAAAATATCTAAAATGAATTTTTATAAAAACAAGTTTCAAACAGCTGTTGATTCTAAGAGCAAATGGACTGAGATAAGAAAAATGGGTATTATTAATGACAGGTCTTCAGAGAACAATACGATTGACGTTAATAGACTAAATCAACAGTTTGCAATCATACAGATGCCGGCTATTGACATTAACTTTTACAACAACACAAATAGCATCGACTGTTCAAACCATCAAGAACATGAGTGTTTTAACTTCACTCACTTCACGCAGGAAGAGGTGTTTAAATCATTTTGTGACATAAAATATAACTCTGTTGGGCATGATGGAATGCATCCGAAATTTGTAAAGCTTACCCTTCCGTATACCTTGTTGTATTTTACGCATTTGTTTAATACTATTATTACAACATCTACATATCCATCTATGTGGAGATATGCAAAAATCATACCAATCCCTAAAGCTGACAAGAGCTACCGGTCCATAGCAATTTTGCATTTTTTATCTAAAGTCTTCGAAAAGCTTACCCATGTGCAGATAAACAGCTATTTGTATGAAAATTCTTTACTTACTGCTAGACAATCTGGGTTTAGGCCGAAACATAGTTGCATATCAACGGTGATTGATGTCTCGGAGGAAAACAGGAGTCAAATAGACAAACGTAATCCTTTCTAATTCTACTTGACCACTCCAAGGCCTTTGATACAGTTGAACACAGTATTCTTGGCCTCAAACTTAAACACATGTGTAATTTCTCAGAAACAACTTTAAAGCTAATAACTTCTTACCTTAGTGGTCGGAGTCAATCAGTTACCTACAGCTCAAACCCATCCAATTCTTGCACAATGCCTAGAGGGGTACCACAGGGGTCGATACTTGGTCCATTGTTGTACTCAATATACGCAAATAATCTTCCTATACAACTTAAACACTGTAAGATCCAAATGTATGCAGATGATGTGCAGCTCTATATCCGCTGTAACGTATCAGAGGTTGTTAGTTGTATGAACTTAATAAATGAAGACTTAAAGCGAATATATTGATGTGCATCTGCTAATGGACTTAGTTTAAACCCTAAAAAATCTGTGGCTATGGTTATTGGCAACACAAAAAACTTCCGAACATATTTACCACAATTAAAAATAAATGACGAGGTAATTAAATTTGTTGATACCGCGTAAAACATAGGCATAATTTTTAATAAACAATTGGATTGGTCTGACCATATCAAAAGTAATTGTGGTAAGACATTTGGGATGTTAAGAAGCCTATGGATGTCGCAACACTATACTCCACCACATATTCGAATGTTGCTAGCTAAGACCTACATACTGCCGAGCCTGATGTATGGCTGCGAACTATTTGCTAGTTGTGATAGTGTGAGCAAACGCAGACTTAATATAAAATATAATAGTATTGCACGATCCATATTTGGGATTAAAAGAAATTGCAGCATTTCAAGACATACGACACGGATATATAATATGGCGTTTAATAATCTACTAAAATGTAGAATTCTTCTTTTGCTGCATAAAATTGTTTATACCAAACAGCCTAATTATCTGTATCAAAGACTCCTTCTCAATATCTGGCAGAAGCAAAAAAATGAACAGCATCAAGCATAACAAGACCGCTTCTGAGCAACATTTTTTTATACATTCCATACGTCCTTGGAGCCAACTTCCCCCTTCTATACAATTAATTAGTAATGCAAGCCAATTTAAATCTGCAATTTCTGAATTCTATAAACAGTTTTAATAACATTTTCTAACTTCTATATTACCCCATATAGTTAAGTTTATTCTATTAGAGTATTTCTGACAATATTTGAATTTTGTTTTAAACTTTATTTATCTTTCTATTTCTGACTATATTTTATTTCTATTTTATACTTTATTTATTTTCTATTTCTGACTATATTTGATTTCTATTTTAAACTATATTTTTAATTTTTTAAATTTTTTTTCTCCTTTAATAATTTATATGTATATTAATGTAGTGCCAAAATATGTGTGCCAAGTCTCTAAGCAATGCTGTAATATAAGACTTAGTCTTGTTGTATTGTTTTTTACATAAATAAATAAATAAATAATATAAACAGAAATATAGAATGACTACGTTGCAGTTTGTTGAACTTTTTGTTAGATTTCCAGACAGAAAAAAACAAAGTAATTTCTTTGCACACGGTAATAAGCATGTTATCCTTATTTTAAGCATTTTTTCAATATAAAATTTAAGTCACAATTAATAATAAGCGCAGTTACATAAATTTTTAAACCAGAAAAAGCAAGTTGTAAACTAAACGTGTAATAAGAATAAATTTAATGGAGAATAAATAAAATGTTTTTTTAAATAATAAAATCTAAAAAATACTAATTTGGCGCCCAACGTTAAAGGATATTCCTGCAGAAAACAACACATAGGCTGTATTCAGGAGACTCTAATGGAAAGCACCCATAGGCTGCAAGGACCTACAAAATAAGGACGTTTTGTGTGGAGAACTCTGTGTAGGCCGCGGGTACCCCAGTACCAAAAACAAAAAGGAGAAGCACCCTCTTACCAATTCCATGATGATCGTCATTTTTACGTAGGAATAGAAAATTCTAAAAAGAAGCCAAAGTAAAATACAGATTCGAAGTTTAATTAAGAAAATTTTAATCCAAAAGAAAACAATAATAGAATTAAATGAAATTAAGAATAAAATAATACAAATTGTAAAGAAGAATAAAGATAAAATAGAAAATTAAAGTCAATTACGTTATTGAAAAGGAAATAATAAGTGAATATAAATTTTAAAAAGTGAATAAGTATAAGAAATTTTTTAAGAGAGTAGAAAGCACTGAAAATGATAATTAATAACATTTGAAAGAAACCGGAAACAATTAAAATTAGTAAAAATCTTAAAAATCTAATATATTTGAAAGCGAACTAAAGTGAAACTTAAAAAGAAATATCTCTTTTCAAATTAACATTAAATATTATTCCAGAACCACTATTGCGATTCCTACGGCACCCTCCAATAGAAATAAGTAGGCACAAAGGAAAATAGTACAAAGCAAATACATTTTTCTCACTCAGAAAATAACAAATAATGTCAATCCTAACAATTTGGTCAGGGGCTTTTCCTGAATGTTCTGAATCCGGCTCCTAACAATGAGAACAATAGAAACTTAGAGAAAATGATAACAAGAATATGTGCACGACAGTGCCAGATAGCAATCAGGCAGATACTAGATCCGAATACAAATATAGGAGGTATCGATGAAGGAATAGAAGACAGATACAGGAATGACTTAGCAGACCTTGACAAAATTCCCGATGTTTTTAGAAACATAAGGGAATTCCCTGAAAACCCATCGGAATTCAGTCCATGGAAAAAGAGCATAGACAAAGTTCTTAATCTGTACGACTCTATGAAAGGAACTCCCATGTATTTTAATACTAAACACGATTGAAATAAAACGTCGGTTGGGGAGACGCGGCACTAGAATCTTATAATACTCCCTTGAATTGGGAGTGCATTACAAAGTGTCTTGCATTGCATTATGCAGACAAAAGAGACTTAACAACTCTAGAGTACCAAATGAGTTCTTTAGTGCAGGGAAATAGCAAGATACAGGACTTTTATCGGGAAGTGTACTCCTACTTAACTCTCATTATGAACAAATTGTCTTGCATGGACATAGGCGGCGAAGCCCTGGATCTGCCTGCGCAAACGTATCGTGATAAAGCCTTAGACGTTTTTATAAGAGGCCTAAAAGGCAATAAAAAGGAGGTGTTACGGCAGGAATAATATCCGAAAGTTTTACCAACGGGTAAAACAACTATCCAATGGATATAAGCTTCGGACAGAAGCCTGTCGTGACGAAGAGGGTCAAATCGTAGTAGAGCCGCAATCGATGCTGAGAATCTGGAAGGATCACTTCTGCAGACAGTTTAACGGCGAACAAAACACCGATTCCATCGCCAGGCAGAATATTCCACTACAGATAACGGACGATGATGGTAGAGAATTCCGTCCCCCCGACCTGAATGAAGTCAAGATAGCAATATCGAGATTGAAATCAAACAAAGCTGCAGGAGCGGACGCACTGTCCGCGGAACTATTTAAGGCAGCCGGAGATGACCTGGTTGGGCGCATGCACCAGCTCATCTGTAAGATATGGTCGGAGGAAAGCATGCCCGACGAGTGGAATCTCAGCATCGTTTGCCCGATCCACAAAAAAGGAGACCCCTTCAACTGCGCCAACTACCGAGGAATAAGTCTCCTGAACATCGCCTACAAGATCTTCTCTGCCGTTTTGTGTGAGCGCCTGAAACCATTCGTGAACAGTCTGATAGGTCCTTATCAGTGTGGTTTCAAGCCGGGGAAGTCCACCATCGACCAAATTTTCACACTACGGCAGATCCTGGAAAAGACCCAAGAGATGCAAATCGACACCCACCACCTATTCGTCGATTTTAAGGCCGCATATGACAGTGTGTATAGGGACGAGCTATACGAAGCCATGTCTAGTTTTGACATTCCTACCAAACTCGTCAGGCTGTGTAGGATGACGTTGGAGAACTCTCGCTGCTCCATCAAGGTCGGTAACGAATTCACCGAGACCTTCAATGTCAGAAGGGGATTTAGACAAGGCGACGCACTGTCATGTGATTTTTTTAACATAATTCTTGAGAAGATCGTGCAAAACTCACACGCCAACAACAGAGGCACGATCTTCCAAAAGTCCGTGCAACTGCTAGCATACGCTGACGACATTGACGTGATTGGTCGAACACAGCGAGCCGTCACTGAAGCGTTTGCTGGTATTTCAACGGAGGCGGCCAAAATGGGTCTAGCGGTGAACGAGGGCAAAACGAAGTATATGCTGTCATCAAAAAAGGACGCGCAACACCGACGACTGGGCCAGAACATCCCCATAGGCAGCTATAACTTTGAGGTAGTGAAGGACTTCGTCTACCTTGGCTTCCAAGTCAACAGTATGAACAACATCAGTACCGAGATCAAACGCAGAATAACTCTTGCCAATCGCTGTTTCTTTGGGCTCAAGAGGCAATTGAGTAGTAAGGCCCTTTCTCGAAAAACCAAGTTGACACTATATACCACTTTGATAATCCCTGTACTTTTCTATGGCGCAGAAGCATGGACGGTGTCGAAGGCGGATGAGGAAGTCCTTGGTATTTTCGAGAGAAAAGTTCTGCGTTCAATCTTCGGCCCTGTTTGCGTTGATGGTTTCTGGAGAAGAAGATTCAATCATGAACTGTACGGGTTGTACAACGACATGAGCCTAACCAGGTGCCTACGGATCCAACGGCTAAGATGGTTGGGCCATGTAGAGCGCATGGAGAATACTGCTCCGACCCGTAGAATCTTCGATTCCGAACCTGTGGGACAACGCAGTAGAGGACGCCCACGGAACCGATGGCGCACACAAGTGGAGAGGGACCTCAACCAACTTGGTGTGCAAAATTGGAGAACGCTGGCTAAAGACCGTGCCAGCTGGAAAACTTTGTTGGTTGAGGCCCAGGTTCACCACGGACTGTAGCGCCAAAAGAAAAAAAAAAAAAAAAAAAAAAAGGCAATATGTCGTTGCATCTCGGTATGAAAGAGCCTAAAGATCTTCCACAGGCACTTCATTTATGCCTAAAAATGGAAAATGAATTCACGAGGACACAATTCGTAAATAGGAATAAAAACAATAGAAATATTTCACAACCATTAAATAGACCACAATATCAGGATCAAAATTACTTCCCACAGTTGGTTCATATGCCACAACCATCTCCAAATTTCCAATAATTTATACCAACCCTCAGCCACGTCCTGAACACATGGACGTAGATTCTTCCATGAGGGCAAGAGATGTTAATTATATGAACAGACCTATACGGAACAATTAATTTATCGGTAAAAGGCCAGCAGTTCAATCTGAACAATTCCGAAATCCACCAAAAATGCAAAGAAATTTCCATTTGCAAACAGAAGGAAACAAAAATTTTAATAACGAATATTATAAGGATTTAGAAAACTATGAAAACGAAGAAAAACGTTCATCGTTGATGAATATCTCCAAAACCAAACAGAGACAATAGCAACTGAAAATCAAACAGAAACTGAAGAATTCGTTGACATACATTTTTAGACCAATCCATTTGTCCTTAGAATATTTCAAATACAGGACAGATCTTAAACTTTCTCATTGACACCGGTTCGAACAAAAATTATGTTCAACCTAGCCTAGTACGAAATCCTTTACCAAACAAAAATAGTTTTTTTTTTTTGCAAAGGCAGTCGGTGGAAATAATAAAATTACCCACCACACATTCATTAACTTATTCGGCAAAGATACTGACAACATTAAATTCTTCTCACTACCAACGTTAACTATTTTTCACGGTATCCTTAGAAATGATAGTCTAAAGGAACTATCAGCTATTATTTACTCAGCTCAAAATTATATGCTTATTAATATAAAAATATCAAGGTTCGAATAAAAAAAAAGATTTCACAATCGGTGAACAATAATAATATCAGAACATACCATTCACAACAAAAAGAAAAACTTCAGGAAGTTATAGAACAGCACAAATCTTTGTTTAGTGAGTCAAACGACAATCTCACATATACTACAGCCGTTGTTGCTAACATTCGGACAATAACCAATGAACCATTTTATTCCAGGTATTATCCCTATCCTTTACAATTAAAAGACTAGGTGGAAAAACAAATACAAGATTTTTTAAGCAAGGTATAATACGACCTTCTAGGTCACCTTACAACTCGTCTATATGGAGCGTGCCTAAAAAGCCGATGCTACAGGCCAAAAAATTATAGAATGGTAATCGATTATAGGAAGCTAAACGAACAAACATTACCAGACAAATACCCCATCCCAGAAATCAGCGATGTTCTTTTAAAATTGGGACAGAACAAATTCTTCTCAGTGTTAGACCTTAAAAGCGGGTTCCACCAAATACCGCTAAGAAAATTAGATAGACAAAAAACAGCATTTTCAGTGGTAAATACGAGCTTACCAGATTACCGCTCGGCTTAAGAAATGCGCCGTCCATATTTCAGAGGACGCTAGACGATATACTGTGAAAATTGATAGGAAAAATTGGTTTGGTCTACATGGACGATATCATAATATTTTATAAATGTGAAGAAGAGCAGTATAAAAATATAGATGCAGTTTTCAGAACTCTCACAATTTCAAACATGAAAGTTCAATTGGACAAGAATGAACTCTTAAAAAGAGAAGTGGAGTTTTTAGGATTCATCATTTCAGATGAAGGCATAAAAACAAAGGCAAAAAGGTAGAATCAATCCTACATTTCCCAACTCCTAAGACATTAAAAGATTTGAGGTCCTTCGTGAGATTATGAAGTTATTATAGACGCTTTATCTGTGCGAGAATTGCAATAACAATTGCAAATGACCCCTGACAATGCCTTTGAGACGGGAGGCAGGACGTTCGTCCAAATGTATGTCAAAAAAGATAACAATTAATTTAGACCAAGAAACAATGGACGCATTTATAGCCTTTTTCCATTGAGCAACATCTTACATCTTTCATCAATTAGTAAGAATGTTAACATCTTCCTATATAAAGTCTATTGGAAAAAATTAACATATTTCAACATCTTTGAGAGACGATCCTTTCTCATTTTGTTCCATCTTACATCTAGCTTAATTTAAGATTGCATCACTAAAAAATGATTCATAGCGACTCTAAAACATATATATGTATGCATAGATATTATGTGTATGTACATAATTACAATCTATTG
Source organism: Epicampocera succincta (assembly GCA_932526305.1). NCBI lineage: Eukaryota > Metazoa > Arthropoda > Insecta > Diptera > Tachinidae > Epicampocera > Epicampocera succincta. The sequence continues at coordinate 44,185,023 of OW052036.1, forward strand.
TACACATTTTGACTTACAAACATCCAAACCATTTGAGAAACGTTCATGCTCATGTCCACCAAAAATTCTTCATCATCATCTTCCAGAATGGCCTTCATTATTTCGCTGTACTGCATTAAAGTTTGATTTTTTTCTTGCAAAGCAACAACTAATCTAATTATTAATTTATTTTAAAATTCATTTTTCAATACTTATTTTTCACTTTTGCGTCTTTTTTTCTTTAAATATGTTTTTGACTGCCGAATAAATGAAAGATGTTGACAATGTAAAGTGTTGTTTCACATTTTCAACATCTTCACGAAAATTTGGTCAGTGTAAGAAAGCTTTACAAAGTTAAAGACCAAACTAACTTCTGTCTGACGACGTTATGTTAGTTTAATAAAGAATTTACCCTCACTACAGACGCATCAAACTATGAGCTGGATGCAGTCCTATCCCAATAGAGGTATCGTATTTTTATCAAGAACCCATAGCAAAACAGAAGAACACTACGCAACGAATAAAAAGGAAATGCTTGCTATTGTATGGGCGTTAAAGTCGATGAGAAACTACCTCTATGGGTCTGTCAAATTAAACATTTTTTCAGATCATCTCCCTCTGACTTATGCTTTGAATAACAAAACATTTGCTATTATTTTTATGCTTAAAAACATACGAGCCTGGATACCTTATTTTCGTAAAAGAAAACAAAAGACTAGGGACAAAGCTTAGCAAAACATATAGAAAAGAAATAGTTGGAGAAAATAAGAATAATACCGACACAACAGAATCGGGAAAAATAACATAAGGAATTCAATAATTTAATTTTCAGATTACTTGTTGCATTGTCTTCGGCCGACATTAAAATAATAAATTATACGAACTCACAACTAGTGACAATGAACTCCGGACTAGCAAAACTGCAATGGGGACCTTCAAAATCATCCATATCATCAATATAGATGAATACCAGGAATTGAACAACAACTTAAATGATACCTTACATACAAACGTTAGTCCATCTCATTTCCTTTATCCCTTCCTAAGCTATAAACTAGAAAAATTTCAAGAATATCTAGATAGGTTAAAACCATGATCTAGAAGATGCTTAAATTTTCTGGGATCCGAATGGAAATGGATTGCGGGTAGCCCTTACCATGAGGATTTCGAGATTTTAGAGACAACAACAAATAAAATTTTGAGAAATAACAATAACGAAATAGTTATAAATAGAGAAAATCAGTAACCAAAATAACTAACAAAATATTAAGAAACATAAATGATAACAGTAATAACGGCATAAAGGAGCATGCCGCTACGGCATTAAAATATAAGTTAGATATAGATATATAAGAAGAAATAATTAACGTACAATATGCCATTCATTTGGCAAAAATTGGAATAATCAATTCCTCTACATTGTCCACTACGGAGATAAATATTCTTAAAGTAATAAATAATGATTCACTACCATTTGTCAACTTAGAACAGGCATTTGAATTTGCCGGAGTTAAAATTGCAACCAATCACGATTCTATCGTTTATATCATTAGTATACCTACGACAAATGTAAATGAAATATTAATAAAACCTATTAAATATGGGAAATATATAAAGAAAATAATTAATGATAAAATTGTAATATGCGAAAATGTAATGTTTGGAATAAAAAACGCATGCAAATATTACAATAATATTACCATATGCAATAGAAAACATTTAGAAAATATAGACGATGATACTTTCCTAGCAAACATGGTCAAAAGTAAGCCAGCAAACTACATCTCAATAGACAATCGAAACATACCCACTGTAGATGAAATTTCACCTGTAACAATCCTTTTAAATAATTTGAATGGAACGGTCAACAATGAAACCCATGACATGATACATTTCAACGCCAATTCCACAATGAATCCATTCTAATATTGAATCAAACCTACAATTTCTTTGAGACTACACAAATAAAGCCATTACCTGCTATTTTACAGCCTAGAAACCTAAAGCCAAGTATAGAAGAAGCTCTTTCGCTAGAGATGGTAAAAAAATTCAATTTAACTATACGGAAGCAATATATCTACTTAATATCAAAAATGAGTGGCCAGTTTTTAACTTAATATTTAAGTACGAAATTAGTTAATTTTTCCTTATATTTAAGTTGTATTTAAATATGGTTTAATTTTTTCAGTCTCAAATTGCGTTTTGTATTTAATTATGATAAAAGTAGCACCATTAAATGGCAAAAAAATATAAACACTCCACATCCTTCCACACATTCATCTTTTGTTCTGCACCAACTCGGTCAGTCTTTTTGCACTCGATTATGCTGCTGTTTTTTATCAAATAATGAAAAAACTTCAATGCGCAATTTTCATAATTTACAGAACTGTCAAAATCATATGGTAGTATAAAAAACTTAAGTTGTATTTAAATGGGCGTGGTCAGTGATTTAAGTTGTATTTAAATATGATCTATAAAAATGAATTCGGTATTTAAACAGAACTTAAGTTTAAACACCGTTTAATTTTTAAGTTAAAAACTGGCCCTTAGGAATCAATATAGGAATAATCACAATGACGATATTTATAGCCGTCCTTTTGATTTCTAAAACCTAATATTAAAGAGAGAGAGGAAATCATTTATCGTTCCTTCAGTAGTAAATAATCAACCACAAGTACATGTATCTATGACCGATTTATCGGAACCAAAGGAACCACATCCACAAGGTAACAAAGATCGGGCACATTCCTCATTTATAACCGGGCGAAGACGATCGGATTTTAGCGGGGAGGTGTTAATGTAAGAAACATTTACACTAAAACATTTAAACAGAAATATAGAATGACGACGTTGCAGTTTGTTGAACTTCTTGTTATGTGAAATTGCTGATGCATTTCCAGACAGACAAAAACAAAGTAATTTTATTGCACACGGTAATAAGCATGTTATCCTGATTTTAAGAATTTTTTCAATATAATATGTAAGCCAGAAAAAACAAGTTGGAAACTAAAAGTGTACTAAGAATAAAACAATATGAATACCTGCATACATATACATACGTATATGCAAATATGTCACGGAAGCAAGTAAATCACCTGGCACCGAATTTACAATTATTTTATCATCTATTATTGTTATAAGATTTATATAATGAATAATGAAAGTTACAATAACATTTAGCAAAATAATATGAGAAGGATCAACAAATTTATTTCTGCTGAAAAACATTGGTAATTACAGTGCACGCTTGGTTTTCGCGACTGATTAAAAACCAGACCTGTCGCAGAAACTGAATTTTCACAATAACCGGACCCGAAATTCCTTCGAAATATGTTATATAATTGTTTCTAATAAAAAATTTTTAATTATATATTTTTGATAAATTTACATTTTAGTTTTAAAAAAGTTTATAGTTTTAAATTCTTTAAAGTAAACTAACGCAATTTCGCGAAAAAATAGCCAATTTAGCAAACTGTAGCGGTTATGGAACTTGCAATGCGACAAATTAAGCTGTCGGGAAAACATTGCCCTTGCGATAATAGGTAGTCGCGAAAACCGCGCGTGTACTGTATCAATATTTTTCTTATTTAAGTCCATAAGAAACGATTTCATCAAAGTCGACCTTAAAGCTCCATATAGAGTAGCGCGTTTTGAAATTGTAAAATAAATTTTTGAGTTCGGAAGAGCAATAAAAATTACAAAATTAACAACGTTGTACACATAAAACCTAATATTTTTCGAAATTGTCATATTGGCATAGCTGTGCAAACTTTGAGTAAATCAGTAGCAGCTGCAATCCAATCTGGTTATGAAAACCGCCAATTTATTCGAAGTTCATCAGCAGTAGCCACTTCCTCGTGCTCTTATATAAAAAGCTAAAGTAACTATTTTGATTGCATAAATAGCATGTTCATAGAAAAAATTATGACAATGACACAGACTTGAGTGTGCTCCATACGACTAATTTTTCTTAATTTATTAAAATTTTCCCACAACAAACAACATAAATATATTAGAAAGCTCAATAAACAATAAATAATTTAGAATTTAGAATTACAAAACTCATGTAAACTTTTATTTTATTACAACTTCGTCTCATGCCTAGAGAAATTGTAGGATAGGGCGGGACTTTGATGTAGTAGCTACATGAATACAAAAAAAAAACAGAAGATCCAACCTATTGTAAGTACAAATATGAATTTTCTAAAAAATGTAATTTTGATTCTGTGCAATTGCAACTTTACGACTTTTACCAAGTGAATGTAAGCAATTGGAACATAAAATGATTAGGAATTGCAATTGGAGCAACTAAATTAATATTATATGTAAGTTTTGCGATTGAAAATTTATCAAGAGATTTAAATTTAGAAATAAGCTAGAACAAGGTATAAATAAAACTAATTGTGAGATATCAAGAGGAATTAATTATTATGCTTTAAATAAACGCGGCCGTAAAGGTACACCAAAATTGTTTTTTAGTTTTTATAAAAACGAAACATTTAGTTGCATATTTATATACGTATGTATATGTGTTTTTAAAAAAATATGTGTTCTTTTTGTTTCTGGTATAGCTCAAAAACACAGTAATTAATAATAATTATTATTTTATTACTTATTGTTTTACGCTATTACGGCATATAGCAAGTTTGAGCGTATAGTCTAAGAACAACAGATTATAATACATATAGGTCCATATTTAAAATTTTTGTTTTTAGTTTTTCCTTAAATCTATCTTTATAACTTATTATTATTAATTATTAAGTTTATCTTGATATATAGTTATGTACAAGTACTTATTATAAACTAATATCAATGTGCTTCCTTAATAGCTAAGTCAGTAACTTTTTCCATTTTTTAAAATATTATGTAAATTTTTTAATTTTTTTTTTTTTTTAGATTGATTTCGCTCCAACTCTTGCTACAATTTTGGGCGTCCCAATACCATACTCCAATTTAGGACTGATTAATTTCAATCTTGTACCTGATATTCCAATTCCGCATATGAGCAAAATGCAAACAATAATATTACACGCTTGGCAAAATGCCCGTCAGATATATGACTACTTTTTTAACTACGCTTTGGAAAATAAACGCTCATTTAATGTAGATAAAATGGATATCTTGGAAACTGAATATATTTTGCTAACACATCGCGTAAAAACAATTTACAACGAGATGGCCTTCAAGTCGTTTAGCAGCGATTTAAATAAAAATTTGAGGCAAATACTGAGTACTTGTCGGGAGATTTGGATTAAATTTGATGCAACTCAAATGTTCCAAGGAATGCTTGCTACACTTTTGCCTATATTTTTTTCGTTCATTTTAATCAACAATGCAAGAACTGTAGACTTTTGCAGTATTTTCCAACCTAAGGAAGTGGGTTATACTTACCTACTTAACTTCGCAGCAGGTGTATTCGGATACAGATACTATAAAAGCTTTTCATTTAAAACGGAGGAACATGCAATAATATTTTTTACCAGCGCAACAAGTACATTAGTTTTAATATTTAACACTATACAAAATTGGGCATTAATTGCGGCTGGTTGGCCAAAGGTAAAAAGACCAGGGAACTTTCCTACTCGCTTAGTCATAATAATACTGGTTTGCGTGTTTTTCTCTAATAGTTTCATTATTCAAGAAGGAAAAATACTATCTTATTTACTGGCATCTTGTATTTTTATAATGGCACACGATCTTTTGCAGAAAAGTGCTCGAGATGATTACAGAAATAAGTTTAAACTACAACAATTTCTAAGATCAACAGTTTTTAAGCTGCTAATGGCTTCTTTATTGGCTATAACACTAATTCGCTTTGCAACGTGTCTATTTCGATGCCGAGAGGAACAGCGCAACTGTGTAGACTTTACAAACAACACTAATTCGGATGGATTTTCATTCAAGAAGCCATCCAGTGCTAAAACATATGTATTGTCAGTCGTAATCATCGTTCTATATACAACATTGTGCCGAATTTATTTACGCTCCTGTGGAAACTTAACTGGAAATTGCTTAAACGTTTTGCTAGCCCGTTATGGTCCTACTATTTCAAGTATATGTGCAGGAGGCCATATTCTTTTATCGAATAGTGCTATTAAAAATATACAAAGAGCTCATATTGATGCAATGGCTATCGTTATTTATAGTCTTTTGGCTCTTCAAATCGTTATAGTCACAGTGTCACCATTAATGGTACACTTGTTGTCACCTAAAAAAGGTTCTGCAATCGCTGTAAGTCGCACTGAAAGCCTTATACCACAAATATTTAAGAATATAAAACGCATGTATGAAGGTAATGATGAAGAACAAAGCAGTGAAATTCCCGTCGTCTATGGGCTTGCTACAATATACTCTTCAGTTATAATATCATTTGGGACGTTTTTAGCAATGTTTCTCATTGTACTACTGGAACCACGATCATCTATGGGCATTGTAATCTGTATAGCTATTGGGTGTGTTATACTTTTACTCCATAGTATTTTACGTTATAGGACTGCCGTTTGCTTTGGTAAGAAACTTAACATTATTTTACTACATCTAAGCTCACACTTTTTCATAAAAATTGTTATACAAGCTTTATTCCTTACTATTGCTATCAAATAGATTTTATTTATTAAAGCCGAAAAAAATGACTATTCAAAAACATTAAATAACGTTAGATTAACTAGTTAGCGTTTGTATCAGTCCTGCCTTTTTATGTTGCCAACATCGTACGGAATGAAAAGTTATGTATGTCTGTATGTATGTATGTGATGAAGACAAATAGAATCGGTTATCAAAGTATTTGACCGTATTGTAAAAAGTTTGGGTGTAGGCGAGTTCCGAGGTATCTGACTTCATTGTGTTGCAGAATTAATTTATTGTTGATTTTAATAGGCGAAATTGTTTCTTTGTGCAAGCGAATGCAGCATGGACACATTTTTGTTCGCTGTTTGGTGGACCCAGTATTTTTTTTACCAGTACTTGGGATTTGACAGGGCAGTGCATTGTCCCAGAAATGAGGAGAAGGAAAGAAGAAGTAGTGTTTAGCTATATTTTTTTTTTGTGTTGCAGAGATGAGGTTGTCAGAATTTAACTGATGATGTTTTGACTGTTCAGTGCACAGTATACATACCTTCGACAATGCACATCACACATCAGTTAACACAACATCCCCAAAATTGCGTATTCTATTTTGTTGTTATTGTTTTTCACCAGAATGTGGTAGGAATCAAACCTGTGATCTCTGGACTGTTAGTCGAATACTCTACGAGGAGCTCTAGTTTCGGTTGGCTGAGGCGAGCTGATGAAATCAGTATTTTTGGAACAGTTTGGAAATTGTTGGCAGTAGACTTGCAAGTGGAATCTATTCCGCGGGGAAATTTTTTACAACTTCAAAATTAATCAAATTTGGAATCTTTCGCCAGTCGCCAATGTGTCGGGTGCCTGTTTGAAGTTACATTTAGATGTTTAGACACAATTTGGAAATGTTATCAAAAAGAACATGATCTTTCGTGTAGATTAACCGTGAACTACAAAATGTATTTTTACGCTATATTCACCAGCCGCTAAAAATCAAAAAATTTTGATATTGAAATTCTGTTACTGAAAAGGAGTTCTAATTTATATCTTTTTACTTCTTTAATGCACATAAAGACTTAGAATTTGAAAACAAGATTGCAGATACGAACACAATTGGGAGAATTTGAAGGTATGTTCACCCCGTCGTCGTAATGGAACTAAAGTCTACAAATCGGCAGAAGTACAGTTGGGTCTCGTATCAAGCTCAATTTCGGGCTTTATTATTTAAATAATTTTTTTTAACGCTAGATATAATGAATTTGTCATTTATGAATGCCTTACAACCGTTGTTTATATTTTTTAACGTTTATTAATAGACGTTTAACGATTTTTGCTTATTAAATTATTATTATTAACTCCTAAATATCGTTTAAGAATAAAACTGTAATAACCTATAACTATTACTTCATTCGGATAATACTTAGAGCAATATTCAAAATACATTCAAAGCTTATATAGCGCAGTTTTTAATTCTACTCATAGAATGGATTAGTATAAATGTATAAGTTAATGAAAGCCTTCTTCAATACTCAAATTCTTTATTTCAACAATTATTATACTTTATTGATTCAATGCATTATTTCATTTATTAATTTAAGCAGACCATATTTAATTCTCATATAATATTCTTTTTATTAATTTTTAATTCGATAAACGATACATTTTTAAGAATTTTTGGTTTAAACTTTTAACTTTTATTTTCTGCTATGTAGAAATGTTCAGTTCGCATGTTCTTTTATTTAGTTTAGTTTCTCATTAGGTTTCAAACAGTTTCTGGTTTTAAATTTTAATCTTTAATTTTCTACAAATTTAATTCTCGTATAATATTCTTTTTATTCATTTTTAATTCACATAGTTCGGTAAATGATATATTTTTAAGAATTTTTGGTTTAAACTTTTAAGTTTTATTTTCTACTATGTACAAATGTTCAGTTCGCAATATTAATTTTAAAAATCTTTTATTTAGTTTTAGGTTAGTTTTTCATTAGTTTTCAAACAGTTCCTGGATTTAAATTTTAATCTTTAATTTTCTACTATGTAGAACTTTCTATCTTACAAAATTTATTTGCAAAAGTCTTTTTATTAACTTAAAATTTTTTATTTCAATTTATTATTTTGGTGAACGAAAAAGCAAAGGCAACGTCTTGCTGAGTTAGGACCAAACTTTTTAATGATCGTGTAATTCTTTTCATCAATCAATTGCTCTCAGAAATCAGAGTTAAGGATGAAAGACTAACAACAAGAGAGTAAATCCAAAATTTAAAAAGTGTTTCATTGCAACGGTAACGCAAATTCACTTAAATGATTTAAATCATGAGTATTTCATTGGCATTGGTTCTTTTCGTTTTTAAGCAATTGCTATGCAAATATTTAATATGGAAAAAATTAACTTAGCAACAGCTAAATAAAAATATTCAATCAAGTTAACGAAAAAGTATGCCACCAGGTTCGTTAACTTATACGCTTACAACCGATGTATAAACAAATTTTTTTTATATTTAACATCATATATGTATAGATGTTTGTACTTTTGCAAAGTAAATTCCTTTCCAAAGTAAATTAGTTTTCGAAATAAATTTTTTCTCTTCACCACAGTCAACTATTAAAAACTAATGGCAAGATTATAAAGCAGCCTTATAACTATTTTTCCTAATTTGTTTTGAACGCTGTGTCTAAGGCGCAAAAGCTTTACTTCAATTGAACACAGAATAAGTAAAGTGCAAAAAGGAAAGTGGTCTGAGAAAGTTTTGATGTTTATTAAATTTTGTTTAAAGTACAGGGTGGCAGATGAATTTTGCTACATTAAGAAACTCAAATAACTTTTTGTAAAGTTTATGTAAGTTATTTTCTATTAATGTATTTGAAAAATAATAAATTTTTATTAAAGTAATTCATGAAGTTTTGAAAATAATTGAATTCAAATGGCCTTTACCCTCGGTGACAAATGTGCGACATCTAATTAAAAAGTTATTCATTACTGCCTGGAGGGTTGCAGCGGGAATTGCCTCAATTATCGTTCGAATGGATTGCTTTAAATCATCCAAATTTGTTGGTTTTCTTTTGTAAACTTCCTGTTTGCAATAACCACACAAACAAAATCAGGTGCAGTAAGGTTAGGAGACCTGAGGCCAACGGAATGTGGAGTTCCTTGAAATAAGATTATTGGGGAATTTTCGCCGCAATTCTGTTATAACAGGCGTGGCTATGTGACAAGTTGCCCCATTTTGTTAAAACCATACAGAGTTGAAAAGGAATCTCTTTCGGCGTAGTTCTGAAAAGAAAACCTCTTTCAAGATCTTTAAGTAACGCTCTCCATTGATCGTAACAGTAAGACCGTTTTCTTGGAAAAAGTAAGGTCCGACAATGCACCTTGATGAAACTGCACACCATACTGTGACGCGAAGTGGATGCAATTGCCTCTCATGGAGTATCTGTGGGTTAGAATTACTCCATATTCGATAATTTTGTTTGCTAACATTGCCGTTTAGATCAAAATGTGCCTCGCCAGCTACAAAAATGCAGTTCAAGATGTTTTCATCCTCTGCCGCCACTTGAATGATCTTCTCGCAAAATTCTAAGCGAATCGGGAAGTCTGTTGTGTTCAGTTTGCTTGTTAATTGAATCTTATATGGAAATCTTGATGCAAAATTGTCTGTCTGCTGACACCCATTCAAGCTCCTTGTCGAATCTCTAGGATTGGATTGTATGAGTGCCGCCAAACGTGCGCCTATATTCTCTTTGGACGGAAACTACGGACTCTAAAGCGTGAAAGCGGCTCACTATCCAAATTCTTGTTTCATTGTCCCAATTCTCGATTTTCGTTAAATCTAAAGATCAATCTATAAAATAAAATACAAATGGAACAGGTTGGTTACGCAGAAAAAAAGTTATTACGTTTTTTTGGTAGCAGCTTTCATCAGCCACCCTGTATTTCTACAAATATAATTTCTTACAATATCTATTTCTCACTTATAATTTTCTATGGCGCACTATGTTAATTTTTTAATTTTTATTCAATATCTAACTCTTCCTCTTAAATATCTTTTTGAAAACTAATACAGATACAAGTAAATGTTATAAATTATATATTTGGGTTTTTTGCTCTGTGTGTTAATTTTTATACGAAAACTTATTTAACTTAGTATAAAATTAAATGTTGATTGTCTAACGACGGAGTTTATTTAACAAAAACAATTTCAACAAACTTACTACATTACTCATAATAATATTTTGCACATGTTGAAGTTTTGAGTTACTTATGTATATTGTATGGAAAATTCGTGAGTAAATGTGCTGCGTTTTGTAAGCGGAGAGCTGTCATTGGAGAATTATTCCAACTTCCAAAAGCAAATGCTTAACTCAACAAAAACTTTATTTCTATTTAAATAAAGCCTTTACATTAAGTTCCCATTTCCTTTGGTACTTTACGGTCAGATATTAGAAAGCGCCTAATTCATAATATTTGGTAATCTTCTACAACCAACTCACCCCATGAACACACAACAACACTTCATCTTGTTTATTTAATACAATATCCGCAATGTTCGTATCATAACTCTGAGGGCAAACCACCTCGTACGAATCGATTATACTTTATTTTAAAAAACATTTTCGGCTGCTGAAATTTTGTGCATCGTGTTATTCGATCGCAATTTATATTATCTACTGCAGTTTTTTACATTGTAAACAAAATAAATAAATTCATGATAAATAAGTTCCGGTCTCCTAATCCCCAATAGGAAGTATTTTTGACCATCAGCCAAAGATAACCCCTGCACCGCAACCACAAAACCATAACCTCGATAAGAGCCAATGGAGATCGACGAAACTTTGCGTAGTAGGAAAATTGACTGTATACAAGGCCTACAAGAATTAACCTCAACGTAAAATAACCTGCAATGTCTAAATACATTCTGAATACCAAAAAGAGGGAATTTGCGTTCAACCATAAAGTACACGCAGGTACAGCAGGCGATGAAAAAATTAAGCAGCATACCTCTGCTAAAAAAATGTTTTTTCAGATATATTATATTGGATCTTCAATTCTAAATTTAACTAACAATAATTAATGAAATCTTGAACCTTAAAATATTAATGAATAGTGCGGCCAGTGTTAGACAAAAATATTAGGATCAGTAGTTTCTACATTGGTTGTCTTAAGTCTCACGTGTTTGACTAAGAGCAAGATATTGCTTTTTACATATACATATTTACACATGTTTCGAAATCGCGGTCTTAACCATTGGGACACCTAAATCTTTGTGAATAAGCTGATTGCTGACGTACCAGGGGTCTGCTGTAATCATACGTAGGATTCTATTTTGTCGTCCCATAATAGGATGCCAAAATACCATATGGGTTTTAGAATGGAGTTGTATAACGGGAGCTTACTGTGTAGGCTAAGATAAGCCAATTCATTTGTGTATCTTTTAACTCCATTTGTATCAGCTTGGCAAACTGGGCGACGATCCAGGTGAATTTCAAGATATTTTACGGTACGATGTTGTTTTGTATTGGCGGGCATGTTTCTCTGCACAATGTAAAAGTGACGTGTACACAGTTTTGTTCATTAACTTTTATCCGCCATTGCTTTAGCCATTTTCAGTTCTAGCTGAGATATATAAACTTGTAATTTTCGCGATGCTTCCAGAGGCTTTTCATGAACGCTGAGAAAAGCTATGCCATCAGCGAATGTTATGAATGTCACTGCTTAACGGTAAGTCAGAGGCATATATCGAATATAATGTTCAGTTGTGGTGAAAAACTTAAATTTTATTTAAAGCCTATATTAAAATCTTTGAACAGAACGAAGCTGTTGTCCACACAAATAAAAAATTATCTTAATGGAAACCAACAATAAAACAGCTTACAGCTAATTACTCCAGTAAAATCAATAGAAATTGGCGATGAGCAGCTTACCCCAGTACAGAAAGAAAGACTGGGTTCCATAGTTAGGACACCTAGTCTGTTTTTAGACGAAGACAAGGCTATCACAACAAAGGTAGTGGCTGCAATACGCACGAATAATAACACTCTTGTTTATATTAGATTTTGTTCATATCTGCCACCACTAAAGTCCTGGATCCATTATCATATATTTCTATATTTCCTCTGCATGGAATGAGCAATGAACTCGACTCCGAAGGAATAAACAATATATGATAGTGATACATTACAGAAAGCTTAACTCTGTAACTATTGTTATCCTATACCCGAAATAAATGCTTAACTTGGTGAAAACTCTTTTTTTCGATTATCGACCTCAAAAGTGGCTTACACCAGACTGCTCTGGATCCAAATTTGAAATTACCCGTCCACCATTAGGACTCAAAAATGCGCCGAATCAAAACTATAGCTATAGGAACCTGACTTTAAAAACATTTTGAGCTAACAACGGATGCCCCCAAAATAACTATTGAAGTCGTATGAAGCCAAAAGAGAAAAATTATTTATTTTTGTCAAGTAATGTTAATAACTGTAAAGCCAGCATAGAGAACTATGGCCCTAAAACAAAGTACAAGCATGGAACTTCAAGCATGGTGGTCGATGCGCTATCCCCACAAATTATAAACATATAAATTTAATAACTGAATTGAAGAAAATTATACTAATGAAAACAGGCTGGATAGAAAATGTATGCAAATAAACAAAAGTAATTAAGGACACAAATGCAGAAAGCGATTTTGTACATAAGCAACAAAATGAAGAAATATAATAGAAAAAAATTAACAAATGCTTATAGTAGGTTTAAATCAGGCAATTATATACACATGTATTTAGAAGCAATTGGTAAATTTTCCAAATGCATTACCGCGATAAAAATAACTATAAAATTTAATTTACAATTCAAAGCAGCGGAAATAATCCCAAACAATTACCCCGAGTATAAAAGATTATTAACAGATAGCGGAGTATGCTTCGTCACTCCGTCTTTCAAACAAATGTGTATGAAATAGGAAATATTTAAACGTCTAAAGCAAACGGACAAGTAGAGATCTCATAGCACTATTGGAGAACTAGTCAGAATATTTCAAATTAAAATCTCATCGTCCACCAAGAAGGTAATACCTAGAACAATAAAAGAATTTAATAACACTGTTCCCTTAATCATAGGATATATATTTTGGGATAATTGTAATCGATTTGCAAGAAGTTACAGAAAAGATGACGTTAATAACCATGTTGAGCAGACTAAATAAAGGAACAAAGCATAGAAAATTTAGAAAACACACAAAATTACTTTTAAAAACCACCACAAAATGAAAGTCGTCACTCAAATATCGTAAAGAAATTGTTTTAGAAAATAGAAGATACACAGTTCTAACTAAAAGAGTTCACAGAGACAATATAAAAAATGTCGGATAATGACAAAAGTATACCATATATTACTACTGCTGGTAATATTATGTCAGACGGTCAAAGCATCAACACAGATTGAAATTTTGGAAAATAAACAACATAGTACTTACTCGCAATAATAACGCATATTTATTTCATGACTACACATTTCTATTTCATATAACTAATTTAATAAAAATCCCCAAGACATATGTAAAAATAGTTGACGAGCCTTCTAACCGTACTGCCGGGGAAGAAATCTGGATGAAGAAAACTTCGATATTAAGCACGTAGAAATAAGAAAAAAGTATTAAATTTCTTAAGAACAGCCCTGATGTTCGTTACTGGCACACTATATTATTATGACATAATTCAAAAAGAAATCAATGCATTAGTCGAAAACAATAAAAAAAATATAATTAACTCTAGATTTGAAAAATTATGGGCTCTATTAAAAGAAAAGAAAAATTCCCTCTTAATAGCACAGATTCATGACTAGTTACTGAGAACAATGAACGCTGCAAAGAACAATACTTTGCAGAAACATTAGACGTGAAGGATGTCACGGAACCAGTAAAAATTTCCTCTATACGGAAAATTATTATACTTGAGTATTCTGACCTTTATATTGCAAGGTCTGATGACTTTTATAACTTTTTACAAGTACGCCATCATAAATAACTTTTGAAATTCACATCTCAGTATCAAATCATTGTAAACAATGAACTTATAACAGGAACTATGTTGGTGAAATAGAGGCCATACATAACATACGAGTACGCCATCAAAAATTGGAAGCACTAGAAATAATGTAATCCTCGTTAGAATTAAAAATATAGGCTTCCTAAAAAGCAATACCAATAGAAGAATATCCCATCAGGTCTTTTTTATACAGAACTTTAACAATACCTCTTATTGTTGTATTTACATACATCTTAAAACTAATCAAACAAATTATATCTAGACACCATTCAAGTTTTTTAAGAACGAATAAGCCGCAATCGTAGAATGTTTTTATCGCGAAAGCATTCTGTTATCTATAAGTAACTAATTTGAAGACATTTATACGAGTATGTAATTATTATCACTAAAGTTAAGAGTGTAATGTAAGCCGCGCAAAAGTATAAACCTAATGTAAATACTTTTGTGCATAGATAAACTCAGTGTACTCGTAATAAAGTATTTTAAAAATTAAAGTAGCATTCAGGATACCGTGTCTACAAGTATCTTGAATTTAATTTTTTTTTACTTTAAAGAAGGGAAACCTGAACTCGGGACAGTTAAAACTTTTTTTTGTAATAATCTCTGCAATAATTGGTGGAAATAAGCAACAAAATTTTAATATCGAACTATTAAGACGGAAACAATCAACGAAAAGGAATTACTTACTAAAAAGAAGTGAGCCTTGCGACTTTTGACGCAAAGGCCGTAAAAAATTGATAATTGAAGTAAAGTAATGGGTGGTTAAATTGTATGGGCCGATGTTGAATGTGAACCACACCTAAACGCCAAGTTTTTTTCCGAATTTTATTTGACATTTCTCTATTTCAGACTTACTCAATTTGAACCATGGAGAGATACACAATTCAACAACGTGTTAAAGTTATCCAGACTTATTATGAAAATGGGAGTTCAAATCAAAATGCATATCGTGCACTTCGTAATTTTTTTAAATCCGTTACGATGAGTAACGATCATTCTCAGAAATATATTCAAATTTTTTAATCCAAGTGGTCATAACTGTTGACTTTCCAGGTGCAACAATTTAAACATTCCTAAAATAAATTTAAATTTTAAAAAGTTTAATTTATTCTAATTATAATTTTCATTACCAAAAATAAAATGAATAAATAAAAAAAAATATTTTTCATACTTGAATTTTACCAAATAGGCATAACTCATACATACACTATGAAAGGTAATCTATGCCTTTATTTAAAAAATTAAAATTTTGCATAAAAAAGTTACACATGTAGGCCTCAAATACATTTCCAGATGACTAAATTTTCCATAATCGGAAATTATGCAACACTAACGGAAATAGGTTTATGCATATATTAAAACTATAATTAAACATTTCTTAGACACTACAAAATAAATAAATAAAAATTTCTAAGATGGTTTAAATGAACTGAAGACTGCATTTAAATTTCTCGTATAAGCATTAATGTCTTGTAGTTAGTGTAATATCCTTATTTCATAAACAAGTTCTGAATAAGAACAGACTAGTGGAGACTAATACTAGCGCATTAATCTTTGGCATTAGCTTAAGCATTAAGCACATTTACTAAAGCTAAAAATAACAAGTATGTTGCTGAACAAGAATTCATTGGGCTAAGCAAATTTCAGATCATTAATTTATGGAATATATTTTCTTGTCGTCACTGGCATTATTTCTTATTTGTTTGCAATAAGAAGCCAACGTTTCAAACTAACAATAATTAAACTTGAGTTAGAAGTGTACAATTTTACATTCGAAATTCTTAGGAAAACATGTTCGTCTTCCTTCTTTGGGTTTTGTTGCTGCTTGTCGCTAGCTTATCGGAACTAGCTGTCGTAAAAAAACATACAAAAACAAAAATTTTGTGTACAACTCGTAAAAAAAAATAAGTGCAATATATAGTGGACTGGTGCATATAAGTAATTAAATCGCAAAATCATCTTAAATGGCAATACGTTTATTAAAACATTTTTAAAAGATTTTTAAAAATAAATTGCTAGCCGCAAGGTTGCAGTGTTTGCTTTAGTGTTGTTTAGGTCCCTTACCGCAATTTTTAAGGCCTTGTGTAACGTTACTCCTTTGCACATAAATACAGCCACGTACTCTATTCACACTAGGTATTTTATTTTAAAGCTGGTAAAATAATAACTTAAAAGAATAACACATATGCGGTGCCACTTTTTAAAGTTGAAATTGCATTTAACTCTCAGCAATTGAAAAAGAGTAGCACTCACCCCATATACGATTTGAAGTATTTCCCTAATCGTAGAACCTCAGTGGAGGAGCCTATTAAACCCAAAGGGACTCGCAAAGCCACAATTGGCAAGAATTTGGTCACACGAAAAGTTTCTGCCAACTGCCTTCGGTGTGCGTCAGATGTGGAGATATACACAAAAGTTTGGAGTCTCCACATTCAAAAAATAACTCGAACGTTTTAAAATGTAGTAATTGCGGCGAAAAACCTACAACTAATTACCGACGTTGCGAAGTTTATCTTCGGCTTAAAGAAAAGTGAACGGCTAGAAGGCCAGAATATCCTCAGTATCAAAATTCCGTTTCCCCGAGTCTTCCATTTACATCTATACCACAAAATGAAATTGTCGAAGTCCCCAGCAGACATTAAGTATCGTATGCCCAAACTTAAAAAAAATCCTGATGCACAAGAAAACAACAAAGCGGAAAAAAGCAGAAAATTCTTCACAGTTTAATGCAAGTCATGAATCGTTTCATGACAAGTATGGAAAACATGATGCAAAATCAAACCATGCTAATGCAGGTTTTGATCAGCAAAAAATTAACCAGTTAAAAATATGTTTCTGGAATGCAAACGGCTTAAGCCAATATAAACTCGAAATTCAACAATTTCTGCACTCACAGCTCATTGATGTGCTGCTAGCTTGAGAAACTCATTTTACACAAAAAAAAACTGTTTTCGAGTTATTATACATATGACACAAAACACCCAAGTGGCAGGGTTTGCGGTGGATCTGCAATTTTTGTCAATTAGGACATAAATCATTACACAATGCCAGAATATAGTAAAGATCATATTCCGGCAACGTCTAATAATATTCCATCAAGTGGTTTAATCATATCTGCAAGTTACTGTCATCCAAGGCACAACATATTTAAAAAGCAGTTTCTTGAATATTTCAAAACGTTGGGTCCAAAATTCATAGCCGCAGGTGATTACAACGCTAAGCACACATTCTGGGATTCTCACTTTTAAGTCCAAGAGGAAGACAACTCTTCAACGCAATAATGTCCAATTAGATGGATGCAATTTCTACTGTTCACCCCACATATTGGCTTGCAGAAAATTCCAGATGTAACTGATTTTGCGATAATAAAAAATCTTAAACGGGAACAAATAGAATTGACCCCTTTATTGGATCTTTCATCGGATCACTCTCGCATTTTCCACAAAATTGATGCTTGAAGTCTGACAATGAGGTTCAATCGGCCGTCAATCCCTTTTCCCGAATAATTACCAATGCTGCAATTGGTTCCACACCCACAGCTCCCACATCCCAAAGGAGCTATTTAATCCAGCACGGCTGCATTGGATCTCTTATGCGAGAGAAAAGCAAATTAAGACGTCAATGGCAGGAAAGTCGATTCCCACATATAAAGGCTCAACTAAACCAATATCAAAAAAAATTGCGTGACGCCCTGAAAACACAAAACGAGTCTGACCCTTATGGAAGGCGCTAAGCATTTAGAAAATGTATTTACTCCAAATAATGCAGGCTCTAGTTTAACCCCCTGGCATAATAATGATACAGAATACACCCAATTAAATTCGGTTTTTCTAAATTGAAGTCAGCTATTGCAGACCCTGGTAGTGACAAAATTACGACTACAATGATAAGGAATTTAATAAAATCTGGTATAAGGATAATTTTGTTTATATTTAATGTAATGTTGGGAATTGGATATATCCCTTTATCATGGAAACAGTCTTAAATAATCATGATACCCAAACCAGGTAAAGACGCTACGCAGGTGTCATCAACCGCCCAATTAGCTTGTTACTAATACTTTCTAAAGTATTTGAGAAATTACTTTTGGAATCGTTGGTGTTTTACCACAAATTTGGATTCAGAAAGCAACATAGTACTACTCAACAAGTGCACAGAGTAACTAATGTAATTCGCGGAGCGTTTGAGAATAAACAATACTGCTCTGCATTATTTATTGACACATCGCAAGCATGTCTGGCATGATGGGCTAACGTACAAAATTTCAACGTATCTCACCGCAAACGTTCACAATATATTTAAAAGTTATTTATCCGATAGATCTTTTTTCATAAGGCCGAAGGAAATTATATCTTCCCGGAAGAATATATCTGCTGGTGTCCCACAAGTTAATATCCTGGGGCCATTCCTTTACTTGTTATACTCCGCCGATATGTACACTCGGTAGTTACATCCCAACAGCTTCAAATCCATATTGCAGAATTGGAAAAATGGTTGAAACGATGGAAGATAAATGTAAATGCCTCTAAGTGTCATCATCTCACATTCACTTTGAGAAAGGGTAATTGTCCACCTATTACGATAAATGGTAAAACATCTTGATAGACGTCTCACCTGGGTTCACCACATAGCAGCCAAAATAACTGAAATAAAAATGAAAACTGCCGAGATTCATTGGCTCATGCTGCCTCAATGGGGAACAGCCTCAGCGTCTAATGTGGAAAAACTGCAAAGAAGGCAGTCAAAAATTTTAAGAACGATTGCGTGCGCTTCCTGGTACATCAAGAATTTTAACGTCCATAGGGACGAAATATACACACCATAGTTTCCTAGTTCAAGTCCGGTAATAAGTCAAATGTAATAAATGATACGACGAGTACCGACGTTATTTATACCGATTTTAGCAAAGCGTTCGACAAAGTGAACCATAAACTATTGCTATTAAAACTAGTCGTCTTTGACGGTATTTTTTTGAACTGGATGAAATGAAACTTTGTAGTCAAATTTAAATCTGGAGTCTCAAAGAAAATTGTTGTAGCCTCTGGTGTACTACAGGGCAGTCATTTCGGCCTATAATGAATATTATTTCTTCTGTTTACAAACGATCAATTAAATATTGTAACATCTTGATGTATGCTAATGATGCAAATATAGTTTTGAGTTTGAAACATGAGTTGAATTATATGTAACTTCAAAATGACTTAGATAACATCTATAAATGCTGTTCTTACAATTTAATAGAACTAAACCTTACAAAATGCAAACATATGCGCTTCTCTAAAGGAAAAGATAATCTGCATTATTATTTACTAAATCACTAAAACTAGTAAACGCATATTCAGACTTGGGGATTTTGTATGATTCAAAGAAAATTGTTATCCAACATATTGAACTGGCTGTGAATAAAGACAGTGGGGTCTTAGCATTTATTGAAGGATGGGCAAAAGAATTCAAGAACCCACTTATTACTAAAACTTTATTCATATCGTTCATGAAGCCATCTTTAGAATATGGATCAATCATATTTGATTCGTACTACAATGTGGACATTGATCACATCGAATGTGTAGAAAACTAGTTTCTCTTATTTTGTTTAAAAGATGTCTTCAACACATCAATGGTAACTTAAATTAATTGGCCAACATTAAAAAGCTGCTCCATGTGTCATTTAGCATGAATCTTATTAATGGAAATATAGCATCCGAGTTTTTATTAAAACAGTTGAACTTCAATATTCGTCAACGATCATCACGATCGTCCAGCTTGCTTCATGTCGCCACTTATCGAACAAACTTTTGCAATGAATGATCCTTAAAGAAGCCTATGCTGTTGTTTTGATGAAATGTCCTATTTTATTAATTGCCATCTAATTTGAATGTTATAAAAAGTAATATTATAAATAGCTAATTTATTTATTTTATGGCATTGAAATTAGGTTTTACTGAATTGTATGTCCTATAGCAGTTTGTAAGGAATTCTTCCATAGACTTAATAAATAAACAAAAATAAAATATTAACCTTACCTTAAAGTGCTGCTGTTCCTATAATATTGAAGATATCAACATGAAACTACGGATCATCAGACATTTCCGCTAAACTTAGAAGCTGGAAAAAATTGATCAAAAACGAGTTTAATGTTTTTGCATACAGGGGTCCATGACCAGGGTACCCGGGTACCTTAGGGCAAATAACCTTATATTTCAAAGTAAAACCGTTTGTTTTATTTTTATTTTGTTTCATAATGTTTATTGATCTGTAAAATATGAAATGTAATTGTTTCTTAGTTGAATTATTTATATTTTATTCATTTTAACTTATTTCTAATATTTGATGCCTTATGTTGAGTCATTGTTGAAATATGGAAAACATTTCGATATTGTTTTAGTATATTGATCGCAAACTGGCTTCTTGCAAACGCTGCAGACTTTTCTCGTCTTTCTTCTCCTTTTATCTGTCAAAGAAGCGCACAAATAACAGCTTCCTGTTATTGGCTTCCTGCCATCAGTAGAAGCGGCCGTAGAAGTAGATGGTTGCTCGGTATAGGTCACAGTCTTCACTGGTCTTCCCAAAAAGCTCTCAATTGCTGTTTTGGTGGAAAAGTGGCGCGTTAATTCGTGATTGGTTACTCTCTCTTCTATTATTGGCGCATACAAACCTTCAGCAAGTTTACGCAAAAAGCGTTTTCTCCGTGTTGTTTGATATGGAACAGTTGTGTTATTCTCATAAAATATAGTGTATGCCGCGAAAGCACTAACATCGAGCATATTGTACAAAAACGACAAACACCACCTTTTTGTGTGGCTTTGTGTGGTATACTCCCGGAGCGTCTCGTCCATAACATCCACGCCACCTTTCGTTTTGTTATAAAAATTGATGATTTCTGGTTTGCCGTTTTCTTCTACAGTTGCATCATCATGCATAGTCGACAACATTATTACGGAATTTGTTTTTCTCTGTTTTTATGTAAACATAGTCACCTTCTCGTGGAAACGAAATTTGCTTGTCCCAATGGTCCACCTCTTATCGTCTTTCATTTCTGTTGGTATATAGGCTTTGTTTTACGGCAGTGTTCCGACAATGCTAAGTTTGATGGATATCAGCTGCTTTGCCAGCGGCAGCGTCGTAAAAAAATTGTCCATGGTGATATTACGTCCGCTACCGTGGTATGGCCCAACCAAATCTCTGGCTACTCTTTCGCCTACACCAATTTCGCGACCACTGTCTTCTTTGCCAAGATATATTTGGCCATGAAGAGGATATGAATTTTTAGCATCGCATATCCACCATATTTTGATACCGTATATCGCAGGCTTCGATGGAATTTTGTTCTGCCGCGGTACGGATACAATTGTTCGTCGATTGTTAAATTTTCTGTAGGCACATAATATTTTGCGAGATTGGCGTTCAACATTATCCAAATATCTCGTATTGGAGCAGCTTTGTCTGTGCGCTGCCTCTCGCGTCATCAAAACGTATAAAACGAATAAGATCCCAGAAGCGGTTAATTCCCATTGTTGCGCGGAACAGAGGATGAGACAATTGCGTCCATAAGTCCCTTGCATTTTCATCATTGGATTGATATGCGCCTGCCATTATCAGCATTCCATTGAATGCGTATATTTCTGTCACTGTCGTTATCCCTCCACTTCAATTGACGCTTTGTTGCGTTTGCTGCATTCTAGGCATCATAAGTTGAATTGGCTTTTTTGTTGGTATGACGCACGATTATATCGACCATTTCTATGCCTATAGAAACCAGTATTATCTTATAAATATAAAATTGGTACAGTTGAGATGTAAAAACTAAGCGTTTCTAATAATCTGTGCAGATATACTTATATTATTTTATTTGAATATAAACTAAAAAACTGCACTAGGTACCCGGGTACCCTGGTTATGGACTCCCGTTCATCCAGCTGGTTATGGACCGTAGGGTTAAATAAAAATTAAATACTTGTTTTGACGTCTAATTATTTAACTTCCTAGTAACAGTACAGATAACTTCCCACTTTCCCAACTTTCCGGAAAGCATCTACCAAATATATTTTTACTAAAAATATGAAGAGAATAGAAATAGTGAAATGTTTATTTATAAAACTTACAGATACATATGTACTTATAATATTACTGACTTCTTTTATCTATTATAAAAAAGCAAACCACAAAATAAAGTAAAACGCACTAACTATGTGTTAACGTTTTTATCTAACTTAAAGCGAAATAGGATAGTTCTTTTTAGCAAAATGCATAAAAGTAACGACAAAAGATTGTAATGCAACCCACATCACGACGGTGCTCCACTTAGTCTCTAGAGTTGGGGACTCTCATAATAGACTTTAAATCACCGGCCCAGACATGAAGTGCAGTCCATTTTTGGCCGTTTATATGTAGTACATACATATATTAAGAAGATCAAATAGACTGAGGCATGCGTTGCACTGGTTCGAAAAGCATCACACTGAATTTTGATATCAACAACATCAAGAGATTCCAATTCCTCAATGGTTATAACACCTATAAATACAGATGATGTGGTTGTGCGTCTGTGTGAGCAAGCAACCTTGTGTCGTATGCAGCGTGGCCATATTACCTTTTTTCGAGCTAAACTTAGCTTTATTTTTTAACGTTTAGCTCGAAATATTTAATTTAGCTTTTTTCAAAAATGCATTTAGCTTTTTCTAGCTTTTTTTAATTTCAGTTTGGTGTAATTAATTTATACTTCAAAATAAATAAAACAGTTTATCGGAATAAATTTATGTGCGGTAACCATATAAAGTAATTTAAAGGTGATAATAAAATCTTTTCATTTCATTATTGCAAATAAATATTGTTGGAAATAGCTAGAGGCAATAAAGACATTTTTAGCTGTAGAATCTGAACAATTAGATATGGAACCATAATTTAATTTTCTCTAGATAGATATTTCCCCAAACATCATTTCTGCATACCCAGCTCAAAAAATTAAGATTTTGAGTTACTACGGTATTGCACCAAAGGCTCGATATGTGGTTTTTGCAATGTTTGAAAAATGCTACAACCCAAGGTCTGTGTAACTCTACAACAATAAGAAAAACAACACGCACTTTGTTTGTGTAAAAGTATGTTCGTTTTGTCCATTTGGATCCATTAAAATCAGATTTAGAAGATTTCCTAATTTCAATACCGTACTTTAATTACAATTTCGAACGATACCTGATTTCACAAAAGGAAATAATTAATTCTGAGACAGAAAAAGAAATTAGATACACTTGCCGAAATTTTATTAAACAATTAATATACCAACTACGACAACGTTTGCCAAAAAAAAATTTATTTGCAAAACACACAATTATTTTCATTACGAAATAGTCTGAGCAATACAAAATGTAAATGGTATGAACATTTTAAAGAAGAAATGTCAAGTCTTAGCGTAGATGATATTACTCTTTTGGAATTACAATGGCAAAAATTAAATTCCTTTGATTGGACAAACCAAAAGTCAACTACAGAATTTTGGATTAATGCAAATGAATGAAAACCCTTTTCGGGAATTGTCAACTTTTGTGATGAAATTTCTAGTTTTGCCTTTCAGTAACGCAGAATTTGAACGCGTATTCAGTGGTATGAATTTAATTAAAACTAAAATTAGAAACAGATTTACTCTATACACCATGAATTCACTTCTATACATCAGATGTGGGCTACAAAGGTTAAACAAATGTTGCCAAAGTTTTGAAGTAAGTAAGGATCTCATAAAAAAAATTGATAAGGATATTTATACAAATGATAATAATTTTTTGTCTGGCTCAGAAGTAGAAGAATGTGATCAAATATTTAACATGTAGCCTAACACTGTTACAAAAGTTTGTTGAACAGCTTTATTTAATGTTATGTATGTTTAAGACTTTTTTTTGTGTATGCAATATATCTTTTAATTTGTATACTAAAGGGTGGTTAAATTTCAATTTTGAATAAAACATTGATTTTGAATAAAACACAAACTATTTAGGAAATTATTGTAATTTTATTTTATTATGATGTATTGGTTTTACTCAATTATGTATGGAACAAAATATCGGCCAAATGGGCGCCGCGACCTCGGCGGCACACCTCCATCCGATGGTCCAAATTTTCGATGACGCTGAGGCATAATGGAGGTTCTATGCCGTTAATGTGCCGAATTATCTGATCCTTTAGGTCTTGAATTGTTGCTGGCTTATCGACGTACACCTTTTCTTTCAAATAACCCCAAAGAAAAAGGTCCTACGGTGTCAAATCACATGATCTTGGCGGCCAATTGACATCGCCATTACGTGAGATAACACGGCCATTGAATTTGTTGCGCAAAAGAGCCATTGTTTCGCTAGCTGTGTGGCAAGTGGCACCGTCCTGCTGAAACCACATATCGTCCACATCCATATCTTCCAATTCGGGCCATAAAAAGTTCGTTATCATCTCACGATAGCGAACACCATTCACAGTAACTGCCTGACCGGCCTCATTTTGGAAAAAATACGGCCCGATGATGCCGCCAGCCCATAAACCGAACCAAACAGTCACTCTTTGTGGGTGCATTGGTTTTTCGACAATCACTCTTGGATTCTCATTCGCCCAAATGCGGCAATTCTGTTTATTGACGAATCCACTGAGGTGAAAATGTGCCTCATCACTGAAGATGATTTTCTTCGAAAATTGATCATCCACTGTTGCCATTTCTTGCCACCATTCTGCCCATTCACGACGTTTGGAATGGTCAAGAGGCTTTAGTTCTTGAGCCAATTGCACCTTGTAAGCGTGTCAATGCAAGTCTTTATGCATAAGTTCATCAACGACGAGCGTGAGAGGTGCAATTGTTGGGAACGAGGACGAGTTGAGGTGGACGGCTCTTCAGCCACAATATCGCGAACAGCAGCAATATTTTCTGCAGTACGAGCTGTACGAGCATGCACTGGTGTTCTCACATCTTCTACAGACCCGGTTTGCTCGAATTTTTCCACGATTTTTGCGATTGTACGCATATTTGGACGATGAAATTGACCAAAAAAATTACGAAGTGCACGATATGCATTTTGATTTGAACTCCCATTTTCATAATAAGTCTGGATAACTTTAACACGTTGTTGGATTGTGTATCTCCCCATGGTTCAAATTGAGTAAGTCTGAAATAGAGAAATGTCAAATAAAATTCGGAAAAAAACTTGGCATTTAGGTGTGGTTCACATTCAACATCGGCCCATACAATTTAATCACACTTTAGTTTTTCGCATATTATCCTAGGATGCTTTTGAAAAGCTGTTATTTTTATAGTTTTAAGATATTTTTCTTCCTGATTAGACTTTTTAGTTTTAGTTGAATAAATTTTCGTTTGTTTTTGTTATGTTTTTGAACAGAATTTTTGATTAATAAATAATTTTATATTGTTACTGATTCAATATTTTTAATTTAAATGAAGGAAAAATATATATTATATAATAACTATCTTATTCATAAAAAATATTTTAGATTTGTTAAAGGCTTTCTTTCTATGCAATATTTATCAAATAAGTTCTGAAGAAACCTGAATTATTTTTTATGAATAAGGCCGTAAGTATATACCTACACAAATACTATTTGAACAACGAAAAATATCGAAATCACGAAAAGTGGCTATAAAAAGCTATAAAAGAATTTAGCTTTATTTTTTGGCTTTTAATTTCCTTTTTAGCTTTTTTTCAAACGTGATTTAGCTTTATAGTATTTTAAAATCTGGTTACGCTGGTTGTATGCCCATTCGGAGATTGTGTGAATATCGTTGTTAAGCATGTTGTTCATGTTTTGTCGCATTGTATACTTCTCTCTAATGTAGGATAAAGAACGCCCAAAAAAATCGAAAGTTATGCTGAAAGAAACAAAAAAAAAAACCTACATACGAAATGGTAACATCCAATATTCACTAATACTGCCAATTTGGCTTATAGTTTTGTATATTTAACTGACATTGTACAAATAGCACTACGTTTAATTTAAACCTACAAACAAATCAGTATTCAAGTGTACTGGAATGTACTTGACATAATATTATTAGATAGGATTGCGCTCATATAAAAACATTGTTAATAGATCAACTAAATGACAAATAACAGTGCATAAAAAAGATTGTTTGAAAGTGCACAACATACAATATGTTGTAATATTATTAATGTATTTATATATATAAATTTTTTTTTTAGAAACTTGTGTGCAGCCAACATTTACAGCGGTAGTTGCCTGGTTTTTACTCACACATTTCTGCTTTTTTGCTACATCACATCAAACAACTTTATCTCAAATAGATTGGCGTGCTGCTTTTGTCGGACGAACAACCAACTTTGGGCGTTCAAACTTAATATCTGGTGCTCTAGTTATTCTGAATACATTTTGTGGTCATGTTTTATTTCTTTGCACGTATGGCTTATTGTCAACGGAAACATTTTCAATATTTGCTCTTTTTCCAAATCTTATTAAAGCAAATATAAGCCGTTATCAAAGACGGTTAGAAAATAATGTATATGCGAGACCATACAGTGCAAACAGTTCTTTAAGTGATATTTCTAAGGAATGTGTGGGTTTTGATATGACACGAGGCGAATTGGTTTTGTTTGAACAGGAGACAAGATTTGTTGGAACTGCTTTTAAATTAGCCACACAATTTTATATTCTACAAGGAATTAAGGTAAGTCTCAGCATTATTGTTATGTTTTTTTTATAAAGTGCTCTATAAGCTTTTAAATAGATATTTAAATGATTTTGCATAATCTTCATATCAAATAAAAAATAATGCTAATTTACCATTAAAACACATTTTTACTTCAGTTTTTAAACACCAAATAATATATATTTTTTGATTTATATCTTATAATTTTCTTAAGACTTGATTACTAATGAAATATTATCAGTATTTTATTCAATATTTCGTTTTACTTTAGAAAGTTTTGCAAATAATTTCTCTCACAACATTGAATAAAATACTGTGTTTTTATATACATAAACCTAAAAAGATATTTTAGTCCATTGAATATAGCATATTGCACAAAAGTACGGTTATTTGTTAGTACATACGCTATTTTATTGAGTTAAACAAATAAACTATCCATCTTTAGTGGCCCAGCGAACACTCTATTGAAAAGTTATTATAATAAACATACTCCCCTATACTTCTACTTTGGCATTTTAAGTATTATTTTTATATCAATCTCGCTTACTGATAACTTGTTCAAAATGCCACTACAAATAATATGTAAACAGCTGATACATATTTAATTATGCTTATGTGACTTTGAAAATGGAAATATAATTTTGCTTTATATTTTATAAAGTTGGTAATTAAAAATATACATATAAAACAAATATACAATAATAAAAAACATCATAAATAATGAATGCGGTGTTACTGATCGTGTATGAGAATAATAAATTCGCGAAAACAAAATTGTGGGGGAGAATTTTGCGGGGAAATCAAGCCCGCTGCATATCAACGCCACCATCTAAATACATTATTACTTTTATTTGTACGCATGTATACACTTTTACTGCAAATTTTGTATACATTTTTACATCACGAATCTCAAGACCTTTTGAATTATGAAAATTTAGGCTGCCCGAGTCTTCCATTCAAAGCAAAACGATTAAAATTTTAAATCACGTACGTACAGTGGGGAGCAGAGGTGAAGACATGTTGCTGGTGCTTCATAAATGCAGAAATGGACCAATTTGCCACCATGTGAATTATTTATTTAATTATACTTACATATGTATCTCTGCAAGTGGGACAAATTTAACAATGTAATTAATTTAAACCTATTTTCAAACTACTTTTCATGGTAAAATACTTCCCAGAATGTAGAAATTCACTACGAATTAATGATCGAAAACAAAACAGAAAAGAAAAGTAGAAAGTAAAATGAAAAACACCCTAACGTCAAAATGAAATGAAATGAAAATTAAATATGATGAATAAGAAATATTTTTGAGAAAAATTAAAGTTCGTGTTATATATTGCACATATCTCACATACTCAAGGCCGTTACTATACGGCTCTCAGTTTTTTTTTTTTTTATAATTTAACACGATGTCCCTTTGCCACGTCTGGATTATTTTGCATGAAGCACAGTATATTGCATGCTGCATTGTATTCTTTTGTTTTCTTACACAAAAAGATTTTTTTGGGAAGGTAAAAAGTGTCGGTTTATGGCAGGTGTCCGATAGGAAAGAGAACATAGTAATTAATCACCCTTATTCTGCGTTTCGATTCGGATCGAAATTTTCTCCGTTTGGTAAATTTGGTATTCTGTCTTACGTTTCGTTTTCATTTGTTTCTTCGATTGTATGTATTTTGCGTTACGATCGTAACTACGGCTTTTTAAGTTGTGTAGTTGCTAACGGAAGTTTTTTCAATTCTTGGAGTTTTTTAAAAAATGGGTAAAATTAATAAAATGTAAGTAGAAAATACAATAAGCAAATGTTGTTTAATTGAAATTTTAAACCTTTTTTAATTTATTACAGTTCGAAAACTACAACAACGCTTTTCAATTCTTAACTCTGCATTCTGGAGTGCGTTGTTTTCCTCTTCCAACAACAGCGCCGCTGCTATCAATTCCATTTATTTTAAAACAAAGAAATTTTATTTTTGGGCCACAATGATGTAAAAAAAATTAAAATATCACCTCCGGCGCGGCAGGATTCTTCGCACCAATATTTTTGCCACAAATTCCTCTTACTCACGGGAACGTAATCGAAACGCAGAATAAGGGTGAATACAATACTATTAATATGTTAGAATTTAATAAAAACCATATAAATAGCGAAACCGCCAAAAAAATTTCAATATGATTGAATAAAAACTATTTTTAACTACATTGTCTAGCAAAACCAAACTTAAGAGAATACTCTTTTTCAAATACTTTGGCTTCTATTGTGATTTGATTAGTTCGACCGGATATTAAACAACCAAAACAACCATTTTCAAAAATACGACCCTAATTGAATTAAAGAAATATCTCAGTGAATTGAGAAACATAGGAGCGTTCTTTGAATATGAATATTTTTGTGAAAACTTCATACGAGACATATTTAATAAGTAAGAACCAGATATACAAGGGTATCATAGAAATCAATATTATTGGAATTGGTTTTGGAAACGACAAAAAAAATTCCAATGTTATTGGGTTATGATCAAACTAGATTAGAGTTGGTTTTAGGTGTAACAGAAACCAATGTTATCGTTTTTTCTCCTGCAAAATCCAAGCAGCTAACAGCTGACAAATTTCATTTCCGTGCTTTTATTTTTGCCTTCCAATTTGATAAATATAAGTAAATTTTATATTAAAAAATAAATTTATACTTATGGAGAAAGGTATGTAAAAAGTTTGCCAGAAATTAAATTGTTTCGTGCTGTTAAATTATAATGTTTTCTTTTTTTTATAGATATGCACTACGTGGAAAAGCGAAGTCAAAAGAAAGCTTGTGTAAAACAAATCTGAGGCTAGGGCAACCGGTGGGGGACCTTTTTCTAAATACAAGTTCACAGACACTGATGAGGCAGTTTTGCATATATGCACCATTAAGCAGTCTGTTGACCAGAATCCAAAAAGGCCAATCCGGCCCGTGTTACAGAAAACTCCAATAAAGAATGGAGCTTGAACTTATTGTCTTAGAGTCACTTTAAGAATTACTTTTCATCAACATTAAGAAAACAAACAGTAAAAGTGAACTGGTTGGCAGCTCACTAGCGTTCCCATGTGGATTTTTAGGCTCATAGAAGGCGCAACTTCCTATAATATTCAGCATGGCACAAAACCCTAGTTCGAGAGGTCCAGCTTTCGAATTTCTTTTGCTTTTTAATTCGCCTGAAAAGTTAGAGAGGACAAGGCACCAGAGCTGGTATCCCGACATCCTCAAGGAACATGAGACCTTAACCAACTCGCCTGACCTTCCATTGATCTTAGTTGCATACATAAAGAGAGTCTGTTGCCAGACAACAGCTCCTCGAAGACAAGGATCACAAGGGCGCTTTGCAACCCCAGCATCTTTCCAAGCTCCTTCGAGGGGTTTTAGGTTTAAAATACAACCAGAACGTCTCAGTCAAGGATAAGCTAGTCAACCAATGACCAACGCCAGAATCCCAAAAGGCCAATCCGGCCCGTGTTACAGAAAACTCCAATAAAGAATGGAGCTTGAACTTATTGCCTTAGAGTCACTTTAAGAATTACTTTTCATCAACATTAAGAAAACAAACAGTAAAAGTAATAAAAAGGAGGCATGTGCTATATCTATCACTTTCCTTCTCACAAATAGCTTAAGATTTTTGAAGAGATTACGGGAAAAACATTCAACAACAATAGTGTTACAGCCCACAAACATTCCTCAGGTTGATACAGAACAAATGTATATATGTATGTACATAAGTATCTGTTAAGAGAATTCATGGCTAACATTACTTTTCGTCGATCGAAAGCGATAAAGTTCTAGGATGGAGACGTTAAAAATATATGTATAAAATGCTTATTCAGTAGCACAGGCAATAAGCGGTTGGTGTTGAAACATTTTTATTAATTACAATATTGCTGATGTTGCGTCTAGAAATTAATGTTGTTAATTATAATATTTATATTTATTGTTTAGTAAAAGTTGTGTTTTAGCTTTTGTTTCGATTATCACTTAAAAGAATAAAGAACACTTCACTCTTAAAATCTGTAATAATTTTTAAAACGAAATTAAAATTAGTTTGCATAATAGTATATATTTTTTATTAATAGCAATCTCTGTAAGGAAGTAAGATATTACAAACCTTTAAAGAACAGCCTCCACACTTCAATGTAATTAGCACATTGAGGAATATGAATAAAAGACAACAATTGATGTATTTGAGTTCTCTCTTAAACTGATCTTTATTTTTAATATTAACCTCAAGTGATAAACATGAGCACCTTAAAACTAAACTATGTTTATCAATGTTCTCTGTTACATTGTTATTATATTTTGGAATACAGTACAGTTTATAAGCTATCTTCTATGCTTTCTTATCATTATTCTTATCAGTAGTTATTATTAATTAATTTATTTGCTTACAAACATACATAAATATATACTAATACGTATACGTACATTTCGCTTCAGGTTTTTTGTTCTATGCTCGCGTGTTCCATACATTGTCGTCACTTAATGGTTTGGAAAGTGTTTGCGCCCCGTTTTATATACGAAGGAATTTCAACTTTTGTTTGTTTGCCGGCAATTGTTGTAGGATTCTTGCTGATAATTCGCATACATAAAGGAGTAGATTCTTTAATAAATAAAATAAACAAAATGAAATAAAGTAATTCACTTTATGTAAGAGTGTTTGAATTTGAAAACTTGTCAGCTTAATAAAATAAAAAAATAAATTACTTAAGATATTTATTTCTTATTCTTCAAAAACGATCGTGTTCAGAGTGTTACTGTCAATGGTAAATTGGTGGCGTTAATATTGTTCATATCTGGTTACAACAGGACGGAGCCACATGCGAGCTAGGCCCAGTCTGAAGGATAGCTTGGAATAAATTCAATAACAAATATAAAGTAAGATAAAAATCTTAAAAACATAAGTATGATAATAATACTAATAACAAGCACTTGTATAATTATATGTACATCTTTTAAAATATTACCGAAACAAATATGTTCAGACACGAATAGGATAAAATACATAAATATATCAATAAAAGAAAAACAAGAAAACTATAGCCAGATCTATAACAAACATGCTCAAGCACGCATAGAACAACTATACCTTAGTGTCCTTTGTTATTTATGTATGTACATATTAATTGTAAACTAAGTATTGTAAACAATCCTTAAAGATCTTTCTGAATAGATACAAAAGTTATCTGAGTGAAGTTAAATAATAATAGTAACCAAACATTATATCAGAACTAAGCGCTTGGACGCTAACTAGTACTAACAACATGGATTGGGTTTTCTGTTTCTTTGGCCTGCACTAGGAATTATTTTAAGTTGTTTTTAAAACGCGACTTTGGCCTTTCTGGAACCTTTGGGAAACTTTCATTTGTAACTTGAAAGGCTTTGACAGTTTCCAAAGCTTGGCCATGGAGACAATTCAGCAAATGGTTGAAATTTTCGATATTAGATAAGCCATACTCACGATCGATAATTTGGCAGAATGATGTTATAAAATTTGTATACCTACTATATCTGCCACTAAATGTAGGCAATTTAAGCTGAGGACATTTGTTATTAGAAACTGGGAAACAAATAGTTGAATTAGACGGCTTTGTACTATAAACATCTTTAGCAAGATGTACTTGTATATTCGTTTATGCTCCGGTATACAGATCTTCGATTTCCGCCTTTACATTGCCGTCTAGGTCATAGTCTTCAATTTATGTTTCCTAGGTTAGGATCTGTTTGGTATAGGATTCCAAGATTCTCCGTCCGGAATTTAAAAGTTTTGTAAGCACAACAGTGGGATAATTTCTTATTTTAGCCCTTAAATAATTTTAGGAAAAAGTTTTTGTTTCATAAATAATTAAATTGCTTATTACCATTCGGACTTTCAAATTATCCTAAAATTTAACCACAAACAGTTTTACTGAATATATTCAAATTTTGACTGAATGCTGTCTAGTTGACAGTGCGATATGTACACACAAATTGTATATTTTGATTTCTAAATGTTTTATGTAAAATTGCAAACTGTCTTCGTTTGTGTTTGGTTTTTTCGGTTGCTCTTCATATGGTAGTGTTCCTGTTGCGAAAGCACTGGTCGCTGTAGCAGGGACTGCTCGCGGTTTCAGTTTTAGAGTTACTCTATTACCATGGGGCAAATTCTCTCCCTGCGTATCTTAATGGTGGCCGGTCGAGTGCAAAATTTTATCCAAAGCATTCTTTGTTGTTTCATTGGTATTTGGAAAAGTGTAAACCAAAACTGTTAAAGCAACATTTATTAAAAAGACGCATAAAATTGCTTTGCAGTGCGTACTTCATGTTTACAATTCGCTTCAAATTTTAACTAAGTTTTTTGCACTTAAGCCTTTTAAGCACACTTGAAACACAGTTTATAAGGTTAAACTCAAAATTATTACTTTACGGAGAACTGTCAAAGAGATTTTCGGGGAAAATGAGTAATTAATTGAGAATATATTTACTTTTCAGACTTTTTTAATTGTTTTTGCCGAAGATACAGAAACATTTTTTGGCGAAACGTTTTAGTTTAGACCCCAGCCAGAAATAGTGCTTCCAGGCGATATATTTTACCCATATAGGTTTTAATATAGTTTTGTATCTAACTATTTTTCTTGTAAAGATATTATTACAAGGCCAAGTCACGATAACATTATTTTAGTAAAACCATGCTTACTTTTTGTCTATTTTTGAATTTTTTTTTTACGTTTATATAATAGCCCTTTCATATCGTGTACATCCTATACATTTATTACATACACAGTCGTAAAGCAGATAAAGAACAGTTCTCGCGACATCGTTATAAGCTCAATATGTTGTTTAATGGTTTCAAATTTATTCTGTACAAAGTTGCTTCAAATTCAACGCCCTACAGATTATGATTCACCTTAAAATGTAAATTATTCTCATTTTGGATTATCAATATTAATCATACAAATAAAAGTTTTCAATGCAAACACCCACCTAATTGATTTGGAAATACATATAATTGCCAATCGCTGCAGGTGGTAAATTACGTCATCTAACGAAAAACATGCGCATGGCATAATATTTATATCTATCATTCTTGGGTGCTACAGTTAAAACAAATACACCTGTGCAAAAACGATTAAGAGATGTTACAGTCTCTTTACTTAACGAATAGAAATTTTCCGCTAAGATTTAGATATTAGAATTTTACCATAACTATTCTTATACCCGTATGAGAGGAACTACTTACTTAATTGCATTAAGAGATACGTCAAGAAAAATGAGGCCGACTTCGTTTGAACCTAATTGGATTTAATGACCCAGTGGCATTTTATGTGAACGAAAATTTAACTCTCGAGGACCTGATGCTTATTCACTGCATTTATAGGCCCAACAAACGCATAGATTTGATAGACTTACATCAAAATTTCGAAAATATAACTGTAAATTCTGAAAATGTTATTTTGCGTGGTGATTTCAACTGTAATCTTTTAAAATATATGAGGCCCAAATGCTTGACTCAATGGAATCAATTGGCTTATTCTCTCCTAATATACGAACACCAACAAATCATTCACTTCTGATCTGTTTTTCTTCAACCATGTAAACAAAGTTCTGTTACATGATCAGATTTGTGCTCCATGTTTCTTAAAACATGACCTAATATTTTTATGTTTCGACTTTAAAACTAAATATACCAAGGAAAAGACAACATATTATGGCTATACTTATACTTGGAACAGTTGATTGGGATAGTATTTTCTTTATGCCCGATGTTGATGACGTTATTTTTGTAGAACAAAATCTTGCCGAAATTTTCGACAAATCGGTGCCAGTAAAAGCAGTTGTATGGAATAGCCCTAAAAAGCCTTGATTTAATTAACAAATTAGAGGTAAAATAATTCAACGTGATTATTCGTACAAACGTTGAACAATTTGTTAATGCTAGAAAGGAAGCGAATAAACTTATTAACCGTACAAAATTCTCTTGATTTTTCAACTGCTGTATACACAAAGACACATTGGAAAATTATTCGTGATATTGGCATTGAAAAATCAAGTGATGTAAACTCTTCAGAAATAAATGTTGATTTAGTAAATGAGCTGGAATTCCAAATGTGAGCATATTTCCCAACTTTTACTCCTGCAATACCACTTCACTACATAATAACTACCTAATAGCACCAGACCTCAATTTTCTTTTCGATGTGTTTCTCAAGAAGATACCTTTATGGGTTGCCATAATGTCATAATGTTTTGAATGGAAAACAATTGGCCCCGACAAGACATACCTAAATTTGTTAAAACTTGCTTACATACCTTACTTCCTCAAATTGCGCATATCTTTAACACAATAATTACCAACGGTATTTTGCCACAAAACTACAAGTAGACGACATTGTTTCTATCCTTAAAAACAAAATGAGTACCGTCCAATTGCTATTCTTTCATATTTATACAAGGTTTTCGAAAGTTTCTGGCGCAAAGAAATGCTTAGCTACATACAAACTAATAATTTGCTTACTGATATGCAATCGGTACTATTGCACTTATTGAAGTGACGGAAGAAATTTGCACTACTCGTAAACGGAAGAAAAGAAAAAAACAGCATTCTCCATCAAAAAAAGAATATACTTGTTTTCCCATTTAACCTTCGGATTGAAGAATGCGACAGTTATATTCCAACGTGCGCTCCATAACTTCCTTTCGCATACAACAAGAAGTACCTGAAACTACGCCTTTGCGGCTATTCTGAGTCAGGAACGGAGACCGTTTACTATCACCTCTTGGTCTGAAAAGAATTATGCAGCAAATGAGAGCGAAATGTTAGCTATAATTTGGGATCTATGAAACTAAGTAATAAAAATAATAATTAAAAAATGAAGCAATGATGGGTTATGTCGCAAATATATAATCATAAATTTAACTATAAGCTCGGTAAAAGTAATGTAGTTGCGGAAGCCCTATCAGTACCACCGCAGAATAATGTTCAAGTCAACACTTTAACACCTGCAGTACATAACGGTGACAGCTCTAGTTTTTAAACACCAAATCTGTTTTTTATAGGAGAAACAATTGAATACCAGTTCCAATTACCTTTTCCAACATTTTATAAACATATCGTTACAGGGCCAAGCTGTGCGATAGTCTTATAGTGAATAGCTTGCTTACACTTACGAATATTGGATACAATAAAATTTGTTACATTAAATATGAAATTAGGCGAGTGAATAGCTGGCTTACGCTCCAGATTTTGGAAAAGTATTATTTTCTAAAAATTAATGACAGATTGCTTAAAATAATAAAAGAACGTAAAATCTGTAAATATGGAAAATATGATAGACACCCAAGTAACTCAAACATATCAGCTGCTTTAATTCTACAACACGAAACAGAAATAATTCGGGTAAATATTTTATGCACTGAAAAGCTTTTTTTACGTTAACGGCAATAGCAAAACTCAGGTAATAGTTATAAATTCAAGGTCAAAAGCAGACAATTTGTCTGCCGTCACAGGGAGCCGTCACGAAAAATGGTGCTCAATTCCGGCATTCTTATAATAACTTTCGTGGAGAACGAAAAAGCTTTGAGCTTAGGCTGAATTTTATTTATGCTGGAAGAATACTTCAGCATAAAAGTCTTCAAGACTCCATCTTAAAAGTGTATAGTAAACGTTCAGATAAGGTTTTATGAATTCAACTACACTATGCACTACAATAGGCGAAAACCAGTTAACCTATTCTATGGTGGATGATTTAGTACATGAAAAATATGAAATAGTAGGAAAAACATTGAGGACATACAAAATCAAAACAAAAAGGGGAAATTTATGAAAAAAACAACCGAAACAGTTTTGAGCTTCTCGGCAGAGTGATGGGCATTATTAAGTTTATTTTCGTACATGCTAAACTAAGAAAATACTAAATTGGCTTCAAGAGAAATAAAATTATACTTTTTATTGTAATATAAATTATTATACGATTATATGGTATTTGTTTAATTTTTGTTTTAAACATTTTAAAAAAGCGTTAATAAAATAGCAAAAAGAGGAAAATGTGCCGGAATACTATTCAGCACATGCGAGTGCTACCGCTGAATTACAAATGTGATTTGTTAGCCATTTTTAACAGGTTTGGTGTAATTAAAAACGAATGGCCGTTCCGTTAGCTTATCTGAACGTTGCTATAATTGTACCCTTATCCTCTGCAAGCAAGTTCCGCTACGAACTATATCAAACATTAAACTTATTAGAGGCGATTAAGAACTATGTACCCAAAAAGCAGTCTACTGCAATTAACGCTAAAGGAAAAATTTAGAAAGTGATCACGACAGTAGACGAACTAACCACCAATTATGCTAAACAAGTAATAATTAATATAGATTTAAGTTATCAAATTGGCAATATTTCTAGCTAGATAATAAACTTACTAGTTTCATGCAGATTTGGAACGGATTTATGCCAGCACCTGCCATACGGCCTTATCTGTCAGTGGCCCAACTCTACAGGAGTGAACTGGTTGGCAGCTCACTAGCGTTCCCATGTGGATTTTTAGGCTCATAGAAGGCGCAACTTCCTATAATATTCAGCATGGCACAAAACCCTAGTTCGAGAGGTCCAGCTTTCGAATTTCTTCTGCTTTGTAATTCGCCTGAAAAGTTAGAGAGGACAAGGCACCAGAGCTGGTATCCCGACATCCTCAAGGAACATGAGACCTTAACCAACTCGCCTGACCTTCCATTGATCTTAGTTGCATACATAAAGAGAGTCTGTTGCCAGACAACAGCTCCTCGAAGACAAGGATCACAAGGGCGCTTTGCAACCCCAGCATCTTTCCAAGCTCCTTCGAGGGATTTTAGGTTTAAAATACAACCAGAACGTCTCAGTCAAGGATAAGCTAGTCAACCAATGACCAACGCCAGAATCCCAAAAGGCCAATCCGGCCCGTGTTACAGAAAACTCCAATAAAGAATGGAGCTTGAACTTATTGTCTTAGAGTCACTTTAAGAATTACTTTTCATCAACATTAAGAAAACAAACAGTAAAAGTAATAAAAAGGAGGCATGTGCTATATCTATCACTTTCCTTCTCACAAATAGCTTAAGATTTTTGAAGAGATTACGGGAAAAACATTCAACAACAATAGTGTTACAGCCCACAAACATTCCTCAGGTTGATACAGAACAAATGTATATATGTATGTACATAAGTATCTGTTAAGAGAATTCATGGCTAACATTACTTTTCGTCGATCGAAAGCGATAAAGTTCTAGGATGGAGACGTTAAAAATATATGTATAAAATGCTTATTCAGTAGCACAGGCAATAAGCGGTTGGTGTTGAAACATTTTTATTAATTACAATATTGCTGATGTTGCGTCTAGAAATTAATGTTGTTAATTATAATATTTATATTTATTGTTTAGTAAAAGTTGTGTTTTAGCTTTTGTTTCGATTATCACTTAAAAGAATAAAGAACACTTCACTCTTAAAATCTGTAATAATTTTTAAAACGAAATTAAAATTAGTTTGCATAATAGTATATATTTTTTATTAATAGCAATCTCTGTAAGGAAGTAAGATATTACAAACCTTTAAAGAACAGCCTCCACACTTCAATGTAATTAGCACATTGAGGAATATGAATAAAAGACAACAATTGATGTATTTGAGTTCTCTCTTAAACTGATCTTTATTTTTAATATTAACCTCAAGTGATAAACATGAGCACCTTAAAACTAAACTATGTTTATCAATGTTCTCTGTTACATTGTTATTATATTTTGGAATACAGTACAGTTTATAAGCTATCTTCTATGCTTTCTTATCATTATTCTTATCAGTAGTTATTATTAATTAATTTATTTGCTTACAAACATACATAAATATATACTAATACGTATACGTACATTTCGCTTCAGGTTTTTTGTTCTATGCTCGCGTGTTCCATACATTGTCGTCACTTAATGGTTTGGAAAGTGTTTGCGCCCCGTTTTATATACGAAGGAATTTCAACTTTTGTTTGTTTGCCGGCAATTGTTGTAGGATTCTTGCTGATAATTCGCATACATAAAGGAGTAGATTCTTTAATAAATAAAATAAACAAAATGAAATAAAGTAATTCACTTTATGTAAGAGTGTTTGAATTTGAAAACTTGTCAGCTTAATAAAATAAAAAAATAAATTACTTAAGATATTTATTTCTTATTCTTCAAAAACGATCGTGTTCAGAGTGTTACTGTCAATGGTAAATTGGTGGCGTTAATATTGTTCATATCTGGTTACAACAGGACGGAGCCACATGCGAGCTAGGCCCAGTCTGAAGGATAGCTTGGAATAAATTCAATAACAAATATAAAGTAAGATAAAAATCTTAAAAACATAAGTATGATAATAATACTAATAACAAGCACTTGTATAATTATATGTACATCTTTTAAAATATTACCGAAACAAATATGTTCAGACACGAATAGGATAAAATACATAAATATATCAATAAAAGAAAAACAAGAAAACTATAGCCAGATCTATAACAAACATGCTCAAGCACGCATAGAACAACTATACCTTAGTGTCCTTTGTTATTTATGTATGTACATATTAATTGTAAACTAAGTATTGTAAACAATCCTTAAAGATCTTTCTGAATAGATACAAAAGTTATCTGAGTGAAGTTAAATAATAATAGTAACCAAACATTATATCAGAACTAAGCGCTTGGACGCTAACTAGTACTAACAACATGGATTGGGTTTTCTGTTTCTTTGGCCTGCACTAGGAATTATTTTAAGTTGTTTTTAAAACGCGACTTTGGCCTTTCTAGAACCTTTGGGAAACTTTCATTTGTAACTTGAAAGGCTTTGACAGTTTCCAAAGCTTGGCCATGGAGACAATTCAGCAAATGGTTGAAGTTTTCGATATTAGATAAGCCATACTCACGATCGATAATTTGGCTGAATGATGTTATAAAATTTGTATACCTACTATGTATATCTGCCACTAAATGTAGGCAATTTAAGCTGAGGACATTTGTTATTAGAAACTGGGAAACAAATAGTTGAATTAGACGGCTTTGTACTATAAACATCTTTAGCAAGATGTACTTGTATATTCGTTTATGCTCCGGTATACAGATCTTCGATTTCCGCCTTTACATTGCCGTCTAGGTCATAGTCTTCAATTTATGTTTCCTAGGTTAGGATCTGTTTGGTATAGGATTCCAAGATTCTCCGTCCGGAATTTAAAAGTTTTGTAAGCACAACAGTGGGATAATTTCTTATTTTAGCCCTTAAATAATTTTAGGAAAAAGTTTTTGTTTCATAAATAATTAAATTGCTTATTACCATTCGGACTTTCAAATTATCCTAAAATTTAACCACAAACAGTTTTACTGAAAATATTCAAATTTTGACTGAATGCTGTCTAGTTGACAGTGCGATATGTACACACAAATTGTATATTTTGATTTCTAAATGTTTTATGTAAAATTGCAAACTGTCTTCGTTTGTGTTTGGTTTTTTCGGTTGCTCTTCATATGGTAGTGTTCCTGTTGCGAAAGCACTGGTCGCTGTAGCAGGGACTGCTCGCGGTTTCAGTTTTAGAGTTACTCTATTACCATGGGGCAAATTCTCTCCCTGCGTATCTTAATGGTGGCCGGTCGAGTGCAAAATTTTATCCAAAGCATTCTTTGTTGTTTCATTGGTATTTGGAAAAGTGTAAACCAAAACTGTTAAAGCAACATTTATTAAAAAGACGCATAAAATTGCTTGGCAGTGCGTACTTCATGTTTACAATTCGCTTCAAATTTTAAGTAAGTTTTTTGCACTTAAGCCTTTTAAGCACACTTGAAACACAGTTTATAAGGTTAAACTCAAAATTATTACTTTACGGAGAACTGTCAAAGAGATTTTCGGGGAAAATGAGTAATTAATTGAGAATATATTTACTTTTCAGACTTTTTTAATTGTTTTTGCCGAAGATACAGAAACATTTTTTGGCGAAATGTTTTAGTTTAGACCCCAGCCAGAAATAGTGCTTCCAGGCGATATATTTTACCCATATAGGTTTTAATATAGTTTTGTATAAACTATCTATCTAACTATTTTTCTTGTAAAGATATTATTACAAGGCCAAGTCACGATAACATTATTTTAGTAAAACCATGCTTACTTTTTGTCTATTTTTGATTTTTTTTTTTACGTTTATATAATAGCCCTTTCATATCGTGTACATCCTATACATTTATTACATACACAGTCGTAAAGCAAATAAAGAACAGTTCTCGCGACATCGCTATAAGCTCAATATGTTGTTTAATGGTTTCAAATTTATTCTGTACAAAGTTGCTTCAAATTCAACGCCCTACAGATTATGATTCACCTTAAAATGTAAATTATTCTCATTTTCGATTATCAATATTAATCATACAAATAAAAGTTTTCAATGCAAACACCCACCTAATTGATTTGGAAATACATATAATTGCCAATCGCTGCAGGTGGTAAATTACGTCATCTAACGAAAAACATGCGCATGGCATAATATTTATATCTATCATTCTTGGGTGCTACAGTTAAAACCAATACACCTGTGCAAAAACGATTAAGAGATGCTACAGTCTCTTTACTTAACGAATAGAAATTTTCCGCTAAGATTTAGATATTAGAATTTTACCATAACTATTCTTATACCCGTATGAGAGGAACTATTTACTTAATTGCATTAAGAGATACGTCAAGAAAAATGAGGCCGACTTCGTTTGAACCTAATTGGATTTAATGACCCAGTGGCATTTTATGTGAACGAAAATTTAACTCTCGAGGACCTGATGCTTATTCACTGCATTTATAGGTCCAACAAACGCATAGATTTGATAGACTTACATCAAAATTTCGAAAATATAACTGTAAATTCTGAAAATGTTATTTTGCGTGGTGATTTCAACTGTAATCTTTTAAAATATATGAGGCCCAAATGCTTGACTCAATGGAATCAATTGGCTTATTCTCTCCTAATATACGAACACCAACAAATCATTCACTTCTGATCTGTTTTTCTTCAACCATGTAAACAAAGTTCTGTTACATGATCAGATTTGTGCTCCATGTTTCTTAAAACATGACCTAATATTTTTATGTTTCGACTTTAAAACTAAATATGCCAAGGAAAAGACAACATATTATGGCTATACTTATATACTGCACTATACTACAATGAATAATGAGCTTGGAACAGTTGATTGGGATAGTATTTTCTTTATGCCCGATGTTGATGACGTTATTTTTGTAGAACAAAATCTTGCCGAAATTTTCGACAAATCGGTGCCAGTAAAAGCAGTTGTATGGAATAGCCCTAAAAAGCCTTGATTTAATTAACAAATTAGAGGTAAAATAATTCAACGTGATTATTCGTACAAACGTTGAACAATTTGTTAATGCTAGAAAGGAAGCGAATAAACTTATTAACCGTACAAAATTCTCTTGATTTTTCAACTGCTGTATACACAAAGACACATTGGAAAATTATTCGTGATATTGGCATTGAAAAATCAAGTGATGTAAACTCTTCAGAAATAAATGTTGATTTACTAAATGAGCTGGAATTCCAAATGTGAGCATATTTCCCAACTTTTACTCCTGCAATACCACTTCACTACATAATAACTACCTAATAGCACCAGAACTCAATTTTCTTTTCGATGTGTTTCTCAAGAAGATACCTTTATGGGTTGCCATAATGTCATAATGTTTTGAATGGAAAACAATTGGCCCCGACAGGACATACCTAAATTTGTTAAAACTTGCTTACATACCTTACTTCCTCAAATTGCGCATATCTTTAACACAATAATTACCAACGGTATTTTGCCACAAAACTACAAGTAGACGACATTGTTTCTATCCTTAAAAACAAAATGAGTACCGTCCAATTGCTATTCTTTCATATTTATACAAGGTTTTCGAAAGTTTCTGGCGCAAAGAAATGCTTAGCTACATACAAACTAATAATTTGCTTACTGATATGCAATCGGTACTATTGCACTTATTGAAGTGACGGAAGAAATTTGCACTACTCGTAAACGGAAGAAAAGAAAAAAACAGCATTCTCCATCAAAAAAAGAATATACTTGTTTTCCCATTTAACCTTCGGATTGAAGAATGCGACAGTTATATTCCAACGTGCGCTCCATAACTTCCTTTCGCATACAACAAAAAGTACCTGAAACTACGCCTTTGCGGCTATTCTGAGTCAGGAACGGAGACCGTTTACTATCACCTCTTGGTCTGAAAAGAATTATGCAGCAAATGAGAGCGAAATGTTAGCTATAATTTGGGATCTATGAAACTAAGTAATAAAAATAATAATTAAAAAATGAAGCAATGATGGGTTATGTCGCAAATATATAATCATAAATTTAACTATAAGCTCGGTAAAAGTAATGTAGTTGCGGAAGCCCTATCAGTACCACCGCAGAATAATGTTCAAGTCAACACTTTAACACCTGCAGTACATAACGGTGACAGCTCTAGTTTTTAAACACCAAATCTGTTTTTTATAGGAGAAACAATTGAATACCAGTTCCAATTACCTTTTCCAACATTTTATAAACATATTGTTACAGGGCCAAGCTGTGCGATAGTCTTATAGTGAATAGCTTGCTTACACTTACGAATATTGGATACAATAAAATTTGTTACATTAAATATGAAATTAGGCGAGTGAATAGCTTGCTTACGCTCCAGATTTTGGAAAAGTATTATTTTCTAAAAATTAATGACAGATTGCTTAAAATAATAAAAGAACGTAAAATCTGTAAATATGGAAAATATGATAGACACCCAAGTAACTCAAACATATCAGCTGCTTTAATTCTACAACACGAAACAGAAATAATTCGGGTAAATATTTTATGCACTGAAAAGCTTTTTTTACGTTAACGGCAATAGCAAAACTCAGGTAATAGTTATAAATTCAAGGTCAAAAGAAGACAATAAGGGAGCCGTCACGAAAAATGGTGCTCAATTCCGGCATTCTTATAATAACTTTCGTGGAGAACGAAAAAGCTTTGAGCTTAGGCTGAATTTTATTT
Source organism: Epicampocera succincta (assembly GCA_932526305.1). NCBI lineage: Eukaryota > Metazoa > Arthropoda > Insecta > Diptera > Tachinidae > Epicampocera > Epicampocera succincta. Next base: position 44,229,335 of record OW052036.1, read on the forward strand.
ATGCTGGAAGAATACTTCAGCATAAAAGTCTTCAAGACTCCATCTTAAAAGTGTATAGTAAACGTTCAGATAAGGTTTTATGAATTCAACTACACTATGCACTACAATAGGCGAAAACCAGTTAACCTATTCTTTGATGGATGATTTAGTACATGAAACTTATGAAATAGTAGGAAAAACATTGAGGACATACAAAATCAAAACAAAAAGGGGAAATTTATGAAAAAAAACAACCGAAACAGTTTTGAGCTTCTCGGCAGAGTGATGGGCATTATTAAGTTTATTTTCGTACATGCTAAACTAAGAAAATACTAAATTGGCTTCAAGAGAAATAAAATTATACTTTTTATTGGGATATAAATTATTATACGATTATATGGTATTATTATTATACGATTATATAATGCAAGTCATGAATCGTTTCATGACAAGTATGGAAAACATGATGCAAAATCAAACCATGCTAATGCAGGTTTTGATCAGCAAAAAATGAACCAGTTAAAAATATGTTTCTGGAATGCAAACGGCTTTAGCCAATATAAACTCGAAATTCAACAATTTCTGCACTCACAGCTCATTGATGTGCTGCTAGCTTGAGAAACTCATTTTACACAAAAAAAAACTGTTTTCGAGTTATTATACATATGACACAAAACACCTAAGTGGCAGGGTTTGCGGTGGATCTGCAATTTTTGTCAATTAGGACATAAATCATTACACAATGCCAGAATATAGTAAAGATCATATTCCGGCAACGTCTAATAATATTCCATCAAGTGGTTTAATCATATCTGCAAGTTACTGTCATCCAAGGCACAACATATTTAAAAAGCAGTTTCTTGAATATTTCAAAACGTTGGGTCCAAAATTCATAGCCGCAGGTGATTACAACGCTAAGCACACATTCTGGGATTCTCACTTTTAAGTCCAAGAGGAAGACAACTCTTCAACGCAATAATGTCCAATTAGATGGATGCAATTTCTACTGTTCACCCCACATATTGGCTTGCAGAAAATTCCAGATGTAACTGATTTTGCGATAATAAAAAATCTTAAACGGGAACAAATAGAATTGACCCCTTTATTGGATCTTTCATCGGATCACTCTCGCATTTTCCACAAAATTGATGCTTGAAGTCTGACAATGAGGTTCAATCGGCCGTCAATCCCTTTTCCCGAATAATTACCAATGCTGCAATTGGTTCCACACCCACAGCTCCCACATCCCAAAAGAGCTATTTAATCCAGCACGGCTGCATTGGATCTCTTATGCGAGAGAAAAGCAAATTAAGACGTCAATGGCAGGAAAGTCGATTCCCACATATAAAGGCTCAACTAAACCAATATCAAAAAAAATTGCGTGACGCCCTGAAAACACAAAACGAGTCTGACCCTTATGGAAGGCGCTAAGCATTTAGAAAATGTATTTACTCCAAATAATGCAGGCTCTAGTTTAACCCCCTGGCATAATAATGATGCAGAATACACCCAATTAAATTCGGTTTTTCTAAATTGAAGTCAGCTATTGCAGACCCTGGTAGTGACAAAATTACGACTACAATGATAAGGAATTTAATAAAATCTGGTATAAGGATAATTTTGTTTATATTTAATGTAATGTTGGGAATTGGATATATCCCTTTATCATGGAAACAGTCTTAAATAATCATGATACCCAAACCAGGTAAAGACGCTACGCAGGTGTCATCATACCGCCCAATTAGCTTGTTACTAATACTTTCTAAAGTATTTGAGAAATTACTTTTGGAATCGTTGGTGTTTTACCACAAATTTGGATTCAGAAAGCAACATAGTACTACTCAACAAGTGCACAGAGTAACTAATGTAATTCGCGGAGCGTTTGAGAATAAACAATACTGCTCTGCATTATTTATTGACACGTCGCAAGCATGTCTGGCATGATGGGCTAACGTACAAAATTTCAACGTATCTCACCGCAAACGTTCACAATATATTTAAAAGTTATTTATCCGATAGATCTTTTTTCATAAGGCCGAAGGAAATTATATCTTCCCGGAAGAATATATCTGCTGGTGTCCCACAAGTTAATATCCTGGGGCCATTCCTTTACTTGTTATACTCCGCCGATATGTACACTCGGTAGTTGCATCCCAACAGCTTCAAATCCATATTGCAGAATTGGAAAAATGGTTGAAACGATGGAAGATAAATGTAAATGCCTCTAAGTGTCATCATCTCACATTCACTTTGAGAAAGGGTAATTGTCCACCTATTACGATAAATGGTAAAACATCTTGATAGACGTCTCACCTGGGTTCACCACATAGCAGCCAAAATAACTGAAATAAAAATGAAAACTGCCGAGATTCATTGGCTCATGCTGCCTCAATGGGGAACAGCCTCAGCGTCTAATGTGGAAAAACTGCAAAGAAGGCAGTCAAAAATTTTAAGAACGATTGCGTGCGCTTCCTGGTACATCAAGAATTTTAACGTCCATAGGGACGAAATATACCCACCATAGTTTCCTAGTTCAAGTCCGGTAATAAGTCAAATGTAATAAATGATACGACGAGTACCGACGTTATTTATACCGATTTTAGCAAAGCGTTCGACAAAGTGAACCATAAACTATTGCTATTAAAACTAGTCGTCTTTGACGGTATTTTTTTGAACTGGATGAAATGAAACTTTGTAGTCAAATTTAAATCTGGAGTCTCAAAGAAAATTGTTGTAGCCTCTGGTGTACTACAGGGCAGTCATTTCGGCCTATAATGAATATTATTTCTTCTGTTTACAAACGATCAATTAAATATTGTAACATCTTGATGTATGCTAATGATGCAAATATAGTTTTGAGTTTGAAACATGAGTTGAATTATATGTAACTTCAAAATGACTTAGATAACATCTATAAATGCTGTTCTTACAATTTAATAGAACTAAACCTTACAAAATGCAAACATATGCGCTTCTCTAAAGGAAAAGATAATCTGCATTATTATTTACTAAATCACTAAAACTAGTAAACGCATATTCAGACTTGGGGATTTTGTATGATTCACAGAAAATTGTTATCCAACATATTGAACTGGCTGTGAATAAAGACAGTGGGGTCTTAGCATTTATTGAAGGATGGGCAAAAGAATTCAAGAACCCACTTATTACTAAAACTTTATTCATATCGTTCATGAAGCCATCTTTAGAATATGGATCAATCATATTTGATTCGTACTACAATGTGGACATTGATCACATCGAATGTGTAGAAAACTAGTTTCTCTTATTTTGTTTAAAAGATGTCTTCAACACATCAATGGTAACTTAAATTAATTGGCCAACATTAAAAAGCTGCTCCATGTGTCATTTAGCATGAATCTTATTAATGGAAATATAGCATCCGAGTTTTTATTAAAACAGTTGAACTTCAATATTCGTCAACGATCATCACGATCGTCCAGCTTGCTTCATGTCGCCACTTATCGAACAAACTTTTGCAATGAATGATCCTTAAAGAAGCCTATGCTGTTGTTTTGATGAAATGTCCTATTTTATTAATTGCCATCTAATTTGAATGTTATAAAAAGTAATATTATAAATAGCTAATTTATTTATTTTATGGCATTGAAATTAGGTTTTACTGAATTGTATGTCCTATAGCAGTTTGTAAGGAATTCTTCCATAGACTTAATAAATAAACAAAAATAAAATATTAACCTTACCTTAAAGTGCTGCTGTTCCTATAATATTGAAGATATCAACATGAAACTACGGATCATCAGACATTTCCGCTAAACTTAGAAGCTGGAAAAAATTGATCAAAAACGAGTTTAATGTTTTTGCATACAGGGGTCCATGACCAGGGTACCCGGGTACCTTAGGGCAAATTACCTTATATTTCAAAGTAAAACCGTTTGTTTTATTTTTATTTTGTTTCATAATGTTTATTGATCTGTAAAATATGAAATGTAATTGTTTCTTAGTTGAATTATTTATATTTTATTCATTTTAACTTATTTCTAATATTTGATGCCTTATGTTGAGTCATTGTTGAAATATGGAAAACATTTCGATATTGTTTTAGTATATTGATCGCAAACTGGCTTCTTGCAAACGCTGCAGACTTTTCTCGTCTTTCTTCTCCTTTTATCTGTCAAAGAAGCGCACAAATAACAGCTTCCTGTTATTGGCTTCCTGCCATCAGTAGAAGCGGCCGTAGAAGTAGATGGTTGCTCGGTATAGGTCACAGTCTTCACTGGTCTTCCCAAAAAGCTCTCAATTGCTGTTTTGGTGGAAAAGTGGCGCGTTAATTCGTGATTGGTTACTCTCTCTTCTATTATTGGCGCATACAAACCTTCAGCAAGTTTACGCAAAAAGCGTTTTCTCCGTGTTGTTTGATATGGAACAGTTGTGTTATTCTCATAAAATATAGTGTATGCCGCGAAAGCACTAACATCGAGCATATTGTACAAAAACGACAAACACCACCTTTTTGTGTGGCTTTGTGTGGTATACTCCCGGAGCGTCTCGTCCATAACATCCACGCCACCTTTCGTTTTGTTATAAAAATTGATGATTTCTGGTTTGCCGTTTTCTTCTACAGTTGCATCATCATGCATAGTCGACAACATTATTACGGAATTTGTTTTTCTCTGTTTTTATGTAAACATAGTCACCTTCTCGTGGAAACGAAATTTGCTTGTCCCAATGGTCCACCTCTTATCGTCTTTCATTTCTGTTGGTATATAGGCTTTGTTTTACGGCAGTGTTCCGACAATGCTAAGTTTGATGGATATCAGCTGCTTTGCCAGCGGCAGCGTCGTAAAAAAATTGTCCATGGTGATATTACGTCCGCTACCGTGGTATGGCCCAACCAAATCTCTGGCTACTCTTTCGCCTACACCAATTTCGCGACCACTGTCTTCTTTGCCAAGATATATTTGGCCATGAAGAGGATATGAATTTTTAGCATCGCATATCCACCATATTTTGATACCGTATATCGCAGGCTTCGATGGAATTTTGTTCTGCCGCGGTACGGATACAATTGTTCGTCGATTGTTAAATTTTCTGTAGGCACATAATATTTTGCGAGATTGGCGTTCAACATTATCCAAATATCTCGTATTGGAGCAGCTTTGTCTGTGCGCTGCCTCTCGCGTCATCAAAACGTATAAAACGAATAAGATCCCAGAAGCGGTTAATTCCCATTGTTGCGCGGAACAGAGGATGAGACAATTGCGTCCATAAGTCCCTTGCATTTTCATCATTGGATTGATATGCGCCTGCCATTATCAGCATTCCATTGAATGCGTATATTTCTGTCACTGTCGTTATCCCTCCACTTCAATTGACGCTTTGTTGCGTTTGCTGCATTCTAGGCATCATAAGTTGAATTGGCTTTTTTGTTGGTATGACGCACGATTATATCGACCATTTCTATGCCTATAGAAACCAGTATTATCTTATAAATATAAAATTGGTACAGTTGAGATGTAAAAACTAAGCGTTTCTAATAATCTGTGCAGATATACTTATATTATTTTATTTGAATATAAACTAAAAAACTGCACTAGGTACCCGGGTACCCTGGTTATGGACTCCCGTTCATCCAGCTGGTTATGGACCGTAGGGTTAAATAAAAATTAAATACTTGTTTTGACGTCTAATTATTTAACTTCCTAGTAACAGTACAGATAACTTCCCACTTTCCCAACTTTCCGGAAAGCATCTACCAAATATATTTTTACTAAAAATATGAAGAGAATAGAAATAGTGAAATGTTTATTTATAAAACTTACAGATACATATGTACTTATAATTTTACTGACTTCTTTTATCTATTATAAAAAAGCAAACCACAAAATAAAGTAAAACGCACTAACTATGTGTTAACGTTTTTATCTAACTTAAAGCGAAATAGGATAGTTCTTTTTAGCAAAATGCATAAAAGTAACGACAAAAGATTGTAATGCAACCCACATCACGACGGTGCTCCACTTAGTCTCTAGAGTTGGGGACTCTCATAATAGACTTTAAATCACCGGCCCAGACATGAAGTGCAGTCCATTTTTGGCCGTTTATATGTAGTACATACATATATTAAGAAGATCAAATAGACTGAGGCATGCGTTGCACTGGTTCGAAAAGCATCACACTGAATTTTGATATCAACAACATCAAGAGATTCCAATTCCTCAATGGTTATAACACCTATAAATACAGATGATGTGGTTGTGCGTCTGTGTGAGCAAGCAACCTTGTGTCGTATGCAGCGTGGCCATATTACCTTTTTTCGAGCTAAACTTAGCTTTATTTTTTAACGTTTAGCTCGAAATATTTAATTTAGCTTTTTTCAAAAATGCATTTAGCTTTTTCTAGCTTTTTTTAATTTCAGTTTGGTGTAATTAATTTATACTTCAAAATAAATAAAACAGTTTATCGGAATAAATTTATGTGCGGTAACCATATAAAGTAATTTAAAGGTGATAATAAAATCTTTTCATTTCATTATTGCAAATAAATATTGTTGGAAATAGCTAGAGGCAATAAAGACATTTTTAGCTGTAGAATCTGAACAATTAGATATGGAACCATAATTTAATTTTCTCTAGATAGATATTTCCCCAAACATCATTTCTGCATACCCAGCTCAAAAAATTAAGATTTTGAGTTACTACGGTATTGCACCAAAGGCTCGATATGTGGTTTTTGCAATGTTTGAAAAATGCTACAACCCAAGGTCTGTGTAACTCTACAACAATAAGAAAAACAACACGCACTTTGTTTGTGTAAAAGTATGTTCGTTTTGTCCATTTGGATCCATTAAAATCAGATTTAGAAGATTTCCTAATTTCAATACCGTACTTTAATTACAATTTCGAACGATACCTGATTTCACAAAAGGAAATAATTAATTCTGAGACAGAAAAAGAAATTAGATACACTTGCCGAAATTTTATTAAACAATTAATATACCAACTACGACAACGTTTGCCAAAAAAAATTTTATTTGCAAAACACACAACTATTTTCATTACGAAATAGTCTGAGCAATACAAAATGTAAATGGTATGAACATTTTAAAGAAGAAATGTCAAGTCTTAGCGTAGATGATATTACTCTTTTGGAATTACAATGGCAAAAATTAAATTCCTTTGATTGGACAAACCAAAAGTCAACTACAGAATTTTGGATTAATGCAAATGAATGAAAACCCTTTTCGGGAATTGTCAACTTTTGTGATGAAATTTCTAGTTTTGCCTTTCAGTAACGCAGAATTTGAACGCGTATTCAGTGGTATGAATTTAATTAAAACTAAAATTAGAAACAGATTTACTCTATACACCATGAATTCACTTCTATACATCAGATGTGGGCTACAAAGGTTAAACAAATGTTGCCAAAGTTTTGAAGTAAGTAAGGATCTCATAAAAAAAATTGATAAGGATATTTATACAAATGATAATAATTTTTTGTCTGGCTCAGAAGTAGAAGAATGTGATCAAATATTTAACATGTAGCCTAACACTGTTACAAAAGTTTGTTGAACAGCTTTATTTAATGTTATGTATGTTTAAGACTTTTTTTTGTGTATGCAATATATCTTTTAATTTGTATACTAAAGGGTGGTTAAATTTCAATTTTGAATAAAACATTGATTTTGAATAAAACACAAACTATTTAGGAAATTATTGTAATTTTATTTTATTATGATGTATTGGTTTTACTCAATTATGTATGGAACAAAATATCGGCCAAATGGGCGCCGCGACCTCGGCGGCACACCTCCATCCGATGGTCCAAATTTTCGATGACGCTGAGGCATAATGGAGGTTCTATGCCGTTAATGTGCCGAATTATCTGATCCTTTAGGTCTTGAATTGTTGCTGGCTTATCGACGTACACCTTTTCTTTCAAATAACCCCAAAGAAAAAGGTCCTACGGTGTCAAATCACATGATCTTGGCGGCCAATTGACATCGCCATTACGTGAGATAACACGGCCATTGAATTTGTTGCGCAAAAGAGCCATTGTTTCGCTAGCTGTGTGGCAAGTGGCACCGTCCTGCTGAAACCACATATCGTCCACATCCATATCTTCCAATTCGGTCCATAAAAAGTTCGTTATCATCTCACGATAGCGAACACCATTCACAGTAACTGCCTGACCGGCCTCATTTTGGAAAAAATACGGCCCGATAATGCCGCCAGCCCATAAACCGAACCAAACAGTCACTCTTTGTGGGTGCATTGGTTTTTCGACAATCACTCTTGGATTCTCATTCGCCCAAATGCGGCAATTCTGTTTATTGACGAATCCACTGAGGTGAAAATGTGCCTCATCACTGAAGATGATTTTCTTCGAAAATTGATCATCCACTGTTGCCATTTCTTGCCACCATTCTGCCCATTCACGACGTTTGGAATGGTCAAGAGGCTTTAGTTCTTGAGCCAATTGCACCTTGTAAGCGTGTCAATGCAAGTCTTTATGCATAAGTTCATCAACGACGAGCGTGAGAGGTGCAATTGTTGGGAACGAGGACGAGTTGAGGTGGACGGCTCTTCAGCCACAATATCGCGAACAGCAGCAATATTTTCTGCAGTACGAGCTGTACGAGCATGCACTGGTGTTCTCACATCTTCTACAGACCCGGTTTGCTCGAATTTTTCCACGATTTTTGCGATTGTACGCATATTTGGACGATGAAATTGACCAAAAAAATTACGAAGTGCACGATATGCATTTTGATTTGAACTCCCATTTTCATAATAAGTCTGGATAACTTCAACACGTTGTTGTATTCTGTATCTCTCCATGGTTCAAATTGAGTAAGTCTGAAATAGAGAAATGTCAAATAAAATTCGGAAAAAAGCTTGGCATTTAGGTGTGGTTCACATTCAACATCGGCCCATACAATTTAATCACCCTTTAGTTTTTCGCATATTATCCTAGGATGCTTTTGAAAAGCTGTTATTTTTATAGTTTTAAGATATTTTTCTTCCTGATTAGACTTTTTAGTTTTAGTTGAATAAATTTTCGTTTGTTTTTGTTATGTTTTTGAACAGAATTTTTGATTAATAAATAATTTTATATTGTTACTGATTCAATATTTTTAATTTAAATGAAGAAAAAATATATATTATATAATAACTATCTTATTCATAAAAAATATTTTAGATTTGTTAAAGGCTTTCTTTCTATGCAATATTTGTCAAATAAGTTCTGAAGAAACCTGAATTATTTTTTATGAATAAGGCCGTAAGTATATACCTACACAAATACTATTTGAACAACGAAAAATATCGAAATCACGAAAAGTGGCTATAAAAAGCTATAAAAGAATTTAGCTTTATTTTTTGGCTTTTAATTTCCTTTTTAGCTTTTTTTCAAACGTGATTTAGCTTTATAGTATTTTAAAATCTGGTTACGCTGGTTGTATGCCCATTCGGAGATTGTGTGAATATCGTTGTTAAGCATGTTGTTCATGTTTTGTCGCATTGTATACTTCTCTCTTATGTAGGATAAAGAACGCCCAAAAAAATCGAAAGTTATGCTGAAAGAAACAAAAAAAAAAAAACCTACATACGAAATGGTAACATCCAATATTCACTAATACTGCCAATTTGGCTTATAGTTTTGTATATTTAACTGACATTGTACAAATAGCACTACGTTTAATTTAAACCTACAAACAAATCAGTATTCAAGTGTACTGGAATGTACTTGACATAATATTATTAGATAGGATTGCGCTCATATAAAAACATTGTTAATAGATCAACTAAATGACAAATAACAGTGCATAAAAAAGATTGTTTGAAAGTGCACAACATACAATATGTTGTAATATTATTAATGTATTTATATATATAAATTTTTTTTTTAGAAACTTGTGTGCAGCCAACATTTACAGCGGTAGTTGCCTGGTTTTTACTCACACATTTCTGCTTTTTTGCTACATCACATCAAACAACTTTATCTCAAATAGATTGGCGTGCTGCTTTTGTCGGACGAACAACCAACTTTGGGCGTTCAAACTTAATATCTGGTGCTCTAGTTATTCTGAATACATTTTGTGGTCATGTTTTATTTCTTTGCACGTATGGCTTATTGTCAACGGAAACATTTTCAATATTTGCTCTTTTTCCAAATCTTATTAAAGCAAATATAAGCCGTTATCAAAGACGGTTAGAAAATAATGTATATGCGAGACCATACAGTGCAAACAGTTCTTTAAGTGATATTTCTAAGGAATGTGTGGGTTTTGATATGACACGAGGCGAATTGGTTTTGTTTGAACAGGAGACAAGATTTGTTGGAACTGCTTTTAAATTAGCCACACAATTTTATATTCTACAAGGAATTAAGGTAAGTCTCAGCATTATTGTTATGTTTTTTTATAAAGTGCTCTATAAGCTTTTAAATAGATATTTAAATGATTTTGCATAATCTTCATATCAAATAAAAAATAATGCTAATTTACCATTAAAACACATTTTTACTTCAGTTTTTAAACACCAAATAATATATATTTTTTGATTTATATCTTATAATTTTCTTAAGACTTGATTACTAATGAAATATTACCAGTATTTTATTCAATATTTCGTTTTACTTTAGAAAGTTTTGCAAATAATTTCACAACATTGAATAAAATACTGTGTTTTTATATACATAAACCTAAAAAGATATTTTAGTCCATTGAATATAGCATATTGCACAAAAGTACAATTATTTGTTAGTACATACGCTATTTTATTGAGTTAAACAAATAACCTATCCATCTTTAGTGGCCCAGCGAACACTCTATTGAAAAGTTATTATAATAAACATACTCCCCTATACTTCTACTTTGGCATTTTAAGTATTATTTTTATATCAATCTCGCTTACTGATAACTTGTTCAAAATGCCACTACAAATAATATGTAAACAGCTGATACATATTTAATTATGCTTATGTGACTTTGAAAATGGAAATATAATTTTGCTTTATATTTTATAAAGTTGGTAATTAAAAATATACATATAAAACAAATATACAATAATAAAAAACATCATAAATAATGAATGCGGTGTTACTGATCGTGTATGAGAATAATAAATTCGCGAAAACAAAATTGTGGGGGAGAATTTTGCGGGGAAATCAAGCCCGCTGCATATCAACGCCACCATCTAAATACATTATTACTTTTATTTGTACGCATGTATACACTTTTACTGCAAATTTTGTATACATTTTTACATCACGAATCTCAAGACCTTTTGAATTATGAAAATTTAGGCTGCCCGAGTCTTCCATTCAAAGCAAAACGATTAAAATTTTAAATCACGTACGTACAGTGGGGAGCAGAGGTGAAGACATGTTGCTGGTGCTTCATAAATGCAGAAATGGACCAATTTGCCACCATGTGAATTATTTATTTAATTATACTTACATATGTATCTCTGCAAGTGGGACAAATTTAACAATGTAATTAATTTAAACCTATTTTCAAACTACTTTTCATGGTAAAATACTTCCCAGAATGTAGAAATTCACTACGAATTAATGAGCGAAAACAAAACAGAAAAGAAAAGTAGAAAGTAAAATGAAAAACACCCTAACGTCAAAATGAAATGAAATGAAAATTAAATATGATGAATAAGAAATATTTTTGAGAAAAATTAAAGTTCGTGTTATATATTGCACATATCGCACATACTCAAGGCCGTTACTATACGGCTCTCAGTTTTTTTTTTTTATAATTTAACACGATGTCCCTTTGCCACGTCTGGATTATTTTGCATGAAGCACAGTATATTGCATGCTGCATTGTATTCTTTTGTTTTCTTACACAAAAAGATTTTTTTGGGAAGGTAAAAAGTGTCGGTTTATGGCAGGTGTCCGATAGGAAAGAGAACATAGTAATTAATCACCCTTATTCTGCGTTTCGATTCGGATCGAAATTTTCTCCGTTTGGTAAATTTGGTATTCTGTCTTACGTTTCGTTTTCATTTGTTTCTTCGATTGTATGTATTTTGCGTTACGATCGTAACTACGGCTTTTTAAGTTGTGTAGTTGCTAACGGAAGTTTTTTCAATTCTTGGAGTTTTTTAAAAAATGGGTAAAATTAATAAAATGTAAGTAGAAAATACAATAAGCAAATGTTGTTTAATTGAAATTTTAAACCTTTTTTAATTTATTACAGTTCGAAAACTACAACAACGCTTTTCAATTCTTAACTCTGCATTCTGGAGTGCGTTGTTTTCCTCTTCCAACAACAGCGCCGCTGCTATCAATTCCATTTATTTTAAAACAAAGAAATTTTATTTTTGGGCCACAATGATGTAAAAAAAATTAAAATATCACCTCCGGCGCGGCAGGATTCTTCGCACCAATATTTTTGCCACAAATTCCTCTTACTCACGGGAACGTAATCGAAACGCAGAATAAGGGTGAATACAATACTATTAATATGTTAGAATTTAATAAAAACCATATAAATAGCGAAACCGCCAAAAAAATTTCAATATGATTGAATAAAAACTATTTTTAACTACATTGTCTAGCAAAACCAAACTTAAGAGAATACTCTTTTTCAAATACTTTGGCTTCTATTGTGATTTGATTAGTTCGACCGGATATTAAACAACCAAAACAACCATTTTCAAAAATACGACCCTAATTGAATTAAAGAAATATCTCAGTGAATTGAGAAACATAGGAGCGTTCTTTGAATATGAATATTTTTGTGAAAACTTCATACGAGACATATTTAATAAGTAAGAACCAGATATACAAGGGTATCATAGAAATCAATATTATTGGAATTGGTTTTGGAAACGACAAAAAAAATTCAAATGTTATTGGGTTATGATCAAACTAGATAAGAGTTGGTTTTAGGTGTAACAGAAACCAATGTTATCGTTTTTTCTCCTGCAAAATCCAAGCAGCTAACAGCTGACAAATTTCATTTCCGTGCTTTTATTTTTGCCTTCCAATTTGATATTTTCTATAAATATAAGTAAATTTTATATTAAAAAATAAATTTATACTTATGGAGAAAGGTATGTAAAAAGTTTGCCAGAAATTAAATTGTTTCGTGCTGTTAAATTATAATGTTTTCTTTTTTTTATAGATATGCACTACGTGGAAAAGCGAAGTCAAAAGAAAGCTTGTGTAAAACAAATCTGAGGCTAGGGCAACCGGTGGGGGACCTTTTTCTAAATACAAGTTCACAGACACTGATGAGGCAGTTTTGCATATATGGACCATTAAGCAGTCTGTTGACCAGAATCCAAAAAGGCCAATCCGGCCCGTGTTACAGAAAACTCCAATAAAGAATGGAGCTTGAACTTATTGTCTTAGAGTCACTTTAAGAATTACTTTTCATCAACATTAAGAAAACAAACAGTAAAAGTCAACTGGTTGGCAGCTCACTAGCGTTCCCATGTGGATTTTTAGGCTCATAGAAGGCGCAACTTCCTATAATATTCAGCATGGCACAAAACCCTAGTTCGAGAGGTCCAGCTTTCGAATTTCTTCTGCTTTTTAATTCGCCTGAAAAGTTAGAGAGGACAAGGCACCAGAGCTGGTATCCCGACATCCTCAAGGAACATGAGACCTTAACCAACTCGCCTGACCTTCCATTGATCTTAGTTGCATACATAAAGAGAGTCTGTTGCCAGACAACAGCTCCTCGAAGACAAGGATCACAAGGGCGCTTTGCAACCCCAGCATCTTTCCAAGCTCCTTCGAGACAACCAGAACGTCTCAGTCAAGGATAAGCTAGTCAACCAATGACCAACGCCAGAATCCCAAAAGGCCAATCCGGCCCGTGTTACAGAAAACTCCAATAAAGAATGGAGCTTGAACTTATTGTCTTAGAGTCACTTTAAGAATTACTTTTCATCAACATTAAGAAAACAAACAGTAAAAGTAATAAAAAGGAGGCATGTGCTATATCTATCACTTTCCTTCTCACAAATAGCTTAAGATTTTTGAAGAGATTACGGGAAAAACATTCAACAACAATAGTGTTACAGCCCACAAACATTCCTCAGGTTGATACAGAACAAATGTATATATGTATGTACATAAGTATCTGTTAAGAGAATTCATGGCTAACATTACTTTTCGTCGATCGAAAGCGATAAAGTTCTAGGATGGAGACGTTAAAAATATATGTATAAAATGCTTATTCAGTAGCACAGGCAATAAGCGGTTGGTGTTGAAACATTTTTATTAATTACAATATTGCTGATGTTGCGTCTAGAAATTAATGTTGTTAATTATAATATTTATATTTATTGTTTAGTAAAAGTTGTGTTTTAGCTTTTGTTTCGATTATCACTTAAAAGAATAAAGAACACTTCACTCTTAAAATCTGTAATAATTTTTAAAACGAAATTAAAATTAGTTTGCATAATAGTATATATTTTTTATTAATAGCAATCTCTGTAAGGAAGTAAGATATTACAAACCTTTAAAGAACAGCCTCCACACTTCAATGTAATTAGCACATTGAGGAATATGAATAAAAGACAACAATTGATGTATTTGAGTTCTCTCTTAAACTGATCTTTATTTTTAATATTAACCTCAAGTGATAAACATGAGCACCTTAAAACTAAACTATGTTTATCAATGTTCTCTGTTACATTGTTATTATATTTTGGAATACAGTACAGTTTATAAGCTATCTTCTATGCTTTCTTATCATTATTCTTATCAGTAGTTATTATTAATTAATTTATTTGCTTACAAACATACATAAATATATACTAATACGTATACGTACATTTCGCTTCAGGTTTTTTGTTCTATGCTCGCGTGTTCCATACATTGTCGTCACTTAATGGTTTGGAAAGTGTTTGCGCCCCGTTTTATATACGAAGGAATTTCAACTTTTGTTTGTTTGCCGGCAATTGTTGTAGGATTCTTGCTGATAATTCGCATACATAAAGGAGTAGATTCTTTAATAAATAAAATAAACAAAATGAAATAAAGTAATTCACTTTATGTAAGAGTGTTTGAATTTGAAAACTTGTCAGCTTAATAAAATAAAAAAATAAATTACTTAAGATATTTATTTCTTATTCTTCAAAAACGATCGTGTTCAGAGTGTTACTGTCAATGGTAAATTGGTGGCGTTAATATTGTTCATATCTGGTTACAACAGGACGGAGCCACATGCGAGCTAGGCCCAGTCTGAAGGATAGCTTGGAATAAATTCAATAACAAATATAAAGTAAGATAAAAATCTTAAAAACATAAGTATGATAATAATACTAATAACAAGCACTTGTATAATTATATGTACATCTTTTAAAATATTACCGAAACAAATATGTTCAGACACGAATAGGATAAAATACATAAATATATCAATAAAAGAAAAACAAGAAAACTATAGCCAGATCTATAACAAACATGCTCAAGCACGCATAGAACAACTATACCTTAGTGTCCTTTGTTATTTATGTATGTACATATTAATTGTAAACTAAGTATTGTAAACAATCCTTAAAGATCTTTCTGAATAGATACAAAAGTTATCTGAGTGAAGTTAAATAATAATAGTAACCAAACATTATATCAGAACTAAGCGCTTGGACGCTAACTAGTACTAACAACATGGATTGGGTTTTCTGTTTCTTTGGCCTGCACTAGGAATTATTTTAAGTTGTTTTTAAAACGCGACTTTGGCCTTTCTAGAACCTTTGGGAAACTTTCATTTGTAACTTGAAAGGCTTTGACAGTTTCCAAAGCTTGGCCATGGAGACAATTCAGCAAATGGTTGAAATTTTCGATATTAGATAAGCCATACTCACGATCGATAATTTGGCAGAATGATGTTATAAAATTTGTATACCTACTATATCTGCCACTAAATGTAGGCAATTTAAGCTGAGGACATTTGTTATTAGAAACTGGGAAACAAATAGTTGAATTAGACGGCTTTGTACTATAAACATCTTTAGCAAGATGTACTTGTATATTCGTTTATGCTCCGGTATACAGATCTTCGATTTCCGCCTTTACATTGCCGTCTAGGTCATAGTCTTCAATTTATGTTTCCTAGGTTAGGATCTGTTTGGTATAGGATTCCAAGATTCTCCGTCCGGAATTTAAAAGTTTTGTAAGCACAACAGTGGGATAATTTCTTATTTTAGCCCTTAAATAATTTTAGGAAAAAGTTTTTGTTTCATAAATAATTAAATTGCTTATTACCATTCGGACTTTCAAATTATCCTAAAATTTAACCACAAACAGTTTTACTGAATATATTCAAATTTTGACTGAATGCTGTCTAGTTGACAGTGCGATATGTACACACAAATTGTATATTTTGATTTCTAAATGTTTTATGTAAAATTGCAAACTGTCTTCGTTTGTGTTTGGTTTTTTCGGTTGCTCTTCATATGGTAGTGTTCCTGTTGCGAAAGCACTGGTCGCTGTAGCAGGGACTGCTCGCGGTTTCAGTTTTAGAGTTACTCTATTACCATGGGGCAAATTCTCTCCCTGCGTATCTTAATGGTGGCCGGTCGAGTGCAAAATTTTATCCAAAGCATTCTTTGTTGTTTCATTGGTATTTGGAAAAGTGTAAACCAAAACTGTTAAAGCAACATTTATTAAAAAGACGCATAAAATTGCTTTGCAGTGCGTACTTCATGTTTACAATTCGCTTCAAATTTTAAGTAAGTTTTTTGCACTTAAGCCTTTTAAGCACACTTGAAACACAGTTTATAAGGTTAAACTCAAAATTATTACTTTACGGAGAACTGTCAAAGAGATTTTCGGGGAAAATGAGTAATTAATTGAGAATATATTTACTTTTCAGACTTTTTTAATTGTTTTTGCCGAAGATACAGAAACATTTTTTGGCGAAACGTTTTAGTTTAGACCCCAGCCAGAAATAGTGCTTCCAGGCGATATATTTTACCCATATAGGTTTTAATATAGTTTTGTATCTAACTATTTTTCTTGTAAAGATATTATTACAAGGCCAAGTCACGATAACATTATTTTAGTAAAACCATGCTTACTTTTTGTCTATTTTTGAATTTTTTTTTTACGTTTATATAATAGCCCTTTCATATCGTGTACATCCTATACATTTATTACATACACAGTCGTAAAGCAAATAAAGAACAGTTCTCGCGACATCGCTATAAGCTCAATATGTTGTTTAATGGTTTCAAATTTATTCTGTACAAAGTTGCTTCAAATTCAACGCCCTACAGATTATGATTCACCTTAAAATGTAAATTATTCTCATTTTGGATTATCAATATTAATCATACAAATAAAAGTTTTCAATGCAAACACCCACCTAATTGATTTGGAAATACATATAATTGCCAATCGCTGCAGGTGGTAAATTACGTCATCTAACGAAAAACATGCGCATGGCATAATATTTATATCTATCATTCTTGGGTGCTACAGTTAAAACAAATACACCTATGCAAAAACGATTAAGAGATGTTACAGTCTCTTTACTTAACGAATAGAAATTTTCCGCTAAGATTTAGATACCCGTATGAGAGGAACTACTTACTTAATTGCATTAAGAGATACGTCAAGAAAAATGAGGCCGACTTCGTTTAAACCTAATTGGATTTAATGACCCAGTGGCATTTTATGTGAACGAAAATTTAACTCTCGAGGACCTGATGCTTATTCACTGCATTTATAGGCCAAACAAACGCATAGATTTGATAGACTTACATCAAAATTTCGAAAATATAACTGTAAATTCTGAAAATGTTATTTTGCGTGGTGATTTCAACTGTAATCTTTTAAAATATATGAGGCCCAAATGCTTGACTCAATGGAATCAATTGGCTTATTCTCTCCTAATATACGAACACCAACAAATCATTCACTTCTGATCTGTTTTTCTTCAACCATGTAAACAAAGTTCTGTTACATGATCAGATTTGTGCTCCATGTTTCTTAAAACATGACCTAATATTTTTATGTTTCGACTTTAAAACTAAATATACCAAGGAAAAGACAACATATTATGGCTATACTTATACTTGGAACAGTTGATTGGGATAGTATTTTCTTTATGCCCGATGTTGATGACGTTATTTTTGTAGAACAAAATCTTGCCGAAATTTTCGACAAATCGGTGCCAGTAAAAGCAGTTGTATGGAATAGCCCTAAAAAGCCTTGATTTAATTAACAAATTAGAGGTAAAATAATTCAACGTGATTATTCGTACAAACGTTGAACAATTTGTTAATGCTAGAAAGGAAGCGAATAAACTTATTAACCGTACAAAATTCTCTTGATTTTTCAACTGCTGTATACACAAAGACACATTGGAAAATTATTCGTGATATTGGCATTGAAAAATCAAGTGATGTAAACTCTTCAGAAATAAATGTTGATTTACTAAATGAGCTGGAATTCCAAATGTGAGCATATTTCCCAACTTTTACTCCTGCAATACCACTTCACTACATAATAACTACCTAATAGCACTAGACCTCAATTTTCTTTTCGATGTGTTTCTCAAGAAGATACCTTTATGGGTTGCCATAATGTCATAATGTTTTGAATGGAAAACAATTGGCCCCGACAAGACATACCTAAATTTGTTAAAACTTGCTTACATACCTTACTTCCTCAAATTGCGCATATCTTTAACACAATAATTACCAACGGTATTTTGCCACAAAACTACAAGTAGACGACATTGTTTCTATCCTTAAAAACAAAATGAGTACCGTCCAATTGCTATTCTTTCATATTTATACAAGGTTTTCGAAAGTTTCTGGCGCAAAGAAATGCTTAGCTACATACAAACTAATAATTTGCTTACTGATATGCAATCGGTACTATTGCACTTATTGAAGTGACGGAAGAAATTTGCACTACTCGTAAACGGAAGAAAAGAAAAAAACAGCATTCTCCATCAAAAAAAGAATATACTTGTTTTCCCATTTAACCTTCGGATTGAAGAATGCGACAGTTATATTCCAACGTGCGCTCCATAACTTCCTTTCGCATACAACAAGAAGTACCTGAAACTACGCCTTTGCGGCTATTCTGAGTCAGGAACGGAGACCGTTTACTATCACCTCTTGGTCTGAAAAGAATTATGCAGCAAATGAGAGCGAAATGTTAGCTATAATTTGGGATCTATGAAACTAAGTAATAAAAATAATAATTAAAAAATGAAGCAATGATGGGTTATGTCGCAAATATATAATCATAAATTTAACTATAAGCTCGGTAAAAGTAATGTAGTTGCGGAAGCCCTATCAGTACCACCGCAGAATAATGTTCAAGTCAACACTTTAACACCTGCAGTACATAACGGTGACAGCTCTAGTTTTTAAACACCAAATCTGTTTTTTATAGGAGAAACAATTGAATACCAGTTCCAATTACCTTTTCCAACATTTTATAAACATATCGTTACAGGGCCAAGCTGTGCGATAGTCTTATAGTGAATAGCTTGCTTACACTTACGAATATTGGATACAATAAAATTTGTTACATTAAATATGAAATTAGGCGAGTGAATAGCTGGCTTACGCTCCAGATTTTGGAAAAGTATTATTTTCTAAAAATTAATGACAGATTGCTTAAAATAATAAAAGAACGTAAAATCTGTAAATATGGAAAATATGATAGACACCCAAGTAACTCAAACATATCAGCTGCTTTAATTCTACAACACGAAACAGAAATAATTCGGGTAAATATTTTATGCACTGAAAAGCTTTTTTTACGTTAACGGCAATAGCAAAACTCAGGTAATAGTTATAAATTCAAGGTCAAAAGCAGACAATAAGGGAGCCGTCACGAAAAATGGTGCTCAATTCCGGCGTTCTTATAATAACTTTCGTGGAGAACGAAAAAGCTTTGAGCTTAGGCTGAATTTTATTTATGCTGGAAGAATACTTCAGCATAAAAGTCTTCAAGACTCCATCTTAAAAGTGTATAGTAAACGTTCAGATAAGGTTTTATGAATTCAACTACACTATGCACTACAATAGGCGAAAACCAGTTAACCTATTCTTTGATGGATGATTTAGTACATGAAAAATATGAAATAGTAGGAAAAACATTGAGGACATACAAAATCAAAACAAAAAGGGGAAATTTATGAAAAAAACAACCGAAACAGTTTTGAGCTTCTCGGCAGAGTGATGGGCATTATTAAGTTTATTTTCGTACATGCTAAACTAAGAAAATACTAAATTGGCTTCAAGAGAAATAAAATTATACTTTTTATTGTAATATAAATTATTATACGATTATATGGTATTTGTTTAATTTTTGTTTTAAACATTTTAAAAAAGGGTTAATAAAATAGAAAAAAGAGGAAAATGTGCCGGAATACTATTCAGCACATGCGAGTGCTACCGCTGAATTACAAATGTGATTTGTTAGCCATTTTTAACAGGTTTGGTGTAATTAAAAACGAATGGCCGTTCCGTTAGCTTATCTGAACGTTGCTATAATTGTACCCTTATCCTCTGCAAGCAAGTTCCGCTACGAACTATATCAAACATTAAACTTATTAGAGGCGATTAAGAACTATGTACCCAAAAAGCAGTCTACTGCAATTAACGCTAAAGGAAAAATTTAGAAAGTGATCACGACAGTAGACGAACTAACCACCAATTATGCTAAACAAGTAATAATTAATATAGATTTAAGTTATCAAATTGGCAATATTTCTAGCTAGATAATAAACTTACTAGTTTGATGAAGATTTGGAACGGATTTATGCCAGCACCTGCCATACGGCCTTATCTGTCAGTGGCCCAACTCTACAGGAGTGAACTGGTTGGCAGCTCACTAGCGTTCCCATGTGGATTTTTAGGCTCATAGAAGGCGCAACTTCCTATAATATTCAGCATGGCACAAAACCCTAGTTCGAGAGGTCCAGCTTTCGAATTTCTTCTGCTTTGTAATTCGCCTGAAAAGTTAGAGAGGACAAGGCACCAGAGCTGGTATCCCGACATCCTCAAGGAACATGAGACCTTAACTAACTCGCCTGACCTTCCATTGATCTTAGTTGCATACATAAAGAGAGTCTGTTGCCAGACAACAGCTCCTCGAAGACAAGGATCACAAGGGCGCTTTGCAACCCCAGCATCTTTCCAAGCTCCTTCGAGGGGTTTTAGGTTTAAAATACAACCAGAACGTCTCAGTCAAGGATAAGCTAGTCAACCAATGACCAACGCCAGAATCCCAAAAGGCCAATGAGATTTGAAGAGATTACGGGAAAAACATTCAACAACAATAGTGTTACAGCCCACCAGAACAAATGTATATATGTACATAGATAAGTATCTGTTAAAAGAATTCATGGCTGACCTTACTCTTCGTCGATCGAAGGCGATAAAGTTCTAGGATGGAGGCGATAAAAATATATGTATAAAATGCTTATTCAGTAGTACAGGCAATAAGCGGTTGGTGTTGAAACATTTTTATTAATTACAATATTGCTGATGTTGCGTCTAGAAATTAATGTTGTTAATTATAATATTTATATTTATTGTTTAGTAAAAGTTGTGGTTTAGCTTTTGTTTCGATTATCACTTAAAAGAATAAAGAACACTTCAGTCTTAAAATCTGAAATAATTTTTAAAAGGAAATTAAAATTAGTTTGCATAATAGTATACATTTTTCATTAATAGCAATCTCTGTAAGGAAGTAAGATATTACAAACCTTTAAAGAACAGCCCCCACACTTCAATGTAATTAGCACATTGAGGAATATGAATAAAAGACAACAATTGATGTATTTGAGTTCTCTCTTAAACTGATCTTTATTTTTAATATTAACCTCAAGTGATAAATATGAGCACCTTAAAACTAAACTATGTTTATCAATGTTCTCTGTTACATTGTTATTATATTTTGGAATACAGTACAGTTTATAAGCTATCTTCTATGCTTTCTTATCATTATTCTCATCAGTAGTTATTATTAATTAATTTATTTGCTTACAAACATACATAAATATATACTAATACGTATACGTACATTTCGCTTCAGGTTTTTTGTTCTATGCTCGCGTGTTCCATACATTGTCGTCACTTAATGGTTTGGAAAGTGTTTGCGCCCCGTTTTATATACGAAGGAATTTCAACTTTTGTTTGTTTGCCGGCAATTGTTGTAGGATTCTTGCTGATAATTCGCATACATAAAGGAGTAGATTCTTTAATAAATAAAATAAACAAAATGAAATAAAGTAATTCACTTTATGTAAGAGTGTTTGAATTTGAAAACTTGTCAGCTTAATAAAATAAAAAAATAAATTACTTAAGATATTTATTTCTTATTCTTCAAAAACGATGGTGTTCAGAGTGTTACTGTCAATGGTAAATTGGTGGCTTTAATATTGTTCATATCTAGTTACAACAGGACGGAGCCACATGCGAGCTAGGCCCAGTCTGAAGGATAGCTTGCAATAAATTCAATAACAAATATAAAGTAAGATAAAAATCTTAAAAACATAAGTATGATAATAATACTAATAACAAGCACTTGTATAATTATATGGACATCTTTTAAAATATTACCGAAACAAATATGTTCAGACACGAATAGGATAAAATACATAAATATATCAATAAAAGAAAAACAAGAAAACTATAGCCAGATCTATAACAAACATGCTCTAGCATGCATAGAACAACTATACCTTAGTGTCCTTTGTTATTTATGTATGTACATATTAATTGTAAACTAAGTATTGTAAACAATCCTTAAAGATCTTTCTAAATAGATACAAAAGTTATCTGAGTGAAGTTAAATAATAATAGTAACCAAACATTATATCAGAACTAAGCGCTTGGACGCTAACTAGTACTAACAACATGGATTGGGTTTTCTGTTTCTTTGGCCTGCACTAGGAATTATTTTAAGTTGTTTTTAAAACGCGACTTTGGCCTTTCTGGAACCTTTGGGAAACTTTCATTTGTAACTTGAAAGGCTTTGACAGTTTCCAAAGCTTGGCCATGGAGACAATTCAGCAAATGGTTGAAGTTTTCGATATTAGATAAGCCATACTCACGATCGATAATTTGGCTGAATGATGTTATAAAATTTGTATACCTACTATGTATATCTGCCACTAAATGTATGCAATTTAAGCTGAGGACATTTGTTATTAGAAACTGGGAAACAAATAGTTGAATTAGACGGCTTTGTACTATAAACATCTTTAGCAAGATGTACTTGTATATTCGTTTATGCTCCGGTATACAGATCTTCGATTTCCGCCTTTACATTGCCGTCTAGGTCATAGTCTTCAATTTATGTTTCCTAGGTTAGGATCTGTTTGGTATAGGATTCCAAGATTCTCCGTCCGGAATTTAAAAGTTTTGTAAGCACAACAGTGGGATAATTTCTTATTTTAGCCCTTAAATAATTTTAGGAAAAAGTTTTTGTTTCATAAATAATTAAATTGCTTATTACCATTCGGACTTTCAAATTATCCTAAAATTTAACCACAAACAGTTTTACTGAAAATATTCAAATTTTGACTGAATGCTGTCTAGTTGACAGTGCGATATGTACACACAAATTGTATATTTTGATTTCTAAATGTTTTATGTAAAATTGCAAACTGTCTTCGTTTGTGTTTGGTTTTTTCGGTTGCTCTTCATATGGTAGTGTTCCTGTTGCGAAAGCACTGGTCGCTGTAGCAGGGACTGCTCGCGGTTTCAGTTTTAGAGTTACTCTATTACCATGGGGCAAATTCTCTCCCTGCGTATCTTAATGGTGGCCGGTCGAGTGCAAAATTTTATCCAAAGCATTCTTTGTTGTTTCATTGGTATTTGGAAAAGTGTAAACCAAAACTGTTAAAGCAACATTTATTAAAAAGACGCATAAAATTGCTTTGCAGTGCGTACTTCATGTTTACAATTCGCTTCAAATTTTAAGTAAGTTTTTTGCACTTAAGCCTTTTAAGCACACTTGAAACACAGTTTATAAGGTTAAACTCAAAATTATTACTTTACGGAGAACTGTCAAAGAGATTTTCGGGGAAAATGAGTAATTAATTGAGAATATATTTACTTTTCAGACTTTTTTAATTGTTTTTGCCGAAGATACAGAAACATTTTTTGGCGAAACGTTTTAGTTTAGACCCCAGCCAGAAATAGTGCTTCCAGGCGATATATTTTACCCATATAGGTTTTAATATAGTTTTGTATAAACTATCTATCTAACTATTTTTCTTGTAAAGATATTATTACAAGGCCAAGTCACGATAACATTATTTTAGTAAAACCATGCTTACTTTTTGTCTATTTTTGAATTTTTTTTTTACGTTTATATAATAGCCCTTTCATATCGTGTACATCCTATACATTTATTACATACACAGTCGTAAAGCAAATAAAGAACAGTTCTCGCGACATCGCTATAAGCTCAATATGTTGTTTAATGGTTTCAAATTTATTCTGTACAAAGTTGCTTCAAATTCAACGCCCTACAGATTATGATTCACCTTAAAATGTAAATTATTCTCATTTTCGATTATCAATATTAATCATACAAATAAAAGTTTTCAATGCAAACACCCACCTAATTGATTTGGAAATACATATAATTGCCAATCGCTGCAGGTGGTAAATTACGTCATCTAACGAAAAACATGCGCATGGCATAATATTTATATCTATCATTCTTGGGTGCTACAGTTAAAACAAATACACCTGTGCAAAAACGATTAAGAGATGCTACAGTCTCTTTACTTAACGAATAGAAATTTTCCGCTAAGATTTAGATATTAGAATTTTACCATAACTATTCTTATACCCGTATGAGAGGAACTATTTACTTAATTGCATTAAGAGATACGTCAAGAAAAATGAGGCCGACTTCGTTTGAACCTAATTGGATTTAATGACCCAGTGGCATTTTATGTGAACGAAAATTTAACTCTCGAGGACCTGATGCTTATTCACTGCATTTATAGGTCCAACAAACGCATAGATTTGATAGACTTACATCAAAATTTCGAAAATATAACTGTAAATTCTGAAAATGTTATTTTGCGTGGTGATTTCAACTGTAATCTTTTAAAATATATGAGGCCCAAATGCTTGACTCAATGGAATCAATTGGCTTATTCTCTCCTAATATACGAACACCAACAAATCATTCACTTCTGATCTGTTTTTCTTCAACCATGTAAACAAAGTTCTGTTACATGATCAGATTTGTGCTCCATGTTTCTTAAAACATGACCTAATATTTTTATGTTTCGACTTTAAAACTAAATATGCCAAGGAAAAGACAACATATTATGGCTATACTTATATACTGCACTATACTACAATGAATAATGAGCTTGGAACAGTTGATTGGGATAGTATTTTCTTTATGCCCGATGTTGATGACGTTATTTTTGTAGAACAAAATCTTGCCGAAATTTTCGACAAATCGGTGCCAGTAAAAGCAGTTGTATGGAATAGCCCTAAAAAGCCTTGATTTAATTAACAAATTAGAGGTAAAATAATTCAACGTGATTATTCGTACAAACGTTGAACAATTTGTTAATGCTAGAAAGGAAGCGAATAAACTTATTAACCGTACAAAATTCTCTTGATTTTTCAACTGCTGTATACACAAAGACACATTGGAAAATTATTCGTGATATTGGCATTGAAAAATCAAGTGATGTAAACTCTTCAGAAATAAATGTTGATTTACTAAATGAGCTGGAATTCCAAATGTGAGCATATTTCCCAACTTTTACTCCTGCAATACCACTTCACTACATAATAACTACCTAATAGCACCAGAACTCAATTTTCTTTTCGATGTGTTTCTCAAGAAGATACCTTTATGGGTTGCCATAATGTCATAATGTTTTGAATGGAAAACAATTGGCCCCGACAGGACATACCTAAATTTGTTAAAACTTGCTTACATACCTTACTTCCTCAAATTGCGCATATCTTTAACACAATAATTACCAACGGTATTTTGCCACAAAACTACAAGTAGACGACATTGTTTCTATCCTTAAAAACAAAATGAGTACCGTCCAATTGCTATTCTTTCATATTTATACAAGGTTTTCGAAAGTTTCTGGCGCAAAGAAATGCTTAGCTACATACAAACTAATAATTTGCTTACTGATATGCAATCGGTACTATTGCACTTATTGAAGTGACGGAAGAAATTTGCACTACTCGTAAACGGAAGAAAAGAAAAAAACAGCATTCTCCATCAAAAAAAGAATATACTTGTTTTCCCATTTAACCTTCGGATTGAAGAATGCGACAGTTATATTCCAACGTGCGCTCCATAACTTCCTTTCGCATACAACAAGAAGTACCTGAAACTACGCCTTTGCGGCTATTCTGAGTCAGGAACGGAGACCGTTTACTATCATCTCTGGGTCTGAAAGGAATTATGCAGCTAATGAGAGCGAAATGTTGGCTTTAATTTTGATCTATGAAACTAAGTAATAAAAATAGTAATTAAAAAATGAAACAATGATGGGTTATATCGCAAAATTATAATCATAAATTTAACTATAAGCTCGGTAAAAGTAATGTAGTTGCGGAAGCCTTTTCAGTACCACCGCAGTATAATGTTCAACTCAAAATTTTAACACCTGCAGTACATAACGGTGACAGCTCTAGTTTTTAAGCACCAAATCTGTTTTCTTATAGGAGAAACAATTGAATACCAGTTCCAATTACCTTTTCCAACATTTTATAAACATATCGTTACAGGGCCAATCTGTGCGATAGCCTTATAGTGAATAGCTTGCTTACACTTACGAATATTGGATACAATAAAATTTGTTACATTAAATATGAAATTAGGCGAGTGAATAGCTTGCTTACGCTCCAGATTTTGGAAAAGTATTATTTTCTAAAAATTAATGACAGATTGCTTAAAATAATAAAAGAACGTAAAATCTGTAAATATGGAAAATATGATAGACACCCAAGTAACTCAAACATATCAGCTGCTTTAATTCTACAACACGAAACAGAAATAATTCGGGTAAATATTTTATGCACTGAAAAGCTTTTTTTACGTTAACGGCAATAGCAAAACTCAGGTAATAGTTATAAATTCAAGGTCAAAAGCAGACAATAAGGGAGCCGTCACGAAAAATGGTGCTCAATTCCGGCGTTCTTATAATAACTTTCGTGGAGAACGAAAAAGCTTTGAGCTTAGGCTGAATTTTATTTATGCTGGAAGAATACTTCAGCATAAAAGTCTTCAAGACTCCATCTTAAAAGTGTATAGTAAACGTTCAGATAAGGTTTTATGAATTCAACTACACTATGCACTACAATAGGCGAAAACCAGTTAACTTATTCTTTGATGGATGATTTAGTACATGAAACTTATGAAATAGTAGGAAAAACATTGAGGACATACAAAATCAAAACAAAAAGGGGAAATTTATGAAAAAAAACAACCGAAACAGTTTTGAGCTTCTCGGCAGAGTGATGGGCATTATTAAGTTTATTTTCGTACATGCTAAACTAAGAAAATACTAAATTGGCTTCAAGAGAAATAAAATTATACTTTTTATTGGAATATAAATTATTACACGATTATATGGTATTTGTTTAATTTTTGTTTTAAACATTTTAAAAAAGCGTTAATAAAATAGCAAAAAGAGGAAAATGTGCCGGAATACTATTCAGCACATGCGAGTGCTACCGCTGAATTACAAATGTGATTTGTTAGCCATTTTTAACAGGTTTGGTGTAATTAAAAACGAATGGCCGTTCCGTTAGCTTATCTGAACGTTGCTATAATTGTACCCTTATCCTCTGCAAGCAAGTTCCGCTACAAACTATATCAAACATTAAACTTATTAGAAGCGATTAAGAACTATGTACCCAAAAAGCAGTCTACTGCAATTAACGCTAAAGGAAAAATTTAGAAAGTGATCACGACAGTAGACGAACTAACCACCAATTATGCTAAACAAGTAATAATTAATATAGATTTAAGTTAGCAAATTGGCAATATTTCTAGCTAGATAATAAACTTACTAGTTTGATGCAGATTTGGAACGGATTTATGTCAGCACCTGCCATACGGCCTTATCTGTCAGTGGCCCAACTCTACAGGAGTGAACTGGTTGGCAGCTCACTAGCGTTCCCATGTGGATTTTTAGGCTCATAGAAGGGGCAACTTCCTATAATATTCAGCATGGCACAAAACCCTAGTTCGAGAGGTCCAGCTTTCGAATTTCTTCTGCTTTGTAATTGGCCTGAAAAGTTAGAGAGGACAAGGCACCAGAGCTGGTATCCCGACATCCTCAAGGAACATGAGACCTTAACCAACTCGCCTGACCTTCCATTGATCTTAGTTGCATACATAAAGAAAGTATGTTGCCAGACAACAGCTCCTCGAAGACAAGGATCACAAGGGCGCTTTGCAACCCCAGCATCTTTCCAAGCTCCTTCGAGGGGTTTTAGGTTTAAACTACAACCAGAACGTCTCAGTCAAGGATAAGCTAGTCAACCAATGACCAACGCCAGAATCCCAAAAGGCCAATCCGGCCCGTGTTACAGAAAACTCCAATAAACAATGGAGCTTGAACTTATTGTCTTAGAGTCACTTTAAGAATTACTTTTCATCAACATTAAGAAAACAAACAGTAATAATAATAGAAAGGAGGCATGTGTTATATCTATCACTTTCCTTCTCACAATCAGCTTAAGATTTTTGAAGAGATTACGGGAAAAACATTCAACAACAATAGTGTTACAGCCCACAAACATTCCTCAGGTTGATACAGAACAAATGTATATATGTATGTACATAAGTATCTGTTAAGAGAATTCATGGCTAACATTACTTTTCGTCGATCGAAAGCGATAAAGTTCTAGGATGGTGGCGTTAAAAATATATGTATAAAATGCTTATATATATAGTAGTACAGGCATTAAGCGGTTGGTGTTGAAACATTTTTATTAATTACAATATTGCTGATGTTGCGTCTAGAAATTAATGTTGTTAATTATAATATTTATATTTATTGTTTAGTAAAAGTTGTGGTTTAGCTTTTGTTTCGATTATCACTTAAAAGAATAAAGAACACTTCAGTCTTAAAATCTGAAATAATTTTTAAAAGGAAATTAAAATTAGTTTGCATAATAGTATGCATTTTTCATTAATAGCAATCTCTGTAAGGAAGTAAGATATTACAAACCTTTAAAGAACAGCCTCCACACTTCAATGTAATTAGCACATTGACGAATATGAATAAAAGACAACAATTGCTGTATTTGAGTTCTTTCTTAAACTGATCTTTATTTTTAATATTAACCTCAAGTGATAAACATGACCACCTTAAAATGTTCTCTGTTACATTGTTATTATATTTTGGAATACAGTACAGTTTATAAACCATCTTCTATGCTTTCTTATCTGTAGTTATTATTAATTAATTTATTTGTTTACAAACATACATAAATATATACTAATACGTATACGTACATTTCGCTTCAGATTTTGTGTTCTATGCTCGCGTGTTCCATACATTGTCGTCACTTAATGGTTTGGAAAGTGTTTGCGCCCCGTTTTATATACGAAGGAATTTCAACTTTTGTTTGTTTGCCGGCAATTGTTGCAGGATTCTTGCTGATAATTCGCATACATAAAGGAGTAGATTCTTTAAATAAAATAAACAAAATAAAATAAAGTATTTCACTTTATGTAAGAGTGTTTGAATTTGAAAACTTGTCAACTTAATAAAATAAAAAAATAAATTACTTAAGATATTTATTTCTTATTCTTCAAAAACGATGGTGTTCAGAGTGTTACTGTCAATGGTACATTGGTGGCATTAATATTGTTTATATCTGGTTACGGAGCCACATGCGAGCCAGGCCCAGTCTGAAGGATAGCCTGGAATAAATTCAATAATATAAAATAAGATAAAAATCTTAAAAACATAAGTATGATAATAACACTAATAACAAGCACTAGTATAATTATATGTACATCTTTTAAAATATTACCGAAACAAATATGTTCAGACACGAATAGGATAACATACATAAATATATCAATAAAAGAAAAACAAGAAAACTATAGCCAGATCTATAACAAATATGCTCAAGCATGCATAGAACAACTATACCTTATTGGCCTTGGTTATTGGTGTGAGTAGATATTAAATAGATACAAAAGTTATCTGAGTGAAGTTAAATAATAATAGTAACCAAACATTATATCAGAACTAAGCGCTTGGACGCAAACTAGTACTAACAACATGGATTGGGTTTTCTGTTTCTTTGAACTGCACTAGGAATTATTTTAAGTTGTTTTTAAAACACGACTTTGGCATTTCTAGAACCTTTGGGCAACTTTCATTTGTAACTTGGAAGGCTTTGACAGTTTTTTTTTTTAATAAATATTTGTTTATTTATTAGGCAATTATTATACAAGAAAAAATATTTAACATAATATTGTTTGGCCTCAGCGCTATAAAGGCATTTTTGAGGCAAGCTGACAACTGTTTAAGCTTAACATACAATTATATTATAAATATTACAAAAAAAAATTATAAAAGGGAAATATTAAAGATATAAATTTGACAAAATTTACTAAAAGGTATGCTTTAAATTAGTGTTTCTATTGAATTATTCAAATATTCCTTGCATAATCTTTTAAATATTGAAATACTTTCAACGGGTTTTAATTCCGTAGGTAGATTATTAAAAAGATTACCACCAATATAGTCAATACGTTCTTTCGTTCTTTCCAATCTACATCTCGGAGTTCTTAAATTAGAAGAATTTCTGGTATAAACGTGTGCCTGGTTTTCAAAAAATGGAATTGTACGATCAACTTCGCTGTGAAGACTTTTAAATACAAATACTAGAACTTGATATACATATATATATAAGCCATTAATTGGCATGATTTTGTTCACATACATCTTCGTATAACGTAAGTGTTTAAAAAGTAATTTGCAAATTATGAACAATCTTCAATGCTTTATTTTGAGAACGTTGTAACGATTTTGAAGCTATATTATTTCTATTTAAAGTAAAAACACTCAGTAAATAGTTTAGATGCGATTGTATTAAAGAATTGTAAATCATTAATTTTGAGTTTTCAAATAATTTGTTTTTAAATTTGTATAAAATGCCAATAGCTGGAGCTATTTGGTTCTTCACATTATTAATATGACAATCCCAGGATAAGTTACTTTGTAACGTGATTCCTAAGTATTTGACCGAATATAATTCATATATGGGTTTGCCATCAACATATACAAAGAAATTATTTATTTGCGTTTACTGCACGAGGTCTAAATCTGATTAATTTTGTTTTTTCAGAATTAAGTAATAATCCATTTAAGCGAGCAAATTCCATTAATAAAGTAGCATCTTTTTCTATTTGTGTTTTCAAGGCTGTATCACAATTAAATGAATAAAACAAGCAAATGTCATTGGCAAACATAAATATTTTACCTGTTAGAATTAGATTTTTTAAATCATTTATGTAAATTGAAAATAATAACGGACCTAAGCCGCTTCCTTGCGGAACACCGTATTCAACTGTCCCAGTAAAGCTTTTACACTGATTAATTTGAACAAACTGTTTCCTATTAATAAAATAATTTTTAAATATCATATGCTCTCGTCCTTGAATACCGTAATATTTTAATTTTTGTAACATTATTTCATGATCAACAAGATCAAATGCCTTAGAAAAATCGAAGAACATTCCAGAAACTCCACTGAATCCATCATCCAAACCTTTGCAAGTATATCTTACTACATTTAACACAGCATCTTGCGTACTGACACCTTTTCTAAATCCAAATTGGTACTTATACAACATATTATTATCTTTTAAGTATATAAGAAGTTTAGCATATAATATTTTTTCAAAAATTTTATCTATTGTAGATAGAATAGCAATGGGTCTGTCAATAGTGGATGCAGCAATTGTTTTAGGGATAGGAATGATTTTATGAATTTTTAGAATGTCAGGATATTCCGAAGTATTTTTAATTTTGTTAAAAATTTCAACTAATATAGGTAAAAGCACCGTAAGACGTTCTTTTACAAATTTTCATTTATATCATTCAAAATGAACCGATGTCATGAAGCATTAAGCGTCGTCAGTGAATTAAAAGAATCTCCTGGCTAAGTACTGATTTTTTGCTTAAGTTCTTTGACAACTGAAATAAAATAATTGTTTAATAAATTTGCTTTAATTAGATCGTTTAAAATAATGCTACCATGCACATCACTAAGTTTAACAGCATTTTCTTTCGATCGACCAAGTGTATTGTTTATAAATTTCCAGCATTTCTTTGTGTCATTTCCAATCCTACTTAAATTGTCAGTATAGTAGTTATCTTTACATTTTCTAATTGCTAGTTTAATTACCTTACTTATTCTTTTTAAATTGGCATCGTAATTTTCTCTGTTTTTTGATCTACGCCTTTGTTTTAATAATTTATTTTATACAAAATTAACTCTTGAAGATTTTTGTTAATCCATGGGGCTATTTCAAATTTTAATGGTTTTTTAACATTTGCTATTATAGTAGAGGTATTGACAGCTGATTCGATAGTAGATATGAGAGAATTTGTCAGAACGGATACATTAGTTGACGAGAAACTAACTGGCAATGTATTTTGTAAATACTCATTAGCCTTTATGTAGTCGCAATAAATTTTCGAAATCTCTGTGTTAGTATTACATCTAAAGTTACTTTTCAATTTACAAGATAATAAATTATGATCAGAAAGGTTACATTCCACTGAATCAACAAAAAGCATATCTGATAAATTACTGAATATATGATCTATACAAGTTTTACTCTTTGGTCTTGTTATTAGGGTATGAGCGTCATTACAATCATAATTATGGAATATACAGGTTAATTCAGAACTTGAACCACCTTTGAAAAGATCAATATTTGAGTCTCCTACTATTATTAATGGGTTATGAGCTATTTCATCTAATAAAGTATCAAGAAAATCAAAATATATTGCATCACTGCATTTTTACGAACCATAATATGAAATAATTTGTAATTGCTTAGATTTGATCTTGAAATTTAACAAGGTTAAGGCAATAAATTCAACAAAATTCTCACTTTTACAAATTTGGATAGTAAAATTAATTTCTTTGTTTATATATATTGATCGTATCCATCTTCTCTGCAATAGTGTATACAAGCAAAACCAGGAATCGTATATATTTCAGTAATGTCGTTATTGAACCATGTTTCCTGTAATGCTATTATGTCAGGTAGTTTTGGAAATTGGACTAACATTAATTTAAAATTGTTGAATTTATCAATAGATGAAACACTTCTAATATTAAAACTAATAATGTTTAAATAATTAAAATTCAAACTATAAATATACTTTTTATAATTCGAAAAATTATGGAAATACTGATTACTAACCATTAAATAATAATACAAAATTTTACTTTTACTTTAATGTTTAATGTTTAATAAATAAATTAAATATTTAAGCAGGAGACATGTAAGATGCACCACCATCTGCATCACTAGAATCCTCAGCTTCATCTAGCCTTGAGTGGATTAAAGATCTTCTACCATTACGATTGTTGGATGTTGCGTTCAATAATATTTTATCAACTTCATGAATAAGCAAAAACTTTTCCATTTTTTACAAAACTATATTGGTACCCTATTGATTTTAAGGATTTAGCATAACTATACAACTTCATAGTTTCTTTACTATTAGAATTATTTATAAAAATCTTTTTTGTTTCATCATTTTCTTTAAGTTTGGCTTTAGAAGACATGAATTTATTTTTATGAATTTTTGAAGAAAACTTTACTACAACAGATTTGTTTTCATTATTACCATTCTTATTTTTTAAAAAATAAGCGTCTTCAGCACTGTTATTTTCTATTGTAACACCAATATCTTCAGAAATTTTAGTAACAGCATCTAAAGCACTCATCTTATCTGTAACTTTTAAACCACTGATTATACAATCATTTTTTAATCTATGTTCATTTAAAATTTTAACAGAAAATTTTTCGTTTATTTTCTGCCACATCTTTAAACACTTCATCAAATTTGGCTGACATGAAGTTTATAGACTAACTCAGCTGATCCAATTTTTCAAGTTTGTTTAAATTTTTTAATTCGGTTTTTATTGAATTTAGGTCTTGCCTTATGTTGTTTCCTTCTTCTTTACAAAATTGACACTTGGCTCTTTTTCGTTTTTTGCGAGTCTCTCAAATTCTCTTCTACTTAATCCAGAACACTGAGAGTGGAAATATTTTTTGCACTTGTCGCATTGGATAAAATTATCACTTTCTTCCTTAATCTCATTGTCGCATTGATCACAAATCAAAATGTTTTTATTTGTAATGCTGCGGCGAACTGCTTTTTTAGACATATTTTTATATTTCAAACACCCGTTGATTGATTTTGTTTGTTTATAAACTTTTTTATTTCAATGTTTTATCGCAAACTGTTTAATAAAATTTAAATACGATTTTGCAGAACACAAAAAATACGTTTTGTAGCTACAAGTGTTGCCAGTTCATTCCTTGGCCATGGAGACAATTCAGCAAATGGTTGAAGTTTTCGATATTAGATAAGCCATACGATCGATAATTCGGCTGAATGATGCTATACAATTTTTATACCTACTATGTATATCTGCCACTAAATGTAATCAATTTATGTTAAGGCAATTTGTTATTAGAAACTGGGAAACAAATAGTTGAATTAGATGCCTTTGTACTATACACATCTTTAGCAAGCTGTGCTTGTATATTCGTTTTTGCTCCGGTATACAGATCTTCGATTTCCGCCTTTACATTGCCGTCTAGGTCATAGTCTTCAATTTCTGTTTCCTAGGTTAGGATCTGTTTGGTATAGGATTCCAAGATTCTCACCGGCAGCGAAACAAATGGCGTACGTAACAGTCCGGAATTTAAAAGTTTTGTAAGCACAACAGTGGGAT
The DNA here is from genome assembly GCA_932526305.1 of Epicampocera succincta. NCBI lineage: Eukaryota > Metazoa > Arthropoda > Insecta > Diptera > Tachinidae > Epicampocera > Epicampocera succincta. Next base: position 44,264,266 of record OW052036.1, read on the forward strand.
AATTTCTTATTTTTGCCCTTAAATAATTTTAGGAAAAAGGTTTTGTTTCATAAATAATTAAATTGCTTATTACCATTCGGACTTTCAAATTATCCTAAAATGTAACCACAAACAGTTTTACTGAAAATGTTCAAATTTTGACTGAATACTGTCTAGTTGACAGTGCGATATGTGCATACAAATTGTATATTTTGATTTCTAAATGTTTTATGTAAAATTGCAAACTGTCTTCGTTTGTATTTGGTTTTTTCGGTTGCTCTTCATATGGTAGTGTTCCTGTTGCGAAAGCACTGGTCGCTGTAGCAGGGACTGCTCGCGGTTTCAGTTTTAGAGTTGCTCTATTACCATGGGGCAAATTCTCTCCCTGCGTATCTTAATGGTGGCCGGTCGAGTGCAAAATTTGCTCCAAAGCATTCTTTGTTGTTTCATTGGTTTTTGGAAAAGTGTAAACCGAAACTGTTAAAGCAACATTTATTAAAAAGACGCATAAAATTGCTTTGCAGTGCGTACTTCATGTTTACAATTCGCTTCAAATTTTCATGTAAACAAAGTTCTGTTACATGATCAGATTTGTGCTCCATGTTTCTTAAAACATGACCTAATATTTTTATGTTTCTTTAAAACTAAATATACCAAGGAAAAGACAACATATTATGGCTATACTTATATACTGCACTATACTACAATGAATAATGAGCTTGGAACATTTGATTGGGATAGTATTTTCTTTATGCCCGATGTTGATGACGTTATTTTTGTAGAACAAAATCTTGCCGAAATTTTCGACAAATCGGTGCCAGTAAACGCAGTTGTATGGAATAGCCCTAAAAAGCCTTGGTTTAATGAACAAATTAGAGGTAAAATAATTCAACGTGATTATTCGTAGAAGGTTTTCGAAAGGTTCTGGCGCAAAGAAATGCTTAGCTACATACAAACTAATAATTTGCTTACTGATATGCAATCGGTACTATTGCACTTATTGAAGTGACGGAGGAAATTTGCACTACTCGTATACGGAAGTTATTAGAAAAACAACATTCTCCATCAAAAAAAGAATATACTTGTTTTCCCATTTAACCTTCGGATTGAAGAATACGACAGTTATATTCCAACGTGCGCTACATAACTTCCTTTCGCATACAACAAGAAGTACCTGAAACTACGCCTTTGCGGCTATTCTAAGTCAGGAACGAAGACCGTTTACTATCACCTCTGGGTCTGAAAGGAATTATGCAGCTAATGAGAGCGAAATGTTGGCTATAATTTTGATCTATGAAACTAAGTAATAAAAATAATAATTAAAAAACGAAACAATGATGGGTTATATCGCAAAATTATAATCATAAATTTAACTATAAGCTCGGTAAAAGTAATGTAGTTGCGGAAGCCTTTTCAGTACCACCGCAGTATAATGTTCAACTCAAAATTTTAACACCTGTAGTACATAACGGTGACAGCTCTAGTTTTTAAGCACCAAATCTGTTTTCTTATAGGAGAAACAATTGAATACCAGTTCCAATTACCTTTTCCAACATTTTATAAACATATCGTTACAGGTCCAATCTGTGCGATAGCCTTATAGTGAATAGCTTGCTTACCCTTACGAATATTGGATACAATAAAATTTGTTACATTAAATATGAAATTAGGCGAGTGAATAGCTTGCTTACGCTCCAGATTTTGGAAAAGTATTATTTTCTAAAAATTAATGACAGATTGCTTAAAATAATAAAAGAACGTAAAATCTGTAAATATGGAAAATATGATAGACACCCAAGTAACTCAAACATATCAGCTGCTTTAATTCTACAACACGAAACAGAAATAATTCGGGTAAATATTTGGTGCACTGAAAAGATTTTTTTACGTTAACGGCAATAGCAAAACTCAGGTAATAGTTATAAATTCAAGGTCAAAAGCAGACAATAAGGGAGCCGTCACGAAAAATGGTGCTCAATTCCGGCGTTCTTATAATAACTTTCGTGGAGAACGAAAAAGCTTTGAGCTTAGGCTGAATTTTGTTTATGCTGGAAGAATACTTCAACATAAAAGTCTTCAAGACTCCATCTTAAAAAAGTATAGTAAACGTTCAGTTAAGGTTTTATGAATTCAACTACACTATGCACTACAATAGGCGAAAACCAGTTAACCTATTCTATGGTGGATGATTTAGTACATGAAAAATATGAAATAGTAGGAAAAACATTGAGGACATACAAAATCAAAACAGAAAGGGGAAATGTTTTAGACAAAATTTATGAAAAAAAACAACTGAAACAGTTTTGAGCTTCTCGGCACAGTGATGGGGATTATTAAGTTTATTTTCGTACATGCTAATCTAAGAAAATACTAAATTGACTTCAAGAGAAATAAAATTATACTTTTTATTGTAATATAAATTATTATACGATTATATGGTATTTGTTTAATTTTTGTTTTGAAACATTTTAAAAAGCGTTAATAAAATAACAAAAAGAGGAAAATGTGCCGGAATACTATTCAGCACATGCGAGTGCTACCGCTGAATTACAAATGTGATTTGTTAGCCATTTTTAACAGGTTTGGTGTAATTAAAAACGAATGGCCGTTCCGTTAGCTTATCTGAACGTTGCTATAATTGTACCCTTATCCTCTGCAAGCAAGTTCCGCTACGAACTATATCAAACATTAAACTTATTAGAAGCGATTAAGAACTATGTACCCAAAAAGCAGTCTACTGCAATTAACGCTAAAGGAAAAATTTAGAAAGTGATCACGACAGTAGACGAACTAACCACCAATTATGCTAAACAAGTAATAATTAATATAGATTTAAGTTAGCAAATTGGCAATATTTCTAGCTAGATAATAAACTTACTAGTTTGATGCAGATTTGGAACGGATTTATGTCAGCACCTGCCATACGGCCTTATCTGTCAGTGGCCCAACTCTACAGGAGTGAACTGGTTGGCAGCTCACTAGCGTTCCCATGTGGATTTTTAGGCTCATAGAAGGGGCAACTTCCTATAATATTCAGCATGGCACAAAACCCTAGTTCGAGAGGTCCAGCTTTCGAATTTCTTCTGCTTTGTAATTGGCCTGAAAAGTTAGAGAGGACAAGGCACCAGAGCTGGTATCCCGACATCCTCAAGGAACATGAGACCTTAACCAACTCGCCTGACCTTCCATTGATCTTAGTTGCATACATAAAGAAAGTATGTTGCCAGACAACAGCTCCTCGAAGACAAGGATCACAAGGGCGCTTTGCAACCCCAGCATCTTTCCAAGCTCCTTCGAGGGGTTTTAGGTTTAAACTACAACCAGAACGTCTCAGTCAAGGATAAGCTAGTCAACCAATGACCAACGCCAGAATCCCAAAAGGCCAATCCGGCCCGTGTTACAGAAAACTCCAATAAAGAATGGAGCTTGAACTTATTGTCTTAGAGTCACTTTAAGAATTACTTTTCATCAACATTAAGAAAACAAACAGTAATAATAATAGAAAGGAGGCATGTGTTATATCTATCACTTTCCTTCTCACAATCAGCTTAAGATTTTTGAAGAGATTACGGGAAAAACATTCAACAACAATAGTGTTACAGCCCACAAACATTCCTCAGGTTGATACAGAACAAATGTATATATGTATGTACATAAGTATCTGTTAAGAGAATTCATGGCTAACATTACTTTTCGTCGATCGAAAGCGATAAAGTTCTAGGATGGTGGCGTTAAAAATATATGTATAAAATGCTTATTCAGTAGTACAGGCAAAAAGCGGTTGGTGTTGAATCATTTTTATTAATTACAATATTGCTGATGTTGCGTCTAGAAATTAATGTTGTTAATTATAATATTTATATTTATTGTTTAGTAAAAGTTGTGGTTTAGCTTTTGTTTCGATTATCACTTAAAAGAATAAAGAACACTTCAGTCTTAAAATCTGAAATAATTTTTAAAAGGAAATTAAAATTAGTTTGCATAATAGTATAAATTTTTCATTAATAGCAATCTCTGTAAGGAAGTAAGATATTACAAACCTTTAAAGAACAGCCTCCACACTTCAATGTAATTAGCACATTGACGAATATGAATAAAAGACAACAATTGCTGTATTTGAGTTCTTTCTTAAACTGATCTTTATTTTTAATATTAACCTCAAGTGATAAACATGACCACCTTAAAATGTTCTCTGTTATATTGTTATTATATTTTGGAATACAGTACAGTTTATAAACCATCTTCTATGCTTTCTTATCTGTAGTTATTATTAATTAATTTATTTGTTTACAAACATACATAAATATATACTAATACGTATACGTACATTTCGCTTCAGATTTTTTGTTCTATGCTCGCGTGTTCCATACATTGTCGTCACTTAATGGTTTGGAAAGCGTTTGCGCCACGTTTTATATACGAAGGAATTTCAACTTTTGTTTGTTTGCCGGCAATTGTTGCAGGATTCTTGCTGATAATTCGCATACATAAAGGAGTAGATTCTTTAATAAATAAAATAAACAAAATGAAATAAAGTACTTCACTTTATGTAAGAGTGTTTGAATTTGAAAACTTGTCAGCTTAATAAAATAAAAAAATAAATTACTTAAGATATTTATTTCTTATTCTTCAAAAACGATGGTGTTCAGAGTGTTACTGTCAATGGTAAATTGGTGGCGTTAATATTGTTCATATCTGGTTACAACAGGACGGAGCCACATGCGAGCTAGGCCCAGTCTGACGGATAGCCTGGAATAAATTCAATAACAAATATAAAATAAGATAAAAATCTTAAAAACATAAGTATGATAATAATACTAATACATAAATATATCAATAAAAGAAAAACAAGACAACTATAGCCAGATCTATAACAAACATGCTCTAGCATGCATAGAACAACTATACCTTAGTGTCCTTTGTTATTTATGTATGTACATATTAATTGTAAACTAAGTATTGTAAACAATCCTTAAAGATCTTTCTAAATAGATACAAAAGTTATCTGAGTGAAGTTAAATAATAATAGTAACCAAACATTATATCAGAACTAAGCGCTTGGACGCTAACTAGTACTAACAACATGGATTGGGTTTTCTGTTTCTTTGGCCTGCACTAGGAATTATTTTAAGTTGTTTTTAAAACGCGACTTTGGCCTTTCTAGAACCTTTGGGAAACTTTCATTTGTAACTTGAAAGGCTTTGACAGTTTCCAAAGCTTGGCCATGGAGACAATTCAGCAAATGGTTGAAGTTTTCGATATTAGATAAGCCATAGTCACGATCGATAATTTGGCTGAATGATGTTATACAATTTTTATACCTACTATGTATATCTGCCACTAAATGTAGGCAATTTAAGCTGAATTAGACGCCTTTGTACTATAAACATCTTTAGCAAGATGTACTTGTATATTCGTTTATGCTCCGGTATACAGATCTTCGATTTCCGCCTTTACATTGCCGTCTAGGTCATAGTCTTCAATTTATGTTTCCTAGGTTAGGATCTGTTTGGTATAGGATTCCAAGATTCTCCGTCCGGAATTTAAAAGTTTTGTAAGCACAAAAGTGGGATAATTTCTTATTTTTGCCCTTAAATAATTTTAGGAAAAAGGTTTTGTTTCATAAATAATTAAATTGCTTATTACCATTCGGACTTTCAAATTATCCTAAAATGTAACCACAAACAGTTTTACTGAAAATGTTCAAATTTTGACTGAATACTGTCTAGTTGACAGTGCGATATGTACATACAAATTGTATATTTTGATTTCTAAATGTTTTATGTAAAATTGCAAACTGTCTTCGTTTGTGTTTGGTTTTTTCGGTTGCTCTTCATATGGTAGTGTTCCTGGTGCGAAAGCACTGGTCGCTGTAGCAGGGACTGCTCGCGGTTTCAGTTTTAGAGTTGCTCTATTACCATGGGGCAAATTCTCTCCCTGCGTATCTTAATGGTGGCCGGTCGAGTGCAAAATTTTATCCAAAGCATTCTTTGTTGTTTCATTGGTATTTGGAAAAGTGTAAACCAAAACTGTTAAAGCAACATTTATTAAAAAGACGCATAAAATTGCTTTGCAGTGCGTACTTCATGTTTACAATTCGCTTCAAATTTTAAGTAAGTTTTTTGCACTTAAGCCTTTTAAGCACACTTGAAACACAGTTTATAAGGTTAAACTCAAAATTATTACTTTAAGGAGAACTGTCAAAGAGATTTTCGGGGAAAATGAGTAATTAATTGAGAATATATTTACTTTTCAGACTTTTTTAATTGTTTTTGCCGAAGATACAGAAACATTTTTTGGCGAAACGTTTTAGTTTAGACCCCAGCCAGAAATAGTGCTTCCAGGCGATATATTTTACCCATATAGGTTTTAATATAGTTTTGTATCTAACTATTTTTCTTGTAAAGATATTATTACAAGGCCAAGTCACGATAACATTATTTTAGTAAAACCATGCTTACTTTTTGTCTATTTTTGAATTTTTTTTTACGTTTATATAATAGCCCTTTCATATCGTGTACATCCTATACACATATTACATACACAGTCGTAAAGCAGATAAAGAACAGTTCTCGCGACATCGTTATAAGCTCAATATGTTGTTTAATGGTTTCAAATTTATTCTGTACAAAGTTGCTTCAAATTCAACGCCCTACAGATTATGATTCTCCTTAAAATGTAAATTATTCTCATTTTTGATTATCAATATTAATCATACAAATAAAAGTTTCCAATGCAAACACCCACCTAATTGATTTGGAAATACATATAATTGCCAATCGCTGCAGGTGGTAAATTACGTCATCTAACGAAAAACATGCGCATGGCATAATATTTATATCTATCATTCTTGGGTGCTACAGTTAAAACAAATACACCTGTGCAAAAACGATTAAGAGATGCTACAGTCTCTTTACTTAACGAATAGAAATTTTCCGCTAAGATTTAGATATTAGAATTTTACCATAACTATTCTTATACCCGTATGAGAGGAACTACTTACTTAATTGCATTAAGAGATACGTCAAGAAAAATGAGGCCGACTTCGTTTGAACCTAATTGGATTTAATGACCCAGTGGCATTTTATGTGAACGAAAATTTAACTCTCGAGGACCTGATGCTTATTCACTGCATTTATAGGTCCAACAAACGCATAGATTTGATAGACTTACATCAAAATTTCGAAAATATAACTGTAAATTCTGAAAGTGTTATTTTGCGTGGTGATTTCAACTGTAATCTTTTAAAATATATGAGACCCAAATGCTTGACTCAATGGAATCAATTGGCTTATTCTCTCCTAATATACGAACACCAACAAATCATTCACTTCTTGATCTGTTTTTCTTCAACCATGTAAACAAAGTTCTGTTACATGATCAGATTTGTGCTCCATGTTTCTTAAAACATGACCTAATATTTTTATGTTTCGACTTTAAAACTAAATATGCCAAGGAAAAGACAACATATTATGGCTATACTTATATACTGCACTATACTACAATGAATAATGAGCTTGGAACAGTTGATTGGGATAGTATTTTCTTTATGCCCGATGTTGATGACGTTATTTTTGTAGAACAAAATCTTGCCGAAATTTTCGACAAATCGGTGCCAGTAAAAGCAGTTGTATGGAATAGCCCTAAAAAGCCTTGATTTAGTTAACAAATTAGAGGTAAAATAATTCAATGTGGTTATTCGTACAAACGTTGAACAATTTGTTAATGCTAGAAAGGAAGCGAATAAACTTATTAACCGTACAAAATTCTCTTGATTTTTCAACTGCTGTATACACAAAGACACATTGGAAAATTATTCGTGATATTGGCATTGAAAAATCAAGTGATGTAAACTCTTCAGAAATAAATGTTGATTTAGTAAATGAGCTGGAATTCCAAATGTGAGCATATTTCCCAACTTTTACTCCTGCAATACCACTTCACTACATAATAACTACCTAATAGCACCAGACCTCAATTTTCTTTTCGATGTGTTTCTCAAGAAGATACCTTTATGGGTTGCCATAATGTCATAATGTTTTGAATGGAAAACAATTGGCCCCGACAGGACATACCTAAATTTGTTAAAACTTGCTTACATACCTTACTTCCTCAAATTGCGCATATCTTTAACACAATAATTACCAACGGTATTTTGCCACAAAACTACAAGTAGACGACATTGTTTCTATCCTTAAAAACAAAATGAGTACCGTCCAATTGCTATTCTTTCATATTTATACAAGGTTTTCGAAAGGTTCAGGCGCAAAGAAATGCTTAGCTACATACAAACTAATAATTTGCTTACTGATATGCAATCTGTACTATTGCACTTATTGAAGTGACGGAGGAAATTTGCACTACTCGTATACGGAAGTTATTAGAAAAACAGCATTCTCCATCAAAAAAAGAATATACTTGTTTTCCCATTTAACCTTCGGATTGAAGAATACGACAGTTATATTCCAACGTGCGCTACATAATTTCCTTTCGCATACAACAAGAAGTACCTGAAACTACGCCTTTGCGGCTATTCTGAGTCAGGAACGGAGACCGTTTACTATCACCTCTTGGTCTGAAAAGAATTATGCAGCAAATGAGAGCGAAATGTTAGCTATAATTTGGGATCTATGAAACTAAGTAATAAAAATAATAATTAAAAAATGAAGCAATGATGGGTTATGTCGCAAATATATAATCATAAATTTAACTATAAGCTCGGTAAAAGTAATGTAGTTGCGGAAGCCCTATCAGTACCACCACAGAATAATGTTCAAGTCAACACTTTAACACCTGCAGTACATAACGGTGACAGCTCTAGTTTTTAAACACCAAATCTGTTTTTTATAGGAGAAACAATTGAATACCAGTTCCAATTACCTTTTCCAACATTTTATAAACATATCGTTACAGGGCCAAGCTGTGCGATAGTCTTATAGTGAATAGCTTGCTTACACTTACGAATATTGGATACAATAAAATTTGTTACATTAAATATGAAATTAGGCGAGTGAATAGCGTGCTTACGCACCAGATTTTGGAAAAGTATTATTTTCTAAAAATTAATGACAGATTGCTTAAAATAATAAAAGAACGTAAAATCTGTAAATATGGAAAATATGATAGACAGCCAAGTAACTCAAACATATCAGCTGCTTTAATTCTACAACACGAAACAGAAATAATTCGGGTAAATATTTGGTGCACTGAAAAGATTTTTTTACGTTAACGGCAATAGCAAAACTCAGGTAATAGTTATAAATTCAAGGTCAAAAGCAGACAATAAGGGAGCCGTCACGAAAAATGGTGCTCAATTCCGGCGTTCTTATAATAACTTTCGTGGAGAACGAAAAAGCTTTGAGCTTAGGCTGAATTTTATTTATGCTGGAAGAATACTTCAGCATAAAAGTCTTCAAGACTCCATCTTAAAAGTGTATAGTAAACGTTCAGATAAGGTTTTATGAATTCAACTACACTATGCACTACAATAGGCGAAAACCAGTTAACCTATTCTTTGATGGATGATTTAGTACATGAAAAATATGAAATAGTAGGAAAAACATTGAGGACATACAAAATCAAAACAAAAAGGGGAAATTTATGAAAAAAACAACCGAAACAGTTTTGAGCTTCTCGGCAGAGTGACGGGCATTATTAAGTTTATTTTCGTACATGCTAAACGAAGAAAATACTAAATTGGCTTCAAGAGAAATAAAATTATACTTTCTATTGTAATATAAATTATTATACGATTATATGGTATCTGTTTAATTTTTGTTTTAAACATTTTAAAAAAGCGTTAATAAAATAACAAAAAGAGGAAAATGTGCCGGAATACTATTCAGCACATGCGAGTTCTACCGCTGAATTACAAATGTGATTTGTTAGCCATTTTTAACAGGTTTGGTGTAATTAAAAACGAATGGCCGTTCCGTTAGCTTATCTGAACGTTGCTATAATTGTACCCTTATCCTCTGCAAGCAAGTTCCGCTACGAACTATATCAAACATTAAACTTATTAGAAGCGATTAAGAACTATGTACCCAAATAGCAGTCTACTGCAATTAACGCTAAAGGAAAAATTTAGAAAGTGATCACGACAGTAGACGAACTAACCACCAATTATGCTAAACAAGTAATAATTAATATAGATTTAAGTTATCAAATTGGCAATATTTCTAGCTAGATAATAAACTTACTAGTTTGATGCAGATTTGGAACGGATTTATGTCAGCACCTGCCATACGGCCTTATCTGTCAGTGGCCCAACTCTACAGGAGTGAACTGGTTGGCAGCTCACTAGCGTTCCCATGTGGATTTTTAGGCTCATAGAAGGGGCAACTTTCTATAATATTCAGCATGGCACAAAACCCTAGTTCGAGAGGTCCAGCTTTCGAACTTCTTCTGCTTTGTAATTCGCCTGAAAAGTTAGAGAGGACAAGGCACCAGAGCTGGTACCCCGATATCCTCAAGGAACAGGAGACCTTAACCAACTTGCCTGACCTTCCATTGATCTTAGTTGCATACATAAAGAAAGTATGTTGCCAGACAACAGCTCCTCGAAGACAAGGATCACAAGGGCGCTTTGCAACCCCAGCATCTTTCCAAGCTCCTTCGAGGGGTTTTAGGTTTAAACTACAACCAGAACGTCTCAGTCAAGGATAAGCTAGTCAACCAATGACCAACGCCAGAATCCCAAAAGGTCAATCCGGTCCGTGTTACAGAAAACTCCAATAAAGAATGGAGCTTGAACTTATTGTCTTAGAGTCACTTTAAGAATTACTTTTCATCAACATTAAGAAAACAAACAGTAATAGTAATAGAAAGAAGGCATGTGTAATATCTATCACTTTCCCTCTCACAATCAGCTTAAGATTTTTGAAGAGATTACGGGAAAAACATTCAACAACAATAGTGTTACAGCCCACAAACATTCCTCAGGTTGATAGAGAACAAATGTATATATGTATGTACATAAGTATCTGTTAAAAGAATTCATGGCTAACATTACTTTTCGTCGATCGAAAGCGATAAGGTTCTAGGATGGTGGCGTTAAAAATATATGTATAAAATGCTTATTCAGTAGTACAGGCAATAAGCGGTTGGTGTTGAAACATTTTTATTAATTACAATATTGCTGATGTTGCGTCTAGAAATTAATGTTGTTAATTATAATATTTATATTTATTATTCAGTAAAAGTTGTGGTTTAGCTTTTGTTTCGATTATCACTTAAAAGAATAAAGAACATTTCAGTTTTAAAATCTGAAATAATTTTTAAAACGAAATTAAAATTAGTTTGCATAATAGTATAAATTTTTTATTAATAGTAATCTCTGTAAGAAAGTAAGATATTACAAACCTTTAAAGAACAGCCTCCACACTTCAATGTAATTAGCACATTGACGAATATGAATAAAAGACAAAAATTGCTGTATTTGAGTTCTTTCTTAAACTGATCTTTATTTTTAATATTAACCTCAAGTGATAAACATGACCACCTTAAAATGTTCTCTGTTACATTGTTATTGTATTTTGGAATACTGTACAGTTTATAAACTATCTTCTATGCTTTCTTATCATTATTCTTATCAGTAGCTATTATTAATTAATTTATTTGTTTACAAACATACATAAATATATACTAATACGTATACGTACATTTCGCTTCAGGTTTTTTGTTCTATGCTCGCGTGTTCCATACATTGTCGTCACTTAATGGTTTGGAAAGTGTTTGCGCCCCGTTTTATATACGAAGGAATTTCAACTTTTGTTTGTTTGCCGGCAATTGTTGCAGGATTCTTGCTGATAATTCGCATACATAAAGGAGTAGATTCTTTAATAAATAAAATAAACAAAATGAAATAAAGTACTTCACTTTATGTAAGAGTGTTTGAATTTGAAAACTTGTCAACTTAATAAAATAAAAAAATAAATTACTTAAGATATTTATTTCTTATTCTTCAAAAACGATGGTGTTCAGAGTGTTACTGTCAATGGTAAATTGGTGGCGTTAATATTGTTCATATCTGGTTACAACAGGACGGAGCCACATGCGAGCTAGGCCCAGTCTGACGGATAGCCTGGAATAAATTCAATAACAAATATAAAATAAGATAAAAATCTTAAAAACATAAGTATGATAATAATACTAATAACAAGCACTAGTATAATTATATGTACATCTTTTAAAATATTACCGAAACAAATATGTTCAGACACGAATGGGATAACATACATAAATATATCAATAAAAGAAAAACAAGAAAACTATAGCCAGATCTATAACAAACATGCTCAAGTATGCATAGAACAACTATACCTTAGTGGCCTTTGTTATTTATGTATGTACATATTAATTGTAAACCAAGTATTGTAAACAATAGATACAAAAGTTATCTGAGTGAAGTTAAATAATAATAGTAACCAAACATTATATCAGAATTAAGCGCTTGGACGCAAACTAGTACTAACAACATGGATTGGGTTTTCTGTTTCTTTGGCCTGCACTAGGAATTATTTTAAGTTGTATTTAAAACGCGACTTTGGCCTTTCTAGAACCTTTGGGAAAATTTCATTTGCAACTTGGAAGGCTTTGACAGTTTCCAAAGCTTGGCCATGGAGACAATTCAGCAAATGGTTGAAGTTTAAGATATTAGATAAGCCATACTCACGATCGATAATTTGGCTGAATGATGTTATAAAATTTGTATACCTACTATATCTGCCACTAAATGTAGGCAATTTAAGTTGAGGCAATTTGTTATTAGAAACTGGGAAACAAATAGTTGAATTAGACGCCTTTGTACTATAAACATCTTTAGCAAGCTGGAAAACTTTGTTGGTTGAGGCCCAGGTTAACCACGGACTGTAGCCCCAAATGAAGAAGAAGAAGAAGCAAGCTGTACTTGTATATTCGTTTTTCCTCCGGTATACAGATCTTCGATTTCCGCCTTTACATTGCCGTCTAGGTCATAGTCTTCAATTTGTGTATAGGATTCCAAGATTCTCACCGGCAGCGAAACAAATGGCGTACGTAACAGTCCGGAACTTAAAAGTTTTGTAAGCACAACAGTGGGATAATTTCTTATTTTTGCCCTTAAATAATTTTAGGAAAAAGGTTTTGTTTCATAAATAATTAAATTGCTTATTACCATTCGGACTTTCAAATTATCCTAAAATGTAACCACAAACAGTTTTACTGAAAATGTTCAAATTTTGACTGAATACTGTCTAGTTGACAGTGCGATATGTACATACAAATTGTATATTTTGATTTCTAAATGTTTTATGTAAAATTGCAAACTGTCTTCGTTTGTGTTTGGTTTTCTCGGTTGCTCTTCATATGGTAGTGTTCCTGTTGCGAAAGCACTGGTCGCTGTAGCAGGGACTGCTCGCGGTTTCAGTTTTAGAGTTGCTCTATTACCATGGGGCAAATTCTCTCCCTGCGTATCTTAATGGTGGCCGGTCGAGTGCAAAATTTGCTCCAAAGCATTCTTTGTTGTTTCATTGGTTTTTGGAAAAGTGTAAACCGAAACTGTTAAAGCAACATTTATTAAAAAGACGCATAAAATTGCTTTGCAGTGCGTACTTCATGTTTACAATTCGTTTCAAATTTTCATGTAAACAAAGTTCTGTTACATGATCAGATTTGTGCTCCATGTTTCTTAAAACATGACCTAATATTTTTATGTTTCTTTAAAACTAAATATACCAAGGAAAAGACAACATATTATGGCTATACTTATATACTGCACTATACTACAATGAATAATGAGCTTGGAACAGTTGATTGGGATAGTATTTTCTTTATGCCCGATGTTGATGACATTATTTTTGTAGAACAAAATCTTGCCGAAATTTTCGACAAATCGGTGCCAGTAAAAGCAGTTGCATGGAATAGCCCTAAAAAGCCTTGGTTTAATGAACAAATTAGAGGTAAAATAATTCAACGTGATTATTCGTAGAAGGTTTTCGAAAGGTTCAGGCGCAAAGAAATGCTTAGCTACATACAAACTAATAATTTGCTTACTGATATGCAATCTGTACTATTGCACTTATTGAAGTGACGGAGGAAATTTGCACTACTCGTATACGGAAGTTATTAGAAAAACAGCATTCTCCATCAAAAAAAGAATATACTTGTTTTCCCATTTAACCTTCGGATTGAAGAATACGACAGTTATATTCCAACGTGCGCTACATAATTTCCTTTCGCATACAACAAGAAGTACCTGAAACTACGCCTTTGCGGCTATTCTGAGTCAGGAACGGAGACCGTTTACTATCACCTCAGGGTCTGAAAGGAATTATGCAGCTAATGAGAGCGAAATGTTGGCTTTAATTTTGATCTATGAAACTAAGTAATAAAAATAGTAATTAAAAAATGAAACAATGATGGGTTATATCGCAAAATTATAATCATAAATTTAACTATAAGCTCGGTAAAAGTAATGTAGTTGCGGAAGCCTTTTCAGTACCACCGCAGTATAATGTTCAACTCAAAATTTTAACACCTGCAGTACATAACGGTGACAGCTCTAGTTTTTAAGCACCAAATCTGTTTTCTTATAGGAGAAACAATTGAATACCAGTTCCAATTACCTTTTCCAACATTTTATAAACATATCGTTACAGGGCCAATCTGTGCGATAGCCTTATAGTGAATAGCTTGCTTACACTTACGAATATTGGATACAATAAAATTTGTTACATTAAATATGAAATTAGGCGAGTGAATAGCTTGCTTACGCTCCAGATTTTGGAAAAGTATTATTTTCTAAAAATTAATGACAGATTGCTTAAAATAATAAAAGAACGTAAAATCTGTAAATATGGAAAATATGATAGACACCCAAGTAACTCAAACATATCAGCTGCTTTAGTTCTACAACACGAAACAGAAATAATTCGGGTAAATATTTGGTGCACTGAAAAGATTTTTTTACGTTAACGGCAATAGCAAAACTCAGGTAATAGTTATAAATTCAAGGTCAAAAGCAGACAATAAGGGAGCCGTCACGAAAAATGGTGCTCAATTCCGGCATTCTTATAATAACTTTCGTGGAGAACGAAAAAGCTTTGAGCTTAGGCTGAATTTTGTTTATGCTGGAAGAATACTTCAACATAAAAGTCTTCAAGACTCCATCTTAAAAAAGTATAGTAAACGTTCAGTTAAGGTTTTATGAATTCAACTACACTATGCACTACAATAGGCGAAAACCAGTTAACCTATTCTATGGTGGATGATTTAGTACATGAAAAATATGAAATAGTAGGAAAAACATTGAGGACATAAAAAATCAAAACAGAAAGGGGAAATGTTTTAGACAAAATTTATGAAAAAAAACAACCGAAACAGTTTTGAGCTTCTCGGCAGAGTGATGGGCATTATTAAGTTTATTTTCGTACATGCTAAACTAAGAAAATACTAAATTGGCTTCAAGAGAAATAAAATTATACTTTTTATTGTAATATAAATTATTATACGATTATATGGTATTTGTTTAATTTTTGTTTTGAAACATTTTAAAAAGCGTTAATAAAATAACAAAAAGAGGAAAATGTGCCGGAATACTATTCAGCACATGCGAGTTCTACCGCTGAATTACAAATGTGATTTGTTAGCCATTTTTACAGGTTTGGTGTAATTAAAAACGAATGGCCGTTCGGTTAGCTTATCTGAACGTTGCTATAATTGTACCCTTATCCTCTGCAAGCAAGTTCCGCTACAAACTATATCCAACATTAAACTTTTTAGAGGCTATTAAGAACTATGTACCCAAAAAGCAGTCTACTGCAATTAACGCTAAAGGAAAAATTTAGAAAGTGATCACGACAGTAGACGAACTAACCACCAATTATGCTAAACAAGTAATAATTAATATAGATTTAAGTTATCAAATTGGCAATATTTCTAGCTAGATAATAAACTTACTAGTTTCATACAGATTTGAACCGAATTTATGTCAGCACCTGCCATACGGCCTTATCTGTCAGTGGCCCAACTCCACAGGAGTGAACTGGTTGGCAGCTCACTAACGTTCCCATGTGGATTTTTAGGCCCATAGAAGTGGCAACTTCCTATAATATTCCGGATGGCACAAAACCCTAGTTCTAGAGGTCCAGCTTTCGAATTTCTTCTGCTTTGTAATTGGCCTGAAAATTTAGAGAGGACAAGGCACCAGAGCTGGTACCCCGATATCCTCAAGGAACATGAGACCTTAACCAACTCGCCTGACCTTCCATTGATCTTAGTTGCATACATAAAGAGAGTCTGTTGCCAGATAACAGCTCCTCGAAGACAAGGATCACAAGGGCGCTTTGCAACCCCAGCATCTTTCCAAGCTCCTTCGAGGGGTTTTAGGTTTAAAATACAACCAGAACGTCTCAGTCAAGGATAAGCTAGTCAACCAATGACCAACGCCAGAATCCCAAAAGGCCAATGAGATTTGAAGAGATTACGGGAAAAACATTCAACAACAATAGTGTTACAGCCCACCAGAACAAATGTATATATGTACATAGATAAGTATCTGTTAAAAGAATTCATGGCTGACCTTACTCTTCGTCGATCGAAGGCGATAAAGTTCTAGGATGGAGGCGTTAAAAATATATGTATAAAATGCTTATTCAGTAGCACAGGCAATAAGCGGTTGGTGTTGAAACATTTTTATAAAGTACAATATTGCTGATGTTGCGTCTAGAAATTAATGTTGTTAATTATAATATTTATATTTATTATTCAGTAAAAGTTGTGGTTTAGCTTTTGTTTCGATTATCACTTAAAAGAATAAAGAACATTTCAGTCTTAAAATCTGAAATAATTTTTAAAACGAAATTAAAATTAGTTTGCATAATAGTATACATTTTTTATTAATAGCAATCTCTGTAAGGAAGTAAGATATTACAAACCTTTAAAGAACAGCCTCCACACTTCAATGTAATTAGCACATTGAGGAATATGAATAAAAGACAACAATTGATGTATTTGAGTTCTCTCTTAAAATGATAAAGTGATAAACATGAGCACCTTAAAACTAAACTATGTGTATCAATGTTATCTGTTACATTGTTATTATATTTTGGAATACAGTACAGTTTATAAACAACACCTGCAGTACATAACGGTGACAGCTCTAGTTTTTATGCACTAACTCTGTTTTCTTATAGGAGAAACAATTGAATACCAGTTCCAATTACCTTTTCCAACATTTTATAAACATATCGTTACAGGGCCAATCTGTGCGATAGCCTTATAGTGAATAGCTTGCTTACACTTACGAATATTGGATACAATAAAATTTGTTACATTAAATATGAAATTAGGCGAGGGAATAGCTTGCTTACGCTCCAGATTTTGGAAAAGTATTATTTTCTAAAAATTAATGACAGATTGCTTAAAATAATAAAAGAACGTAAAATATGGAAAATATGATTGAAACCCAAGTAACTCAAACATATCAGCTGCTTTAATTCTACAACACGAAACAGAAATAATTCGGGTAAATATTTGGTGCACTGAAAAGCCTTTTTTACGTTAACGGCAATAGCAAAACTCAGGTAACAGTTATAAATTCAAGGTCAAAAGCAGACAATAAGGGAGCCGTCACGAAAAATGGTGATCAATTCCGGCAACTTATAATAACTTTCGTGGAGAACGATAAATCTTTGAGCTTAGGCTGAATTTTATTTATCCTGGAAGAATACTTCAACATAAAAGTCTTCAAGACTCCATCTTAAAAAAGTATAGTAAACGTTCAGTTAAGGTTTTATGAATTCAACTACACTATGCACTACAATAGGCGAAAACCAGTTAACCTATTCTATGGTGGATGATTTAGTACATGAAAAATATGAAATAGTAGGAAAAACATTGAGGACATACAAAAACAAAACAAAAAAGGGAAAATGTTTTAGACAAAATTTATGAAAAAACAACCGAAACAGTTTTGAGCTTCTCGGCAGAGTGATGGGCAT
Source organism: Epicampocera succincta (assembly GCA_932526305.1). Taxonomy (NCBI): domain Eukaryota; kingdom Metazoa; phylum Arthropoda; class Insecta; order Diptera; family Tachinidae; genus Epicampocera; species Epicampocera succincta. The sequence continues at coordinate 44,282,223 of OW052036.1, forward strand.
TATTAAGTTTATTTTCGTACATGCTAAACTAAGAAAATACTAAATTGGCTTCAAGAGAAATAAAATTATACTTTTTATTGTAATATAAATTATTATACGATTATATGGTATTTGTTTAATTTTTGTTTTGAAACATTTTAAAAAGCGTTAATAAAATAACAAAAAGAGGAAAATGTGCCGGAATACTATTCAGCACATGCGAGTTCTACCGCTGAATTACAAATGTGATTTGTTAGCCATTTTTACAGGTTTGGTGTAATTAAAAACGAATGGCCGTTCCGTTAGCTTATCTGAACGTTGCTATAATTGTACCCTTATCCTCTGCAAGCAAGTTCCGCTACGAACTATATCAAACATTAAACTTATTAGAGGTGATTAAGAACTATGTACCCAAAAAGCAGTCTACTGCAATTAACGCTAAAGGAAAAATTTAGAAAGTGATCACGATAGTAGACGAACTAAACACCAATTATGCTAAACAAGTAATAATTAATATAGATTTAAATTATCAAATTGGCAATATTTCTAGCTAGATAATAAACTTACTAGTTTCACACAGATTTGGAACGAACTTATGTCAGCACCTGCCATACGGCCTTATCTGTCAGTGGCCCAACTCCACAGGAGTGAACTGGTTGGCAGCTCACTAACGTTCCCATGTGGATTTTTAGGCCCATAGAAGTGGCAACTTCCTATAATATTCCGCATGGCACAAAACCCTAGTTCGAGAGGTCCAGCTTTCGAATTTCTTCTGCTTTGTAATTGGCCTGAAAAGTTAGAGAGGACAAGGCACCAGAACTAGTATCCCGACATCCTCAAGGAACATGAGACCTTAACCAACTCGCCTGACCTTCCATTGATCTTAGTTGCATACATAAAGAGAGTCTGTTGCCAGACAACAGCTCCTCGAAGACAAGGATCACAAGGGCGCTTTGCAACCCCAGCATCTTTCCAAGCTCCTTCGAGGGGTTTTAGGTTTAAAATACAACCAGAACGTCTCAGTCAAGGATAAGCTAGTCAACCAATGACCAACGCCAGAATCCCAAAAGGCCAATGAGATTTGAAGAGATTACGGGAAAAACATTCAACAACAATAGTGTTACAGCCCACCAGAACAAATGTATATATGTACATAGATAAGTATCTGTTAAAAGAATTCATGGCTGACCTTACTCTTCGTCGATCGAAGGCGATAAAGTTCTAGGATGGAGGCGTTAAAAATATATGTATAAAATGCTTATTCAGTAGCACAGGCAATAAGCGGTTGGTGTTGAAACATTTTTATTAAGTACAATATTGCTGATGTTGCGTCTAGAAATTAATGTTGTTAATTATAATATTTATATTTATTATTCAGTAAAAGTTGTGGTTTAGCTTTTTTAAAACGAAATTAAAATTAGTTTGCATAATAGTATAAATTTTTTATTAATAGTAATCTCTGTAAGAAAGTAAGATATTACAAACCTTTAAAGAACAGCCTCCACACTTCAATGTAATTAACACATTGAGGAATATGAATAAAAGACAACAATTGATGTATTTGAGTTCTCTCTTAAAATGATAAAGTGATAAACATGAGCACCTTAAAACTAAACTATGTTTATCAATGTTCTCTGTTACATTGTTATTATATTTTGGAATACAGTACAGTTTATAAACTATCTTCTATGCTTTCTTATCATTATTCTTATCTGTAGTTATTATTAATTAATTTATTTGTTTACAAACATACATAAATAAATACTAATACGTATACGTACATTTCGCTTCAGATTTTTTGTTCCATGCTCGCGTGTTCCATACATTGTCGTCACTTAATGGTTTGGAAAGTGTTTGCGCCCCGTTTTATATACGAAGGAATTTCAACTTTTGTTTGTTTGCCGGCAATTGTTGCAGGATTCTTGCTGATAATTCGCATACATAAAGGAGTAGATTCTTTAATAAATAAAATAAACAAAATAAAATAAAGTATTTCACTTTATGTAAGAGTGTTTGAATTTGAAAACTTGTCAACTTAATAAAATAAAAAAATAAATTACTTAAGATATTTATTTCTTATTCTTCAAAAACGATGGTGTTCAGATGGTAAATTGTTCAGTCAATGGTAAATTGGTGGCGTTAATATTGTTCATATCTGGTTACAACAGGACGGAGCCACATGCGAGCTAGGCCCAGTGTGACGGATAGCCTGGAATAAATTCAATAACAAATATAAAATAAGATAAAAATCTCAAAAACATAAGTATGATAATAATACTAATAACAAGTACTAGTATAATTATATGTACATCTTTTACAATATTACCGAAACAAATATGTTCAGACACGAATGGGATAACATACATAAATATATCAATAAAAGAAAAACAAGAAAACTATAGCCAGATCTATAACAAACATGCTCAAGCATGCATAGAACAACTATACCTTAGTGGCCTTTGTTATTTATGTATGTACATATTAATTGTAAACCAAGTATTGTAAACAATAGATACAAAAGTTATCTGAGTGAAGTTAAATAATAATAGTAACCAAACATTATATCAGAATTAAGCGCTTGGACGCAAACTAGTACTAACAACATGGATTGGGTTTTCTGTTTCTTTGGCCTGCACTAGGAATTATTTTAAGTTGTATTTAAAACGCGACTTTGGCCTTTCTAGAACCTTTGGGAAAATTTCATTTGTAACTTGGAAGGCTTTGACAGTTTCCAAAGCTTGGCCATGGAGACAATTCAGCAAATGGTTGAAGTTTACGATATTAGATAAGCCATACTCACGATCGATAATTTGGCTGAATGATGTTATAAAATTTGTATACCTACTATATCTGCCACTAAATGTAGGCAATTTAAGTTGAGGCAATTTGTTATTAGAAACTGGGAAACAAATAGTTGAATTAGACGCCTTTGTACTATAAACATCTTTAGCAAGCTGGAAAACTTTGTTGGTTGAGGCCCAGGTTAACCACGGACTGTAGCCCCAAACGAAAAAGAAGAAGAAGCAAGCTGTACTTGTATATTCGTTTTTGCTCCGGTATACAGATCATCGATTTCCTCCTTTACATTGCCGTCTAGGTCATAGTCTTCAATTTGTGTATAAGATTCCAAGATTCTCACCGGCAGCGAAACAAATGGCGTACGTGACAGTCCGGAATTTAAAAGTTTTGTAAGCACAACAGTGGGATAATTTCTTATTTTTGCTCTTAAATAATTTTAGGAAAAAGGTTTTGTTTCATAAATAATTAAATTGCTTATTACCATTCGGACTTTCAAATTATTTTACTGAAAATGTTCAAATTTTGACTGAATACTGTCTAGTTGACAGTGCGATATGTACATACAAATTGTATATTTTGATTTCTAAATGTTTTATGTAAAATTGCAAACTGTCTTCGTTTGTGTTTGGTTTTTTCGGTTGCTCTTCATATGGTAGTGTTCCTGTTGCGAAAGCACTGGTCGCTGTAGCAGGGACTGCTCGCGGTTTCAGTTTTAGAGTTGATCTATTACCATGGGGCAAATTCTCTCCCTGCGTATCTTAATGGTGGCCGGTCGAGTGCAAAATTTGCTCCAAAGCATTCTTTGCTGTTTCATTGGTTTTTGGAAAAGTGTAAACCGAAACTGTTAAAGCAACATTTATTAAAAAGACGCATAAAATTGCTTTGCAGTGCGTACTTCATGTTTACAATTCGCTTAAACAAGTTAACAAGATAACAAAGTTCTGTTACATGATCAGATTTGTGCTCCATGTTTCTTAAAACATGACCTAATATTTTTATGTTTCTTTAAAACTAAATATACCAAGGAAAAGACAACATATTATGGCTATACTTATATACTGCACTATACTACAATGAATAATGAGCTTGGAACAGTTGATTGGGATAGTATTTTCTTTATGCCCGATGTTGATGACGTTATTTTTGTAGAACAAAATCTTGCCGAAATTTTCGACAAATCGGTGCCAGTAAAAGCAGTTGTATGGAATAGCCCTAAAAAGCCTTGGTTTAATGAACAAATTAGAGGTAAAATAATTCAACGTGATTATTCGTAGAAGGTTTTCGAAAGGTTCTGGCGCAAAGAAATGCTTAGCTACATACAAACTAATAATTTGCTTACTGGTATGCAATCGGTACTATTGCACTTATTGAAGTGACGGAGGAAATTTGCACTACTCGTATACGGAAGTTATTAGAAAAACAGCATTCTCCATCAAAAAAAGAATATACTTGTTTTCCCATTTAACCTTCGGATTGAAGAATACGACAGTTATATTCCAACGTGCGCTACATAATTTCCTTTCGCATACAACAAGAAGTACCTGAAACTACGCCTTTGCGGCTATTCTGAGTCAGGAACGGAGACCGTTTACTATCACCTCTGGGTCTGAAAAGAATTATGCAGCTAATGAGAGCGAAATGTTAGCTATAATTTGGGATCTATGAAACTAAGTAATAAAAATAATAATTAAAAAATGAAGCAATGATGGGTTATGTCGCAAATATATAATCATAAATTTAACTATAAGCTCGGTAAAAGTAATGTAGTTGCGGAAGCCCTATCAGTACCACCGCAGAATAATGTTCAACTCAAAATTTTAACACCTGCAGTACATAACGGTGACAGCTCTAGTTTTTAAGCACCAACTCTGTTTTCTTATAGGAGAAACAATTGAATACCAGTTCCAATTACCTTTTCCAACATTTTATAAACATATCGTTACAGGGCCAATCTGTGCGATAGCCTTATAGTGAATAGCTTGCTTACACTTACGAATATTGGATACAATAAAATTTGTTACATTAAATATGAAATTAGGCGAGGGAATAGCTTGCTTACGCTCCAGATTTTGGAAAAGTATTATTTTCGAAAAATTAAGGACAGATTGCTTAAAATAATAAAAGAATGTAAAATCTGTAAATATGGAAAATATGATAGACACCCAAGTAACTCAATCATATCAGCTGCTTTAGTTCTACAACACGAAACAGAAATAATTCGGGTAAATATTTGGTGCACTGAAAAGCTTTTTTTACGTTAACGGCAATAGCAAAACTCAGGTAATAGTTATAAATTCAAGGTCAAAAGCAGACAATAAGGGAGCCGTCACGAAAAATGGTGCTCAATTCCGGCGTTCTTATAATAACTTTCGTGGAGAACGAAAAAGCTTTGAGCTTAGGCTGAATTTTGTTTATGCTGGAAGAATACTTCAACCTAAAAGTCTTCAAGACTCCATCTTAAAAAAGTATAGTAAACGTTCAGTTAAGGTTTTATGAATTCAACTGCACTATGCACTACAATAGGCGAAAACCAGTTAACCTATTCTATGGTGGATGATTTAGTACATGAAAAATATGAAATAGTAGGAAAAACATTGAGGACATACAAAATCAAAACAGAAAGGGGAAATGTTTTAGACAAAATTTATGAAAAAAACAACCGAAACAGTTTTGAGCTTCTCGGCAGAGTGATGGGCATTATTAAGTTTATTTTCGTACATGCTAATCTAAGAAAATACTAAATTGGCTTTAAGAGAAATAAAATTGTACTTTTTATTGTAATATAAATTATTATACGATTATATGGTATTTGTTTAATTTTTGTTTTGAAAAATTTTAAAAAGCGTTAAAAAAATAACAAAAAGAGGAAAATAAGCCGGAATACTATTCAGCACATGCGAGTTCTACCGCTAAATTACAAATGTGATTTGTTAGCCATTTTTACAGGTTTGGTGTAATTAAAAACGAATGGCCGTTCCGTTAGCTTATCTGAACGTTGCTATAATTGTACCCTTATCCTCTGCAAGCAAGTTCCGCTACGAACTATATCAAACATTAAACTTATTAGAGGCGATTAAGAACTATGTACCCAAAAAGCAGTCTACTGCAATTAACGCTAAAGGAAAAATTTAGAAAGTGATCACGACAGTAGACGAACTAAACACCAATTATGCTAAACAAGTAATAATTAATATAGATTTAAATTATCAAATTGGCACTATTTTTAGCTAGATAATAAACTTACTAGTTTCATACAGATTTGGAACGAACTTATGTCAGCACCTGCCATACGGCCTTATCTGTCAGTGGCCCAACTCCACAGGAGTGAACTGGTTGGCAGCTCACTAACGTTGCCATGTGGATTTTTAGGCCCATAGAAGTGGCAACTTCCTATAATATTCCGCATGGCACAAAACCCTAGTTCGAGAGGTCCAGCTTTCGAATTTCTTCTGCTTTGTAATTGGCCTGAAAAGTTAGAGAGGACAAGGCACCAGAGCTGGTATCCCGACATCCTCAAGGAACATGAGACCTTAACCAACTCGCCTGACCTTCCATTGATCTTAGTTGCATACATAAAGAGAGTCTGTTGCCAGACAACAGCTCCTCGAAGACAAGGATCACAAGGGCGCTTTGCAACCCCAGCATCTTTCCAAGCTCCTTCGAGGGGTTTTAGGTTTAAAATACAACCAGAACGTCTCAGTCAAGGATAAGCTAGTCAACCAATGACCAACGCCAGAATCCCAAAAGGCCAATGAGATTTGAAGAGATTACGGGAAAAACATTCAACAACAATAGTGTTACAGCCCACCAGAACAAATGTATATATGTACATAGATAAGTATCTGTTAAAAGAATTCATGGCTGACCTTACTCTTCGTCGATCGAAGGCGATAAAGTTCTAGGATGGAGGCGTTAAAAATATATGTATAAAATGCTTGTTCAGTAGCACAGGCAATAAGCGGTTGGTGTTGAAACATTTTTATTAAGTACAATATTGCTGATGTTGCGTCTAGAAATTAATGTTGTTAATTATAATATTTATATTTATTATTCAGTAAAAGTTGTGGTTTAGCTTTTGTTTCGATTATCACTTAAAAGAATAAAGAACATTTCAGTCTTAAAATCTGAAATAATTTTTAAAACGAAATTAAAATTAGTTTGCATAATAGTATACATTTTTTATTAATAGCAATCTCTGTAAGGAAGTAAGATATTACAAACCTTTAAAGAACAGCCTCCACACTTCAATGTAATTAACACATTGAGGAATATGAATAAAAGACAACAATTGATGTATTTGAGTTCTTTCTTAAAATGATAAAGTGATAAACATGAGCACCTTAAAACTAAACTATGTTTATCAATGTTCTCTGTTACATTGTTATTATATTTTGGAATACAGTACAGTTTATAAACTATCTTCTATGCTTTCTTATCATTATTCTTATCTGTAGTTATTATTAATTAATTTATTTGTTTACAAACATACATAAATAAATACTAATACGTATACGTACATTTCGCTTCAGATTTTTTGTTCCATGCTCGCGTGTTCCATACATTGTCGTCACTTAATGGTTTGGAAAGTGTTTGCGCCCCGTTTTATATACGAAGGAATTTCAACTTTTGTTTGTTTGCCGGCAATTGTTGCAGGATTCTTGCTGATAATTCGCATACATAAAGGAGTAGATTCTTTAATAAATAAAATAAACAAAATAAAATAAAGTATTTCACTTTATGTAAGAGTGTTTGAATTTGAAAACTTGTCAACTTAATAAAATAAAAAAATAAATTACTTAAGATATTTATTTCTTATTCTTCAAAAACGATGGTGTTCAGAGTGTTACTGTCAATGGTAAATTGGTGGCGTTAATATTGTTCATATCTGGTTACAACAGGACGGAGCCACATGCGAGCTAGGCCCAGTGTGACGGATAGCCTGGAATAAATTCAATAACAAATATAAAATAAGATAAAAATCTCAAAAACATAAGTATGATAATAATACTAATAACAAGTACTAGTATAATTATATGTACATCTTTTAAAATATTACCGAAACAAATATGTTCAGACACGAATGGGATAACATACATAAATATATCAATAAAAGAAAAACAAGAAAACTATAGCCAGATCTATAACAAACATGCTGAAGCATGCATAGAACAACTATACCTTAGTGGCCTTTGTTATTTATGTATGTACATATTAATTGTAAACCAAGTATTGTAAACAATAGATACAAAAGTCATCTGAGTGAAGTTAAATAATAATAGTAACCAAACATTATATCAGAATTAAGCGCTTGGACGCAAACTAGTACTAACAACATGGATTGGGTTTTCTGTTTCTTTGGCCTGCACTAGGAATTATTTTAAGTTGTATTTAAAACGCGACTTTAGCCTTTCTAGAACCTTTGGGAAAATTTCATTTGTAACTTGGAAGGCTTTGACAGTTTCCAAAGCTTGGCCATGGAGACAATTCAGCAAATGGTTGAAGTTTACGATATTAGATAAGCCATACTCACGATCGATAATTTGGCTGAATGATGTTATAAAATTTGTATACCTACTATATCTGCCACTAAATGTAGGCAATTTAAGTTGAGGCAATTTGTTATTAGAAACTGGGAAACAAATAGTTGAATTAGACGCCTTTGTACTATAAACATCTTTAGCAAGCTGGAAAACTTTGTTGGTTGAGGCCCAGGTTAACCACGGACTGTAGCCCCAAACGAAGAAGAAGAAGAAGCAAGCTGTACTTGTATATTCGTTTTTGCTCCGGTATACAGATCTTCGATTTCCGCCTTTACATTTCCGTCTAGGTCATAGTCTTCAATTTGTGTATAGGATTCCAAGATTCTCACCGGCAGCGAAACAAATGGCGTACGTAACAGTCCGGAATTTAAAAGTTTTGTAAGCACAACAGTGGGATAATTTCTTATTTTTGCCCTTAAATAATTTTAGGAAAAAGGTTTTGTTTCATAAATAATTAAATTGCTTATTACCATTCGGACTTTCAAATTATCCTAAAATGTAACCACAAACAGTTTTACTGAAAATGTTCAAATTTTGACTGAATACTGTCTAGTTGACAGTGCGATATGTACATACAAATTGTATATTTTGATTTCTAAATGTTTTATGTAAAATTGCAAACTGTCTTCGTTTGTGTTTGGTTTTTTCGGTTGCTCTTCATATGGTAGTGTTCCTGTTGCGAAAGCACTGGTCGCTGTAGCAGGGACTGCTCGCGGTTTCAGTTTTAGAGTTGATCTATTACCATGGGGCAAATTCTCTCCCTGCGTATCTTAATGGTGGCCGGTCGAGTGCAAAATTTGCTCCAAAGCATTCTTTGTTGTTTCATTGGTTTTTGGAAAAGTGTAAACCGAAACTGTTAAAGCAACATTTATTAAAAAGACGCATAAAATTGCTTTGCAGTGCGTACTTCATGTTTACAATTCGCTTCAAATTTTCATGTAAACAAAGTTCTGTTACATGATCAGATTTGTGCTCCATGTTTCTTAAAACATGACCTAATATTTTTATGTTTCTTTAAAACTAAATATACCAAGGAAAAGACAACATATTATGGCTATACTTATATACTGCACTATACTACAATGAATAATGAGCTTGGAACAGTTGATTGGGATAGTATTTTCTTTATGCCCGATGTTGATGACGTTATTTTTGTAGAACAAAATCTTGCCGAAATTTTCGACAAATCGGTGCCAGTAAAAGCAGTTGTATGGAATAGCCCTAAAAAGCCTTGGTTTAATGAACAAATTAGAGGTAAAATAATTCAACGTGATTATTCGTAGAAGGTTTTCGAAAGGTTCTGGCGCAAAGAAATGCTTAGCTACATACAAACTAATAATTTGCTTACTGGTATGCAATCGGTACTATTGCACTTATTGAAGTGACGGAGGAAATTTGCACTACTCGTATACGGAAGTTATTAGAAAAACAGCATTCTCCATCAAAAAAAGAATATACTTGTTTTCCCATTTAACCTTCGGATTGAAGAATACGACAGTTATATTCCAACGTGCGCTACATAATTTCCTTTCGCATACAACAAGAAGTACCTGAAACTACGCCTTTGCGGCTGTTCTGAGTCAGGAACGGAGACCGTTTACTATCACCTCTTGGTCTGAAAAGAATTATGCAGCAAATGAGAGCGAAATGTTAGCTATAATTTGGGATCTATGAAACTAAGTAATAAAAATAATAATTAAAAAATGAAGCAATGATGGGTTATGTCGCAAATATATAATCATAAATTTAACTATAAGCAAAAGCAGACAATAAGGGAGCCGTCACGAAAAATGGTGCTCAATTCAGGCGTTCTTATAATAACTTTCGTGGAGAACGAAAAAGCTTTGAGCTTAGGCTGAATTTTATTTATGCTGGAAGAATACTTCAACATAAAAGTCTTCAAGACTCCATCTTAAAAAAGTATAGTAAACGTTCAGTTAAGGTTTTATGAATTCAACTACACTATGCACTACAATAGGCGAAACCCAGTTAACCTATTCTTTGATGGATGATTTAGTACATGAAAAATATGAAATAGTAGGAAAAACATTGAGGACATACAAAATCAAAACAAAAAGGGGAAATGTTTTAGACAAAATTTATGAAAAAAAACAACCGAAACAGTCTTGAGCTTCTCGGCAGAGTGATGGGCATTATTAAATTTATTTTCGTACATGCTAAAGTAAGAAAATACTAAATTGGCTTCAAGAGAAATAAAATTATACTTTTTATTGTAATATAAATTATTATACGATTATATGGTATTTGTTTAATTTTTGTTTTGAAAAATTTTAAAAAGCGTTAATAAAATAACAAAAAGAGGAAAATGTGCGGGATACTATTCAGCACATGCGAGTTCTACCGCTGAATTACAAATGCGATTTGTTAGCCATTTTTAACAGGTTTGGTGTAATTAAAAACGAATGGCCGTTCCGTTAGCTTATCTGAACGTTGCTATAATTGTACCCTTATCCTCTGCAAGCAAGTTCCGCTACGAACTATATCAAACATTAAACTTATTAGAGGTGATTAAGAACTATGTACCCAAAAAGCAGTCTACTGCAATTAACGCTAAAGGAAAAATTTAGAAAGTGATCACGACAGTAGACGAACTAAACACCAATTATGCTAAACAAGTAATAATTAATATAGATTTAAGTTATCAAATTGGCAATATTTCTAGCTAGATAATAAACTTACTAGTTTCATACAGATTTGGAACGAATTTATGTCAGCACCTGCCATACGGCCTTATCTGTCAGTGGCCCAACTCCACAAGAGTGAACTGGTTGGCAGCTCACTAACGTTCCCATGTGGATTTTTAGGCTCATAGAAGTGGCAACTTCCTATAATATTCAGCATGGCACAAAACCCTAGTTCGAGAGGTCCAGCTTTCGAATTTCTTCTACTTTGTAATTCGCCTGAAAAGTTAGAGAGGACAAGGCACCAGAGCTGGTATCCCTTAACCAACTCGCCTGACCTTCCATTGATCTTAGTTGCATACATAAAGAGAGTCTGTTGCCAGACAACAGCTCCTCGAAGACAAGGATCACAAGGGCGCTTTGCAACCCCAGCATCTTTCCAAGCTCCTTCGAGGGGTTTTAGGTTTAAAATACAACCAGAACGTCTCAGTCAAGGATAAGCTAGTCAACCAATGACCAACGCCAGAATCCCAAAAGGCCAATGAGATTTGAAGAGATTACGGGAAAAACATTCAACAACAATAGTGTTACAGCCCACCAGAACAAATGTATATATGTACATAGATAAGTATCTGTTAAAAGAATTCATGGCTGACCTTACTCTTCGACGATCGAAGGCGATAAAGTTCTAGGATGGAGGCGTTAAAAATATATGTATAAAATGCTTATTCAGTAGCACATGCAATAAGCGGTTGGTGTTGAAACATTTTTATTAATTACAATATTGCTGATGTTGCGTCTAGAAATTAATGTTGTTAATTATAATATTTATATTTATTATTCAGTAAAAGTTGTGGTTTAGCTTTTGTTTCGATTATCACTTAAAAGAATAAAGAACATTTCAGTCTTAAAATCTGAAATAATTTTTAAAACGAAATTAAAATTAGTTTGCATAATAGTATACATTTTTTATTAATAGCAATCTCTGTAAGGAAGTAAGATATTACAAACCTTTAAAGAACAGCCTCCACACTTCAATGTAATTAACACATTGAGGAATATGAATAAAAGACAACAATTGATGTATTTGAGTTCTCTCTTAAAATGATAAAGTGATAAACATGAGCACCTTAAAACTAAACTATGTTTATCAATGTTCTCTGTTACATTGTTATTATATTTTGGAATACAGTACAGTTTATAAACTATCTTCTATGCTTTCTTATCATTATTCTTATCTGTAGTTATTATTAATTAATTTATTTGTTTACAAACATACATAAATATATACTAATACGTATACGTACATTTCGCTTCAGATTTTTTGTTCTATGCTCGCGTGTTCCATACATTGTCGTCACTTAATGGTTTGGAAAGTGTTTGCGCCCCGTTTTATATACGAAGGAATTTCAACTTTTGTTTGTTTGCCGGCAATTGTTGCAGGATTCTTGCTGATAATTCGCATACATAAAGGAGTAGATTCTTTAATAAATAAAATAAACAAAATAAAATAAAGTATTTCACTTTATGTAAGAGTGTTTGAATTTGAAAACTTGTCAACTTAATAAAATAAAAAAATAAATTACTTAAGATATTTATTTCTTATTCTTCAAAAACGATGGTGTTCAGAGTGTTACTGTCAATGGTAAATTGGTGGCGTTAATATTGTTCATATCTGGTTACAACAGGACGGAGCCACATGCGAGCTAGGCCCAGTGTGACGGATAGCCTGGAATAAATTCAATAACAAATATAAAATAAGATAAAAATCTTAAAAACATAAGTATGATAATAACACTAATAACAAGCACTAGTATAATTATATGTACATTTTTTAAAATATTACCGAAACAAATATGTTCAGATACGAATGATATAACATACATAAATATATCAATAAAAGAAAAACAAGAAAACTATAGCCAGATCTATAACAAACATGCTCAAGCATGCATAGAACAACTATACCTTAGTGGCCTTTGTTGTTTATGTGTGTACATATTAATTGTAAACTAAGTATTGTTAACAATAGATACAATAGTTATCTGAGTGAAGTTAAGTAATAATAGTAACCAAACATTATATCAGAATTAAGCGCTTGGACGCAAACTAGTACTAACAACATGGATTGGGTTTTCTGTTTCTTTGGCCTGCACTAGGAATTATTTTAAGTTGTATTTAAAACGCGACTTTAGCCTTTCTAGAACCTTTGGGAAAATTTCATTTGTAACTTGGAAGGCTTTGACAGTTTCCAAAGCTTGGCCATGGAGACAATTCAGCAAATGGTTGAAGTTTTCGATATTAGATAATCCAAACTCACGATCGATAATTTGGCTGAATGATGTTATAAAATTTGTATACCTACTATATCTGCCACTAAATGTAGGCAATTTAAGTTGAGGCAATTTGTTATTAGAAACTGGGAAACAAATAGTTGAATTAGACGCCTTTGTACTATAAACATCTTTCTTTAGCAAGCTGGAAAACTTTGTTGGTTGAGGCCCAGGTTAACCACGGACTGTAGCCCCAAACGAAGAAGAAGAAGAAGCAAGCTGTACTTGCATATTCGTTTTTGCTCCGGTATACAGATCATCGATTTCCTCCTTTACATTGCCGTCTAGGTCATAGTCTTCAATTTGTGTATAACATTCCAAGATTCTCACCGGCAGCGAAACAAATGGCGTACGTGACAGTCCGGAATTTAAAAGTTTTGTAAGCACAACAGTGGGATAATTTCTTATTTTTGCTCTTAAATAATTTTAGGAAAAAGGTTTTGTTTCATAAATAATTAAATTGCTTATTACCATTCGGACTTTCAAATTATTTTACTGAACATGTTCAAATTTTGACTGAATACTGTCTAGTTGACAGTGCGATATGTACATACAAATTGTATATTTTGATTTCTAAATGTTTTATGTAAAATTGCAAACTGTCTTCGTTTGTGTTTGGTTTTTTCGGTTGCTCTTCATATGGTAGTGTTCCTGTTGCGAAAGCACTGGTCGCTGTAGCAGGGACTGCTCGCGGTTTCAGTTTTAGAGTTGCTCTATTACCATGGGGCAAATTCTCTCCCTGCGTATCTTAATGGTGGCCGGTCGAGTGCAAAATTTGCTCCAAAGCATTCTTTGTTGTTTCATTGGTTTTTGGAAAAGTGTAAACCGAAACTGTTAAAGCAACATTTATTAAAAAGACGCATAAAATTGCTTTGCAGTGCGTACTTCATGTTTACAATTCGCTTCAAATTTTCATGTAAGCAAAGTTCTGTTACATGATCAGATTTGTACTCCATGTTTCTTAAAACATGACCTAATATTTTTATGTTTCGACTTTAAAACTAAATATACCAAGGAAAAGACAACATATTATGGCTATACTTATATACTGCACTATACTACAGTGAATAATGAGCTTGGAACAGTTGATTGGGATAGTATTTTCTTTATGCCCGATGTTGATGACGTTATTTTTGTAGAACAAAATCTTGCCAAAATTTTCGACAAATCGGTGCCAGTAAAAGCAGTTGTATGGAATAGCCCTAAAAAGCATTGGTTTAATGAACAAATTAGAGGTAAAATAATTCAACGTGATTATTCGTAGAAGGTTTTCGAAAGGTTCTGGCGCAAAGAAATGCCTAACTACATACAAACTAATAATTTGCTTACTGATATGCAATCGGTACTATTGCACTTATTGAAGTGACGGAGGAAATTTGCACTACTCGTATACGGAAGTTATTAGAAAAACAGCATTCTCCATCAAAAAAAGAATATACTTGTTTTCCCATTTAACCTTCGGATTGAAGAATACGACAGTTATATTCCAACGTGCGCTACATAAGTAATAATAAGAAGTACCTGAAACTACGCCTTTGCGGCTATTCTGAGTCAGGAACGGAGACCGTTAACTATCACTTCTTGGTCTGAAAAGAATTATGCAGCAAATGAGAGCGAAATGTTAGCTATAATTTGGGATCTATGAAACTAAGTAATAAAAATAATAATTAAAAAATGAAACAATGATGGGTTATGTCGCAAATATATAATCATAAATTTAACTATAAGCTGGGTAAAAGTAATGTAGTTGCAGAAGCCATATCAGTACCACCGCAGAATAATGTTCAAGTCAACACTTTAACACCTGCAGTACATAACGGTGACAGCTCTAGTTTTTAAACACCAAATCTGTTTTTTATAGGAGAAACAATTGAATACCAGTTCCAATTACCTTTTCCAACATTTTATAAACATATCGTTACAGGGCCAAGCTGTGCGATAGTCTTATAGTGAATAGCTTGCTTACACTTACGAATATTGGATACAATAAAATTTGTTACATTAAATATGAAATTAGGCGAGTGAATAGCTTGCTTACGCTCCAGATTTTGGAAAAGTATTATTTTCTAAAAATTAATGACAGATTGCTTAAAATAATAAAAGAACGTAAAATCTGTAAATATGGAAAATATGATAGACAGCCAAGTAACTCAAACATATCAGCTGCTTTAATTCTACAACACGAAACAGAAATAATTCGGGTAAATATTTGGTGCACTGAAAAGCTTTTTTTACGTTAACGGCAATAGCAAAACTCAGGTAACAGTTATAAATTCAAGGTCAAAAGCAGACAATAAGGGAGCCGTCACGAAAAATGGTGCTCAATTCCGGCAACTTATAATAACTTTCGTGGAGAACGAAAAAGCTTTGAGCTTAGGCTGAATTTTATTTATGCTGGAAGAATACTTCAACATAAAAGTCTTCAAGACTCCATCTTAAAAAAGTATAGTAAACGTTCAGTTAAGGTTTTATGAATTCAACTACACTATGCACTACAATAGGCGAAACCCAGTTAACCTATTCTTTGATGGATGATTTAGTACATGAAAAATATGAAATAGTAGGAAAAACATTGAGGACATACAAAATCAAAACAAAAAGGGGAAATGTTTTAGACAAAATTTATGAAAAAAAACAACCGAAACAGTCTTGAGCTTCTCGGCAGAGTGATGGGCATTATTAAGTTTATTTTCGTACATGCTAATCTAAGAAAATACTAAATTGGCTTCAAGAGAAATAAAATTATACTTTTTATTGTAATATAAATTATTATACGATTATATGGTATTTGTTTAATTTTTGTTTTGAAAAATTTTAAAAAGCGTTAATAAAATAACAAAAAGAGGAAAATGTGCGGGATACTATTCAGCACATGCGAGTTCTACCGCTGAATTACAAATGTGATTTGTTAGCCATTTTTAACAGGTTTGGTGTAATTAAAAACGAATGGCCGTTCCGTTAGCTTATCTGAACGTTGCTATAATTGTACCCTTATCCTCTGCAAGCAAGTTCCGCTACGAACTATATCAAACATTAAACTTATTAGAGGCGATTAAGAACTATGTACCAAAAAGCAGTCTACTGCAATTAACGCTAAAGGAAAAATTTAGAAAGTGATCACGACAGTAGACGAACTAAACACCAATTATGCTAAACAAGTAATAATTAATATAGATTTAAGTTATCAAATTGGCAATATTTCTAGCTAGATAATAAACTTACTAGTTTCACATAGATTTGGAACGAACTTATGTCAGCACCTGCCATACGGCCTTATCTGTCAGTGGCCCAACTCCACAGGAGTGAACTGGTTGGCAGCTCACTAACGTTCCCATGTGGATTTTTAGGCCCATAGAAGTGGCAACTTCCTATAATATTCCGCATGGCACAAAACCCTAGTTCGAGAGGTCCAGCTTTCGAATTTCTTCTGCTTTGTAATTGGCCTGAAAATTTAGAGAGGACAAGGCACCAGAACTAGTATCCCGACATCCTCAAGGAACATGAGACCTTAACCAACTCGCCTGACCTTCCATTGATCTTAGTTGCATACATAAAGAGAGTCTGTTGCCAGACAACAGCTCCTCGAAGACAAGGATCACAAGGGCGCTTTGCAACCCCAGCATCTTTCCAAGCTCCTTCGAGGGGTTTTAGGTTTAAAATACAACCAGAACGTCTCAGTCAAGGATAAGCTAGTCAACCAATGACCAACGCCAGAATCCCAAAAGGCCAATGAGATTTGAAGAGATTACGGGAAAAACATTCAACAACAATAGTGTTACAGCCCACCAGAACAAATGTATATATGTACATAGATAAGTATCTGTTAAAAGAATTCATGGCTGACCTTACTCTTCGTCGATCGAAGGCGATAAAGTTCTAGGATGGAGGCGTTAAAAATATATGTATAAAATGCTTATTCAGTAGCACAGGCAATAAGCGGGTGGTGTTGAAACATTTTTATTAAGTACAATATTGCTGATGTTGCGTCTAGAAATTAATGTTGTTAATTATAATATTTATATTTATTATTCAGTAAAAGTTGTGGTTTAGCTTTTGTTTCGATTATCACTTAAAAGAATAAAGAACATTTCAGTCTTAAAATCTGAAATAATTTTTAAAACGAAATTAAAATTAGTTTGCATAATAGTATACATTTTTTATTAATAGCAATCTCTGTAAGGAAGTAAGATATTACAAACCTTTAAAGAACAGCCTCCACACTTCAATGTAATTAACACATTGAGGAATATGAATAAAAGACAACAATTGATGTATTTGAGTTCTCTCTTAAAATGATAAAGTGATAAACATGAGCACCTTAAAACTAAACTATGTTTATCAATGTTCTCTGTTACATTATTATTATATTTTGGAATACAGTACAGTTTATAAACTATCTTCTATGCTTTCTTATCATTATTCTTATCTGTAGTTATTATTAATTAATTTATTTGTTTACAAACATACATAAATATATACTAATACGTATACGTACATTTCGCTTCAGATTTTTTGTTCTATGCTCGCGTGTTCCATACATTGTCGTCACTTAATGGTTTGGAAAGCGTTTACGCCACGTTTTATATACGAAGGAATTTCAACTTTTGTTTGTTTGCCGGCAATTGTTGCAGGATTCTTGCTGATAATTCGCATACATAAAGGAGTAGATTCTTTAATAAATAAAATAAACAAAATAAAATAAAGTATTTCACTTTATGTAAGAGTGTTTGAATTTGAAAACTTGTCAACTTAATAAAATAAAAAAATAAATTACTTAAGATATTTATTTCTTATTCTTCAAAAACGATGGTGTTCAGAGTGTTACTGTCAATGGTAAATTGGTGGCGTTAATATTGTTCATATCTGGTTACAACAGGACGGAGCCACATGCGAGCTAGGCCCAGTCTGACGGATAGCCTGGAATAAATTCAATAACAAATATAAAATAAGATAAAAATCTTAAAAACATAAGTATGATAATAATACTAATAACAAGCTCTAGTATAATTATATGTACATCTTTTACAATATTACCGAAACAAATATGTTCAGACACGAATGGGATAACATACATAAATATATCAATAAAAGAAAAACAAGAAAACTATAGCCAGATCTATAACAAACATGCTCAAGCATGCATAGAACAACTATACCTTAGTGGCCTTTGTTATTTATGTATGTACATATTAATTGTAAACCAAGTATTGTAAACAATAGATACAAAAGTTATCTGAGTGAAGTTAAATAATAATAGTAACCAAACATATCAGAATTAAGCGCTTGGACGCAAACTAGTACTAACAACATGGATTGGGTTTTCTGTTTCTTTGGCCTGCACTAGGAATTATTTTAAGTTGTATTTAAAACGCGACTTTGGCCTTTCTAGAACCTGTGGGAAAATTTCATTTGTAACTTGGAAGGCTTTGACAGTTTCCAAAGCTTGGCCATGGAGACAATTCAGCAAATGGTTGAAGTTTACGATATTAGATAAGCCATACTCACGATCGATAATTTGGCTGAATGATGTTATAAAATTTGTATACCTACTATATCTGCCACTAAATGTAGGCAATTTAAGTTGAGGCAATTTGTTATTAGAAACTGGGAAACAAATAGTTGAATTAGACGCCTTTGTACTATAAACATCTTTAGCAAGCTGGAAAACTTTGTTGGTTGAGGCCCAGGTTAACCACGGACTGTAGCCCCAAACGAAGAAGAAGAAGAAGCAAGCTGTACTTGTATATTCGTTTTTGCTCCGGTATACAGATCATCGATTTCCTCCTTTACATTGCCGTCTAGGTCATAGTCTTCAATTTGTGTATAAGATTCCAAGATTCTCACCGGCAGCGAAACAAATGGCGTACGTGACAGTCCGGAATTTAAAAGTTTTGTAAGCACAACAGTGGGATAATTTCTTATTTTTGCTCTTAAATAATTTTAGGAAAAAGGTTTTGTTTCATAAATAATTAAATTGCTTATTACCATTCGGACTTTCAAATTATTTTACTGAACATGTTCAAATTTTGACTGAATACTGTCTAGTTGACAGTGCGATATGTACATACAAATTGTATATTTTGATTTCTAAATGTTTTATGTAAAATTGCAAACTGTCTTCGTTTGTGTTTGGTTTTTTCGGTTGCTCTTCATATGGTAGTGTTCCTGTTGCGAAAGCACTGGTCGCTGTAGCAGGGACTGCTCGCGGTTTCAGTTTTAGAGTTGCTCTATTACCATGGGGCAAATTTTCTCCCTGCGTATCTTAATGGTGGCCGGTCGAGTGCACAATTTGCTCCAAAGCATTCTTTGTTGTTTCATTGGTTTTTGGAAAAATGTAAACCGAAACTGTTAAAGCAACATTTATTAAAAAGACGCACAAAATTGCTTTGCAGTGCGTACTTCATGTTTACAATTCGCTTCAAATTTTCATGTAAACAAAGTTCTGTTACATGATCAGATTTGTGCTCCATGTTTCTTAAAACATGACCTAATATTTTTATGTTTCTTTAAAACTAAATATACCAAGGAAAAGACAACATATTATGGCTATACTTATATACTGCACTATACTACAATGAATAATGAGCTTGGAACAGTTGATTGGGATAGTATTTTCTTTATGCCCGATGTTGATGACGTTATTTTTGTAGAACAAAATCTTGCCGAAATTTTCGACAAATCGGTGCCAGTAAAAGCAGTTGTATGGAATAGCCCTAAAAAGCCTTGATTTAATTAACAAATTAGAGGTAAAATAATTCAACGTGATTATTCGTAGAAGGTTTTCGAAAGGTTCTGGCGCAAAGAAATGCTTAGCTACATACAAACCAATAATTTGCTTACTGATATGCAATCGGTACTATTGCACTTATTGAAGTGACGGAGGAAATTTGCACTACTCGTATACGGAAGTTATTAGAAAAACAGCATTCTCCATCAAAAAAAGAATATACTTGTTTTCCCATTTAACCTTCGGATTGAAGAATACGACAGTTATATTCCAACGTGCGCTACATAATTTCCTTTCGCATACAACAAGAAGTACCTGAAACTACGCCTTTGCGGCTATTCTGAGTCAGGAACGGAGACCGTTTACTATCACATCTTGGTCTGAAAAGAATTATGCAGCAAATGAGAGCGAAATGTTAGCTATAATTTGGGATCTATGAAACTAAGTAATAAAAATAATAATTAAAAAATGAAGCAATGATGGGTTATGTCGCAAATATATAATCATAAATTTAACTATAAGCTCGGTAAAAGTAATGTAGTTGCGGAAGCCCTATCAGTACCACCGCAGAATAATGTTCAAGTCAACACTTTAACACCTGCAGTACATAACGGTGACAGCTCTAGTTTTTAAACACCAAATCTGTTTTTTATAGGAGAAACAATTGAATACCAGTTCCAATTACCTTTTCCAACATTTTATAAACATATCGTTACAGGGCCAAGCTGTGCGATAGTCTTATAGTGAATAGCTTGCTTACACTTACACACTTATACACTTGGATACAATAAAATTTGTTACATTAAATATGAAATTAGGCGAGTGAATAGCTTGCTTACGCTCCAGATTTTGGAAAAGTATTATTTTCTAAACTTAATGACAGATTGCTTAAAATAATAAAAGAACGTAAAATCTGTAAATATTGAAAATATGATAGACACCCAAGTAACTCAAACATATCAGCTGCTTTAGTTCTACAACACGAAACAGAAATAATTCGGGTAAATATTTGGTGCACTGAAAAGCTTTTTTTACGTTAACGGCAATAGCAAAACTCAGGTAATAGTTATAAATTCAAGGTCAAAAGCAGACAATAAGGGAGCCGTCACGAAAAATGGTGCTCAATTCCCGCGTTCTTATAATAACTTTCGTGGAGAACGAAAAAGCTTTGAGCTTAGGCTGAATTTTATTTATGCTGGAAGAATACTTCAACATAAAAGTCTTCAAGACTCCATCTTAAAAAAGTATAGTAAACGTTCAGTTAAGGTTTTATGAATTCAACTACACTATGCACTACAATAGGCGAAACCGAGTTAACCTATTCTTTGATGGATGATTTAGTACATGAAAAATATGAAATAGTAGGAAAAACATTGAGGACATACAAAATCAAAACAAAAAGGGGAAATGTTTTAGACAAAATTTATGAAAAAAAACAACCGAAACAGTCTTGAGCTTCTCGGCAGAGTGATGGGCATTATTAAGTTTATTTTCGTACATGCTAATCTAAGAAAATACTAAATTGGCTTCAAGAGAAATAAAATTATACTTTTTATTGTAATATAAATTATTATACGATTATATGGTATTTGTTTAATTTTTGTTTTGAAAAATTTTAAAAAGCGTTAATAAAATAACAAAAAGAGGAAAATGTGCGGGATACTATTCAGCACATGCGAGTTCTACCGCTGAATTACAAATGTGATTTGTTAGCCATTTTTAACAGGTTTGGTGTAATTAAAAACGAATGGCCGTTCCGTTAGCTTATCTGAACGTTGCTATAATTGTACCCTTATCCTCTGCAAGCAAGTTCCGCTACGAACTATATCAAACATTAAACTTATTAGAGGCGATTAAGAACTATGTACCAAAAAGCAGTCTACTGCAATTAACGCTAAAGGAAAAATTTAGAAAGTGATCACGACAGTAGACGAACTAAACACCAATTATGCTAAACAAGTAATAATTAATATAGATTTAAGTTATCAAATTGGCAATATTTCTAGCTAGATAATAAACTTACTAGTTTCATACAGATTTGGAACGAATTTATGTCAGCACCTGCCATACGGCCTTATCTGTCAGTGGCCCAACTCCACAGGAGTGAACTGGTTGGCAGCTCACTAACGTTGCCATGTGGATTTTTAGGCCCATAGAAGTGGCAACTTCCTATAATATTCCGCATGGCACAAAACCCTAGTTCGAGAGGTCCAGCTTTCGAATTTCTTCTGCTTTGTAATTGGCCTAAAAACTTAGAGAGGACAAGGCACCAGAGCTGGTATCCCGACATCCTCAAGGAACATGAGACCTTAACCAACTCGCCTGACCTTCCATTGATCTTAGTTGCATACATAAAGAGAGTCTGTTGCCAGACAACAGCTCCTTGAAGACAAGGATCACAAGGGTGCTTTGCAACCCCAGCATCTTTCCAAGCTCCTTCGAAGGGTATTAGGTTTAAAATACAACCAGAACGTCTAAGTCAAGGATAAGCTAGTCAACCAATGACCAACGCCAGAATCCCAAAAGGCCAATGAGATTTGAAGAGATTACGGGAAAAACATTCAACAACAATAGTGTTACAGCCCACCAGAACAAATGTATATATGTACATAGATAAGTATCTGTTAAAAGAATTCATGGCTGACCTTACTCTTCGACGATCGAAGGCGATAAAGTTCTAGGATGGAGGCGTTAAAAATATATGTATAAAATGCTTATTCAGTAGCACATGCAATAAGCGGTTGGTGTTGAAACATTTTTATTAATTACAATATTGCTGATGTTGCGTCTAGAAATTAATGTTGTTAATTATAATATTTATATTCACTATTCAGTAAAAGTTGTGGTTTAGCTTTTGTTTCGATTATCACTTAAAAGAATAAAGAACACTTCAGTCTTAAAATCTGAAATAATTTTTAAAACGAAATTAAAATAAGTTTGCATAATAGTATACATTTTTTATTAATAGCAATCTCTGTAAGGAAGTAAGATATTACAAACCTTTAAAGAACAGCCTCCACACTTCAATGTAATTAGCACATTGAGGAATATGAATAAAAGACAACAATTGATGTATTTGAGTTCTCTCTTAAACTGATCTTTATTTTTAATATTAACCTCAAGTGATAAACATGAGCACCTTAAAACTAAACTATGTTTATCAATCTTCTCTGTTACATTGTTATTATATTTTGGAATACAGTACAGTTTATAAGCTATCTTCTATGCTTTCTTATCATTATTCTTATCTGTAGTTATTATTAATTAATTTATTTGTTTACAAACATACATAAATATATACTAATACGTATACCGACATTTCGCTTCAGATTTTTTGTTCTATGCTCTCGTGTTCCATACATTGTCGTCACTTAATGGTTTGGAAAGTGTTTGCGCCCCGTTTTATATACGAAGGAATTTCAACTTTTGTTTGTTTGCCGGCAGTTGCTGCAGAATTCTTGCTGATAATTCGCATACATAAAGGAGTAGATTCTTTAATAAATAAAATAAACAAAATAAAATAAAGTATTTCACTTTATGTAAGAGTGTTTGAATTTGAAAACTTGTCAACTTAATAAAATAAAAAAATAAATTACTTAAGATATTTATTTCTTATACTTCAAAAACGATGGTGTTCAGAGTGTTACTGTCAATGGTAAATTGGTGGCGTTAATATTGTTCATATCTGGTTACAACAGGACGGAGCCACATGCGAGCTAGGCCCAGTGTGACGGATAGCCTGGAATAAATTCAATAACAAATATAAAATAAGATAAAAATCTTAAAAACATAAGTATGATAATAATACTAATAACAAGCACTAGTATAATTATATGTACATCTTTTAAAATATTACCGAAACAAATATGTTCAGACACGAATGGGATAACATACATAAATATATCAATAAAAGAAAAACAAGAAAACTATAGCCAGATCTATAACAAACATGCTCAAGCATGCATAGAACAACTATACCTTAGTGGCCTTTGTTATTTATGTATGTACATATTAATTGTAAACCAAGTATTGTAAACAATAGATACAAAAGTTATCTGAGTGAAGTTAAATAATAATAGTAACCAAACATATCAGAATTAAGCGCTTGGACGCAAACTAGTACTAACAACATGGATTGGGTTTTCTGTTTCTTTGGCCTGCACTAGGAATTATTTTAAGTTGTATTTAAAACGCGACTTTAGCCTTTCTAGAACCTTTGGGAAAATTTCATTTGTAACTTGGAAGGCTTTGACAGTTTCCAAAGCTTGGCCATGGAGAGAATTCAGCAAATGGTTGAAGTTTACGATATTAGATAAGCCATACTCACGATCGATAATTTGGCTGAATGATGTTATAAAATTTGTATACCTACTATATCTGCCACTAAATGTAGGCAATTTAAGTTGAGGCAATTTGTTATTAGAAACTGGGAAACAAATAGTTGAATTAGACGCCTTTGTACTATAAACATCTTTAGCAAGCTGTAAAACTTTGTTGGTTGAGGCCCAGGTTAACCACGGACTGTAGCCCCAAACGAAGAAGAAGAAGAAGCAAGCTGTACTTGTATATTCGTTTTTGCTCCGGTATACAGATCATCGATTTCCTCCTTTACATTGCCGTCTAGGTCATAGTCTTCAATTTGTGTATAAGATTCCAAGATTCTCACCGGCAGCGAAACAAATGGCGTACGTGACAGTCCGGAATTTAAAAGTTTTGTAAGCACAACAGTGGGATAATTTCTTATTTTTGCTCTTAAATAATTTTAGGAAAAAGGTTTTGTTTCATAAATAATTAAATTGCTTATTACCATTCGGACTTTCAAATTATTTTACTGAACATGTTCAAATTTTGACTGAATACTGTCTAGTTGACAGTGCGATATGTACATACAAATTGTATATTTTGATTTCTAAATGTTTTATGTAAAATTGCAAACTGTCTTCGTTTGTGTTTGGTTTTTTCGGTTGCTCTTCATATGGTAGTGTTCCTGTTGCGAAAGCACTGGTCGCTGTAGCAGGGACTGCTCGCGGTTTCAGTTTTAGAGTTGCTCTATTACCATGGGGCAAATTCTCTCCCTGCGTATCTTAATGGTGGCCGGTCGAGTGCAAAATTTGCTCCAAAGCATTCTTTGTTGTTTCATTGGTTTTTGGAAAGGTGTAAACCGAAACTGTTAAAGCAACATTTATTAAAAAGACGCATAAAATTGCTTTGCAGTGCGTACTTCATGTTTACAATTCGCTTCAAATTTTCATGTAAACAAATTTCTGTTACATGATCAGATTTGTGCTCCATGTTTCTTAAAACATGACCTAATATTTTTATGTTTCTTTAAAACTAGATATACCAAGGAAAAGACAACATATTATGGCTATACTTATATACTGCACTATACTACAATGAATAATGAGCTTGGAACAGTTGATTGGGATAGTATTTTCTTTATGCCCGATGTTGATGACGTTATTTTTGTAGAACAAAATCTTGCCGAAATTTTCGACAAATCGGTGCCAGTAAAAGCAGTTGTATGGAATAGCCCTAAAAAGCCTTGGTTTAATGAACAAATTAGAGGTAAAATAATTCAACGTGATTATTCGTAGAAGGTTTTCGAAAGGTTCTGGCGCAAAGAAATGCTTAGCTACATACAAACCAATAATTTGCTTACTGATATGCAATCGGTACTATTGCACTTATTGAAGTGACGGAGGAAATTTGCACTACTCGTATACGGAAGTTATTAGAAAAACAGCATTCTCCATCAAAAAAAGAATATACTTGTTTTCCCATTTAACCTTCGGATTGAAGAATACGACAGTTATATTCCAACGTGCGCTACATAATTTCCTTTCGCATACAACAAGAAGTACCTGAAACTACGCCTTTGCGGCTATTCTGAGTCAGGAACGGAGACCGTTTACTATCACATCTTGGTCTGAAAAGAATTATGCAGCAAATGAGAGCGAAATGTTAGCTATAATTTGGGATCTATGAAACTAAGTAATAAAAATAATAATTAAAAAATTAAGCAATGATGGGTTATGTCGCAAATATATAATCATAAATTTAACTATAAGCTCGGTAAAAGTAATGTAGTTGCGGAAGCCCTATCAGTACCACCGCAGAATAATGTTCAAGTCAACACTTTAACACCTGCAGTACATAACGGTGACAGCTCTAGTTTTTAAACACCAAATCTGTTTTTTATAGGAGAAACAATTGAATACCAGTTCCAATTACCTTTTCCAACATTTTATAAACATATCGTTACAGGGCCAAGCTGTGCGATAGTCTTATAGTGAATAGCTTGCTTACACTTACACACTTATACACTTGGATACAATAAAATTTGTTACATTAAATATGAAATTAGGCGAGTGAATAGCTTGCTTACGCTCCAGATTTTGGAAAAGTATTATTTTCTAAACTTAATGACAGATTGCTTAAAATAATAAAAGAACGTAAAATCTGTAAATATGGAAAATATGATAGACACCCAAGTAACTCAAACATATCAGCTGCTTTAGTTCTACAACACGAAACAGAAATAATTCGGGTAAATATTTGGTGCACTGAAAAGCTTTTTTTACGTTAACGGCAATAGCAAAACTCAGGTAATAGTTATAAATTCAAGGTCAAAAGCAGACAATAAGGGAGCCGTCACGAAAAATGGTGCTCAATTCCGGCGTTCTTATAATAACTTTCGTGGAGAACGAAAAAGCTTTGAGCTTAGGCTGAATTTTATTTATGCTGGAAGAATACTTCAACATAAAAGTCTTCAAGACTCCATCTTAAAAAAGTATAGTAAACGTTCAGTTAAGGTTTTATGAATTCAACTACACTATGCACTACAATAGGCGAAACCCAGTTAACCTATTCTTTGATGGATGATTTAGTACATGAAAAATATGAAATAGTAGGAAAAACATTGAGGACATACAAAATCAAAACAAAAAGGGGAAATGTTTTAGACAAAATTTATGAAAAAAAACAACCGAAACAGTCTTGAGCTTCTCGGCAGAGTGATGGGCATTATTAAGTTTATTTTCGTACATGCTAATCTAAGAAAATACTAAATTGGCTTCAAGAGAAATAAAATTATACTTTTTATTGTAATATAAATTATTATACGATTATATGGTATTTGTTTAATTTTTGTTTTGAAAAATTTTAAAAAGCGTTAATAAAATAACAAAAAGAGGAAAATGTGCGGGATACTATTCAGCACATGCGAGTTCTACCGCTGAATTACAAATGTGATTTGTTAGCCATTTTTAACAGGTTTGGTGTAATTAAAAACGAATGGCCGTTCCGTTAGCTTATCTGAACGTTGCTATAATTGTACCCTTATCCTCTGCAAGCAAGTTCCGCTACGAACTATATCAAACATTAAACTTATTAGAGGCGATTAAGAACTATGTACCAAAAAGCAGTCTACTGCAATTAACGCTAAAGGAAAAATTTAGAAAGTGATCACGACAGTAGACGAACTAAACACCAATTATGCTAAACAAGTAATAATTAATATAGATTTAAGTTATCAAATTGGCAATATTTCTAGCTAGATAATAAACTTACTAGTTTCATACAGATTTGGAACGAATTTATGTCAGCACCTGCCATACGGCCTTATCTGTCAGTGGCCCAACTCCACAGGAGTGAACTGGTTGGCAGCTCACTAACGTTGCCATGTGGATTTTTAGGCTCATAGAAGTGGCAACTTCCTATAATATTCAGCATGGCACAAAACCCTAGTTCAAGAGGTCCAGCTTTCGAATTTCTTCTGCTTTGTAATTCGCCTGAAAAGTTAGAGAGGACAAGGCACCAGAGCTGGTATCCCGATATCCTCAAGGAACATGAGACCTTAACCAACTCGCCTGACCTTCCATTGATCTTAGTTGCATACATAAAGAGAGTCTGTTGCCAGACAACAGCTTCTTGAAGACAAGGATCACAAGGGTGCTTTGCAACCCCAGCATCTTTCCAAGCTCCTTCGAAGGGTTTTAGGTTTAAAATACAACCAGAACGTCTAAGTCAAGGATAAGCTAGTCAACCAATGACCAACGCCAGAATCCCAAAAGGCCAATGAGATTTGAAGAGATTACGGGAAAAACATTCAACAACAATAGTGTTACAGCCCACCAGAACAAATGTATATATGTACATAGATAAGTATCTGTTAAAAGAATTCATGGCTGACCTTACTCTTCGACGATCGAAGGCGATAAAGTTCTAGGATGGAGGCGTTAAAAATATATGTATAAAATGCTTATTCAGTAGCACATGCAATAAGCGGTTGGTGTTGAAACATTTTTATTAATTACAATATTGCTGATGTTGCGTCTAGAAATTAATGTTGTTAATTATAATATTTATATTCACTATTCAGTAAAAGTTGTGGTTTAGCTTTTGTTTCGATTATCACTTAAAAGAATAAAGAACACTTCAGTCTT
The DNA here is from genome assembly GCA_932526305.1 of Epicampocera succincta. NCBI lineage: Eukaryota > Metazoa > Arthropoda > Insecta > Diptera > Tachinidae > Epicampocera > Epicampocera succincta. The sequence continues at coordinate 44,310,690 of OW052036.1, forward strand.
AAAATCTGAAATAATTTTTAAAACGAAATTAAAATAAGTTTGCATAATAGTATACATTTTTTATTAATAGCAATCTCTGTAAGGAAGTAAGATATTACAAACCTTTAAAGAACAGCCTCCACACTTCAATGTAATTAGCACATTGAGGAATATGAATAAAAAACAACAATTGATGTATTTGAGTTCTCTCTTAAACTGATCTTTATTTTTAATATTAACCTCAAGTGATAAACATGAGCACCTTAAAACTAAACTATGTTTATCAATCTTCTCTGTTACATTGTTATTATATTTTGGAATACAGTACAGTTTATAAGCTATCTTCTATGCTTTCTTATCATTATTCTTATCTGTAGTTATTATTAATTAATTTATTTGTTTACAAACATACATAAATATATACTAATACGTATACGTACATTTCGCTTCAGGTTTTTTGTTCTATGCTCGCGTGTTCCATACATTGTCGTCACTTAATGGTTTGGAAAGTGTTTGCGCCACGTTTTATATACGAAGGAATTTCAACTTTTGTTTGTTTGCCGGCAATTGTTGCAGGATTCTTGCTGATAATTCGCATACATAAAGGAGTAGATTCTTTAATAAATAAAATAAACAAAATAAAATAAAGTATTTCACTTTATGTAAGAGTGTTTGAATTTGAAAACTTGTCAACTTAATAAAATAAAAAAATAAATTACTTAATATATTTATTTCTTATTCTTCAAAAACGACGTCAATGGTAAATTGGTGGCGTTAATATTGTTCATATCTGGTTACAACAGGACGGAGCCACATGCGAGCCAGGCCCAGTCTGAAGGATAGCCTCGAATAAATTCAATAACAAATATAAAATAAGATAAAAATCTTAAAAACATAAGTATGATAATAACACTAATAACAAGCACTAGTATAATTATATGTACATTTTTTAAAATATTACCGAAACAAATATGTTCAGACACGAATGATATAACATACATAAATATATCAATAAAAGAAAAACAAGAAAACTATAGCCAGATCTATAACAAACATGCTCAAGCATGCATAGAACAACTATACCTTAGTGGCCTTTGTTGTTTATGTGTGTACATATTAATTGTAAACTAAGTATTGTTAACAATAGATACAATAGTTATCTGAGTGAAGTTAAGTAATAATAGTAACCAAACATTATATCAGAATTAAGCGCTTGGACGCAAACTAGTACTAACAACATGGATTGGGTTTTCTGTTTCTTTGGCCTGCACTAGGAATTATTTTAAGTTGTATTTAAAACGCGACTTTAGCCTTTCTAGAACCTTTGGGAAAATTTCATTTGTAACTTGGAAGGCTTTGACAGTTTCCAAAGCTTGGCCATGGAGACAATTCAGCAAATGGTTGAAGTTTTCGATATTAGATAATCCATACTCACGATCGATAATTTGGCTGAATGATGTTATAAAATTTGTATACCTACTATATCTGCCACTAAATGTAGGCAATTTAAGTTGAGGCAATTTGTTATTAGAAACTGGGAAACAAATAGTTGAATTAGACGCCTTTGTACTATAAACATCTTTAGCAAGCTGGAAAACTTTGTTGGTTGAGGCCCAGGTTAACCACGGACTGTAGCCCCAAACGAAGAAGAAGAAGAAGCAAGCTGTACTTGTATATTCGTTTTTGCTCCGGTATACAGATCTTCGATTTCCGCCTTTACATTGCCGTCTAGGTCATAGTCTTCAATTTGTGTATAGGATTCCAAGATTCTCACCGGCAGCGAAACAAATGGCGTACGTAACAGTCCGGAATTTAAAAGTTTTGTAAGCACAACAGTGGGATAATTTCTTATTTTTGCCCTTAAATAATTTTAGGAAAAAGGTTTTGTTTCATAAATAATTAAATTGCTTATTACCATTCGGACTTTCAAATTATCCTAAAATGTAACCACAAACAGTTTTACTGAAAATGTTCAAATTTTGACTGAATACTATCTAGTTGACAGTGCGATATGTACATACAAATTGTATATTTTGATTTCTAAATGTTTTATGTAAAATTGCAAACTGTCTTCGTTTGTGTTTGGTTTTTTCGGTTGCTCTTCATATGGTAGTGTTCCTGTTGCGAAAGCACTGGTCGCTGTAGCAGGGACTGCTCGCGGTTTCAGTTTTAGAGTTGCTCTATTACCATGGGGCAAATTCTCTCCCTGCGTATCTTAATGGTGGCCGGTCGAGTGCAAAATTTGCTCCAAAGCATTCTTTGTTGTTTCATTGGTTTTTGGAAAAGTGTAAACCGGAACTGTTAAAGCAACATTTATTAAAAAGACGCATAAAATTGCTTTGCAGTGCGTACTTCATGTTTACAATTCGCTTCAAATTTTCATGTAAGCAAAGTTCTGTTACATGATCAGATTTGTGCTCCATGTTTCTTAAAACATGACCTAATATTTTTATGTTTCGACTTTAAAACTAAATATACCAAGTAAAAGACAACATATTATGGCTATACTTATATACTGCACTATACTACAGTGAATAATGAGCTTGGAACAGTTGATTGGGATAGTATTTTCTTTATGCCCGATGTTGATGACGTTATTTTTGTAGAACAAAATCTTGCCGAAATTTTCGACAAATCGGTGCCAGTAAAAGCAGTTGTATGGAATAGCCCTAAAAAGCCTTGGTTTAATGAACAAATTAGAGGTAAAATAATTCAACGTGATTATTCGTAGAAGGTTTTCGAAAGGTTCTGGCGCAAAGAAATGCTTAGCTACATACAAACCAATAATTTGCTTACTGATATGCAATCGGTACTATTGCACTTATTGAAGTGACGGAGGAAATTTGCACTACTCGTATACGGAAGTTATTAGAAAAACAGCATTCTCCATCAAAAAAAGAATATACTTGTTTTCCCATTTAACCTTCGGATTGAAGAATACGACAGTTATATTCCAACGTGCGCTACATAATTTCCTTTCGCATACAACAAGAAGTACCTGAAACTACGCCTTTGCGGCTATTCTGAGTCAGGAACGGAGACCGTTTACTATCACCTCTTGGTCTGAAAAGAATTATGCAGCAAATGAGAGCGAAATGTTAGCTATAATTTGGGATCTATGAAACTAAGTAATAAAAATAATAATTAAAAAATGAAACAATGATGGGTTATGTCGCAAATATATAATCATAAATTTAACTATAAGCTGGGTAAAAGTAATGTAGTTGCAGAAGCCATATCAGTACCACCGCAGAATAATGTTCAAGTCAACACTTTAACACCTGCAGTACATAACGGTGACAGCTCTAGTTTTTAAACACCAAATCTGTTTTTTATAGGAGAAACAATTGAATACCAGTTCCAATTACCTTTTCCAACATTTTATAAACATATCGTTACAGGGCCAAGCTGTGCGATAGTCTTATAGTGAATAGCTTGCTTACACTTACACACTTATACACTTGGATACAATAAAATTTGTTACATTAAATATGAAATTAGGCGAGTGAATAGCTTGCTTACGCTCCAGATTTTGGAAAAGTATTATTTTCTAAAAATTAATGACAGATTGCTTAAATTAATAAAAGAACGTAAAATATGGAAAATATGATAGAAACCCAAGTAACTCAAACATATCAGCTGCTTTAATTCTACAACACGAAACAGAAATAATTCGGGTAAATATTTGGTGCACTGAAAAGCTTTTTTTACGTTAACGGCAATAGCAAAACTCAGGTAACAGTTATAAATTCAAGGTCAAAAGCAGACAATAAGGGAGCCGTCACGAAAAATGGTGCTCAATTCCGGCATCTTATAATAACTTTCGTGGAGAACGATAAAGCTTTGAGCTTAGGCTGAATTTTATTTATGCTGGAAGAATACTTCAACATAAAAGTCTTCAAGACTCCATCTTAAAAAAGTATAGTAAACGTTCAGTTAAGGTTTTATGAATTCAACTACACTATGCACTACAATAGGCGAAACCCAGTTAACCTATTCTTTGATGGATGATTTAGTACATGAAAAATATGAAATAGTAGGAAAAACATTGAGGACATACAAAATCAAAACAAAAAGGGGAAATGTTTTAGACAAAATTTATGAAAAAAAACAACCGAAACAGTCTTGAGCTTCTCGGCAGAGTGATGGGCATTATTAAGTTTATTTTCCTACATGCTAATCTAAGAAAATACTAAAGTGGCTTCAAGAGAAATAAAATTAGACTTTTTATTGTAATATAAATTATTATACGATTATATGGTATTTGTTTAATTTTTGTTTTGAAAAATTTTAAAAAGCGTTAATAAAATAACAAAAAGAGGAAAATGTGCGGGATACTATTCAGCACATGCGAGTTCTACCGCTGAATTACAAATGTGATTTGTTAGCCATTTTTAACAGGTTTGGTGTAATTAAAAACGAATGGCCGTTCCGTTAGCTTATCTGAACGTTGCTATAATTGTACCCTTATCCTCTGCAAGCAAGTTCCGCTACGAACTATATCAAACATTAAACTTATTAGAGGCGATTAAGAACTATGTAGCAAAAAGCAGTCTACTGCAATTAACGCTAAAGGAAAAATTTAGAAAGTGATCACGACAGTAGACGAACTAAACACCAATTATGCTAAACAAGTAATAAATAATATAGATTTAAGTTATCAAATTGGCAATATTTCTAGCTAGATAATAAACTTACTAGTTTCATACAGATTTGGAACGAATTTATGTCAGCACCTGCCATACGGCCTTATCTGTCAGTGGCCCAACTCCACAGGAGTGAACTGGTTGGCAGCTCACTAACGTTCCCATGTGGATTTTTAGGCCCATAGAAGTGGCAACTTCCTATAATATTCCGCATGGCACAAAACCCTAGTTCGAGAGGTCCAGCTTTCGAATTTCTTCTGCTTTGTAATTGGCCTGAAAAGTTAGAGAGGACAAGATGGAGGCGTTAAAAATATATGTATAAAATGCTTATTCAGTAGCACATGCAATAAGCGGTTGGTGTTGAAACATTTTTATTAATTACAATATTGCTGATGTTGCGTCTAGAAATTAATGTTGTTAATTATAATATTTATATTTATTATTCAGTAAATGTTGTGGTTTAGCTTTTGTTTCGATTATCACTTAAAAGAATAAAGAACACTTCAGTCTTAAAATCTGAAATAATTTTTAAAACGAAATTAAAATTAGTTTGCATAATAGTATACATTTTTTATTAATAGCAATCTCTGTAAGGAAGTAAGATATTACAAACCTTTAAAGAACAGCCTCCACACTTCAATGTAATTAGCACATTGAGGAATATGAATAAAAGACAACAATTGCTGTATTTGAGTTCTTTCTTAAACTGATCTTTATTTTTAATATTAACCTCTAGTGATAAACATGACCACCTTAAAATGTTCTCTGTTACATTGTTATTGTATTTTGGAATACTGTACAGTTTATAAACTATCTTCTTATCATTATTCTTATCAGTAGCTATTATTAATTAATTTATTTGTTTACAAACATACATAAATATATACTAATACGTATACGTAAATTTCGCTTCAGGTTTTTTGTTCTATGCTCGCGTGTTCCATACATTGTCGTCACTTAATGGTTTGGAAAGTGTTTGCGCCCCGTTTTATATACGAAGGAATTTCAACTTTTGTTTGTTTGCCGGCAATTGTTGCAGGATTCTTGCTAATAATTCGCATACATAAAGGAGTAGATTCTTTAATAAATAAAATAAACAAAATAAAATAAAGTATTTCACTTTATGTAAGAGTGTTTGAATTTGAAAACTTGTCAACTTAATAAAATAAAAAAATAAATTACTTAATATATTTATTTCTTATTCTTCAAAAACGACGTCAATGGTAAATTGGTGGCGTTAATATTGTTCATATCTGGTTACAACAGGACGGAGCCACATGCGAGCCAGGCCCAGTCTGAAGGATAGCCTCGAATAAATTCAATAACAAATATAAAATAAGATAAAAATCTTAAAAACATAAGTATGATAATAACACTAATAACAAGCACTAGTATAATTATATGTACATTTTTTAAAATATTACCGAAACAAATATGTTCAGACACGAATGATATAACATACATAAATATATCAATAAAAGAAAAACAAGAAAACTATAGCCAGATCTATAACAAACATGCTCAAGCATGCATAGAACAACTATACCTTAGTGGCCTTTGTTGTTTATGTGTGTACATATTAATTGTAAACTAAGTATTGTTAACAATAGATACAATAGTTATCTGAGTGAAGTTAAGTAATAATAGTAACCAAACATTATATCAGAATTAAGCGCTTGGACGCAAACTAGTACTAACAACATGGATTGGGTTTTCTGTTTCTTTGGCCTGCACTAGGAATTATTTTAAGTTGTATTTAAAACGCGACTTTAGCCTTTCTAGAACCTTTGGGAAAATTTCATTTGTAACTTGGAAGGCTTTGACAGTTTCCAAAGCTTGGCCATGGAGACAATTCAGCAAATGGTTGAAGTTTTCGATATTAGATAATCCATACTCACGATCGATAATTTGGCTGAATGATGTTATAAAATTTGTATACCTACTATATCTGCCACTAAATGTAGGCAATTTAAGTTGAGGCAATTTGTTATTAGAAACTGGGAAACAAATAGTTGAATTAGACGCCTTTGTACTATAAACATCTTTAGCAAGCTGGAAAACTTTGTTGGTTGAGGCCCAGGTTAACCACGGACTGTAGCCCCAAACGAAGAAGAAGAAGAAGCAAGCTGTACTTGTATATTCGTTTTTGCTCCGGTATACAGATCTTCGATTTCCGCCTTTACATTGCCGTCTAGGTCATAGTCTTCAATTTGTGTATAGGATTCCAAGATTCTCACCGGCAGCGAAACAAATGGCGTACGTAACAGTCCGGAATTTAAAAGTTTTGTAAGCACAACAGTGGGATAATTTCTTATTTTTGCCCTTAAATAATTTTAGGAAAAAGGTTTTGTTTCATAAATAATTAAATTGCTTATTACCATTCGGACTTTCAAATTATCCTAAAATGTAACCACAAACAGTTTTACTGAAAATGTTCAAATTTTGACTGAATACTATCTAGTTGACAGTGCGATATGTACATACAAATTGTATATTTTGATTTCTAAATGTTTTATGTAAAATTGCAAACTGTCTTCGTTTGTGTTTGGTTTTTTCGGTTGCTCTTCATATGGTAGTGTTCCTGTTGCGAAAGCACTGGTCGCTGTAGCAGGGACTGCTCGCGGTTTCAGTTTTAGAGTTGCTCTATTACCATGGGGCAAATTCTCTCCCTGCGTATCTTAATGGTGGCCGGTCGAGTGCAAAATTTGCTCCAAAGCATTCTTTGTTGTTTCATTGGTTTTTGGAAAAGTGTAAACCGGAACTGTTAAAGCAACATTTATTAAAAAGACGCATAAAATTGCTTTGCAGTGCGTACTTCATGTTTACAATTCGCTTCAAATTTTCATGTAAGCAAAGTTCTGTTACATGATCAGATTTGTGCTCCATGTTTCTTAAAACATGACCTAATATTTTTGTGTTTCGACTTTAAAACTAAATATACCAAGTAAAAGACAACATATTATGGCTATACTTATATACTGCACTATACTACAGTGAATAATGAGCTTGGAACAGTTGATTGGGATAGTATTTTCTTTATGCCCGATGTTGATGACGTTATTTTTGTAGAACAAAATCTTGCCGAAATTTTCGACAAATCGGTGCCAGTAAAAGCAGTTGTATGGAATAGCCCTAAAAAGCCTTGGTTTAATGAACAAATTAGAGGTAAAATAATTCAACGTGATTATTCGTAGAAGGTTTTCGAAAGGTTCTGGCGCAAAGAAATGCTTAGCTACATACAACCCAATAATTTGCTTACTGATATGCAATCGGTACTATTGCACTTATTGAAGTGACGGAGGAAATTTGCACTACTCGTATACGGAAGTTATTAGAAAAACAGCATTCTCCATCAAAAAAAGAATATACTTGTTTTCCCATTTAACCTTCGGATTGAAGAATACGACAGTTATATTCCAACGTGCGCTACATAATTTCCTTTCGCATACAACAAGAAGTACCTGAAACTACGCCTTTGCGGCTATTCTGAGTCAGGAACGGAGACCGTTTACTATCACCTCTTGGTCTGAAAAGAATTATGCAGCAAATGAGAGCGAAATGTTAGCTATAATTTGGGATCTATGAAACTAAGTAATAAAAATAATAATTAAAAAATGAAACAATGATGGGTTATGTCGCAAATATATAATCATAAATTTAACTATAAGCTGGGTAAAAGTAATGTAGTTGCAGAAGCCATATCAGTACCACCGCAGAATAATGTTCAAGTCAACACTTTAACACCTGCAGTACATAACGGTGACAGCTCTAGTTTTTAAACACCAAATCTGTTTTTTATAGGAGAAACAATTGAATACCAGTTCCAATTACCTTTTCCAACATTTTATAAACATATCGTTACAGGGCCAAGCTGTGCGATAGTCTTATAGTGAATAGCTTGCTTACACTTACAAATATTGGATACAATAAAATTTGTTACATTAAATATGAAATTAGGCGAGTGAATAGCTTGCTTACGCTCCAGATTTTGGAAAAGTATTATTTTCTAAAAATTAATGACAGATTGCTTAAATTAATAAAAGAACGTAAAATATGGAAAATATGATAGAAACCCAAGTAACTCAAACATATCAGCTGCTTTAATTCTACAACACGAAACAGAAATAATTCGGGTAAATATTTGGTGCACTGAAAAGCTTTTTTTACGTTAACGGCAATAGCAAAACTCAGGTAACAGTTATAAATTCAAGGTCAAAAGCAGACAATAAGGGAGCCGTCACGAAAAATGGTGCTCAATTCCGGCATCTTATAATAACTTTCGTGGACAACGATAAAGCTTTGAGCTTAGGCTGAATTTTATTTATGCTGGAAGAATACTTCAACATAAAAGTCTTCAAGACTCCATCTTAAAAAAGTATAGTAAACGTTCAGTTAAGGTTTTATGAATTCAACTACACTATGCACTACAATAGGCGAAACCCAGTTAACCTATTCTTTGATGGATGATTTAGTACATGAAAAATATGAAATAGTAGGAAAAACATTGAGGACATACAAAATCAAAACAAAAAGGGGAAATGTTTTAGACAAAATTTATGAAAAAAAACAACCGAAACAGTCTTGAGCTTCTCGGCAGAGTGATGGGCATTATTAAGTTTATTTTCGTACATGCTAATCTAAGAAAATACTAAAGTGGCTTCAAGAGAAATAAAATTATACTTTTTATTGTAATATAAATTATTATACGATTATATGGTATTTGTTTAATTTTTGTTTTGAAAAATTTTAAAAAGCGTTAATAAAATAACAAAAAGAGGAAAATGTGCGGGATACTATTCAGCACATGCGAGTTCTACCGCTGAATTACAAATGTGATTTGTTAGCCATTTTTAACAGGTTTGGTGTAATTAAAAACGAATGGCCGTTCCGTTAGCTTATCTGAACGTTGCTATAATTGTACCCTTATCCTCTGCAAGCAAGTTCCGCTATGAACTATATCAAACATTAAACTTATTAGAGGCGATTAAGAACTATGTAGCAAAAAGCAGTCTACTGCAATTAACGCTAAAGGAAAAATTTAGAAAGTGATCACGACAGTAGACGAACTAACACCAATTATGCTAAACAAGTAATAATTAATATAGATTTAAGTTATCAAATTGGCAATATTTCTAGCTAGATAATAAACTTACTAGTTTCATACAGATTTGGAACGAATTTATGTCAGCACCTGCCATACGGCCTTATCTGTCAGTGGCCCAACTCCACAGGAGTGAACTGGTTGGCAGCTCACTAACGTTCCCATGTGGATTTTTAGGCCCATAGAAGTGGCAACTTCCTATAATATTCCGCATGGCACAAAACCCTAGTTCGAGAGGTCCAGCTTTCGAATTTCTTCTGCTTTGTAATTGGCCTGAAAAGTTAGAGAGGACAAGGCACCAGAGCTGGTATCCCGATATCCTCAAGGAACATGAGACCGTAACCAACTCGCCTGACCTTCCATTGATCTTAGTTGCATACATAAAGAGAGTCTGTTGCCAGACAACAGCTCCTTGAAGACAAGGATCACAAGGGTGCTTTGCAACCCCAGCATCTTTCCAAGCTCCTTCGAAGGGTTTTAGGTTTAAAATACAACCAGAACGTCTAAGTCAAGGATAAGCTAGTCAACCAATGACCAACGCCAGAATCCCAAAAGGCCAATGAGATTTGAAGAGATTACGGGAAAAACATTCAACAACAATAGTGTTACAGCCCACCAGAACAAATGTATATATGTACATAGATAAGTATCTGTTAAAAGAACTCATGGCTGACCTTACTCTTCGACGATCGAAGGCGATAAAGTTCTAGGATGGAGGCGTTAAAAATATATGTATAAAATGCTTATTCAGTAGCACATGCAATAAGCGGTTGGTGTTGAAACATTTTTATTAATTACAATATTGCTGATGTTGCGTCTAGAAATTAATGTTGTTAATTATAATATTTATATTCACTATTCAGTAAAAGTTGTGGTTTAGCTTTTGTTTCGATTATCACTTAAAAGAATAAAGAACACTTCAGTCTTAAAATCTGAAATAATTTTTGAAACGAAATTAAAATAAGTTTGCATAATAGTATACATTTTTTATTAATAGCAATCTCTGTAAGGAAGTAAGATATTACAAACCTTTAAAGAACAGCCTCCACACTTCAATGTAATTAGCACATTGAGGAATATGAATAAAAAACAACAATTGATGTATTTGAGTTCTCTCTTAAACTGATCTTTATTTTTAATATTAACCTCAAGTGATAAACATGAGCACCTTAAAACTAAACTATGTTTATCAATCTTCTCTGTTACATTGTTATTATATTTTGGAATACAGTACAGTTTATAAGCTATCTTCTATGCTTTCTTATCATTATTCTTATCTGTAGTTATTATTAATTAATTTATTTGTTTACAAACATACATAAATATATACTAATACGTATACGTACATTTCGCTTCAGGTTTTTTGTTCTATGCTCGCGTGTTCCATACATTGTCGTCACTTTATGGTTTGGAAAGTGTTTGCGCCACGTTTTATATACGAAGGAATTTCAACTTTTGTTTGTTTGCCGGCAATTGTTGCAGGATTCTTGCTGATAATTCGCATACATAAAGGAGTAGATTCTTTAATAAATAAAATAAACAAAATAAAATAAAGTATTTCACTTTATGTAAGAGTGTTTGAATTTGAAAACTTGTCAACTTAATAAAATAAAAAAATAAATTACTTAATATATTTATTTCTTATTCTTCAAAAACGACGTCAATGGTAAATTGGTGGCGTTAATATTGTTCATATCTGGTTACAACAGGACGGAGCCACATGCGAGCCAGGCCCAGTCTGAAGGATAGCCTCGAATAAATTCAATAACAAATATAAAATAAGATAAAAATCTTAAAAACATAAGTATGATAATAACACTAATAACAAGCACTAGTATAATTATATGTACATTTTTTAAAATATTACCGAAACAAATATGTTCAGACACGAATGATATAACATACATAAATATATCAATAAAAGAAAAACAAGAAAACTATAGCCAGATCTATAACAAACATGCTCAAGCATGCATAGAACAACTATACCTTAGTGGCCTTTGTTGTTTATGTGTGTACATATTAATTGTAAACTAAGTATTGTTAACAATAGATACAATAGTTATCTGAGTGAAGTTAAGTAATAATAGTAACCAAACATTATATCAGAATTAAGCGCTTGGACGCAAACTAGTACTAACAACATGGATTGGGTTTTCTGTTTCTTTGGCCTGCACTAGGAATTATTTTAAGTTGTATTTAAAACGCGACTTTAGCCTTTCTAGAACCTTTGGGAAAATTTCATTTGTAACTTGGAAGGCTTTGACAGTTTCCAAAGCTTGGCCATGGAGACAATTCAGCAAATGGTTGAAGTTTTCGATATTAGATAATCCATACTCACGATCGATAATTTGGCTGAATGATGTTATAAAATTTGTATACCTACTATATCTGCCACTAAATGTAGGCAATTTAAGTTGAGGCAATTTGTTATTAGAAACTGGGAAACAAATAGTTGAATTAGACGCCTTTGTACTATAAACATCTTTAGCAAGCTGGAAAACTTTGTTGGTTGAGGCCCAGGTTAACCACGGACTGTAGCCCCAAACGAAGAAGAAGAAGAAGCAAGCTGTACTTGTATATTCGTTTTTGCTCCGGTATACAGATCTTCGATTTCCGCCTTTACATTGCCGTCTAGGTCATAGTCTTCAATTTGTGTATAGGATTCCAAGATTCTCACCGGCAGCGAAACAAATGGCGTACGTAACAGTCCGGAATTTAAAAGTTTTGTAAGCACAACAGTGGGATAATTTCTTATTTTTGCCCTTAAATAATTTTAGGAAAAAGGTTTTGTTTCATAAATAATTAAATTGCTTATTACCATTCGGACTTTCAAATTATCCTAAAATGTAACCACAAACAGTTTTACTGAAAATGTTCAAATTTTGACTGAATACTATCTAGTTGACAGTGCGATATGTACATACAAATTGTATATTTTGATTTCTAAATGTTTTATGTAAAATTGCAAACTGTCTTCGTTTGTGTTTGGTTTTTTCGGTTGCTCTTCATATGGTAGTGTTCCTGTTGCGAAAGCACTGGTCGTTGTAGCAGGGACTGCTCGCGGTTTCAGTTTTAGAGTTGCTCTATTACCATGGGGCAAATTCTCTCCCTGCGTATCTTAATGGTGGCCGGTCGAGTGCAAAATTTGCTCCAAAGCATTCTTTGTTGTTTCATTGGTTTTTGGAAAAGTGTAAACCGGAACTGTTAAAGCAACATTTATTAAAAAGACGCATAAAATTGCTTTGCAGTGCGTACTTCATGTTTACAATTCGCTTCAAATTTTCATGTAAGCAAAGTTCTGTTACATGATCAGATTTGTGCTCCATGTTTCTTAAAACATGACCTAATATTTTTATGTTTCGACTTTAAAACTAAATATACCAAGTAAAAGACAACATATTATGGCTATACTTATATACTGCACTATACTACAGTGAATAAAGAGCTTGGAACAGTTGATTGGGATAGTATTTTCTTTATGCCCGATGTTGATGACGTTATTTTTGTAGAACAAAATCTTGCCGAAATTTTCGACAAATCGGTGCCAGTAAAAGCAGTTGTATGGAATAGCCCTAAAAAGCCTTGGTTTAATGAACAAATTAGAGGTAAAATAATTCAACGTGATTATTCGTAGAAGGTTTTCGAAAGGTTCTGGCGCAAAGAAATGCTTAGCTACATACAAACCAATAATTTGCTTACTGATATGCAATCGGTACTATTGCACTTATTGAAGTGACGGAGGAAATTTGCACTACTCGTATACGGAAGTTATTAGAAAAACAGCATTCTCCATCAAAAAAAGAATATACTTGTTTTCCCATTTAACCTTCGGATTGAAGAATACGACAGTTATATTCCAACGTGCGCTACATAATTTCCTTTCGCATACAACAAGAAGTACCTGAAACTACGCCTTTGCGGCTATTCTGAGTCAGGAACGGAGACCGTTTACTATCACCTCTTGGTCTGAAAAGAATTATGCAGCAAATGAGAGCGAAATGTTAGCTATAATTTGGGATCTATGAAACTAAGTAATAAAAATAATAATTAAAAACTGAAACAATGATGGGTTATGTCGCAAATATATAATCATAAATTTAACTATAAGCTGGGTAAAAGTAATGTAGTTGCAGAAGCCATATCAGTACCACCGCAGAATAATGTTCAAGTCAACACTTTAACACCTGCAGTACATAACGGTGACAGCTCTAGTTTTTAAACACCAAATCTGTTTTTTATAGGAGAAACAATTGAATACCAGTTCCAATTACCTTTTCCAACATTTTATAAACATATCGTTACAGGGCCAAGCTGTGCGATAGTCTTATAGTGAATAGCTTGCTTACACTTACGAATATTGGATACAATAAAATTTGTTACATTAAATATGAAATTAGGCGAGTGAATAGCTTGCTTACGCTCCAGATTTTGGAAAAGTATTATTTTCTAAACTTAATGACAGATTGCTTAAAATAATAAAAGAACGTAAAATCTGTAAATATGGAAAATATGATAGACACCCAAGTAACTCAAACATATCAGCTGCTTTAGTTCTACAACACGAAACAGAAATAATTCGGGTAAATATTTGGTGCACTGAAAAGCTTTTTTTACGTTAACGGCAATAGCAAAACTCAGGTAATAGTTATAAATTCAAGGTCAAAAGCAGACAATAAGGGAGCCGTCACGAAAAATGGTGCTCAATTCCGGCGTTCTTATAATAACTTTCGTGGAGAACGAAAAAGCTTTGAGCTTAGGCTGAATTTTATTTATGCTGGAAGAATACTTCAACATAAAAGTCTTCAAGACTCCATCTTAAAAAAGTATAGTAAACGTTCAGTTAAGGTTTTATGAATTCAACTACACTATGCACTACAATAGGCGAAACCCAGTTAACCTATTCTTTGATGGATGATTTAGTACATGAAAAATATGAAATAGTAGGAAAAACATTGAGGACATACAAAATCAAAACAAAAAGGGGAAATGTTTTAGACAAAATTTATGAAAAAAAACAACCGAAACAGTCTTGAGCTTCTCGGCAGAGTGATGGGCATTATTAAGTTTATTTTCGTACATGCTAATCTAAGAAAATACTAAATTGGCTTTAAGAGAAATAAAATTGTACTTTTTATTGTAATATAAATTATTATACGATTATATGGTATTTGTTTAATTTTTGTTTTGAAAAATTTTAAAAAGCGTTAATAAAATAACAAAAAGAGGAAAATGTGCGGGATACTATTCAGCACATGCGAGTTCTACCGCTGAATTACAAATGTGATTTGTTAGCCATTTTTAACAGGTTTGGTGTAATTAAAAACGAATGGCCGTTCCGTTAGCTTATCTGAACGTTGCTATAATTGTACCCTTATCCTCTGCAAGCAAGTTCCGCTACGAACTATATCAAACATTAAACTTATTAGAGGCGATTAAGAACTATGTACCAAAAAGCAGTCTACTGCAATTAACGCTAAAGGAAAAATTTAGAAAGTGATCACGACAGTAGACGAACTAAACACCAATTATGCTAAACAAGTAATAATTAATATAGATTTAAGTTATCAAATTGGCAATATTTCTAGCTAGATAATAAACTTACTAGTTTCATACAGATTTGGAACGAATTTATGTCAGCACCTGCCATACGGCCTTATCTGTCAGTGGCCCAACTCCACAGGAGTGAACTGGTTGGCAGCTCACTAACGTTCCCATGTGGATTTTTAGGCCCATAGAAGTGGCAACTTCCTATAATATTCCGCATGGCACAAAACCCTAGTTCGAGAGGTCCAGCTTTCGAATTTCTTCTGCTTTGTAATTGGCCTGAAAAGTTAGAGAGGACAAGATGGAGGCGTTAAAAATATATGTATAAAATGCTTATTCAGTAGCACATGCAATAAGCGGTTGGTGTTGAAACATTTTTATTAATTACAATATTGCTGATGTTGCGTCTAGAAATTAATGTTGTTAATTATAATATTTATATTTATTATTCAGTAAATGTTGTGGTTTAGCTTTTGTTTCGATTATCACTTAAAAGAATAAAGAACACTTCAGTCTTAAAATCTGAAATAATTTTTAAAACGAAATTAAAATTAGTTTGCATAATAGTATACATTTTTTATTAATAGCAATCTCTGTAAGGAAGTAAGATATTACAAACCTTTAAAGAACAGCCTCCACACTTCAATGTAATTAGCACATTGAGGAATATGAATAAAAGACAACAATTGCTGTATTTGAGTTCTTTCTTAAACTGATCTTTATTTTTAATATTAACCTCTAGTGATAAACATGCCCACCTTAAAATGTTCTCTGTTACATTGTTATTGTATTTTGGAATACTGTACAGTTTATAAACTATCTTCTTATCATTATTCTTATCAGTAGCTATTATTAATTAATTTATTTGTTTACAAACATACATAAATATATACTAATACGTATACGTAAATTTCGCTTCAGGTTTTTTGTTCTATGCTCGCGTGTTCCATACATTGTCGTCACTTAATGGTTTGGAAAGTGTTTGCGCCCCGTTTTATATACGAAGGAATTTCAACTTTTGTTTGTTTGCCGGCAATTGTTGCAGGATTCTTGCTAATAATTCGCATACATAAAGGAGTAGATTCTTTAATAAATAAAATCAACAAAATAAAATAAAGTATTTCACTTTATGTAAGAGTGTTTGAATTTGAAAACTTGTCAACTTAATAAAATAAAAAAATAAATTACTTAATATATTTATTTCTTATTCTTCAAAAACGACGTCAATGGTAAATTGGTGGCGTTAATATTGTTCATATCTGGTTACAACAGGACGGAGCCACATGCGAGCCAGGCCCAGTCTGAAGGATAGCCTCGAATAAATTCAATAACAAATATAAAATAAGATAAAAATCTTAAAAACATAAGTATGATAATAACACTAATAACAAGCACTAGTATAATTATATGTACATTTTTTAAAATATTACCGAAACAAATATGTTCAGACACGAATGATATAACATACATAAATATATCAATAAAAGAAAAACAAGAAAACTATAGCCAGATCTATAACAAACATGCTCAAGCATGCATAGAACAACTATACCTTAGTGGCCTTTGTTGTTTATGTGTGTACATATTAATTGTAAACTAAGTATTGTTAACAATAGATACAATAGTTATCTGAGTGAAGTTAAGTAATAATAGTAACCAAACATTATATCAGAATTAAGCGCTTGGACGCAAACTAGTACTAACAACATGGATTGGGTTTTCTGTTTCTTTGACCTGCACTAGGAATTATTTTAAGTTGTATTTAAAACGCGACTTTAGCCTTTCTAGAACCTTTGGGAAAATTTCATTTGTAACTTGGAAGGCTTTGACAGTTTCCAAAGCTTGGCCATGGAGACAATTCAGCAAATGGTTGAAGTTTTCGATATTAGATAATCCATACTCACGATCGATAATTTGGCTGAATGATGTTATAAAATTTGTATACCTACTATATCTGCCACTAAATGTAGGCAATTTAAGTTGAGGCAATTTGTTATTAGAAACTGGGAAACAAATAGTTGAATTAGACGCCTTTGTACTATAAACATCTTTCTTTAGCAAGCTGGAAAACTTTGTTGGTTGAGGCCCAGGTTAACCATGGACTGTAGCCCCAAACGAAGAAGAAGAAGAAGCAAGCTGTACTTGCATATTCGTTTTTGATCCGGTATACAGATCATCGATTTCCTCCTTTACATTGCCGTCTAGGTCATAGTCTTCAATTTGTGTATAAGATTCCAAGATTCTCACCGGCAGCGAAACAAATGGCGTACGTGACAGTCCGGAATTTAAAAGTTTTGTAAGCACAACAGTGGGATAATTTCTTATTTTTGCTCTTAAATAATTTTAGGAAAAAGGTTTTGTTTCATAAATAATTAAATTGCTTATTACCATTCGGACTTTCAAATTATTTTACTGAACATGTTCAAATTTTGACTGAATACTGTCTAGTTGACAGTGCGATATGTACATACAAATTGTATATTTTGATTTCTAAATGTTTTATGTAAAATTGCAAACTGTCTTCGTTTGTGTTTGGTTTTTTCGGTTGCTCTTCATATGGTAGTGTTCCTGTTGCGAAAGCACTGGTCGCTGTAGCAGGGACTGCTCGCGGTTTCAGTTTTAGAGTTGCTCTATTACCATGGGGCAAATTTTCTCCCTGCGTATCTTAATGGTGGCCGGTCGAGTGCACAATTTGCTCCAAAGCATTCTTTGTTGTTTCATTGGTTTTTGGAAAAATGTAAACCGAAACTGTTAAAGCAACATTTATTAAAAAGACGCACAAAATTGCTTTGCAGTGCGTACTTCATGTTTACAATTCGCTTCAAATTTTCATGTAAACAAAGTTCTGTTACATGATCAGATTTGTGCTCCATGTTTCTTAAAACATGACCTAATATTTTTATGTTTCTTTAAAACTAAATATACCAAGGAAAAGACAACATATTATGGCTATACTTATATACTGCACTATACTACAATGAATAATGAGCTTGGAACAGTTGATTGGGATAGTATTTTCTTTATGCCCGATGTTGATGACGTTATTTTTGTAGAACAAAATCTTGCCGAAATTTTCGACAAATCGGTGCCAGTAAAAGCAGTTGTATGGAATAGCCCTAAAAAGCCTTGATTTAATTAACAAATTAGAGGTAAAATAATTCAACGTGATTATTCGTAGAAGGTTTTCGAAAGGTTCTGGCGCAAAGAAATGCTTAGCTACATACAAACCAATAATTTGCTTACTGATATGCAATCGGTACTATTGCACTTATTGAAGTGACGGAGGAAATTTGCACTACTCGTATACGGAAGTTATTAGAAAAACAGCATTCTCCATCAAAAAAAGAATATACTTGTTTTCCCATTTAACCTTCGGATTGAAGAATACGACAGTTATATTCCAACGTGCGCTACATAATTTCCTTTCGCATACAACAAGAAGTACCTGAAACTACGCCTTTGCGGCTATTCTGAGTCAGGAACGGAGACCGTTTACTATCACATCTTGGTCTGAAAAGAATTATGCAGCAAATGAGAGCGAAATGTTAGCTATAATTTGGGATCTATGAAACTAAGTAATAAAAATAATAATTAAAAAATGAAGCAATGATGGGTTATGTCGCAAATATATAATCATAAATTTAACTATAAGCTCGGTAAAAGTAATGTAGTTGCGGAAGCCCTATCAGTACCACCGCAGAATAATGTTCAAGTCAACACTTTAACACCTGCAGTACATAACGGTGACAGCTCTAGTTTTTAAACACCAAATCTGTTTTTTATAGGAGAAACAATTGAATACCAGTTCCAATTACCTTTTCCAACATTTTATAAACATATCGTTACAGGGCCAAGCTGTGCGATAGTCTTATAGTGAATAGCTTGCTTACACTTACACACTTATACACTTGGATACAATAAAATTTGTTACATTAAATATGAAATTAGGCGAGTGAATAGCTTGCTTACGCTCCAGATTTTGGAAAAGTATTATTTTCTAAACTTAATGACAGATTGCTTAAAATAATAAAAGAACGTAAAATCTGTAAATATGGAAAATATGATAGACACCCAAGTAACTCAAACATATCAGCTGCTTTAGTTCTACAACACGAAACAGAAATAATTCGGGTAAATATTTGGTGCACTGAAAAGCTTTTTTTACGTTAACGGCAATAGCAAAACTCAGGTAATAGTTATAAATTCAAGGTCAAAAGCAGACAATAAGGGAGCCGTCACGAAAAATGGTGCTCAATTCCGGCGTTCTTATAATAACTTTCGTGGAGAACGAAAAAGCTTTGAGCTTAGGCTGAATTTTATTTATGCTGGAAGAATACTTCAACATAAAAGTCTTCAAGACTCCATCTTAAAAAAGTATAGTAAACGTTCAGTTAAGGTTTTATGAATTCAACTACACTATGCACTACAATAGGCGAAACCCAGTTAACCTATTCTTTGATGGATGATTTAGTACATGAAAAATATGAAATAGTAGGAAAAACATTGAGGACATACAAAATCAAAACAAAAAGGGGAAATGTTTTAGACAAAATTTATGAAAAAAAACAACCGAAACAGTCTTGAGCTTCTCGGCAGAGTGATGGGCATTATTAAGTTTATTTTCGTACATGCTAATCTAAGAAAATACTAAATTGGCTTTAAGAGAAATAAAATTGTACTTTTTATTGTAATATAAATTATTATACGATTATATGGTATTTGTTTAATTTTTGTTTTGAAAAATTTTAAAAAGCGTAATAAAATAACAAAAAGAGGAAAATGTGCGGGATACTATTCAGCACATGCGAGTTCTACCGCTGAATTACAAATGTGATTTGTTAGCCATTTTTAACAGGTTTGGTGTAATTAAAAACGAATGGCCGTTCCGTTAGCTTATCTGAACGTTGCTATAATTGTACCCTTATCCTCTGCAAGCAAGTTCCGCTACGAACTATATCAAACATTAAACTTATTAGAGGCGATTAAGAACTATGTAGCAAAAAGCAGTCTACTGCAATTAACGCTAAAGGAAAAATTTAGAAAGTGATCACGACAGTAGACGAACTAAACACCAATTATGCTAAACAAGTAATAATTAATATAGATTTAAGTTATCAAATTGGCAATATTTCTAGCTAGATAATAAACTTACTAGTTTCATACAGATTTGGAACGAATTTATGTCAGCACCTGCCATACGGCCTTATCTGTCAGTGGCCCAACTCCACAGGAGTGAACTGGTTGGCAGCTCACTAACGTTCCCATGTGGATTTTTAGGCCCATAGAAGTGGCAACTTCCTATAATATTCCGCATGGCACAAAACCCTAGTTCGAGAGGTCCAGCTTTCGAATTTCTTCTGCTTTGTAATTGGCCTGAAAAGTTAGAGAGGACAAGATGGAGGCGTTAAAAATATATGTATAAAATGCTTATTCAGTAGCACATGCAATAAGCGGTTGGTGTTGAAACATTTTTATTAATTACAATATTGCTGATGTTGCGTCTAGAAATTAATGTTGTTAATTATAATATTTATATTTATTATTCAGTAAATGTTGTGGTTTAGCTTTTGTTTCGATTATCACTTAAAAGAATAAAGAACACTTCAGTCTTAAAATCTGAAATAATTTTTAAAACGAAATTAAAATTAGTTTGCATAATAGTATACATTTTTTATTAATAGCAATCTCTGTAAGGAAGTAAGATATTACAAACCTTTAAAGAACAGCCTCCACACTTCAATGTAATTAGCACATTGAGGAATATGAATAAAAGACAACAATTGCTGTATTTGAGTTCTTTCTTAAACTGATCTTTATTTTTAATATTAACCTCTAGTGATAAACATGACCACCTTAAAATGTTCTCTGTTACATTGTTATTGTATTTTGGAATACTGTACAGTTTATAAACTATCTTCTTATCATTATTCTTATCAGTAGCTATTATTAATTAATTTATTTGTTTACAAACATACATAAATATATACTAATACGTATACGTAAATTTCGCTTCAGGTTTTTTGTTCTATGCTCGCGTGTTCCATACATTGTCGTCACTTAATGGTTTGGAAAGTGTTTGCGCCCCGTTTTATATACGAAGGAATTTCAACTTTTGTTTGTTTGCCGGCAATTGTTGCAGAATTCTTGCTAATAATTCGCATACATAAAGGAGTAGATTCTTTAATAAATAAAATGAACAAAATAAAATAAAGTATTTCACTTTATGTAAGAGTGTTTTAATTTGAAAACTTGTCAACTTAATGATTCCATCACTTCCTGTGTTTCATCGCCATCATATCCTGTCCATTCGGCATTTGCCAAAGTTTCGGAAGTAGGATGACTGTGTTCCATTAAAGTATTAAAAAGTTTTTGCCGCTTAAACGGATTCCTAAAATTATCTGATCTGGACCCAATCCAGATCCCGATTTTAAATCCCGAAGGCCTATTCATGCAATTAACTGCCCTGGATTGCATGGAACTATCTACCTCCATTTTCTCCGCTGGTTTTGGTCCTAGAGGCCTTGGCGGTAATGGTCGTGAAGAACTATTCCATGGTCTAAAGTTCCTTTCTTGAAACTTACTATATGGTTTTGGTGGCAATTGTAGTCTATATTCAGTTCGCGGCATTACGTTCATGGGGACAGTTATCTGATTCCGACTAACTGGATGCAAATTGGTGCTTCTCAAACTCAGGTTTTGCATTTCTAGGCACATAGCGAATGCCTCTGGTAGGGTCTTGGGTCTTTGTACAAATAATAGCCTTGAAACCTCTCCGTTCAAGCCATGAACAAAGACATCTAATGCCCTATTAGAATACGTCTCTATGAGCACATCCACGGTTTCTTTAGGATAACTTTCAGTTCTTATCTTATTTATAATTAAGGAGAATTGGTGGTTCACAGCTGCATAAAACTCATCAATCCTGGAGTTTTTCTGTGTCAATTGATTCAATTGATGTTGGAGGGTACTTACATCCCGTTTGTCTGCGTAATGAAGTGACAGGTCTTCCTTCATTTTGAGCCAATTCGGTTCAAACACATTATAAGATACAAGTGCCATGTCAGCGCTTCCTCTTTTCTTCTGTCGAATGCTCTGTAATATTGCCCTGTATATGGGCTTGCTCCGGACTATCTCATAGTCGCACAGAATAGACTCCACACTATGGAACCATGACACATAGTGCGTGGGGTTGCCATCAAAAGGCTGCAACTCTTTCACTCGGTCAGGCAATTGAGATATTTCTTTAAGCTCATATTCAGTTCGAGGAGCTGGAGGCGGTTGAGGGCCGGCCTCCGGTGAAGCGGGACCATGTTCCATCTCTATAATCTTAGATTCCAAGATTTTCACTTGTGCAAGAGTTGCATTGAGAGCCCCGGTCATTTCAAGGACTTGTTTTTGTAAAGCTTCCATGCTGATTTCAAAGGATACCTTTCTTGGAACTTCCATAACTTGTAAAAGATATTCGCTCAGAAAAATTTGCAACGGTAAAAAAAACAGAATAGGATTTGTTGGAATATTTAAATTAGATGTCGTAAGATGAAAGTATTTAAACTCAAGGATTACGCAAGTTTGAACGAGCACAAGACTCCCAGCACAATTAGAGCAAAAGGAAAGGATTTTTATAATAAGATAAGGATTTTGTTTTTCATAAATGAATTGGAATTTAAAAAATTTTTGTATTTATTTTTTGTCCGTCAAATGTATCTACCTGTACATCGCTGATGCTGGAGAATTGAGAAAATATGTATTTAGGAATTTGTTTCTAAAATAAAATTAAAAAATAGGGTTAATAGATTAATAATTATTTCTTTTTGTGTTGAACCTTGGCTCGTGATTTAAGTAGGAAATCAAATCAAACAAAAAGACGTTTTTATTCTTTTTTATTAATTTTTTATTTGGTGGGAAGGTTACTTTTAATTCCAATATGTTTTAAGGCGGTTTCCTTTTCTTTTATTCTTTTTCATTAATTATTCGTTTTTGTGGGAATGTTACTTTTACTTCCCATTTATTCCATGGAAGCCCTTTTTATTATTTATCTTCATTCTATAAGGGTTTTACTCAAATCTAAATTGTATTGTGCTTTAAAAATTTTCTTTATACATCATTATATCTTCTTTTATTTTATAATCCTTGAGATGGAGGATTGTGTAGTCCATTTCCGAGTGGCAACAGCCAACGTACTGAGGCACGATTTGTCTCACCCTGTGAACCTGCCAACCATGACCCTTTATTACCAGGCGAAAAGTAAGGCTCAATTCCCATTAAGTAGTGCAGGCAACTTACAGGTTTTCCACTCAGTAGCGCAGGTTCCTATGTTAACTACGACTTGCAAAATTTCCGCACAGTAGCGCAGGTTCTTATGTTAACTGCGACTTGCAGAAGTAGCCTTCTTTAGCCGTCTGTAATCTCACGTTTGTGAAAAGGGTACTACGAAGGAGAATTGCACATTATTCTACCAGGATTAGTTATTGTTTGGTTGTATTGTGACAGTATAATTTTTTACGCACTGGAGTGCTCGGGGTTCGAGATCACAGCACGCTGAAACTTTTGGCTTCATATTGGTCACTTTTTCTTGTTATAGCACATTTGCTCCTTCCATAGGGAAGCATTTATATTTTTCCTCTTATTATTTTATTTTAGATTCTTGCTGAGGATATAATTTTTCCATTCTAGGTGATTAGCATAAAATGTTCCTCCAATTCCTTTTAGCTTTGTTCTTGGTATGAAAAAATATTACTTTGTTTTATTTCATCTTATTTCTTTTTTTTGACAAGGAATTTTAATGTTTTCTTATGTTAGTCATGCTTTTTAAGGAAATGGAAAAAATAAGTAATAACTTATGCCTTTTAAAAATTTTGCATTTATAGTTAGTTTCAATATCAACTATAATTTTATGCGTTACCTTCTTTAATAGTTCTTTGTTTCCGTAAAAAGGGCGTAATAATTTCGATTTTTTTAATGCATTTAACCTTCCCACATTTTCATTCAAAATTATTCTTGCTTTGGATTTTTTTTATTATTAATTTCACCAAAGCATTTACTTCTTTCTCACTTTTATTTTATTATTTTTTTACATTTTTTCTTATTGCTTTTGCGTAAGCATTTACTTTTTTCCCCATTTTTATTTTCTATCAAAATTATTTCTGCTTTGGATTTTCTTTATTCTTTTCACCCAAGGATTTGCTATTTTTTCACTTTTATTTTTAATAAAAATTATTTCTGTTTTGACTTTCACTTCACTTTCACAGAGCCAAGTTTTTTGTAAGGATCCGGCACACATCTTTTTTTGCGACTGGCTGGTCCCTGCTGGGGCGCCAGTTAATCAAGGACGAAACCTTGATTCAAAAAATTACTACTCACACAACCGTTTTAAATAAAAACCGTTTTACGTTGCTTTCAGTTCGGTGAATTTCTTCCATGTCTAGAAGATTGGTATTGATTATGCCACCTTTCGCTAGCTGACAACTTCATCAATATCCTGGTTTATAATAAGCAGCTGGTTTAACGACTCTTTTGTAAATTCCCCTGCTTCAGACTTAGATATTTTGTTATTGAAGTTTTTAGTTAAGATGTTCATTTCTTTCACAATCTCGGCAGTTGTATCGAATAACTTATTATTTATAGTATATTGGTGTTCATTGTTATCTATTAGCTTCTCTTGGCTCTGTAATACTTGGTTCCAGTCTGCCGCATCTGGATTCCATAATATCCATTTCCAAGCTGAACCAATCCAATCTTTAGGTCTTTTGCTTCTTTTGATACCCTTGATTGAATTTATTCGATCGTAAGACTTCTGAAGGTAGTATTGGAAGGCGTCTTTGTTAAGTTCGTTGTTTTCAATGGATAAAAAGACTTCAGCAGTAGTATTAAGCATTCTTTCTAGTTTTTCGAGGTTTATAACATGCACAATATTAAGATACCCGTTTACCACCCATCCTTCTCCATTTTTTACTGTTACAATGGGCGATTGGCATTCGAATACCTGGTAGGCACCAACGATGGGGAGTAATAGAAGTATGCTTAAGTGATACAATTTTAGATTAAAATAAAATCAAACAATTTTAAAACTACTAAGCTATATGAATACATTTTGTAGATTTTCCCACTTCTATAGCTAAGCTTATGTTTTATTTCGAAAAATTTTTTGGCTTATGGCCATATTGTTGCATAAGTTCCTTGTTCAAATTAACTTCAAATTTTGAATTTAGCCTTATGGCCTTTAGTCAATTGCAATTTTAAGTTATTAGCTATTTTGTGTGTGAAATTTCATATGTTTTACAGTATTAGTTTCGCTTTTTCTTTAAAAAGAATTAAAAAAAGGAATTTAATTTACTCATACATTCTCTTATTTTGTTTTGTATTAGTTAATATTAACATTTTTTATTTTTTTTTATTAATTTTTTATCATTTATACCAGATTTTCCTTAACTAAGTGTGCTCGGGTATAGGTTTTTTTACATGGGATTTATGGTATTTCCTTCCTTTGTGTGTATAAAAGGTTACACGATTGTCCCTGGAAACCTTGTGCTGTTTATATAGTGGCTTATGCTTTGGTTTAATTTTGGTTCTCTTCTAACCTTATTGGAACTGATCTATTCTTATTCAATCGATCATTAGTGGCTTTCTGATTGCTTTCAATAAGGCCGCGAATGTTCTGATTTACCTGATCACGGAAGTTAACCAATTGTTGGTAATTAATTAATTTTTCTTAATAACTGAATGTATTGTGTTATTATAACGATCAACGGCATGGTATATCAAGTCCTTAGGATTGAGGTTCTTTATTTCCTTAGATATACAACGATAAATTTCTATTAGCGTTGAGTGGAATCTCTCCACCTGTCCATTTACCTCACTTTTCTGTGTCGGTGTAAGGTAAATTTCAATATTTAGAGATCTAATAAAGTTTAATGTTGTAGGTGTTAGGAAGCCCCTTTCGTTATCCGAAACGATTATACGTGGTACTGTAAAATAGTGAAAGAGTTTGGTTAATTTACTCCTTAAGCGAATAGCAGAACGATCTTCAATATGAAAGGGTTTGGCGAACTTTGAAAAGTTATCGATGCAACTTATGAACTTAAACCTTTGAATCTCAAAAATGTCCACATGCAAAATTTCGCAGGGATACGTAGGGATAGGTGTTGGATGTATTTTTGGTTTAACGGGGTGTCTTTCGTACTTATTCAACTTGCATATTTCGCAACTCTTTGTGTTACTGTTAATAAGGCTCCACATGCGTGGAAAATAATAATTTTCTAATATTTGCAAGCCGTTTTCTTGGGGTTACGATGAGCTCTCTTATGCTCATTTTCTATTATTTCACAGACCCTTTCTGGTTTAGTGACATTTTCCACCACCCGTTGAGTGATTCTTAGTTTGTAGGAAACGAAATGATTTAAATATACCCCATTCAGCAATGGGATAAAACATTCAGGAATTTTTGTGCCGTTCACACAGCTTGGACTTAAGCACCTCTTTAGTGTTTCTGTCAAGGTTGTGAACTTGAAGCAATAAATGTTCAGGCAGAAATCAGGACAAGCACAGAAGAACCAATATATACGAAAAACTGTCCACATCCAGTCTGTATGAGGGAAGAAGTAGAGAGACAGATAAAGAAACTACTTTTAGAAGCGGTAATAAGGCCATCCAAAAGTCCATACAATTCACCCATATGGGTCGTGCCAAGAAAAGCCAAAACCAAATGGCGAAAAGCAGTATCGACTGGTAGTGGACTTCAAGCGTTTAAATGCCGTAACCATTCCAGATACTTACCCAATTCCTGCCATTACTTCTACTTTAGCTAGTTTAGGGAAAGTAAAGTATTTCACAACAATAGATCTTATATCAGGCTTTCATCAAATAGCCATGAAACCAAAAGATATCCAAAAAACTGCCTTTTCAACAGCGAACGGTAAATTTGAATATTTAAGATTGCCTTTTGGCTCAAAGAATGCGCCGGCAATATTTCAAAGAATGATAGACGATGTCCTCCGCGAGTACATAGGGAAAATCTGTTTTGTTTATATTGATGATGTCATCGTAATCGGCGAGAATATGGAAAGTCACTTGAAGAACGTAGATACAATCTTTGCAAGGCTTCGTGAAGCTAATCTAAAGGTAAATCTTGATAAAACGCATTTTATGAAAACTGAGGTAGAATTCCTTGGTTATATCGTTGGGTCTGAAGGAATAAGAATAATAATAATCCTGCCAAGGTAAAGACCATTGAAAAATTGTTACCACCTACGAACTTAAAGGAGTTTAAAAGTTTCCTGGGAATGACCTTCTATTATAAAAGATTTATTCGCGACTATGCAAAGGGGCAAAGCCCCTTACAAATCTCTAGTCAGTCTAAAAAGATGCCAATTAATCTAAATGATGAATCTTTGAAATATTTTAATAGACTTAAATCTATGTTAACTACAGCTGAGCTCCTGGCTTTCCCAGATTTCGAGAAACCGTTTAATTTAACGAAGGATGCCTCTAATACCGCGCTTGGTGCCGTTTTGTCACAAGGCGATATCGGTAAGGATAAACCCATAGCATATATTTCTCGATCGCGCAACAAAACTGAGTAGAATTACGCGACCAACGAGAAAGCTATGTTGGCTATTGCATGGGCTCTTGATAATCTTCGAAATTACTTATATGGTGCAAAAAAAATTAAGACCTATACTGATCATCAACCTTTGACGTTTGCGTTAGGACATAGGAATTTAACCGCCAAACTAAAAAGATGGAAGGCACGTATAGAGGAGTATACTTACGAGTTGATTTATAAGCCTGGTAAATCAAACCACGTGGCAGATGCCCTTTCGAGATTAAAAACCGTTTCAAATCATTTATATCATTCTACTACTGATACAGCGAGTGAGGGAACGACTATGAACTCAGATGACTGAGGGTCGAGAAGACGATGACCTTTCATCAGCGGAAACAGTTCACAGTGCAGAACAAGATGCCTCTGACTTGATACCCCATATAGATGTACCTATAAACGTATTTAAGAACCAAATTATAATAGTAGTAGGAATGGACATGACGGCAATGAAGGAACCACACCGTGGATATACAACACATTTTATTTCTTAAAAAAATTGGTCTAAGAAAGAACTTTTAACTTTCTTGAAGGAAAAACTTCACCCAAATATCCTTAATGGAGTTAAAGCTCCAGAAAGTCTTCTTGGTGCCGTACAGGAAATTTATTTCGATCATTTTTCTAAATACAAACTAAGGATTACGGAGAAGCTAGTTATAGACATTACTTCAAAAGAATGTCAATTCGAAATAATTGAAACTGAACACAGAAGAGCCCATCGTAATCCCAGAGAAAATGGTGAACAAATTTTAGAGCAGTTTTACTTTCCGCATATGCGCACTAGTATAAAGAAATACGTTGCCAGTTGCGACGTATGTAATAGATGCAAGTATGACAGGAAACCTCCACAAATATATCGCCAAGATACACCAGATCCTAACTATCCATGTGAAATTCTTCATATGAACATTATGGAAATTCAAGGACAGAAGTTCATTACCTACATTATTATTATAAATAATTATAGATCCTTTGTCGTTTCACTCACTTAACTTATACTTCTTGAATATAAAAAAAAGAAAAACAAAAATATATAAAAAAGAGGGGGAAGGGACTTTCTAAGCAAAATAAAAACTTATTTCTAAGCGAAATAAAAACTTAAATCTAACAATTTGTCATTTAAAATTTTCAATGTTATGACATCGCCTCATTTTTGTAGATATAATTCTTTCTCTATATATATATATACTATTTTCAGAAATTATATTTTTTAACCATGCATCTCAAGTTTATTCTCTTCATCGGACTCAAGCTGATTTCTTTTGTAATTAGTGTACAAATCTACCAGTACAAAACATCACTGGTTTCATTGAAGGTTGGGAATGGAGAGATGGTCGATGGAAACTTCAAATTAGTGCACGTCATCAACTTAGAAAAGTACAGGGAAATGGCTGCAAACATATCATCTGTTATTCAGAGGCACATTCCGCCAAGCAGAAACAAAGAATTCATTTTGCACCACATGCTGCAGGTACAAGAACGCCTTGAAGAATTGACAAATATAAAAAGAAGGACGCCTAGATCAATCTATTGGATCGGATCGGCTTGGAAATGGGTTGCAAAAAGTCCTGATTCAACAGACTGGAATAACATACTAAGAAGTCAGGAGATCATCATCGCGAATAACAACGAACAATACAAAATTAATAAAGAGCTTCAGCAGACAACGAACCAAGTGGTTAGGAGGATGAAAGAAATTGTCACCAGAATGAACAGTGTACCGAGCGGCAGGGACTACGCCTTAACGGAACAAAGTACCATCAACGAGGTCATCATTTTGAGGGATGAAATCAATGAAATTGTCCGAGCTTTTCAGCTGGCCAAGACTGGTATTGTCAACACAAATCTGTTAGACCAATCGGAGATCAATAGAGTAATTGACGAGCTGGAAACGTTACCTTATGGCAATGCAATAGAAGTAGTGGAGTATGGAACGCCATCCATTTATACGAATGGTTCATTACTATTGTACATTCTGTCCATACCAAAACTTGGAAGAAGCTTTTATAACTTGCTTCTGACCAGAGCTACTATTATTGAAGGGAAGCAAATAGATCTGCCGTTTGAGAGGGTGCTTGTTAATGAAGCGGAGACCTATGGCATCACAGGCGAATGCCTTTTAATAAGTAATTCGACAGTCTGCAAAAGAGCATCTGTAACCAAATTGAAAGAGAATAACTGCCTTAACCGCATTCTTAAAGGCGGATCAGCAAGATGTAAATACAGACGTACCCAAGAAGAAATTGTTGAGTTATTGAGTGACGATATTATCTATGTGACAAACTACAAAGGTTTCATTGAGTCAAATGGCAAACCCGATTTTCTGAATAGCAACTTTCCAACGAGTTGGAATCATACTTACTCAAGCAACTCCATCACGAAGGTTCAAGCCTTACCGCCAGTACTAGCAAATGTAACAAATGATGACATGATGCTGGACATCAAATATGTCCATGAGGTCAGCCTTAGCAATCCGATTGAACCAGTTTGGAGTAACATTCAATGGTACAGTTGGAATTAACGTTATGATCATTGCCTCAATGACTTTTTGCATTGGATGGCTTTGGTATCGGCAAACAAAAAACTTAAATCTTCCAGGGCTAAAAATTCAACTACCAACCATAGATTCGCAGATCTGCGGGACACAAATATTTAAGGAGGGAGGAGTTAACAACAGTGGCAATACTGTCGCCAAAAAATATCTTTGCATCTTAAGTACTTTTACTTCAACACCCGCTTCCGATCCAATTACTAAATTGCCTTCTTGCTAAAGCAATGGGAAAATAATGTTGGTGCAACGTGATCATCAAATCCAACGAGCCAACAAAGTTGGCTAGGAAGGAACAGGAAGGCTTGGCTACGGCGTCGTGAGTTTCGGTCATTTCTTAGTTCTTAAAATATTATAGTTTGATTTGTATTAATAAAGTGGAAAGGCAATTAAAATTAATTTTGTGAACATTAATTATCCCTGTTTTATTTTAATAAAGGCGCCGCTGTCAGCGCCTCAAAATTATTTTTTAATTAACCCGTTTAAGAACCTTTAACTGGCGCCCGAGCAGGGACCCTCCCTTAGGAGTCTTTGTAGAATAAATTAATAAGTAAAGTCCTGCGAAAACCCACGGGTCCCTCTAGGACTTAAAATATTTTAATAAAAATAAAATAAAAATAGCTCCTCCTTTGCTAATTCGGTATTCCTGGTGATTAAAACTGAAAAGCATCACAGAAGGTTACCGAGGCGAAAGTGAAGTAACACGTACCTTAGTAGTTATCCACGATTATAAAAGTGGATTTCCAAACCGGAATCATACGGAGCTTCCGTGAGGACAAAAAAAGGGGTTTAAACGGTCGCGTCGCGTATCCTAGCTAAGGCTCTCTAGTGAAAAAATAATAAAAATAAATATTAATACAAAGAATTAAAAGAGAGAAAATGGAAATAAATATAAAATTTAAAAAGAAAAGTTAAAATTTGAATAAGAATATATGTATGCTCAATTTCTAAAATAAAAATAATTTTTTTTTTAATTGAAACAAAATATAAATTTTAAAATTGAAAAGGAAAACCGAAATATTAAAGAATATTTGCTTTAAAAATTGATCTCTAAAATAAAAAATTAAATTAAAAAAGAAAAGCAAAAGATAAAATAAAAAAAGTATATGCTTTTAAAATTGATTTCTGGAATAAAATTGGAAAAAGAAAATTGAAAGGTAATATAAAATTGAAAAAGAAAATAAATAATCTTTTAAAATTGAATGCGAAAATTTAAAAATTGAAATAAAAAGTTAAATTGGAAAAGAAAAACGAAAATAGAAAATAAATTGAAAAAATAATATAAAAAAAAGCTTAAGAAAAAGAAGTGAAGTGAACCTGTGCAACGGTCGAGGATCTCCAATTTTTCATTAAAGTGTTCCCGGTACATATTTCAGATAAGTGAATTTTTTTCTCTCTTGTCAGCTTAATATAAAAACGATGGAGGAGGTAAAATCTACACTAACGACTATGACTGGAGCCCTAAATTGGTTTATGGAACAACTCAAGGCTGTTGAAACACGTATAGGAACTCTAGAGTCGAGTCTCGATAACAATGCACTAGGAGAAGTTTTGGTTAGATTAGATCTTCTTGAAAGTAGGCAGGCTACCGCGGCTGTCCCAGTGGTCACAGAGGAAGTATCTCTTCAACGACCACGAACCGAAACCGAGTTAAGAGATATAAGCCGTCTTCCTGACAGTGTAAAGGATTTAACAACATTTGAGGGTAATCCAACTCAGTATGTATCCTGCATTAATTTCGTAGAAACTATACTGGGGGATTTTGAAATTGTCAGGGATAAGCCAATTTATCGTGCAATTATCCAGAGCGTCCGTCAAAAAATTATTGGCGCTGCGAATACAGCTCTGGTATGCTACAACGTATTCAATGGTGATTGGGCCGATATCAAAAGAATACTTTCATTCCACTACGGTGATAAACGAGACATCCAAACACTGGAACATCAGCTCAATCAGCTGTACCAGGGATCGTCAACAATGGATGAGTTTTATTCAACTATTAATCACCAACTTTCGCTTATCATCAACAAACTGCAGACGGAATCTTACAGTGAGGAAACCATCAAGGCCCTAGTGGGAACTTATAGGAACAGAGCGTTAGACATTTTCATACGTGGATTAAAGCCGGATCTTTCCTGTATGATTATTATACAGCGACCAAGAACGCTCCCTGAGGCATACTCCGCTTGTTTAGAGTTGCAAAACTTAACGATGCAAAACGATATAATTTATGCGAAAACGTAGCCTCACGACTCGATCTCCACGAAGACAACTCATCGTCCTGGGCTTTCAAGGCCCCCAAAATTGTTCGCTGCGCGATCGGGGTGGCAGAATAAAGATTATAGACCTAGAACTTGGCAATATAACAACAACTACTCTAACTTTCCTACAAATGGATATTCCAACTATAAGCCAGAGTTACCCCCACGATATCTGGCCATAAAACAGGAACCGATGGAAGTTGATAGGACAATACAATCTCGACGGGTGAATTACATAAACAACTCTAGGACAGTTGAGTAAAGAGGTGGAAAATGTTTTAGTTTTGAAAAATAGTTTTAAAATTCCGCTAAAAGAAAAAAAACTGCTGAGTCAAATTATATATTAGGCGAGGAATATGTGCCAGAAGTTAGGACAAAAATAGAAAGTCTTATTAATAAATACAAGCCACTTTTTACCACATAGTAGTGAACTTGAAGCAACAAATGTTCAGGCAGAAATCAGGACAAGCACAGAACCAATATATACGAAAAGCTATCCATATCCAGTCTGTATGAGGGAAGAAGTAGAGAGACAGATAAAGAAACTACTTTCAGAAGCGGTAATAGGGCCATCCAAAAGTCCATACAATTCACCCATATGGGTCGTGCCAAAAAAAGCCAAAACCAAATGGCGAAAAGCAGTATCGACTGGTAGTGGACTTCAAGCGTTTAAATGCCGTAACCATTCCAGATACTTACCCAATTCCTGCCATTACTTCTACTTTAGCTAGTTTAGGGAAAGTAAAGTATTTCACAACAATAGATCTTATATCAGGCTTTCATCAAATAGCCATGAAACCAAAAGATATCCCAAAAACTGCCTTTTCAACAGCGAACGGTAAATTTGAATATTTAAGATTGCCTTTTGGCTCAAAAAATGCGCCGGCAATATTTCAAAGAATGATAGACGATGTCCTCCGCGAGTACATAGGGAAAATCTGTTTTGTTTATATTGATGATGTCATCGTAATCGGCGAGAATATGGAAAGTAACTTGAAGAACGTAGATACAATCTTTGCAAGTGTTAATGAATAATTTAAGGTAGTATTATTGCCTACTGCTATTTATTCACACATCACTATATTATAACATATGAATTCCGTTTTATTCGATGCATAAGACATAAACGGGAGTAAATTACTTATGCTCAGAGAAAATGTATTGAAACAAAATACTGGTTTTTTTATGCATGCAATTGCCTATTACATGCAAATTCATATACGCGCATACATACATATGTATATACTTACTTACGGTATTATTTAAAATGTATAAACTCTCATTAGTTATAAGCACTGTTACATATTCTTTTTAGATTTTATTATTATACTTAAAATATTTTTACTGACTTCACTTGTCTTTACTGCCTCGCTGCGATCATACATACTTAAGACTTAATAAAATAATCCGTGTAATAATTTTAATTTACGCATAAAGTTAAATTCTCATACATAAATTTGGTGCCGAAACCCGGGAATTGATGCATAAATTGAAGCGTGCCTAGTGGAAGTTTAATAAAATAAATTTGAAGACTGGAAAACCAATAAAATGGCGGAATTACACCAACATATCGAGAACCAAAGAGATTTGTTACGGAACCTGAAGAAAACCGCTAAGCTTTATGATTTGCAAACGAATAAAACGCATGGATTTGCACAATCGGTTTTAGACGAAATAGAAGCGAATTTTGCAAAATTTAAAGAAGGTAATAGTCATTTATGTTCCATAGTCCATGAAAATACCATTAATACAGAAAATATTCCGTATTTCGAAGAAGATGTTTATTACCAGTTTCAGAAGAAATTTTTTACCCTTAAGGGTCTGTTGCTTGATTTCATGGAATCTTGTGATCTTCGTTCGCCTGGAATTCAATCCAGCACGTTTGCTGGTTCTGGTCATTCAAGAAATGAAACATTTTCGGTTCAGACACGGTTACCGAAAATTGACTTGCCAATCTTTAGTGGAGATTATTTAGCCTGGATGTCATACCAAGATATGTTTATTTCACTAGTGCATAATAATCCCAGCCTGTCTGATGGCCAAAAATTTTGTTTTTTGAAAACCTCTTGCAAGGAAACTCCACTGGATATCGTGAATGAATATCCAGCAACGGACGCTAGCTACACTTTAGCTTGGACAGCATTACAAAATAGATATCACAATAAAAGGAAAATAGTTGATACTATTTTTAAAAAGTTATTTTCGATACCTGTTTCTGATGGCTCCGCCAAAAGCATTCAGTTAATTTTAGATACAACCCGCACTAGTATAGCGCTTCTACGCAGCTTAGAAGTAAATACTGAAGGTGAACATGCTATGCTTATATATATGACTGTGAATAAGCTGGACTTACAAATACGCAAGGAATGGGAGCAATCTCTAAAAGCGTCAACGGAAATTCCTCCAATAGGAGATTTATTCAAATTCCTAGAAGCAACATTTCGAACATTAGAAACACTTTCTGATCAGGCCGATTCAAGTCCTAATGCAGTTCGTTTGTCATCAAAATCCTCACTAAATAATAACGGTAAAAGCAATTTTCGACGGTATGCAAACGCTGTTTCTACAAGCAACGACTCCAACTGCCCCTGCTGCAATAAGCGTCATCTTCTTTTCAAATGTTTTAAGTTTGCTTCGTTAGCATCTGCTGCAAAGAAAGATTTTTTAAATTCAAAGCGAATATGTAGAAATTGCTTAACACCTGGCCACTTTTGTAACAACTGTCGTGTAGTTTCTCGCTGTCAAGTCTGCCAACAGAATCACCATACAACAGTGCATAATGAATATTCGGCAACCCACT
The DNA here is from genome assembly GCA_932526305.1 of Epicampocera succincta. Lineage (NCBI taxonomy): Eukaryota > Metazoa > Arthropoda > Insecta > Diptera > Tachinidae > Epicampocera > Epicampocera succincta. The sequence goes on from OW052036.1 coordinate 44,346,170, forward strand.
CAATTGCGAACTCACCTACTGAATCCGCTATGATTCGTGAACACCCCTCGTCTTCGCAAATACTTCAGAACGTCACTGCTCATGTAGTTAATAATTGCAAGAAATATAGTGGCAGGAAAAGGTCTCAAATTCTCTTAGCGACATTACGGGTCGTGCTAAAAACCTATCAAGGCGTCTTTGTCTTGCGGGCCCTCCTTGACCAATGTGCCCAGGCTACTTTTATCACCAAAAAGGTTGCGGACGCTCTAAAATTACCTTACACAAAGGATTTTGTAGAAATTAGCGGGGTTGGTGGACATCAACCCACGATTGTACGAAAACATGTTAATTTTACTATTTTCTCAAGAACCAACACTAATTTTAAGATCGATTGTGAGGCCTTAGTTTTACCAAAAATAACTGGATATCAACCTATGGCTATAAATGAGAAACTTTTACCTGATTTAAGTAAATTTTCGTTAGCTGATCCTTATTTCTCAGAACCTGGAGAAATTGATCTTTTGCTAGGAGGAGATATCTATGGAGATATCGTATTACCTCAACAACATACATTTAACAATGGTCCTTTTTTGCAATTGACACAATTCGGGTGGATAGTTTCGGGTCCTATTCCAGACAACAACTTACATCACAGTATTACTGTAAACGTTTGTTCTTTAGATAAACAATTGCAGTCCTTTTGGGAACAGGAAGAACTGATAGAGAAGAGGGTTTTAACAGAAGAAGAAATTCTTTGTGAAGAACACTTCAAAGCTACTACTATAAGTGATTCATCAGGACGTTAGATGGTGTCTCTACCCTTTAAATCTCTTCTCAAGAGTAGCTTACTTCCCGTTTTTGCACAAACAGACTATACTGCACTTTCTCGCTTAAAAAGTATTGAAGCCAAATGTAAATTGAATAAGAACTTTGGGAAGCTTTACACAGACTTTATGGAAGAGTACGAACGGCTTGGTCATATGGAAAAGGTAGGCACTTATCCTCTTGACTTGGATAGGAATGGGTTCTTTTTGCCCCATCATGGTGTTTTAAGAGAAAACAGCTCGACAACCAAGTTGAGGGTTGTTTTCGACGGTAGCTGTAAGCGGTCAGCTCAGCCCTCGTTAAATGACGAACTGGCAGCTGGTCCTGCATTACAAAATGATCTGCCTACAATCATTAATCGGTGGAGACGTTTCAAAATTGGTTTTAGGGCAGATTTAGAAAAAATGTTTAGACAAATACTCGTAAAACCGGAGCAACGAAAGTTTCAACAAATTCTTTATAGAAATATGAGATCCGAAGAGATACTAATTTACCGGCTCTCAACGGTCACTTATGGTACAACATCTGCGCCTTTTCTTTCGATTAGAGTGTTACAACAGCTAGCACTAGACGAACAGGAAAAATATCCAATGGCTTGTAGCGTGCTCAACACAGATACTTATGTTGATGATGTTATTTCTGGGGCGGATAGTTTAGCAGAAGCTTACCAGTTGCATACTGAGCTATGTAGCTTGCTAAATAAAGGTCAGTTTAATCTACGTAAATGGACAACAAACTCAAGAGAACTACTAGATTTGATTCCCGTAGACTTCAGGGAAACTTCCAACATATTCGAGTTGAATCAACCTAATACAGTAAAAGCTCTGGGTTTGAAGTGGGACATAGCAGATGACTGCTTTTCATTTGATATTAATTTTGATAATACATCAGTAGTTACAAAACGAAGCTTGTTATCAGATGCCGCAAAACTTTACGATCCTCTAGGCTGGCTATCTCCTACCACAATTCTCGCAAAAATAGAATTTCAAAACCTATGGTTACTCGGTATTGATTGGAACGATCGCCTGCCCGATGCTATGGAGAAAAAATGGTTAATATATCGCAATAATTTAAAACATCTGGAAAATATTAAAATTCCGCGTTGGATTGGAGTGCGCAAGGAGGTTAAAGTTGAAATTCATGGGTTTTCCGACTCTTCTAAGCTAGCTTATGCAGCGGCAGTCTATGCAAAAACCAGTTCTGATTTGGGTACAAAAGTATATCTAATCCAGGCAAAAACTAAAGTGGGCCCTATAAAGCGGTTAACTATACCCAGAATGGAATTGTGTGGTGCCACTTTATTAGCTAAGCTAGTAGATAAAATAATTTCTTCACTTAATCAAAGAATTTCGAATGTTTACTATTGGACTGATAGCACAACTGTGCTTGCATGGATTCGTGGTCAGTCGTCTAAGTGGCCTGTATATGTTGGAAATCGAGTTGCCGAAATTCAACGCAGGTCTAATGCTTCTCAATGGCGATATACATATATCCACAAGGGAAAATCCTGCTGACTGCGCGTCCCGTGGTATACTACCCAGTGAATTGGCTGAACATGAATTATGGTGGCATGGTCCTAACTGGCTATCGGAACCATCAGAAAATTGGCCAAAACAACCTCAAATAAACTTAAATGAAATTGATAAAATTGCTGAACCATCCTTAAATATACATGCAACTGCGACATATGTCAACCAATATCCAGATTTATTAACAAGATTTTCTTCTCTTAGTAAGCTGATACGTGTTGTTGCATACATATTTCGTTTTAAACATAACTGTTACCGCCACTCATAAATCGCTAATATGACATTACTGTTACCGCCACTCATAAATCGCTAATATGACATTACTGTTACCGCCACTCATAAATCGCTAATATGACATTACTGTTATCGATATGTAGAGAGATGAGCATGGCAAAATGTTCAATTATTCCTTTTAATTTTCCACGCGGTATAATTATGAGGCCATATTTAATCGAGACCACATACATAGGTATATAAAACACCTACATAGATTTAAGATATTCATTCGTTCAGGTCATAAGGATTACGAAGCTTCGCTTGGAGTAGCCATACATAAAAGAATTTTAACATATTAAAGCGTAAGAATAAAGAATTAAAGTTTTCTAAAATTCTTACACTTGTGTTTAAAATCCACATTGGCTATCTTGAGCTTGGGCCGCTTTACCCGCAACATTAAAATTCTTTTATGTGCCTCATCGGATCGTTTAAAGGAATCATCTTGGGTGTTAAAACGTAAGTCCTAACAGAATGCAACCTTCCACTCCCTCACAGGGTCAACCACTAAGTCGTCAACGACCAACTCAGTTAAGTCCTGCACTGAACAACTGTTACATTTGCAACAAGTCCACAGACAACGAAAAATTTATAAAATGCAGCAAGTGCCATCTTAATTTTCATTTACCATGTGTCAATCTCAGCAGCAATCAAGACCAACCTACGTGGAGTTGCCAAAATTGTACGGTACAACATCAAATCACGATCGATTCTGCCTCTTCCATTCGTAGTGGCTCTTCGGCCGCTTCCCGCTCCCGCCGACAAGCTCTTGAGCTACAACGTCTAGAAGAAGAGACACAACTTGAAAGAGATTTCATTAAAAAGAAATACCAAATTCTCGAACAAGCAGTAGATGACTTCGAGGACGCACAATCAGTTAATAAACACTCAGCTGTCAGATCTGTACATGAGTGGTTAGATAATCAAATCCAACTCCCTACTTCGGCTATTGCAACCGCACACCAAAATATAGTTTCCGCAGCTCGTCAGTTTGAAACGCCACCTTACACATTTGTACCACAAGCCACAACAACGCAAGAAATGCCTAACACTACTAAACCATATTGCCAAAACGTAAGTAATGACTTAGTTTATACGACAAAAACAATAACTCCGCCCGTATGTACAACTACGTCATTCGTTAATAACATGTCTTCATTTATTAATGACCCAACAACGAACCGTCAGCAGCCGACAACTGCAAATTTATGTAATAATTCAAACAACGTAAATGCAGAAAATCACACATTAGAGACACCTGTACAATTTGGTTACATGGATTCAACGTTTTCCATGAACCCATCAAACCTCCAACCTGTTATATTACCTTCTCACAGGCTTTCGCAACAACAAATAAGCACGCGGCAGTCAGTACCAAAAGAGCTTCCAATTTTTACCGGCACTCCTGAAGAATGGCCCTTGTTTAGTGCCACATATGACTGGTCGACAGCAGTCTGTGGTTTTACAGACGCTGAAAATCTTGTCAGGCTTCAAAGTTCTCTAAAGGGGGAAGCACTTCGATCTGTTAAACATATTTTGATCCATCCATCGGGTGTACCATGTGCTCTATCTACACTAAAATTGCTTTTCGGACAACCGGAAAAAATATTAAACTCACTAAAAAATAGAATAAGATCACTACCAGCACTGAACACAAATAAATTGAGCACAATTACCTCTTTCGCCGTGGAAGTAAAGGGCCTAGAAACAACAATTAAAGCCAGTGGTTTAATAAATGAACTGACCAATTCATCTTTATTACATGAATTAATAATGAAAATGCCATCACATTTTCAACTTAACTGGGGTGAACAAAAAATAAAACTAGCAAAAAATAACAAAAGAGTTAGTTTGACTGAATTCGCTAACTGGATATATGAAGTCGGTGTCTCAGCAAGCAGCATAAATATAGAAAGTGACAGCAGCGCATCAAAGCCAATAGAGCAGTATTCGCGTAAGCCAAAAAACGTTTATGTGCATGCTCATGAAGAACAAAACAAAAAGATCTGTTTAGTGTGTTCTGGCAACTGCAATAGTGTTGAGAAGTGTAAAAAATTCTTGGCTGCGAATAGAAGCGAGCGATGGAACTTAGTAAGAATGTACAATCTATGTAAACTGTGCCTGCGACGTCACTACGGTATTTGCAGTAGCAGCATCGTGTGCAGAGAAAATAATTGTCAAATAAAACATAATACATTGCTGCATAAATCCATGACTGAAGATAGAGAAACAAACGCTACCAGAGAAACTGAAAATAAAAGCAAAAGAGATAATTTACATGCAGCCCATAGGAATGAATGCAATGAAATCTTATTTAAAATTATACCCATAACAATATACGGAAACAATAATAAACGTTTTAATACTTTTGCATTTATAGACGAGGGTTCGTCTGTAAGTCTGGTAAATGAACAATTAATTAATAAACTAGATTTAAATGGTGAGTCACAACCTCTATGCTTGAAATGGACATGAAAAGATGACCAAAGGGCATTAAGTTTGCTAGAAACATATACGAAACAAAGATGCGATGGCCATTACGAGACAGCTTTGCTGTGGCGATATGACAATATTACACTTCCACAAAGCTTTGATATGGCGAAGAGACGACTGATTTGTCTCGAAAAAACTCTAAGAAAAAATAAAGAGTTGTTTGAACATTTCGAAAAAACAATTTCTGAATATTTTGAAAGAAATTACATAGCCAAAGTAAACAATGAAGATGATAAACAAAATGTATGGTATTTACCAATGTTTCCGGTATTTAACAAAAACAAACCGAATAAAACAAGAATAGTTTGGGATGCGGCCGCGAAGGCAAATGGTATTTCACTTAACTCTATGCTGCTCAAAGGGCCAGATTTGCTGTCTTCTCTTGCAGCTATTCTTTTTCGTTTTCGGCAAAGGCAAATTGCAATCTGTGGTGACATCGAACAAATGTTCCATCAGATTTATATACGCGATGAAGACTGCCATGCGTAAAGATTTTTATGGCGCAGCTGCGACGACAACAAATAACCCGAGAAACGTGTGGCCAAAAGGAAAGGTCATCGAAGTTGCCAAATCCGAAGATGGACAAGTACGAAAGGCAAAAGTTTTGACAGTTTGTGGCGTTTTAGAAAGACCTGCTGCAAAATTAGCGGTTTTAGACGTGGCTGAAAGAAAGTAGAGTAAGTCTTCGAAATCTCGCCATACTGTGGGGGAGTGTTACCGCCACTCATAAATCGCTAATATGACATTACTGTTACCGCCACTCATAAATCGCTAATATGACATTACTGTTACCGCCACTCATAAATCGCTAATATGACATTACTGTTATCGATATGTAGAGAGATGAGCATGGCAAAATGTTCAATTATTCCTTTTAATTTTCCACGCGGTATAATTATGAGGCCATATTTAATCGAGACCACATACATAGGTATATAAAACACCTACATAGATTTAAGATATTCATTCGTTCAGGTCATAAGGATTACGAAGCTTCGCTTGGAGTAGCCATACATAAAAGAATTTTAACATATTAAAGCGTAAGAATAAAGAATTAAAGTTTTCTAAAATTCTTACACTTGTGTTTAAAATCCACATTGGCTATCTTGAGCTTGGGCCGCTTTACCCGCAACACATAACACTCAAGTTAATAAAAACCCGCAGATTGAAAGTAACAGTAAGATGACAGGGTTTCTTTCAACCGAAGAGTTGAAATTTGCTAGATTCAGAATTGTACAAGTTTCACAACAAGTGGATTTTTCACATGAAATTTTTGAACTTAAACAGAAAAGTAAAATTATAAGGAACAATGCTCTAGCACAGTTGTGCCCATTTTTTGATGCATATCAAATACTTAGAGTTGGTGGTAGAATTCAAAATTCCGATCTTAGCTATGGTTCCAAACATCCAATTTTGCTAAAGAAGCAAAATCCATTGTCTAATCTAATCTTTCTAGATGCACATATTAAAACTCTACATGGTGGTTTGATCCAAATGCAAGCTTATGTCTCACGAGAATATTGGATACTATCCAGTAGAAGCATTGCAAAACGAAACTTGCGGAGATGTGTGACTTGTTTTAAATACAACGCAAAAGCAGCCCAGCAGATGATGGGAAACCTCCCTAGTGTTCGCCTCAGGCCGGGACGGCCATTCAAGCACAGTGGGGTCGATTATGCAGGTCCAATCGTCATTAAACAGTCAACTGCAAGAAATTCAGTGACCACAAAGGGTTATATATGTTTGTTTATTTGCATGGTTACGAAAGCGCTGCACTTGGAAGCAGCAACAAACATGTCAACTGATGCGTTTCTGGCAGCTTTTAGGCGTTTTGTGTCTCGTCGCGGCCCCTGTACTGATTTGTATTCAGACTGTGGTACCAACTTTGTTGGAGCTAACAAAGAGCTGCAAATTCTGTATAATCGCAGTAAGTCGGCAATCCAGATGAAATATACAACAAACTGGCTGCGAATAGCACAAAGTGGCATTTCATACCTCCAGCCTCTCCAAACTTTGGTGGTCTTTGGGAGGCCGGCGTCAAATCCACTAAACACCATTTGAACAGAGTGATGCAGAATCGTATTCTAACATTTGAAGAGCTTACTACGCTGCTAGCTCAGATTGAAAGCTGTTTGAATTCAAGACCGTTATGCCCCCTATCTTCAGACCCATCTGACTGTCATGCGCTAACTCCTGCCCACTTGTTGATTGGGGAGCCTACGCTTTGTGTACCAGAAGAGGATTTGCTCGAGGTCAACATTGATCGATTGAATAGATGGAAAGTTGTTGAAAAGCTCAAACAGCATTTTTGGCGACGTTGATCAAACGAATGGTTGTGCCGAATGCAAGCGAGACCTAAATGGCTTAAAATAACACAAAGTCCAAAAGTTGGAGATTTAGTGGTATTTTTCAATGAACGTGGTACTCCAGGAAACTGGCCGCTTGCTCGTATCAAGGATATTCATCCTGGCAAAGACGGTTGTGTACGGGTGGTCACTCTATCCGCAAATGGCAAAGTCTTCAAACGTCCAATTTCCAAAATTGCGCCTTTGCCGATGAATGATTGCTTTGATAATACAGAAAATGATGCCAACTCTAAACCATACGGTGATGACTCTCCCGCATTGTAAGCACTATCGCACTTAGTGGGGGAGAATGTTAATGAATAATTTAAGGTAGTATTATTGCCTACTGCTATTTATTCACACATCACTATATTATAACATATGAATTCCGTTTTATTCGATGCATAAGACATAAACGGGAGTAAATTACTTATGCTCAGAGAAAATGTATTGAAACAAAATACTGGTTTTTTTATGCATGCAATTGCCTATTACATGCAAATTCATATACGCGCATACATACATATGTATATACTTACTTACGGTATTATTTAAAATGTATAAACTCTCATTAGTTATAAGCACTGTTACATATTCTTTTTAGATTTTATTATTATACTTAAAATATTTTTACTGACTTCACTTGTCTTTACTGCCCCGCTGCGATCATACATACTTAAGACTTAATAAAGTAATCCGTGTAATAATTTTAATTTACGCATAAAGTTAAATTCTCATACAGCAAGGCTTCGTGAAGCTAATCTAAAGGTAAATCTTGATAAAACGCATTTCATGAAAACTGAGGTAGAATTCCTTGGTTATATCGTTGGGTCTGAGGGAATAAGACCAGATCCTGCCAAGGTAAAGACCATTGAAAAATTGTTACCACCTACAAACTTAAAGGAGTTGAAAAGTTTCCTGGGAATGACCTTCTATTATAGAAGATTTATTCGCGACTATGCAAAGGGGGCAAAGCTCCTTACAAATCTTACAAGAGGAGAGCATGTCCAATCTAGTCAGTCTAAAAAGATGCCAATTAATCTAAATGATGAATCTTTGAAATATTTTAATAGACTTAAATCTATGTTAACTACAGCTGAGCTCCTGGCTTTGCCAGATTTCGAGAAACCGTTTAATTTAACGAAGGATGCCTCTAATACCGCGCTTGGTGCCGTTTTGTCACAAGGCGATATCGGCGAGGATAAACCCATAGCACATATTTCTCGATCGCTCAACAAAACTGAGTAGAACTACGCCACCAACGAGAAAGCTATGTTGGCTATTGTATGGGCTCTTGATAATCTTCGAAATTACTTATATGGTGCAAAAAAAATTAAGACCTATACTGATCATCAACCTTTGACGTTTGCGTTAGGAAATAGGAATTTTAACGCCAAACTAAAAAGATGCAAGGCATGTATAGAGGAGTATACTCACGAGTTGATTTATAAGCCTGGTAAATCAAACCACGTTGCAGATGCCCTTTCGAGATTAAAAACCGTTTCAAATCATTTATATCATTCTACTACTGATACAGCGAGTAAGGGAACGACTATGAACTCAGATGACTGAGGGTCGAGAAGACGATGACCTTTCATCAGCGGAAACAGTTCACAGTGCAGAACAAGATGCCTCTGACTTGATACCCCATATAGATGTACCTATAAACGTCTTTAAGAACCAAATTATAATAGGAGTAGGAATGGACATGACGGCAATGGAGGAACCACACCGTGGATATACTAGACATTTTATTTCTTCAAAAAATTGGTACTTCTAACTTTCTTGAAGGAAAAACTTCGCCCAAATATCCTTAATGGAGTTAAAGCTCCAGAAAGTCTTCTTGGTGCCGCACAGGAAATTTATTTCGATCATTTTTCTAAATACAAACTAAGGATTACGCAGAAGCTAGTTATAGACATTACTTCAAAAGAATGTCAATTCGAAATAATTGAAACTGAACACAGAAGAGCACATCGTAATCCCAGAGAAAATGGTGAACAAATTTTAGAGCAGTTTTACTTTCCGCATATGCGCGCTAGTATAAAGAAATACGTTGCCAGTTGCGACGTATGTAATAGATGCAAGTATGACAGGAAACCTCCACAAATACATCACCAAGATACACCAGATCCTAACTATCCATGTGAAATTCTTCATATGGACATTATGGAAATTCAAGGACAGAAGTTCATTACCTGCATAGATAAGTTTACAAAATTCGCTAAATTCTTTAGTAATGGGTGGTTAAATTTCAAGGGCCGATGTTGATTTTGAATAAAACACAAACTATTAAGGAAATTATTGTAATTTTATTTTATTATGATGTATTGTTATTACTCAATTATGTATGGAACAAAATATCGGCCAAATGGGCGCCGCGACCTCGGCGGCACACCTCCATCCGATGGTCCAAATTTTCGATGACGCTGAGGCATAATGGAGGTTCTATGCCGTTAATGTGCCGAATTATCTGATCCTTTAGGTCTTGAATTGTTGCTGGCTTATCGACGTACACCTTTTCTTTCAAATAACCCCAAAGAAAAAAGTCCAACGGTGTCAAATCACATGATCTTGGCGGCCAATTGACATCGCCATTACGTGAGATAACACGGCCATTGAATTTGTTGCGCAAAAGAGCCATTGTTTCGCTAGCTGTGTGGCAAGTGGCACCGTCCTGCTGAAACCACATATCGTCCACATCCATATCTTCCAATTCGGGCCATAAAAAGTTCGTTATCATCTCACGATAGCGAACACCATTCACAGTAACTGCCTGACCGGCCTCATTTTGCACCAAACAGTCACTCTTTGTGGGTGCATTGGTTTTTCGACAATCACTCTTGGATTCTCATTCGCCCAAATGCGGCAATTCTGTTTATTGACGAATCCACTGAGGTGAAAATGTGCCTCATCACTGAAGATGATTTTCTTCGAAAATTGATCATCCACTGTTGCCATTTCTTGCCACCATTCTGCCCATTCACGACGTTTGGAATGGTCAAGAGGCTTTAGTTCTTGAGCCAATTGCACCTTGTAAGCGTGTAAATGCAAGTCTTTATGCATAATGTTCATCAACGACGAGCGTGAGAGGTGCAATTGTTGGGAACGACGACGAGTTGAGGTGGACGGCTCTTCAGCCACACTATCGCGAACAGCAGCAATATTTTCTGCAGTACGAGCTGTACGAGGATGCACTGGTATTCTCACATCTTCTACAGACCCGGTTTGCTCGATTTTTTCCACGATTTTTGCGATTGTACCCACATTTGGACGATGAAATTGACCAAAAAAATTACGAAGTTCACGATATGCATTTTGATTTGAACTCCCATTTTCATAAGTCTGGATAACTTTAACACGTTGTTGGATTGTGTATCTCTCCATGGTTCAAATTGAGTAAGTCTGAAATAGAGAAATGTCAAATAAAATTCGGAAAAAAACTTGGCGTTTAGGTGTGGTTCACATTCAACATCGGCCCATACAATTTAACCACCCTTTATTAAGAATAGGTCGTTGGTACAGGTGAGGAAAAAACTAATTAAAATTTTGCATTATTTCAGAGTGCCAAAAATTCTAGTTACTGATAATGAACGCAGCTTCTTAAGATTTTAAGTAGAAACTTTTATCAAGTCACTGGGTATTAAATTATACCTTACACCAGTACAAAGAAGTGAAGTCAACGGGCAAGTTGAGAGACTGCATTCAACAATAATTGAAATTTACAGGTGTTTAAGGGTCAAATACCCGAATCTATCAGTAAAGGAATTAATTGAAATCTGTGTCGATAGGTACAATAATACCACCCATTCGACAACAAAGAAAAGACCTCGTGACTTATTCTTCAATAGAAACATCGGAGCAAGCTATGAAAATGTATTATCAGTACAGAAGAAGATTAATACTGACCTCAGACACTTGCTTAAAAGAAATATGGCGGCTCGCAAGGCAAGAATGAATAAAAGGAGGCAAAGCCCTAAAAAATATAGAAAGGCTGATAGAATCTATGTAGCTATTAAAACTATCCAGGGAAAAAACAAAGCGCTATATAGAGAAGAAATAGTTGAAATAGATAATAGGGTAACTGTGCTGACAAGAAGTGGAAAAAAGATTCACAAGGAACACATAAAGAATTTAAATGGGCAAAGTCCAAAGAAAAACATTGTATTATAAATAATTATAGATCCTTTGTCGTTTCACTTACTTAACTTATACTTCTTGAATATAAAAAAAAAGAAAAACAAAAAACTATAAAAAAGAGGTGGAAGGGACTTTCTAAGCAAAATAGAAACTTATTTCTAAGCAAAATAAAAACTTAAATCTAACCATTTGTCATTTAAAATTTTCATTGTTATGACATCGCCTCATTTTTATCTATATAATAAAGTATATATATATATATATATATATACTATTTTCAGAAATTATATTTTTTAACCATGCATCTCAAGTTTATTCTCTTCATCGGACTCAAGCTGATTTCTTTTGTAATTAGTGTACAAATCTACCAGTACAAAACATCACTGGTTTCATTGAAGGTTGGGAATGGAGAGATGGTCGATGGAAACTTCAAATTAGTGCACGTCATCAACTTAGAAAAGTACAGGGAAATGGCTGCAAACATATCATCTGTTATTCAGAGGCACATTCCGCCAAGCAGAAACAAAGAATTCGTTTTGCACCACATGCTGCAGGTACAAGAACGCCTTGAAGAATTGACAAATATAAATGAAGGACGCCTAGATCAATCGATTGGATCGGATCGGTTTGGAAATGGGTTGCAGAAAGTCCTGATTCAACAGACTGGAATAACATACTAAGAAGTCAGGAGATCATCATCGCGAATAACAACGAACAATACAAAATTAATAAAGAGTTTCAGCAGACAACGAACCAAGTGGTTAGGAGGATGAATGAAATTGTCACCAGAATGAACAGTGTACCGAGCGGCAAGGACTACGCCTTAACGGAACAAAATACCATCAACGAGGTCATCATTTTGAGGGATGAAATAAATGAAATTGTCCGAGCTTGTCAGCTGGCCAAGACTGGTATTGTCAACACAAATCTGTTAGACCAATCGGAGATCAATAGAGTAATTGACGAGCTGGAAACGTTACCTTATGGCAATGCAATAGAAGTAGTGGAGTATGGAACGCCATCCATTTATACGAATGGTTCATTACTATTGTACATTCTGTCCATACCAAAACTTGGAAGAAGCTTTTATAACTTGCTTCTGACCAGAGCTACTATTATTGAAGGGAAGCAAATAGATCTGCCGTTTGAGAGGGTGCTTGTTAATGAAGCGGAGACCTATGGCATCACAGGCGAATGCCTTTTAATAAGTAATTCGACAGTCTGCAAAAGAGCATCTGTAACCAAATTGAAAGAGAATAACTGCCTTAACCGCATTCTTAAAGGCGGATCAGCAAGATGTAAATACAGACGTACCCAAGAAGAAATTGTTGAGTTATTGACGAGTGACGATATTATCTATGTGACAAACTACAAAGGTTTCATTGAGTCAAATGGCAAACCCGATTTTCTGAATAGCAACTTTCCAACGAGTTGGAATCATACTTACTCAAGCAACTCCATCACGAAGGTTCAAGCCTTACCGCCAGTACTAGCAAATGTAACAAATGATGACATGATGCTGGACATCAAATATGTCCATGAGGTCAGCCTTAGCAATCCGATTGAACCAGTTTGGAGTAAAATTCAATGGTACAGTTGGAATTAACGTTATGATCATTGCCTCAATGACTTTTTGCATTGGATGGCTTTGGTATCGGCAAACAAAAAACTTAAATCTTCCAGGGCTAAAAATTCAACTACCAACCATAGATTCGGAGATCTCATCGCAGATATTTAAGGAGGGAAGAGTTAACAACAGTGGCAATACTGGCGCCAAAAAATAACTTTGCATCTTAAGCACTTTTACTTCAATACGCGCTTCCGTTCCAATTACGAAGTAACCAGAAGGAAAGTAGGTTTTGCTGTCCTAATAAGAGAACAAACTCGCTAAAATATAAAATGTACGTGAGTTCGCTTCTACTATATTGTCTCTGAAGTCTGACAATGAGGTTGAATAGACCGTCAATCTCTTTTCCCGTATAATGACCAATGCTGCAATGTGTTCTACACCCACAGCTCACACATCCTAGAGGAGGCATTTAACCCAGCAGGGCTAATTTAATCTCTTATGCGAGAGAAGAGAAGATTAAGACGTCAATGGCAGGATAGTAGATCCCCACATATAAAAGCTCACTGAACCACTGTCAAAAAAAATGCGTTACACCCTGAAAACACAAAAGGAATCTAACCTCAAAAACTACCTTCAAGGTTTAGAGCCAACTGAAAAAATTAATTACAGCTTATGGAAGGTGGTAAGGAAAATGCGAAGCCCCACTGCATCCGAAGCTCCCTTACGTGTACAAAATGGTGAATGGGCAGAAAACACGAACGAAAAAGTAGAAGAATTCGCAAGGCATTTAGAAAATGTACAGGCTCTAGTGTAACCCCCTTACCTAATAATGGTGCAGTAATACACCCAATCAAATTCGGTTTTTCTAAATTGAAGTCAGCTATTGAAGACATGAACCCAGGAAAGGCAGCTGGTAGTGACAAAATTACAACTACAATGATAAGTAATTTACCAAACTCTGGTGTAAGGATAATTATGTTTATATTTAATGCAATGTTGCGAATTGGATACTTCCCTTTATCGTTGAAACAGTCGGAAATAATCATGAATTATATTACGAAAATCCCTTTTCATCCCAATCCACTTGCGAAAGATTTACTCTTATTTGAGGGTTATCAGCGTCTCAAAGGACGCACACTTTTGATTTCACGATATAATTTTCATTTTGTAAACACTATAAGTTGTATATTGCAGTGGCAGTATAAACACAGTAATTTTTAGTTTAAGAATTGAATACTTATTGTTATTGTCCTTAAGACAGATTCAATAAATAAATAAAAAAAAATTCTTTTGTTAACAAAAACTTTAAGAACTTGCTTTTTATTGCGAGTACTCGTTTTGAGTATTTGAATCACCGCAAAAAGATGTTTACTGCACGATTGTGCTTTTATTTAATAAGTTTGATTTCAAATTAAAGAAAATTAAAAATATAACACCCCAATACGTAATTTAAGATCAAAAAGATAGAAAAATTCTTTGTGCCAAAAATTCTAGTTACTGATAATGAACGCAGCTTCTTAAGATTTTAAGTAGAAACTTTTATCAAGTCACTGGGTATTAAATTATACCTTACACCAGTACAAAGAAGTGAAGTCAACGGGCAAGTTGAGAGACTGCATTCAACAATAATTGAAATTTACAGGTGTTTAAGGGTCAAATACCCGAATCTATCAGTAAAGGAATTAATTGAAATCTGTGTCGATAGGTACAATAATACCACCCATTCGACAACAAAGAAAAGACCTCGTGACTTATTCTTCAATAGAAACATCGGAGCAAGCTATGAAAATGTATTATCAGTACAGAAGAAGATTAATACTGACCTCAGACACTTGCTTAAAAGAAATATGGCGGCTCGCAAGGCAAGAATGAATAAAAGGAGGCAAAGCCCTAAAAAATATAGAAAGGCTGATAGAATCTATGTAGCTATTAAAACTATCCAGGGAAAAAACAAAGCGCTATATAGAGAAGAAATAGTTGAAATAGATAATAGGGTAACTGTGCTGACAAGAAGTGGAAAAAAGATTCACAAGGAACACATAAAGAATTTAAATGGGCAAAGTCCAAAGAAAAACATTGTATTATAAATAATTATAGATCCTTTGTCGTTTCACTTACTTAACTTATACTTCTTGAATATAAAAAAAAAGAAAAACAAAAAACTATAAAAAAGAGGTGGAAGGGACTTTCTAAGCAAAATAGAAACTTATTTCTAAGCAAAATAAAAACTTAAATCTAACCATTTGTCATTTAAAATTTTCATTGTTATGACATCGCCTCATTTTTATCTATATAATAAAGTATATATATATATATATATATATACTATTTTCAGAAATTATATTTTTTAACCATGCATCTCAAGTTTATTCTCTTCATCGGACTCAAGCTGATTTCTTTTGTAATTAGTGTACAAATCTACCAGTACAAAACATCACTGGTTTCATTGAAGGTTGGGAATGGAGAGATGGTCGATGGAAACTTCAAATTAGTGCACGTCATCAACTTAGAAAAGTACAGGGAAATGGCTGCAAACATATCATCTGTTATTCAGAGGCACATTCCGCCAAGCAGAAACAAAGAATTCGTTTTGCACCACATGCTGCAGGTACAAGAACGCCTTGAAGAATTGACAAATATAAATGAAGGACGCCTAGATCAATCGATTGGATCGGATCGGTTTGGAAATGGGTTGCAGAAAGTCCTGATTCAACAGACTGGAATAACATACTAAGAAGTCAGGAGATCATCATCGCGAATAACAACGAACAATACAAAATTAATAAAGAGTTTCAGCAGACAACGAACCAAGTGGTTAGGAGGATGAATGAAATTGTCACCAGAATGAACAGTGTACCGAGCGGCAAGGACTACGCCTTAACGGAACAAAATACCATCAACGAGGTCATCATTTTGAGGGATGAAATAAATGAAATTGTCCGAGCTTGTCAGCTGGCCAAGACTGGTATTGTCAACACAAATCTGTTAGACCAATCGGAGATCAATAGAGTAATTGACGAGCTGGAAACGTTACCTTATGGCAATGCAATAGAAGTAGTGGAGTATGGAACGCCATCCATTTATACGAATGGTTCATTACTATTGTACATTCTGTCCATACCAAAACTTGGAAGAAGCTTTTATAACTTGCTTCTGACCAGAGCTACTATTATTGAAGGGAAGCAAATAGATCTGCCGTTTGAGAGGGTGCTTGTTAATGAAGCGGAGACCTATGGCATCACAGGCGAATGCCTTTTAATAAGTAATTCGACAGTCTGCAAAAGAGCATCTGTAACCAAATTGAAAGAGAATAACTGCCTTAACCGCATTCTTAAAGGCGGATCAGCAAGATGTAAATACAGACGTACCCAAGAAGAAATTGTTGAGTTATTGACGAGTGACGATATTATCTATGTGACAAACTACAAAGGTTTCATTGAGTCAAATGGCAAACCCGATTTTCTGAATAGCAACTTTCCAACGAGTTGGAATCATACTTACTCAAGCAACTCCATCACGAAGGTTCAAGCCTTACCGCCAGTACTAGCAAATGTAACAAATGATGACATGATGCTGGACATCAAATATGTCCATGAGGTCAGCCTTAGCAATCCGATTGAACCAGTTTGGAGTAAAATTCAATGGTACAGTTGGAATTAACGTTATGATCATTGCCTCAATGACTTTTTGCATTGGATGGCTTTGGTATCGGCAAACAAAAAACTTAAATCTTCCAGGGCTAAAAATTCAACTACCAACCATAGATTCGGAGATCTCATCGCAGATATTTAAGGAGGGAAGAGTTAACAACAGTGGCAATACTGGCGCCAAAAAATAACTTTGCATCTTAAGCACTTTTACTTCAATACGCGCTTCCGTTCCAATTACGAAGTAACCAGAAGGAAAGTAGGTTTTGCTGTCCTAATAAGAGAACAAACTCGCTAAAATATAAAATGTACGTGAGTTCGCTTCTACTATATTGTCTCTGAAGTCTGACAATGAGGTTGAATAGACCGTCAATCTCTTTTCCCGTATAATGACCAATGCTGCAATGTGTTCTACACCCACAGCTCACACATCCTAGAGGAGGCATTTAACCCAGCAGGGCTAATTTAATCTCTTATGCGAGAGAAGAGAAGATTAAGACGTCAATGGCAGGATAGTAGATCCCCACATATAAAAGCTCACTGAACCACTGTCAAAAAAAATGCGTTACACCCTGAAAACACAAAAGGAATCTAACCTCAAAAACTACCTTCAAGGTTTAGAGCCAACTGAAAAAATTAATTACAGCTTATGGAAGGTGGTAAGGAAAATGCGAAGCCCCACTGCATCCGAAGCTCCCTTACGTGTACAAAATGGTGAATGGGCAGAAAACACGAACGAAAAAGTAGAAGAATTCGCAAGGCATTTAGAAAATGTACAGGCTCTAGTGTAACCCCCTTACCTAATAATGGTGCAGTAATACACCCAATCAAATTCGGTTTTTCTAAATTGAAGTCAGCTATTGAAGACATGAACCCAGGAAAGGCAGCTGGTAGTGACAAAATTACAACTACAATGATAAGTAATTTACCAAACTCTGGTGTAAGGATAATTATGTTTATATTTAATGCAATGTTGCGAATTGGATACTTCCCTTTATCGTTGAAACAGTCGGAAATAATCATGAATTATATTACGAAAATCCCTTTTCATCCCAATCCACTTGCGAAAGATTTACTCTTATTTGAGGGTTATCAGCGTCTCAAAGGACGCACACTTTTGATTTCACGATATAATTTTCATTTTGTAAACACTATAAGTTGTATATTGCAGTGGCAGTATAAACACAGTAATTTTTAGTTTAAGAATTGAATACTTATTGTTATTGTCCTTAAGACAGATTCAATAAATAAATAAAAAAAAATTCTTTTGTTAACAAAAACTTTAAGAACTTGCTTTTTATTGCGAGTACTCGTTTTGAGTATTTGAATCACCGCAAAAAGATGTTTACTGCACGATTGTGCTTTTATTTAATAAGTTTGATTTCAAATTAAAGAAAATTAAAAATATAACACCCCAATACGTAATTTAAGATCAAAAAGATAGAAAAATTCTTTGTGCTTTTTGTCAGAAACAAAAGCGCTAAATGTCGTTTTGTATTGATTTTTGAATATATAGGACGAAATATGCAACTGTAGGAAAAAGTTTGCTTAAGTTTATAGAATTCAAATATTATGAAATTATGTCAGTATTAAAAAGCGAATAAAAGTCTATTGAATGTATTTTATTTTAAAATTTCCTGTTTGGTTTGGAATCTCTTCAAGTCAGATGGAGAGACTTAGGAAGTGGGAGAGGAGAGTCTTGGTATCCTGCCGTGGACTCAAACTATACATTGGACAGGACGGTGAATATCATGTCGGACGGATAGACATTTTTATGATCGGAAGCTCGATCAGATTCTTGGAAGATGCGCAATATTATTTCTTGGTTGTCTTGTTTTCTTTTGTTATGAAGTATTTAAGTTTTAGTTTGTAATTAGTTCTTAATTATAATTTCAGTCGCTTCCATTTTTTATTCCTTTTTTTGGGGAATTTACTTTAAAATGTTCCTTTTCAGAATAGTTGATAATTGATGTTATGTATATTAATGTATATATTTAATCTTATTTTAACAATCATTATAAAGTATTTGGTACGTAACGAGTTTAACTCTTTGGTTGTAAGCATTAAGCATCAGAAATCTATATTATACAGGTTGAAACGGCAAAGTGACAGTTAATTACGGTACGCGTTTGCATTGTTTTGGTATGCACGAACGTATGTACGTTAGCTTAAGTGTACGTTCGCATACATGTGCCTTAAGTTCGCATAAATGTACTATTACGGCGTCGTTATGTTACATTCGTAGGCCAATACTGGTACTCACATGAATTAAATAGCAATGCGGCACTTTTGCCCATTTTCAGTACTTTTGAATTAGTATCATTTTGGTTAATAAAATGGTAATAATTGATTAATTACAATACTAATTTTAATAATAAAAATAATGATAATAATAATAATTTTAGTAGTGGGAAATAATAATAACAGCAACAACAACTAAAAATAACGAAAACAACAATTACAATAATAAAAATAATAATCACAATAGTATTAATAATAATAATGATAATGTATAGATTACAATGTAAAAACTTAACTTTCTCTCAAAGCCAATTTAGTACTTTTTTTTTAATTAATAACAAGTTTTTAAAATATACAGGTACAAAGTTATGAGATTTTACTAAAAGTATTACAACAATCGGAGTCTAATAATTAAATTTACAGAAATAATAAGAAATATAATACAATATTAAGGAAAATTGCTCTCAGAAAAAACCTTTATGATCTTTATATGATGATGATTTGAATATTTTTGGTATGAGTTTTAGCCGTTTTTTGAAACCAGACTTGACAGCCGTAGGTCATTATTGGTCGAATACACATTTTGTATAACAAAGTTTTATTTTCACAGTTAAGTTTGGATCGTCTATTAAGTAAAGGGTACAGTGCACGACCACACTTTATAGCTTTTTCACAAATGTGGTTAACATCAGGCCCGAATTTTAATTTCTTATCCAGTATAATGCCCAAATACTTGATTACTAATTTCACTGGTGTAACATTTCCGCGACAGAACATAGCGTGGGAGGGATTCGTTTCGGAGACTTATTAAATGGAAAAATAGTGGCTTGTGTTTTATTGTCGTTCACCTTGATTTTCCATTTATTAAAATATTTTTGACTTGAATTCAAGCTCTCTTGCATTTTCCCAATTATCGCGCTTGAAACCTTACCGCTACACATAAGAGCACTGTCGTCAGTACACTACAAACAGACGACTGTCTAAAAAGCTTTGAATAATCCTTGGTAAATACAATGGAAATCCATAGGAATTGAGTTTAAGCAGAAGGCCATTGTGCCATACTTTGTCGAAAGCTTTTTCGATATCTAGAAAAATAATACCCGTACTCTTACGATTTTTTCTATTATTTTTAATAATATTTACTACTCTTTTTAATTGATGAACGGTGGAGTGCTCTTTACGGAAACCGAAATGATGTTTATTAATGATGCCGTTTTGCTCGGAGAATTCAACAATTCTGTGGTGAATAATTTTTTCAAAGACTTTGTTTAATAGACCTAGTATACTAATTGGCCTATAACTGGAGGGCAACTTGGGATCTCTTCCAGTTTTGATAATAGGAATCACTTTGGCTTTTTTGAATATCATGTGAAAGTGTCCGCTTTTTAAGCAGAAATTGAACAGTTTGCTTAAAGTTTCTGGCATATGTTTCAGAATAACACTATTTATACCATCTAAGCCAGGAGTTTTATTATTTTTTAAAGTGAAAACAAATGATTAACTTCCGCGGAATCAGTAAATTCAACATAGTGATTGTCAGAAAGGACTACATTGTTAATACTACGTATGTAGGCCGAAACTACCCCCTCTAAAGGAGGGGGCATTTGCCTTTTCAATACCAGTTTTCAAAACTTCGTCGTTTATACTAAGATGGGAAATAGTAGACTTCTTACCCCTGAGAGCTTTTGCCAATTTCCAAAATTTTTTAGACCCGGATGGCAGTTCGGAAATAAAATTAAACCAATCCACATTTCTATCCCTGTTCAGGTGAAAATCGACTAGTTGATGCAACTGTTTCAAAATGCCGATTAAATAGATTCTGTATCCTGGATCTCTACATCTCTGAAGCTTACGATTATATTTGTTTCTCTGACAAATTAGCATTTTAGAAGTGCTAGAAAAATCACTTTGCCAGTGATTTTTTTGGCCGACTGGAACCTTGTCAGAAGCTTCTCTAACTATACTAATCAATTTATCCAATGATTGATCAATGTCAACATTGTTTAGTGCGATCTGGCCAATGATGTGGTACCTGATTTTATTCGCGACCCAATTTTCCGTTTCTACCCAGTCCACGCGGTCATACAATGGGACTGAAACCGTGTGGTTTCGAGGTTGCCCATAAATACAGCATGAAATAGGTTCGGGTGGGATTCCAATTGTGAAAAAGTAAGATTTGTATTAGTTAGTAAGATGTCTACAGTGGATGGTGGAACCAGGGTTGTGTTTTGTCCGAATCTAGTGTGATTGTCCGGATAAAATATATAGAAATTGGAGCTAAGATGATGTCTGTATAGTTCCCGGCCTGCTGAGTTATTTGTGGTACAGTTCCAATTCACATGTTGTGCATTGAAATCACCAAAAACAATGAAGTCATTTATAGAGTTGGCAAGCAACTCTAAGTCCGTTTTGAAATTTAAAGTATGATGAGGGTTATAGGCACCAATAAAACTTACTGGACGTCCATTTATTATATCTTCCACAGAGATATTTTCAATGCTCTTAGTTCTAATTTTTGGTAGTATTTTATGGTCTATACCATTTTTAACTGCTATGAGTACTCCTCCTCCACGCGTTTGTCGGTCTTCTCGATAAACTTTGTAGCCCCCAAGTTCCCTTTGTAGCCCCAAATTTATGGTACGGTTTCAGGAACGTCTCGTTAAGAAGAAGAGCATAAATATTTCTTTCGCGAAGAACTTTTTCGAGCTGTGAAGCTGCTGACTCTGTTGTTATGCCATGAGCATTCCAGTGCATAACGATAACATTTTGACTACCCATGATTTAATATAGCATGCTTGAGCCTCATGCCAAGCACTCTTAGTTTGTCAAATTTACTTCGACATTTTTCTAAGGCATCCACTGCACTGAAGAATATATCCAACAATTTTTCGTTACATATGTCTTCTTCATTGTTGCCGGCGTGGGGTCTGCTCTGTGAAACATCGGAGTACTAAGTCTTCCTTTGTGAGGTGGGCATATAAGGAACCCTTTGTTGCTGCCGTTTTAAGAGTTGAGGGTACTCATTCTTATTATAGACATAGTTATTTTTAGGTCTGTTAACATTAGGTCTGGACCTGGAGGTTATTCGGAAACGCATTTCCATATACATCCACGACATGGGAAATTTGACCTGAGGTTCCTTTTGAAACAGTTGTGACATTTGTATACAATACTGGCCTGTTGCGGGCTTTTGGCACTCTGCCTGGTCATGGTTCCCTGCACAAACTGCACAGACAATGCCTCTTTTACAATTTTTTGCTCCATGTCCATGCATATAGCACTTTGAACATTGTGTGGGTCTTTTGTTACCTTTCAGTGGTATTCTCCAGTGGACAGCAATATTACTGAAGTATTTTATTTTCATAACCTCACTTTTTGAAACTTCTTGCTTATTGAACTCCATCAAGTATATGGCGTCCTCAGCTGTAGTTCTTTTGGTTACGATTTCTTTAAGACCTACGGGTGTTATGTTATGCCATTTAGTGAATTCAGCCTTTAATATTTGCGGATCCGTTCTTGGTAAACCAAATAATACCAACATAAAGTGCTAGGCGTTTTTAATCTCGTGCGTATAAAAACTGTATTTTAGCTCACTCAGCTTTTTTATTGCAGCTTCGTAGAGGGCCAGTGAGTTGCATGTGACCTTTTTACCAATTGACATGCGCTTGTACAAGGACTCCTCACCTAGTATTTCAAAACAAACTTTTGAGAAACTGTGACACGAGTCCACCGCACAATTAGTGGAATTTTCCCTTTTATAACTCTATTCTCTTCTTCTTCATCTGATAGCAAATGAAACCTGCTGCTACTTCTACCTTTTGCTTTTTTAATTTTGGGCTATTACCAAAGTGATCTCTCTTCCGACTATCCATAGTCAAAAAGAATTAACGAAATAATATAATTTTTCAATAAATCACCCAAGAGCAAGAATAACACGTTGTTTAACACTCAAGGCAATGTTGCCAATGCCAATTTAGTACTTACTTCAATTTCCCATGTACGAAAATAACTTACTTTTGCCCATCACTATACCAAAAAGTTCGAAAAAAAACAGGCGAATAAATTATGTTAGACAATGCTTTGTTCATTTTATTGACACCTGTTACGTTTGTAAAGTTTCTATAACTACTTAATCGACCGCACGTTAAAGGCCGGGGCACATATAATACGTCATACGTCGTACTCTGCCTTTTTTAAATGACGTTCACGGAACAACGGATTAGGTTGGCGCAATGAGTACGTTGTTAACTTATACATAAAAAATCTAAAACAAAAACAAAGCAAACACTAACTGTCAAAGTACACAACAGAAACTCATATTTTCAATGGAAACGGACGAATTTCTCGAAGTTATTTCAATTGTTATTTTGCTTTACATTTTTTTACATTAATTTAGTTTCCATTTAAAAATTTAATTTTTTTTTGGCGTTGCACTAAAAAATCAAACAAACAAAATTTACTGTATATTAAAACAAAAGACAAAAAACAAAAAAAAAGTTGTCTCGAATGTGCTTAATGCATCACTGAAGTTCAAAGCACGGGGAATTCGCCTTGGCCGCCACGAACAATTCCTATACGTCGCTATTTGTTTTTTGGTAATCAAAGTTTTTTTGTCGAAAAATACGAACAAAATGTCTGATGAATTTGAGCCGATGGAGCCCAGTTTACAAAATATTATTGAACAAAAAACACTTAAATGGATATTTGTTGGTGGTAAAGGTGGTGTTGGAAAAACAACGTGCAGGTACAGAGTTCTCTGATTTCTATACATACATATGAATGTGTAAATAACATAAAAAACTTTGGTGTAATTAAATATGTAGCTGCAGTCTCGCTGTGCAAATGGCTAAAGTAAGGGAATCCGTTTTAATTATATCAACAGACCCGGCTCATAATATATCAGATGCCTTCAACCAAAAATTTACAAAAGTTCCAACTAAGGTAATGATTAGAAATGTATGTTCATATACATATGTACATATACATATATATGTATGTATATCGGGTTTGCCAATAAAAACTCATCAACAAATAGTTGACGCAAATTTAAGTAACTGACTAAAATATACATACGTGTCTAAAATTTTTGCAAATCAGTTACTAACAAAAGCACCTACATATGTACTATATACACAAATCCTATCGTTATTTTTTTATATTGGTCTGACTCAATGCTCTTGTAGCGATATTTCTTGATTTAAGTATTCCTAAGTGAAATATATGTACGTCATCACACTTTTCATTCCCAAATCCCACATTCACAGCTGCATGTTTTAAATAACTTAAACGAATTCTCTCGCTTCAGTTTGTTGGCGATTATCATAGAAAGCAACATCTTTTTGAATAACAATTATTTTTAATAATGCAGACTGAGAATGGTTTCTATAACTAAAGATGATATGTCGTCTAAATTTTTTGTTTGTTTATTTTTGGATGTGACCGTATGAGGTCTGTAGCAGATCAGCTGTAATATCTCTGTCCATAAACAAATTGTAATCCTTGATAACCGGGGGGGAGTTCAACTCATTAACACCAGCGTTCGGTATATTCTTAAAACAATTGTTCTCTCAGTTTCATGAAAATTTAAATTAATGCCGACACAAGTCTCACTCATTTCCAAGATATTTCTGTTAGTAAATAAATTTCAAGCAGTTCCTCTTATTGCAACGTTTTCCACGTGTTCTTAACTAATATAAAGTGTTGTTGGTAGAAAGTTTATTTTATACCAAATAAAATAATAAAATAATTCCAACAATGTAATATTATTAACTAGGACAAGTATTAATGTATTTTCTTAATTTTTATAAAAGTAATAACATAGGAATAGAAGTTCACACGGCTTTGAAACATAATAAATCCGAGAGTTTTACCAACGGGTAAAACAACTATACAATGGATATAAGCTTCGGACAGAAGCCTGTCGTGACGAAGAGGGACTTCTCTATGGCGCGGAAGCATGGACGGTGTCGAAGGTGGATGAGGAAGTCCTTGGTATTTTCAAGAGAAAAGTTCTGCGTTCAATTTTCGGGCCTGTTTGCGTTGAATGTTTCTGGAGAAGAAGATTCAATCATGAACTGTACGGGTTGTAAAGCGACATGAGCCTAACCAGGAGTCTACGGATCCAACGACTAAGATGGTTGGGCCATGTAGAGCGCATGTAGAATACTGCTCCGACCCGTAGGATCTTCGATTCCGAACCTGTGGGACAACGCATTAGAGGACGCCCACGAAACCGATGGCGCACACAAGTGGAGAGGGACCTCAACCAACTTGGAGTGCAAAATTGGAGGACGCTGGCTAAAGACCGTGCCAGCTGGAAAACTTTGTTGGTTGAGGCCCAGGTTCACCACGGACTGTAGCGCCAAAAGAAGATTTCAAGTCCTTCAATTTACCGGGTGGAGCTACTCTTTTTGTTGCTTCAAGCTTCTTTGCGTCTGTCCGAATTCCATACTATGATAAAATATATCGCTAAAAGAAACTTGTGTTTGGAGGTACTGAGTTTTTCTAAGTTTACCTTAAGATGAGATTATAGAAGCTGTTCAAATATGGTTTCTACATTTTTAAACGATCATCAATGTCGCACCCATAGATTAATGTCGTCAAAATATTTGCCTGTCCATTTTAATATTACACAATAAACAATAATAAATCACATGAGCACAAGCATTATTCTACTGCATGTGTACACTTTCTTTTGACGCATTAAATATGTAGTTTTTTTAGTTTTGTTTTACTGTTTTTGTTGTTGTTGAAGTATTTTGTTTTTTTATTTATATATTGTACAATGTTTTGTAAATTTTAGAAAAATTTAAATTTTTTAATGCAAAAATAAACACTTTTATTTAAGAAAACATAGTGTACACTTTCTTTTGACGCGGACACTATACTCTTCCTATATTAACCAACTGCAAGATTCACATTAATTCACATTTAACAAGCGCAAACATTTGTAGTATAAGTAAATTTATATATTATATCATAAATAGAAAGTTAAACAATGTCAACAGGTGGCTTTGCATAAATCATTCCAAATCTAGATAT
Organism: Epicampocera succincta; assembly: GCA_932526305.1. Taxonomy (NCBI): domain Eukaryota; kingdom Metazoa; phylum Arthropoda; class Insecta; order Diptera; family Tachinidae; genus Epicampocera; species Epicampocera succincta. The sequence goes on from OW052036.1 coordinate 44,372,253, forward strand.
ATCTTAATATATAAGTTAACACAAAAAATATTTATATCACAAATTTTTCGTAAATACGATATTTTTTACATTCCTTTGCATTTCCTGCATTAATTCTTTATTTCAAAATCTTTCCCACATATTTTTGTTAAAAGTGTCATGTTCGCTCTGCACGCGCAAACATTGGGTTCGATTATTGATTCCGTTCCGCGGCTGCGGATAACTTTTTTTGTGCGGAAGCAAAATTTTGCAATTATTCATTCCGCCGCTGCGGTATCGTTCCGTTGTTGCGGTATCATCTCTACAGTTGCGGTATTGCCATATTATTGGTTCCGCAATATAGATATTTTCCTCCATTTTGCTTACATTCAATTTTTATGGCGGAAAGTTAACGGAAAGAACAAAAATGTAAGGAAATGTAAAATTTGTATTAAAGTGTTCTTTAATTCTTTAATTTCTTTGATTTTTGTTTTACTATTTTTATAGGAGCAAAAGAGAAAAATATTCATCTAAAATGCAAATAGAAGCAATGGTAGATTAAATGAAAAATAATCAAGACATTGCTTGTGGCTTTAGCTAGCGCGCTCCGGCAGGCATGAAAAAATTCAGATTGCAGATTCTAACTCAGACAAAATATATTTAAACGCTACCTTGTTTAAACGAACATTTTTTTGGAAGCTGTAAAAGTAAGCATATCTTTCATTTACCAGGAGGCCGGTGCACATTTGTTTATTTCAACTTACTCTCTATCGTTCATCTGCAACACATCTCCAGATTTATAGCGTAAAACTCTTCTTTCCAACTTGTTGATTTTTTCTCATCAGCTGACACAACATCAACTCATAATCACTTATAACAGGGATGTTAAACTAAATTCGCGGAAAGAGAATACCGCAGGAATGAATAATTGCATATCGATCGATATATCTTTCCGTTGAAATTTTCTTCCTGTACGGAATCAATAATACGACCCAATAATTTTTATAGAGATCATTAATAGTAAATGAATTGATTTCAATTTCAAGTAATGTGTTTTATTGCATTTAAATAAATATATGTATGTACATATAATAATTATTATTAAGCTACCATTCATACATATGTACAATACATATTTGCAAATATTTCTTTTGCCAGTTTTTGTTAAAATGCAAAGCAATATTACATACTTTTACTTTGTTCCTTTGCTGAGTAATAATTAATTCAGCATCTTACGGTCGATGTAACATTTTTGCTTTCGGTAGAGATTATATATCGTAATTTCGAAAAGTTTTTGACGTGTTTTAATGGTAGGAATTTTTATATTTTATTTTAAATTATCTTTAAACATTTTTGAAAACCTCTTTTCTCTGGAGTATATTATTAAAGGCTATCATATAAAGTAATACATTGTTTATTCAGTATAAGAAAATTGAAAGTATTGCCAGTATTTTTTGTAATAAAATCACTTTCAGCATAAAATCGCTCAAGCTGAATCGATTATTTTTTGCTACAAATCGATTTACGACTGGAACCGATTTACAAATCCATATGACACCTATTTTCGACGCGACAAGTTTGCAAGCAATTCCCGGCAGCTCCATTCTTTATCCAATTTGCTAAGTCTTCATTATCCATAGATTCAGAGAATCCTGAGAAAAGTCTGCTGAATTTTCATTATCGCTGGTACAAAAAGCACTACTTGCAACAAATTCTCCACAGCTTTCTTCACAAAATTCTCAATCGCTTCCACTATCAGCTTAATTTTCGAAATTTTATTGCAAAACTTTGAAATTAATTTTTTTCTAGAATATGTAATTTTCTTTCTCGTTATTTTCAACACATTTATAGAAATTACTATAAAACAAATGTTTTGTTTAATGAACTCTTCCCTTTTGCTATTGTAAACATTAAAGTTTCAATTCTACTATTTTTATTTTATTTGTACTACCTTCCGACTTTTCACAAAAAACTAATTTTGTTTTCCTTTTACTCTCAGGTCCCAATAACGAGAACTATGTCATGTTCTTCTAGGGCTAGGGTGTAATCATAATATCTATTACTTGCATCCTGCCAATTAGTCTATTTTTCCCCTTTACCATTACTATTTTAAAAAGTTTATAGCATTCACGCAAATATTTTCCACATGGCCTCTCTGTCATAGCACTACTAATTTTAAGTTTTTCACTTAAATTCGCTGTGAATTGAGCAGTGACATTTCTTCGTTCGCTAAGACATTGGCAGCCACAAAAAAATGAATGAACGGCCAGTTGGGGAAAGTATTTGTAATCCGCCCGCGGTTGTATTTCTTTTAATATGTGATGATGATATGTATAATATAGTAGATCTTTGTTGTGTCTTGTATTGCTTCCTGTACCTCTCTGCTTTCCTGTACCAGAACTTAAAGCTGGGATCCCAAATAACTACTCCGTTTCATCAAAAGATATAACAGCAGGCAGATGATCTCTCTCTATGAACAGTTACAGCTTTGATTTTTTTATGCCACCATCATCGTACTTATATACGAAGTCTTGACACACATTCATGAGAATATATAAAAATAAAATCGGAATTTTATCGACAGTTTTTATTTCACAAAACTTCTACTTCTTTCGCTACTAAGGACGCACTTCCACGGTTTTCTACTTTGACTTTCCACATACATATTGTAAAATAATACATTCAACAATTAAACATTGCAAGGAAATTTGGCTAATATTATTTTTTAATTTTTTCACAATTTCGCTTGTTTTAATTTTAATTCTTAATAAAAATTTTAAATTTCCACTTTCTCATTCGACACCTCCAGGTAAAGTTATTTTCTGATACATGTTATTAAATCGAAGTGTTTTTTATTTGCGATTTCACCAATTACATATATAAATACCAATTACATATTTAAAATCCCTATGTTCTTAAAATCACGATACTTTTGAAATATACATAACTAAAGAATTTTCATGAAAAATTCAGAAAACTTAAAAAGCACGTATTGCTTCACATTTGAACTCACAGATGTACTTCTACAAGGTGGCGCAAAAATAACCTTCCGAGGTTTTTTTGGCTGTAATTTAAAAAAAAAATGAAAAACTTTGATTCTTGTGGATTATTTTTATTTGGTCTTTTAATTTTTTTTACATCAAGTCGAGAATATGATGTCATGTAAATGGCCGCCGCCACAGTTGATTGTCATTTGAGCCCTTTTTATGGCATTTTCCATCACTTAGTCCAAAACTTCCGGCGATAGGTCCTCAAATTCTTGACGGATATTGTCTTTAAGAGCTGCAAGAGTCTGAGACTTGTTGACATAAACCCGCGACTTCAAAAAGCCCCACAAAAAAAGTCTGGAGCGGTCAAATCAGGCGATCTTGCTGGCCAGTGCAAATCGCCAAACGGGAGATTAGGCACGCGCAGTGTGTGCCGTTGCACCGTCCTGTTGGAACCACATGTTTTCCAATCCCAATTCATCAAGTTGCGACAAAAAGAACTCGTTGATCATTGCTCTGTAGCGCTCACCATTCACAGTAACCGTTTGGCCCGCGACGTCTTCGAAGAAAAAAGGTCCGATGACTCCTCTGGCTCTTCGTGGGTTACACGCGGATTTTCAGTGCCCCAGAAGCGTAAATTTTGCTTATTTACGTACCCGCTAAGATGGAAATGGGCCTCATCACTCATGATTATTTTTGATGAAAAATCATCTTCCTCTTGGTGGTGATTATGGATGGCTTGAGCGTATGTTAGTCGCGATTGGCGGTCAGCAGCTAACAGCTGATGCACCGTCTGGACTTTGTACGAAAACATCTTCAAATCTTGTACCAAAATTCGCTGTAAAGACCGTCGACTGTCGACGGCGCTTCCATGGCATCCTCAGCTACAGTAGCAATATTCTCTGCAGAACGGCTACTCCGGGGTCTGCCACGCCTGGCAGCATCTCGTGTTGTGCCAGTCTCTTCGCGGCGAGCAGCTAAACGTCGCAGTGTTTCACTAGTAGGCGTTGGACGGCTAGGAAATCTGCGACGAAATTCACGTTGTGCCAAAGTCACCGACCGGTTATTAGTCAAATAAATAGTCACCAATATTCCGCGTTCTACAGCATTGTAGCGTAACATTGTTTATTAACGTGTATTTCGCATGTGTTTACTACACAAATGTCAAAACAGAACTGACATTAGGGGCCAATCGCAAAATTTATAGCATTTTCTGATAGGAGGATTACTTTTGCGCCACCTTGTGGGTGGTTAAATTTCAAGGGCCGATGTTGATTTTGAATAAAACAAACTATTTAGGAAATTATTGTAATTTTATTTTATTATGATGTATTGGTATTAATCAATTATGTATGGAACAAAATATCGGCCAAATGGGCGCCGCGACCTCGGCGGCACACCTCCATCCGATGGTCCAAATTTTCGATGACGCTGAGGCATAATGGAGGTTCTATGCCGTTAATGTGCCGAATTATCTGATCCTTTAGGTCTTGAATTGTTGCTGGCTTATCGACGTACACCTTTTCTTTCAAATAACCCCAAAGAAAAAAGTCCAACGGTGTCAAATCACATGATCTTGGCGGCCAATTGACATCGCCATTACGTGAGATAACACGGCCATTGAATTTGTTGCGCAAAAGAGCCATTGTTTCGTTAGCTGTGTGGCAAGTGGCACCGTCCTGCTGAAACCACATATCGTCCACATCCATATCTTCCAATTGGGGCCATAAAAAGTTCGTTATCATCTCACGATAGCAAACACCATTCACAGTAACTGCCTGACCGGCCTCATTTTGGAAAAAATACGGCCCGATGATGCCGCCAGCCCATAAACCGCACCAAACAGTCACTCTTTGTGGGTGCATTGGTTTTTCGACAATCACTCTTGGATTCTCATTCGCCCAAATGCGGCAATTCTGTTTATTGACGAATCCACTGAGGTGAAAATGTGCCTCATCACTGAAGATGATTTTCTTCGAAAATTGATCATCCACTGTTGCCATTTCTTGCCACCATTCTGCCCATTCACGACGTTTGGAATGGTCAAGAGGCTTTAGTTCTTGAGCCAATTGCACCTTGTAAGCGTGTAAATGCAAGTCTTTATGCATAATGTTCATCAACGACGAGCGTGAGAGGTGCAATTGTTGGGAACGACGACGAGTTGAGGTGGACGGCTCTTCAGCCACACTATCGCGAACAGCAGCAATATTTTCTGCAGTACGAGCTGTACGAGCATGCACTGGTGTTCTCACATCTTCTACAGACCCGGTTTGCTCGAATTTTTCCACGATTTTTGCGATTGTACGCACATTTGGACGATGAAATTGACCAAAAAAATTACGAAGTGCACGATATGCATTTTGATTTGAACTCCCATTTTCATAATAAGTCTGGATAACTTTAACACGTTGTTGGATTGTGTATCTCTCCATGGTTCAAATTGAGTAAGTCTGAAATAGAGAAATGTCAAATAAAATTCGGAAAAAAATTTGGCGTTTAGGTGTGGTTCACATTCAACATCGGCCCATACAATTTAACCACCCTTTATAACTCGAATCACCATTATCCCAAAAAAACGTTGACTTACGGAGACGTCGAGTTACAGAATTTTCCGTCAAAATAGAATAAAGGGTTTTTATGTTATTTTTATTTAAAATAGCCTCTAATGGAAAACTATAAGTTTATAAACGTACAAACATATGGTCTTATATAATTAGAAAATTACAGTAAGTAAAATATTCCGAAATAAGTGGCTGAAAATTTACTTCTTTTTTGTTATTTTTAGTAAAAAATAACTCCAATGTTCTTAAAGCCTTGTAGTGCTCATGAGTTGTTGTGTCATTTGTCTGCAAATAAAAATTTAATGTTCCGAAAGAACTTTTATTTTTTGTTGGCTTTTAAAAGACGTTTAGTTGCCATAATACTGAAAAATATTTCAACATGAAATACATGAAACATTCACATATTTTACAATAACATACAAAAAACATTAACTTAAAATTTAACAATAACGTTTACTTTAATTTTTTTCAAATAATAGTATTCTCGATTATTATCGTTTTCGAACAAAGTTTGAAACGTTTATGTTGCGAAATATTTGTTAGGGCTTTATGCCTTTCCTGGGTAATAATTATTTAAGCAGTGGGAAGATTTATGATTCTGTTAAACATGTTGTTAAACATAAACAACTTTTAAAAATATTTGTGTAGTTATAAGACCACACACATACATATCAATTGTTGGTAAAGTATTCGACCAACAGTCCAGAGGTCGTAAGGTCGATTCCTACGAAAGACTGGTGAAAAATCAATAGCCAAAAATTTCTGTAAATAAAAACAAAAATTGTTGTAAATAAGTAAATTGTTGTAAATAATTATAAACAAATCTATATTTTCATTAAATATAGTGAGTTATCTCCCGATGCAGAAAAGACTGAACGAATTTGGTTTGTAATCGAAAATGTACAATCTTTAAAAATATTTTTGTAATTATAAAAGCACAAAAAAGTATTGTTTTTGTTTATTATATTCGCTTAAACCTTTCAGACAAGCGTGCGGTAAACAAATGTCACTGTGCATAAAAACGCAGCTAGTGTGTCAAACAAGTTTTTGACTAAAAAGCAATTTAAGTTTCCCCTTCAGTACTGCATTTTCATTCATTGTTGAAACTCACTAAGTGGGTTTTCACTGTTTTATGAGATTTGCGAACGGTTTCATATGCAAGTTGAAGGTTTTTTACGTACAAGTCCAGAAAAAGACAATTCATGAAATTTAACACACTAGGTAGGTTTTCTTTTGGAGGATCACTTGTGCTTTTAGAAAGAGTTCGAATGGCACATTTGAGTTTGTATGCACAGAAAATCGAAAGCTGCAAACACTTTGTGTGAAAGGATTTTACTTTTGCCATTTGGTGCATTAAGAAGCACTTTCTTTCCCTCTTGCAAAGTTAAAAAAAAACTTCAATATTATTATAACGGCCATTGCAACCAAATAGCGGTATTACAATAAAAGTTGCCTTAAAGCTATAGGAAAACGTCGTGGTCGAATGCTTGAATGCTTTCTGTCCAAAATATTCAAATAATTAGGAAATTACAACGTTCTTGGAAAAATGTGTTTTAATGTTAAAATATAGATATATGTATATTGTCTTTTGTTTCTGTAGTTTTGTTTTAGGATTCATACAATTTAAGGAAATACTTTTTCCTTATCAAATATACTTTCACATCAAGGGGAAAACAAAATTTATACTTTTAATATGCGTATGTAGTTATTTTCTTTTATAACTTGTAGATAATTTTTATATACATTCATTTAATATAATATGTATATTAATTAGGTAGGTTTCATACTATTCGTGCAAACAATGACAAATAACTTATTTTCAATGTAGGACTGCAAATGAAATTTTGATATTGTTTGACCTGAATTTAGATTGATTATAAAAATTATTACTTAGAAATTTATTGTTTTCAGGTTAATGGGTTTACAAATTTGTTCGCCATGGAAATCGATCCAAATGCTGGACTTAATGAACTTCCGGACGAATATTTTGAAGGTGACAGCGATGGGTTTCGGATAAACAAAGGCGTTTTACATGAAGTTGTCGGTGCTTTACCAGGAATAGATGAAGCAATGAGCTATGCGGAAGTTATGAAGTATTTATTATTTTTAATAACATGTGTATATATTTATTTACCTACATTTGAAACTGGTTATATTAGTTTTGCCCACATTTAGTGAAGTATAATGAAAATATTAGTAACTAGCCTACTTAAAGGTTCAATTAGATGAGCTATAATCTTATAGACACAATGCCATAGACAGAACAACTGATATCAATAAAATTAAATTTGTTGGCATAATAAACAGTTGATTGCTGAACTGATATTTTGCTGTACTTTGGAAATTAGTTATAGACAATATGCTTTTGGTTACGTCCATGTTTAACGCTACAGTGTAGGGTATGGCACATTTTACTAAAACTTAAGCAAAGTATGGAAGGAATGTTTTTGTACTAACGCATGTTAGATTTATCTGAGTTCACGTTTTATAACTGTTTGCAATAAAGATATACATATTTAAAGTGAAATAAAACTAAAATATAGAGCGGCTTTTTTTGTGTTTTCTAGCACTCAACTTTTCAGTAAACTTAAAAACCTTTGAAAAATGTGTCAATTGTCTTTAAAAAGATGATGAGAGTTATAAGAAAATCGTTTTAATAGTTATTTTTAAAAAAAACAAAGAAACGTGAGTCTTCCTTTTACATTTTACTTTTCTTAGCATTTTTTATAAAACGCGTGTTGTATTTCAAAAATTTAAGCAAGCATTATAAATTGTAAAATTAAAGCAATTACACTAACGGGGTTGTTAAATAAAACTTGAAATGCATAAGTTGTATTGCATTAGACAAATAGATTCTTTTGGATTTACATATGTACATATGTATGTTAGTTACAAAAATTTAAATTAGTTTTCTTGATGCTAAGTTTTTTAAATTAATTGTAACATAGCCGTTACAAATGCTTTTGTTTAGCCCGATAGTTCTTGAATTATAAAAAATAACACAAAAAATATTTTCCTACAAAAATACGATTCGAAATATTAATGCATGACATTAATATTTTTAGACTATCTGCATTTGACAGCAGTTTGGTGTTGACAAAACGTATTCTGGAAGTTAAATTTTGGGTTACTTTTGATGCACGCATGGATGGACCGACTTTGGAGGTCACTTGACGGCCCATTTCTTTAAATCAAATTATCGCCAATTTTTTCCAACATTAAGTAGATGGTTACGTTCCCTGTACGACTTTTCAACATCCGGTACATCCATTTAGCAAATAATTAATTAAAGATTGAAATCGATTTAAGTAATGTGAACTCGATTTGACAAATATGATTTCCGTGACATGTGTTACGACATCTGAGTTATATGTTTGTTGTGTAATAAACGCAGTTTGTTGTCGTTTTTCTTTAAACATAATAAAATTAATGTGCAGAAAATTCAATAGGGTATAAAAATAATAATTATAACACCTGAAAAACTTATTGAACTTTTTCCAAGCTATAACGATTTAATTTTTCTAAAAACGAAAACACAAATCCATTTAGGCTAGTTTGATTTCATTGTCATACTTTAAAAAGAATTACATGTGTAAAATTGTGTTTTTACTTTTGGCGACTGTTTAGATTCTTAATATTTTTTATGATACGAAAGTTTAAATTCCTTCGAAATTAGTGCAGTTCAATAAAAACCATGATTAAATTTAAAGGTAAATAAATTAATAGGTTAGTTTTTGTCTTCAATATCAAGTATAGAAATAATTTATTTATGGACTAAGTGCCCGTAATAATTATATTTATTTATATACGTATATATTATATATATTATTTCTTTTTAATTTTTTAGGCTTGTCAAGTCAATGAACTTTTCTGTTGTAATTTTTGATACAGCCCCCACAGGGCATACGTTGCGGCTTTTGTCATTCCCTCAAGTTGTTGAAAAAGGTCTTGGAAAATTATTACGCCTCAAACTTAAAATTGCTCCTTTTATTACACAGTTTGGAAGTCTTCTGGGAATGCCAGTTAATGCAGATTCATTAACGCAAAAGCTCGATGAATTGTTAAAAATTATAAAGCAAGTAAATGAGCAATTTCGAGATCCCGTAAGTACAGAAATAATTTTTTTTAGCAAAAATATTTACAAATTCCTCACAGGATGAAACTACATTTGTTTGTGTTTGTATCGCTGAATTTTTGTCATTATATGAAACTGAGCGTTTGGTACAAGAGCTAACTAAATCCCGAATTGATACTCACAATATTATTGTAAATCAATTACTATTTACGAAGCAAGATCAAAAGCCTTGCGGAATGTGCGCGTCTCGATACAAGGTAAACTCTGCTATATATTGGTACAAAAAATTAAGACTTATTACAGTTATACGAAGTTTATGTGTATAGTGTTTGGGACAATGAAGATTGTTATAAAATATTATTTTATTTATCGGTAAAATGTGTTTTAAATAAATTGAAAAAATGTTTTAAACGAAAATGACAGGAAGCAAGTCCTAATGGTCTATAATTTGACTGGAAAGAAGAGGTTCGTCATAATTTTGGAAAAAGTCTTCATATGTTATTTAATCGGTGGTGGTTTGGTTGCCGGAGCTTTAGAAACAGTTTGGTATGTATGAGTGGCTTTTGATAGTTACAACACTTGCGTTTTTTTATATTGCTTTCTGTAAACATGTTTGCAACACTGGAAAACTTTTTAATATGTTTAACGGTCAGCGTATACTTGTTCAAATTGTATGCTTGTTTACTTTTGTCGGTTTTGTTGTTCATGTTTGTTTGCATAAAAATATTTCTTATTTGGTGTTTAGGTAATTTATGTTAAATTATATTAACAGGACTATAACCGATACTCTCTAGTACAGTACACTTCCAGAGAGTTTTAATATAGTTTACACTTTGATATTTCCAGTACATTTTTACGGTTACTCAATTCATGTTTTTCGGAGTATCCATATTCCCTACATCGTTCTACACTTTTGCAGAATTTTTTTGTGTGACCTAATCTTTAATAGTTTGTACACCAACCTAGTTTCAAAAACTAAGACGGTATATAAGGTCCAACGTGATAATGGCTGCTCCGATTGTTCTGACTATCAATCCCAGAGCAGAACTACCAAGATTTCTGCTTACTTCAACAGCTTTCAATGAAAAAGAATCGAATTCTGAGAAAACACAAATACAAGAACGTAAAAGCTTATACTAGTAATCGATTACTCTATCACATAGCACAAGTGAAAATCGCGTGCGCTGAGTAAGTGTGTTTAAATTTAACTTTAATTCAACTTATCTGCACTTTTTCTGAGGTTTTCATTAAGGAAGCCCAATATTTCATTTTGTTCATTATTTCTTTAATGAACACCAGCTCAGCAAGACCACCATGTTTTACTGTTGAAGCAAGATTTTGTTTTTCAAGGCTTTTCTCCACACCGTTTGGCGACCGTCAGAGCGAAAAATATTAAACTTGCTTTCATCGGAGAATATTCTTTCATGAACATCTTTCCCAAACTCTTCCTTAAAATACGAACAGCGTTAATGCGTTAAAAAAACGTTGGTCAGATGGATAATATTAGAAGAATGTGATAAAGTATGCCAATAATTTTGTTCCATGAAATGAAGTACTTATTTTATTTTTTTGTTATTAACCCTTTCCAGTTTTTCGTATTTTTACTTTATTTGGCCCTAACAACAATAATTAATACTCGATTTAAAAAAAAATTAACCTAAATGTGTTTTTTGGACTGTATCCATATGGATACATATTTCGGTTACGGTAAAGTAAAAAATTAATCTATTTTTTAAATTAAAGCAAAAAACTAAAACAAACTAAAATGATAAACCTTAAATTTATATAATTAAAATAAATAAATAAAGACAAAAAATAGCATAAAGCCAATAAGATTTTTTAAAATCAATAATAAAACCTTTTCTAGAACTAGTTCTGTATAACTGGTGATACTTAGTACAACCTGTTCTAGAAAAGGTTTTATTAGAACTGATTTTAAAAAACTTTTCTAAAAATTTATATATGAATGTACATTTATATCTTACCAATAATTTATTCATTTGATATATTATGAAATTCCTTGAAACAATTTCTCTATCCATTGGGAATGCGCAGAAAAACGTTGCACTTCGAGCACTTGAATCTAGTTTGACCCTTACATCCTTTTACTTTACATCTTCCTTTAATTTTCGTGTTTTCCGGCCAATGTTGATTTCCATCATATCGACCAGAAGTGGAAGGTGTAGCTTTACGTTTCTTGTCGGAGGTTGTTGGAGTAATTGGTATATCATCATTACGGCATGACGTTGGGCCTCCTCTTTTACGGTAGCATGAGTGTTGATTGGACCGATCTAAAAGCCCATCGGCAATATCGTTACGAAAGCTCAAGAAGTCCATATATTTATTTTTCGGGTTATTGTTTTTTTTTGATCAATTCGGTACTCTAACCACGAGTTGCACACTGCCAAATCAGTGAAGTGATCAAAAATCTTAAGAGTCCACTTCCCAGATCTTATAGAAATTCTATATAAAAAAGGAGGAAATCCATTTTATCTACTCCTCCCATATTGGAATTGTACTCTGATACAATATGTGGTTGTGTTATTTCAAAGTTTTTCTTTTTATCGGAAGAAAATCGGGAAACTTTCTTCACGGGTTCGTGACCATGGATTGATGATACCAGTTGCACAATTCCGCCATCAATCCACCTGAGAAGGAAAATGTTATCTTCTCTCTCTATACGGTAGTCAAAACTTCTACAGCCTTCTTTTTTCAAATCTTTCTCAGGTTTTAGATCAACTTTGCCGAATCTGTTTCCTATTAGAGTACCAGTGACCCAAATTCCTTTTTGGCGTAAATATAATACTAAATTCAGAGTAGTAAAGTAATTATCAAAATATAATTTATGGTTTTTTTCTTCCTGAACCGTTTTTGTTAGATGAATCACAATATCAGAACCGAATCCCAGTTTTGACCCAGTTAATATTGTGCCTTTTCCCTGATATATCTCAAAATCGTAAACTATACCTTTTGAGCTGCAAAGACAAGATATCTTCATTCCCCATTTTATCGGTTTCTTTGGCATATACTGTGTCAGAATAGTTCTACCTTTAAAAGGAACCATCATCTCATCCACACACAGATTTTCATCTTTTAGAATAGCGTACGATTTTTTTAAACATATCTCTAATAGTGCGAATTTTGTAAAGTTTATCGCTTCCTCGTGGGTCTGTAGTGAAGCTTAAATTATTTCGTACAAAATGGAATCTTTGCCTGGATATGTTATCTGGGAATGATGGTATTACTATACCCATTGTCCAATACATCTCCAAACGCGGATAATCAATGGTACCAATCATAATTTTTAGAGCTAGATATGATTTTATTTGTGTTGTGTGTACTCGTACGAGTATATCATTTACAACCACAAATTGCGTTCGCATCCATATGGATACATGCAATGTTTAAAAAATCCGCACATTAAAACAAAAAAATAATGATGCAAAAAATTAAAATAAACAATTTTCTGTATATTGGATGTGTTTGTTTTAAATAATGTCAGATATATGCTTATATAATTTGTTAAATAAAAATCCCTTTCTTTCCAAAAAAAAAAATAATAATAAAAAAAGTTTTTTTTAAATATTATATTTTTTATCAGTTTTTCTTTAAATTAAAAAAAATAATTCATAATATATTAAAAACCAATAAAAAGTCGATATCTAAATCAATTCTTTGACTTGGAGACTGTCAGATGCTTGCAAAGTTGAATGTATCCATATGGATACAGTATAGAGAAAAGGTTAATAAATAATGTTAGAAAATTTTTGAAATGAATTAGGTGGTATTTTGTGAGGAACTGATCAACCTATTTGGTAAATGCATTTTTTATTAAAAATATCTACGGTTAACCCACCAAATCGGTATAAAAGTCGAGTGAGCACACTGTGCCAATATTGGGTATACAACATAATAAAATCGATTTTTTTGCTTGAAAAATTTGTTAATTATAACAACAAAATAAGTTGATAAATTATTCAAAGTATTGTCCATCGTTAGCCACTGTTTTTCCCACCTTTCTGGTAGCATATGGATTCCATGCCAGAAGAACTGCTCTGGTTTTTAGGTAATAAATGAATCAAGCCAATTTCTGATATCCTGTTCTGAAGTGAAGCGTATTCCAGTAAGGGCGTTCTGCATCGATCGAAACAGGCGGCAGTCAGAAGGGGCAAAGTCTGGGCTATAAACTTCCCATTTACTGTTTTCCAAATAGTTTTTGACCGGTCTTACAACATGTGTCCAAGCGTTGTCATTATGGAAGATTATGGCCTCGTGTCTGGTCGAATATTCTGGTCGTCTTTCGTAGATTGCTCTCTCAAACGAATCAGTTGTCTTCGGTACAGGTCCCCGGCTTCTGACCCGATTTCAAAAGCTCATAATACAAAACACCTTGGCTTCATGGATATTCAGCTTCGGCGTTGATTTGGCTGGTTGGCCGGGCTCTACATACATATCGCACCCTAAATACAAAAGGGTCACAACTCAAAATACTAAAATTTTCAGGAGAGACAAAAAAACTGTTTATGTTTATTTCATCGTGCAGAAGCAGCACACTTAACATTTAGGGTGCGATATATCCATTTTTCATCACCAGTAACAATACGATGCGAAGATTAATTCTTTTTTTAGCGTTCAAGCAACATTTCTGACATTCAAAATTGCCTCTCTGCGACTTTTGAATATGGGGCTTTCATAAGGATAGACTGAGGAGTGTTCTCCAATATTTTTTTGCCGATCTCCTACCATTTTCGCAAAAAAAAGCAAAGTCCTTTTTCAGATTTCAAAAGCTATTCAACAATATTTTTTTTCGTCCATTTCCCACCGATTTCAAAAGTCGAAATTTGAGAAAATTTCTCTTATTTGCAAAAAACAAACTGTTATGACTTTGGAATATTGGACATTCATAAGGATTGGCTAGGAGTGTTCTCTAATATTTTTTTCGCCCATATCCTACCATTTTCGGAAAAAGGATCAAAGTCCTTCTTCAGATTTCAAAAGGAAAAATATCTATTATTTAAAAAAAAAACTTGTTTGACTTTTGAATATTTGACATTCATAAGGATTGGTGGCTAAGGGGTGTTCTGCAATAATTTTTTTTTCGCCCATCTGCCAAAATTTAAATTTGGTATTCGATTGCGTAATGTTTAAATGAAGGAAATTTAGGTTTTTTTGTTATATATGTAAATCCTACTAATTTTACTTGGTTTATTTTAACTCTTATGTAGCCAAGCACTTCATTTCGTTATTTAGGAAAAATACTTAGTGATAATAAAACTTTGCGATGATAAACCTTAGGTATAGTTAAACTAAGCAATTAACATTTATATGTTTAAATTGGTGTCTGGCAAAATGTGAGGAAAATAATAAACGTGAAATTTAATTACTATGTTTCTCTACTGTTTACCAGTATCTGGTTTTAATTATGTGCATCAATATGTAGCTGAATTAAAAAGCAGCACTCAATAAATGGAGCATCAATACATCGAAATCGATTCTGATTAATATATTGATGAAAAAATGGACCATGTGTTATATAATAGTCCTTGCGTGTATAATTATCATCTATGAATTGTTGAAGCGTTGTCTTATCTTGTAACACATGAAAATAATGCAAAACTGTTTAATGTCGCCATTAAATAACGTCTACACTCCGGATAAAGCACCAGTACCAACGAAAGTAGCGTCAGCTCACCTTACTAACAAAGGTTCTCTATATAATCAAGAAATCTGTAATAAGTTCGTGCTTTTAATCATAACCGTATTGTCTGATCCTAAGTTTAACAAACCAACTAACTTTGACGTCCTATTAGGTGCCGAATATTAACAGCATAGATGGCTCTAAGGTCACATTCCGATTACTACATGCTTAGACCAGAACGTTACTCTCATGTTTCAGAAGAAGTCTACGGTTTCGAATGGTAAAATTTGTTTTGTGTTCGGTCATAGAGAAAATATACCTGAAAATTTCAGTCTATTCGTAGACTGAAACATGGAGTTAATATGATAATATTGATATTCTGTATGATCATACAGAAAATATACCACAAAATTCTGTTTATTCGTTAATCGAAACATGGAATTGGAGAAAAACTGAAGCTATATAAACATAAACATTTAGCGCTGAACCCTACAACGATCCTTAAGGCAGTTAATTGGTCCCTAATGTAGTCCAAATGACCATTACTTACTACACTGGCTATTAAATCTTTTTGCTTTCGTATCCAAATTATTTAAATCCTGTTAATTTTTAAATATATTCAAGGTGACGTTAAGAACTACAGCAGCCTCATGTTTTTCCATACGGCATTTCCACAAAATTAAGCAATAGCAGGTTTTCTTCACCAAAGGGCCAACAATCTGTAGTTATCTAAATAATTTTGTTGAGAGGTGGTACAAAGCAAAAAAGAATGTGGTAAACAAATTGGTATTTTAAAAAAAGAAGAGTTCAAATGAAGACTATTAAAACATTTAAAGCTCTTGATACAACCATACATACATATGATCAGCTTGGTTGTTTTCAATGAATTGAACCAGTGAAAGAATAAACAAAGAGTTATACTGTTATTAACTTTGTGAAAAAATTTTTGTAATGGATGAAACCTTTGGAAAACAGCCTTGATTAAAATATTTCTTTTATTTATTTAAAAAGTCTAAACATGTATCTACTTTGTGTGTGTGTGTTGACAATTCTTATATACATACAGACTGTCAATTATGAGTTTACACATTGAAAACAGACACGGCTTAGTTAAAATTATTCGTGAATTCATTACATTTTTGTTCTACAAAAAAATTTTTTTTGTACATATTTCATAAATTTATATGTATTTACGGAGATCATGCCGAAAAAACTTTGAATATGTTCAAAACAAGGAAAAAATTCAACAAAAACAAATTTTTACTTCATTTCACACTGTCAATTAAACTCTTTGCACAAAAATTTCCTTGCAGTTTTGGCGTCAGTGGGCAAGTTTTAAATTTAGTGTGAGAAAACTTAATATTTAGTATGGAAAACTTTAGCATCTACCAAATATTGTAAACGATTTTTCATTGATCCTATTAACTTCTTTAGGTCATAATTCGTTGGTATTTTCTGTCATTCTTCTGATATCGCTGTTTTGAGCGCTGCCATATTTTTTTGTGGGCGTTTAGTGACCGGTTTTTTTTAAAACACCCGTAAATACTCTATAGGACTGAGATTGGGTCTTTGGGCGGGTGTATCGATGACGTGAAGACAGTTATATAACAGCAACATTCTTCCCATGTGTAATTTATGTTTATTGTCATTGACTTGATCAAATTTAAAATTTGGTTGTTGTCCTTTATAAATCTGAATTTCTTCGCACTACTAGTTAAATGGGTCCGCAGTGCTCAAAAATTGATGCGCATCCATCGTAGAGTCTATAAAAGCAATGTCACCCACTGCTTGACTTGAAATGCAGCTTCAAATATTATAGACATTTTTCCAAATTTTTGCGGTTGGGATGATTTTTTGCTTCTTCAGAGATGTTAAAGGCTTATGCCACACCCTAGATGGTCCATCGTTGTAGTACATGATGTAGTACATCATGTTCGTTTCAATATTACATCATCCCAATATTCATTCGGCTGTGAACGTTCCGAATATCGAAGGAAAAGCGTATTTCTATATTTGCTACTGAAAGGAGTGGTTTTTTTTCTTGCTGATCTTGATGAGTATTTATTTTTAATTATGGTCTGACGCACTGTCTCGTGGCAAACAATAACACCAAGCTCTTCTTTAAACTCTGCCCCTAGTTTCCGTGTAGAAATTTTTGGATATTGACCCAGTTTTCTTAAAATTAACCGCTCACCACGTCGATTTATTTATTTTTGCGCCCGCCTCCTTGCTTTAATTCCAGGCTATTCTCTTTTTCAGCTCGATTTATGACGTTGTAAACTATTCTCCATAAAACTGAAAACATTTCCGACAACTCTTCCGCACTCCTGTCTAGTTTGTGGTTATAATAAATCAATTGAATGATATTATACGACAATCTTTTTCCGGGCATTTTTAAAACTTCATATCTATGTACTACTAATTTTATGACATATGCAACGCAAATTAATTTCAAAACGCACGGTCATGAACAATGTGTGCAAATTATAGCGGTAAATCGCCGTTAGCTTCAGAAAAAATCAAAACTACAAGCTGAGCAAAGAGTTTATTGACATAAAGAGAAACAAAACATTTTTGTGCAAAGAGTTTATTGACAGAGTGAAATGAAGTAAAAATTTGTTTTTGTTGTATTTTTTGCTTGTTTTGAACATATTCAAAGATTTTTTTTGGGCTTGATCTCCGTAAATACATATAAATTTATGAAATATGTAAAAAAATTTTTTTTCTAGAATAAAATTGTCATGAATTCACGAATAATTTTAACTAAACCGTGTCTGTTTTCAATGTGCAAACTCATTATTGGCAGAATGTATATAATTTTGTTGTGAGAAACGGAAATTAACCACTCCTAGTTATTTGTTTCTTGAAGTAGTAAAAAAAGCAGGTTAAACCACATATTAAACATTTAAAAGTTTTATTATTTGTCTTTCGCAATAGTTTTTTCTACGCAATTGATATAATTACATTTTGTTTTTTCATTTGTTGTTTTTTATTGTTTCTTTCTTTACTGTTTTGATTTTGAAAAAAATGTATTTGTGCATAGGCAGAAATAACATACTTTATTATTTTTTGCTGATTTATGAAATAAAATTTGAAGAACACTTTGTTGCGTTTTAAATATATTTAAATTCTAGAAAAGTAATGTTTGTACATTTTTAAAAAACTGTTGTTTGCATAAAGTACTTTTTTTTTGGCTGATGTAGAGTGTACTGATGCTTGTGTCTACCACACTATAAAAACGGAAACATTTAAGAAGCAATAATATACAAAATCTTTTCTAGAAAAATCCCATATACTCGTATGTGATCTCATCTTTAAATAACTGTAAATAGTCGAAATATTTTTTCGATACCATAAAATTATTATGAGGAAATATTTATACACACAAAATTCTACTATTTTATTTTTCTAGATTCAAAAAAAATATTTGGACCAAATTGCTGATTTGTATGAAGATTTCCATGTAACTAAGCTTCCGCTCTTAGAAAATGAAGTACGTGGGGCAGAAAATATTAAACATTTCTCGGAAAATTTAATAAAACCATTTACATATAATTAGATAAATCTAAATAAATCTAATAGATACATATTGTCAAGTAAAACGTCAGTGTCAAAAATTTTCCATCGTATTGAATGTGTTTCAGTAAAGAATGGCAATATTTTGGTTTTTGTACATAGTGCAGTACTTTAAAAATATGATATTTAGAAACAATTACTTATTTTAGATATGTTTAATTGAAATAAATATATATTTTTTTCTCTTTGCTATATATCTAAACTAGTTTTTAAACATTGTTTAGCATAACGAGTTAGTCTAGGACATTTAAATAATAGGTTATATGGTAAGTGTCTATCTCACGTATAGTCCAGTTTAGAAGAAAGGGAATTCATGCTTATGCTTGGTTGTATAAAAGCAAAAGATAGCGTTAATAAGAGGTATATTTGAGGCAACGCTATGCATTTAATGAATTAAATCATTTATTGCTTCTAACGAAAGAAACAACTTCTTTGTTGGTATTTGCGACAGTCAACAGTTCCAAGTGGTAAATAACATAAATAGGTTTAATTAACCTAAATGTGTTTTTTGGACTGTATCCATATGGATACATATTTCGGTTACGGTAAAGTAAAAAATTAATCTATTTTTTTAAATTAAAGCAAAAAACTAAAACAAACTAAAATGATAAACCTTAAATTTATATAATTAAAATAAATAAAGACAAAAAATAGCATAAAGCCAATAAGATTTTTTAAAATCAATAATAAAACCTTTTCTAGAACTAGTTCTGTATAACTGGTGATACTTAGTACAACCTGTTCTAGAAAAGGTTTTATTAGAACTGATTTTAAAATACTTTTCTAAAAATTTATATATGAATGTACATTTATATCTTACCAATAATTTATTCATTTGATATATTATGAAATTCCTTGAAACAATTTCTCTATCCATTGGGAATGCACAGAAAAACGTTGCACTTCGAGCACTTGAATCTAGTTTGACCCTTACATCCTTTTACTTTACATCTTCCTTTAATTTTCGTGTTTTCCGGCCAATGTTGATTTCCATCATATCGACCAGAAGTTGAAGGTGTAGCTTTAGGTTTCTTGTCGGAGGTTGTTGGAGTAATTGGTATATCATCATTACGGCATGACGTTGGGCCTCCTCTTTTACGGTAGCATGAGTGTTGATTGGACCGATCTAAAAGCCCATCGGCAATATCGTTACGAAAGCTCAAGAAGTCCATATATTTATTTTTCGGGTTATTGTTTTTTTTGATCAATTCGGTACTCTAACCACGAGTTGCACACTGCCAAATCAGTGAAGTGATCAAAAATCTTAAGAGTCCACTTCCCAGATCTTATAGAAATTCTATATAAAAAAAGGAGGAAATCCATTTTATCTACTCCTCCCATATTGGAATTGTACTCTGATACAATATGTGGTTGTGTTATTTCAAAGTTTTTCTTTTTATCGGAAGAAAATCGGGAAACTTTCTTCACGGGTTCGTGACCATGGATTGATGATACCAGTTGCACAATTCCGCCATCAAGCCACCTGAGAAGGAAAATGTTATCTTCTCTCTCTATACGGTAGTCAAAACTTCTACAGCCTTCTTTTTTCAAATCTTTCTCAGGTTTTAGATCAACTTTGCCGAATCTGTTTCCTCTTAGAGTACCAGTGACCCAAATTCCTTTTTGGCGTAAATATAATACTAAATTCAGAGTAGTAAAGTAATTATCAAAATATAATTTATGGTTTTTTTCTTCCTGAACCGTTTTTGTTAGAGGAATCACAATATCAGAACCGAATCCCAGTTTTGACCCAGTTAATATTGTGCCTTTTCCCTGATATATCTCAAAATCGTAAACTATACCTTTTGAGCTGCAAAGACAAGATATCTTCATTCCCCATTTTATCGGTTTCTTTGGCATATACTGTCTCAGAATAGTTCTACCTTTAAAAGGAACCATCATCTCATCCATACACAGATTTTCATCTTTTGGAATAGCGTACGATTTTTTTTAAACATATCTCTAATAGTGCGAATTTTGTAAAGTTTATCGCTTCCTCGTGGGTCTGTAGTGAAGCTTAAATTATTTCGTACAAAATGGAATCTTTGCCTGGATATGTTATCTGGGAATGATGGTATTACTATACCCATTGTCCAATACATCTCCAAACGCGGATAACCAATGGTACCAATCATAATTTTTAGAGCTAGATATGATTTTATTTGTGTTGTGTGTACTCGTACGAGTATATCATTTATAACCACAAATTGCGTTCGTATCCATATGGATACATGCAATGTTTAAAAAATCCGCACATTAAAACAAAAAAATAATGATGCAAAAAAGTTAAAATAAACAATTTTCTTTATGTTGGATGTGTTTGTTTTAAATAATGTCAGATATATGCTTATATAATTTGTTAAATAAAAATCTCTTTCTTTCCAAAAAAAAAAAAATAATAATAAAAAAAGTTTTTTTTTTAAATATTATATTTTTTTATCAGTTTTTCTTTAAATTAAAAAAAAATAATTCATAATATATTAAAAACCAATAAAAAGTCGATATCTAAATCAATTCTTTGACTTGGAGACTGTCAGATGCTTGCAAAGTTGAATGTATCCATATGGATACAGTATAGAGAAAATGTTAATAAATAATGTTAGAAAATTTTTGAAATGAATTAGGTGGTATTTTGTAAGGAACTGATCAACCTATTTGGTAAATGCATTTTTTATTAAAAATATCTACGGTTAACCCACCAAATCGGTATAAAAGTCGAGTGAGCACACTGTGCCAATATTGGGTATACAACATAATAAAATCGATTTTTTTGCTTGAAAAATTCATTAATTATAACAACAAAATAAGTTGATAAATTATTCAAAGTATTGTCCATCGTTAGCCACTGTTTTTCCCACCTTTCTGGTAGCATATGGATTCCATGCCAGAAGAACTGCTCTGGTTTTTAGGTACTAAATGAATCAAGCCAATTTCTGATATCCTGTTCTGAAGTGAAGCGTATTCCAGTAAGGGCGTTCTGCATCGATCGAAACAGGCGGTAGTCAGAAGGGGCAAAGTCTGGGCTATAAACTTCCCATTTACTGTTTTCCAAATAGTTTTTGACCGGTCTTACAACATGTGTCCGAGCGTTGTCATTATGGAAAATTATGGCCTCGTGTCTGGTCGAATATTCTGGTCGTCTTTCGTAGATTGCTCTCTCAAACGAATCAGTTGTCTTCGGTACAGGTCCCCGGCTTCTGACCCGATTTCAAAAGCTCATAATACAAAACACCTTGGCTTCATGGATATTCAGCTTCGGTGTTGATTTGGCTGATTGGCCAGGCTCTACATACGTATCGCACCCTAAATACAAAAGGGTCACAACGCAAAATACTAAAATTTTCAGGAGAGACAAAAAAACTGTTTATGTTTATTTCATCGTGCAGAAGCAACACACTTAACACTTAGGGTGCGATATATCCATTTTTCATCACCAGTAACAATACGATGCGAAGATTAATTATTTTTGTAGCGTTCAAGCAACATTTCCGACATTCAAAATTCCTCTCTGCGACTTTTGAATATGGGGCTTTCATAAGGATAGGCTGAGGAGTGTTCTCCAATGTTTTTTTTTGCCGATCTCCTACCATTTTCGCAAAAACAAGCAAAGTCCTTTTTCAGATTTCAAAAGCTGTTCTCCAATATTTTTTTTTCGTCCATTTCCCACCGATTTCAAAAGTCGAAATTTGAGAAAATTTCTCTTATTTGCAAAAAACAAACTGTTATGACTTTGGAATATTGGACATTCATAAGGATTGGCTAGGAGTGTTCTCTAATATTTTTTTCGCCCATATCCTACCATTTTCGGAAAAAGGATCAAAGTCCTTCTTCAGATTTCAAAAGGAAAAATATCTATTATTTAAAAAAAAAACTTTTTTGACTTTTGAATATTTGACATTCATAAGGATTGGTGGCTAAGGGGTGTTCTGCAATAATTTTTTTTCGCCCATCTGCCAAAATTTAAATTTGGTATTCGATTGCGCCTGTAATGTTTAAATGAAGGAAATTTAGGTTTTTTTGTTATTTATGTAAATCTTACTAATTTTACTTGGTTTATTTTAACTCTTATGTAGCCAAGCACTTCATTTCGTTATTTAGGAAAAATACTTAGTGATAATAAAACTTTGCGATGATAAACCTTAGGCATAGTTAAACTAAGTAATTAACATTTATATGTTTAAATTGGTGTCTGGCAAAATGTGAGAAAATAATAAACGTGAAATTTAATTACTATGTTTCTCTACTGTTTACCAGTATCTGGTTTTAATTATGTGCATCAATATGTAGCTGAATTAAAAAGCAGCACTCAATAAATGGAGCATCAATACATCGAAATCGATTCTGATTAATATATTGATGAAAAAATGGACCATGTGTTTTATAATAGTCCTTGCGTGTATAATTATCATCTATGAATTGTTGAAGCGTTGTCTTATCTTGTAACACATGAAAATAATGCAAAACTGTTTAATGTCGCCATTAAATAACGTCTACACTCCGGATAAAGCACCAGTACCAACGAAAGTAGCGTCAGCTCACCTTACTAACAAAGGATCTCTATATAATCAAGAAATCTGTAATAAGTTCGTGCTTTTAATCATAACCGTATTGTCTGATCCTAAGTTTAACAAACCAACTAACTTTGACGTCCTATTAGGTGCCGAATATTAACACCATAGATGGCTCTAAGGTCACATTCCGATTACCACATCCTTAGACCAGAACGTTACTCTCATGTTTCAGAAGAAGTCTACGGTTTCGAATGGTAAAATTTGTTTTGTGTTCGGTCATAGAGAAAATATACCTGAAAATTTCAGTCTATTCGTAGACTGAAACATGGAATTAATATGATAATATTGATATTCTGTATGATCATACAGAAAATATACCGCAAAATTCTGTTTATTCGTTAATCGAAACATGGAATTGGAGAAAAACTGAAGCTATATAAACATAAACATTTAGCGCTGAACCCTACAACGATCCTTAAGGCAGTTAATTGGTCCCTAATGTAGTCCAAATGACCATTACTTACTACACTGGCTATTAAATCTTTTTGCTTTCGTATCCAATTTATTTAAGTCCTGTTAATTTTTAAATATATTCGAGGTGACGTTAAGAACTACAGCAGCCTCATGTTTTTCCATACGGGATTTCCACAAAATTAAGCAATAGCAGGTTTTCTTCACCAAAGGGCCAACAATCTGTAGTTATCTAAATAATTTTGTTGAGAGGTGATACAAAGCAAAAAAGAATGTGGTAAACAAATTGGTATTTTAAAAAAAGAAGAGTTCAAATGAAGACTATTAAAACATTTAAAGCTCTTGATACAACCATACATATGATCAGCTTGGTTGTTTTCAATGAATTGAACCAGTGAAAGAATAAACAAAGATTTATACTGTTATTAACTTTGTGAAAAAATTTTTGTAATGGATGAAACCTTTAGAAAACAGCCTTAATTAAAATATTTCTTTTATTTATTTAAAAAGTCTAAACATGTATCTACTTTGTGTGTGTGTGTTGGCAATTCGTATATACATGCAGACTGTCAATTATGAGTTTGCACATTGAAAACAGACACGGCTTAGTTAAAATTATTCGTGAATTCATTACATTTTTGTTCTACAAAAAATTTTTTTTTGTACATATTTCATAAATTTATATGTATTTACGGAGATCATGCCGAAAAAACTTTGAATATGTTCAAAACAAGCAAAAAATACAACAAAAACAAATTTTTACTTCATTTCACACTGTCAATTAAACTCTTTGCACGCACAAAAATTTCCTTGCAGTTTTGGCGTCAGTGGGCAAGTTTTAAATTTAGTGTGAGAAAACTTAATATTTAGTATGGAAAACTTTAGCATCTACCAAATATTGTAAACGATTTTTCATTGATCCTATTAACTTCTTTAGGTCATAATTCGTTGGTATTTTCTGTCATTCTTCTGATATCGCTGTTTTGAGCGCTGCCATATTTTTTTGCAGGCGTTTAGCGACCGGTGTTTTTTAAAACACCCGTAAACACTCTATAGGACTGAGATTGGGTCTTTGAGCGGGTGTATCGATGACGTGAAGACAGTTATATAACAGCAACATTCTTCCCATGTGTAATTTATGTTTATTGTCATTGACTTGATCAAATTTAAAATTTGGTTTGTTGTCCTTTATAAATCTGAATTTCTTCGCACTACTAGTTAAATGGGTCCGCAGTGCTCAAAAATTGATGCGCATCCATCGTAGAGTCTATAAAAGCAATGTCACCCACTGCTTGACTTGAAATGCAGCTTCAAATATTATAGACATTTTTCCAAATTTTTGCGGTTGGGATGATTTTTTGCTGCTTCAGAGATGTTAAAGGCTTATGCCACACCCTAGATGGTCCATCGTTGTAGTACATGATGTAGTACATCATGTTCGTTTCAATATTACATCATCCCAATATTCATTCGGCTGTGAACGTTCCGAATATCGAAGGAAAAGCGTATTTCTATATTTGCTACTGAAAGGAGTGGTTTTTTTCTTGCTGATCTTGATGAGTATTTATTTTTAATTATGGTCTGACGCACTGTCTCGTGGCAAACAATAACACCAAGCTCTTCTTTAAGCTCTGCCCCTAGTTTCCGTGTAGAAATTTACTTTATCGATTTATTTACTTTTGCGCCCGCCTCCTTGCTTTAATTCCAGGCTATTCTCTTTTTCAGCTCGATTTATGACGTTGTAAACTATTCTCCATAAAACTGAAAACATTTCCGACAACTCTTCCGCACTCCTGTCTAGTTTGTGGTTATAATAAATCAATTGAATGATATTATACGACAATCTTTTTCCGGTCATTTTTAAAACTTCATATCTATGTACTACTAATTTTATGACATAAGCAACGCAAATTAATTTCAAAACGCACGGTCATGAACAATGTGTGCAAATTATAGCGGTAAATCGCCGTTAGCTTCAGAAAAAAATCAAATCTACAAGCTGAGCAAAGAGTTTATTGACATAAAGAGAAACAAAACATTTTTGTGCAAAGAGTTTATTGACAGAGTGAAATGAAGTAAAAATTTGCTTTTGTTGTATTTTTTGCTTGTTTTGAACATATTCAAAGATTTTTTTTTGGGCTTGATCTCCGTAAATACATATAAATTTATGAAATATGTACAAAAACAATTTTTTTGTAGAATAAAATTGTCATGAATTCACGAATAATTTTAACTAAACCGTGTCTGTTTTCAATGTGCAAACTCATTATTGGCAGAATGTATATAATTTTGTTGTGAGAAACGGAAATTAACCACTCCTAGTTATTTGTTTCTTGAAGTAGTAAAAAAAGCAGGTTAAACCACATATTAAACATTTAAAAGTTTTATTATTTGTCTTTCGCAATAGTTTTTTCTACGCAATTGATATAATTACATTTTGTTTTTTCATTTGTTGTTTTTTATTGTTTCTTTCTTTACTGTTTTGATTTTGAAAAAAATGTATTTGTGCATAGGCAGAAATAACATACTTTATTATTTTTTGCTGATTTATGAAATAACATTTGAAGAACACTTTGTTGCGTTTTAAATATATTTAAATTCAAGAACAGTAATGTTTGTACATTTTTAAAAAACTGTTGTTTGCATAAAGTACTTTTTTTTTGGCTGATGTAGAGTGTACTGATGCTTGTGTCTACCACACTATAAAAAAAACATTTAAGAAGCAATAATATACAAAATCTTTTCTAGAAAAATCCCATATACTCGTATGTGATCTCATCTTTAAATAACTGTAAATAGTCGAAATATTTTTTCGATACCATAAAATTATTATGAGGAAATACTTATACACACAAAATTCTACTATTTTATTTTTCTAGATTCAAAAAAAATATTTGGACCAAATTGCTGATTTGTATGAAGATTTCCATGTAACTAAGCTTCCGCTCTTAGAAAATGAAGTACGTGGGGCAGAAAATATTAAACAGTTCTCGGAAAATTTAATAAAACCATTTACATATAATTAGATAAATCTAAATAAATCTAATAGATACATATTGTCAAGTAAAACGTCAGTGTCAAAAATTTTCCATCGTATTGAATGTGTTTCAGTAAAGAATGGCAATATTTTGGTTTTTGTACATAGTGCAGTACTTTAAAAATATGATATTTAGAAACAATTACTTATTTTAGATATGTTTAATTGAAATAAATATATATTTTTTTCTCTTTGCTATATATCTAAACTAGTTTTTATACATTGTTTAGCATAACGAGTTAGTCTAGGACATTTAAATAATAGGTTATATGGTAAGTGTCTATCTCACGTATAGTCCAGTTTAGAAGAAAGGGAATTCATGCTTATGCTTGGTTGTATAAAAGCAAAAGATAGCGTTAATAAGAGGTATATTTGAGGCAACGCTATGCATTTAATGAATTAAATCATTTATTGCTTCTAACGAAAGAAACAACTTCTTTGTTGGTATTTGCGACAGTCAACAGTTCCAAGTGGTAAATAACATAAATAGGTTTAATTAACCTAAATGTGTTTTTTGGACTGTATCCATATGGATACATATTTCGGTTACGGTAAAGTAAAAAATTAATCTATTTTTTTAAATTAAAGCAAAAAACTAAAACAAACTAAAATGATAAACCTTAAATTTATATAATTAAAATAAATAAAGACAAAAAATAGCATAAAGCCAATAAGATTTTTTAAAATCAATAATAAAACCTTTTCTAGAACTAGTTCTGTATAACTGGTGATACTTAGTACAACCTGTTCTAGAAAAGGTTTTATTAGAACTGATTTTAAAAAACTTTTCTAAAAATTTATATATGAATGTACATTTATATCTTACCAATAATTTATTCATTTGATATATTATGAAATTCCTTGAAACAATTTCTCTATCCATTGGGAATGCACAGAAAAACGTTGCACTTCGAGCACTTGAATCTAGTTTGACCCTTACATCCTTTTACTTTACATCTTCCTTTAATTTTCGTGTTTTTCGGCCAATGTTGATTTCCATCATATCGACCAGAAGTTGAAGGTGTAGCTTTACGTTTCTTGTCGGAGGTTGTTGGAGTAATTGGTATATCATCATTACGGCATGACGTTGGGCCTCCTCTTTTACGGTAGCATGAGTGTTGATTGGACCGATATAAAAGCCCATCGGCAATATCGTTACGAAAGCTCAACAAGTCCATATATTTATTTTTCGGGTTATTGTTTTTTTTAATCAATTCGGTACTCTAACCACGAGTTGCACACTGCCAAATCAGTGAAGTGATCAAAAATCTTATGAGTCCACTTCCCAGATCTTATAGAAATTCTATATAAAAAAAGGAGGAAATCCATTTTATCTACTCCTCCCATATTGGAATTGTACTCTGATACAATATGTGGTTGTGTTATTTCAAAGTTTTTCTTTTTATCGGAAGAAAATCGGGAAACTTTCTTCACGGGTTCGTGACCATGGATTGATGATACCAGTTGCACAATTCCGCCATCAAGCCACCTGAGAAGGAAAATGTTATCTTCTCTCTCTATACGGTAGTCAAAACTTCTACAGCCTTCTTTTTTCAAATCTTTCTCAGGTTTTAGATCAACTTTGCCGAATCTGTTTCCTCTTAGAGTACCAGTGACCCAAATTCCTTTTTGGCGTAAATATAATACTAAATTCCGAGTAGTAAAGTAATTATCAAAATATAATTTATGGTTTTTTTCTTCCTGAACCGTTTTTGTTAGATGAATCACAATATCAGAACCGAATCCCAGTTTTGACCCAGTTAATATTGTGCCTTTTCCCTGATATATCTCAAAATCGTAAACTATACCTTTTGAGCTGCAAAGACAAGATATCTTCATTCCCCATTTTATCGGTTTCTTTGGCATATACTGTCTCAGAATAGTTCTACCTTTAAAAGGAGATGGTTCCTTTCTCTCATTCTCATTCACACACAGATTTTCATCTTTTGGAATAGCGTACGATTTTTTTTAAACATATCTCTAATAGTGCGAATTTTGTAAAGTTTATCGCTTCCTCGTGGGTCTGTAGTGAAGCTTAAATTATTTCGTACAAAATGGAATCTTTGCCTGGATATGTTATCTGGGAATGATGGTATTACTATACCCATTGTCCAATACATCTCCAAACGCGGATAACCAATGGTACCAATCATAATTTTTAGAGCTAGATATGATTTTATTTGTGTTGTGTGTACTCGTACGAGTATATCATTTACAACCACAAATTGCGTTCGTATCCATATGGATACATGCAATGTTTAAAAAATCCGCACATTAAAACAAAAAAATAATGATGCAAAAAAGTTAAAATAAACAATTTTCTTTATGTTGGATGTGTTTGTTTTAAATAATGTCAGATATATGCTTATATAATTTGTTAAATAAAAATCTCTTTCTTTCCAAAAAAAAAAAAAAAATAATAATAAAAAAAGTTTTTTTTTAAATATTATATTTTTTATCAGTTTTTCTTTAAATTAAAAAAAATAATTCATAATATATTAAAAACCAATAAAAAGTCGATATCTAAATCAATTCTTTGACTTGGAGACTGTCAGATGCTTGCAAAGTTGAATGTATCCATATGGATACAGTATAGAGAAAATGTTAATAAATAATGTTAGAAAATTTTTGAAATGAATTAGGTGGTATTTTGTAAGGAACTGATCAACCTATTTGGTAAATGCATTTTTTATTAAAAATATCTACGGTTAACCCACCAAATCGGTATAAAAGTATACAACATAATAAAATCGATTTTTTTGCTTGAAAAATTCATTAATTATAACAACAAAATAAGTTGATAAATTATTCAAAGTATTGTCCATCGTTAGCCACTGTTTTTCCCACCTTTCTGGTAGCATATGGATTCCATGCCAGAAGAACTGCTCTGGTTTTTAGGTAATAAATGAATCAAGCCAATTTCTGATATCCTGTTCTGAAGTGAAGCGTATTCCAGTAAGGGCGTTCTGCATCGATCGAAACAGGCGGTAGTCAGAAGGGGCAATGTCTGGGCTATAAACTTCCCATTTACTGTTTTCCAAATAGTTTTTGACCGGTCTTACAACATGTGTCCGAGCGTTGTCATTATGGAAGATTATGGCCTAGTGTCTGGTCGAATATTCTGGTCGTCTTTCGTAGATTGCTCTCTCAAACGAATCAGTTGTCTTCGGTACAGGTCCCCGGCTTCTGACCCGATTTCAAAAGCTCATAATACAAAACACCTTGGCTTCATGGATATTCAGCTTCGGCGTTGATTTGGCTGGTTGGTCGGTCTCTACATACATATCGCACCCTAAATACAAAAGGGTCACAACTCAAAATACTAAAATTTTCAGGAGAGACAAAAAAACTGTTTATGTTTATTTCATCGTGCAGAAGCAACACACTTAACATTTAGGGTGCGATATATCCATTTTTCATCACCAGTAACAATACGATGCGAAGATTAATTCTTTTTTTAGCGTTCAAGCAACATTTCTGACATTCAAAATTGCCTCTCTGCGACTTTTGAATATGGGGCTTTCATAAGGATAGACTGAGGAGTGTTCTCCAATGTTTTTTTGCCGATCTCCTACCATTTTCGCAAAAACAAGCAAAGTCCTTTTTCAAATTTCAAAAGCTGTTCTCCAATATTTTTTTTTCGTCCATTTCCCACCGATTTCAAAAGTCGAAATTTGAGAAAATTTCTCTTATTTGCAAAAAACAAACTGTTATGACTTTGGAATATTGGACATTCATAAGGATTGGCTAGGAGTGTTCTCTAATATTTTTTTCGCCATATCCTACCATTTTCGGAAAAAGGATCAAAGTCCTTCTTCAGATTTCAAAAGGAAAAATATCTATTATTTAAAAAAAAAATTTTTTTGACTTTTGAATATTTGACATTCATAAGGATTGGTGGCTAAGGGGTTTCTGCAATAATTTTTTTTTCGCCCATCTGCCAAAATTTAAATTTGGTATTCGATTGCGCCTGTAATGTTTAAATGAAGGAAATTTAGTTTTTTTTTTGTTATTTATGTAAATCCTACTAATTTTACTTGGTTTATTTTAACTCTTATGTAGCCAAGCACTTCATTTCGTTATTTAGGAAAAATACTTAGTGATAATAAAACTTTGCGATGATAAACCTTAGGCATAGTTAAACTAAGCAATTAACATTTATATGTTTAAATTGGTGTCTGGCAAAATGTGAGGAAAATAATAAACGTGAAATTTAATTACTATGTTTCTCTACTGTTTACCAGTATCTGGTTTTAATTATGTGCATCAATATGTAGCTGAATTAAAAAGCAGCACTCAATAAATGGAGCATCAATACATCGAAATCGATTCTGATTAATATATTGATGAAAAAATGGACCATGTGTTATATAATAGTCCTTGCGTGTATAATTATCATCTATGAATTGTTGAAGCGTTGTCTTATCTTGTAACACATGAAAATAATGCAAAACTGTTTAATGTCGCCATTAAATAACGTCTACACTCCGGATAAAGCACCAGTACCAACGAAAGTAGCGTCAGCTCACCTTACTAACAAAGGTTCTCTATATAATCAAGAAATCTGTAATAAGTTCGTGCTTTTAATCATAACCGTATTGTCTGATCCTAAGTTTAACAAACCAACTAACTTTGACGTCCTATTAGGTGCCGAATATTAACAGCATAGATGGCTGTAAGGTCACATTCCGATGCCTACATGCTTAGACCAGAACGTTACTCTCATGTTTCAGAAGAAGTCTACGGTTTCGAATGGTAAAATTTGTTTTGTGTTCGGTCATAGAGAAAATATACCTGAAAATTTCAGTCTATTCGTAGACTGAAACATGGAATTAATATGATAATATTGATATTCTGTATGATCATACAGAAAATATACCGCAAAATTCTGTTTATTCGTTAATCGAAACATGGAATTGGAGAAAAACTGAAGCTATATAAACATAAACATTTAGCGCTGAACCCTACAACGATCCTTAAGGCAGTTAATTGGTCCCTAATGTAGTCCAAATGACCATTACTTACTACACTGGCTATTAAATCTTTTTGCTTTCGTATCCAATTTATTTAAATCCTGTTAATTTTTAAATATATTCGAGGTGACGTTAAGAACTACAGCAGCCTCATGTTTTTCCATACGGGATTTCCACAAAATTAAGCAATAGCAGGTTTTCTTCACCAAAGGGCCAACAATCTGTAGTTATCTAAATAATTTTGTTGAGAGGTGGTACAAAGCAAAAAATAATGTGGTAAACAAATTGGTATTTTAAAAAAAGAAGAGTTCAAATGAAGACTATTAAAACATTTAAAGCTCTTGATACAACCATACATATGATCAGCTTGGTTGTTTTCAATGAACTGACCAGTGAAAGAATAAACAAAGATTTATACTGTTATTAACTTTGTGAAAAAATTTTTGTAATGGATGAAACCTTTGGAAAACAGCCTTAATTAAAATATTTCTTTTATTTATTTAAAAAATCTAAACATGTATCTACTTTGTGTGTGTGTGTTGGCAATTCGTATATATGTACATGCAGACTGTCAATTATGAGTTTGCACATTGAAAACAGACACGGCTTAGTTAAAATTATTCGTGAATTCATTACATTTTTGTTCTACAAAAAAATTTTTTTTGTACATATTTCATAAATTTATATGTATTTACGGAGATCATGCCGAAAAAACTTTGAATATGTTCAAAACAAGCAAAAAATACAACAAAAACAAATTTTTACTTCATTTCACACTGTCAATTAAACTCTTTGCACAAAAATTTCCTTGCAGTTTTGGCGTCAGTGGGCAAGTTTTAAATTTAGTGTGAGAAAACTTAATATTTAATATGGAAAACTTTAGCATCTACCAAATATTGTAAACGATTTTTCATTGATCCTATTAACTTCTTTAGGTCATAATTCGTTGGTATTTTCTGTCATTCTTCTGATATCGCTGTTTTGAGCGCTGCCATATTTTTTTGCAGGCGTTTAGCGACCGGTTTTTTTTAAAACACCCGTAAATACTCTATAGGACTGAGATTGGGTCTTTGAGCGGATGTATCGATGACGTGAAGACAGTTATATAACAGCAACATTCTTCCCATGTGTAATTTATGTTTATTGTCATTGACTTGATCAAATTTAAAATTTGGTTTGTTGTCCTTTATAAATCTGAATTTCTTCGCACTACTAGTTAAATGGGTCCGCAGTGCTCAAAAATTGATGCGCATCCATCGTAGAGTCTATAAAAGCAATGTCACCCACTGCTTGACTTGAAATGCAGCTTCAAATATTATAGAAATTTTTCCAAATTTTTGCGGTTGGGATGATTTTTTGTTGCTTCAGAGATGTTAAAGGCTTATGCCACACCCTAGATGGTCCATCGTTGTAGTACATGATGTAGTACATCATGTTCGTTTCAATATTACATCATCCCAATATTCATTCGGCTGTGAACGTTCCGAATATCGAAGGAAAAGCGTATTTCTATATTTGCTACTGAAAGGAGTGGTTTTTTTCTTGCTGATCTTGATGAGTATTTATTTTTAATTATGGTCTGACGCACTGTCTCGTGGCAAACAATAACACCAAGCTCTTCTTTAAGCTCTGCCCCTAGTTTCGGTGTAGAAATTTTTGGATATTGACCCAGTTTTCTTAAAATTAACCGCTCACCACGTCGATTTATTTATTTTTGCGCCCGCCTCCTTGCTTTAATTCCAGGCTATTCTCTTTTTCAGCTCGATTTATGACGTTGTAAACTATTCTCCATAAAACTGAAAACATTTCCGACAACTCTTCCGCACTCCTGTCTAGTTTGTGGTTATAATAAATCAATTGAATGATATTATACGACAATCTTTTTCCGGGCATTTTTAAAACTTCATATCTATGTACTACTAATTTTATGACATATGCAACGCAAATTAATTTCAAAACACACGGTCATGAACAATGTGTGCAAATTATAGCGGTAAATCGCCGTTAGCTTCAGAAAAAATCAAAACTACAAGCTGAGCAAAGAGTTTATTGACATAAAGAGAAACAAAACATTTTTGTGCAAAGAGTTTATTGACAGAGTGAAATGAAGTAAAAATTTGCTTTTGTTGTATTTTTTGCTTGTTTTGAACATATTCAAAGATTTTTTTTTGGGCTTGATCTCCGTAAATACATATAAATTTATGAAATATGTACAAAAACAATTTTTTTGTAGAATAAAATTGTCATGAATTCACGAATAATTTTAACTAAACCGTGTCTGTTTTCAATGTGCAAACTCATTATTGGCAGAATGTATATAATTTTGTTGTGAGAAACGGAAATTAACCACTCCTAGTTATTTGTTTCTTGAAGTAGTAAAAAAAGCAGGTTAAACCACATATTAAACATTTAAAAGTTTTATTATTTGTCTTTCGCAATAGTTTTTTCTACGCAATTGATATAATTACATTTTGTTTTTTCATTTGTTGTTTTTTATTGTTTCTTTCTTTACTGTTTTGATTTTGAAAAAAATGTATTTGTGCATAGGCAGAAATAACATACTTTATTATTTTTTGCTGATTTATGAAATAACATTTGAAGAACACTTTGTTGCGTTTTAAATATATTTAAATTCAAGAACAGTAATGTTTGTACATTTTTAAAAAACTGTTGTTTGCATAAAGTACTTTTTTTTTGGCTGATGTAGAGTGTACTGATGCTTGTGTCTACCACACTATAAAAAAAACATTTAAGAAGCAATAATATACAAAATCTTTTCTAGAAAAATCCCATATACTCGTATGTGATCTCATCTTTAAATAACTGTAAATAGTCGAAATATTTTTTCGATACCATAAAATTATTATGAGGAAATACTTATACACACAAAATTCTACTATTTTATTTTTCTAGATTCAAAAAAAATATTTGGACCAAATTGCTGATTTGTATGAAGATTTCCATGTAACTAAGCTTCCGCTCTTAGAAAATGAAGTACGTGGGGCAGAAAATATTAAACATTTCTCGGAAAATTTAATAAAACCATTTACATATAATTAGATAAATCTAAATAAATCTAATAGATACATATTGTCAAGTAAAACGTCAGTGTCAAAAATTTTCCATCGTATTGAATGTGTTTCAGTAAAGAATGGCAATATTTTGGTTTTTGTACATAGTGCAGTACTTTAAAAATATGATATTTAGAAACAATTACTTATTTTAGATATGTTTAATTGAAATAAATATATATTTTTTTCTCTTTGCTATATATCTAAACTAGTTTTTATACATTGTTTAGCATAACGAGTTAGTCAAGGACATTTAAATAATAGGTTATATGGTAAGTGTCTATCTCACGTATAGTCCAGTTTAGAAGAAAGGGAATTCATGCTTATGCTTGGTTGTATAAAAGCAAAAGATAGCGTTAATAAGAGGTATATTTGAGGCAACGCTATGCATTTAATGAATTAAATCATTTATTGCTTCTAACGAAAGAAACAACTTCTTTGTTGGTATTTGCGACAGACAACAGTTCCAAGTGGTAAATAACATAAATAGGTTTAATTAACCTAAATGTGTTTTTTGGACTGTATCCATATGGATACATATTTCGGTTACGGTAAAGTAAAAAATTAATCTATTTTTTTAAATTAAAGCAAAAAACTAAAACAAACTAAAATGATAAACCTTAAATTTATATAATTAAAATAGATAAAGACAAAAAATAGCATAAAGCCAATAAGATTTTTTAAAATCAATAATAAAACCTTTTCTAGAACTAGTTCTGTATAACTGGTGATACTTAGTACAACCTGTTCTAGAAAAGGTTTTATTAGAACTGATTTTAAAAAACTTTTCTAAAAATTTATATATGAATGTACATTTATATCTTACCAATAATTTATTCATTTGATATATTATGAAATTCCTTGAAACAATTTCTCTATCCATTGGGAATGCACAGAAAAACGTTGCACTTCGAGCACTTGAATCTAGTTTGACCCTTACATCCTTTTACTTTACATCTTCCTTTAATTTTCGTGTTTTCCGGCCAATGTTGATTTCCATCATATCGACCAGATGTTGAAGGTGTAGCTTTACGTTTCTTGTCGGAGGTTGTTGGAGTAATTGGTATATCATCATTACGGCATGACGTTGGGCCTCCTCTTTTACAGTAGCATGAGTGTTGATTGGACCGATATAAAAGCCCATCGGCAATATCGTTACGAAAGCTCAACAAGTCCATATATTTATTTTTCGGGTTATTGTTTTTTTTAATCAATTGGGTACTCTAACCACGAGTTGCACACTGCCAAATCAGTGAAGTGATCAAAAATCTTAAGAGTCCACTTCCCAGATCTTATAGAAATTCTATATAAAAAAAGGAGGAAATCCATTTTATCTACTCCTCCCATATTGGAATTGTACTCTGATACAATATGTGGTTGTGTTATTTCAAAGTTTTTCTTTTTATCGGAAGAAAATCGGGAAACTTTCTTCACGGGTTCGTGACCATGGATTGATGATACCAGTTGCACAATTCCGCCATCAAGCCACCTGAGAAGGAAAATGTTATCTTCTCTCTCTATACGGTAGTCAAAACTTCTACAGCCTTCTTTTTTCAAATCTTTCTCAGGTTTTAGATCAACTTTGCCGAATCTGTTTCCTCTTAGAGTACCAGTGACCCAAATTCCTTTTTGGCGTAAATATAATACTAAATTCCGAGTAGTAAAGTAATTATCAAAATATAATTTATGGTTTTTTTCTTCCTGAACCGTTTTTGTTAGATGAATCACAATATCAGAACCGAATCCCAGTTTTGACCCAGTTAATATTGTGCCTTTTCCCTGATATATCTCAAAATCGTAAACTATACCTTTTGAGCTGCAAAGACAAGATATCTTCATTCCCCATTTTATCGGTTTCTTTGGCATATACTGTCTCAGAATAGTTCTACCTTTAAAAGGAACCATCATCTCATCCACACACAGACTTTCATCTTTTAGAATAGCGTACGATTTTTTTAAACATATCTCTAATAGTGCGAATTTTGTAAAGTTTATCGCTTCCTCGTGGGTCTGTAGTGAAGCTTAAATTATTTCGTACAAAATGGAATCTTTGCCTGGATATGTTATCTGGGAATGATGGTATTACTATACCCATTGTCCAATACATCTCCAAACGCGGATAACCAATGGTACCAATCATAATTTTTAGAGCTAGATATGATTTTATTTGTGTTGTGTGTACTCGTACGAGTATATCATTTACAACCACAAATTGCGTTCGTATCCATATGGATACATGCAATGTTTAAAAAATCCGCACATTAAAACAAAAAAATAATGATGCAAAAAAGTTAAAATAAACAATTTTCTTTATGTTGGATGTGTTTGTTTTAAATAATGTCAGATATATGCTTATATAATTTGTTAAATAAAAATCCCTTTCTTTCCAAAAAAAATAATAATAAAAAAAGTTTTTTTTAAATATTATAATTTTTTATCAGTTTTTCTTTAAATTAAAAAAAAAATAATTCATAATATATTAAAAACCAATAAAAAGTCGATATCTAAATCAATTCTTTGATTTGGAGACTGTCAGATGCTTGCAAAGTTGAATGTATCCATATGGATACAGTATAGAGAAAATGTTAATAAATAATGTTAGAAAATTTTTGAAATGAATTAGGTGGTATTTTGTAAGGAACTGATCAACCTATTTGGTAAATGCATTTTTTATTAAAAATATCTACGGTTAACCCACCAAATCGGTATAAAAGTATACAACATAATAAAATCGATTTTTTTGCTTGAAAAATTCATTAATTATAACAACAAAATAAGTTGATAAATTATTCAAAGTATTGTCCATCGTTAGCCACTGTTTTTCCCACCTTTCTGGTAGCATATGGATTCCATGCCAGAAGAACTGCTCTGGTTTTTAGGTAATAAATGAATCAAGCCAATTTCTGATATCCTGTTCTGAAGTGAAGCGTATTCCAGTAAGGGCGTTCTGCATCGATCGAAACAGGCGGTAGTCAGAAGGGGCAAAGTCTGGGCTATAAACTTCCCATTTACTGTTTTCCAAATAGTTTTTGACCGGTCTTACAACATGTGTCCGAGCGTTGTCATTATGGAAGATTTGATTTTGAAAAAAATGTATTTGTGCATAGGCAGAAATAACATACTTTATTATTTTTTGCTGATTTATGAAATAACATTTGAAGAACACTTTGTTGCGTTTTAAATATATTTAAATTCAAGAAAAGTAATGTTTGTACATTTTTAAAAAACTGATGTTTGCATAAAGTAATTTTATTTTGGCTGATGTAGAGTGTACTCATGTTTGTGTCTACCACACTATAAAAACGGAAACATTTAAGAAGCAGTAATATACAAAATCTTTTCTAGAAAAATCCCATATACTCGTATGTGATCTCATCTTTAAATAACTGTAAATAGTCGAAATATTTTTTCGATACCATAAAATTATTATGAGGAAATACTTATACACACAAAATTCTACTATTTTATTTTTCTAGATTCAAAAAAAATATTTGGACCAAATTGCTGATTTGTATGAAGATTTCCATGTAACTAAGCTTCCGCTCTTAGAAAATGAAGTACGTGGGGCAGAAAATATGAAACAGTTCTCGGAAAATTTAATAAAACCATTTACATATAATTAGATAAATCTAAATAAATCTAATAGATACATATTGTCAAGTAAAACGTCAGTGTCAAAAATTTTCCATCGTATTGAATGTGTTTCAGTAAAGAATGGCAATATTTTGGTTTTTGTACATAGTGCAGTACTTTAAAAATATGATATTTAGAAACAATTACTTATTTTAGATATGTTTAATTGAAATAAATATATATTTTCTTCTCTTTGCTATATATCTAAACTAGTTTTTAAACATTGTTTAGCATAACGAGTTAGTCAAGGACATTTAAATAATAGGTTATATGGTAAGTGTCTATCTCACGTATAGTCCAGTTTAGAAGAAAGGGAATTCATGCTTATGCTTGGTTGTATAAAAGCAAAAGATAGCGTTAATAAGAGGTATATTTGAGGCAACGCTATGCATTTAATGAATTAAATCATTTATTGCTTCTAACGAAAGAAACAACTTCTTTGTTGGTATTTGCGACAGACAACAGTTCCAAGTGGTAAATAACATAAATAGGTTTAATTAACCTAAATGTGTTTTTTGGACTGTATCCATATGGATACATATTTCGGTTACGGTAAAGTAAAAAATTAATCTATTTTTTTAAATTAAAGCAAAAAACTAAAACAAACTAAAATGATAAACCTTAAATTTATATAATTAAAATAAATAAAGACAAAAAATAGCATAAAGCCAATAAGATTTTTTAAAATCAATAATAAAACCTTTTCTAGAACTAGTTCTGTATAACTGGTGATACTTAGTACAACCTGTTCTAGAAAAGGTTTTATTAGAACTGATTTTAAAAAACTTTTCTAAAAATTTATATATGAATGTACATTTATATCTTACCAATAATTTATTCATTTGATATATTATGAAATTCCTTGAAACAATTTCTCTATCCATTGGGAATGCACAGAAAAACGTTGCACTTCGAGCACTTGAATCTAGTTTGACCCTTACATCCTTTTACTTTACATCTTCCTTTAATTTTCGTGTTTTCCGGCCAATGTTGATTTCCATCATATCGACCAGATGTTGAAGGTGTAGCTTTACGTTTCTTGTCGGAGGTTGTTGGAGTAATTGGTATATCATCATTACGGCATGACGTTGGGCCTCCTCTTTTACGGTAGCATGAGTGTTGATTGGACCGATATAAAAGCCCATCGGCAATATCGTTACGAAAGCTCAACAAGTCCATATATTTATTTTTCGGGTTATTGTTTTTTTTAATCAATTGGGTACTCTAACCACGAGTTGCACACTGCCAAATCAGTGAAGTGATCAAAAATCTTAAGAGTCCACTTCTCAGATCTTATAGAAATTCTATATAAAAAAAGGAGGAAATCCATTTTATCTACTCCTCCCATATTGGAACTGTACTCTGATACAATATGTGGTTGTGTTATTTCAAAGTTTTTCTTTTTATCGGAAGAAAATCGGGAAACTTTCTTCACGGGTTCGTGACCATGGATTGATGATACCAGTTGCACAATTCCGCCATCAAGCCACCTGAGAAGGAAAATGTTATCTTCTCTCTCTATACGGTAGTCAAAACTTCTACAGCCTTCTTTTTTCAAATCTTTCTCAGGTTTTAGATCAACTTTGCCGAATCTGTTTCCTCTTAGAGTACCAGTGACCCAAATTCCTTTTTGGCGTAAATATAATACTAAATTCCGAGTAGTAAAGTAATTATCAAAATATAATTTATGGTTTTTTTCTTCCTGAGCCGTTTTTGTTAGATGAATCACAATATCAGAACCGAATCCCAGTTTTGACCCAGTTAATATTGTGCCTTTTCCCTGATATATCTCAAAATCGTAAACTATACCTTTTGAGCTGCAAAGACAAGATAT
Organism: Epicampocera succincta; assembly: GCA_932526305.1. Classification (NCBI taxonomy): domain Eukaryota; kingdom Metazoa; phylum Arthropoda; class Insecta; order Diptera; family Tachinidae; genus Epicampocera; species Epicampocera succincta. The sequence goes on from OW052036.1 coordinate 44,412,578, forward strand.
CTTCATTCCCCATTTTATCGGTTTCTTTGGCATATACTGTCTCAGAATAGTTCTACCTTTAAAAGGAACCATCATCTCATCCACACACAGACTTTCATCTTTTAGAATAGCGTACGATTTTTTTAAACATATCTCTAATAGTGCGAATTTTGTAAAGTTTATCGCTTCCTCGTGGGTCTGTAGTGAAGCTTAAATTATTTCGTACAAAATGGAATCTTTGCCTGGATATGTTATCTGGGAATGATGGTATTACTATACCCATTGTCCAATACATCTCCAAACGCGGATAACCAATGGTACCAATCATAATTTTTAGAGCTAGATATGATTTTATTTGTGTTGTGTGTACTCGTACGAGTATATCATTTACAACCACAAATTGCGTTCGTATCCATATGGATACATGCAATGTTTAAAAAATCCGCACATTAAAACAAAAAAATAATGATGCAAAAAAGTTAAAATAAACAATTTTCTTTATGTTGGATGTGTTTGTTTTAAATAATGTCAGATATATGCTTATATAATTTGTTAAATAAAAATCCCTTTCTTTCCAAAAAAAATAATAATAAAAAAAGTTTTTTTTAAATATTATATTTTTTTATCAGTTTTTCTTTAAATTAAAAAAAAATAATTCATAATTGTTGCGGGTGAAGCGGCCCAAGCTCAAGATAGCCAATGTAGATTATAAACACAAGTGTAAGAATTTTAGAAAACTTTAATTCTTTATTCTTACGCTTTAATATGTTAAAATTCCTAAAATTATAAATAAATTCATTATACAAACTTACATACTAAACTGCTGATATACTAACTTTTATGTATGGCTACTCCAAGCGAAGCTTCGTAATCCTTATGACCTGAACGAATGAATCTCTTAAATCTATGTAGGTGTTTTATATACCTATGTATGTGGTCTCGATTAAATATGGCCTCATAATTATACCGCGTGGAAAATTAAAAGGAATAATTGAACATTTTGCCATGCTCATCTCTCTACATATCGATAACAGTAATGTCATATTAGCGATTTATGAGTGGCGGTAACAGTAATGTCATATTAGCTATTTATGAGTGGCGGTAACAGTAGTGTCATATTAGCGATTTATGAGTGGCGGTAACACTCCCCCACAGTATGGCGAGATTTCGAAGACTTACTCTACTTTCTTTCAGCCACGTCTAAAAACGCTAATTTTGCAGCAGGTCTTTCTAAAACGCCACAAACTGTCAAAACTTTTGCCTTTCGTACTTGTCCATCTTCGGATTTGGCAACTTCGATGACCTTTCCTTTTGTCCACACGTTTCTCGGGTTATTTGTTGTCGTCGCAGCTGCGCCATAAAAATCTTTACGCATGGCAGTCTTCATCGCGTATATAAATCTGATGGAACATTTGTTCGATGTCACCACAGATTGCAATTTGCCTTTGCCGAAAACGAAAAAGAATAGCTGCAAGAGAAGACAGCAAATCTGGCCCTTTGAGCAGCATAGAGTTAAGTGAAATACCATTTGCCTTCGCGGCCGCATCCCAAACTATTCTTGTTTTATTCGGTTTGTTTTTGTTAAATACCGGAAACATTGGTAAATACCATACATTTTGTTTATCATCTTCATTGTTTACTTTGGCTATGTAATTTCTTTCAAAATATTCAGAAATTGTTTTTTCGAAATGTTCAAACAACTCTTTATTTTTTCTTAGAGTTTTTTCGAGACAAATCAGTCGTCTCTTCGCCATATCAAAGCTTTGTGGAAGTGTAATATTGTCATATCGCCACAGCAAAGCTGTCTCGTAATGGCCATCGCATCTTTGTTTCGTATATGTTTCTAGCAAACTTAATGCCCTTTGGTCATCTTTTCCAAGAGCTGGAGTATAGTTACTTATCCCTGCTAACTCAGTTGTATAAAACTGTTTGAGTAAGTGAGTAAGAATTTGGTCGTTTTCACCTTTACACTCGCAAGAGTAAAAATTATATTGAATTTGGGCCTTTTCTCCAACACTGGAGTTGCCACATATTAGCCAGCCGAGGCGAGTATGTAAAGCGACGGGTTCGTTTTTCTTGCCTTCTTTAACACGAGTTGGCACACATAATTTCAAGTTATTTAATCCTAAAAGTACATCTGGTACAGCATTTTCAAAATCGGCGATGGGTAGCCCTTTAAGGTGCGGACATTTTTTACGTAACTTTTTATAATTAAAGCTCTGACTCGGAAGCGATAGTTGTTTAACCGTACGAACAGAAATAGAAAATTCAGTTTTATTCATACCTGAAATTTTCATTGAGACTATTTTTGAGTCTTCTTCGTTGCGACCTATTTCACCTGTCCATTTCAAGCATAGAGGTTGTGACTCACCATTTAAATCTAGTTTATTAATTAATTGTTCATTTACCAGACTTACAGACGAACCCTCGTCTATAAATGCAAAAGTATTAAAACAGACTGCTGTCGACCAGTCATATGTGGCACTAAACAAGGGCCATTCTTCAGGAGTGCCGGTAAAAATTGGAAGCTCTTTTGGTACTGACTGCCGCGTGCTTATTTGTTGTTGCGAAAGCCTGTGAGAAGGTAATATAACAGGTTGGAGGTTTGATGGGTTCATGGAAAACGTTGAATCCATGTAACCAAATTGTACAGGTGTCTCTAATGTGTGATTTTCTGCATTTACGTTGTCTGAATTATTACATAAATTTGCCGTTGTCGGCTGCTGACGGTTCGTTGTTGGGTCATTAATAAATGAAGACATGTTATTAACGAATGACGTAGTTGTACATACGGGCGGAGTTATTGTTTTTGTCGTATAAACTAAGTCATTACTTACGTTTTGGCAATATGGTTTAGTAGTGTTAGGCATTTCTTGCGTTGTTGTGGCTTGTGGTACAAATGTGTAAGGTGGCGTTTCAAACTGACGAGCTGCGGAAACTATATTTTGGTGTGCGGTTGCAATAGCCGAAGTAGGGAGTTGGATTTGATTATCTAACCACTCATGTACAGATCTGACAGCTGAGTGTTTATTAACTGATTGTGCGTCCTCGAAATCATCTACTGCTTGTTCGAGAATTTGGTATTTCTTTTTAATGAAATCTCTTTCAAGTTGTGTCTCTTCTTCTAGACGTCGTAGCTCAAGAGCTTGTCGGCGGGAGCGGGAAGCGGCCGAAGAGCCACTACGAATGGAAGAGGCAGAATCGATCGTGATTTGATGTTGTACCGTACAATTTTGGCAACTCCATGTAGGTTGGTCTTGATTGCTGCTGAGATTGACACATGGTAAATGAAAATTAAGATGGCACTTGCTGCATTTTATAAATTTTTCGTTGTCTGTGGACTTGTTGCAAATGTGACAGTTGTTCAGTGCAGGACTTAACTGAGTTGGTCGTTGACGACTTAGTGGTTGACCCTGTGAGGGAGTGGAAGGTTGCATTCTGTTAGGACTTACGTTTTAACACCCAAGATGATTCCTTCAAACGATCCGATGAGGCACATAAAAGAATTTTAATGTTGCGGGTGAAGCGGCCCAAGCTCAAGATAGCCAATGTGGATTTTAAACACAACAAGTGTAAGAATTTTAGAAAACTTTAATTCTTTATTCTTACGCTTTAATATGTTAAAATTCCTAAAATTATAAATAAATTCATTATACAAACTTACATACTAAACTGCTGATATACTAACTTTTATGTATGGCTACTCCAAGCGAAGCTTCGTAATCCTTATGACCTGAACGAATGAATCTCTTAAATCTATGTAGGTGTTTTATATACCTATGTATGTGGTCTCGATTAAATATGGCCTCATAATTATACCGCGTGGAAAATTAAAAGGAATAATTGAACATTTTGCCATGCTCATCTCTCTACATATCGATAACAGTAATGTCATATTAGCGATTTATGAGTGGCGGTAACAGTAATGTCATATTAGCTATTTATGAGTGGCGGTAACAGTAGTGTCATATTAGCGATTTATGAGTGGCGGTAACATAATATATTAAAAACCAATAAAAAGTCGATATCTAAATCAATTCTTTGATTTGGAGACTGTCAGATGCTTGCAAAGTTGAATGTATCCATATGGATACAGTATAGAGAAAATGTTAATAAATAATGTTAGAAAATTTTTGAAATGAATTAGGTGGTATTTTGTAAGGAACTGATCAACCTATTTGGTAAATGCATTTTTTATTAAAAATATCTACGGTTAACCCACCAAATCGGTATAAAAGTATACAACATAATAAAATCGATTTTTTTGCTTGAAAAATTCATTAATTATAACAACAAAATAAGTTGATAAATTATTCAAAGTATTGTCCATCGTTAGCCACTGTTTTTCCCACCTTTCTGGTAGCATATGGATTCCATGCCAGAAGAACTGCTCTGGTTTTTAGGTAATAAATGAATCAAGCCAATTTCTGATATCCTGTTCTGAAGTGAAGCGTATTCCAGTAAGGGCGTTCTGCATCGATCGAAACAGGCGGTAGTCAGAAGGGGCAAAGTCTGGGCTATAAAATTCCCATTTACTGTTTTCCAAATAGTTTTTGACCGGTCTTACAACATGTGTCCGAGCGTTGTCATTATGGAAGATTTGATTTTGAAAAATATGTATTTGTGCATAGGCAGAAATAACATACTTTATTATTTTTTGCTGATTTATGAAATAACATTTGAAGAACACTTTGTTGCGTTTTAAATATATTTAAATTCAAGAAAAGTAATGTTTGTACATTTTTAAAAAACTGATGTTTGCATAAAGTAATTTTTTTTTTGGCTGATGTAGAGTGTACTCATGTTTGTGTCTACCACACTATAAAAACGGAAACATTTAAGAAGCAGTAATATACAAAATCTTTTCTAGAAAAATCCCATATACTCGTATGTGATCTCATCTTTAAATAACTGTAAATAGTCGAAATATTTTTTCGATACCATAAAATTATTATGAGGAAATACTTATACACACAAAATTCTACTATTTTATTATTCTAGATTCAAAAAAAATATTTGGACCAAATTGCTGATTTGTATGAAGATTTCCATGTAACTAAGCTTCCGCTCTTAGAAAATGAAGTACGTGGGGCAGAAAATATGAAACAGTTCTCGGAAAATTTAATAAAACCATTTACATATAATTAGATAAATCTAAATAAATCTAATAGATACATATTGTCAAGTAAAACGTCAGTGTCAAAAATTTTCCATCGTATTGAATGTGTTTCAGTAAAGAATGGCAATATTTTGGTTTTTGTACATAGTGCAGTACTTTAAAAATATGATATTTAGAAACAATTACTTATTTTAGATATGTTTAATTGAAATAAATATATATTTTCTTCTCTTTGCTATATATCTAAACTAGTTTTTAAACATTGTTTAGCATAACGAGTTAGTCAAGGACATTTAAATAATAGGTTATATGGTAAGTGTCTATCTCACGTATAGTCCAGTTTAGAAGAAAGGGAATTCATGCTTATGCTTGGTTGTATAAAAGCAAAAGATAGCGTTAATAAGAGGTATATTTGAGGCAACGCTATGCATTTAATGAATTAAATCATTTATTGCTTCTAACGAAAGAAACAACTTCTTTGTTGGTATTTGCGACAGACAACAGTTCCAAGTGGTAAATAACATAAATAGGTTTAATTAACCTAAATGTGTTTTTTGGACTGTATCCATATGGATACATATTTCGGTTACGGTAAAGTAAAAAATTAATCTATTTTTTTAAATTAAAGCAAAAAACTAAAACAAACTAAAATGATAAACCTTAAATTTATATAATTAAAATAAATAAAGACAAAAAATAGCATAAAGCCAATAAAATTTTTTAAAATCAATAATAAAACCTTTTCTAGAACTAGTTCTGTATAACTGGTGATACTTAGTACAACCTGTTCTAGAAAAGGTTTTATTAGAACTGATTTTAAAAAACTTTTCTAAAAATTTATATATGAATGTACATTTATATCTTACCAATAATTTATTCATTTGATATATTATGAAATTCCTTGAAACAATTTCTCTATCCATTGGGAATGCACAGAAAAACGTTGCACTTCGAGCACTTGAATCTAGTTTGACCCTTACATCCTTTTACTTTACATCTTCCTTTAATTTTCGTGTTTTCCGGCCAATGTTGATTTCCATCATATCGACCAGATGTTGAAGGTGTAGCTTTACGTTTCTTGTCGGAGGTTGTTGGAGTAATTGGTATATCATCATTACGGCATGACGTTGGGCCTCCTCTTTTACGGTAGCATGAGTGTTGATTGGACCGATATAAAAGCCCATCGGCAATATCGTTACGAAAGCTCAACAAGTCCATATATTTATTTTTCGGGTTATTGTTTTTTTTAATCAATTGGGTACTCTAACCACGAGTTGCACACTGCCAAATCAGTGAAGTGATCAAAAATCTTAAGAGTCCACTTCTCAGATCTTATAGAAATTCTATATAAAAAAAGGAGGAAATCCATTTTATCTACTCCTCCCATATTGGAACTGTTCTCTGATACAATATGTGGTTGTGTTATTTCAAAGTTTTTCTTTTTATCGGAAGAAAATCGGGAAACTTTCTTCACGGGTTCGTGACCATGGATTGATGATACCAGTTGCACAATTCCGCCATCAAGCCACCTGAGAAGGAAAATGTTATCTTCTCTCTCTATACGGTAGTCAAAACTTCTACAGCCTTCTTTTTTCAAATCTTTCTCAGGTTTTAGATCAACTTTGCCGAATCTGTTTCCTCTTAGAGTACCAGTGACCCAAATTCCTTTTTAGCGTAAATATAATACTAAATTCCGAGTAGTAAAGTAATTATCAAAATATAATTTATGGTTTTTTTCTTCCTGAACCGTTTTTGTTAGATGAATCACAATATCAGAACCGAATCCCAGTTTTGACCCAGTTAATATTGTGCCTTTTCCCTGATATATCTCAAAATCGTAAACTATACCTTTTGAGCTGCAAAGACAAGATATCTTCATTCCCCATTTTATCGGTTTCTTTGGCATATACTGTCTCAGAATAGTTCTACCTTTAAAAGGAACCATCATCTCATCCACACACAGACTTTCATCTTTTAGAATAGCGTACGATTTTTTTAAACATATCTCTAATAGTGCGAATTTTGTAAAGTTTATCGCTTCCTCGTGGGTCTGTAGTGAAGCTTAAATTATTTCGTACAAAATGGAATCTTTGCCTGGATATGTTATCTGGGAATGATGGTATTACTATACCCATTGTCCAATACATCTCCAAACGCGGATAACCAATGGTACCAATCATAATTTTTAGAGCTAGATATGATTTTATTTGTGTTGTGTGTACTCGTACGAGTATATCATTTACAACCACAAATTGCGTTCGTATCCATATGGATACATGCAATGTTTAAAAAATCCGCACATTAAAACAAAAAAATAATGATGCAAAAAAGTTAAAATAAACAATTTTCTTTATGTTGGATTTGTTTGTTTTAAATAATGTCAGATATATGCTTATATAATTTGTTAAATAAAAATCCCTTTCTTTCCAAAAAAAATAATAATAAAAAAAGTTTTTTTTAAATATTATATTTTTTTATCAGTTTTTCTTTAAATTAAAAAAAAATAATTCATAATATATTAAAAACCAATAAAAAGTCGATATCTAAATCAATTCTTTGATTTGGAGACTGTCAGATGCTTGCAAAGTTGAATGTATCCATATGGATACAGTATAGAGAAAATGTTAATAAATAATGTTAGAAAATTTTTGAAATGAATTAGGGTATTTTGTAAGGAACTGATCAACCTATTTGGTAAATGCATTTTTTATTAAAAATATCTACGGTTAACCCACCAAATCGGTATAAAAGTCGAGTGAGCACACTGTGCCAATATTGGGTATACAACATAATAAAATCGATTTTTTTGCTTGACAAATTTATTAATTATAACAACAAAATAAGTTGATAAATTATTCAAAGTCCATCGTTAGCCACTGTTTTTCCCACCTTTCTGGTAGCATATGGATTCCATGCCAGAAGAACTGCTCTGGTTTTTAGGTAATAAATGAATCAAGCCAATTTCTGATATCCTGTTCTGAAGCGTATTCCAGTAAGGGCGTTCTGCATCGATCGAAACAGGCGGTAGTCAGAAGGGGCAAAGTCTGGGCTATAAACTTCCCATTTACTGTTTTCCAAATAGTTTTTGACCGGTCTTACAACATGTGTCCGAGCGTTGTCATTATGGAAGATTATGGCCTCGTGTCTGGTCGAATATTCTGGTCGTCTTTCGTAGATTGCTCTCTCAAACGAATCAGTTGTCTTCGGTACAGGTCCCCGGCTTCTGACCCGATTTCAAAAGCTCATAATACAAAACACCTTGGCTTCATGGATATTCAGCTTCGGTGTTGATTTGGCTGATTGGCCGGGCTCTACATACGTATCGCACCCTAAATACAAAAGGGTCACAACTCAAAATACTAAAATTTTCAGGAGAGACAAAAAAACTGTTTATGTTTATTTCATCGTGCAGAAGCAACACACTTAACATTTAGCGTGCGATATATCCATTTTTCATCACCAGTAACAATACGATGCGAAGATTAATTCTTTTTGTAGCGTTCAAGCAACATTTCCGACATTCAAAATTGCCTCTCTGCGACTTTTGAATATGGGGCTTTCATAAGGATAGGCTGAGGAGTGTTCTCCAATGTTTTTTTTGCCGATCTCCTACCATTTTCGCAAAAAAAAGCAAAGTCCTTTTTCAGATTTCAAAAGCTGTTCTCCAATATTTTTTTTTCGTCCATTTCCCACCGATTTCAAAAGTCGAAATTTGAGAAAATTTGTCTTATTTGCAAAAAACAAACTGTTATGACTTTGGAATATTGGACATTCATAAGGATTGGCTAGGAGTGTTCTCTAATATTTTTTTCGCCATATCCTACCATTTTCGGAAAAAGGATCAAAGTCCTTCTTCAGATTTCAAAAGGAAAAATATCTATTATTTAAAAAAAAAATTTTTTTGACTTTTGAATATTTGACATTCATAAGGATTGGTGGCTAAGGGGTGTTCTGCAATAATTTTTTATTTTTATTTTAACTCTTATGTAGCCAAGCACTTCATTTCGTTATTTAGGAAAAATACTTAGTGATAATAAAACTTTGCGATGATAAACCTTAGGCATAGTTAAACTAAGCAATTAACATTTATATGTTTAAATTGGTGTCTGGCAAAATGTGAGGAAAATAATAAACGTGAAATTTAATTACTATGTTTCTCTACTGTTTACCAGTATCTGGTTTTAATTATGTGCATCAATATGTAGCTGAATTAAAAAGCAGCACTCAATAAATGGAGCATCAATACATCGAAATCGATTCTGATTAATATATTGATGAAAAAATGGACCATGTGTTATATAATAGTCCTTGCGTGTATAATTATCATCTATGAATTGTTGAAGCGTTGTCTTATCTTGTAACACATGAAAATAATGCAAAACTGTTTAATGTCGCCATTAAATAACGTCTACACTCCGGATAAAGCACCAGTACCAACGAAAGTAGCGTCAGCTCACCTTACTAACAAAGGTTCTCTATATAATCAAGAAATCTGTAATAAGTTCGTGCTTTTAATCATAACCGTATTGTCTGATCCTAAGTTTAACAAACCAACTAACTTTGACGTCCTATTAGGTGCCGAATATTAACAGCATAGATGGCTCTAAGGTCACATTCCGATTACTACATGCTTAGACCAGAACGTTACTCTCATGTTTCAGAAGAAGTCTACGGTTTCGAATGGTAAAATTTGTTTTGTGTTCGGCATAGAGAAAATATACCTGAAAATTTCAGTCTATTCGTAGACTGAAACATGGAATTAATATGATAATATTGATATTCTGTATGATCATACAGAAAATATACCGCAAAATTCTGTTTATTCGTTAATCGAAACATGGAATTCGAGAAAAACTGAAGCTATATAAACATAAACATTTAGCGCTGAACCCTACAACGATCCTTAAGGCAGTTAATTGGTCCCTAATGTAGTCCAAATGACCATTACTTACTACACTGGCTATTAAATCTTTTTGCTCTCGTATCCAATTTATTTAAATCCTGTTAATTTTTAAATATATTCGAGGTGACGTTAAGAACTACAGCAGCCTCATGTTTTTCCATACGGGATTTCCACAAAATTAAGCAATAGCAGGTTTTCTTCACCAAAGGGCCAACAATCTGTAGTTATCTAAATAATTTTGTTGAGAGGTGGTACAAAGCAAAAAATAATGTGGTAAACAAATTGGTATTTTAAAAAAAGAAGAGTTCAAATGAAGACTATTAAAACATTTAAAGCTCTTGATACAACCATACATATGATCAGCTTGGTTGTTTTCAATGAATTGAACCAGTGAAAGAATAAACAAAGATTTATACTGTTATTAACTTTGTGAAAAAATTTTTGTAATGGATGAAACCTTTGGAAAACAGCCTTAATTAAAATATTTCTTTTTTTTATTTAAAAAATCTAAACATGTATCTACTTTGTGTGTGTGTGTTGGCAATTCGTATATATGTACATGCAGACTGTCAATTATGAGTTTGCACATTGAAAACAGACACGGCTTAGTTAAAATTATTCGTGAATTCATTACATTTTTGTTCTACAAAAAAATTTTTTTTGTACATATTTCATAAATTTATATGTATTTACGGAGATCATGCCGAAAAAACTTTGAATATGTTCAAAACAAGCAAAAAATACAACAAAAACAAATTTTTACTTCATTTCACACTGTCAATTAAACTCTTTGCACAAAAATTTCCTTGCAGTTTTGGCGTCAGTGGGCAAGTTTTAAATTTAGTGTGAGAAAACTTAATATTTAATATGGAAAACTTTAGCATCTACCAAATATTGTAAACGATTTTTCATTGATCCTATTAACTTCTTTAGGTCATAATTCGTTGGTATTTTCTGTCATTCTTCTGATATCGCTGTTTTGAGCGCTGCCATATTTTTTTGCAGGCGTTTAGCGACCGGTTTTTTTTAAAACACCCGTAAATACTCTATAGGACTGAGATTGGGTCTTTGAGCGGATGTATCGATGACGTGAAGACAGTTATATAACAGCAACATTCTTCCCATGTGTAATTTATGTTTATTGTCATTGACTTGATCAAATTTAAAATTTGGTTTGTTGTCCTTTATAAATCTGAATTTCTTCGCACTACTAGTTAAATGGGTCCGCAGTGCTCAAAAATTGATGCGCATCCATCGTAGAGTCTATAAAAGCAATGTCACCCACTGCTTGACTTGAAATGCAGCTTCAAATATTATAGACATTTTTCCAAATTTTTGCGGTTGGGATGATTTTTTGCTGCTTCAGAGATGTTAAAGGCTTATGCCAGACCCTAGATGGTCCATCGTTGTAGTACATGATGTAGTACATCATGTTCGTTTCAATATTACATCATCCCAATATTCATTCGGCTGTGAACGTTCCGAATATCGAAGGAAAAGCGTATTTCTATATTTGCTACTGAAAGGAGTGGTTTTTTTCTTGCTGATCTTGATGAGTATTTTTTTTTAATTATGGTCTGACGCACTGTCTCGTGGCAAACAATAACACCAAGCTCTTCTTTAAGCTCTGCCCCTAGTTTCCGTGTAGAAATTTTTGGATATTGACCCAGTTTTCTTAAAATTAACCGCTCACCACGTCGATTTATTTATTTTTGCGCCCGCCTCCTTGCTTTAATTCCAGGCTATTCTCTTTTTCAGCTCGATTTATGACGTTGTAAACTATTCTCCATAAAACTGAAAACATTTCCGACAACTCTTCCGCACTCCTGTCTAGTTTGTGGTTATAATAAATCAATTGAATGATATTATACGACAATCTTTTCCCGGGCATTTTTAAAACTTCATATCTATGTACTACTAATTTTATGACATATGCAACGCAAATTAATTTCAAAACACACGGTCATGAACAATGTGTGCAAATTATAGCGGTAAATCGCCGTTAGCTTCAGAAAAAATCAAAACTACAAGCTGAGCAAAGAGTTTATTGACATAAAGAGAAACAAAACATTTTTGTGCAAAGAGTTTATTGACAGAGTGAAATGAAGTAAAAATTTGTTTTTGTTGTATTTTTTGCTTGTTTTGAACATATTCAAAGATTTTTTTGGGCTTGATCTCCGTAAATACATATAAATTTATGAAATATGAAAAAAAAAAAAAATTTTTTGTAGAATAAAATTGTCATGAATTCACGAATAATTTTAACTAAACCGTGTCTGTTTTCAATGTGCAAACTCATTATTGGCAGAATGTATATAATTTTGTTGTGAGAAACGGAAATTAACCACTCCTAGTTATTTGTTTCTTGAAGTAGTAAAAAAAGCAGGTTAAACCACATATTAAACATTTAAAAGTTTTATTATTTATCTTTCGCAATAGTTTTTTCTACGCAATTGATATAATTACATTTTGTTTTTTCATTTGTTGTTTTTTATTGTTTCTTTCTTTACTGTTTTGATTTTGAAAAAAATTTATTTGTGCATAGGCAGAAATAACATACTTTATTATTTTTTGCTGATTTATGAAATAACATTTGAAGAACACTTTGTTGCGTTTTAAATATATTTAAATTCAAGAAAAGTAATGTTTGTACATTTTTAAAAAACTGTTGTTTGCATAAAGTACTTTTTTTTTGGCTGATGTAGAGTGTACTGATGCTTGTGTCTACCACACTATAAAAACGGAAACATTTAAGAAGCAATAATATACAAAATCTTTTCTAGAAAAATCCCATATACTCGTATGTGATCTCATCTTTAAATAACTGTAAATAGTCGAAATATTTTTTCGATACCATAAAATTATTATGAGGAAATACTTATACACACAAAATTCTACTATTTTATTTTTCTAGATTCAAAAAAAATATTTGGACCAAATTGCTGATTTGTATGAAGATTTCCATGTAACTAAGCTTCCGCTCTTAGAAAATGAAGTACGTGGGGCAGAAAATATGAAACAGTTCTCGGAAAATTTAATAAAACCATTTACATATAATTAGATAAATCTAAATAAATCTAATAGATACATATTGTCAAGTAAAACGTCAGTGTCAAAAATTTTCCATCGTATTGAATGTGTTTCAGTAAAGAATGGCAATATTTTGGTTTTTGTACATAGTGCAGTACTTTAAAAATATGATATTTAGAAACAATTACTTATTTTAGATATGTTTAATTGAAATAAATATATATTTTTTTCTCTTTGCTATATATCTAAACTAGTTTTTAAACATTGTTTAGCATAACGAGTTAGTCAAGGACATTTAAATAATAGGTTATATGGTAAGTGTCTATCTCACGTATAGTCCAGTTTAGAAGAAAGGGAATTCATGCTTATGCTTGGTTGTATAAAAGCAAAAGATAGCGTTAATAAGAGGTATATTTGAGGCAACGCTATGCATTTAATGAATTAAATCATTTATTGCTTCTAACGAAAGAAACAATTTCTTTGTTGGTATTTGCGACAGACAACAGTTCCAAGTTATAAATAACATAAATAGGTTTAATTAACCTAAATGTGTTTTTTGGACTGTATCCATATGGATACATATTTCGGTTACGGTAAAGTAAAAAATTAATCTATTTTTTTAAATTAAAGCAAAAAACTAAAACAAACTAAAATGATAAACCTTAAATTTATATAATTAAAATAAATAAAGACAAAAAATAGCATAAAGCCAATAAGATTTTTTAAAATCAATAATAAAACCTTTTCTAGAACTAGTTCTGTATAACTGGTGATACTTAGTACAACCTGTTCTAGAAAAGGTTTTATTAGAACTGATTTTAAAAAACTTTTCTAAAAATTTATATATGAATGTACATTTATATCTTACCAATAATTTATTCATTTGATATATTATGAAATTCCTTGAAACAATTTCTCTATCCATTGGGAATGCACAGAAAAACGTTGCACTTCGAGCACTTGAATCTAGTTTGACCCTTACATCCTTTTACTTTACATCTTCCTTTAATTTTCGTGTTTTCCGGCCAATGTTGATTTCCATCATATCGACCAGATGTTGAAGGTGTAGCTTTACGTTTCTTGTCGGAGGTTGTTGGAGTAATTGGTATATCATCATTACGGCATGACGTTGGGCCTCCTCTTTTACGGTAGCATGAGTGTTGATTGGACCGATATAAAAGCCCATCGGCAATATCGTTACGAAAGCTCAACAAGTCCATATATTTATTTTTCGGGTTATTGTTTTTTTTAATCAATTCGGTACTCTAACCACGAGTTGCACACTGCCAAATCAGTGAAGTGATCAAAAATCTTAAGAGTCCACTTCCCAGATCTTATAGAAATTCTATATAAAAAAAGGAGGAAATCCATTTTATCTACTCCTCCCATATTGGAACTGTACTCTGATACAATATGTGGTTGTGTTATTTCAAAGTTTTTCTTTTTATCGGAAGAAAATCGGGAAACTTTCTTCACGGGTTCGTGACCATGGATTGATGATACCAGTTGCACAATTCCGCCATCAAGCCACCTGAGAAGGAAAATGTTATCTTCTCTCTTTATACGGTAGTCAAAACTTCTACAGCCTTCTTTTTTCAAATCTTTCTCAGGTTTTAGATCAACTTTGCCGAATCTGTTTCCTCTTAGAGTACCAGTGACCCAAATTCCTTTTTGGCGTAAATATAATACTAAATTCCGAGTAGTAAAGTAATTATCAAAATATAATTTATGGTTTTTTTCTTCCTGAACCGTTTTTGTTAGATGAATCACAATATCAGAACCGAATCCCAGTTTTGACACAGTTAATATTGTGCCTTTTCCCTGATATATCTCAAAATCGTAAACTATACCTTTTGAGCTGCAAAGACAAGATATCTTCATTCCCCATTTTATCGGTTTCTTTGGCATATACTGTCTCAGAATAGTTCTACCTTTAAAAGGAACCATCATCTCATCCATACACAGATTTTCATCTTTTGGAATAGCGTACGATTTTTTTTAAACATATCTCTAATAGTGCGAATTTTGTAAAGTTTATCGCTTCCTCGTGGGTCTGTAGTGAAGCTTAAATTATTTCGTACAAAATGGAATCTTTGCCTGGATATGTTATCTGGGAATGATGGTATTACTATACCCATTGTCCAATACATCTCCAAACGCGGATAACCAATGGTACCAATCATAATTTTTAGAGCTAGATATGATTTTATTTGTGTTGTGTGTACTCGTACGAGTATATCATTTACAACCACAAATTGCGTTCGTATCCATATGGATACATGCAATGTTTAAAAAATCCGCACATTAAAACAAAAAAATAATGATGCAAAAAATTAAAATAAACAATTTTCTTTATATTGGATGTGTTTGTTTTAAATAATGTCAGATATATGCTTATATAATTTGTTAAATAAAAATCCCTTTCTTTCCAAAAAAAAAAAATAATAATAAAAAAAGTTTTTTTTAAATATTATATTTTTTATCAGTTTTTCTTTAAATTAAAAAAAATAATTCATAATATATTAAAAACCAATAAAAAGTCGATATCTAAATCAATTCTTTGACTTGGAGACTGTCAGATGCTTGCAAAGTTGAATGTATCCATATGGATACAGTATAGAGAAAAGGTTAATAAATAATGTTAGAAAATTTTTGAAATGAATTAGGTGGTATTTTGTGAGGAACTGATCAACCTATTTGATAAATGCATTTTTTATTAAAAATATCTACGGTTAACCCACCAAATCGGTATAAAAGTCGAGTGAGCACACTGTGCCAATATTGGGTATACAACATAATAAAATCGATTTTTTTGCTTGAAAAATTTGTTAATTATAACAACAAAATAAGTTGATAAATTATTCAAAGTATTGTCCATCGTTAGCCACTGTTTTTCCCACCTTTCTGGTAGCATATGGATTCCATGCCAGAAGAACTGCTCTGGTTTTTAGGTAATAAATGAATCAAGCCAATTTCTGATATCCTGTTCTGAAGTGAAGCGTATTCCAGTAAGGGCGTTCTGCATCGATCGAAACAGGCGGTAGTCAGAAGGGGCAAAGTCTGGGCTATAAACTTCCCATTTACTGTTTTCCAAATAGTTTTTGACCGGTCTTACAACATGTGTCCGAGCGTTGTCATTATGGAAGATTATGGCCTCGTGTCTGGTCGAATATTCTGGTCGTCTTTCGTAGATTGCTCTCTCAAACGAATCAGTTGTCTTCGGTACAGGTCCCCGGCTTCTGACCCGATTTCAAAAGCTCATAATACAAAACACCTTGGCTTCATGGATATTCAGCTTCGGTGTTGATTTGGCTGATTGGCCGGGCTCTACATACGTATCGCACCCTAAATACAAAAGGGTCACAACTCAAAATACTAAAATTTTCAGGAGAGACAAAAAAACTGTTTATGTTTATTTCATCGTGCAGAAGCAACACACTTAACATTTAGGGTGCGATATATCCATTTTTCATCACCAGTAACAATACGATGCGAAGATTAATTCTTTTTGTAGCGTTCAAGCAACATTTCCGACATTCAAAATTGCCTCTCTGCGACTTTTGAATATGGGGCTTTCATAAGGATAGGCTGAGGAGTGTTCTCCAATGTTTTTTTTGCCGATCTCCTACCATTTTCACAAAAAAAAGCAAAGTCCTTTTTCAGATTTCAAAAGCTGTTCTCCAATATTTTTTTTTCATCCATTTCCCACCGATTTCAAAAGTCGAAATTTGAGAAAATTTCTCTTATTTGCAAAAAACAAACTGTTATGACTTTGGAATATTGGACATTCATAAGGATTGGCTAGGAGTGTTCTCTAATATTTTTTTCGCCCATATCCTACCATTTTCGGAAAAAGGATCAAAGTCCTTCTTCAGATTTCAAAAGGAAAAATATCTATTATTTAAAAAAAAAAACGTTTTTGACTTTTGAATATTTGACATTCATAAGGATTGGTGGCTAAGGGGTGTTCTGCAATAATTTTTTTTTCGCCCATCTGCCAAAATTTAAATTTGGTATTCGATTGCGCCTGTAATGTTTAAATGAAGGAAATTTAGTTTTTTTTTTGTTATTTATGTAAATCCTACTAATTTTACTTGGTTTATTTTAACTCTTATGTAGCCAAACACTTCATTTCGTTATTTAGGAAAAATACTTAGTGATAATAAAACTTTGCGATGATAAACCTTAGGCATAGTTAAACTAAGCAATTAACATTTATATGTTTAAATTGGTGTCTGGCAAAATGTGAGGAAAATAATAAACGTGAAATTTAATTACTATGTTTCTCTACTGTTTACCAGTATCTGGTTTTAATTATGTGCATCAATATGTAGCTGAATTAAAAAGCAGCACTCAATAAATGGAGCATCAATACATCGATATCGATTCTGATTAATTTATTGATGAAAAAATGGACCATGTGTTAAATAATAGTCCTTGCGTGTATAATTATCATCTATGAATTGTTGAAGCGTTGTCTTATCTTGTAACACATGAAAATAATGCAAAACTGTTTAATGTCGCCATTAAATAACGTCTACACTCCGGATAAAGCACCAGTACCAACGAAAGTAGCGTCAGCTCACCTTACTAACAAAGGTTCTCTATATAATCAAGAAATCTGTAATAAGTTCGTGCTTTTAATCATAACCGTATTGTCTGATCCTAAGTTTAACAAACCAACTAACTTTGACGTCCTATTAGGTGTCGACTATTAACAGCATAGATGGATGTAAGGTCACATTCCGATTACTACATGCTTAGACCAGAACGTTACTCTCATGTTTCAGAGGAAGTCTACGGTTTCGAATGGTAAAATTTGTTTTGTGTTCGGTCATAGAGAAAATATACCTGAAAATTTCAGTCTATTCGTAGACTGAAACATGGAATTAATATGATAATATTGATATTCTGTATGATCATACAGAAAATATACCGCAAAATTCTGTTTATTCGTTAATCGAAACATGGAATTGGAGAAAAACTGAAGCTATATAAACATAAACATTTAGCGCTGAACCCTACAACGATCCTTAAGGCAGTTAATTAGTCCCTAATGTAGTCCAAATGACCATTACTTACTACACTGGCTATTAAATCTTTTTGCTTTCGTATCCAATTTATTTAAATCCTGTTAATTTTTAAATATATTCGAGGTGACGTTAAGAACTACAGCAGCCTCATGTTTTTCCATAAGGGATTTCCACAAAATTAAGCAATAGCAGGTTTTCTTCACCAAAGGGCCAACAATCTGTAGTTATCTAAATAATTTTGTTGAGAGGTGGTACAAAGCAAAAAATAATGTGGTAAACAAATTGGTATTTTAAAAAAAGAAGAGTTCAAATGAAGACTATTAAAACATTTAAAGCTCTTGATACAACCATACATACATATGATCAGCTTGGTTGTTTTCAATGAATTGAATCAGTGAAAGAATAAACAAAGAGTTATACTGTTATTAACTTTGTGAAAAAATTTTTGTAATGGATGAAACCTTTGGAAAACAGCCTTAATTAAAATATTTCTTTTATTTATTTAAAAAGTCTAAACATGTATCTACTTTGTGTGTGTGTGTTGGCAATTCTTATATACATGCAGACTGTCAATTATGAGTTTACACATTGAAAACAGACACGGCTTAGTTAAAATTATTCGTGAATTCATTACATTTTTGTTCTACAAAAAAATTTTTTTTGTACATATTTCATAAATTTATATGTATTTACGGAGATCATGCCGAAAAAACTTTGAATATGTTCAAAACAAGCAAAAAATACAACAAAAACAAATTTTTACTTCATTTCACACTGTCAATTAAACTCTTTGCACAAAAATTTCCTTGCAGTTTTGGCGTCAGTGGGCAAGTTTTAAATTTAGTGTGAGAAAACTTAATATTTAATATGGAAAACTTTAGCATCTACCAAATATTGTAAACGATTTTTCATTGATCCTATTAACTTCTTTAGGTCATAATTCGTTGGTATTTTCTGTCATTCTTCTGATATCGCTGTTTTGAGCGCTGCCATATTTTTTTGCAGGCGTTTAGCGACCGGTTTTTTTTTAAACACCCGTAAATACTCTATAGGACTGAGATTGGGTCTTTGAGCGGATGTATCGATGACGTGAAGACAGTTATATAACAGCAACATTCTTCCCATGTGTAATTTATGTTTATTGTCATTGACTTGATCAAATTTAAAATTTGGTTTGTTGTCCTTTATAAATCTGAATTTCTTCGCACTACTAGTTAAATGGGTCCGCAGTGCTCAAAAATTGATGCGCATCCATCGTAGAGTCTATAAAAGCAATGTCACCCACTGCTTGACTTGAAATGCAGCTTCAAATATTATAGACATTTTTCCAAATTTTTGCGGTTGGGATGATTTTTTGCTGCTTCAGAGATGTTAAAGGCTTATGCCACACCCTAGATGGTCCATCGTTGTAGTACATGATGTAGTACATCATGTTCGTTTCAATATTACATCATCCCAATATTCATTCGGCTGTGAACGTTCCGAATATCGAAGGAAAAGCGTATTTCTATATTTGCTACTGAAAGGAGTGGTTTTTTTCTTGCTGATCTTGATGAGTATTTATTTTTAATTATGGTCTGACGCACTGTCTCGTGGCAAACAATAACACCAAGCTCTTCTTTAAGCTCTGCCCCTAGCTTCCGTGTAGAAATTTTTGGATATTGACCCAGTTTTCTTAAAATTAACCGCTCACCACGTCGATTTATTTATTTTTGCGCCCGCCTCCTTGCTTTAATTCCAGGCTATTCTCTTTTTCAGCTCGATTTATGACGTTGTAAACTATTCTCCATAAAACTGAAAACATTTCCGACAACTCTTCCGCACTCCTGTCTAGTTTGTGGTTATAATAAATCAATTGAATGATATTATACGACAATCTTTTTCCGGGCATTTTTAAAACTTCATATCTATGTACTACTAATTTTATGACATATGCAACGCAAATTAATTTCAAAACACACGGTCATGAACAATGTGTGCAAATTATAGCGGTAAATCGCCGTTAGCTTCAGAAAAAATCAAAACTACAAGCTGAGCAAAGAGTTTATTGACATAAAGAGAAACAAAACATTTTTGTGCAAAGAGTTTATTGACAGAGTGAAATGAAGTAAAAATTTGTTTTTGTTGTATTTTTTGCTTGTTTTGAACATATTCAAAGATTTTTTTGGGCTTGATCTCCGTAAATACATATAAATTTATGAAATATGAAAAAAAAAAATTTTTTTGTAGAATAAAATTGTCATGAATTCACGAATAATTTTAACTAACCGTGTCTGTTTTCAATGTGCAAACTCATTATTGGCAGAATGTATATAATTTTGTTGTGAGAAACGGAAATTAACCACTCCTAGTTATTTGTTTCTTGAAGTAGTAAAAAAAGCAGGTTAAACCACATATTAAACATTTAAAAGTTTTATTATTTGTCTTTCGCAATAGTTTTTTCTACGCAATTGATATAATTACATTTTGTTTTTTCATTTGTTGTTTTTTATTGTTTCTTTCTTTACTGTTTTGATTTTGAAAAAAATGTATTTGTGCATAGGCAGATATAACATACTTTATTATTTTTTGCTGATTTATGAAATAACATTTGAAGAACACTTTGTTGCGTTTTAAATATATTTAAATTCAAGAAAAGTAATGTTTGTACATTTTTAAAAAACTGTTGTTTGCATAAAGTACTTTTTTTTTGGCTGATGTAGAGTGTACTGATGCTTGTGTCTACCACACTATAAAAAAAACATTTAAGAAGCAATAATATACAAAATCTTTTCTAGAAAAATCCCATATACTCGTATGTGATCTCATCTTTAAATAACTGTAAATAGTCGAAATATTTTTTCGATACCATAAAATTATTATGAGGAAATACTTATACACACAAAATTCTACTATTTTATTTTTCTAGATTCAAAAAAAATATTTGGACCAAATTGCTGATTTGTATGAAGATTTCCATGTAACTAAGCTTCCGCTCTTAGAAAATGAAGTACGTGGGGCAGAAAATATGAAACAGTTCTCGGAAAATTTAATAAAACCATTTACATATAATTAGATAAATCTAAATAAATCTAATAGATACATATTGTCAAGTAAAACGTCAGTGTCAAAAATTTTCCATCGTATTGAATGTGTTTCAGTAAAGAATGGCAATATTTTGGTTTTTGTACATAGTGCAGTACTTTAAAAATATGATATTTAGAAACAATTACTTATTTTAGATATGTTTAATTGAAATAAATATATATTTTTTTCTCTTTGCTATATATCTAAACTAGTTTTTAAACATTGTTTAGCATAACGAGTTAGTCAAGGACATTTAAATAATAGGTTATATGGTAAGTGTCTATCTCACGTATAGTCCAGTTTAGAAGAAAGGGAATTCATGCTTATGCTTGGTTGTATAAAAGCAAAAGATAGCGTTAATAAGAGGTATATTTGAGGCAACGCTATGCATTTAATGAATTAAATCATTTATTGCTTCTAACGAAAGAAACAACTTCTTTGTTGGTATTTGCGACAGTCAACAGTTCCAAGTGGTAAATAACATAAATAGGTTTAATTAACCTAAATGTGTTTTTTGGACTGTATCCATATGGATACATATTTCGGTTACGGTAAAGTAAAAAATTAATCTATTTTTTTAAATTAAAGCAAAAAACTAAAACAAACTAAAATGATAAACCTTAAATTTATATAATTAAAATAAATAAAGACAAAAAATAGCATAAAGCCAATAAGATTTTTTAAAATCAATAATAAAACCTTTTCTAGAACTAGTTCTGTATAACTGGTGATACTTAGTACAACCTGTTCTAGAAAAGGTTTTATTAGAACTGATTTTAAAATACTTTTCTAAAAATTTATATATGAATGTACATTTATATCTTACCAATAATTTATTCATTTGATATATTATGAAATTCCTTGAAACAATTTCTCTATCCATTGGGAATGCACAGAAAAACGTTGCACTTCGAGCACTTGAATCTAGTTTGACCCTTACATCCTATTACTTTACATCTTCCTTTAATTTTCGTGTTTTCCGGCCAATGTTGATTTCCATCATATCGACCAGATGTTGAAGGTGTAGCTTTACGTTTCTTGTCGGAGGTTGTTGGAGTAGTTGGTATATCATCATTACGGCATGACGTTGGGCCTCCTCTTTTACGGTAGCATGAGTGTTGATTGGACCGATATAAAAGCCCATCGGCAATATCGTTATGAAAGCTCAACAAGTCCATATATTTATTTTTCGGGTTATTGTTTTTTTTAATCAATTGGGTACTCTAACCACGAGTTGCACACTGCCAAATCAGTGAAGTGATCAAAAATCTTAAGAGTCCACTTCCCAGATCTTATAGAAATTCTATATAAAAAAAGGAGGAAATCCATTTTATCTACTCCTCCCATATTGGAATTGTACTCTGATACAATATGTGGTTGTGTTATTTCAAAGTTTTTCTTTTTATCGGAAGAAAATCGGGAAACTTTCTTTACGGGTTCGTGACCATGGATTGATGATACCAGTTGCACAATTCCGCCATCAAGCCACCTGAGAAGGAAAATGTTATCTTCTCTCTCTATACGGTAGTCAAAACTTCTACAGCCTTCTTTTTTCAAATCTTTCTCAGGTTTTAGATCAACTTTGCCGAATCTGTTTCCTCTTAGAGTACCAGTGACCCAAATTCCTTTTTGGCGTAAATATAATACTAAATTCCGAGTAGTAAAGTAATTATCAAAATATAATTTATGGTTTTTTTCTTCCTGAACCGTTTTTGTTAGAGGAATCACAATATCAGAACCGAATCCCAGTTTTGACCCAGTTAATATTGTGCCTTTTCCCTGATATATCTCAAAATCGTAAACTATACCTTTTGAGCTGCAAAGACAAGATATCTTCATTCCCCATTTTATCGGTTTCTTTGGCATATACTGTCTCAGAATAGTTCTACCTTTAAAAGGAACCATCATCTCATCCATACACAGATTTTCATCTTTTGGAATAGCGTACGATTTTTTTTAAACATATCTCTAATAGTGCGAATTTTGTAAAGTTTATCGCTTCCTCGTGGGTCTGTAGTGAAGCTTAAATTATTTCGTACAAAATGGAATCTTTGCCTGGATATGTTATCTGGGAATGATGGTATTACTATACCCATTGTCCAATACATCTCCAAACGCGGATAACCAATGGTACCAATCATAATTTTTAGAGCTAGATATGATTTTATTTGTGTTGTGTGTACTCGTACGAGTATATCATTTACAACCACAAATTACGTTCGTATCCATATGGATACATGCAATGTTTAAAAAATCCGCACATTAAAACAAAAAAATAATGATGCAAAAAAGTTAAAATAAACAATTTTCTTTATGTTGGATGTGTTTGTTTTAAATAATGTCAGATATATGCTTATATAATTTGTTAAATAAAAATCCCTTTCTTTCCAAAAAAATAATAATAAAAAAAGTTTTTTTTAAATATTATATTTTTTATCAGTTTTTCTTTAAATTAAAAAAAAATAATTCATAATATATTAAAAACCAATAAAAAGTCGATATCTAAATCAATTCTTTGACTTGGAGACTGTCAGATGCTTGCAAAGTTGAATGTATCCATATGGATACAGTATAGAGAAAATGTTAATAAATAATGTTAGAAAATTTCTGAAATGAATTAGGTGGTATTTTGTAAGGAACTGATCAACCTATTTGGTAAATGCATTTTTTATTAAAAATATCTACGGTTAACCCACCAAATCGGTATAAAAGTCGAGTGAGCACACTGTGCCAATATTGGGTATACAACATAATAAAATCGATTTTTTTGCTTGAAAAATTTATTAATTATAACAACAAAATAAGTTGATAAATTATTCAAAGTATTGTCCATCGTTAGCCACTGTTTTTCCCACCTTTCTGGTAGCATATGGATTCCATGCCAGAAGAACTGCTCTGGTTTTTAGGTAATAAATGAATCAAGCCAATTTCTGATATCCTGTTCTGAAGTGAAGCGTATTCCAGTAAGGGCGTTCTGCATCGATCGAAACAGGCGGTAGTCAGAAGGGGCAAAGTCTGGGCTATAAACTTCCCATTTACTGTTTTCCAAATAGTTTTTGACCGGTCTTACAACATGTGTCCGAGCGTTGTCATTATGGAAGATTATGGCCTCGTGTCTGGTCGAATATTCTGGTCGTCTTTCGTAGATTGCTCTCTCAAACGAATCAGTTGTCTTCGGTACAGGTCCCCGGCTTCTGACCCGATTTCAAAAGCTCATAATACAAAACACCTTGGCTTCATGGATATTCAGCTTCGGCGTTGATTTGGCTGGTTGGTCGGGCTCTACATACATATCGCACCCTAAATACAAAAGGGTCACAACTCAAAATACTAAAATTTTCAGGAGAGACAAAAAAACTGTTTATGTTTATTTCATCGTGCAGAAGCAACACACTTAACACTTAGGGTGCGATATATCCATTTTTCATCACCAGTAACAATACGATGCGAAGATTAATTCTTTTTGTAGCGTTCAAGCAACATTTCTGACATTCAAAATTGCCTCTCTGCGACTTTTGAATATGGGGCTTTCATAAGGATAGGCTGAGGAGTGTTCTCCAATGTTTTTTTGCCGATCTCCTACCATTTTCGCAAAAAAAAAGCAAAGTCCTTTTTCAGATTTCAAAAGCTGTTCTCCAATATTTTTTTTTCGTCCATTTCCCACCGATTTCAAAAGTCGAAATTTGAGAAAATTTCTCTTATTTGCAAAAAACAAACTGTTATGACTTTGGAATATTGGACATTCATAAGGATTGGCTAGGAGTGTTCTCTAATATTTTTTTCGCCCATATCCTACCATTTTCGGAAAAAGGATCAAAGTCCTTCTTCAGATTTCAAAAGGAAAAATATCTATTATTTAAAAAAAAAACGTTTTTGACTTTTGAATATTTGACATTCATAAGGATTGGTGGCTAAGGGGTGTTCTGCAATAATTTTTTTTTCGCCCATCTGCCAAAATTTAAATTTGGTATTCGATTGCGCCTGTAATGTTTAAATGGAGGAAATTTAGTTTTTTTTTTGTTATTTATGTAAATCCTACTAATTTTACTTGGTTTATTTTAACTCTTATGTAGCCAAACACTTCATTTCGTTATTTAGGAAAAATACTTAGTGATAATAAAACTTTGCGATGATAAACCTTAGGCATAGTTAAACTAAGCAATTAACATTTATATGTTTAAATTGGTGTCTGGCAAAATGTGAGGAAAATAATAAACGTGAAATTTAATTACTATGTTTCTCTACTGTTTACCAGTATCTGGTTTTAATTATGTGCATCAATATGTAGCTGAATTAAAAAGCAGCACTCAATAAATGGAGCATCAATACATCGAAATCGATTCTGATTAATATATTGATGAAAAAATGGACCATGTGTTAAATAATAGTCCTTGCGTGTATAATTATCATCTATGAATTGTTGAAGCGTTGTCTTATCTTGTAACACATGAAAATAATGCAAAACTGTTTAATGTCGCCATTAAATAACGTCTACACTCCGGATAAAGCACCAGTACCAACGAAAGTAGCGTCAGCTCACCTTACTAACAAAGGTTCTCTATATAATCAAGAAATCTGTAATAAGTTCGTGCTTTTAATCATAACCGTATTGTCTGATCCTAAGTTTAACAAACCAACTAACTTTGACGTCCTATTAGGTGTCGAATATTAACAGCATAGATGGATGTAAGGTCACATTCCGATTACTACATGCTTAGACCAGAACGTTACTCTCATGTTTCAGAAGAAGTCTACGGTTTCGAATGGTAAAATTTGTTTTGTGTTCGGTCATAGAGAAAATATACCTGAAAATTTCAGTCTATTCGTAGACTGAAACATGGAATTAATATGATAATATTGATATTCTGTATGATCATACAGAAAATATACCGCAAAATTCTGTTTATTCGTTAATCGAAACATGGAATTGGAGAAAAACTGAAGCTATATAAACATAAACATTTAGCGCTGAACCCTACAACGATCCTTAAGGCAGTTAATTAGTCCCTAATGTAGTCCAAATGACCATTACTTACTACACTGGCTATTAAATCTTTTTGCTTTCGTATCCAATTTATTTAAATCCTGTTAATTTTTAAATATATTCGAGGTGACGTTAAGAACTACAGCAGCCTCATGTTTTTCCATACGGAATTTCCACAAAATTAAGCAATAGCATGTTTTCTTCACCAAAGGGCCAACAATCTGTAGTTATCTAAATAATTTTGTTGAGAGGTGGTACAAAGCAAAAAATAATGTGGTAAACAAATTGGTATTTTAAAAAAAGAAGAGTTCAAATGAAGACTATTAAAACATTTAAAGCTCTTGATACAACCATACATATGATCAGCTTGGTTGTTTTCAATGAATTGAACCAGTGAAAGAATAAACAAAGATTTATACTGTTATTAACTTTGTGAAAAAATTTTTGTAATGGATGAAACCTTTGGAAAACAGCCTTAATTAAAATATTTCTTTTATTTATTTAAAAAATCTAAACATGTATCTACTTTGTGTGTGTGTGTTGGCAATTCGTATATACATGCAGACTGTCAATTATGAGTTTGCACATTGAAAACAGACACGGCTTAGTTAAAATTATTCGTGAATTCATTACATTTTTGTTCTACAAAAAATTTTTTTTTGTACATATTTCATAAATTTATATGTATTTACGGAGATCATGCCGAAAAAACTTTGAATATGTTCAAAACAAGCAAAAAATACAACAAAAACAAATTTTTACTTCATTTCACACTGTCAATTAAACTCTTTGCACAAAAATTTCCTTGCAGTTTTGGCGTCAGTGGGCAAGTTTTAAATTTAGTGTGAGAAAACTTAATATTTAGTATGGAAAACTTTAGCATCTACCAAATATTGTAAACGATTTTTCATTGATCCTATTAACTTCTTTAGGTCATAATTCGTTGGTATTTTCTGTCATTCTTCTGATATCGCTGTTTTGAGCGCTGCCATATTTTTTTGCAGGCGTTTAGCGACCGGTTTTTTTTAAAACACCCGTAAATACTCTATAGGACTGAGATTGGGTCTTTGAGCGGATGTATCGATGACGTGAAGACAGTTATATAACAGCAACATTCTTCCCATGTGTAATTTATGTTTATTGTCATTGACTTGATCAAATTTAAAATTTGGTTTGTTGTCCTTTATAAATCTGAATTTCTTCGCACTACTAGTTAAATGGGTCCGCAGTGCTCAAAAATTGATGCGCATCCATCGTAGAGTCTATAAAAGCAATGTCACCCACTGCTTGACTTGAAATGCAGCTTCAAATATTATAGAAATTTTTCCAAATTTTTGCGGTTGGGATGATTTTTTGCTGCTTCAGAGATGTTAAAGGCTTATGCCACACCCTAGATGGTCCATCGTTGTAGTACATGATGTAGTACATCATGTTCGTTTCAATATTACATCATCCCAATATTCATTCGGCTGTGAACGTTCCGAATATCGAAGGAAAAGCGTATTTCTATATTTGCTACTGAAAGGAGTGGTTTTTTTCTTGCTGATCTTGATGAGTATTTATTTTTAATTATGGTCTGACGCACTGTCTCGTGGCAAACAATAACACCAAGCTCTTCTTTAAGCTCTGCCCCTAGCTTCCGTGTAGAAATTTTTGGATATTGACCCAGTTTTCTTAAAATTAACCGCTCACCACGTCGATTTATTTATTTTTGCGCCCGCCTCCTTGCTTTAATTCCAGGCTATTCTCTTTTTCAGCTCGATTTGACGTTGTAAACTATTCTCCATAAAACTGAAAACATTTCCGACAACTCTTCCGCACTCCTGTCTAGTTTGTGGTTATAATAAATCAATTGAATGATATTATACGACAATCTTTATCCGGGCATTTTTAAAACTTCATATCTATGTACTACTAATTTTATGACATATGCAACGCAAATTAATTTCAACGCACGGTCATGAACAATGTGTGCAAATTATAGCGGTAAATCGCCGTTAGCTTCAGAAAAAAATCAAATCTACAAGCTGAGCAAAGAGTTTATTGACATAAAGAGAAACAAAACATTTTTGTGCAAAGAGTTTATTGACAGAGTGAAATGAAGTAAAAATTTGCTTTTGTTGTATTTTTTGCTTGTTTTGAACATATTCAAAGATTTTTTTTTGGGCTTGATCTCCGTAAATACATATAAATTTATGAAATATGTACAAAAACAATTTTTTTGTAGAATAAAATTGTCATGAATTCACGAATAATTTTAACTAAACCGTGTCTGTTTTCAATGTGCAAACTCATTATTGGCAGAATGTATATAATTTTGTTGTGAGAAACGGAAATTAACCACTCCTAGTTATTTGTTTCTTGAAGTAGTAAAAAAAGCAGGTTAAACCACATATTAAACATTTAAAAGTTTTATTATTTGTCTTTCGCAATAGTTTTTTCTACGCAATTGATATAATTACATTTTGTTTTTTCATTTGTTGTTTTTTATTGTTTCTTTCTTTACTGTTTTGATTTTGAAAAAAATGTATTTGTGCATAGGCAGAAATAACATACTTTATTATTTTTTGCTGATTTATGAAATAACATTTGAAGAACACTTAGTTGCGTTTTAAATATATTTAAATTCAAGAAAAGTAATGTTTGTACATTTTTAAAAAACTGTTTTTTGCATAAAGTACTTTTTTTTTGGCTGATGTAGAGTGTACTGATGCTTGTGTCTACCACACTATAAAAAAAAACATTTAAGAAGCAATAATATACAAAATCTTTTCTAGAAAAATCCCATATACTCGTATGTGATCCCATCTTTAAATAACTGTAAATAGTCGAAATATTTTTTCGATACCATAAAATTATTATGAGGAAATACTTATACACACAAAATTCTACTATTTTATTTTTCTAGATTCAAAAAAAATATTTGGACCAAATTGCTGATTTGTATGAAGATTTCCATGTAACTAAGCTTCCGCTCTTAGAAAATGAAGTACGTGGGGCAGAAAATATTAAACAGTTCTCGGAAAATTTAATAAAACCATTTACATATAATTAGATAAATCTAAATAAATCTAATAGATACATATTGTCAAGTAAAACGTCAGTGTCAAAAATTTCCCATCGTATTGAATGTGTTTCAGTAAAGAATGGCAATATTTTGGTTTTTGTACATAGTGCAGTACTTTAAAAATATGATATTTAGAAACAATTACTTATTTTAGATATGTTTAATTGAAATAAATATATATTTTTTTCTCTTTGCTATATATCTAAACTAGTTTTTAAACATTGTTTAGCATAACGAGTTAGTCAAGGACATTTAAATAATAGGTTATATGGTAAGTGTCTATCTCACGTATAGTCCAGTTTAGAAGAAAGGGAATTCATGCTTATGCTTGGTTGTATAAAAGCAAAAGATAGCGTTAATAAGAGGTATATTTGAGGCAACGCTATGCATTTAATGAATTAAATCATTTATTGCTTCTAACGAAAGAAACAACTTCTTTGTTGGTATTTGCGACAGACAACAGTTCCAAGTGGTAAATAACATAAATAGGTTTAATTAACCTAAATGTGTTTTTTGGACTGTATCCATATGGATACATATTTCGGTTACGGTAAAGTAAAAAATTTATCTATTTTTTTTAAATTAAAGCAAAAAACTAAAACAAACTAAAATGATAAACCTTAAATTTATATAATTAAAATAAATAAAGACAAAAAATAGCATAAAGCCAATAAGATTTTTTAAAATCAATAATAAAACCTTTTCTAGAACTAGTTCTGTATAACTGGTGATACTTAGTACAACCTGTTCTAGAAAAGGTTTTAGTAGAACTGATTTTAAAAAACTTTTCTAAAAATTTATATATGAATGTACATTTATATCTTACCAATAATTTATTCATTTGATATATTATGAAATTCCTTGAAACAATTTCTCTATCCATTGGGAATGCACAGAAAAACGTTGCACTTCGAGCACTTGAATCTAGTTTGACCCTTACATCCTTTTACTTTACATCTTCCTTTAATTTTCGTGTTTTCCGGCCAATGTTGATTTCCATCATATCGACCAGATGTTGAAGGTGTAGCTTTACGTTTCTTGTCGGAGGTTGTTGGAGTAATTGGTATATCATCATTACGGCATGACGTTGGGCCTCCTCTTTTACGGTAGCATGAGTGTTGATTGGACCGATATAAAAGCCCATCGGCAATATCGTTACGAAAGCTCAACAAGTCCATATATTTATTTTTCGGGTTATTGTTTTTTTTAATCAATTGGGTACTCTAACCACGAGTTGCACACTGCCAAATCAGTGAAGTGATCAAAAATCTTAAGAGTCCACTTCCCAGATCTTATAGAAATTCTATATAAAAAAATGAGGAAATCCATTTTATCTACTCCTCCCATATTGGAATTGTACTCTGATACAATATGTGGTTGTGTTATTTCAAAGTTTTTCTTTTTATCGGAAGAAAATCGGGAAACTTTCTTCACGGGTTCGTGACCATGGATTGATGATACAAGTTGCACAATTCCGCCATCAAGCCACCTGAGAAGGAAAATTTTATCTTCTCTCTCTATACGGTAGTCAAAACTTCTACAGCCTTCTTTTTTCAAATCTTTCTCAGGTTTTAGATCAACTTTGCCGAATCTGTTTCCTCTTAGAGTACCAGTGACCCAAATTCCTTTTTGGCGTAAATATAATACTAAATTCCGAGTAGTAAAGTAATTATCAAAATATAATTTATGGTTTTTTTCTTCCTGAACCGTTTTTGTTAGAGGAATCACAATATCAGAACCGAATCCCAGTTTTGACCCAGTTAATATTGTGCCTTTTCCCTGATATATCTCAAAATCGTAAACTATACCTTTTGAGCTGCAAAGACAAGATATCTTCATTCCCCATTTTATCGGTTTCTTTGGCATATACTGTCTCAGAATAGTTCTACCTTTAAAAGGAACCATCATCTCATCCATACACAGATTTTCATCTTTTGGAATAGCGTACGATTTTTTTTAAACATATCTCTAATAGTGCGAATTTTGTAAAGTTTATCGCTTCCTCGTGGGTCTGTAGTGAAGCTTAAATTATTTCGTACAAAATGGAATCTTTGCCTGGATATGTTATCTTGGAATGATGGTATTACTATACCCATTGTCCAATACATCTCCAAACGCGGATAATCAATGGTACCAATCATAATTTTTAGAGCTAGATATGATTTTATTTGTGTTGTGTGTACTCGTACGAGTATATCATTTACAACCACAAATTGCGTTCGTATCCATATGGATACATGCAATGTTTAAAAAATCCGCACATTAAAACAAAAAAATAATGATGCAAAAAAGTTAAAATAAACAATTTTCTTTATGTTGGATGTGTTTGTTTTAAATAATGTCAGATATATGCTTATATAATTTGTTAAATAAAAATCTCTTTCTTTCCAAAAAAAAAAAAATAATAATAAAAGAAGTTTAAATATTATATTTTTTATCAGTTTTTCATTAAATTAAAAAAAAATAATTCATAATATATTAAAAACTAATAAAAAGTCGATATCTAAATCAATTCTTTGACTTGGAGACTGTCAGATGCTTGCAAAGTTGAATGTATCCATATGGATACAGTATAGAGAAAATGTTAATAAATAATGTTAGAAAATTTTTGAAATGAATTAGGTGGTATTTTGTAAGGAACTGATCAACCTATTTGGTAAATGCATTTTTTATTAAAAATATCTACGGTTAACCCACCAAATCGGTATAAAAGTCGAGTGAGCACACTGTGCCAATATTGGGTATACAACATAATAAAATCGATTTTTTTGCTTGAAAAATTCATTAATTATAACAACAAAATAAGTTGATAAATTATTCAAAGTATTGTCCATCGTTAGCCACTGTTTTTCCCACCTTTCTGGTAGCATATGGATTCCATGCCAGAAGAACTGCTCTGGTTTTTAGGTAATAAATGAATCAAGCCAATTTCTGATATCCTGTTCTGAAGTGAAGCGTATTCCAGTAAGGGCGTTCTGCATCGATCGAAACAGGCGGTAGTCAGAAGGGGCAAAGTCTGGGCTATAAACTTCCCATTTACTGTTTTCCAAATAGTTTTTGACCGGTCTTACAACATGTGTCCGAGCGTTGTCATTATGGAAAATTATGGCCTCGTGTCTGGTCGAATATTCTGGTCGTCTTTCGTAGATTGCTCTCTCAAACGAATCAGTTGTCTTCGGTACAGGTCCCCGGCTTCTGACCCGATTTCAAAAGCTCATAATACAAAACACCTTGGCTTCATGGATATTCAGCTTCGGTGTTGATTTGGCTGATTGGCCGGGCTCTACATACGTATCGCACCCTAAATACAAAAGGGTCACAACTCAAAATACTAAAATTTTCAGGAGAGACAAAAAAACTGTTTATGTTTATTTCATCGTGCAGAAGCAACACACTTAACACTTAGGGTGCGATATATCCATTTTACATCACCAGTAACAATACGATGCGAAGATTAATTCTTTTTGTAGCGTTCAAGCAACATTTCCGACATTCAAAATTGCCTCTCTGCGACTTTTGAATATGGGGCTTTCATAAGGATAGGCTGAGGAGTGTTCTCCAATGTTTTTTTTTGCCGATCTCCTACCATTTTCGCAAAAAAAAGCAAAGTCCTTTTTCAGATTTCAAAAGCTGTTCTCCAATATTTTTTTTTCGTCCATTTCCCACCGATTTCAAAAGTCGAAATTTGAGAAAATTTCTCTTATTTGCAAAAAACAAACTGTTATGACTTTGGAATATTGGACATTCATAAGGATTGGCTAGGAGTGTTCTCTAATATTTTTTTCGTCCATATCCTACCATTTTCGGAAAAAGGATCAAAGTCCTTCTTCAGATTTCAAAAGGAAAAATATCTATTATCTAAAAAAAAAAACTTTTTTGACTTTTGAATATTTGACATTCATAAGGATTGGTGGCTAAGGGGTGTTCTGCAATAATTTTTTTTTCGCCCATCTGCCAAAATTTAAATTTGGTATTCGATTGCGCCTGTAATGTTTAAATGAAGGAAATTTAGTTTTTTTTTGTTATTTATGTAAATCCTACTAATTTTACTTGGTTTATTTTAACTCTTATGTAGCCAAGCACTTCATTTCGTTATTTAGGAAAAATACTTAGTGATAATAAAACTTTGCGATGATAAACCTTAGGCATAGTTAAACTAAGCAATTAACATTTATATGTTTAAATTGGTGTCTGGCAAAATGTGAGGAAAATAATAAACGTGAAATTTAATTACTATGTTTCTCTACTGTTTACCAGTATCTGGTTTTAATTATGTGCATCAATATGTAGCTGAATTAAAAAGCAGCACTCAATAAATGGAGCATCAATACATCGAAATCGATTCTGATTAATATATTGATGAAAAAATGGACCATGTGTTATATAATAGTCCTTGCGTGTATAATTATCATCTATGAATTGTTGAAGCGTTGTCTTATCTTGTAACACATGAAAATAATGCAAAACTGTTTAATGTCGCCATTAAATAACGTCTACACTCCGGATAAAGCACCAGTACCAACGAAAGTAGCGTCAGCTCACCTTACTAACAAAGGTTCTCTATATAATCAAGAAATCTGTAATAAGTTCGTGCTTTTAATCATAACCGTATTGTCTGATCCTAAGTTTAAAAACCAACTAACTTTGACGTCCTATTATTATTATATATACTATATATATTATTATATATACTATATTAACAGCATAGATGGCTCTAAGGTCACATTCCGATTACTACATGCTTAGACCAGAACGTTACTCTCGTGTTTCAGAAGAAGTCTACGGTTTCGAATGGTAAAATTTGTTTTGTGTTCGGTCATAGAGAAAATATACCTGAAAATTTCAGTCTATTCGTAGACTGAAACATGGAATTAATATGATAATATTGATATTCTGTATGATCATACAGAAAATATACCGCAAAATTCTGTTTATTCGTTAATCGAAACATGGAATTGGAGAAAAACTGAAGCTATATAAACATAAACATTTAGCGCTGAACCCTACAACGATCCTTAAGGCAGTTAATTGGTCCCTAATGTAGTCCAAATGACCATTACTTACTACACTGGCTATTAAATCTTTTTGCTTTCGTATCCAATTTATTTAAATCCTGTTAATTTTTAAATATATTCGAGGTGACGTTAAGAACTACAGCAGCCTCATGTTTTTCCATACGGGATTTCCACAAAATTAAGCAATAGCAGGTTTTCTTCACCAAAGGGCCAACAATCTGTAGTTATCTAAATAATTTTGTTGAGAGGTGGTACAAAGCAAAAAATAATGTGGTAAACAAATTGGTATTTTAAAAAAAGAAGAGTTCAAATGAAGACTATTAAAACATTTAAAGCTCTTGATACAACCATACATATGATCAGCTTGGTTGTTTTCAATGAATTGAACCAGTGAAAGAATAAACAAAGATTTATACTGTTATTAACTTTGTGAAAAAATTTTTGTAATGGATGAAACCTTTGGAAAACAGCCTTAATTAAAATATTTCTTTTATTTATTTAAAAAATCTAAACATGTATCTACTTTGTGTGTGTGTGTTGGCAATTCGTATATACATGCAGACTGTCAATTATGAGTTTGCACATTGAAAACAGACACGGCTTAGTTAAAATTATTCGTGAATTCATTACATTTTTGTTCTACAAAAAAATTTTTTTTGTACATATTTCATAAATTTATATGTATTTACGGAGATCATGCCGAAAAAACTTTGAATATGTTCAAAACAAGCAAAAAATACAACAAAAACAAATTTTTACTTCATTTCACACTGTCAATTAAACTCTTTGCACAAAAATTTCCTTGCAGTTTTGGCGTCAGTGGGCAAGTTTTAAATTTAGTGTGAGAAAACTTAATATTTAGTATGGAAAACTTTAGCATCTACCAAATATTGTAAACGATTTTTCATTGATCCTATTAACTTCTTTAGGTCATAATTCGTTGGTATTTTCTGTCATTCTTGTGATATCGCTGTTTTGAGCGCTGCCATATTTTTTTTCAGGCGTTTAGCGACCGGTTTTTTTTAAAACACCCGTAAATACTCTATAGGACTGAGATTGGGTCTTTGAGCGGGTGTATCGATGACGTGAAGACAGTTATATAACAGCAACATTCTTCCCATGTGTAATTTATGTTTATTGTCATTGACTTGATCAAATTTAAAATTTGGTTTGTTGTCCTTTATAAATCTGAATTTCTTCGCACTACTAGTTAAATGGGTCCGCAGTGCTCAAAAATTGATGCGCATCCATCGTAGAGTCTATAAAAGCAATGTCACCCACTGCTTGACTTGAAATGCAGCTTCAAATATTATAGACATTTTTCCAAATTTTTGCGGTTGGGATGATTTTTTGCTGCTTCAGAGATGTTAAAGGCTTATGCCAGACCCTAGATGGTCCATCGTTGTAGTACATGATGTAGTACATCATGTTCGTTTCAATATTACATCATCCCAATATTCATTCGGCTGTGAACGTTCCGAATATCGAAGGAAAAGCGTATTTCTATATTTGCTACTGAAAGGAGTGGTTTTTTTCTTGCTGATCTTGATGAGTATTTATTTTTAATTATGGTCTGACGCACTGTCTCGTGGCAAACAATAACACCAAGCTCTTCTTTAAGCTCTGCCCCTAGTTTCCGTGTAGAAATTTTTGGATATTGACCCAGTTTTCTTAAAATTAACCGCTCACCACGTCGATTTATTTATTTTTGCGCCCGCCTCCTTGCTTTAATTCCAGGCTATTCTCTTTTTCAGCTCGATTTGACGTTGTAAACTATTCTCCATAAAACTGAAAACATTTCCGACAACTCTTCCGCACTCCTGTCTAGTTTGTGGTTATAATAAATCAATTGAATGATATTATACGACAATCTTTTTCCGGGCAATTTTAAAACTTCATATCTATGTACTACTAATTTTATGACATATGCAACGCAAATTAATTTCAAAACACACGGTCATGAACAATGTGTGCAAATTATAGCGGTAAATCGCCGTTAGCTTCAGAAAAAAGCAAAACTACAAGCTGAGCAAAGAGTTTATTTACATAAAGAGAAACAAAACATTTTTGTGCAAAGAGTTTATTGACAGAGAGAAATGAAGTAAAAATTTGTTTTTGTTGTATTTTTTGCTTGTTTTGAACATATTCAAAGTTTTTTTTTCGGCATGATCTCCGTAAATACATATAAATTTATGAAATATGAAAAAAAAAAAAAATTTTTTGTAGAATAAAATTGTCATGAATTCACGAATAATTTTAACTAAACCGTGTCTGTTTTCAATGTGCAAACTCATTATTGGCAGAATGTATATAATTTTGTTGTGAGAAACGGAAATTAACCACTCCTAGTTATTTGTTTCTTGAAGAAGTAAAAAAAGCAGGTTAAACCACATATTAAACATTTAAAAGTTTTATTATTTGTCTTTCGCAATAGTTTTTTCTACGCAATTGATATAATTACATTTTGTTTTTTCATTTGTTGTTTTTTATTGTTTCTTTCTTTACTGTTTTGATTTTGAAAAAAATGTATTTGTGCATAGGCAGAAATAACATACTTTATTATTTTTTGCTGATTTATGAAATAACATTTGAAGAACACTTTGTTGCGTTTTAAATATATTTAAATTCAAGAAAAGTAATGTTTGTACATTTTTAAAAAACTGTTGTTTGCATAAAGTACTTTTTTTTTGGCTGATGTAGAGTGTACTGATGCTTGTGTCTACCACACTATAAAAAAAACATTTAAGAAGCAATAATATACAAAATCTTTTCTAGAAAAATCCCATATACTCGTATGTGATCTCATCTTTAAATAACTGTAAATAGTCGAAATATTTTTTCGATACCATAAAATTATTATGAGGAAATACTTATACACACAAAATTCTACTATTTTATTTTTCTAGATTCAAAATAAATATTTGGACCAAATTGCTGATTTGTATGAAGATTTCCATGTAACTAAGCTTCCGCTCTTAGAAAATGAAGTACGTGGGACAGAAAATATTAAACAGTTCTCGGAAAATTTAATAAAACCATTTACATATAATTAGATAAATCTAAATAAATCTAATAGATACATATTGTCAAGTAAAACGTCAGTGTCAAAAATTTTCCATCGTATTGAATGTGTTTCAGTAAAGAATGGCAATATTTTGGTTTTTGTATTTACATAGTGCAGTACTTTAAAAATACGATACTTAGAAACAATTACTTATTTTAGATATGTTTAATTGAAATAAATATATATTTTTTTCTCTTTGCTATATATCTAAACTAGTTTTTAAACATTGTTTAGCATAACGAGTTAGTCAAGGACATTTAAATAATAGGTTATATGGTAAGTGTCTTTCTCACGTATAGTCCAGTTTAGAAGAAAGGGAATTCATGGTTATGCTTGGTTGTATAAAAGCAAAAGATAGCGTTAATAAGAGGTATATTTGAGGCAACGCTATGCATTTAATGAATTAAATCATTTATTGCTTCTAACGAAAGAAACTACTTCTTTGTTGGCATTTGCGACAGACAACAGTTCCAAGTGGTAAATAACATAAATAGGTTTAATTAACCTAAATGTGTTTTTTGTACTGTATCCATATGGATACATATTTCGGTTACGGTAAAGTAAAAAATTAATTAATATATTTTTTTAAATTAAAGCAAAAAACTAAAACAAACTAAAATGATAAACCTTAAATTTATATAATTAGAATAAATAAAGACAAAAAATAGCATAAAGCCAATAAGATTTTTTAAAATCAATAATAAAACCTTTTCTAGAACTAGTTCTGTATAACTGGTGATACTTAGTACAACCTGTTCTAGAAAAGGTTTTAGTAGAACTGATTTTAAAAAACTTTTCTAAAAATTTATATATGAATGTACATTTATATCTTACCAATAATTTATTCATTTGATATATTATGAAATTCCTTGAAACAATTTCTCTATCCATTGGGAATGCACAGAAAAACGTTGCACTTCGAGCACTTGAATCTAGTTTGACCCTTACATCCTTTTACTTTACATCTTCCTTTAATTTTCGTGTTTTCCGGCCAATGTTGATTTCCATCATATCGACCAGATGTTGAAGGTGTAGCTTTACGTTTCTTGTCGGAGGTTGTTGGAGTAATTGGTATATCATCATTACGGCATGACGTTGGGCCTCCTCTTTTACGGTAGCATGAGTGTTGATTGGACCGATATAAAAGCCCATCGGCAATATCGTTACGAAAGCTCAACAAGTCCATATATTTATTTTTCGGGTTATTGTTTTTTTTAATCAATTGGGTACTCTAACCACGAGTTGCACACTGCCAAATCAGTGAAGTGATCAAAAATCTTAAGAGTCCACTTCCCAGATCTTATAGAAATTCTATATAAAAAAAGGAGGAAATCCATTTTATCTACTCCTCCCATATTGGAATTGTACTCTGATACAATATGTGGTTGTGTTATTTCAAAGTTTTTCTTTTTATCGGAAGAAAATCGGGAAACTTTCTTCACGGGTTCGTGACCATGGATTGATGATACAAGTTGCACAATTCCGCCATCAAGCCACCTGAGAAGGAAAATTTTATCTTCTCTCTCTATACGGTAGTCAAAACTTCTACAGCCTTCTTTTTTCAAATCTTTCTCAGGTTTTAGATCAACTTTGCCGAATCTGTTTCCTCTTAGAGTACCAGTGACCCAAATTCCTTTTTGGCGTAAATATAATACTAAATTCCGAGTAGTAAAGTAATTATCAAAATATAATTTATGGTTTTTTTCTTCCTGAACCGTTTTTGTTAGAGGAATCACAATATCTATACCTTTTGAGCTGCAAAGACAAGATATCTTCATTCCCCATTTTATCGGTTTCTTTGGCATATACTGTCTCAGAATAGTTCTACCTTTAAAAGGAACCATCATCTCATCCATACACAGATTTTCATCTTTTGGAATAGCGTACGATTTTTTTTAAACATATCTCTAATAGTGCGAATTTTGTAAAGTTTATCGCTTCCTCGTGGGTCTGTAGTGAAGCTTAAATTATTTCGTACAAAATGGAATCTTTGCCTGGATATGTTATCTTGGAATGATGGTATTACTATACCCATTGTCCAATACATCTCCAAACGCGGATAATCAATGGTACCAATCATAATTTTTAGAGCTAGATATGATTTTATTTGTGTTGTGTGTACTCGTACGAGTATATCATTTACAACCACAAATTGCGTTCGTATCCATATGGATACATGCAATGTTTAAAAAATCCGCACATTAAAACAAAAAAATAATGATGCAAAAAAGTTAAAATAAACAATTTTCTTTATGTTGGATGTGTTTGTTTTAAATAATGTCAGATATATGCTTATATAATTTGTTAAATAAAAATCTCTTTCTTTCCAAAAAAAAAAAAATAATAATAAAAGAAGTTTAAATATTATATTTTTTATCAGTTTTTCATTAAATTAAAAAAAAATAATTCATAATATATTAAAAACTAATAAAAAGTCGATATCTAAATCAATTCTTTGACTTGGAGACTGTCAGATGCTTGCAAAGTTGAATGTATCCATATGGATACAGTATAGAGAAAATGTTAATAAATAATGTTAGAAAATTTTTGAAATGAATTAGGTGGTATTTTGTAAGGAACTGATCAACCTATTTGGTAAATGCATTTTTTATTAAAAATATCTACGGTTAACCCACCAAATCGGTATAAAAGTCGAGTGAGCACACTGTGCCAATATTGGGTATACAACATAATAAAATCGATTTTTTTGCTTGAAAAATTCATTAATTATAACAACAAAATAAGTTGATAAATTATTCAAAGTATTGTCCATCGTTAGCCACTGTTTTTCCCACCTTTCTGGTAGCATATGGATTCCATGCCAGAAGAACTGCTCTGGTTTTTAGGTAATAAATGAATCAAGCCAATTTCTGATATCCTGTTCTGAAGTGAAGCGTATTCCAGTAAGGGCGTTCTGCATCGATCGAAACAGGCGGTAGTCAGAAGGGGCAAAGTCTGGGCTATAAACTTCCCATTTACTGTTTTCCAAATAGTTTTTGACCGGTCTTACAACATGTGTCCGAGCGTTGTCATTATGGAAAATTATGGCCTCGTGTCTGGTCGAATATTCTGGTCGTCTTTCGTAGATTGCTCTCTCAAACGAATCAGTTGTCTTCGGTACAGGTCCCCGGCTTCTGACCCGATTTCAAAAGCTCATAATACAAAACACCTTGGCTTCATGGATATTCAGCTTCGGTGTTGATTTGGCTGATTGGCCGGGCTCTACATACGTATCGCACCCTAAATACAAAAGGGTCACAACTCAAAATACTAAAATTTTCAGGAGAGACAAAAAAACTGTTTATGTTTATTTCATCGTGCAGAAGCAACACACTTAACACTTAGGGTGCGATATATCCATTTTACATCACCAGTAACAATACGATGCGAAGATTAATTCTTTTTGTAGCGTTCAAGCAACATTTCCGACATTCAAAATTGCCTCTCTGCGACTTTTGAATATGGGGCTTTCATAAGGATAGGCTGAGGAGTGTTCTCCAATGTTTTTTTTGCCGATCTCCTACCATTTTCGCAAAAAAAAGCAAAGTCCTTTTTCAGATTTCAAAAGCTGTTCTCCAATATTTTTTTTTCGTCCATTTCCCACCGATTTCAAAAGTCGAAATTTGAGAAAATTTCTCTTATTTGCAAAAAACAAACTGTTATGACTTTGGAATATTGGACATTCATAAGGATTGGCTAGGAGTGTTCTCTAATATTTTTTTCGTCCATATCCTACCATTTTCGGAAAAAGGATCAAAGTCCTTCTTCAGATTTCAAAAGGAAAAATATCTATTATTTAAAAAAAAAAACTTTTTTGACTTTTGAATATTTGACATTCATAAGGATTGGTGGCTAAGGGGTGTTCTGCAATAATTTTTTTTTCGCCCATCTGCCAAAATTTAAATTTGGTATTCGATTGCGCCTGTAATGTTTAAATGAAGGAAATTTAGTTTTTTTTTTGTTATTTATGTAAATCCTACTAATTTTACTTGGTTTATTTTAACTCTTATGTAGCCAAGCACTTCATTTCGTTATTTAGGAAAAATACTTAGTGATAATAAAACTTTGCGATGATAAACCTTAGGCATAGTTAAACTAAGCAATTAACATTTATATGTTTAAATTGGTGTCTGGCAAAATGTGAGGAAAATAATAAACGTGAAATTTAATTACTATGTTTCTCTACTGTTTACCAGTATCTGGTTTTAATTATGTGCATCAATATGTAGCTGAATTAAAAAGCAGCACTCAATAAATGGAGCATCAATACATCGAAATCGATTCTGATTAATATATTGATGAAAAAATGGACCATGTGTTATATAATAGTCCTTGCGTGTATAATTATCATCTATGAATTGTTGAAGCGATGTCTTATCTTGTAACACATGAAAATAATGCAAAACTGTTTAATGTCGCCATTAAATAACGTCTACACTCCGGATAAAGCACCAGTACCAACGAAAGTAGCGTCAGCTCACCTTACTAACAAAGGTTCTCTATATAATCAAGAAATCTGTAATAAGTTCGTGCTTTTAATCATAACCGTATTGTCTGATCCTAAGTTTAAAAACCAACTAACTTTGACGTCCTATTATTATTATATATACTATATATATTATTATATATACTATATTAACAGCATAGATGGCTCTAAGGTCACATTCCGATTACTACATGCTTAGACCAGAACGTTACTCTCATGTTTCAGAAGAAGTCTACGGTTTCGAATGGTAAAATTTGTTTTGTGTTCGGTCATAGAGAAAATATACCTGAAAATTTCAGTCTATTCGTAGACTGAAACATGGAATTAATATGATAATATTGATATTCTGTATGATCATACAGAAAATATACCGCAAAATTCTGTTTATTCGTTAATCGAAACATGGAATTGGAGAAAAACTGAAGCTATATAAACATAAACATTTAGCGCTGAACCCTACAACGATCCTTAAGGCAGTTA
Source organism: Epicampocera succincta (assembly GCA_932526305.1). Taxonomy (NCBI): domain Eukaryota; kingdom Metazoa; phylum Arthropoda; class Insecta; order Diptera; family Tachinidae; genus Epicampocera; species Epicampocera succincta. The sequence continues at coordinate 44,454,804 of OW052036.1, forward strand.
ATTGGTCCCTAATGTAGTCCAAATGACCATTACTTACTACACTGGCTATTAAATCTTTTTGCTTTCGTATCCAATTTATTTAAATCCTGTTAATTTTTAAATATATTCGAGGTGACGTTAAGAACTACAGCAGCCTCATGTTTTTCCATACGGGATTTCCACAAAATTAAGCAATAGCAGGTTTTCTTCACCAAAGGGCCAACAATCTGTAGTTATCTAAATAATTTTGTTGAGAGGTGGTACAAAGCAAAAAATAATGTGGTAAACAAATTGGTATTTTAAAAAAAGAAGAGTTCAAATGAAGACTATTAAAACATTTAAAGCTCTTGATACAACCATACATATGATCAGCTTGGTTGTTTTCAATGAATTGAACCAGTGAAAGAATAAACAAAGATTTATACTGTTATTAACTTTGTGAAAAAATTTTTGTAATGGATGAAACCTTTGGAAAACAGCCTTAATTAAAATATTTCTTTTATTTATTTAAAAAATCTAAACATGTATCTACTTTGTGTGTGTGTGTTGGCAATTCGTATATACATGCAGACTGTCAATTATGAGTTTGCACATTGAAAACAGACACGGCTTAGTTAAAATTATTCGTGAATTCATTACATTTTTGTTCTACAAAAAAATTTTTTTTGTACATATTTCATAAATTTATATGTATTTACGGAGATCATGCCGAAAAAACTTTGAATATGTTCAAAACAAGCAAAAAATACAACAAAAACAAATTTTTACTTCATTTCACACTGTCAATTAAACTCTTTGCACAAAAATTTCCTTGCAGTTTTGGCGTCAGTGGGCAAGTTTTAAATTTAGTGTGAGAAAACTTAATATTTAGTATGGAAAACTTTAGCATCTACCAAATATTGTAAACGATTTTTCATTGATCCTATTAACTTCTTTAGGTCATAATTCGTTGGTATTTTCTGTCATTCTTGTGATATCGCTGTTTTGAGCGCTGCCATATTTTTTTTCAGGCGTTTAGCGACCGGTTTTTTTTAAAACACCCGTAAATACTCTATAGGACTGAGATTGGGTCTTTGAGCGGGTGTATCGATGACGTGAAGACAGTTATATAACAGCAACATTCTTCCCATGTGTAATTTATGTTTATTGTCATTGACTTGATCAAATTTAAAATTTGGTTTGTTGTCCTTTATAAATCTGAATTTCTTCGCACTACTAGTTAAATGGGTCCGCAGTGCTCAAAAATTGATGCGCATCCATCGTAGAGTCTATAAAAGCAATGTCACCCACTGCTTGACTTGAAATGCAGCTTCAAATATTATAGACATTTTTCCAAATTTTTGCGGTTGGGATGATTTTTTGCTGCTTCAGAGATGTTAAAGGCTTATGCCAGACCCTAGATGGTCCATCGTTGTAGTACATGATGTAGTACATCATGTTCGTTTCAATATTACATCATCCCAATATTCATTCGGCTGTGAACGTTCCGAATATCGAAGGAAAAGCGTATTTCTATATTTGCTACTGAAAGGAGTGGTTTTTTTCTTGCTGATCTTGATGAGTATTTATTTTTAATTATGGTCTGACGCACTGTCTCGTGGCAAACAATAACACCAAGCTCTTCTTTAAGCTCTGCCCCTAGCTTCCGTGTAGAAATTTTTGGATATTGACCCAGTTTTCTTAAAATTAACCGCTCACCACGTCGATTTATTTATTTTTGCGCCCGCCTCCTTGCTTTAATTCCAGGCTATTCTCTTTTTCAGCTCGATTTGACGTTGTAAACTATTCTCCATAAAACTGAAAACATTTCCGACAACTCTTCCGCACTCCTGTCTAGTTTGTGGTTATAATAAATCAATTGAATGATATTATACGACAATCTTTTTCCGGGCATTTTTAAAACTTCATATCTATGTACTAATTTTATGACATATGCAACGCAAATTAATTTCAAAACACACGGTCATGAACAATGTGTGCAAATTATAGCGGTAAATCGCCGTTAGCTTCAGAAAAAATCAAAACTACAAGCTGAGCAAAGAGTTTATTTACATAAAGAGAAACAAAACATTTTTGTGCAAAGAGTTTATTGACAGAGTGAAATGAAGTAAAAATTTGTTTTTGTTGTATTTTTTGCTTGTTTTGAACATATTCAAAGATTTTTTTGGGCTTGATCTCCGTAAATACATACATATGTATAAATTTATGAAATATGTACAAAAAAAATTTTTTTTTGTAGAATAAAATTGTCATGAATTCACGAATAATTTTAACTAAACCGTGTCTGTTTTCAATGTGCAAACTCATTATTGGCAGAATGTATATAATTTTGTTGTGAGAAACGGAAATTAACCACTCCTAGTTATTTGTTTCTTGAAGTAGTAAAAAAAGCAGGTTAAACCACATATTAAACATTTAAAAGTTTTATTATTTGTCTTTCGCAATAGTTTTTTCTACGCAATTGATATAATTACATTTTGTTTTTTCATTTGTTGTTTTTTATTGTTTCTTTCTTTACTGTTTTGATTTTGAAAAAAATGTATTTGTGCATAGGCAGAAATAACATACTTTATTATTTTTTGCTGATTTATGAAATAACATTTGAAGAACACTTTGTTGCGTTTTAAATATATTTAAATTCAAGAAAAGTAATGTTTGTACATTTTTAAAAAACTGTTGTTTGCATAAAGTACTTTTTTTTTGGCTGATGTAGAGTGTACTGATGCTTGTGTCTACCACACTATAAAAAAAACATTTAAGAAGCAATAATATACAAAATCTTTTCTATAAAAATCCCATATACTCGTATGTGATCTCATCTTTAAATAACTGTAAATAGTCGAAATATTTTTTCGATACCATAAAATTATTATGAGGAAATACTTATACACACAAAATTCTACTATTTTATTTTTCTAGATTCAAAAAAAATATTTGGACCAAATTGCTGATTTGTATGAAGATTTCCATGTAACTAAGCTTCCGCTCTTAGAAAATGAAGTACGTGGGGCAGAAAATATTAAACAGTTCTCGGAAAATTTAATAAAACCATTTACATATAATTAGATAAATCTAAATAAATCTAATAGATACATATTGTCAAGTAAAACGTCAGTGTCAAAAATTTTCCATCGTATTGAATGTGTTTCAGTAAAGAATGGCAATATTTTGGTTTTTGTACATAGTGCAGTACTTTAAAAATATGATATTTAGAAACAATTACTTATTTTAGATATGTTTAATTGAAATAAATATATATTTTTTTCTCTTTGCTATATATCTAAACTAGTTTTTAAACATTGTTTAGCATAACGAGTTAGTCAAGGACATTTAAATAATAGGTTATATGGTAAGTGTCTATCTCACGTATAGTCCAGTTTAGAAGAAAGGGAATTCATGCTTATGCTTGGTTGTATAAAAGCAAAAGATAGCGTTAATAAGAGGTATATTTGAGGCAACGCTATGCATTTAATGAATTAAATCATTTATTGCTTCTAACGAAAGAAACAACTTCTTTGTTGGTATTTGCGACAGACAACAGTTCCAAGTGGTAAATAACATAAATAGGTTTAATTAACCTAAATGTGTTTTTTGGACTGTATCCATATGGATACATATTTCGGTTACGGTAAAGTAAAAAATTAATCTATTTTTTTAAATTAAAGCAAAAAACTAAAACAAACTAAAATGATAAACCTTAAATTTATATAATTAAAATAAATAAAGACAAAAAATAGCATAAAGCCAATAAGATTTTTTAAAATCAATAATAAAACCTTTTCTAGAACTAGTTCTGTATAACTGGTGATACTTAGTACAACCTGTTCTAGAAAAGGTTTTAGTAGAACTGATTTTAAAAAACTTTTCTAAAAATTTATATATGAATGTACATTTATATCTTACCAATAATTTATTCATTTGATATATTATGAAATTCCTTGAAACAATTTCTCTATCCATTGGGAATGCACAGAAAAACGTTGCACTTCGAGCACTTGAATCTAGTTTGACCCTTACATCCTTTTACTTTACATCTTCCTTTAATTTTCGTGTTTTCCGGCCAATGTTGATTTCCATCATATCGACCAGATGTTGAAGGTGTAGCTTTACGTTTCTTGTCGGAGGTTGTTGGAGTAATTGGTATATCATCATTACGGCATGACGTTGGGCCTCCTCTTTTACGGTAGCATGAGTGTTGATTGGACCGATATAAAAGCCCATCGGCAATATCGTTACGAAAGCTCAACAAGTCCATATATTTATTTTTCGGGTTATTGTTTTTTTTAATCAATTCGGTACTCTAACCACGAGTTGCACACTGCCAAATCAGTGAAGTGATCAAAAATCTTAAGAGTCCACTTCCCAGATCTTATAGAAATTCTATATAAAAAAAGGAGGAAATCCATTTTATCTACTCCTCCCATATTGGAACTGTACTCTGATACAATATGTGGTTGTGTTATTTCAAAGTTTTTCTTTTTATCGGAAGAAAATCGGGAAACTTTCTTCACGGGTTCGTGACCATGGATTGATGATACAAGTTGCACAATTCCGCCATCAAGCCACCTGAGAAGGAAAATTTTATCTTCTCTCTCTATACGGTAGTCAAAACTTCTACAGCCTTCTTTTTTCAAATCTTTCTCAGGTTTTAGATCAACTTTGCCGAATCTGTTTCCTCTTAGAGTACCAGTGACCCAAATTCCTTTTTGGCGTAAATATAATACTAAATTCAGAGTAGTAAAGTAATTATCAAAATATAATTTATGGTTTTTTTCTTCCTGACCCGTTTTTGTTAGAGGAATCACAATATCAGAACCGAATCCCAGTTTTGACCCAGTTAATATTGTGCCTTTTCCCTGATATATCTCAAAATCGTAAACTATACCTTTTGAGCTGCAAAGACAAGATATCTTCATTCCCCATTTTATCGGTTTCTTTGGCATATACTGTCTCAGAATAGTTCTACCTTTAAAAGGAACCATCATCTCATCCATATACAGATTTTCATCTTTTGGAATAGCGTACGATTTTTTTTAAACATATCTCTAATAGTGCGAATTTTGTAAAGTTTATCGCTTCCTCGTGGGTCTGTAGTGAAGCTTAAATTATTTCGTACAAAATGGAATCTTTGCCTGGATATGTTATCTTGGAATGATGGTATTACTATACCCATTGTCCAATACATCTCCAAACGCGGATAACCAATGGTACCAATCATAATTTTTAGAGCTAGATATGATTTTATTTGTGTTGTGTGTACTCGTACGAGTATATCATTTACAACCACAAATTGCGTTCGTATCCATATGGATACATGCAATGTTTAAAAAATCCGCACATTAAAACAAAAAAATAATGATGCAAAAAAGTTAAAATAAACAATTTTCTTTATGTTGGATGTGTTTGTTTTAAATAATGTCAGATATATGCTTATATAATTTGTTAAATAAAAATCTCTTTCTTTCCAAAAAAAAAAAAATAATAATAAAAGAAGTTTAAATATTATATTTTTTATCAGTTTTTCATTAAATTAAAAAAAAATAATTCATAATATATTAAAAACCAATAAAAAGTCGATATCTAAATCAATTCTTTGACTTGGAGACTGTCAGATGCTTGCAAAGTTGAATGTATCCATATGGATACAGTATAGAGAAAATGTTAATAAATAATGTTAGAAAATTTTTGAAATGAATTAGGTGGTATTTTGTAAGGAACTGATCAACCTATTTGGTAAATGCATTTTTTATTAAAAATATCTACGGTTAACCCACCAAATCGGTATAAAAGTCGAGTGAGCACACTGTGCCAATATTGGGTATACAACATAATAAAATCGATTTTTTTGCTTGAAAAATTCATTAATTATAACAACAAAATAAGTTGATAAATTATTCAAAGTATTGTCCATCGTTAGCCACTGTTTTTCCCACCTTTCTGGTAGCATATGGATTCCATGCCAGAAGAACTGCTCTGGTTTTTAGGTAATAAATGAATCAAGCCAATTTCTGATATCCTGTTCTGAAGTGAAGCGTATTCCAGTAAGGGCGTTCTGCATCGATCGAAACAGGCGGTAGTCAGAAGGGGCAAAGTCTGGGCTATAAACTTCCCATTTACTGTTTTCCAAATAGTTTTTGACCGGTCTTACAACATGTGTCCGAGCGTTGTCATTATGGAAAATTATGGCCTCGTGTCTGGTCGAATATTCTGGTCGTCTTTCGTAGATTGCTCTCTCAAACGAATCAGTTGTCTTCGGTACAGGTCCCCGGCTTCTGACCCGATTTCAAAAGCTCATAATACAAAACACCTTGGCTTCATGGATATTCAGCTTCGGTGTTGATTTGGCTGATTGGCCGGGCTCTACATACGTATCGCACCCTAAATACAAAAGGGTCACAACTCAAAATACTAAAATTTTCAGGAGAGACAAAAAAACTGTTTATGTTTATTTCATCGTGCAGAAGCAACACACTTAACACTTAGGGTGCGATATATCCATTTTACATCACCAGTAACAATACGATGCGAAGATTAATTCTTTTTGTAGCGTTCAAGCAACATTTCCGACATTCAAAATTGCCTCTCTGCGACTTTTGAATATGGGGCTTTCATAAGGATAGGCTGAGGAGTGTTCTCCAATGTTTTTTTTTGCCGATCTCCTACCATTTTCGCAAAAAAAAGCAAAGTCCTTTTTCAGATTTCAAAAGCTGTTCTCCAATATTTTTTTTTCGTCCATTTCCCACCGATTTCAAAAGTCGAAATTTGAGAAAATTTCTCTTATTTGCAAAAAACAAACTGTTATGACTTTGGAATATTGGACATTCATAAGGATTGGCTAGGAGTGTTCTCTAATATTTTTTTCGCCCATATCCTACCATTTTCGGAAAAAGGATCAAAGTCCTTCTTCAGATTTCAAAAGGAAAAATATCTATTATTTAAAAAAAAAACTTTTTTGACTTTTGAATATTTGACATTCATAAGGATTGGTGGCTAAGGGGTGTTCTGCAATAATTTTTTTTTCGCCCATCTGCCAAAATTTAAATTTGGTATTCGATTGCGCCTGTAATGTTTAAATGAAGGAAATTTAGTTTTTTTTTGTTATTTATGTAAATCCCACTAATTTTACTTGGTTTATTTTAACTCTTATGTAGCCAAGCACTTCATTTCGTTATTTAGGAAAAATACTTAGTGATAATAAAACTTTGCGATGATAAACCTTAGGCATAGTTAAACTAAGCAATTAACATTTATATGTTTAAATTGGTGTCTGGCAAAATGTGAGGAAAATAATAAACGTGAAATTTAATTACTATGTTTCTCTACTGTTTACCAGTATCTGGTTTTAATTATGTGCATCAATATGTAGCTGAATTAAAAAGCAGCACTCAATAAATGGAGCATCAATACATCGAAATCGATTCTGATTAATATATTGATGAAAAAATGGACCATGTGTTATATAATAGTCCTTGCGTGTATAATTATCATCTATGAATTGTTGAAGCGTTGTCTTATCTTGTAACACATGAAAATAATGCAAAACTGTTTAATGTCGCCATTAAATAACGTCTACACTCCGGATAAAGCACCAGTACCAACGAAAGTAGCGTCAGCTCACCTTACTAACAAAGGTTCTCTATATAATCAAGAAATCTGTAATAAGTTCGTGCTTTTAATCATAACCGTATTGTCTGATCCTAAGTTTAACAAACCAACTAACTTTGACGTCCTATTAGGTGTCGAATATTAACAGCATAGATGGCTCTAAGGTCACATTCCGATTACTACATGCTTAGACCAGAACGTTACTCTCATGTTTCAGAAGAAGTCTACGGTTTCGAATGGTAAAATTTGTTTTGTGTTCGGTCATAGAGAAAATATACCTGAAAATTTCAGTCTATTCGTAGACTGAAACATGGAATTAATATGATAATATTGATATTCTGTATGATCATACAGAAAATATACCGCAAAATTATGTTTATTCGTTAATCGAAACAAGGAATTGGAGAAAAACTGAAGCTATATAAACATAAACATTTAGCGCTGAACCCTACAACGATCCTTAAGGCAGTTAATTGGTCCCTAATGTAGTCCAAATGACCATTACTTACTACACTGGCTATTAAATCTTTTTGCTTTCGTATCCAATTTATTTAAATCCTGTTAATTTTTAAATATATTCGAGGTGACGTTAAGAACTACAGCAGCCTCATGTTTTTCCATACGGGATTTCCACAAAATTAAGCAATAGCAGGTTTTCTTCACCAAAGGGCCAACAATCTGTAGTTATCTAAATAATTTTGTTGAGAGGTGGTACAAAGCAAAAAATAATGTGGTAAACAAATTGGTATTTTAAAAAAAAGAAGAGTTCAAATGAAGACTATTAAAACATTTAAAGCTCTTGATACAACCATACATATGATCAGCTTGGTTGTTTTCAATGAATTGAACCAGTGAAAGAATAAACAAAGATTTATACTGTTATTAACTTTGTGAAAAAATTTTTGTAATGGATGAAACCTTTGGAAAACAGCCTTAATTAAAATATTTTGTGTGTGTGTGTTGGCAATTCGTATATACATGCAGACTGTCAATTATGAGATGATAATTTAGACAGAGTTTATTGACAGAGTGAAATGAAGTAAAAATTTGTTTTTGTTGTATTTTTTGCTTGTTTTGAACATATTCAAAGATTTTTTTTTGGGCTTGATCTCCGTAAATACATATAAATTTATGAAATATGTACAAAAAAAATTTTTTTGTAGAATAAAATTGTCACGAATTCACGAATAATTTTAACTAAACCGTGTCTGTTTTCAATGTGCAAACTCATTATTGGCAGAATGTATATAATTTTGTTGTGAGAAACGGAAATTAACCACTCCTAGTTATTTGTTTCTTGAAGTAGTAAAAAAAGCAGGTTAAACCACATATTAAACATTTAAAAGTTTTATTATTTGTCTTTCGCAATAGTTTTTTCTACGCAATTGATATAATTACATTTTGTTTTTTCATTTGTTGTTTTTTATTGTTTCTTTCTTTACTGTTTTGATTTTGAAAAAAATGTATTTGTGCATAGGCAGAAATAACATACTTTATTATTTTTTGCTGATTTATGAAATAACATTTGAAGAACACTTTGTTGCGTTTTAAATATATTTAAATTCAAGAAAAGTAATGTTTGTACATTTTTAAAAAACTGTTGTTTGCATAAAGTACTTTTTTTTTGGCTGATGTAGAGTGTACTGATGCTTGTGTCTACCACACTATAAAAAAAACATTTAAGAAGCAATAATATACAAAATCTTTTCTAGAAAAATCCCATATACTCGTATGTGATCTCATTTTTAAATAACTGTAAATAGTCGAAATATTTTTTCGATACCATAAAATTATTATGAGGAAATACTTATACACACAAAATTCTACTATTTTATTTTTCTAGATTCCAAAAAAATATTTGGACCAAATTGCTGAATTGTATGAAGATTTCCATGTAACTAAGCTTCCGCTCTTAGAAAATGAAGTACGTGGGGCAGAAAATATTAAACAGTTCTTGGAAAATTTAATAAAACCATTTACATATAATTAGATAAATCTAAATAAATCTAATAGATACATATTGTCAAGTAAAACGTCAGTGTCAAAAATTTTCCATCGTACTGAATGTGTTTCAGTAAAGAATGGCAATATTTTGGTTTTTGTACATAGTGCAGTACTTTAAAAATATGATATTTAGAAACAATTACTTATTTTAGATATGTTTAATTGAAATAAATATATATTTTTTTCTCTTTGCTATATATCTAAACTAGTTTTTAAACATTGTTTAGCATAACGAGTTAGTCAAGGACATTTAAATAATAGGTTATATGGTAAGTGTCTATCTCACGTATAGTCCAGTTTAGAAGAAAGGGAATTCATGCTTATGCTTGGTTGTATAAAAGCAAAAGATAGCGTTAATAAGAGGTATATTTGAGGCAACGCTATGCATTTAATGAATTAAATCATTTATTGCTTCTAACGAAAGAAACAACTTCTTTGTTGGTATTTGCGACAGACAACAGTTCCAAGTGGTAAATAACATAAATAGGTTTAATTAACCTAAATGTGTTTTTTGGACTGTATCCATATGGATACATATTTCGGTTACGGTAAAGTAAAAAATTAATCTATTTTTTTAAATTAAAGCAAAAAACTAAAACAAACTAAAATGATAAACCTTAAATTTATATAATTAAAATAAATAAAGACAAAAAATAGCATAAAGCCAATAAGATTTTTTAAAATCAATAATAAAACCTTTTCTAGAACTAGTTCTGTATAACTGGTGATACTTAGTACAACCTGTTCTAGAAAAGGTTTTAGTAGAACTGATTTTAAAAAACTTTTCTAAAAATTTATATATGAATGTACATTTATATCTTACCAATAATTTATTCATTTGATATATTATGAAATTCCTTGAAACAATTTCTCTATCCATTGGGAATGCACAGAAAAACGTTGCACTTCGAGCACTTGAATCTAGTTTGACCCTTACATCCTTTTACTTTACATCTTCCTTTAATTTTCGTGTTTTCCGGCCAATGTTGATTTCCATCATATCGACCAGAAGTTGAAGGTGTAGCTTTACGTTTCTTGTCGGAGGTTGTTGGAGTAATTGGTATATCATCATTACGGCATGACGTTGGGCCTCCTCTTTTAGGGTAGCATGAGTGTTGATTGGACCGATATAAAAGCCCATCGGCAATATCGTTACGAAAGCTCAACAAGTCCATATATTTATTTTTCGGGTTATTGTTTTTTTTAATCAATTGGGTACTCTAACCACGAGTTGCACACTGCCAAATCAGTGAAGTGATCAAAAATCTTAAGAGTCCACTTCCCAGATCTTATAGAAATTCTATATAAAAAAAGGAGGAAATCCATTTTATCTACTCCTCCCATATTGGAATTGTACTCTGATACAATATGTGGTTGTGTTATTTCAAAGTTTTTCTTTTTATCGGAAGAAAATCGGGAAACTTTCTTCACGGGTTCGTGACCATGGATTGATGATACCAGTTGCACAATTCCGCCATCAAGCCACCTGAGAAGGAAAATGTTATCTTCTCTCTCTATACGGTATTCAAAACTTCTACAGCCTTCTTTTTTCAAATCTTTCACAGGTTTTAGATCAACTTTGCCGAATCTGTTTCCTCTTAGAGTACCAGTGACCCAAATTCCTTTTTGGCGTAAATATAATACTAAATTCAGAGTAGTAGAGTAATTATCAAAATATAATTTATGGTTTTTTTCTTCCTGAACCGTTTTTGTTAGATGAATCACAATATCAGAACCGAATCCCAGTTTTGACCCAGTTAATATTGTGCCTTTTCCCTGATATATCTCAAAATCGTAAACTATACCTTTTGAGCTGCAAAGACAAGATATCTTCATTCCCCATTTTATCGGTTTCTTTGGCATATACTGTCTCAGAATAGTTCTACCTTTAAAAGGAGCCATCATCTCATTCACACACAGATTTTCATCTTTTGAAATAGCGTACGATTTGTTTTAAACATATCTCTAATAGTGCGAATTTTGTAAAGTTTATCGCTTCCTCGTGGGTCTGTAGTGAAGCTTAAATTATTTCGTACAAAATGGAATCTTTGCCTGGATATGTTATCTGGGAATGATGGTATTACTATACCCATTGTCCAATACATCTCCAAACGCGGATAACCAATGGTACCAATCATAATTTTTAGAGCTAGATATGATTTTATTTGTGTTGTGTGTACTCGTACGAGTATATCATTTACAACCACAAATTGCGTTCGTATCCATATGGATACATGCAATGTTTAAAAAATCCGCACATTAAAACAAAAAAATAATGATGCAAAAAATTAAAATAAACAATTTTCTTTATGTTGGATGTGTTTGTTTTAAATAATGTCAGATATATGCTTATATAATTTGTTAAATAAAAATCCCTTTCTTTCCAAAAAAAATAATAATAAAAAAAAGTTTTTTTTAAATATTATATTTTTTATCAGTTTTTCTTTAAATTAAAAAAAAAAAAATCATAATATATTAAAAACCAATAAAAAGTCGATATCTAAATCAATTCTTTGACTTGGAGACTGTCAGATGCTTGCAAAGTTGAATGTATCCATATGGATACAGTATAGAGAAAATGTTAATAAATAATGTTAGAAAATTTTTGAAATGAATTAGGTGGTATTTTGTAAGGAACTGATCAACCTATTTGGTAAATGCATTTTTTATTAAAAATATCTACGGTTAACCCACCAAATCCGTATAAAAGTCGAGTGAGCACACTGTGCCAATATTGGGTATACAACATAATAAAATCGATTTTTTTGCTTGAAAAATTCATTAATTATAACAACAAAATAAGTTGATAAATTATTCAAAGTATTGTCCATCGTTAGCCACTGTTTTTCCCACCTTTCTGGTAGCATATGGATTCCATGCCAGAAGAACTGCTCTGGTTTTTAGGTAATAAATGAATCAAGCCAATTTCTGATATCCTGTTCTGAAGTGAAGCGTATTCCAGTAAGGGCGTTCTGCATCGATCGAAACAGGCGGTAGTCAGAAGGGGCAAAGTCTGGGCTATAAACTTCCCATTTACTGTTTTCCAAATAGTTTTTGACCGGTCTTACAATATGTGTCCGAGCGTTGTCATTATGGAAGATTATGGCCTCGTGTCTGGTCGAATATTCTGTTCGTCTTTCGTAGATTGCTCTCTCAAACGAATCAGTTGTCTTCGGTACAGGTCCCCGGCTTCTGACCCGATTTCAAAAGCTCATAATACAAAACACCTTGGCTTCATGGATATTCAGCTTCGGCGTTGATTTGGCTGGTTGGTCGGGCTCTACATACATATCGCACCCTAAATACAAAAGGGTCACAACTCAAAATACTAAAATTTTCAGGAGAGACAAAAAAACTGTTTATGTTTATTTCATCGTGCAGAAGCAACACACTTAACACTTAGGGTGCGATATATCCATTTTTCATCACCAGTAACAATACGATGCGAAGATTAATTCTTTTTGTAGCGTTCAAGCAACATTTCCGACATTCAAAATTGCCTCTCTGTGACTTTTGAATATGGGGCTTTCATAAGGATAGGCTGAGGAGTGTTCTCCAATGTTTTTTTTGCCGATCTCCTACCATTTTCGCAAAAAAAAGCAAAGTCCTTTTTCAGATTTCAAAAGCTGTTCTCCAATATTTTTTTTCGTCCATTTCCCACCGATTTCAAAAGTCGAAATTTGAGAAAATTTCTCTTATTTGCAAAAAACAAACTGTTATGACTTTGGAATATTGGACATTCATAAGGATTGGCTAGGAGTGTTCTCTAATATTTTTTTCGCCCATATCCTACCATTTTCGGAAAAAGGATCAAAGTCCTTCTTCAGATTTCAAAAGGAAAAATATCTATTATTTAAAAAAAAAACTTTTTTGACTTTTGAATATTTGACATTCATAAGGATTGGTGGCTTTTCGGTTTTTTTCGCCCATCTGCCAAAATTTAAATTTGGTATTCGATTGCGCCTGTAATGTTTAAATGAAGGAAATTTAGTTTTTTTTTGTTATTTATGTAAATCCTACTAATTTTACTTGGTTTATTTTAACTCTTATGTAGCCAAGCACTTCATTTCGTTATTTAGGAAAAATTCTTAGTGATAATAAAACTTTGCGATGATAAACCTTAGGCATAGTTAAACTAAGCAATTAACATTTATATGTTTAAATTGGTGTCTGGCAAAATGTGAGGAAAATAATAAACGTGAAATTTAATTACTATGTTTCTCCACTGTTTACCAGTATCTGGTTTTAATTATGTGCATCAATATGTAGCCGAATTAAGAAGCAGCACTCAATAAATGGAGCATCAATACATCGAAATCGATTCTGATTAATATATTGATGAAAAAATGGACCATGTGTTATATAATAGTCCTTGCGTGTATAATTATCATCTATGAATTGTTGAAGCGTTGTCTTATCTTGTAACACATGAAAATAATGCAAAACTGTTTAATGTCGCCATTAAATAACGTCTACACTCCGGATAAAGCACCAGTACCAACGAAAGTAGCGTCAGCTCACCTTACTAACAAAGGTTCTCTATATAATCAAGAAATCTGTAATAAGTTCGTGCTTTTAATCATAACCGTATTGTCTGATCCTAAGTTTAACAAACCAACTAACTTTGACGTCCTATTAGGTGTCGAATATTAACAGCATAGATGGCTCTAAGGTAACATTCCGATTACTACATGCTTAGACCAGAACGTTACTCTCATGTTTCAGAAGAAGTCTACGGTTTCGAATGGTAAAATTTGTTTTGTGTTCGGTCATAGAGAAAATATACCTGAAAATTTCAGTCTATTCGTAGACTGAAACATGGAATTAATATGATAATATTGATATTCTGTATGATCATACAGAAAATATACCGCAAAATTCTGTTTATTCGTTAATCGAAACATGGAATTGGAGAAAAACTGAAGCTATATAAACATAAACATTTAGCGCTGAACCCTACAACGATCCTTAAGGCAGTTAATTGGTCCCTAATGTAGTCCAAATGACCATTACTTACTACACTGGCTATTAAATCTTTTTGCTTTCGTATCCAATTTATTTAAATCCTGTTAATTTTTAAATATATTCGAGGTGACGTTAAGAACTACAGCAGCCTCATGTTTTTCCATACGGGATTTCCACAAAATTAAGCAATAGCAGGTTTTCTTCACCAAAGGGCCAACAATCTGTAGTTATCTAAATAATTTTGTTGAGAGGTGGTACAAAGCAAAAAATAATGTGGTAAACAAATTGGTATTTTAAAAAAAGAAGAGTTCAAATGAAGACTATTAAAACATTTAAAGCTCTTGATACAACCATACATATGATCAGCTTGGTTGTTTTCAATGAATTGAACCAGTGAAAGAATAAACAAAGATTTATACTGTTATTAACTTTGTGAAAAAATTTTTGTAATGGATGAAACCTTTGGAAAACAGCCTTAATTAAAATATTTCTTTTATTTATTTAAAAAATCTAAACATGTATCTACTTTGTGTGTGTGTGTTGGCAATTCGTATATACATGCAGACTGTCAATTATGAGTTTGCACATTGAAAACAGACACGGCTTAGTTAAAATTATTCGTGAATTCATTACATTTTTGTTCTACAAAAAAATTTTTTTTGTACATATTTCATAAATTTATATGTATTTACGGAGATCATGCCGAAAAAACTTTGAATATGTTCAAAACAAGCAAAAAATACAACAAAAACAAATTTTTACTTCATTTCACACTGTCAATTAAACTCTTTGCACAAAAATTTCCTTGTAGTTTTGGCGTCAGTGGGCAAGTTTTAAATTTAGTGTGAGAAAACTTAATATTTAGTATGGAAAACTTTAGCATCTACCAAATATTGTAAACGATTTTTCATTGATCCTATTAACTTCTTTAGGTCATAATTCGTTGGTATTTTCTGTCATTCTTGTGATATCGCTGTTTTGAGCGCTGCCATATTTTTTTGCAGGCGTTTAGCGACCGGTTTTTTTTAAAACACCCGTAAATACTCTATAGGACTGAGATTGGGTCTTTGAGCGGGTGTATCGATGACGTGAAGACAGTTATATAACAGCAACATTCTTCCCATGTGTAATTTATGTTTATTGTCATTGACTTGATCAAATTTAAAATTTGGTTTGTTGTCCTTTATAAATCTGAATTTCTTCGCACTACTAGTTAAATGGGTCCGCAGTGCTCAAAAATTGATGCGCATCCATCGTAGATTCTATAAAAGCAATGTCACCCACTGCTTGACTTGAAATGCAGCTTCAAATATTAAAGACATTTTTCCAAATTTTTGCGGTTGGGAGGATTTTTTGCTGCTTCAGAGATGTTAAAGGCTTATGCCAGACCCTAGATGGTCCATCGTTGTAGTACATGATGTAGTACATCATGTTCGTTTCAATATTACATCATCCCAATATTCATTCGGCTGTGAACGTTCCGAATATCGAAGGAAAAGCGTATTTCTATATTTGCTACTGAAAGGAGTGGTTTTTTTCTTGCTGATCTTGATGAGTATTTATTTTTAATTATGGTCTGACGCACTGTCTCGTGGCAAACAATAACACTAAGCTCTTCTTTAAGCTCTGCCCCTAGTTTCCGTGTAGAAATTTTTGGATATTGACCCAGTTTTCTTAAAATTAACCGCTCACCACGTCGATTTATTTATTTTTGCGCCCGTCTCCTTGCTTTAATTCCAGGCTATTCTCTTTTTCAGCTCGATTTATGACGTTGTAAACTATTCTCCATAAAACTGAAAACATTTCCGACAACTCTTCCGCACTCCTGTCTAGTTTGTGGTTATAATAAATCAATTGAATGATATTATACGACAATCTTTTTCCGGGCATTTTTAAAACTTCATATCTATGTACTACTAATTTTATGACATATGCAACGCAAATTAATTTCAACGCACGGTCATGAACAATGTGTGCAAATTATAGCGGTAAATCGCCGTTAGCTTCAGAAAAAATCAAAACTACAAGCTGAGCAAAGAGTTTATTGACATAAAGAGAAACAAAACATTTTTGTGCAAAGAGTTTATTGACAGAGAGAAATGAAGTAAAAATTTGTTTTTGTTGTATTTTTTGCTTGTTTTGAACATATTCAAAGTTTTTTTTTCGGCATGATCTCCGTAAATACATATACATAAATTTATGAAATATGTAGAAAAAAAATTTTTTTTTTGAATAAAATTGTCATGAATTCACGAATAATTTTAACTAAACCGTGTCTGTTTTCAATGTGCAAACTCATTATTGGCAGAATGTATATAATTTTGTTGTGAGAAACGGAAATTAACCACTCCTAGTTATTTGTTTCTTGAAGTAGTAAAAAAAGCAGGTTAAACCACATATTAAACATTTAAAAGTTTTATTATTTGTCTTTCGCAATAGTTTTTTCTACCCAATTGATATAATTACATTTTGTTTTTTCATTTGTTGTTTTTTATTGTTTCTTTCTTTACTGTTTTGATTTTGAAAAAAATGTATTTGTGCATAGGCAGAAATAACATACTTTATTATTTTTTGCTGATTTATGAAATAACATTTGAAGAACACTTTGTTGCGTTTTAAATATATTTAAATTCAAGAAAAGTAATGTTTGTACATTTTTAAAAAACTGTTGTTTGCATAAAGTACTTTTTTTTTGGCTGATGTAGAGTGTACTGATGCTTGTGTCTACCACACTATAAAAACGGAAACATTTAAGAAGCAATAATATACAAAATCTTTTCTAGAAAAATCCCATATACTCGTGTGCGATCTCATCTTTAAATAACTGTAAATAGTCGAAATATTTTTTCGATACCATAAAATTATTATGAGGAAATACTTATACACACAAAATTCTACTATTTTATTTTTCTAGATTCAAAATAAATATTTGGACCAAATTGCTGATTTGTATGAAGATTTCCATGTAACTAAGCTTCCGCTCTTAGAAAATGAAGTACGTGGGACAGAAAATATTAAACAGTTCTCGGAAAATTTAATAAAACCATTTACATATAATTAGATAAATCTAAATAAATCTAATAGATACATATTGTCAAGTAAAACGTCAGTGTCAAAAATTTTCCATCGTATTGAATGTGTTTCAGTAAAGAATGGCAATATTTTGGTTTTTGTATTTACATAGTGCAGTACTTTAAAAATACGATACTTAGAAACAATTACTTATTTTAGATATGTTTAATTGAAATAAATATATATTTTTTTCTCTTTGCTATATATCTAAACTAGTTTTTAAACATTGTTTAGCATAACGAGTTAGTCAAGGACATTTAAATAATAGGTTATATGGTAAGTGTCTTTCTCACGTATAGTCCAGTTTAGAAGAAAGGGAATTCATGGTTATGCTTGGTTGTATAAAAGCAAAAGATAGCGTTAATAAGAGGTATATTTGAGGCAACGCTATGCATTTAATGAATTAAATCATTTATTGCTTCTAACGAAAGAAACTACTTCTTTGTTGGCATTTGCGACAGACAACAGTTCCAAGTGGTAAATAACATAAATAGGTTTAATTAACCTAAATGTGTTTTTTGTACTGTATCCATATGGATACATATTTCGGTTACGGTAAAGTAAAAAATTAATTAATATATTTTTTTAAATTAAAGCAAAAAACTAAAACAAACTAAAATGATAAACCTTAAATTTATATAATTAGAATAAATAAAGACAAAAAATAGCATAAAGCCAATAAGATTTTTTAAAATCAATAATAAAACCTTTTCTAGAACTAGTTCTGTATAACTGGTGATACTTAGTACAACCTGTTCTAGAAAAGGTTTTAGTAGAACTGATTTTAAAAAACTTTTCTAAAAATTTATATATGAATGTACATTTATATCTTACCAATAATTTATTCATTTGATATATTATGAAATTCCTTGAAACAATTTCTCTATCCATTGGGAATGCACAGAAAAACGTTGCACTTCGAGCACTTGAATCTAGTTTGACCCTTACATCCTTTTACTTTACATCTTCCTTTAATTTTCGTGTTTTCCGGCCAATGTTGATTTCCATCATATCGACCAGATGTTGAAGGTGTAGCTTTACGTTTCTTGTCGGAGGTTGTTGGAGTAATTGGTATATCATCATTACGGCATGACGTTGGGCCTCCTCTTTTACGGTAGCATGAGTGTTGATTGGACCGATATAAAAGCCCATCGGCAATATCGTTACGAAAGCTCAACAAGTCCATATATTTATTTTTCGGGTTATTGTTTTTTTTAATCAATTGGGTACTCTAACCACGAGTTGCACACTGCCAAATCAGTGAAGTGATCAAAAATCTTAAGAGTCCACTTCCCAGATCTTATAGAAATTCTATATAAAAAAAGGAGGAAATCCATTTTATCTACTCCTCCCATATTGGAATTGTACTCTGATACAATATGTGGTTGTGTTATTTCAAAGTTTTTCTTTTTATCGGAAGAAAATCGGGAAACTTTCTTCACGGGTTCGTGACCATGGATTGATGATACCAGTTGCACAATTCCGCCATCAAGCCACCTGAGAAGGAAAATGTTATCTTCTCTCTCTATACGGTAGTCAAAACTTCTACAGCCTTCTTTTTTCAAATCTTTCTCAGGTTCTAGATCAACTTTGCCGAATCTGTTTCCTCTTAGAGTAGCAGTGACCCAAATTCCTTTTTGGCGTAAACATAATACTAAATTCCGAGTAGTAAAGTAATTATCAAAATATAATTTATGGTTTTTTTCTTCCTGAACCGTTTTTGTTAGATGAATCACAATATCAGAACCGAATCCCAGTTTTGACCCAGTTAATATTGTGCCTTTTCCCTGATATATCTCAAAATCGTAAACTATACCTTTTGAGCTGCAAAGACAAGATATCTTCATTCCCCATTTTATCGGTTTCTTTGGCATATACTGTCTCAGAATAGTTCTACCTTTAAAAGGAACCATCATCTCATTCACACACAGATTTTCATCTTTTGAAATAGCGTACGATTTTTTTTAAACATATCTCTAATAGTGCGAATTTTGTAAAGTTTATCGCTTCCTCGTGGGTCTGTAGTGAAGCTTAAATTATTTCGTACAAAATGGAATCTTTGCCTGGATATGTTATCTGGGAATGATGGTATTACTATACCCATTGTCCAATACATCTCCAAACGCGGATAACCAATGGTACCAATCATAATTTTTAGAGCTAGATATGATTTTATTTGTGTTGTGTGTACTCGTACGAGTATATCATTTACAACCACAAATTGCGTTCGTATCCATATGGATACATGCAATGTTTAAAAAATCCGCACATTAAAACAAAAAAATAATGATGCAAAAAAGTTAAAATAAACAATTTTCTTTATGTTGGATGTGTTTGTTTTAAATAATGTCAGATATATGCTTATATAATTTGTTAAATAAAAATCCCTTTCTTTCCAAAAAAAAATAATAATAAAAAAAGTTTTTTTTAAATATTATATTTTTTATCAGTTTTTCTTTTAATTAAAAAATAAAATAATTCATAATATATTAAAAACCAATAAAAAGTCGATATCTAAATCAATTCTTTGACTTGGAGACTGTCAGATGCTTGCAAAGTTGAATGTATCCATATGGATACAGTATAGAGAAAATGTTAATAAATAATGTTAGAAAATTTTTGAAATGAATTAGGTGGTATTTTGTAAGGAACTGATCAACCTATTTGGTAAATGCATTTTTTATTAAAAATATCTACGGTTAACCCACCAAATCGGTATAAAAGTCGAGTGAGCACACTGTGCCAATATTGGGTATACAACATAATAAAATCGATTTTTTTGCTTGAAAAATTCATTAATTATAACAACAAAATAAGTTGATAAATTATTCAAAGTATTGTCCATCGTTAGCCACTGTTTTTCCCACCTTTCTGGTAGCATATGGATTCCATGCCAGAAGAACTGCTCTGGTTTTTAGGTAATAAATGAATCAAGCCAATTTCTGATATCCTGTTCTGAAGTGAAGCGTATTCCAGTAAGGGCGTTCTGCATCGATCGAAACAGGCGGTAGTCAGAAGGGGCAAAGTCTGGGCTATAAACTTCCCATTTACTGTTTTCCAAATAGTTTTTGACCGGTCTTACAACATGTGTCCGAGCGTTGTCATTATGGAAGATTTGATTTTGAAAAAAATGTATTTGTGCATAGGCAGAAATAACATACTTTATTATTTTTTGCTGATTTATGAAATAACATTTGAAGAACACTTTGTTGCGTTTTAAATATATTTAAATTCAAGAAAAGTAATGTTTGTACATTTTTAAAAAACTGTTGTTTGCATAAAGTACTTTTTTTTTGGCTGATGTAGAGTGTACTGATGCTTATGTCTACCACACTATAAAAACGGAAACATTTAAGAAGCAGTAATATACAAAATCTTTTCTAGAAAAATCCCATATACTCGTATGTGATCTCATCTTTAAATAACTGTAAATAGTCGAAATATTTTTTCGATACCATAAAATTGTTATGAGGAAATACTTATACACACAAAATTCTACTATTTTATTTTTCTAGATTCCAAAAAAATATTTGGACCAAATTGCTGATTTGTATGAAGATTTCCATGTAACTAAGCTTCCACTTTAAACAGTTCTCGGAAAATTTAATAAAACCATTTACATATAATTAGATAAATCTAAATAAATCTAATAGATACATATTGTCAAGTAAAACGTCAGAGTCAAAAATTTTCCATCGTATTGAATGTGTTTCAGTAAAGAATGGCAATATTTTTGTTTTTGTACATAGTGCAGTACTTTAAAAATATGATATTTAGAAACAATTACTTATTTTAGATATGTTTAATTGAAATAAATATATATTTTTTTCTCTTTGCTATATATCTATACATAACTAGTTTTTAAACATTGTTTAGCATAACGAGTTAGTCAAGGACATTTAAATAATAGGTTATATGGCAAGTGTCTATCTCACGTATAGTCCAGTTTAGAAGAAAGGGAATTCATGCTTATGCTTGGTTGTATAAAAGCAAAAGATAGCGTTAATAAGAGGTATATTTGAGGCAACGCTATGCATTTAATGAATTAAATCATTTATTGCTTCTAACGAAAGAAACAACTTCTTTGTTGGTATTTGCGACAGACAACAGTTCCAAGTGGTAAATAACAGTTTCCTCGTCATCTTCATCTTGAAAACTTTTACTTGTTGAAACATAGGCAAGTAAAGAACACCAAAATGCATTCGGGGGCGTGTCGGTCCGCGTTCTGCCAAATGACCTTTGGTAAAGGTTTTGGAAAAACTTGCTTAACCGAAATCATAAAGGAACTTCCTAGAGTTTTGGTTGCCGTGTCAACTGAGCGACCCCTTCCCCTCTATTCCTCGGAAAGCAGAGTGCCCTGACTGGGTGTAAGTCGTCCAGCCCCCGGGAAAGTATATACAGACACAAAAAAGTCTGCGTTCAGTTAAAAAAAAGAACTTTAGCATTTAAAAATTATTAAGAAAAAGTAATATATTTTAGGTTAGTCACGATGTTTTAAGACTTAGCTTTTCTATTTGACATTGAATTTAACAACTTTTCAGTTTAGTCCACTGTAATTTTTGACCATTCCACCTGTATGATACTTCGAAAGGACATTACTGTTTATTGTTTTCTGGCGAATCTTTTTTTCCAACAAATCTTTAAAATTTTTCAATAGGTTTGAAATCGGGGGATCAACGTGATTTTTAAGCTGTCTGGGTGCATTATAAAGGGTGTTTTTTATATAGTGATAGAACTTTGAAATGGAATAAAAAAATATGAATTTTTTAATTGACATATAACTCTTGGCATATGACCCCCACGGCTGGCTCCTACATAGTCTAATCTGGAGGTCCAATTTGCGGTGACTTCAACATTTGTAGTCGTATATCGGTATTAAAGCTCCGAATTTTGTCCTCCAGGTGTCAATCCCCACAGACTAGCCTGGTTAAGTGACACGATCTTGGATGCCAACTCACGGCTCCGAAACTTCATACTATCGGTTACCAAACGTTTTCTTCAATATAATAATTGTGGCGAAAGCTGTGAGACATGTTGCGCCATCTTGTTGAAATTACAGCTCCTGCAATTATGGTTGTTCAATTGATCAACGAAAAAGTCGGTAAAGATGGCTCCATAGCAGTCAGTTTTTTCCGGATGTGAGGGCTTCTCAACATACATCTGAAGATTGTCATCACTCCAAATACGGTAGTTTTGTTTATTGACATAACCATTCAAACAAAAATCACTTCCATAGCTAAACAAATTCCAGATTACTCTCACCAGAAGTCGCCATGAACCCACAAGATTTTTTTCAGGTGCAGTTCCTGCTATACGCCACACAATTTGACGGCCTCTTCTGTCAAGTATACAGAATTAGCTTTCGTCGGAAAATATCACTTTCCAAAATTCTGGCGGCTTTTTTGTGTAGTTATTAGCAAAGTCAACGTGCTTTTTCTGTTAACAAGTTATATAAATAATTTTCGCCGAGCAAAACTTTTCTTGTGGTTTCAGCAGAAATTGACGTTTTCAACTATTTCTGTTGACGTCATCCGAGGACTTATCTCTGTCATGTTGACTTTTTGAGCTCTTCCCAAGCAGACAATATTTTTGAACGACCCGACCGAACGTGGCTTAAAATTCCGTGCATTTTTAAAATTGTCAATGACGCGTTGGATAGACGAATATGCTATTGCAATAGCCCGACCAGATTTCAGAAGCTTTTTCCATCTTTCTACAATTTAATAAATGTTTTACTTTCCGAACCACTAACCATAATATTGCAATTGTACCAACTGTCAATGAAGGTTTTAAACACTTCAATAGAAAAGATTTTCAATAAGATTTTTTAAAATCAATAATAAAACCTTTTCTAGAACTAGTTCTGTATAACTGGTGATACTTAGTACAACCTGTTCTAGAAAAGGTTTTAGTAGAACTGATTTTAAAAAACTTTTCTAAAAATTTATATATGAATGTACATTTATATCTTACCAATAATTTATTCATTTGATATATTATGAAATTCCTTGAAACAATTTCTCTATCCATTGGGAATGCGCAGAAAAACGTTGCACTTCGAGCACTTGAATCTAGTTTGACCCTTACATCCTATTACTTTACATCTTCCTTTAATTTTCGTGTTTTCCGGCCAATGTTGATTTCCATCATATCGACCAGATGTTGAAGGTGTAGCTTTACGTTTCTTGTCGGAGGTTGTTGGAGTAATTGGTATATCATCATTACGGCATGACGTTGGGCCTCCTCTTTTACGGTAGCATGAGTGTTGATTGGACCGATCTAAAAGCCCATCGGCAATATCGTTACGAAAGCTCAACAAGTCCATATATTTATTTTTCGGGTTATTGTTTTTTTTTTTATCAATTCGGTACTCTAACCACGAGTTGCACACTGCCAAATCAGTGAAGTGATCAAAAATCTTAAGAGTCCACTTCCCAGATCTTATAGAAATTCTATATAAAAAAGGAGGAAATCCATTTTATCTACTCCTCCCATATTGAAATTGTACTCAGATACAATATGTGGTTGTGTTATTTCAAAGTTTTTCTTTTTATCGGAAGAAAATCGGGAAACTTTCTTCACGGGTTCGTGACCATGGATTGATGATACCAGTTGCACAATTCCGCCATCAAGCCACCTGAGAAGGAAAATGTTATCTTCTCTCTCTATACGGTAGTCAAAACTTCTACAGCCTTCTTTTTTCAAATCTTTCTCAGGTTCTAGATCAACTTTGCCGAATCTGTTTCCTCTTAGAGTAGCAGTGACCCAAATTCCTTTTTGGCGTAAACATAATACTAAATTCCGAGTAGTAAAGTAATTATCAAAATATAATTTATGGTTTTTTTCTTCCTGAACCGTTTTTGTTAGATGAATCACAATATCAGAACCGAATCCCAGTTTTGACCCAGTTAATATTGTGCCTTTTCCCTGATATATCTCAAAATCGTAAACTATACCTTTTGAGCTGCAAAGACAAGATATCTTCATTCCCCATTTTATCGGTTTCTTTGGCATATACTGTCTCAGAATAGTTCTACCTTTAAAAGGAACCATCATCTCATTCACACACAGATTTTCATCTTTTGAAATAGCGTACGATTTTTTTTAAACATATCTCTAATAGTGCGAATTTTGTAAAGTTTATCGCTTCCTCGTGGGTCTGTAGTGAAGCTTAAATTATTTCGTACAAAATGGAATCTTTGCCTGGATATGTTATCTGGGAATGATGGTATTACTATACCCATTGTCCAATACATCTCCAAACGCGGATAACCAATGGTACCAATCATAATTTTTAGAGCTAGATATGATTTTATTTGTGTTGTGTGTACTCGTACGAGTATATCATTTACAACCACAAATTGCGTTCGTATCCATATGGATACATGCAATGTTTAAAAAATCCGCACATTAAAACAAAAAAATAATGATGCAAAAAAGTTAAAATAAACAATTTTCTTTATGTTGGATGTGTTTGTTTTAAATAATGTCAGATATATGCTTATATAATTTGTTAAATAAAAATCCCTTTCTTTCCGAAAAAAAATAATAATAAAAAAAGTTTTTTTTAAATATTATATTTTTTTATCAGTTTTTCATTAAATTAAAAAAAAATAATTCATAATATATTAAAAACCAATAAAAAGTCGATATCTAAATCAATTCTTTGACTTGGAGACTGTCAGATGCTTGCAAAGTTGAATGTATCCATATGGATACAGTATAGAGAAAATGTTAATAAATAATGTTAGAAAATTTTTGAAATGAATTAGGTGGTATTTTGTAAGGAACTGATCAACCTATTTGGTAAATGCATTTTTTATTAAAAATATCTACGGTTAACCCACCAAATCGGTATAAAAGTCGAGTGAGCACACTGTGCCAATATTGGGTATACAACATAATAAAATCGATTTTTTTGCTTGAAAAATTCATTAATTATAACAACAAAATAAGTTGATAAATTATTCAAAGTATTGTCCATCGTTAGCCACTGTTTTTCCCACCTTTCTGGTAGCATATGGATTCCATGCCAGAAGAACTGCTCTGGTTTTTAGGTAATAAATGAATCAAGCCAATTTCTGATATCCTGTTCTGAAGTGAAGCGTATTCCAGTAAGGGCGTTCTGCATCGATCGAAACAGGCGGTAGTCAGAAGGGGCAAAGTCTGGGCTATAAACTTCCCATTTACTGTTTTCCAAATAGTTTTTGACCGGTCTTACAACATGTGTCCGAGCGTTGTCATTATGGAAGATTTGATTTTGAAAAAAATGTATTTGTGCATAGGCAGAAATAACATACTTTATTATTTTTTGCTGATTTATGAAATAACATTTGAAGAACACTTTGTTGCGTTTTAAATATATTTAAATTCAAGAAAAGTAATGTTTGTACATTTTTAAAAAACTGATGTTTGCATAAAGTAATTTTTTTTTGGCTGATGTAGAGTGTACTGATGCTTGTGTCTACCACACTATAAAAACGGAAACATTTAAGAAGCAGTAATATACAAAATCTTTTCTAGAAAAATCCCATATACTCGTATGTGATCTCATCTTTAAATAACTGTAAATAGTCGAAATATTTTTTCGATACCATAAAATTGTTATGAGGAAATACTTATACACACAAAATTCTACTATTTTATTTTTCTAGATTCCAAAAAAATATTTGGACCAAATTGCTGATTTGTATGAAGATTTCCATGTAACTAAGCTTCCACTTTAAACAGTTCTCGGAAAATTTAATAAAACCATTTACATATAATTAGATAAATCTAAATAAATCTAATAGATACATATTGTCAAGTAAAACGTCAGTGTCAAAAATTTTCCATCGTATTGAATGTGTTTCAGTAAAGAATGGCAATATTTTGGTTTTTGTACATAGTGCAGTACTTTAAAAATATGATATTTAGAAACAATTACTTATTTTAGATATGTTTAATTGAAATAAATATATATTTTTTTCTCTTTGCTATATATCTATACATAACTAGTTTTTAAACATTGTTTAGCATAACGAGTTAGTCAAGGACATTTAAATAATAGGTTATATGGCAAGTGTCTATCTCACGTATAGTCCAGTTTAGAAGAAAGGGAATTCATGCTTATGCTTGGTTGTATAAAAGCAAAAGATAGCGTTAATAAGAGGTATATTTGAGGCAACGCTATGCATTTAATGAATTAAATCATTTATTGCTTCTAACGAAAGAAACAACTTCTTTGTTGGTATTTGCGACAGACAACAGTTCCAAGTGGTAAATAACAGTTTCCTCGTCATCTTCATCTTGAAAACTTTTACTTGTTGAAACATAGGCAAGTAAAGAACACCAAAATGCATTCGGGGGCGTGTCGGTCCGCGTTCTGCCAAATGACCTTTGGTAAAGGTTTTGGAAAAACTTGCTTAACCGAAATCATAAAGGAACTTCCTAGAGTTTTGGTTGCCGTGTCAACTGAGCGACCCCTTCCCCTCTATTCCTCGGAAAGCAGAGTGCCCTGACTGGGTGTAAGTCGTCCAGCCCTCGGGAAAGTATATACAGACACAAAAAAGTCTGCGTTCAGTTAAAAAAAAGAACTTTAGCATTTAAAAATTATTAAGAAAAAGTAATATATTTTAGGTTAGTCACGATGTTTTAAGACTTAGCTTTTCTATTTGACATTGAATTTAACAACTTTTCAGTTTAGTCCACTGTAATTTTTGACCATTCCACCTGTATGATACTTCGAAAGGACATTACTGTTTATTGTTTTCTGGCGAATCTTTTTTTCCAACAAATCTTTAAAATTTTTCAATAGGTTTGAAATCGGGGGATCAACGTGATTTTTAAGCTGTCTGGGTGCATTATAAAGGGTGTTTTTTATATAGTGATAGAACTTTGAAATGGAATAAAAAAATATGAATTTTTTAATTGACATATAACTCTTGGCATATGACCCCCACGGCTGGCTCCTACATAGTCTAATCTGGAGGTCCAATTTGCGGTGACTTCAACATTTGTAGTCGTATATCGGTATTAAAGCTCCGAATTTTGTCCTCCAGGTGTCAATCCCCACAGACTAGCCTGGTTAAGTGACACGATCTTGGATGCCAACTCACGGCTCCGAAACTTCATACTATCGGTTACCAAACGTTTTCTTCAATATAATAATTGTGGCGAAAGCTGTGAGACATGTTGCGCCATCTTGTTGAAATTACAGCTCCTGCAATTATGGTTGTTCAATTGATCAACGAAAAAGTCGGTAAAGATGGCTCCATAGCAGTCAGTTTTTTCCGGATGTGAGGGCTTCTCAACATACATCTGAAGATTGTCATCACTCCAAATACGGTAGTTTTGTTTATTGACATAACCATTCAAACAAAAATCACTTCCATAGCTAAACAAATTCCAGATTACTCTCACCAGAAGTCGCCATGAACCCACAAGATTTTTTTCAGGTGCAGTTCCTGCTATACGCCACACAATTTGACGGCCTCTTCTGTCAAGTATACAGAATTAGCTTTCGTCGGAAAATATCACTTTCCAAAATTCTGGCGGCTTTTTTGTGTAGTTATTAGCAAAGTCAACGTGCTTTTTCTGTTAACAAGTTATATAAATAATTTTCGCCGAGCAAAACTTTTCTTGTGGTTTCAGCAGAAATTGACGTTTTCAACTATTTCTGTTGACGTCATCCGAGGACTTATCTCTGTCATGTTGACTTTTTGAGCTCTTCCCAAGCAGACAATATTTTTGAACGACCCGACCGAACGTGGCTTAAAATTCCGTGCATTTTTAAAATTGTCAATGACGCGTTGGATAGACGAATATGCTATTGCAATAGCCCGACCAGATTTCAGAAGCTTTTTCCATCTTTCTACAATTTAATAATTGTTTTACTTTCCGAACCACTAACCATAATATTGCAATTGTACCAACTGTCAATGAAGGTTTTAAACACTTCAATAGAAAAGATTTTCAAAGCTCGAATGCAATAGTAGTAGTAAGTGGCTCAAATCAAAACAATTAATGTACATACATATGTATGTACATATGTTTCAAAAATTTTTTAAGAATTTGAATTAGATACTTTTCGTACCATTCTCCTTAACGCTGTCATGAGTCTCTGATGTGGAATTTTTGTAAGTTAAAATACAATTTAAATCAAAAATATACCGACGAAAAAAGTGAAGTGGTTAGATGGAAAGTGCATGTTGATACTAGTATGTATACAAATACTTACTTACATAAGAATTTATTTATTTAGAAATTTTCTGTAAGCCAGGAACGCAATTAAAAGAACCATTGTTGTTTCGAAAAATAAATTTCGTCATTTACTGAGGGCACACCAGGTTCATTCTAGACCTGAATTTGCTGGAAAAATTACTGTGGCTTGTGCACTTTGCATAAATATGTACCCCGACTATGGTGATGGTAATAATTTAAATTTATCAAATACATATGCATAAAAATTGCATTAATACGATAATGAACTTATTAATTTTCATGTACTAAAATTAAAAAGTAAAAAAAAAAAAATAATTCTTAAACTTAAATTAATGCATAAAAATTAAAAAAGAATATAAAAGGATATACGTAAATATTTTATGCTATTTTTCACTCTTTTTCACGTCAACTTGCTTTATGCTACCTTTTCTTAACAAATACAATGGTATGTTCTCTTATAAGAAACAAACGTAATAAATATTGGGCTTATTCGGAAATGCATTACTGCGCTGCATCTGATGCGCAGTATGTTATAAAAAGCAAATGTCAAACAAGCATTACAAAAATGGTTGATGCAGTTGAAAAGTAAGTAATAAATTATTTGCAAATTTATTTCATTTTGTTAATCTAATCTATTTTTTTACGTTCCTTAGAATAGGAAGTGAGGTGTGCAAGGTGTTGGAGAAAACATTTATTTTTATTCTGCGCATCAGCATCGCAAGCTAATCACAGATGCAAATTAGATGCTGCGCAGTGATGCATTTCCGAAAAGGTCCATTGTGTTTCTATCAAATAAAATAAATTTTAGTGCTTAACAAAAGCAAATATCAAGACATTTTAATTGCAAATAAATAAACAATATTTGAAACATTAGTACATTCGAGCCTTTGGCGCAATACCGTAGTAACTCAAAATTTGAATTTTTTGAGCTGGGTATGCAGAAATGATCTTTGGGGAAATATCTATCTAGAGAAAAAAAGATTATGGTTCCATCTCTAACTGTTCAGATTCTACAGCTAAAAATGTCTTTATTGCCTCTAGCTATTTCCAACAATATTTATTTGCAATAATGAAATAAAATGCATTTTTCTCAGTTCGCGATTTTTTGAATTACTACGATATTGCACCAAAGGCTCGATATTTACATATATATTCTTCTGTACACATACATATGTACTTACATGATTACATACATATGTACGCACGTATACAAAATTATTTAAAGGAAAAAAATGAAATTTAAAAGATATGTAAATATGTCGTGTCTGTAATAAAAGTTATAATCAAAGATTTTCAAATGATTTATAAATGAAAATTATACATCGGCTTCTTTATTAAAATGAATTATTATAAAGTTAAAATTACCAATACAACCAATTAAATGGTTAACAAAAACAATAGCTAGAAAAAAGTTCAACTTTATTTTAAACAAATTACTAATATCTAAAGATGAAACAAAACTTTTAAATACTTTCGATAATATTTAACCCAGCAAAATCTTATATACTTTGATTGGATCATTTCAACACTTTAAATTCATTTGGACTTAGCTTGCTGAGAAGGTTTAAAAAGCAAATATTGTTTTATATTTTTCAGTTCAACTTTAGGTCAAATAATTAAAAAAAAATCAATCAATTTTCATACATTTTGTTTATTTACGTCGTTGCTCATCGTTAGGGTTTGTACAAAAAAGGACAATTTACCACTAATACATATGTATGTATGTATTTATGTAATTTAACCCGACATTAACATCAACAAAAAAGTACATACATACATCAAAATATTTACATTTATGTATGTCAAAAATGTAGATATGTATTAAAACTCGTCTATTTACATATATACAAAAATTCATTCCGGAGCTTATTTCCCCAGGAAAGTTTTTTTGATTTTTGTTTGCGCGAGTTAATTCCTTGTTTAAGAAATGAGTCAAAAAAATATTCAATGTTTTTAGTTACTACACTGAAATGGTTGTTTCTTTAGTTAATATCTTCTTAAGACTAATCTACTTTCTTAGTTGCATCTAAGTCTTATCTTAAACTATGTTTCTGTTTATTACAAGAACCTTTTTTATCAGTGTTTTGAATTTCTTATGAGTATTAAATGCTTTTATCGTACCAGTATGTATTTGAGTAATATGTGATTAGGATTATTTCTTATTTCTAGTTCAAAATATGTATATCGGAAAATTTAAACATATTGCTGTCTTATTATTTTTCGTTATTTATGATAATGGAATTTAACTATGTAAATACTATTTTTCTTTTAGATTATGATTACAGATATTAACTCTAATTTGTCTTTGTCGGATTCTGAGAAGTTCTGCTTCGAACATTTCATGAATTATTTTGCGTCTTGCTTCTACTTTCTTTATCTTATAGCATTCGCAGAGTTTGGTCAAACAATAAATAATTAATGCTAGTGTACATAGTCCCAGTATGATGTGAATTGTGTTGGATGTTCTTCAATTGTAATCAAGAAGGTGGATATTTCTTCAATATTACTGAATTTGTAATTACCATTGGATTCTAGAATGCGCAGAACTTCTAACTGTTCATCATGTTGGTTATGCATAGCGTCTTTGAGTTCTTTTTGGTGGTTGAAATTTTTTTTTCCATCTATGGTTGTCGAGTAATTGAATTCTATAAGACTAAGGCCGTTTATTTTTATGTTGTGCCAGGTGTGATGATCTGTAATGATGTTTCCATTTTCGAGTAGCTGGAGTGGTGAGTTTTTTTCGTGAATTACTTCACATTTGGCTGGCTTGTTTTCTAATATATTAATGGTACAGTTATCTGAATTCTTAATTCTACATATAAAATTTTCGAGATAATTTTTACATTTTTCAATACTTGTAAATGTATTATTACATTTTGCTATTCTATAGTCTAATTTTCCGTGTTTGTAAGCAAGTGAATACAAATTAAATAGTTTACATTTCTTTTTCAAAATTAGATACTTATAAATAGTTATAATTGCATGATTAAAATAACAAACATTTATATTGGCGTATTCTAATATATTTATTATAGGTAAGTCTAATGCCTCGTTGGATACTATTTCTTGAATATCTCTTAAATTCAGAGTTATCGAATAAAAGTTCCCGTTTTTGCAAAATTGATCATAGTAGCAATAGGGGAGAGTTATATACTTCAGTTAGAATCAAATGTTCTGAAATAGATTCAGGGTTAATATTTTCTAATATTTAAATGCGGAGTTAATTTTCTTTTGTTTATTGTTGCTCTCTAACAACATATTTAATCCAGTCTTGATATCGACTAAATCATTGCGATCAGGTGTTCCTGTAATAATTTTAAGAGCTGATCCTAGAAAATTAAGTGAACGTTTAGTTTTGAAGATGTTAGGAAGTAATTGTGATTTTAGATTCTCTGTTTTATTTATCAATACACATTCTGTCGAACTTTGTTCTAAATTATATGCAGATAGTGCTAGTTTTTCATAAGGTGCCAGGTGTTTTAGACTAGGTGCTAGGTGTTTTAGAATAAATTATGTATGTACCCCGTTTGATATCTGATGGTTCTTACGGTTTTTGTTGTGATATGTCAGCACATTGTTATGGTTTGCTCCAATTTTTTGCTTGATATCGGGGTGTCCTCCTCGATTGAAAAACACGTTCTCGGGTTTCTCTTGAGTAATTGAATGCATCGTTTTGTTGCAATTTCGAACTTCTTTAAAGATTTCGTCTGCTGGTGAAGAATTATTTTCGTGTGCTAGAGCTCTTAGGAGTTCGATCAGCGTGCTATGTGTGCGTTAAATTTGACCGTTTGTTGTGGAATGGAATTTTGGAATTACTATGTGTTCAATTTATAGTTTTTCATAAACCTTCTTTATACATATACTTGTTAATGCTGATTCGTTATCAGTCATTATGAATTCGGCGTTCGGGTAAATTTGTGATAATATTTCATCAATGTACTTGTGCATGTTTTTCTTATTTGGAATTTCTCGTATACGATTATAACAATATTTTGAGTATTTATCGGTTGTAGTAATGTATATGTTTCCGTTCATATAAAATAAGTCTTGAGTGTATGAATTCACCTACATGATTTGGAATTTATCTATCTGTAACAAATTATTTCGTGGTAAAAAGTTTCATTCAGTGTCCAAAAATTAGTACTCTTCAAACAAGGCGATCCTAATTTTTCATTAAAATATAGTTGGATATCACGGACTAACAAAATATGCAAAATGTTTATACCAGCATACTGAATCGTTTCACGGTTTGAATCAAGCCTAGCACGAGTTTAAGTGGGCTTCAATTTGGATTTAGGTGGAATTATTTAAAAGTTGATAATAAGTCTTGTTAATATTGTGCCTATTAACAAAGCCAACAACAAAAACACGTAAGAGTGTAATTTATAAGCTTTCTTGTTTTGGCTTATTTTATAAGGAAGTTACAACACATGTGTGAAAATAATGCAGTTTATATCTGGAATGAAAACTCAAACTCAGATCCTTTTGCCGTTAAAATGCATAAGTGTAAAACAAAGTTGTATATTAAGCCCTATATTATTCTCCCCATATTTAAAATAGCATATTTTGTTCTGGTACAATAATTGATTCTTTCTTGAATGGACTTTTGGTGGTGAAAGTATTGAATCGTAAATATTTAGTTACAAATACATACTATGTCTGAGTTGACATCACATACAATTTCTCCTTCAGAAAGCACTTGCATAATAATTGCGATTAACTCTACATGGTTGGAATCTATAAAAAAATAGATATAGATTCAAAATGTGCAATAACTCGGCATTTAGTTCAAATGAACTTGATTTAAAAAACAGAACTTGGCAAATTTAAATATTTGCTTAAACGCTAAAAATGCGTCTAAATATCATTATTTTGTTAAAGAAAATTAAATTTTTTGGCACAAATTACCAGTGATGATACAAATTATGTGTGTTGGCACAAGTGTGCTGTGTTGGCATAGGGAAAAAATTAAATATTGGCATCAATTTATATCTACTCGAATAAATTTAATTTTAAAAATTTTCAGTTTCAGCTTGACAAATATAGCTTGAGCTTGACTTGAAAGCCATCAAAATATATTGAAAATCAAGCTAATTCAAGGCCATCTGGCAAGCCTAACACGATGTTATAGTAAAGCACTTCAATGTAGGAATACCCCAATAATATTTCTTCTCCTTTTGCAACACGCTATTAAGCAATATCAAATTCTTTTAATTTAAAATTTTGTTAATTTTGAAAAATAAATATTTAGCAATTTTCAATTACTTAGTAAACGTTTAATTAGCTGTAAGAACTTCTAATAATTTTAAGTTAGTCAGAAGATTGACAGCAAACAATAAAATAAAAAGCATAATTTTTTTTCGAATTTTGAATGGCGCTGTCGGTAGGTTACCGCAAGTCCTATCCAACGTAAAAAAAAGATTTTTTGTTTCTTCCCGGTAGAACTTGGATTCTAACCCTTAGTGCGGTTTAAATAAAAAAAAATCTAACATAGAATGTGCATCAAAAATTAAAATATATTACAAGGATTTAGTGCTCAATAGTGAAGTGAAGGTGTCAGTGAAAAAAAAAAATTAAAACATCGATAAAAAGACTGGTTACTTAATAAAGAAGTACCAGTGAGATTGAAAACTATCAAAAACATTAAAAATTAATAAAAAGTCTATAATATAAGTAAAAAGACTGAAAAGACACTTCTGTTCAACATAAAAAAGGGAAAAGCGGTTGTTTTAATTTCGAAGCTCCTCATACAAATACCTGGAGTGAATAGCCATCAGAATAAAGACAACAGAATATCAACACAATCATTATTTTTCTCAGGTATCCTTAATATTTAAGTTATATATAAAAAAAAACTAAACCTAGAACCAAATTTCGAAAATACATACAAAAGAAGTGTCCATTTCTAAAAGAAATTGTGTATTTTTTTACGTAGAATATGGCTCAAATAAACTTTGATCACCTTAAATATTAAGGCAACTTAATTTCAGTGGAGGTAGGAAAGAGCTAAATACGTTCTTTATCTTAACAGACAGTGTGCACCTAATTTTGTAAACGTACGACGCACCTTCTTAGTTACTCTTTCTGGATATAATTAAGAGAAAATTAAAAAAAAAGTCTAGAGAAGTGAAGGAGAAATAAACTGTCAGGCGACGTCATGGACGGGTATAAAATCAGTCCTGCAAAGTAGTTTCGGAGATAGGTTACGTTGCAAAGAACTATTTGATGCACTTAGGGCTACAACATTCAAAAGTACAAGTCTTGATTTCTACGAAGATTTCAAAGAAAAACTGAGAAGACTAAATAACAAAACTAATTTTATACTCACCCTTATTCTGCGCTTCGATTACGTTCCCGCATTCAGTTCCGCTCGATGCAAAAATAGGTATTCTGACAAAGAACTGAATCGAAAGAAAAAGAAGAAGAGCAGGGTATGTTTAACATATCTTTTTTGCTGTGAAACGTGTGGAATAGAAACAGTAAAAATAAACAATTTTATAAACATTTTAATAAAAAGTCAAATTCAGTGCACAAGAAAGTAATAAATAAAATTAATAAACAAATAAAAACTAATGATTGTGAGAACAATAATTAAATAAAGCATCAGTTAAGAAGAGAAAATAAACAAAGTGCCAGAACATACATACATACTTATGTACGTGAGTATGAGGAATTTGTGGTAAATATATTAGTGTGAAGAATCCTGCCGCGCCGGAAGTGATATTTACATTTTTTTTACATCATTGCGGCCCAAAAATAAAATTTCTTTGTTTTAAGAAAATGGAATCGATAGCAGCGGCGCTGTTGGAAGAGGAAAACAACTCACTCCAGAATGCAGAGTTAAGAATTGAAAAGCGTTGTTGCAGACCTGTAATAAATTAAATAAAGGCTTAAAATTTCAATTAAAAAACATTTGCTTATTGTATTTTATACTTACATTTTATTAATTTTACCCTTTTTTTAAAAAACTCCAAGAATGAAAAAACTTCCATTGACACATACACAACTTAGAAAAACGTAGCTACGATCGTAACGCAGAATACATACAATCGAAGAAACAAATGAAACGAAACGTAACACAGAATACCAAATTTACCAAACGTAGCAAATTTCGATCCGAATCGAAACGCAGAATAAGGGTGATAATTACATAAATATATACAATAACGGATGATCATGGATAGAATTTAAAAGCAAATTGCTTCAGTATATCCACTCTTACGGAAAAATTGAAAATATAATTGTTGCGCTAGAATCGAAATTAATTTAACGGCAACACTCTTTTTTATTATTTACTTGTTTACATGAATTTTTTATATATTTGTTGTCCCAAACAGTAAAAATACTGGCTGTATTAATACATATGTACATATTTGTACTGTTTTAAGATTTAAGAACTTTTTTCATAAATTAAAATCACTTGCAAAGTAATATCGAGATCGATCGGTCGAGTTTTATTTCGAAGTTGTTCTAAACAAAATTTAATTAGTTATTTTTCACCGGACCCTAACTTTTTTACACGGTTTTATTATAAATTATTTAATTACGACCGTGCAGTTTAAATTATAAACTATTTAATTTAAACAATCTTCCAAAACTCTGGGAAGAAACAATAATAGTGGACAATGAATTGGGATTCAAGGCCATACCAATGCAACAATTCTTAAAGGAAGAAAACGTTGTTATACACTACTCCTCTAACAGTGCCTACACTTCTAATGCGGGAGATAAGAGATAAGACTCAAGTTGTTGGCTGATTAACAACTGCAAATTTTCTTTAATAACTAAATTATTATATACTTATAATTTGATTATATTGGGTTTTGTAGAAAAATAATAAAATGAATAAAAACAAAAGGATTAATAAGCATATCGACAAATACAAAAGTAAAGAAATCCGAACAGCAATTCTAAAATTAAAATTGCTTATTATTGTCTATAATATTTCGTTACCAATAATAAAGGAAATAAAAAGTAATAATGTGAAAACATTTATGTTTGTCTTGGTTAGAGTTTATTGACTATGTTTCTGTTGTTGTTGTTGGCATAGTTGTTGGATTATTGTTGTTGTTAGACGTGCGGTTGTTGAGTGAGGGCCACAAGGAATCTGTAGGTGACGAAGGTTGCTTCCTACCAAAAATGTGTTTGGCGTGTAGATTTTGGTTTTCTTCGTTAGACATATTGATGCAATAATAATCATAAACACTACTATTGTAATTGATGAATAAGTAATATATTGATGGGTTGTTTTAGTTGCTTCGTTAATCCATTGATTGTAACCTTGTATTTTTGTAATATAATATTGATGTGTTAATAATGTTGAATGGTTTGCTGCAGTCAGATTGGACCAATGTCGTTGGTATGTTTATTAACAATATGAAACTTTCTTCCGGTTGGTAGATAGTTTCCAATCGCCCCACGTCTCTCAGATTACATTTTGGTTGTAACTTTCGTAGCAAACTGTAAACGCATAGTGATTGCTGCATGGGCTCACTTCTAATAGGGTGCGGCAAACATAAATATTTTCTAATTTTAGGCCTTTTTCGTTATAATATTTAATATAGTTATTATTATAAGCTATAAATTCATATGAAATTATTTGTGTTGTTTTATTTTTTGGTAACGGTATATGTAATTCTATAAAAATAAAAGCATCGTTTTTTACATTAAATATTACATTCTTGATATTAAAATAAGCTTGTAACTCTAGGATCTAATATAATTCTTCTACAGAATGTATGTATTTGGTCGTTTAATATTTTGTAATTGTTTTCTATTTCATAATGACTTAAAATAAATTTAAAATAATATATAGTTTTGCTACAACAATACCTTCTGTTATATTGTTAATTTGTTTTGTTAACAAATGAATATTGTAAACAATTATGTTCAGAGATTGAATTTTTTATATTACAGAGTTTTCTTTACTTATTCTATTAGAGGAAGTTTCTTGTGTATCTTTTAGGAATTTTACAATTTTTCTTTGTTCATTATTAATGTGAAGTTATGTTGTTGAACCTCTGTATTTCTTTATTTAACATACTTTGCTTATTAAATGTTTTATTAAAATTATTTTCACTTGCAATTAGTTTTTTGAGTTGAAAATTTATATTTTTAGCATATGTTTCATCCATATCACCAGTAATGTATTTGATACTGAATCCAATCCATTAAATAGACATCTTTTCTGTCTCTTAAAAGGTAGTAAATTATAAATTTTTTCAGTTAGTTGCTCTAATTTTAATGTTGTTATCTGTAACGAATCTTCAACTGAGTTGTCCGGTTCTATTACATTAAGAGTTTCTTTCATTTTTTCGGAATTTTTAATGTAATCTTCAAGGTCTATTATATGGATAAAATTTTGATAGTAATTTATTACCTTAGCATTACCAAATTTTAACTCTATCATAGCCAGTTCGTTGTCTATTTGCTGCCTTTGGGAGAAAGCCACGGGAAAATAAATGAATTATGTTTTCTTATCATTATTCTCTTTTATATTTATGTTCTCTTTTAATCTTCCTTTTTTATTTATGTATTTTCTGCTTCTTATCTGAAATAAATGACATTCCCTTATCGTTTCTGACTTTATGCTTTGAAAATTGAGGTGTTATTTTACTTCTTCTATTTTCATTCCGATAAACGACATCTTCATGATTTAATGTTTAAGGTTGTTCCCTACCTTTATGCAACTTTTCTCTTCTGTTTTTGACAGCAGTTTGTAATTTCTCTCTAATCTTTGGGTAGATAATTTGTTGATAATCATATGTAATCATGTTCGCCGTTGAAAGTAATTGTTTCATTAAATATGTGTGGTCTACCAAAATGTAGTTCGTATGGCGTTAATTTAGTAGCTGAGATATTAAAGGTAATAAGAGCATCTGAAAAAATTGTTTCGTGATCTCTAGAGAGTTTGTTCTCCTTTCTTTTAGTCATTATTATTCGATTTAATTCAGTTAGGGTAGAGTGGAGTTTCTCAACAGGAGTATTGCTGGAAGATTGTTGAAAAGATGTAATGTGTAAGTCTTTCTTAAATTGTTTGCAAAAATCTTTAAAGATGATTGCTGTGAACTCTTTAGCCAGATCACATACTTTCCTTGGAATACCGTAAGTACTAATGAATGTTTTCAAAAATTTAATTATGTTTAAACTAGTTTTAGCAGATATAATAAAACCTGCAGTAAACTTTGAAAATATTTAACCGTTCAATAAAAACAAGTTTGAGTCACGAAAACAACACAGAACCAACATACAGAAACAACAGACACACTACCCACATCATCATTCGCAAAACTTTGCACAAAATTCACGACATCCTCCACAACACTTTCCAAATTCACAAAATCAACCATATTTTCAGAATTCTACACAAAACTCACCACATCCACCACAACCTTTCCACAACACTCAAAACCAACCAAATTTTCCACAACGCATACCTAGTACAAGAAATTTCAAACGACAACACCAAATACAAAAAGGATTACAAAAACTATGGATACCAACACCAACCACCACCTCCTGAACCAATGCATATAAATAATCTTGAATTGACAGGAGAAAATTTTCCGTTATCAGCCTTGGACACTTACCATATATAAAAGTAAAGACTAAATTTAAAATTAATTATAGATAAAACCAACTCAATTTTAAATCCAGGATTCTGTCATCCTAAGTGGTTGCACAAAACAAACCCCATCTCTGTTAAAACTTTACTAAATAAAACCCAATTAAACCAAAAAGCTAGAATTAAAACTTTCGAAGAATTTGGTAAAAAACTTGATTTCATTGAATTCTTTATCATTAAATTTCACAATTACTATTATGGACTAATAACCTGTTAATACTATTGGAAGCTTGTATAAACTATAAAAATAAAACTGTCCAATTTGGTGACATTATTCTATCCCTCTTTGAAGAAAACTATATCAACCGAAAAAACGAAGAAGACCAGAATGGAAACACCAAGGATGTTAATGAAAGCAAGAGAGAAGAAAATCAAGACGTGAACGAAATCTACTTTTAAGACTTATTACACAATTAAGAAATAGCAATAGAAAAACAAATACAAATAGATCACTTTAATTGTAAGGAAATAGCAGGATTATTAAAAATCATAAAAAATTATTCAGATATATTTTACCAAGAGAATTCCAAACTTACTTTTATTTCCGCCACAAAATATAAAATATATACTATTATATATATATATATAATATATATATAATATATATTATAATATATATAATATATAATATATATTAATAACGTTCCGATATTGTCTAAACTATCGTTATCCATGCATACATAAGGAAGAGGTAGAATCACACTATTCCGCACCTAAGTACATATATGCATTGTGCCAAAGAAGGCCGATGCCAGCAACAATGCCAAATGGAGACTTGCCATCGACTCCCGCAAACTTAACGAAGTTACAGTAGATGACAAGTACCCAATCCCAAATATTGATGAAATATTGAACAAATTGGGAAGATGCCAATATTTTACCACGATTGATTTAGCCAAGAGATTTCATCAAATAGATATCGCGGAAGAGGATGTCCATAAGACCGCTTTCAGTGTGGTGAACGGTCACTATGAGTTTCTAAGAATGCTGTTTGAGCTAAAGACAGCTGATGAACACAGTCTTAGGTGAATACATAAACAAGATATGTGTAGTCTACTCAGACGGCATTATTATTTTCTCTACGTCATTGCAAGAGCAATTAAACTGAATTAATCTTATTTTTAATAAATTAAAAGAAGCCAATTATAGGTACAATTGGATAAATCTGAGTTTCTGTTGTAACACAAGATGGAATAAAACTAAAACCCAAAACAATAGAACGTATAAAGAACTTCCCCATCCCAAAGACACTAAAGCAGATGAACCAATTCGTAGTACTAACTGGGTATTATACAAAATGCATCAAGAATTATTCAATGATTGCAAAGCCAATGACCAGACATCTAAAAAAGGATGCCAAAATAAAAATCTTCGACCCACAATATCAAAAAAAAACTTGTTAATAAATGAACCATACCCAGATTTTTCGAAAACATTCACGGAGCATTTTTTTTTTATTTGTTTTTCAAGTCGAACACTCAACGAGCCCGAATGTAATTACAGCACGATTGAAAAATAACTTTTGGCTATTATATGGGCCACTAAATATTTTAAACCAAATATTTTCGGGCGTAAATTTATCATTACCAAATTTGCTTATATAATTACATAAATATATACAACTACGGATGAACATGAATAGAATTTAAAAGCAAATTGCTTCAGTATATTCACTCTTACGGGAAAATTGAAAATATAATTGTTGCGCTAGAATCGAAATTAATTTAACGGCAACACTCTTTTTTATTATTTACTTGTTTACATGAATTTTTTATATATTTGTTGTCCCAAACAGTAAAAATACTGGCTGTATTAATACATATGTACATATTTGTACTGTTTTAAGATTTAAGAACTTTTTTCATAAATTAAAATCACTTGCAAAGTAATATCGAGATCGATCGGTCGAGTTTTATTTCGAAGTTGTTCTAAACAAAATTTAATTAGTTATTTTTCACCGGACCCTAACTTTTTTACACGGTTTTATTATAAATTATTTAATTACGACCGTGCAGTTTAAATTATAAACTATTTAATTTAAACAATCTTCCAAAACTCTGGGAAGAAACAATAATAGTGGACAATGAATTGGGATTCAAGGCCATACCAATGCAACAATTCTTAAAGGAAGAAAACGTTGTTATACACTACTCCTCTAACAGTGCCTACACTTCTAATGCGGGAGATAAGAGATAAGACTCAAGTTGTTGGCTGATTAACAACTGCAAATTTTCTTTAATAACTAAATTATTATATACTTATAATTTGATTATATTGGGTTTTGTAGAAAAATAATAAAATGAATAAAAACAAAAGGATTAATAAGCATATCGACAAATACAAAAGTAAAGAAATCCGAACAGCAATTCTAAAATTAAAATTGCTTATTATTGTCTATAATATTTCGTTACCAATAATAAAGGAAATAAAAAGTAATAATGTGAAAACATTTATGTTTGTCTTGGTTAGAGTTTATTGACTATGTTTCTGTTGTTGTTGTTGGCATAGTTGTTGGATTATTGTTGTTGTTAGACGTGCGGTTGTTGAGTGAGGGCCACAAGGAATCTGTAGGTGACGAAGGTTGCTTCCTACCAAAAATGTGTTTGGCGTGTAGATTTTGGTTTTCTTCGTTAGACATATTGATGCAATAATAATCATAAACACTACTATTGTAATTGATGAATAAGTAATATATTGATGGGTTGTTTTAGTTGCTTCGTTAATCCATTGATTGTAACCTTGTATTTTTGTAATATAATATTGATGTGTTAATAATGTTGAATGGTTTGCTGCAGTCAGATTGGACCAATGTCGTTGGTATGTTTATTAACAATATGAAACTTTCTTCCGGTTGGTAGATAGTTTCCAATCGCCCCACGTCTCTCAGATTACATTTTGGTTGTAACTTTCGTAGCAAACTGTAAACGCATAGTGATTGCTGCATGGGCTCACTTCTAATAGGGTGCGGCAAACATAAATATTTTCTAATTTTAGGCCTTTTTCGTTATAATATTTAATATAGTTATTATTATAAGCTATAAATTCATATGAAATTATTTGTGTTGTTTTATTTTTTGGTAACGGTATATGTAATTCTATAAAAATAAAAGCATCGTTTTTTACATTAAATATTACATTCTTGATATTAAAATAAGCTTGTAACTCTAGGATCTAATATAATTCTTCTACAGAATGTATGTATTTGGTCGTTTAATATTTTGTAATTGTTTTCTATTTCATAATGACTTAAAATAAATTTAAAATAATATATAGTTTTGCTACAACAATACCTTCTGTTATATTGTTAATTTGTTTTGTTAACAAATGAATATTGTAAACAATTATG
This sequence comes from Epicampocera succincta, assembly GCA_932526305.1. Lineage (NCBI taxonomy): Eukaryota > Metazoa > Arthropoda > Insecta > Diptera > Tachinidae > Epicampocera > Epicampocera succincta. The sequence continues at coordinate 44,497,601 of OW052036.1, forward strand.
TTCAGAGATTGAATTTTTTATATTACAGAGTTTTCTTTACTTATTCTATTAGAGGAAGTTTCTTGTGTATCTTTTAGGAATTTTACAATTTTTCTTTGTTCATTATTAATGTGAAGTTATGTTGTTGAACCTCTGTATCATTTCTTTATTTAACATACTTTGCTTATTAAATGTTTTATTAAAATTATTTTCACTTGCAATTAGTTTTTTGAGTTGAAAATTTATATTTTTAGCATATGTTTCATCCATATCACCAGTAATGTATTTGATACTGAATCCAATCCATTAAATAGACATCTTTTCTGTCTCTTAAAAGGTAGTAAATTATAAATTTTTTCAGTTAGTTGCTCTAATTTTAATGTTGTTATCTGTAACGAATCTTCAATTGAGTTGTCCGGTTCTATTACATTAAGAGTTTCTTTCATTTTTTCGGAATTTTTTATGTAATCTTCAAGGTCTATTATATGGATAAAATTTTGATAGTAATTTATTACCTTAGCATTACCAAATTTTAACTCTATCATAGCCAGTTCGTTGTCTATTTGCTGCCTTTGGGAGAAAGCCACGGGAAAATAAATGAATTATGTTTTCTTATCATTATTCTCTTTTATATTTATGTTCTCTTTTAATCTTCCTTTTTTATTTATGTATTTTCTGCTTCTTATCTGAAATAAATGACATTCCCTTATCGTTTCTGACTTTATGCTTTGAAAATTGAGGTGTTATTTTACTTCTTCTATTTTCATTCCGATAAACGACATCTTCATGATTTAATGTTTAAGGTTGTTCCCTACCTTTATGCAACTTTTCTCTTCTGTTTTTGACAGCAGTTTGTAATTTCTCTCTAATCTTTGGGTAGATAATTTGTTGATAATCATATGTAATCATGTTCGCCGTTGAAAGTAATTGTTTCATTAAATATGTGTGGTCTACCAAAATGTAGTTCGTATGGCGTTAATTTAGTAGCTGAGATATTAAAGGTAATAAGAGCATCTGAAAAAATTGTTTCGTGATCTCTAGAGAGTTTGTTCTCCTTTCTTTTAGTCATTATTATTCGATTTAATTCAGTTAGGGTAGAGTGGAGTTTCTCAACAGGAGTATTGCTGGAAGATTGTTGAAAAGATGTAATGTGTAAGTCTTTCTTAAATTGTTTGCAAAAATCTTTAAAGATGATTGCTGTGAACTCTTTAGCCAGATCACATACTTTCCTTGGAATACCGTAAGTACTAATGAATGTTTTCAAAAATTTAATTATGTTTAAACTAGTTTTAGCAGATATAATAAAACCTGCAGTAAACTTTGAAAATATTTAACCGTTCAATAAAAACAAGTTTGAGTCACGAAAACAACACAGAACCAACATACAGAAACAACAGACACACTACCCACATCATCATTCGCAAAACTTTGCACAAAATTCACGACATCCTCCACAACACTTTCCAAATTCACAAAATCAACCATATTTTCAGAATTCTACACAAAACTCACCACATCCACCACAACCTTTCCACAACACTCAAAACCAACCAAATTTTCTACAACGCATACCTAGTACAAGAAATTTCAAACGACAACACCAAATACAAAAAGGATTACAAAAACTATGGATACCAACACCAACCACCACCTCCTGAACCAATGCATATAAATAATCATGAATTGACAGGAGAAAATTTTCCGTTATCAGCCTTGGACACTTACCATATATAAAAGTAAAGACTAAATTTAAAATTAATTATAGATAAAACCAACTCAATTTTAAATCCAGGATTCTGTCATCCTAAGTGGTTGCACAAAACAAACCCCATCTCTGTTAAAACTTTACTAAATAAAACCCAATTAAACCAAAAAGCTAGAATTAAAACTTTCGAAGAATTTGGTAAAAAACTTGATTTCATTGAATTCTTTATCATTAAATTTCACAATTACTATTATGGACTAATAACCTGTTAATACTATTGGAAGCTTGTATAAACTATAAAAATAAAACTGTCCAATTTGGTGACATTATTCTATCCCTCTTTGAAGAAAACTATATCAACCGAAAAAACGAAGAAGACCAGAATGGAAACACCAAGGATGTTAATGAAAGCAAGAGAGAAGAAAATCAAGACGTGAACGAAATCTACTTTTAAGACTTATTACACAATTAAGAAATAGCAATAGAAAAACAAATACAAATAGATCACTTTAATTGTAAGGAAATAGCAGGATTATTAAAAATCATAAAAAATTATTCAGATATATTTTACCAAGAGAATTCCAAACTTACTTTTATTTCCGCCACAAAATATAAAATATATACTATTATATATTTAATATATATTATAATATATATAATATATAATATATATTAATAACGTTCCGATATTGTCTAAACTATCGTTATCCATGCATACATAAGGAAGAGGTAGAATCACACTATTCCGCACCTAAGTACATATATGCATTGTGCCAAAGAAGGCCGATGCCAGCAACAATGCCAAATGGAGACTTGCCATCGACTCCCGCAAACTTAACGAAGTTACAGTAGATGACAAGTACCCAATCCCAAATATTGATGAAATATTGAACAAATTGGGAAGATGCCAATATTTTACCACGATTGATTTAGCCAAGAGATTTCATCAAATAGATATCGCGGAAGAGGATGTCCATAAGACCGCTTTCAGTGTGGTGAACGGTCACTATGAGTTTGTAAGAATGCTGTTTGAGCTAAAGACAGCTGATGAACACAGTCTTAGGTGAATACATAAACAAGATATGTGTAGTCTACTCAGACGGCATTATTATTTTCTCTACGTCATTGCAAGAGCAATTAAACTGAATTAATCTTATTTTTAATAAATTAAAAGAAGCCAATTATAGGTACAATTGGATAAATCTGAGTTTCTGTTGTAACACAAGATGGAATAAAACTAAAACCCAAAACAATAGAACGTATAAAGAACTTCCCCATCCCAAAGACACTAAAGCAGATGAACCAATTCGTAGTACTAACTGGGTATTATACAAAATGCATCAAGAATTATTCAATGATTGCAAAGCCAATGACCAGACATCTAAAAAAGGATGATTTAAATTATAAACTATTTAATTTAAACAATCTTCCAAAACTCTGGGAAGAAACAATAATAGTGGACAATGAATTGGGATTCAAGGCCATACCAATGCAACAATTCTTAAAGGAAGAAAACGTTGTTATACACTACTCCTCTAACAGTGCCTACACTTCTAATGCGGGAGATAAGAGATAAGACTCAAGTTGTTGGCTGATTAACAACTGCAAATTTTCTTTAATAACTAAATTATTATATACTTATAATTTGATTATATTGGGTTTTGTAGAAAAATAATAAAATGAATAAAAACAAAAGGATTAATAAGCATATCGACAAATACAAAAGTAAAGAAATCCGAACAGCAATTCTAAAATTAAAATTGCTTATTATTGTCTATAATATTTCGTTACCAATAATAAAGGAAATAAAAAGTAATAATGTGAAAACATTTATGTTTGTCTTGGTTAGAGTTTATTGACTATGTTTCTGTTGTTGTTGTTGGCATAGTTGTTGGATTATTGTTGTTGTTAGACGTGCGGTTGTTGAGTGAGGGCCACAAGGAATCTGTAGGTGACGAAGGTTGCTTCCTACCAAAAATGTGTTTGGCGTGTAGATTTTGGTTTTCTTCGTTAGACATATTGATGCAATAATAATCATAAACACTACTATTGTAATTGATGAATAAGTAATATATTGATGGGTTGTTTTAGTTGCTTCGTTAATCCATTGATTGTAACCTTGTATTTTTGTAATATAATATTGATGTGTTAATAATGTTGAATGGTTTGCTGCAGTCAGATTGGACCAATGTCGTTGGTATGTTTATTAACAATATGAAACTTTCTTCCGGTTGGTAGATAGTTTCCAATCGCCCCACGTCTCTCAGATTACATTTTGGTTGTAACTTTCGTAGCAAACTGTAAACGCATAGTGATTGCTGCATGGGCTCACTTCTAATAGGGTGCGGCAAACATAAATATTTTCTAATTTTAGGCCTTTTTCGTTATAATATTTAATATAGTTATTATTATAAGCTATAAATTCATATGAAATTATTTGTGTTGTTTTATTTTTTGGTAACGGTATATGTAATTCTATAAAAATAAAAGCATCGTTTTTTACATTAAATATTACATTCTTGATATTAAAATAAGCTTGTAACTCTAGGATCTAATATAATTCTTCTACAGAATGTATGTATTTGGTCGTTTAATATTTTGTAATTGTTTTCTATTTCATAATGACTTAAAATAAATTTAAAATAATATATAGTTTTGCTACAACAATACCTTCTGTTATATTGTTAATTTGTTTTGTTAACAAATGAATATTGTAAACAATTATGTTCAGAGATTGAATTTTTTATATTACAGAGTTTTCTTTACTTATTCTATTAGAGGAAGTTTCTTGTGTATCTTTTAGGAATTTTACAATTTTTCTTTGTTCATTATTAATGTGAAGTTATGTTGTTGAACCTCTGTATTTCTTTATTTAACATACTTTGCTTATTAAATGTTTTATTAAAATTATTTTCACTTGCAATTAGTTTTTTGAGTTGAAAATTTATATTTTTAGCATATGTTTCATCCATATCACCAGTAATGTATTTGATACTGAATCCAATCCATTAAATAGACATCTTTTCTGTCTCTTAAAAGGTAGTAAATTATAAATTTTTTCAGTTAGTTGCTCTAATTTTAATGTTGTTATCTGTAACGAATCTTCAACTGAGTTGTCCGGTTCTATTACATTAAGAGTTTCTTTCATTTTTTCGGAATTTTTAATGTAATCTTCAAGGTCTATTATATGGATAAAATTTTGATAGTAATTTATTACCTTAGCATTACCAAATTTTAACTCTATCATAGCCAGTTCGTTGTCTATTTGCTGCCTTTGGGAGAAAGCTACGGGAAAATAAATGAATTATGTTTTCTTATCATTATTCTCTTTTATATTTATGTTCTCTTTTAATCTTCCTTTTTTATTTATGTATTTTCTGCTTCTTATCTGAAATAAATGACATTCCCTTATCGTTTCTGACTTTATGCTTTGAAAATTGAGGTGTTATTTTACTTCTTCTATTTTCATTCCGATAAACGACATCTTCATGATTTAATGTTTAAGGTTGTTCCCTACCTTTATGCAACTTTTCTCTTCTGTTTTTGACAGCAGTTTGTAATTTCTCTCTAATCTTTGGGTAGATAATTTGTTGATAATCATATGTAATCATGTTCGCCGTTGAAAGTAATTGTTTCATTAAATATGTGTGGTCTACCAAAATGTAGTTCGTATGGCGTTAATTTAGTAGCTGAGATATTAAAGGTAATAAGAGCATCTGAAAAAATTGTTTCGTGATCTCTAGAGAGTTTGTTCTCCTTTCTTTTAGTCATTATTATTCGATTTAATTCAGTTAGGGTAGAGTGGAGTTTCTCAACAGGAGTATTGCTGGAAGATTGTTGAAAAGATGTAATGTGTAAGTCTTTCTTAAATTGTTTGCAAAAATCTTTAAAGATGATTGCTGTGAACTCTTTAGCCAGATCACATACTTTCCTTGGAATACCGTAAGTACTAATGAATGTTTTCAAAAATTTAATTATGTTTAAACTAGTTTTAGCAGATATAATAAAACCTGCAGTAAACTTTGAAAATATTTAACCGTTCAATAAAAACAAGTTTGAGTCACGAAAACAACACAGAACCAACATACAGAAACAACAGACACACTACCCACATCATCATTCGCAAAACTTTGCACAAAATTCACGACATCCTCCACAACACTTTCCAAATTCACAAAATCAACCATATTTTCAGAATTCTACACAAAACTCACCACATCCACCACAACCTTTCCACAACACTCAAAACCAACCAAATTTTCCACAACGCATACCTAGTACAAGAAATTTCAAACGACAACACCAAATACAAAAAGGATTACAAAAACTATGGATACCAACACCAACCACCACCTCCTGAACCAATGCATATAAATAATCTTGAATTGACAGGAGAAAATTTTCCGTTATCAGCCTTGGACACTTACCATATATAAAAGTAAAGACTAAATTTAAAATTAATTATAGATAAAACCAACTCAATTTTAAATCCAGGATTCTGTCATCCTAAGTGGTTGCACAAAACAAACCCCATCTCTGTTAAAACTTTACTAAATAAAACCCAATTAAACCAAAAAGCTAGAATTAAAACTTTCGAAGAATTTGGTAAAAAACTTGATTTCATTGAATTCTTTATCATTAAATTTCACAATTACTATTATGGACTAATAACCTGTTAATACTATTGGAAGCTTGTATAAACTATAAAAATAAAACTGTCCAATTTGGTGACATTATTCTATCCCTCTTTGAAGAAAACTATATCAACCGAAAAAACGAAGAAGACCAGAATGGAAACACCAAGGATGTTAATGAAAGCAAGAGAGAAGAAAATCAAGACGTGAACGAAATCTACTTTTAAGACTTATTACACAATTAAGAAATAGCAATAGAAAAACAAATACAAATAGATCACTTTAATTGTAAGGAAATAGCAGGATTATTAAAAATCATAAAAAATTATTCAGATATATTTTACCAAGAGAATTCCAAACTTACTTTTATTTCCGCCACAAAATATAAAATATATACTATTATATATATAATATATATTATAATATATATAATATATAATATATATTAATAACGTTCCGATATTGTCTAACCTATCGTTATCCATGCATACATAAGGAAGAGGTAGAATCACACTATTCCGCACCTAAGTACATATATGCATTGTGCCAAAGAAGGCCGATGCCAGCAACAATGCCAAATGGAGACTTGCCATCGACTCCCGCAAACTTAACGAAGTTACAGTAGATGACAAGTACCCAATCCCAAATATTGATGAAATATTGAACAAATTGGGAAGATGCCAATATTTTACCACGATTGATTTAGCCAAGAGATTTCATCAAATAGATATCGCGGAAGAGGATGTCCATAAGACCGCTTTCAGTGTGGTGAACGGTCACTATGAGTTTGTAAGAATGCTGTTTGAGCTAAAGACAGCTGATGAACACAGTCTTAGGTGAATACATAAACAAGATATGTGTAGTCTACTCAGACGGCATTATTATTTTCTCTACGTCATTGCAAGAGCAATTAAACTGAATTAATCTTATTTTTAATAAATTAAAAGAAGCCAATTATAGGTACAATTGGATAAATCTGAGTTTCTGTTGTAACACAAGATGGAATAAAACTAAAACCCAAAACAATAGAACGTATAAAGAACTTCCCCATCCCAAAGACACTAAAGCAGATGAACCAATTCGTAGTACTAACTGGGTATTATACAAAATGCATCAAGAATTATTCAATGATTGCAAAGCCAATGACCAGACATCTAAAAAAGGATGCCAAAATAAAAATCTTCGACCCACAATATCAAAAAAAAACTTGTTAATAAATGAACCATACCCAGATTTTTCGAAAACATTCACGGAGCATTTTTTTTTTATTTGTTTTTCAAGTCGAACACTCAACGAGCCCGAATGTAATTACAGCACGATTGAAAAATAACTTTTGGCTATTATATGGGCCACTAAATATTTTAAACCAAATATTTTCGGGCGTAAATTTATCATTACCAAATTTGCTTATATAATTACATAAATATATACAACTACGGATGAACATGAATAGAATTTAAAAGCAAATTGCTTCAGTATATTCACTCTTACGGGAAAATTGAAAATATAATTGTTGCGCTAGAATCGAAATTAATTTAACGGCAACACTCTTTTTTATTATTTACTTGTTTACATGAATTTTTTATATATTTGTTGTCCCAAACAGTAAAAATACTGGCTGTATTAATACATATGTACATATTTGTACTGTTTTAAGATTTAAGAACTTTTTTCATAAATCAAAATCACTTGCAAAGTAATATCGAGATCGATCGGTCGTGTTTTATTTCGAAGTTGTTCTAAGCAAAATTTAATTAGTTATTTTTCACCGGACCCTAACGTTTTTACACGGTTTTATTATAAATTATGTATTTAATTACGACCGTGCAGTTTAAATTATAAATTATTTAATTTAAACAATCTTCCAAAACTCTGGGAAGAAACATTGGCGCCCGAGCAGGGACTAGTGGAAAAATTAAATTATCCCTAAATCGATAAATTAATTCAATTTAAAATCTCGATTTTTACTAAATTATTTTAAAAATGAAAACTATTAAAATCATTTCAAAAGACAATAAGCTAAAAAGTGGTTGATTAAGTAAACAAAAAGTGCACAAACAATTTCATACAGTTCTAAGTTAAAAGAACATTAACAACAACCACACAGTGAATATACAAAAATATCAACAGTAACAACAACCACATCAAACATTAACACGCATCATATACAACTTTAATCAAATCGTGTTCTTTCTTTTGGAATCAAGGAAGGATTGACCAAATGCCTAGACGTTGCTGCTGCATTCTGTGTAGAGCCGAGCATAACCAGGGGAGTAACTCCGATTCCAGTTCCCATGTAACAAGAGTAGAATATATGTATGTCTGTATGTAATTCCCTTCAATTTGTAAATTAATCAAGTTGAAGAGATTTTTGTAAATTAGTCAAAAATTTAATCCGCTTTGCAAGTCGAGCACAATAAATATTTTATTTATTACACTTAAACTTTTGTGAAACAATTGATTTCTTTTCTAAATAAATAAATTATTTAACATAAAAAATCCACCCTTAAAAGTGAAGCAATGCATTAGTTGCATTGTTGTTACAACAAACACACGTAATTACATACATAAAACGTTCTCTCTCTTGCTGAGAGTAACGTTAATAATATTTCTTGTAGGCATTTAAATTGTGTTAAAACAATTTTATTTCGATAAATAATAATAAATATTCGAGAGTTTTAATTTTATTTATTTTAAATAAATTAATTCATACTTTGTGCTTTACTCTCTTATCCTTTTTTTTGTCATTATACAATTTATTAAGATCAGTGTTTTTTCCACTCGTTCATATACCGTTTGTATATAATTACATACATAAAAGCTTTTTACAGTGTGGCTGTTTGTTCACATCTCAATTGTAATTTCCAAAATTGCATTTGTGTTTAATTTTAACATAAGGTGCGTTCACGAAAACTTCTTATGTAATTTTATCGATTTTTCTTGGTGAAATTAAAATTTTAATTTACCGAAGGTTTTTTTTTATAGTGGTAGAACCCAAAATTAAATAAATTAATTTTAATTTTCGGAAAAACCTTATCATTTCAGTAATTGTGAACAAAGAATTTCTCTAAAAGAAGACAATCATCCGAATATGTATCACCGACGAGAAAATAATAACACTATTTGAAATTCTTTTAATCCAAAGCAATTTTAAAAATTTTGTTTAAATTAATAACAGCCAATAAAATAATTTGGTGCTGTATTTTTGTTTTGATAAAATATACTTATATTAATTATTAATAGCTATTAGTAAACTCCACTTGGAGTGCTGCTTGCAGTAATATTTCGTCCTGATCATCATATAGAAGTTAAGCCCACGAGCCAACTAAATATTGCTGACCATTATTTTATTTGTATGTCGCAATAAGCGAATAATAAGGTTAAGCAGTTCAATAAACTTATTTTATTATTTGGAAGCAAAATTAATAGATATAAAACCTACAATCAAAAATATGATTTAAGCTATGTAATCATTTTAATAAACTCATTTTGTTATTTGTATGCAAAATATATTTCAATAAATATTGTAACAAAATAAAGCATACTATTCAAAATATAATCTAAGCTAAGAAATCATTTTTAAACTATAAAAGTATTATCTATAAAATTCGAAAGCTCAGTTGATGATGAGACAAAGAAGTGTCGTGTGTTAGTTTAACTTAATATAAATTTTTTTTGGTTCTCTGTTGCAAGAGAACCATAACTTAGATGCAAGAAAGTTAGATCTAAAGGAGGCAAAATTAATACCTCCCTTATTTCCAACATATTAGCTAGGACATCTTCATCTTCATCTAGAAGACTTAAGCAGAAATCCAAGTCTGCTGTGGATGGTGGTTCTGTTGATGAGGTTAATTCTGATGTTCTTGAGGTTGGTGGTTGTGCTGATATTGATGATGAAGATGGTGGTTGATAGGATTGGTGGCTGTACTGAGAGTATTGACTCTACATTTGAGGATGATGGTTGTTGAGGTGCTGATGTTGTTGAGGGCGGTGGTTGTGGTGATGGTGTTGTTAACCAATTGTCGTGAGCCTTTTCCTCTATTCTTTTCTGTATAACCGTCCCTTAGATCGAAGCATCACAATGTCGTGTTGTTTTTTGTAATGCCTCCTCTGATTCGATTTCGTCGAAAATGTAGAATCCAAAAACTGAAAAAGTTAGGATGGTAAACAAACAAAATTTGATTAAAAAAATTGTTAGGGTTGTCCAAACCGAATTTGATATAAATATTTTCCAAGCAGATTTAAAAATTTATATTACCATTATTTAATTACTATCACCCGTGGTTATATTTTGAACAAGTTTGCACTCAGTTACAATCAAAAACTTGTTCAAAAATGCCAAAAATAAATTTTGATGTAAAACAGACCGAATTAGATATAAATTTTCCATGCAGACTTAAAAACTTATTTTGCCATTTTTAAAATAATTTCACTTGTGGCTACATTTTGCACATGTTTGCACTCAGTTGCAATCAAGAACTTGTTAAAAAATGGTAAAAAGTTATGATGATAAACAAACCGAATTAGATATAAATGTTTTGCGTGTAGATTTAAAAACTTAGTTTACCATTATTTAATTACTATCACTCGTGGCTATATTTTGAACAATTTTGCACTCAGTAGCAATCAAAAACTGGTCCAAAATTGTAAAAAGTTATGATGATAAACAAACCAAATTTGGTAAAAAAAAATTCCATGCAGATTTAAAAACTTATATTTACATTATTTAATTACTATCACTCGTGGCTATATTTTGAACAAGTTTGCACTCAGTTACAAACAAAAACTTGTCCAAAAATGGTAAAAAGTTATTACGATAAACAAAACAAATTTGATAAAATAAAAATTTCCATACAGTTTAAAAATCTTATATTGGCATTCTTCAATTAGTATCAGCCGTGGCTATATTTTACACAAGTTTGCACTGAGTTGCAATCAAAAAATTGCTCAAAAATGCTTAAAAAAATGTTGATCATCAAAAACTTGTTCAAAAATGCGAAAAATAAATTTTGATGATAAACAAACCGAATTAGATATACATTTTTTCCGTGCAGACTTAAAAACGTATTTTGCCATTTTTAATTTAATATCTGCTGTGGCTACATTTGAAACAAGTTTACTATCAGTTAGTTTTTTACTACCTTAGACTTAACCTCTGGATTTCACCAGATTAGGATGAAGGACAAGGACATAGAGAAAACGGCATTTTCCACAAACAATGGCAAGTTCGAATTTTTAAGGTTACCTTTCGGCCTTAAGAATGCCCCTTCGATATTCCAAAGGATGATAAACGACGTACTACACCCACTATTGGGAAAAGCTTGCTACGTCTATATAGACGATATTATCGTTTTTGGAAGGAATAGGGACGAGTACATAAAAAACTTAAAGAAGGTATTCGTTTTCGATTCAAAAAATTCCAGCCCCAAAAAATTTAAAAGATTTAAAAAGTTTTTTGGGATTAGCCTCATACTACAGGCGATTCATAAAAGATTTTGCTGCCGTAGCAAAACCTTTGACAAACCCAACTCGTGGAGTAAATGCTCAAATTAAGGCGAACCAATCTAAACGCGTAAACATTAGCTTGGATGATAATGCCATAAATTCATTTAGGAACCTAAAAGAACTACTGATGTCATCAGACATTTTAGCATAACCTAATTTTGAGAAGCCCTTTATTTTGACCACCGACGCCTCCAATTATACAATAGGGTCCGTTCTCTCACAAGGAGATATCGGAAAAGATCGACCGATTATAAACATGTCCAGATCTTTAAACCAAACCGAGGAAAGCTACTCTACAAAGAAAAAGAGATGTTAGCTATAGTTTGGTCTCTTGACAAACTTCGTTCTTACTTATATGGAGCTAGGGAAATAAAAATTCTCACCGATCATCAGCCGCTCACTTTTGCATTAAGCAATGCCAACAACAATGCAAAATTCAAAAGGTGGAAGGCCAGGATAGAGGAATATAATTATAAACTGTTATATAAGCCAGGCAAAACAAATGTTGTCGCTGATGCTCTATCCCGCTTGCCAACGGAAGTAAATACACTCTCATCAACCGACGATTGCTCTCAACATAGCGCTGAAGAGGACGGTGCATTGCTAATACACCATTGTGAATCTCCGATAAATGTTTACAGAAACCAAATAATATTTATGAACGGAATGAAGTCAAATTATATGGAAGTTCCTCATAACAAATTTCAACGACATTACGTAAGACTTGAAAACCTTAACGAAAAAAGGCTTATTCAGGCTTTAAAAAGCAAATTAAACCCAAACGTAATAAACGGCATAAAAATTCCAGAAGAAAAGCTCACAATATTACAAAAAGTATACACGGAACACTTTTCTAAATTTAAAATCAGAATAACGCAGAGATTGGTAGAGGATATAGTTGATCCGGAGGAACAATTCGCTATCATTCAAAGCGAACACAAATTCGCACACAGAAATTTTGCCGAGAACAAAGAGCAAATTTTGGAAAAATACTATTTTCCAAAAATGGCCAAGTTAGTTAAAGACTTTACAAAGTCTTGCGAAGTTTGTAGTAAAAACAAGTACGACCGGCACCCCCCGAACCCAGAATTGCAACCTACTCCAATTCCCTCATACCCTACAGAAATTCTACATATCGACATATTAGAAATCAAAGGCGAAAAATTTATAACCTGCGTGGATAAATTTTCAAAGCTTACAAAATTTTTTCATATAAAAAATAAATCAGTCCTGCACATCAGAGATAAGATCATCAAATTACTACATTTCTTTTCCGCACCAAACACAATAGTAATGGATAACGAGAGTAGTTTTATAAGCCCAATAGTTCTAAATTATATTGAAGGACTTGGAATCAAAACATATTTTGCACCTCCTCAAAAGAGTGAGGTAAATGGAACTATCGAAAGAGTCCATTCAACAATTGTTGAAATGCTGAGATGTCTAAAAGAAGAATACCCGGATTTTACACTCAAAGAATTATTAAACATAACAGTCGATAGGTACAACAATACGGTTCATTCCGTCACTAAGAAGAAACCAGCGGACATATTCTTCGGGCGAACCGAAAGAATAAATTACCAAAAATTAAGCGACTTACGCAATGAAATTGCTAGGAACCAAAAAATTAGACTATATAGAGAAAACGCAAAGAAGCAAAAGCCTAGAACATACAGCCAAGGAGACATTGTCTTTAAGAAAAATAAGCAAATAAAAGGCAAAGATAAACCTATTTTTATAAAGCAAACTGTCGGGAAGGACAATACCGTCACAATAACAACAACCGATAATAAAAAAATTCACAAGTCCCATCTAAAAAACCAATAATTTTTTTCCAGGCTTCTAATCGACTGGACACACGCAACGGTTAACATCTACAACAATCCACTTGTTACAATTAAGCAAGGTACTGTGAAAATAAGCAAGGGAAACTATAGGATAATCCACACAATCGATCTAAAAGAATACGAAAAGGTTGTTGCAGAAATCAGACCTATTATTCATCTTCAATCTAAGGAAACTGGATCACTAGACCTACAAATGGAGCACCAACTCGAACAAATAGAAAATCTACTGGATCAACTCAAGACCAAAAACTTATCCAAAAATAAACTCTCCATTAACTGGATAGGATCCGCGTGGAAATGGATAGCGGGAAACCCTGACGCTACTGATTGGGACAAAATTTTGGAAAAAACTACTGATGTTATTGAAAACAACAATAAGCAGTATTCTGTAAACAAATACTTAATCAAAACTACAAATAGCCTTTTAGATAATTATAATAAAATAGTTGCAGAATCCAATAAGGATAATACACTAAGCAACGCGCAAACACTTTTTAACAAACTCGGATTAATAAAGGAAGAAATATCCCAGATAGTAATGGCAAGCCAGTTGGCCAAAAGAGGTATAGTACATTCGCATTTGCTCAACAAAGGTGATATTGTGAATATCCTATCACAAACGAATACACTCCCTCTCAAAAACGAACTTGAAGCCTTGCAATTCGCAGAACCTTCAATGGTTATAAAGGACTCACTCTTGCTATACATTATTTCTATTCCGCAAACCGAAGATACCCTTTACAATAACGTTGTCCTACGGTCAACAATTAAAAATAACAAGAGAATTTTTCTTCAATATAAAAACATACTAATTTCCCAAAAAGAAAAATACGGCGTTGTTGGAAAATGCTTGGAAGTCGACGACGTTACAATATGCAAACAAAATCAAATAGAAAAATTAGGTAAGGACAATTGTATTGCGAGAATACTCGAAGGCGAAGCAGCATCATGCGAATACCAGATTGAAAAACAACATGTGGCGGAACTCGTACTAGAGGGAACGCTTTTTGTAACAAATTTTATAGGAAATTTAACTTACGGTAATAGCTCCCAAGCGCTTAATGGCACTTTTATTATAAACTTTCTTAACGAAACAATTACAGTAAATAACGTCAGCTATTCGAATTGGCAAACAACATCTTATCAAATACTCCCACCAATATTAAAAAATAATGTGACTGAAAACTAATTCCGGCTAGGCCTGCAGTATCTCCATTACCTTCATCTAGGCAATATTAAATATATAAAAGATATTTCTCATAAGGGCCTTATTTTCATTAGTTCTAACTTCTTAATGGTTCTTATAGGGTTTTTCATTATCATTTCTTTTAAACTCTATCCAAAATGCAGAAATAACAGGGGAGTTCTCCAAATTCCACCTATTACAAATTTTCCCGATATAAAAATAAATTATCCATAAAATTTTAATAATTAGCGGGACGCTAATACTTAAAAAGGGGGAGTTAACACATTAGTGAATACCCCAATTATGCTTCTTATATTCCACTTAAATTCAATAACCTGCACACTTAACAACAAAAGCAAGAACCCAAATATTTATTCGACACGCTTAACAACAAAAACAATAAATTTATCAAACCAATCTAGACACAAACAAAAGAATCAAATTACAACTTAGTTTAAGTATCCAATAAGCATATTTCTATTTTATAAAATATTTCGCAATTATTTTCACACAATTTTATTATTTTAATTAGTAAGCAAAATTGTATTCAGTCTATACAAAAATTTAAAAAGCAAAATTGTTTGTGATTTTATTAAATTTAAATAGTAAACAAAATTGTATTTAGGCTAAGCAAAACTATTGTATAAAATTAAATGATTTGCCAATAAAGTCAGTTCTGTTCTGAAGTCCAAATAAACTCGTTCACTTTAATATATAAATAAAATGCACATGTCTTAATCAAAACATTTCAAGAAAAATTATAAAAATTTTTTTTGGAAAATTAAAAATTTTTGCTTTAATATATAAATAAATTACACATGTGACTTATTTAAAAACTTTCATGAAAAATTGTAAAAATGTTTAATGAAAAATTAGAGATCTTAGCATTTATATTTACAAAAATTACACCCGTGTCTTATTCAAAAATTTTAAAGAAAAAGTGTACAAAATTTTTCATGCAAAATTAGAAATCTCGGCTTTTATATTTACAAAAATTACACCCGGTCTTATTAAAAAATTTTCAAGAAAGAGTATACAAAATTTTTCATGCAATATTAGAAATCTCGGCTTTTATGTATATAAAAATTACACCCGTGACGAGAAATTGGTTATGCAAAATTAGAAATTTCATCATTAATATACAGTCGAACTTCCATAACTCGAACTTCTTTAACTCGAATTTTCTCTAACTCGAACTAATTTGGTTGGCAGTAGCGTTAGAAGAACAAATCACATACAATTTTTCTTCCGTAACTCGAACTTCCATAAGTCGAAGTTCTCCATAACTCGAACAAAAAACATACACATGAACTCTATAACTCGAAGAATTTTGCTTGTTTAAATGGTTTTTTGCTTTTGTTTTAGTTATGGTTTGTTTGTTTTACTCTCTTTTGTTGCTTGAGCTGGTTTGTATATTTTACATGCTATTTTTGTTATTTTTTTCGGGGAAAAAACTGAAGTCGATTCAATTGGCATTTTTCCCACCGAATATTGCAAAATTGCCATGAATCAGAGGATCAAATCTTAAGCGGAACGGAGAGTGATGTCGAGAGTTCAGTAGAAGGAACTATTCAAAAGCCAACAGAAAATGATGTAGAAAGTTCTTTCCGAAAATTAAATAATTATTTACAGACAATGTCGCAACAACTGATGAGCACTACAAAGCTTTAAGCATATTAGAGTTATTTTTTACTGAAAATAAAAAAAGTAAAATGTCAATTAATATAATTTTTTAATTACATACATATATGAGTGCATATGCTTGTTCTTTTATATGCTTAAGTATGTAGTTTTCCATTAGAAGCTATTTTTAATAAAAATATATAATACAAATGCCTTTTATTCTATTTTGACAAAAAATTCTGTAACTCGAAGTCTCCGTAAGTCGAAGTTTTTTTTTGGGATAATGGTGATTCGAGTTATGCAAGTTCGACTATATAACTAAAGTGCACATGTCTTAATCAAAAAATTTCAAGAAAAATTATAAACATATTTTTTTGGAAAATTAGTAATTTTGGCTTTAATATATAAATAAATTACACCTGTGACTTATTCATACAATTTCAAGAAAAATTATAAACATTTTTTATAGAAAATTAGAAATCTCGGCTTTTATATATATAAAAATAATACTATTGTCTTATTAAAAAATTTTAAAGAAAAAGTGTACAAAATTTTTCATGCAAAATTAGAAATCTCGGCTTTTGAATTTGTAAAAATTACACCCATGTCGTTTTCAAAAATTTTCAAGAAAAAGTATAGAACATTTTTTCATGCAAAATTAGAAATCTCAGGTTTTATATTTAAAAAATTACACCCGTGACTTATTCTAACATTTTGAAGAAAACGTATCAAAAATTGGTCATGCAAAATTAGAAATTTCAGCATTAATATATAAATAAAGTGCATATGTCTTAATCAAAAAATTTCAAGAAAAATTATAAATTTTTTTTTTGGAAAATTAGAAATTTTGGCTTTAATAAATAAATAATTTACACCTGTAACTTATTCATACAATTTCAAGAAAAATTATAAAAATTTTTTATGGAAAATTAGAAATCTCGGCTTTTATATATATAAAAATAACACTATTGTCTTATTCAAAAATTTTAAAGAAAAAGTGTACAAAATTTTTCATCCAAAATTAGAAATCTCGGCGTTTGAATTTGTAAAAATTGCACCCGTGTCGTATTCAAAAATTTTCAAGAAAAAGTATAGAACATTTTTTATTTCAAAATTAGAAATCTCAGCTTTTATATTTATAAAAATTACACTCGTAACTGATTCAAACATTTTGAAGAAAAAGTGTTAAAAATTAGAAATTTTAGCTTTAATATATAAAAAAATACACCTGTTACTTATTCAAAAAATTTCAAGAAAAATTATAACATTTTTTTATGGAAAATTAGAAATCTCGACTTTCATATTTATTAAAATTACACTCATGTGTTATTCAAAAACTTTAAGAAAAAGTGTACAAAATTGGTGATGCAAAATTAGAAATCTCGGCTTTTATATTTACAAAAATTACACCCGGTCTTATTCAAAAAATTTCAAGACAGATTATACAAATTTTTTATGGAAAATTATAAATCTCGGCTTTTATATTTATAAAAATAACACTCTTGTCTTATTCAAAAATTTTAAAGAAAAAGTGTACAAAATTTTTCATGCCAAATTAGAAATCTCGGCGTTTGTATTTGAAAATTGCACCCATGTCGTTTTCAAAAATTTTCAAGAAAAAGTATAGAACATTTTTTTATGCAAAATTAGAAATCTCGAGTTTTATATTTCAAAAATTACACCCGTGACTTATTTAAAAATTTTGAAGAAAAAGTGTTAAAATATGGTCATGCAAAATTAAAAATTTTGGCTTTCCAAATATTTCAAGAAAAATTATAAGTTATCAATAACGCGCTTGGCAATTCGTTCAAAATTTTTTTGATTTGAAAGAATGTTTGGAAAAATACATTTTTGTATGAGGAATGGTTCAAGTTTATCAGTAAATATATTAATATTACTTTTTTATGAAATGCTTAAGAAAGTGACTGTAGCTCCGGAAATATTATTTTATTGCGAAATTATAAAAATCTGCACCAAGTTACCGATAGTGCTCTTTTCAATTCTTTTAAAACTCTTTTGATTTGAAAGATTTTATTAAAACATAAATTTTTAAATGAGAAGTGGCTTAAGTTTATCAATAAATTAATAAAAATTACTTCCTTATGAAATGTTTAAGAAAATGACAATATCTCCGGAAACATTAATTTCGTTGCGAAATTATAAAAATCTTCACTAAGTTATCAATAGTGCTCTTTTCAATTCTTTCAAAGTTGCTTTGATTTTAAAGAATGTTCGGAAAAATACAAATCTGTATGAGGAATGGTTCAAGTTTATCAGTAAATATATGAATATTACTTTTTTATGAAATGTTTAAGAAAGTGACTGTATCTCCGGCAATTTTAATTTCGTTACGAAATTATTAAAATCTTCACCAAGTTATCGGTTCAATTCTTTTAAAATTGTGTGATTTGAATGAATGTTTGAAAAGACAATTTTTGTATGAGGAGTAGTTCAAATAAAAAAAAAATATATTAAAATAAATATATGAATATTACTTTCATATGAAACTTTGAATTGAAAAGCAGTAAGTTATTAACAGTGCCCTTTTCAATTTCTTTAAAATTGTTTTCATTTGAAAGAGTTTTAGAAAAAATACATTTTTTTTATGAGAAGCGGTTCAAGCTTATCAATAAATATATGAATATTACTTCCTTTTGAAATGTTTAAGAAAGTGACTGTATCTACGGAAATATTAACTTCATTGCGAAATTATAGAAATTTTCACTAAGTTATCGATAGTGCTCTTTTTAATTCTTTCGAAGTTGTTTTGAATTCAAATTATAAAAATCTTCACTAAGTTATCAAGAGTACCTATTTTCACTTCCTTCAAAATTGGTTTCATTTTAAGGAATTTTTGGAAAAATACATTTTTGTATGAGGAATCGTTCAAGCTTATCAGTAAATATATGAATATTACTTCTTTATGAAATATTTAAAAAAGTGACTGTATGTCCGGTAATATTACTTTCATTGCGACATTATAAAAATCTTCACCAAGTTATCGATAGTGCTCTTTTCAATTCTTTTTAAATTGTTTGATTTGAAAGAATGTTTGAAAAGACAATTTTTGTATGAAGAGTAGTTCAAATAAAAAAAATGTATTAAAATATATATATGAATATTACTTTCATATGAATCTTTGAATTGAAAAGCACTAAGTTATTAACAGTGCCCTTTTCAATTCCCTTAAAATTGTTTTCATTTGAAAGAGTTTTATAAAAAATATATTTTTTTATGACAAGCGGTTCAAGCTTATCAATTAATGTATGAATATTACTTCCTTTTGAAATGTTTAAGAAAGTGACTGTAGCTCCGGAAATATTAATTTCGTTGCGAAATTATAAAAACCTCCACTAAGTTATCATTAATGCACTTTTCAATTCGTTCAAAATTTTTTGATTTGAAAGAATGTTTGGAAAAATACATTTTTGTATGAGAAATGGTTCAAGTTTATCAGTAAATATATGAACATTACTTCTATATAAAATGTTAAAAAAAGTAACTGTAGCTCCGGAAATATTAGTTTTATTGCGAAATTATAAAAATCTGCACCAAGTTACCGATAGTGCTCTTTTCAATTCTTTTAAAACTCTTTTGATTTGAAAGATTTTATTAAAACATAAATTTTTAAATGAGAAGTGGTTTAAGCTTATCAATAAATTAATAAAAATTACTTCCTTTTGAAATGTTAAAGAAAGTGACTGTAGCTCCGGAAATTTTAATTTCATTGCGAAATTATAAAAACCTCCACTAAGTTATCAATAATACGCTTTTCAATTCGTTCAAAATTTTTGTGATTTGAAAGAATGTTTGGAAAAATACATTTTTGTATGAGGAATGGTTCAAGCTTATCAGTAAATATATGAATATTACTTTTTTATGAAATGTTTAAGAAAGTGACTGTATCTCCGGCAATTTTAATTTCGTTACGAAATTATTAAAATCTTCACCAAGTTATCGGTTCAATTCTTTTAAAATTGTGTGATTTGAAAGAATGTTTGAAAGGACAATTTTTGTATGAGGAGTAGTTGAAATAAAAAAAAATATATTAAAATAAATATATGTATATTACTTTCATATGAAACTTTGAATTGAAAAGCGCTAATTTATTAACAGTGCTCTTTTCAATTCCTTTAAAATTGTTTTAATTTGAAAGAGTTTTAGAGAAAAATACATTTATTTATGAGAAGCGGTTCAAGTTTATCAGTAAATATATGAATCTTACTTCTTTATGAAATGTTTAAGAAAGTGACTGTATCTACGGAAATATTAATTTCATTGCGAAATTATAAAAAGCTTCACTAAGTTAGCAACAGTGCTCTTTTGAATTCTTTCAAAACTGTTTTAATTTGAAAGAATTTTTAAAAAATATATATTTGGAAAAATACATTTTTGCATGAGGAATGGTTCAAGTTTATCAATAAATATATTAATATTACTTTTTTATGAAATGTTTAAGAAAGTGAGTGTATCTACGGAAATATTAATTTCATTGCGAAATTATAAAAAGCTTCACTAAGTTAGCAACAGTGCTCATTTGAATTCTTTCAAATTATTTTCATTTGAAAGAATTTTTAAAAAAATACATATTTCGAAAAATACATTTTTGCATGAGGAAAAATTAGAAATTGCAGCTTTATTATATAAATAAATTAGACCTGTGACTTTTTCTAAAAATTTCAAGAAAGATTATACAAATTTTTTATGGAAAATTAGAAATCTCGGCTTTTATATTTACAAAAATTACCCCCGTGTCTAATTCAAAAATTTTAAAAAAGCAAAGCATGCAAAATTAGAAATCTCTACGTTTGAACTTGTAAAAATTGCGCCCGTGTCGTGCTCAAAAATTTTCAAGAAAAAGTATAAAACATTTTTTATTGCAAAATTAGAAATCCCAGCTTTTATATTTATAAAAATTACACCCGTAACTGATTCAAACATTTTGAAGAAAAAGTGTTAAAAATTAGAAATTTCAGCTTAAATATATAAACAAAATACACCTGTTACTTATTCAAAAAATTTCAACAAAAATTAAAAAATTTTTTTATGGAAAATTAGAAATCTCGACTTTCATATTTATTAAAATTACACCCATGTGTTATTCAAAAACTTTAAGAAAAAGTGCACAAAATTGGTGATGCAAAATTAGAAATCTCGGCTTTTATATTCATAAAATTACACCCGTGACTTATTTAAACATTTTGAAGAAAAAGTGTTAAAATATGGTCATGCAAAATTAAAAATTTTGGCTTTCCAAATATTTCAAGAAAAATTATAAGTTATCAATAATGCGCTTGGCAATTCGTTCAAAATTTTTTTGATTTGAAAGAATGTTTGGAAAAATACATTTTTGTATGTGGAATGGTTCAAGTTTATCAGTAAATATATTAATATTACTTTTTTATGAAATGTTTAAGAAAGTGACTGTATCTACGGAAATATTAATTTCATTGCGAAATTATAAAAAGCTTCACTAAGTTAGCAACAGTGTCTTTTGAATTCTTTCAAATTATTTTCATTTGAAAGAATTTTTAAAAAAATACATATTTCGAAAAATACATTTTTGCATGAGGAAAAATTAGAAATTGCAGCTTTATTATATAAATAAATTAGACCCGTGACTTTTTCTAAAAATTTCAAGAAAGGTTATACAAATTTTTTATGGAAAATTAGACATCTCGGCTTTTATATTTACAAATTTACACACGGTCTTATTCAAAAATTTTCAAGAAAGAGTATACAAAATTTTTCATGCAATATTAGAAATTTCGGCTTTTATGTATATAAAAATTACACCCGTGACTTATTCAAACATTTTGAAGAAAACGTATCAAAATTTGGTCATGCAAAATTAGAAGTTTCAGCATTAATATATAAATAAAATGCAAATGTCTTAATCAAAAAATTTCAAGAAAAATTATAAAAATTTTTTTTGGAAAATTAGAAATTTTGGCTTTAATATATAAACAAAATACACCTGTTACTTATTCAAAAAATTTAAAGAAAAAGTGTACAAAATTTTTCATGCAAAATTAGAAATCTTGGCTTTTGAATTTGTAAAAATTACACCCCTGTCGTTCAAAAATTTTAAAGAAAAAGTGTACAAAATTTTTCATGCAAAATTAGAAATCTCGGCGTTTGAATTTGAAAATTGCACCCATGTGTTATTCAAAAATTTTCAAGAAAAAGTGTACAAAATTGGTGATGCAAAATTAGAAATCTCGGCTTTTATATTTACAAAAATTACCCCCGTGTCTTATTCAAAAATTTTAAAGGAGTGTGTACAAAATTTTTCATGCAAAATTAGAAATCTCTGCTTTTGAATTTGTAAAAATTGCAACCGTGTCGTATTCAAAAATTTTCAAGAAAAAGTATTGAACATTTTTTATTTCAGAAATCTCAGCTATATTTATAAAAATTACACTCGTAACTGATTCAAACATTTTGAAGAAAAAATGTAAAAAATTAGAAATTTTAGCTTTAATATATAAAAAAATACACCTGTTACTTATTCAAAAAATTTCAAGAAAAATTATAACATTTTTTTATGGAAAATTAGAAATCTCGACTTTCATATTTATTAAAATTACACCCATGTGTTATTCAAAAATTTTCAAGAAAAATGTACAAAATTTTTCATGCAAAATTAGAAATCTCGGCGTTTGAATTTGAAAATTGCACCCATGTGTTATGTTGAGAAGGCTATCGGCCGAGCCAGAAATTTCCACGGGATTTTGAATAAATTATAAATACGTAATAAAAGGCTTGATTTATTACGCAATAACCTTTATTAAAATTCCTTTATAATAAAATAATATATATAAGAAATTTACAGATTCAATAATAGCTTAATCTATTCTACATACTTTTTGGTATGGAAATTCCTGGTAATTTCTATTATAGATTTAAAGACAATCACGTCTGAACCGCTTCACAGTTAAGCTCCTACAAAAAATGGCGAAGGCGGTAAGACGCTTCTAGACAGTATATTCGTTAAAAAAAATGTATGTATATGTTGGAATTCTTATCCGTTATTATTTCGAAATTGCTTTAGTGCTACCAGATGGCAAAAGAATCATGGGGATTTTGGAAGTCGCGTTAACATTCCCCCCGCAGTATGACAAGAAACTTCCTCGATGTCAGACTTCTCTTCCGGAGCTACTTCCAAAACTGCTAGTTTGCTGGCAGGTCGCTCCATTATTCCGCGTTGAGTTAGGACCACTGCACTTCGCACCTGTCCATCTTTGGCCAATCTCACTTCTAGTACCTTACCACGAGGCCATACGTTTCTGGGAAGAGAAGGGTCAACAATGATAACTAAATCCCCCTGGCTTATAGGTTTTATTTTTTCATGCCATTTTGTCCTACAGGTCAAAGTCGGCAAATATTCAGATAACCACTTCTTCCAGAATATATTTGCGTACTGCTGAGAAATTAACCAGTTTTGTCTCAATACCATCCCGCTGTCGTCGCACGATGTTAGAGGTTTCAACCCACTAGAGCTTCCCATCAAGAAATGGTTTTGAGTTATAGCCTCTGCCGCATCTGTTTCAATGGGAACATATGCCAACGGTCTGGAATTTATTATATTTTCAATTTCAACAATCATGCTTAACAGGAGTTCATCAGTTGGGTGCCTTAATGGCATAATTTTGTATAAAATTGTCTTTACCGAGCGAATTAAACGCTCCCATGCGCCACCCATGTGGGGTGAAGCCGGTGGATTGAAACTCCATTTAGTTGTTGATGTTGTAAACGTCTTTACTAATTCATTGCGGTCAATATCTGCTAAAGCTTCTCGTAGCTCCCTATCAGCGCCCACAAAATTTGTTCCATTATCGCTAAAAAATTCAAGTGGAATTCCTCTTCGTCCCATAAAATTACGAATAGCCAAAATACAGGAACTTGTTGTTAAAGAATGTGTTATTTCAATATGAACCGCTCGAATTGTTAAACACGTAAACAAACAGCCATATCTTTTCTCCCTGTGGCGGTTTACAGTTACTAATATTGGACCAAAGAAATCAATCCCGGTATATGTAAACGGTGCACTATACGATGCAACACGTGCGCGTGGCAGTTTAGCCATTTGAGGGGTCTGTGGAGTAGCTTTAGTAATTTTACACATTTGGCAACATCGAATAATTGATTTGTATGTAGCACGAAGTCTTGATATACAATATTTTTGTCTTAACTCATTGACAGCTGTCTCATGATTTCCATGGTAAAGTTTTTCATGGTAGTGTAGGCATATAAGCTTGGTTAAATAATTTTTTCTTGGCAGTATTACTGGACGTTTCTGCTGTAAAGAAACGTTTGCCATATCGATTCTTCCATCGACGCACAAAACTCCGTCTTCTAGATAGGGTGCCTTAGAATAAATTTCACTTGATTTTTTGATGGACTTTTTAGATTTAAGTGCAGAAATCTCTAAATAATATGATTCATATTGTACTTGTTTATATAATGCAAGTTCAGCATTGTTTAACTCCTCTTGAGTTAATTCACCTTTCTCTTTCATTCTACTTCCATATATGAATCGCAGAACATATGACATTGTTCTAACCAAGCGGTTGTATTTTGAAAATCGAAATATATTTATAACAGCCTCACGTTTTGTTATCTGGTGTACATTCTGTTTTCGCTCTTCTTCTGTTCGTGAAAATGGTTCTGCTTGTGGCCATTGCTCTTTAGGTTTGTATAAAAACTCGGGGCCTTTAAACCAACGATTAGATTTGAATGCGTTTTTTATATTAGTATATTTTGTTGCCTCATCTGCAACATTTTGTCTACTTGGCACCCAATTCCATTCTGTAAGAGATGTTAACTCTAAAATTTCTGTAACTCTAAAGGCTACGAACTGGCTGTATTTTCGGTGATCGGAATTGATCCAGCTCAACACGGTTTTTGAATCACACCAAAAATATTTGTCGGTTATTTTAATTTCATGGTTTTCTGCTATGAATTTGGCTAGACGAGCTCCAATTAGGGCAGCCATAAGTTCAAGTCTGGGAATAGAAACTAATTTCATCGGTGCTACCCTGGTTTTGGCACTAACCAATGAACATATAACTACATTGTTTCTGCTAAATCTAAAATAAGATGCTGCTGCGTAACCGTCAGCACCAGCATCAACAAATGTGTGCAGTTGTATTAACACGTTTTTATAATCTTGTAATGATTGCAAGTAGCATCTTTGTATTTTAATGTTTTGTAAATGTGGTAAGCTTGTTACCCATTGAGACCATTTATTTATTAGCTCCGGGGAAATTGGCTCATCCCAATCGACTTTACTTCGCCATACATCTTGCATCAGTATTTTAACAAACATTGTTATATGCGAAATGAGACCAAGTGGATCATAAATTGACATAATAAGTCTCAACATTTCCCTTTTAGTGGGAGATTTTCTTAGTAAAAATAAATCGCTTTCGAGAAGCCGAGGAGCAATTTTGAAGGTAATAGTGTCCTCCTTATATTCCCAGAAGACTCCTAAGACCTTTTCCACTTGATTGGTATCCTTAAAATTAATGCACTTTGCATCATTTGAGTTCCTCGTTGAGAATTCCTGTCTAACAAGCTCACTATTTGACACCCAGTTTCTTATGTTGAAACCGGCCTGGCGGTGTATGTAGGATACGTCTGAGATTAGTTTGATTGCATCCTCTGACGTATTAACCGAATCTAATAAATCATCCACATAATGGTTTTCTCTAATAGATTTGACAGCGCATGGAAATTGATTTTTAAATTTATCTGCATTTATATTCTTTATATATTGAGATATGGTTGGAGCACAGGTGGCTCCAAATATCATAACATCCATAACATAAACATCAGGTGTTTTGTCCTGATCGCAATCGCGCCATAGAAACCTTTGAACATCGCGATCTTCTGGCCGTATATGAATTTGAAGAAACATCTCTTCGATGTCACCACACACAGCCACAGAGTTTTGCCTGAACTTAAAAAGGATTGCAGGCAGAGAGGCCAACATATCAGGGCCTTTTAGTAAAAATGAGTTTAAAGATAAACCATCAGACTTTGCTGCTGCATCCCACACCACTCGCGATTTTCCCGGTTTATTTTTATTGAACACAGCAAATATAGGCAAATACCAAACTTTTCCGTCATTACGCTTAATTTCTTTATTATTTAGTTTTCGAATATAACCTTTCTTCATATAACTTTCTATTGTATTTTTAAATATTTGAAATTGTGCGTCATCACGCATTAATTTTCTTTCTAAGCATATAAGTCGTTTAAGAGCCATATTAAAACTGTCTGGCAATTTAAAATTGTCGTGTCTCCATAGCAATGGAACCTCGTAATGTCCATTTTCTTTCCATATTGTGAAATTGTTTAGCAAACTTAATGCTCGAATTTCGTTATCTGAGACGAGGGAGTCTTTGGTGCAAATTCCTACACTTTCTAATGTATAGAAACTGCTAACTAATTCCTCCAACTTTCTATCAGTTTCAGCGCAATTGCAAATATGAAAATTGAAATTCTTACTTGTGTGTTTATTTGCAGCTGTTGATCCATAGATGAGCCAACCAAGTTTTGTCTGTACTGCGACAGGCTCGTGTGGAGCACCTTCACGGGTTTTGTTTGAAATTCCTAGGTTGAGGTGGTTTAATCCTATGAGTATCTTCGGTATAGCGTCGACATAGCTCTTGATCGGTAAATTTCGCAGGTGGCGATATCGTTGACACATTTTTGTGTAATTCAATGATTGGGTTGGCAAATTTAAAGACTCCACTGTACTTACGTTCAGCTTTATTAGATTATTATTTGCCCCTGAAACGTCAATTATTAATTTTACTGAATTTGTTTCGTTTCTTTGCATACCTCCCGTCCACCTTAAACATAATGGACTAGATACACCACTTACACCCAGTTCATTTGCAATTGATTCATCCATAAGGCTGATGGAGGACCCTTCATCAATAAATGCAAAGGTGTCAATTATTTTTTCATTACCATGTATTTTAACTGGTATTATTTTAAACAAAATTTCATCATCTTCATCTCTGTGTGTATTACAAATATTTTCTTCTTCTTGTTTGCTTCTTGCAATGTGCATATTTTGTGCATTTGACGTTTCTTTATTATTTTCAATATTTTTCGCTGCAGAACCCCGATGTAAAGACGGATGATGATAATAATTACAGTTTTCTTCACCACACTGTTTTTTTCTTTTGCATTCACCATTATGATAAGACAAGCAGAATTTACATAAATTATTCTCTCTTATTATTTTCCACTTCTCTTTACGATCCAATGAGTGATAAGTTTTGCACTCACTTATAGTTTTACAGCCATAGCTTTTACAAACAACACATCTACGTTCACCACTGTGAGAATTAACAAACGATCTTGTTGTTTGTTTGTTAAAACCTGAATTGTTGCGTGTGGTGTATTTATCTGGTGTGGATTTTGTTTGTTTATTGTTTTGTTGGATTGTGCTCGCTGTTAATCCGATGTTAAATAACCAGCTATCAAATTCAACTAAATTTGGCTTTTTGTTTTGATCAATTAATTTTAGTTTTAAAGACGCCCATTGCATTTGATAAGTAGTCGGTAATTTTTCTAATAATTGTTGCAATAAAAAAGAATTATTTAGTTCATCTAATAGGTTGCTGGCATTGATAGTGGATATTAAGCTGCGGACATTAACAGCAAAGGAAGTAAGGCTTTGTAAGTTATTTTCGTCAACTTTTGGGGATGAACTTATCCTATTTCTAATAGCATTTAAAATTTTTTCAGGTTGTCCATACAACATTCGAAGTATGTTTATGACTTGAGCTACATTTGAGGGGTGTACAAGCATGTGTTGTACGCTTTGGAGAGCATCACCTTTTATAGATTTTTGTAGACGAATGAGATTTTCGGCGTCCGAAAAGCAGCATGTGGCTGATGACCATTCGAAGGTGGATACAAATAAAGGCCAATCTTCGGGGTTACCGGAAAATATAGGCAACTCTTTCGGAACAGATTGTCGTGCGTTAAGAGTGCTTTGCATGTTACTAATATTTTGTGTTGTGTACAATGGATTATTAGTGTAATTAAATGATAAATTTGGGGAGTTGTTTGGGAGTGATCTGGGAAAAGTTGTGCTGCGCGGAAGTGTTGTTCCTAAGTTAAAATCATTATTTGGCATCGCAGTATGAAAGTAATCGGATGCAGGTAAATGTGAGAATGTCACATTGGTTGGCTGGTGGGAAAAACCTTGCGTACTAGAAAGGAGTTCATGTCTCCGATTGCCACCACTAGTGGCAGTGGCCGTTGCACAAACTGGTGCGACGTGTTCATTACGAAAGCGCGAAATGTTTTGACTCTCGCTTGTAGTGTAATGTTGAGAAGTTCTCGGGATAATATCCACCGATTCTTTATTTTTCTCCGCTTGCACATTTGGTGCCAATTTTGAGGCATTTTCATTCTTTGAATTTATAGGTGATTGACCGTGAATATTCTGATTAGACGGTAGGTTTGCTATGGACATTTCGTCAATCCAGTTTTGAACCGCTTGGGATTTATTGGACGAAACATCAAGAACTTGTTCAGCTTCTTCTAGAAGCTTATGTTTTTTGTCTAAATATTCACGGCGTAATCTAACTTGGTCTAATTTTAATGCTAGATCTTCTTCAAGATGTTGAAGCTTAAGCTGAATAAGTCGTGATTGAGACTGTTGAGATTGAACAGATCGTCGACTGGCAATACTATGGTCAGGGGAAATTGATCTACCTGTATGACATTGCGGACATATAGGGTCTTCTGATGTGCTAATAGCATTTTTTTTATATATCTTGCTGCATTTGATACATGTCGCTGCGCTATTAATTTCGAGGTTATGTGGCAGTGAACCGTAGTTATCATTTTCTTGTTGACCCTTTTCTATTTCGCTATTCATAGTACTTACTGTGGGATTGGCTTTGATGGTGAAGTGACTTAGGCAACAGGACGGACTGTAAGACTCAAAAAGAATTTTAAGATTGTTGAGAAGGCTATCGGCCGAGCCAGAAATTTCCACGGGATTTTGAATAAATTATAAATACGTAATAAAAGGCTTGATTTATTACGCAATAACCTTTATTAAAATTCCTTTATAATAAAATAATATATATAAGAAATTTACAGATTCAATAATAGCTTAATCTATTCTACATACTTTTTGGTATGGAAATTCCTGGTAATTTCTATTATAGATTTAAAGACAATCACGTCTGAACCGCTTCACAGTTAAGCTCCTACAAAAAATGGCGAAGGCGGTAAGACGCTTCTAGACAGTATATTCGTTAAAAAAAATGTATGTATATGTTGGAATTCTTATCCGTTATTATTTCGAAATTGCTTTAGTGCTACCAGATGGCAAAAGAATCATGGGGATTTTGGAAGTCGCGTTAACATGTTATTCAAAAATTTTCAAGAAAAAGTGTACAAAATTGGTGATGCAAAATTAGAAATCTCGGCTTTTATATTTGAAAAAATTACACCCGGTCTTATTCAAAAAATTTCAAGACAGATTATACAAATTTTTTATGGAAAATTATAAATCTCGGCTTTTATATTTATAAAAATAACACTCTTGTCTTATTCAAAAATTTTAAAGAAAAAGTGTACAAAATTTTTCATGCAAAATTAGAAATCTCGGCGTTTGTATTTGAAAATTGCACCCATGTCGTTTTCAAAAATTTTCAAGAAAAAGTATAGAATATTTTTTTATGCAAAATTAGAAATCTCGAGTTTTATATTTCAAAAATTACACCCGTGACTTATTTAAAAATTTTGAAGAAAAAGTGTTAAAATATGGTCATGCAAAATTAAAAATTTTGGCTTTCCAAATATTTCAAGAAAAATTATAAGTTATCAATAATGCGCTTGGCAATTCGTTCAAAATTTTTTTGATTTGAAAGAATGTTTGGAAAAATACATTTTTGTATGAGGAATGGTTCAAGTTTATCAGTAAATATATTAATATTACTTTTTTATGAAATGCTTAAGAAAGTGACTGTAGCTCCGGAAATATTAATTTATTGCGAAATTATAAAAATCTGCACCAAGTTACCGATAGTGCTCTTTTCAATTCTTTTAAAACTCTTTTGATTTGAAAGATTTTATTAAAACATAAATTTTTAAATGAGAAGTGGCTTAAGTTTATCAATAAATTAATAAAAATTACTTCCTTATGAAATGTTTAAGAAAGTGACAATATCTCCGGAAATATTAATTTCGTTGCGAAATTATAAAAATCTTCACTAAGTTATCAATAGTGCTCTTTTCAATTCTTTCAAAGTTGCTTTGATTTTAAAGAATGTTCGGAAAAATACAAATTTGTATGAGGAATTGTTCAAGTTTATCAGTAAATATATGAATATTACTTTTTTATGAAATGCTTAAGAAAGTGACTGTATCTACGGAAATATTAATTTCATTGCGAAATTATTGAAATCTTCACCAAGTTAGCAACAGTGCTCTTTTGAATTCTTTCAAAACTGTTTTAATTTGAAAGAATTTTTAAAAAATATATATTTGGAAAAATACATTTTTGCATGAGGAATGGTTCAAGTTTATCAGTAAATATATTAATATTACTTTTTTATGAAATGTTTAAGAAAGTGACTGTATCTACGGAAATATTAATTTCATTGCGAAATTATAAAAAGCTTCACTAAGTTAGCAACAGTGCTCATTTGAATTCTTTCAAATTATTTTCATTTGAAAGAATTTTTAAAAAAATATATATTTCGAAAAATACATTTTTGCATGAGGAAAAATTAGAAATTGCAGCTTTATTATATAAATAAATTAGACCCGTGACTTTTTCTAAAAATTTCAAGAAAGATTATACAAATTTTTTATGGAAAATTAGAAATCTCGGCTTTTATATTTACAAAAATTACCCCCGTGTCTTATTCAAAAATTTTAAAAAAGCAAAGCATGCAAAATTAGAAATCTCTACGTTTGAATTTGTAAAAATTGTCGTGCTCAAAAATTTTCAAGAAAAAGTATAAAACATTTTTTATTGCAAAATTAGAAATCCCAGCTTTTATATTTATAAAAATTATACCCGTAACTGATTCAAACATTTTGAAGAAAAAGTGTTAAAAATTAGAAATTTCAGCTTAAATATATAAACAAAATACACCTGTTACTTATTCAAAAAATTTCAACAAAAATTAAAAAATTTTTTTATGGAAAATTAGAAATCTCGACTTTCATATTTATTAAAATTACACTCATGTGTTATTCAAAAACTTTAAGAAAAAGTGTACAAAATTGGTGATGCAAAATTAGAAATCTCGGCTTTTATATTTACAAAAATTACACCCGGTCTTATTCAAAAAATTTCAAGACAGATTATACAAATTTTTTATGGAAAATTATAAATCTCGGCTTTTATATTTATAAAAATAACACTCTTGTCTTATTCAAAAATTTTAAAGAAAAAGTGTACAAAATTTTTCATGCCAAATTAGAAATCTCGGCGTTTGTATTTGAAAATTGCACCCATGTCGTTTTCAAAAATTTTCAAGAAAAAGTATAGAACATTTTTTTATGCAAAATTAGAAATCTCGAGTTTTATATTTCAAAAATTACACCCGTGACTTATTTAAAAATTTTGAAGAAAAAGTGTTAAAATATGGTCATGCAAAATTAAAAATTTTGGCTTTCCAAATATTTCAAGAAAAATTATAAGTTATCAATAATGCGCTTGGCAATTCGTTCAAAATTTTTTTGGTTTGAAAGAATGTTTGGAAAAATACATTTTTGTATGAGGAATGGTTCAAGTTTATCAGTAAATATATTAATATTACTTTTTTATGAAATGCTTAAGAAAGTGACTGTAGCTCCGGAAATATTAATTTATTGCGAAATTATAAAAATCTGCACCAAGTTACCGATAGTGCTCTTTTCAATTCTTTTAAAACTCTTTTGATTTGAAAGATTTTATTAAAACATAAATTTTTAAATGAGAAGTG
Organism: Epicampocera succincta; assembly: GCA_932526305.1. Taxonomy (NCBI): domain Eukaryota; kingdom Metazoa; phylum Arthropoda; class Insecta; order Diptera; family Tachinidae; genus Epicampocera; species Epicampocera succincta. The sequence continues at coordinate 44,530,063 of OW052036.1, forward strand.
GCTTAAGTTTATCAATAAATTAATAAAAATTACTTCCTTATGAAATGTTTAAGAAAGTGACAATATCTCCGGAAATATTAATTTCGTTGCGAAATTATAAAAATCTTCACTAAGTTATCAATAGTGCTCTTTTCAATTCTTTCAAAGTTGCTTTGATTTTAAAGAATGTTCGGAAAAATACAAATTTGTATGAGGAATTGTTCAAGTTTATCAGTAAATATATGAATATTACTTTTTTATGAAATGCTTAAGAAAGTGACTGTATCTACGGAAATATTAATTTCATTGCGAAATTATTGAAATCTTCACCAAGTTAGCAACAGTGCTCTTTTGAATTCTTTCAAAACTGTTTTAATTTGAAAGAATTTTTAAAAAATATATATTTGGAAAAATATATTTTTGCATGAGGAAAAATTAGAAATTGCAGCTTTATTATATAAATAAATTAGACCTGTGACTTTTTCAAAAAATTTCAAGAAAGATTATACAAATGTTTTATGGAAAATTAGAAATCTCGGCTTTTATATTTATAAAAATAACAGTCTTGTCTTATTCAAACATTTTAAAGGAGTGTGTACAAAATTTTTCATGCAAAATTAGAAATCTCTACGTTTGAATTTGTAAAAATTGAACCCGTGTCGTATTCAAAAATTTTCAAGAAAAAGTATTGAAATTTTTTATTGCAAAATTAGAAATCCCAGCTTTTATATTTATAAAAATTACACTCGTAACTGATTCAAACATTTTGAAGAAAAAGTGTTAAAAATTAGAAATTTTAGCTTTAATATAACAAAAAAAATACACCTGTTACTTATTCAAAAAATTTCAAGAAAAATTATAACATTTTTTTATGGAAAATTCGAAATCCCGACTTTCATATTTATTAAAATTACACCCATGTGTTATTCAAAAACTTTCAGAAAAAGTGCACAAAATTGGTGATGCAAAATTAGAAATCTCGGCTTTTATATTCATAAAAATTACACTCGTGACTTATTCAAACATTTTGAAGAAAAAGTGTTAAAATATGGTCATGCAAAATTAGAAATTTTGGCTTTCCAAAAATTTCAGAAAAATTATAAGTTATCAATAATGCTGTTTTCAAATTGTTCAAAATTTTTTTAATTTGAAAGAATGTTTGGAAAAATACATTTTTGTATGAGGAATGGTTCAAGTTTATCAGTAAATATATTAATATTACTTTTTTATGAAATGTTTAAGAAAGTGACTGTATCTACGGAAATATTAATTTCATTGCGAAATTATAAAAAGCTTCACTAAGTTAGCAACAGTGCTCTTTTGAATTCTTTCAAAACTGTTTTAATTTGAAAGAATTTTTAAAAAATATATATTTGGAAAAATACATTTTTGCATGAGGAATGGTTCAAGTTTATCAGTAAATATATTAATATTACTTTTTTATGAAATGTTTAAGAAAGTGACTGTATCTACGGAAATATTAATTTCATTGCGAAATTATAAAAAGCTTCACTAAGTTAGCAACAGTGCTCATTTGAATTCTTTCAAATTATTTTAATTTGAAAGAATTTTTAAAAACATACATATTTCGAAAAATACATTTTTGCATGAGGAAAAATTAGAAATTGCAGCTTTATTATATAAATAAATTAGACCCGTGACTTTTTCTAAAAATTTCAAGAAAGATTATACAAATTTTTTATGGAAAATTAGAAATCTCGGCTTTTATATTTACAAAAATTACCCCCGTGTCTTATTCAAAAATTTTAAAAAAGCAAAGCATGCAAAATTAGAAATCTCTACGTTTGAATTTGTAAAAATTGTCGTGCTCAAAAATTTTCAAGAAAAAGTATAAAACATTTTTTATTGCAAAATTAGAAATCCCAGCTTTTATATTTATAAAAATTACACCCGTAACTGATTCAAACATTTTGAAGAAAAAGTGTTAAAAATTAGAAATTTCAGCTTAAATATATAAACAAAATACACCTGTTATTTATTCAAAAAATTTCAACAAAAATTAAAAAATTTTTTTATGGAAAATTAGAAATCTCGACTTTCATATTTATTAAAATTACACTCATGTGTTATTCAAAAACTTTCAGAAAAAGTGTACAAAATTGGTGATGCAAAATTAGAAATCTCGGCTTTTATATTTACAAAAATTACACCCGGTCTTATTCAAAAAATTTCAAGACAGATTATACAAATTTTTTATGGAAAATTATAAATCTCGGCTTTTATATTTATAAAAATAACACTCTTGTCTTATTCAAAAATTTTAAAGAAAAAGTGTACAAAATTTTTCATGCAAAATTAGAAATCTCGGCGTTTGTATTTGAAAATTGCACCCACGTCGTTTTCAAAAATTTTCAAGAAAAAGTATAGAACATTTTTTTATGCAAAATTAGAAATCTCGAGTTTTATATTTCAAAAATTACACCCGTGACTTATTTAAAAATTTTGAAGAAAAAGTGTTAAAATATGGTCATGCAAAATTAAAAATTTTGGCTTTCCAAATATTTCAAGAAAAATTATAAGTTATCAATAACGCGCTTGGCAATTCGTTCAAAATTTTTTTGATTTGAAAGAATGTTTGGAAAAATACATTTTTGTATGAGGAATGGTTCAAGTTTATCAGTAAATATATTAATATTACTTTTTTATGAAATGCTTAAGAAAGTGACTGTAGCTCCGGAAATATTATTTTATTGCGAAATTATAAAAATCTGCACCAAGTTACCGATAGTGCTCTTTTCAATTCTTTTAAAACTCTTTTGATTTGAAAGATTTTATTAAAACATAAATTTTTAAATGAGAAGTGGCTTAAGTTTATCAATAAATTAATAAAAATTACTTCCTTATGAAATGTTTAAGAAAGTGACAATATCTCCGGAAATATTAATTTCGTTGCGAAATTATAAAAATCTTCACTAAGTTATCAATAGTGCTCTTTTCAATTCTTTCAAAGTTGCTTTGATTTTAAAGAATGTTCGGAAAAATACAAATTTGTATGAGGAATTGTTCAAGTTTATCAATAAATATATGAATATTACTTTTTTTATGAAATGCTTAAGAAAGTGACTGTATCTACGGAAATATTAATTTCATTGCGAAATTATTGAAATCTTCACCAAGTTAGCAACAGTGCTCTTTTGAATTCTTTCAAAAATGTTTTAATTTGAAAGAATTTTTAAAAAATATATATTTGGAAAAATATATATTTGGAAAAATATATTTTTGCATGAGGAAAAATTAGAAATTGCAGCTTTATTATATAAATAAATTAGACCTGTGACTTTTTCAAAAAATTTCAAGAAAGATTATACAAATTTTTTATGGAAAATTAGAAATCTCGGCTTTTATATTTACAAAAATTACGCCCGCGTCTTATTCAAAAATTTTAAAAAAGCAAAGCATGCAAAATTAGAAATCTCTACGTTTGAATTTGTAAAAATTGCGCCCGTGTCGTGCTCAAAAATTTTCAAGAAAAAGTATAAAACATTTTTTATTGCAAAATTAGAAATCCCAGCTTTTATATTTATTAAAATTACACCCGTAACTGATTCAAACATTTTGAAGAAAAAGTGTTAAAAATTAGAAATTTCAGCTTAAATATATAAACAAAATACACCTGTTACTTATTCAAAAAATTTCAACAAAAATTAAAAATTTTTTTTATGGAAAATTAGAAATCTCGACTTTCATATTTATTAAAATTACACTCATGTGTTATTCAAAAACTTTCAGAAAAAGGGTACAAAATTGGTGATGCAAAATTAGAAATCTTGCCTTTTATATTCATAAAATTACACCCGTGACTTATTTAAACATTTTGAAGAAAAAGTGTTAAAATATGGTCATGCAAAATTAAAAATTTTGGCTTTCCAAATGTTTCAAGAAAAATTATAAGTTATCAATAATGCGCTTGGCAATTTGTTCAAAATTTTTTTGATTTGAAAGAATGTTTGGAAAAATACATTTTTGTATGAGGAATGGTTCAAGTTTATCAGTAAATATATTAATATTACTTTTTTATGAAATGTTTAAGAAAGTGACTGTATCTACGGAAATATTAATTTCATTGCGAAATTATAAAAAGCTTCACTAAGTTAGCAACAGTGCTCTTTTGAATTCTTTCAAATTATTTTCAATTGAAAGAATTTTTTAAAAAATACATATTTCGAAAAATACATTTTTGCATGAGGAAAAATTAGAAATTGCAGCTTTATTATATAAATAAATTAGACCTGTGACTTTTTCTAAAAATTTCAAGAAAGGTTATACAAATTTTTTATGGAAAATTAGACATCTCGGCTTTTATATTTACAAATTTACACCCGGTCTTATTCAAAAATTTTCAAGAAAGAGTATACAAAATTTTTTATGCAATATTAGAAATTTCGGCTTTTATGTATATAAAAATTACACCCGTGACTTATTCAAACATTTTGAAGAAAACGTATCAAAATTTGGTCATGCAAAATTAGAAGTTTCAGCATTAATATATAAATAAAATGCACATGTCTTAATCAAAAAATTTCAAGAAAAATTATAAAAATTTTTTTTGGAAAATTAGAAATTTTGGCTTTAATATATAAACAAAATACACCTGTTACTTATTCAAAAAATTTAAAGAAAAAGTGTACAAAATTTTTCATGCAAAATTAGAAATCTCTGCTTTTGAATTTGTAAAAATTGCACCCGTGTCGTATTCAAAAATTTTCAAGAAAAAGTATTGAACATTTTTTATTTAAATTTAGAAATCTCAGCTTTTATATTTATAAAAATTACACTCCTAACTGATTCAAACATTTTGAAGAAAAAGTGTTAAAAATTAGAAATTTTAGCTTTAATATATAAAAAAAATACACCTGTTACTTATTCAAAAAATTTCAAGAAAAATTATAACATTTTTTTATGGAAAATTAGAAATCTCGACTTTCATATTTATTAAAATTACACCCATGTGTTATTCAAAAACTTTTAGAAAAAATGCACAAAATTGGTGATGCAAAATTAGAAATCTCGGCTTTTATATTCATAAAAATTACACCCGTGACTTATTCAAACATTTTGAAGAAAAAGTAAAAATTTAAAAATTTTGGCTTTCCAAATATTTCAAGAAAAATTATAAGTTATCCATAATGCGCCTTTCAATTCCTTCAAAATTTTTTTGATTTGAAAGAATGTTTGGAAAAATACATTTTTGTATGAGTAATGGTTCAAGTTTATCAGTATATATATGAACATTACTTCTATATAAAATGTTAAAAAAAGTAACTGTAGCTCCGGAAATATTAATTTTATTGCGAAATTATAAAAATCTGCACCAAGTTACCGATAGTGCTCTTTTCAATTCTTTTAAAACTCTTTTGATTTGAAAGATTTTATTAAAACATAAATTTTTAAATGAGAAGTGGCTTAAGTTTATCAATAAATTAATAAAAATTACTTCCTTATGAAATGTTTAAGAAAGTGACAATATCTCCGGAAATATTAATTTCGTTGCGAAATTATAAAAATTTTCACTAAGTTGTCAATAGTGCTCTTTTCAATTCTTTCAAAGTTGCTTTGATTTTAAAGAATGTTCGGAAAAATACAAATTTGTATGAGGAATTGTTTAAGTTTATCAGTAAATATATGAATATTACTTTTTTAAGAAATGCTTAAGAAAGTGACTGTATCTACGGAAATATTAATTTCATTGCAAAATTATTGAAATCTTCACCAAGTTACCGATAGTGCTCTTTTGAATTCTTTCAAAACTGTTTTAATTTGAAAGAATTTTTAAAAAATATATATTTGGAAAAATAAATTTTTGCATGAGGATAAATTAGAAATTGCAGCTTTATTATATAAATAAATTAGACCTGTGACTTTTTCTAAAAATTTCAAGAAAGGTTATACAAATTTTTTATGGAAAATTAGTCATCTCGGCTTTTATATTTACAAATTTACACCCGGTCTTACTCAAAAATTTTCAAGAAAGAGTATACAAAAGTTTTCATACACTATTAGAAATCTCGGCTTTTATATCTATAAAAATTAAACCCGTGACTTATTCAAACATTTTAAAGAAAACGTATCAAAAATTGGTCACGCAAAATTAGAAATCTCGGCTTTTGTATTTACAAAAATTACACCCGGTCTTATTCAAAAATTTTCAAGAAAGAGTATACAAAAGTTTTCATGCAATATTAGAAATCGCGGCTTTTATGTATATAAAAATTACACCCGTGACTTATTCAAACATTTTGAAGAAAACGTATCAAAAATTGGTCATGCAAAATTAGAAATTTCAGCTTTAATTTATAAATAAAATGCACATGTCTTAATCAAAAAATTTCAAAAAAAAATTATAAACATTTTTTATGGAAAATTAGAAATCTCGGCTTTTATATTTACAAAAATTACACCCGTGGCTTACTCAAAAATTTTAAAGAAAAAGTGTACAAAATTTTTCATGCAAAATTAGAAATCTCTGCTTTTGAATTTGTAAAAATTGCACCCGTGTCGTATTCAAAAATTTTCAAGAAAAAGTATTGAACATTTTTTATTTCAAAATTAGAAATCTCAGCTTTTATATATATAAAAATTACACTCGTAACTGATTCAAACATTTTGAAGAAAAAGTGTTAAAAATTAGAAATTTTAGCTTTAATATATAAAAAAAATACACCTGTTACTTATTCAAAAAATTTCAAGAAAAATTATAACATTTTTTTATGGAAAATTAGAAATCCCGACTTTCATATTTATTAAAATTTCACCGATGTGTTATTCAAAAACTTTCAGAAAAAATGCACAAAATTGGTGATGCAAAATTAGAAATCTCGGCTTTTATATTCATAAAAATTACACCCGTGACGTATTCAAACCTTTTGAAGAAAAAGAGTTAAAATATGGTCATGCAAAATTAAAAATTTTGGCTTTCCAAAAATTTCAAGAAAAATTATAAGTTATCAATAATGCTGTTCTTTTTCAAATTGTTCAAAATTTTTTTAATTTGAAAGAATGTTTGGAAAAATACATTTTTGTATGAGGAATGGTTCAAGTTTATCAGTAAATATATTAATATTACTTTTTTATGAAATGTTTAAGAAAGTGACTGTATCTACGGAAATATTAATTTCATTGCGAAATTATTGAAATCTTCACCAAGTTATCGTTTCAATTCTTTTAAAATTGTGTGATTTGAAAGAATGTTTGAAAATACAATTTTTGTATGAGGAGTAGTTCAAATAAAAAAAATATATTAAAATAAATATATGAATATTACTTTCATATGAAACTTTGAATTGAAAAGCAGTAAGTTATTAACAGTGCCCTTTTCAATTCCTTTAAAATTGTTTTCAATTGAAAGAGTTTTAGAAAAAATACATTTTTTTATGAGAAGCGGTTCAAGCTTATCAATAAATATATGAATATTACTTCCTTTTGAAATGTTTAAGAAAGTGACTGTATCTACGGAAATATTAACTTCATTGCGAAATTATAGAAATTTTCACTAAGTTATCGATAGTGCTCTTTTTAATTCTTTCGAAGTTGTTTTGAATTCAAATTATAAAAATCTTTACTAAGTTATCAAGAGTACCTATTTTCCGTTCCTTCAAAATTGGTTTCATTTTAAAGAATTTTTGGAAAAATACATTTTTGTATGAGGAATCGTTCAAGCTTATCAGTAAATATATGAATATTACTTCTTTATGAAATATTTAAAAAAGTGACTGTATGTCCGGTAATATTACTTTCATTGCGACATTATAAAAATCTTCACCAAGTTATCGATAGTGCTCTTTTCAATTCTTTTTAAATTGTTTGATTTGAAAGAATGTTTGAAAAGACAATTTTTGTATGAAGAGTAGTTCAAATAAAAAAAAATGTATTAAAATAAATATATGAATATTACTTTCATATGAAACTTTGAATTGAAAAGCACTAAGTTATTAACAGTGCCCTTTTCAATTCCCTTAAAATTGTTTTCATTTGAAAGAGTTTTAGAAAAAATACATTTTTTTATGAGAAGCGGTTCAAGTTTATCAGTAAATATATGAATATTACTTCTTTATTAAATGTTTAAGAAAGTGACTGTAGCTCCGGATATATTAATTTCATTGCGAAATTATAAAAAGTTTCACTAAGTTAGCAACAGTGCTCTTTTGAATTCTTTCAAAACTGTTTTAATTTGAAAGAATTTTTAAAAAATATATATTTGGAAAAATAAATTTTTGCATGAGGATAAATTAGAAATTGCAGCTTTATTATATAAATAAATTAGACCTGTGACTTTTTCTAAAAATTTCAAGAAAGGTTATACAAATTTTTTATGGAAAATTAGACATCTCGGCTTTTATATTTACAAATTTACACCCGGTCTTACTCAAAAATTTTCAAGAAAGAGTATACAAAATTTTTCATGCAAAATTAGAAATCTCGGGTTTTATATTTCAAAAATTACACCCGTGACTTATTCTAACATTTTGAAGAAAACGTATCAAAAATTGGTAATGCAAAATTAGAAATTTCAGCATTAATATATAAATAAAATGCACTTGTCTAAAAAAAAATTTTAACAAAAATTATAAAATTTTTTTTTGGAAAATTAGAAATTTTGGCTTTAATATATAAATAAATTACACCTATAACTTATTTAAAAAATTTCAAGAAAAATTGTAAAAATGTTTAATGAAAAATTAGAAATCTCGGCTTTTATATTTACAAAAATTACCCCCGTGTCTTATTCAAAAATTTTAAAGGAGTGTGTACAAAATTTTTCATGCAAAATTAGAAATCTCTACGTTTGAATTTGTAAAAATTGCACCCGTGTCGTATTAAAAAATTTTCAGGAAAAAGTATAAAACATTTTTTATTGCAAAATTAGAAATGCCAGCTTTTATATTTATAAAAATTACACCCGTAACTGATTCAAACATTTTGAAGAAAAAGTGTTAAAAATTAGAAATTTCAACTTAAATATATAAACAAAATACACCTGTTACTTATTCAAAAAATTTCAACAAAAATTATAAAATTTTTTTATGGAAAATTAGAAATCTCGACTTTCATATTTATTAAAATTACACCCATGTATTATTCAAAAACTTTCAGAAAAAGTGTACAAAACTGGTGATGCAAAATTAGAAATCTCGGATTTTATATTCATAAAAATTACACCCATGACTTATTCAAACATTTTGAAGAAAAAGTGTTAAAATATGGTCATGCAAATTTAAAAATTTTGGCTTTCCAAATATTTCAAGAAAAATTATAAGTTATCCATAATTTGTTATGTCAATTCGTTCAAAATTTTTTTGATTTGCAAGAATGTTTGGAGAAATACGTTTTTGTATGAGAAATGGTTCAAGTTTATCAGTAAATATATGAACATTACTTCTATATAAAATGTTAAAAAAAAGTAACTGTATCTCCGGAAATATTAATTTTATTGCGAAATTATAAAAATCTGCACCAAGTTACCGATAGTGCTCTTTTCAATTCTTTTAAAACTCTTTTGATTTGAAAGATTTTATTAAACATAAATTTTTAAATGAGAAGTGGTTTAAGTTTATCAATAAATTAATAAAAATTACTTCCTTTTGAAATGTTAAAGAAAGTGACTGTAGCTCCGGAAATTAAATTTCATTGCGAAATTATAAAAACCTCCACTAAGTTATCAATAATACGCTTTTCAATTCTTTCAAAGTTGCTTTGATTTTAAAGAATGTTCGGAAAAATACAAATTTGTATGAGGAATTGTTCAAGTTTATCAGTAAATATATGAATATTACTTTTTTATGAAATGCTTAAGAAAGTGACTGTATCTACGGAAATATTAATTTCATTGCGAAATTATTGAAATCTTCACCAAGTTATCGTTTCAATTCTTTTAAAATTGTGTGATTTGAAAGAATGTTTGAAAAGACAATTTTTGTATGAGGAGTAGTTCAAATAAAAAAAAAAAATATATTAAAATAAATATATGAATATTACTTTCATATGAAACTTTGAATTGAAAAGCGCTAAGTTATTAACAGTGCTCTTTTCAATTCCTTTAAAATTGTTTTCATTTGAAAGAGTTTTTGAAAAAATACATTTATTTATGAGAACCGGTTCATGTTTATCAGTAAATATATGAATATTACTTCTTTATGAAATGTTTAAGAAAGTGACTGTATCTACGGAAATATTAACTTCATTGCGAAATTATAGAAATTTTCACTAAGTTAGCAACAGTGCTCTTTTGAATTCTTTCAAAACTGTTTTAATTTGAAAGAATTTTTAAAAAATATATATTTGGAAAAATAAATTTTTGCATGAGGATAAATTAGAAATTCTTTTAAAACTCTTTTGATTTGAAAGATTTTATTAAAACATAAATTTTTAAATGAGAAGTGGCTTAAGTTTATCAATAAATTAATAAAAATTACTTCCTTATGAAATGTTTAAGAAAGTGACAATATCTCCGGAAATATTAATTTCGTTGCGAAATTATAAAAATCTTCACTAAGTTGTCAATAGTGCTCTTTTCAATTCTTTCAAAGTTGCTTTGATTTTAAAGAATGTTCGGAAAAATACAAATTTGTATGAGGAATTGTTCAAGTTTATCAGTAAATATATGAATATTACTTTTTTATGAAATGCTTAAGAAAGTGACTGTATCTACGGAAATATTAATTTCATTGCGAAATTATTGAAATCTTCACCAAGTTATCGTTTCAATTCTTTTAAAATTGTGTGATTTGAAAGAATGTTTGAAAAGACAATTTTTGTATGAGGAGTAGTTCAAATAAAAAAAAATATATTAAAATAAATATATGAATATTACTTTCATATGAAACTTTGAATTGAAAAGCGCTAAGTTATTAACAGTGCTCTTTTCAATTCCTTTAAAATTGTTTTCATTTGAAAGAGTTTTTGAAAAAATACATTTATTTATGAGAACCGGTTCATGTTTATCAGTAAATATATGAATATTACTTCTTTATGAAATGTTTAAGAAAGTGACTGTATCTACGGAAATATTAATTTTATTGCGAAATTATAAATAGCTTCACTAAGTTAGCAACAGTGCTCTTTTGAATTCTTTCAAAATTATTTTAATTTAAAAGAATTTTTAAAAAAATACATATTTGGAAAAATACATTTTTCCCTGAGGAAAAATGAGAAATTGCAGCTTTATTATATAAATAAATTAGACTTGTGACTGTTTCAAAAAATTTCAAGGAAGATTATACAAATTTTTTATGGAAAATTAGAAATCTCGGCTTTTATATTTACAAAAATTACACCCGGTCTTATTCAAAAATTTTCAAAAAAGAGTATACAAAAGTTTTCATACACTATTAGAAATCTCGGCTTTTATATCTATAAAAATTAAACCCGTGACTTATTCAAACATTTTAAAGAAAACGTATCAAAAATTGGTCACGCAAAATTAGAAATCTCGGCTTTTGTATTTACAAAAATTACACCCGGTCTTATTCAAAAATTTTCAAGAAAGAGTATACAAAAGTTTTCACGCAATATTAGAAATCGTGGCTTTTATGTATATAAAAATTACACCCGTGACTTATTCCAACATTTTGAAGAAAACGTATCAAAAATTGGTCATGCAAAATTAGAAATTTCAGCTTTAATTTATAAATAAAATGCACATGTCTTAATCAAAAAATTTCAAAAAAAAATTATAAACATTTTTTATGGAAAATTAGAAATCTCGGCTTTTATATTTACAAAAATTACACCCGTGGCTTACTCAAAAATTTTAAAGAAAAAGTGTACAAAATTTTTCATGCAAAATTAGAAATCTCTGCTTTTGAATTTGTAAAAATTGCACCCGTGTCGTATTCAAAAATTTTCAAGAAAAAGTATTGAACATTTTTTATTTCAAAATTAGAAATCTCAGCTTTTATATATATAAAAATTACACTCGTAACTGATTCAAACATTTTGAAGAAAAAGTGTTAAAAATTAGAAATTTTAGCTTTAATATATAAAAAAAATACACCTGTTACTTATTCAAAAAATTTCAAGAAAAATTATAACATTTTTTTATGGAAAATTAGAAATCTCGACTTTCATATTTATTAAAATTACACCCATGTGTTATTCAAAAACTTTTAGAAAAAATGCACAAAATTGGTGATGCAAAAATAGAAATCTCGGCTTTTATATTCATAAAAATTACACCAAATATTTCAAGAAAAATTATAAGTTATCCATAATGCGCCTTTCAATTCCTTCAAAATTTTTTTGATTTGAAAGAATGTTTGGAAAAATACATTTTTGTATGAGTAATGGTTCAAGTTTATCAGAATATATATGAACATTACTTCTTTATAAAATGTTAAAAAAAGTAACTGTAGCTCCGGAAATATTAATTTTATTGCGAAATTATAAAAATCTGCACCAAGTTACCGATAGTGCTCTTTTCAATTCTTTTAAAACTCTTTTGATTTGAAAGATTTTATTAAAACATAAATTTTTAAATGAGAAGTGGCTTAAGTTTATCAATAAATTAATAAAAATTACTTCCTTATGAAATGTTTAAGAAAGTGACAATATCTCCGGAAATATTAATTTCGTTGCGAAATTATAAAAATCTTCACTAAGTTGTCAATAGTGCTCTTTTCAATTCTTTCAAAGTTGCTTTGATTTTAAAGAATGTTTGGAAAAATACAAATTTGTATGAGGAATTGTTCAAGTTTAACAGTAAATATATGAATATTACTTTTTTATGAAATGCTTAAGAAAGTGACTGTATCTACGGAAATATTAATTTCATTGCGAAATTATTGAAATCTTCACCAAGTTATCGTTTCAATTCTTTTAAAATTGTGTGATTTGAAAGAATGTTTGAAAATACAATTTTTGTATGGGGAGTAGTTCAAATAAAAAAAAATATATTAAAATAAATATATGAATATTACTTTCATATGAAACTTTGAATTGAAAAGCAGTAAGTTATTAACAGTGCCCTTTTCAATTCCTTTAAAATTGTTTTCAATTGAAAGAGTTTTAGAAAAAATACATTTTTTTATGAGAAGCGGTTCAAGCTTATCAATAAATATATGAATATTACTTCCTTTTGAAATGTTTAAGAAAGTGACTGTATCTACGGAAATATTAACTTCATTGCGAAATTATAGAAATTTTCACTAAGTTATCGATAGTGCTCTTTTTAATTCTTTCGAAGTTGTTTTGAATTCAAATTATAAAAATCTTCACTAAGTTATCAAGAGTACCTATTTTCCGTTCCTTCAAAATTGGTTTCATTTTAAAGAATTTTTGGAAAAATACATTTTTGTATGAGGAATCGTTCAAGCTTATCAGTAAATATATGAATATTACTTCTTTATGAAATATTTAAAAAAGTGACTGTATGTCCGGTAATATTACTTTCATTGCGACATTATAAAAATCTTCACCAAGTTATCGATAGTGCTCTTTTCAATTCTTTTTAAATTGTTTGATTTGAAAGAATGTTTGAAAAGACAATTTTTGTATGAAGAGTAGTTCAAATAAAAAAAAATGTATTAAAATAAATATATGAATATTACTTTCATATGAAACTTTGAATTGAAAAGCACTAAGTTATTAACAGTGCCCTTTTCAATTCCCTTAAAATTGTTTTCATTTGAAAGAGTTTTAGAAAAAATACATTTTTTTATGAGAAGCGGTTCAAGCTTATCAATTAATATATGAATATTACTTCCTTTTGAAATGTTTAAGAAAGTGACTGTAGCTCCGGAAATATTAATTTCATTGTGAAATTATAAAAAGCTTCACTAAGTTAGCAACAGTGCTCTTTTGAATTCTTTCAAAACTGGTTTAATTTGAAAGAATTTTTAAAAAATATATATTTGGAAAAATACATTTTTGCATGAGGAAAAATTAGAAATTGCAGCTTTATTATATAAATAAATGACCCCTGTGACTTTTTCAAAAAATTTCAAGAAAGATTATACAAATTTTTTATGGAAAATTAGAAATCTCGGCTTTTGTATTTACACAAATTACACCCGGTCTTATTCAAAAATTTTCAAGAAAGAGTATACAAAGTATTTCATGCAATATTAGAAATTTCGGCTTTTATGTATATAAAAATTACACCCGTGACTTATTCAAACATTTTGAAGAAAACGTATCAAAAATTGGTCATACAAAATTAGAAATTTCAGCATTAATATATAAATAAAATGCACATGTCTTAATCAAAAAATTTCAAGAAAAATTATAAAAATTTTTTTTGGAAAATTAGAAATTTTGGCTTTAATATATAAACAAAATACACCTGTTACTTATTCAAAAAATTTAAAGAAAAAGTGAACAAAATTTTTCATGCAAAATTAGAAATCTTGGCTTTTGAATTTGTAAAAATTACACCCCTGTCGTTTTCAAAAATTTTCAAGAAAAAGTATAGAACATTTTTTCATGCAAAATTAGAAATCTCGGGTTTTATATTTCAAAAATTACACCCGTGACTTATTCTAACATTTTGAAGAAAACGTATCAAAAATTGGTAATGCAAAATTAGAAATTTCAGCATTAATATATAAATAAAATGCACTTGTCTAAAAAAAAATTTTAACAAAAATTATAAAATTTTTTTTTGGAAAATTAAAAATTTTGGCTTTAATATATAAATAAATTACACCTATAACTTATTTAAAAAATTTCAAGAAAAATTGTAAAAATGTTTAATGAAAAATTAGAAATCTCGGCTTTTATATTTACAAAAATTACCCCGTTTCTTATTCAAAAATTTTAAAGGAGTGTGTACAAAATTTTTCATGCAAAATTAGAAATCTCTACGTTTGAATTTGTAAAAATTGCACCCGTGTCGTATTAAAAAATTTTCAGGAAAAAGTATAAACCATTTTTTATTGCAAAATTAGAAATGCCAGCTTTTATATTTATAAAAATTACACCCGTAACTGATTCAAACATTTTGAAGAAAAAGTCTTAAAAATTAGAAATTTCAGCTTAAATATATAAACAAAATACACCTGTTACTTATTCAAAAAATTTCAACAAAAATTATAAAATTTTTTTATGGAAAATTAGAAATCTCGACTTTCATATTTATTAAAATTACACCCATGTATTATTCAAAAACTTTCAGAAAAAGTGTACAAAACTGGTGATGCAAAATTAGAAATCTCGGATTTTATATTCATAAAAATTACACCCATGACTTATTCAAACATTTTGAAGAAAAAGTGTTAAAATATGGTCATGCAAATTTAAAAATTTTGGCTTTCCAAATATTTCAAGAAAAATTATAAGTTATCCATAATTTGTTATGTCAATTCGTTCAAAATTTTTTTGATTTGCAAGAATGTTTGGAGAAATACGTTTTTGTATGAGAAATGGTTCAAGTTTATCAGTAAATATATGAACATAACTTCTATATAAAATGTTAAAAAAAAGTAACTGTATCTCCGGAAATATTAATTTTATTGCGAAATTATAAAAATCTGCACCAAGTTACCGATAGTGCTCTTTTCAATTCTTTTAAAACTCTTTTGATTTGAAAGATTTTATTAAAACATAAATTTTTAAATGAGAAGTGGTTTAAGTTTATCAATAAATTAATAAAAATTACTTCCTTTTGAAATGTTAAAGAAAGTGACTGTAGCTCCGGAAATTAAATTTCATTGCGAAATTATAAAAACCTCCACTAAGTTATCAATAATACGCTTTTCAATTCGTTCAAAATTTTTTTGATTTGAAAGAATGTTTGGAAAAATACATTTTTGTATGAGGAATGGTTCAACTTTATCAATAAATATATGAATATTACTTCTTTATGAAATGTTTAAGAAAGTGACTGTATCTACGGAAATATTAATTTCATTGCGAAATTATTGAAATCTTCACCAAGTTATCGTTTCAATTCTTTTAAAATTGTGTGATTTGAAAGAATGTTTGAAAATACAATTTTTGTATGAGGAGTAGTTCAAATAAAAAAAAATATATTAAAATAAATATATGAATATTACTTTCATATGAAACTTTGAATTGAAAAGCGCTAAGTTATTAACAGTGCTCTTTTCAATTCCTTTAAAATTGTTTTCATTTGAAAGAGTTTTTGAAAAAATACATTTATTTATGAGAACCGGTTCATGTTTATCAGTAAATATATGAATATTACTTCTTTATGAAATGTTTAAGAAAGTGACTGTATCTACGGAAATATTAATTTTATTGCGAAATTATAAATAGCTTCACTAAGTTAGCAACAGTGCTCTTTTGAATTCTTTCAAAATTATTTTAATTAAAAAGAATTTTTAAAAAAATACATATTTGGAAAAATACATTTTTCCCTGAGGAAAAATGAGAAATTGCAGCTTTATTATATAAATAAATTAGACCTGTGACTGTTTCAAAAAATTTCAAGGAAGATTATACAAATTTTTTATGGAAAATTAGAAATCTCGGCTTTTATATTTACAAAAATTACACCCGGTCTTATTCAAAAATTTTCAAGAAAGAGTATACAAAAGTTTTCATACACTATTAGAAATCTCGGCTTTTATATCTATAAAAATTAAACCCGTGACTTATTCAAACATTTTAAAGAAAACGTATCAAAAATTGGTCACGCAAAATTAGAAATCTCGGCTTTTGTATTTACAAAAATTACACCCGGTCTTATTCAAAAATTTTCAAGAAAGAGTATACAAAAGTTTTCATGCAATATTAGAAATCGCGGCTTTTATGTATATAAAAATTACACCCGTGACTTATTCAAACATTTTGAAGAAAACGTATCAAAAATTGGTCATGCAAAATTAGAAATTTCAGCTTTAATTTATAAATAAAATGCACATGTCTTAATCAAAAAATTTCAAAAAAAAATTATAAACATTTTTTATGGAAAATTAGAAATCTCGGCTTTTATATTTACAAAAATTACACCCGTGGCTTACTCAAAAATTTTAAAGAAAAAGTGTACAAAATTTTTCATGCAAAATTAGAAATCTCTGCTTTTGAATTTGTAAAAATTGCACCCGTGTCGTATTCAAAAATTTTCAAGAAAAAGTATTGAACATTTTTTATTTCAAAATTAGAAATCTCAGCTTTTATATATATAAAAATTACACTCGTAACTGATTCAAACATTTTGAAGAAAAAGTGTTAAAAATTAGAAATTTTAGCTTTAATATATAAAAAAAATACACCTGTTACTTATTCAAAAAATTTCAAGAAAAATTATAACATTTTTTTATGGAAAATTAGAAATCCCGACTTTGATATTTATTAAAATTACACCCATGTGTTATTCAAAAATTTTCCAGAAAAAGTGTAAAAAATTGGTGATGCAAAATTAGAAATCTCGGCTTTTATATTCATAAAAATTACACCCGTGACGTATTCAAACCTTTTGAAGAAAAAGTGTTAAAATATGGTCATGCAAAATTAAAAATTTTGGCTTTCCAAAAATTTCAAGAAAAATTATAAGTTATCAATAATGCGCTTCTTTTTCAAATTGTTCAAAATTTTTTTAATTTGAAAGAATGTTTGGAAAAATAAATTTTTGTATGAGGAATGGTTCAAGTTTATCAGTAAATATATGAATATTACTTCTTTATGAAATGTTTAAGAAAGTGACTGTATCTACAGAAATATTAATTTCATTGCGAAATTATAAAAAGCTTCACTAAGTTAGCAACAGTGCTCATTTGAATTCTTTCAAATTATTTTAATTTGAAAGAATTTTTAAAAAAATACATATTTCGAAAAATACATTTTTGCATGAGGAGAAATTAGAAATTGCAGCTTTATTATATAAATAAATGACCCCTGTGACTTTTTCAAAAAATTTCTAGAAAGATTATACAAATTTTTTATGGAAAATTAGAAATCTCGGCTTTTATATTTATAAAAATAACACTCTTATCTTATTCAAAAATTTTTAAGAAAACGTGTAAAAAATTTTTCATGCAAAATTAGAAATCTCTACGTTTGAATTTGTAAAAATTGCACCCGTGTCGTATTCAAAAATTTTCAAGAAAAAGTATAGAACATTTTTTATTGCAAAATTAGAAATCCCAGCTTTTATATTTATAAAAATTACACCCGTAATTGATTCAAACATTTTGAAGAAAAAGTGTTAAAAATTAAAAATTTCAGCTTAAATATATAAACTAAATACACCTGCTACTTATTCGAAAAATTTCAAGAAAAATTATAACATTTTTTTATGGAAAATTAGAAATCTCGACTTTCATATTTATTAAAATTACACCCATGTGTTATTCAAAAATTTTCCAGAAAAAGTGTAAAAAATTGGTGATGCAAAATTAGAAATCTCGGCTTTTATATTCATAAAAATTACACCCGTGACGTATTCAAACCCTTTGAAGAAAAAGTGTTAAAATATGGTCATGAAAAATTAAAAATTTTGGCTTTCCAAAAATTTCAAGAAAAATCATAAGTTATCAATAGAGCTGTTCTTTTCAAATTGTTCAAAATTTTTTTAATTTGAAAGAATGTTTGGAAAAATACATTTTTGTATGAGGAATGGTTCAAGTTTATCAGTAAATATATGAATATTACTTCTTTATGAAATGTTTAAGAAAGTGGCTGTATCTACAGAAATATTAATTTCATTGCGAAATTATAAAAAGCTTCACTAAGTTAGCAACAGTGCTCATTTGAATTCTTTCAAATTATTTTAATTTGAAAGAATTTTTAAAAAAATACATATTTCGAAAAATACATTTTTGCATGAGGAGAAATTAGAAATTGCAGCTTTATTATATAAATAAATGACCCCTGTGACTTTTTCAAAAAATTTCAAGAAAGATTATACAAATTTTTTATGGAAAATTAGAAATCTCGGCTTTTATATTTATAAAAATAACACTCTTATCTTATTCAAAAATTTTTAAGAAAAAGTGTACAAAATTTTTCATGCAAAATTAGAAATCTCTACGTTTGAATTTGTAAAAATTGCACCCGTGTCGTATTCAAAAATTTTCAAGAAAAAGTATAGAACATTTTTTATTGCAAAATTAGAAATCCCAGCTTTTATATTTATAAAAATTACACCCGTAATTGATTCAAACATTTTGAAGAAAAAGTGTTAAAAATTAAAAATTTCAGCTTAAATATATAAACTAAATACACCTGCTACTTATTCGAAAAATTTCAACAAAAATTATAAAATTTTTTTATGGAAAATTAGAAATCTCGACTTTCATATTTATTAAAATTACATCCATGTGTTATTCAAAAACTTTCAGAAAAAGTGTACAAAATTGGTGATGCAAAATTAGAAATCTCGCCTTTTATATTCATAAAAATTACACCCGTGACTTATTCAAACATTTTGAAGAAAAAGTGTTAAAATATGGTCATGAAAAATTAAAAATTTTGGCTTTCCCATAATACAAGAAAAATTATAAGTTATCAATAATGCGCTTGTCAATTCGTTCAAAATATTTTTGATTTGAAAGAATGTTTGGAAAAATACATTTTTGTATGAGAAATGGTTCAAGTTTATCAGTAAATATATGAATATAACTTCTAATGAAATGTTTAAAAAATTAACTGTAGCTCCGGAAATATTAATTTTATTGCGAAATTAAAAAAAATCTGCACCAAGTTACCGATAGTGCACTTTTCAATTCTTTTAAAACTCTTTTGATTTGAAAGATTTTATGAAAACATACATTTTTAAATGAGAAGTGGTTTAAGTTGATCAATAAATTAATCAAATTACTTCCTTTTGAAATGTTAAAGGAAGTGACTGTAGCTCCGGAAATTTTAATTTCATTGCGAAATTTTAAAAACCTCCACTAAATTATCAATAATACGCTTTTAAATTCGTTCAAAATTTTTTTGATTTGAAAGAATGTTTGGAAGGATACATTTTTGTATGAGGACTGGTTCAAGTTTATCAATAAATATATGAATATTACTTCTTTATGAAATGTTTAAGAAAGTGACTGTATCTACGGAAATATTAATTTAATTGCGAAATTATTGAAATCTTCACCAAGTTATCGTTTCAATTCTTTTAAAATTGTGTGATTTGAAAGAATGTTTGAAAATACAATTTTTGTATGAGGAGTAGTTCAAATAAAAAAAAATATATTAAAATCAATATATGAATATTACTTTCATATGAAACTTTGAATTGAAAAGCAGTAAGTTATTAACAGTGCTCTTTTCAATTCCTTTAAAATTGTTTTCATTTGAAAGAGTTTTTGAAAAAATACATATATTTATGAGAAGCGGTTCAAGTTTATCAGTAAATATATGAATATTACTTCTTTATTAAATGTTTAAGAAAGTGACTGTATCTACGGAAATATTAATTTCATTGTGAAATTATAAAAAGCTTCACTAAGTTAGCAACAGTGCTCTTTTGAATTCTTTCAAAACTGGTTTAATTTGAAAGAATTTTTAAAAAAATACATATTTGGAAAAATACATTTTTCCATGAGGAAAAATCAGAAATTGCAGCTTTATTATATAAATAAATGACCCCTGTGACTTTTTCTAAAAATTTCAAGAAAGGTTATAACAATTTTTTATGGAAAATTAGACATCTCGGCTTTTATATTTACAAATTTACACCCGGTCTTATTCAAAAATTTTCAAGAAAGAGTATACAAAATTTTTCATGCAATATTAGAAATTGCGGCTTTTATGTATATAAAAATTACACCCGTGACTTATTCAAACATTTTGAAGAAAACGTATCAAAAATTGGTCATGCAAAATTAGAAATTTCAGCATTAATATATAAATAAAATGCACATGTCTTAATCAAAAAATTTCAAGAAAAATTATAAAAATTTTTTTTGGAAAATTAGAAATTTTGGCTTTAATATATAAACAAAATACACCTGTTACTTATTCAAAAAATTTAAAGAAAAAGTGTACAAAATTTTTCATGCAAAATTAGAAATCTTGGCTTTTGAATTTGTAAAAATTACACCCCTGTCGTTTTCAAAAATTTTCAAGAAAAAGTATAGAACATTTTTTCATGCAAAATTAGAAATCTCGGGTTTTATATTTATAAAAATTACATCAGTAACTGATTCAAACATTTTGAAGAAAAAGTGTTAAAAATTAGAAATTTCAACTTTAATATATAAACAAAATACACCTGTTACTTATTCAAAAAATTTCAAGAAAAATTATAAAATTTTTTTATGGAAAATTAGAAATCTCGACTTTCATATTTATTAAAATTACACCCATGTGTTATTCAAAAATTTTCCAGAAAAAGTGTAAAAAATTGGTGATGCAAAATTAGAAATCTCGGCTTTTATATTCATAAAAATTACACCCGTGACGTATTCAAACCCTTTGAAGAAAAAGTGTTAAAATATGGTCATGAAAAATTAAAAATTTTGGCTTTCCAAAAATTTCAAGAAAAATCATAAGTTATCAATAGAGCTGTTCTTTTCAAATTGTTCAAAATTTTTTTAATTTGAAAGAATGTTTGGAAAAATACATTTTTGTATGAGGAATGGTTCAAGTTTATCAGTAAATATATGAATATTACTTCTTTATGAAATGTTTAAGAAAGTGGCTGTATCTACAGAAATATTAATTTCATTGCGAAATTATAAAAAGCTTCACTAAGTTAGCAACAGTGCTCATTTGAATTCTTTCAAATTATTTTAATTTGAAAGAATTTTTAAAAAAATACATATTTCGAAAAATACATTTTTGCATGAGGAGAAATTAGAAATTGCAGCTTTATTATATAAATAAATGACCCCTGTGACTTTTTCAAAAAATTTCAAGAAAGATTATACAAATTTTTTATGGAAAATTAGAAATCTCGGCTTTTATATTTATAAAAATAACACTCTTATCTTATTCAAAAATTTTTAAGAAAAAGTGTACAAAATTTTTCATGCAAAATTAGAAATCTCTACGTTTGAATTTGTAAAAATTGCACCCGTGTCGTATTCAAAAATTTTCAAGAAAAAGTATAGAACATTTTTTATTGCAAAATTAGAAATCCCAGCTTTTATATTTATAAAAATTACACCCGTAATTGATTCAAACATTTTGAAGAAAAAGTGTTAAAAATTAAAAATTTCAGCTTAAATATATAAACTAAATACACCTGCTACTTATTCGAAAAATTTCAACAAAAATTATAAAATTTTTTTATGGAAAATTAGAAATCTCGACTTTCATATTTATTAAAATTACACCCATGTGTTATTCAAAAACTTTCAGAAAAAGTGTACAAAATTGGTGATGCAAAATTAGAAATCTCGCCTTTTATATTCATAAAAATTACACCCGTGACTTATTCAAACATTTTGAAGAAAAAGTGTTAAAATATGGTCATGAAAAATTAAAAATTTTTGCTCTCCAAAAATTTCAAGAAAAATTATAAGTTATCAATAATGCTGTTCTTTTCAAATTGTTCAAAATTTTTTTAATTTGAAAGAATGTTCGGAAAAATACAAATATGTATGAGGAATGGTTCAAGTTTATCAGTAAATATATGAATATTACTTCTTTATTAAATGTTTAAGAAAGTGACTGTATCTACGGAAATATTAATTTCATTGTGAAATTATAAAAAGCTTCACTAAGTTAGCAACAGTGCTCTTTTGAATTCTTTCAAAATTATTTTAATTTGAAAGAATTTTTAAAAAAATACATATTTGGAAAAATACATTTTTCCATGAGGAAAAATGAGAAATTGCAGCTTTATTATATAAATAAATTAGACCCGTGACTTTTTCTAAAAATTTCAAGAAAGGTTATAACAATTTTTTATGGAAAATTAGACATCTCGGTTTTTATATTTACAAATTTACACCCGGTCTTATTCAAAAATTTTCAAGAAAGAGTATACAAAATTTTTCATGCAATATTAGAAATTTAGGCTTTTATGTATATAAAAATTACACCCGTGACTTATTCAAACATTTTGAAGAAAACGTATCAAAAATTGGTCATGCAAAATTAGATATTTCAGCTTTAATTTATAAATAAAATGCACATGTCTTAATCAAAAAATTTCAAAAAAATGTATAAACATTTTTTATGGAAAATTAGAAATCTCGGCTTTTATATTTACAAAAATTACACCCGTGGCTTACTCAAAAATTTTAAAGAAAAAGTGTACAAAATTTTTCATGCAAAATTAGAAATCTCTGCTTTTGAATTTGTAAAAATTGCACCCGTGTCGTATTCAAAAATTATCAAGAAAAAGTATTGAACATTTTTTATTTAAAATTAGAAATCTCAGCTTTTATATTTATAAAAATTACACTCCTAACTGATTCAAACATTTTGAAGAAAAAGTGTTAAAAATTAGAAATTTTAGCTTTAATATATAAAAAAAATACACCTGTTACTTATTCAAAAAATTTCAAGAAAAATTATAACATTTTTTTATGGAAAATTAGAAATCTCGACTTTCATATTTATTAAAATAACACCCATGTGTTATTCAAAAACTTTTGGAAAAAGTGCACAAAATTGGTGATGCAAAATTAGAAATCTCGGCTTTTATATTCATAAAAATTACACTCGTGACTTATTCAAACATTTTGAAGAAAAAGTGTTAAAATATGGTCATGCAAAATTAAAAATTTTTGCTCTCCAAAAATTACAAGAAAAATTATAAGTTATCAATAATGCTGTTCTTTTCAAATTGTTCAAAATTTTTTTAATTTGAAAGAGTGTTCGGAAAAATACAAATATGTATGAGGAATGGTTCAAGTTTATCAATATATATATGAATATTGCTTCTTTATTAAATGTTTAAGAAAGTGACTGTATCTACGGAAATATTAATTTCATTGTGAAATTATAAAAAGCTTCACTAAGTTAGCAACAGTGCTCTTTTGAATTCTTTCAAAATTATTTTAATTTGAAAGAATTTTTAAAAAAATACATATTTGGAAAAATACATTTTTCCATGAGGAAAAATGAGAAATTGCAGCTTTATTATATAAATAAATGACCCCTGTGACTTTTTCTAAAAATTTCAAGAAAGGTTATACAAATTTTTTATGGAAAATTAGACATCTCGGCTTTTATATTTACAAATTTACACCCGGTCTTATTCAAAAATTTTCAAGAAAGAGTATACAAAATGTTTCATGCAATATTAGAAATTTCGGCTTTTATGTATATAAAAATTACACCCGTGACTTATTCAAACATTTTGAAGAAAACGTATCAAAAATTGGTCATGCAAAATTAGAAATTTCAGCATTAATATATAAATAAAATGCACATGTCTTAATCAAAAAATTTCAAGAAAAATTATAAAAATTTTTTTTGGAAAATTAGAAATTTTGGCTTTAATATATAAACAAAATACACCTGTTACTTATTCAAAAAATTTAAACAAAAAGTGTACAAAATTTTTCATGCAAAATTAGAAATCTTGGCTTTTGAATTTGTAAAAATTACACCCCTGTCGTTTTCAAAACTTTTCAAGAAAAAGTATAGAACATTTTTTCATGCAAAATTAGAAATCTCGGGTTTTATATTTATAAAAATTACATCAGTAACTGATTCAAACATTTTGAAGAAAAAGTGTTAAAAATTAGAAATTTCAACTTTAATATATAAACAAAATACACCTGTTACTTATTCAAAAAATTTCAAGAAAAATTATAATATTTTTTTATGGAAAATTAGAAATCTCGACTTTCATATTTATTAAAATTACACCCATGTGTTATTCAAAAATTTTCCAGAAAAAGTGTAAAAAATTGGTGATGCAAAATTAGAAATCTCGGCTTTTATATTCATAAAAATTACACCCGTGACGTATTCAAACCTTTTGAAGAAAAAGTGTTAAAATATGGTCATGCAAAATTAAAAATTTTGGCTTTCCAAAAATTTCAAGAAAAATTATAAGTTATCAATAATGCGCTTCTTTTTCAAATTGTTCAAAATTTTTTTAATTTGAAAGAATGTTTGGAAAAATACATTTTTGTATGAGGAATGGTTCAAGTTAATCAGTAAATATATTTTTTTTTTTTTTTTTTTTTTTTTTTTAATACTGTTTTATTTACGATCTATTTTACAATTAAAATAATAAGCAAATTTCATGACTCTTAAATAACAACATAACATATATTGAGTTTCCTAAAACCCAAAAACAAAATAAATACAAGAAGAATTTACTTTTTAATTAATATACAGAGTAACGAATTTTAACTTTTTCGGAAGGGAAGGTCAAGTACATGAAGTCTTTTAAGTCTTTGGATTTCATTGCTATCATCTAAAAGACTGATTGCTAACACGTTGGAATGATTGCTTAGTCTATTTAGGTATCTCTCGCTGAAGTTATTTATTTCGTCTTTGACCAATAAAATTCGAAGATCTTTATGTATATTTTTGTTGGTCATAAACCAAGGCGCATTTGCTAAAAGTCTTAGGGTTTTTGACTGGTACCTCTGTAGTATCTCAACGTTAGAATTACTTGTAGTTCCCCACAGCTGGATGCCATATGTCCATATCGGTTTAAGTATTGTTTTGTAAAGCAGAATCTTGTTTTCTAAGCTTAAGCTTGATCTTGGGCCCAATAACCAAAACATTTTTCTTGTTTTTAAATTAAGTTGCTCACGTTTCTTTTTGACATCTTCTTTCCAAGTTAGTCTTCGATCGAGATGAAGCCCTAAATATTTTACAGTATTGCAACTTGGTATAATTGTACCATTTAGGCGAACAGGCGAGCAATCATTTTTTCTTAGGGTAAATGTAACATGGACAGACTTTGAATTATTAACTTTAATGTTCCATTTTTGAAGCCAATCTTGAAGAAGATTCAATTGATTTTGCAGCAACTCGGAAGCAATTACCGGTGATTCATTGGCGGCTAATAAAGCAGTATCATCTGCGTATGTAGCAGTAGTTATGTTTTCTATTGTAGGCATATCTGCTGTAAAAATTGTGTACAATACTGGACCCAGAACACTGCCTTGTGGAATACCTGCATTAATGCAGCCGAAACTTGAATAATTTTCATTTATGCTCACAAAGAAGGATCTTCCCTGTATATATGCTTTAAGAAGCAAATAAAATGGCGCTGGGATAAGGGTTTTCAATTTATATAAAAGTCCATTGTGCCAGACTCTGTCAAAAGCTTGTTGCACATCTAAAAATACCGCAGAACAATACAATTTTCTTTCTAAGGCGTAAGAGATATTATTGACAATCCTATGACATTGTTCTGGCGTGCCATGCTTATGCCTAAAACCGAATTGGTAGTCTGGTATAATATTTTGCTCTTCTAAGATTGGCGTTAATCTCTTTAAAAATAGCCTTTCAAAAATTTTTGAAAAACTTGACAACAAACTGATTGGTCTATAGGAAGCAACGTTATTTTCGGGCTTATTTGGTTTTAGTACCATTATTATTTTTGCATATTTCCACTGCGACGGAAAATGGTTCAGCCTTAAAATAGAATTATAAATTGTTGTGAGAAAAACAATTCCTTTTTTTGGCAAAGATTTTAAAACCTTGGAATCAATATTATCGTAGCCAGGAGTTTTGGTATTATTCAATTTATCAATGGCTTTTTCTACTTCACCTGGGGATATCGATTTAATGGGGCGATCCATTTGACAAGGAACATCTAAAAAGTTCTCAACATCAGCCCTTACAATGGGACTGTTTAAAATAAATGGGTTGAATGTTGACTCTAAGTGTTCCTTAAAAGCATTAGCTTTGCTGGTGTGTGACCTACACCAGACACCGTTTAAATTTTTTATTGGTATGTTTCTTTTTATTGGCCGCTTTAAATATTTAGTTGCATTCCACAGCTTATGATCATTATCAACAGTTACCGCATCCAAATTCTTCAAATAATTGCTTAACAAATCCTTTATACGCTTTTTTAGTTGTTGAGATGCTCTGTTAAAATTAGTTTTATCAACTATGCTTCTAGTGTTTTGATATATCCTCCTTAATCTCCTCCTATTTGCAATTAGCTCCCTTATTTCAGCCGATAGACGAACATTATAACCGTTTGTTTGCTGCTGCTGTGGAGTAGCTATAAAAGCTGCTTCATGAATCAAATTGGTGAAAGTTTCAACGATATCTTCCAACTGATCCCCATCATTAATTTGTAAATTTAGATTTAAATGCTCTTCTATCCACGATGTAAACAGTTGCATATCTGTTCTTGAAGTAAGTACTTTAAGATTCTTTGTTAAGGTTTGAATAGCTAAGTTAAGTGTCAAAACTACAGGACTGTGATCAGAGCTTAAGTCCGCACAGTCTGTTATGTCCATAGATGTCGTTGCTATCCCTTTAAAAACGAAGAAATCCAGAAGATCGGGTATTTTCTGTGGATCACTGGGCCAGTATGTGGGCCCACCTGCCGATAGTGCAGAATAATTATTTCTGCAAATGCATTTATATAATTCCCTTCCTTTTGGATTTATCAAGCGAGATCCCCACCAGGGATGTTTCGCATTAAAATCGCCTCCAACAATAAACCTTGAACCGAGTTGTTTAAAAAAGTTTTCATATTCCATACATGTAACGCTATGTCTGGGAGGAAAATAAATAGAATATATACTAATTTCATTATTATCGCATGTAATTTTTACACCAGCAGCTTGCAAAAAAGTTTCTTCAACTGGAGAAAGCATTTCATATTTAATATTCGATTTTATCAAAATAGCAGCACCGCCATGAGCTCTATTATCGGGGTGGTTAGCAATAACCAAATCGTAGTCTTTTATTTTGAAAAATGTTCTGTTCGTAAAATGAGTTTCTGATATTAAAAATATATCAATATAATTAGTTTTAACGAAAATTTCTACTTCATTTATGTGACTATATATTCCATTTGCATTCCAAATTGCTATCCTTAAATTTATTTGCATACTTTGGCCATTAACATTGACATCATATTCATCAAATTTTCCATCATTCTTTCAAGTCTTTCCAAACGACTATTTTCATTTATATTAGATCCTTTAACAGCATCTGCATATGACAATCCATTATTTGCTTCACTATTGGTGCCAGTATAATTATTTAACTGAGGAAAATCAACATGACTCGAAGAATTGACGTGATTTTTTTGGCTGCTTTGCTTATTACTTCTGCTAGACACTAAATCTTGATAAACTCTACAGCCTTTGTAATTTGCAGTATGATTTAGCATACAATGTAAACAACGAGGTGGAGTATCAGCAGTTTTCTTACACTCTAAAGTAGGGTGGTCCATCCCGCACTTAACACATCTGTACGGTTTTTTGCAGTACGCTTTCGTATGTCCAAACTGTTGACATCGATGACATTGTACCAGTTCGTTGGTTCTCAGTGGTGGTTCAATTTTGACGACAGCATGATTTATGTGTTTAATATTATAAATAGTTTTATTACTGGGTCCTGGTTCCAAATCTACAAAGAACATTGAAAGTGGGTCTTTTGTTACACGACTTCTAACATTTGTAACAGATCTAACGGAGTGACCTAAACTAACAAGTTCAGCTTTAATATCCTCAGCGGGGATTGACGGATGTAGTCCTTTAACAACAACTCTGTACGCTCTTTCTTGTTTTAGCTGATAAGTATGAAATAAGATGCTTGAACTCTCTAAATACTTAACGACTTTTCTGTACGAATCAACGGACTTTATCATCAATCTTACTTGACCTTCCTTTAAAGACTTATAATTAAAATCAGTATTAGGTACAATTTCACTTAATTTTCTTATCATAAGATTTATACTTGCTACATTGGGAATGTAAATTGGTGGAGGTTTTGGTGTTGCAATTTGATCACAATTTTCTTCATCGTCATGAGTATCAAGCACAGCAAACTTGTTGCTATTGAATGATGTAGTTGGAATATCATCTGAATTTATTCTTTTAGCTTTTTTCGGTGACTCAATCCATTTGCGTTTATTTGTTGTTACACATTGCCAAGTTTGTTCATTATTGTTAGTATTTTCTTTAGTTTTATTTATATCATCATCATCCATATTATCACTTAGGTTTACCATTGTTATTGTACTTAAGAATGCACTTTTTGTGTGCATTCCCGCACTAAATTGATTTTGGAATCTAATAAATGTATATTGGTTTTTTTCTTTGTCACAAGAATAAATTTGCTTTTATTTTTAGGTAAGAAATATTTATACATACATATATGTACGAGTATGTATGTACATATGTATATTGATATACACGAAAATGTTTTATAAATTTTAATTTTTTTATATTCTTTTTTTTTTATTATTTTATTGATTAAAACACGTCCGCCTTCTACGAAAGTTTTTGAATTTTTTTCAGTAAATATATGAATATTACTTCTTTATGAAATGTTTAAGAAAGTGACTGTATCTACAGAAATATTAATTTCATTGCGAAATTATAAAAAGCTTCACTAAGTTAGCAACAGTGCTCATTTGAATTCTTTCAAATTATTTTAATTTGAAAGAATTTTTAAAAAAATACATATTTCGAAAAATACATTTTTGCATGAGGAGAAATTAGAAATTGCAGCTTTATTATATAAATAAATGACCCCTGTGACTTTTTCAAAAAATTTCAAGAAAGATTATACAAATTTTTTATGGAAAATTAGAAATCTCGGCTTTTATATTTATAAAAATAACACTCTTATCTTATTCAAAAATTTTTAAGAAAACGTGTAAAAAATTTTTCATGCAAAATTAGAAATCTCTACGTTTGAATTTGTAAAAATTGCACCCGTGTCGTATTCAAAAATTTTCAAGAAAAAGTATAGAACATTTTTTATTGCAAAATTAGAAATCCCAGCTTTTATATTTATAAAAATTACACCCGTAATTGATTCAAACATTTTGAAGAAAAAGTGTTAAAAATTAAAAATTTCAGCTTAAATATATAAACTAAATACACCTGCTACTTATTCGAAAAATTTCAACAAAAATTATAAAATTTTTTTATGGAAAATTAGAAATCTCGACTTTCATATTTATTAAAATTACACCCATGTGTTATTCAAAAACTTTCAGAAAAAGTGTACAAAATTTGTGATGCAAAATTAGAAATCTCGCCTTTTATATTCATAAAAATTACACCCGTGACTTATTCAAACATTTTTAAGAAAAAGTGTTAAAATATGGTCATGAAAAATTAAAAATTTTGGCTTTCCCATAATACAAGAAAAATTATAAGTTATCAATAATGCGCTTGTCAATTCGTTCAAAATATTTTTGATTTGAAAGAATGTTTGGAAAAATACATTTTTGTATGAGAAATGGTTCAAGTTTATCAGTAAATATATGAATATAACTTCTAATGAAATGTTTAAAAAATTAACTGTAGCTCCGGAAATATTAATTTTATTGCGAAATTAAAAAAAATCTGCACCAAGTTACCGATAGTGCACTTTTCAATTCTTTTAAAACTCTTTTGATTTGAAAGATTTTATGAAAACATACATTTTTAAATGAGAAGTGGTTTAAGTTGATCAATAAATTAATCAAATTACTTCCTTTTGAAATGTTAAAGGAAGTGACTGTAGCTCCGGAAATTTTAATTTCATTGCGAAATTTTAAAAACCTCCACTAAATTATCAATAATACGCTTTTAAATTCGTTCAAAATTTTTTTGATTTGAAAGAATGTTTGGAAGGATACATTTTTGTATGAGGACTGGTTCAAGTTTATCAATAAATATATGAATATTACTTCTTTATGAAATGTTTAAAAAAGTGACTGTATCTACGGAAATATTAATTTAATTGCGAAATTATTGAAATCTTCACCAAGTTATCGTTTCAATTCTTTTAAAATTGTGTGATTTGAAAGAATGTTTGAAAATACAATTTTTGTATGAGGAGTAGTTCAAATAAAAAAAAATATATTAAAATCAATATATGAATATTACTTTCATATGAAACTTTGAATTGAAAAGCAGTAAGTTATTAACAGTGCTCTTTTCAATTCCTTTAAAATTGTTTTCATTTGAAAGAGTTTTTGAAAAAATACATTTATTTATGAGAAGCGGTTCAAGTTTATCATTAAATATATGAATATTACTTCTTTATTAAATGTTTAAGAAAGTGACTGTATCTACGGAAATATTAATTTCATTGTGAAATTATAAAAAGCTTCACTAAGTTAGCAACAGTGCTCTTTTGAATTCTTTCAAAACTGGTTTAATTTGAAAGAATTTTTAAAAAATATATATTTGGAAAAATACATTTTTGCATGAGGAAAAATTAGAAATTGCAGCTTTATTATATAAATAAATGACCCCTGTGACTTTTTCAAAAAATTTCAAGAAAGATTATACAAATTTTTTATGGAAAATTAGAAATCTCGGCTTTTGTATTTACACAAATTACACCCGGTCTTATTCAAAAATTTTCAAGAAAGAGTATACAAAGTATTTCATGCAATATTAGAAATTTCGGCTTTTATGTATATAAAAATTACACCCGTGACTTATTCAAACATTTTGAAGAAAACGTATCAAAAATTGGTCATACAAAATTAGAAATTTCAGCATTAATATATAAATAAAATGCACATGTCTTAATCAAAAAATTTCAAGAAAAATTATAAAAATTTTTTTTGGAAAATTAGAAATTTTGGCTTTAATATATAAACAAAATACACCTGTTACTTATTCAAAAAATTTAAAGAAAAAGTGAACAAAATTTTTCATGCAAAATTAGAAATCTTGGCTTTTGAATTTGTAAAAATTACACCCCTGTCGTTTTCAAAAATTTTCAAGAAAAAGTATAGAACATTTTTTCATGCAAAATTAGAAATCTCGGGTTTTATATTCATAAAAATTACACCCGTGACGTATTCAAACCCTTTGAAGAAAAAGTGTTAAAATATGGTCATGAAAAATTAAAAATTTTGGCTTTCCAAAAATTTCAAGAAAAATTATAAGTTATCAATAGAGCTGTTCTTTTCAAATTGTTCAAAATTTTTTTAATTTGAAAGAATGTTTGGAAAAATACATTTTTGTATGAGGAATGGTTCAAGTTTATCAGTAAATATATGAATATTACTTCTTTATGAAATGTTTAAGAAAGTGACTGTATCTACAGAAATATTAATTTCATTGCGAAATTATAAAAAGCTTCACTAAGTTAGCAACAGTGCTCATTTGAATTCTTTCAAATTATTTTAATTTGAAAGAATTTTTAAAAAAATACATATTTCGAAAAATACATTTTTGCATGAGGAGAAATTAGAAATTGCAGCTTTATTATATAAATAAATGACCCCTGTGACTTTTTCAAAAAATTTCAAGAAAGATTATACAAATTTTTTATGGAAAATTAGAAATCTCGGCTTTTATATTTATAAAAATAACACTCTTATCTTATTCAAAAATTTTTAAGAAAAAGTGTACAAAATTTTTCATGCAAAATTAGAAATCTCTACGTTTGAATTTGTAAAAATTGCACCCGTGTCGTATTCAAAAATTTTCAAGAAAAAGTATAGAACATTTTTTATTGCAAAATTAGAAATCCCAGCTTTTATATTTATAAAAATTACACCCGTAATTGATTCAAACATTTTGAAGAAAAAGTGTTAAAAATTAAAAATTTCAGCTTATATATATAAACTAAATACACCTGCTACTTATTCGAAAAATTTCAACAAAAATTATAAAATTTTTTTATGGAAAATTAGAAATCTCGACTTTCATATTTATTAAAATTACACCCATGTGTTATTCAAAAACTTTCAGAAAAAGTGTACAAAATTGGTGATGCAAAATTAGAAATCTTGCCTTTTATATTCATAAAAATTACACCCGTGACTTATTCAAACATTTTGAAGAAAAAGTGTTAAAATATGGTCATGAAAAATTAAAAATTTTTGCTCTCCAAAAATTTCAAGAAAAATTATAAGTTATCAATAATGCTGTTCTTTTCAAATTGTTCAAAATTTTTTTAATTTGAAAGAATGTTCGGAAAAATACATTTTTGTATGAGGAATGGTTCAAGTTTATCAGTAAATATATGAATATTACTTCTTTATTAAATGTTTAAGAAAGTGACTGTATCTACGGAAATATTAATTTCATTGTGAAATTATAAAAAGCTTCACTAAGTTAGCAACAGTGCTCTTTTGAATTCTTTCAAAATTATTTTAATTTGAAAGAATTTTTAAAAAAATACATATTTGGAAAAATACATTTTTCCATGAGGAAAAATGAGAAATTGCAGCTTTATTATATAAATAAATTAGACCCGTGACTTTTTCTAAAAATTTCAAGAAAGGTTATACAAATTTTTTATGGAAAATTAGACATCTCGGTTTTTATATTAACAAATTTACACCCGGTCTTATTCAAAAATTTTCAAGAAAGAGTATACAAAATTTTTCATGCAATATTAGAAATTTAGGCTTTTATGTATATAAAAATTACACCCGTGACTTATTCAAACATTTTGAAGAAAACGTATCAAAAATTGGTCATGCAAAATTAGATATTTCAGCTTTAATTTATAAATAAAATGCACATGTCTTAATCAAAAAATTTCAAAAAAATTTATAAACATTTTTTATGGAAAATTAGAAATCTCGGCTTTTATATTTACAAAAATTACACCCGTGGCTTACTCAAAAATTTTAAAGAAAAAGTGTACAAAATTTTTCATGCAAAATTAGAAATCTCTGCTTTTGAATTTGTAAAAATTGCACCCGTGTCGTATTCAAAAATTATCAAGAAAAAGTATTGAACATTTTTTATTTAAAATTAGAAATCTCAGCTTTTATATTTATAAAAATTACACTCCTAACTGATTCAAACATTTTGAAGAAAAAGTGTTAAAAATTAGAAATTTTAGCTTTAATATATAAAAAAAATACACCTGTTACTTATTCAAAAAATTTCAAGAAAAATTATAACATTTTTTTATGGAAAATTAGAAATCTCGACTTTCATATTTATTAAAATAACACCCATGTGTTATTCAAAAACTTTTGGAAAAAGTGCACAAAATTGGTGATGCAAAATTAGAAATCTCGGCTTTTATATTCATAAAAATTACACTCGTGACTTATTCAAACATTTTGAAGAAAAAGTGTTAAAATATGGTCATGCAAAATTAAAAATTTTTGCTCTCCAAAAATTACAAGAAAAATTATAAGTTATCAATAATGCTGTTCTTTTCAAATTGTTCAAAATTTTTTTAATTTGAAAGAATGTTCGGAAAAATACAAATATGTATGAGGAGTAGTTCAAATAAAAAAAAATATATTAAAATCAATATATGAATATTACTTTCATATGAAACTTTGAATTGAAAAGCAGTAAGTTATTAACAGTGCTCTTTTCAATTCCTTTAAAATTGTTTTCATTTGAAAGAGTTTTTGAAAAAATACATATATTTATGAGAAGCGGTTCAAGTTTATCAGTAAATATATGAATATTACTTCTTTATTAAATGTTTAAGAAAGTGACTGTATCTACGGATATATTAATTTCATTGTGAAATTATAAAAAGCTTCACTAAGTTAGCAACAGTGCTCTTTTGAATTCTTTCAAAACTGGTTTAATTTGAAAGAATTTTTAAAAAAATACATATTTGGAAAAATACATTTTTCCATGAGGAAAAATCAGAAATTGCAGCTTTATTATATAAATAAATGACCCCTGTGACTTTTTCTAAAAATTTCAAGAAAGGTTATAACAATTTTTTATGGAAAATTAGACATCTCGGCTTTTATATTTACAAATTTACACCCGGTCTTATTCAAAAATTTTCAAGAAAGAGTATACAAAATTTTTCATGCAATATTAGAAATTGCGGCTTTTATGTATATAAAAATTACACCCGTGACTTATTCAAACATTTTGAAGAAAACGTATCAAAAATTGGTCATGCAAAATTAGAAATTTCAGCATTAATATATAAATAAAATGCACATGTCTTAATCAAAAAATTTCAAGAAAAATTATAAAAATTTTTTTTGGAAAATTAGAAATTTTGGCTTTAATATATAAACAAAATACACCTGTTACTTATTCAAAAAATTTAAAGAAAAAGTGTACAAAATTTTTCATGCAAAATTAGAAATCTTGGCTTTTGAATTTGTAAAAATTACACCCCTGTCGTTTTCAAAAATTTTCAAGAAAAAGTATAGAACATTTTTTCATGCAAAATTAGAAATCTCGGGTTTTATATTTATAAAAATTACATCAGTAACTGATTCAAACATTTTGAAGAAAAAGTGTTAAAAATTAGAAATTTCAACTTTAATATATAAACAAAATACACCTGTTACTTATTCAAAAAATTTCAAGAAAAATTATAACATTTTTTTATGGAAAATTAGAAATCTCGACTTTAATATTTATTAAAATTACACCCATGTGTTATTCAAAAATTTTCCAGAAAAAGTGTAAAAAATTGGTGATGCAAAATTAGAAATCTCGGCTTTTATATTCATAAAAATTACACCCGTGACGTATTCAAACCCTTTGAAGAAAAAGTGTTAAAATATGGTCATGAAAAATTAAAAATTTTGGCTTTCCAAAAATTTCAAGAAAAATCATAAGTTATCAATAGAGCTGTTCTTTTCAAATTGTTCAAAATTTTTTTAATTTGAAAGAATGTTTGGAAAAATACATTTTTGTATGAGGAATGGTTCAAGTTTATCAGTAAATATATGAATATTGCTTCTTTATTAAATGTTTAAGAAAGTGACTGTATCTACGGAAATATTAATTTCATTGTGAAATTATAAAAAGCTTCACTAAGTTAGCAACAGTGCTCTTTTGAATTCTTTCAAAATTATTTTAATTTGAAAGAATTTTTAAAAAAATACATATTTGGAAAAATACATTTTTCCATGAGGAAAAATGAGAAATTGCAGCTTTATTATATAAATAAATGACCCCTGTGACTTTTTCTAAAAATTTCAAGAAAGGTTATACAAATTTTTTATGGAAAATTAGACATCTCGGCTTTTATATTTACAAATTTACACCCGGTCTTATTCAAAAATTTTCAAGAAAGAGTATACAAAATGTTTCATGCAATATTAGAAATTTCGGCTTTTATGTATATAAAAATTACACCCGTGACTTATTCAAACATTTTGAAGAAAACGTATCAAAAATTGGTCATGCAAAATTAGAAATTTCAGCATTAATATATAAATAAAATGCACATGTCTTAATCAAAAAATTTCAAGAAAAATTATAAAAATTTTTTTTGGAAAATTAGAAATTTTGGCTTTAATATATAAACAAAATACACCTGTTACTTATTAAAAAAATTTAAAGAAAAAGTGTACAAAATTTTTCATGCAAAATTAGAAATCTTGGCTTTTGAATTTGTAAAAATTACACCCCTGTCGTTTTCAAAAATTTTCAAGAAATAGTATAGAACATTTTTTCATGCAAAATTAGAAATCTCGGGTTTTATATTTATAAAAATTACATCAGTAACTGATTCAAACATTTTGAAGAAAAAGTGTTAAAAATTAGAAATTTCAATTTTAATATATAAACAAAATACACCTGTTACTTATTCAAAAAATTTCAAGAAAAATTATAATATTTTTTTATGGAAAATTAGAAATCTCGACTTTCATATTTATTAAAATTACACCCATGTGTTATTCAAAAATTTTCCAGAAAAAGTGTACAAAATTGGTGATGCAAAATTAGAAATCTCGGCTTTTATATTCATAAAAATTACACCCGTGACGTATTCAAACCTTTTGAAGAAAAAGTGTTAAAATATGGTCATGCAAAATTAAAAATTTTGGCTTTCCAAAAATTTCAAGAAAAATTATAAGTTATCAATAATGCGCTTCTTTTTCAAATTGTTCAAAATTTTTTTAATTTGAAAGAATGTTTGGAAAAATACATTTTTGTATGAGGAATGGTTCAAGTTAATCAGTAAATATATTTTTTTTTTTTTTTTTTTTTTTTTTTTTTTTTAATACTGTTTTATTTACGATCTATTTTACAATTAAAATAATAAGCAAATTTCATGACTCTTAAATAACAACATAACATATATTGAGTTTCCTAAAACCCAAAAACAAAATAAATACAAGAAGAATTTACTTTTTAATTAATATACAGAGTAACGAATTTTAACTTTTTCGGAAGGGAAGGTCAAGTACATGAAGTCTTTTAAGTCTTTGGATTTCATTGCTATCATCTAAAAGACTGATTGCTAACACGTTGGAATGATTGCTTAGTCTATTTAGGTATCTCTCGCTGAAGTTATTTATTTCGTCTTTGACCAATAAAATTCGAAGATCTTTATGTATATTTTTGTTGGTCATAAACCAAGGCGCATTTGCTAAAAGTCTTAGGGTTTTTGACTGGTACCTCTGTAGTATCTCAACGTTAGAATTACTTGTAGTTCCCCACAGCTGGATGCCATATGTCCATATCGGTTTAAGTATTGTTTTGTAAAGCAGAATCTTGTTTTCTAAGCTTAAGCTTGATCTTGGGCCCAATAACCAAAACATTTTTCTTGTTTTTAAATTAAGTTGCTCACGTTTCTTTTTGACATGTTCTTTCCAAGTTAGTCTTCGATCGAGATGAAGCCCTAAATATTTTACAGTATTGCAACTTGGTATAATTGTACCATTTAGGCGAACAGGCGAGCAATCATTTTTTCTTAGGGTAAATGTAACATGGACAGACTTTGAATTATTAACTTTAATGTTCCATTTTTGAAGCCAATCTTGAAGAAGATTCAATTGATTTTGCAGCAACTCGGAAGCAATTACCGGTGATTCATTGGCGGCTAATAAAGCAGTATCATCTGCGTATGTAGCAGTAGTTATGTTTTCTATTGTAGGCATATCTGCTGTAAAAATTGTGTACAATACTGGACCCAGAACACTGCCTTGTGGAATACCTGCATTAATGCAGCCGAAACTTGAATAATTTTCATTTATGCTCACAAAGAAGGATCTTCCCTGTATATATGCTTTAAGAAGCAAATAAAATGGCGCTGGGATAAGGGTTTTCAATTTATATAAAAGTCCATTGTGCCAGACTCTGTCAAAAGCTTGTTGCACATCTAAAAATACCGCAGAACAATACAATTTTCTTTCTAAGGCGTAAGAGATATTATTGACAATCCTATGACATTGTTCTGGCGTGCCATGCTTATGCCTAAAACCGAATTGGTAGTCTGGTATAATATTTTGCTCTTCTAAGATTGGCGTTAATCTCTTTAAAAATAGCCTTTCAAAAATTTTTGAAAAACTTGACAACAAACTGATTGGTCTATAGGAAGCAACGTTATTTTCGGGCTTATTTGGTTTTAGTACCATTATTATTTTTGCATATTTCCACTGCGACGGAAAATGGTTCAGCCTTAAAATAGAATTATAAATTGTTGTGAGAAAAACAATTCCTTTTTTTGGCAAAGATTTTAAAACCTTGGAATCAATATTATCGTAGCCAGGAGTTTTGGTATTATTCAATTTATCAATGGCTTTTTCTACTTCACCTGGGGATATCGATTTAATGGGGCGATCCATTTGACAAGGAACATCTAAAAAGTTCTCAACATCAGCCCTTACAATGGGACTGTTTAAAATAAATGGGTTGAATGTTGACTCTAAGTGTTCCTTAAAAGCATTAGCTTTGCTGGTGTGTGACCTACACCAGACACCGTTTAAATTTTTTATTGGTATGTTTCTTTTTATTGGCCGCTTTAAATATTTAGTTGCATTCCACAGCTTATGATCATTATCAACAGTTACCGCATCCAAATTCTTCAAATAATTGCTTAACAAATCGTTTTTATAATCCTTTATACGCTTTTTTAGTTGTTGAGATGCTCTGTTAAAATTAGTTTTATCAACTATGCTTCTAGTGTTTTGATATATCCTCCTTAATCTCCTCCTATTTGCAATTAGCCCCCTTATTTCAGCCGATAGACGAACATTATAACCGTTTGTTTGCTGCTGCTGTGGAGTAGCTATAAAAGCTGCTTCATGAATCAAATTGGTGAAAGTTTCAACGATATCTTCCAACTGATCCCCATCATTAATTTGTAAATTTAGATTTAAATGCTCTTCTATCCACGATGTAAACAGTTGCATATCTGTTCTTGAAGTAAGTACTTTAAGATTCTTTGTTAAGGTTTGAATAGCTAAGTTAAGTGTCAAAACTACAGGACTGTGATCAGAGCTTAAGTCCGCACAGTCTGTTATGTCCATAGATGTCGTTGCTATCCCTTTAAAAACGAAGAAATCCAGAAGATCGGGTATTTTCTGTGGATCACTGGGCCAGTATGTGGGCCCACCTGCCGATAGTGCAGAATAATTATTTCTGCAAATGCATTTATATAATTCCCTTCCTTTTGGATTTATCAAGCGAGATCCCCACCAGGGATGTTTCGCATTAAAATCGCCTCCAACAATAAACCTTGAACCGAGTTGTTTAAAAAAGTTTTCATATTCCATACATGTAACGCTATGTCTGGGAGGAAAATAAATAGAATATATACTAATTTCATTATTATCGCATGTAATTTTTACACCAGCAGCTTGCAAAAAAGTTTCTTCAACTGGAGAAAGCATTTCATATTTAATATTCGATTTTATCAAAATAGCAGCACCGCCATGAGCTCTATTATCGGGGTGGTTAGCAATAACCAAATCGTAGTCTTTTATTTTGAAAAATGTTCTGTTCGTAAAATGAGTTTCTGATATTAAAAATATATCAATATAATTAGTTTTAACGAAAATTTCTACTTCATTTATGTGACTATATATTCCATTTGCATTCCAAATTGCTATCCTTAAATTTATTTGCATACTTTGGCCATTAACATTGACATCATATTCATCAAATTTTCCATCATTCTTTCAAGTCTTTCCAAACGACTATTTTCATTTATATTAGATCCTTTAACAGCATCTGCATATGACAATCCATTATTTGCTTCACTATTGGTGCCAGTATAATTATTTAACTGAGGAAAATCAACATGACTCGAAGAATTGACGTGATTTTTTTGGCTGCTTTGCTTATTACTTCTGCTAGACACTAAATCTTGATAAACTCTACAGCCTTTGTAATTTGCAGTATGATTTAGCATACAATGTAAACAACGAGGTGGAGTATCAGCAGTTTTCTTACACTCTAAAGTAGGGTGGTCCATCCCGCACTTAACACATCTGTACGGTTTTTTGCAGTACGCTTTCGTATGTCCAAACTGTTGACATCGATGACATTGTACCAGTTCGTTGGTTCTCAGTGGTGGTTCAATTTTGACGACAGCATGATTTATGTGTTTAATATTATAAATAGTTTTATTACTGGGTCCTGGTTCCAAATCTACAAAGAACATTGAAAGTGGGTCTTTTGTTACACGACTTCTAACATTTGTAACAGATCTAACGGAGTGACCTAAACTAACAAGTTCAGCTTTAATATCCTCAGCGGGGATTGACGGATGTAGTCCTTTAACAACAACTCTGTACGCTCTTTCTTGTTTTAGCTGATAAGTATGAAATAAGATGCTTGAACTCTCTAAATACTTAACGACTTTTCTGTACGAATCAACGGACTTTATCATCAATCTTACTTGACCTTCCTTTAAAGACTTATAATTAAAATCAGTATTAGGTACAATTTCACTTAATTTTCTTATCATAAGATTTATACTTGCTACATTGGGAATGTAAATTGGTGGAGGTTTTGGTGTTGCAATTTGATCACAATTTTCTTCATCGTCATGAGTATCAAGCACAGCAAACTTGTTGCTATTGAATGATGTAGTTGGAATATCATCTGAATTTATTCTTTTAGCTTTTTTCGGTGACTCAATCCATTTGCGTTTATTTGTTGTTACACATTGCCAAGTTTGTTCATTATTGTTAGTATTTTCTTTAGTTTTATTTATATCATCATCATCCATATTATCACTTAGGTTTACCATTGTTATTGTACTTAAGAATGCACTTTTTGTGTGCATTCCCGCACTAAATTGATTTTGGAATCTAATAAATGTATATTGGTTTTTTTCTTTGTCACAAGAATAAATTTGCTTTTATTTTTAGGTAAGAAATATTTATACATACATATATGTACGAGTATGTATGTACATATGTATATTGATATACACGAAAATGTTTTATAAATTTTAATTTTTTTATATTCTTTTTTTTTATTATTTTATTGATTAAAACACGTCCGCCTTCTACGAAAGTTTTTGAATTTTTTTCAGTAAATATATGAATATTACTTCTTTATGAAATGTTTAAGAAAGTGACTGTATCTACAGAAATATTAATTTCATTGCGAAATTATAAAAAGCTTCACTAAGTTAGCAACAGTGCTCATTTGAATTCTTTCAAATTATTTTAATTTGAAAGAATTTTTAAAAAAATACATATTTCGAAAAATACATTTTTGCATGAGGAGAAATTAGAAATTGCAGCTTTATTATATAAATAAATGACCCCTGTGACTTTTTCAAAAAATTTCAAGAGAGATTATACAAATTTTTTATGGAAAATTAGAAATCTCGGCTTTTATATTTATAAAAATAACACTCTTATCTTATTCAAAAATTTTTAAGAAAACGAGTAAAAAATTTTTCATGCAAAATTAGAAATCTCTACGTTTGAATTTGTAAAAATTGCACCCGGTCGTATTCAAAAATTTTCAAGAAAAAGTATAGAACATTTTTTATTGCAAAATTAGAAATCCCAGCTTTTATATTTATAAAAATTACACCCGTAATTGATTCAAACATTTTGAAGAAAAAGTGTTAAAAATTAAAAATTTCAGCTTAAATATATAAACTAAATACACCTGCTACTTATTCGAAAAATTTCAACAAAAATTATAAAATTTTTTTATGGAAAATTAGAAATCTCGACTTTCATATTTATTAAAATTACACCCATGTGTTATTCAAAAACTTTCAGAAAAAGTGTACAAAATTTGTGATGCAAAATTAGAAATCTCGCCTTTTATATTCATAAAAATTACACCCGTGACTTATTCAAACATTTTTAAGAAAAAGTGTTAAAATATGGTCATGAAAAATTAAAAATTTTGGCTTTCCCATAATACAAGAAAAATTATAAGTTATCAATAATGCGCTTGTCAATTCGTTCAAAATATTTTTGATTTGAAAGAATGTTTGGAAAAATACATTTTTGTATGAGAAATGGTTCAAGTTTATCAGTAAATATATGAATATAACTTCTAATGAAATGTTTAAAAAATTAACTGTAGCTCCGGAAATATTAATTTTATTGCGAAATTAAAAAAAATCTGCACCAAGTTACCGATAGTGCACTTTTCAATTCTTTTAAAACTCTTTTGATTTGAAAGATTTTATGAAAACATACATTTTTAAATGAGAAGTGGTTTAAGTTGATCAATAAATTAATCAAATTACTTCCTTTTGAAATGTTAAAGGAAGTGACTGTAGCTCCGGAAATTTTAATTTCATTGCGAAATTTTAAAAACCTCCACTAAATTATCAATAATACGCTTTTAAATTCGTTCAAAATTTTTTTGATTTGAAAGAATGTTTGGAAGGATACATTTTTGTATGAGGACTGGTTCAAGTTTATCAATAAATATATGAATATTACTTCTTTATGAAATGTTTAAAAAAGTGACTGTATCTACGGAAATATTAATTTAATTGCGAAATTATTGAAATCTTCACCACGTTATCGTTTCAATTCTTTTAAAATTGTGTGATTTGAAAGAATGTTTGAAAATACAATTTTTGTATGAGGAGTAGTTCAAATAAAAAAAAATATATTAAAATCAATATATGAATATTACTTTCATATGAAACTTTGAATTGAAAAGCAGTAAGTTATTAACAGTGCTCTTTTCAATTCCTTTAAAATTGTTTTCATTTGAAAGAGTTTTTGAAAAAATACATATATTTATGAGAAGCGGTTCAAGTTTATCAGTAAATATATGAATATTACTTCTTTATTAAATGTTTAAGAAAGTGACTGTATCTACGGAAATATTAATTTCATTGTGAAATTATAAAAAGCTTCACTAAGTTAGCAACAGTGCTCTTTTGAATTCTTTCAAAACTGGTTTAATTTGAAAGAATTTTTAAAAAATATATATTTGGAAAAATACATTTTTGCATGAGGAAAAATTAGAAATTGCAGCTTTATTATATAAATAAATGACCCCTGTGACTTTTTCAAAAAATTTCAAGAAAGATTATACAAATTTTTTATGGAAAATTAGAAATCTCGGCTTTTGTATTTACACAAATTACACCCGGTCTTATTCAAAAATTTTCAAGAAAGAGTATACAAAGTATTTCATGCAATATTAGAAATTTCGGCTTTTATGTATATAAAAATTACACCCGTGACTTATTCAAACATTTTGAAGAAAACGTATCAAAAATTGGTCATGCAAAATTAGAAATTTCAGCATTAATATATAAATAAAATGCACATGTCTTAATCAAAAAATTTCAAGAAAAATTATAAAAATTTTTTTTGGAAAATTAGAAATTTTGGCTTTAATATATAAACAAAATACACCTGTTACTTATTCAAAAAATTTAAAGAAAAAGTGTACAAAATTTTTCATGCAAAATTAGAAATCTTGGCTTTTGAATTTGTAAAAATTACACCCCTGTCGTTTTCAAAAATTTTCAAGAAAAAGTATAGAACATTTTTTCATGCAAAATTAGAAATCTCGGGTTTTATATTCATAAAAATTACACCCGTGACGTATTCAAACCCTTTGAAGAAAAAGTGTTAAAATATGGTCATGAAAAATTAAAAATTTTGGCTTTCCAAAAATTTCAAGAAAAATTATAAGTTATCAATAGAGCTGTTCTTTTCAAATTGTTCAAAATTTTTTTAATTTGAAAGAATGTTTGGAAAAATACATTTTTGTATGAGGAATGGTTCAAGTTTATCAGTAAATATATGAATATTACTTCTTTATGAAATGTTTAAGAAAGTGACTGTATCTACAGAAATATTAATTTCATTGCGAAATTATAAAAAGCTTCACTAAGTTAGCAACAGTGCTCATTTGAATTCTTTCAAATTATTTTAATTTGAAAGAATTTTTAAAAAAATACATATTTCGAAAAATACATTTTTGCATGAGGAGAAATTAGAAATTGCAGCTTTATTATATAAATAAATGACCCCTGTGACTTTTTCAAAAAATTTCAAGAAAGATTATACAAATTTTTTATGGAAAATTAGAAATCTCGGCTTTTATATTTATAAAAATAACACTCTTATCTTATTCAAAAATTTTTAAGAAAAAGTGTACAAAATTTTTCATGCAAAATTAGAAATCTCTACGTTTGAATTTGTAAAAATTGCACCCGTGTCGTATTCAAAAATTTTCAAGAAAAGTATAGAACATTTTTTATTGCAAAATTAGAAATCCCAGCTTTTATATTTATAAAAATTACACCCGTAATTGATTCAAACATTTTGAAGA
The DNA here is from genome assembly GCA_932526305.1 of Epicampocera succincta. Taxonomy (NCBI): domain Eukaryota; kingdom Metazoa; phylum Arthropoda; class Insecta; order Diptera; family Tachinidae; genus Epicampocera; species Epicampocera succincta. The sequence goes on from OW052036.1 coordinate 44,574,447, forward strand.
AAAAGTGTTAAAAATTAAAAATTTCAGCTTAAATATATAAACTAAATACACCTGCTACTTATTCGAAAAATTTCAACAAAAATTATAACATTTTTTTATGGAAAATTAGAAATTTCGACTTTCATATTTATTAAAATTACACCCATGTGTTATTCAAAAATTTCAGAAAAAGTGTACAAAATTGGTGATGCAAAATTAGAAATCTCGCCTTTTATATTCATAAAAATTACACCCGTGACTTATTCAAACATTTTGAAGAAAAAGTGTTAAAATATGGTCATGAAAAATTAAAAATTTTGGCTTTCCCATAATACAAGAAAAATTATAAGTTATCAATAATGCGCTTGTCAATTCGTTCAAAATATTTTTGATTTGAAAGAATGTTTGGAAAAATACATTTTTGTATGAGAAATGGTTCAAGTTTATCAGTAAATATATGAATATAACTTCTAATGAAATGTTTGAAAAATAAACTGTAGCTCCGGAAATATTAATTTTATTGCGAAACTAAAAAAATCTGCACCAAGTTACCGATAGTGCACTTTTCAATTCTTTTAAAACTCTTTTGATTTGAAAGATTTTATGAAAACATACATTTTTAAATGAGAAGTGGTTTAAGTTGATCAATAAATTAATCAAATTACTTCCTTTTGAAATGTTAAAGGAAGTGACTATAGCTCCGGAAATTTTAATTTCATTGCGAAATTTTAAAAACCTCCACTAAATTATCAATAATATGCTTTTAAATTCGTTCAAAATTTTTTTGATTTGAAAGAGTTTTTGAAAAAACACATTTATTTATGAGGAATGGTTCAAGTTTATCAGTAAATATATGAATGTTACTTCTTTATGAAATGTTTAAGAAAGTAACTGTATCTACGGAAATATTAATTTCATTGCGAAATTATAAAAAGCTTCACTAAGTTAGCAACAGTGCTCTTTTGAATTCTTTCAAAACTGGTTTAATTTGAAAGAATTTTTAAAAAATATATATTTGGAAAAATACATTTTTGCATGAGGAAAAATTAGAAATTGCAGCTTTATTATATAAATAAATTATACCTGTGACTTTTTCCAAAAATTTCAAGAAAGATTATACAAATTTTTTATGGAAAATTAGAAATCTCGGCTTTTGTATTTACACAAATTACACCCGGTCTTATTCAAAAATTTTCAAGAAAGAGTATACAAAAGTTTTCACGCAATATTAGAAATCGCGGCTTTTATGTATATAAAAATTACACCCGTGACTTATTCAAACATTTTGAAGAAAACGTATCAAAAATTGGTAATGCAAAATTAGAAATTTCAGCTTTAATTTATAAATAAAATGCACATGTCTTAATCAAAAAATTTCAAAAAAATTTATAAACATTTTTTATGGAAAATTAGAAATCTCCGCTTTTATATTTACAAAAATTACACCCGTGGCTTACTCAAAAATTTTAAAGAAAAAGTGTACAAAATTTTTCATGCAAAATTAGAAATCTCTGCTTTTGAATTTGTAAAAATTGCACCCGTGTCGTATTCAAAAATTATCAAGAAAAAGTATTGAACATTTTTTATTTAAAATTAGAAATCTCAGCTTTTATATTTATAAAAATTACACTCCTAACTGATTCAAACATTTTGAAGAAAAAGTGTTAAAAATTAGAAATTTTAGCTTTAATATATAAAAAAAATACACATGTTACTTATTCAAAAAATTTCAAGAAAAATTATAACATTTTTTTATGGAAAATTAGAAATCTCGACTTTCATATTTATTAAAATTACACCCATGTGTTATTCAAAAACTTTAAGAAAAAGTGCACAAAATTGGTGATGCAAAATTAGAAATCTCGGCTTTTATATTCATAAAAATTACACTCGTGACTTATTCAAACATTTTGAAGAAAAAGTGTTAAAATATGGTCATGCAAAATTAAAAATTTTTGCTCTCCAAAAATTTCAAGAAAAATTATAAGTTATCAATAATGCTGTTCTTTTCAAATTGTTCAAAATTTTTTTAATTTGAAAGAATGTTCGGAAAAATACAAATATGTATGAGGAATGGTTCAAGTTTATCAGTAAATATATGAATATTACTTCTTTATTAAATGTTTAAGAAAGTGACTGTATCTACGGAAATATTAATTTCATTGTGAAATTATAAAAAGCTTCACTAAGTTAGCAACAGTGCTCTTTTGAATTCTTTCAAAATTATTTTAATTTGAAAGAATTTTTAAAAAATACATATTTGGAAAAATACATTTTTCCATGAGGAAAAATCAGAAATTGCAGCTTTATTATATAAATAAATTAGACCTGTGAATTTTTCTAAAAATTTCAAGAAAGGTTATACAAATTTTTTATGGAAAATTAGATATCTCGGCTTTTATATTTACAAATTTACACCCGGTCTTATTCAAAAATTTTCAAGAAAGAGTATACAAAGTTTTTCATGCAATATTAGAAATTTCGGCTTTTATGTATATAAAAATTACACCCGTGACTTATTCAAACATTTTGAAGAAAACGTATCAAAAATTGGTCATGCAAAATTAGAAATTTCAGCATTAATATATAAATAAAATGCACATGTCTTAATCAAAAAATTTCTAGAAAAATTATAACATTTTTTTATGGAAAATTAGAAATCTCGACTTTCATATTTATTAAAATTACACCCATGTGTTATTCAAAAACTTTAAGAAAAAGTGCACAAAATTGGTGATGCAAAATTAGAAATCTCGGCTTTTATATTCATAAAAATTACACTCGTGACTTATTCAAACATTTTGAAGAAAAAGTGTTAAAATATGGTCATGCAAAATTAAAAATTTTTGCTCTCCAAAAATTTCAAGAAAAATTATAAGTTATCAATAATGCTGTTCTTTTCAAATTGTTCAAAATTTTTTTAATTTGAAAGAATGTTCGGAAAAATACAAATATGTATGAGGAATGGTTCAAGTTTATCAGTAAATATATGAATATTACTTCTTTATTAAATGTTTAAGAAAGTGACTGTATCTACGGAAATATTAATTTCATTGCGAAATTCTAAAAAGCTTCACTAAGTTAGCAACAGTGCTCTTTTGAATTCTTTCAAAACTGGTTTAATTTGAAAGAATTTTTAAAAAATATATATTTGGAAAAATACATTTTTGCATGAGGAAAAATTAGAAATTGCAGCTTTATTATATAAATAAATTAGACCCGTGACTTTTTCCAAAAATTTCAAGAAAGATTATACAAATTTTTTATGGAAAATTAGAAATCTCGGCTTTTGTATTTACACAAATTGCACCCAGTCTTGTTCAAAAATTTTCAAGAAAGAGTATACAAAAGTTTTCACGCAATATTAGAAATCGCGGCTTTTATGTATATAAAAATTACACCCGTGACTTATTCAAACATTTTGGAGAAAACGTATCAAAAATTGGTCATGCAAAATTAGAAATTTCAGCTTTAATATATAAATAAAATGCACATGTCTTAATCAAAAAATTTCAAAAAAATTTATAAACATTTTTTATGGAAAATTAGAAATCTCGGCTTTTATATTTACAAAAATTACACCCGTGGCTTACTCAAAAATTTTAAAGAAAAAGTGTACAAAATTTTTCATGCAAAATTAGAAATCTCTGCTTTTGAATTTGTAAAAATTGCACCCGTGTCGTATTCAAAAATTATCAAGAAAAAGTATTGAACATTTTTTATTTAAAATTAGAAATCTCAGCTTTTATATTTATAAAAATTACACTCCTAACTAATTCAAACATTTTAAAGAAAAAGTGTTAAAAATTAGAAATTTTAGCTTTAATATATAAAAAAATACACCTGTTACTTACTCAAAAAATTTCAAGAAAAATTATAACATTTTTTTATGGAAAATTAGAAATCTCGACTTTCATATTTATTAAAATTACACCCATGTGTTATTCAAAAATTTTCCAGAAAAAGTGTAAAAAATTGGTGATGCAAAATTAGAAATCTCGGCTTTTATATTCATAAAAATTACACCCGTGACGTATTCAAACATTTTGAAGAAAAAGTGTTAAAATATGGTCATGAAAAATTAAAAATTTGGGCTTTCCAAAAATTTCAAGAAAAATTATAAGTTATCAATAGAGCTGTTCTTTTTCAAACTGTTCAAAATTTTTTTAGTTTGAAAGAATGTTTGGAAATATACATTTTTGTATGAGGAATGGTTCAAGTTTATCAGTAAATATATGAATATTACTTCTTTATGAAATGTTTAAGAAAGTAACTGTATCTACGGAAATATTAATTTCATTGCGAAATTATAAAAAGCTTCACTAAGTTAGCAACAGTGCTCTTTTGAATTCTTTCAAAATTATTTTAATTTGAAAGAATTTTTAAAAAAATACATATTTGGAAAAATGCATTTTTCCCTGAGGAAAAATGAGAAATTGCAGCTTTATTATATAAATAAATTAGACCTGTGACTGTTTCAAAAAATTTCAAGGAAGATTATACAAATTTTTTATGGAAAATTAGAAATCTCGGCTTTTATATTTACAAAAATTACACCCGGTCTTATTCAAAAATTTTCAAGAAAGAGTATACAAAAGTTTTCATACACTATTAGAAATCTCGGCTTTTATATCTATAAAAATTAAACCCGTGACTTATTCAAACATTTTAAAGAAAACGTATCAAAAATTGGTCACGCAAAATTAGAAATCTCGGCTTTTGTATTTACAAAAATTACACCCGGTCTTATTCAAAAATTTTCAAGAAAGAGTATACAAAAGTTTTCACGCAATATTAGAAATCGTGGCTTTTATGTATATAAAAATTACACCCGTGGCTTACTCCAAAAATTTTAAAGAAAAAGTGTACAAAATTTTTCATGCAAAATTAGAAATCTCTGCTTTTGAATTTGTAAAAATTGCACCCGTGTCGTATTCAAAAATTTTCAAGAAAAAGTATTGAACATTTTTTATTTAAAATTAGAAATCTCAGCTTTTATATTTATAAAAATTACACTCCTAACTGATTCAAACATTTTGAAGAAAAAGTGTTAAAAATTAGAAATTTTAGCTTTAATATATAAAAAAAATACACCTGTTACTTATTTAAAAAATTTCAAGAAAAATTATAACATTTTTTTATGGAAAAGTAGAAATCTCGACTTTCATATTTATTAAAATTACACCCATGTGTTATTCAAAAATTTTCCAGAAAAAGTGTAAAAAATTGGTGATGCAAAATTAGAAATCTCGGCTTTTATATTCATAAAAATTACACCCGTGACGTATTCAAACATTTTGAAGAAAAAGTGTTAAAATATGGTCATGAAAAATTAAAAATTTTGGCTTTCCAAAAATTTCAAGAAAAATTATAAGTTATCAATAGAGCTGTTCTTTTTCAAACTGTTCAAAATTTTTTTAGTTTGAAAGAATGTTTGGAAGGATACATTTTTGTATGAGGAATGGTTCAAGTTTATCAGTAAATATATGAATATTACTTCTTTATGAAATGTTTAAGAAAGTGACTGTATCTACGGAAATATTAATTTCATTGCGAAATTATTGAAATCTCCACCAAGTTATCGTTTCAGTTCTTTTAAAATTGTGTGATTTGAAAGAATGTTTGAAAATACAATTTTTGTATGAGGAGTAGTTCAAAGAAAAAAAAATATATTCAAATAAATATATGAATATTACTTTCATATGAAACTTTGAATTAAAAAGCGCTAAGTTATTAACAGAGCTCTTTTCAATTCCTTTAAAATTGTTTTCATTTGAAAGAGTTTTTGAAAAAATACATTTATTTATGAGAAGCGGTTCAAGTTTATCAGTAAATATATGAATATTACTTCTTTATGAAATGTTTAAGAAAGTAACTGTATCTACGGAAATATTAATTTCATTGCGAAATTATAAAAAGCTTCACTAAGTTAGCAACAGTGCTCTTTTGAATTCTTTCAAAATTATTTCAATTTGAAAGAATTTAAAAAAAAATACATATTTGGAAAAATACATTTTTCCATGAGGAAAAATGAGAAATTGCAGCTTTGTTATATAAATAAATTAGACCTGTGACTTTTTCTAAAAATTTCAAGAAAGATTATACAAATTTTTTATGGAAAATTAGACATCTCGGCTTTTATATTTACAAAAATTACACCCGGTCTTTTTCAAAAATTTTCAAGAAAGAGTATACAAAAGTTTTCACGCAATATTAGAAATCGCGGCTTTTATGTATATAAAAATTACACCCGTGACTTATTCAAACATTTTGAAGACAACGTATCAAAAATTAGTCATGCAAAATTAGGAATTTCAGCTTTAATTTATAAATAAAATGCACATGTCTTAATCAAAAAATTTCAAGAAAAATTATAAAAATTTTTTTTGGAAAATTAGAAATTTTGGATTTAATATATAAACAAAATACACCTGTTACTTAATCAAAAAATTTAAAGAAAAAGTGTACAAAATTTTTCATGCAAAATTAGAAATCTCGGCTTTTGAATTTGTAAAAATTACACCCATGTCGTTTTCAAAAATTTTCAAGAAAAAGTATAGAACATTTTTTCATGCAAAATTAGAAATCTCGGGTTTTATATTTATAAAAATTACACCCGTGACTTATTCTCACATTTTGAAGAAAACGTATCAAAAATTGGTAATGCAAAATTAGAAATTTCAGCATTAATATATAAATAAATAGCACTTGTCTAAAAAAAAAATTTTAACAAAAATTATAAATTTTTTTTTTGGAAAATTAGAAATTTTGGCTTTAATATATAAATAAATTACACCTATAACTTATTTAAAAAATTTCAAGAAAAATTGTAAAAATGTTTAATGAAAAATTAGAAATCTTGGCTTTTATATTTACAAAAATTACCCCCGTGTCTTATTCAAAAATTTTAAAGGAGTGTGTGTGTGAAAAAATGTACAAAATTTTTCATGCAAAATTTAATATATAAACATTTGGCTTTAATATATAAACAAAATACACCTATTACTTAATCAAAAAATTTAAAGAAAAAGTGTACAAAACTCTTCATGCAAAATTAGAAATCTCGGCTTTTGAATTTGTAAAAATTACACCCATGTCGTTTTCAAAAATTTTCAAGAAAAAGTATAGAACATTTTTTCATGCAAAATTAGAAATCTCGGGTTTTATATTTATAAAAATTACACCCGTGACTTATTCTAACATTTTGAAGAAAACGTATCAAAAATTGGTCATGCAAAATTAGAAATTTCAGCTTTAATATATAAATAAATTACACCTGTTATTTTTTAATTTAAATTTTAAAGAAAAAGTGTACAAAATTTTTCATGCAAAATTAGAAATCTAGGCTTTTGAATTTGTAAAAATTGCTCCCCTGTCGTATTTAAAAATTTTCAAGAGAAAGTATAGAACATTTTTTATTGCAAAATTAGAAATCTCGGGTTTAATATTTCAAAAATTACACCCGTGACTTATTCTCACATTTTGAAGAAAACGTATCAAAAATTGGTAATGCAAAATTAGAAATTTCAGCATTAATATATAAATAAATAGCACTTGTCTAAAAAAAAAATTTTAACAAAAATTATAAAATTTTTTTTTGGAAAATTAGAAATTTTGGCTTTAATATATAAATAAATTACACCTATAATTTATTTAAAGAATTTCAAGAAAAATTGTAAAAATGTTTAATGAAAAATTAGAAATCTCGGCTTTTATATTTACAAAAATTACCCCCGTGTCTTATTCAAAAATTTTAAAGGAGTGTGTGTGTGAAAAAGTGTACAAAATTTTTCATGCAAAATTTAATATATAAACATTTGGCTTTAATATATAAACAAAATACACCTATTACTTAATCAAAAAATTTAAAGAAAAAGTGTACAAAACTTTTCATGCAAAATTAAAAATCTCGGATTTTGAATTTGTAAAAATTGCTCCCCTGTTGTATTCAAAAATTTTGAAGAAAAAGTGTACAAAATTTTTCATGCAAAATTAGAAATCTCGGGTTTCATATTTTAAAAATTACACCCGTGACTTATTCTAACATTTTGAAGAAAACGTATCAAAAATTGGTAATGCAAAATTAGAAATTTCACCATAATTATATAAATAAAATGCACTTGTCTAAAAAAAAAAATTTTAACAAAAATTATAAAATTTTTTTTTGGAAAATTAGAAATTTTGGCTTTAATATATAAATAAATTACACCTATAACTTATTTAAAAAATTTCAAGAAAAATTGTAAAAATGTTTAATGAAAAATTAGAAATCTCGGCTCTTATATTTACAAAAATTACCACCGTGTCTTATTAAAAAATTTTAAAGGAGTGTGTACAAAATTTTCCATGCAAAATTAGAAATCTCGGCGTTTGAATTTGAAAATTGCACCCGTGTCGTATTCAAAAATTTTCAAGAAAAAGTATAGAACATTTTTTATTTCAGAATTAGAAATCGCAGCTTTTATATTTATAAAAATTACACCCGTAACTGATTCAAACATTTTGAAGAAAAAGTGTTAAAAATTAGAAATTTCAGCTTTAATATATAAACAAAATACACCTGTTACTTATTCAAAAAATTTCAAGAAAAATTATAAAATTTTTTTATGGAAAATTAGAAATCTCGACTTTCATATTTATTAAAATTACACCCATGTGTTATTCAAAAATTTTCCAGAAAAAGTGTACAAAATTGGTGATGCAAAATTAGAAATCTCGCCTTTTATATTCATAAAAATTACACCCGTGACTTATTTAAACATTTTGAAGAAAAAGTGTTAAAATATGGTCATGCAAAATTAAAAATTTTTGCTCTCCAAAAATTTCAAGAAAAATTATAAGTTATCAATAATGCTGTTCTTTTCAAATTGTTCAAAATTTTTTTAATTTGAAAGAATGTTCGGAAAAATACAAATATGTATGAGGAATGGTTCAAGTTTATCAGTAAATATATGAATATTACTTTTTTATGAAATGTTTAAGAAAGTGACTGTATCTACGGAAATATTAATTTCATTGTGAAATTATAAAAAGCTTCACTAAGTTAGCAACAGTGCTCTTTTGAATTCTTTCAAAATTATTTTAATTTGAAAGAATTTTTAAAAAAATACATATTTGGAAAAATACATTTTTCCATGAGGAAAAATGAGAAATTGCAGCTTTATTATATAAATAAATGAGACCTGTGACTTTTTCAAAAAATTTCAAGAAAGATTATACAAATTTTTTATGGAAAATTAGAAATCTCGGCTTTTATATTTGTATAAATAACACTCTTGTCTTATTCAAAAATTTTAAAGAAAAAGTGTACAAAATTTTTCATGCAAAATTAGAAATCTCGGCGTTTGAATTTGAAAATTGCACCCGTGTCGTATTCAATATTTTTTATGGAAAATTAGAAATCTCGGCTTTTATATTTATAAAAATAACACTCTTGTCTTATTCAAAAATTTTGAAGAAAAAGTGTACAAAATTTTTCATGCAAAATTATAATCTCGGCTTTTGAATTTGTAAAAATTACACCCATGTGGTTTTCAAAAATTTTCAAGAAAAAGTATAGAACATTTTTTCATGCAAAATTAGAAATCTCGGGTTTTATATTTCAAAAATTACACCCGTGACTTATTCTAACATTTTGAAGAAAACGTATCAAAAATTGGTCATGCAAAATTAGAAATTTCAGCTTTAATTTATAAATAACATGCACATGTCTTAATCAAAAAATTTCAAAAAAAAAATTATAAACATTTTATATGGAAAATTAGAAATCTCGGCTTTTATATTTACAAAAATTACACCCGTGGGTTACGCAAAAATTTTAAAGAAAAAGTGTACAAAATTTTTCATGCAAAATTAGAAATCTCTGCTTTTGAATTTGTAAAAATTGCACCCGTGTCGTATTAAAAAATTTTCAAGAAAAAGTATTGAACATTTTTTATTTTAAAATTAGAAATCTCATCTTTTATATTTATAAAAATTACACTCGTAACTGATTCAAACATTTTGAAGAAAAAGTGTTAAAAATTAGAAATTTTAGCTTTAATATATAAAAAAAATACACCTGTTACTTATTCAAAAAATTTCAAGAAAAATTATAACATTTTTTCATGCAAAATTAGAAATCTAGGGTTTTATATTTATAAAAATTACACCCGTAACTGATTCAAACATTTTGAAGAAAAAGTGTTAAAAATTAGAAATTTTAGCTTTAATATATAAAAAAAATACACCTGTTACTTATTCAAAAAATTTCAAGAAAAATTATAACATTTTTTTATGGAAAATTAGAAATCTCGACTTTCATATTTATTAAAATTACACCCATGTGTTATTCAAAAATTTTCCAGAAAAAGTGTAAAAAATTGGTGATGCAAAATTAGAAATCTCGGCTTTTATATTCATAAAAATTACACCCGTGACGTATTCAAACCTTTTGAAGAAAAAGAGTTAAAATATGGTCATGAAAAATTAAAAATTTTGGCTTTCCAAAAATTTCAAGAAAAATCATAAGTTATCAATAGAGCTGTTCTTTTCAAATTGTTCAAAATTTTTTTAATTTGAAAGAATGTTTGGAAAAATACATTTTTGTATGAGGAATGGTTCAAGTTTATCAGTAAATATATGAATATTACTTCTTTATGAAATGTTTAAGAAAGTAACTGTATCTACGGAAATATTAATTTCATTGCGAAATTATAAAAAGCTTCACTAAGTTAGCAACAGTGCTCTTTTGAATTCTTTCAAAACTGGTTTAATTTGAAAGAATTTTTAAAAAATATATATTTGGAAAAATACATTTTTGCATGAGGAAAAATTAGAAATTGCAGCTTTATTATATAAATAAATTAGACCTGTGACTTTTTCCAAAAATTTCAAAAAAGATTATACAAATTTTTTATGGAAAATTAGAAATCTCGGCTTTTGTATTTACACAAATTACACCCGGTCTTATTCAAAAATTTTCAAGAAAGAGTATACAAAAGTTTTCACGCAATATTAGAAATCGTGGCTTTTATGTATATAAAAATTACACCCGTGACTTATTGAAACATTTTGAAGAAAACGTATCAAACCTTGGTCATGCAAAATTAGAAATTTCAGCTTTAATTTATAAATAAAATGCACATGTCTTAATCAAAAAATTTCAAAAAAATTTATAAACATTTTTTATGGAAAATTAGAAATCTCGGCTTTTATATTTACAAAAATTACACCCGTGGCTTACTCAAAAATTTTAAAGAAAAAGTGTACAAAATTTTTCATGCAAAATTAGAAATCTCTGCTTTTGAATTTGTAAAAATTGCACCCGTGTCGTATTCAAAAATTATCAAGAAAAAGTATTGAACATTTTTTATTTAAAATTAGAAATCTCAGCTTTTATATTTATAAAAATTACACTCCTAACTGATTCAAACATTTTGAAGAAATGTTTAAAATTAGAAATTTTAGCTTTAATATATAAAAAAAATACACATGTTACTTATTCAAAAAAGTTCAAGAAAAATTATAACATTTTTTTATGGAAAATTAGAAATCTCGACTTTCATATTTATTAAAATTACACCCATGTGTTATTCAAAAACTTTAAGAAAAAGTGCACAAAATTGGTGATGCAAAATTTGAAATCTCGGCTTTTATATTCATAAAAATTACACCCGTGACTTATTCAAACATTTTGAAGAAAAAGTGTTAAAATATGGTCATGCAAAATTAAAAATTTTTGCTCTCCAAAAATTTCAAGAAAAATTATAAGTTATCAATAATGCTGTTCTTTTCAAATTGTTCAAAATATTTTTGATTTGAAAGAATGTTTGGAAAAATACATTTTTGTATGAGGAATGGTTCAAGTTTATCAGTAAATATATGAATATTACTTCTTTATTAAATGTTTAAGAAAGTGACTGTATCTACGGAAATATTAATTTCATTGTGAAATTATAAAAAGCTTCACTAAGTTAGCAACAGTGCTCTTTTGAATTCTTTCAAAATTATTTTAATTTGAACGAATTTTTAAAAAAATACATATTTGGAAAAATACATTTTTCCATGAGGAAAAATCAGAAATTGCAGCTTTATTATATAAATAAATTAGACCTGTGACTTTTTCTAAAAATCTCAAGAAAGGTTATACAAATTTTTTATGGAAAATTAGACATCTCGGCTTTTATATTTACAAATTTACACCCGGTCTTATTCAAAAATTTTCAAGAAAGAGTATACAAAATTTTTCATGCAATATTAGAAATTTAGGCTTTTATGTATATAAAAATTACACCCGTGACTTATTCAAACATTTTGAAGAAAACGTATCAAAAATTGGTCATGCAAAATTAGAAATTTCAGCTTTAATTTATAAATAAAATGCACATGTCTTAATCAAAAAATTTCAAAAAAATGTATAAACATTTTTTATGGAAAATTAGAAATCTCGGCTTTTATATTTACAAAAATTACACCCGCGGCTTACTCAAAAATTAAAAATATTTTGAACGAATTGACAAGCGCATTATTGATAACTTATAATTTTTCTTGTATTATGGGAAAGCCAAAATTTTTAATTTTTCATGACCATATTTTAACACTTTTTCTTCAAAATGTTTGAATAAGTCACGGGTGTAATTTTTGTGAATATAAAAGGCGAGATTTCTAATTTTGCATCACCAATTTTGTACACTTTTTCTGAAAGTTTTTGAATAACACATGGGTGTAATTTTAATAAATATGAAAGTCGAGATTTCTAATTTTCCATAAAAAAATTTTATAATTTTTGTTGAAATTTTTCGAATAAGTAGCAGGTGTATTTAGTTTATATATTTAAGCTGAAATTTTTAATTTTTAACACTTTTTCTTTAAAATGTTTGAATCAATTACGGGTGTAATTTTTATAAATATAAAAGCTGGGATTTCTAATTTTGCAATAAAAAATGTTCTATACTTTTTCTTGAAAATTTTTGAATACGACACGGGTGCAATTTTTACAAATTCAAACGTAGAGATTTCTAATTTTGCATGAAAAATTTTGTACACTTTTTCTTAAAAATTTTTGAATAAGATAAGAGTGTTATTTTTATAAATATAAAAGCCGAGATTTCTAATTTTCCATAAAAAATTTTTATAATCTTTCTTGAAATTTTTTGAAAAAGTCACAGGGGTCATTTATTTATATAATAAAGCTGCAATTTCTAATTTCTCCTCATGCAAAAATGTATTTTTCGAAATATGTATTTTTTTAAAAATTCTTTCAAATTAAAATAATTTGAAAGAATTCAAATGAGCACTGTTGCTAACTTAGTGAAGCTTTTTATAATTTCGCAATGAAATTAATATTTCTGTAGATACAGTCACTTTCTTAAACATTTCATAAAGAAGTAATATTCATATATTTACTGATAAACTTGAACCATTCCTCATACATATTTGTATTTTTCCGAACATTCTTTCAAATTAAAAAAATTTTGAACAATTTGAAAAAGAAGCGCATTATTGATAACTTATAATTTTTCTTGAAATTTTTGGAAAGCCAAAATTTTTAATTTTGCATGACCATATTTTAACACTTTTTCTTTAAAATGTTTGAATACGTCACGGGTGTAATTTTTATGAATATAAAAGCCGAGATTTCTAATTCTGAAATAAAAAATGTTCTATACTTTTTCTTGAAAATTTTTTAATACGACACGGGTGCAATTTTTAAATTCAAACGTCTAGATTTCTAATTTTGCATGAAAAATTTTGTACACTTTTTCTTTAAAATTTTTGAATAAGACAAGAGTGTTATTTTTATAAATATAAAAGCCGAGATTTCTAATTTTCCATAAAAAATTTGTATAATCTTTCTTGAAATTTTTTGAAAAAGTCACAGGTCTCATTTATTTATATAATAAAGCTGCAATTTCTCATTTTTCCTCATGGAAAAATGTATTTTTCCAAATATGTATTTTTTTAAAAATTCTCTCAAATTAAAATAATTTTGAAAGAATTCAAAAGAGCACTGTTGCTAACTTAGTGAAGCTTTTTATAATTTCACAATGAAATTAATATTTCCGTAGATACAGTCACTTTCTTAAACATTTCATAAAAAAGTAATATTCATATATTTACTGATAAACTTGAACCATTCCTCATACAAAAATGTATTTTCCATACATTCTTTCAAATCAAAAAAAAATTTGAACGAATGAGAAGCGCATTATTTATAACTTATAATTTTTCTTGAAATTTTTGGAAAGCCAAACTTTTTAATTTTGCATGACCATATTTTAACACTTTTTCTTCAAAATGTTTGAATAAGTCACGGGTGTAATTTTTATGAATATAAAAGCCGAGATTTCTAATTTTGCATCACCAATTGTGTACACTTATTCTTGAAAATTTTTGAATAACACATAGAAAGTCGAGATTTCTAATTTTCCATAAAAAAATTTTATAATTTTTCTTGAAATTTTTTGAATAAGTAACATGTGTATTTTGTTTATATATTAAAGCTGAAATTTCTAATTTTTAACACTTTTTCTTCAAAATGTTTGAATCAGTTACGGGTGTAATTTTTATAAATATAAAACCCTAGATTTCTAATTTTGCATGAAAAAATGTTCTACACTTTTTCTTGAAAATTTTTGAATAAGACAAGAGTGTTATTTTTAAAATATAAAAAAAATTTTTATAATTTTTCTTGAAATTTTTTGATTAAAACATGTGCATTTTATTTATATATTAATGCTGAAATTTCTAATTTTGCATGACCAATTTTTGATACGTTTTCTTTAAAATGTTTGAATAAGTCACCGGTGTAATTTTTATATACATTAATACCGAGATTTCTAATATTGCATGAAAAATTTTGAATACTCTTTCTTGAAAATTTTTGAATAAGACCGGGTGTAATTTTTGTAAATATAAAAGCCGAGATTTCTAATGTTCCATAAAAAATTTGTATAATCTTTCTTGAAATTTTTGGAAAAAGTCACGCATCTAATTTATTTATATAATAAAGCTGCAATTTCTAATTTTTCCTCATGCAAAAATGTATTTTTCCAAATATGTATTTTTTTAATTCAAAAGAGCGCTGTTGCTAACTCAGTGAAGCTTTTTATAATTTCGCAATGAAATTAATATTTCCATAGATACAGTCACTTTCTTTAACATTTCATAAAGAAGAAATATTCATATATTTACTGATAAACTTGAACCATTCCTCATACAATAATGTATTTTTCCAAACATTCTTTAAAATCAAAAAAAAATTTGAACGAATTGAAAAGCGCATAATTAATAACTTAGTGGAGGTTTTTATAAATTCGTAATGAGAATAAATTTCCGGAGCTACAGTCACTTTCTTAAACATTTCAAAAGGAAGTAATTTGATTAATTTATTGATCAACTTAAACCACTCCTCATTTAAAAATGTATGTTTTCATAAAATCTTTCAAATCAAAACAGTTTTAAAAGAATTAAAAAGAGCACTATCGGTAACTTGTTGCAGATTTTTATAATTTCGCAATAAAATTAATATTTCCGGAGCTACAGTTACTTTTTTAAACATTTCATATAGAAGTAATATTCATATATTTACTGATAAACTTGAACCATTCCTCATACAAAAATGTATTTTTCCAAACAATCTTTCAAATCAAAAAAATTTTGAACGAATTGAGAAGCGCATTATTGATAACTTATAATTTTTCTTGAAATTTTGGAAAGCCAAAATTTTTTAATTTGCATGACCATATTTTAACACTTTTTCTTCAAAATGTTTGAATAAGTCACGGGTGTAATTTTTATGAATATAAAAGCCGAGATTTCTAATTTGCATCACCAATTTTGTACTTTTTTTTTTAAATTTTTGAATAAGACAAGAGTGTTATTTTTATAAATATAAAACTCGAAATTTCTAATTTTCCATAAAAAATGTTTATAATTTTTCTTGAATTTTTATGAATAAGTCACAGGTGTAATTTATTTATATATTAAAGGCAAAATTTCTAATTTTCCAAACAAAAATTTTATAATATTTCTTGAAATTTTTTGAGTAAGACATGTGCATTTTATTTATATATTAATGCTGAAATTTCTAATTTTGCATGACCAATTTTTGACACGTTTTCTTCAATAAAACATAAAAGCCGAGATTTCTAATATTGCATGAAAAATTTTGTATACTCTTTCTTGAAAATTTTTTAATAAGACCTGGTGTAATTTTTTTAAATATAAAAGCCGAGATTTCTAATTTTCCATAAAAAATTTGAAGTTTTTGGAAAAAGTCACGGGTCTTATTTATTTATATAATAAAGCTGCAATTTCTAATTTTTCCTCATGCAAAAATGTATTTTTCCAAATATGTATTTTTTTAAAAATTCTTTCAAATTAAAATAATTTTGAGAGAGTTCAAAAGAGCACTGTTGCTAACTTAGTGAAGCTTTTTATAATTTCGCAATGAAATTAAAATTTCCGTAGATACAGTCACTTCTTAAACATTTCAATTATTTACTGATAAACTTGAACCATTCCTCATACCAAAATGTATTTTTTCAAACAATCTTTAAAATAAAAAAAAATTTGAACGAATTGAGAAGCGCATTATTGATAACTTATAATTTTTCTTGAAATTTTTTAAATAAGTAACAGGTGTAATTTATTTATATATTAAAGCCAAAATTTCTAATTTTCCAAAAAAAAATTTATAATTTTTTTTAAAATTTTTTTATTAAGACATGTGCATTTTATTTATATATTAATGCTGAAATTTCTAACTTTGCATTACCAATTTTTGATACGTTTTCTTCAAAATGTTTGAATAAGTAACGGGTGTAATTTTTATATACATTAAATCCGAGATTTCTAATATTGCATGAAAAATTTTGTATACTCCTTCTTGAAAATTTTTAAATAAGACCGGGTGTAATTTTGTAAATATAAAAGCCGAGATGTCTAATTTTCCATAAAAAATTTGTATAATCTTTCTTGAAATTTTTTGAAAAAGTCACAGTCTAATTTATTTATATAATAAAGCTGCAATTTCTAATTTTTCCTCATGCAAAAATGTATTTTTCCAAATATGTATTTTTTTAAAAATTCTTTCAAATTAAAATAATTTTGAAAGAATTCAAAACAGCACTGTTGATAACTTAGTGGAGGTTTTTATAATTTCGCAATGAAAATAAATTTCCGGAGCTACAGTTACTTTCTAAAACATTTCAAAAGGAAGTAATTTTTATTAATTTATTGATCAACTTAAACCACTTCTCATTTAAAAATGTATGTTTTCATAAAATTTTTCAAATGAAAAAAGTTTTAAAAGAATTGAAAAGAGCACTATCGGTAACATGGTGCAGATTTTTATAATTTCGCAATAAAATTACTTTTTGAAACATTTCATATAGAAGTAATATTCATATATTTACTGATAAACTTGAACCATTCCTCATACAAAAATTTATTTTACCAAACATTCTTTAAAATCAAAAAAAATTTGAACGAATTGAAAAGCGCATTATTGATAAATTAGTGCAGGTTTTTATAATTTCGCAATGAAATTAAATTTCCGGAGCTACAGTCACTTTCTTAAACATTTCAAAAGGAAGTAATTTTTATTAATTTATTGATAAACTTCTCATGACACTTCTCATTTAAAAATGAATGCTTTCATAAAATTTTTCAAATGAAAAGAGTTTTAAAAGAATTGAAAAGAGCACTATCGGTAACATGGTGCAGATTTTTATAATTTCGCAATAACATTAATATTTCCGGAGCTACAGTTACTTTTTTAAATATTTCATATAGAAGTTATATTCATATATTTACTGATAAACTTGAACCATTCCTCATACAAAAATGTATATTTCCAAACATTCTTTCAAATCAAAAAAATTTTGAACGAATTGAGATGCGCATTATTGAAAACTTATAATTTTTCTTGAAATTTTTGGAAAGCCAAAATTTTTAATTTTGCATGACCATATTTTAACACTTTTTCTTCAAAATGTTTGATTAAGTCACGGGTGTAATTTTTATGAATATAAAAGCCGAGATTTCTAATTTACATCAGCAATTTTGTACACTTTTTCTTGAAAATTTTTGAATAACACATTGGTGTAATTTTTACAAATTCAAAAGCCGGGATTTCTAATTTTGCATAAACATTTTTTTACATTTTTCTTTAAAATTTTTGAATAACACAAGAGTGTTATTTTTATAAATATAAAGCTGACCTTTTTAATTTTCCATAAAAAATGTTTATAATTTTTCTTGAAATTTTATGTATAAGTCACAGGTGTAATTTATTTATATATTAAAGCCAAAATTTCTAATTTTGCAAAAAATATTTTTATAATTTTTCTTGAAATTTTTTGATTAAAACATGTTCATTTTATTTATATATTAATGCTGAAATTTCTAATTTTGCATGACCAATTTTTGATAAGTTTTCTTCAAAATGTTTGAATAAGTCACGGGTGTAATTTTTATATACATTAAAGCCGAGATTTCTAATATTGCATGAAAAATTTTGTTTACTCTTTCTTGAAAATTTTTGAATAAGACCGGGTGTAATTTTTGTAAATATAAAAGCCGCAATTTCTAATTTTCCATAAAAAAGTTTAAATTTTTGGAAAAAGTCACGGGTCTAATTTATTTATATAATAAAGCTGCAATTTCTAATTTTTCCTCATGCAAAAATGTATTTTTCCAAATATGTATTTCTTTAAAAATTCTTTCAAATTAAAATAATTTTGAAAGAATTCAAAACAGCACTGTTGCTAACTTAGTGAAGCTTTTTATAGTTTCGCAATGAAATTAATATTTCCGTAGATACAGTCACTTTCTTAAACATTTCATAAAGAAGTAATATTCATATATTTACTGATAAACTTGAACCATTCCTCATACAAAAATGTATTTTTCCAAACATTCTTTATAATCAAAAAAAAATTGAACGAATTGAAAAGCGCATTATTGATAACTTAGTGGAGGTTTTTATAATTTCGCAATGAAATTAAATTTCCGGAGCTACAGTCACTTTCTTAAACATCTCAAAAGGAAGTAATTTTTATTAATTTATTGATCAACTTAAACCACTTCTCATTTAAAAACGTATGTTTTCATAAAATTTTTCAAATGAAAAGAGTTTTAAAAGAATTGAAAAGAGCACTATCGGTAACTTGGTGCAGATTTTTATAATTTCGCAATAAAATTACTTTTTTAAACATTTCATATAGAAGTAATATTCATATCTTTACTGATAAACTTAAACCATTCCTCATACAAAAATGTATTTTTCCAAACATTCTTTCAAATCCAAAAAATTTTGAACGAATTGAGAAGCGCATTATTGATAACTTATAATTTTTCTTGAAATTTTTGGAAAGCCAAAATTTTTAATTTTGCATACCCATATTTTAACACTTTTTCTTCAAAATATTTGAATAAGTCACGGGTGTAATTTTTGTGAATATAAAAGCCGAGATTTCTGATTTTGCATCACCAATTTTGTACACTTTTTCTTAAAATTTTTTGAAAACAATTTTCGGAAAAAGGAGCAAAGTCCTTTTTAAAATTTCAAAAGTCGGAATTTGGAAGAATGTCGCCTATTGTCAAAAAAAAACACATAAGAATAGCCGGAATAGTGTTCCCCAATAATTGTTTTTCGCAAATTTTCTACCATTTTCGGAAAAAGGAGCAAAGTCCTTTTTAAAATTTCAAAAGTCGAAATTTGGAAGAATGTCGCCTATTGTCAAAAAAACACACTTTTGAATATTGGACATTCATAGGAATGGCCGGAATAGTGTTCCCCAATAATTTTTTTTCGCAAATTTTCTACCATTTTCGGAAAAAGGAGCAAAGTCCTTTTTAGAATTTCAAAAGTCGAAATTTGGAAGAATGTCGCCTATTGTCAAAAAAACACATAGGAATGGCCGGAATAGTGTTCCATAATAATTTTTTTTCGCAAATTTTATACCATTTTCGGAAAAAGGAGCAAAGTCCTTTTTAAAATTTCAAAAGTCGAAATTTGGAAGAATGTCGCCTATTGTCAAAAAAACACACTTTTGAATATTGGACATTCATAGGAATGGCCGGAATAGTGGTCCCCAATAATTTTTTTTTTGGCAAATTTTCTACCATTTTCGGAAAAAGGAGCAAAGTCCTTTCTAAAATTTCAAAAGTTGAAATTTGGAAAAATGTCGCCAATTTTCAAATAAACACACTGTTAAGACTTTTGAATATTGGACATTCATAGAAATGGCCGGAAGAGTGTTCTCCAATAATGTTTTTTCGCTTATCTCCTACAATTTTCGGAAAAAGGAGCAAAGTCCTTTTTAAAATTTCAAAAGTCGAAATTTGGAAGAATGTCGCCTATTGTCAAAAAACACACTTTTGAATATTGGACATTCATAGGAATGGCCGGAATAGTGTTCCCCAATAATTTTTTTTCGCAAATTTTCTACCATTTTCGGAAAAAGGAGCAAAGTCCTTTTTAAAATTTCAAAAGTCGAAATTTGGAAGAATGTCGCCTATTGTCAAAAAAACACACTTTTGAATATTGGACATTCATACGAATGGCCGGAATAGTGGTCCCCAATAATTTTTTTTCGCAAATTTTCTACCATTTTCGGAAAAAGGAGCAAAGTCCTTTCTAAAATTTCAAAAGTCGAAATTTGGAAGAATGTCGCCTATTGTCAAAAAAAAAAAACACTTTTGAATATTGGAAATTCATAGGAATGGCAGGAATAGTATTCCCCAATAATTTTTTTTCGCAAATTTTCTACCATTTTCGGAAAAAGGAGCAAAGTCCTTTTTAAAATTTCAAAAGTCGAAATTTGGAAGAATGTCGCCTATTGTCCAAAAAACACACTTTTGAATATTGGCCATTCATAGGAATGGCCGGAATAGTGTTCCCCAATAATTTTTTTTCGCAAATTTTTTACCATTTTCGGGAAAAGGAGCAAAGTCCTTTCTAAAATTTCAAAAGTTGAAATTTGGAAAAATGTCCCCAATTTTCAAAAAAAACACACTGTTAAGACTTTTGAATATTGGACATTCATAGAAATGGCCGGAAGAGTGTTCTCCAATAATGTTTTTTCGCTTATCTCCTACAATTTTCGGAAAAAGGAGCAAAGTCCTTTTTAAAATTTCAAAAGTCGAAATTTGGAAGAATGTCGCCTATTGTCAAAAACACACACTTTTGAATATTGGACATTCATAGGAATGGCCGGAATAGTGTTCCCCAATAATTTTTTTTCGCAAATTTTCTACCATTTTCGGAAAAAGGAGCAAAGTCCTTTTTAAAATTTCAAAAGTCCAAATTTGGAAGAATGTCGCCTATTGTCAAAAAAAAAACACTCTTTTGAATATTGGACATTCATAGGAATGGGCGGAATAGTGTTCCCCAATAATTTTTTTTCGCAAATTTTTTACCATTTTCGGAAAAAGGAGCAAAGTCCTTTTTAAAATTTCAAAAGTCGAAATTTGGAAGAATGTCGCCTATTGTCAAAAAAACACACTTTTGAATATTGGACATTCATAGGAATGGCCAGAATAGTGTTCCCCAATAATTTTTTTTTCGCAAATTTTCTACCATTTTCGGAAAAAGGAGCAAAGTCCTTTCTAAAATTTCAAAAGTTGAAATTTGGAAAAATGTCGCAAATTTTCAAATAAACACACTGTTAAGACTTTTGAATATTGGAAATTCATAGAAATGGCCGGAAGAGTGTTCTCCAATAATGTTTTTTCGCTTATCTCTTACAATTTTCGGAAAACGGAGCAAAGTCCTTTTTAAAATTTCAAAAGTCGAAATTTGGAAGAATGTCGCCTATTGTCAAAAAAACACACTTTTGAATATAGGACATTCATAGGAATGGCCGGAATAGTGTTCCCCAATAATTTTTTTTCACAAATTTTCTACCATTTTCGGAAAAAGGAGCAAAGTCCTTTTTAAAATTTCAAAAGTCGAAATTTGGAAGAATGTCGCCTATTGTCAAAAAAACACACTTTTGAATATTGGACATTCATAGGAATGGCCGGAATAGTGGTCCCCAATAATTTTTTTTCGCAAATTTTCTACCATTTTCGGAAAAAGGAGCAAAGTCCTTTTTAAAATTTCAAAAGTCGAAATTTGGAAGAATGTCGCCTATTGTCAAAAAAACACACTTTTGAATATTGGACATTCATAGGAAGGGCAGGAATAGTATTCCCCAATAATTTTTTTTCGCAAATTTTCTACCATTTTCGGAAAAAGGAGCAAAGTCCTTTCTAAAATTTCAAAAGTCGAAATTTGGAAGAATGTCGCCTATTGTCCAAAAAACACACTTTTGAATATTGGACATTCATAGGAATGGCCGGAATAGTGGTCCCCAATAATTTTTTTTCGCAAATTTTCTACCATTTTCGGAAAAAGGAGCAAGGTCCTTTCTAAAATTTCAAAAGTTGAAATTTGGAAAAATGTCGCCAATTTTCAAAAAAAACATACTGTTAAGACTTTTGAATATTGGACATTCATAGAAATGAATATTGGACATTCATAGAAATGGCCGGAAGAGTGTACTCCAATAATGTTTTTTCGCTTATATCCTACAATTTTCGGAAAAAGGAGCAAAGTCCCTTTTAAAATTTCAAAAGTCGAAATTTGGAAGAATGTCGCCTATTGTCAAAAAAACACACTTTTGAATATTGGACATTCATAGGAATGGCCGGAATAGTGTTCCCCAATAATTTTTTTTCGCAAATTTTCTACCATTTTCGGAAAAAGGAGCAAAGTCCTTTCTAAAATTTCAAAAGTTGAAATTTGGAAAAATGTCGCCAATTTTCAAATAAACACACTGTTAAGACTTTTGAATATTGGACATTCATAGAAATGGCCGGAAGAGTGTTCACCAATAATGTTTTTTCGCTTATCTCCTACAATTTTTGGAAAAAGGAGCAAAGTCCTTTTTAAAATTTCAAAAGTCGAAATTTGGAAGAATGTCGCCTATTGTCAAAAAAACACACTTTTGAATATTGGACATTCATAGGAATGGCCGGAATAGTGTTCCCCAATAATTTTTTTTCCCAAATTTTCTACCATTTTCGGAAAAAGGAGCAAAGTCCTTTTTAAAATTTCAAAAGTCGAAATTTGGAAGAATGTCGCCTATTGTCAAAAAAACACACTTTTGAATATTGTACATTCATAGGAATGGCCGGAATAGTGTTCCCCAATAATTTTTTTTCGCAAATTTTCTACCATATTCGGAAAAAGGAGCAAAGTCCTTTTTAAAATTTCAAAAGTCGAAATTTGGAAGAATGTCGTCTATTGTCAAAAAAACACACTTTTGAATATTGGACATTCATAGGAATGGCAGGAATAGTATTCCCCAATAATTTTTTTTCCCAAATTTTCTACCATTTTCGGAAAAAGGAGCAAAGTCCTTTTTAAAATTTCAAAAGTCGAAATTTGGAAGAATGTCGCCTATTGTCAAAAAAACACACTTTTGAATATTGGACATTCATAGGAATGGCCGGAATAGTGGTCCCCAATAATTTTTTTTCGCAAATTTTCTACCATATTCGGAAAAAGGAGCAAAGTCCTTTTTAAAATTTCAAAAGTCTAAATTTGGAAAAATGTCGCCAATTTTCGAATAAACACACTGTTAAGACTTTTGAATATTGGACATTCTTAGGAATGGCCGGAATAGTGGTCCCCAATAATTTTTCTACCATTTTCGAAAAAAGGAGCAAAGTCCTTTTTAAAATTTCAAAAGTCGAAATTTGGAAGAATGTCGCCTATTGTCAAAAAAACACACTTTTGAATATTGGACATTCATAGGAATGGCAGGAATAGTATTCCGCAATAATTTTTTTTCCCAAATTTTTTACCATTTTCGGAAAAAGGAGCAAAGTCCTTTTTAAAATTTCAAAAGTCGAAATTTGGAAGAATGTCGCCTATTGTCAAAAAAACACACTTTTGAATATTGGACATTCATAGGAATGGCCGGAATAGTGTTCCCCAATAATTTTTTTTCGCAAATTTTCTACCATTTTCGGAAAAAGGAGCAAAGTCCTTTCTAAAATTTCAAAAGTTGAAATTTGGAAAAATGTCGCCAATTTTCAAATAAACACACTGTTAAGACTTTTGAATATTGGACATTCATAGAAATGGCCGGAAGAGTGTTCTCCAATAATGTTTTTTCGCTTATCTCCTACAATTTTCGGAAAAAGGAGCAAAGTCCTTTTTAAAATTTCGAAAGTTGAAATTTGGAAGAATGTCGCCTATTGTCAAAAAAACACACTTTTGAATATTGGACATTCATAGGAATGGCCGTAATAGTGTTCCCCAATAATTTTTTTTCGCAAATTTTCTACCATTTTCGGAAAAAGGAGCAAAGTCCTTTTTAAAATTTCAAAAGTCGAAATTTGGAAGAATGTCGCCTATTGTCAAAAAAACACACTTTTGAATATTGGACATTCATAGGAATGGCTGGAATAGTGTTCCCCAATAATTTTTTTTCGCAAATTTTCTACCATTTTCGGAAAAAGGAGCAAAGTCCTTTTTAAAATTTCAAAAGTCGAAATTTGGAAGAATGTCGCCTATTGTCAAAAAAACACACTTTTGAATATTGGACATTCATAGGAATGGCCGGAATAGTGTTCCCCAATAATTTTTTTTCGCAAATTTTCTACCATTTTCGGAAAAAGGAGCAAAGTCCTTTTTAAAATTTCAAAAGTCGAAATTTGGAAGAATGTCGCCTATTGTCAAAAAAACACACTTTTGAATATTGGACATTCATAGGAATGGCCGGAATAGTGTTCCCCAATAATTTTTTTTCGCAAATTTTCTACCATTTTCGGAAAAAGGAGCAAAGTCCTTCTTAAAATTTCAAAAGTCGAAATTTGGAAGAATGTCGCCTATTGTCAAATAAACACACTGTTAAGACTTTTGAATATTGGACATTCATAGAAATGGCCGGAAGAGTGTTCTCCAATAATGTTTTTTTGCTTATCTCCTACAATTTTCGGAAAAAGGAGCAAAGTCCTTTTTAAAATTTCAAAACTCGAAATTTGGAAGAATGTCGCCTATTGTCAAAAAAACACACTTTTGAATATTGGACATTCATAGGAATGGCCGGAATAGTGTTCCCCAATAATTTTTTTTCGCAAATTTTCTACCATTTTCGGAAAAAGTAGCAAAGTCCTTTTTAAAATTTCAAAAGTCGAAATTTGAAAGAATGTCGCCTATTGTCAAAAAAACACACTGTTAAGACTTTTGAATATTGGACATTCATAGAAATGGCCGGAAGAGTGCTCTCCAATAATGTTTTTTCGCTTATCTCCTACAATTTTCGGAAAAAGGAGCAAAGTCCTTTTTAAAATTTCAAAAGTCGAAATTTGGAAGAATGTCGCCTATTGTCAAAAAAACACACTTTTGAATATTTGACATTCATAGGAATGGCCGGAATAGTGTTCCCCAATAATTTTTTTTCGCAAATTTTCTACCATTTTCGGAAAAAGGAGCAAAGTCCTTTTTAAAATTTCAAAAGTCGAAATTTGGAAGAATGTCGCCTATTGTCAAAAAAAAATCACACTTTTGAAGATTGGACATTCATAGGAATGGGCGGAATAGTGTTCCCCAATAATTTTTTTTTGCCAATTTTTTACCATTTTCGGAAAAAGGAGCAAAGTCCTTTTTAAAATTTCAAAAGTCGAAATTTGGAAGAATGTCGCCTATTGTCAAAAAAACACACTTTTGAATATTGGACATTCATAGGAATGGCCGGAATAGTGTTCCCCAATAATTTTTTTTCGCAAATTTTCCACCATTTTCGGAAAAAGGAGCAAAGTCCTTTCTATAATTTCAAAAGTTGAAATTTGGAAAAATGTCGCCAATTTTCAAAAAAACACACTGTTAAGACTTTTGAATATTGGACATTCATAGGAATGGCCGGAAGAGTGTTCTCCAATAAGGTTTTTTCGCAAATTTTCTACCATTTTCGGAAAAAGGAGCAAAGTCCTTTCTAAAATTTCAAAAGTTGAAATTTGGAAAAATGTCGCCAATCTTCAAATAAACACACCGTTAAGACTTTTGAATATTGGACATTCATAGAAATGGCCGGAAGAGTGTTCTCCAATAATGTTTTTTCGCTTATCTCCTACAATTTTCGGAAGAAGGAGCAAAGTCCTTTTTAAAATTTCAAAAGTCGAAATTTGGAAGAATGTCGCCTATTGTCAAAAAAACACACTTTTGAATATTGGACATTCATAGGAATGGCCGGAATAGTGTTCCCCAATAATTTTTTTTTCGCAAATTTTCTACCATTTTCGGAAAAAGGAGCAAAGTCCTTTCTAAAATTTCAAAAGTTGAAATTTGGAAAAATGTCGCCAATTTTCAAATAAACACACTGTTAAGACTTTTGAATATTGGACATTCATAGAAATGGCCGGAAGAGTGTTCTCCAATAATGTTTTTTCGCTTATCTCCTACAATTTTCGGAAAAAGGAGCAAAGTCCTTTTTAAAATTTCAAAAGTCGAAATTTGGAAGAATGTCGCCTATTGTCAAAAAAACACACTTTTGAATATTGGACATTCATAGGAATGGCCGGAATAGTGTTCCCCAATAATTTTTTTTCGCAAATTTTCTACCATTTTCGGAAAAAGGAGCAAGGTCCTTTTTAAAATTTCAAAAGTTGAAATTTGGAAAAATGTCGCCAATCTTCAAATAAACACACTGTTAAGACTTTTGAATATTGGACATTCATAGAAATGGCCGGAAGAGTGTTCTCCAATAATGTTTTTTCGCTTATCTCCTACAATTTTCGGAAAAAGGAGCAAAGTCCTTTTTAAAATTTCAAAAGTCGAAATTAGGAAGAATGTCGCCTATTGTCAAAAAAACACACTTTTGAATATTGGACATTCATAGGAATGGCCGGAATAGTGTTCCCCAATAATTTTTTTTTCGCAAATTTTCTACCATTTTCGGAAAAAGGAGCAAAGTCCTTTCTAAAATTTCAAAAGTTGAAATTTGGAAAAATGTCGCCAATTTTCAAATAAACACACTGTTAAGACTTTTGAATATTGGACATTCATAGAAATGGCCGGAAGAGTGTTCCCCAATAATTTTTTTTCGCAAATTTTCTACCATTTTCGGAAAAAGGAGCAAAGTCCTTTTTAAAATTTCAAAAGTCGAAATTTGGAAGAATGTCGCCTATTGTCAAAAAAACACACTTTTGAATATTGGACATTCATAGGAATGGCCGGAATAGTGTTCCCCAATAATTTTTTTTTCGCAAATTTTCTACCATTTTCGGAAAAAGGAGCAAAGTCCTTTCTAAAATTTCAAAAGTTGAAATTTGGAAAAATGTCGCCAATTTTCAAATAAACACACTGTTAAGACTTTTGAATATTGGACATTCATAGAAATGGCCGGAAGAGTGTTCTCCAATAATGTTTTTTTGCTTATCTCCTACAATTTTCGGAAAAAGGAGCAAAGTCCTTTTTAAAATTTCAAAAGTCGAAATTTGGAAGAATGTCGCCTATTGTCAAAAAAACACACTTTTGAATATTGAACATTCATAGGAATGGCCGGAATAGTGTTCCCCAATAATTTTTTTTTCGCAAATTTTCTACCATTTTCGGAAAAAGGAGCAAAGTCCTTTTTAAAATTTCAAAAGTCGAAATTTGGAAGAATGTCGCCTATTGTCAAAAAAACACACTTTTGAATATTGGACATTCATAGGAATGGCCGGAATAGTGTTCCCCAATAATTTTTTTTTCGTAAATTTTCTACCATTTTCGGAAAAAGGAGCAAAGTCCTTTCTAAAATTTCAAAAGTTGAAATTTGGAAAAATGTCGCCAATTTTCAAATAAACACACTGTTAAGACTTTTGAATATTGGACATTCATAGAAATGGCCGGAAGAGTGTTCTCCAATAATGTTTTTTCGCTTATCTCCTACAATTTTCGGAAAAAGGAGCAAAGTCCTTTTTAAAATTTCAAAAGTCGAAATTTGGAAGAATGTCGCCTATTGTCAAAAAAACACACTTTTGAATATTGGACATTCATAGGAATGGCCGGAATAGTGTTCCCCAATAATTTTTTTTCGCAAATTTTCTACCATTTTCGGAAAAAGGAGCAAGGTCCTTTTTAAAATTTCAAAAGTTGAAATTTGGAAAAATGTCGCCAATCTTCAAATAAACACACTGTTAAGACTTTTGAATATTGGACATTCATAGAAATGGCCGGAAGAGTGTTCTCCAATAATGTTTTTTCGCTTATCTCCTACAATTTTCGGAAAAAGGAGCAAAGTCCTTTTTAAAATTTCAAAAGTCGAAATTAGGAAGAATGTCGCCTATTGTCAAAAAAACACACTTTTGAATATTGGACATTCATAGGAATGGCCGGAATAGTGTTCCCCAATAATTTTTTTTTCGCAAATTTTCTACCATTTTCGGAAAAAGGAGCAAAGTCCTTTCTAAAATTTCAAAAGTTGAAATTTGGAAAAATGTCGCCAATTTTCAAATAAACACACTGTTAAGACTTTTGAATATTGGACATTCATAGAAATGGCCGGAAGAGTGTTCCCCAATAATTTTTTTTCGCAAATTTTCTACCATTTTCGGAAAAAGGAGCAAAGTCCTTTTTAAAATTTCAAAAGTCGAAATTTGGAAGAATGTCGCCTATTGTCAAAAAAACACACTTTTGAATATTGGACATTCATAGGAATGGCCGGAATAGTGTTCCCCAATAATTTTTTTTTCGCAAATTTTCTACCATTTTCGGAAAAAGGAGCAAAGTCCTTTCTAAAATTTCAAAAGTTGAAATTTGGAAAAATGTCGCCAATTTTCAAATAAACACACTGTTAAGACTTTTGAATATTGGACATTCATAGAAATGGCCGGAAGAGTGTTCTCCAATAATGTTTTTTTGCTTATCTCCTACAATTTTCGGAAAAAGGAGCAAAGTCCTTTTTAAAATTTCAAAAGTCGAAATTTGGAAGAATGTCGCCTATTGTCAAAAAAACACACTTTTGAATATTGAACATTCATAGGAATGGCCGGAATAGTGTTCCCCAATAATTTTTTTTTCGCAAATTTTCTACCATTTTCGGAAAAAGGAGCAAAGTCCTTTCTATAATTTCAAAAGTTGAAATTTGGAAAAATGTCGCCAATTTTCAAAAAAACACACTGTTAAGACTTTTGAATATTGGACATTCATAGGAATGGCCGGAAGAGTGTTCTCCAATAAGGTTTTTTCGCAAATTTTCTACCATTTTCGGAAAAAGGAGCAAAGTCCTTTCTAAAATTTCAAAAGTTGAAATTTGGAAAAATGTCGCCAATCTTCAAATAAACACATTGTTAAGACTTTTGAATATTGGACATTCATAGAAATGGCCGGAAGAGTGTTCTCCAATAATGTTTTTTCGCTTATCTCCTACAATTTTCGGAAAAAGGAGCAAAGTCCTTTTTAAAATTTCAAAAGTCGAAATTTGGAAGAATGTCGCCTATTGTCAAAAAAACACACTTTTGAATATTGGACATTCATAGGAATGGCCGGAATAGTGTTCCCCAATAATTTTTTTTTCGTAAATTTTCTACCATTTTCGGAAAAAGGAGCAAAGTCCTTTCTAAAATTTCAAAAGTTGAAATTTGGAAAAATGTCGCCAATTTTCAAATAAACACACTGTTAAGACTTTTGAATATTGGACATTCATAGAAATGGCCGGAAGAGTGTTCTCCAATAATGTTTTTTCGCTTATCTCCTACAATTTTCGGAAAAAGGAGCAAAGTCCTTTTTAAAATTTCAAAAGTCGAAATTTGGAAGAATGTCGCCTATTGTCAAAAAACACACTTTTGAATATTGGACATTCATAGGAATGGCCGGAATAGTGTTCCCCAATAATTTTTTTTCGCAAATTTTCTACCATTTTCGGAAAAAGGAGCAAAGTCCTTTTTAAAATTTCAAAAGTCGAAATTTGGAAGAATGTCGCCTATTGTCAAAAAAACACTCTTTTGAATATTTGACATTCATAGGAATGGCCGGAATAGTGTTCCCCAATAATTTTTTTTCGCAAATTTTCTACAATTTTCGGAAAAAGGAGCAAAGTCCTTTTTAAAATTTCAAAAGTCGAAATTTGGAAGAATGTCGCCTATTGTCAAAAAAACACTCTTTTGAATATTTGACATTCATAGGAATGGCCGGAATAGTGTTCCCCATTAATTTTTTTTCGCAAATTTTCTACAATTTTCGGAAAAAGGAGCAAAGTCCTTTTTAAAATTTCAAAAGTCGAAATTTGGAAGAATGTCGCCTATTGTCAAAAAAACACTCTTTTGAATATTTGACATTCATAGGAATGGCCGGAATAGTGTTCCCCAATAATTTTTTTTCGCAAATTTTCTACAATTTTCGGAAAAAGGAGCAAAGTCCTTTTTAAAATTTCAAAAGTCGAAATTTGGAAGAATGTCGCCTATTGTCAAAAAAACACACTTTTGAATATTGGACATTCATAGGAATGGCCGGAATAGTGTTCCCCAATAATTTTTTTTCGCAAATTTTCTACCATTTTCGGAAAAAGGAGCAAAGTCCTTTTTAAAATTTCAAAAGTCGAAATTTGGAAGAATGTCCCCTATTGTCAAAAAAACACACTTTTGAATATTGGACATTCATAGGAATGGCCGGAAGAGTGTTCTCCAATAATGTTTTTTCGCAAATTTTCTACCATTTTCGGAAAAAGGAGCAATGTCCTTTTTAAAATTTCAAAAGTCGAAATTTGGAAGAATGTCGCCTATTGTCAAAAAAACACACTGTTAAGACTTTTGAATATTGGACATTCATAGAAATGGCCGGAAGAGTGTTCTCCAATAATGTTTTTTTGTTTATCTCCTACAATTTTCGGAAAAAGGAGCAAAGTCCTTTTTAAAATTTCAAAACTCGAAATTTGGAAGAATGTCGCCTATTGTCAAAAAAACACACTTTTGAATATTGGACATTCATAGGAATGGCCGGAATAGTGTTCCCCAATAATTTTTTTTTGCAAATTTTCTACCATTTTCGGAAAAAGTAGCAAAGTCCTTTTTAAAATTTCAAAAGTCGAAATTTGGAAGAATGTCGCCTATTGTCAAAAAAACACACTGTTAAGACTTTTGAATATTGGACATTCATAGAAATGGCCGGAAGAGTGCTCTCCAATAATGTTTTTTCGCTTATCTCCTACAATTTTCGGAAAAAGGAGCAAAGTCCTTTTTAAAATTTCAAAAGTCGAAATTTGGAAGAATGTCGCCTATTGTCAAAAAAAAATCACACGTTTGAAGATTGGACATTCATAGGAATGGGCGGAATAGTGTTCCCCAATAATTTTTTTTTGCAAATTTTTTACCATTTTCGGAAAAAGGAGCAAAGTCCTTTTTAAAATTTCAAAAGTCGAAATTTGGAAGAATGTCGCCTATTGTCAAAAAAACACACTTTTGAATATTGGACATTCATAGGAATGGGCGGAATAGTGTTCCCCAATAATTTTTTTTCCCAAATTTTCTACCATTTTCGGAAAAAGGAGCAAAGTCCTTTCTAAAATTTCAAAAGTTGAAATTTGGAAAAATGTCGCCAATCTTCAAATAAACACACTGTTAAGACTTTTGAATATTGGACATTCATAGAAATGGCCGGAAGAGTGTTCTCCAATAATGTTTTTTTGTTTATCTCCTACAATTTTCGGAAAAAGGAGCAAAGTCCTTTTTAAAATTTCAAAACTCGAAATTTGGAAGAATGTCGCCTATTGTCAAAAAAACACACTTTTGAATATTGGACATTCATAGGAATGGCCGGAATAGTGTTCCCCAATAATTTTTTTTGCAATTTTTTCTACCATTTTCGGAAAAAGGAGCAAAGTCCTTTTTAAAATTTCAAAAGTCGAAATTTGGAAGAATGTCGCCTATTGTCAAAAAAACACACTTTTGAATATTGGACATTCATAACAATGGCCGGAATAGTGTTCCCCAATAATTTTTTTTGCAATTTTTTCTACCATTTTCGGAAAAAGGAGCAAAGTCCTTTTAAAAATTTCAAAAGTCGAAATTTGGAAGAATGTCGCCTATTGTCAAAAAAAAACACATAGGAATGGCTGGAATAGTGTTCCATAATAATTTTTTTTCGCAAATTTTATACCATTTTCGGAAAAAGGAGCAAAGTCCTTTTTAAAATTTCAAAAGTCGAAATTTGGAAGAATGTCGCCTATTGTCAAAAAAACACACTTTTGAATATTGGACATTCATAGGAATGGCCGGAATACTGTTCCCCAATAATTTTTTTGGCAATTTTTTCTACCATTTTCGGAAAAAGGAGCAAAGTCCTTTTTAAAATTTCAAAAGTCGAAATTTGGAAGAATGTCGCCTATTGTCAAAAAAACACACTTTTGAATATTGGACATTCATAGGAATGGCCGGAATAGTGTTCCCCAATAATTTTTTTTTCGCAAATTTTTCTACCATTTTCGGAAAAAGGAGCAAAGTCCTTTTTAAAATTTCAAAAGTCGAAATTTGGAAGAATGTCGCCTATTGTCAAAAAAACACACTTTTGAATATTGAACATTCATAGGAATGGCCGGAATAGTGTTCCCCAATAATTTTTTTTGCAATTTTTTCTACCATTTTCGGAAAAAGGAGCAAAGTCCTTTTTAAAATTTCAAAAGTCGAAATTTGGAAGAATGTCGCCTATTGTCAAAAAAAAAACACATAGGAATGGCTGGAATAGTGTTCCATAATAATTTTTTTTCGCAAATTTTATACCATTTTCGGAAAAAGGAGCAAAGTCCTTTTTAAAATTTCAAAAGTCGAAATTTGGAAGAATGTCGCCTATTGTCAAAAAAAACACATAGGAATGGCTGGAATAGTGTTCCATAATAATTTTTTTTCGCAAATTTTATACCATTTTCGGAAAAAGGAGCAAAGTCCTTTTTAAAATTTCAAAAGTCGAAATTTGGAAGAATGTCGCCTATTGTCAAAAAAACACATAGGAATGGCCGGAATAGTGTTCCATAATAATATTTTTTCGCAAATTTTATACCATTTTCGGAAAAAGGAGCAAAGTCCTTTTTAAAATTTCAAAAGTCGAAATTTGGAAGAATGTCGCCTATTGTCAAAAAAACACACTTTTGAATATTGGACATTCATAGGAATGGCCGGAATAGTGTTCCCCAATAATTTTTTTTCGCAAATTTTCTACCATTTTCGGAAAAAGTAGCAAAGTCCTTTTTAAAATTTCAAAAGTCGAAATTTGGAAGAATGTCGCCTATTGTCAAAAAAACACACTGTTAAGACTTTTGAATATTGGACATTCATAGAAATGGCCGGAAGAGTGCTCTCCAATAATGTTTTTTCGCTTATCTCCTACAATTTTCGGAAAAGGAGCAAAGTCCTTTTTAAAATTTCAAAAGTCGAAATTTGGAAGAATGTCGCCTATTGTCAAAAAAAAACACATAGGAATGGCTGGAATAGTGTTCCATAATAATTTTTTTCGCAAATTTTATACCATTTTCGGAAAAAGGAGCAAAGTCCTTTTTAAAATTTCAAAAGTCGAAATTTGGAAGAATGTCGCCTATTGTCAAAAAAAACACACTTTGAATATTGGACATTCATAGGAATGGCAGGAATAGTATTCCGCAATAATTTTTTTTCCCAAATTTTTTACCATTTTCGGAAAAAGGAGCAAAGTCCTTTTTAAAATTTCAAAAGTCGAAATTTGGAAGAATGTCGCCTATTGTCAAAAAAACACATAGGAATGGCCGGAATAGTGTTCCATAATAATTTTTTTTCGCAAATTTTATACCATTTTCGGAAAAAGGAGCAAAGTCCTTTTTAAAATTTCAAAAGTCGAAATTTGGAAGAATGTCGCCTATTGTCAAAAACACACACTTTTGAATATTGGACATTCATAGGAATGGCCGGAATAGTGTTCCCCAATAATTTTTTTTCGCAAATTTTCTACCATATTCGGAAAAAGGAGCAAAGTCCTTTTTAAAATTTCAAAAGTCGAAATTTGGAAGAATGTCGCCTATTGTCAAAAAAAACACACTTTTGAATATTGGACATTCATAGGAATGGCCGGAATAGCGGTCCCCAATAATTTTTTTTCCCAAATTTTCTACCATATTCGGAAAAAGGAGCAAAGTCCTTTTTAAAATTTCAAAAGTCGAAATTTGGAAGAATGTCGCCTATTGTCAAAAAAACACACTTTTGAATATTGGACATTCATAGGAATGGCCGGAATAGTGTTCCCCAATAATTTTTTTTCGCAAATTTTTCTACCATTTTCGGAAAAAGGAGCAAAGTCCTTTTTAAAATTCCAAAAGTCGAAATTTGGAAGAATGTCGCCTATTGTCAAAAAAACACACTTTTGAATATTGAACATTCATAGGAATGGCCGGAATAGTGTTCCCCAATAATTTTTTTTGCAATTTTTTCTACCATTTTCGGAAAAAGGAGCAAAGTCCTTTTTAAAATTTCAAAAGTCGAAATTTGGAAGAATGTCGCCTATTGTCAAAAAAAAAACACATAGGAATGGCTGGAATAGTGTTCCATAATAATTTTTTTTCGCAAATTTTATACCATTTTCGGAAAAAGGAGCAAAGTCCTTTTTAAAATTTCAAAAGTCGAAATTTGGAAGAATGTCGCCTATTGTCAAAAAAAAAAAACACATAGGAATGGCTGGAATAGTGTTCCATAATAATTTTTTTCGCAAATTTTATACCATTTTCGGAAAAAGGAGCAAAGTCCTTTTTAAAATTTCAAAAGTCGAAATTTGGAAGAATGTCGCCTATTGTCAAAAAAAACACATAGGATTGGCCGGAATAGTGTTCCATAATAATATTTTTTCGCAAATTTTATACCATTTTCGGAAAAAGGAGCAAAGTCCTTTTTAAAATTTCAAAAGTCGAAATTTGGAAGAATGTCGCCTATTGTCAAAAAAAACACACTTTTGAATATTGGACATTCATAGGAATGGCCGGAATAGTGTTCCCCAATAATTTTTTTTCGCAAATTTTCTACCATTTTCGGAAGTCCTTTTTAAAATTTCAAAAGTCGAAATTTGGAAGAATGTCGCCTATTGTCAAAAAAACACACTGTTAAGACTTTTGAATATTGGACATTCATAGAAATGGCCGGAAGAGTGCTCTCCAATAATGTTTTTTCGCTTATCTCCTACAATTTTCGGAAAAAGGAGCAAAGTCCTTTTTAAAATTTCAAAAGTCGAAATTTGGAAGAATGTCGCCTATTGTCAAAAAAAAACACATAGGAATGGCTGGAATAGTGTTCCATAATAATTTTTTTCGCAAATTTTATACCATTTTCGGAAAAAGGAGCAAAGTCCTTTTTAAAATTTCAAAAGTCGAAATTTGGAAGAATGTCGCCTATTGTCAAAAAAACACACTTTTGAATATTGGACATTCATAGGAATGGCAGGAATAGTATTCCGCAATAATTTTTTTTCCCAAATTTTTTACCATTTTCGGAAAAGGAGCAAAGTCCTTTTAAAATTTCAAAAGTCGAAATTGGAAGAATGTCGCCTATTGTCAAAAAAACACATAGGAATGGCCGGAATAGTGTTCCATAATAATTTTTTTTCGCAAATTTTATACCATTTTCGGAAAAAGGAGCAAAGTCCTTTTTAAAATTTCAAAAGTCGAAATTTGGAAGAATGTCGCCTATTGTCAAAAAAACACACTTTTGAATATTGGACATTCATAGGAATGGCCGGAATAGTGTTCCCCAATAATTTTTTTTCCCAAATTTTCTACCATTTTCGGAAAAAGGAGCAAAGTCCTTTTTAAATTTCAAAAGTCGAAATTTGGAAGAATGTCGCCTATTGACAAAAAAACACACTTTTGAATATTGGACATTCATAGGAATGGCCGGAATAGTGTTCCCCAATAATTTTTTTTCGCAAATTTTCAACCATTTTCGGAAAAAGGAGCAAAGTCCTTTTTAAAATTTCGAAAGTTGAAATTTGGAAGAATGTCGCCTATTGTCAAAAAAACACACTTTTGAATATTGGACATTCATAGGAATGGGCGGAATAGTGTTCCCCAATAATTTTTTTTCGCAAATTTTCTACCATTTTCGGAAAAAGGAGCAAAGTCCTTTTTAAAATTTCAAAAGTCGAAATTTGGAAGAATGTCGCCTATTGTCAAAAAAACACACTTTTGAATATTGGACATTCATAGGAATGGCCGGAATAGTGTTCCCCAATAGTTTTTTTTCGCAAATTTTCTACCATTTTCGGAAAAAGGAGCAAAGTCCTTTCTATAATTTCAAAAGTTGAAATTTGGAAAAATGTCGCCAATTTTCAAAAAAACACACTGTTAAGACTTTTGAATATTGGACATTCATAGGAATGGCCGGAAGAGTGTTCTCCAATCAGGTTTTTTTGCAAATTTTCAACCATTTTCGGAAAAAGGAGCAAAGTCCTTTCTAAAATTTCAAAAGTTGAAATTTGGAAAAATGTCGCCAATCTTCAAATAAACACACTGTTAAGACTTTTGAATATTGGACATTCATAGAAATGGCCGGAAGAGTGTTCTCCAATAATGTTTTTTCGCAAATTTTCTACCATTTTCGGAAAAAGGAGCAAAGTCCTTTTTAAAATTTCAAAAGTCGAAATTTGGAAGAATGTCGCCTATTGTCAAAAAAACACACTTTTGAATATTGGACATTCATAGGAATGGCAGGAATAGTATTCCCCAATAATTTTTTTTCCCAAATTTTCTACCATTTTCGGAAAAAGGAGCAAAGTCCTTTTTAAAATTTCAAAAGTCGAAATTTGGAAGTATGTCGCCTATTGTCAAAAAAACACATAGGAATGGCCGGAATAGTGTTCCATAATAATATTTTTTCGCAAATTTTATACCATTTTCGGAAAAAGGAGCAAAGTCCTTTTTAAAATTTCAAAAGTCGAAATTTGGAAGAATGTCGCCTATTGTCAAAAAAAAACACACTTTTGAATATTGGACATTCATAAGAATGGCCGGAATAGTGTTCCCCAATAATTTTTTTTCGCAAATTTTCTACCATTTTCGGAAAAAGTAGCAAAGTCCTTTTTAAAATTTCAAAAGTCGAAATTTGGAAGAATGTCGCCTATTGTCAAAAAAACACACTGTTAAGACTTTTGAATAGTGGACATTCATAGAAATGGCCGGAAGAGTGCTCTTCAATAATGTTTTTTCGCTTATCTCCTACAATTTTCGGAAAAAGAAGCAAAGTCCCTTTTAAAATTTCAAAAGTCGAAATTTGGAAGAATGTCGCCTATTGTCAAAAAAACACATAGGAATGGCCGGAATAGTGTTCCATAATAATATTTTTTCGCAAATTTATACCATTTTCGGAAAAAGGAGCAAAGTCCTTTTTAAAATTTCAAAAGTCGAAATTTGGAAGAATGTCGCCTATTGTCAAAAAAAACACACTTTTGAATATTGGACATTCATAGGAATGGCCTGAATAGTGTTCCCCAATAATTTTTTTTCGCAAATTTTCTACCATTTTCGGAAAAAGTAGCAAAGTCCTTTTTAAAATTTCAAAAGTCGAAATTTGGAAGAATGTCGCCTATTGTCAAAAAAACACACTGTTAAGACTTTTGAATATTGGACATTCATAGAAATGGCCGGAAGAGTGCTCTCCAATAATGTTTTTTCGCTTATCTCCTACAATTTTCGGAAAAAGGAGCAAAGTCCTTTTTAAAATTTCAAAAGTCGAAATTTGGAAGAATGTCGCCTATTGTCAAAAAAACACTCTTTTGAATATTTGACATTCATAGGAATGGCCGGAATAGTGTTCCCCAATAATTTTTTTTCGCCAATTTTCTACCATTTTCGGAAAAAGGAGCAAAGGCCTTTCTAAAATTTCAAAAGTCGAAATTTGGAAGAATGTCGCCTATTGTCAAAAAAACACACTTTTGAATATTGGACATTCATAGGAATGGCCGGAATAGTGTTCCCCAATAATTTTTTTTCGCAAATTTTCTACCATTTTCGGAAAAAGGAGCAAAGTCCTTTTTAAAATTTCTAAAGTCGAAATTTGGAAGAATGTCGCCTATTGTCAAAAAAAACACACTGTTAAGACTTTTGAATATTGGACATTCGTAGAAATGGCCGGAAGAGTGCTCTTCAATAATGTTTTTTCGCTTATCTCCTACAATTTTCGGAAAAAGGAGCAAAGTCCCTTTTAAAATTTCAAGAGTCGAAATTTGGAAGAATGTCGCCTATTGTCAAAAAAACACATAGGAATGGCCGGAATAGTGTTCCATAATAATATTTTTTCGCAAATTTTATACCATTTTCGGAAAAAGGAGCAAAGTCCTTTTTAAAATTTCAAAAGTCGAAATTTGGAAGAATGTCGCCTATTGTCAAAAAAAACACACTTTTGAATATTGGACATTCATAGGAATGGCCGGAATAGTGTTCCCCAATAATTTTTTTTCGCAAATTTTCTACCATTTTCGGAAAAAGGAGCAAAGTCCTTTTTAAAATTTCAAAAGTCGAAATTTGGAAGAATGTCGCCTATTGTCAAAAAAACACACTGTTAAGACTTTTGAATATTGGACATTCATAGAAATGGCCGGAAGAGTGCTCTCCAATAATGTTTTTTCGCTTATCTCCTACAATTTTCGGAAAAAGGAGCAAAGTCCTTTTTAAAATTTCAAAAGTCGAAATTTGGAAGAATGTCGCCTATTGTCAAAAAAACACTCTTTTGAATATTTGACATTCATAGGAATGGCCGGAATAGTGTTCCCCAATAATTTTTTTTCGCAAATTTTCTACCATTTTCGGAAAAAGGAGCAAAGGCCTTTTTAAAATTTCAAAAGTCGAAATTTGGAAGAATGTCGCCTATTGTCAAAAAAACACACTTTTGAATATTGGACATTCATAGGAATGGCCGGAATAGTGTTCCCCAATAATTTTTTTTCGCAAATTTTCTACCATTTTCGGAAAAAGGAGCAAAGTCCTTTTTAAAATTTCAAAAGTCGAAATTTGAAAGAATGTCGCCTATTGTCAAAAAACACACTTTTGAATATTGGACATTCATAGGAATGGCCGGAATAGTGTTCCCCAATAATTTTTTTTCGCAAATTTTCTACCATTTTCGGAAAAAGGAGCAAAGTCCTTTTTAAAATTTCAAAAGTCGAAATTTGGAAGAATGTCGCCTATTGTCAAAAAAACACACTTTTGAATATTGGACATTCATAGGAATGGCAGGAATAGTATTCCCCAATAATTTTTTTTCGCAAATTTTCTACCATTTTCGGAAAAAGGAGCAAAGTCATTTTTAAAATTTCAAAAGTCGAAATTTGGAAGAATGTCGCCTATTGTCAATAAAACACACTGTTAAGACTTTTGAATATTGGACATTCATAGAAATGGCCGGAAGAGTGTTCTCCAATAATGTTTTTTCGCTTATCTCCTACAATTTTCGGAAAAAGGAGCAAAGTCCTTTTTAAAATTTCGAAAGTCGAAATTTGGAAGAATGTCGCCTATTGTCAAAAAAACACACTTTTGAATATTGGACATTCATAGGAATGGCTGGAATAGTGTTCCCCAATAATTTTTTTCGCAAATTTTCTACCATTTTCGGAAAAAGGAGCAAAGTCCTTTTTAAAATTTCAAAAGTCGAAATTTGGAAGAATGTCGCCTATTGTCAAAAAAACACACTTTTGAATATTGGACATTCATAGGAATGGCAGGAATAGTATTCCCCAATAATTTTTTTTCACAAATTTTCTACCATTTTCGGAAAAAGGAGCAAAGTCCTTTTTAAAATTTCAAAAGTCGAAATTTGGAAGAATGTCGCCTATTGTCAATAAAACACACTGTTAAGACTTTTGAATATTGGACATTCATAGAAATGGCCGGAAGAGTGTTCCCCAATAATTTTTTTTCGCAAATTTTCTACCATTTTCGGAAAAAGGAGCAAAGTCCTTTTTAAAATTTCAAAAGTCGAAATTTGGAAGAATGTCGCCTATTGTCAATAAAACACACTGTTAAGACTTTTGAATATTGGACATTCATAGAAATGGCCGGAAGAGTGTTCCCCAATAATTTTTTTTCGCAAATTTTCTACCATTTTCGGAAAAAGGAGCAAAGTCCTTTTTAAAATTTCAAAAGTCGAAATTTGGAAGAATGTCGCCTATTGTCAATAAAACACACTGTTAAGACTTTTGAATATTGGACATTCATAGAAATGGCCGGAAGAGTGTTCCCCAATAATTTTTTTTCGCAAATTTTCTACCATTTTCGGAAAAAGGAGCAAAGTCCTTTTTAAAATTTCAAAAGTCGAAATTTGGAAGAATGTCGCCTATTGTCAAAAAAACACACTTTTGAATATTGGACATTCATAGGAATGGCAGGAATAGTATTCCCCAATAATTTTTTTTCGCAAATTTTCTACCATTTTCGGAAAAAGGAGCAAAGTCCTTTTTAAAATTTCAAAAGTCGAAATTTGAAAGAATGTCGCCTATTGTCAATAAAACACACTGTTAAGACTTTTGAATATTGGACATTCATAGAAATGGCCGGAAGAGTGTTCCCCAATAATTTTTTTTCGCAAATTTTCTACCATTTTCGGAAAAAGGAGCAAAGTCCTTTTTAAAATTTCAAAAGTCGAAATTTGGAAGAATGTCGCCTATTGTCAAAAAAACACACTTTTGAATATTGGACATTCATAGGAATGGCAGGAATATTATTCCCCAATAATTTTTTTTCGCAAA
The DNA here is from genome assembly GCA_932526305.1 of Epicampocera succincta. Taxonomy (NCBI): domain Eukaryota; kingdom Metazoa; phylum Arthropoda; class Insecta; order Diptera; family Tachinidae; genus Epicampocera; species Epicampocera succincta. The sequence goes on from OW052036.1 coordinate 44,615,128, forward strand.
TTTTCTACCATATTCGGAAAAAGGAGCAAAGTCCTTTTTAAAATTTCAAAAGTCGAAATTTGGAAGAATGTCGCCTATTGTCAAAAAAACACACTGTTAAGACTTTTGAATATTGGACATTCATAGGAATGGCAGGAATATTATTCCCCAATAATTTTTTTTCGCAAATTTTCTACCATTTTCGGAAAAAGGAGCAAAGTCCTTTTTAAAATTTCAAAAGTCGAAATTTGGAAGAATGTCGCCTATTGTCAAAAAAACACACTTTTGAATATTGGACATTCATAGGAATGGCCGGAATAGTGTTCCCCAATAATTTTTTTTCGCAAATTTTCTACCATTTTCGGAAAAAGGAGCAAAGTCCTTTTTAAAATTTCAAAAGTCGAAATTTGGAAGAATGTCGCCTATTGTCAAAAAAACACACTTTTGAATATTGGACATTCATAGGAATGGCCGGAATAGTGTTCCCCAATAATTTTTTTTCGCAAATTTTCAACCATTTTCGGAAAAAGGAGCAAAGTCCTTTTTAAAATTTCGAAAGTTGAAATTTGGAAGAATGTCGCCTATTGTCAAAAAAACACACTTTTGAATATTGGACATTCATAGGAATGGCAGGAATAGTATTCCCCAATAATTTTTTTTTCGCAAATTTTCTACCATTTTCGGAAAAAGGAGCAAAGTCCTTTTTAAAATTTCAAAAGTCGAAATTTGGAAGAATGTCGCCTATTGTCAAAAAAACACACTTTTGAATATTGGACATTCATAGGAATGGCCGGAATAGTGTTCCCCAATAGTTTTTTTTCGCAAATTTTCTACCATTTTCGGAAAAAGGAGCAAAGTCCTTTCTATAATTTCAAAAGTTGAAATTTGGAAAAATGTCGCCAATTTTCAAAAAAACACACTGTTAAGACTTTTGAATATTGGACATTCATAGGAATGGCCGGAAGAGTGTTCTCCAATAAGGTTTTTTCGCAAATTTTCTACCATTTTCGGAAAAAGGAGCAAAGTCCTTTCTAAAATTTCAAAAGTTGAAATTTGGAAAAATGTCGCCAATCTTCAAATAAACACACTGTTAAGACTTTTGAATATTGGACATTCATAGAAATGGCCGGAAGAGTGTTCTCCAATAATGTTTTTTCGCTTATCTCCTACAATTTTCGGAAAAAGGAGCAAAGTCCTTTTTAAAATTTCGAAAGTTGAAATTTGGAAGAATGTCGCCTATTGTCAAAAAAACACACTTTTGAATATTGGACATTCATAGGAATGGCAGGAATAGTATTCCCCAATAATTTTTTTTCGCAAATTTTCTACCATTTTCGGAAAAAGGAGCAAAGTCCTTTTTAAAATTTCAAAAGTCGAAATTTGGAAGAATGTCGCCTATTGTCAAAAAAACACACTTTTGAATATTGGACATTCATAGGAATGGCCGGAATAGTGTTCCCCAATAATTTTTTTTCGCAAATTTTCTACCATTTTCGGAAAAAGGAGCAAAGTCCTTTCTATAATTTCAAAAGTTAAAATTTGGAAAAATGTCGCCAATTTTCAAAAAAACACACTGTTAAGACTTTTGAATATTGGACATTCATAGGAATGGCCGGAAGAGTGTTCTCCAATAAGGTTTTTTCGCAAATTTTCTACCATTTTCGGAAAAAGGAGCAAAGTCCTTTCTAAAATTTCAAAAGTTGAAATTTGGAAAAATGTCGCCTATTGTCAAAAAAACACACTTTTGAATATTGGACATTCATAGGAATGGCCGGAATAGTGTTCCCCAATAATTTTTTTTCGCAAATTTTCTACCATTTTCGGAAAAAGGAGCAAAGTCCTTTCTATAATTTCAAAAGTTGAAATTTGGAAAAATGTCGCCAATTTTCAAAAAAACACACTGTTAAGACTTTTGAATATTGGACATTCATAGAAATGGCCGGAAGAGTGTTCTCCAATAATGTTTTTTCGCTTATCTCCTACAATTTTCGGAAAAAGGAGCAAAGTCCCTTTTAAAATTTCAAAAGTCGAAATTTGGAAGAATGTCGCCTATTGTCAAAAAAACACACTTTTGAATATTGGACATTCATAGGAATGGCCGGAATAGTGTTCCCCAATAATTTTTTTTTGGCAAATTTTCTACCATTTTCGGAAAAAGGAGCAAAGTCCTTTCTAAAATTTCAAAAGTTGAAATTTGGAAAAAATATCGCCAATTTGCAAATAAACACACTGTTAAGACTTTTGAATATTGGACATTCATAGAAATGGCCGGAAGAGTGTTCTCCAATAATGTTTTTTCGCTTATCTCCTACAATTTTTGGAAAAAGGAGCAAAGTCCTTTTTAAAATTTCAAAAGTCGAAATTTGGAAGAATGTCGCCTATTGTCAAAAAAACACACTTTTGAATATTGGACATTCATAGGAATGGCCGGAATAGTGTTCCCCAATAATTTTTTTCGCAAATTTTCTACCATTTTCGGAAAAAGGAGCAAAGTCCTTTTTAAAATTTCAAAAGTCGAAATTTGGAAGAATGTCGCCTATTGTCAAAAAAACACACTTTTGAATATTGGACATTCATAGGAATTGCCGGAATAGTGTTCCCCAATAATTTTTTTTCGCAAATTTTCTACCATATTCGGAAAAAGGAGCAAAGTCCTTTTTAAAATTTCAAAAGTCGAAATTTGGAAGAATGTCGCCTATTGTCAAAAAAACACACTTTTGAATATTGGACATTCATAGGAATGGCAGGAATAGTATTCGCCAATAATTTTTTTTCGCAAATTTTCTACCATTTTCGGAAAAAGGAGCAAAGTCCTTTTTAAAATTTCAAAAGTCGAAATTTGGAAGAATGTCGCCTATTGTCAAAAAAACACACTTTTGAATATTGGACATTCATAGGAATGGCCGGAATAGTGTTCCCCAATAATTTTTTTCGCAAATTTTCTACCATTTTCGGAAAAAGGAGCAAAGTCCTTTTTAAAATTTCAAAAGTCCAAATTTGGAAGAATGTCGCCTATTGTCAAAAAAAACACACTTTTGAATATTGGACATTCATAGGAATTGCCGGAATAGTGTTCCCCAATAATTTTTTTTCGCAAATTTTTTACCATATTCGGAAAAAGGAGCAAAGTCCTTTTTAAAATTTCAAAAGTCGAAATTTGGAAGAATGTCGCCTATTGTCAAAAAAACACACTTTTGAATATTGGACATTCATAGGAATGGCAGGAATAGTATTCGCCAATAATTTTTTTTCGCAAATTTTCTACCATTTTCGGAAAAAGGAGCAAAGTCCTTTTTAAAATTTCAAAAGTCGAAATTTGGAAGAATGTCGCCTATTGTCAAAAAAACACACTTTTGAATATTGGACATTCATAGGAATGGCCGGAATAGCGGTCCCCAATAATTTTTTTTCGCAAATTTTCTACCATATTCGGAAAAAGGAGCAAAGTCCTTTTTAAAATTTCAAAAGTCTAAATTTGGAAAAATGTCGCCAATTTTCAAATAAACACACTGTTAAGACTTTTGAATATTGGACATTCTTAGGAATGGCCGGAATAGTGGTCCCCAATAATTTTTCTACCATTTTCGGAAAAAGGAGCAAAGTCCTTTTTAAAATTTCAAAAGTCGAAATTTGGAAGAATGTCGCCTATTGTCAAAAAAACACACTTTTGAATATTGGACATTCATAGGAATGGCAGGAATAGTATTCCGCAATAATTTTTTTTCCCAAATTTTTTACCATTTTCGGAAAAAGGAGCAAAGTCCTTTTTAAAATTTCAAAAGTCGAAATTTGGAAGAATGTCGCCTATTGTCAAAAAAACACATAGGAATGGCCGGAATAGTGTTCCATAATAATTTTTTTTCGCAAATTTTATACCATTTTCGGAAAAAGGAGCAAAGTCCTTTTTAAAATTTCAAAAGTCGAAATTTGGAAGAATGTCGCCTATTGTCAAAAAAACACACTGTTAAGACTTTTGAATATTGGACATTCATAGGAATGGCCGGAATAGTGTTCCCCAATAATTTTTTTTCGCAAATTTTCTACCATTTTCGGAAAAAGGAGCAAAGTCCTTTCTAAAATTTCAAAAATTGAAATTTGGAAAAATGTCGCCAATTTTCAAATAAACACACTGTTAAGACTTTTGAATATTGGACATTCATAGAAATGGCCGGAAGAGTGTTCTCCAATAATGTTTTTTCGCTTATCTCCTACAATTTTCGGAAAAAGGAGCAAAGTCCTTTCTATAATTTCAAAAGTTGAAATTTGGAAAAATGTCGCCAATCTTCAAATAAACACACTGTTAAGACTTTTGAATATTGGACATTCATAGAAATGGCCGGAAGAGTGTTCTCCAATAATGTTTTTTCGCTTATCTCCTACAATTTTTGGAAAAAGGAGCAAAGTCCTTTCTAAAATTTCAAAAGTTGAAATTTGGAAAAATGTCGCCAATCTTCAAATAAACACACTGTTAAGACTTTTGAATATTGGACATTCATAGAAATGGCCGGAAGAGTGTTCTCCAATAATGTTTTTTCGCTTATCTCCTACAATTTTCGGAAAAAGGAGCAAAGTCCTTTTTAAAATTTCGAAAGTTGAAATTTGGAAGAATGTCGCCTATTGTCAAAAAAACACACTTTTGAATATTGGACATTCATAGGAATGGCAGGAATAGTATTCCCCAATAATTTTTTTTCGCAAATTTTCTACCATTTTCGGAAAAAGGAGCAAAGTCCTTTTTAAAATTTCAAAAGTCGAAATTTGGAAGAATGTCGCCTATTGTCAAAAAAACACACTTTTGAATATTGGACATTCATAGGAATGGCCGGAATAGTGTTCCCCAATAATTTTTTTTCGCAAATTTTCTACCATTTTCGGAAAAAGGAGCAAAGTCCTTTCTATAATTTCAAAAGTTAAAATTTGGAAAAATGTCGCCAATTTTCAAAAAAACACACTGTTAAGACTTTTGAATATTGGACATTCATAGGAATGGCCGGAAGAGTGTTCTCCAATAAGGTTTTTTCGCAAATTTTCTACCATTTTCGGAAAAAGGAGCAAAGTCCTTTCTAAAATTTCAAAAGTTGAAATTTGGAAAAATGTCGCCTATTGTCAAAAAAACACACTTTTGAATATTGGACATTCATAGGAATGGCCGGAATAGTGTTCCCCAATAATTTTTTTTCGCAAATTTTCTACCATTTTCGGAAAAAGGAGCAAAGTCCTTTCTATAATTTCAAAAGTTGAAATTTGGAAAAATGTCGCCAATTTTCAAAAAAACACACTGTTAAGACTTTTGAATATTGGACATTCATAGAAATGGCCGGAAGAGTGTTCTCCAATAATGTTTTTTCGCTTATCTCCTACAATTTTCGGAAAAAGGAGCAAAGTCCCTTTTAAAATTTCAAAAGTCGAAATTTGGAAGAATGTCGCCTATTGTCAAAAAAACACACTTTTGAATATTGGACATTCATAGGAATGGCCGGAATAGTGTTCCCCAATAATTTTTTTTTGGCAAATTTTCTACCATTTTCGGAAAAAGGAGCAAAGTCCTTTCTAAAATTTCAAAAGTTGAAATTTGGAAAAAATATCGCCAATTTGCAAATAAACACACTGTTAAGACTTTTGAATATTGGACATTCATAGAAATGGCCGGAAGAGTGTTCTCCAATAATGTTTTTTCGCTTATCTCCTACAATTTTTGGAAAAAGGAGCAAAGTCCTTTTTAAAATTTCAAAAGTCGAAATTTGGAAGAATGTCGCCTATTGTCAAAAAAACACACTTTTGAATATTGGACATTCATAGGAATGGCCGGAATAGTGTTCCCCAATAATTTTTTTCGCAAATTTTCTACCATTTTCGGAAAAAGGAGCAAAGTCCTTTTTAAAATTTCAAAAGTCGAAATTTGGAAGAATGTCGCCTATTGTCAAAAAAACACACTTTTGAATATTGGACATTCATAGGAATTGCCGGAATAGTGTTCCCCAATAATTTTTTTTCGCAAATTTTCTACCATATTCGGAAAAAGGAGCAAAGTCCTTTTTAAAATTTCAAAAGTCGAAATTTGGAAGAATGTCGCCTATTGTCAAAAAAACACACTTTTGAATATTGGACATTCATAGGAATGGCAGGAATAGTATTCGCCAATAATTTTTTTTCGCAAATTTTCTACCATTTTCGGAAAAAGGAGCAAAGTCCTTTTTAAAATTTCAAAAGTCGAAATTTGGAAGAATGTCGCCTATTGTCAAAAAAACACACTTTTGAATATTGGACATTCATAGGAATGGCCGGAATAGTGTTCCCCAATAATTTTTTTCGCAAATTTTCTACCATTTTCGGAAAAAGGAGCAAAGTCCTTTTTAAAATTTCAAAAGTCCAAATTTGGAAGAATGTCGCCTATTGTCAAAAAAAACACACTTTTGAATATTGGACATTCATAGGAATTGCCGGAATAGTGTTCCCCAATAATTTTTTTTCGCAAATTTTTTACCATATTCGGAAAAAGGAGCAAAGTCCTTTTTAAAATTTCAAAAGTCGAAATTTGGAAGAATGTCGCCTATTGTCAAAAAAACACACTTTTGAATATTGGACATTCATAGGAATGGCAGGAATAGTATTCGCCAATAATTTTTTTTCGCAAATTTTCTACCATTTTCGGAAAAAGGAGCAAAGTCCTTTTTAAAATTTCAAAAGTCGAAATTTGGAAGAATGTCGCCTATTGTCAAAAAAACACACTTTTGAATATTGGACATTCATAGGAATGGCCGGAATAGCGGTCCCCAATAATTTTTTTTCGCAAATTTTCTACCATATTCGGAAAAAGGAGCAAAGTCCTTTTTAAAATTTCAAAAGTCTAAATTTGGAAAAATGTCGCCAATTTTCAAATAAACACACTGTTAAGACTTTTGAATATTGGACATTCTTAGGAATGGCCGGAATAGTGGTCCCCAATAATTTTTCTACCATTTTCGGAAAAAGGAGCAAAGTCCTTTTTAAAATTTCAAAAGTCGAAATTTGGAAGAATGTCGCCTATTGTCAAAAAAACACACTTTTGAATATTGGACATTCATAGGAATGGCAGGAATAGTATTCCGCAATAATTTTTTTTCCCAAATTTTTTACCATTTTCGGAAAAAGGAGCAAAGTCCTTTTTAAAATTTCAAAAGTCGAAATTTGGAAGAATGTCGCCTATTGTCAAAAAAACACATAGGAATGGCCGGAATAGTGTTCCATAATAATTTTTTTTCGCAAATTTTATACCATTTTCGGAAAAAGGAGCAAAGTCCTTTTTAAAATTTCAAAAGTCGAAATTTGGAAGAATGTCGCCTATTGTCAAAAAAACACACTGTTAAGACTTTTGAATATTGGACATTCATAGGAATGGCCGGAATAGTGTTCCCCAATAATTTTTTTTCGCAAATTTTCTACCATTTTCGGAAAAAGGAGCAAAGTCCTTTCTAAAATTTCAAAAATTGAAATTTGGAAAAATGTCGCCAATTTTCAAATAAACACACTGTTAAGACTTTTGAATATTGGACATTCATAGAAATGGCCGGAAGAGTGTTCTCCAATAATGTTTTTTCGCTTATCTCCTACAATTTTCGGAAAAAGGAGCAAAGTCCTTTTTAAAATTTCAAAAGTCGAAATTTGGAAGAATGTCGCCTATTGTCAAAAAAACACACTTTTGAATATTGGACATTCATAGGAATGGCCGGAATAGTGTTCCCAAATAATTTTTTTTGCAATTTTTTCTACCATTTTCGGAAAAAGGAGCAAAGTCCTTTTTAAAATTTCAAAAGTCGAAATTTGGAAGAATGTCGCCTATTGTCAAAAAAAACACATAGGAATGGCTGGAATAGTGTTCCATAATAATTTTTTTTCGCAAATTTTATACCATTTTCGGAAAAAGGAGCAAAGTCCTTTTTAAAATTTCAAAAGTCGAAATTTGGAAGAATGTCGCCTATTGTCAAAAAAAACACACTTTTGAATATTGGACATTCATAGGAATGGCCGGAATAGTGTTCCCCAATAATTTTTTTTTTCGCAAATTTTCTACCATTTTCGGAAAAAGGAGCAAAGTCCTTTCTAAAATTTCAAAAGTTGAAATTTGGAAAAATGTCGCCAATTTTCAAATAAACACACTGTTAAGACTTTTGAATATTGGACATTCATAGAAATGGCCGGAAGAGTGTTCTCCAATAATGTTTTTTCGCTTATCTCCTACAATTTTCGGAAAAAGGAGCAAAGTCCTTTTTAAAATTTCGAAAGTTGAAATTTGGAAGAATGTCGCCTATTGTCAAAAAAACACACTTTTGAATATTGGACATTCATAGGAATGGCCGGAATAGTGGTCCCCAATAATTTTTTTTCGCAAAGTTTCTACCATTTTCGGAAAAAGGAGCAAAGTCCTTTTTAAAATTTCAAAAGTCGAAATATGGAAGAATGTCGCCTATTGTCAAAAAAACACACTTTTGAATATTGGACATTCATAGGAATGGCCGGAATAGTGTTCCCCAATAATTTTTTTTCGCAAATTTTCTACCATTTTCGGAAAAAGGAGCAAAGTCCTTTTTAAAATTTCAAAAGTCGAAATTTGGAAGAATGTCGCCTATTGTCAAAAAAACACACTTTTGAATATTGGACATTCATAGGAATGGCCGGAATAGTGTTCCCCAATAATTTTTTTTCGCAAATTTTCTACCATTTTCGGAAAAAGGAGCAAAGTCCTTTTTAAAATTTCAAAAGTCGAAATTTGGAAGAATGTCGCCTATTGTCAAAAAAACACACTTTTGAATATTGGACATTCATAGGAATGGCAGGAATAGTATTCCCCAATAATTTTTTTTCGCAAATTTTCTACCATTTTCGGAAAAAGGAGCAAAGTCCTTTTTAAAATTTCAAAAGTCGAAATTTGGAAGAATGTCGCCTATTGTCAAAAAAACACACTGTTAAGACTTTTGAATATTGGACATTCATAGAAATGGCCGGAAGAGTGTTCTCCAATAATGTTTTTTCGCTTATCTCCTACAATTTTCGGAAAAAGGAGCAAAGTCCTTTTTAAAATTTCAAAACTCGAAATTTGGAAGAATGTCGCCTATTGTCAAAAAAAACACACTTTTGAATATTGGACATTCATAGGAATGGCCGGAATAGTGTTCCCCAATAATTTTTTTTCGCAAATTTTCTACCATTTTCGGAAAAAGTAGCAAAGTCCTTTTTAAAATTTCAAAAGTCGAAATTTGGAAGAATGTCGCCTATTGTCAAAAAAACACACTGTTAAGACTTTTGAATATTGGACATTCATAGAAATGGCCGGAAGAGTGCTCTCCAATAATGTTTTTTCGCTTATCTCCTACAATTTTCGGAAAAAGGAGCAAAGTCCTTTTTAAAATTTCAAAAGTCGAAATTTGGAAGAATGTCGCCTATTGTCAAAAAAACACACTGTTAAGACTTTTGAATATTGGACATTCATAGAAATGGCCGGAAGAGTGCTCTCCAATAATGTTTTTTCGCTTATCTCCTACAATTTTCGGAAAAAGGAGCAAAGTCCTTTTTAAAATTTCAAAACTCGAAATTTGGAAGAATGTCGCCTATTGTCAAAAAAAACACACTTTTGAATATTGGACATTCATAGGAATGGCCGGAATAGTGTTCCCCAATAATTTTTTTCGCAAATTTTCTACCATTTTCGGAAAAAGTAGCAAAGTCCTTTTTAAAATTTCAAAAGTCGAAATTTGGAAGAATGTCGCCTATTGTCAAAAAAACACACTGTTAAGACTTTTGAATATTGGACATTCATAGAAATGGCCGGAAGAGTGCTCTCCAATAATGTTTTTTCGCTTATCTCCTACAATTTTCGGAAAAAGGAGCAAAGTCCTTTTTAAAATTTCAAAAGTCGAAATTTGGAAGAATGTCGCCTATTGTCAAAAAAACACTCTTTTGAATATTTGACATTCATAGGAATGGCCGGAATAGTGTTCCCCAATAATTTTTTTTCGCAAATTTTCTACCATTTTCGGAAAAAGGAGCAAAGTCCTTTTTAAAATTTCAAAAGTCGAAATTTGGAAGAATGTCGCCTATTGTCAAAAAAAAATCACACTTTTGAATATTGGACATTCATAGGAATGGGCGGAATAGTGTTCCCCAATAATTTTTTTTCGCAAATTTTTTACCATTTTCGGAAAAAGGAGCAAAGGCCTTTTTAAAATTTCAAAAGTCGAAATTTGGAAGAATGTCGCCTATTGTCAAAAAAACACACTTTTGAATATTGGACATTCATAGGAATGGCCGGAATAGTGTTCCCCAATAATTTTTTTTCGCAAATTTTCTACCATTTTCGGAAAAAGGAGCAAAGTCCTTTTTAAAATTTCAAAAGTCGAAATTTGGAAGAATGTCGCCTATTGTCAAAAAAACACACTTTTGAATATTGGACATTCATAGGAATGGCCGGAATAGTGTTCCCCAATAATTTTTTTTCGCAAATTTTCTACCATTTTCGGAAAAAGGAGCAAAGTCCTTTTTAAAATTTCAAAAGTCGAAATTTGGAAGAATGTCGCCTATTGTCAAAAAAACACACTTTTGAATATTGGACATTCATAGGAATGGCAGGAATAGTATTCCCCAATAATTTTTTTTCGCAAATTTTCTACCATTTTCGGAAAAAGGAGCAAAGTCCTTTTTAAAATTTCAAAAGTCGAAATTTGGAAGAATGTCGCCTATTGTCAATAAAACACACTGTTAAGACTTTTGAATATTGGACATTCATAGAAATGGCCGGAAGAGTGTTCTCCAATAATGTTTTTTCGCTTATCTCCTACAATTTTCGGAAAAAGGAGCAAAGTCCTTTTTAAAATTTCGAAAGTTGAAATTTGGAAGAATGTCGCCTATTGTCAAAAAAACACACTTTTGAATATTGGACATTCATAGGAATGGCCGGAATAGTGTTCCCCAATAATTTTTTTTCGCAAATTTTCTACCATTTTCGGAAAAAGGAGCAAAGGCCTTTTTAAAATTTCAAAAGTCGAAATTTGGAAGAATGTCGCCTATTGTCAAAAAAACACACTTTTGAATATTGGACATTCATAGGAATGGCCGGAATAGTGTTCCCCAATAATTTTTTTTCCCAAATTTTCTACCATTTTCGGAAAAAGGAGCAAAGTCCTTTTTAAAATTTCAAAAGTCGAAATTTGGAAGAATGTCGCCTATTGTCAAAAAAAACACATTTTTGAATATAGGACATTCATAGGAATGACCGGAATAGTGTTCCCCAATAATTTTTTTTCCCAAATTTTCTACCATTTTCGGAAAAAGGAGCAAAGTCCTTTTTAAAATTTCAAAAGTCGAAATTTGGAAGAATGTCGCCTATTGTCAAAAAAACACACTTTTGAATATTGGACATTCATAGGAATGGCCGGAATAGTGGTCCCCAATAATTTTTTTTTCGCAAATTTTCTACCATATTCGGAAAAAGGAGCAAAGTCCTTTTTAAAATTTCAAAAGTCTAAATTTGGAAAAATGTCGCCAATTTTCAAATAAACACACTGTTAAGACTTTTGAATATTGGACATTCTTAGGAATGGCCGGAATAGTGGTCCCCAATAATTTTTCTACCATTTTCGGAAAAAGGAGCAAAGTCCTTTTTAAAATTTCAAAAGTCGAAATTTGGAAGAATGTCGCCTATTGTCAAAAAAACACACTTTTGCATATTGGACATTCATAGGAATGGCAGGAATAGTATTCCGCAATAATTTTTTTTCCCAAATTTTTTACCATTTTCGGAAAAAGGAGCAAAGTCCTTTTTAAAATTTCAAGAGTCGAAATTTGGAAGAATGTCGCCTATTGTCAAAAAAACACATAGGAATGGCCGGAATAGTGTTCCATAATAATTTTTTTTCGCAAATTTTATACCATTTTCGGAAAAAGGAGCAAAGTCCTTTTTAAAATTTCAAAAGTCGAAATTTGGAAGAATGTCGCCTATTGTCAAAAAAAACACATAGGAATGGCTGGAATAGTGTTCCATAATAATTTTTTTTCGCAAATTTTATACCATTTTCGGAAAAAGGAGCAAAGTCCTTTTTAAAATTTCAAAAGTCGAAATTTGGAAGAATGTCGCCTATTGTCAAAAAAACACACTTTTGAATATTGGACATTCATAGGAATGGGCGGAATAGTGTTCCCCAATAATTTTTTTTCGCAAATTTTCTACCATTTTCGGAAAAAAGTAGCAAAGTCCTTTTTAAAATTTCAAAAGTCGCAATTTGGAAGAATGTCGCCTATTGTCAAAAAAACACACTGTTAAGACTTTTGAATATTGGACATTCATAGAAATGGCCGGAAGAGTGCTCTCCAATAATGTTTTTTTGCTTATCTCCTACAATTTTCGGAAAAAGGAGTAAAGTCCTTTTTAAAATTTCAAAAGTCGAAATTTGGAAGAATGTCGCCTATTGTCAAAAAAACACACTTTTGAATATTGGACATTCATAGGAATGGCCGGAATAGTGGTCCCCAATAATTTTTTTTCGCAAAGTTTCTACCATTTTCGGAAAAAGGAGCAAAGTCCTTTTTAAAATTTCAAAAGTCGAAATATGGAAGAATGTCGCCTATTGTCAAAAAAACACACTTTTGAATATTGGACATTCATAGGAATGGCCGGAATAGTGTTCCCCAATAATTTTTTTTCGCAAATTTTCTACCATTTTCGGAAAAAGGAGCAAAGTCCTTTTTAAAATTTCAAAAGTCGAAATTTGGAAGAATGTCGCCTATTGTCAAAAAAAAATCACACTTTTGAATATTGGACATTCATAGGAATGGCCGGAAGAGTGTTCTCCAATAATGTTTTTTCGCAAATTTTTTACCATTTTCGGAAAAAGGAGCAAAGGCCTTTTTAAAATTTCAAAAGTCGAAATTTGGAAGAATGTCGCCTATTGTCAAAAAAACACACTTTTGAATATTGGACATTCATAGGAATGGCCGGAATAGTGTTCCCCAATAATTTTTTTTCGCAAATTTTCTACCATTTTCGGAAAAAGGAGCAAAGTCCTTTTTAAAATTTCAAAAGTCGAAATTTGGAAGAATGTCGCCTATTGTCAAAAAAACACACTTTTGAATATTGGACATTCATAGGAATGGCCGGAATAGTGTTCCCCAATAATTTTTTTTTCGCAAATTTTCTACCATTTTCGGAAAAAGGAGCAAAGTCCTTTCTATAATTTCAAAAGTTGAAATTTGGAAAAATGTCGCCAATTTTCAAAAAGACACACTGTTAAGACTTTTGAATATTGGACATTCATAGGAATGGCCGGAAGAGTGTTCTCCAATAATGTTTTTTCGCAAATTTTCTACCATTTTCGGAAAAAGGAGCAAAGTCCTTTTTAAAATTTCAAAAGTCGAAATTTGGAAGAATGTCGCCTATTGTCAAAAAAACACACTTTTGAATATTGGACATTCATAGGAATGGCCGGAATAGTGGTCCCCAATAATTTTTTTTCGCAAATTTTCTACCATTTTCGGAAAAAGGAGCAAAGTCCTTTTTAAAATTTCAAAAGTCGAAATTTGGAAAAATGTCGCCAATTTTCAAATAAACATACTGTTAAGACTTTTGAATATAGGAAATTCATAGGAATGGCCGGAATAGTGGTCCCCAATAATTTTTTTTCGCAAATTTTCTACCATTTTCGGAAAAAGGAGCAAAGTCCTTTTTAAAATTTCAAAAGTCGAAATTTGGAAGAATGTCGCCTATTGTCAAAAAAACACACTCTTGAATATTGGACATTCATAGGAATGGCAGGAATAGTATTCCCCCTATAATTTTTTTTCGCAAATTTTCTACCATTTTCGGAAAAAGGAGCAAAGTCCTTTTTAAAATTTCAAAAGTCGAAATTTGGAAGAATGTCGCCTATTGTCAAAAAAACACATAGGAATGGCCGGAAAAGTGTTCCATAATAATTTTTTTTCGCAAATTTTATACCATTTTCGGAAAAAGGAGCAAAGTCCTTTCTAAAATTTCAAAAGTCGAAATTTGGAAGAATGTCACCTATTGTCAAAAAAACACACTTTTGAATATTGGACATTCATAGGAATGGCCGGAATAGTGTTCCCCAATAATTTTTTTTCGCAAATTTTCTACCATTTTCGGAAAAAGGAGCAAAGTCCTTTTAAAATTTCAAAAGTCGAAATTTGGAAGAATGTCGCCTATTGTCAAAAAAACACACTTTTGAATATTGGACATTCATAGGAATGGCCGGAATAGTGGTCCCCAATAATTTTTTTCGCAAATTTTCTACCATTTTCGGAAAAAGGAGCAAAGTCCTTTTTAAAATTTCAAAAGTCGAAATTTGGAAGAATGTCGCCTATTGTCAAAAAAACACACTTTTGAATATTGGACATTCATAGGAGTGGCCGGAATAGTATTCCCCAATAATTTTTTTTCACAAATTTTCTACCATTTTCGGAAAAAGGAGCAAAGTCCTTTTTAAAATTTCAAAAGTCGAAATTTGGAAGAATGTCGCCTATTGTCCAAAAAACACACTTTTGAATATTGGACATTCATAGGAATGGGCGGAATAGTGTTCCCCAATAATTTTTTTTCGCAAATTTTTTACCATTTTCGGAAAAAGGAGCAAAGTCCTTTTTAAAATTTCAAAAGTCGAAATTTGGAAGAATGCCGCCTATTGTCAAAAAAACACACTTTTGAATATTGGACATTCATAGGAATGGCCGGAATAGTGTTCCCCAATAATTTTTTTTCGCAAATTTTCTACCATTTTCGGAAAAAGGAGCAAAGTCCTTTTTAAAATTTCAAAAGTCCAAATTTGGAAGAATGTCGCCTATTGTCAAAAAAACACACTTTTGAATATTGGACATTCATAGGAATGGCCGGAATAGTGTTCCCCAATAATTTTTTTTCACAAATTTTCTACCATTTTCGGAAAAAGGAGCAAAGTCCTTTTTAAAATTTCAAAAGTCCAAATTTGGAAGAATGTCGCCTATTGTCAAAAAAAACACACTTTTGAATATGAAACATTCATAGGAATGGCCGGAATAGTGTTCCCCAATAATTTTTTTTCGCAAATTTTCTACCATTTTCGGAAAAAGGAGCAAAGTCCTTTTTAAAATTTCAAAAGTCGAAATTTGGAAGAATGTCGCCTATTGTCCAAAAAACACACTTTTGAATATTGGACATTCATAGGAATGGCCGGAATAGTGTTTCGCAATAATTTTTTTTCGCAAATTTTCTACCATTTTCGGAAAAAGGAGCAAAGTCCTTTTTAAAATTTCAAAAGTCCAAATTTGGAAGAATGTCGCCTATTGTCAAAAAAAACACACTTTTGAATATGAAACATTCATTGGAATGGACGGAATAGTGTTCCCCAATAATTTTTTTTCGCAAATTTTCTACCATTTTCGGAAAAAGGAGCAAAGTCCTTTTTAAAATTTCAAAAGTCCAAATTTGGAAGAATGTCGCCTATTGTCAAAAAAGCACACTTTTAAATATTGGACATTCATAGGAATGGCCGGAATAGTGTTCCCCAATAATTTTTTTTCGCAAATTTTCTACCATTTTCGGAAAAAGGAGCAAAGTCCTTTTTAAAATTTCAAAAGTCCAAATTTGGAAAAATGTCGCCTATTGTCAAAAAAAAACACATTTTTGAATATTGGACATTCATAGGAATGGGCGGAATAGTGTTCCCCAAAAATTTTTTTTCGCAAATTTTTTACCATTTTCGGAAAAAGGAGCAAAGTACTTTTTTAAATTTCAAAAGTCGAAATTTGGAAGAATGTCGCCTATTGTCAAAAAAACACACTTTTGAATATTGGGCATTCATAGGAAGGGCCGGAATAGTGTTCCCCAATAATTTTTTTTCGCAAATTTTATACCATTTTCGGAAAAAGGAGCAGTCCTTTTTAAAATTTCAAAAGTCGAAATTTGGAAAAATGTCGCCTATTGTCAAAAAAAACACACTTTTGAATATTGGACATTCATAGGAATGGCAGGAATAGTATTCCCCAATAATTTTTTTTCGCAAATATTCTACCATTTTCGGAAAAAGGAGCAAAGTCCTTTTTAAAATTTCAAAAGTCGAAATTTGGAAGTATGTCGCCTATTGTCAAAAAAACACATAGGAATGGCCGGAATAGTGTTCCATAATAATTTTTTTTCGCAAATTTTATACCATTTTCGGAAAAAGTAGCAATGTCCTTTTTAAAATTTCAAAAGTCGAAATTTGGAAGAATGTTGCCTATTGTCAAAAAAAACACACTTTTGAATAATTGGCATTCATAGGAATGGCCGGAATAGTGTTCCCCAATAATTTTTTTTCGCAAATTTTCTACCATTTTCGGAAAAAGGAGCAAAGTCCTTTTTAAAATTTCAAAAGTCGAAATTTGGAAGAATGTCGCCTATTGTCAAAAAAACACACTTTTGAATATTGGACATTCATAGGAATGGCCGGAATAGTGTTCCCCAATAATTTTTTTTTTCGCAAATTTTCTACCATTTTCGGAAAAAGGAGCAAAGTCCTTTTTAAAATTTCAAAAGTCGAAATTTGGAAGAATGTCGCCTATTGTCAAAAAACACACTTTTGAATATTGGACATTCATAGGAATGGCAGGAATAGTATTCCCCAATAATTTTTTTTCGCATATTTTCTACCATTTTCGGAAAAAGGAGCAAAGTCCTTTTTAAAATTTCAAAAGTCGAAATTTGGAAGAATGTCGCCTATTGTCAAAAAAAACACACTTTTGAATATTCGGCATTCATAGGAATGGCCGGAATAGTGTTCCCCAATAATTTTTTTTCGCAAATTTTCTACCATTTTCGGAAAAAGGAGCAAAGTCCTTTTTAAAATTTCAAAAGTCGAAATTTGGAAGAATGTCGCCTATTGTCAAAAAAACACACTTTTGAATATTGGACATTCATAGGAATGGCCGGAATAGTGTTCCCCAATAATTTTTTTTTCGCAAATTTTCTACCATTTTCGGAAAAAGGAGCAAAGTCCTTTTTAAAATTTCAAAAGTCCAAATTTGGAAGAATGTCGCCTATTGTCAAAAAAAACACACTTTTGAATATGAAACATTCATTGGAATGGACGGAATAGTGTTCCCCAATAATTTTTTTTCGCAAATTTTCTACCATTTTCGGAAAAAGGAGCAAAGTCCTTTTTAAAATTTCAAAAGTCCAAATTTGGAAGAATGTCGCCTATTGTCAAAAAAAAACACATTTTTGAATATTGGACATTCATAGGAATGGGCGGAATAGTGTTCCCCAAAAATTTTTTTTCGCAAATTTTCTACCATTTTCGGAAAAAGGAGCAAAGTCCTTTTTAAAATTTCAAAAGTCCAAATTTGGAAGAATGTCGCCTATTGTCAAAAAAAACACACTTTTGAATATGAAACATTCATTGGAATGGACGGAATAGTGTTCCCCAATAATTTTTTTTCGCAAATTTTCTACCATTTTCGGAAAAAGGAGCAAAGTCCTTTTTAAAATTTCAAAAGTCCAAATTTGGAAGAATGTCGCCTATTGTCAAAAAAAACACACTTTTGAATATGAAACATTCATTGGAATGGACGGAATAGTGTTCCCCAATAATTTTTTTTCGCAAATTTTCTACCATTTTCGGAAAAAGGAGCAAAGTCCTTTTTAAAATTTCAAAAGTCGAAATTTGGAAGAATGTCGCCTATTGTCAAAAAAACACACTTTTGAATATTGGACATTCATAGGAATGGGCGGAATAGTGTTCCCCAAAAATTTTTTTTCGCAAATTTTTTACCATTTTCGGAAAAAGGAGCAAAGTACTTTTTTAAATTTCAAAAGTCGAAATTTGGAAGAATGTCGCCTATTGTCAAAAAAACACACTTTTGAATATTGGGCATTCATAGGAAGGGCCGGAATAGTGTTCCCCAATAATTTTTTTTCGCAAATTTTCTACCATTTTCGGAAAAAGGAGCAAAGTCCTTTTTAAAATTTCAAAAGTCGAAATTTGGAAGAATGTCGCCTATTGTCAAAAAAACACACTTTTGAATATTGGACATTCATAGGAATGGCCGGAATAGTGTTCCCCAATAATTTTTTTTTTCGCAAATTTTCTACCATTTTCGGAAAAAGGAGCAAAGTCCTTTTTAAAATTTCAAAAGTCGAAATTTGGAAGAATGTCGCCTATTGTCAAAAAACACACTTTTGAATATTGGACATTCATAGGAATGGCAGGAATAGTATTCCCCAATAATTTTTTTTCGCATATTTTCTACCATTTTCGGAAAAAGGAGCAAAGTCCTTTTTAAAATTTCAAAAGTCGAAATTTGGAAGAATGTCGCCTATTGTTAAAAAAACACACTTTTGAATATTGGACATTCATAGGAATGGCCGGAATAGTGTTCCCCAATAATTTTTTTTTTCGCAAATTTTCTACCATTTTCGGAAAAAGGAGCAAAGTCCTTTTTAAAATTTCAAAAGTCGAAATTTGGAAGAATGTCGCCTATTGTCAAAAAACACACTTTTGAATATTGGACATTCATAGGAATGGCAGGAATAGTATTCCCCAATAATTTTTTTTCGCATATTTTCTACCATTTTCGGAAAAAGGAGCAAAGTCCTTTTTAAAATTTCAAAAGTCGAAATTTGGAAGAATGTCGCCTATTGTCAAAAAAAACACACTTTTGAATATTCGGCATTCATAGGAATGGCCGGAATAGTGTTCCCCAATAATTTTTTTTCGCAAATTTTCTACCATTTTCGGAAAAAGGAGCAAAGTCCTTTTTAAAATTTCAAAAGTCGAAATTTGGAAGAATGTCGCCTATTGTCAAAAAAACACACTTTTGAATATTGGACATTCATAGGAATGGCAGGAATAGTATTCCCCAATAATTTTTTTTCGCATATTTTCT
Organism: Epicampocera succincta; assembly: GCA_932526305.1. Taxonomy (NCBI): domain Eukaryota; kingdom Metazoa; phylum Arthropoda; class Insecta; order Diptera; family Tachinidae; genus Epicampocera; species Epicampocera succincta. Next base: position 44,633,986 of record OW052036.1, read on the forward strand.
ACCATTTTCGGAAAAAGGAGCAAAGTCCTTTTTAAAATTTCAAAAGTCGAAATTTGGAAGAATGTCGCCTATTGTCAAAAAAACACACTTTTAAATATTGGACATTCATAGGAATGGCCGGAATAGTGTTCCCCAATAATTTTTTTTTTCGCAAATTTTCTACCATTTTCGGAAAAAGGAGCAAAGTCCTTTTTAAAATTTCAAAAGTCGAAATTTGGAAGAATGTCGCCTATTGTCAAAAAAACACACTTTTGAATATTGGACATTCATAGGAATGGCAGGAATAGTATTCCCCAATAATTTTTTTTCGCATATTTTCTACCATTTTCGGAAAAAGGAGCAAAGTCCTTTTTAAAATTTCAAAAGTCGAAATTTGGAAGAATGTCGCCTATTGTCAAAAAAAACACACTTTTGAATATTGGACATTCATAGGAATGGCAGGAATAGTATTCCCCAATAATTTTTTTTCGCAAATTTTCTACCATTTTCGGAAAAAGGAGCAAAGTCCTTTTTAAAATTTCAAAAGTCGAAATTTGGAAGAATGTCGCCTATTGTCAAAAAAACACACTTTTGAATATTGGACATTCATAGGAATGGGCGGAATAGTGTTCCCCAATAATTTTTTTTCCCAAATTTTCTACCATTTTCGGAAAAAGGAGCAAAGTCCTTTTTAAAATTTCAAAAGTCGAAATTTGGAAGTATGTCGCCTATTGTCAAAAAAACACAGATTTGAATATTGGACATTCATAGGAATGGCCGGAAGAGTGTTCTCCAATAATGTTTTTTCGCAAATTTTCTACCATTTTCGGAAAAAGGAGCAAAGTCCTTTTTAAAATTTCAAAAGTTGAAATTTGGAAAAATGTCGCCAATTTGCAAATAAACACACTGTTAAGACTTTTGAATATTGGACATTCATAGGAATGGCCGGAATAGTGGTCCCCAATAATTTTTTTTCGCAAATTTTCTACCATTTTCGGAAAAAGGAGCAAAGTCCTTTTTAAAATTTCAAAAGTCGAAATTTGGAAGAATGTCGCCTATTGTCAAAAAAACACACTTTTGAATATTGGACATTCATAGGAATGGCAGGAATAGTATTCCCCAATAATTTTTTTTCCCAAATTTTCTACCATTTTCGGAAAAAGGAGCAAAGTCCTTTTTAAAATTTCAAAAGTCGAAATTTGGAAGTATGTCGCCTATTGTCAAAAAAAACACATAGGAATGGCCGGAATAGTGTTCCATAATAATTTTTTTTCGCAAATTTTATACCATTTTCGGAAAAAGGAGCAAAGTCCTTTTTAAAATTTCAAAAGTCGAAATTTGGAAGAATGTCGCCTATTGTCAAAAAAACACACTTTTGAATATTGGACATTCATAGGAATGGCCGGAATAGTGTTCCCCAATAATTTTTTTTCGCAAATTTTCTACCATTTTCGGAAAAAGGAGCAAAGTCCTTTTTAAAATTTCAAAAGTTGAAATTTGGAAAAATGTCGCCAATTTTCAAATAAACACACTGTTAAAACTTTTGAATATTGGACATTCATAGGAATGGCCGGAATAGTGGTCCCCAATAATTTTTTTTCGCAAATTTTATACCATTTTCGGAAAAAGGAGCAAAGTCCTTTTTAAAATTTCAAAAGTCGAAATTTGGAAGAATGTCGCCTATTGTCAAAAAAACACACTTTTAAATATTGGACATTCATAGGAATGGCCGGAATAGTGTTCCCCAATAATTTTTTTTTCCCAAATTTTCTACCATTTTCGGAAAAAGGAGCAAAGTCCTTTCTAAAATTTCAAAAGTTGAAATTTGGAAAAATGTCGCCAATTTTCAAATAAACACACTGTTAAGACTTTTGAATATTGGACATTCATAGAAATGGCCGGAAGAGTGTTCTCCAATAATGTTTTTTCGCTTATCTCCTACAATTTTCGGAAAAAGGAGCAAAGTCCTTTTTAAAATTTCAAAAGTCGAAATTTGGAAGAATGTCGCCTATTGTCAAAAAAACACACTTTTGAATATTGGACATTCATAGGAATGGCCGGTATAGTGGTCCCCAATAATTTTTTTTCGCAAGTTTTCTACCATTTTCGGAAAAAGGAGCAAAGTCCTTTTAAAATTTCAAAAGTCGAAATTTGGAAGAATGTCGCCTATTGTCAAAAAAACACACTTTTGAATATTGGACATTCATAGGAATGGCCGGAAGAGTGTTCTCCAATAATGTTTTTTCGCAAATTTTCTACCATTTTCGGAAAAAGAAGCAAAGTCCTTTTTAAAATTTCAAAAGTCGAAATTTGGAAGAATGTCGCCTATTGTCAAAAAAACACACTTTTGAATATTGGACATTTATAGGAATGGCCGGAATAGTGGTCCCCAATAATTTTTTTTCGCAAATTTTCTACCATTTTCGGAAAAAGGAGCAAAGTCCTTTTTAAAATTTCAAAAGTCGAAATTTGGAAGAATGTCGCCTATTGTCAAAAAAACACACTTTTAAATATTGGACATTCATAGGGATGGCCTTCCGGCCAAATAATTTGTTTTTTCCCATCTCCTACCATTTTCGAAAAAAGGAGCAAAGTCCTTCTTAAAATTTCAAAAGTCGAAATTTGGAAGAATGTCGCCTATTGTCAAATAAACACACTGTTAAGACTTTTGAATATTGGACATTCATAGAAATGGCCGGAAGAGTGTTCTCCAATAATGTTTTTTTGCTTATCTCCTACAATTTTCGGAAAAAGGAGCAAAGTCCTTTTTAAAATTTCGAAAGTTGAAATTTGGAAGAATGTCGCCTATTGTCAAAAAAACACACTTTTGAATATTGGACATTCATAGGAATGGCCGGAATAGTGGTCCCCAATAATTTTTTTTCGCAAATTTTCTACCATTTTCGGAAAAAGGAGCAAAGTCCTTTTTAAAATTTCAAAAGTCGAAATTTGGAAGAATGTCGCCTATTGTCAAAAAAACACACTTTTGAATATTGGACATTCATAGGAATGGCCGGTATAGTGTTCCCCAATAATTTTTTTTTCCCAAATTTTCTACCATTTTCGGAAAAAGGAGCAAAGTCCTTTTTAAAATTTCAAAAGTCGAAATTTGGAAGAATGTCGCCTATTGTCAAAAAAACACACTTTTGAATATTGGACATTCATAGGAATGGCCGGAATAGTGTTCCCCAATAATTTTTTTTTCGCAAATTTTCTACCATTTTCGGAAAAAGGAGCAAGGTCCTTTTTAAAATTTCAAAAGTCGAAATTTGGAAGAATGTCGCCTATTGTCAAAAAAAACACACTTTTGAATATTGGACATTCATAGGAATGGCCGGAATAGTGTTCCCCAATAATTTTTTTTCGCAAATTTTCTACCATTTTCGGAAAAAGGAGCAAAGTCCTTTTTAAAATTTCAAAAGTCGAAATTTGGAAGAATGTCGCCTATTGTCAAAAAAACACACTTTTGAATATTGGACATTCATAGGAATGGCCGGAATAGTGTTTCGCAATAATTTTTTTTCGCAAATTTTCTACCATTTTCGGAAAAAGGAGCAAAGTCCTTTTTAAAATTTCAAAAGTCGAAATTTGGAAGAATGTCGCCTATTGTCAAAAAAAACACACTTTTGAATATGAAACATTCATTGGAATGGACGGAATAGTGTTCCCCAATAATTTTTTTTCGCAAATTTTCTACCATTTTCGGAAAAAGGAGCAAAGTCCTTTTTAAAACTTCAAAAGTCCAAATTTGGAAGAATGTCGCCTATTGTCAAAAAAACACACTTTTAAATATTGGACATTCATAGGAATGGCCGGAATAGTGTTCCCCAATAATTTTTTTTCGCAAATTTTCTACCATTTTCGGAAAAAGGAGCAAAGTCCTTTTTAAAATTTCAAAAGTCGAAATTTGGAAGTATGTCGCCTATTGTCAAAAAAACACATAGGAATGGCCGGAATAGTGTTCCATAATAATTTTTTTTTTGCAAATTTTATACCATTTTCGGAAAAAGTAGCAAAGTCCTTTTTAAAATTTCAAAAGTCGAAATTTGGAAGAATGTCGCCTATTGTCAAAAAAACACACATTTGAATATTGGACATTCATAGGAATGGCCGGAAGAGTGTTCTCCAATAATGTTTTTTCGCAAATTTTCTACCATTTTCGGAAAAAGGAGCAAAGTCCTTTTTAAAATTTCAAAAGTCGAAATTTGGAAGAATGTTGCCTATTGTCAAAAAAAACACACTTTTGAATAATTGGCATTCATAGGAATGGCCGGAATAGTGTTCCCCAATAATTTTTTTTCGCAAATTTTCTACCATTTTCGGAAAAAGGAGCAAAGTCCTTTTTAAAATTTCAAAAGTCGAAATTTGGAAGAATGTCGCCTATTGTCAAAAAAACACACTTTTGAATATTGGACATTCATAGGAATGGCCGGAATAGTGTTCCCCAATAATTTTTTTTTTCGCAAATTTTCTACCATTTTCGGAAAAAGGAGCAAAGTCCTTTTTAAAATTTCAAAAGTCGAAATTTGGAAGAATGTCGCCTATTGTCAAAAAACACACTTTTGAATATTGGACATTCATAGGAATGGCAGGAATAGTATTCCCCAATAATTTTTTTTCGCATATTTTCTACCATTTTCGGAAAAAGGAGCAAAGTCCTTTTTAAAATTTCAAAAGTCGAAATTTGGAAGAATGTCGCCTATTGTCAAAAAAAACACACTTTTGAATATTCGGCATTCATAGGAATGGCCGGAAGAGTGTTCTCCAATAATGTTTTTTCGCAAATTTTCTACCATTTTCGGAAAAAGGAGCAAAGTCCTTTTTAAAATTTCAAAAGTCGAAATTTGGAAGAATGTCGCCTATTGTCAAAAAAACACACATTTGAATATTGGACATTCATAGGAATGGCCGGAAGAGTGTTCTCCAATAATGTTTTTTCGCAAATTTTCTACCATTTTCGGAAAAAGGAGCAAAGTCCTTTTTAAAATTTCAAAAGTCGAAATTTGGAAGAATGTCGCCTATTGTCAAAAAAAACACACTTTTGAATATTCGGCATTCATAGGAATGGCCGGAATAGCGTTCCCCAATAATTTTTTTTCGCAAATTTTCTACCATTTTCGGAAAAAGGAGCAAAGTCCTTTTTAAAATTTCAAAAGTCGAAATTTGGAAGAATGTCGCCTATTGTCAAAAAAACACACTTTTGAATATTGGACATTCATAGGAATGGCCGGAATAGTGTTCCCCAATAATTTTTTTTTCGCAAATTTTCTACCATTTTCGGAAAAAGGAGCAAAGTCCTTTTTAAAATTTCAAAAGTCGAAATTTGGAAGAATGTCGCCTATTGTCAAAAAAAACACACTTTTGAATATTGGACATTCATAGGAATGGCAGGAATAGTATTCCCCAATAATTTTTTTTCGCAAATTTTCTACCATTTTCGGAAAAAGGAGCAAAGTCCTTTTTAAAATTTCAAAAGTCGAAATTTGGAAGTATGTCGCCTATTGTCAAAAAAACACATAGGAATGGCCGGAATAGTGTTCCATAATAATTTTTTTTCGCAAATTTTATACCATTTTCGGAAAATTAGCAAAGTCCTTTTTAAAATATCAAAAGTCGAAATTTGGAAGAATGTCGCCTATTGTCAAAAAAACACAGATTTGAATATTGGACATTCATAGGAATGGCCGGAAGAGTGTTCTCCAATAATGTTTTTTCGCAAATTTTCTACCATTTTCGGAAAAAGGAGCAAAGTCCTTTTTAAAATTTCAAAAGTTGAAATTTGGAAAAATGTCGCCAATTTGCAAATAAACACACTGTTAAGACTTTTGAATATTGGACATTCATAGGAATGGCCGGAATAGTGGTCCCCAATAATTTTTTTTCGCAAATTTTCTACCATTTTCGGAAAAAGGAGCAAAGTCCTTTTTAAAATTTCAAAAGTCGAAATTTGGAAGAATGTCGCCTATTGTCAAAAAAACACACTTTTGAATATTGGACATTCATAGGAATGGCAGGAATAGTATTCCCCAATAATTTTTTTTCCCAAATTTTCTACCATTTTCGGAAAAAGGAGCAAAGTCCTTTTTAAAATTTCAAAAGTCGAAATTTGGAAGTATGTCGCCTATTGTCAAAAAAAACACATAGGAATGGCCGGAATAGTGTTCCATAATAATTTTTTTTCGCAAATTTTATACCATTTTCGGAAAAAGGAGCAAAGTCCTTTTTAAAATTTCAAAAGTCGAAATTTGGAAGAATGTCGCCTATTGTCAAAAAAACACACTTTTGAATATTGGACATTCATAGGAATGGCCGGAATAGTGTTCCCCAATAATTTTTTTTCGCAAATTTTCTACCATTTTCGGAAAAAGGAGCAAAGTCCTTTTTAAAATTTCAAAAGTTGAAATTTGGAAAAATGTCGCCAATTTTCAAATAAACACACTGTTAAAACTTTTGAATATTGGACATTCATAGGAATGGCCGGAATAGTGGTCCCCAATAATTTTTTTTCGCAAATTTTCTACCATTTTCGGAAAAAGGAGCAAAAGTCCTTTTTAAAATTTCAAAAGTCGAAATTTGGAAGTATGTCGCCTATTGTCAAAAAAACACATAGGAATGGCCGGAATAGTGTTCCATAATAATATTTTTTCGCAAATTTTATACCATTTTCGGAAAAAGGAGCAAAGTCCTTTTTAAAATTTCAAAAGTCGAAATTTGGAAGAATGTCGCCTATTGTCAAAAAAACACACTTTTGAATATTGGACATTCATAGGAATGGCCGGAATAGTGTTCCCCAATAATTTTTTTTTCCCAAATTTTCTACCATTTTCGGAAAAAGGAGCAAAGTCCTTTCTAAAATTTCAAAAGTTGAAATTTGGAAAAATGTCGCCAATTTTCAAATAAACACACTGTTAAGACTTTTGAATATTGGACATTCATAGAAATGGCCGGAAGAGTGTTCTCCAATAATGTTTTTTCGCTTATCTCCTACAATTTTCGGAAAAAGGAGCAAAGTCCTTTTTAAAATTTCAAAAGTCGAAATTTGGAAGAATGTCGCCTATTGTCAAAAAAACACACTTTTGAATATTGGACATTCATAGGAATGGCCGGAATAGTGGTCCCCAATAATTTTTTTTCGCAAGTTTTCTACCATTTTCGGAAAAAGGAGCAAAGTCCTTTTAAAATTTCAAAAGTCGAAATTTGGAAGAATGTCGCCTATTGTCAAAAAAACACACTTTTGAATATTGGACATTCATAGGAATGGCCGGAAGAGTGTTCTCCAATAATGTTTTTTCGCAAATTTTCTACCATTTTCGGAAAAAGAAGCAAAGTCCTTTTTAAAATTTCAAAAGTCGAAATTTGGAAGAATGTCGCCTATTGTCAAAAAAACACACTTTTGAATATTGGACATTTATAGGAATGGCCGGAATAGTGGTCCCCAATAATTTTTTTTCGCAAATTTTCTACCATTTTCGGAAAAAGGAGCAAAGTCCTTTTTAAAATTTCAAAAGTCGAAATTTGGAAGAATGTCGCCTATTGTCAAAAAAACACACTTTTGAATATTGGACATTCATAGGAATGGCCGGAATAGTGGTCCCCAATAATTTTTTTTCGCAAATTTTCTACCATTTTCGGAAAAAGGAGCAAAGTCCTTTTTAAAATTTCAAAAGTCGAAATTTGGAAGAATGTCGCCTATTGTCAAAAAAACACACTTTTGAATATTGGACATTCATAGGAATGGCCGGAATAGTGGTCCCCAATAATTTTTTTTCGCAAATTTTCTACCATTTTCGGAAAAAGGAGCAAAGTCCTTTTTAAAATTTCAAAAGTCGAAATTTGGAAAAATGTCGCCAATTTTCAAATAAACATACTGTTAAGACTTTTGAATATTGGAAATTCATAGGAATGGCCGGAATAGTGGTCCCCAATAATTTTTTTTCGCAAATTTTCTACCATTTTCGGAAAAAGGAGCAAAGTCCTTTTTAAAATTTCAAAAGTCGAAATTTGGAAGAATGTCGCCTATTGTCAAAAAAACACACTCTTGAATATTGGACATTCATAGGAATGGCAGGAATAGTATTCCCTCTATAATTTTTTTTCGCAAATTTTCTACCATTTTCGGAAAAAGGAGCAAAGTCCTTTTTAAAATTTCAAAAGTCGAAATTTGGAAGAATGTCGCCTATTGTCAAAAAAACACACTTTTGAATATTGGACATTCATAGGAATGGCCGGAATAGTGTTCCCCAATAATTTTTTTTTCTTGCAAATTTTCTACCATTTTCGGAAAAAGGAGCAAAGTCCTTTTTAAAATTTCAAAAGTCGAAATTTGGAAGAATGTCACCTATTGTCAAAAAAACACACTTTTGAATATTGGACATTCATAGGAATGGCCGGAATAGTGTTCCCCAATAATTTTTTTTCGCAAATTTTCTACCATTTTCGGAAAAAGGAGCAAAGTCCTTTTAAAATTTCAAAAGTCGAAATTTGGAAGAATGTCGCCTATTGTCAAAAAAACACACTTTTGAATATTGGACATTCATAGGAATGGCCGGAATAGTGGTCCCCAATAATTTTTTTCGCAAATTTTCTACCATTTTCGGAAAAAGGAGCAAAGTCCTTTTTAAAATTTCAAAAGTCGAAATTTGGAAGAATGTCGCCTATTGTTAAAAAAACACACTTTTGAATATTGGACATTCATAGGAATGGCCGGAATAGTATTCCCCAATAATTTTTTTTCACAAATTTTCTACCATTTTCGGAAAAAGGAGCAAAGTCCTTTTTAAAATTTCAAAAGTCGAAATTTGGAAGAATGTCGCCTATTGTCCAAAAAACACACTTTTGAATATTGGACATTCATAGGAATGGGCGGAATAGTGTTCCCCAATAATTTTTTTTCGCAAATTTTTTACCATTTTCGGAAAAAGGAGCAAAGTCCTTTTTAAAATTTCAAAAGTCGAAATTTGGAAGAATGCCGCCTATTGTCAAAAAAACACACTTTTGAATATTGGACATTCATAGGAATGGCCGGAATAGTGTTCCCCAATAATTTTTTTTCGCAAATTTTCTACCATTTTCGGAAAAAGGAGCAAAGTCCTTTTTAAAATTTCAAAAGTCGAAATTTGGAAGAATGTCGCCTATTGTCAAAAAAACACACTTTTGAATATTGGACATTCATAGGAATGGCCGGAATAGTGTTTCGCAATAATTTTTTTTCGCAAATTTTCTACCATTTTCGGAAAAAGGAGCAAAGTCCTTTTTAAAATTTCAAAAGTCGAAATTTGGAAGAATGTCGCCTATTGTCAAAAAAACACACTTTTGAATATTGGACATTCATAGGAATGGCCGGAATAGTGTTTCGCAATAATTTTTTTTCGCAAATTTTCTACCATTTTCGGAAAAAGGAGCAAAGTCCTTTTTAAAATTTCAAAAGTCCAAATTTGGAAGAATGTCGCCTATTGTCAAAAAAAACACACTTTTGAATATGAAACATTCATTGGAATGGACGGAATAGTGTTCCCCAATAATTTTTTTTCGCAAATTTTCTACCATTTTCGGAAAAAGGAGCAAAGTCCTTTTTAAAATTTCAAAAGTCCAAATTTGGAAGAATGTCGCCTATTGTCAAAAAAACACACTTTTAAATATTGGACATTCATAGGAATGGCCGGAATAGTGTTCCCCAATAATTTTTTTTCGCAAATTTTCTACCATTTTCGGAAAAAGGAGCAAAGTCCTTTTTAAAATTTCAAAAGTCCAAATTTGGAAAAATGTCGCCTATTGTCAAAAAAAAACACATTTTTGAATATTGGACATTCATAGGAATGGGCGGAATAGTGTTCCCCAAAAATTTTTTTTCGCAAATTTTTTACCATTTTCGGAAAAAGGAGCAAAGTACTTTTTTAAATTTCAAAAGTCGAAATTTGGAAGAATGTCGCCTATTGTCAAAAAAACACACTTTTGAATATTGGGCATTCATAGGAAGGGCCGGAATAGTGTTCCCCAATAATTTTTTTTCGCAAATTTTATACCATTTTCGGAAAAAGGAGCAGTCCTTTTTAAAATTTCAAAAGTCGAAATTTGGAAAAATGTCGCCTATTGTCAAAAAAAACACACTTTTGAATATTGGACATTCATAGGAATGGCAGGAATAGTATTCCCCAATAATTTTTTTTCGCAAATATTCTACCATTTTCGGAAAAAGGAGCAAAGTCCTTTTTAAAATTTCAAAAGTCGAAATTTGGAAGTATGTCGCCTATTGTCAAAAAAACACATAGGAATGGCCGGAATAGTGTTCCATAATAATTTTTTTTCGCAAATTTTATACCATTTTCGGAAAAAGTAGCAAAGTCCTTTTTAAAATTTCAAAAGTCGAAATTTGGAAGAATGTCGCCTATTGTCAAAAAAACACACATTTGAATATTGGACATTCATAGGAATGGCCGGAAGAGTGTTCTCCAATAATGTTTTTTCGCAAATTTTCTACCATTTTCGGAAAAAGGAGCAAAGTCCTTTTTAAAATTTCAAAAGTCGAAATTTGGAAGAATGTTGCCTATTGTCAAAAAAAACACACTTTTGAATAATTGGCATTCATAGGAATGGCCGGAATAGTGTTCCCCAATAATTTTTTTTCGCAAATTTTCTACCATTTTCGGAAAAAGGAGCAAAGTCCTTTTTAAAATTTCAAAAGTCGAAATTTGGAAGAATGTCGCCTATTGTCAAAAAAACACACTTTTGAATATTGGACATTCATAGGAATGGCCGGAATAGTGTTCCCCAATAATTTTTTTTTTCGCAAATTTTCTACCATTTTCGGAAAAAGGAGCAAAGTCCTTTTTAAAATTTCAAAAGTCGAAATTTGGAAGAATGTCGCCTATTGTCAAAAAACACACTTTTGAATATTGGACATTCATAGGAATGGCAGGAATAGTATTCCCCAATAATTTTTTTTCGCATATTTTCTACCATTTTCGGAAAAAGGAGCAAAGTCCTTTTTAAAATTTCAAAAGTCGAAATTTGGAAGAATGTCGCCTATTGTCAAAAAAACACACTTTTGAATATTGGACATTCATAGGAATGGCCGGAATAGTGTTCCCCAATAATTTTTTTTTCGCAAATTTTCTACCATTTTCGGAAAAAGGAGCAAAGTCCTTTTTAAAATTTCAAAAGTCGAAATTTGGAAGAATGTCGCCTATTGTCAAAAAAAACACACTTTTGAATATTGGACATTCATAGGAATGGCAGGAATAGTATTCCCCAATAATTTTTTTTCGCAAATTTTCTACCATTTTCGGAAAAAGGAGCAAAGTCCTTTTTAAAATTTCAAAAGTCGAAATTTGGAAGTATGTCGCCTATTGTAAAAAAAAACACATAGGAATGGCCGGAATAGTGTTCCATAATAATTTTTTTTCGCAAATTTTATACCATTTTCGGAAAATTAGCAAAGTCCTTTTTAAAATATCAAAAGTCGAAATTTGGAAGAATGTCGCCTATTGTCAAAAAAACACAGATTTGAATATTGGACATTCATAGGAATGGCCGGAAGAGTGTTCTCCAATAATGTTTTTTCGCAAATTTTCTACCATTTTCGGAAAAAGGAGCGAAGTCCTTTTTAAAATTTCAAAAGTTGAAATTTGGAAAAATGTCGCCAATTTGCAAATAAACACACTGTTAAGACTTTTGAATATTGGACATTCATAGGAATGGCCGGAATAGTGGTCCCCAATAATTTTTTTTCGCAAATTTTCTACCATTTTCGGAAAAAGGAGCAAAGTCCTTTTTAAAATTTCAAAAGTCGAAATTTGGAAGAATGTCGCCTATTGTCAAAAAAACACACTTTTGAATATTGGACATTCATAGGAATGGCAGGAATAGTATTCCCCAATAATTTTTTTTCCCAAATTTTCTACCATTTTCGGAAAAAGGAGCAAAGTCCTTTTTAAAATTTCAAAAGTCGAAATTTGGAAGTATGTCGCCTATTGTCAAAAAAACACATAGGAATGGCCGGAATAGTGTTCCATAATAATTTTTTTTCGCAAATTTTATACCATTTTCGGAAAAAGGAGCAAAGTCCTTTTTAAAATTTCAAAAGTCGAAATTTGGAAGAATGTCGCCTATTGTCAAAAAAACACACTTTTGAATATTGGACATTCATAGGAATGGCCGGAATAGTGTTCCCCAATAATTTTTTTTCGCAAATTTTCTACCATTTTCGGAAAAAGGAGCAAAGTCCTTTTTAAAATTTCAAAAGTTGAAATTTGGAAAAATGTCGCCAATTTTCAAATAAACACACTGTTAAAACTTTTGAATATTGGACATTCATAGGAATGGCCGGAATAGTGGTCCCCAATAATTTTTTTTCGCAAATTTTCTACCATTTTCGGAAAAAGGAGCAAAAGTCCTTTTTAAAATTTCAAAAGTCGAAATTTGGAAGTATGTCGCCTATTGTCAAAAAAACACATAGGAATGGCCGGAATAGTGTTCCATAATAATATTTTTTCGCAAATTTTATACCATTTTCGGAAAAAGGAGCAAAGTCCTTTTTAAAGTTTCAAAAGTCGAAATTTGGAAGAATGTCGCCTATTGTCAAAAAAACACACTTTTGAATATTGGACATTCATAGGAATGGCCGGAATAGTGTTCCCCAATAATTTTTTTTTCCCAAATTTTCTACCATTTTCGGAAAAAGGAGCAAAGTCCTTTCTAAAATTTCAAAAGTTGAAATTTGGAAAAATGTCGCCAATTTTCAAATAAACACACTGTTAAGACTTTTGAATATTGGACATTCATAGAAATGGCCGGAAGAGTGTTCTCCAATAATGTTTTTTCGCTTATCTCCTACAATTTTCGGAAAAAGGAGCAAAGTCCTTTTTAAAATTTCAAAAGTCGAAATTTGGAAGAATGTCGCCTATTGTCAAAAAAACACACTTTTGAATATTGGACATTCATAGGAATGGCCGGAATAGTGGTCCCCAATAATTTTTTTTCGCAAGTTTTCTACCATTTTCGGAAAAAGGAGCAAAGTCCTTTTAAAATTTCAAAAGTCGAAATTTGGAAGAATGTCGCCTATTGTCAAAAAAACACACTTTTGAATATTGGACATTCATAGGAATGGCCGGAAGAGTGTTCTCCAATAATGTTTTTTCGCAAATTTTCTACCATTTTCGGAAAAAGAAGCAAAGTCCTTTTTAAAATTTCAAAAGTCGAAATTTGGAAGAATGTCGCCTATTGTCAAAAAAACACACTTTTGAATATTGGACATTTATAGGAATGGCCGGAATAGTGGTCCCCAATAATTTTTTTTCGCAAATTTTCTACCATTTTCGGAAAAAGGAGCAAAGTCCTTTTTAAAATTTCAAAAGTCGAAATTTGGAAGAATGTCGCCTATTGTCAAAAAAACACACTTTTGAATATTTGACATTCATAGGAATGGCCGGAATAGTGTTCCCCAATAATGTTTTTTCGCAAATTTTCTACCATTTTCGGAAAAAGGAGCAAAGTCCTTTTTAAAATTTCAAAAGTCGAAATTTGGAAGAATGTCGCCTATTGTCAAAAAAACACACTTTTGAATATTGGACATTCATAGAAATGGCCGGAAGAGTGTTCTCCAATAATGTTTTTTCGCTTATCTCCTACAATTTTCGGAAAAAGGAGCAAAGTCTCTTTTAAAATTTCAAAAGTTGAAATTTGGAAAAATGTCGCCAATTTTGAAATAAACACACTGTTAAGACTTTTGAATATTGGACATTCATAGGAATGGCCGGAATAGTGGTCCCCAATAATTTTTTTTCGCAAATTTTCTACCATTTTCAGAAAAAGGAGCAAAGTCCTTTTTAAAATTTCAAAAGTCGAAATTTGGAAGAATGTCGCCAATTTTCAAAAAAACACACTTTTGAATATTGGACATTCATAGGAATGGCCGGAAGAGTGTTCTCCAATAATGTTTTTTCGCAAATTTTCTACCATTTTCGGAAAAAGGAGCAAAGTCCTTTTTAAAATTTCAAAAGTCGAAATTTGGAAGAATGTCGCCTATTGTCAAAAAAACACACTTTTGAATATTGGATATTCATAGGAATGGCCGGAATAGTGGTCCCCAATAATTTTTTGTCGCAAATTTTCTACCATTTTCGGAAAAAGGAGCAAAGTCCTTTTTAAAATTTCAAAAGTCGAAATTTGGAAAAATGTCGCCAATTTTCAAATAAACACACTGTTAAGGCTTTTGAATATTGGACATTCAGAGAAATTGCTGGAAGAGTGTTCTCCAATAATGTTTTTTCGCTTATCTCCTACAATTTTCGGAAAAAAGAGCAAAGTCCTTTTTAAAATTTCAAACGTCGAAATTTGGAAGAATGTTGCCTATTGTCAAAAAAACACATAGGAATGGCCGGAATAGTGTTCCATAATAATTTTTTTTCGCAAATTTTATACCATTTTCGGAAAAAGGAGCAAAGTCCTTTTTAAAATTTCAAAAGTCGAAATTTGGAAGAATGTCGCCTATTGTCAAAAAAACACACTTTTGAATATTGGACATTCATAGAAATGGCCGAAAGGGTGTTCTCCAATAATGATTTTTCGCTTATCTCCTACAATTTTCGGAAAAAGGAGCAAAGTCCTTTTTAAAATTTCAAAAGTCGAAATTTGGAAGAATGTCGCCTATTGTCAAAAAAAAAAAAACACACTTTTGAATATTGGACATTCATAGGAATGACCGGAATAGTGTTCCCCAATAATTTTTTTCGCAAATTTTCTACTATTTTCGGAAAAAGGAGCAAAGTCCTTTTTAAAATTTCTAAAGTCGAAATTTGGAAGAATGTCGCCTATTGTCAAAAAAACACACTTTTGAATATTGGACATTCATAGGAATGGCAGGAATAGTATTCCCCAATAATTTTTTTTCGCAAATTTTCTACTATTTTCGGAAAAAGGAGCAAAGTCCTTTTTAAAATTTCTAAAGTCGAAATTTATAAGAATATAGCCTATTGTCAAAAAAACACACTTTTGAATATTGGACATTCATAGGAATGGCAGGAATAGTATTCCCCAATAATTTTTTTTCGCAAATTTTCTACCATTTTCGGAAAAAGGAGCAAAGTCCTTTTTAAAATTTCAAAAGTCGAAATTTGGAAGAATGTCGCCTATTGTCAAAAAATCACATAGGAATGGCCGGAATAGTGTTCCATAATAATTTTTTTTCGCAAATTTTCTACCATTTTCGAAAAAAGGAGCAAAGTCCTTTTTAAAATTTCAAAAGTCGAAATTTGGAAGAATGTCGCCTATTGTCAAAAAAACACACTTTTGAATATTGGACATTCATAGGAATAGCCGGAATAGTGTTCCCCAATAATTTTTTTTTCGCAAATTTTCTACCATTTTCGGAAAAAGGAGCAAAGTCCTTTCTAAAATTTCAAAAGTCGAAATTTGGAAGATTGTCGCCTATTGTCAAAAAAACACACTTTTGAATATTGGACATTCATAGGAATGGCAGGAATAGTATTCCCCAATAATTTTTTTTCGCAAATTTTCTACTATTTTCGGAAAAAGGAGCAAAGTCCTTTTTAAAATTTCTAAAGTCGAAATTTATAAGAATATAGCCTATTGTCAAAAAAACACACTTTTGAATATTGGACATTCATAGGAATGGCAGGAATAGTATTCCCCAATAATTTTTTTTCGCAAATTTTCTACCATTTTCGGAAAAAGGAGCAAAGTCCTTTTTAAAATTTCAAAAGTCGAAATTTGGAAGAATGTCGCCTATTGTCAAAAAATCACATAGGAATGGCCGGAATAGTGTTCCATAATAATTTTTTTTCGCAAATTTTCTACCATTTTCGAAAAAAGGAGCAAAGTCCTTTTTAAAATTTCAAAAGTCGAAATTTGGAAGAATGTCGCCTATTGTCAAAAAAACACACTTTTGAATATTGGACATTCATAGAAATGGCCGGAAGAGTGTTCTCCAATAATGTTTTTTCGCTTATCTCCTACAATTTTCGGAAAAAGGAGCAAAGTCTCTTTTAAAATTTCAAAAGTTGAAATTTGGAAAAATGTCGCCAATTTTGAAATAAACACACTGTTAAGACTTTTGAATATTGGACATTCATAGGAATGGCCGGAATAGTGGTCCCCAATAATTTTTTTTCGCAAATTTTCTACCATTTTCAGAAAAAGGAGCAAAGTCCTTTTTAAAATTTCAAAAGTCGAAATTTGGAAGAATGTCGCCAATTTTCAAAAAAACACACTTTTGAATATTGGACATTCATAGGAATGGCCGGAAGAGTGTTCTCCAATAATGTTTTTTCGCAAATTTTCTACCATTTTCGGAAAAAGGAGCAAAGTCCTTTTTAAAATTTCAAAAGTCGAAATTTGGAAGAATGTCGCCTATTGTCAAAAAAACACACTTTTGAATATTGGATATTCATAGGAATGGCCGGAATAGTGGTCCCCAATAATTTTTTGTCGCAAATTTTCTACCATTTTCGGAAAAAGGAGCAAAGTCCTTTTTAAAATTTCAAAAGTCGAAATTTGGAAAAATGTCGCCAATTTTCAAATAAACACACTGTTAAGGCTTTTGAATATTGGACATTCAGAGAAATTGCTGGAAGAGTGTTCTCCAATAATGTTTTTTCGCTTATCTCCTACAATTTTCGGAAAAAAGAGCAAAGTCCTTTTTAAAATTTCAAACGTCGAAATTTGGAAGAATGTTGCCTATTGTCAAAAAAACACATAGGAATGGCCGGAATAGTGTTCCATAATAATTTTTTTTCGCAAATTTTATACCATTTTCGGAAAAAGGAGCAAAGTCCTTTTTAAAATTTCAAAAGTCGAAATTTGGAAGAATGTCGCCTATTGTCAAAAAAACACACTTTTGAATATTGGACATTCATAGAAATGGCCGAAAGGGTGTTCTCCAATAATGATTTTTCGCTTATCTCCTACAATTTTCGGAAAAAGGAGCAAAGTCCTTTTTAAAATTTCAAAAGTCGAAATTTGGAAGAATGTCGCCTATTGTCAAAAAAAAAAAAACACACTTTTGAATATTGGACATTCATAGGAATGACCGGAATAGTGTTCCCCAATAATTTTTTTCGCAAATTTTCTACTATTTTCGGAAAAAGGAGCAAAGTCCTTTTTAAAATTTCTAAAGTCGAAATTTGGAAGAATGTCGCCTATTGTCAAAAAAACACACTTTTGAATATTGGACATTCATAGGAATGGCAGGAATAGTATTCCCCAATAATTTTTTTTCGCAAATTTTCTACTATTTTCGGAAAAAGGAGCAAAGTCCTTTTTAAAATTTCTAAAGTCGAAATTTATAAGAATATAGCCTATTGTCAAAAAAACACACTTTTGAATATTGGACATTCATAGGAATGGCAGGAATAGTATTCCCCAATAATTTTTTTTCGCAAATTTTCTACCATTTTCGGAAAAAGGAGCAAAGTCCTTTTTAAAATTTCAAAAGTCGAAATTTGGAAGAATGTCGCCTATTGTCAAAAAATCACATAGGAATGGCCGGAATAGTGTTCCATAATAATTTTTTTTCGCAAATTTTCTACCATTTTCGAAAAAAGGAGCAAAGTCCTTTTTAAAATTTCAAAAGTCGAAATTTGGAAGAATGTCGCCTATTGTCAAAAAAACACACTTTTGAATATTGGACATTCATAGGAATAGCCGGAATAGTGTTCCCCAATAATTTTTTTTTCGCAAATTTTCTACCATTTTCGGAAAAAGGAGCAAAGT
Source organism: Epicampocera succincta (assembly GCA_932526305.1). Lineage (NCBI taxonomy): Eukaryota > Metazoa > Arthropoda > Insecta > Diptera > Tachinidae > Epicampocera > Epicampocera succincta. The sequence continues at coordinate 44,651,692 of OW052036.1, forward strand.
CCTTTCTAAAATTTCAAAAGTCGAAATTTGGAAGATTGTCGCCTATTGTCAAAAAAACACACTTTTGAATATTGGACATTCATAGGAATGGCAGGAATAGTATTCCCCAATAATTTTTTTCGCAAATTTTCTACTATTTTCGAAAAAAGGAGCAAAGTCCTTTTTAAAATTTCAAAAGTCGAAATTTGGAAGAATGTCGCCAATTTTCAAATAAACACACTGTTAAGACTTTTGAATATTGGACATTCATAGAAATGGCCGGAAGAGTGTTCTCCAATAATATTTTTTCGCTTATCTCCTACAATTTTCGGAAAAAGGAGCAAAGTCCTTTTTAAAATTTCAAAAGTCGAAATTTGGAAGAATGTCGCCTATTGTCAAAAAAACACACTTTTGAATATTGGACATTCATAGGAATGGCCGGAATAGTGTTCCCCAATAATTTTTTTTTCTTGCAAATTTTCTACCATTTTCGGAAAAAGGAGCAAAGTCCTTTTTAAAATTTCAAAAGTCGAAATTTGGAAGAATGTCGCCTATTGTCAAAAAAACACATTTTTGAATATTGGACATTCATAGGAATGGCCGTAATAGTGTTCCCCAATAATTTTTTTTCGCAAATTTTCTACCATTTTCGGAAAAAGGAGCAAAGTCCTTTTTAAAATTTCAAAAGTCGAAATTTGGAAGAATGTCGCCTATTGTCAAAAAAACACACTTTTGAATATTGGACATTCATAGGAATGGCCGGAATAGTGTTCCCCAATAATTTTTTTTTCGCAAATTTTCTACCATTTTCGGAAAAAGGAGCAAAGTCCTTTCTAAAATTTCAAAAGTTGAAATTTGGAAAAATGTCGCCAATTTTCAAAAAAACACACTGTTAAGACTTTTGAATATTGGACATTCATAGGAATGGCCGGAAGAGTGTTCTCCAATAATGTTTTTTCGCAAATTTTTTATCATTTTCGGAAAAAGGAGCAAAGTCCTTTTTAAAATTTCAAAAGTCGAAATTCGGAAGAATGTCGCCAATTTTCAAATAAACACACTGTTAAGACTTTTGAATATTGGACATTCATAGAAATGGCCGGAAGAGTGTTCTCCAATAATGTTTTTTTGCTTATCTCCTACAATTTTCGGAAAAAAGAGCAAAGTCCTTTTTAAAATTTCAAAAGTCGAAATTTGGAAGAATGTCGCCTATTGTCAAAAAAACACATAGGAATGGCCGGAATAGTGTTCCATAATAATTTTTTTTCGCAAATTTTATACCATTTTCGGAAAAAGGAGCAAAGTCCTTTTTAAAATTTCAAAAGTCGAATTTGGAAGAATGTCGCCTATTGTCAAAAAAACACACTTTTGAATATTGGACATTCATAGGAATGGCCGGAATAGTGTTCCCCAATAATTTTTTTTCGCAAATTTTCTACCATTTTCAAAAAAAGGAGCAAAGTCCTTTTTAAAATTTCAAAAGTCGAAATTTGGAAAAATGTCGCCAATTTTCAAATAAACACACTGTTAAGACTTTTGAATATTGGACATTCATAGAAATGGCCGGAAGAGTGTTCTCCAATAATGTTTTTTTGCTTATCTCCTACAATTTTCGGAAAAAAGAGCAAAGTCCTTTTTAAAATTTCAAAAGTCGAAATTTGGAAGAATGTCGCCTATTGTCAAAAAAACACATAGGAATGGCCGGAATAGTGTTCCATAATAATTTTTTTTCGCAAATTTTCTACCATTTTCGGAAAAAGGAGCAAAGTCCTTTTTAAAATTTCAAAAGTCGAATTTGGAAGAATGTCGCCTATTGTCAAAAAAACACACTTTGGAATATTGGACATTCATAGGAATGGCCAGAATAGTGGTCCCCAATAATTTTTTTTCGCAAATTTTCTACCATTTTCAAAAAAAGGAGCAAAGTCCTTTTTAAAATTTCAAAAGTCGAAATTTGGAAAAATGTCGCCAATTTTCAAATAAACACACTGTTAAGACTTTTGAATATTGGACATTCATAGAAATGGCCGGAAGAGTGTTCTCCAATAATGTTTTTTTGCTTATCTCCTACAATTTTCGGAAAAAAGAGCAAAGTCCTTTTTAAAATTTCAAAAGTCGAAATTTGGAAGAATGTCGCCTATTGTCAAAAAAACACATAGGAATGGCCGGAATAGTGTTCCATAATAATTTTTTTTCGCAAATTTTATACCATTTTCGGAAAAAGGAGCAAAGTCCTTTTTAAAATTTCAAAAGTCGAATTTGGAAGAATGTCGCCTATTGTCAAAAAAACACACTTTTGAATATTGGACATTCATAGGAATGGCCGGAATAGTGTTCCCCAATAATTTTTTTTCGCAAATTTTCTACCACTTTCGGAAAAAGGAGCAAGGTCCTTTTTAAAATTTCAAAAGTCGAAATTTGGAAGAATGTCGCCTATTGTCAAAAAAACACACTTTTGAATATTGGACATTCATAGGAATGGGCGGAATAGTGTTACCCAATAATTTTTTTTCGCAAATTTTCTACCACTTTCGGAAAAAGGAGCAAGGTCCTTTTTAAAATTTCAAAAGTCGAAATTTGGAAGAATGTCGCCTATTGTCAAAAAAACACACTTTTGAATATTGGACATTCATAGGAATGGCCGGAATAGTGTTCCCCAATAATTTTTTTTCGCAAATTTTCTACCACATTCGGAAAAAGGAGCAAGGTCCCTTTTAAAATTTCAAAAGTCGAAATTTGGAAGAATGTCGCCTATTGTCAAAAAAACACACTTTTGAATATTGGACATTCATAGGAATGGCCGGAATAGTGTTCCCCAATAATTTTTTTTCGCAAATTTTCTACCACTTTCGGAAAAAGGAGCAAGGTCCTTTTTAAAATTTCAAAAGTCGAAATTTGGAAGAATGTCGCCTATTGTCAAAAAAACACACTTTTGAATATTGGACATTCATAGGAATGGCCGGAATAGTGTTCCCCAATAATTTTTTTTCGCAAATTTTCTACCACTTTCGAAAAAAGGAGCAAAGTCCTTTTTAAAATTTCAAAAGTCGAAATTTGGAAGAATGTCGCCTATTGTCAAAAAAACACATAGGAATGGCCGGAATAGTGTTCCATAATAATTTTTTTTCGCAAATTTTCTACTATTTTCGGAAAAAGGAGCAAAGTCCTTTTTAAAATTTCAAAAGTCGAAATTTGGAAGAATGTCGCCTATTGTCAAAAAAACACACTTTTGAATATTGGACATTCATAGGAATGGCCGGAAGAGTGTTCTCCAATAATGTTTTTTCGCAAATTTTCTACCATTTTCGGAAAAAGGAGCAAAGTCCTTTTTAAAATTTCAAAAGTTGAAATTTGGAAAAATGTCGCCAATTTTCAAATAAACACACTGTTAAGACTTTTGAATATTGGACATTCATAGGAATGGCCGGAATAGTGGTCCCCAATAATTTTTTTTCGCAAATTTTCTACCATTTTCGGAAAAAGGAGCAAAGTCCTTTTTAAAATTTCAAAAGTCGAAATTTGGAAGAATGTCGCCTATTGTCAAAAAAACACACTTTTGAATATTGGACATTCATAGGAATGACAGGAATAGTATTCCCCAATAATTTTTTTTCGCAAATTTTCTACCATTTTCGGAAAAAGGAGCAAAGTCCTTTTTAAAATTTCAAAAGTCGAAATTTGGAAGAATGTCGCCTATTGTCAAAAAAACACACTTTTGAATATTGGACATTCATAGGAATGGGCGGAATAGTGTTCCCCAATAATTTTTTTTCGCAAATTTTCTACCACTTTCGGAAAAAGGAGCAAGGTCCTTTTTAAAATTTCAAAAGTCGAAATTTTGAAGAATGTCGCCTATTGTCAAAAAAACACACTTTTGAATATTGGACATTCATAGGAATGGCCGGAATAGTGTTCCCCAATAATTTTTTTTCGCAAATTTTCTACCATTTTCGGAAAAAGGAGCAAAGTCCTTTTTAAAATTTCAAAAGTCGAAATTTGGAAGAATGTCGCCTATTGTCAAAAAAACACACTTTTGAATATTGGGCATTCATAGGAATGGCCGGAATAGTGTTCCCCAATAATTTTTTTTCGCAAATTTTCTACCATTTTCGGAAAAAGGAGCAAAGTCCTTTTTAAAATTTCAAAAGTCGAAATTTGGAAGAATGTCGCCTATTGTCAAAAAAACACACTTTTGAATATTGGACATTCATAGGAATGGCCGGAATAGTGTTCCCCAATAATTTTTTTTTGCAAATTTTCTACCATTTTCGGAAAAAGGAGCAAAGTCCTTTCTAAAATTTCAAAAGTTGAAATTTGGAAAAATGTCGCCAATTTTCAAAAAAAACACACTGTTAAGACTTTTGAATATTGGACATTCATAGAAATGGCCGGAAGAGTGTTCTCCAATAATGTTTTTTCGCTTATCTCCTACAATTTTCGGAAAAAGGAGCAAAGTCCTTTTTAAAATTTCAAAAGTCGAAATTTGGAAGAATGTCGCCTATTGTCAAAAAAACACACTTTTGAATATTGGACATTCATAGGAATGGCCGGAATAGTGTTCCCCAATAATTTTTTTTCTCAAATTTTCTACCATTTTCGGAAAAAGGAGCAAAGTCCTTTTTAAAATTTCAAAAGTCGAAATTTGGAAGAATGTCGCCTATTGTCAAAAAAAAACACACTTTTGAATATTGGACATTCATAGGAATGGGCGGAATAGTGTTCCCCAATAATTTTTTTTCGCAAATTTTCTACCATTTTCGGAAAAAGGAGCAAAGTCCTTTCTAAAATTTCAAAAGTTGAAATTTGGAAATATGTCGCCAATTTTCAAAAAAACACACTGTTAAGACTTTTGAATATTGAACATTCATAGGAATGGCCGGAAGAGTGTTCTCCAATAATGTTTTTTCGCAAATTTTCTACCATTTTCGGAAAAAGGAGCAAAGTCCTTTTTAAAATTTCAAAAGTTGAAATTTGGAAAAATGTCGCCAATTTTCAAATAAACACACTGTTAAGACTTTTGAATATTGGACATTCATAGGAATGGCCGGAATAGTGGTCCCCAATAATTTTTTTTCGCAAATTTTCTACCATTTTCGGAAAAAAGGAGCAAAGTCCTTTTTAAAATTTCAAAAGTCGAAATTTGGAAGAATGTCGCCTATTGTCAAAAAAAACACACTTTTGAATATTGGACATTCATAGGAATGGCAGGAATAGTATTCCCCAATAATTTTTTTTCGCAAATTTTCTACCATTTTCGGAAAAAGGAGCAAAGTCCTTTTTAAAATTTCAAAAGTCGAAATTTGGAAGTATGTCGCCTATTGTAAAAAAAACACATAGGAATGGCCGGAATAGTGTTCCATAATAATTTTTTTTCGCAAATTTTATACCATTTTCGGAAAATTAGCAAAGTCCTTTTTAAAATATCAAAAGTCGAAATTTGGAAGAATGTCGCCTATTGTCAAAAAAACACAGATTTGAATATTGGACATTCATAGGAATGGCCGGAAGAGTGTTCTCCAATAATGTTTTTTCGCAAATTTTCTACCATTTTCGGAAAAAGGAGCAAAGTCCTTTTTAAAATTTCAAAAGTTGAAATTTGGAAAAATGTCGCCAATTTGCAAATAAACACACTGTTAAGACTTTTGAATATTGGACATTCATAGGAATGGCCGGAATAGTGGTCCCCAATAATTTTTTTTCGCAAATTTTCTACCATTTTCGGAAAAAGGAGCAAAGTCCTTTTTAAAATTTCAAAAGTCGAAATTTGGAAGAATGTCGCCTATTGTCAAAAAAACACACTTTTGAATATTGGACATTCATAGGAATGGCAGGAATAGTATTCCCCAATAATTTTTTTTCCCAAATTTTCTACCATTTTCGGAAAAAGGAGCAAAGTCCTTTTTAAAATTTCAAAAGTCGAAATTTGGAAGTATGTCGCCTATTGTCAAAAAAACACATAGGAATGGCCGGAATAGTGTTCCATAATAATTTTTTTTCCCAAATTTTATACCATTTTCGGAAAAAGGAGCAAAGTCCTTTTTAAAATTTCAAAAGTCGAAATTTGGAAGAATGTCGCCTATTGTCAAAAAAACACACTTTTGAATATTGGACATTCATAGGAATGGCCGGAATAGTGTTCCCCAATAATTTTTTTTCGCAAATTTTCTACCATTTTCGGAAAAAGGAGCAAAGTCCTTTTTAAAATTTCAAAAGTTGAAATTTGGAAAAATGTCGCCAATTTTCAAATAAACACACTGTTAAAACTTTTGAATATTGGACATTCATAGGAATGGCCGGAATAGTGGTCCCCAATAATTTTTTTTCGCAAATTTTCTACCATTTTCGGAAAAAGGAGCAAAAGTCCTTTTTAAAATTTCAAAAGTCGAAATTTGGAAGTATGTCGCCTATTGTCAAAAAAACACATAGGAATGGCCGGAATAGTGTTCCATAATAATATTTTTTCGCAAATTTTATACCATTTTCGGAAAAAGGAGCAAAGTCCTTTTTAAAGTTTCAAAAGTCGAAATTTGGAAGAATGTCGCCTATTGTCAAAAAAACACACTTTTGAATATTGGACATTCATAGGAATGGCCGAAATAGTGTTCCCCAATAATTTTTTTTTCCCAAATTTTCTACCATTTTCGGAAAAAGGAGCAAAGTCCTTTCTAAAATTTCAAAAGTTGAAATTTGGAAAAATGTCGCCAATTTTCAAATAAACACACTGTTAAGACTTTTGAATATTGGACATTCATAGAAATGGCCGGAAGAGTGTTCTCCAATAATGTTTTTTCGCTTATCTCCTACAATTTTCGGAAAAAGGAGCAAAGTCCTTTTTAAAATTTCAAAAGTCGAAATTTGGAAGAATGTCGCCTATTGTCAAAAAAACACACATTTGAATATTGGACATTCATAGGAATGGCCGGAATAGTGTTCCCCAATAATTTTTTTTCTCAAATTTTCTACCATTTTCGGAAAAAGGAGCAAAGTCCTTTTTAAAATTTCAAAAGTCGAAATTTGGAAGAATGTCGCCTATTGTCAAAAAAAACACACTTTTGAATATTGGACATTCATAGGAATGGGCGGAATAGTGTTCCCCAATAATTTTTTTTCGCAAATTTTCTACCATTTTCGGAAAAAGGAGCAAAGTCCTTTCTAAAATTTCAAAAGTTGAAATTTGGAAATATGTCGCCAATTTTCAAAAAAACACACTGTTAAGACTTTTGAATATTGAACATTCATAGGAATGGCCGGAAGAGTGTTCTCCAATAATGTTTTTTCGCAAATTTTCTACCATTTTCGGAAAAAGGAGCAAAGTCCTTTTTAAAATTTCAAAAGTTGAAATTTGGAAAAATGTCGCCAATTTTAAAATAAACACACTGTTAAGACTTTTGAATATTGGACATTCATAGGAATGGCCGGAATAGTGGTCCCCAATAATTTTTTTTCGCAAATTTTCTACCATTTTCGGAAAAAGGAGCAAAGTCCTTTTTAAAATTTCAAAAGTCGAAATTTGGAAGAATGTCGCCTATTGTCAAAAAAAACACATAGGAATGGCCGGAATAGTGTTCCATAATAATTTTTTTTCGCAAATTTTATACCATTTTCGGAAAATTAGCAAAGTCCTTTTTAAAATATCAAAAGTCGAAATTTGGAAGAATGTCGCCTATTGTCAAAAAAACACAGATTTGAATATTGGACATTCATAGGAATGGCCGGAAGAGTGTTCTCCAATAATGTTTTTTCGCAAATTTTCTACCATTTTCGGAAAAAGGAGCAAAGTCCTTTTTAAAATTTCAAAAGTTGAAATTTGGAAAAATGTCGCCAATTTGCAAATAAACACACTGTTAAGACTTTTGAATATTGGACATTCATAGGAATGGCCGGAATAGTGGTCCCCAATAATTTTTTTTCGCAAATTTTCTACCATTTTCGGAAAAAGGAGCAAAGTCCTTTTTAAAATTTCAAAAGTCGAAATTTGGAAGAATGTCGCCTATTGTCAAAAAACACACTTTTGAATATTGGACATTCATAGGAATGGCAGGAATAGTATTCCCCAATAATTTTTTTTCCCAAATTTTCTACCATTTTCGGAAAAAGGAGCAAAGTCCTTTTTAAAATTTCAAAAGTCGAAATTTGGAAGTATGTCGCCTATTGTCAAAAAAACACATAGGAATGGCCGGAATAGTGTTCCATAATAATTTTTTTTCGCAAATTTTATACCATTTTCGGAAAAAGGAGCAAAGTCCTTTTTAAAATTTCAAAAGTCGAAATTTGGAAGAATGTCGCCTATTGTCAAAAAAACACACTTTTGAATATTGGACATTCATAGGAATGGCAGGAATAGTATTCCCCAATATTTTTTTTTCCCAAATTTTCTACCATTTTCGGAGAAAGGAGCAAAGTCCTTTTTAAAATTTCAAAAGTTGAAATTTGGAAAAATGTCGCCAATTTTCAAATAAACACACTGTTAAAACTTTTGAATATTGGACATTCATAGGAATGGCCGGAATAGTGGTCCCCAATAATTTTTTTTCGCAAATTTTCTACCATTTTCGGAAAAAGGAGCAAAAGTCCTTTTTAAAATTTCAAAAGTCGAAATTTGGAAGTATGTCGCCTATTGTCAAAAAAACACATAGGAATGGCCGGAATAGTGTTCCATAATAATATTTTTTCGCAAATTTTATACCATTTTCGGAAAAAGGAGCAAAGTCCTTTTTAAAGTTTCAAAAGTCGAAATTTGGAAGAATGTCGCCTATTGTCAAAAAAACACACTTTTGAATATTGGACATTCATAGGAATGGCCGGAATAGTGTTCCCCAATAATTTTTTTTTCCCAAATTTTCTACCATTTTCGGAAAAAGGAGCAAAGTCCTTTCTAAAATTTCAAAAGTTGAAATTTGGAAAAATGTCGCCAATTTTCAAATAAACACACTGTTAAGACTTTTGAATATTGGACATTCATAGAAATGGCCGGAAGAGTGTTCTCCAATAATGTTTTTTCGCTTATCTCCTACAATTTTCGGAAAAAGGAGCAAAGTCCTTTTTAAAATTTCAAAAGTCGAAATTTGGAAGAATGTCGCCTATTGTCAAAAAAACACACTTTTGAATATTGGACATTCATAGGAATGGCCGGAATAGTGTTCCCCAATAATTTTTTTTCGCAAATTTTCTACCATTTTCGGAAAAAGGAGCAAAGTCCTTTTTAAAATTTCAAAAGTCGAAATTTGGAAGTATGTCGCCTATTGTCAAAAAAACACATAGGAATGGCCGGAATAGTGTTCCATAATAATTTTTTTTCGCAAATTTTATACCATTTTCGGAAAAAGTAGCAAAGTCCTTTTTAAAATTTCAAAAGTCGAAATTTGGAAGAATGTCGCCTATTGTCAAAAAAACACACATTTGAATATTGGACATTCATAGGAATGGCCGGAAGAGTGTTCTCCAATAATGTTTTTTCGCAAATTTTCTACCATTTTCGGAAAAAGGAGCAAAGTCCTTTTTAAAATTTCAAAAGTCGAAATTTGGAAGAATGTTGCCTATTGTCAAAAAAAACACACTTTTGAATAATTGGCATTCATAGGAATGGCCGGAATAGTGTTCCCCAATAATTTTTTTTCGCAAATTTTCTACCATTTTCGGAAAAAGGAGCAAAGTCCTTTTTAAAATTTCAAAAGTCGAAATTTGGAAGAATGTCGCCTATTGTCAAAAAAAAACACACTTTTGAATATTGGACATTCATAGGAATGGGCGGAATAGTGTTCCCCAATAATTTTTTTTCGCAAATTTTCTACCATTTTCGGAAAAAGGAGCAAAGTCCTTTCTAAAATTTCAAAAGTTGAAATTTGGAAATATGTCGCCAATTTTCAAAAAAACACACTGTTAAGACTTTTGAATATTGAACATTCATAGGAATGGCCGGAAGAGTGTTCTCCAATAATGTTTTTTCGCAAATTTTCTACCATTTTCGGAAAAAGGAGCAAAGTCCTTTTTAAAATTTCAAAAGTTGAAATTTGGAAAAATGTCGCCAATTTTCAAATAAACACACTGTTAAGACTTTTGAATATTGGACATTCATAGGAATGGCCGGAATAGTGGTCCCCAATAATTTTTTTTCGCAAATTTTCTACCATTTTCGGAAAAAAGGAGCAAAGTCCTTTTTAAAATTTCAAAAGTCGAAATTTGGAAGAATGTCGCCTATTGTCAAAAAAAACACACTTTTGAATATTGGACATTCATAGGAATGGCAGGAATAGTATTCCCCAATAATTTTTTTTCGCAAATATTCTACCATTTTCGGAAAAAGGAGCAAAGTCCTTTTTAAAATTTCAAAAGTCGAAATTTGGAAGTATGTCGCCTATTGTCAAAAAAACACATAGGAATGGCCGGAATAGTGTTCCATAATAATTTTTTTTCGCAAATTTTATACCATTTTCGGAAAAAGTAGCAAAGTCCTTTTTAAAATTTCAAAAGTCGAAATTTGGAAGAATGTCGCCTATTGTCAAAAAAACACACATTTGAATATTGGACATTCATAGGAATGGCCGGAAGAGTGTTCTCCAATAATGTTTTTTCGCAAATTTTCTACCATTTTCGGAAAAAGGAGCAAAGTCCTTTTTAAAATTTCAAAAGTCGAAATTTGGAAGAATGTTGCCTATTGTCAAAAAAAACACACTTTTGAATAATTGGCATTCATAGGAATGGCCGGAATAGTGTTCCCCAATAATTTTTTTTCGCAAATTTTCTACCATTTTCGGAAAAAGGAGCAAAGTCCTTTTTAAAATTTCAAAAGTCGAAATTTGGAAGAATGTCGCCTATTGTCAAAAAAACACACTTTTGAATATTGGACATTCATAGGAATGGCCGGAATAGTGTTCCCCAATAATTTTTGTTTTCGCAAATTTTCTACCATTTTCGGAAAAAGGAGCAAAGTCCTTTTTAAAATTTCAAAAGTCGAAATTTGGAAGAATGTCGCCTATTGTCAAAAAACACACTTTTGAATATTGGACATTCATAGGAATGGCCGGAAGAGTGTTCTCCAATAATGTTTTTTCGCTTATCTCCTACCATTTTCGGAAAAAGGAGCAAAAGTCCTTTTTAAAATTTCAAAAGTCGAAATTTGGAAGTATGTCGCCTATTGTCAAAAAAAACACATAGGAATGGCCGGAATAGTGTTCCATAATAATATTTTTTCGCAAATTTTATACCATTTTCGGAAAAAGGAGCAAAGTCCTTTTTAAAGTTTCAAAAGTCGAAATTTGGAAGAATGTCGCCTATTGTCAAAAAAACACACTTTTGAATATTGGACATTCATAGGAATGGCCGGAATAGTGTTCCCCAATAATTTTTTTTTCCCAAATTTTCTACCATTTTCGGAAAAAGGAGCAAAGTCCTTTCTAAAATTTCAAAAGTTGAAATTTGGAAAAATGTCGCCAATTTTCAAATAAACACACTGTTAAGACTTTTGAATATTGGACATTCATAGAAATGGCCGGAAGAGTGTTCTCCAATAATGTTTTTTCGCTTATCTCCTACAATTTTCGGAAAAAGGAGCAAAGTCCTTTTTAAAATTTCAAAAGTCGAAATTTGGAAGAATGTCGCCTATTGTCAAAAAAACACACTTTTGAATATTGGACATTCATAGGAATGGCCGGAATAGTGTTCCCCAATAATTTTTTTTCGCAAATTTTCTACCATTTTCGGAAAAAGGAGCAAAGTCCTTTTTAAAATTTCAAAAGTCGAAATTTGGAAGTATGTCGCCTATTGTCAAAAAAACACATAGGAATGGCCGGAATAGTGTTCCATAATAATTTTTTTTCGCAAATTTTATACCATTTTCGGAAAAAGTAGCAAAGTCCTTTTTAAAATTTCAAAAGTCGAAATTTGGAAGAATGTCGCCTATTGTCAAAAAAACACACATTTGAATATTGGACATTCATAGGAATGGCCGGAAGAGTGTTCTCCAATAATGTTTTTTCGCAAATTTTCTACCATTTTCGGAAAAAGGAGCAAAGTCCTTTTTAAAATTTCAAAAGTCGAAATTTGGAAGAATGTTGCCTATTGTCAAAAAAAACACACTTTTGAATAATTGGCATTCATAGGAATGGCCGGAATAGTGTTCCCCAATAATTTTTTTTCGCAAATTTTCTACCATTTTCGGAAAAAGGAGCAAAGTCCTTTTTAAAATTTCAAAAGTCGAAATTTGGAAGAATGTCGCCTATTGTCAAAAAAAAACACACTTTTGAATATTGGACATTCATAGGAATGGGCGGAATAGTGTTCTCCAATAATGTTTTTTCGCAAATTTTCTACCATTTTCGGAAAAAGGAGCAAAGTCCTTTTTAAAATTTCAAAAGTCGAAATTTGGAAGAATGTTGCCTATTGTCAAAAAAAACACACTTTTGAATAATTGGCATTCATAGGAATGGCCGGAATAGTGTTCCATAATAATTTTGTTTCGCAAATTTTATACCATTTTCGGAAAAAGGAGCAAAGTCCTTTTTAAAATTTCAAAAGTCGAAATTTGGAAGAATGTCGCCTATTGTCAAAAAAACACACTTTTGAATATTGGACATTCATAGGAATGGCCGGAATAGTGTTCCCCAATAATTTTTTTTCGCAAATTTTCTACCATTTTCGGAAAAAGGAGCAAAGTCCTTTTTAAAATTTCAAAAGTTGAAATTTGGAAAAATGTCGCCAATTTTCAAATAAACACACTGTTAAAACTTTTGAATATTGGACATTCATAGGAATGGCCGGAATAGTGGTCCCCAATAATTTTTTTTCGCAAATTTTCTACCATTTTCGGAAAAAGGAGCAAAAGTCCTTTTTAAAATTTCAAAAGTCGAAATTTGGAAGTATGTCGCCTATTGTCAAAAAAACACATAGGAATGGCCGGAATAGTGTTCCATAATAATATTTTTTCGCAAATTTTATACCATTTTCGGAAAAAGGAGCAAAGTCCTTTTTAAAGTTTCAAAAGTCGAAATTTGGAAGAATGTCGCCTATTGTCAAAAAAACACACTTTTGAATATTGGACATTCATAGGAATGGCCGGAATAGTGTTCCCCAATAATTTTTTTTTCCCAAATTTTCTACCATTTTCGGAAAAAGGAGCAAAGTCCTTTCTAAAATTTCAAAAGTTGAAATTTGGAAAAATGTCGCCAATTTTCAAATAAACACACTGTTAAGACTTTTGAATATTGGACATTCATAGAAATGGCCGGAAGAGTGTTCTCCAATAATGTTTTTTCGCTTATCTCCTACAATTTTCGGAAAAAGGAGCAAAGTCCTTTTTAAAATTTCAAAAGTCGAAATTTGGAAGAATGTCGCCTATTGTCAAAAAAACACACTTTTGAATATTGGACATTCATAGGAATGGCCGGAATAGTGTTCCCCAATAATTTTTTTTCTCAAATTTTCTACCATTTTCGGAAAAAGGAGCAAAGTCCTTTTTAAAATTTCAAAAGTCGAAATTTGGAAGAATGTCGCCTATTGTCAAAAAAAACACACTTTTGAATATTGGACATTCATAGGAATGGGCGGAATAGTGTTCCCCAATAATTTTTTTTCGCAAATTTTCTACCATTTTCGGAAAAAGGAGCAAAGTCCTTTCTAAAATTTCAAAAGTTGAAATTTGGAAATATGTCGCCAATTTTCAAAAAAACACACTGTTAAGACTTTTGAATATTGAACATTCATAGGAATGGCCGGAAGAGTGTTCTCCAATAATGTTTTTTCGCAAATTTTCTACCATTTTCGGAAAAAGGAGCAAAGTCCTTTTTAAAATTTCAAAAGTTGAAATTTGGAAAAATGTCGCCAATTTTAAAATAAACACACTGTTAAGACTTTTGAATATTGGACATTCATAGGAATGGCCGGAATAGTGGTCCCCAATAATTTTTTTTCGCAAATTTTCTACCATTTTCGGAAAAAAGGAGCAAAGTCCTTTTTAAAATTTCAAAAGTCGAAATTTGGAAGAATGTCGCCTATTGTCAAAAAAAACACACTTTTGAATATTGGACATTCATAGGAATGGCAGGAATAGTATTCCCCAATAATTTTTTCTCGCAAATATTCTACCATTTTCGGAAAAAGGAGCAAAGTCCTTTTTAAAATTTCAAAAGTCGAAATTTGGAAGTATGTCGCCTATTGTCAAAAAAACACATAGGAATGGCCGGAATAGTGTTCCATAATAATTTTTTTTCGCAAATTTTATACCATTTTCGGAAAAAGTAGCAAAGTCCTTTTTAAAATTTCAAAAGTCGAAATTTGGAAGAATGTCGCCTATTGTCAAAAAAACACACATTTGAATATTGGACATTCATAGGAATGGCCGGAAGAGTGTTCTCCAATAATGTTTTTTCGCAAATTTTCTACCATTTTCGGAAAAAGGAGCAAAGTCCTTTTTAAAATTTCAAAAGTCGAAATTTGGAAGAATGTTGCCTATTGTCAAAAAAAACACACTTTTGAATAATTGGCATTCATAGGAATGGCCGGAATAGTGTTCCCCAATAATTTTTTTTCGCAAATTTTCTACCATTTTCGGAAAAAGGAGCAAAGTCCTTTTTAAAATTTCAAAAGTCGAAATTTGGAAGAATGTCGCCTATTGTCAAAAAAACACACTTTTGAATATTGGACATTCATAGGAATGGCCGGAATAGTGTTCCCCAATAATTTTTTTTTTCGCAAATTTTCTACCATTTTCGGAAAAAGGAGCAAAGTCCTTTTTAAAATTTCAAAAGTCGAAATTTGGAAGAATGTCGCCTATTGTCAAAAAACACACTTTTGAATATTGGACATTCATAGGAATGGCAGGAATAGTATTCCCCAATAATTTTTTTTCGCATATTTTCTACCATTTTCGGAAAAAGGAGCAAAGTCCTTTTTAAAATTTCAAAAGTCGAAATTTGGAAGAATGTCGCCTATTGTCAAAAAAACACACTTTTGAATATTGGACATTCATAGGAATGGCCGGAATAGTGTTCCCCAATAATTTTTTTTTCGCAAATTTTCTACCATTTTCGGAAAAAGGAGCAAAGTCCTTTTTAAAATTTCAAAAGTCGAAATTTGGAAGAATGTCGCCTATTGTCAAAAAAAACACACTTTTGAATATTGGACATTCATAGGAATGGCAGGAATAGTATTCCCCAATAATTTTTTTTCGCAAATTTTCTACCATTTTCGGAAAAAGGAGCAAAGTCCTTTTTAAAATTTCAAAAGTCGAAATTTGGAAGTATGTCGCCTATTGTAAAAAAAACACATAGGAATGGCCGGAATAGTGTTCCATAATAATTTTTTTTCGCAAATTTTATACCATTTTCGGAAAATTAGCAAAGTCCTTTTTAAAATATCAAAAGTCGAAATTTGGAAGAATGTCGCCTATTGTCAAAAAAACACAGATTTGAATATTGGACATTCATAGGAATGGCCGGAAGAGTGTTCTCCAATAATGTTTTTTCGCAAATTTTCTACCATTTTCGGAAAAAGGAGCAAAGTCCTTTTTAAAATTTCAAAAGTTGAAATTTGGAAAAATGTCGCCAATTTGCAAATAAACACACTGTTAAGACTTTTGAATATTGGACATTCATAGGAATGGCCGGAATAGTGGTCCCCAATAATTTTTTTTCGCAAATTTTCTACCATTTTCGGAAAAAGGAGCAAAGTCCTTTTTAAAATTTCAAAAGTCGAAATTTGGAAGAATGTCGCCTATTGTCAAAAAAACACACTTTTGAATATTGGACATTCATAGGAATGGCCGGAAGAGTGTTCTCCAATAATGTTTTTTCGCAAATTTTCTACCATTTTCGGAAAAAGGAGCAAAGTCCTTTTTAAAATTTCAAAAGTTGAAATTTGGAAAAATGTCGCCAATTTGCAAATAAACACACTGTTAAGACTTTTGAATATTGGACATTCATAGGAATGGCCGGAATAGTGGTCCCCAATAATTTTTTTTCGCAAATTTTCTACCATTTTCGGAAAAAGGAGCAAAGTCCTTTTTAAAATTTCAAAAGTCGAAATTTGGAAGAATGTCGCCTATTGTCAAAAAAACACACTTTTGAATATTGGACATTCATAGGAATGGCAGGAATAGTATTCCCCAATAATTTTTTTTCCCAAATTTTCTACCATTTTCGGAAAAAGGAGCAAAGTCCTTTTTAAAATTTCAAAAGTCGAAATTTGGAAGTATGTCGCCTATTGTCAAAAAAACACATAGGAATGGCCGGAATAGTGTTCCATAATAATTTTTTTTCGCAAATTTTATACCATTTTCGGAAAAAGGAGCAAAGTCCTTTTTAAAATTTCAAAAGTCGAAATTTGGAAGAATGTCGCCTATTGTCAAAAAAACACACTTTTGAATATTGGACATTCATAGGAATGGCCGGAATAGTGTTCCCCAATAATTTTTTTTCGCAAATTTTCTACCATTTTCGGAGAAAGGAGCAAAGTCCTTTTTAAAATTTCAAAAGTTGAAATTTGGAAAAATGTCGCCAATTTTCAAATAAACACACTGTTAAAACTTTTGAATATTGGACATTCATAGGAATGGCCGGAATAGTGGTCCCCAATAATTTTTTTTCGCAAATTTTCTACCATTCTCGGAAAAAGGAGCAAAAGTCCTTTTTAAAATTTCAAAAGTCGAAATTTGGAAGTATGTCGCCTATTGTCAAAAAAACACATAGGAATGGCCGGAATAGTGTTCCATAATAATATTTTTTCGCAAATTTTATACCATTTTCGGAAAAAGGAGCAAAGTCCTTTTTAAAGTTTCAAAAGTCGAAATTTGGAAGAATGTCGCCTATTGTCAAAAAAACACACTTTTGAATATTGGACATTCATAGGAATGGCCGGAATAGTGTTCCCCAATAATTTTTTTTTCCCAAATTTTCTACCATTTTCGGAAAAAGGAGCAAAGTCCTTTCTAAAATTTCAAAAGTTGAAATTTGGAAAAATGTCGCCAATTTTCAAATAAACACACTGTTAAGACTTTTGAATATTGGACATTCATAGAAATGGCCGGAAGAGTGTTCTCCAATAATGTTTTTTCGCTTATCTCCTACAATTTTCGGAAAAAGGAGCAAAGTCCTTTTTAAAATTTCAAAAGTCGAAATTTGGAAGAATGTCGCCTATTGTCAAAAAAACACACTTTTGAATATTGGACATTCATAGGAATGGCCGGAATAGTGTTCCCCAATAATTTTTTTTCGCAAATTTTCTACCATTTTCGGAAAAAGGAGCAAAGTCCTTTTTAAAATTTCAAAAGTCGAAATTTGGAAGTATGTCGCCTATTGTCAAAAAAACACATAGGAATGGCCGGAATAGTGTTCCATAATAATTTTTTTTCGCAAATTTTATACCATTTTCGGAAAAAGTAGCAAAGTCCTTTTTAAAATTTCAAAAGTCGAAATTTGGAAGAATGTCGCCTATTGTCAAAAAAACACACATTTGAATATTGGACATTCATAGGAATGGCCGGAAGAGTGTTCTCCAATAATGTTTTTTCGCAAATTTTCTACCATTTTCGGAAAAAGGAGCAAAGTCCTTTTTAAAATTTCAAAAGTCGAAATTTGGAAGAATGTTGCCTATTGTCAAAAAAAACACACTTTTGAATAATTGGCATTCATAGGAATGGCCGGAATAGTGTTCCCCAATAATTTTTTTTCGCAAATTTTCTACCATTTTCGGAAAAAGGAGCAAAGTCCTTTTTAAAATTTCAAAAGTCGAAATTTGGAAGAATGTCGCCTATTGTCAAAAAAAAACACACTTTTGAATATTGGACATTCATAGGAATGGGCGGAATAGTGTTCCCCAATAATTTTTTTTCGCAAATTTTCTACCATTTTCGGAAAAAGGAGCAAAGTCCTTTCTAAAATTTCAAAAGTTGAAATTTGGAAATATGTCGCCAATTTTCAAAAAAACACACTGTTAAGACTTTTGAATATTGAACATTCATAGGAATGGCCGGAAGAGTGTTCTCCAATAATGTTTTTTCGCAAATTTTCTACCATTTTCGGAAAAAGGAGCAAAGTCCTTTTTAAAATTTCAAAAGTTGAAATTTGGAAAAATGTCGCCAATTTTCAAATAAACACACTGTTAAGACTTTTGAATATTGGACATTCATAGGAATGGCCGGAATAGTGGTCCCCAATAATTTTTTTTCGCAAATTTTCTACCATTTTCGGAAAAAAGGAGCAAAGTCCTTTTTAAAATTTCAAAAGTCGAAATTTGGAAGAATGTCGCCTATTGTCAAAAAAAACACACTTTTGAATATTGGACATTCATAGGAATGGCAGGAATAGTATTCCCCAATAATTTTTTTTCGCAAATATTCTACCATTTTCGGAAAAAGGAGCAAAGTCCTTTTTAAAATTTCAAAAGTCGAAATTTGGAAGTATGTCGCCTATTGTCAAAAAAACACATAGGAATGGCCGGAATAGTGTTCCATAATAATTTTTTTTCGCAAATTTTATACCATTTTCGGAAAAAGTAGCAAAGTCCTTTTTAAAATTTCAAAAGTCGAAATTTGGAAGAATGTCGCCTATTGTCAAAAAAACACACATTTGAATATTGGACATTCATAGGAATGGCCGGAAGAGTGTTCTCCAATAATGTTTTTTCGCAAATTTTCTACCATTTTCGGAAAAAGGAGCAAAGTCCTTTTTAAAATTTCAAAAGTCGAAATTTGGAAGAATGTTGCCTATTGTCAAAAAAAACACACTTTTGAATAATTGGCATTCATAGGAATGGCCGGAATAGTGTTCCCCAATAATTTTTTTTCGCAAATTTTCTACCATTTTCGGAAAAAGGAGCAAAGTCCTTTTTAAAATTTCAAAAGTCGAAATTTGGAAGAATGTCGCCTATTGTCAAAAAAACACACTTTTGAATATTGGACATTCATAGGAATGGCCGGAATAGTGTTCCCCAATAATTTTTGTTTTCGCAAATTTTCTACCATTTTCGGAAAAAGGAGCAAAGTCCTTTTTAAAATTTCAAAAGTCGAAATTTGGAAGAATGTCGCCTATTGTCAAAAAACACACTTTTGAATATTGGACATTCATAGGAATGGCAGGAATAGTATTCCCCAATAATTTTTTTTCGCATATTTTCTACCATTTTCGGAAAAAGGAGCAAAGTCCTTTTTAAAATTTCAAAAGTCGAAATTTGGAAGAATGTCGCCTATTGTCAAAAAAACACACTTTTGAATATTGGACATTCATAGGAATGGCCGGAATAGTGTTCCCCAATAATTTTTTTTTCGCAAATTTTTTACCATTTTCGGAAAAAGGAGCAAAGTCCTTTTTAAAATTTCAAAAGTCGAAATTTGGAAGAATGTCGCCTATTGTCAAAAAAAAACACACTTTTGAATATTGGACATTCATAGGAATGGCAGGAATAGTATTCCCCAATAATTTTTTTTCGCAAATTTTCTACCATTTTCGGAAAAAGGAGCAAAGTCCTTTTTAAAATTTCAAAAGTCGAAATTTGGAAGTATGTCGCCTATTGTAAAAAAAACACATAGGAATGGCCGGAATAGTGTTCCATAATAATTTTTTTTCGCAAATTTTATACCATTTTCGGAAAATTAGCAAAGTCCTTTTTAAAATATCAAAAGTCGAAATTTGGAAGAATGTCGCCTATTGTCAAAAAAACACAGATTTGAATATTGGACATTCATAGGAATGGCCGGAAGAGTGTTCTCCAATAATGTTTTTTCGCAAATTTTCTACCATTTTCGGAAAAAGGAGCAAAGTCCTTTTTAAAATTTCAAAAGTTGAAATTTGGAAAAATGTCGCCAATTTGCAAATAAACACACTGTTAAGACTTTTGAATATTGGACATTCATAGGAATGGCCGGAATAGTGGTCCCCAATAATTTTTTTTCGCAAATTTTCTACCATTTTCGGAAAAAGGAGCAAAGTCCTTTTTAAAATTTCAAAAGTCGAAATTTGGAAGAATGTCGCCTATTGTCAAAAAAACACACTTTTGAATATTGGACATTCATAGGAATGGCAGGAATAGTATTCCCCAATAATTTTTTTTCCCAAATTTTCTACCATTTTCGGAAAAAGGAGCAAAGTCCTTTTTAAAATTTCAAAAGTCGAAATTTGGAAGTATGTCGCCTATTGTCAAAAAAACACATAGGAATGGCCGGAATAGTGTTCCATAATAATTTTTTTTCGCAAATTTTATACCATTTTCGGAAAAAGGAGCAAAGTCCTTTTTAAAATTTCAAAAGTCGAAATTTGGAAGAATGTCGCCTATTGTCAAAAAAACACACTTTTGAATATTGGACATTCATAGGAATGGCCGGAATAGTGTTCCCCAATAATTTTTTTTCGCAAATTTTCTACCATTTTCGGAAAAAGGAGCAAAGTCCTTTTTAAAATTTCAAAAGTTGAAATTTGGAAAAATGTCGCCAATTTTCAAATAAACACACTGTTAAAACTTTTGAATATTGGACATTCATAGGAATGGCCGGAATAGTGGTCCCCAATAATTTTTTTTCGCAAATTTTCTACCATTTTCGGAAAAAGGAGCAAAAGTCCTTTTTAAAATTTCAAAAGTCGAAATTTGGAAGTATGTCGCCTATTGTCAAAAAAACACATAGGAATGGCCGGAATAGTGTTCCATAATAATATTTTTTCGCAAATTTTCTACCATTTTCGAAAAAGGAGCAAAAGTCCTTTTTAAAGTTTCAAAAGTCGAAATTTGGAAGAATGTCGCCTATTGTCAAAAAAACACACTTTTGAATATTGGACATTCATAGGAATGGCCGGAATAGTGTTCCCCAATAATTTTTTTTTCCCAAATTTTCTACCATTTTCGGAAAAAGGAGCAAAGTCCTTTCTAAAATTTCAAAAGTTGAAATTTGGAAAAATGTCGCCAATTTTCAAATAAACACACTGTTAAGACTTTTGAATATTGGACATTCATAGAAATGGCCGGAAGAGTGTTCTCCAATAATGTTTTTTCGCTTATCTCCTACAATTTTCGGAAAAAGGAGCAAAGTCCTTTTTAAAATTTCAAAAGTCGAAATTTGGAAGAATGTCGCCTATTGTCAAAAAAACACACTTTTGAATATTGGACATTCATAGGAATGGCCGGAATAGTGGTCCCCAATAATTTTTTTTCGCAAGTTTTCTACCATTTTCGGAAAAAGGAGCAAAGTCCTTTTAAAATTTCAAAAGTCGAAATTTGGAAGAATGTCGCCTATTGTCAAAAAAACACACTTTTGAATATTGGACATTCATAGGAATGGCCGGAAGAGTGTTCTCCAATAATGTTTTTTCGCAAATTTTCTACCATTTTCGGAAAAAGAAGCAAAGTCCTTTTTAAAATTTCAAAAGTCGAAATTTGGAAGAATGTCGCCTATTGTCAAAAAAACACACTTTTGAATATTGGACATTTATAGGAATGGCCGGAATAGTGGTCCCCAATAATTTTTTTTCGCAAATTTTCTACCATTTTCGGAAAAAGGAGCAAAGTCCTTTTTAAAATTTCAAAAGTCGAAATTTGGAAGAATGTCGCCTATTGTCAAAAAAACACACTTTTGAATATTGGACATTCATAGAAATGGCCGGAAGAGTGTTCTCCAATAATGTTTTTTCGCTTATCTCCTACAATTTTCGGAAAAAGGAGCAAAGTCTCTTTTTAAATTTCAAAAGTTGAAATTTGGAAAAATGTCGCCAATTTTGAAATAAACACACTGTTAAGACTTTTGAATATTGGACATTCATAGGAATGGCCGGAATAGTGGTCCCCAATAATTTTTTTTCGCAAATTTTCTACCATTTTCGGAAAAAGGAGCAAAGTCCTTTTTAAAATTTCAAAAGTCGAAATTTGGAAGAATGTCGCCAATTTTCAAAAAAACACACTTTTGAATATTGGACATTCATAGGAATGGCCGGAAGAGTGTTCTCCAATAATGTTTTTTCGCAAATTTTCTACCATTTTCGGAAAAAGGAGCAAAGTCCTTTTTAAAATTTCAAAAGTCGAAATTTGGAAGAATGTCGCCTATTGTCAAAAAAACACACTTTTGAATATTGGATATTCATAGGAATGGCCGGAATAGTGGTCCCCAATAATTTTTTCTCGCAAATTTTCTACCATTTTCGGAAAAAGGAGCAAAGTCCTTTTTAAAATTTCAAAAGTCGAAATTTGGAAAAATGTCGCCAATTTTCAAATAAACACACTGTTAAGACTTTTGAATATTGGACATTCAGAGAAATGGCTGGAAGAGTGTTCTCCAATAATGTTTTTTCGCTTATCTCCTACAATTTTCGGAAAAAAGAGCAAAGTCCTTTTTAAAATTTCAAACGTCGAAATTTGGAAGAATGTTGCCTATTGTCAAAAAAACACATAGGAATGGCCGGAATAGTGTTCCATAATAATTTTTTTTCGCAAATTTTATACCATTTTCGGAAAAAGGAGCAAAGTCCTTTTTAAAATTTCAAAAGTCGAAATTTGGAAGAATGTCGCCTATTGTCAAAAAAACACACTTTTGAATATTGGACATTCATAGAAATGGCCGAAAGGGTGTTCTCCAATAATGATTTTTCGCTTATCTCCTACAATTTTCGGAAAAAGGAGCAAAGTTCTTTTTAAAATTTCAAAAGTCGAAATTTGGAAGAATGTCGCCTATTGTCAAAAAAAAAAAACACACTTTTGAATATTGGACATTCATAGGAATGACCGGAATAGTGTTCCCCAATAATTTTTTTCGCAAATTTTCTACTATTTTCGGAAAAAGGAGCAAAGTCCTTTTTAAAATTTCTAAAGTCGAAATTTGGAAGAATGTCGCCTATTGTCAAAAAAACACACTTTTGAATATTGGACATTCATAGGAATGGCAGGAATAGTATTCCCCAATAATTTTTTTTCGCAAATTTTCTACTATTTTCGGAAAAAGGAGCAAAGTCCTTTTTAAAATTTCTAAAGTCGAAATTTGGAAGAATGTAGCCTATTGTCAAAAAAACACACTTTTGAATATTGGACATTCATAGGAATGGCAGGAATAGTATTCCCCAATAATTTTTTTTCGCAAATTTTCTACCATTTTCGGAAAAAGGAGCAAAGTCCTTTTTAAAATTTCAAAAGTCGAAATTTGGAAGAATGTCGCCTATTGTCAAAAAATCACATAGGAATGGCCGGAATAGTGTTCCATAATAATTTTTTTTCGCAAATTTTCTACCATTTTCGAAAAAAGGAGCAAAGTCCTTTTTAAAATTTCAAAAGTCGAAATTTGGAAGAATGTCGCCTATTGTCAAAAAAACACACTTTTGAATATTGGACATTCATAGGAATAGCCGGAATAGTGTTCCCCAATAATTTTTTTTTCGCAAATTTTCTACCATTTTCGGAAAAAGGAGCAAAGTCCTTTCTAAAATTTCAAAAGTCGAAATTTGGAAGATTGTCGCCTATTGTCAAAAAAACACACTTTTGAATATTGGACATTCATAGGAATGGCAGGAATAGTATTCCCCAATAATTTTTTTCGCCAATTTTCTACTATTTTCGAAAAAAGGAGCAAAGTCCTTTTTAAAATTTCAAAAGTCGAAATTTGGAAGAATGTCGCCAATTTTCAAATAAACACACTGTTAAGACTTTTGAATATTGGACATTCATAGAAATGGCCGGAAGAGTGTTCTCCAATAATATTTTTTCGCTTATCTCCTACAATTTTCGGAAAAAGGAGCAAAGTCCTTTTTAAAATTTCAAAAGTCGAAATTTGGAAGAATGTCGCCTATTGTCAAAAAAACACACTTTTGAATATTGGACATTCATAGGAATGGCCGGAATAGTGTTCCCCAATAATTTTTTTTTCTTGCAAATTTTCTACCATTTTCGGAAAAAGGAGCAAAGTCCTTTTTAAAATTTCAAAAGTCGAAATTTGGAAGAATGTCGCCTATTGTCAAAAAAACACATTTTTGAATATTGGACATTCATAGGAATGGCCGTAATAGTGTTCCCCAATAATTTTTTTTCGCAAATTTTCTACCATTTTCGGAAAAAGGAGCAAAGTCCTTTTTAAAATTTCAAAAGTCGAAATTTGGAAGAATGTCGCCTATTGTCAAAAAAACACACTTTTGAATATTGGACATTCATAGGAATGGCCGGAATAGTGTTCCCCAATAATTTTTTTTTCGCACATTTTCTACCATTTTCGGAAAAAGGAGCAAAGTCCTTTCTAAAATTTCAAAAGTTGAAATTTGGAAAAATGTCGCCAATTTTCAAAAAAACACACTGTTAAGACTTTTGAATATTGGACATTCATAGGAATGGCCGGAAGAGTGTTCTCCAATAATGTTTTTTCGCAAATTTTCTATCATTTTCGGAAAAAGGAGCAAAGTCCTTTTTAAAATTTCAAAAGTCGAAATTCGGAAGAATGTCGCCTATTGTCAAAAAAACACACTTTGGAATATTGGACATTCATAGGAATGGCCAGAATAGTGGTCCCCAATAATTTTTTTTCGCAAATTTTCTACCATTTTCAAAAAAAGGAGCAAAGTCCTTTTTAAAATTTCAAAAGTCGAAATTTGGAAAAATGTCGCCAATTTTCAAATAAACACACTGTTAAGACTTTTGAATATTGGACATTCATAGAAATGGCCGGAAGAGTGTTCTCCAATAATGTTTTTTTGCTTATCTCCTACAATTTTCGGAAAAAAGAGCAAAGTCCTTTTTAAAATTTCAAAAGTCGAAATTTGGAAGTATGTCGCCTATTGTCAAAAAAACACATAGGAATGGCCGGAATAGTGTTCCCCAATAATTTTTTTTCGCAAATTTTCTACCACTTTCGGAAAAAGGAGCTAGGTCCTTTTCAAAATTTCAAAAGTCGAAATTTGGAAGAATGTCGCCTATTGTCAAAAAAACACACTTTTGAATATTGGACATTCATAGGAATGGCCGGAATAGTGTTCCCCAATAATTTTTTTTCGCAAATTTTCTACCACTTTCGAAAAAAGGAGCAAAGTCCTTTTTAAAATTTCAAAAGTCGAAATTTGGAAGAATGTCGCCTATTGTCAAAAAAACACATAGGAATGGCCGGAATAGTGTTCCATAATAATTTTTTTTCGCAAATTTTCTACCATTTTCGGAAAAAGGAGCAAAGTCCTTTTTAAAATTTCAAAAGTCGAAATTTGGAAGAATGTCGCCTATTGTCAAAAAAACACACTTTTGAATATTGGACATTCATAGGAATGGCCGGAAGAGTGTTCTCCAATAATGTTTTTTCGCAAATTTTCTACCATTTTCGGAAAAAGGAGCAAAGTCCTTTTTAAAATTTCAAAAGTTGAAATTTGGAAAAATGTCGCCAATTTTCAAATAAACACACTGTTAAGACTTTTGAATATTGGACATTCATAGGAATGGCCGGAATAGTGGTCCCCAATAATTTTTTTTCGCAAATTTTCTACCATTTTTGGAAAAAGGAGCAAAGTCCTTTTTAAAATTTCAAAAGTCGAAATTTGGAAGAATGTCGCCTATTGTCAAAAAAACACACTTTTGAATATTGGACATTCATAGGAATGACAGGAATAGTATTCCCCAATAATTTTTTTTCGCAAATTTTCTACCATTTTCGGAAAAAGGAGCAAAGTCCTTTTTAAAATTTCAAAAGTCGAAATTTGGAAGAATGTCGCCTATTGTCAAAAAAACACACTTTTGAATATTGGACATTCACAGGAATGGGCGGAATAGTGTTCCCCAATAATTTTTTTTCGCAAATTTTCTACCACTTTCGGAAAAAGGAGCAAGGTCCTTTTTAAAATTTCAAAAGTCGAAATTTGGAAGAATGTCGCCTATTGTCAAAAAAACACACTTTTGAATATTGGACATTCATAGGAATGGCCGGAATAGTGTTCCCCAATAATTTTTTTTTTGCAAATTTTCTACAATTTTCGGAAAAAGGAGCAAAGTCCTTTTTAAAATTTCAAAAGTCGAAATTTGGAAGAATGTCGCCTATTGTCAAAAAAACACACTTTTGAATATTGGACATTCATAGGAATGGCCGGAATAGTGTTCCCCAATAATTTTTTTTCTCAAATTTTCTACCATTTTCGGAAAAAGGAGCAAAGTCCTTTTTAAAATTTCAAAAGTCGAAATTTGGAAGAATGTCGCCTATTGTCAAAAAAAACACACTTTTGAATATTGGACATTCATAGGAATGGGCGGAATAGTGTTCCCCAATAATTTTTTTTCGCAAATTTTCTACCATTTTCGGAAAAAGGAGCAAAGTCCTTTCTAAAATTTCAAAAGTTGAAATTTGGAAATATGTCGCCAATTTTCAAAAAAACACACTGTTAAGACTTTTGAATATTGAACATTCATAGGAATGGCCGGAAGAGTGTTCTCCAATAATGTTTTTTCGCAAATTTTCTACCATTTTCGGAAAAAGGAGCAAAGTCCTTTTTAAAATTTCAAAAGTTGAAATTTGGAAAAATGTCGCCAATTTTCAAATAAACACACTGTTAAGACTTTTGAATATTGGACATTCATAGGAATGGCCGGAATAGTGGTCCCCAATAATTTTTTTTCGCAAATTTTCTACCATTTTCGGAAAAAAGGAGCAAAGTCCTTTTTAAAATTTCAAAAGTCGAAATTTGGAAGAATGTCGCCTATTGTCAAAAAAAACACACTTTTGAATATTGGACATTCATAGGAATGGCAGGAATAGTATTCCCCAATAATTTTTTTTCGCAAATATTCTACCATTTTCGGAAAAAGGAGCAAAGTCCTTTTTAAAATTTCAAAAGTCGAAATTTGGAAGTATGTCGCCTATTGTCAAAAAAACACATAGGAATGGCCGGAATAGTGTTCCATAATAATTTTTTTTCGCAAATTTTATACCATTTTCGGAAAAAGTAGCAAAGTCCTTTTTAAAATTTCAAAAGTCGAAATTTGGAAGAATGTCGCCTATTGTCAAAAAAACACACATTTGAATATTGGACATTCATAGGAATGGCCGGAAGAGTGTTCTCCAATAATGTTTTTTCGCAAATTTTCTACCATTTTCGGAAAAAGGAGCAAAGTCCTTTTTAAAATTTCAAAAGTCGAAATTTGGAAGAATGTTGCCTATTGTCAAAAAAAACACACTTTTGAATAATTGGCATTCATAGGAATGGCCGGAATAGTGTTCCCCAATAATTTTTTTTCGCAAATTTTCTACCATTTTCGGAAAAAGGAGCAAAGTCCTTTTTAAAATTTCAAAAGTCGAAATTTGGAAGAATGTCGCCTATTGTCAAAAAAACACACTTTTGAATATTGGACATTCATAGGAATGGCCGGAATAGTGTTCCCCAATAATTTTTTTTTTCGCAAATTTTCTACCATTTTCGGAAAAAGGAGCAAAGTCCTTTTTAAAATTTCAAAAGTCGAAATTTGGAAGAATGTCGCCTATTGTCAAAAAACACACTTTTGAATATTGGACATTCATAGGAATGGCAGGAATAGTATTCCCCAATGATTTTTTTTCGCATATTTTCTACCATTTTCGGAAAAAGGAGCAAAGTCCTTTTTAAAATTTCAAAAGTCGAAATTTGGAAGAATGTCGCCTATTGTCAAAAAAACACACTTTTGAATATTGGACATTCATAGGAATGGCCGGAATAGTGTTCCCCAATAATTTTTTTTTCGCAAATTTTCTACCATTTTCGGAAAAAGGAGCAAAGTCCTTTTTAAAATTTCAAAAGTCGAAATTTGGAAGAATGTCGCCTATTGTCAAAAAAAACACACTTTTGAATATTGGACATTCATAGGAATGGCAGGAATAGTATTCCCCAATAATGTTTTTTCGCAAATTTTCTACCATTTTCGGAAAAAGGAGCAAAGTCCTTTTTAAAATTTCAAAAGTTGAAATTTGGAAAAATGTCGCCAATTTGCAAATAAACACACTGTTAAGACTTTTGAATATTGGACATTCATAGGAATGGCCGGAATAGTGGTCCCCAATAATTTTTTTTCGCAAATTTTCTACCATTTTCGGAAAAAGGAGCAAAGTCCTTTTTAAAATTTCAAAAGTCGAAATTTGGAAGAATGTCGCCTATTGTCAAAAAAACACACTTTTGAATATTGGACATTCATAGGAATGGCCGGAATAGTGTTCCCCAATAATTTTTTTTTTCGCAAATTTTCTACCATTTTCGGAAAAAGGAGCAAAGTCCTTTTTAAAATTTCAAAAGTCGAAATTTGGAAGAATGTCGCCTATTGTCAAAAAACACACTTTTGAATATTGGACATTCATAGGAATGGCAGGAATAGTATTCCCCAATGATTTTTTTTCGCATATTTTCTACCATTTTCGGAAAAAGGAGCAAAGTCCTTTTTAAAATTTCAAAAGTCGAAATTTGGAAGAATGTCGCCTATTGTCAAAAAAACACACTTTTGAATATTGGACATTCATAGGAATGGCCGGAATAGTGTTCCCCAATAATTTTTTTTTCGCAAATTTTCTACCATTTTCGGAAAAAGGAGCAAAGTCCTTTTTAAAATTTCAAAAGTCGAAATTTGGAAGAATGTCGCCTATTGTCAAAAAAAACACACTTTTGAATATTGGACATTCATAGGAATGGCAGGAATAGTATTCCCCAATAATGTTTTTTCGCAAATTTTCTACCATTTTCGGAAAAAGGAGCAAAGTCCTTTTTAAAATTTCAAAAGTTGAAATTTGGAAAAATGTCGCCAATTTGCAAATAAACACACTGTTAAGACTTTTGAATATTGGACATTCATAGGAATGGCCGGAATAGTGGTCCCCAATAATTTTTTTTCGCAAATTTTCTACCATTTTCGGAAAAAGGAGCAAAGTCCTTTTTAAAATTTCAAAAGTCGAAATTTGGAAGAATGTCGCCTATTGTCAAAAAAACACACTTTTGAATATTGGACATTCATAGGAATGGCAGGAATAGTATTCCCCAATAATTTTTTTTCCCAAATTTTCTACCATTTTCGGAAAAAGGAGCAAAGTCCTTTTTAAAATTTCAAAAGTCGAAATTTGGAAGTATGTCGCCTATTGTCAAAAAAACACATAGGAATGGCCGGAATAGTGTTCCATAATAATTTTTTTTCGCAAATTTTATACCATTTTCGGAAAAAGTAGCAAAGTCCTTTTTAAAATTTCAAAAGTCGAAATTTGGAAGAATGTCGCCTATTGTCAAAAAAACACACATTTGAATATTGGACATTCATAGGAATGGCCGGAAGAGTGTTCTCCAATAATGTTTTTTCGCAAATTTTCTACCATTTTCGGAAAAAGGAGCAAAGTCCTTTTTAAAATTTCAAAAGTCGAAATTTGGAAGAATGTTGCCTATTGTCAAAAAAAACACACTTTTGAATAATTGGCATTCATAGAAATGGCCGGAATAGTGTTCCCCAATAATTTTTTTTCGCAAATTTTCTACCATTTTCGGAAAAAGGAGCAAAGTCCTTTTTAAAATTTCAAAAGTCGAAATTTGGAAGAATGTCGCCTATTGTCAAAAAAACACACTTTTGAATATTGGACATTCATAGGAATGGGCGGAATAGTGTTCCCCAATAATTTTTTTTCGCAAATTTTCTACCATTTTCGGAAAAAGGAGCAAAGTCCTTTCTAAAATTTCAAAAGTTGAAATTTGGAAATATGTCGCCAATTTTCAAAAAAACACACTGTTAAGACTTTTGAATATTGAACATTCATAGGAATGGCCGGAAGAGTGTTCTCCAATAATGTTTTTTCGCAAATTTTCTACCATTTTCGGAAAAAGGAGCAAAGTCCTTTTTAAAATTTCAAAAGTTGAAATTTGGAAAAATGTCGCCAATTTTCAAATAAACACACTGTTAAGACTTTTGAATATTGGACATTCATAGGAATGGCCGGAATAGTGGTCCCCAATAATTTTTTTTCGCAAATTTTCTACCATTTTCGGAAAAAAGGAGCAAAGTCCTTTTTAAAATTTCAAAAGTCGAAATTTGGAAGAATGTCGCCTATTGTCAAAAAAAACACACTTTTGAATATTGGACATTCATAGGAATGGCAGGAATAGTATTCCCCAATAATTTTTTTTCGCAAATATTTTACCATTTTCGGAAAAAGGAGCAAAGTCCTTTTTAAAATTTCAAAAGTCGAAATTTGGAAGTATGTCGCCTATTGTCAAAAAAACACATAGGAATGGCCGGAATAGTGTTCCATAATAATTTTTTTTCGCAAATTTTATACCATTTTCGGAAAAAGGAGCAAAGTCCTTTTTAAAATTTCAAAAGTCGAAATTTGGAAGAATGTCTCCTATTGTCAAAAAAACACACATTTGAATATTGGACATTCATAGGAATGGCCGGAAGAGTGTTCTCCAATAATGTTTTTTCGCAAATTTTCTACCATTTTCGGAAAAAGGAGCAAAGTCCTTTTTAAAATTTCAAAAGTCGAAATTTGGAAGAATGTTGCCTATTGTCAAAAAAAACACACTTTTGAATAATTGGCATTCATAGGAATGGCCGGAATAGTGTTCCCCAATAATTTTTTTTCGCAAATTTTCTACCATTTTCGGAAAAAGGAGCAAAGTCCTTTTTAAAATTTCAAAAGTCGAAATTTGGAAGAATGTCGCCTATTGTCAAAAAAACACACTTTTGAATATTGGACATTCATAGGAATGGCCGGAATAGTGTTCCCCAATAATTTTTTTTTTCGCTAATTTTCTACCATTTTCGGAAAAAGGAGCAAAGTCCTTTTTAAAATTTCAAAAGTCGAAATTTGGAAGAATGTCGCCTATTGTCAAAAAACACACTTTTGAATATTGGACATTCATAGGAATGGCAGGAATAGTATTCCCCAATAATTTTTTTTCGCATATTTTCTACCATTTTCGGAAAAAGGAGCAAAGTCCTTTTTAAAATTTCAAAAGTCGAAATTTGGAAGAATGTCGCCTATTGTCAAAAAAACACACTTTTGAATATTGGACATTCATAAGAATGGCCGGAATAGTGTTCCCCAATAATTTTTTTTTCGCAAATTTTCTACTATTTTCGGAAAAAGGAGCAAAGTCCTTTTTAAAATTTCAAAAGTCGAAATTTGGAAGAATGTCGCCTATTGTCAAAAAAAACACACTTTTGAATATTGGACATTCATAGGAATGGCAGGAATAGTATTCCCCAATAATTTTTTTTCGCAAATTTTCTACCATTTTCGGAAAAAGGAGCAAAGTCCTTTTTAAAATTTCAAAAGTCGAAATTTGGAAGTATGTCGCCTATTGTAAAAAAAACACATAGGAATGGCCGGAATAGTGTTCCATAATAATTTTTTTTCGCAAATTTTATACCATTTTCGGAAAATTAGCAAAGTCCTTTTTAAAATATCAAAAGTCGAAATTTGGAAGAATGTCGCCTATTGTCAAAAAAACACAGATTTGAATATTGGACATTCATAGGAATGGCCGGAAGAGTGTTCTCCAATAATGTTTTTTCGCAAATTTTCTACCATTTTCGGAAAAAGGAGCAAAGTCCTTTTTAAAATTTCAAAAGTTGAAATTTGGAAAAATGTCGCCAATTTGCAAATAAACACACTGTTAAGACTTTTGAATATTGGACATTCATAGGAATGGCCGGAATAGTGGTCCCCAATAATTTTTTTTCGCAAATTTTCTACCATTTTCGGAAAAAGGAGCAAAGTCCTTTTTAAAATTTCAAAAGTCGAAATTTGGAAGAATGTCGCCTATTGTCAAAAAAACACACTTTTGAATATTGGACATTCATAGGAATGGCAGGAATAGTATTCCCCAATAATTTTTTTTCCCAAATTTTCTACCATTTTCGGAAAAAGGAGCAAAGTCCTTTTTAAAATTTCAAAAGTCGAAATTTGGAAGTATGTCGCCTATTGTCAAAAAAACACATAGGAATGGCCGGAATAGTGTTCCATAATAATTTTTTTTCGCAAATTTTATACCATTTTCGGAAAAAGGAGCAAAGTCCTTTTTAAAATTTCAAAAGTCGAAATTTGGAAGAATGTCGCCTATTGTCAAAAAAACACACTTTTGAATATTGGACATTCATAGGAATGGCCGGAATAGTGTTCCCCAATAATTTTTTTTCGCAAATTTTCTACCATTTTCGGAAAAAGGAGCAAAGTCCTTTTTAAAATTTCAAAAGTTGAAATTTGGAAAAATGTCGCCAATTTTCAAATAAACACACTGTTAAAACTTTTGAATATTGGACATTCATAGGAATGGCCGGAATAGTGGTCCCCAATAATTTTTTTTCGCAAATTTTCTACCATTTTCGGAAAAAGGAGCAAAAGTCCTTTTTAAAATTTCAAAAGTCGAAATTTGGAAGTATGTCGCCTATTGTCAAAAAAACACATAGGAATGGCCGGAATAGTGTTCCATAATAATATTTTTTCGCAAATTTTATACCATTTTCGGAAAAAGGAGCAAAGTCCTTTTTAAAGTTTCAAAAGTCGAAATTTGGAAGAATGTCGCCTATTGTCAAAAAAACACACTTTTGAATATTGGACATTCATAGGAATGGCCGGAATAGTGTTCCCCAATAATTTTTTTTTCCCAAATTTTCTACCATTTTCGGAAAAAGGAGCAAAGTCCTTTCTAAAATTTCAAAAGTTGAAATTTGGAAAAATGTCGCCAATTTTCAAATAAACACACTGTTAAGACTTTTGAATATTGGACATTCATAGAAATGGCCGGAAGAGTGTTCTCCAATAATGTTTTTTCGCTTATCTCCTACAATTTTCGGAAAAAGGAGCAAAGTCCTTTTTAAAATTTCAAAAGTCGAAATTTGGAAGAATGTCGCCTATTGTCAAAAAAACACACTTTTGAATATTGGACATTCATAGGAATGGCCGGAATAGTGGTCCCCAATAATTTTTTTTCGCAAGTTTTCTACCATTTTCGGAAAAAGGAGCAAAGTCCTTTTAAAATTTCAAAAGTCGAAATTTGGAAGAATGTCGCCTATTGTCAAAAAAACACACTTTTGAATATTGGACATTCATAGGAATGGCCGGAAGAGTGTTCTCCAATAATGTTTTTTCGCAAATTTTCTACCATTTTCGGAAAAAGAAGCAAAGTCCTTTTTAAAATTTCAAAAGTCGAAATTTGGAAGAATGTCGCCTATTGTCAAAAAAACACACTTTTGAATATTGGACATTTATAGGAATGGCCGGAATAGTGGTCCCCAATAATTTTTTTTCGCAAATTTTCTACCATTTTCGGAAAAAGGAGCAAAGTCCTTTTTAAAATTTCAAAAGTCGAAATTTGGAAGAATGTCGCCTATTGTCAAAAAAACACACTTTTGAATATTTGACATTCATAGGAATGGCCGGAATAGTGTTCCCCAATAATGTTTTTTCGCAAATTTTCTACCATTTTCGGAAAAAGGAGCAAAGTCCTTTTTAAAATTTCAAAAGTCGAAATTTGGAAGAATGTCGCCTATTGTCAAAAAAACACACTTTTGAATATTGGACATTCATAGAAATGGCCGGAAGAGTGTTCTCCAATAATGTTTTTTCGCTTATCTCCTACAATTTTCGGAAAAAGGAGCAAAGTCTCTTTTAAAATTTCAAAAGTTGAAATTTGGAAAAATGTCGCCAATTTTGAAATAAACACACTGTTAAGACTTTTGAATATTGGACATTCATAGGAATGGCCGGAATAGTGGTCCCCAATAATTTTTTTTCGCAAATTTTCTACCATTTTCGGAAAAAGGAGCAAAGTCCTTTTTAAAATTTCAAAAGTCGAAATTTGGAAGAATGTCGCCAATTTTCAAAAAAACACACTTTTGAATATTGGACATTCATAGGAATGGCCGGAAGAGTGTTCTCCAATAATGTTTTTTCGCAAATTTTCTACCATTTTCGGAAAAAGGAGCAAAGTCCTTTTTAAAATTTCAAAAGTCGAAATTTGGAAGAATGTCGCCTATTGTCAAAAAAACACACTTTTGAATATTGGATATTCATAGGAATGGCCGGAATAGTGGTCCCCAATAATTTTTTGTCGCAAATTTTCTACCATTTTCGGAAAAAGGAGCAAAGTCCTTTTTAAAATTTCAAAAGTCGAAATTTGGAAAAATGTCGCCAATTTTCAAATAAACACACTGTTAAGACTTTTGAATATTGGACATTCAGAGAAATGGCTGGAAGAGTGTTCTCCAATAATGTTTTTTCGCTTATCTCCTACAATTTTCGGAAAAAAGAGCAGAGTCCTTTTTAAAATTTCAAACGTCGAAATTTGGAAGAATGTTGCCTATTGTCAAAAAAACACATAGGAATGGCCGGAATAGTGTTCCATAATAATTTTTTTTCGCAAATTTTATACCATTTTCGGAAAAAGGAGCAAAGTCCTTTTTAAAATTTCAAAAGTCGAAATTTGGAAGAATGTCGCCTATTGTCAAAAAAACACACTTTTGAATATTGGACATTCATAGAAATGGCCGAAAGGGTGTTCTCCAATAATGATTTTTCGCTTATCTCCTACAATTTTCGGAAAAAGGAGCAAAGTCCTTTTTAAAATTTCAAAAGTCGAAATTTGGAAGAATGTCGCCTATTGTCAAAAAAAAAAAACACACTTTTGAATATTGGACATTCATAGGAATGACCGGAATAGTGTTCCCCAATAATTTTTTTCGCAAATTTTCTACTATTTTCGGAAAAAGGAGCAAAGTCCTTTTTAAAATTTCTAAAGTCGAAATTTGGAAGAATGTCGCCTATTGTCAAAAAAACACACTTTTGAATATTGGACATTCATAGGAATGGCAGGAATAGTATTCCCCAATAATTTTTTTTCGCAAATTTTCTACTATTTTCGGAAAAAGGAGCAAAGTCCTTTTTAAAATTTCTAAAGTCGAAATTTGGAAGAATGTAGCCTATTGTCAAAAAAACACACTTTTGAATATTGGACATTCATAGGAATGGCAGGAATAGTATTCCCCAATAATTTTTTTTCGC
Organism: Epicampocera succincta; assembly: GCA_932526305.1. Classification (NCBI taxonomy): domain Eukaryota; kingdom Metazoa; phylum Arthropoda; class Insecta; order Diptera; family Tachinidae; genus Epicampocera; species Epicampocera succincta. Next base: position 44,686,583 of record OW052036.1, read on the forward strand.
AAATTTTCTACCATTTTCGGAAAAAGGAGCAAAGTCCTTTTTAAAATTTCAAAAGTCGAAATTTGGAAGAATGTCGCCTATTGTCAAAAAATCACATAGGAATGGCCGGAATAGTGTTCCATAATAATTTTTTTTCGCAAATTTTCTACCATTTTCGAAAAAAGGAGCAAAGTCCTTTCTAAAATTTCAAAAGTCGAAATTTGGAAGAATGTCGCCTATTGTCAAAAAAACACACTTTTGAATATTGGACATTCATAGGAATAGCCGGAATAGTGTTCCCCAATAATTTTTTTTTTCGCAAATTTTCTACCATTTTCGGAAAAAGGAGCAAAGTCCTTTCTAAAATTTCAAAAGTCGAAATTTGGAAGATTGTCGCCTATTGTCAAAAAAACACACTTTTGAATATTGGACATTCATAGGAATGGCAGGAATAGTATTCCCCAATAATTTTTTTCGCAAATTTTCTACTATTTTCGAAAAAAGGAGCAAAGTCCTTTTTAAAATTTCAAAAGTCGAAATTTGGAAGAATGTCGCCAATTTTCAAATAAACACACTGTTAAGACTTTTGAATATTGGACATTCATAGAAATGGCCGGAAGAGTGTTCTCCAATAATATTTTTTCGCTTATCTCCTACAATTTTCGGAAAAAGGAGCAAAGTCCTTTTTAAAATTTCAAAAGTCGAAATTTGGAAGAATGTCGCCTATTGTCAAAAAAACACACTTTTGAATATTGGACATTCATAGGAATGGCCGGAATAGTGTTCCCCAATAATTTTTTTTTCTTGCAAATTTTCTACCATTTTCGGAAAAAGGAGCAAAGTCCTTTTTAAAATTTCAAAAGTCGAAATTTGGAAGAATGTCGCCTATTGTCAAAAAAACACATTTTTGAATATTGGACATTCATAGGAATGGCCGTAATAGTGTTCCCCAATAATTTTTTTTCGCAAATTTTCTACCATTTTCGGAAAAAGGAGCAAAGTCCTTTTTAAAATTTCAAAAGTCGAAATTTGGAAGAATGTCGCCTATTGTCAAAAAAACACACTTTTGAATATTGGACATTCATAGGAATGGCCGGAATAGTGTTCCCCAATAATTTTTTTTTCGCAAATTTTCTACCATTTTCGGAAAAAGGAGCAAAGTCCTTTCTAAAATTTCAAAAGTTGAAATTTGGAAAAATGTCGCCAATTTTCAAAAAAACACACTGTTAAGACTTTTGAATATTGGACATTCATAGGAATGGCCGGAAGAGTGTTCTCCAATAATGTTTTTTCGCAAATTTTCTATCATTTTCGGAAAAAGGAGCAAAGTCCTTTTTAAAATTTCAAAAGTCGAAATTCGGAAGAATGTCGCCTATTGTCAAAAAAACACACTTTGGAATATTGGACATTCATAGGAATGGCCAGAATAGTGGTCCCCAATAATTTTTTTTCGCAAATTTTCTACCATTTTCAAAAAAAGGAGCAAAGTCCTTTTTAAAATTTCAAAAGTCGAAATTTGGAAAAATGTCGCCAATTTTCAAATAAACACACTGTTAAGACTTTTGAATATTGGACATTCATAGAAATGGCCGGAAGAGTGTTCTCCAATAATGTTTTTTTGCTTATCTCCTACAATTTTCGGAAAAAAGAGCAAAGTCCTTTTTAAAATTTCAAAAGTCGAAATTTGGAAGAATGTCGCCTATTGTCAAAAAAACACATAGGAATGGCCGGAATAGTGTTCCATAATAATTTTTTTTCGCAAATTTTATACCATTTTCGGAAAAAGGAGCAAAGTCCTTTTTAAAATTTCAAAAGTCGAATTTGGAAGAATGTCGCCTATTGTCAAAAAAACACACTTTTGAATATTGGACATTCATAGGAATGGCCGGAATAGTGTTCCCCAATAATTTTTTTTCGCAAATTTTCTACCACTTTCGGAAAAAGGAGCAAGGTCCTTTTTAAAATTTCAAAAGTCGAAATTTGGAAGAATGTCGCCTATTGTCAAAAAAACACACTTTTGAATATTGGACATTCATAGGAATGGGCGGAATAGTGTTCCCCAATAATTTTTTTTCGCAAATTTTCTACCACTTTCGGAAAAAGGAGCAAGGTCCTTTTTAAAATTTCAAAAGTCGAAATTTGGAAGAATGTCGCCTATTGTCAAAAAAACACACTTTTGAATATTGGACATTCATAGGAATGGCCGGAATAGTGTTCCCCAATAATTTTTTTTCGCAAATTTTCTACCACTTTCGGAAAAAGGAGCAAGGTCCTTTTTAAAATTTTAAAAGTCGAAATTTGGAAGAATGTCGCCTATTGTCAAAAAAACACACTTTTGAATATTGGACATTCATAGGAATGGCCGGAATAGTGTTCCCCAATAATTTTTTTTCGCAAATTTTCTACCACTTTCGGAAAAAGGAGCAAGGTCCTTTTTAAAATTTCAAAAGTCGAAATTTGGAAGAATGTCGCCTATTGTCAAAAAAACACACTTTTGAATATTGGACATTCATAGGAATGGCCGGAATAGTGTTCCCCAATAATTTTTTTTCGCAAATTTTCTACCACTTTCGAAAAAAGGAGCAAAGTCCTTTTTAAAATTTCAAAAGTCGAAATTTGGAAGAATGTCGCCTATTGTCAAAAAAACACATAGGAATGGCCGGAATAGTGTTCCATAATAATTTTTTTTCGCAAATTTTCTACCATTTTCGGAAAAAGGAGCAAAGTCCTTTTTAAAATTTCAAAAGTCGAAATTTGGAAGAATGTCGCCTATTGTCAAAAAAACACACTTTTGAATATTGGACATTCATAGGAATGGCCGGAAGAGTGTTCTCCAATAATGTTTTTTCGCAAATTTTCTACCATTTTCGGAAAAAGGAGCAAAGTCCTTTTTAAAATTTCAAAAGTTGAAATTTGGAAAAATGTCGCCAATTTTCAAATAAACACACTGTTAAGACTTTTGAATATTGGACATTCATAGGAATGGCCGGAATAGTGGTCCCCAATAATTTTTTTTCGCAAATTTTCTACCATTTTCGGAAAAAGGAGCAAAGTCCTTTTTAAAATTTCAAAAGTCGAAATTTGGAAGAATGTCGCCTATTGTCAAAAAAACACACTTTTGAATATTGGACATTCATAGGAATGACAGGAATAGTATTCCCCAATAATTTTTTTTCGCAAATTTTCTACCATTTTCGGAAAAAGGAGCAAAGTCCTTTTTAAAATTTCAAAAGTCGAAATTTGGAAGAATGTCGCCTATTGTCAAAAAAACACACTTTTGAATATTGGACATTCATAGGAATGGGCGGAATAGTGTTCCCCAATAATTTTTTTTCGCAAATTTTCTACCACTTTCGGAAAAAGGAGCAAGGTCCTTTTTAAAATTTCAAAAGTCGAAATTTTGAAGAATGTCGCCTATTGTCAAAAAAACACACTTTTGAATATTGGACATTCATAGGAATGGCCGGAATAGTGTTCCCCAATAATTTTTTTTCGCAAATTTTCTACCATTTTTGGAAAAAGGAGCAAAGTCCTTTTTAAAATTTCAAAAGTCGAAATTTGGAAGAATGTCGCCTATTGTCAAAAAAACACACTTTTGAATATTGGGCATTCATAGGAATGGCCGGAATAGTGTTCCCCAATAATTTTTTTTCGCAAATTTTCTACCATTTTCGGAAAAAGGAGCAAAGTCCTTTTTAAAATTTCAAAAGTCGAAATTTGGAAGAATGTCGCCTATTGTCAAAAAAACACACTTTTGAATATTGGACATTCATAGGAATGGCCGGAATAGTGTTCCCCAATAATTTTTTTTTTGCAAATTTTCTACCATTTTCGGAAAAAGGAGCAAAGTCCTTTCTAAAATTTCAAAAGTTGAAATTTGGAAAAATGTCGCCAATTTTCAAAAAAAACACACTGTTAAGACTTTTGAATATTGGACATTCATAGAAATGGCCGGAAGAGTGTTCTCCAATAATGTTTTTTCGCTTATCTCCTACAATTTTCGGAAAAAGGAGCAAAGTCCTTTTTAAAATTTCAAAAGTCGAAATTTGGAAGAATGTCGCCTATTGTCAAAAAAACACACTTTTGAATATTGGACATTCATAGGAATGGCCGGAATAGTGTTCCCCAATAATTTTTTTTCTCAAATTTTCTACCATTTTCGGAAAAAGGAGCAAAGTCCTTTTTAAAATTTCAAAAGTCGAAATTTGGAAGAATGTCGCCTATTGTCAAAAAAAACACACTTTTGAATATTGGACATTCATAGGAATGGGCGGAATAGTGTTCCCCAATAATTTTTTTTCGCAAATTTTCTACCATTTTCGGAAAAAGGAGCAAAGTCCTTTCTAAAATTTCAAAAGTTGAAATTTGGAAATATGTCGCCAATTTTCAAAAAAACACACTGTTAAGACTTTTGAATATTGAACATTCATAGGAATGGCCGGAAGAGTGTTCTCCAATAATGTTTTTTCGCAAATTTTCTACCATTTTCGGAAAAAGGAGCAAAGTCCTTTTTAAAATTTCAAAAGTTGAAATTTGGAAAAATGTCGCCAATTTTCAAATAAACACACTGTTAAGACTTTTGAATATTGGACATTCATAGGAATGGCCGGAATAGTGGTCCCCAATAATTTTTTTTCGCAAATTTTCTACCATTTTCGGAAAAAAGGAGCAAAGTCCTTTTTAAAATTTCAAAAGTCGAAATTTGGAAGAATGTCGCCTATTGTCAAAAAAAACACACTTTTGAATATTGGACATTCATAGGAATGGCAGGAATAGTATTCCCCAATAATTTTTTTTCCCAATATTTCTACCATTTTCGGAAAAAGGAGCAAAATCCTTTTTAAAATTTCAAAAGTCGAAATTTGGAAGTATGTCGCCTATTGTCAAAAAAACACATAGGAATGGCCGGAATAGTGTTCCATAATAATTTTTTTTCGCAAATTTTATACCATTTTCGGAAAAAGTAGCAAAGTCCTTTTTAAAATTTCAAAAGTCGAAATTTGGAAGAATGTCGCCTATTGTCAAAAAAACACACTTTTGAATATTGGACATTCATAGGAATGGCCGGAATAGTGGTCCCCAATAATTTTTTTTCGCAAATTTTCTACCATTTTCGGAAAAAGGAGCAAAGTCCTTTCTAAAATTTCAAAAGTTGAAATTTGGAAAAATGTCGCCAATTTTCAAAAAAACACACTGTTAAGACTTTTGAATATTGGACATTCATAGAAATGGCCGGAAGAGTGTTCTCCAATAATGTTTTTTCGCTTATCTCCTACAATTTTCGGAAAAAGGAGCAAAGTCCTTTTTAAAATTTCAAAAGTCGAAATTTGGAAGAATGTCGCCTATTGTCAAAAAAACACACTTTTGAATATTGGACATTCATAGGAATGACCGGAATAGTGTTCCCCAATAATTTTTTTCGCAAATTTTCTACTATTTTCGGAAAAAGGAGCAAAGTCCTTTTTAAAATTTCTAAAGTCGAAATTTGGAAGAATGTCGCCTATTGTCAAAAAAACACACTTTTGAATATTGGACATTCATAGAAATGGCCGAAAGGTTGTTCTCGAATAATGATTTTTCGCTTATCTCCTACAATTTTTGGAAAAAGGAGCAAAGTCCTTTTTAAAATTTCAAAAGTCGAAATTTGGAAGAATGTCGCCTATTGTCAAAAAAACACACTTTTGAATATTGGACATTCATAGGAATGGCCGGAATAGTGTTCCCCAATAATTTTTTTTCGCAAATTTTCTACTATTTTCGGAAAAAGGAGCAAAGTCCTTTTTAAAATTTCTAAAGTCGAAATTTGGAAGAATGTCGCCTATTGTCAAAAAAACACACTTTTGAATATTGGACATTCATAGGAATGGCAGGAATAGTATTCCCCAATAATTTTTTTTCGCAAATTTTCTACTATTTTCGGAAAAAGGAGCAAAGTCCTTTTTAAAATTTCTAAAGTCGAAATTTGGAAGAATGTAGCCTATTGTCAAAAAAACACACTTTTGAATATTGGACATTCATAGGAATGGCAGGAATAGTATTCCCCAATAATTTTTTTTCGCAAATTTTCTACCATTTTCGGAAAAAGGAGCAAAGTCCTTTTTAAAATTTCAAAAGTCGAAATTTGGAAGAATGTCGCCTATTGTCAAAAAAACACATAGGAATGGCCGGAATAGTGTTCCATAATAATTTTTTTTCGCAAATTTTCTACCATTTTCGAAAAAAGGAGCAAAGTCCTTTTTAAAATTTCAAAAGTCGAAATTTGGAAGAATGTCGCCTATTGTCAAAAAAACACACTTTTGAATATTAGACATTCATAGGAATGGCCGGAATAGTGTTCCCCAATAATTTTTTTTCGCAAATTTTCTACTATTTTCGGAAAAAGGAGCAAAGTCCTTTTTAAAATTTCTAAAGTCGAAATTTGGAAGAATGTCGCCTATTGTCAAAAAAACACACTTTTGAATATTGGACATTCATAGGAATGGCAGGAATAGTATTCCCCAATAATTTTTTTTCGCAAATTTTCTACTATTTTCGGAAAAAGGAGCAAAGTCCTTTTTAAAATTTCTAAAGTCGAAATTTGGAAGAATGTAGCCTATTGTCAAAAAAACACACTTTTGAATATTGGACATTCATAGGAATGGCAGGAATAGTATTCCCCAATAATTTTTTTCGCAAATTTTCTACTATTTTCGAAAAAAGGAGCAAAGTCCTTTTTAAAATTTCAAAAGTCGAAATTTGGAAGAATGTCGCCAATTTTCAAATAAACACACTGTTAAGACTTTTGAATATTGGACATTCATAGAAATGGCCGGAAGAGTGTTCTCCAATAATGTTTTTTCGCTTATCTCCTACAATTTTCGGAAAAAGGAGCAAAGTCCTTTTTAAAATTTCAAAAGTCGAAATTTGGAAGAATGTCGCCTATTGTCAAAAAAACACACTTTTGAATATTGGACATTCATAGGAATGGCCGGAATAGTGTTCCCCAATAATTTTTTTTTTTTGCAAATTTTCTACCATTTTCGGAAAAAGGAGCAAAGTCCTTTTTAAAATTTCAAAAGTCGAAATTTGGAAAAATGTCGCCAATTTTCAAAAAAAAAACACACTGTTAAGACTTTTGAATATTTGACATTCATAGAAATGGCCGGAAGAGTGTTCTCCAATAATGTTTTTTCGCTTATCTCCTACAATTTTCGGAAAAAGGAGCAAAGTCCTTTTTAAAATTTCAAAAGTCGAAATTTGGAAGAATGTCGCCTATTGTCAAAAAAACACATTTTTGAATATTGGACATTCATAGGAATGGCCGTAATAGTGTTCCCCAATAATTTTTTTTGCAAATTTTCTACCATTTTCGGAAAAAGGAGCAAAGTCCTTTTTAAAATTTCAAAAGTCGAAATTTGGAAGAATGTCGCCTATTGTCAAAAAAAAAAACACTTTTGAATATTGGACATTCATAGGAATGGCCGGAATAGTGTTCCCCAATAATTTTTTTCCCAAATTTTCTACTATTTTCGGAAAAAGGAGCAAAGTCCTTTTTAAAATTTCTAATGTCGAAATTTGGAAGAATGTCGCCTATTGTCAAAAAAACACACTTTTGAATATTGGACATGCATAGGAATGGCAGGAATAGTATTCCCCAATAATTTTTTTTCGCAAATTTTCTACCATTTTCGGAAAAAGGAGCAAAGTCCTTTTTAAAATTTCAAAAGTCGAAATTTGGAAGAATGTCGCCTATTGTCAAAAAAACACACTTTTGAATATTGGACATTCATAGGAATGGCCGGAATAGTGTTCCCCAATAATTTTTTTTTCGCAAATTTTCTACCATTTTCGGAAAAAGGAGCAAAGTCCTTTCTAAAATTTCAAAAGTTGAAATTTGGAAAAATGTCGCCAATTTTCAAAAAAACACACTGTTAAGACTTTTGAATATTGGACATTCATAGGAATGGCCGGAAGAGTGTTCTCCAATAATGTTTTTTCGCAGATTTTCTACCATTTTCGGAAAAAGGAGCAAAGTCCTTTTTAAAATTTCAAAAGTCGAAATTCGGAAGAATGTCGCCTATTGTCAAAAAAACACACTTTGGAATATTGGACATTCATAGGAATGGCCGGAATAGTGGTCCCCAATAATTTTTTGTCGCAAATTTTCTACCATTTTCGAAAAAAGGAGCAAAGTCCTTTTTAAAATTTCAAAAGTCGAAATTTGGAAAAATGTCGCCAATTTTCAAATAAACACACTGTTAAGACTTTTGAATATTGGACATTCATAGAAATGGCCGGAAGAGTGTTCTCCAATAATGTTTTTTTGCTTATCTCCTACAATTTTCGGAAAAAAGAGCAAAGTCCTTTTTAAAATTTCAAAAGTCGAAATTTGGAAGAATGTCGCCTATTGTCAAAAAAAACACATAGGAATGGCCGGAATAGTGTTCCATAATAATTTTTTTTCGCAAATTTTATACCATTTTCGGAAAAAGGAGCAAAGTCCTTTTTAAAATTTCAAAAGTCGAAATTTGGAAGAATGTCGCCTATTGTCAAAAAAAAAAAAAACACACTTTTGAATATTGGACATTCATAGGAATGGGCGGAATAGTGTTCCCCAATAAATTTTTTTTCGCAAATTTTCTACCACTTTCGGAAAAAGGAGCAAGGTCCTTTTTAAAATTTCAAAAGTCGAAATTTGGAAGAATGTCGCCTATTGTCAAAAAAACACACTTTTGAATATTGGACATTCATAGGAATGGCCGGAATAGTGTTCCCCAATAATTTTTTTTCGCAAATTTTCTACCATTTTCGGAAAAAGGAGCAAAGTCCTTTTTAAAATTTCAAAAGTCCAAATTTGGAAGAATGTCGCCTATTGTCAAAAAAAAACACACTTTTGAATATTGGACATTCATAGGAATGGGCGGAATAGTGTTCCCCAATAAATTTTTTTCGCAAATTTTTTACCATTTTCGGAAAAAGGAGCAAAGTCCTTTTTAAAATTTCAAAAGTCGAAATTTGGAAGAATGTCGCCTATTGTCAAAAAAACACACTTTGGAATATTGGGCATTCATAGGAATGGCCGGAATAGTGTTCCCCAATAATTTTTTTTCGCAAATTTTCTACCATTTTCGGAAAAAGGAGCAAAGTCCTTTTTAAAATTTCTAAAGTCGAAATTTGGAAGAATGTCGCCTATTGTCAAAAAAACACACTTTTGAATATTGGACATTCATAGGAATGGCAGGAATAGTATTCCCCAATAATTTTTTTTCGCAAATTTTCTACTATTTTCGGAAAAAGGAGCAAAGTCCTTTTTAAAATTTCTAAAGTCGAAATTTGGAAGAATGTAGCCTATTGTCAAAAAAACACACTTTTGAATATTGGACATTCATAGGAATGGCAGGAATAGTATTCCCCAATAATTTTTTTCGCAAATTTTCTACTATTTTCGAAAAAAGGAGCAAAGTCCTTTTTAAAATTTCAAAAGTCGAAATTTGGAAGAATGTCGCCAATTTTCAAATAAACACACTGTTAAGACTTTTGAATATTGGACATTCATAGAAATGGCCGGAAGAGTGTTCTCCAATAATGTTTTTTCGCTTATCTCCTACAATTTTCGGAAAAAGGAGCAAAGTCCTTTTTAAAATTTCAAAAGTCGAAATTTGGAAGAATGTCGCCTATTGTCAAAAAAACACACTTTTGAATATTGGACATTCATAGGAATGGCCGGAATAGTGTTCCCCAATAATTTTTTTTTTTTGCAAATTTTCTACCATTTTCGGAAAAAGGAGCAAAGTCCTTTTTAAAATTTCAAAAGTCGAAATTTGGAAAAATGTCGCCAATTTTCAAAAAAAAAACACACTGTTAAGACTTTTGAATATTTGACATTCATAGAAATGGCCGGAAGAGTGTTCTCCAATAATGTTTTTTCGCTTATCTCCTACAATTTTCGGAAAAAGGAGCAAAGTCCTTTTTAAAATTTCAAAAGTCGAAATTTGGAAGAATGTCGCCTATTGTCAAAAAAACACATTTTTGAATATTGGACATTCATAGGAATGGCCGTAATAGTGTTCCCCAATAATTTTTTTTGCAAATTTTCTACCATTTTCGGAAAAAGGAGCAAAGTCCTTTTTAAAATTTCAAAAGTCGAAATTTGGAAGAATGTCGCCTATTGTCAAAAAAAAAAACACTTTTGAATATTGGACATTCATAGGAATGGCCGGAATAGTGTTCCCCAATAATTTTTTTCCCAAATTTTCTACTATTTTCGGAAAAAGGAGCAAAGTCCGTTTTAAAATTTCTAATGTCGAAATTTGGAAGAATGTCGCCTATTGTCAAAAAAACACACTTTTGAATATTGGACATGCATAGGAATGGCAGGAATAGTATTCCCCAATAATTTTTTTTCGCAAATTTTCTACCATTTTCGGAAAAAGGAGCAAAGTCCTTTTTAAAATTTCAAAAGTCGAAATTTGGAAGAATGTCGCCTATTGTCAAAAAAACACACTTTTGAATATTGGACATTCATAGGAATGGCCGGAATAGTGTTCCCCAATAATTTTTTTTTCGCAAATTTTCTACCATTTTCGGAAAAAGGAGCAAAGTCCTTTCTAAAATTTCAAAAGTTGAAATTTGGAAAAATGTCGCCAATTTTCAAAAAAACACACTGTTAAGACTTTTGAATATTGGACATTCATAGGAATGGCCGGAAGAGTGTTCTCCAATAATGTTTTTTCGCAGATTTTCTACCATTTTCGGAAAAAGGAGCAAAGTCCTTTTTAAAATTTCAAAAGTCGAAATTCGGAAGAATGTCGCCTATTGTCAAAAAAACACACTTTGGAATATTGGACATTCATAGGAATGGCCGGAATAGTGGTCCCCAATAATTTTTTGTCGCAAATTTTCTACCATTTTCGAAAAAAGGAGCAAAGTCCTTTTTAAAATTTCAAAAGTCGAAATTTGGAAAAATGTCGCCAATTTTCAAATAAACACACTGTTAAGACTTTTGAATATTGGACATTCATAGAAATGGCCGGAAGAGTGTTCTCCAATAATGTTTTTTTGCTTATCTCCTACAATTTTCGGAAAAAAGAGCAAAGTCCTTTTTAAAATTTCAAAAGTCGAAATTTGGAAGAATGTCGCCTATTGTCAAAAAAAACACATAGGAATGGCCGGAATAGTGTTCCATAATAATTTTTTTTCGCAAATTTTATACCATTTTCGGAAAAAGGAGCAAAGTCCTTTTTAAAATTTCAAAAGTCGAAATTTGGAAGAATGTCGCCTATTGTCAAAAAAAAAAAAAACACACTTTTGAATATTGGACATTCATAGGAATGGGCGGAATAGTGTTCCCCAATAAATTTTTTTTCGCAAATTTTCTACCACTTTCGGAAAAAGGAGCAAGGTCCTTTTTAAAATTTCAAAAGTCGAAATTTGGAAGAATGTCGCCTATTGTCAAAAAAACACACTTTTGAATATTGGACATTCATAGGAATGGCCGGAATAGTGTTCCCCAATAATTTTTTTTCGCAAATTTTCTACCATTTTCGGAAAAAGGAGCAAAGTCCTTTTTAAAATTTCAAAAGTCCAAATTTGGAAGAATGTCGCCTATTGTCAAAAAAAAACACACTTTTGAATATTGGACATTCATAGGAATGGGCGGAATAGTGTTCCCCAATAAATTTTTTTCGCAAATTTTTTACCATTTTCGGAAAAAGGAGCAAAGTCCTTTTTAAAATTTCAAAAGTCGAAATTTGGAAGAATGTCGCCTATTGTCAAAAAAACACACTTTGGAATATTGGGCATTCATAGGAATGGCCGGAATAGTGTTCCCCAATAATTTTTTTTCGCAAATTTTCTACCATTTTCGGAAAAAGGAGCAAAGTCCTTTTTAAAATTTCAAAAGTCGAAATTTGGAAGAATGTCGCCTATTGTCAAAAAAACACACTTTTGAATATTGGACATTCATAGGAATGGCCGGAATAGTGTTCCCCAATAATTTTTTTTTCGCAAATTTTCTACCATTTTCGGAAAAAGGAGCAAAGTCCTTTCTAAAATTTCAAAAGTTGAAATTTGGAAAAATGTCGCCAATTTTCAAAAAAAACACACTGTTAAGACTTTTGAATATTGGACATTCATAGAAATGGCCGGAAGAGTGTTCTCCAATAATGTTTTTTTGCTTATCTCCTACAATTTTCGGAAAAAAGAGCAAAGTCCTTTTTAAAATTTCAAAAGTCGAAATTTGGAAGAATGTCGCCTATTGTCAAAAAAAACACATAGGAATGGCCGGAATAGTGTTCCATAATAATTTTTTTTCGCAAATTTTATACCATTTTCGGAAAAAGGAGCAAAGTCCTTTTTAAAATTTCAAAAGTCGAAATTTGGAAGAATGTCGCCTATTGTCAAAAAAAAAAACACACTTTTGAATATTGGACATTCATAGGAATGGCAGGAATAATATTCCCCAATAATTTTTTTTCGCAAATTTTCTACCATTTTCGGAAAAAGGAGCAAACTCCTTTTTAAAATTTCAAAAGTCGAAATTTGGAAGTATGTCGCCTATTGTCAAAAAAAACACATAGGAATGGCCGGAATAGTGTTCCATAATAATTTTTTTTCGCAAATTTTACACCATTTTCGGAAAAAGGAGCAAAGTCCTTTTTAAAATTTCAAAAGTCGAAATTTGGAAGAATGTCGCCTATTGTCAAAAAAACACACTTTTGAATATTGGACATTCATAGGAATGGCCGGAAGAGTGTTCTCCAATAATGTTTTTTCGCAAATTTTCTACCATTTTCGGAAAAAGGAGCAAAGTCCTTTTTAAAATTTCAAAAGTTGAAATTTGGAAAAATGTCGCCAATTTTCAAATAAACACACTGTTAAGACTTTTGAATATTGGACATTCATAGGAATGGCCGGAATAGTGGTCCCCAATAATTTTTTTTCGCAAATTTTCTACCATTTTCGGAAAAAGGAGCAAAGTCCTTTTTAAAATTTCAAAAGTCGAAATTTGGAAGAATGTCGCCTATTGTCAAAAAAACACACTTTTGAATATTGGACATTCATAGGAATGGCAGGAATAGTATTCCACAATAATTTTTTTTCGCAAATTTTCTACCATTTTCGGAAAAAGGAGCAAAGTCCTTTTTAAAATTTCAAAAGTCGAAATTTGGAAGAATGTCGCCTATTGTCAAAAAAACACACTTTTGAATATTGGACATTCATAGGAATGGGCGGAATAGTGTTCCCCAATAATTTTTTTTCGCAAATTTTCTACCACTTTCGGAAAAAGGAGCAAGGTCCTTTTTAAAATTTCAAAAGTCGAAATTTGGAAGAATGTCGCCTATTGTCAAAAAAACACACTTTTGAATATTGGACATTCATAGGAATGGCCGGAATAGTGTTCCCCAATAATTTTTTTTCGCAAATTTTCTACCATTTTCGGAAAAAGGAGCAAAGTCCTTTTTAAAATTTCAAAAGTCCAAATTTGGAAGAATGTCGCCTATTGTCAAAAAAAACACACTTTTGAATATTGGACATTCATAGGAATGGGCGGAATAGTGTTCCCCAATAATTTTTTTTCGCAAATTTTCTACCATTTTCGGAAAAAGGAGCAAAGTCCTTTTTAAAATTTCAAAAGTCGAAATTTGGAAGAATGTCGCCTATTGTCAAAAAAACACACTTTTGAATATTGGACATTCATAGGAATGGCCGGAATAGTGTTCCCCAATAATTTTTTTTCGCAAATTTTCGGAAAAAGGAGCAAAGTCCTTTTTAAAATTTCAAAAGTCGAAATTTGGAAGAATGTCGCCTATTGTCAAAAAAAAAACACACTTTTGAATATTGGACATTCATAGGAATGGGCGGAATAGTGTTCCCCAATAATTTTTTTTCGCAAATTTTCTACCATTTTCGGAAAAAGGAGCAAAGTCCTTTCTAAAATTTCAAAAGTTGAAATTTGGAAATATGTCGCCAATTTTCAAAAAAACACACTGTTAAGACTTTTGAATATTGGACATTCATAGGAATGGCCGGAATAGTGGTCCCCAATAATTTTTTTTCGCAAATTTTCTACCATTTTCGGAAAAAGGAGCAAAGTCCTTTCTAAAATTTCAAAAGTTGAAATTTGGAAAAATGTCGCCAATTTTTAAATAAACACACTGTTAAGACTTTTGAATATTGGACATTCATAGGAATGGCCGGAATAGTGGTCCCCAATAATTTTTTTTCGCAAATTTTCTACCATTTTCGGAAAAAGGAGCAAAGTCCTTTTTAAAATTTCAAAAGTCGAAATTTGGAAGAATGTCGCCTATTGTCAAAAAAAAACACACTTTTGAATATTGGACATTCATAGGAATGGCAGGAATAGTATTCCCCAATAATTTTTTTTCGCAAATTTTCTACCATTTTCGGAAAAAGGAGCAAAGTCCTTTTTAAAATTTCAAAAGTCGAAATTTGGAAGTATGTCGCCTATTGTCAAAAAAAACACATAGGAATAGCCGGAATAGTGTTCCATAATAATTTTTTTTCGCAAATTTTATACCATTTTCGGAAAAAGTAGCAAAGTCCTTTTTAAAATTTCAAAAGTCGAAATTTGGAAGAATGTCGCCTATTGTCAAAAAAACACACTTTTGAATATTGGACATTCATAGGAATGGCCGGAAGAGTGTTCTCCAATAATGTTTTTTCGCAAATTTTCTACAATTTTCGGAAAAAGGTGCAAAGTCCTTTTTAAAATTTCAAAAGTCGAAATTTGGAAGAATGTCGCCTATTGTCAAAAAAACACACTTTTGAATATGGAACTTTCATAGGAATGGCCGGAAGAGTGTTCTCCAATAAGGTTTTTTCGCAAATTTTCTACCATTTTCGGAAAAAGGAGCAAAGTCCTTTTTAAAATTTCAAAAGTTGAAATTTGGAAAAATGTCGCCAATTTTCAAATAAACACACTGTTAAGACTTTTGAATATTGGACATTCATAGGAATGGCCGGAATAGTGGTCCCCAATAATTTTTTTTCGCAAATTTTCTACCATTTTCGGAAAAAGGAGCAGTCCTTTTTAAAATTTCAAAAGTTGAAATTTGGAAGAATGTCGCCTATTGTCGAAAAAACACACTTTTGAATATTGGACATTCATAGGAATGGCAGGAATAGTATTCCCCAAAAATTTTTTTTTGCAAATTTTTTACCATTTTCGGAAAAAGGAGCAAAGTCCTTTTTAAAATTTCAAAAGTCGAAATTTGGAAGTATGTCGCCTATTGTCAAAAAAACACATAGGAATGGCCGGAATAGTGTTCCATAATAATTTTTTTTCGCAAATTTTCTACCATTTTCGGAAAAAGGAGCAAAGTCCTTTTTAAAATTTCAAAAGTCGAAATTTGGAAGAATGTCGCCTATTGTCAAAAAAACACACTTTTGAATATTGGACATTCATAGGAATGGCCGGAATAGTGTTCCCCAATAATTTTTTTTCGCAAATTTTCTACCATTTTCGGAAAAAGGAGCAAAGTCCTTTTTAAAATTTCAAAAGTCCAAATTTGGAAGAATGTCGCCTATTGTCAAAAAAAAACACACTTTTGAATATTGGACATTCATAGGAATGGGCGGAATAGTGTTCCCCAATAATTTTTTTTCGCAAATTTTTTACCATTTTCGGAAAAAGGAGTAAAGTCCTTTTTAAAATTTCTAAAGTCGAAATTTGGAAGAATGTCGCCTATTGTCAAAAAAACACACTTTTGAATATTGGGCATTCATAGGAATGGCCGGAATAGTGTTCCCCAATAATTTTTTTTCGCAAATTTTCTACCATTTTCGGAAAAAGGAGCAAAGTCCTTTTTAAAATTTCAAAAGTCGAAATTTGGAAGAATGTCGCCTATTGTCAAAAAAACACACTTTTGAATATTGGACATTCATAGGAATGGCCGGAATAGTGGTCCCCAATAATTTTTTTTCGCAAATTTTCTACCATTTTCGGAAAAAGGAGCAAAGTCCTTTCTAAAATTTCAAAAGTTGAAATTTGGAAAAATGTCGCCAATTTTCAAAAAAACCACTGTTAAGACTTTTGAATATTGGACATTCATAGAAATGGCCGGAAGAGTGTTCTCCAATAATGTTTTTTCGCTTATCTCCTACAATTTTCGGAAAAAGGAGCAAAGTCCTTTTTAAAATTTCAAAAGTCGAAATTTGGAAGAATGTCGCCTATTGTCAAAAAAACACACTTTTGAATATTGGACATTCATAGGAATGGCTGGAAGAGTGTTCTCCAATAATGTTTTTTCGCAAATTTTCTACCATTTTCGGAAAAAGGAGCAAAGTCCTTTTTAAAATTTCAAAAGTTGAAATATGGAAAAATGTCGCCAATTTTCAAATAAACACACTGTTTAGACTTTTGAATATTGGACATTCATAGGAATGGCCGGAATAGTGGTCCCCAATAATTTTTTTTCGCAAATTTTCTACCATTTTCGGAAAAAGGAGCAAAGTCCTTTTTAAAATTTCAAAAGTCGAAATTTGGAAGAATGTTGCCTATTGTCAAAAAAACACACTTTTGAATATTGGACGTTCATAGGAATGGCAGGAATAGTATTCCCCAATAATTTTTTTTCGCAAATTTTCTACCATTTTCGGAAAACGGAGCAAAGTCCTTTTTAAAATTTCAAAAGTCGAAATTTGGAAGTATGTCGCCTATTGTCAAAAAAACACATAGGAATGGCCGGAATAGTGTTCCATAATAATTTTTTTTCGCAAATTTTCTACCATTTTCGGAAAAAGGAGCAAAGTCCTTTTTAAAATTTCAAAAGTCGAAATTTGGAAGAATGTCGCCTATTGTCAAAAAAACACACTTTTGAATATTGGACATTCATAGGAATGGGCGGAATAGTGTTCCCCAATAATTTTTTTTTCGCAAATTTTCTACCACTTTCGGAAAAAGGAGCAAGGTCCTTTTTAAAATTTCAAAAGTCGAAATTTGGAAGAATGTCGCCTATTGTCAAAAAAACACACTTTTGAATATTGGACATTCATAGGAATGGCCGGAATAGTGTTCCCCAATAATTTTTTTTCGCAAATTTTCTACCATTTTCCGAAAAAGGAGCAAAGTCCTTTTTAAAATTTCAAAAGTCCAAATTTGGAAGAATGTCGCCTATTTTCAAAAAAAAACACACTTTTGATTATTGGACATTCATAGGAATGGGCGGAATAGTGTTCCCCAATAATTTTTTTTCGCAAATTTTTTACCATTTTCGGAAAAAGGAGCAAAGGCCTTTTTAAAATTTCAAAAGTCGAAATTTGGAAGAATGTCGCCTATTGTCAAAAAAACACACTTTTGAATATTGGGCATTCATAGGAATGGCCGGAATAGTGTTCCCCAATAATTTTTTTTCGCAAATTTTCTACCATTTTCGGAAAAAGGAGCAAAGTCCTTTTTAAAATTTCAAAAGTCGAAATTTGGAAGAATGTCGCCTATTGTCAAAAAAACACACTTTCGAATATTGGACATTCATAGGAATGGCCGGAATAGTGTTCCCCAATAATTTTTTTTTCGCAAATTTTCTACCATTTTCGGAAAAAGGAGCAAAGTCCTTTCTAAAATTTCAAAAGTTGAAATTTGGAAAAATGTCGCCAATTTTCAAAAAAACCCACTGTTAAGACTTTTGAATATTGGACATTCATAGAAATGGCCGGAAGAGTGTTCTCCAATAATGTTTTTTCGCTTATCTCCTACAATTTTCGGAAAAAGGAGCAAAGTCCTTTTTAAAATTTCAAAAGTCGAAATTTGGAAGAATATCGCCTATTGTCAAAAAAACACACTTTTGAATATTGGACATTCATAGGAATGGCCGGAATAGTGTTCCCCAATAATTTTTTTTCGCAAATTTTCTACCATTTTCGGAAAAAGGAGCAAAGTCCTTTTTAAAATTTCAAAAGTCGAAATTTGGAAGAATGTCGCCTATTGTCAAAAAAAACACACTTTTGAATATTGGACATTCATAGGAATGGCCGGAATAGTGGTCCCCAATAATTTTTTTTCGCAAATTTTTTACCATTTTCGGAAAAAGGAGCAAAGTCCTTTCTAAAATTTCAAAAGTTGAAATTTGGAAATATGTCGCCAATTTTCAAAAAAACACACTGTTAAGACTTTTGAATATTGAACATTCATAGGAATGGCCGGAAGAGTGTTCTCCAATAATGTTTTTTCGCAAATTTTCTACCATTTTCGGAAAAAGGAGCAAAGTCCTTTTTAAAATTTCAAAAGTTGAAATTTGGAAAAATGTCGCCAATTTTCAAATAAACACACTGTTAAGACTTTTGAATATTGGACATTCATAGGAATGGCCGGAATAGTGGTCCCCAATAATTTTTTTTCGCAAATTTTCTACCATTTTCGGAAAAAGGAGCAAAGTCCTTTTTAAAATTTCAAAAGTCGAAATTTGGAAGAATGTCGCCTATTGTCAAAAAAAAACACACTTTTGAATATTGGACATTCATAGGAATGGCAGGAATAGTATTCCCCAATAATTTTTTTTCGCAAATTTTCTACCATTTTCGGAAAAAGGAGCAAAGTCCTTTTTAAAATTTCAAAAGTCGAAATTTGGAAGTATGTCGCCTATTGTCAAAAAAACACATAGGAATGGCCGGAATAGTGTTCCATAATAATTTTTTTTCGCAAATTTTATACCATTTTCGGAAAAAGTAGCAAAGTCCTTTTTAAAATTTCAAAAGTCGAAATTTGGAAGAATGTCGCCTATTGTCAAAAAAACACACTTTTGAATATTGGACATTCATAGGAATGGCCGGAAGAGTGTTCTCCAATAATGTTTTTTCGCAAATTTTCTACCATTTTCGGAAAAAGGAGCAAAGTCCTTTTTAAAATTTCAAAAGTCGAAATTTGGAAGAATGTCGCCTATTGTCAAAAAAACACACTTTTGAATATTGGACATTCATCGGAATGGCCGGAATAGTGGTCCCCAATAATTTTTTTTCGCAAATTTTCTACCATTTTCGGAAAAAGGAGCAAAGTCCTTTCTAAAATTTCAAAAGTTGAAATTTGGAAAAATGTCGCCAATTTTCAAAAAAACACACTGTTAAGACTTTTGAATATTGGACATTCATAGAAATGGCCGGATTAGTGTTCTCCAATAATGTTTTTTCGCTTATCTCCTACAATTTTCGGAAAAAGGAGCAAAGTCCTTTTTAAAATTTCAAAAGTCGAAATTTGGAAGAATGTCGCCTATTGTCAAAAAAACACACTTTTGAATATTGGACATTCATAGGAATGGCCGGAATAGTGTTCCCCAATAATTTTTTTTCGCAAATTTTCTACCATTTTCGGAAAAAGGAGCAAAGTCCTTTTTAAAATTTCAAAAGTCGAAATTCGGAAGAATGTCGCCTATTGTCAAAAAAAAACACACTTTTGAATATTGGACATTCATAGGAATGGGCGGAATAGTGTTCCCCAATAATTTTTTTTCGCAAATTTTCTACCATTTTCGGAAAAAGGAGCAAAGTCCTTTCTAAAATTTCAAAAGTTGAAATTTGGAAATATGTCGCCAATTTTCAAAAAAAACACACTGTTAAGACTTTTGAATATTGAACATTCATAGGAATGGCCGGAAGAGTGTTCTCCAATAATGTTTTTTCGCAAATTTTCTACCATTTTCGGAAAAAGGAGCAAAGTCCTTTTTAAAATTTCAAAAGTCGAAATTTGGAAGTATGTCGCCTATTGTCAAAAAAACACATAGGAATGGCCGGAATAGTGTTCCATAATAATTTTTTTTCGCAAATTTTATACCATTTTCGAAAAAAGGAGCAAAGTCCTTTTTAAAATTTCAAAAGTCGAAATTTGGAAGAATGTCGCCTATTGTCAAAAAAACACACTTTTGAATATTGGACATTCATAGGAATGGGCGGAATAGTGTTCCCCAGTAATTTTTTTTCGCAAATTTTCTACCATTTTCGGAAAAAGGAGCAAAGTCCTTTCTAAAATTTCAAAAGTTGAAATTTGGAAATATGTCGCCAATTTTCAAAAAAACACACTGTTAAGACTTTTGAATATTGAACATTCATAGGAATGGCCGGAAGAGTGTTCTCCAATAATGTTTTTTCGCAAATTTTCTACCATTTTCGGAAAAAGGAGCAAAGTCCTTTTTAAAATTTCAAAAGTCGAAATTTGGAAGAATGTCGCCTATTGTCAAAAAAAAACACACTTTTGAATATTGGACATTCATATGAATGGGCGGAATAGTGTTCCCCAATAATTTTTTTTCGCAAATTTTCTACCATTTTCAGAAAAAAGGAGCAAAGTCTTTTTTAAAATTTCAAAAGTTGAAATGTGGAAATATGTCGCCAATTTTCAAAAAAACACACTGTTAAGACTTTTGAATATTGAACATTCATAGGAATGGCCGGAAGAGTGTTCTCCAATAATGTTTTTTCGCAAATTTTTTACCATTTTCGGAAAAAGGAGCAAAGTCCTTTTTAAAATTTCAAAAGTTGAAATTTGGAAAAATGTCGCCAATTTTCAAATAAACACACTGTTAAGACTTTTGAATATTGGACATTCATAGGAATGGCCGGAATAGTGGTCCCCAATAATTTTTTTTCGCAAATTTTGTACCATTTTCGGAAAAAGGAGCAAAGTCCTTTTTAAAATTTCAAATGTCGAAATTTGGAAGAATGTCGCCTATTGTCAAAAAAAACACACTTTTGAATATTGGACATTCATAGGAATGGCAGGAATAGTATTCCCCAATAATTTTTTTTCGCAAATTTTCTACCTTTTTCGGAAAAAGGAGCAAAGTCCTTTTTAAAATTTCAAAAGTCGAAATTTGGAAGAATGTCGCCTATTGTCCAAAAAACACACTTTTTAATGTTGGACATTCATAGGAATGGCCGGAATAGTGTTCCCCAATAATTTTTTTTCGCAAATTTTCTACCATTTTCGGAAAAAAGAGCAAAGTCCTTTTTAAAATTTCAAAAGTCGAAATTTGGAGGAATGTCGCCTATTGTCAAAAAAACACACTTTTGAATATTGGACATTCATAGGAATGGCAGGAATAGTATTCCCCAATAATTTTTTTTCGCAAATTTTCTACCATTTTCGGAAAAAGGAGCAAAGTCCTTTTTAAAATTTCAAAAGTCGAAATTTGGAAGAATGTCGCCTATTGTCAAAAAAAACACACTTTTGAATATTGGACATTCATAGGAATGGCAGGAATAGTATTTGCCAATAATTTTTTTTCGCAAATTTTCTACCATTTTCGGAAAAAGGAGCAAAGTCCTTTTTAAAATTTCAAAAGTCGAAATTTGGAAGAATGTCGCCTATTGTCAAAAAAACACATAGGAATGGCCGGAATAGTGTTCCATAATAATTTTTTTTCGCAAATTTTATACCATTTTCGGAAAAAGGAGCAAAGTCCTTTTTAAAATTTCAAAAGTCGAAATTTGGAAAAATGTCGCCAATTTTCAAATAAACACACTGTTAAGACTTTTGAATATTGGACATTCATAGGAATGGCCGGAATAGTGGTCCCCAATAATTTTTTTTCGCAAATTTTCTACCATTTTCGGAAAAAGGAGCAAAGTCCTTTTTAAAATTTCAAAAGTCGAAATTTGGAAGAATGTCGCCTATTGTCAAAAAAACACACTTTTGAATATTGGACATTCATAGGAATGGGCGGAATAGTGTTCCCCAATAATTTTTTTTCGCAAATTTTCTACCATTTTCGGAAAAAGGAGCAAGGTCCTTTTTAAAATTTCAAAAGTCGAAATTTGGAAGAATGTCGCCTATTGTCCAAAAAACACACTTTTGAATATTGGACATTCATAGGAATGGCCGGAATAGTGGTCCCCAATAATTTTTTTTCGCAAATTTTCTACCATTTTCGGAAAAAGGAGCAAAGTCCTTTTTAAAATTTCAAAAGTCGAAATTTGGAAGAATGTCGCCTATTGTCAAAAAAACACACTTTTTAATATTGGACATTCATAGGAATGGGCGGAATAGTGTTCCCCAATAATTTTTTTTCGCAAATTTTCTACCATTTTCGGAAAAAGGAGCAAAGTCCTTTTTAAAATTTCAAAAGTCCAAATTTGGAAGAATGTCGCCTATTGTCAAAAAAAAAACACACTTTTGAATATTGGACATTCATAGGAATGGCCGGAATAGTGTTCCCCAATAATTTTTTTTCGCAAATTTTTTACCATTTTCGCAAAAAGGAGCAAAGTCCTTTTTAAATTTCAAAAGTCGAAATTTGGAAGAATGTCGCCTATTCTCAAAAAAACACACTTTTGAATATTGGGCATTCATAGGAATGGGCGGAATAGTGTTCCCCAATAATTTTTTTTCGCAAATTTTCTACCATTTTCGGAAAAAGGAGCAAAGTCCTTTTTAAAATTTCAAAAGTCGAAATTTGGAAGAATGTCGCCTATTGTCAAAAAAACACACTTTTGAATATTGGACATTCATAGGAATGGGCGGAATAGTATTCGCCAATAATTTTTTTTCGCAAATTTTCTACCATTTTCGGAAAAAGGAGCAAAGTCCTTTTTAAAATTTCAAAAGTCGAAATTTGGAAGAATGTCGCCTATTGTCAAAAAAACACATAGGAATGGCCGGAATAGTGTTCCATAATAATTTTTTTTCGCAAATTTTATACCATTTTCGGAAAAAGGAGCAAAGTCCTTTTTAAAATTTCAAAAGTTGAAATTTGGAAAAATGTCGCCAATTTTCAAATAAACACACTGTTAAGACTTTTGAATATTGGACATTCATAGGAATGGCCGGAAGAGTGTTCTCCAATAATGTTTTTTCGCAAATTTTCTACCATTTTCGGAAAAAGGAGCAAAGTCCTTTTTAAAATTTCAAAAGTTGAAATTTGGAAAAATGTCGCCAATTTTCAAATAAACAGACTGTTAAGACTTTTGAATATTGGACATTCATAGGAATGGCCGGAATAGTGGTCCCCAATAATTTTTTTTCGCAAATTTTCTACCATTTTCGGAAAAAGGAGCAAAGTCCTTTTTAAAATTTCAAAAGTCGAAATTTGGAAGAATGTCGCCTATTGTCAAAAAAACACACTTTTGAATATTGGACATTCATAGGAATGGGCGGAATAGTATTCGCCAATAATTTTTTTTCGCAAATTTTCTACCATTTTCGGAAAAAGGAGCAAAGTCCTTTTTAAAATTTCAAAAGTCGAAATTTGGAAGAATGTCGCCTATTGTCAAAAAAACACATAGGAATGGCCGGAATAGTGTTCCATAATAATTTTTTTTCGCAAATTTTATACCATTTTCGGAAAAAGGAGCAAAGTCCTTTTTAAAATTTCAAAAGTTGAAATTTGGAAAAATGTCGCCAATTTTCAAATAAACACACTGTTAAGACTTTTGAATATTGGACATTCATAGGAATGGCCGGAAGAGTGTTCTCCAATAATGTTTTTTCGCAAATTTTCTACCATTTTCGGAAAAAGGAGCAAAGTCCTTTTTAAAATTTCAAAAGTTGAAATTTGGAAAAATGTCGCCAATTTTCAAATAAACAGACTGTTAAGACTTTTGAATATTGGACATTCATAGGAATGGCCGGAATAGTGGTCCCCAATAATTTTTTTTCGCAAATTTTCTACCATTTTCGGAAAAAGGAGCAAAGTCCTTTCTAAAATTTCAAAAGTTGAAATTTGGAAAAATGTCGCCAATTTTCAAAAAAACCCACTGTTAAGACTTTTGAATATTGGACATTCATAGAAATGGCCGGAAGAGTGTTCTCCAATAATGTTTTTTCGCTTATCTCCTACAATTTTCGGAAAAAGGAGCAAAGTCCTTTTTAAAATTTCAAAAGTCGAAATTTGGAAGAATATCGCCTATTGTCAAAAAAACACACTTTTGAATATTGGACATTCATAGGAATGGCCGGAATAGTGTTCCCCAATAATTTTTTTTCGCAAATTTTCTACCATTTTCGGAAAAAGGAGCAAAGTCCTTTTTAAAATTTCAAAAGTCGAAATTTGGAAGAATGTCGCCTATTGTCAAAAAAAACACACTTTTGAATATTGGACATTCATAGGAATGGCCGGAATAGTGGTCCCCAATAATTTTTTTTCGCAAATTTTTTACCATTTTCGGAAAAAGGAGCAAAGTCCTTTCTAAAATTTCAAAAGTTGAAATTTGGAAATATGTCGCCAATTTTCAAAAAAACACACTGTTAAGACTTTTGAATATTGAACATTCATAGGAATGGCCGGAAGAGTGTTCTCCAATAATGTTTTTTCGCAAATTTTCTACCATTTTCGGAAAAAGGAGCAAAGTCCTTTTTAAAATTTCAAAAGTCGAAATTTGGAAGAATGTCGCCTATTGTCAAAAAAACACATAGGAATGGCCGGAATAGTGTTCCATAATAATTTTTTTTCGCAAATTTTATACCATTTTCGGAAAAAGGAGCAAAGTCCTTTTTAAAATTTCAAAAGTTGAAATTTGGAAAAATGTCGCCAATTTTCAAATAAACACACTGTTAAGACTTTTGAATATTGGACATTCATAGGAATGGCCGGAAGAGTGTTCTCCAATAATGTTTTTTCGCAAATTTTCTACCATTTTCGGAAAAAGGAGCAAAGTCCTTTTTAAAATTTCAAAAGTTGAAATTTGGAAAAATGTCGCCAATTTTCAAATAAACAGACTGTTAAGACTTTTGAATATTGGACATTCATAGGAATGGCCGGAATAGTGGTCCCCAATAATTTTTTTTCGCAAATTTTCTACCATTTTCGGAAAAAGGAGCAAAGTCCTTTCTAAAATTTCAAAAGTTGAAATTTGGAAAAATGTCGCCAATTTTCAAAAAAACCCACTGTTAAGACTTTTGAATATTGGACATTCATAGAAATGGCCGGAAGAGTGTTCTCCAATAATGTTTTTTCGCTTATCTCCTACAATTTTCGGAAAAAGGAGCAAAGTCCTTTTTAAAATTTCAAAAGTCGAAATTTGGAAGAATATCGCCTATTGTCAAAAAAACACACTTTTGAATATTGGACATTCATAGGAATGGCCGGAATAGTGTTCCCCAATAATTTTTTTTCGCAAATTTTCTACCATTTTCGGAAAAAGGAGCAAAGTCCTTTTTAAAATTTCAAAAGTCGAAATTTGGAAGAATGTCGCCTATTGTCAAAAAAAACACACTTTTGAATATTGGACATTCATAGGAATGGCCGGAATAGTGGTCCCCAATAATTTTTTTTCGCAAATTTTTTACCATTTTCGGAAAAAGGAGCAAAGTCCTTTCTAAAATTTCAAAAGTTGAAATTTGGAAATATGTCGCCAATTTTCAAAAAAACACACTGTTAAGACTTTTGAATATTGAACATTCATAGGAATGGCCGGAAGAGTGTTCTCCAATAATGTTTTTTCGCAAATTTTTTACCATTTTCGCAAAAAGGAGCAAAGTCCTTTTTAAATTTCAAAAGTCGAAATTTGGAAGAATGTTGCCTATTGTCAAAAAAAACACATAGGAATGGCCGGAATAGTGTTCCATAATAATTTTTTTTCGCAAATTTTCTACCATTTTCGGAAAAAGGAGCAAAGTCCTTTTTAAAATTTCAAAAGTCGAAATTTGGAAGAATGTCGCCTATTGTCAAAAAAACACACTTTTTAATATTGGACATTCATAGGAATGGCCGGAATAGTGGTCCCCAATAATTTTTTTTCGCAAATTTTCTACCATTTTCGGAAAAAGGAGCAAAGTCCTTTCTAAAATTTCAAAAGTTGAAATTTGGAAAAATGTCGCCAATTTTCAAAAAAACCCACTGTTAAGACTTTTGAATATTGGACATTCATAGAAATGGCCGGAAGAGTGTTCTCCAATAATGTTTTTTCGCTTATCTCCTACAATTTTCGGAAAAAGGAGCAAAGTCCTTTTTAAAATTTCAAAAGTCGAAATTTGGAAGAATATCGCCTATTGTCAAAAAAACACACTTTTGAATATTGGACATTCATAGGAATGGCCGGAATAGTGTTCCCCAATAATTTTTTTTCGCAAATTTTCTACCATTTTCGGAAAAAGGAGCAAAGTCCTTTTTAAAATTTCAAAAGTCGAAATTTGGAAGAATGTCGCCTATTGTCAAAAAAAACACACTTTTGAATATTGGACATTCATAGGAATGGCCGGAATAGTGGTCCCCAATAATTTTTTTTCGCAAATTTTTTACCATTTTCGGAAAAAGGAGCAAAGTCCTTTCTAAAATTTCAAAAGTTGAAATTTGGAAATATGTCGCCAATTTTCAAAAAAACACACTGTTAAGACTTTTGAATATTGAACATTCATAGGAATGGCCGGAAGAGTGTTCTCCAATAATGTTTTTTCGCAAATTTTCTACCATTTTCGGAAAAAGGAGCAAAGTCCTTTTTAAAATTTCAAAAGTTGATATTTGGAAAAATGTCGCCAATTTTCAAATAAACACACTGTTAAGACTTTTGAATATTGGACATTCATAGGAATGGCCGGAAGAGTGTTCTCCAATAATGTTTTTTCGCAAATTTTCTACCATTTTCGGAAAAAGGAGCAAAGTCCTTTTTAAAATTTCAAAAGTTGAAATTTGGAAAAATGTCGCCAATTTTCAAATAAACAGACTGTTAAGACTTTTGAATATTGGACATTCATAGGAATGGCCGGAATAGTGGTCCCCAATAATTTTTTTTCGCAAATTTTCTACCATTTTCGGAAAAAGGAGCAAAGTCCTTTTTAAAATTTCAAAAGTCGAAATTTGGAAGAATGTCGCCTATTGTCAAAAAAAACACACTTTTGAATATTGGACATTCATAGGAATGGCAGGAATAGTATTCCCCAATAATTTTTTTTCGCAAATTTTCTACCATTTTCGGAAAAAGGAGCAAAGTCCTTTTTAAAATTTCAAAAGTCGAAATTTGGAAGTATGTCGCCTATTGTCAAAAAAACACATAGGAATGGCCGGAATAGTGTTCCATAATAATTTTTTTTCGCAAATTTTATACCATTTTCGGAAAAAGTAGCAAAGTCCTTTTTAAAATTTCAAAAGTCGAAATTTGGAAGAATGTCGCCTATTGTCAAAAAAACACACTTTTGAATATTGGACATTCATAGGAATGGCCGGAAGAGTGTTCTCCAATAATGTTTTTTCGCAAATTTTCTACCATTTTCGGAAAAAGGAGCAAAGTCCTTTTTAAAATTTCAAAAGTTGAAATTTGGAAAAATGTCGCCAATTTTCAAATAAACAGACTGTTAAGACTTTTGAATATTGGACATTCATAGGAATGGCCGGAATAGTGGTCCCCAATAATTTTTTTTCGCAAATTTTCTACCATTTTCGGAAAAAGGAGCAAAGTCCTTTTTAAAATTTCAAAAGTCGAAATTTGGAAGAATGTCGCCTATTGTCAAAAAAAACACACTTTTGAATATTGGACATTCATAGGAATGGCAGGAATAGTATTCCCCAATAATTTTTTTTCGCAAATTTTCTACCATTTTCGGAAAAAGGAGCAAAGTCCTTTTTAAAATTTCAAAAGTCGAAATTTGGAAGTATATCGCCTATTGTCAAAAAAACACATAGGAATGGCCGGAATAGTGTTCCATAATAATTTTTTTTCGCAAATTTTATACCATTTTCGGAAAAAGTAGCAAAGTCCTTTTTAAAATTTCAAAAGTCGAAATTTGGAAGAATGTCGCCTATTGTCAAAAAAAGACACTTTTGAATATTGGACATTCATAGGAATGGCCGGAAGAGTGTTCTCCAATAATGTTTTTTCGCAAATTTTCTACCATTTTCGGAAAAAGAAGCAAAGTCCTTTTTAAAATTTCAAAAGTCGAAATTTGGAAGAATGTCGCCTATTGTCAAAAAAACACACTTTTGAATATTGGACATTCATAGGAATGGCCGGAATAGTGGTCCCCAATATTTTTTTTTCGCAAATTTTCTACCATTTTCGGAAAAAGGAGCAAAGTCCTTTCTAAAATTTCAAAAGTTGAAATTTGGAAAAATGTCGCCAATTTTCAAAAAAACACACTGTTAAGACTTTTGAATATTGGACATTCATAGAAATGGCCGGAAGAGTGTTCTCCAATAATGTTTTTTCGCTTATCTGCTACAATTTTCGGAAAAAGGAGCAAAGTCCTTTTTAAAATTTCAAAAGTCGAAATTTGGAAGAATGTCGCCTATTGTCAAAAAAACACACTTTTGAATATTGGACATTCATAGGAATGGCTGGAATAGTGTTCCCCAATAATTTTTTTTCGCAAATTTTCTACCATTTTCGGAAAAAGGAGCAAAGTCTTTTAAAAATTTCAAAAGTCGAAATTTGGAAGAATGTCGCCTATTGTCAAAAAAACACACTTTTGAATATTGGACATTCATAGGAATGGCCGGAAGAGTGTTCTCCAATAATGTTTTTTCGCAAATTTTCTACCATTTTCGGAAAAAGGAGCAAAGTCCTTTTTAAAATTTCAAAAGTTGAAATTTGGAAAAATGTCGCCAATTTTCAAATAAACACACTGTTAAGGCTTTTGAATATTGGACATTCATAGGAATGGCCGGAATAGTGGTCCCCAATAATTTTTTTTCGCAAATTTTCTACCATTTTCGGAAAAAGGAGCAAAGTCCTTTTTAAAATTTCAAAAGTCGAAATTTGGAAGAATGTCGCCTATTGTCAAAAAAAAACACACTTTTGAATATTGGACATTCATAGGAATGACAGGAATAGTATTCCCCAATAATTTTTTTTCGCAAATTTTCTACCATTTTCGGAAAAAGGAGCAAAGTCCTTTTTAAAATTTCAAAAGTCGAAATTTGGAAGAATGTCGCCTATTGTCCAAAAAACACACTTTTTAATGTTGGACATTCATAGGAATGGCCGGAATAGTGGTCCCCAATAATTTTTTTTTGCAAATTTTCTACCATTTTCGGAAAAAGGAGCAAAGTCCTTTTTAAAATTTCAAAAGTCGAAATTTGGAAGAATGTCGCCTATTGTCAAAAAAACACACTTTTGAATATTGGACATTCATAGGAATGGCAGGATTAGTATTCCCCAATAATTTTTTTTCGCAAATTTTCTACCATTTTCGGAAAAAGGAGCAAAGTCCTTTTTAAAATTTCAAAAGTCGAAATTTGGAAGAATGTCGCCTATTGTCAAAAAAAACACACTTTTGAATATTGGACATTCATAGGAATGGCAGGAATAGTATTCGCCAATAATTTTTTTTCGCAAATTTTCTACCATTTTCGGAAAAAGGAGCAAAGTCCTTTTTAAAATTTCAAAAGTCGAAATTTGGAAGAATGTCGCCTATTGTCAAAAAAACACATAGGAATGGCCGGAATAGTGTTCCATAATAATTTTTTTTCGCAAATTTTATACCATTTTCGGAAAAAGGAGCAAAGTCCTTTTTACAATTTCAAAAGTTGAAATTTGGAAAAATGTCGCCAATTTTCAAATAAACACACTGTTAAGACTTTTGAATATTGGACATTCATAGGAATGGCCGGAATAGTGGTCCCCAATAATTTTTTTTCGCAAATTTTCTACCATTTTCGGAAAAAGGAGCAAAGTCCTTTTTAAAATTTCAAAAGTCGAAATTTGGAAGAATGTCGCCTATTGTCAAAAAAACACACTTTTGAATATTGGACATTCATAGGAATGGCAGGAATAGTATTCCCCAATAATTTTTTTTTGCAAATTTTCTACTATTTTCGGAAAAAGGAGCAAAGTCCTTTTTAAAATTTCAAATGTCGAAATTTGGAAGTATGTCGCCTATTGTCAAAAAAACACATAGGAATGGCCGGAATAGTGTTCCATAATAATTTTTTTTCGCAAATTTTATACCATTTTCGGAAAAAGGAGCAAAGTCCTTTTTAAAATTTCAAAAGTCGAAATTTGGAAGAATGTCGCCTATTGTCAAAAAAACACACTTTTGAATATTGGACATTCATAGGAATGGGCGGAATAGTGTTCCCCAATAATTTTTTTTCGCAAATTTTCTACCATTTTCGGAAAAAGGAGCAAGGTCCTTTTTAAAATTTCAAAAGTCGAAATTTGGAAGAATGTCGCCTATTGTCCAAAAAACACACTTTTGAATATTGGACATTCATAGGAATGGCCGGAATAGTGGTCCCCAATAATTTTTTTTCGCAAATTTTCTACCATTTTCGGAAAAAGGAGCAAAGTCCTTTTTAAAATTTCAAAAGTCCAAATTTGGAAGAATGTCGCCTATTGTCAAAAAAAAACACACTTTTGAATATTGGACATTCATAGGAATGGGCGGAATAGTGTTCCCCAATAATTTTTTTTCGCAAATTTTTACCATTTTCGGAAAAAGGAGCAAAGTCCTTTTTTAAATTTCAAAAGTCGAAATTTGGAAGAATGTCGCCTATTGTCAAAAAAACACACTTTTGAATATTGGGCATTCATAGGAATGGCCGGAATAGTGTTCCCCAATAATTTTTTTTTCGCAAATTTTCTACCATTTTCGGAAAAAGGAGCAAAGTCCTTTCTAAAATTTCAAAAGTTGAAATTTGGAAAAATGTCGCCAATTTTCAAAAAAACACACTGTTAAGACTTTTGAATATTGGACATTCATAGAAATGGCCGGAAGAGTGTTCTCCAATAATGTTTTTTCGCTTATCCCCTACAATTTTCGGAAAAAGGAGCAAAGTCCTTTTTAAAATTTCAAAAGTCGAAATTTGGAAGAATGTCGCCTATTGTCCAAAAAACACACTTTTGAATATTGGACATTCATAGGAATGGCCGGAATAGTGTTCCCCAATAATTTTTTTTCGCAAATTTTCTACCATTTTCGGAAAAAGGAGCAAAGTCCTTTTTAAAATTTCAAAAGTCGAAATTTGGAAGAATGTCGCCTATTGTCAAAAAAACACACTTTTGAATATTGGACATTCATAGGAATGGCCGGAATAGTGGTCCCCAATAATTTTTTTTCGCAAATTTTCTACCATTTTCGGAAAAAGGAGCAAAGTACTTTTTAAAATTTCAAAAGTCGAAATTTGGAAAAATGTCACCAATTTTCAAAAAAACACACTTTTGAATATTGGACATTCATAGAAATGGCCGGAAGAGTGTTCTCCAATAATGTTTTTTCGCTTATCTCCTACAATTTTCGGAAAAAGGAGCAAAGTCTTTTTTAAAATTTCAAAAGTCGAAATTTGGAAGAATGTCGCCTATTGTCAAAAAAACACACTTTTGAATATTGGACATTCATAGGAATGGCCGGAAGAGTGTTCTCCAATAATGTTTTTTCGCAAATTTTCTACCATTTTCGGAAAAAGGAGCAAAGTCCTTTTTAAAATTTCAAAAGTTGAAATTTGGAAAAATGTCGCCAATTTTCAAATAAACACACTGTTAAGACTTTTAAATATTGGACATTCATAGGAATGGCCGGAATAGTGGTCCCCAATAATTTTTTTTCGCAAATTTTCTACCATTTTCGGAAAAAGGAGCAAAGTCCTTTTTAAAATTTCAAAAGTCGAAATTTGGAAGAATGTCGCCTATTGTCAAAAAAACACACTTTTGAATATTGGACATTCATAGGAATGGCAGGAATAGTATTCCCCAATAATTTTTTTTCGCAAATTTTCTACCATTTTCGGAAAAAGGAGCAAAGTCCTTTTTAAAATTTCAAAAGTCGAAATTTGGAAGTATGTCGCCTATTGTCAAAAAAACACATAGGAATGGCCGGAATAGTGTTCCATAATAATTTTTTTTCGCAAATTTTATACCATTTTCGGAAAAAGGAGCAAAGTCCTTTTTAAAATTTCAAAAGTCGAAATTTGGAAGAATGTCGCCTATTGTCAAAAAAACACACTTTTGAATATTGGACATTCATAGGAATGGCCGGAATAGTGTTCCCCAATAATTTTTTTTCGAAAATTTTCTATCATTTTCGGAAAAAGGAGCAAGGTCCTTTTTAAAATTTCAAAAGTCGAAATTTGGAAGAATATCGCCTATTGTCAAAAAAACACACTTTTGAATATTGGACATTCATAGGAATGGCCGGAATAGTGTTCCCCAATAATTTTTTTTCGCAAATTTTCTACCATTTTCGAAAAAAGGAGCAAAGTCCTTTTTAAAATTTCAAAAGTCCAAATTTGGAAGAATGTCGCCTATTGTCAAAAAAACACACTTTTGAATATTGGACATTCATAGGAATGGGCGGAATAGTGTTCCCCAATAATTTTTTTTCGCAAATTTTCTACCATTTTCGGAAAAAGGAGCAAAGTCCTTTTTTAAATTTAAAAAGTCGTAATTTGGAAGAATGTCGCCTATTGTCAAAAAACCACACTTTTGAATATTGGGCATTCATAGGAATGGCCGGAATAGTGTTCCCCAATAATTTTTTTTCGCAAATTTTCTACCATTTTCGGAAAAAGGAGCAAAGTCCTTTTTAAAATTTCAAAATCGAAATTTGGAAGAATGTCGCCTATTGTCAAAAAAACACACTTTTGAATATTGGACATTCATAGGAATGGCCGGAATAGTGTTCCCCAATAATTTTTTTTCGCAAATTTTCTACCATTTTCGGAAAAAGGAGCAAAGTCCTTTCTAAAATTTCAAAAGTTGAAATTTGGAAAAATGTCGCCAATTTTCAAAAAAACACACTGTTAAGACTTTTGAATATTGGACATTCATAGAAATGGCCTGAAGAGTGTTCTCCAATAATGTTTTTTCGCTTATCTCCAACAATTTTCGGAAAAAGGAGCAAAGTCCTTTTTAAAATTTCAAAAGTCGAAATTTGGAAGAATGTCGCCTATTGTCAAAAAAACACACTTTTGAATATTGGACATTCATAGGAATGGCCAGAATAGTGTTCCCCAATAATTTTTTTTCGCAAATTTTCTACCAATTTCGGAAAAAGGAGCAAAGTCCTTTTTAAAATTTCAAAAGTCGAAATTTGGAAGAATGTCGCCTATTGTCAAAAAAAAACACACTTTTGAATATTGGACATTCATAGGAATGGGCGGAATAGTGTTCCCCAATAATTTTTTTTCGCAAATTTTCTACCATTTTCGGAAAAAGGAGCAAAGTCCTTTCTAAAATTTCAAAAGTTGAAATTTGGAAATATGTCGCCAATTTTCAAAAAAACACACTGTTAAGACTTTTGAATATTGAACATTCATAGGAATGGCCGGAAGAGTGTTCTCCAATAATGTTTTTTCGCAAATTTTCTACCATTTTCGGAAAAAGGAGCAAAGTCCTTTTTAAAATTTCAAAAGTTGAAATTTGGAAAAATGTCGCCAATTTTCAAATTAACCCACTGTTAAGACTTTTGAATATTGGACATTCATAGGAATGGCCGGAATAGTGGTCCCCAATAATGTTTTTTCGCAAATTTTCTACCATTTTGGAAAAAAGGAGCAAAGTCCTTTCTAAAATTTCAAAAGTTGAAATTTGGAAATATGTCGCCAATTTTCAAAAAACCACACTGTTAAGACTTTTGAATATTGGACATTCATAGGAATGGCCGGAAGAGTGTTCTCCAATAATGTTTTTTCGCAAATTTTCTACCATTTTCGGAAAAAGGAGCAAAGTCCTTTTTAAAATTTCAAAAGTTGAAATTTGGAAAAATGTCGCCAATTTTCAAATAAACACACTGTTAAGACTTTTGAATATTGGACATTCATAGAAATGGCCGGAAGAGTGTTCCCCAATAATTTTTTTTCGCAAATTTTCTACCATTTTCGGAAAAAGGAGCAAAGTCCTTTTTAAAATTTCAAAAGTCGAAATTTGGAAGAATGTCGCCTATTGTCAAAAAAACACACTTTTGAATATTGGACATTCATAGGAATGGCAGGAATAGTATTCCCCAATAATTTTTTTTCGCAAATTTTCTACCATTTTCGGAAAAAGGAGCAAAGTCCTTTTTAAAATTTCAAAAGTCGAAATTTGGAAGTATGTCGCCTATTGTCAAAAAAACACATAGGAATGGCCGGAATAGTGTTCCATAATAATTTTTTTCGCAAATTTTATACCATTTTCGGAAAAAGGAGCAAAGTCCTTTTTAAAATTTCAAAAGTCGAAATTTGGAAGTATGTCGCCTATTGTCAAAAAAACACATAGGAATGGCCGGAATAATGTTCCATAATAATTTTTTTTTTGCAAATTTTATACCATTTTCGGAAAAAGGAGCAAAGTCCTTTTTAAAATTTCAAAAGTCGAAATTTGGAAGAATGTCGCCTATTGTCAAAAAAACACACTTTTGAATATTGGACATTCATAGGAATGGGCGGAATAGTGTTCCCCAATAATTTTTTTTCGCAAATTTTCTACCATTTTCGGAAAAAGGAGCAAAGTCCTTTTTAAAATTTCAAAAGTCGAAATTTGGAAGAATGTCGCCTATTGTCAAAAAAAAACACACTTTTGAATATTGGACATTCATAGGAATGACAGGAATAGTATTCCCCAATAATTTTTTTTCGCAAATTTTCTACCATTTTCGGAAAAAGGAGCAAAGTCCTTTTTAAAATTTCAAAAGTCGAAATTTGGAAGAATGTCGCCTATTGTCCAAAAACACACTTTTTAATGTTGGACATTCATAGGAATGGCCGGAATAGTGTTCCCCAATAATTTTTTTTCGCAAATTTTCTACCATTTTCGGAAAAAAGAGCAAGGTCCTGCCTAAAATTTCAAAAGTTGAAATTTGGAAAAATGTCGCCAATTTTCAAATAAACACACTGTTAAGACTTTTGAATGTTGGACATTCATAGGAATGGCCGGAATAGTGGTCCCCAATAATTTTTTTTCCCAAATTTTCTACCATTTTCGGAAAAAGGAGCAAAGTCCTTTTTAAAATTTCAAAAGTCGAAATTTGGAAGAATGTCGCCTATTGTCAAAAAAACACACTTTTGAATATTGGACATTCATAGGAATGGCAGGAATAGTATTCGCCAATAATTTTTTTTCGCAAATTTTCTACCATTTTCGGAAAAAGGAGCAAAGTCCTTTTTAAAATTTCAAAAGTCGAAATTTGGAAGAATGTCGCCTATTGTCAAAAAAACACATAGGAATGGCCGGAATAGTGTTCCCCAATAATTTTTTTTCGCAAATTTTCTACCATTTTCGGAAAAAGGAGCAAAGTCCTTTCTAAAATTTCAAAAGTTGAAATTTGGAAAAATGTCGCCAATTTTCAAAAAAAACACACTGTTAAGAATTTTGAATATTGGACATTCATAGAAATGGCCGGAAGAGTGTTCTCCAATAATGTTTTTTCGCTTATCTCCTACAATTTTCGGAAAAAGGAGCAAAGTCCTTTTTAAAATTTCAAAAGTCGAAATTTGGAAGAATGTCGCCTATTGTCAAAAAAAAAACACTTTTGAATATTGGACATTCATAGGAATGGCCGGAATAGTGTTCCCCAATAATTTTTTTTCGCAAATTTTCTACTATTTTCGGAAAAAGGAGCAAAGTCCTTTTTAAAATTTCAAAAGTCGAAATTTGGAAGAATGTCGCCTATTGTCAAAAAAACACACTTTTAAATATTGGACATTCATAGGAATGGCCCGAATAGTGTTCCCCAATAATTTTTTTTCGCAAATTTTCTACCATTTTCGGAAAAAGGAGCAAAGTCCTTTTTAAAATTTCAAAAGTCGAAATTTGGAAGAATGTCGCCAATTTTCAAATAAACACACTGTTAAGACTTTTGAATATTGGCATTCATAGGAATGGCCGGAAGAGTGTTCTCCAATAAAGTTTTTTCGCTTATCTCCTACAATTTTCGGAAACAGGAGCAAAGTCCATTTTAAAATTTCAAAAGTCGAAATTTGGAAGAATGTCGCCTATTGTCAAAAAAACACACTTTTGATTATTGGACATTCATAGGAATGGCAGGAATAGTATTCCCCACTAATTTTTTTTCGCAAATTTTCTACCATTTTCGGAAAAAGGAGCAAAGTCTTTTTTAAAATTTCAAAAGTCGAAATTTGGAAAAATGTCGCCTATTGTCAAAAAAACACACTTTTGAATATTGGACATTCATAGGAATGGCTGGAATAGTTTTCCCCAATAATTTTTTTTCCCAAATTTTCTACCATTTTCGGAAAAAGGAGCAAAGTCCTTTTTAAAATTTCAAAAGTCGAAATTTGGAAGAATGTCGCCTATTGTCAAAAAAACACACTTTTGATTATTGGACATTCATAGGAATGGCAGGAATAGTATTCTCCACTAATTTTTTTTCGCAAATTTTCTACCATTTTCGGAAAAAGGAGCAAAGTCTTTTTTAAAATTTCAAAAGTCGAAATTTGGAAGAATGTCGCCTATTGTCAAAAAAACACACTTTTGAATATTGGAAATTCATAGGAATGGCCGGAATAGTGGTCCCCAATAATTTTTTTTCGCAAATTTTCTACCATTTTCGGAAAAAGGAGCAAAGTCCTTTTTAAAATTTCAAAAGTCGAAATTTGGAAGAATGTCGCCTATTGTCAAAAAAACACACTTTTGAATATTGGACATTCATAGGAATGGCAGGAATAGTATTCCCCAATAATTTTTTTTCGCAAATTTTCTACCATTTTCGGAAAAAGGAGCAAAGTCCTTTTTAAAATTTCAAAAGTCGAAATTTGGAAGTATGTCGCCTATTGTCAAAAAAACACATAGGAATGGCCGGAATAGTGTTCCATAATAATTTTTTTTCGCAAATTTTATACCATATTCGGAAAAAGGAGCAAAGTCCTTTTTAAAATTTCAAAAGTCGAAATTTGGAAGAATGTCGCCTATTGTCAAAAAAAACACACTTTTGAATATTGGACATTCATAGGAATGGCCGGAATAGTGTTCCCCAATAATTTTTTTTCGCAAATTTTCTACCATTTTCGGAAAAAGGAGCAAAGTCCTTTTAAAATTTCAAAAGTCGAAATTTGGAAGAATGTCGCCTATTGTCAAAAAAAACACTTTTGAATATTGGACATTCATAGGAATGGCCGGAATAGTGTTCCCCAATAATTTTTTTTCGCAAATTTTCTACCATTTTCGGAAAAAGGAGCAAAGTCCTTTTAAAATTTCAAAAGTCGAAATTTGGAAGAATGTCGCCTATTGTCAAAAAAACACACTTTTGAATATTGGAAATTCATAGGAATGGCCGGAATAGTGGTCCCCAATAATTTTTTTTCGCAAATTTTCTACCATTTTCGGAAAAAGGAGCAAAGTCCTTTTTAAAATTTCAAAAGTCGAAATTTGGAAGAATGTCGCCTATTGTCAAAAAAAACACACTTTTGATTATTGGACATTCATAGGAATGGCAGGAATAGTATTCCCCACTAATTTTTTTTCGCAAATTTTCTACCATTTTCGGAAAAAGGAGCAAAGTCTTTTTTAAAATTTCAAAAGTCGAAATTTGGAAAAATGTCGCCTATTGTCAAAAAAACACACTTTTGAATATTGGACATTCATAGGAATGGCTGGAATAGTTTTCCCCAATAATTTTTTTTCCCAAATTTTCTACCATTTTCGGAAAAAGGAGCAAAGTCCTTTTTAAAATTTCAAAAGTCGAAATTTGGAAGAATGTCGCCTATTGTCAAAAAAACACACTTTTGATTATTGGACATTCATAGGAATGGCAGGAATAGTATTCCCCACTAATTTTTTTTCGCAAATTTTCTACCATTTTCGGAAAAAGGAGCAAAGTCTTTTTTAAAATTTCAAAAGTCGAAATTTGGAAGAATGTCGCCTATTGTCAAAAAAACACACTTTTGAATATTGGAAATTCATAGGAATGGCCGGAATAGTGGTCCCCAATAATTTTTTTTCGCAAATTTTCTACCATTTTCGGAAAAAGGAGCAAAGTCCTTTTTAAAATTTCAAAAGTCGAAATTTGGAAGAATGTCGCCTATTGTCAAAAAAACACACTTTTGAATATTGGACATTCATAGGAATGGCAGGAATAGTATTCCCCAATAATTTTTTTTCGCAAATTTTCTACCATTTTCGGAAAAAGGAGCAAAGTCCTTTTTAAAATTTCAAAAGTCGAAATTTGGAAGTATGTCGCCTATTGTCAAAAAAACACATAGGAATGGCCGGAATAGTGTTCCATAATAATTTTTTTTCGCAAATTTTATACCATATTCGGAAAAAGGAGCAAAGTCCTTTTTAAAATTTCAAAAGTCGAAATTTGGAAGAATGTCGCCTATTGTCAAAAAAAACACACTTTTGAATATTGGACATTCATAGGAATGGCCGGAATAGTGTTCCCCAATAATTTTTTTTCGCAAATTTTCTACCATTTTCGGAAAAAGGAGCAAAGTCCTTTTAAAATTTCAAAAGTCGAAATTTGGAAGAATGTCGCCTATTGTCAAAAAAAACACTTTTGAATATTGGACATTCATAGGAATGGCCGGAATAGTGTTCCCCAATAATTTTTTTTCGCAAATTTTCTACCATTTTCGGAAAAAGGAGCAAAGTCCTTTTAAAATTTCAAAAGTCGAAATTTGGAAGAATGTCGCCTATTGTCAAAAAAACACACTTTTGAATATTGGAAATTCATAGGAATGGCCGGAATAGTGGTCCCCAATAATTTTTTTTCGCAAATTTTCTACCATTTTCGGAAAAAGGAGCAAAGTCCTTTTTAAAATTTCAAAAGTCGAAATTTGGAAGAATGTCGCCTATTGTCAAAAAAAACACACTTTTGAATATTGGACATTCATAGGAATGGCCGGAATAGTGTTCCCCAATAATTTTTTTTCGCAAATTTTCTACCATTTTCGGAAAAAGGAGCAAAGTCCTTTTAAAATTTCAAAAGTCGAAATTTGGAAGAATGTCGCCTATTGTCAAAAAAACACACTTTTGAATATTAGACATTCATAGGAATGGCCGGAATAGTGTTCCCCAATATTTTTTTTTTCGCAAATTTTCTACTATTTTCGGAAAATGGAGCAAAGTCCTTTCTAAAATTTCAAAAGTTGAAATTTGGAAAAATGTCGCCAATTTTCAAAAAAACACACTTTTGAATATTGGACATTCATAGAAATGGCCGGAAGAGTGTTCTCCAATAATGTTTTTTCGCTTATCTCCTACAATTTTCGGAAAAAGGAGCAAAGTCCTTTTTAAAATTTCAAAAGTCGAAATTTGGAAGAATGTCGCCTATTGTCAAAAAAACACACTTTTGAATATTAGACATTCATAGGAATGGCCGGAATAGTGTTCCCCAATAATTTTTTTTTTCGCAAATTTTCTACCATTTTCGGAAAAAGGAGCAAAGTCCTTTCTAAAATTTCAAAAGTTGAAATTTGGAAAAATGTCGCCAATTTTCAAAAAAACACACTTTTGAATATTGGACATTCATAGGAATGGCCCGAAGAGTGTTCTCCAATAATGTTTTTTCGCAAATTTTCTACCATTTTCGGAAAAAGGAGCAAAGTCCTTTTTAAAATTTCAAAAGTTGAAATTTGGAAAAATGTCGCCAATTTTCAAATAAACACACTGTTAAGACTTTTGAATATTGGACATTCATAGGAATGGCCGGAATAGTGGTCCCCAATAATTTTTTTTCGCAAATTTTCTACCATTTTCGGAAAAAGGAGCAAAGTCCTTTTTAAAATTTCAAAAGTCGAAATTTGGAAGAATGTCGCCTATTGTCAAAAAAACACACTTTTGAATATTGGACATTCATAGGAATGGCAGGAATAGTATTCCCCAATAATTTTTTTTCGCAAATTTTCTACCATTTTCGGAAAAAGGAGCAAAGTCCTTTTTAAAATTTCAAAAGTCGAAATTTGGAAGTATGTCGCCTATTGTCAAAAAAAACACATAGGAATGGCCGGAATAGTGTTCCATAATAATTTTTTTTCGCAAATTTTATACCATATTCGGAAAAAGGAGCAAAGTCCTTTTTAAAATTTCAAAAGTCGAAATTTGGAAGAATGTCGCCTATTGTCAAAAAAAACACACTTTTGAATATTGGACATTCATAGGAATGGCCGGAATAGTGTTCCCCAATAATTTTTTTCGCAAATTTTCTACCATTTTCGGAAAAAGGAGCAAAGTCCTTTTAAAATTTCAAAAGTCGAAATTTGGAAGAATGTCGCCTATTGTCAAAAAAACACACTTTTGAATATTGGACATTCATAGGAATGGCCGGAATAGTGTTCCCCAATAATTTTTTTTCGCAAATTTTCTACCATTTTCGGAAAAAGGAGCAAAGTCCTTTTAAAATTTCAAAAGTCGAAATTTGGAAGAATGTCGCCTATTGTCAAAAAAACACACTTTTGAATATTGGAAATTCATAGGAATGGCCGGAATAGTGGTCCCCAATAATTTTTTTTCGCAAATTTTCTACCATTTTCGGAAAAAGGAGCAAAGTCCTTTTTAAAATTTCAAAAGTCGAAATTTGGAAGAATGTCGCCTATTGTCAAAAAAACACACTTTTGAATATTGGACATTCATAGGAATGGCAGGAATAGTATTCCCCAATAATTTTTTTTCGCAAATTTTCTACCATTTTCGGAAAAAGGAGCAAAGTCCTTTTTAAAATTTCAAAAGTCGAAATTTGGAAAAATGTCGCCTATTGTCCAAAAAACACACTTTTGAATATTGGACATTCATAGGAATGGCCGGAATAGTGTTCCCCAATAATTTTTTTTCGCAAATTTTCTACCATTTTCGGAAAAAGGAGCAAAGTCCTTTCTAAAATTTCAAAAGTTGAAATTTGGAAAAATGTCGCCAATTTTCAAAAAAAACACACTGTTAAGAATTTTGAATATTGGACATTCATAGAAATGGCCGGAAGAGTGTTCTCCAATAATGTTTTTTCGCTTATCTCCTACAATTTTCGGAAAAAGGAGCAAAGTCCTTTTTAAAATTTCAAAAGTCGAAATTTGGAAGAATGTCGCCTATTGTCAAAAAAAAAACACTTTTGAATATTGGACATTCATAGGAATGGCCGGAATAGTGTTCCCCAATAATTTTTTTTCGCAAATTTTCTTCTATTTTCGGAAAAAGGAGCAAAGTCCTTTTTAAAATTTCAAAAGTCGAAATTTGGAAGAATGTCGCCTATTGTCAAAAAAACACACTTTTAAATATTGGACATTCATAGGAATGGCCCGAATAGTGTTCCCCAATAATTTTTTTTCGCAAATTTTCTACCATTTTCGGAAAAAGGAGCAAAGTCCTTTTTAAAATTTCAAAAGTCGAAATTTGGAAGAATGTCGCCAATTTTCAAATAAACACACTGTTAAGACTTTTGAATATTGGCATTCATAGGAATGGCCGGAAGAGTGTTCTCCAATAAAGTTTTTTCGCTTATCTCCTACAATTTTCGGAAACAGGAGCAAAGTCCATTTTAAAATTTCAAAAGTCGAAATTTGGAAGAATGTCGCCTATTGTCAAAAAAACACACTTTTGATTATTGGACATTCATAGGAATGGCAGGGATAGTATTCCCCACTAATTTTTTTTCGCAAATTTTCTACCATTTTCGGAAAAAGGAGCAAAGTCTTTTTTAAAATTTCAAAAGTCGAAATTTGGAAGAATGTCGCCTATTGTCAAAAAAACACACTTTTGAATATTGGACATTCATAGGAATGGCTGGAATAGTATTCCCCAATAATTTTTTTTCCCAAATTTTCTACCATTTTCGGAAAAAGGAGCAAAGTCCTTTTTAAAATTTCAAAAGTCGAAATTTGGAAGAATGTCGCCTATTGTCAAAAAAACACACTTTTGATTATTGGACATTCATAGGAATGGCAGGAATAGTATTCCCCACTAATTTTTTTTCGCAAATTTTCTACCATTTTCGGAAAAAGGAGCAAAGTCCTTTTTAAAATTTCAAAAGTCGAAATTTGGAAGAATGTCGCCTATTGTCAAAAAAACACACTTTTGATTATTGGACATTCATAGGAATGGCAGGAATAGTATTCCCCACTAATTTTTTTTCGCAAATTTTCTACCATTTTCGGAAAAAGGAGCAAAGTCTTTTTTAAAATTTCAAAAGTCGAAATTTGGAAGAATGTCGCCTATTGTCAAAAAAACACACTTTTGAATATTGGACATTCATAGGAATGGCTGGAATAGTATTCCCCAATAATTTTTTTTCCCAAATTTTCTACCATTTTCGGAAAAAGGAGCAAAGTCCTTTTTAAAATTTCAAAAGTCGAAATTTGGAAGAATGTCGCCTATTGTCAAAAAAACACACTTTTGAATATTGGACATTCATAGGAATGGCCAGAATAGTGTTCCCCAATAATTTTTTTTCGCAAATTTTCTACCATTTTCGGAAAAAGGAGCAAAGTCCTTTTAATATTTCAAAAGTCGAAACTTGGAAGAATGTCGCCTATTGTCAAAAAAACACACTTTTGAATATTTGACATTCATAGGAATGGCCGGAATAGTGTTCCCCAATAATTTTTTTTTCGCAAATTTTCTACCATTTTCGGAAAAAGGAGCAAAGTCCTTTCTAAAATTTCAAAAGTTGAAATTTGGAAGAATGTCGCCAATTTTCAAATAAACACACTGTTAAGACTTTTGAATATTGGACATTCATAGAAATGGCCGGAAGAGTGTTCTCCAATAATGTTTTTTCGCTTATCTCGTACAATATTCGGAAAAAGGAGCAAAGTCCTTTTTAAAATTTCAAAAGTCGAAATTTGGAAGAATGTCGCCTATTGTCAAAAAAACACACTTTTGAATATTGGACATTCATAGGAATGGCCGGAATAGTGTTCCCCAATAATTTTTTTTCGCAAATTTTCTACCATTTTCGGAAAAAGGAGCAAAGTCCTTTTAATATTTCAAAAGTCGAAATTTGGAAGAATGTCGCCTATTGTCAAAAAAACACACTTTTGAATATTGGACATTCATAGGAATGGCCGGAAGAGTGTTCTCTAATAATGTTTTTTCGCAAATTTTCTACCATTTTCGGAAAAAGGAGCAAAGTCCTTTTTAAAATTTCAAAAGTCGAAATTTGGAAGAATGTCGCCTATTGTCAAAAAAACACACTTTTGAATATTGGACATTCATAGGAATGGCCGGAATAGTGTTCCCCAATAATTTTTTTTCGCAAATTTTCTACCATTTTCGGAAAAAGGAGCAAAGTCCTTTTTAAAATTTCAAAAGTCGAAATTTGGAAGAATGTCGCCTATTGTCCAAAAAACACACTTTTGAATATTGGACATTCATAGGAATGGCCGGAATAGTGGTTCCCA
Source organism: Epicampocera succincta (assembly GCA_932526305.1). NCBI lineage: Eukaryota > Metazoa > Arthropoda > Insecta > Diptera > Tachinidae > Epicampocera > Epicampocera succincta. Next base: position 44,729,677 of record OW052036.1, read on the forward strand.
ATAATTTTTTTTCGCAAATTTTCTACCATTTTCGGAAAAAGGAGCAAGGTCCTTTCTAAAATTTCAAAAGTTGAAATTTGGAAAAATGTCGCCAATTTTCAAAAAAAACACACTGTTAAGACTTTTGAATATTGGATATTCATAGAAATGGCCGGAAGAGTGTTCTCCAATAATGTTTTTTCGCTTATCTCCTACGATTTTCGGAAAAAGGAGCAAAGTCCTTTTTAAAATTTCAAAAGTCGAAATTTTGAAGAATGTCGCCTATTGTCAAAAAAACACACTTTTGAATATTGGACATTCATAGGAATGGCCGGAATAGTGTTCCCCAATAATTTTTTTTTCGCAAATTTTCTACCATTTTCGGAAAAAGGAGCAAAGTCCTTTCTAAAATTTCAAAAGTTGAAATTTGGAAAAATGTCGCCAATTTTCAAATAAACACACTGTTAAGACTTTTGAATATTGGACATTCATAGAAATGGCCGGAAGAGTGTTCTCCAATAATGTTTTTTCGCTTATATCCTACAATTTTCGGAAAAAGAAGCAAAGTCCTTTTTAAAATTTCAAAAGTCGAAATTTGGAAGAATGTCGCCTATTGTCAAAAAAACACACTTTTGAATATTGGACATTCATAGGAATGGCCGGAATAGTGTTCCCCAATAATTTTTTTTCGCAAATTTTCTACCATTTTCGGAAAAAGGAGCAAAGTCCTTTTAATATTTCAAAAGTCGAAATTTGGAAGAATGTCGCCTATTGTCAAAAAAACACACTTTTGAATATTGGACATTCATAGGAATGGCCGGAAGAGTGTTCTCCAATAATGTTTTTTCGCAAATTTTCTACCATTTTCGGAAAAAGGAGCAAAGTCCTTTTTAAAATTTCAAAAGTCGAAATTTGGAAGAATGTCGCCTATTGTCAAAAAAACACACTTTTGAATATTGGACATTCATAGGAATGGCCGGAATAGTGTTCCCCAATAATTTTTTTTCGCAAATTTTCTACCATTTTCGGAAAAAGGAGCAAAGTCCTTTTTAAAATTTCAAAAGTCGAAATTTGGAAGAATGTCGCCTATTGTCCAAAAAACACACTTTTGAATATTGGACATTCATAGGAATGGCCGGAATAGTGTTCCCCAATAATTTTTTTTTCCCAAATTTTCTACCATTTTCGGAAAAAGGAGCAAAGTCCTTTCTAAAATTTCAAAAGTTGAAATTTGGAAAAATGTCGCCAATTTTCAAATAAACACACTGTTAAGACTTTTGAATATTGGACATTCATAGAAATGGCCGGAAGAGTGTTCTCCAATAATGTTTTTTCGCTTATATCCTACAATTTTCGGAAAAAGAAGCACAGTCCTTTTTAAAATTTCAAAAGTCGAAATTTGGAAGAATGTCGCCTATTGTCAAAAAAACACACTTTTGAATATTGGACATTCATAGGAATGGCCGGAATAGTGGTCCCCAATAATTTTTTTTCGCAAATTTTCTACCATTTTCGGAAAAAGGAGCAAAGTCCTTTTTAAAATTTCAAAAGTTGAAATTTGGAAAAATGTCGCCAATTTTCAAATAAACACACTGTTAAGACTTTTGAATATTGGACATTCATAGAATGGCCGGAAGAGTGTTCTCCAATAATTTTTTTTCGCTTATCTCCTACAATTTTCGGAAAAAGGAGCAAAGTCCTTTTTAAAATTTCAAAAGTCGAAATTTGGAAGAATGTCGCCAATTTTCAAATAAACACACTGTTAAGACTTTTGAATATTGGACATTCATAGAAATGGCCGGAAGAGTGTTCTCCAATAATGTTTTTTCGCTTATATCCTACAATTTTCGGAAAAAGAAGCAAAGTCCTTTTTAAAATTTCAAAAGTCGAAATTTGGAAGAATGTCGCCTATTGTCAAAAAAACACACTTTTGAATATTGGACATTCATAGAAATGGCCGGAAGAGTGTTCTCCAATAATGTTTTTTCGCAAATTTTCTACCATTTTCGGAAAAAGGAGCAAAGTCCTTTTTAAAATTTCAAAAGTCGAAATTTGGAAGAATGTCGCCTATTGTCAAAAAAACACACTTTTGAATATTGGACATTCATAGGAATGGCCGGAATAGTGTTCCCCAATAATTTTTTTTCGCAAATTTTCTACCATTTTCGGAAAAAGGAGCAAAGTCCTTTTAAAATTTCAAAAGTCGAAATTTGGAAGAATGTCGCCTATTGTCAAAAAAACACACTTTTGAATATTGGAAATTCATAGGAATGGCCGGAATAGTGGTCCCCAATAATTTTTTTTCGCAAATTTTCTACCATTTTCGGAAAAAGGAGCAAAGTCCTTTTTAAAATTTCAAAAGTCGAAATTTGGAAGAATGTCGCCTATTGTCAAAAAAACACACTTTTGAATATTGGACATTCATAGGAATGGCAGGAATAATATACCGCAATAATTATTTTTCGCAAATTTTCTACCATTTTCGGAAAAAGGAGCAAAGTCTTTTTTAAAATTTCAAAAGTTGAAATTTGGAAAAATGTCGCCAATTTTCAAATAAACACACTGTTAAGACTTTTGAATATTGGAAATTCATAGGAATGGCCGGAATAGTGTTCCCCAATAATTTTTTTTCGCAAATTTTCTACCATTTTCGGAAAAAGGAGCAAAGTCCTTTCTAAAATTTCAAAAGTTGAAATTTGGAAAAATGTCGCCAATTTTCAAAAAAAACACACTGTTAAGAATTTTGAATATTGGACATTCATAGAAATGGCCGGAAGAGTGTTCTCCAATAATGTTTTTTCGCTTATCTCCTACAATTTTCGGAAAAAGGAGGAAAGTCCTTTTTAAAATTTCAAAAGTCGAAATTTGGAAGAATGTCGCCTATTGTCAAAAAAAAAACACTTTTGAATATTGGACATTCATAGGAATGGCCGGAATAGTGTTCCCCAATAATTTTTTTTCGCAAATTTTCTACTATTTTCGGAAAAAGGAGCAAAGTCCTTTTTAAAATTTCAAAAGTCGAAATTTGGAAGAATGTCGCCTATTGTCAAAAAAACACACTTTTGAATATTGGACATTCATAGGAATGGCCCGAATAGTGTTCCCCAATAATTTTTTTTCGCAAATTTTCTACCATTTTCGGAAAAAGGAGCAAAGTCCTTTTTAAAATTTCAAAAGTCGAAATTTGGAAGAATGTCGCCAATTTTCAAATAAACACACTGTTAAGACTTTTGAATATTGGCATTCATAGGAATGGCCGGAAGAGTGTTCTCCAATAAAGTTTTTTCGCTTATCTTCTACAATTTTCGGAAACAGGAGCAAAGTCCATTTTAAAATTTCAAAAGTCGAAATTTGGAAGAATGTCGCCTATTGTCAAAAAAACACACTTTTGATTATTGGACATTCATAGGAATGGCAGGAATAGTATTCCCCACTAATTTTTTTTCGCAAATTTTCTACCATTTTCGGAAAAAGGAGCAAAGTCTTTTTTAAAATTTCAAAAGTCGAAATTTGGAAGAATGTCGCCTATTGTCAAAAAAACACACTTTTGAATATTGGAAATTCATAGGAATGGCAGGAATAGTATTCCCCAATAATTTTTTTTTGCAAATTTTCTACCATTTTCGGAAAAAGGAGCAAGGTCCTTTTTAAAATTTCAAAAGTCGAAATTTGGAAGAATGTCGCCTATTGTCAAAAAAACACACTTTTGATTATTGGACATTCATAGGAATGGCAGGAATAGTATTCCCCACTAATTTTTTTTCGCAAATTTTCTACCATTTTCGGAAAAAGGAGCAAAGTCTTTTTTAAAATTTCAAAAGTCGAAATTTGGAAGAATGTCGCCTATTGTCAAAAAAACACACTTTTGAATATTGGACATTCATAGGAATGGCCAGAATAGTGTTCCCCAATATTTTTTTTTCGCAAATTTTCTACCATTTTCGGAAAAAGGAGCAAAGTCCTTTTAATATTTCAAAAGTCGAAACTTGGAAGAATGTCGCCTATTGTCAAAAAAACACACTTTTGAATATTGGACATTCATAGGAATGGCCGGAATAGTGTTCCCCAATAATTTTTTTTTCGCAAATTTTCTACCATTTTCGGAAAAAGGAGCAAAGTCCTTTCTAAAATTTCAAAAGTTGAAATTTGGAAGAATGTCGCCTATTGTCAAAAAAACACACTTTTGAATATTGGACATTCATAGGAATGGCCGGAATAGTGTTCTTCAATAATGTTTTTTCGCTTATCTCGTACAATTTTCGGAAAAAGGAGCAAAGTCCTTTTTAAAATTTCAAAAGTCGAAATTTGGAAGAATGTCGCCTATTGTCAAAAAAACACATAGGAATGGCCGGAATAGTGTTCCATAATAATTTTTTTTCGCAAATTTTATACCATTTTCGGAAAAAGGAGCAAAGTCCTTTTTAAAATTTCAAAAGTCGAAATTTGGAAGAATGTCGCCTATTGTCAAAAAAACATATAGGAATGGCCGGAATAGTGTTCCATAATAATTTTTTTTCGCAAATTTTATACCATTTTCGGAAAAAGGAGCAAAGTCCTTTTTAAAATTTCAAAAGTCGAAATTTGGAAGAATGTCGCCTATTGTCAAAAAAACACACTTTTGAATATTGGACATTCATAGGAATGGCCGGAATAGTGTTCCCCAATAATTTTTTTTCGCAAATTTTCTACCATTTTCGGAAAAAGGAGCAAAGTCCTTTCTAAAATTTCAAAAGTTGAAATTTGGAAGAATGTCGCCAATTTTCAAATAAACACACTGTTAAGACTTTTGAATATTGGACATTCATAGAAATGGCCGGAAGAGTGTTCTCCAATAATGTTTTTTCGCTTATCTCCTACAATTTTCGGAAAAAGGAGCAAAGTCCTTTTTAAAATTTCAAAAGTCGAAATTTGGAAGAATGTCGCCTATTGTCAAAAAAACACACTTTTGAATATTGGACATTCATAGGAATGGCCGGAATAGTGTTCCCCAATAATTTTTTTTCGCAAATTTTCTACCATTTTCGGAAAAAGGAGCAAAGTCCTTTTAATATTTCAAAAGTCGAAATTTGGAAGAATGTCGCCTATTGTCAAAAAAACACACTTTTGAATATTGGACATTCATAGGAATGGCCGGAAGAGTGTTCTCCAATAATGTTTTTTCGCAAATTTTCTACCATTTTCGGAAAAAGGAGCAAAGTCCTTTTTAAAATTTCAAAAGTCGAAATTTGGAAGAATGTCGCCTATTGTCAAAAAACACACTTTTGAATATTGGACATTCATAGGAATGGCCGGAATAGTGTTCCCCAATAATTTTTTTTCGCAAATTTTCTACCATTTTCGGAAAAAGGAGCAAAGTCCTTTTTAAAATTTCAAAAGTCGAAATTTGGAAGAATGTCGCCTATTGTCCAAAAAACACACTTTTGAATATTGGACATTCATAGGAATGGCCGGAATAGTGGTTCCCAATAATTTTTTTTCGCAAATTTTCTACCATTTTCGGAAAAAGGAGCAAGGTCCTTTCTAAAATTTCAAAAGTTGAAATTTGGAAAAATGTCGCCAATTTTCAAAAAAAACACACTGTTAAGACTTTTGAATATTGGATATTCATAGAAATGGCCGGAAGAGTGTTCTCCAATAATGTTTTTTCGCTTATCTCCTACGATTTTCGGAAAAAGGAGCAAAGTCCTTTTTAAAATTTCAAAAGTCGAAATTTTGAAGAATGTCGCCTATTGTCAAAAAAACACACTTTTGAATATTGGACATTCATAGGAATGGCCGGAATAGTGTTCCCCAATAATTTTTTTTTCCCAAATTTTCTACCATTTTCGGAAAAAGGAGCAAAGTCCTTTCTAAAATTTCAAAAGTTGAAATTTGGAAAAATGTCGCTAATTTTCAAATAAACACACTGTTAAGACTTTTGAATATTGGACATTCATAGAATGGCCGGAAGAGTGTTCTCCAATAATTTTTTTTCGCTTATCTCCTACAATTTTCGGAAAAAAAAGCAAAGTCCTTTTTAAAATTTCAAAAGTCGAAATTTGGAAGAATGTCGCCAATTTTCAAATAAACACACTGTTAAGACTTTTGAATATTGGACATTCATAGAAATGGCCGGAAGAGTGTTCTCCAATAATGTTTTTTCGCTTATATCCTACAATTTTCGGAAAAAGAAGCAAAGTCCTTTTTAAAATTTCAAAAGTCGAAATTTGGAAGAATGTCGCCTATTGTCAAAAAAACACACTTTTGAATATTGGACATTCATAGGAATGGCCGGAATAGTGTTCCCCAATAATTTTTTTTCGCAAATTTTCTACCATTTTCGGAAAAAGGAGCAAAGTCCTTTTAATATTTCAAAAGTCGAAATTTGGAAGAATGTCGCCTATTGTCAAAAAAACACACTTTTGAATATTGGACATTCATAGGAATGGCCGGAATAGTGTTCCCCAATAATTTTTTTTCGCAAATTTTTTACCATTTTCGGAAAAAGGAGCAAAGTCCTTTTTAAAATTTCAAAAGTCGAAATTTGGAAGAATGTCGCCTATTGTCAAAAAAACACACTTTTGAATATTGGAAATTCATAGGAATGGCAGGAATAGTATTCCCCAATAATTTTTTTTTGCAAATTTTCTACCATTTTCGGAAAAAGGAGCAAAGTCCTTTTTAAAATTTCAAAAGTCGAAATTTGGAAGAATGTCGCCTATTGTCAAAAAAACACACTTTTGAATATTGGATATTCATAGGAATGGCAGGAATAGTATTCCCCAATAATTTTTTTTCGCAAATTTTCTACCATTTTCGGAAAAAGGAGCAAAGTCCTTTTTAAAATTTCAAAAGTCGAAATTTGGAAGAATGTCGCCTATTGTCAAAAAAACACACTTTTGAATATTGGACATTCATAGGAATGGCAGGAAGAGTATTCCCCAATAATTTTTTTTCGCAAATTTTTTACCATTTTCGGAAAAAGGAGCAAAGTCCTTTTTAAAATTTCAAAAGTCGAAATTTGGAAAAATGTCGCCAATTTTCAAAAAAACACACTGTTAAGACTTTTGAATATTGGACATTCATAGAAATGGCCGGAAGAGTGTTCTCCAATAATGTTTTTTCGCTTATCTCCTACAATTTTCGGAAAAAGGAGCAAAGTCCTTTTTAAAATTTCAAAAGTCGAAATTTCGAAGAATGTCGCCTATTGTCAAAAAAACACACTTTTGAATATTGGAAATTCATAGGAATGGCCGGAATAGTGTTCCCCAATAATTTTTTTCCCAAATTTTCTACCATTTTCGGAAAAAGGAGCAAAGTCCTTTCTAAAATTTCAAAAGTTGAAATTTGGAAAAATGTCGCCAATTTTCAAATAAACACACTGTTAAGACTTTTGAATATTGGACATTCATAGAAATGGCCGGAAGAGTGTTCTCCAATAATGTTTTTTCGCTTATCTCCTACAATTTTCGGAAAAAGGAGCAAAGTCCTTTTTAAAATTTCAAAAGTCGAAATTTGGAAGAATGTCGCCTATTGTCAAAAAAACACACTTTTGAATATTGGACATTCATAGGAATGGCCGGAATAGTGTTGCCCAATAATTTTTTTTCGCAAATTTTCTACCATTTTCGGAAAAAGGAGCAAAGTCCTTTTTAAAATTTCAAAAGTCGAAATTTTGAAGAATGTCGCCTATTGTCAAAAAAACACACTTTTGAATATTGGACATTCATAGGAATGGCCGGAATAGTGTTCCCCAATAATTTTTTTTCGCAAATTTTCTACCATTTTCGGAAAAAGGAGCAAAGTCCTTTTTAGAATTTCAAAAGTCGAAATTTGGAAGAATGTCGCGTATTGTCAAAAAAAACACACTTTTGAATATTGGACATTCATAGGAATGGCCGGAATAGTGTTCCCCAATAATTTTTTTTCGCAAATTTTCTACCATTTTCTGAAAAAGGAGCAAAGTCCTTTTTAAAATTTCAAAAGTCGAAATTTGGAAGAATGTCGCCTATTGTCAAAAAAATACACTTTTGAATATTGGACATTCATAGGAATGGCAGGAATAGTATTCCCCAATAAGTTTTTTTTGCAAATTTTATACCATTTTCGGAAAAAGGAGCAAAGTCCTTTTTAAAATTTCAGAAGTCGAAATTTGGAAGAATGTCGCCTATTGTCAAAAAAACACACTTTTGAATATTGGACATTCATAGGAATGGCAGGAATAGTATTCCCCAATAATTTTTTTTCGCAAATTTTTTACCATTTTCGGAAAAAGGAGCAAAGTCCTTTTTAAGATTTCAAAAGTCGAAATTTGGAAGAATGTTGCCTATTGTCAAAAAAAACACATAGGAATGGCCGGAATAGTGTTCCATAATAATTTTTTTTCGCAAATTTTCTACCATTTTCGGAAAAAGGAGCAAAGTCCTTTTTAAAATTTCAAAAGTCGAAATTTGGAAGAATGTCGCCTATTGTCAAAAAAACACACTTTTGAAAATTGGACATTCATAGGAATGGCCGGAATAGTGTTCCCCAATAATTTTTTTTTCGCAAATTTTCTACCATTTTCGGAAAAAGGAGCAAAGTCCTTTTTAGAATTTCAAAAGTCGAAATTTGGAAGAATGTCGCGTATTGTCAAAAAAAACACACTTTTGAATATTGGACATTCATAGGAATGGCCGGAATAGTGTTCCATAATAATTTTTTTTCGCAAATTTTCTACCATTTTCTGAAAAAGGAGCAAAGTCCTTTTTAAAATTTCAAAAGTCGAAATTTGGAAGAATGTCGCCTATTGTCAAAAAAACACACTTTTGAATATTGGACATTCATAGGAATGGCAGGAATAGTATTCCCCAATAAGTTTTTTTTGCAAATTTTATACCATTTTCGGAAAAAGGAGCAAAGTCCTTTTTAAAATTTCAGAAGTCGAAATTTGGAAGAATGTCGCCTATTGTCAAAAAAACACACTTTTGAATATTGGACATTCATAGGAATGGCAGGAATAGTATTCCCCAATAATTTTTTTTCGCAAATTTTTTACCATTTTCGGAAAAAGGAGCAAAGTCCTTTTTAAAATTTCAAAAGTCGAAATTTGGAAGAATGTTGCCTATTGTCAAAAAAAACACATAGGAATGGCCGGAATAGTGTTCCATAATAATTTTTTTTCGCAAATTTTCTACCATTTTCGGAAAAAGGAGCAAAGTCCTTTTTAAAATTTCAAAAGTCGAAATTTGGAAGAATGTCGCCTATTGTCAAAAAAACACACTTTTGAATATTGGACATTCATAGGAATGGCCGGAATAGTGTTCCCCAATAATTTTTTTTTCGCAAATTTTCTACCATTTTCGGAAAAAGGAGCAAAGCCCTTTCTAAAATTTCAAAAGTTGAAATTTGGAAAAATGTCGCCAATTTTCAAATAAACACACTGTTAAGACTTTTGAATATTGGACATTCATACAAATGGCCGGAAGAGTGTTCTCCAATAATGTTTTTTCGCTTATCTCCTACAATTTTCGGAAAAAGGAGCAAAGTCCTTTTTAAAATTTCAAAAGTCGAAATTTGGAAGAATGTCGCCTATTGTCAAAAAAACACACTTTTGAATATTGAACATTCATAGGAATGGCCGGAATAGTGTTCCCCAATAATTTTTTTTCTCAAATTTTCTACCATTTTCAGAAAAAAGGAGCAAAGTCCTTTTTAAAATTTCAAAAGTCGAAATTTGGAAGAATGTCGCCTATTGTCAAAAAACACACTTTTGAATATTGGACATTCATAGGAATGGCAGGAATAGTATTCCCCAATAATTTTTTTTCGCAAATTTTCTACCATTTTCGGAAAAAGGAGCAAAGTCCTTTTTAAAATTTCAAAAGTCGAAATTTGGAAGAATGTCGCCTATTGTCAAAAAAACACTTAGGAATGGCCGGAATAGTGTTCCATAATAATTTTTTTTCGCAAATTTTCTACCATTTTCGGAAAAAGGAGCAAAGTCCTTTCTAAAATTTCAAAAGTTGAAATTTGGAAAAATGTCGCCAATTTTCAAATAAACACACTGTTAAGACTTTTGAATATTGGACATTCATAGAAATGGCCGGAAGAGTGTTCTCCAATAATGTTTTTTCGCTTATCTCCTACAATTTTCGGAAAAAGGAGCAAAGTCCTTTTTAAAATTTCAAAAGTTGAAATTTGGAAGAATGTCGCCTATTGTCAAAAAAACAAACTTTTGAATATTGGACATTCATAGGAATGGCCGGAATAGTGTTCCCCAATAATTTTTTTTTGCAAATTTTCTACCATTTTCTGAAAAAGGAGCAAAGTCCTTTTTAAAATTTCAAAAGTCGAAATTTGGAAGAATGTCGCCTATTGTCAAAAAAACACACTTTTGAATATTGGACATTCATAGGAATGGCAGGAATAGTATTCCCCAATAATTTTTTTTCGCAAATTTTCTACCATTTTCGGAAAAAGGAGCAAAGTCCTTTTTAAAATTTCAAAAGTCGAAATTTGGAAGAATGTCGCCTATTGTCAAAAAAACACTTAGGAATGGCCGGAATAGTGTTCCATAATAATTTTTTTTCGCAAATTTTATACCATTTTCGGAAAAAGGAGCAAAGTCCTTTTTAAAATTTCAAAAGTCGAAATTTGGAAGAATGTCGCCTATTGTCAAAAAAACACACTTTTGAATATTGGACATTCATAGAAATGGCCGGAAGAGTGTTCTCCAATAATGTTTTTTCGCTTATATCCTACAATTTTCGGAAAAAGAAGCAAAGTCCTTTTTAAAATTTCAAAAGTCGAAATTTGGAAGAATGTCGCCTATTGTCAAAAAAACACACTTTTGAATATTGGACATTCATAGGAATGGCCGGAATAGTGTTCCCCAATAATTTTTTTTCGCAAATTTTCTACCATTTTCGGAAAAAGGAGCAAAGTCCTTTTAATATTTCAAAAGTCGAAATTTGGAAGAATGTCGCCTATTGTCAAAAAAACACACTTTTGAATATTGGACATTCATAGGAATGGCCGGAATAGTGTTCCCCAATAATTTTTTTTCCCAAATTTTCTACCATTTTCGGAAAAAGGAGCAAAGTCCTTTTTAAAATTTCAAAAGTCGAAATTTGGAAGAATGTCGCCTATTGTCAAAAAAACACACTTTTGAATATTGGAAATTCATAGGAATGGCAGGAATAGTATTCCCCAATAATTTTTTTTTGCAAATTTTCTACCATTTTCGGAAAAAGGAGCAAAGTCCTTTTTAAAATTTCAAAAGTCGAAATTTGGAAGAATGTCGCCTATTGTCAAAAAAACACACTTTTGAATATTGGATATTCATAGGAATGGCAGGAATAGTATTCCCCAATAATTTTTTTTCGCAAATTTTCTACCATTTTCGGAAAAAGGAGCAAAGTTCTTTTTAAAATTTCAAAAGTCGAAATTTGGAAGAATGTCGCCTATTGTCAAAAAAACACACTTTTGAATATTGGACATTCATAGGAATGGCAGGAAGAGTATTCCCCAATAATTTTTTTTCGCAAATTTTTTACCATTTTCGGAAAAAGGAGCAAAGTCCTTTTTAAAATTTCAAAAGTCGAAATTTGGAAAAATGTCGCCAATTTTCAAAAAAACACACTGTTAAGACTTTTTAATATTGGACATTCATAGAAATGGCCGGAAGAGTGTTCTCCAATAATGTTTTTTCGCTTATCTCCTACAATTTTCGGAAAAAGGAGCAAAGTCCTTTTTAAAATTTCAAAAGTCGAAATTTCGAAGAATGTCGCCTATTGTCAAAAAAACACACTTTTGAATATTGGACATTCATAGGAATGGCCGGAATAGTGTTCCCCAATAATTTTTTTTTCGTAAATTTTCTACCATTTTCGGAAAAAGGAGCAAAGTCCTTTCTAAAATTTCAAAAGTCGAAATTTGGAAAAATGTCGCCAATTTTCAAAAAAACACACTGTTAAGACTTTTGAATATTGGACATTCATAGGAATAGCCGGAAGAGTGTTCTCCAATAACGTTTTTTCGCTTATCTCCTACAATTTTCGGAAAAAGGAGCAAAGTCCTTTTTAAAATTTCAAAAGTCGAAATTTGGAAGAATGTCGCCTATTGTCAAAAAAACACACTTTTGAATATTGGACATTCATAGGAATGGCCGGAATAGTGTTGCCCAATAATTTTTTTTCGCAAATTTTCTACCATTTTCGGAAAAAGGAGCAAAGTCCTTTTTAAAATTTCAAAAGTCGAAATTTTGAAGAATGTCGCCTATTGTCAAAAAAACACACTTTTGAATATTGGACATTCATAGGAATGGCCGGAATAGTGTTCCCCAATAATTTTTTTTCGCAAATTTTCTACCATTTTCGGAAAAAGGAGCAAAGTCCTTTTTAGAATTTCAAAAGTCGAAATTTGGAAGAATGTCGCGTATTGTCAAAAAAAACACACTTTTGAATATTGGACATTCATAGGAATGGCCGGAATAGTGTTCCCCAATAATTTTTTTTCGCAAATTTTCTACCATTTTCTGAAAAAGGAGCAAAGTCCTTTTTAAAATTTCAAAAGTCGAAATTTGGAAGAATGTCGCCTATTGTCAAAAAAACACACTTTTGAATATTGGACATTCATAGGAATGGCAGGAATAGTATTCCCCAATAAGTTTTTTTTGCAAATTTTATACCATTTTCGGAAAAAGGAGCAAAGTCCTTTTTAAAATTTCAGAAGTCGAAATTTGGAAGAATGTCGCCTATTGTCAAAAAAACACACTTTTGAATATTGGACATTCATAGGAATGGCAGGAATAGTATTCCCCAATAATTTTTTTTCGCAAATTTTTTACCATTTTCGGAAAAAGGAGCAAAGTCCTTTTTAAAATTTCAAAAGTCGAAATTTGGAAGAATGTTGCCTATTGTCAAAAAAAAACACATAGGAATGGCCGGAATAGTGTTCCATAATAATTTTTTTTCGCAAATTTTCTACCATTTTCGGAAAAAGGAGCAAAGTCCTTTTTAAAATTTCAAAAGTCGAAATTTGGAAGAATGTCGCCTATTGTCAAAAAAACACACTTTTGAATATTGGACATTCATAGGAATGGCCGGAATAGTGTTCCCCAATAATTTTTTTTTCGCAAATTTTCTACCATTTTCGGAAAAAGGAGCAAAGTCCTTTTTAGAATTTCAAAAGTCGAAATTTGGAAGAATGTCGCGTATTGTCAAAAAAAACACACTTTTGAATATTGGACATTCATAGAAATGGCCGGAAGAGTGTTCTCCAATAATGTTTTTTCGCTTATCTCCTACAATTTTCGGAAAAAGGAGCAAAGTCCTTTTTAAAATTTCAAAAGTCGAAATTTGGAAGAATGTCGCCTATTGTCAAAAAAACACACTTTTGAATATTGGACATTCATAGGAATGGCAGGAATAGTATTCCCCAATAAGTTTTTTTTGCAAATTTTATACCATTTTCGGAAAAAGGAGCAAAGTCCTTTTTAAAATTTCAGAAGTCGAAATTTGGAAGAATGTCGCCTATTGTCAAAAAAACACACTTTTGAATATTGGACATTCATAGGAATGGCAGGAATAGTATTCCCCAATAATTTTTTTTCGCAAATTTTTTACCATTTTCGGAAAAAGGAGCAAAGTCCTTTTTAAAATTTCAAAAGTCGAAATTTGGAAGAATGTTGCCTATTGTCAAAAAAAACACATAGGAATGGCCGGAATAGTGTTCCATAATAATTTTTTTTCGCAAATTTTCTACCATTTTCGGAAAAAGGAGCAAAGTCCTTTTTAAAATTTCAAAAGTCGAAATTTGGAAGAATGTCGCCTATTGTCAAAAAAACACACTTTTGAATATTGGACATTCATAGGAATGGCCGGAATAGTGTTCCCCAATAATTTTTTTTTTCGCAAATTTTCTACGATTTTCGGAAAAAGGAGCAAAGCCCTTTCTAAAATTTCAAAAGTTGAAATTTGGAAAAATGTCGCCAATTTTCAAATAAACACACTGTTAAGACTTTTGAATATTGGACATTCATACAAATGGCCGGAAGAGTGTTCTCCAATAATGTTTTTTCGCTTATCTCCTACAATTTTCGGAAAAAGGAGCAAAGTCCTTTTTAAAATTTCAAAAGTCGAAATTTGGAAGAATGTCGCCTATTGTCAAAAAAACACACTTTTGAATATTGAACATTCATAGGAATGGCCGGAATAGTGTTCCCCAATAATTTTTTTTCTCAAATTTTCTACCATTTTCAGAAAAAAGGAGCAAAGTCCTTTTTAAAATTTCAAAAGTCGAAATTTGGAAGAATGTCGCCTATTGTCAAAAAACACACTTTTGAATATTGGACATTCATAGGAATGGCAGGAATAGTATTCCCCAATAATTTTTTTTCGCAAATTTTCTACCATTTTCGGAAAAAGGAGCAAAGTCCTTTTTAAAATTTCAAAAGTCGAAATTTGGAAGAATGTCGCCTATTGTCAAAAAAACACTTAGGAATGGCCGGAATAGTGTTCCATAATAATTTTTTTTCGCAAATTTTATACCATTTTCGGAAAAAGGAGCAAAGTCCTTTTTAAAATTTCAAAAGTCGAAATTTGGAAGAATGTCGCCTATTGTCAAAAAAACACACTTTTGAATATTGGACATTCATAGGAATGGCCGGAATAGTGTTCCCCAATAATTTTTTTTCTCAAATTTTCTACCATTTTCTGAAAAAGGAGCAAAGTCCTTTTTAAAATTTCAAAAGTCGAAATTTGGAAGAATGTCGCCTATTGTCAAAAAAAACACACTTTTGAATATTGGACATTCATAGGAATGGCCGGAATAGTGTTCCCCAATAATTTTTTTTCTCAAATTTTCTACCATTTTCTGAAAAAGGAGCAAAGTCCTTTTTAAAATTTCAAAAGTCGAAATTTGGAAGAATGTCGCCTATTGTCAAAAAAACACACTTTTGAATATTGGACATTCATAGGAATGGCAGGAATAGTGTTCCCCAATAATTTTTTTTCTCAAATTTTCTACCATTTTCTGAAAAAGGAGCAAAGTCCTTTTTAAAATTTCAAAAGTCGAAATTTGGAAGAATGTCGCCTATTGTCAAAAAAACACACTTTTGAATATTGGACATTCATAGGAATGGCAGGAATAGTATTCCCCAATAAGTTTTTTTTGCAAATTTTCTACCATTTTCGGAAAAAGGAGCAAAGTCCTTTTTAAAATTTCAAAAGTCGAAATTTGGAAGAATGTCGCCTATTGTCAAAAAAACACACTTTTGAATATTGGACATTCATAGGAATGGCCGGAATAGTGTTCCCCAATAATTTTTTTTTCGCAAATTTTCTACCATTTTCGGAAAAAGGAGCAAAGCCCTTTCTAAAATTTCAAAAGTTGAAATTTGGAAAAATGTCGCCAATTTTCAAATAAACACACTGTTAAGACTTTTGAATATTGGACATTCATACAAATGGCCGGAAGAGTGTTCTCCAGTAATGTTTTTTCGCTTATCTCCTACAATTTTCGGAAAAAGGAGCAAAGTCCTTTTTAAAATTTCAAAAGTCGAAATTTGGAAAAATGTCGCCAATTTTCAAAAAAACACACTTTTGAATATTGGACATTCATAGAAATGGCCGGAAGAGTGTTCTCCAATAATGTTTTTTCGCTTATCTCCTACAATTTTCGGAAAAAGGAGCAAAGTCCTTTTTAAAATTTCAAAAGTCGAAATTTGGAAGAATGTCGCCTATTGTCAAAAAAACACACTTTTGAATATTGGACATTCATAGGAATGGCCCGAATAGTGTTCCCCAATAATTTTTTTTCGCAAATTTTCTACCATTTTCGGAAAAAGGAGCAAAGTCCTTTTTAAAATTTCAAAAGTCGAAATTTGGAAGAATGTCGCCAATTTTCAAATAAACACACTGTTAAGACTTTTGAATATTAGACATTCATAGGAATGGCCGGAAGAGTGTTCTCCAATAATGTTTTTTCGCAAATTTTCTACCATTTTCGAAAAAAGGAGCAAAGTCCTATTTAAAATTTCAAAAGTCGAAATTTGGAAGAATGTCGCCTATTGTCAAAAAACCACACTTTTGAATATTGGACATTCATAGGAATGGCCGGAATAGTGTTCCCCAATAATTTTTTTTCGCAAATTTTCTACCATTTTCGGAAAAAGGAGCAAAGTCCTTTTTAAAATTTCAAAAGTCGAAATTTGGAAGAATGTCGCCAATTTTCAAATAAACACACTGTTAAGACTTTTGAATATTGGCATTCATAGGAATGGCCGGAAGAGTGTTCTCCAATAAAGTTTTTTCGCTTATCTCCTACAATTTACGGAAACAGGAGCAAAGTCCATTTTAAAATTTCAAAAGTCGAAATTTGGAAGAATGTCGCCTATTGTCAAAAAAACACACTTTTGATTATTGGACATTCATAGGAATGGCAGGGATAGTATTCCCCACTAATTTTTTTTCGCAAATTTTCTACCATTTTCGGAAAAAGGAGCAAAGTCTTTTTTAAAATTTCAAAAGTCGAAATTTGGAAGAATGTCGCCTATTGTCAAAAAAACACACTTTTGAATATTGGACATTCATAGGAATGGCTGGAATAGTATTCCCCAATAATTTTTTTTCGCAAATTTTCTACCATTTTCGGAAAAAGGAGCAAAGTCCTTTTTAAAATTTCAAAAGTCGAAATTTGGAAGAATGTCGCCTATTGTCAAAAAAACACACTTTTGATTATTGGACATTCATAGGAATGGCAGGAATAGTATTCCCCACTAATTTTTTTTCGCAAATTTTCTACCATTTTCGGAAAAAGGAGCAAAGTCTTTTTTAAAATTTCAAAAGTCGAAATTTGGAAGAATGTCGCCTATTGTCAAAAAAACACACTTTTGAATATTGGACATTCATAGGAATGGCCAGAATAGTGTTCCCCAATAATTTTTTTTCTCAAATTTTCTACCATTTTCGGAAAAAGGAGCAAAGTCCTTTTAATATTTCAAAAGTCGAAACTTGGAAGAATGTCGCCTATTGTCAAAAAAACACACTTTTGAATATTGGACATTCATAGGAATGGCCGGAATAGTGTTCCCCAATAATTTTTTTTTCGCAAATTTTCTACCATTTTCGGAAAAAGGAGCAAAGTCCTTTCTAAAATTTCAAAAGTTGAAATTTGGAAGAATGTCGCCAATTTTCAAATAAACACACTGTTAAGACTTTTGAATATTGGACATTCATAGAAATGGCCGGAAGAGTGTTCCCCAATAATGTTTTTTCGCTTATCTCGTACAATTTTCGGAAAAAGGAGCAAAGTCCTTTTTAAAATTTCAAAAGTCGAAATTTGGAAGAATGTCGCCTATTGTCAAAAAAACACATAGGAATGGCCGGAATAGTGTTCCATAATAATTTTTTTTCGCAAATTTTATACCATTTTCGGAAAAAGGAGCAAAGTCCTTTTTAAAATTTCAAAAGTCGAAATTTGGAAGAATGTCGCCTATTGTCAAAAAAACACACTTTTGAATATTGGACATTCATAGGAATGGCCAGAATAGTGTTCCCCAATAATTTTTTTTCTCAAATTTTCTACCATTTTCGGAAAAAGGAGCAAAGTCCTTTTTAAAATTTCAAAAGTCGAAATTTGGAAGAATGTCGCCTATTGTCAAAAAAACACATAGGAATGGCCGGAATAGTGTTCCATAATAATTTTTTTTCGCAAATTTTATACCATTTTCGGAAAAAGGAGCAAAGTCCTTTTTAAAATTTCAAAAGTCGAAATTTGGAAGAATGTCGCCTATTGTCAAAAAAACACACTTTTGAATATTGGACATTCATAGGAATGGCCGGAATAGTGTTCCCCAATAATTTTTTTTTCGCAAATTTTCTACCATTTTCGGAAAAAGGAGCAAAGTCCTTTCTAAAATTTCAAAAGTTGAAATTTGGAAGAATGTCGCCAATTTTCAAATAAACACACTGTTAAGACTTTTGAATATTGGACATTCATAGAAATGGCCGGAAGAGTGTTCTCCAATAATTTTTTTTCGCTTATCTCCTACAATTTTCGGAAAAAGGAGCAAAGTCCTTTTTAAAATTTCAAAAGTCGAAATTTGGAAGAATGTCGCCTATTATCAAAAAAACACACTTTTGAATATTGGACATTCATAGGAATGGCCGGAATAGTGTTCCCCAATAATTTTTTTCGCAAATTTTCTACCATTTTCGGAAAAAGGAGCAAAGTCCTTTTAATATTTCAAAAGTCGAAATTTGGAAGAATGTCGCCTATTGTCAAAAAAACACACTTTTGAATATTGGACATTCATAGGAATGGCCGGAATAGTGTTCCCCAATAATTTTTTTTTCGCAAATTTTCTACCATTTTCGGAAAAAGGAGCAAAGTCCTTTCTAAAATTTCAAAAGTTGAAATTTGGAAAAATGTCGCCAATTTTCAAATAAACACACTGTTAAGACTTTTGAATATTGGACATTCATAGAATGGCCGGAAGAGTGTTCTCCAATAATTTTTTTTCGCTTATCTCCTACAATTTTCGGAAAAAGGAGCAAAGTCCTTTTTAAAATTTCAAAAGTCGAAATTTGGAAGAATGTCGCCAATTTTCAAATAAACACACTGTTAAGACTTTTGAATATTGGACATTCATAGAAATGGCCGGAAGAGTGTTCTCCAATAATGTTTTTTCGCTTATATCCTACAATTTTCGGAAAAAGAAGCAAAGTCCTTTTTAAAATTTCAAAAGTCGAAATTTGGAAGAATGTCGCCTATTGTCAAAAAAACACACTTTTGAATATTGGACATTCATAGGAATGGCCGGAATAGTGTTCCCCAATAATTTTTTTTCGCAAATTTTCTACCATTTTCGGAAAAAGGAGCAAAGTCCTTTCTAAAATTTCAAAAGTCGAAATTTGGAAGAATGTCGCCTATTGTCAAAAAAACACACTTTTGAATATTGGACATTCATAGGAATGGCCGGAATAGTGTTCCCCAATAATTTTTTTTCGCAAATTTTCTACCATTTTCGGAAAAAGGAGCAAAGTCCTTTTTAAAATTTCAAAAGTCGAAATTTGGAAGAATGTCGCCTATTGTCAAAAAAACACACTTTTGAATATTGGAAATTCATAGGAATGGCAGGAATAGTATTCCCCAATAATTTTTTTTCGCAAATTTTCTACCATTTTCGGAAAAAGGAGCAAAGTCCTTTTTAAAATTTCAAAAGTCGAAATTTGGAAGAATGTCGCCTATTGTCAAAAAAACACACTTTTGAATATTGGACATTCATAGGAATGGCAGGAATAGTATTCCCCAATAATTTTTTTTCGCAAATTTTCTACCATTTTCGGAAAAAGGAGCAAAGTCCTTTTTAAAATTTCAAAAGTCGAAATTTGGAAGAATGTCGCCTATTGTCAAAAAAACACACTTTTGAATATTGGACATTCATAGGAATGGCAGGAAGAGTATTCCCCAATAATTTTTTTTCGCAAATTTTTTACCATTTTCGGAAAAAGGAGCAAAGTCCTTTTTAAAATTTCAAAAGTCGAAATTTGGAAAAATGTCGCCAATTTTCAAAAAAACACACTGTTAAGACTTTTGAATATTGGACATTCATAGAAATGGCCGGAAGAGTGTTCTCCAATAATGTTTTTTCGCTTATCTCCTACAATTTTCGGAAAAAGGAGCAAAGTCCTTTTTAAAATTTCAAAAGTCGAAATTTCGAAGAATGTCGCCTATTGTCCAAAAAACACACTTTTGAATATTGGACATTCATAGGAATGGCCGGAATAGTGTTCCCCAATAATTTTTTTTCGCAAATTTTCTACCATTTTCGGAAAAAGGAGCAAAGTCCTTTCTAAAATTTCAAAAGTTGAAATTTGGAAAAATGTCGCCAATTTTCAAATAAACACACTGTTAAGACTTTTGAATATTGGACATTCATAGAAATGGCCGGAAGAGTGTTCTCCAATAATGTTTTTTCGCTTATCTCCTACAATTTTCGGAAAAAGGAGCAAAGTCCTTTTTAAAATTTCAAAAGTTGAAATTTGGAAGAATGTCGCCTATTGTCAAAAAAAACACACTTTTGAATATTGGACATTCATAGGAATGGCCGGAATAGTGTTCCCCAATAATTTTTTTTCGCAAATTTTCTACCATTTTCTGAAAAAGGAGCAAAGTCCTTTTTAAAATTTCAAAAGTCGAAATTTGGAAGAATGTCGCCTATTGTCAAAAAAACACACTTTTGAATATTGGACATTCATAGGAATGGCAGGAATAGTATTCCCCAATAAGTTTTTTTTGCAAATTTTCTACCATTTTCGGAAAAAGGAGCAAAGTCCTTTTTAAAATTTCAAAAGTCGAAATTTGGAAGAATGTCGCCTATTGTCAAAAAAACACACTTTTGAATATTGGACATTCATAGGAATGGCCGGAATAGTGTTCCCCAATAGTTTTTTTTCCCAAATTTTCTACCATTTTCGGAAAAAGGAGCAAAGTCCTTTCTAAAATTTCAAAAGTTGAAATTTGGAAAAATGTCGCCAATTTTCAAATAAACACACTGTTAAGACTTTTGAATATTGGACATTCATAGAAATGGCCGGAAGAGTGTTCTCCAATAATGTTTTTTCGCTTATCTCCTACAATTTTCGGAAAAAGGAGCAAAGTCCTTTTTAAAATTTCAAAAGTCGAAATTTGGAAGAATGTCGCCTATTGTCAAAAAAACACACTTTTGAATATTGGACATTCATAGGAATGGCCGGAATAGTGTTGCCCAATAATTTTTTTTCGCAAATTTTCTACCATTTTCGGAAAAAGGAGCAAAGTCCTTTTTAAAATTTCAAAAGTCGAAATTTGGAAGAATGTCGCCTATTGTCAAAAAAACACACTTTTGAATATTGGACATTCATAGGAATGGCCGGAATAGTGTTCCCCAATAATTTTTTTTCGCAAATTTTCTACCATTTTCGGAAAAAGGAGCAAAGTCCTTTTTAGAATTTCAAAAGTCGAAATTTGGAAGAATGTCGCGTATTGTCAAAAAAAACACACTTTTGAATATTGGACATTCATAGGAATGGCCGGAATAGTGTTCCCCAATAATTTTTTTTCGCAAATTTTCTACCATTTTCTGAAAAAGGAGCAAAGTCCTTTTTAAAATTTCAAAAGTCGAAATTTGGAAGAATGTCGCCTATTGTCAAAAAAACACACTTTTGAATATTGGACATTCATAGGAATGGCAGGAATAGTATTCCCCAATAAGTTTTTTTTGCAAATTTTATACCATTTTCGGAAAAAGGAGCAAAGTCCTTTTTAAAATTTCAGAAGTCGAAATTTGGAAGAATGTCGCCTATTGTCAAAAAAACACACTTTTGAATATTGGACATTCATAGGAATGGCCGGAATAGTGTTCCCCAATAATTTTTTTTTCGCAAATTTTCTACCATTTTCGGAAAAAGGAGCAAAGCCCTTTCTAAAATTTCAAAAGTTGAAATTTGGAAAAATGTCGCCAATTTTCAAATAAACACACTGTTAAGACTTTTGAATATTGGACATTCATACAAATGGCCGGAAGAGTGTTCTCCAATAATGTTTTTTCGCTTATCTCCTACAATTTTCGGAAAAAGGAGCAAAGTCCTTTTTAAAATTTCAAAAGTCGAAATTTGGAAGAATGTCGCCTATTGTCAAAAAAACACACTTTTGAATATTGAACATTCATAGGAATGGCCGGAATAGTGTTCCCCAATAATTTTTTTTCTCAAATTTTCTACCATTTTCGGAAAAAGGAGCAAAGTCCTTTTTAAAATTTCAAAAGTCGAAATTTGGAAGAATGTCGCCTATTGTCAAAAAACACACTTTTGAATATTGGACATTCATAGGAATGGCAGGAATAGTATTCCCCAATAATTTTTTTTCGCAAATTTTCTACCATTTTCGGAAAAAGGAGCAAAGTCCTTTTTAAAATTTCAAAAGTCGAAATTTGGAAGAATGTCGCCTATTGTCAAAAAAACACTTAGGAATGGCCGGAATAGTGTTCCATAATAATTTTTTTTCGCAAATTTTATACCATTTTCGGAAAAAGGAGCAAAGTCCTTTTTAAAATTTCAAAAGTCGAAATTTGGAAGAATGTCGCCTATTGTCAAAAAAACACACTTTTGAATATTGGACATTCAAAGGAATGGCCGGAATAGTGTTCCCCAATAATTTTTTTTCGCAAATTTTCTACCATTTTCGGAAAAAGGAGCAAAGTCCTTTCTAAAATTTCAAAAGTTGAAATTTGGAAAAATGTCGCCAATTTTCAAATAAACACACTGTTAAGACTTTTGAATATTGGACATTCATAGAAATGGCCGGAAGAGTGTTCTCCAATAATGTTTTTTCGCTTATCTCCTACAATTTTCGGAAAAAGGAGCAAAGTCCTTTTTAAAATTTCAAAAGTTGAAATTTGGAAGAATGTCGCCTATTGTCAAAAAAAACACACTTTTGAATATTGGACATTCATAGGAATGGCCGGAATAGTGGTCCCCAATAATTTTTTTTCGCAAATTTTCTACCATTTTCGGAAAAAGGAGCAAAGTCTTTTTAAAATTTCAAAAGTCGAAATTTGGAAGAATGTCGCCTATTGTCAAAAAAACATACTTTTGAATATTGGACATTTATAGGAATGGCAGGAATAGTATTCCCCAATAATTTTTTTTCCCAAATTTTCTACCATTTTCGGAAAAAGGAGCAAAGTCCTTTTTAAAATTTCAAAAGTCGAAATTTGGAAGAATGTCGCCTATTGTCAAAAAAACACATAGGAATGGCCGGAATAGTGTTCCATAATAATTTTTTTTCGCAAATTTTATACCATTTTCGGAAAAAGGAGCAAAGTCCTTTTTAAAATTTCAAAAGTCGAAATTTTTGAATATTGGACATTCATAGGAAAGGCCGGAATAGTGTTCCCCAATAATTTTTTTTTCGCAAATTTTCTCCCATTTTCGGAAAAAGGAGCAAAGTCCTTTCTAAAATTTCAAAAGTTGAAATTAGGAAAAATGTCGCCAATTTTCAAATAAACACACTGTTAAGACTTTTCAATATTGGACATTCATAGAAATGGCCGGAAGAGTGTTCTCCAATAATGTTTTTTCGCTTATCTCCTACAATTTTCGGAAAAAGGAGCAAAGTCCTTTTTAAAATTTCAAAAGTCGAAATTTGGAAGAATGTCGCCTATTGTCAAAAAAACACACTTTTGATTTTTTTTTTTTCTACCATTTTCGGAAAAAGGAGCAAAGTCTTTTTAAAATTTCAAAAGTCGAAATTTGGAAGAATGTCGCCTATTGTCAAAAAAACATACTTTTGAATATTGGACATTTATAGGAATGGCAGGAATAGTATTCCCCAATAATTTTTTTTCCCAAATTTTCTACCATTTTCGGAAAAAGGAGCAAAGTCCTTTTTAAAATTTCAAAAGTCGAAATTTGGAAGAATGTCGCCTATTGTCAAAAAAACACATAGGAATGGCCGGAATAGTGTTCCATAATAATTTTTTTTCGCAAATTTTATACCATTTTCGGAAAAAGGAGCAAAGTCCTTTTTAAAATTTCAAAAGTCGAAATTTTTGAATATTGGACATTCATAGGAATGGCCGGAATAGTGTTCCCCAATAATTTTTTTTTCGCAAATTTTCTCCCATTTTCGGAAAAAGGAGCAAAGTCCTTTCTAAAATTTCAAAAGTTGAAATTAGGAAAAATGTCGCCAATTTTCAAATAAACACACTGTTAAGACTTTTGAATATTGGACATTCATAGAAATGGCCGGAAGAGTGTTCTCCAATAATGTTTTTTCGCTTATCTCCTACAATTTTCGGAAAAAGGAGCAAAGTCCTTTTTAAAATTTCAAAAGTCGAAATTTGGAAGAATGTCGCCTATTGTCAAAAAAACACACTTTTGAATATTGGACATTTATAGGAATGGCAGGAATAGTATTCCCCAATAATTTTTTTTCGCAAATTTTCTACCATTTTCGGAAAAAGGAGCAAGGTCCTTTCTAAAATTTCAAAAGTTGAAATTTGGAAAAATGTCGCCAATTTTCAAAAAAAACACACTGTTAAGACTTTTGAATATTGGACATTCATAGAAATGGCCGGAAGAGTGTTCTCCAATAATGTTTTTTCGCTTATCTCCTACAATTTTCGGAAAAAGGAGCAAAGTCCTTTTTAAAATTTCAAAAGTCGAAATTTGGAAGAATGTCGCCTATTGTCAAAAAAACACACTTTTGAATATTTGACATTCATAGGAATGGCCGGAATAGTGTTCCCCAATAATTTTTTTTTCACAAATTTTCTACCATTTTCGGAAAAAGGAGCAAAGTCCTTTTTAAAATTTCAAAAGTCGAAATTTGGAAGAATGTCGCCTATTGTCAAAAAAACACACTTTTGAATATTGGACATTCATAGGAATGGCAGGAATAGTATTCCCCAATAATTTTTTTTCGCAAATTTTCTACCATTTTCGGAAAAAGGAGCAAAGTCCTTTTTAAAATTTCAAAAGTCGAAATTTGGAAGAATGTCGCCTATTGTCAAAAAAACACACTTTTGAATATTGGACATTCATAGGAATGGCCGGAATAGTGGTCCCCAATAATTTTTTTTCGCAAATTTTTTACCATTTTCGGAAAAAGGAGCAAAGTCCTTTTTAAAATTTCAAAAGTCGAAATTTGGAAGAATGTCGCCAATTTTCAAATAAACACACTGTTAAGACTTTTGAATATTGGACATTCATAGGAATGGCCGGAATAGTGGTCCCCAATAATTTTTTTCGCAAATTTTTTACCATTTTCGGAAAAAGGAGCAAAGTCCTTTTTAAAATTTCAAAAGTCGAAATTTGGAAGAATGTCGCCTATTGTCAAAAAAACACACTTTTGAATATTGGACATTCATAGGAATGGCAGGAATAGTATTCCCCAATAACTTTTTTCGCAAATTTTCTACCATTTTCGGAAAAAGGAGCAAAGTCCTTTCTAAAATTTCAAAAGTTGAAATTTGGAAAAATGTCGCCAATTTTCAAATAAACACACTGTTAAGACTTTTGAATATTGGACATTCATAGAATGGCCGGAAGAGTGTTCTCCAATAATGTTTTTTCGCTTATCTCCTACAATTTTCGGAAAAAGGAGCAAAGTCCTTTTTAAAATTTCAAAAGTCGAAATTTGGGAGAATGTCGCCAATTTTCAAATAAACACACTGTTAAGACTTTTGAATATTGGACATTCATAGGAATGGCCGGAATAGTGGTCCCCAATAATTTTTTTCGCAAATTTTCTACCATTTTCGGAAAAAGGAGCAAAGTCCTTTCTAAAATTTCAAAAGTTGAAATTTGGAAAAATGTCGCCAATTTTCAAATAAACACACTGTTAAGACTTTTGAATATTGGACATTCATAGAATGGCCGGAAGAGTGTTCTCCAATAATGTTTTTTCGCTTATCTCCTACAATTTTCGGAAAAAGGAGCAAAGTCCTTTTTAAAATTTCAAAAGTCGAAATTTGGAAAAATGTCGCCAATTTTCAAATAAACACACTGTTAAGACTTTTGAATATTGGACATTCATAGGAATGGCCGGAATAGTGGTCCCCAATAATTTTTTTCGCAAATTTTTTACCATTTTCGGAAAAAGGAGCAAAGTCCTTTCTAAAATTTCAAAAGTTGTAATTTGGAAAAATGTCGCCAATTTTCAAATAAACACACTGTTAAGACTTTTGAATATTGGACATTCATAGAATGGCCGGAAGAGTGTTCTCCAATAATGTTTTTTCGCTTATCTCCTACAATTTTCGGAAAAAGGAGCAAAGTCCTTTTTTAAATTTCAAAAGTCGAAATTTGGAAAAATGTCGCCAATTTTCAAATAAACACACTGTTAAGACTTTTGAATATTTGACATTCATAGGAATGGCCGGAATAGTGGTCCCCAATAATTTTTTTTCGCAAATTTTCTACCATTTTCGGAAAAAGGAGCAAAGTCCTTTTTAAAATTTCAAAAGTCGAAATTTGGAAGAATGTCGCCTATTGTCAAAAAAACACACTTTTGAATATTGGACATTCATAGGAATGGCAGGAATAGTATTCCCCCATAATTTTTTTTCGCAAATTTTCTACCATTTTCGGAAAAAGGAGCAAAGTCCTTTCTAAAATTTCAAAAGTTGAAATTTGGAAAAATGTCGCCAATTTTCAAATAAACACACTGTTAAGACTTTTGAATATTGGACATTCATAGAATGGCCGGAAGAGTGTTCTCCAATAATGTTTTTTCGCTTATCTCCTACAATTTTCGGAAAAAGGAGCAAAGTCCTTTTTAAAATTTCAAAAGTCGAAATTTGGGAGAATGTCGCCTATTGTCAAAAAACACACTTTTGAATATTGGACATTCATAGGAATGGCCGGAATAGTGTTCCCCAATAATTTTTTTTCGCAAATTTTCTACCATTTTCGGAAAAAGGAGCAAAGTCCTTTTTAAAATTTCAAAAGTCGAAATTTGGAAGAATGTCGCCTATTGTCAAAAAAACACACTTTTGAATATTGGACATTCATAGGAATGGCAGGAATAGTATTCCCCAATAATTTTTTTTCGCAAATTTTCTACCATTTTCGGAAAAAGGAGCAAAGTCCTTTCTAAAATTTCAAAAGTTGAAATTTGGAAAAATGTCGCCAATTTTCAAATAAACACACTGTTAAGACTTTTGAATATTGGACATTCATAGAATGGCCGGAAGAGTGTTCTCCAATAATGTTTTTTCGCTTATCTCCTACAATTTTCGGAAAAAGGAGCAAAGTCCTTTTTAAAATTTCAAAAGTCGAAATTTGGGAGAATGTCGCCAATTTTCAAATAAACACACTGTTAAGACTTTTGAATATTGGACATTCATAGGAGTGGCCGGAATAGTGGTCCCCAATAATTTTTTTCGCAAATTTTCTACCATTTTCGGAAAAAGGAGCAAAGTCCTTTCTAAAATTTCAAAAGTTGAAATTTGGAAAAATGTCGCCAATTTTCAAATAAACACACTGTTAAGACTTTTGAATATTGGACATTCATAGAATGGCCGGAAGAGTGTTCTCCAATAATGTTTTTTCGCTTATCTCCTACAATTTTCGGAAAAAGGAGCAAAGTCCTTTTTAAAATTTCAAAAGTCGAAATTTGGAAAAATGTCGCCAATTTTCAAATAAACACACTGTTAAGACTTTTGAATATTGGACATTCATAGGAATGGCCGGAATAGTGGTCCCCAATAATTTTTTTCGCAAATTTTCTACCATTTTTGGAAAAAGGAGCAAAGTCCTTTCTAAAATTTCAAAAGTTGAAATTTGGAAAAATGTCGCCAATTTTCAAATAAACACACTGTTAAGACTTTTGAATATTGGACATTCATAGAATGGCCGGAAGAGTGTTCTCCAATAATGTTTTTTCGCTTATCTCCTACAATTTTCGGAAAAAGGAGCAAAGTCCTTTTTTAAATTTCAAAAGTCGAAATTTGGAAAAATGTCGCCAATTTTCAAATAAACACACTGTTAAGACTTTTGAATATTTGACATTCATAGGAATGGCCGGAATAGTGGTCCCCAATAATTTTTTTTCGCAAATTTTCTACCATTTTCGGAAAAAGGAGCAAAGTCCTTTTTAAAATTTCAAAAGTCGAAATTTGGAAGAATGTCGCCTATTGTCAAAAAAACACACTTTTGAATATTGGACATTCATAGGAATGGCAGGAATAGTATTCCCCAATAATTTTTTTTCGCAAATTTTCTACCATTTTCGGAAAAAGGAGCAAAGTCCTTTCTAAAATTTCAAAAGTTGAAATTTGGAAAAATGTCGCCAATTTTCAAATAAACACACTGTTAAGACTTTTGAATATTGGACATTCATAGAATGGCCGGAAGAGTGTTCTCCAATAATGTTTTTTCGCTTATCTTCTACAATTTTCGGAAAAAGGAGCAAAGTCCTTTTTAAAATTTCAAAAGTCGAAATTTGGGAGAATGTCGCCTATTGTCAAAAAACACACTTTTGAATATTGGACATTCATAGGAATGGCCGGAATAGTGTTCCCCAATAATTTTTTTTCGCAAATTTTCTACCATTTTCGGAAAAAGGAGCAAAGTCCTTTTTAAAATTTCAAAAGTCGAAATTTGGAAGAATGTCGCCTATTGTCAAAAAAACACACTTTTGAATATTGGACATTCATAGGAATGGCAGGAATAGTATTCCCCAATAATTTTTTTTCGCAAATTTTCTACCATTTTCGGAAAAAGGAGCAAGGTCCTTTTTAAAATTTCAAAAGTCGAAATTTGGAAGAATGTCGCCTATTGTCAAAAAAACACACTTTTGAATATTGGACATTCATGGGAATGGCCGGAATAGTGGTCCCCAATAATTTTTTTTCGGAAATTTTCTACCATTTTCGGAAAAAGGAGCAAAGTCCTTTTTAAAATTTCAAAAGTCGAAATTTGGAAGAATGTCGCCTATTGTCAAAAAAACACACTTTTGAATATTGGACATTCATAGAAATGGCCGGAAGAGTGTTCTCCAATAATGTTTTTTCGCTTATCTCCTACAATTTTCGGAAAAAGGAGCAAAGTCCTTTTTAAAATTTCAAAAGTCGAAATTTGGAAGATTGTCGCCTATTGTCAAAAAAACACACTTTTGAATATTGGACATTTATAGGACTGGCAGGAATAGTATTCCCCAATAATTTTTTTTCGCAAATTTTCTACCATGTTCGGAAAAAGGAGCAAGGTCCTTTCTAAAATTGCAAAAGTTGAAATTTGGAAAAATGTCGCCAATTTTCAAAAAAAACACACTGTTAAGACTTTTGAATTTTGGACATTCATAGAAATGGCCTGAGAGTGCTCTCCAATAATTTTTTTTCGCCCAACTGCTACCATTTTCGGAAAAAGGAGCAAAGTCCTTTTTAAAATTTCAAAAGTCGAAATTTGGAAAAATTTTTCCTATTTTCAAAAAAACACACTGTTAAGACTTTTGAATTTTGGACATTTATAGGGATGGCCGGAGGAGTTTTCTCCAATAATTTATGTTCGCCCATCTCCTACCATTTTCGGAAAAAGTAGCAAAGTCCTTTTTAAAATTTCAAAAGTCGAAATTTGGAAAAATGTCGCCAATTTTCAAAAAAACACACTGTTAAGACTTTTGAATTTTGGACATTCATAGGGATGGCCGGAGGAGTTTTCTCCAATAATTTATGTTCGCCCATCTCCTACCATTTTCGGAAAAAGTAGCAAAGTCCTTTTTAAAATTTCAAAAGTCGAAATTTGGAAAAACGTTTCCTATTTTCAAAAAAACACACTGTTAAGACTTTTGAATTTTGGACATTCATAGAAATGGTCTAAGGAGTGTTCTCCAATAATTTTTTTTCGCCCAACTGCTACCATTTTCGGAAAAAGGAGCAAAGTCCTTTTTAAAATTTCAAAAGTCGAAATTTGGAAGAATGTCGCCAATTTTCAAATAAACACACTGTTAAGACTTTTGAATATTGGACATTCATAGGAATGGCCGGAATAGTGGTCCCCAATAATTTTTTTTCTCAAATTTTCTACCATTTTCGGAAAAAGGAGCAAAGTCCTTTTTAAAATTTCAAAAGTCGAAATTTGGAAGAATGTCGCCTATTGTCAAAAAAACACACTTTTGAATATTGGACATTCATAGGAATGGCAGGAATAGTATTCCCCAATAATTTTTTTTCGCAAATTTTCTACCATTTTCGGAAAAAGGAGCAAAGTCCTTTTTAAAATTTCAAAAGTCGAAATTTGGAAGAATGTCGCCTATTGTCAAAAAAACACATAGGAATGGCCGGAATAGTGTTCCATAATAATTTTTTTTCGCAAATTTTATACCATTTTCGGAAAAAGGAGCAAAGTCCTTTTTAAAATTTCAAAAGTCGAAATTTGGAAGAATGTCGCCTATTGTCAAAAAAACACACTTTTGAATATTGGACATTCATAGGAATGGTCGGAATAGTGTTCCCCAATAATTTTTTTTTCGCAAATTTTTTACCATTTACGGAAAAAGGAGCAAAGTCCTTTCTAAAATTTCAAAAGTTGAAATTTGGAAAAATGTCGCCAATTTTCAAATAAACACACTGTTAAGACTTTTGAATATTGGGCATTCATAGAAATGGCCGGAAAAGTGTTCTCCAATAATGTTTTTTCGCTTATCTCCTACAATTTTCGGAAAAAGGAGCAAAGTCCTTTTTAAAATTTCAAAAGTCGAAATTTGGAAGATTGTCGCCTATTGTCAAAAAAACACACTTTTGAATATTGGACATTTATAGGAATGGCAGGAATAGTATTCCCCAATAATTTTTTTTCGCAAATTTTCTACCATTTTCGGAAAAAGGAGCAAGGTCCTTTCTAAAATTGCAAAAGTTGAAATTTGGAAAAATGTCGCCAATTTTCAAAAAAAACACACTGTTAAGACTTTTGAATTTTGGACATTCATAGAAATGGCCTGAGAGTGTTCTCCAATAATTTTTTTTCGCCCAACTGCTACCATTTTCGGAAAAAGGAGCAAAGTCCTTTTTAAAATTTCAAAAGTCGAAATTTGGAAAAATGTTTCCTATTTTCAAAAAAACACACTGTTAAGACTTTTGAATTTTGGACATTCATAGGGATGGCCGGAAAAAGTAGCAAAGTCCTTTTTAAAATTTCAAAAGTCGAAATTTGGAAAAATGTTTCCTATTTTCAAAAAAACACACTGTTAAGACTTTTGAATTTTGGACATTCATAGGGATGGCCGGAGGAGTTTTCTCCAATAATTTATGTTCGCCCATCTCCTACCATTTTCGGAAAAAGTAGCAAAGTCCTTTTTAAAATTTCAAAAGTCGAAATTTGGAAAAATGTTTCCTATTTTCAAAAAAACACACTGTTAAGACTTTTAAATTTTGGACATTCATAGAAATGGTCTAAGGAGTGTTCTCCAATAATTTTTTTTCGCCCAACTGCTACCATTTTCGGAAAAAGGAGCAAAGTCCTTTTTAAAATTTCAAAAGTCGAAATTTGGAAGAATGTCGCCAATTTTCAAATAAACACACTGTTAAGACTTTTGAATATTGGACATTCATAGGAATGGCCGGAATAGTGGTCCCCAATAATTTTTTTTCTCAAATTTTCTACCATTTTCGGAAAAAGGAGCAAAGTCCTTTTTAAAATTTCAAAAGTCGAAATTTGGAAGAATGTCGCCTATTGTCAAAAAAACACACTTTTGAATATTGGACATTCATAGGAATGGCAGGAATAGTATTCCCCAATAATTTTTTTTCGCAAATTTTCTACCATTTTCGGAAAAAGGAGCAAAGTCCTTTTTAAAATTTCAAAAGTCGAAATTTGGAAGAATGTCGCCTATTGTCAAAAAAACACATAGGAATGGCCGGAATAGTGTTCCATAATAATTTTTTTTCGCAAATTTTATACCATTTTCGGAAAAAGGAGCAAAGTCCTTTTTAAAATTTCAAAAGTCGAAATTTGGAAGAATGTCGCCTATTGTCAAAAAAACACACTTTTGAATATTGGACATTCATAGGAATGGTCGGAATAGTGTTCCCCAATAATTTTTTTTTCGCAAATTTTCTACCATTTACGGAAAAAGGAGCAAAGTCCTTTTTAAAATTTCAAAAGTTGAAATTTGGAAAAATGTCGCCAATTTTCAAATAAACACACTGTTAAGACTTTTGAATATTGGGCATTCATAGAAATGGCCGGAAAAGTGTTCTCCAATAATGTTTTTTCGCTTATCTCCTACAATTTTCGGAAAAAGGAGCAAAGTCCTTTCTAAAATTTCAAAAGTCGAAATTTGGAAGAATGTCGCCTATTGTCAAAAAAACACACTTTTGAAAAGTGGACATTCATAGGAATGGCCGGAATAGTGTTCCCCAATAATTTTTTTTTCGCAAATTTTATACCATTTACGGAAAAAGGAGCAAAGTCCTTTTTAAAATTTCAAAAGTCGAAATTTGGAAAAATGTCGCCTATTGTCAAAAAAACACATAGGAATGGCCGGAATAGTGTTCCATAATAATTTTTTTTCGCAAATTTTATACCATTTTCGGAAAAAGGAGCAAAGTCCTTTTTAAAATTTCAAAAGTCGAAATTTGGAAGAATGTCGCCTATTGTCAAAAAAACACACTTTTGAATATTGGACATTCATAGGAATGGTCGGAATAGTGTTCCCCAATAATTTTTTTTTCGCAAATTTTCTACCATTTACGGAAAAAGGAGCAAAGTCCTTTTTAAAATTTCAAAAGTCGAAATTTGGAAAAATGTCGCCTATTGTCAAAAAAACACATAGGAATGGCCGGAATAGTGTTCCATAATAATTTTTTTTCGCAAATTTTATACCATTTTCGGAAAAAGGAGCAAAGTCTTTTTTAAAATTTCAAAAGTCGAAATTTGGAAGAATGTCGCCAATTTTCAAATAAACACACTGTTAAGACTTTTGAATATTGGACATTCATAGGAATGGCCGGAAGAGTGTTCTCCAATAATGTTTTTTCGCTTATCTCCCACAATTTTCGGAAAAAGGAGCAAAGTCCTTTCTAAAATTTCAAAAGTCGAAATTTGGAAGAATGTCGCCTATTGTCAAAAAAACACACTTTTGAAAAGTGGACATTCATAGGAATGGCCGGAATAGTGTTCCCCAATAATTTTTTTTCGCAAATTTTCTACCATTTTCGGAAAAAGGAGCAAAGTCCTTTTTAAAATTTCAAAAGTCGAAATTTGGAAGAATGTCGCCTATTGTCAAAAAAACACACTTTTGAATATTGGACATTCATAGGAATGGCAGGAATAGTATTCCCCAATAATTTTTTTTCGCAAATTTTCTACCATTTTCGGAAAAAGGAGCAAAGTCCTTTTTAAAATTTCAAAAGTCGAAATTTGGAAGAATGTCGCCTATTGTCAAAAAAACACACTTTTGAATATTGGACATTCATAGGAATGGCAGGAATAGTATTCCCCAATAATTTTTTTTCGCAAATTTTCTACCATTTTCGGAAAAAGGAGCAAAGTCCTTTTTAAAATTGCAAAAGTCGAAATTTGGAAGAATGTCGCCTATTGTCAAAAAAACACACTTTTGAATATTGGACATTCATAGGAATGGCAGGAATAGTATTCCCCAATAATTTTTTTTTCGCAAATTTTCTACCATTTACGGAAAAAGGAGCAAAGTCCTTTTTAAAATTTCAAAAGTCGAAATTTGGAAAAATGTCGCCTATTGTCAAAAAAACACATAGGAATGGCCGGAATAGTGTTCCATAATAATTTTTTTTCGCAAATTTTATACCATTTTCGGAAAAAGGAGCAAAGTCCTTTTTAAAATTTCAAAAGTCGAAATTTGGAAGAATGTCGCCAATTTTTAAATAAACACACTGTTAAGACTTTTGAATATTGGACATTCATAGAAGTGGCCGGAAGAGTGTTCTCCAATAATGTTTTTTCGCTTATCTCCCACAATTTTCGGAAAAAGGAGCAAAGTCCTTTCTAAAATTTCAAAAGTCGAAATTTGGAAGAATGTCGCCTATTGTCAAAAAAACACACTTTTGAAAAGTGGACATTCATAGGAATGGCCGGAATAGTGTTCCCCAATAATTTTTTTTCGCAAATTTTCTACCATTTTCGGAAAAAGTAGCAAAGTCCTTTTTAAAATTTCAAAAGTCGAAATTTGGAAGAATGTCGCCTATTGTCAAAAAAACACACTTTTGAATATTGGACATTCATAGGAATGGCCGGAATAGTGTTCCCCAATAATTTTTTTTCGCAAATTTTCTACCATTTACAAAAAAAGGAGCAAAGTCCTTTCTAAAATTTCAAAAGTTGAAATTTGGAAAAATGTCGCCAATTTTCAAAAAAAACACACTGTTAAGACTTTTGAATTTTGGACATTCATAGAAATGGCCTGAGAGTGTTCTCCAATAATTTTTTTTCGCAAATTTTCTACCATTTACAAAAAAAGGAGCAAAGTCCTTTCTAAAATTTCAAAAGTTGAAATTTGGAAAAATGTCGCCTATTGTCAAAAAAACACATAGGAATGGCCGGAATAGTGTTCCATAATAATTTTTTTTCGCAAATTTTATACCATTTTCGGAAAAAGGAGCAAAGTCCTTTTTAAAATTTCAAAAGTCGAAATTTGGAAGAATGTCGCCAATTTTTAAATAAACACACTGTTAAGACTTTTGAATATTGGACATTCATAGAAGTGGCCGGAAGAGTGTTCTCCAATAATGTTTTTTCGCTTATCTCCTACAATTTTCGGAAAAAGGAGCAAAGTCCTTTTTAAAATTTCAAAAGTCGAAATTTGGAAGATTGTCGCCTATTGTCAAAAAAACACACTTTTGAATATTGGACATTTATAGGAATGGCAGGAATAGTATTCCCCAATAATTTTTTTTCGCAAATTTTCTACCATTTTCGGAAAAAGGAGCAAGGTCCTTTCT
Source organism: Epicampocera succincta (assembly GCA_932526305.1). Taxonomy (NCBI): domain Eukaryota; kingdom Metazoa; phylum Arthropoda; class Insecta; order Diptera; family Tachinidae; genus Epicampocera; species Epicampocera succincta. Next base: position 44,764,079 of record OW052036.1, read on the forward strand.
AAAATTGCAAAAGTTGAAATTTGGAAAAATGTCGCCAATTTTCAAAAAAAACACACTGTTAAGACTTTTGAATTTTGGACATTCATAGAAATGGCCTGAGAGTGTTCTCCAATAATTTTTTTTCGCCCAACTGCTACCATTTTCGGAAAAAGGAGCAAAGTCCTTTTTAAAATTTCAAAAGTCGAAATTTGGAAAAATGTTTCCTATTTTCAAAAAAACACACTGTTAAGACTTTTGAATTTTGGACATTCATAGGGATGGCCGGAAAAAGTAGCAAAGTCCTTTTTAAAATTTCAAAAGTCGAAATTTGGAAAAATGTTTCCTATTTTCAAAAAAACACACTGTTAAGACTTTTGAATTTTGGACATTCATAGGGATGGCCGGAGGAGTTTTCTCCAATAATTTATGTTCGCCCATCTCCTACCATTTTCGGAAAAAGTAGCAAAGTCCTTTTTAAAATTTCAAAAGTCGAAATTTGGAAAAATGTTTCCTATTTTCAAAAAAACACACTGTTAAGACTTTTGAATTTTGGACATTCATAGAAATGGTCTAAGGAGTGTTCTCCAATAATTTTTTTTCGCCCAACTGCTACCATTTTCGGAAAAAGGAGCAAAGTCCTTTTTAAAATTTCAAAAGTCGAAATTTGGAAGAATGTCGCCAATTTTCAAATAAACACACTGTTAAGACTTTTGAATATTGGACATTCATAGGAATGGCCGGAATAGTGGTCCCCAATAATTTTTTTTCTCAAATTTTCTACCATTTTCGGAAAAAGGAGCAAAGTCCTTTTTAAAATTTCAAAAGTCGAAATTTGGAAGAATGTCGCCTATTGTCAAAAAAACACACTTTTGAATATTGGACATTCATAGGAATGGCAGGAATAGTATTCCCCAATAATTTTTTTTCGCAAATTTTTTACCATTTTCGGAAAAAGGAGCAAAGTCCTTTTTAAAATTTCAAAAGTCAAAATTTGGAAGAATGTCGCCTATTGTCAAAAAAACACATAGGAATGGCCGGAATAGTGTTCCATAATAATTTTTTTTCGCAAATTTTATACCATTTTCGGAAAAAGGAGCAAAGTCCTTTTTAAAATTTCAAAAGTCGAAATTTGGAAGAATGTCGCCTATTGTCAAAAAAACACACTTTTGAATATTGGACATTCATAGGAATGGTCGGAATAGTGTTCCCCAATAATTTTTTTTTCGCAAATTTTCTACCATTTACGGAAAAAGGAGCAAAGTCCTTTTTAAAATTTCAAAAGTCGAAATTTGGAAAAATGTCGCCTATTGTCAAAAAAACACATAGGAATGGCCGGAATAGTGTTCCATAATAATTTTTTTTCGCAAATTTTATACCATTTTCGGAAAAAGGAGCAAAGTCCTTTTTAAAATTTCAAAAGTCGAAATTTGGAAGAATGTCGCCTATTGTCAAAAAAACACACTTTTGAATATTGGACATTCATAGGAATGGTCGGAATAGTGTTCCCCAATAATTTTTTTTTCGCAAATTTTCTACCATTTACGGAAAAAGGAGCAAAGTCCTTTTTAAAATTTCAAAAGTCGAAATTTGGAAAAATGTCGCCTATTGTCAAAAAAACACATAGGAATGGCCGGAATAGTGTTCCATAATAATTTTTTTTCGCAAATTTTATACCATTTTCGGAAAAAGGAGCAAAGTCCTTTTTAAAATTTCAAAAGTCGAAATTTGGAAGAATGTCGCCAATTTTCAAATAAACACACTGTTAAGACTTTTGAATATTGGACATTAATAGGAATGGCCGGAAGAGTGTTCTCCAATAATGTTTTTTCGCTTATCTCCCACAATTTTCGGAAAAAGGAGCAAAGTCCTTTCTAAAATTTCAAAAGTCGAAATTTGGAAGAATGTCGCCTATTGTCAAAAAAACACACTTTTGAAAAGTGGACATTCATAGGAATGGCCGGAATAGTGTTCCCCAATAATTTTTTTTCGCAAATTTTCTACCATTTTCGGAAAAAGGAGCAAAGTCCTTTTTAAAATTTCAAAAGTCGAAATTTGGAAGAATGTCGCCTATTGTCAAAAAAACACACTTTTGAATATTGGACATTCATAGGAATGGCAGGAATAGTATTTCCCAATAATTTTTTTTCGCAAATTTTCTACCATTTTAGGAAAAAGGAGCAAAGTCCTTTTTAAAATTTCAAAAGTCGAAATTTGGAAGAATGTCGCCTATTGTCAAAAAAACACACTTTTGAATATTGGACATTCATAGGAATGGCAGGAATAGTATTCCCCAATAATTTTTTTTCGCAAATTTTCTACCATTTTCGGAAAAAGGAGCAAAGTCCTTTTTAAAATTTCAAAAGTCGAAATTTGGAAGAATGTCGCCTATTGTCAAAGAAACACACTTTTGAATATTGGACATTCATAGGAATGGCAGGAATAGTATTCCCCAATAATTTTTTTTCGCAAATTTTCTACCATTTTCGGAAAAAGGAGCAAAGTCCTTTTTAAAATTTCAAAAGTCGAAATTTGGAAGAATGTCGCCTATTGTCAAAAAAACACACTTTTGAATATTGGACATTCATAGGAATGGCAGGAATAGTATTCCCCAATAATTTTTTTCGCAAATTTTCTACCATTTTCGGAAAAAGGAGCAAAGTCCTTTTTAAAATTTCAAAAGTCGAAATTTGGAAGAATGTCGCCTATTGTCAAAAAAACACATAGGAATGGCCGGAATAGTGTTCCATAATAATTTTTTTTCGCAAATTTTATACCATTTTCGGAAAAAGGAGCAAAGTCCTTTTTAAAATTTCAAAAGTCGAAATTTGGAAGAATTTCGCCTATTGTCAAAAAAACACACTTTTGAATATTGGACATTCATAGGAATGGCCGGAATAGTGGTCCCCAATAATTTTTTTCGCAAATTTTCTACCATTTTCGGAAAAAGGAGCAAAGTCCTTTTTAAAATTTCAAAAGTCGAAATTTGGAAAAATGTCGCCAATTTTCAAATAAACACACTGTTAAGACTTTTGAATATTAGACATTCATAGGAATGGCCGGAATAGTGGTCCCCAATAATTTTTTTCGCAAATTTTCTACCATTTTCGGAAAAAGGAGCAAAGTCCTTTTTAAAATTTCAAAAGTCGAAATTTGGAAGAATGTCGCCTATTGTCAAAAAAACACACTTTTGAATATTGGACATTCATAGGAATGGCCGGAATAGTGGTCCCCAATAATTTTTTTTCGCAAATTTTCTACCATTTTCGGAAAAAGGAGCAAAGTCCTTTTTAAAATTTCAAAAGTCAAAATTTGGAAGAATGTCGCCTATTGTCAAAAAAACACATAGGAATGGCCGGAATAGTGTTCCATAATAATTTTTTTTCGCAAATTTTCTACCATTTTCGGAAAAAGGAGCAAAGTCCTTTTTAAAATTTCAAAAGTCAAAATTTGGAAGAATGTCGCCTATTGTCAAAAAAACACATAGGAATGGCCGGAATAGTGTTCCATAATAATTTTTTTTCGCAAATTTTATACCATTTTCGGAAAAAGGAGCAAAGTCGTTTCTAAAATTTCAAAAGTTGAAATTTGGAAAAATGTCGCCAATTTTCAAATAAACACACTGTTAAGACTTTTGAATATTGGGCATTCATAGAAATGGCCGGAAATGTGTTCTCCAATAATGTTTTTTCGCTTATCTCCTACAATTTTCGGAAAAAGGAGCAAAGTCCTTTTTAAAATTTCAAAAGTCGAAATTTGGGAAAATGTCGCCTATTGTCAAAAAAACACATAGGAATGGCCGGAATAGTGTTCGATAATAATTTTTTTTCGCAAATTTTATACCATTTTCGGAAAAAGGAGCAAAGTCCTTTTTAAAATTTCAAAAGTCGAAATTTGGAAGAATGTCGCCAATTTTCAAATAAACACACTGTTAAGACTTTTGAATATTGGGCATTCATAGAAATGGCCGGAAAAGTGTTCTCCAATAATGTTTTTTCGCTTATCTCCTACAATTTTCGGAAAAAGGAGCAAAGTCCTTTTTAAAATTTCAAAAGTCGAAATTTGGAAGAATGTCGCCTATTTTCAAAAAAACACACTTTTGAATATTGGACATTCATAGGAATGGCCGGAATAGTGTTCCCCAATAATTTTTTTTCGCAAATTTTCTACCATTTTCGGAAAAAGGAGCAAAGTCCTTTTTAAAATTTCAAAAGTCGAAATTTGGAAGAATGTCGCCTATTGTCAAAAAAACACACTTTTGAATATTGGACATTCATAGGAATGGCAGGAATAGTATTCCCCAATAATTTTTTTTCGCAAATTTTCTACCATTTTCGGAAAAAGGAGCAAGGTCCTTTTTAAAATTTCAAAAGTCGAAATTTGGAAGAATGTCGCCTATTGTCAAAAAAACACACTTTTGAATATTGGACATTCATAGGAATGGCCGGAATAGTGGTCCCCAATAATTTTTTTTCTCAAATTTTTTACCATTTTCGGAAAAAGGAGCAAAGTCCTTTTTAAAATTTCAAAAGTCGAAATTTGGAAGAATGTCGCCTATTGTCAAAAAAACACACTTTTGAATATTGGACATTCATAGGAATGGCAGGAATAGTATTCCCCAATAATTTTTTTTCGCAAATTTTCTACCATTTTCGGAAAAAGGAGCAAAGTCCTTTTTAAAATTTCAAAATTCGAAATTTGGAAGAATGTCGCCTATTGTCAAAAAAAACACACTTTTGAATATTGGACATTCATAGGAATGGCCGGAATAGTGTTCCCCAATAATTTTTTTTTCGCAAATTTTCTACCATTTTCGGAAAAAGGAGCAAAGTCCTTTCTAAAATTTCAAAAGTTGAAAGTAGGAAAAATGTCGCCAATTTTCAAATAAACACACTGTTAAGACTTTTGAATATTGGACATTCATAGAAATGGCCGGAAGAGTGTTCTCCAATAATGTTTTTTCGCTTATCTCCTACAATTTTCGGAAAAAGGAGCAAAGTCCTTTTTAAAATTTCAAAAGTCGAAATTTGGAAGATTGTCGCCTATTGTCAAAAAAACACACTTTTGAATATTGGACATTTATAGGAATGGCAGGAATAGTATTCCCCAATAATTTTTTTTCGCAAATTTTCTACCATTTTCGGAAAAAGGAGCAAGGTCCTTTCTAAAATTGCAAAAGTGGAAATTTGGAAAAATGTCGCCAATTTTCAAAAAAAACACACTGTTAAGACTTTTGAATTTTGGACATTCATAGAAATGGCCTGAGAGTGTTCTCCAATAATTTTTTTTCGCCCAACTGCTACCATTTTCGGAAAAAGGAGCAAAGTCCTTTTTAAAATTTCAAAAGCCGAAATTTGGAAAAATGTTTCCTATTTTCAAAAAAACACACTGTTAAGACTTTTGAATTTTGGACATTTATAGGGATGGCCGGAATAGTGGTCCCCAATAATTTTTTTTCTCAAATTTTCTACCATTTTCGGAAAAAGGAGCAAAGTCCTTTTTAAAATTTCAAAAGTCGAAATTTGGAAGAATGTCGCCTATTGTCAAAAAAGCACATAGGAATGGCCGGAATAGTGTTCCATAATAATTTTTTTTCGCAAATTTTATACCATTTTCGGAAAAAGGAGCAAAGTCCTTTTTAAAATTTCAAAAGTCGAAATTTGGAAGAATGTCGCCTATTGTCAAAAAAACACACTTTTGAATATTGGACATTCATAGGAATGGTCGGAATAGTGTTCCCCAATAATTTTTTTTTCGCAAATTTTCTACCATTTACGGAAAAAGGAGCAAAGTCCTTTCTAAAATTTCAAAAGTTGAAATTTGGAAAAATGTCGCCAATTTTCAAATAAACACACTGTTAAGACTTTTGAATATTGGGCATTCATAGAAATGGCCGGAAAAGTGTTCTCCAATAATGTTTTTTCGCTTATCTCCTACAATTTTCGGAAAAAGGAGCAAAGTCCTTTTTAAAATTTCAAAAGTCGAAATTTGGAAGAATGTCGCCTATTTTCAAAAAAACACACTTTTGAATATTGGACATTCATAGGAATGGCCGGAATAGTGTTCCCCAATAATTTTTTTTCGCAAATTTTCTACCATTTTCGGAAAAAGGAGCAAAGTCCTTTCTAAAATTTCAAAAGTCGAAATTTGGAAAAATGTCGCCTATTGTCAAAAAAACACATAGGAATGGCCGGAATAGTGTTCCATAATAATTTTTTTTCGCAAATATTATACCATTTTCGGAAAAAGGAGCAAAGTCCTTTTTAAAATTTCAAAAGTCGAAATTTGGAAGAATGTCGCCAATTTTCAAATAAACACACTGTTAAGACTTTTGAATATTGGACATTCATAGGAATGGCCGGAAGAGTGTTCTCCAATAATGTTTTTTCGCTTATCTCCCACAATTTTCGGAAAAAGGAGCAAAGTCCTTTCTAAAATTTCAAAAGTCGAAATTTGGAAGAATGTCGCCTATTGTCAAAAAAACACACTTTTGAAAAGTGGACATTCATAGGAATGGCCGGAATAGTGTTCCCCAATAATTTTTTTTCGCAAATTTTCTACCATTTTCGGAAAAAGGAGCAAAGTCCTTTTTAAAATTTCAAAAGTCGAAATTTGGAAGAATGTCGTCTATTGTCAAAAAAACACACTTTTGAATATTGGACATTCATAGGAATGGCCGGAATAGTGTTCCCCAATAATTTTTTTTCGCAAATTTTCTACCATTTTCGGAAAAAGGAGCAAAGTCCTTTTTATAATTTCAAAAGTCGAAATTTGGAAGAATGTCACCTATTGTCAAAAAAACACACTTTTGAATATTGGACATTCATAGGAATGGCAGGAATAGTATTCCCCAATAATTTTTTTTTCGCAAATTTTCTACCATTTTCGGAAAAAGGAGCAAAGTCCTTTTTAAAATTTCAAAAGTCGAAATTTGGAAGAATGTCGCCTATTGTCAAAAAAACACACTTTTGAATATTGGACATTCATAGGAATGGCCGGAAGTGTTCCCCAATAATTTTTTTTCGCAAATTTTCTACCATTTTCGGAAAAAGGAGCAAAGTCCTTTTTAAAATTTCAAAAGTCAAAATTTGGAAGAATGTCGCCTATTGTCAAAAAAACACACTTTTGAATATTGGACATTCATAGGAATGGCCGGAATAGTATTCCCCAATAATTTTTTTTCGCAAATTTTCTACCATTTTCGGAAAAAGGAGCAAAGTCCTTTTTAAAATTTCAAAAGTCGAAATTTGGAAGAATGTCGCCTATTGTCAAAAAAACACACTTTTGAATATTGGACATTCATAGGAATGGCCGGAATAGTGGTCCCCAATAATTTTTTTCGCAAATTTTCTACCATTTTCGGAAAAAGGAGCAAAGTCCTTTTTAAAATTTCAAAAGTCGAAATTTGGAAAAATGTCGCCAATTTTCAAATAAACACACTGTTAAGACTTTTGAATATTGGACATTCATAGGAATGGCCGGAATAGAGGTCCCCAATAATTTTTTTCGCAAATTTTCTACCATTTTCGGAAAAAGGAGCAAAGTCATTTTTAAAATTTCAAAAGTCGAAATTTGGAAGAATGTCGCCTATTGTCAAAAAAACACACTTTTGAATATTGGACATTCATAGGAATGGCAGGAATAGTATTCCCCAATAATTTTTTTTCGCAAATTTTTTACCATTTTCGGAAAAAGGAGCAAAGTCCTTTTTAAAATTTCAAAAGTCGAAATTTGGAAGAATGTCGCCTATTGTCAAAAAAACACATAGGAATGGCCGGAATAGTGTTCCATAATAATTTTTTTTCGCAAATTTTATACCATTTTCGGAAAAAGGAGCAAAGTCCTTTTTAAAATTTCAAAAGTCGAAATTTGGAAGAATGTCGCCTATTGTCAAAAAAACACACTTTTGAATATTGTACATAGGAATGGCCGGAATAGTGTTCCCCAATAATTTTTTTTTCGCAAATTTTCTACCATTTTCGGAAAAAGGAGCAAAGTCGTTTCTAAAATTTCAAAAGTTGAAATTTGGAAAAATGTCGCCAATTTTCAAATAAACACACTGTTAAGACTTTTGAATATTGGACATTCATAGGAATGGCCGGAATAGTGGTCCCCAATAATTTTGTTTCGCAAATTTGCTACCATTTTCGGAAAAAGGAGCAAAGTCCTTTTTAAAATTTCAAAAGTCGAAATTTGGAAGAATGTCGCCTATTGTCAAAAAAACACACTTTTGAATATTGGATATTCATAGGAATGGCTGGAATAGTATTCCCCAATAATTTTTTTTCGCAAATTTTTTACCATTTTCGGAAAAAGGAGCAAAGTCCTTTTTAAAATTTCAAAAGTCGAAATTTGGAAGAATGTCGCCTATTGTCAAAAAAACACATAGGAATGGCCGGAATAGTGGTCCCCAATAATTTTTTTTCGCAAATTTTCTACCATTTTCGGAAAAAGGAGCAAAGTCCTTTTTAAAATTTCAAAAGTCAAAATTTGGAAGAATGTCGCCTATTGTCAAAAAAACACATAGGAATGGCCGGAATAGTGTTCCATAATAATTTTTTTTCGCAAATTTTCTACCATTTTCGGAAAAAGGAGCAAAGTCCTTTTTAAAATTTCAAAAGTCGAAATTTGGAAGAATGTCGCCTATTGTCAAAAAAACACACTTTTGAATATTGGACATTCATAGGAATGGCCGGAATAGTGTTCCATAATAATTTTTTTTCGCAAATTTTCTACCATTTTCGGAAAAAGGAGCAAAGTCCTTTTTAAAATTTCAAAAGTCAAAATTTGGAAGAATGTCGCCTATTGTCAAAAAAACACATAGGAATGGCCGGAATAGTGTTCCATAATAATTTTTTTTCGCAAATTTTATACCATTTTCGGAAAAAGGAGCAAAGTCCTTTTTATAATTTCAAAAGTCGAAATTTGGAAGAATGTCACCTATTGTCAAAAAAACACACTTTTGAATATTGGACATTCATAGGAATGGCAGGAATAGTATTCCCCAATAATTTTTTTTTCGCAAATTTTCTACCATTTTCGGAAAAAGGAGCAAAGTCCTTTTTAAAATTTCAAAAGTCGAAATTTGGAAGAATGTCGCCTATTGTCAAAAAAAAAACACTCTTTTGAATATTGGACATTCATAGGAATGGGCGGAATAGTGTTCCCCAATAATTTTTTTTCGCAAATTTTTTACCATTTTCGGAAAAAGGAGCAAAGTCCTTTTTAAAATTTCAAAAGTCGAAATTTGGAAGAATGTCGCCTATTGTCAAAAAAACACACTTTTGAATATTGGACATTCATAGGAATGGCCAGAATAGTGTTCCCCAATAATTTTTTTTTCGCAAATTTTCTACCATTTTCGGAAAAAGGAGCAAAGTCCTTTCTAAAATTTCAAAAGTTGAAATTTGGAAAAATGTCGCAAATTTTCAAATAAACACACTGTTAAGACTTTTGAATATTGGAAATTCATAGAAATGGCCGGAAGAGTGTTCTCCAATAATGTTTTTTCGCTTATCTCTTACAATTTTCGGAAAACGGAGCAAAGTCCTTTTTAAAATTTCAAAAGTCGAAATTTGGAAGAATGTCGCCTATTGTCAAAAAAACACACTTTTGAATATAGGACATTCATAGGAATGGCCGGAATAGTGTTCCCCAATAATTTTTTTTCACAAATTTTCTACCATTTTCGGAAAAAGGAGCAAAGTCCTTTTTAAAATTTCAAAAGTCGAAATTTGGAAGAATGTCGCCTATTGTCAAAAAAACACACTTTTGAATATTGGACATTCATAGGAATGGCCGGAATAGTGGTCCCCAATAATTTTTTTTCGCAAATTTTCTACCATTTTCGGAAAAAGGAGCAAAGTCCTTTTTAAAATTTCAAAAGTCGAAATTTGGAAGAATGTCGCCTATTGTCAAAAAAACACACTTTTGAATATTGGACATTCATAGGAAGGGCAGGAATAGTATTCCCCAATAATTTTTTTTCGCAAATTTTCTACCATTTTCGGAAAAAGGAGCAAAGTCCTTTCTAAAATTTCAAAAGTCGAAATTTGGAAGAATGTCGCCTATTGTCCAAAAAACACACTTTTGAATATTGGACATTCATAGGAATGGCCGGAATAGTGGTCCCCAATAATTTTTTTTCGCAAATTTTCTACCATTTTCGGAAAAAGGAGCAAGGTCCTTTCTAAAATTTCAAAAGTTGAAATTTGGAAAAATGTCGCCAATTTTCAAAAAAAACATACTGTTAAGACTTTTGAATATTGGACATTCATAGAAATGAATATTGGACATTCATAGAAATGGCCGGAAGAGTGTACTCCAATAATGTTTTTTCGCTTATATCCTACAATTTTCGGAAAAAGGAGCAAAGTCCCTTTTAAAATTTCAAAAGTCGAAATTTGGAAGAATGTCGCCTATTGTCAAAAAAACACACTTTTGAATATTGGACATTCATAGGAATGGCCGGAATAGTGTTCCCCAATAATTTTTTTTTCGCAAATTTTCTACCATTTTCGGAAAAAGGAGCAAAGTCCTTTCTAAAATTTCAAAAGTTGAAATTTGGAAAAATGTCGCCAATTTTCAAATAAACACACTGTTAAGACTTTTGAATATTGGACATTCATAGAAATGGCCGGAAGAGTGTTCACCAATAATGTTTTTTCGCTTATCTCCTACAATTTTTGGAAAAAGGAGCAAAGTCCTTTTTAAAATTTCAAAAGTCGAAATTTGGAAGAATGTCGCCTATTGTCAAAAAAACACACTTTTGAATATTGGACATTCATAGGAATGGCCGGAATAGTGTTCCCCAATAATTTTTTTTCGCAAATTTTCTACCATTTTCGGAAAAAGGAGCAAAGTCCTTTTTAAAATTTCAAAAGTCGAAATTTGGAAGAATGTCGTCTATTGTCAAAAAAACACACTTTTGAATATTGGACATTCATAGGAATGGCCGGAATAGTGTTCCCCAATAATTTTTTTTCGCAAATTTTCTACCATTTTCGGAAAAAGGAGCAAAGTCCTTTTTATAATTTCAAAAGTCGAAATTTGGAAGAATGTCACCTATTGTCAAAAAAACACACTTTTGAATATTGGACATTCATAGGAATGGCAGGAATAGTATTCCCCAATAATTTTTTTTTCGCAAATTTTCTACCATTTTCGGAAAAAGGAGCAAAGTCCTTTTTAAAATTTCAAAAGTCGAAATTTGGAAGAATGTCGCCTATTGTCAAAAAAACACACTTTTGAATATTGGACATTCATAGGAATGGCCGGAAGTGTTCCCCAATAATTTTTTTTCGCAAATTTTCTACCATTTTCGGAAAAAGGAGCAAAGTCCTTTTTAAAATTTCAAAAGTCAAAATTTGGAAGAATGTCGCCTATTGTCAAAAAAACACACTTTTGAATATTGGACATTCATAGGAATGGCCGGAATAGTATTCCCCAATAATTTTTTTTCGCAAATTTTCTACCATTTTCGGAAAAAGGAGCAAAGTCCTTTTTAAAATTTCAAAAGTCGAAATTTGGAAGAATGTCGCCTATTGTCAAAAAAACACACTTTTGAATATTGGACATTCATAGGAATGGCCGGAATAGTGGTCCCCAATAATTTTTTTCGCAAATTTTCTACCATTTTCGGAAAAAGGAGCAAAGTCCTTTTTAAAATTTCAAAAGTCGAAATTTGGAAAAATGTCGCCAATTTTCAAATAAACACACTGTTAAGACTTTTGAATATTGGACATTCATAGGAATGGCCGGAATAGAGGTCCCCAATAATTTTTTTCGCAAATTTTCTACCATTTTCGGAAAAAGGAGCAAAGTCATTTTTAAAATTTCAAAAGTCGAAATTTGGAAGAATGTCGCCTATTGTCAAAAAAACACACTTTTGAATATTGGACATTCATAGGAATGGCAGGAATAGTATTCCCCAATAATTTTTTTTCGCAAATTTTTTACCATTTTCGGAAAAAGGAGCAAAGTCCTTTTTAAAATTTCAAAAGTCGAAATTTGGAAGAATGTCGCCTATTGTCAAAAAAACACATAGGAATGGCCGGAATAGTGTTCCATAATAATTTTTTTTCGCAAATTTTATACCATTTTCGGAAAAAGGAGCAAAGTCCTTTTTAAAATTTCAAAAGTCGAAATTTGGAAGAATGTCGCCTATTGTCAAAAAAACACACTTTTGAATATTGTACATAGGAATGGCCGGAATAGTGTTCCCCAATAATTTTTTTTTCGCAAATTTTCTACCATTTTCGGAAAAAGGAGCAAAGTCGTTTCTAAAATTTCAAAAGTTGAAATTTGGAAAAATGTCGCCAATTTTCAAATAAACACACTGTTAAGACTTTTGAATATTGGACATTCATAGGAATGGCCGGAATAGTGGTCCCCAATAATTTTGTTTCGCAAATTTGCTACCATTTTCGGAAAAAGGAGCAAAGTCCTTTTTAAAATTTCAAAAGTCGAAATTTGGAAGAATGTCGCCTATTGTCAAAAAAACACACTTTTGAATATTGGATATTCATAGGAATGGCTGGAATAGTATTCCCCAATAATTTTTTTTCGCAAATTTTTTACCATTTTCGGAAAAAGGAGCAAAGTCCTTTTTAAAATTTCAAAAGTCGAAATTTGGAAGAATGTCGCCTATTGTCAAAAAAACACATAGGAATGGCCGGAATAGTGGTCCCCAATAATTTTTTTTCGCAAATTTTCTACCATTTTCGGAAAAAGGAGCAAAGTCCTTTTTAAAATTTCAAAAGTCAAAATTTGGAAGAATGTCGCCTATTGTCAAAAAAACACATAGGAATGGCCGGAATAGTGTTCCATAATAATTTTTTTTCGCAAATTTTCTACCATTTTCGGAAAAAGGAGCAAAGTCCTTTTTAAAATTTCAAAAGTCGAAATTTGGAAGAATGTCGCCTATTGTCAAAAAAACACACTTTTGAATATTGGACATTCATAGGAATGGCCGGAATAGTGTTCCATAATAATTTTTTTTCGCAAATTTTCTACCATTTTCGGAAAAAGGAGCAAAGTCCTTTTTAAAATTTCAAAAGTCAAAATTTGGAAGAATGTCGCCTATTGTCAAAAAAACACATAGGAATGGCCGGAATAGTGTTCCATAATAATTTTTTTTCGCAAATTTTATACCATTTTCGGAAAAAGGAGCAAAGTCGTTTCTAAAATTTCAAAAGTTGAAATTTGGAAAAATGTCGCCAATTTTCAAATAAACACACTGTTAAGACTTTTGAATATTGGGCATTCATAGAAATGGCCGGAAAAGTGTTCTCCAATAATGTTTTTTCGCTTATCTCCTACAATTTTCGGAAAAAGGAGCAAAGTCCTTTTTAAAATTTCAAAAGTCGAAATTTGGAAAAATGTCGCCTATTGTCAAAAAAACACATAGGAATGGCCGGAATAGTGTTCCATAATAATTTTTTTTCGCAAATTTTATACCATTTTCGGAAAAAGGAGCAAAGTCCTTTTTAAAATTTCAAAAGTCGAAATTTGGAAGAATGTCGCCAATTTTCAAATAAACACACTGTTAAGACTTTTGAATATTGGGCATTCATAGAAATGGCCGGAAAAGTGTTCTCCAATAATGTTTTTTCGCTTATCTCCTACAATTTTCGGAAAAAGGAGCAAAGTCCTTTTTAAAATTTCAAAAGTCGAAATTTGGAAGAATGTCGCCTATTTTCAAAAAAACACACTTTTGAATATTGGACATTCATAGGAATGGCCGGAATAGTGTTCCCCAATAATTTTTTTTCGCAAATTTTCTACCATTTTCGGAAAAAGGAGCAAAGTCCTTTTTAAAATTTCAAAAGTCGAAATTTGGAAGAATGTCGCCTATTGTCAAAAAAACACACTTTTGAATATTGGACATTCATAGGAATGGCAGGAATAGTATTCCCCAATAATTTTTTTTCGCAAATTTTCTACCATTTTCGGAAAAAGGAGCAAGGTCCTTTTTAAAATTTCAAAAGTCGAAATTTGGAAGAATGTCGCCTATTGTCAAAAAAACACACTTTTGAATATTGGACATTCATAGGAATGGCCGGAATAGTGGTCCCCAATAATTTTTTTTCTCAAATTTTTTACCATTTTCGGAAAAAGGAGCAAAGTCCTTTTTAAAATTTCAAAAGTCGAAATTTGGAAGAATGTCGCCTATTGTCAAAAAAACACACTTTTGAATATTGGACATTCATAGGAATGGCAGGAATAGTATTCCCCAATAATTTTTTTTCGCAAATTTTCTACCATTTTCGGAAAAAGGAGCAAAGTCCTTTTTAAAATTTCAAAATTCGAAATTTGGAAGAATGTCGCCTATTGTCAAAAAAACACACTTTTGAATATTGGACATTCATAGGAATGGCCGGAATAGTGTTCCCCAATAATTTTTTTTTCGCAAATTTTCTACCATTTTCGGAAAAAGGAGCAAAGTCCTTTCTAAAATTTCAAAAGTTGAAAGTAGGAAAAATGTCGCCAATTTTCAAATAAACACACTGTTAAGACTTTTGAATATTGGACATTCATAGAAATGGCCGGAAGAGTGTTCTCCAATAATGTTTTTTCGCTTATCTCCTACAATTTTCGGAAAAAGGAGCAAAGTCCTTTTTAAAATTTCAAAAGTCGAAATTTGGAAGATTGTCGCCTATTGTCAAAAAAACACACTTTTGAATATTGGACATTTATAGGAATGGCAGGAATAGTATTCCCCAATAATTTTTTTTCGCAAATTTTCTACCATTTTCGGAAAAAGGAGCAAGGTCCTTTCTAAAATTGCAAAAGTTGAAATTTGGAAAAATGTCGCCAATTTTCAAAAAAAACACACTGTTAAGACTTTTGAATTTTGGACATTCATAGAAATGGCCTGAGAGTGTTCTCCAATAATTTTTTTTCGCCCAACTGCTACCATTTTCGGAAAAAGGAGCAAAGTCCTTTTTAAAATTTCAAAAGCCGAAATTTGGAAAAATGTTTCCTATTTTCAAAAAAACACACTGTTAAGACTTTTGAATTTTGGACATTTATAGGGATGGCCGGAATAGTGGTCCCCAATAATTTTTTTTCTCAAATTTTCTACCATTTTCGGAAAAAGGAGCAAAGTCCTTTTTAAAATTTCAAAAGTCGAAATTTGGAAGAATGTCGCCTATTGTCAAAAAAGCACATAGGAATGGCCGGAATAGTGTTCCATAATAATTTTTTTTCGCAAATTTTATACCATTTTCGGAAAAAGGAGCAAAGTCCTTTTTAAAATTTCAAAAGTCGAAATTTGGAAGAATGTCGCCTATTGTCAAAAAAACACACTTTTGAATATTGGACATTCATAGGAATGGTCGGAATAGTGTTCCCCAATAATTTTTTTTTCGCAAATTTTCTACCATTTACGGAAAAAGGAGCAAAGTCCTTTCTAAAATTTCAAAAGTTGAAATTTGGAAAAATGTCGCCAATTTTCAAATAAACACACTGTTAAGACTTTTGAATATTGGGCATTCATAGAAATGGCCGGAAAAGTGTTCTCCAATAATGTTTTTTCGCTTATCTCCTACAATTTTCGGAAAAAGGAGCAAAGTCCTTTTTAAAATTTCAAAGGTCGAAATTTGGAAGAATGTCGCCTATTTTCAAAAAAACACACTTTTGAATATTGGACATTCATAGGAATGGCCGGAATAGTGTTCCCCAATAATTTTTTTTCGCAAATTTTCTACCATTTTCGGAAAAAGGAGCAAAGTCCTTTCTAAAATTTCAAAAGTCGAAATTTGGAAAAATGTCGCCTATTGTCAAAAAAACACATAGGAATGGCCGGAATAGTGTTCCATAATAATTTTTTTTCGCCAATATTATACCATTTTCGGAAAAAGGAGCAAAGTCCTTTTTAAAATTTCAAAAGTCGAAATTTGGAAGAATGTCGCCAATTTTCAAATAAACACACTGTTAAGACTTTTGAATATTGGACATTCATAGGAATGGCCGGAAGAGTGTTCTCCAATAATGTTTTTTCGCTTATCTCCCACAATTTTCGGAAAAAGGAGCAAAGTCCTTTCTAAAATTTCAAAAGTCGAAATTTGGAAGAATGTCGCCTATTGTCAAAAAAACACACTTTTGAAAAGTGGACATTCATAGGAATGGCCGGAATAGTGTTCCCCAATAATTTTTTTTCGCAAATTTTCTACCATTTTCGGAAAAAGGAGCAAAGTCCTTTTTAAAATTTCAAAAGTCGAAATTTGGAAGAATGTCGTCTATTGTCAAAAAAACACACTTTTGAATATTGGACATTCATAGGAATGGCCGGAATAGTGTTCCCCAATAATTTTTTTTCGCAAATTTTCTACCATTTTCGGAAAAAGGAGCAAAGTCCTTTTTATAATTTCAAAAGTCGAAATTTGGAAGAATGTCGCCTATTGTCAAAAAAACACACTTTTGAATATTGGACATTCATAGGAATGGCAGGAATAGTATTCCCCAATAATTTTTTTTCGCAAATTTTCTACCATTTTCGGAAAAAGGAGCAAAGTCCTTTTTAAAATTTCAAAAGTCGAAATTTGGAAGAATGTCGCCTATTGTCAAAAAAACACACTTTTGAATATTGGACATTCATAGGAATGGCCGGAAGTGTTCCCCAATAATTTTTTTTCGCAAATTTTCTACCATTTTCGGAAAAAGGAGCAAAGTCCTTTTTAAAATTTCAAAAGTCGAAATTTGGAAGAATGTCGCCTATTGTCAAAAAAACACACTTTTGAATATTGGACATTCATAGGAATGGCCGGAATAGTATTCCCCAATAATTTTTTTTCGCAAATTTTCTACCATTTTCGGAAAAAGGAGCAAAGTCCTTTTTAAAATTTCAAAAGTCGAAATTTGGAAGAATGTCGCCTATTGTCAAAAAAACACACTTTTGAATATTGGACATTCATAGGAATGGCCGGAATAGTGGTCCCCAATAATTTTTTTCGCAAATTTTCTACCATTTTCGGAAAAAGGAGCAAAGTCCTTTTTAAAATTTCAAAAGTCGAAATTTGGAAAAATGTCGCCAATTTTCAAATAAACACACTGTTAAGACTTTTGAATATTGGACATTCATAGGAATGGCCGGAATAGAGGTCCCCAATAATTTTTTTCGCAAATTTTCTACCATTTTCGGAAAAAGGAGCAAAGTCATTTTTAAAATTTCAAAAGTCGAAATTTGGAAGAATGTCGCCTATTGTCAAAAAAACACACTTTTGAATATTGGACATTCATAGGAATGGCAGGAATAGTATTCCCCAATAATTTTTTTTCGCAAATTTTTTACCATTTTCGGAAAAAGGAGCAAAGTCCTTTTTAAAATTTCAAAAGTCGAAATTTGGAAGAATGTCGCCTATTGTCAAAAAAAACACATAGGAATGGCCGGAATAGTGTTCCATAATAATTTTTTTTCGCAAATTTTATACCATTTTCGGAAAAAGGAGCAAAGTCCTTTTTAAAATTTCAAAAGTCGAAATTTGGAAGAATGTCGCCTATTGTCAAAAAAACACACTTTTGAATATTGGACATTCATAGGAATGGCCGGAATAGCGGTCCCCAATAATTTTTTTTCCCAAATTTTCTACCATTTTCGGAAAAAGGAGCAAAGTCGTTTCTAAAATTTCAAAAGTTGAAATTTGGAAAAATGTCGCCAATTTTCAAATAAACACACTGTTAAGACTTTTGAATATTGGACATTCATAGGAATGGCCGGAATAGTGGTCCCCAATAATTTTGTTTCGCAAATTTGCTACCATTTTCGGAAAAAGGAGCAAAGTCCTTTTTAAAATTTCAAAAGTCGAAATTTGGAAGAATGTCGCCTATTGTCAAAAAAACACACTTTTGAATATTGGATATTCATAGGAATGGCTGGAATAGTATTCCCCAATAATTTTTTTTCGCAAATTTTTTACCATTTTCGGAAAAAGGAGCAAAGTCCTTTTTAAAATTTCAAAAGTCGAAATTTGGAAGAATGTCGCCTATTGTCAAAAAAACACATAGGAATGGCCGGAATAGTGGTCCCCAATAATTTTTTTTCGCAAATTTTCTACCATTTTCGGAAAAAGGAGCAAAGTCCTTTTTAAAATTTCAAAAGTCAAAATTTGGAAGAATGTCGCCTATTGTCAAAAAAACACATAGGAATGGCCGGAATAGTGTTCCATAATAATTTTTTTTCGCAAATTTTATACCATTTTCGGAAAAAGGAGCAAAGTCGTTTCTAAAATTTCAAAAGTTGAAATTTGGAAAAATGTCGCCAATTTTCAAATAAACACACTGTTAAGACTTTTGAATATTGGGCATTCATAGAAATGGCCGGAAAAGTGTTCTCCAATAATGTTTTTTCGCTTATCTCCTACAATTTTCGGAAAAAGGAGCAAAGTCTTTTTTAAAATTTCAAAAGTCGAAATTTGGAAGAATGTCGCCTATTGTCAAAAAAACACACTTTTGAATATTGGACATTCATAGGAATGGCCGGAATAGTGTTCCCCAATAATTTTTTTTCGCAAATTTTCTACCATTTTCGGAAAAAGGAGCAAAGTCCTTTTTAAAATTTCAAAAGTCGAAATTTGGAAAAATGTCGCCTATTGTCAAAAAAACACATAGGAATGGCCGGAATAGTGTTCCATAATAATTTTTTTTCGCAAATTTTCTACCATTTTCGGAAAAAGGAGCAAAGTCCTTTTTAAAATTTCAAAAGTCGAAATTTGGAAGAATGTCGCCAATTTTCAAATAAACACACTGTTAAGACTTTTGAATATTGGACATTCATAGGAATGGCCGGAAGAGTGTTCTCCAATAATGTTTTTTCGCTTATCTCCTACAATTTTCGGAAAAAGGAGCAAAGTCCTTTCTAAAATTTCAAAAGTCGAAATTTGGAAGAATGTCGCCTATTGTCAAAAAAACACACTTTTGAATATTGGACATTCATAGGAATGGCCGGAATAGTGGTCCCCAATAATTTTTTTTCGCAAATTTTCTACCATTTTCGGAAAAAGGAGCAAAGTCCTTTTTAAAATTTCAAAAGTCGAAATTTGGAAGAATGTCGCCTATTGTCAAAAAAACACACTTTTGAATATTGGACATTCATAGGAATGGCCGGAATAGTGTTCCCCAATAATTTTTTTTCGCAAATTTTCTACCATTTTCGGAAAAAGGAGCAAAGTCCTTTTTAAAATTTCAAAAGTCAAAATTTGGAAGAATGTCGCCTATTGTCAAAAAAACACATAGGAATGGCCGGAATAGTGTTCCATAATAATTTTTTTTCGCAAATTTTCTACCATTTTCGGAAAAAGGAGCAAAGTCCTTTCTAAAATTTCAAAAGTCGAAATTTGGAAGAATGTCGCCTATTGTCAAAAAAACACACTTTTGAATATTGGACATTCATAGGAATGGCCGGAATAGTGGTCCCCAATAATTTTTTTCGCAAATTTTCTACCATTTTCGGAAAAAAGAGCAAAGTCCTTTTTAAAATTTCAAAAGTCGAAATTTGGAAAAATGTCGCCAATTTTCAAATAAACACACTGTTAAGACTTTTGAATATTGGACATTCAGAGGAATGGCCGGAATAGTGGTCCCCAATAATTTTTTTCGCAAATTTTTTACCATTTTCGGAAAAAGGAGCAAAGTCCTTTTTAAAATTTCAAAAGTCGAAATTTGGAAGAATGTCGCCTATTGTCAAAAAAACACACTTTTGAATATTGGACATTCATAGGAATGGCCGGAATAGTGGTCCCCAATAATTTTTTTTCGCAAATTTTCTACCATTTTCGGAAAAAGGAGCAAAGTCCTTTTTAAAATTTCAAAAGTCAAAATTTGGAAGAATGTCGCCTATTGTCAAAAAAACACATAGGAATGGCCGGAATAGTGTTCCATAATAATTTTTTTTCGCAAATTTTATACCATTTTCGGAAAAAGGAGCAAAGTCGTTTCTAAAATTTCAAAAGTTGAAATTTGGAAAAATGTCGCCAATTTTCAAATAAACACACTGTTAAGACTTTTGAATATTGGGCATTCATAGAAATGGCCGGAAAAGTGTTCTCCAATAATGTTTTTTCGCTTATCTCCTTTAATTTTCGGAAAAAGGAGCAAAGTCCTTTTTAAAATTTCAAAAGTCGAAATTTGGAAGAATGTCGCCTATTGTCAAAAAAACACACTTTTGAATATTGGACATTCATAGGAATGGCCGGAATAGTGTTCCCCAATAATTTTTTTTCGCAAATTTTCTACCATTTTCGGAAAAAGGAGCAAAGTCCTTTTTAAAATTTCAAAAGTCGAAATTTGGAAAAATGTCGCCTATTGTCAAAAAAACACATAGGAATGGCCGGAATAGTGTTCCATAATAATTTTTTTTCGCAAATTTTATACCATTTTTGGAAAAAGGAGCAAAGTCCTTTTTAAAATTTCAAAAGTCGAAATTTGGAAGAATGTCGCCAATTTTCAAATAAACACACTGTTAAGACTTTTGAATATTGGACATTCATAGGAATGGCCGGAAGAGTGTTCTCCAATAATGTTTTTTCGCTTATCTCCTACAATTTTCGGAAAAAGGAGCAAAGTCCTTTCTAAAATTTCAAAAGTCGAAATTTGGAACAATGTCGCCTATTGTCAAAAAAACACACTTTTGAAAAGTGGACATTCATAGGAATGGCCGGAATAGTGTTCCCCAATAATTTTTTTTCGCAAATTTTCTACCATTTTCGGAAAAAGGAGCAAAGTCCTTTTTAAAATTTCAAAAGTCGAAATTTGGAAGAATGTCGCCTATTGTCAAAAAAACACACTTTTGAATATTGGACATTCATAGGAATGGCCGGAATAGTGTTCCCCAATAATTTTTTTTCGCAAATTTTCTACCATTTTCGGAAAAAGGAGCAAAGTCCTTTTTATAATTTCAAAAGTCGAAATTTGGAAGAATGTCGCCTATTGTCAAAAAAACACACTTTTGAATATTGGACATTCATAGGAATGGCAGGAATAGTATTCCCCAATAATTTTTTTTCGCAAATTTTCTACCATTTTCGGAAAAAGGAGCAAAGTCCTTTTTAAAATTTCAAAAGTCGAAATTTGGAAGAATGTCGCCTATTGTCAAAAAAACACACTTTTGAATATTGGACATTCATAGGAATGGCCGGAAGTGTTCCCGAATAATTTTTTTTCGCAAATTTTCTACCATTTTCGGAAAAAGGAGCAAAGTCCTTTTTAAAATTTCAAAAGTCAAAATTTGGAAGAATGTCGCCTATTGTCAAAAAAACACACTTTTGAATATTGGACATTCATAGGAATGGCAGGAATAGTATTCCCCAATAATTTTTTTTCGCAAATTTTCTACCATTTTCGGAAAAAGGAGCAAAGTCCTTTTTAAAATTTCAAAAGTCGAAATTTGGAAGAATGTCGCCTATTGTCAAAAAAACACACTTTTGAAAAGTGGACATTCATAGGAATGGCCGGAATAGTGTTCCCCAATAATTTTTTTTCGCAAATTTTCTACCATTTTCGGAAAAAGGAGCAAAGTCCTTTTTAAAATTTCAAAAGTCGAAATTTGGAAGAATGTCGCCTATTGTCAAAAAAACACACTTTTGAATATTGGACATTCATAGGAATGGCCGGAATAGTGTTCCCCAATAATTTTTCTTCGCAAATTTTCTACCATTTTCGGAAAAAGGAGCAAAGTCCTTTTTATAATTTCAAAAGTCGAAATTTGGAAGAATGTCGCCTATTGTCAAAAAAACACACTTTTGAATATTGGACATTCATAGGAATGGCAGGAATAGTATTCCCCAATAATTTTTTTTCGCAAATTTTCTACCATTTTCGAAAAAAGGAGCAAAGTCCTTTTTAAAATTTCAAAAGCCGAAATTTGGAAGAATGTCGCCTATTGTCAAAAAAACACACTTTTGAATATTGGACATTCATAGGAATGGCCGGAAGTGTTCCCCAATAATTTTTTTTCGCAAATTTTCTACCATTTTCGGAAAAAGGAGCAAAGTCCTTTTTAAAATTTCAAAAGTCAAAATTTGGAAGAATGTCGCCTATTGTCAAAAAAACACACTTTTGAATATTGGACATTCATAGGAATGGCAGGAATAGTATTCCCCAATAATTTTTTTTCGCAAATTTTCTACCATTTTCGGAAAAAGGAGCAAAGTCCTTTTTATAATTTCAAAAGTCGAAATTTGGAAGAATGTCGCCAATTGTCAAAAAAAAAACACTTTTGAATATTGGACATTCATAGGAATGGCCGGAATAGTGTTCCCCAATAATTTTTTTTCGCAAATTTTCTACCATTTTCGGAAAAAGGAGCAAAGTCCTTTTTAAAATTTCAAAAGTCGAAATTTGGAAGAATGTCGCCTATTGTCAAAAAAAACACACTGTTAAGACTTTTGAATATTGGACATTCATAGGAATGGCCGGAATAGTGGTCCCCAATAATTTTTTTTCGCAAATTTTCTACCATTTTCGGAAAAAGGAGCAAAGTCATTTTTAAAATTTCAAAAGTCGAAATTTGGAAGAATGTCGCCTATTGTCAAAAAAACACACTTTTGAATATTGGACATTCATAGGAATGGCAGGAATAGTATTCCCCAATAATTTTTTTTCGCAAATTTTTTACCATTTTCGGAAAAAGGAGCAAAGTCCTTTTTAAAATTTCAAAAGTCAAAATTTGGAAGAATGTCGCCTATTGTCAAAAAAACACATAGGAATGGCCGGAATAGTGTTCCATAATAATTTTTTTTCGCAAATTTTATACCATTTTCGGAAAAAGGAGCAAAGTCCTTTTTAAAATTTCAAAAGTCGAAATTTGGAAGAATGTCGCCTATTGTCAAAAAAACACACTTTTGAATATTGGACATTCATAGGAATGGCCGGAATAGTGGTCCCCAATAATTTTTTTCGCAAATTTTCTACCATTTTCGGAAAAAGGAGCAAAGTCCTTTTTAAAATTTCAAAAGTCGAAATTTGGAAAAATGTCGCCAATTTTCAAATAAACACACTGTTAAGACTTTTGAATATTGGGCATTCATAGAAATGGCCGGAATAGTGGTCCCCAATAATTTTTTTTCGCAAATTTTCTACCATTTTCGGAAAAGGGAGCAAAGTCCTTTTTAAAATTTCAAAAGTCAAAATTTGGAAGAATGTCGCCTATTGTCAAAAAAACACATAGGAATGGCCGGAATAGTGTTCCATAATAATTTTTTTTCGCAAATTTTCTACCATTTTCGGAAAAAGGAGCAAAGTCCTTTCTAAAATTTCAAAAGTCGAAATTTGGAAGAATGTCGCCTATTGTCAAAAAAACACACTTTTGAATATTGGACATTCATAGGAATGGCCGGAATAGTGTTCCATAATAATTTTTTTTCGCAAATTTTCTACCATTTTCGGAAAAAGGAGCAAAGTCCTTTCTAAAATTTCAAAAGTCGAAATTTGGAAGAATGTCGCCTATTGTCAAAAAAACACACTTTTGAATATTGGACATTCATAGGAATGGCCGGAATAGTGGTCCCCAATAATTTTTTTCGCAAATTTTCTACCATTTTCGGAAAAAGGAGCAAAGTCCTTTTTAAAATTTCAAAAGTCGAAATTTGGAAAAATGTCGCCAATTTTCAAATAAACACACTGTTAAGACTTTTGAATATTGGACATTCATAGGAATGGCCGGAATAGTGGTCCCCAATAATTTTTTTCGCAAATTTTCTACCATTTTCGGAAAAAGGAGCAAAGTCCTTTTTAAAATTTCAAAAGTCGAAATTTGGAAGAATGTCGCCTATTGTCAAAAAAACACACTTTTGAATATTGGACATTTATAGGAATGGCCGGAATAGTGGTCCCCAATAATTTTTTTTCGCAAATTTTCTACCATTTTCGGAAAAAGGAGCAAAGTCCTTTTTAAAATTTCAAAAGTCAAAATTTGGAAGAATGTCGCCTATTGTCAAAAAAAACACATAGGAATGGCCGGAATAGTGTTCCATAATAGTTTTTTTTCGCAAATTTTATACCATTTTCGGAAAAAGGAGCAAAGTCGTTTCTAAAATTTCAAAAGTTGAAATTTGGAAAAATGTCGCCAATTTTCAAATAAACACACTGTTAAGACTTTTGAATATTGGGCATTCATAGAAATGGCCGGAAAAGTGTTCTCCAATAATGTTTTTTCGCTTATCTCCTACAATTTTCGGAAAAAGGAGCAAAGTCCTTTTTAAAATTTCAAAAGTCGAAATTTGGAAGAATGTCGCCTATTGTCAAAAAAACACACTTTTGAATATTGGACATTCATAGGAATGGCCGGAATAGTGTTCCCCAATAATTTTTTTTCGCAAATTTTCTACCATTTTCGGAAAAAGGAGCAAAGTCCTTTTTAAAATTTCAAAAGTCGAAATTTGGAAAAATGTCGCCTATTGTCAAAAAAACACATAGGAATGGCAGGAATAGTATTCCCCAATAATTTTTTTTCGCAAATTTTCTACCATTTTCGGAAAAAGGAGCAAAGTCCTTTTTAAAATTTCAAAAGTCGAAATTTGGAAGAATGTCGCCTATTGTCAAAAAAACACACTTTTGAATATTGGACATTCATAGGAATGGCCGGAAGTGTTCCCCAATAATTTTTTTTCGCAAATTTTCTACCATTTTCGGAAAAAGGAGCAAAGTCCTTTTTAAAATTTCAAAAGTCAAAATTTGGAAGAATGTCGCCTATTGTCAAAAAAACACACTTTTGAATATTGGACATTCATAGGAATGGCAGGAATAGTATTCCCCAATAATTTTTTTTCGCAAATTTTCTACCATTTTCGGAAAAAGGAGCAAAGTCCTTTTTAAAATTTCAAAAGTCGAAATTTGGAAGAATGTCGCCTATTGTCAAAAAAACACACTTTTGAATATTGGACATTCATAGGAATGGCCGGAATAGTGGTTCCCAATAATTTTTTTCGCAAATTTTCTACCATTTTCGGAAGAAGGAGCAAAGTCCTTTTTAAAATTTCAAAAGTCGAAATTTGGAAGAATGTCGCCTATTGTCAAAAAAACACACTTTTGAATATTGGACATTCATAGGAATGGCCGGAATAGTGGTCCCCAATAATTTTTTTCGCAAATTTTCTACCATTTTCGGAAAAAGGAGCAAAGTCCTTTTTAAAATTTCAAAAGTCGAAATTTGGAAAAATGTCGCCAATTTTCAAATAAACACACTGTTAACACTTTTGAATATTGGGCATTCATAGAAATGGCCGGAATAGTGGTCCCCAATAATTTTTTTTCGCAAATTTTCTACCATTTTCGGAAAAAGGAGCAAAGTCCTTTTTAAAATTTCAAAAGTCAAAATTTGGAAGAATGTCGCCTATTGTCAAAAAAACACATAGGAATGGCCGGAATAGTGTTCCATAATAATTTTTTTTCGCAAATTTTCTACCATTTTCGGAAAAAGGAGCAAAGTCCTTTCTAAAATTTCAAAAGTCGAAATTTGGAAGAATGTCGCCTATTGTCAAAAAAACACACTTTTGAATATTGGACATTCATAGGAATGGCCGGAATAGTGGTCCCCAATAATTTTTTTCGCAAACTTTCTACCATTTTCGGGAAAAGGAGCAAAGACCTTTTTAAAATTTCAAAAGTCGAAATTTGGAAAAATGTCGCCAATTTTCAAATAAACACACTGTTAAGACTTTTGAATATTGGACATTCATAGGAATGGCCGGAAGAGTGTTCTCCAATAATGTTTTTTCGCTTATCTCCTACAATTTTCGGAAAAAGGAGCAAAGTCCTTTCTAAAATTTCAAAAGTCGAAATTTGGAACAATGTCGCCTATTGTCAAAAAAACACACTTTTGAAAAGTGGACATTTATAGGAATGGCCGGAATAGTGTTCCCCAATAATTTTTTTTCGCAAATTTTCTACCATTTTCGGAAAAAGGAGCAAAGTCCTTTTTAAAATTTCAAAAGTCGAAATTTGGAAGAATGTCGCCTATTGTCAAAAAAACACACTTTTGAATATTGGACATTCATAGGAATGGCCGGAATAGTGTTCCCCAATAATTTTTTTTCGCAAATTTTCTACCATTTTCGGAAAAAGGAGCAAAGTCCTTTTTATAATTTCAAAAGTCGAAATTTGGAAGAATGTCGCCTATTGTCAAAAAAACACACTTTTGAATATTGGACATTCATAGGAATGGCAGGAATAGTATTCCCCAATAATTTTTTTTCGCAAATTTTCTACCATTTTCGGAAAAAGGAGCAAAGTCCTTTTTAAAATTTCAAAAGTCGAAATTTGGAAGAATGTCGCCTATTGTCAAAAAAACACACTTTTGAATATTTGACATTCATAGGAATGGCCGGAAGTGTTCCCCAATAATTTTTTTTCGCAAATTTTCTACCATTTTCGGAAAAAGGAGCAAAGTCCTTTTTAAAATTTCAAAAGTCAAAATTTGGAAGAATGTCGCCTATTGTCAAAAAAACACACTTTTGAATATTGGACATTCATAGGAATGGCAGGAATAGTATTCCCCAATAATTTTTTTTCGCAAATTTTCTACCATTTTCGGAAAAAGGAGCAAAGTCCTTTTTAAAATTTCAAAAGTCGAAATTTGGAAGAATGTCGCCTATTGTCAAAAAAACACACTTTTGAATATTGGACATTCATAGGAATGGCCGGAATAGTGGTCCCCAATAATTTTTTTCGCAAATTTTCTACCATTTTCGGAAAAAGGAGCAAAGTCCTTTTTAAAATTTCAAAAGTCGAAATTTGGAAAAATGTCGCCAATTTTCAAATAAACACACTGTTAAGACTTTTGAATATTGGACATTCATAGGAATGGCCGGAATAGTGGTCCCCAATAATTTTTTTCGCAAATTTTCTACCATTTTCGGAAAAAGGAGCAAAGTCATTTTTAAAATTTCAAAAGTCGAAATTTGGAAGAATGTCGCCTATTGTCAAAAAAACACACTTTTGAATATTGGACATTCATAGGAATGGCAGGAATAGTATTCCCCAATAATTTTTTTTCGCAAATTTTTTACCATTTTCGGAAAAAGGAGCAAAGTCCTTTTTAAAATTTCAAAAGTCGAAATTTGGAAGAATGTCGCCTATTGTCAAAAAAACACATAGGGATGGCCGGAATAGTGTTCCATAATAATTTTTTTTCGCAAATTTTATACCATTTTCGGAAAAAGGAGCAAAGTCCTTTTTAAAATTTCAAAAGTCGAAATTTGGAAGAATGTCGCCTATTGTCAAAAAAACACACTTTTGAATATTGGACATTCATAGGAATGGCCGGAATAGTGGTCCCCAATAATTTTTTTCGCAAATTTTCTACCATTTTCGGAAAAAGGAGCAAAGTCCTTTTTAAAATTTCAAAAGTCGAAATTTGGAAAAATGTCGCCAATTTTCAAATAAACACACTGTTAAGACTTTTGAATATTGGACATTCATAGGAATGGCCGGAATAGTGGTCCCCAATAATTTTTTTTCGCAAATTTTCTACCATTTTCGGAAAAAGGAGCAAAGTCCTTTTTAAAATTTCAAAAGTCAAAATTTGGAAGAATGTCGCCTATTGTCAAAAAAAACACATAGGAATGGCCGGAATAGTGTTCCATAATAATTTTTTTTCGCAAATTTTATACCATTTTCGGAAAAAGGAGCAAAGTCGTTTCTAAAATTTCAAAAGTTGAAATTTGGAAAAATGTCGCCAATTTTCAAATAAACACACTGTTAAGACTTTTGAATATTGGGCATTCATAGAAATGGCCGGAAAAGTGTTCTCCAATAATGTTTTTTCGCTTATCTCCTACAATTTTCGGAAAAAGGAGCAAAGTCCTTTTTAAAATTTCAAAAGTCGAAATTTGGAAGAATGTCGCCTATTGTAAAAAAAACACACTTTTGAATATTGGACATTCATAGGAATGGCCGGAATAGTGTTCCCCAATAATTTTTTTTCCCAAATTTTCTACCATTTTCGGAAAAAGGAGCAAAGTCCTTTTTAAAATTTCAAAAGTCGAAATTTGGAAAAATGTCGCCTATTGTCAAAAAAACACATAGGAATGGCCGGAATAGTGTTCCATAATAATTTTTTTTCGCAAATTTTATACCATTTTCGGAAAAAGGAGCAAAGTCCTTTTTAAAATTTCAAAAGTCGAAATTTGGAAGAATGTCGCCAATTTTCAAATAAACACACTGTTAAGACTTTTGAATATTGGACATTCATAGGAATGGCCGGAAGAGTGTTCTCCAATAATGTTTTTTCGCTTATCTCCTACAATTTTCGGAAAAAGGAGCAAAGTCCTTTCTAAAATTTCAAAAGTCGAAATTTGGAAGAATGTCGCCTATTGTCAAAAAAACACACTTTTGAAAAGTGGACATTCATAGGAATGGCCGGAATAGTGTTCCCCAATAATTTTTTTTCGCAAATTTTCTACCATTTTCGGAAAAAGGAGCAAAGTCCTTTTTAAAATTTCAAAAGTCGAAATTTGGAAGAATGTCACCTATTGTCAAAAAAACACACTTTTGAATATTGGACATTCATAGGAATGGCCGGAATAGTGTTCCCCAATAATTTTTTTTCGCAAATTTTCTACCATTTTCGGAAAAAGGAGCAAAGTCCTTTTTATAATTTCAAAAGTCGAAATTTGGAAGAATGTCGCCTATTGTCAAAAAAACACACTTTTGAATATTGGACATTCATAGGAATGGCAGGAATAGTATTCCCCAATAATTTTTTTTCGCAAATTTTCTACCATTTTCGGAAAAAGGAGCAAAGTCCTTTTTAAAATTTCAAAAGTCGAAATTTGGAAGAATGTCGCCTATTGTCAAAAAAACACACTTTTGAATATTGGACATTCATAGGAATGGCCGGAATAGTGGTCCCCAATAATTTTTTTTCGCAAATTTTCTACCATTTTCGGAAAAAGGAGCAAAGTCCTTTTTAAAATTTCAAAAGTCAAAATTTGGAAGAATGTCGCCTATTGTCAAAAAAACACACTTTTGAATATTGGACATTCATAGGAATGGCAGGAATAGTATTCCCCAGTAATTTTTTTTCGCAAATTTTCTACCATTTTCGGAAAAAGGAGCAAAGTCCTTTTTAAAATTTCAAAAGTCGAAATTTGGAAGAATGTCGCCTATTGTCAAAAAAACACACTTTTGAAGATTGGACATTCATAGGAATGGCCGGAATAGTGGTCCCCAATAATTTTTTTCGCAAATTTTCTACCATTTTCGGAAAAAGGAGCAAAGTCCTTTTTAAAATTTCAAAAGTCGAAATTTGGAAAAATGTCGCCAATTTTCAAATAAACACACTGTTAAGACTTTTGAATATTGGACATTCATAGGAATGGCCGGAATAGTGGTCCCCAATAATTTTTTTCGCAAATTTTCTACCATTTTCGGAAAAAGGAGCAAAGTCATTTTTAAAATTTCAAAAGCCGAAATTTGGAAGAATGTCGCCTATTGTCAAAAAAACACACTTTTGAATATTGGACATTCATAGGAATGGCAGGAATAGTATTCCCCAATAATTTTTTTTCGCAAATTTTTTACCATTTTCGGAAAAAGGAGCAAAGTCCTTTTTAAAATTTCAAAAGTCGAAATTTGGAAGAATGTCGCCTATTGTCAAAAAAACATATAGGAATGGCCGGAATAGTGTTCCATAATAATTTTTTTTCGCAAATTTTATACCATTTTCGGAAAAAGGAGCAAAGTCCTTTTTAAAATTTCAAAAGTCGAAATTTGGAAGAATGTCGCCTATTGTCAAAAAAACACACTTTTGAATATTGGACATAGGAATGGCCGGAATAGTGTTCCCCAATAATTTTTTTTTCGCAAATTTTCTACCATTTTCGGAAAAAGGAGCAAAGTCGTTTCTAAAATTTCAAAAGTTGAAATTTGGAAAAATGTCGCCAATTTTCAAATAAACACACTGTTAAGACTTTTGAATATTGGACATTCATAGGAATGGCCGGAATAGTGGTCCCCAATAATTTTTTTCACAAATTTGCTACCATTTTCGGAAAAAGGAGCAAAGTCCTTTTTAAAATTTCAAAAGTCGAAATTTGGAAGAATGTCGCCTATTGTCAAAAAAACACACTTTTGAATATTGGATATTCATAGGAATGGCTGGAATAGTATTCCCCAATAATTTTTTTTCGCAAATTTTCTACTATTTTCGGAAAAAGGAGCAAAGTCCTTTTTAAAATTTCAAAAGTCGAAATTTGGAAGAATGTCGCCTATTGTCAAAAAAACACATAGGAATGGCCGGAATAGTGTTCCATAATAATTTTTTTTCGCAAATTTTATACCATTTTCGGAAAAAGGAGCAAAGTCCTTTTTAAAATTTCAAAAGTCGAAATTTGGAAGAATGTCGCCTATTGTCAAAAAAAACACACTGTTAAGACTTTTGAATATTGGACATTCATAGGAATGGCCGGAATAGTGGTCCCCAATAATTTTTTTTCGCAAATTTTCTACCATTTTCGGAAAAAGGAGCAAAGTCATTTTTAAAATTTCAAAAGTCGAAATTTGGAAGAATGTCGCCTATTGTCAAAAAAACACACTTTTGAATATTGGACATTCATAGGAATGGCAGGAATAGTATTCCCCAATAATTTTTTTTCGCAAATTTTTTACCATTTTCGGAAAAAGGAGCAAAGTCCTTTTTAAAATTTCAAAAGTCAAAATTTGGAAGAATGTCGCCTATTGTCAAAAAAACACATAGGAATGGCCGGAATAGTGTTCCATAATAATTTTTTTTCGCAAATTTTATACCATTTTCGGAAAAAGGAGCAAAGTCCTTTTTAAAATTTCAAAAGTCGAAATTTGGAAGAATGTCGCCTATTGTCAAAAAAACACACTTTTGAATATTGGACATTCATAGGAATGGCCGGAATAGTGGTCCCCAATAATTTTTTTCGCAAATTTTCTACCATTTTCGGAAAAAGGAGCAAAGTCCTTTTTAAAATTTCAAAAGTCGAAATTTGGAAAAATGTCGCCAATTTTCAAATAAACACACTGTTAAGACTTTTGAATATTGGGCATTCATAGAAATGGCCGGAATAGTGGTCCCCAATAATTTTTTTTCGCAAATTTTCTACCATTTTCGGAAAAGGGAGCAAAGTCCTTTTTAAAATTTCAAAAGTCAAAATTTGGAAGAATGTCGCCTATTGTCAAAAAAACACATAGGAATGGCCGGAATAGTGTTCCATAATAATTTTTTTTCGCAAATTTTCTACCATTTTCGGAAAAAGGAGCAAAGTCCTTTCTAAAATTTCAAAAGTCGAAATTTGGAAGAATGTCGCCTATTGTCAAAAAAACACACTTTTGAATATTGGACATTCATAGGAATGGCCGGAATAGTGTTCCATAATAATTTTTTTTCGCAAATTTTCTACCATTTTCGGAAAAAGGAGCAAAGTCCTTTCTAAAATTTCAAAAGTCGAAATTTGGAAGAATGTCGCCTATTGTCAAAAAAACACACTTTTGAATATTGGACATTCATAGGAATGGCCGGAATAGTGGTCCCCAATAATTTTTTTCGCAAATTTTCTACCATTTTCGGAAAAAGGAGCAAAGTCCTTTTTAAAATTTCAAAAGTCGAAATTTGGAAAAATGTCGCCAATTTTCAAATAAACACACTGTTAAGACTTTTGAATATTGGACATTCATAGGAATGGCCGGAATAGTGGTCCCCAATAATTTTTTTCGCAAATTTTCTACCATTTTCGGAAAAAGGAGCAAAGTCCTTTCTAAAATTTCAAAAGTCGAAATTTGGAAGAATGTCGCCTATTGTCAAAAAAACACACTTTTGAATATTGGACATTCATAGGAATGGCCGGAATAGTGTTCCATAATAATTTTTTTTCGCAAATTTTCTACCATTTTCGGAAAAAGGAGCAAAGTCCTTTCTAAAATTTCAAAAGTCGAAATTTGGAAGAATGTCGCCTATTGTCAAAAAAACACACTTTTGAATATTGGACATTCATAGGAATGGCCGGAATAGTGTTCCCCAATAATTTTTCTTCGCAAATTTTCTACCATTTTCGGAAAAAGGAGCAAAGTCCTTTTTATAATTTCAAAAGTCGAAATTTGGAAGAATGTCGCCTATTGTCAAAAAAACACACTTTTGAATATTGGACATTCATAGGAATGGCAGGAATAGTATTCCCCAATAATTTTTTTTCGCAAATTTTCTACCATTTTCGAAAAAAGGAGCAAAGTCCTTTTTAAAATTTCAAAAGCCGAAATTTGGAAGAATGTCGCCTATTGTCAAAAAAACACACTTTTGAATATTGGACATTCATAGGAATGGCCGGAAGTGTTCCCCAATAATTTTTTTTCGCAAATTTTCTACCATTTTCGGAAAAAGGAGCAAAGTCCTTTTTAAAATTTCAAAAGTCAAAATTTGGAAGAATGTCGCCTATTGTCAAAAAAACACACTTTTGAATATTGGACATTCATAGGAATGGCAGGAATAGTATTCCCCAATAATTTTTTTTCGCAAATTTTCTACCATTTTCGGAAAAAGGAGCAAAGTCCTTTTTATAATTTCAAAAGTCGAAATTTGGAAGAATGTCGCCAATTGTCAAAAAAAAAACACTTTTGAATATTGGACATTCATAGGAATGGCCGGAATAGTGTTCCCCAATAATTTTTTTTCGCAAATTTTCTACCATTTTCGGAAAAAGGAGCAAAGTCCTTTTTAAAATTTCAAAAGTCGAAATTTGGAAGAATGTCGCCTATTGTCAAAAAAAACACACTGTTAAGACTTTTGAATATTGGACATTCATAGGAATGGCCGGAATAGTGGTCCCCAATAATTTTTTTTCGCAAATTTTCTACCATTTTCGGAAAAAGGAGCAAAGTCATTTTTAAAATTTCAAAAGTCGAAATTTGGAAGAATGTCGCCTATTGTCAAAAAAACACACTTTTGAATATTGGACATTCATAGGAATGGCAGGAATAGTATTCCCCAATAATTTTTTTTCGCAAATTTTTTACCATTTTCGGAAAAAGGAGCAAAGTCCTTTTTAAAATTTCAAAAGTCAAAATTTGGAAGAATGTCGCCTATTGTCAAAAAAACACATAGGAATGGCCGGAATAGTGTTCCATAATAATTTTTTTTCGCAAATTTTATACCATTTTCGGAAAAAGGAGCAAAGTCCTTTTTAAAATTTCAAAAGTCGAAATTTGGAAGAATGTCGCCTATTGTCAAAAAAACACACTTTTGAATATTGGACATTCATAGGAATGGCCGGAATAGTGGTCCCCAATAATTTTTTTCGCAAATTTTCTACCATTTTCGGAAAAAGGAGCAAAGTCCTTTTTAAAATTTCAAAAGTCGAAATTTGGAAAAATGTCGCCAATTTTCAAATAAACACACTGTTAAGACTTTTGAATATTGGGCATTCATAGAAATGGCCGGAATAGTGGTCCCCAATAATTTTTTTTCGCAAATTTTCTACCATTTTCGGAAAAGGGAGCAAAGTCCTTTTTAAAATTTCAAAAGTCAAAATTTGGAAGAATGTCGCCTATTGTCAAAAAAACACATAGGAATGGCCGGAATAGTGTTCCATAATAATTTTTTTTCGCAAATTTTCTACCATTTTCGGAAAAAGGAGCAAAGTCCTTTCTAAAATTTCAAAAGTCGAAATTTGGAAGAATGTCGCCTATTGTCAAAAAAACACACTTTTGAATATTGGACATTCATAGGAATGGCCGGAATAGTGTTCCATAATAATTTTTTTTCGCAAATTTTCTACCATTTTCGGAAAAAGGAGCAAAGTCCTTTCTAAAATTTCAAAAGTCGAAATTTGGAAGAATGTCGCCTATTGTCAAAAAAACACACTTTTGAATATTGGACATTCATAGGAATGGCCGGAATAGTGGTCCCCAATAATTTTTTTCGCAAATTTTCTACCATTTTCGGAAAAAGGAGCAAAGTCCTTTTTAAAATTTCAAAAGTCGAAATTTGGAAAAATGTCGCCAATTTTCAAATAAACACACTGTTAAGACTTTTGAATATTGGACATTCATAGGAATGGCCGGAATAGTGGTCCCCAATAATTTTTTTCGCAAATTTTCTACCATTTTCGGAAAAAGGAGCAAAGTCCTTTTTAAAATTTCAAAAGTCGAAATTTGGAAGAATGTCGCCTATTGTCAAAAAAACACACTTTTGAATATTGGACATTTATAGGAATGGCCGGAATAGTGGTCCCCAATAATTTTTTTTCGCAAATTTTCTACCATTTTCGGAAAAAGGAGCAAAGTCCTTTTTAAAATTTCAAAAGTCAAAATTTGGAAGAATGTCGCCTATTGTCAAAAAAAACACATAGGAATGGCCGGAATAGTGTTCCATAATAGTTTTTTTTCGCAAATTTTATACCATTTTCGGAAAAAGGAGCAAAGTCGTTTCTAAAATTTCAAAAGTTGAAATTTGGAAAAATGTCGCCAATTTTCAAATAAACACACTGTTAAGACTTTTGAATATTGGGCATTCATAGAAATGGCCGGAAAAGTGTTCTCCAATAATGTTTTTTCGCTTATCTCCTACAATTTTCGGAAAAAGGAGCAAAGTCCTTTTTAAAATTTCAAAAGTCGAAATTTGGAAGAATGTCGCCTATTGTCAAAAAAACACACTTTTGAATATTGGACATTCATAGGAATGGCCGGAATAGTGTTCCCCAATAATTTTTTTTCGCAAATTTTCTACCATTTTCGGAAAAAGGAGCAAAGTCCTTTTTAAAATTTCAAAAGTCGAAATTTGGAAAAATGTCGCCTATTGTCAAAAAAACACATAGGAATGGCAGGAATAGTATTCCCCAATAATTTTTTTTCGCAAATTTTCTACCATTTTCGGAAAAAGGAGCAAAGTCCTTTTTAAAATTTCAAAAGTCGAAATTTGGAAGAATGTCGCCTATTGTCAAAAAAACACACTTTTGAATATTGGACATTCATAGGAATGGCCGGAAGTGTTCCCCAATAATTTTTTTTCGCAAATTTTCTACCATTTTCGGAAAAAGGAGCAAAGTCCTTTTTAAAATTTCAAAAGTCAAAATTTGGAAGAATGTCGCCTATTGTCAAAAAAACACACTTTTGAATATTGGACATTCATAGGAATGGCAGGAATAGTATTCCCCAATAATTTTTTTTCGCAAATTTTCTACCATTTTCGGAAAAAGGAGCAAAGTCCTTTTTAAAATTTCAAAAGTCGAAATTTGGAAGAATGTCGCCTATTGTCAAAAAAACACACTTTTGAATATTGGACATTCATAGGAATGGCCGGAATAGTGGTTCCCAATAATTTTTTTCGCAAATTTTCTACCATTTTCGGAAGAAGGAGCAAAGTCCTTTTTAAAATTTCAAAAGTCGAAATTTGGAAGAATGTCGCCTATTGTCAAAAAAACACACTTTTGAATATTGGACATTCATAGGAATGGCCGGAATAGTGGTCCCCAATAATTTTTTTCGCAAATTTTCTACCATTTTCGGAAAAAGGAGCAAAGTCCTTTTTAAAATTTCAAAAGTCGAAATTTGGAAAAATGTCGCCAATTTTCAAATAAACACACTGTTAACACTTTTGAATATTGGGCATTCATAGAAATGGCCGGAATAGTGGTCCCCAATAATTTTTTTTCGCAAATTTTCTACCATTTTCGGAAAAAGGAGCAAAGTCCTTTTTAAAATTTCAAAAGTCAAAATTTGGAAGAATGTCGCCTATTGTCAAAAAAACACATAGGAATGGCCGGAATAGTGTTCCATAATAATTTTTTTTCGCAAATTTTCTACCATTTTCGGAAAAAGGAGCAAAGTCCTTTCTAAAATTTCAAAAGTCGAAATTTGGAAGAATGTCGCCTATTGTCAAAAAAACACACTTTTGAATATTGGACATTCATAGGAATGGCCGGAATAGTGGTCCCCAATAATTTTTTTCGCAAACTTTCTACCATTTTCGGGAAAAGGAGCAAAGACCTTTTTAAAATTTCAAAAGTCGAAATTTGGAAAAATGTCGCCAATTTTCAAATAAACACACTGTTAAGACTTTTGAATATTGGACATTCATAGGAATGGCCGGAAGAGTGTTCTCCAATAATGTTTTTTCGCTTATCTCCTACAATTTTCGGAAAAAGGAGCAAAGTCCTTTCTAAAATTTCAAAAGTCGAAATTTGGAACAATGTCGCCTATTGTCAAAAAAACACACTTTTGAAAAGTGGACATTTATAGGAATGGCCGGAATAGTGTTCCCCAATAATTTTTTTTCGCAAATTTTCTACCATTTTCGGAAAAAGGAGCAAAGTCCTTTTTAAAATTTCAAAAGTCGAAATTTGGAAGAATGTCGCCTATTGTCAAAAAAACACACTTTTGAATATTGGACATTCATAGGAATGGCCGGAATAGTGTTCCCCAATAATTTTTTTTCGCAAATTTTCTACCATTTTCGGAAAAAGGAGCAAAGTCCTTTTTATAATTTCAAAAGTCGAAATTTGGAAGAATGTCGCCTATTGTCAAAAAAACACACTTTTGAATATTGGACATTCATAGGAATGGCAGGAATAGTATTCCCCAATAATTTTTTTTCGCAAATTTTCTACCATTTTCGGAAAAAGGAGCAAAGTCCTTTTTAAAATTTCAAAAGTCGAAATTTGGAAGAATGTCGCCTATTGTCAAAAAAACACACTTTTGAATATTTGACATTCATAGGAATGGCCGGAAGTGTTCCCCAATAATTTTTTTTCGCAAATTTTCTACCATTTTCGGAAAAAGGAGCAAAGTCCTTTTTAAAATTTCAAAAGTCAAAATTTGGAAGAATGTCGCCTATTGTCAAAAAAACACACTTTTGAATATTGGACATTCATAGGAATGGCAGGAATAGTATTCCCCAATAATTTTTTTTCGCAAATTTTCTACCATTTTCGGAAAAAGGAGCAAAGTCCTTTTTAAAATTTCAAAAGTCGAAATTTGGAAGAATGTCGCCTATTGTCAAAAAAACACACTTTTGAATATTGGACATTCATAGGAATGGCCGGAATAGTGGTCCCCAATAATTTTTTTCGCAAATTTTCTACCATTTTCGGAAAAAGGAGCAAAGTCCTTTTTAAAATTTCAAAAGTCGAAATTTGGAAAAATGTCGCCAATTTTCAAATAAACACACTGTTAAGACTTTTGAATATTGGACATTCATAGGAATGGCCGGAATAGTGGTCCCCAATAATTTTTTTCGCAAATTTTCTACCATTTTCGGAAAAAGGAGCAAAGTCATTTTTAAAATTTCAAAAGTCGAAATTTGGAAGAATGTCGCCTATTGTCAAAAAAACACACTTTTGAATATTGGACATTCATAGGAATGGCAGGAATAGTATTCCCCAATAATTTTTTTTCGCAAATTTTTTACCATTTTCGGAAAAAGGAGCAAAGTCCTTTTTAAAATTTCAAAAGTCGAAATTTGGAAGAATGTCGCCTATTGTCAAAAAAACACATAGGGATGGCCGGAATAGTGTTCCATAATAATTTTTTTTCGCAAATTTTATACCATTTTCGGAAAAAGGAGCAAAGTCCTTTTTAAAATTTCAAAAGTCGAAATTTGGAAGAATGTCGCCTATTGTCAAAAAAACACACTTTTGAATATTGGACATTCATAGGAATGGCCGGAATAGTGGTCCCCAATAATTTTTTTCGCAAATTTTCTACCATTTTCGGAAAAAGGAGCAAAGTCCTTTTTAAAATTTCAAAAGTCGAAATTTGGAAAAATGTCGCCAATTTTCAAATAAACACACTGTTAAGACTTTTGAATATTGGACATTCATAGGAATGGCCGGAATAGTGGTCCCCAATAATTTTTTTTCGCAAATTTTCTACCATTTTCGGAAAAAGGAGCAAAGTCCTTTTTAAAATTTCAAAAGTCAAAATTTGGAAGAATGTCGCCTATTGTCAAAAAAAACACATAGGAATGGCCGGAATAGTGTTCCATAATAATTTTTTTTCGCAAATTTTATACCATTTTCGGAAAAAGGAGCAAAGTCGTTTCTAAAATTTCAAAAGTTGAAATTTGGAAAAATGTCGCCAATTTTCAAATAAACACACTGTTAAGACTTTTGAATATTGGGCATTCATAGAAATGGCCGGAAAAGTGTTCTCCAATAATGTTTTTTCGCTTATCTCCTACAATTTTCGGAAAAAGGAGCAAAGTCCTTTTTAAAATTTCAAAAGTCGAAATTTGGAAGAATGTCGCCTATTGTAAAAAAAACACACTTTTGAATATTGGACATTCATAGGAATGGCCGGAATAGTGTTCCCCAATAATTTTTTTTCCCAAATTTTCTACCATTTTCGGAAAAAGGAGCAAAGTCCTTTTTAAAATTTCAAAAGTCGAAATTTGGAAAAATGTCGCCTATTGTCAAAAAAACACATAGGAATGGCCGGAATAGTGTTCCATAATAATTTTTTTTCGCAAATTTTATACCATTTTCGGAAAAAGGAGCAAAGTCCTTTTTAAAATTTCAAAAGTCGAAATTTGGAAGAATGTCGCCAATTTTCAAATAAACACACTGTTAAGACTTTTGAATATTGGACATTCATAGGAATGGCCGGAAGAGTGTTCTCCAATAATGTTTTTTCGCTTATCTCCTACAATTTTCGGAAAAAGGAGCAAAGTCCTTTCTAAAATTTCAAAAGTCGAAATTTGGAAGAATGTCGCCTATTGTCAAAAAAACACACTTTTGAAAAGTGGACATTCATAGGAATGGCCGGAATAGTGTTCCCCAATAATTTTTTTTCGCAAATTTTCTACCATTTTCGGAAAAAGGAGCAAAGTCCTTTTTAAAATTTCAAAAGTCGAAATTTGGAAGAATGTCACCTATTGTCAAAAAAACACACTTTTGAATATTGGACATTCATAGGAATGGCCGGAATAGTGTTCCCCAATAATTTTTTTTCGCAAATTTTCTACCATTTTCGGAAAAAGGAGCAAAGTCCTTTTTATAATTTCAAAAGTCGAAATTTGGAAGAATGTCGCCTATTGTCAAAAAAACACACTTTTGAATATTGGACATTCATAGGAATGGCAGGAATAGTATTCCCCAATAATTTTTTTTCGCAAATTTTCTACCATTTTCGGAAAAAGGAGCAAAGTCCTTTTTAAAATTTCAAAAGTCGAAATTTGGAAGAATGTCGCCTATTGTCAAAAAAACACACTTTTGAATATTGGACATTCATAGGAATGGCCGGAATAGTGGTCCCCAATAATTTTTTTTCGCAAATTTTCTACCATTTTCGGAAAAAGGAGCAAAGTCCTTTTTAAAATTTCAAAAGTCAAAATTTGGAAGAATGTCGCCTATTGTCAAAAAAACACACTTTTGAATATTGGACATTCATAGGAATGGCAGGAATAGTATTCCCCAGTAATTTTTTTTCGCAAATTTTCTACCATTTTCGGAAAAAGGAGCAAAGTCCTTTTTAAAATTTCAAAAGTCGAAATTTGGAAGAATGTCGCCTATTGTCAAAAAAACACACTTTTGAAGATTGGACATTCATAGGAATGGCCGGAATAGTGGTCCCCAATAATTTTTTTCGCAAATTTTCTACCATTTTCGGAAAAAGGAGCAAAGTCCTTTTTAAAATTTCAAAAGTCGAAATTTGGAAAAATGTCGCCAATTTTCAAATAAACACACTGTTAAGACTTTTGAATATTGGACATTCATAGGAATGGCCGGAATAGTGGTCCCCAATAATTTTTTTCGCAAATTTTCTACCATTTTCGGAAAAAGGAGCAAAGTCATTTTTAAAATTTCAAAAGCCGAAATTTGGAAGAATGTCGCCTATTGTCAAAAAAACACACTTTTGAATATTGGACATTCATAGGAATGGCAGGAATAGTATTCCCCAATAATTTTTTTTCGCAAATTTTTTACCATTTTCGGAAAAAGGAGCAAAGTCCTTTTTAAAATTTCAAAAGTCGAAATTTGGAAGAATGTCGCCTATTGTCAAAAAAACATATAGGAATGGCCGGAATAGTGTTCCATAATAATTTTTTTTCGCAAATTTTATACCATTTTCGGAAAAAGGAGCAAAGTCCTTTTTAAAATTTCAAAAGTCGAAATTTGGAAGAATGTCGCCTATTGTCAAAAAAACACACTTTTGAATATTGGACATAGGAATGGCCGGAATAGTGTTCCCCAATAATTTTTTTTTCGCAAATTTTCTACCATTTTCGGAAAAAGGAGCAAAGTCGTTTCTAAAATTTCAAAAGTTGAAATTTGGAAAAATGTCGCCAATTTTCAAATAAACACACTGTTAAGACTTTTGAATATTGGACATTCATAGGAATGGCCGGAATAGTGGTCCCCAATAATTTTTTTCACAAATTTGCTACCATTTTCGGAAAAAGGAGCAAAGTCCTTTTTAAAATTTCAAAAGTCGAAATTTGGAAGAATGTCGCCTATTGTCAAAAAAACACACTTTTGAATATTGGATATTCATAGGAATGGCTGGAATAGTATTCCCCAATAATTTTTTTTCGCAAATTTTCTACTATTTTCGGAAAAAGGAGCAAAGTCCTTTTTAAAATTTCAAAAGTCGAAATTTGGAAGAATGTCGCCTATTGTCAAAAAAACACATAGGAATGGCCGGAATAGTGTTCCATAATAATTTTTTTTCGCAAATTTTATACCATTTTCGGAAAAAGGAGCAAAGCCCTTTTTAAAATTTCAAAAGTCGAAATTTGGAAGAATGTCGCCTATTGCCAAAAAACACACTTTTGAATATTGGACATTCATAGGAATGGCCGGAATAGTGGTCCCCAATAATTTTTTTCCATAATTTTCTACCATTTTCGGAAAAAGGAGCAAAGTCCTTTTTAAAATTTCAAAAGTCGAAATTTGGAAAAATGTCGCCAATTTTCAAATAAACACACTGTTAAGACTTTTGAATATTGGACATTCATAGGAATGGCCGGAATAGTGGTCCCCAATAATTTTTTTCGCAAATTTTCTACCATTTTCGGAAAAAGGAGCAAAGTCCTTTTTAAAATTTCAAAAGTCGAAATTTGGAAGAATGTCGCCTATTGTCAAAAAAACACACTTTTGAATATTGGACATTCATAGGAATGGCAGGAATAGTATTCCCCAATAATTTTTTTTCGCAAATTTTTTACCATTTTCGGAAAAAGGAGCAAAGTCCTTTTTAAAATTTCAAAAGTCGAAATTTGGAAGAATGTCGCCTATTGTCAAAAAAACACATAGGAATGGCCGGAATAGTGTTCCATAATAATTTTTTTTCGCAAATTTTATACCATTTTCGGAAAAAGGAGCAAAGTCCTTTTTAAAATTTCAAAAGTCGAAATTTGGAAGAATGTCGCCTATTGTCAAAAAAACACACTTTTGAATATTGGACATAGGAATGGCCGGAATAGTGTTCCCCAATAATTTTTTTTCGCAAATTTTCTACCATTTTCGGAAAAAGGAGCAAAGTCGTTTCTAAAATTTCAAAAGTTGAAATTTGGAAAAATGTCGCCAATTTTCAAATAAACACACTGTTAAAACTTTTGAATATTGGACATTCATAGGAATGGCCGGAATAGTGGTCCCCAATAATTTTTTTTCGCAAATTTTCTACCATTTTCAGAAAAAGGAGCAAAGTCCTTTTTAAAATTTTAAAAGTCGAAATTTGGAAGAATGTCGCCTATTGTCAAAAAAACACACTTTTGAATATTGGACATTCATAGGAATGGCCGGAATAGTGTTCCCCAATAATTTTTTTTTCGCTAATTTTCTACCATTTTCGGAAAAAGGAGCAAAGTCCTTTCTAAAATTTCAAAAGTTGAAATTTGGAAAAATGTCGCCTATTGTCAAAAAAACACATAGGAATGGCCGGAATAGTGTTCCATAATAATTTTTTTTCGCAAATTTTATACCATTTTCGGAAAAAGGAGCAAAGTCCTTTCTAAAATTTCAAAAGTTGAAATTTGGAAAAATGTCGCCAATTTTCAAATAAACACACTGTTAAGACTTTTGAATATTGGACATTCATAGAAATGGCCGGAAGAGTGTTCTCCAATAATGTTTTTTCGCTTATCTCCTACAATTTTTGGAAAAAGGAGCAAAGTCCTTTTTAAAATTTCAAAAGTCGAAATTTGGAAGAATGTCGCCTATTGTCAAAAAAACACACTTTTGAATATTGGACATTCATAGGAATGGCCGGAATAGTGTTCCCCAATAATTTTTTTTTGCAAATTTTCTACCATTTTCGGAAAAAGGAGCAAAGTCCTTTTTAAAATTTCAAAAGTCGAAATTTGGAAGAATGTCGCCTATTGTCAAAAAAACACATATGAATGGCCGGAATAGTGTTCCATAATAATTTTTGTTCGCAAATTTTATACCATTTTCGGAAAAAGGAGCAAAGTCCTTATTAAAATTTCAAAAGTCGAAATTTGGAAGAATGTCGCCTATTGTCCAAAAAACACACTTTTGAATATTGGACATTCATAGGAATGGCCGGAATAGTGTTCCCCAATAATTTTTTTTCGCAAATTTTCTACCATTTTCGGAAAAAGGAGCAAGGTCCTGCCTAAAATTTCAAAAGTTGAAATTTGGAAAAATGTCGCCAATTTTCAAAAAAAACACACTGTTAAGACTTTTGAATATTGGACATTCATAGAAATGGCCGGAAGAGTGTTCTCCAATAATGTTTTTTCGCTTATCTCCTACAATTTTCGGAAAAAGGAGCAAAGTCCTTTTTAAAATTTCAAAAGTCGAAATTTGGAAGAATGTCGCCAATTTTCAAATAACCACACTGTTAAGACTTTTGAATATTGGACATTCATAGGAATGGCCGGAATAGTGGTCCCCAATAATTTTTTTTCGCAAATTTTCTACCATTTTCGGAAAAAGGAGCAAAGTCCTTTTTAAAATTTCAAAAGTCGAAATTTGGAAGAATGTCGCCTATTGTCAAAAAAACACACTTTTGAATATTGGACATTCATAGGAATGGCCGGAATAGTGTTCCCCAATAATTTTTTTTTCGCAAATTTTCTACCATTTTCGGAAAAAGGAGCAAAGTCCTTTCTAAAATTTCAAAAGTTGAAATTTGGAAAAATGTCGCCAATTTTCAAATAACCACACTGTTAAGACTTTTGAATATTGGACATTCATAGAAATGGCCGGAAGAGTGTTCTCCAATAATGTTTTTGGCTTATCTCCTACAATTTTTGGAAAAAGGAGCAAAGTCCTTTTTAAAATTTCAAAAGTCGAAATTTGGAAGAATGTCGCCTATTGTCAAAAAAACACACTTTTGAATATTGGACATTCATAGGAATGGCCGGAATAGTGTTCCACAATAATTTTTTTTTTAAAATTTTTTACCATTTTCGGAAAAAGGAGCAAAGTCCTTTTTAAAATTTCAAAAGTCGAAATTTGGAAGAATGTCGCCTATTGTCCAAAAAACACACTTTTGAATATTGGACATTCATAGGAATGGCCGGAATAGTGTTCCCCAATAATTTTTTTCGCAAATTTTCTACCATTTTCGGAAAAAGGAGCAAAGTCCTTTTTAAAATTTCAAAAGTCGAAATTTGGAAGAATGTCGCCTATTGTCAAAAAAACACACTTTTGAATATTGGACATTCATAGGAATGGCTGGAATAGTGGTCCCCAATAATTTTTTTCGCAAATTTTCTACCATTTTCGGAAAAAGGAGCAAAGTCCTTTTTAAAATTTCAAAAGTCGAAATTTGGAAAAATGTCGCCAATTTTCAAATAAACACACTGTTAAGAATTTTTTAATATTGGACATTCATAGGAATGGCCGGAATAGTGGTCCCCAATAATTTTTTTCGCAAATTTTCTACCATTTTCGGAAAAGGGAGCAAAGTCCTTTTTAAAATTTCAAAAGTCGAAATTTGGAAGAATGTCGCCTATTGTCAAAAAAACACACTTTTGAATATTGGACATTCATAGGAATGGCAGGAATAGTATTCCCCAATAATTTTTTTTTCGCAAATTTTCTACCATTTTCGGAAAAAGGAGCAAAGTCCTTTTTAAAATTTCAAAAGTCGAAATTTGGAAGAATGTCGCCTATTGTCAAAAAAACACACTTTTGAATATAGGACATTCATAGGAATGGCCGGAATAGTGTTCCCCAATAATTTTTTTTTCGCAAATTTTCTACCATTTTCGGAAAAAGGAGCAAAGTCCT
This sequence comes from Epicampocera succincta, assembly GCA_932526305.1. Classification (NCBI taxonomy): domain Eukaryota; kingdom Metazoa; phylum Arthropoda; class Insecta; order Diptera; family Tachinidae; genus Epicampocera; species Epicampocera succincta. Next base: position 44,808,208 of record OW052036.1, read on the forward strand.
TTTTAAAATTTCAAAAGTCGAAATTTGGAAGAATGTCGCCTATTGTCAAAAAAACACACTGTTAAGACTTTTGAATATTGGACATTCATAGAAATGGCCGGAAGAGTGTTCTCCAATAATGTTTTTTCGCTTATCTCCTACAATTTTCGGAAAAAGGAGCAAAATCCTTTTTAAAATTTCAAAAGTCGAAATTTGGAAGAATGTCGCCTATTGTCAAAAAAACACACTTTTGAATATAGGACATTCATAGGAATGGCCGGAATAGTGTTCCCCAATAATTTTTTTTTCGCAAATTTTCTACCATTTTCGGAAAAAGGAGCAAAGTCCTTTTTAAAATTTCAAAAGTCGAAATTTGGAAGAATGTCGCCTATTGTCAAAAAAACACACTCTTGAATATTGGACTTTCATAGGAATGGGCGGAATAGTGTTCCCCAATAATTTTTTTTCGCTTATCTCCTACAATTTTCGGAAAAAGGAGCAAAGTCCTTTTTAAAATTTCAAAAGTCGAAATTTGGAAGAATGTCGCCTATTGTCAAAAAAACACACTTTTGAATATTGGACATTCATAGGAATGGCCGGAATTGTGTTCCCCAATAATTTTTTTCGCAAATTTTCTACCATTTTCGGAAAAAGGAGCAAAGTCCTTTTTAAAATTTCAAAAGTCGAAATTTGGAAGAATGTCGCCTATTGTCAAAAAAACACACTTTTGAATATTGGACATTCATAGGAATGGCCGGAATAGTGTTCCCCAATAATTTTTTTTTCGTAAATTTTCTACCATTTTCGGAAAAAGGAGCAAAGTCCTTTCTAAAATTTCAAAAGTTGAAATTTGGAAAAATGTCGCCAATTTTCAAAAAAACACACTGTTAAGACTTTTGAATATTGGACATTCATAGGAATAGCCGGAAGAGTGTTCTCCAATAATGTTTTTTCGCAAATTTTCTACCATTTTCGGAAAAAGGAGCAAAGTCCATTTTAAAATTTCAAAAGTCGAAATTTGGAAGAATGTCGCCTATTGTCAAAAAAACACACTTTTGAATATTGGACATCCATAGGAATGGCCGGAATAGTGTTCCCCAATAATTTTTTTTCGCAAATTTTCTACCATTTTCGGAAAAAGGAGCAAAGTCCTTTTTAAAATTTCAAAAGTCGAAATTTGGAAGAATGTCGCCTATTGTCCAAAAAACACACTTTTGAATATTGGACATTCATAGGAATGGCAGGAATAGTGTTCTCCAATAATATTTTTTCGCCCATCTCCTACGATTTTCGAAAAAAGGAGCAAAGTCCTTTTTAAAATTTCAAAAGTCGAAATTTGGAAGAATGTCGCCTATTGTCAAAAAAACACACTTTTGAATATTGGACATTCATAGGAATGGCAGGAATAGTGTTCCCCAATAATGTTTTTTCACAAATTTTCTACCATTTTCGGAAAAAGGAGCAAAGTCCTTTTTAAAATTTCAAAAGTCGAAATTTGGAAGAATGTCGCCTATTGTCCAAAAAACACACTTTTGAATATTGGACATTCATAGGAATGGCCGGAACAGTGTTCCCCCAATAATGTTTTTTCGCAAATTTTCTACCATTTTCGGAAAAGGGAGCAAAGTCCTTTTTAAAATTTCAAAAGTCGAAATTTGGAAGAATGTCGCCTATTGTCAAAAAAACACACTTTTGAATATTGGACATTCATAGGAATGGCAGGAATAGTATTCCCCAATAATTTTTTTTTCGCAAATTTTCTACCATTTTCGGAAAAAGGAGCAAAGTCCTTTTTAAAATTTCAAAAGTCGAAATTTGGAAGAATGTCGCCTATTGTCAAAAAAACACACTTTTGAATATAGGACATTCATAGGAATGGCCGGAATAGTGTTCCCCAATAATTTTTTTTTCGCAAATTTTCTACCATTTTCGGAAAAAGGAGCAAAGTCCTTTTTAAAATTTCAAAAGTCGAAATTTGGAAGAATGTCGCCTATTGTCAAAAAAACACACTGTTAAGACTTTTGAATATTGGACATTCATAGAAATGGCCGGAAGAGTGTTCTCCAATAATGTTTTTTCGCTTATCTCCTACAATTTTCGGAAAAAGGAGCAAAATCCTTTTTAAAATTTCAAAAGTCGAAATTTGGAAGAATGTCGCCTATTGTCAAAAAAACACACTTTTGAATATAGGACATTCATAGGAATGGCCGGAATAGTGTTCCCCAATAATTTTTTTTTCGCAAATTTTCTACCATTTTCGGAAAAAGGAGCAAAGTCCTTTTTAAAATTTCAAAAGTCGAAATTTGGAAGAATGTCGCCTATTGTCAAAAAAACACACTCTTGAATATTGGACTTTCATAGGAATGGGCGGAATAGTGTTCCCCAATAATTTTTTTTCGCTTATCTCCTACAATTTTCGGAAAAAGGAGCAAAGTCCTTTTTAAAATTTCAAAAGTCGAAATTTGGAAGAATGTCGCCTATTGTCAAAAAAACACACTTTTGAATATTGGACATCCATAGGAATGGCCGGAATTGTGTTCCCCAATAATTTTTTTCGCAAATTTTCTACCATTTTCGGAAAAAGGAGCAAAGTCCTTTTTAAAATTTCAAAAGTCGAAATTTGGAAGAATGTCGCCTATTGTCAAAAAAACACACTTTTGAATATTGGACATTCATAGGAATGGCCGGAATAGTGTTCCCCAATAATTTTTTTTTCGTAAATTTTCTACCATTTTCGGAAAAAGGAGCAAAGTCCTTTCTAAAATTTCAAAAGTTGAAATTTGGAAAAATGTCGCCAATTTTCAAAAAAACACACTGTTAAGACTTTTGAATATTGGACATTCATAGGAATAGCCGGAAGAGTGTTCTCCAATAATGTTTTTTCGCAAATTTTCTACCATTTTCGGAAAAAGGAGCAAAGTCCTTTTTAAAATTTCAAAAGTCGAAATTTGGAAGAATGTCGCCTATTGTCAAAAAAACACACTTTTGAATATTGGACATCCATAGGAATGGCCGGAATAGTGTTCCCCAATAATTTTTTTTCGCAAATTTTCTACCATTTTCGGAAAAAGGAGCAAAGTCCTTTTTAAAATTTCAAAAGTCGAAATTTGGAAGAATGTCGCCTATTGTCCAAAAAACACACTTTTGAATATTGGACATTCATAGGAATGGCAGGAATAGTGTTCTCCAATAATATTTTTTCGCTTATCTCCTACAATTTTCGGAAAAAGGAGCAAAGTCCTTTTTAAAATTTCAAAAGTCGAAATTTGGAAGAATGTCGCCTATTGTCAAAAAAACACACTTTTGAATATTGGACATTCATAGGAATGGCCGGAATTGTGTTCCCCAATAATTTTTTTCGCAAATTTTCTACCATTTTCGGAAAAAGGAGCAAAGTCCTTTTTAAAATTTCAAAAGTCGAAATTTGGAAGAATGTCGCCTATTGTCAAAAAAACACACTTTTGAATATTGGACATTCATAGGAATGGCCGGAATAGTGTTCCCCAATAATTTTTTTTTCGTAAATTTTCTACCATTTTCGGAAAAAGGAGCAAAGTCCTTTCTAAAATTTCAAAAGTTGAAATTTGGAAAAATGTCGCCAATTTTCAAAAAAACACACTGTTAAGACTTTTGAATATTGGACATTCATAGGAATAGCCGGAAGAGTGTTCTCCAATAATGTTTTTTCGCAAATTTTCTACCATTTTCGGAAAAAGGAGCAAAGTCCATTTTAAAATTTCAAAAGTCGAAATTTGGAAGAATGTCGCCTATTGTCAAAAAAACACACTTTTGAATATTGGACATCCATAGGAATGGCCGGAATAGTGTTCCCCAATAATTTTTTTTCGCAAATTTTCTACCATTTTCGGAAAAAGGAGCAAAGTCCTTTTTAAAATTTCAAAAGTCGAAATTTGGAAGAATGTCGCCTATTGTCCAAAAAACACACTTTTGAATATTGGACATTCATAGGAATGGCAGGAATAGTGTTCTCCAATAATATTTTTTCGCCCATCTCCTACGATTTTCGAAAAAAGGAGCAAAGTCCTTTTTAAAATTTCAAAAGTCGAAATTTGGAAGAATGTCGCCTATTGTCAAAAAAACACACTTTTGAATATTGGACATTCATAGGAATGGCAGGAATAGTGTTCCCCAATAATGTTTTTTCACAAATTTTCTACCATTTTCGGAAAAAGGAGCAAAGTCCTTTTTAAAATTTCAAAAGTCGAAATTTGGAAGAATGTCGCCTATTGTCCAAAAAACACACTTTTGAATATTGGACATTCATAGGAATGGCCGGAACAGTGTTCCCCCAATAATGTTTTTTCGCAAATTTTCTACCATTTTCGGAAAAGGGAGCAAAGTCCTTTTTAAAATTTCAAAAGTCGAAATTTGGAAGAATGTCGCCTATTGTCAAAAAAACACACTTTTGAATATTGGACATTCATAGGAATGGCAGGAATAGTATTCCCCAATAATTTTTTTTTCGCAAATTTTCTACCATTTTCGGAAAAAGGAGCAAAGTCCTTTTTAAAATTTCAAAAGTCGAAATTTGGAAGAATGTCGCCTATTGTCAAAAAAACACACTTTTGAATATAGGACATTCATAGGAATTTCCGGAATAGTGTTCCCCAATAATTTTTTTTTCGCAAATTTTCTACCATTTTCGGAAAAAGGAGCAAAGTCCTTTTTAAAATTTCAAAAGTCGAAATTTGGAAGAATGTCGCCTATTGTCAAAAAAACACACTGTTAAGACTTTTGAATATTGGACATTCATAGAAATGGCCGGAAGAGTGTTCTCCAATAATGTTTTTTCGCTTATCTCCTACAATTTTCGGAAAAAGGAGCAAAATCCTTTTTAAAATTTCAAAAGTCGAAATTTGGAAGAATGTCGCCTATTGTCAAAAAAACACACTTTTGAATATAGGACATTCATAGGAATGGCCGGAATAGTGTTCCCCAATAATTTTTTTTTCGCAAATTTTCTACCATTTTCGGAAAAAGGAGCAAAGTCCTTTTTAAAATTTCAAAAGTCGAAATTTGGAAGAATGTCGCCTATTGTCAAAAAAACACACTCTTGAATATTGGACTTTCATAGGAATGGGCGGAATAGTGTTCCCCAATAATTTTTTTTCGCTTATCTCCTACAATTTTCGGAAAAAGGAGCAAAGTCCTTTTTAAAATTTCAAAAGTCGAAATTTGGAAGAATGTCGCCTATTGTCAAAAAAACACACTTTTGAATATTGGACATTCATAGGAATGGCAGGAATAGTATTCCCCAATAATTTTTTTTTCGCAAATTTTCTACCATTTTCGGAAAAAGGAGCAAAGTCCTTTTTAAAATTTCAAAAGTCGAAATTTGGAAGAATGTCGCCTATTGTCAAAAAAACACACTTTTGAATATAGGACATTCATAGGAATGGCCGGAATAGTGTTCCCCAATAATTTTTTTTTCGCAAATTTTCTACCATTTTCGGAAAAAGGAGCAAAGTCCTTTTTAAAATTTCAAAAGTCGAAATTTGGAAGAATGTCGCCTATTGTCAAAAAAACACACTGTTAAGACTTTTGAATATTGGACATTCATAGAAATGGCCGGAAGAGTGTTCTCCAATAATGTTTTTTCGCTTATCTCCTACAATTTTCGGAAAAAGGAGCAAAATCCTTTTTAAAATTTCAAAAGTCGAAATTTGGAAGAATGTCGCCTATTGTCAAAAAAACACACTTTTGAATATTGGGCATTCATAGGAAGGGCCGGAATAGTGTTCCCCAATAATTTTTTTTCGCAAATTTTCTACCATTTTCGGAAAAAGGAGCAAAGTCCTTTTTAAAATTTCAAAAGTCGAAATTTGGAAGAATGTCGCCTATTGTCAAAAAAACACACTTTTGAATATTGGACATTCATAGGAATGGCCGGAATAGTGTTCCCCAATAATTTTTTTTTTCGCAAATTTTCTACCATTTTCGGAAAAAGGAGCAAAGTCCTTTTTAAAATTTCAAAAGTCGAAATTTGGAAGAATGTCGCCTATTGTCCAAAAAACACACTTTTGAATATTGGACATTCATAGGAATGGCCGGAACAGTGTTCCCCCAATAATGTTTTTTCGCAAATTTTCTACCATTTTCGGAAAAGGGAGCAAAGTCCTTTTTAAAATTTCAAAAGTCGAAATTTGGAAGAATGTCGCCTATTGTCAAAAAAACACACTTTTGAATATTGGACATTCATAGGAATGGCAGGAATAGTATTCCCCAATAATTTTTTTTTCGCAAATTTTCTACCATTTTCGGAAAAAGGAGCAAAGTCCTTTTTAAAATTTCAAAAGTCGAAATTTGGAAGAATGTCGCCTATTGTCAAAAAAACACACTTTTGAATATAGGACATTCATAGGAATGGCCGGAATAGTGTTCCCCAATAATTTTTTTTTCGCAAATTTTCTACCATTTTCGGAAAAAGGAGCAAAGTCCTTTTTAAAATTTCAAAAGTCGAAATTTGGAAGAATGTCGCCTATTGTCAAAAAAACACACTGTTAAGACTTTTGAATATTGGACATTCATAGAAATGGCCGGAAGAGTGTTCTCCAATAATGTTTTTTCGCTTATCTCCTACAATTTTCGGAAAAAGGAGCAAAGTCCTTTCTAAAATTTCAAAAGTCGAAATTTGGAAGAATGTCGCCTATTGTCAAAAAAACACACTTTTGAATATAGGACATTCATAGGAATGGCCGGAATAGTGTTCCCCAATAATTTTTTTTTCGCAAATTTTCTACCATTTTCGGAAAAAGGAGCAAAGTCCTTTTTAAAATTTCAAAAGTCGAAATTTGGAAGAATGTCGCCTATTGTCAAAAAAACACACTCTTGAATATTGGACTTTCATAGGAATGGGCGGAATAGTGTTCCCCAATAATTTTTTTTCGCTTATCTCCTACAATTTTCGGAAAAAGGAGCAAAGTCCTTTTTAAAATTTCAAAAGTCGAAATTTGGAAGAATGTCGCCTATTGTCAAAAAAACACACTTTTGAATATTGGACATCCATAGGAATGGCCGGAATTGTGTTCCCCAATAATTTTTTTCGCAAATTTTCTACCATTTTCGGAAAAAGGAGCAAAGTCCTTTTTAAAATTTCAAAAGTCGAAATTTGGAAGAATGTCGCCTATTGTCAAAAAAACACACTTTTGAATATTGGACATTCATAGGAATGGCCGGAATAGTGTTCCCCAATAATTTTTTTTTCGTAAATTTTCTACCATTTTCGGAAAAAGGAGCAAAGTCCTTTCTAAAATTTCAAAAGTTGAAATTTGGAAAAATGTCGCCAATTTTCAAAAAAACACACTGTTAAGACTTTTGAATATTGGACATTCATAGGAATAGCCGGAAGAGTGTTCTCCAATAATGTTTTTTCGCAAATTTTCTACCATTTTCGGAAAAAGGAGCAAAGTCCTTTTTAAAATTTCAAAAGTCGAAATTTGGAAGAATGTCGCCTATTGTCAAAAAAACACACTTTTGAATATTGGACATCCATAGGAATGGCCGGAATAGTGTTCCCCAATAATTTTTTTTCGCAAATTTTCTACCATTTTCGGAAAAAGGAGCAAAGTCCTTTTTAAAATTTCAAAAGTCGAAATTTGGAAGAATGTCGCCTATTGTCCAAAAAACACACTTTTGAATATTGGACATTCATAGGAATGGCAGGAATAGTGTTCTCCAATAATATTTTTTCGCCCATCTCCTACGATTTTCGAAAAAAGGAGCAAAGTCCTTTTTAAAATTTCAAAAGTCGAAATTTGGAAGAATGTCGCCTATTGTCAAAAAAACACACTTTTGAATATTGGACATTCATAGGAATGGCAGGAATAGTGTTCCCCAATAATGTTTTTTCACAAATTTTCTACCATTTTCGGAAAAAGGAGCAAAGTCCTTTTTAAAATTTCAAAAGTCGAAATTTGGAAGAATGTCGCCTATTGTCCAAAAAACACACTTTTGAATATTGGACATTCATAGGAATGGCCGGAACAGTGTTCCCCCAATAATGTTTTTTCGCAAATTTTCTACCATTTTCGGAAAAAGGAGCAAAGTCCTTTTTAAAATTTCAAAAGTCGAAATTTGGAAGAATGTCGCCTATTGTCAAAAAAACACACTTTTGAATATTGGACATTCATAGGAATGGCAGGAATAGTGTTCCCCAATAATGTTTTTTCACAAATTTTCTACCATTTTCGGAAAAAGGAGCAAAGTCCTTTTTAAAATTTCAAAAGTCGAAATTTGGAAGAATGTCGCCTATTGTCAAAAAAACACACTTTTGAATATTGGACATAGGAATGGCCGGAATAGTGTTCCCCAATAATTTTTTTTTCGCAAATTTTCTACCATTTTCGGAAAAAGGAGCAAAGTCGTTTCTAAAATTTCAAAAGTCGAAATTTGGAAGAATGTCGCCTATTGTCAAAAAAAACACACTTTTGAATATTGGACATTCATAGGAATGGCAGGAATAGTATTCCCCAATAATTTTTTTTTGCAAATTTTCTACCATTTTCGGAAAAAGGAGCAAAGTCCTTTTTAAAATTTCAAAAGTCGAAATTTGGAAGAATGTCGCCTATTGTCAAAAAAAACACACTTTTGAATATTGGACATTCATAGGAATGACCGGAATAGTGTTCCCCAATAATTTTTTTTCGCAAATTTTCTACCATTTTCGGAAAAAGGAGCAAAGTCCTTTCTAAAATTTCAAAAGTCGAAATTTGGAAGAATGTCGCCTATTGTCAAAAAAACACACTTTTGAATATTGGACATTCATAGGAATGGCAGGAATAGTATTCCCCAATAATTTTTTTTCGCAAATTTTCTACTATTTTCGAAAAAAGGGGCAAAGTCCTTTTTAAAATTTCAAAAATCGAAATTTGGAAGAATGTCGCCAATTTTCAAATAAACACACTGTTAAGACTTTTGAATATTGGACATTCATAGAAATGGCCGGAAGAGTGTTCTCCAATAATGTTTTTTCGTTTATCTCCTACAATTTTCGGAAAAAGGAGCAAAGTCCTTTTTAAAATTTCAAAAGTCGAAATTTGGAAGAATGTCGCCTATTGTCATAAAAACACACTTTTGAATATTGGACATTCATAGGAATGGCCGGAATAGTGTTCCCCAATAATTTTTTTTCGCAAATTTTCTACCATTTTCGGAAAAAGGAGCAAAGTCCTTTTTAAAATTTCAAAAGTCGAAATTTGGAAAAATGTCGCCAATTTTCAAAAAAAAACACTCTGTTAAGACTTTTGAATATTGGACATTCATAGAAATGGCCGGAAGAGTGTTCTCCAATAATGTTTTTTCGCTTATCTCCTACAATTTTCGGAAAAAGGAGCAAAGTCCTTTTTAAAATTTCAAAAGTCGAAATTTTTAAGAATGTCGCCTATTGTCAAAAAAACACATTTTTGAATATTGGACATTCATAGGAAAGGCCGTAATAGTGTTCCCCAATAATTTTTTTTCGCAAATTTTCTACCATTTTCGGAAAAAGGAGCAAAGTCCTTTTTAAAATTTCAAAAGTCGAAATTTGGAAGAATGTCGCCTATTGTCAAAAAAAAACACTTTTGAATATTGGACATTCATAGGAATGGCCGGAATAGTGTTCCCCAATAATTTTTTTTCCCAAATTTTCTACTATTTTCGGAAAAAGGAGCAAAGTCCTTTTTAAAATTTCTAAAGTGGAATTTGGAAGAATGTCGCCTATTGTCAAAAAAACACACTTTTGAATATTGGACATTCATAGGAATGGCAGGAATAGTATTCCCCAATAATTTTTTTTTGCAAATTTTCTACCATTTTCGGAAAAAGGAGCAAAGTCCTTTCTAAAATTTCAAAAGTCGAAATTTGGAAGAATGTCGCCTATTGTCAAAAAAACACACTTTTGAATATTGGACATTCATAGGAATGGCCGGAATAGTGTTCCCCAATAATTTTTTTTCCCAAATTTTCTACTATTTTCGGAAAAAGGAGCAAAGTCCTTTTTAAAATTTCAAAAGTCGAAATTTGGAAGAATGTCGCCTATTGTCAAAAAAAACACACTTTTGAATATTGGACATTCATAGGAATGGCCGGAAGAGTGTTCTACAATAATGTTTTTTCGCTTATCTCCTACAATTTTCGGAAAAAGGAGCAAAGTCCTTTTTAAAATTTCAAAAGTCGAAATTTGGAAGAATGTCGCCTATTGTCAAAAAAAAAACACTTTTGAATATTGTACATTCATAGGAATGGCCGGAACAGTGTTCCCCCATTAATTTTTTTTCCCAAATTTTCTACCATTTTCGGAAAAAGGAGCAAAGTCCTTTCTAAAATTTCAAAAGTCGAAATTTGGAAGAATGTCGCCTATTGTCAAAAAAACACACTTTTGAATATTGGACATTCATAGGAATGGCAGGAGTAGTATTCCCCAATAATTTTTTTTCGCAAATTTTCTACTATTTTCGAAAAAAGGAGCAAAGTCCTTTTTAAAATTTCAAAAGTCGAAATTTGGAAGAATGTCGCCTATTGTCAAAAAAAACACACTTTTGAATATTGGACATTCATAGGAATGGCAGGAATAGTATTCCCCAATAATTTTTTTTTGCAAATTTTCTACCATTTTCGGAAAAAGGAGCAAAGTCCTTTTTAAAATTTCAAAAGTCGAAATTTGGAAGAATGTCGCCTATTGTCAAAAAAACACACCGTTAAGACTTTTGAATATTGGACATTCATAGAAATGGCCGGAAGAGTGGTCCCCAATAATTTTTTTTCGCAAATTTTTACCATTTTCGGAAAAAGGAGCAAAGTCCTTTTTAAAATTTCAAAAGTCGAAATTTGGAAGAATGTCGCCTATTGTCAAAAAAACACACTTTTGAATATTGGACATTCATAGGAATGGCAGGAATAGTATTCCCCAATAATTTTTTGTCGCAAATTTTCTACCATTTTCGGAAAAAGGAGCAAAGTCCTTTTTAAAATTTCAAAAGTCGAAATTTGTAAGAATGTCGCCTATTGTCAAAAAACACACTGTTAAGACTTTTGAATATTGGACATTCATAGAAATGGCAGGAAGAGTGTTCTCCAATAATGTTTTTTCGCTTATCTCCTACAATTTTCGGAAAAAGGAGCAAAGTCCTTTTTAAAATTTCAAAAGCCGAAATTTGGAAGAATGTCGCCTATTGTCAAAAAAAACACACTTTTGAATATTGGACATTCATAGGAATGGCCGGAATAGTGTTCCCCAATAATTTTTTTTCGCAATTTTTCTACCATTTTCGGAAAAAGGAGCAAAGTCCTTTTTAAAATTTCAAAAGTCGAAATTTGGAAGAATGTCGCCTATTGTCAAAAAAACACACTGTTAAGACTTTTGAATATTGGACATTCATAGAAATGGCCGGAAGAGTGTTCTCCAATAATGTTTTTTCGCTTATCTCCTACAATTTTCGGAAAAAGGAGCAAAGTCCTTTTTAAAATTTCAAAAGTCGAAATTTGGAAGAATGTCGCCTATTGTCAAAAAAACACACTTTTGAATATTTGACATTCATAGGAATGGCTGGAATAGTGTTCCCCAATAATTTTTTTTCGCAAATTTTCTACCATTTTCGGAAAAAGGAGCAAAGTCCTTTTTAAAATTTCAAAAGTCCAAATTTCGAAGAATGTCGCCTATTGTCAAAAAAACACACTTTTGAATATTGGACATTCATAGGAATGGGCGGAAGAGTGTTCCCCAATAATTTTTTTTCGCAAATTTTTTACCATTTTCGGAAAAAGGAGCAAAGTCCTTTTTAAAATTTCAAAAGTCGAAATTTGGAAGAATGTCGCCTATTGTCAAAAAAACACACTTTTGAATATTGGACATTCATAGGAATGGCCGGAATAGTGTTCCCCAATAATTTTTTTTTTCGCAAATTTTCTACCATTTTCGGAAAAAGGAGCAAAGTCCTTTTTAAAATTTCAAAAGTCGAAATTTGGAAGAATGTCGCCTATTGTCAAAAAAACACACTTTTGAATATTGGACATTCATAGGAATGGCCGGAATAGTGTTCCCCAATAATTTTTTTTTCGCAAATTTTCTACCATTTTCGGAAAAAGGAGCAAAGTCCTTTCTAAAATTTCAAAAGTTGAAATTTGGAAAAATGTCGCCAATTTTCAAAAAAACACACTGTTAAGACTTTTGAATATTGGACATTCATAGGAATGGCCGGAAGAGTGTTCTCCAATAATGTTTTTTTGCAAATTTTCTACCATTTTCGGAAAAAGGAGCAAAGTCCTTTTTAAAATTTCAAAAGTCGAAATTTGGAAGAATGTCGCCTATTGTCCAAAAAACACACTTTTGAATATTGGACATTCATAGGAATGGCCAAAATAGTGTTCCCCAATAATTTTTTTTCGCAAATTTTCTACCATTTTCGGAAAAAGGAGCAAAGTCCTTTTTAAAATTTCAAAAGTCCAAATTGCGAAGAATGTCGCCTATTGTCAAAAAAACACACTTTTGAATATTGGACATTCATAGGAATGGCCGGAATAGTGTTCCCCAATATTTTTTTTTGTAAATTTTCTACCATTTTCGGAAAAAGGAGCAAAGTCCTTTTTAAAATTTCAAAAGTCGAAATTTGGAAAAATGTCGCCAATTTTCAAATAAACACACTGTTAAGACTTTTGAATATTGGACATTCATAGAAATGGCCGTAATAGTGTTCCCCAATAATTTTTTTTCGCTTATCTCCTACAATTTTCGGAAAAAAGAGCAAAGTCCTTTTTAAAATTTCAAAAGTCGAAATTTGGAAGAATGTCGCCTATTGTCAAAAAAACACACTTTTGAATATTGGACATTCATAGGAATGGCCGGAATAGTGTTCCCCAATAATTTTTTTTCGCAAATTTTCTACCATTTTCGGAAAAAGGAGCAAAGTCCTTTCTAAAATTTCAAAAGTCGAAATTTGGAAAAATGTCGCCTATTGTCAAAAAAACACATAGGAATGGCCGGAATAGTGTTCCATAATAATTTTTTTTCGCAAATTTTCTACCATTTTCGGAAAAAGGAGCAAAGTCCTTTTTAAAATTTCAAAAGTCGAAATTTGGAAGAATGTCGCCTATTGTCAAAAAAACACACTTTTGAATATGACATTCATAGGAATGGCCGGAATAGTGTTCCCCAATAATTTTTTTTCGCAAATTTTCTACCATTTTCGGAAAAAGGAGCAAAGTCCTTTCTAAAATTTCAAAAGTTGAAATTTGGAAAAATGTCGCCAATTTTCAAAAAAACACACTGTTAAGACTTTTGAATATTGGACATTCATAGAAATGGCCGGAAGAGTGTTCTCCAATAATGTTTTTTCGCTTATCTCCTACAATTTTCGCAAAAAGGAGCAAAGTCCTTTTTAAAATTTCAAAAGTCGAAATTTGGAAGAATGTCGCCAATTTTCAAATAAACACACTGTTAAGACTTTTGAATATTGGACATTCATAGAAATGGCCGGAAGAGTGTTCTCCAATAATGTTTTCTCGCTTATCTCCTACAATTTTCGGAAAAAAGAGCAAAGTCCTTTTTAAAATTTCAAAAGTCGAAATTTGGAAGAATGTCGCCTATTGTCAAAAAAAAAAAAACACATAGGAATGGCCGGAATAGTGTTCCATAATAATTTTTTTTCGCAAATTTTATACCATTTTCGGAAAAAGGAGCAAAGTCCTTTTTAAAATTTCAAAAGTCGAAATTTGGAAGAATGTCGCCTATTGTCAAAAAAACACACTTTTGAATATTGGACATTCATAGGAATGGCCGGAATAGTGTTGCCCAATAATTTGTTTTCGCAAATTTTCTACCATTTTCGGAAAAAGGAGCAAAATCCTTTTTAAAATTTCAAAAGTCGAAATTTGGAAGAATGTCGCCTATTGTCCAAAAAACACACTTTTGAATATTGGACATTCATAGGAATGGGCGGAATAGTGTTCCCCAATAATTTTTTTTCGCAAATTTTCTACCATTTTCGGAAAAAGTAGCAAAGTCCTTTTTAAAATTTCAAAAGTCGAAATTTGGAAGAATGTCGCCAATTTTCAAATAAACACACTGTTAAGACTTTTGAATATTGGACATTCATAGAAATGGCCGGAAAAGTGTTCTCCAATAATGTTTTTTCGCTTATCTCCTACAATTTTCGGAAAAAGGAGCAAAGTCCTTTTTAAAATTTCAAAAGTCGAAATTTGGAAGAATGTCGCCTATTGTCAAAAAAACACACTTTTGAATATTGGACATTCATAGGAATGGCCGGAATAGTGTTCCCCAATAATTTGTTTTCGCAAATTTTCTACCATTTTCGGAAAAAGGAGCAAAGTCCTTTTTAAAATTTCAAAAGTCGAAATTTGGAAGAATGTCGCCTATTGTCAAAAAAACACACTTTTGAATATTGGACATTCATAGGAATGGCCGGAATAGTGGTCCCCAATAATGTTTTTTCGCAAATTTTCTACCATTTTCGGAAAAAGGAGCAAAGTCCTTTTTAAAATTTCAAAAGTCGAAATTTGGAAGAATGTCGCCTATTGTCAAAAAAACACACTGTTAAGACTTTTGAATATTGGACATTCATAGAAATGGCCGGAAGAGTGTTCTCCAATAATGTTTTTTCGCTTATCTCCTACAATTTTTGGAAAAAGGAGCAAAGTCCTTTTTAAAACTTCAAAAGTCGAAATTTGGAAGAATGTCGCCTATTGTCAAAAAAAACACACTTTTGAATATTGGACATTCATAGGAATGGCCGGAATAAAGTTCCCCAATAATTTTTTTTTCGCAAATTTTCTACCATTTTCGGAAAAAGGAGCAAGGTCCTTTTTAAAATTTCAAAAGTTGAAATTTGGAAAAATGTCGCCAATTTTCAAATAAACACACTGTTAAGACTTTTGAATATTGGACATTCATAGAAATGGCCGGGAGAGTGTTTTCCAATAATGTTTTTTCGCTTATCCCATACAATTTTCGGAAAAAGGAGCAAAGTCCTTTTTATAATTTCAAAAGTCGAAATTTGGAAGAATGTCGCCAATTGTCAAAAAAAAAACACTTTTGAATATTGGACATTCATAGGAATGGCCGGAATAGTGTTCCCCAATAATTTTTTTTCGCAAATTTTCTACCATTTTCGGAAAAAGGAGCAAAGTCCTTTTTAAAATTTCAAAAGTCGAAATTTGGAAGAATGTCGCCTATTGTCAAAAAAAACACACTGTTTAGACTTTTGAATATTGGACATTCATAGAAATGGCTGGAAGAGTGTTCTCCAATAATGTTTTTTCGCTTATCTCCTACAATTTTCGGAAAAAGGAGCAAAGTCCTTTTTAAAATTTCAAAAGTCGAAATTTGGAAGAATGTCGCCTATTGTCAAAAAAACACACTTTTGAATATTTGACATTCATAGGAATGGCCGGAATAGTGTTCCCCAATAATTTTTTTTCGCAAATTTTCTACCATTTTCGGAAAAAGGAGCAAAGTCATTTTTAAAATTTCAAAAGTCGAAATTTGGAAGAATGTCGCCTATTGTCAAAAAAACACACTTTTGAATATTGGACATTCATAGGAATGGCCGGAATAGTGGTCCCCAATAATTTTTTTTCGCAAATTTTCTACCATTTCCGGAAAAAGGAGCAAGGTCCTTTTTAAAATTTCAAAAGTCGAAATTTGGAAGAATGTCCCTATTGTCAAAAAAACACACTTTTGAATATTGGACATTCATAGAAATGGCCGGAAGAGTGTTCTCCAATATAGTTTTTTCGCTTATCTCCTACAATTTTCGGAAAAAGGAGCAAAGTCCTTTTTAAAATTTCAAAAGTCGAAATTTGGAAAAATGTCGCCAATTTTCAAATAAACACACTGTTAAGACTTTTGAATATTGGACATTCATAGAAATGGCCGGAAGAGTGTTCTCCAATAATGTTTTTTCGCTTATCTCCTACAATTTTCGGAAAAAGGAGCAAAGTCCTTTTTAAAATTTCAAAAGTCGAAATTTGGAAGAATGTCGCCTATTGTCAAAAAAACACATTTTTGAATATTGGACATTCATAGGAATGGCCGTTATAGTGTTCCCCAATAATTTTTTTTTGCAAATTTTCTACCATTTTCGGAAAAAGGAGCAAAGTCCTTTTTAAAATTTCAAAAGTCGAAATTTGGAAGAATGTCGCCTATTGTCAAAAAAACACACCGTTAAGACTTTTGAATATTGGACATTCATAGAAATGGCCGGAAGAGTGTTCCCCAATAATTTTTTTTCGCAAATTTTCTACCATTTTCCGAAAAAGGAGCAAAGTCCTTTTTAAAATTTCAAAAGTCCAAATTTGGAAGAATGCCGCCTATTGTCAAAAAAACACACTTTTGAATATTGGACATTCATAGGAATGGCCGGAATAGTGTTCCCCAATAATTTTTTTTCGCAAATTTTCTACCATTTTCGGAAAAAAGGAGCAAGGTCCTTTTTAAAATTTCAAAAGTCGAAATTTGGAAGAATGTCGCCAATTTTCAAATAAACACACTGTTAAGACTTTTGAATATTGGACATTCATAAAAATGGCCAGAAGAGTGTTCTCCAATAATGTTTTTTCGCTTATCTCCTCCAATTTTCGGAAAAAGGAGCAAAGTCCTTTTTAAAATTTCAAAAGTCGAAATTTGGAAGAATGTCGCCTATTGTCAAAAAAACACACTTTTGAATATTGGACATTCATAGGAATGGCCGGAATAGTGGTCCCCAATAATTTTTTTTCGCAAATTTTCTACCATTTTCGGAAAAAGGAGCAAAGTCCTTTTTAAAATTTCAAAAGTCGAAATTTGGAAGAATGTCGCCTATTGTCAAAAAAACACACTTTTGAATATTGGACATTCATAGGAATGGCAGGAATAGTATTTCCCAATAATTTTTTTCTTAAATTTGCTACCATTTTCGGAAAAAGGAGCAAAGTCCTTTTTAAAATTTCAAAAGTCGAAATTTGGAAGAATGTCGCCTATTGTCAAAAAAACACACTTTTGAATATTGGACATTCATAGGAATGGCCGGAATAGTGTTCCCCAATAATTTTTTTTTTCGCAAATTTTCTACCATTTTCGGAAAAAGGAGCAAAGTCCTTTTTTAAATTTCAAAAGTCGAAATTTGGAAGAATGTCGCCTATTGTCAAAAAACACACTTTTGAATATTGGACATTCATAGGAATGGCCGGAGTAGTGTTCCCCAATAATTTTTTTTTCGCAAATTTTCTACTATTTTCGGAAAAAGGAGCAAGGTCCTTTCTAAAATTTCAAAAGTCGAAATTTGGAAAAATGTCGCCAATTTTCAAATAAACACACTGTTAAGACTTTTGAATATTGGACATTCATAGAAATGGCCGGAAGAGTGTTCTCCAATAATGTTTTTTTGCTTATCTCATACAATTTTCGGAAAAAGGAGCAAAGTCCTTTTTAAATTTCAAAAGTCGAAATTTGGAAGAATGTCGCCAATTGTCAAAAAAAAAACACTTTTGAATATTGGACATTCATAGGAATGGCCGGAATAGTGTTCCCCAATAATTTTTATTCGCAAATTTTCTACCATTTTCGGAAAAAGGAGCAAAGTCCTTTTTAAAATTTCAAAAGTCGAAATTTGGAAGAATGTCGCCTATTGTCAAAAAAACACACTTTTGAATATTGGACATTCATAGGAATGGCCGGAATAGTGTTCCCCAATAATTTTTTTTCGCAAATTTTCTACCATTTTCGGAAAAAGGAGCAAAGTCCTTTTTAAAATTTCAAAAGTCGAAATTTGGAAGAATGTCGCCTATTGTCAAAAAAACACACCGTTAAGACTTTTGAATATTGGACATACATAGAAATGGCCGGAAGAGTGTTCCCCAATAATTTTTTTTCGCAAATTTTCTACCATTTTCCGAAAAAGGAGCAAAGTCCTTTTTAAAATTTCAAAAGTCCAAATTTGGAAGAATGCCGCCTATTGTCAAAAAAAACACACTTTTGAATATTGGACATTCATAGGAATGGCCGGAATAGTGTTCCCCAATAATTTTTTTTCGCAAATTTTCTACCATTTTCGGAAAAAGGAGCAAGGTCCTTTTTAAAATTTCAAAAGTCAAAATTTGGAAGAATGTCGCCTATTGTCAAAAAAAACACATAGGAATGGCCGGAATAGTGTTCCATAATAGTTTTTTTTCGCAAATTTTATACCATTTTCGGAAAAAGGAGCAAAGTCGTTTCTAAAATTTCAAAAGTTGAAATTTGGAAAAATGTCGCCAATTTTCAAATAAACACACTGTTAAGACTTTTGAATATTGGGCATTCATAGAAATGGCCGGAAAAGTGTTCTCCAATAATGTTTTTTCGCTTATCTCCTACAATTTTCGGAAAAAGGAGCAAAGTCCTTTTTAAAATTTCAAAAGTCGAAATTTGGAAGAATGTCGCCTATTGTCAAAAAAACACACTTTTGAATATTGGACATTCATAGGAATGGCCGGAATAGTGTTCCCCAATAATTTTTTTTCGCAAATTTTCTACCATTTTCGGAAAAAGGAGCAAAGTCCTTTTTAAAATTTCAAAAGTCGAAATTTGGAAAAATGTCGCCTATTGTCAAAAAAACACATAGGAATGGCAGGAATAGTATTCCCCAATAATTTTTTTTCGCAAATTTTCTACCATTTTCGGAAAAAGGAGCAAAGTCCTTTTTAAAATTTCAAAAGTCGAAATTTGGAAGAATGTCGCCTATTGTCAAAAAAAAACACTTTTGAATATTGGACATTCATAGGAATGGCCGGAATAGTGTTCCCCAATAATTTTTTTTCGCAAATTTTCTACCATTTTCGGAAAAAGGAGCAAAGTCCTTTTTAAAATTTCAAAAGTCGAAATTTGGAAGAATGTCGCCTATTGTCAAAAAAACACACTGTTAAGACTTTTGAATATTGGACATTCATAGAAATGGCCAGAAGAGTGTTCTCCAATAATGTTTTTTCGCTTATCTCCTCCAATTTTCGGAAAAAAGAGCAAAGTCCTTTTTAAAATTTCAAAAGTCGAAATTTGGAAGAATGTCGCCTATTGTCAAAAAAACACACTTTTGAATATTGGACATTCATAGGAATGGCCGGAATAGTGGTCCCCAATAATTTTTTTTCGCAAATTTTCTACCATTTTCGGAAAAAGGAGCAAAGTCCTTTTTAAAATTTCAAAAGTCGAAATTTGGAAGAATGTCGCCTATTGTCAAAAAAACACACTTTTGAATATTGGACATTCATAGGAATGGCAGGAATAGTATTCCCCAATAATTTTTTTCGCAAATTTTCTACCATTTTCGGAAAAAGGAGCAAAGTCCTTTTTAAAATTTCAAAAGTCGAAATTTGGAAGAATGTCGCCTATTGTCAAAAAAACACACTTTTGAATATTGGACATTCATAGGAATGGCCGGAATAGTGTTCCCCAATAATTTTTTTTTTCGCAAATTTTCTACCATTTTCGGAAAAAGGAGCAAAGTCCTTTTTTAAATTTCAAAAGTCGAAATTTGGAAGAATGTCGCCTATTGTCAAAAAAACACACTTTTGAATATTGGACATTCATAGGAATGGCCGGAGTAGTGTTCCCCAATAATTTTTTTTTCGCAAATTTTCTACCATTTTCGGAAAAAGGAGCAAGGTCCTTTCTAAAATTTCAAAAGTCGAAATTTGGAAAAATGTCGCCAATTTTCAAATAAACACACTGTTAAGACTTTTGAATATTGGACATTCATAGAAATGGCCGGAAGAGTGTTCTCCAATAATGTTTTTTTGCTTATCTCATACAATTTTCGGAAAAAGGAGCAAAGTCCTTTTTAAATTTCAAAAGTCGAAATTTGGAAGAATGTCGCCAATTGTCAAAAAAAAAACACTTTTGAATATTGGACATTCATAGGAATGGCCGGAATAGTGTTCCCCAATAATTTTTATTCGCAAATTTTCTACCATTTTCGGAAAAAGGAGCAAAGTCCTTTTTAAAATTTCAAAAGTCGAAATTTGGAAGAATGTCGCCTATTGTCCAAAAAACACACTTTTGAATATTGGACATTCATAGGAATGGCCGGAATAGTGTTCCCCAATAATTTTTTTTCGCAAATTTTCTACCATTTTCGGAAAAAGGAGCAAAGTCCTTTTTAAAATTTCAAAAGTCGAAATTTGGAAGAATGTCGCCTATTGTCAAAAAAACACACTTTTGAATATTGGACATTCATAGGAATGGCAGGAATAGCATTCCCCAATAATT
Organism: Epicampocera succincta; assembly: GCA_932526305.1. Taxonomy (NCBI): domain Eukaryota; kingdom Metazoa; phylum Arthropoda; class Insecta; order Diptera; family Tachinidae; genus Epicampocera; species Epicampocera succincta. The sequence goes on from OW052036.1 coordinate 44,828,417, forward strand.
TTTTTTCGCAAATTTTCTACCATTTTCGGAAAAAGGAGCAAAGTCCTTTTTAAAATTTCAAAAGTCGAAATTTGGAAGAATGTCGCCTATTGTCAAAAAAAACACACTGTTAAAACTTTTGAATATTGGACACTCATAGAAATGGCCGGAAGAGTGTTCTCCAATAATGTTTTTTCGCTTATCTCCTACCATTTTCGGAAAAAGGAGCAAAGTCCTTTCTAAAATTTCAAAAGTTGAAATTTGGAAAAATGTCGCCAATTTTCAAAAAAACACACTGTTAAGACTTTTGAATATTGGACATTCATAGGAATGGCCGGAAGAGTGTTCTCCAATAATGTTTTTTCGCAAATTTTCTACCATTTTCGGAAAAAGGAGCAAAGTCCTTTTTTAAATTTCAAAAGTCGAAATTTGGAAGAATGTCGCCTATTGTCAAAAAAACACACTTTTGAATATTGGACATTCATAGGAATGGCCGGAGTAGTGTTCCTTAATAATTTTTTTTTCGCAAATTTTCTACCATTTTCGGAAAAAGGAGCAAGGTCCTTTCTAAAATTTCAAAAGTCGAAATTTGGAAAAATGTCGCCAATTTTCAAATAAACACACTGTTAAGACTTTTGAATATTGGACATTCATAGAAATGGCCGGAAGAGTGTTCTCCAATAATGTTTTTTTGCTTATCTCATACAATTTTCGGAAAAAGGAGCAAAGTCCTTTTTAAATTTCAAAAGTCGAAATTTGGAAGAATGTCGCCAATTGTCAAAAAAAAAACACTTTTGAATACTGGACATTCATAGGAATGGCCGGAATAGTGTTCCCCAATAATTTTTATTCGCAAATTTTCTACCATTTTCGGAAAAAGGAGCAAAGTCCTTTTTAAAATTTCAAAAGTCGAAATTTGGAAGAATGTCGCCTATTGTCCAAAAAACACACTTTTGAATATTGGACATTCATAGGAATGGCCGGAATAGTGTTCCCCAATAATTTTTTTTTGGCAATTTTCTACCATTTTCGGAAAAAGGAGCAAAGTCCTTTTTAAAATTTCAAAAGTCGAAATTTGGAAGAATGTCGCCTATTGTCAAAAAAACACACTTTTGAATATTGGACATTCATAGGAATGGCAGGAATAGCATTCCCCAATAATTTTTTTTCGCAAATTTTCTACCATTTTCGGAAAAAGGAGCAAAGTCCTTTTTAAAATTTCAAAAGTCGAAATTTGGAAGAATGTCGCCTATTGTCAAAAAAAAAACACACTGTTAAAACTTTTGAATATTGGACATTCATAGAAATGGCCGGAAGAGTGTTCTCCAATAATGTTTTTTCGCTTATCTCCTACCATTTTCGGAAAAAGGAGCAAAGTCCTTTCTAAAATTTCAAAAGTTGAAATTTGGAAAAATGTCGCCAATTTTCAAAAAAACACACTGTTAAGACTTTTGAATATTGGACATTCATAGGAATGGCCGGAAGAGTGTTCTCCAATAATGTTTTTTCGCAAATTTTCTACCATTTTCGGAAAAAGGAGCAAAGTCCTTTTTAAAATTTCAAAAGTCGAAATTTGGAAGAATGTCGCCTATTGTCAAAAAAACACACTTTTGAATATTGGACATTCATAGGAATGGCCGGAAGAGTATTCCCCAATAATTTTTTTTCGCAAATTTTTTACCATTTTCGGAAAAAGGAGCAAAGTCCTTTTTAAAATTTCAAAAGTCGAAATTTGGAAGAATGTCGCCTATTGTCAAAAAAACACACTTTTGAATATTGGACATTCATAAAAATGGCAGGAAGAGTATTCCCCAATAATTTTTTTTCGCAAATTTTTTACCATTTTCGGAAAAAGGAGCAAAGTCCTTTTTAAAATTTCAAAAGTCGAAATTTGGAAAAATGTCGCCAATTTTAAAAAAAACACACTGTTAAGACTTTTGAATATTGGACATTCATAGAAATGGCCGGAAGAGTGTTCTCCAATAATGTTTTTTCGCTTATCTCCTACAATTTTCGGAAAAAGGAGCAAAGTCCTTTTTAAAATTTCAAAAGTCGAAATTTCGAAGAATGTCGCCTATTGTCAAAAAAACACACTTTTGAATATTGGACATTCTTAGGAATGGCCGGAATAGTGTTCCCCAATAATTTTTTTTTCCCAAATTTTTTACCATTTTCGGAAAAAGGAGCAAAGTCCTTTCTAAAATTTCAAAAGTTGAAATTTGGAAAAATGTCGCCAATTTTCAAATAAACACACTGTTAAGACTTTTGAATATTGGACATTCATAGAAATGGCCGGAAGAGTGTTCTCCAATAATGTTTTTTCGCTTATCTCCTACAATTTTCGGAAAAAGGAGCAAAGTCCTTTTTAAAATTTCAAAAGTCGAAATTTGGAAGAATGTCGCCTATTGTCAAAAAAACACACTTTTGAATATTGGACATTCATAGGAATGGCCGGAATAGTGTTCCCCAATAATTTTTTTTCGCAAATTTTCTACCATTTTCGGAAAAAGGAGCAAAGTCCTTTTTAGAATTTCAAAAGTCGAAATTTGGAAGAATGTCGCGTATTGTCAAAAAAAACACACTTTTGAATATTGGACATTCATAGGAATGGCCGGAATAGTGTTCCCCAATAATTTTTTTTCGCAAATTTTCTACCATTTTCTGAAAAAGGAGCAAAGTCCTTTTTAAAATTTCAAAAGTCGAAATTTGGAAGAATGTCGCCTATTGTCAAAAAAACACACTTTTGAATATTGGACATTCATAGGAATGGCAGGAATAGTATTCCCCAATAAGTTTTTTTTGCAAATTTTATACCATTTTCGGAAAAAGGAGCAAAGTCCTTTTTAAAATTTCAGAAGTCGAAATTTGGAAGAATGTCGCCTATTGTCAAAAAAACACACTTTTGAATATTGGACATTCATAGGAATGGCAGGAATAGTATTCCCCAATAATTTTTTTTCGCAAATTTTTTACCATTTTCGGAAAAAGGAGCAAAGTCCTTTTTAAAATTTCAAAAGTCGAAATTTGGAAGAATGTTGCCTATTGTCAAAAAAAACACATAGGAATGGCCGGAATAGTGTTCCATAATAATTTTTTTTCGCAAATTTTCTACCATTTTCGGAAAAAGGAGCAAAGTCCTTTTTAAAATTTCAAAAGTCGAAATTTGGAAGAATGTCGCCTATTGTCAAAAAAACACACTTTTGAATATTGGACATTCATAGGAATGGCCGGAATAGTGTTCCCCAATAATTTTTTTTTCGCAAATTTTCTACCATTTTCAGAAAAAGGAGCAAAGCCCTTTCTAAAATTTCAAAAGTTGAAATTTGGAAAAATGTCGCCAATTTTCCAATAAACACACTGTTAAGACTTTTGAATATTGGACATTCATAGAAATGGCCGGAAGAGTGTTCTCCAATAATGTTTTTTCGCTTATCTCCTACAATTTTCGGAAAAAAGAGCAAAGTCCTTTTTAAAATTTCAAAAGTTGAAATTTGGAAGAATGTCGCCTATTGTCAAAAAAACACACTTTTGAATATTGGACATTCATAGGAATGGCAGGAATAGTATTCCCCAATAATTTTTTTTCGCAAATTTTCTACCATTTTCGGAAAAAGGAGCAAAGTCCTTTTTAAAATTTCAAAAGTCGAAATTTGGAAGAATGTCGCCTATTGTCAAAAAAACACACTTTTGAATATTGGATATTCATAGGAATGGCCGGAATAGTGGTCCCCAATAATTTTTTGTCGCAAATTTTCTACCATTTTCGGAAAAAGGAGCAAAGTCCTTTTTAAAATTTCAAAAGTCGAAATTTGGAAAAATGTCGCCAATTTTCAAATAAACACACTGTTAAGACTTTTGAATATTGGACATTCATAGAAATGGCCGGAAGAGTGTTCTCCAATAATGTTTTTTCGCTTATCTCCTACAATTTTCGGAAAAAAGAGCAAAGTCCTTTTTAAAATTTCAAAAGTCGAAATTTGGAAGAATGTCGCCTATTGTCAAAAAAACACACTTTTGAATATTGGACATTCATAGAAATGGCCGAAAGGGTGTTCTCCAATAATGATTTTTCGCAAATTTTCTACTATTTTCGGAAAAAGGAGCAAAGTCCTTTTTAAAATTTCTAAAGTCGAAATTTGGAAGAATGTCGCCTATTGTCAAAAAAACACACTTTTGAATATTGGACATTCATAGGAATGGCCGGAATAGTGGTCCCCAATAATTTTTTGTCGCAAATTTTCTACCATTTTCGGAAAAAGGAGCAAAGTCCTTTTTAAAATTTCAAAAGTCGAAATTTGGAAAAATGTCGCCAATTTTCAAATAAACACACTGTTAAGACTTTTGAATATTGGACATTCATAGAAATGGCCGGAAGAGTGTTCTCCAATAATGTTTTTTCGCTTATCTCCTACAATTTTCGGAAAAAAGAGCAAAGTCCTTTTTAAAATTTCAAAAGTCGAAATTTGGAAGAATGTCGCCTATTGTCAAAAAAACAAACTTTTGAATATAGGACATTCATAGGAATGACCGGAATAGTGTTCCCCAATAATTTTTTTTCGCAAATTTTCTACTATTTTCGGAAAAAGGAGCAAAGTCCTTTTTAAAATTTCTAAAGTCGAAATTTGGAAGAATGTCGCCTATTGTCAAAAAAACACACTTTTGAATATTGGACATTCATAGGAATGGCAGGAATAGTATTCCCCAATAATTTTTTTTCGCAAATTTTCTACTATTTTCGGAAAAAGGAGCAAAGTCCTTTTTAAAATTTCTAAAGTCGAAATTTGGAAGAATGTAGCCTATTGTCAAAAAAACACACTTTTGAATATTGGACATTCATAGGAATGGCAGGAATAGTATTCCCCAATAATTTTTTTTCGCAAATTTTCTACCATTTTCGAAAAAAGGAGCAAAGTCCTTTTTAAAATTTCAAAAGTCGAAATTTGGAAGAATGTCGCCTATTGTCAAAAAAACACACTTTTGAATATTGGACATTCATAGGAATGGCCGGAATAGTGTTCCCCAATAATTTTTTTTTCGCAAATTTTCTACCATTTTCGGAAAAAGGAGCAAAGTCCTTTCTAAAATTTCAAAAGTCGAAATTTGGAAGAATGTCGCCTATTGTCAAAAAAACACACTTTTGAATATTGGACATTCATAGGAATGGCAGGAATAGTATTCCCCAATAATTTTTTTCGCAAATTTTCTACTATTTTCGAAAAAAAGAGCAAAGTCCTTTTTAAAATTTCAAAAGTCGAAATTTGGAAGAATGTCGCCAATTTTCAAATAAACACACTGTTAAGACTTTTGAATATTGGACATTCATAGAAATGGCCGGAAGAGTGTTCTCCAATAATGTTTTTTCGCTTATCTCCTACAATTTTCGGAAAAAGGAGCATAGTCCTTTTTAAAATTTCAAAAGTCGAAATTTGGAAGAATGTCGCCTATTGTCAAAAAAACACACTTTTGAATATTGAACATTCATAGGAATGGCCGGAATAGTGTTCCCCAATAATTTTTTTTTTTTGCAAATTTTCTACCATTTTCGGAAAAAGGAGCAAAGTCCTTTTTAAAATTTCAAAAGTCGAAATTTGGAAAAATGTCGCCAAATTTAAAAAAAAAACACACTGTTAAGACTTTTGAATATTTGACATTCATAGAAATGGCCGGAAGAGTGTTCTCCAATAATGTTTTTTCGCTTATCTCCTACAATTTTCGGAAAAAGGAGCAAAGTCCTTTTTAAAATTTCAAAAGTCGAAATTTGGAAGAATGTCGCCTATTGTCAAAAAAACACATTTTTGAATATTGGACATTCATAGGAATGGCCGTAATAGTGTTCCCCAATAATTTTTTTTCGCAAATTTTCTACCATTTTCGGAAAAAGGAGCAAAGTCCTTTTTAAAATTTCAAAAGTCGAAATTTGGAAGAATGTCGCCTATTGTCAAAAAAAAACACTTTTGAATATTGGACATTCATAGGAATGGCCGGAATAGTGTTCCCCAATAATTTTTTTCCCAAATTTTCTACTATTTTCGGAAAAAGGAGCAAAGTCCTTTTTAAAATTTCTAAAGTCGAAATTTGGACACACACTTTTGAATATTGGACATGCATAGGAATGGCAGGAATAGTATTCCCCAATAATTTTTTTTCGCAAATTTTCTACCATTTTCGGAAAAAGGAGCAAAGTCCTTTTTAAAATTTCAAAAGTCGAAATTTGGAAGAATGAAAAGAATGAAGAAAAAAACACACTTTTGAATATTGGACATTCATAGGAATGGCCGGAATAGTGTTCCCCAATAATTTTTTTTTCACAAATTTTCTACCATTTTCGGAAAAAGAAGCAAAGTCCTTTCTAAAATTTCAAACGTTGAAATTTGGAAAAATGTCGCCAATTTTCAAATAAACACACTGTTAAGACTTTTGAATATTGGACATTCATAGAAATAGCCGGAAGAGTGTTCTCCAATAATGTTTTTTCGCTTATCTCCTACAATTTTCGGAAAAAGGAGCAAAGTCCTTTTTAAAATTTCAAAAGTCGAAATTTGGAACAATGTCGCCTATTGTCAAAAAAACACACTTTTGAATATTGGACATTCATAGGAATGGCCGGAATAGTGTTCCCCAATAATTTTTTTTCGCAAATTTTCTACCATTTTCGGAAAAAGGAGCAAAGTCCTTTTTAAAATTTCAAAAGTCGAAATTTGGAAGAATGTCGCCTATTGTCAAAAAAACACACTTTTGAATATTGGACATTCATAGGAATGGCCGGAATAGTGTTCCCCAATAATTTTTTTTTCGCAAATTTTCTACCATTTTCGGAAAAAGGAGCAAAGTCCTTTCTAAAATTTCAAAAGTTGAAATTTGGAGAAATGTCGCCAATTTTCAAAAAAAAACACACTGTTAAGACTTTTGAATATTGGACATTCATAGGAATGGCCGGAAGAGTGTTCTCCAATAATGTTTTTTCGCAAATTTTCTACCATTTTCGGAAAAAGGAGCAAAGTCCTTTTTAAAATTTCAAAAGTCGAAATTTGGAAGAATGTCGCCTATTGTCAAAAAAACACACTTTGGAATATTGGACATTCATAGGAATGGCCGGAATAGTGGTCCCCAATAATTTTTTGTCGCAAATTTTCTACCATTTTCGAAAAAAGGAGCAAAGTCCTTTTTAAAATTTCAAAAGTCGAAATTTGGAAAAATGTCGCCAATTTTCAAATAAACACACTGTTAAGACTTTTGAATATTGGACATTCATAGAAATGGCCGGAAGAGTCTTCTCCAATAATGTTTTTTTGCTTATCTCCTACAATTTTCGGAAAAAAGAGCAAAGTCCTTTTTAAAATTTCAAAAGTCGAAATTTGGAAGAATGTCGCCTATTGTCAAAAAAACACATAGGAATGGCCGGAATAGTGTTCCATAATAATTTTTTTTCGCAAATTTTATACCATTTTCGGAAAAAGGAGCAAAGTCCTTTTTAAAATTTCAAAAGTCGAAATTTGGAAGAATGTCGCCTATTGTCAAAAAAACACACTTTTGAATATTGGACATTCATAGAAATGGCCGGAAGAGTGTTCTCCAATAATGATTTTTCGCTTATCCCCTACAATTTTCGGAAAAAGGAGCAAAGTCCTTTTTAAAATTTCAAAAGTCGAAATTTGGAAGAATGTCGCCTATTGTCAAAAAAAAAACACACTTTTGAATATTGAACATTCATAGGAATGACCGGAATAGTGTTCCCCAATAATTTTTTTTCGCAAATTTTCTACCATTTTCGGAAAAAAGAGCAAAGTCCTTTCTAAAATTTCAAAAGTCGAAATTTGGAAGAATGTCGCCTATTGTCAAAAAAACACACTTTTGAATATTGGACATTCATAGGAATGCCAGGAATAGTATTCCCCAATAATTTTTTTTCGCAAATTTTCTACTATTTTCGAAAAAAGGAGCAAAGTCCTTTTTAAAATTTCAAAAGTCGAAATTTGGAAGAATGTCGCCAATTTTCAAATAAACACACTGTTAAGACTTTTGAATATTGGACATTCATAGAAATGGCCGGAAGAGTGTTCTCCAATAATGTTTTTTCGTTTATCTCCTACAATTTTCGGAAAAAGGAGCAAAGTCCTTTTTAAAATTTCAAAAGTCGAAATTTGGAAGAATGTCGCCTATTGTCAAAAAAACACACTTTTGAATATTGGACATTCATAGGAATGGCCGGAATAGTGTTCCCCAATAATTTTTTTTCGCAAATTTTCTACCATTTTCGGAAAAAGGAGCAAAGTCCTTTTTAAAATTTCAAAAGTCGAAATTTGGAAAAATGTCGACAATTTTCAAAAAAAAACACTCTGTTAAGACTTTTGAATATTGGACATTCATACAAATGGCCGGAAGAGTGTTCTCCAATAATGTTTTTTCGCTTATCTCCTACAATTTTCGGAAAAAGGAGCAAAGTCCTTTTTAAAATTTCAAAAGTCGAAATTTGGAAGAATGTCGCCTATTGTCAAAAAAACACATTTTTGAATATTGGACATTCATAGGAATGGCCGTAATAGTGTTCCCCAATAATTTTTTTTCGCAAATTTTCTACCATTTTCGGAAAAAGGAGCAAAGTCCTTTTTAAAATTTCAAAAGTCGAAATTTGGAAGAATGTCGCCTATTGTCAAAAAAAAACACTTTTGAATATTGGACATTCATAGGAATGGCCGGAATAGTGTTCCCCAATAATTTTTTTTCCCAAATTTTCTACTATTTTCGGAAAAAGGAGCAAAGTCCTTTTTAAAATTTCAAAAGTCGAAATTTGGAAGAATGTCGCCTATTGTCAAAAAAACACACTTTTGAATATTGGACATTCATAGGAATGGCCGGAATAGTGTTCCCCAATAATTTTTTTTTCGCAAATTTTCTACCATTTTCGGAAAAAGGAGCAAAGTCCTTTCTAAAATTTCAAAAGTTGAAATTTGGAGAAATGTCGCCAATTTTCAAAAAAAAACACACTGTTAAGACTTTTGAATATTGGACATTCATAGGAATGGCCGGAAGAGTGTTCTCCAATAATGTTTTTTCGCAAATTTTCTACCATTTTCGGAAAAAGGAGCAAAGTCCTTTTTAAAATTTCAAAAGTCGAAATTTGGAAGAATGTCGCCTATTGTCAAAAAAACACACTTTGGAATATTGGACATTCATAGGAATGGCCGGAATAGTGGTCCCCAATAATTTTTTGTCGCAAATTTTCTACCATTTTCGAAAAAAGGAGCAAAGTCCTTTTTAAAATTTCAAAAGTCGAAATTTGGAAAAATGTCGCCAATTTTCAAATAAACACACTGTTAAGACTTTTGAATATTGGACATTCATAGAAATGGCCGGAAGAGTCTTCTCCAATAATGTTTTTTTGCTTATCTCCTACAATTTTCGGAAAAAAGAGCAAAGTCCTTTTTAAAATTTCAAAAGTCGAAATTTGGAAGAATGTCGCCTATTGTCAAAAAAAACACATAGGAATGGCCGGAATAGTGTTCCATAATAAATTTTTTTCGCAAATTTTATACCATTTTCGGAAAAAGGAGCAAAGTCCTTTTTAAAATTTCAAAAGTCGAAATTTGGAAGAATGTCGCCTATTGTCAAAAAAACACACTTTTGAATATTGGACATTCATAGAAATGGCCGGAAGAGTGTTCTCCAATAATGATTTTTCGCTTATCTCCTACAATTTTCGGAAAAAGGAGCAAAGTCCTTTTTAAAATTTCAAAAGTCGAAATTTGGAAGAATGTCGCCTATTGTCAAAAAAAACACACTTTTGAATATTGGACATTCATAGGAATGACCGGAATAGTGTTCCCCAATAATTTTTTTTTGCAAATTTTCTACCATTTTCGGAAAAAAGAGCAAAGTCCTTTCTAAAATTTCAAAAGTCGAAATTTGGAAGAATGTCGCCTATTGTCAAAAAAACACACTTTTGAATATTGGACATTCATAGGAATGGCAGGAATAGTATTCCCCAATAATTTTTTTTCGCAAATTTTCTACTATTTTCGAAAAAAGGAGCAAAGTCCTTTTTAAAATTTCAAAAGTCGAAATTTGGAAGAATGTCGCCAATTTTCAAATAAACACACTGTTAAGACTTTTGAATATTGGACATTCATACAAATGGCCGGAAGAGTGTTCTCCAATAATGCTTTTTCGCTTATCTCCTACAATTTTCGGAAAAAGGAGCAAAGTCCTTTTTAAAATTTCAAAAGTCGAAATTTGGAAGAATGTCGCCTATTGTCAAAAAAACACATTTTTGAATATTGGACATTCATAGGAATGGCCGTAATAGTGTTCCCCAATAATTTTTTTTCGCAAATTTTCTACCATTTTCGGAAAAAGGAGCAAAGTCCTTTTTAAAATTTCAAAAGTCGAAATTTGGAAGAATGTCGCCTATTGTCAAAAACACACACTTTTGAATATTGGACATTCATAGGAATGGCCGGAATAGTGTTCCCCAATAATTTTTTTTCCCAAATTTTCTACTATTTTCGGAAAAAGGAGCAAAGTCCTTTTTAAAATTTCTAAAGTCGAAATTTGGAAGAATGTCGCCTATTGTCAAAAAAACACACTTTTGAATATTGGACATGCCTAGGAATGGCAGGAATAGTATTCCCCGATAATTTTTTTTCGCAAATTTTCTACCATTTTCGGAAAAAGGAGCAAAGTCCTTTTTAAAATTTCAAAAGTCGAAATTTGGAAGAATGTCGCCTATTGTCAAAAAAAAACACTTTTGAATATTGGACATTCATAGGAATGGCCGGAATAGTGTTCCCCAATAATTTTTTTCCCAAATTTTCTACTATTTTCGGAAAAAGGAGCAAAGTCCTTTTTAAAATTTCTAAAGTCGAAATTTGGAAGAATGTCGCCTATTGAAAAAAAAACACACTTTTGAATATTGGACATTCATAGGAATGGCCGGAATAGTGTTCCCCAATAATTTTTTTTTCGCAAATTTTCTACCATTTTCGGAAAAAGGAGCAAAGTCCTTTCTAAAATTTCAAAAGTTGAAATTTGGAAAAATGTCGCCAATTTTCAAAAAAACACACTCGTAAGACTTTTGAATATTGGACATTCATAGAAATGGCCGGAAGAGTGTTCTCCAATAATGGTTTTTTGCTTATCTCCTACAATTTTCGGAAAAAGGAGCAAAGTCCTTTTTAAAATTTCAAAAGTCGAAATTTGGAAGAATGTCGCCTATTGTCAAAAAAACACATAGGAATGGCCGGAATAGTGTTCCATAATAATTTTTTTTCGCAAATTTTATACCATTTTCGGAAAAAGGAGCAAAGTCCTTTTTAAAATTTCAAAAGTCGAAATTTGGAAGAATGTCGCCTATTGTCAAAAAAACACACTTTTGAATATTGGACATTCATAGGAATGGCCGGAATAGTGTTCCCCAATAATTTTTTTTCGCAAATTTTCTACCATTTTCGGAAAAAGGAGCAAAGTCCTTTTTAAAATTTCAAAAGTCGAAATTTGGAAAAATGTCGCCTATTGTCAAAAAAACACACTTTTGAATATTGGACATTCATAGGAATGGCCGGAATAGTGTTCCCCAATAATTTTTTTTTCACAAATTTTCTACCATTTTCGGAAAAGGAGCAAAGTCCTTTCTAAAATTTCAAACGTTGAAATTTGGAAAAATGTCGCCAATTTTCAAATAAACACACTGTTAAGACTTTTGAATATTCGACATTCATAGAAATGGCCGGAAGAGTGTTCTCCAATAATGTTTTTTCGCTTATCTCCTACAATTTTCGGAAAAAGGAGCAAAGTCCTTTTTAAAATTTCAAAAGTCGAAATTTGGAACAATGTCGCCTATTGTCAAAAAAACACACTTTTGAATATTGGACATTCATAGGAATGGCCGGAATAGTGTTCCCCATAATTTTTTTTCGCAAATTTTCTACCATTTTCGGAAAAAGGAGCAAAGTCCTTTTTAAAATTTCAAAAATCGAAATTTGGAAGAATGTCGCCAATTTTCAAATAAACACACTGTTAAGACTTTTGAATATTGGACATTCATAGAAATGGCCGGAAGAGTGTTCTCCAATAATGTTTTTTCGTTTATCTCCTACAATTTTCGGAAAAAGGAGCAAAGTCCTTTTTAAAATTTCAAAAGTCGAAATTTGGAAAAATGTCGCCAATTTTCAAAAAAAAACACTCTGTTAAGACTTTTGAATATTGGACATTCATAGAAATGGCCGGAAGAGTGTTCTCCAATAATGTTTTTTCGCTTATCTCCTACAATTTTCGGAAAAAGGAGCAAAGTCCTTTTTAAAATTTCAAAAGTCGAAATTTGGAAGAATGTCGCCTATTGTCAAAAAAACACATTTTTGAATATTGGACATTCATAGGAATGGCCGTAATAGTGTTTCCCAATAATTTTTTTTCGCAAATTTTCTACCATTTTCGGAAAAAGGAGCAAAGTCCTTTTTAAAATTTCAAAAGTCGAAATTTGGAAGAATGTCGCCTATTGTCAAAAAAAAACACTTTTGAATATTGGACATTCATAGGAATGGCCGGAATAGTGTTCCCCAATAATTTTTTTTCCCAAATTTTCTACTATTTTCGGAAAAAGGAGCAAAGTCCTTTTTAAAATTTCTAAAGTCGAAATTTGGAAGAATGTCGCCTATTGTCAAAAAAACACACTTTTGAATATTGGACATGCCTAGGAATGGCAGGAATAGTATTCATCGATAATTTTTTTTCGCAAATTTTCTACCATTTTCGGAAAAAGGAGCAAAGTCCTTTTTAAAATTTCAAAAGTCGAAATTTGGAAGAATGTCGCCTATTGTCAAAAAAAAAAACACTTTTGAATATTGGACATTCATAGGAATGGCCGGAATAGTGTTCCCCAATAATTTTTTTTCCCAAATTTTCTACTATTTTCGGAAAAAGGAGCAAAGTCCTTTTTAAAACTTCTAAAGTCGAAATTTGGAAGAATGTCGCCTATTGTCAAAAAAACACACTTTTGAATATTGGACATTCATAGGAATGGCCGGAATAGTGTTCCCCAATAATTTTTTTTTCACAAATTTTCTACCATTTTCGGAAAAAGGAGCAAAGTCCTTTCTAAAATTTCAAACGTTGAAATTTGGAAAAATGTCGCCAATTTTCCAATAAACACACTGTTAAGACTTTTGAATATTGGACATTCATAGAAATGGCCGGAAGAGTGTTCTCCAATAATGTTTTTTCGCTTATCTCCTACAATTTTCGGAAAAAGGAGCAAAGTCCTTTTTAAAATTTCAAAAGTCGAAATTTGGAACAATGTCGCCTATTGTCAAAAAAACACACTTTTGAATATTGGACATTCATAGGAATGGCCGGAATAGTGTTCCCCATAATTTTTTTTCGCAAATTTTCTACCATTTTCGGAAAAAGGAGCAAAGTCCTTTTTAAAATTTCAAAAATCGAAATTTGGAAGAATGTCGCCAATTTTCAAATAAACACACTGTTAAGACTTTTGAATATTGGACATTCATAGAAATGGCCGGAAGAGTGTTCTCCAATAATGTTTTTTCGTTTATCTCCTACAATTTTCGGAAAAAGGAGCAAAGTCCTTTTTAAAATTTCAAAAGTCGAAATTTGGAAAAATGTCGCCAATTTTCAAAAAAAAACACTCTGTTAAGACTTTTGAATATTAGACATTCATAGAAATGGCCGGAAGAGTGTTCTCCAATAATGTTTTTTCGCTTATCTCCTACAATTTTCGGAAAAGGAGCAAAGTCCTTTTTAAAATTTCAAAAGTCGAAATTTGGAAGAATGTCGCCTATTGTCAAAAAAACACATTTTTGAATATTGGACATTCATAGGAATGGCCGTAATAGTGTTCCCCAATAATTTTTTTTCGCAAATTTTCTACCATTTTCGGAAAAAGGAGCAAAGTCCTTTTTAAAATTTCAAAAGTCGAAATTTGGAAGAATGTCGCCTATTGTCAAAAAAAAACACTTTTGAATATTGGACATTCATAGGAATGGCCGGAATAGTGTTCCCCAATAATTTTTTTTCCCAAATTTTCTACTATTTTCGGAAAAAGGAGCAAAGTCCTTTTTAAAATTTCTAAAGTCGAAATTTGGAAGAATGTCGCCTATTGTCAAAAAAACACACTTTTGAATATTGGACATTCATAGGAATGGCCGGAATAGTGTTCCCCAATAATTTTTTTTTCGCAAATTTTCTACCATTTTCGGAAAAAGGAGCAAAGTCCTTTCTAAAATTTCAAAAGTTGAAATTTGGAAAAATGTCGCCAATTTTCAAAAAAACACACTCGTAAGACTTTTGAATATTGGACATTCATAGGAATGGCCGGAAGAGTGTTCTCCAATAATGTTTTTTCGCAAATTTTCTACCATTTTCGGAAAAAGGAGCAAAGTCCTTTTTAAAATTTCAAAAGTCGAAATTTGGAAGAATGTCGCCTATTGTCAAAAAAACACACTTTTGAATATTTGACATTCATAGGAATGGCCGGAATAGTGGTCCCCAATAATTTTTTGTCGCAAATTTTCTACCATTTTCGAAAAAAGGAGCAAAGTCCGTTTTAAAATTTCACAAGTCGAAATTTGGAAAAATGTCGCCAATTTTCAAATAAACACACTGTTAAGACTTTAGAATATTGGACATTCATAGAAATGGCCGGAAGAGTGTTCTCCAATAATGTTTTTTTGCTTATCTCCTACAATTTTCGGAAAAAAGAGCAAAGTCCTTTTTAAAATTTCAACAGTCGAAATTTGGAAGAATGTCGCCTATTGTCAAAAAAACACATAGGAATGGCCGGAATAGTGTTCCATAATAATTTTTTTTCGCAAATTTTATACCATTTTCGAAAAAAGGAGCAAAGTCCTTTTTAAAATTTCAAAAGTCGAAATTTGGAAGAATGTCGCCTATTGTCAAAAAAACACACTTTTGAATATTGGACATTCATAGGAATGGCCGGAATAGTGTTCCCCAATAATTTTTTTTCGCAAATTTTCTACCATTTTCGGAAAAAGGAGCAAAGTCCTTTTTAAAATTTCAAAAGTCGAAATTTGGAAAAATGTCGCCAATTTTCAAAAAAAAACACACTGTTAAGACTTTTAAATATTGGACATTCATAGAAATGGCCGGAAGAGTGTTCTCCAATAATGTTTTTTCGCTTATCTTCTACAATTTTTGGAAAAAGGAGCAAAGTCCTTTTTAAAATTTCAAAAGTCGAAATTTGGAAGAATGTCGCCTAATGTCAAAAAAAAACACTTTTGAATATTGGACATTCATAGGAATGGCCGGAATAGTGTTCCCCAATAATTTTTTTTTGCAAATTTTCTACTATTTTCGGAAAAAGGAGCAAAGTCCTTTTTAAAATTTCAAAAGTCGAACTTTGGAAGAATGTCGCCAATTTTCAAATAAACACACTGTTAAGACTTTTGAATATTGGACATTCATAGAAATGGCCGGAAGAGTGTTCTCCAATAATGTTTTTTCGCTTATCTCCTACAATTTTCGGAAAAAGGAGCAAAGTCCTTTTTAAAATTTCAAAAGTCGAAATTTGGAAGAATGTCGCCTATTGTCAAAAAAACACACTTTTGAATATTGGACATTCATAGGAATGGCCGGAATAGTGTTCCCCAATAGTTTTTTTCGCAAATTTTCTACCATTTTCGGAAAAAGGAGCAAAGTCCTTTTTAAAATTTCAAAAGTCGAAATTTGGAAAAATGTCGCCAATTTTCAAAAAAAAAAACACACTGTTAAGACTTTTAAATATTGGACATTCATAGAAATGGCCGGAAGAGTGTTCTCCAATAATGTTTTTTCGCTTATCTTCTACAATTTTCGGAAAAAGGAGCAAAGTCCTTTTTAAAATTTCAAAAGTCGAAATTTCGAAGAATGTCGCCTATTGTCAAAAAAACACATTTTTGAATATTGGACATTCATAGGAATGGCCGTAATAGTATTCCCCAATAATTTTTTTCGCAAATTTTCTACCATTTTCGGAAAAAGGAGCAAAGTCCTTTCTAAAATTTCAAAAGTTGAAATTTGGAAAAATGTCGCCAATTTTCAAAAAAACACACTCGTAAGACTTTTGAATATTGGACATTCATAGGAATGGCCGTAATAGTATTCCCCAATAATTTTTTTTCGCAAATTTTCTACCATTTTCGGAAAAAGGAGCAAAGTCCTTTCTAAAATTTCAAAAGTCGAAATTTGGAAGAATGTCGCCTATTGTCAAAAAAACACACTTTTGAATATTGGACATTCATAGGAATAGCCGGAATAGTGTTCCCCAATAATTTTTTTTCACAAATTTTCTACCATTTTCGGAAAAAGGAGCAAAGTCCTTTCTAAAATTTCAAAAGTTGAAATTTGGAAAAATGTCGCCAGTTTTCAAAAAAACACACTGTTAAGACTTTTGAATATTGGACATTCATAGAAATGGCCGGAAGAGTGTTCTCCAATAATGTTTTTTCGCTTATCTCCTACAATTTTCGGAAAAAGGAGCAAAGTCCTTTTTAAAATTTCAAAAGTCGAAATTTCGAAGAATGTCGCCTATTGTCAAAAAAACACATTTTTGAATATTGGACATTCATAGGAATGGCCGTAATAGTATTCCCCAATAATTTTTTTTCGCAAATTTTCTACCATTTTCGGAAAAAGGAGCAAAGTCCTTTTTAAAATTTCAAAAGTCGAAATTTGGAAGAATGTCGCCTATTGTCAAAAAAACACACTTTTGAATATTGGACATTCATAGGAATGGCCGGAATAGTGTTCCCCAATAATTTTTTTTTCACAAATTTTCTACCATTTTCGGAAAAAGGAGCAAAGTCCTTTCTAAAATTTCAAAAGTTGAAATTTGGAAAAATGTCGCCAATTTTCAAAAAAACACACTGTTAAGACTTTTGAATATTGGACATTCATAGAAATGGCCGGAAGAGTGTTCTCCAATAATGTTTTTTCGCTTATCTTCTACAATTTTCGGAAAAAGGAGCAAAGTCCTTTTTAAAATTTCAAAAGTCGAAATTTGGAAGAATGTCGCCTATTGTCAAAAAAACACATTTTTGAATATTGGACATTCATAGGAATGGCCGTAATAGTGTTCCCCAATAATTTTTTTTTCGCAAATTTTCTACCATTTTCGGAAAAAGGAGCAAAGTCCTTTTTAAAATTTCAAAAGTCGAAATTTGGAAGAATGTCGCCTATTGTCAAAAAAAAACACTTTTGAATATTGGACATTCATAGGAATGGCCGGAATAGTGTTCCCCAATAATTTTTTTTTGCAAATTTTCTACTATTTTCGGAAAAAGGAGCAAAGTCCTTTTTAAAATTTCTAAAGTCGAAATTTGGAAAAATGTCGCCAATTTTCAAAAAAACACACTGTTAAGACTTTTGAATATTGGACATTCATAGAAATGGCCGGAAGAGTGTTCTTCAATAATGTTTTTTCGCTTATCTTCTACAATTTTCGGAAAAAGGAGCAAAGTCCTTTTTAAAATTTCAAAAGTCGAAATTTGGAAGAATGTCGCCTATTGTCAAAAAAACACATTTTTGAATATTGGACATTCATAGGAATGGCAGGAATAGTGTTCCCCAATAATTTTTTTTTCGCAAATTTTCTACCATTTTCGGAAAAAGGAGCAAAGTCCTTTTTAAAATTTCAAAAGTCGAAATTTGGAAGAATGAAAAGAATGAAGAAAAAACACACTTTTGAATATTGGACATTCATAGGAATGGCCGGAATAGTGTTCCCCAATAATTTTTTTTTCACAAATTTTCTACCATTTTCGGAAAAAGAAGCAAAGTCCTTTCTAAAATTTCAAACGTTGAAATTTGGAAAAATGTCGCCAATTTTCAAATAAACACACTGTTAAGACTTTTGAATATTGGACATTCATAGAAATGGCCGGAAGAGTGTTCTCCAATAATGTTTTTTCGTTTATCTCCTACAATTTTCGGAAAAAGGAGCAAAGTCCTTTTTAAAATTTCAAAAGTCGAAATTTGGAAGAATGTCGCCTATTGTCAAAAAAACACATTTTTGAATATTGGACATTCATAGGAATGGCCGTAATAGTGTTCCCCAATAATTTTTTTTTCGCAAATTTTCTACCATTTTCGGAAAAAGGAGCAAAGTCCTTTTTAAAATTTCAAAAGTCGAAATTTGGAAGAATGTCGCCTATTGTCAAAAAAAAACACTTTTGAATATTGGACATTCATAGGAATGGCCGGAATAGTGTTCCCCAATAATTTTTTTTCGCAAATTTTCTACCATTTTCGGAAAAAGGAGCAAAGTCCTTTCTAAAATTTCAAAAGTTGAAATTTGGAAAAATGTCGCCAATTTTCAAATAAACACACTGTTAAGACTTTTGAATATTGGACATTCATAGAAATGGCCGGAAGAGTGTTCTCCAATAATGTTTTTTCGCTTATCTCCTACAATTTTCGGAAAAAGGAGCAAAGACCTTTTTAAAATTTCAAAAGTCGAAATTTCGAAGAATGTCGCCTATTGTCAAAAAAACACACTTTTGAATATTGGCCATTCATAGGAATGGCCGGAATAGTGTTCCCCAATAATTTTTTTTCGCAAATTTTCTACCATTTTCGGAAAAAGGAGCAAAGTCCTTTTTAAAATTTCAAAAGTCGAAATTTGGAAGAATGTCGCCTATTGTCAAAAAAAACACACTTTTGAATATTGGACATTCATAAGAATGGCAGGAATAGTATTCCCCAATAATTTTTTTTCGCAAATTTTCTACCATTTTCGGAAAAAGGAGCAAAGTCCTTTTTAAAATTTCAAAAGTCGAAATTTGGAAAAATGTCGCCAATTTTCAAAAAAAAACACACTGTTAAGACTTTTGAATATTGGACATTCATAGAAATGGCCGGAAGAGTGTTCTCCAATAATGTTTTTTCGCTTATCTCCTACAATTTTCGAAAAAAGGAGCAAAGTCCTTTTTAAAATTTCAAAAGTCGAAATTTGGAAGAATGTCGCCTATTGTCAAAAAAACACATTTTTGAATATTGGACATTCATAGGAATGGCCGTAATAATGTTCCCCAATAATTTTTTTTTCACAAATTTTCTACCATTTTCGGAAAAAGGAGCAAAGTCCTTTTTAAAATTTCAAAAGTCAAAATTTGGAAGAATGTCGCCTATTGTCAAAAAAAAACACTTTTGAATATTGGACATTCATAGGAATGGCCGGAATAGTGTTCCCCAATAATTTTTTTTTGCAAATTTTCTACTATTTTCGGAAAAAGGAGCAAAGTCCTTTTTAAAATTTCTAAAGTCGAAATTTGGAAGAATGTCGCCTATTGTCAAAAAAACACACTTTTGAATATTGGACATTCATAGGAATGGCAGGAATAGTATTCCCCAATAATTTTTTTTCGCAAATTTTCTACTATTTTCGAAAAAAGGAGCAAAGTCCTTTTTAAAATTTCAAAAGTCGAACTTTGGAAGAATGTCGCCAATTTTCAAATAAACACACTGTTAAGACTTTTGAATATTGGACATTCATAGAAATGGCCGGAAGAGTGTTCTCCAATAATGTTTTTTCGCTTATCTCCTACAATTTTCGGAAAAAGGAGCAAAGTCCTTATTAAAATTTCAAAAGTCGAAATTTGGAAGAATGTCGCCTATTGTCAAAAAAACACACTTTTGAATATTGGACATTCATAGGAATGGCCGGAGTAGTGTTCTTCAATAGTTTTTTTTCGCAAATTTTCTACCATTTTCGGAAAAAGGAGCAAAGTCCTTTTTAAAATTTCAAAAGTCGAAATTTGGAAAAATGTCGCCAATTTTCAAAAAAAAAACACACTGTTAAGACTTTTAAATATTGGACATTCATAGAAATGGCCGGAAGAGTGTTCTCCAATAATGTTTTTTCGCTTATCTTCTACAATTTTCGGAAAAAGGAGCAAAGTCCTTTTTAAAATGTCAAAAGTCGAAATTTGGAAGAATGTCGCCTATTGTCAAAAAAACACACTTTTGAATATTGGACATTCATAGGAATGGCCGGAATAGTGTTCCCCAATAATTTTTTTTTGCAAATTTTCTACTATTTTCGGAAAAAGGAGCAAAGTCCTTTTTAAAATTTCTAAAGTCGAAATTTGGAAGAATGTCGCCTATTGTCAAAAAAACACACTTTTGAATATTGGACATTCATAGGAATGGCAGGAATAGTATTCCCCAATAATTTTTTTTCGCAAATTTTCTACCATTTTCGGAAAAAGGAGCAAAGTCCTTTCTAAAATTTCAAAAGTTGAAATTTGGAAAAATGTCGCCAATTTTCAAAAAAACACACTGTTAAGACTTTTGAATATTGGACATTCATAGAAATGGCCGGAGGAGTGTTCTCCAATAGTGTTTTTTCGCTTATCTCCTACAATTTTCGGAAAAAGGAGCAAAGTCCTTTTTAAAATTTCAAAAGTCGAAATTTCGAAGAATGTCGCCTATTGTCAAAAAAACACACTTTTGAATATTGGACATTCATAGGAATGGCCGGAATAGTGTTCCCCAGTAATTTTTTTTCACAAATTTTCTACCATTTTCGGAAAAAGGAGCAAAGTCCTTTCTAAAATTTCAAAAGTTGAAATTTGGAAAAATGTCGCCAATTTTCAAAAAAACACACTGTTAAGACTTTTGAATATTGGACATTCATAGAAATGGCCGGAAGAGTGTTCTCCAATAATGTTTTTTCGCTTATCTCCTACAATTTTCGGAAAAAGGAGCAAAGTCCTTTTTAAAATTTCAAAAGTCGAAATTTCGAAGAATGTCGCCTATTGTCAAAAAAACACACTTTTGAATATTGGACATTCATAGGAATGGCCGGAATAGTGTTCCCCAATAATTTTTTTTTGCAAATTTTCTACTATTTTCGGAAAAAGGAGCAAAGTCCTTTTTGAAATTTCTAAAGTCGAAATTTGGAAGAATGTCGCCTATTGTCAAAAAAACACACTTTTGAATATTGGACATTCATAGGAATGGCAGGAATAGTATTCCCCAATAATTTTTTTTCGCAAATTTTCTACCATTTTCGGAAAAAGGAGCAAAGTCCTTTTTAAAATTTCAAAAGTCGAAATTTGGAAGAATGTCGCCTATTGTCAAAAAAACACACTTTTGAATATTGGACATTCATAGGAATGGCCGGAATAGTGTTCCCCAATAATTTTTTTTCACAAATTTTCTACCATTTTCGGAAAAAGGAGCAAAGTCCTTTCTAAAATTTCAAAAGTTGAAATTTGGAAAAATGTCGCCAATTTTCAAAAAAACACACTGTTAAGACTTTTGAATATTGGACATTCATAGAAATGGCCGGAAGAGTGTTCTCCAATAATGTTTTTTCGCTTATCTCCTACAATTTTCGGAAAAAGGAGCAAAGTCCTTTTTAAAATTTCAAAAGTCGAAATTTGGAAGAATGTCGCCTATTGTCAAAAAAACACACTTTTGAATATTGGACATTCATAGGAATGGCAGGAATAGTATTCCCCAATAATTTTTTTTCGCAAATTTTCTACCATTTTCGGAAAAAGGAGCAAAGTCCTTTTTAAAATTTCAAAAGTCGAAATTTGGAAAAATGTCGCAAATTTTCAAAAAAAACACACTGTTAAAACTTTTGAATATTGGACATTCATAGAAATGGCCGGAAGAGTGTTCTCCAATAATGTTTTTTCGCTTATCTCCTACAATTTTCGGAAAAAGGAGCAAAGTCCTTTTTAAAATTTCAAAAGTCGAAATTTGGAAGAATGTCGCCTATTGTCAAAAAAACACACTTTTGAATATTGGACATTCATAGGAATGGCAGGAATAGTATTCCCCAATAATTTTTTTCGCAAATTTTCAAAAAAACACACTTTTGAATATTGGACATTCATAGGAATAGCCGGAATAGTGTTCCCCAATAATTTTTTTTCACAAATTTTCTACCATTTTCGGAAAAAGGAGCAAAGTCCTTTCTAAAATTTCAAAAGTTGAAATTTGGAAAAATGTCGCCAGTTTTCAAAAAAACACACTGTTAAGACTTTTGAATATTGGACATTCATAGGAATGGCCGTAATAGTATTCCCCAATAATTTTTTTTCGCAAATTTTCTACCATTTTCGGAAAAAGGAGCAAAGTCCTTTTTAAAATTTCAAAAGTCGAAATTTGGAAGAATGTCGCCTATTGTCAAAAAAACACACTTTTGAATATTGGACATTCATAGGAATGGCCGGAATAGTGTTCCCCAATAATTTTTTTTCGCTTATCTTCTACAATTTTCGGAAAAAGGAGCAAAGTCCTTTTTAAAATTTCAAAAGTCGAAATTTGGAAGAATGTCGCCTATTGTCAAAAAAACACACTTTTGAATATTGGACATTCATAGGAATGGCAGGAATAGTATTCCCCAATAATTTTTTTCGCAAATTTTCAAAAAAACACACTTTTGAATATTGGACATTCATAGGAATGGCCGTAATAGTATTCCCCAATAATTTTTTTTCGCAAATTTTCTACCATTTTCGGAAAAAGGAGCAAAGTCCTTTTTAAAATTTCAAAAGTCGAAATTTGGAAGAATGTCGCCTATTGTCAAAAAAACACACTTTTGAATATTGGACATTCATAGGAATGGCCGGAATAGTGTTCCCCAATAATTTTTTTTCGCAAATTTTCTACCATTTTCGGAAAAAGGAGCAAAGTCCTTTTTAAAATTTCAAAAGTCGAAATTTGGAAGAATGTCGCCTATTGTCAAAAAAACACACTTTTGAATATTGGACATTCATAGGAATGGCAGGAATAGTATTCCCCAATAATTTTTTTCGCAAATTTTCAAAAAAACACACTTTTGAATATTGGACATTCATAGGAATAGCCGGAATAGTGTTCCCCAATAATTTTTTTTCACAAATTTTCTACCATTTTCGGAAAAAGGAGCAAAGTCCTTTCTAAAATTTCAAAAGTTGAAATTTGGAAAAATGTCGCCAGTTTTCAAAAAAACACACTGTTAAGACTTTTGAATATTGGACATTCATAGGAATGGCCGTAATAGTATTCCCCAATAATTTTTTTTCGCAAATTTTCTACCATTTTCGGAAAAAGGAGCAAAGTCCTTTTTAAAATTTCAAAAGTTGAAATTTGGAAAAATGTCGCCAATTTTCAAAAAAACACACTGTTAAGACTTTTGAATATTGGACATTCATAGAAATGGCCGGAAGAGTGTTCTCCAATAATGTTTTTTCGCTTATCTTCTACAATTTTCGGAAAAAGGAGCAAAGTCCTTTTTAAAATTTCAAAAGTCGAAATTTGGAAGAATGTCGCCTATTGTCAAAAAAACACATTTTTGAATATTGGACATTCATAGGAATGGCCGTAATAGTGTTCCCCAATAATTTTTTTTTCGCAAATTTTCTACCATTTTCGGAAAAAGGAGCAAAGTCCTTTTTGAAATTTCAAAAGTCGAAATTTGGAAGAATGTCGCCTATTGTCAAAAAAAAACACTTTTGAATATTGGACATTCATAGGAATGGCCGGAATAGTGTTCCCCAATAATTTTTTTTTGCAAATTTTCTACTATTTTCGGAAAAAGGAGCAAAGTCCTTTTTAAAATTTCTAAAGTCGAAATTTGGAAGAATGTCGCCTATTGTCAAAAAAACACACTTTTGAATATTGGACATTCATAGGAATGGCAGGAATAGTATTCCCCAATAATTTTTTTTCGCAAATTTTCTACCATTTTCGGAAAAAGGAGCAAAGTCCTTTCTAAAATTTCAAAAGTTGAAATTTGGAAAAATGTCGCCAATTTTCAAATAAACACACTGTTAAGACTTTTGAATATTGGACATTCATAGAAATGGCCGGAAGAGTGTTCTCCAATAATGTTTTTTCGCTTATCTCCTACAATTTTCGGAAAAAGGAGCAAAGTCCTTTTTAAAATTTCAAAAGTCGAAATTTCGAAGAATGTCGCCTATTGTCAAAAAAACACACTTTTGAATATTGGCCATTCATAGGAATGGCCGGAATAGTGTTCCCCAGTAATTTTTTTTCACAAATTTTCTACCATTTTCGGAAAAAGGAGCAAAGTCCTTTCTAAAATTTCAAAAGTTGAAATTTGGAAAAATGTCGCCAATTTTCAAATAAACACACTGTTAAGACTTTTGAATATTGGACATTCATAGAAATGGCCGGAAGAGTGTTCTCCAATAATGTTTTTTCGCTTATCTCCTACAATTTTCGGAAAAAGGAGCAAAGTCCTTTTTAAAATTTCAAAAGTCGAAATTTCGAAGAATGTCGCCTATTGTCAAAAAAACACACTTTTGAATATTGGACATTCATAGGAATGGCCGGAATAGTGTTCCCCAGTAATTTTTTTTCACAAATTTTCTACCATTTTCGGAAAAAGGAGCAAAGTCCTTTCTAAAATTTCAAAAGTTGAAATTTGGAAAAATGTCGCCAATTTTCAAAAAAACACACTGTTAAGACTTTTGAATATTGGACATTCATAGAAATGGCCGGAAGAGTGTTCTCCAATAATGTTTTTTCGCTTATCTCCTACAATTTTCGGAAAAAGGAGCAAAGTCCTTTTTAAAATTTCAAAAGTCGAAATTTCGAAGAATGTCGCCTATTGTCAAAAAAACACACTTTTGAATATTGGACATTCATAGGAATGGCCGGAATAGTGTTCCCCAATAATTTTTTTTTGCAAATTTTCTACTATTTTCGGAAAAAGGAGCAAAGTCCTTTTTGAAATTTCTAAAGTCGAAATTTGGAAGAATGTCGCCTATTGTCAAAAAAACACACTTTTGAATATTGGACATTCATAGGAATGGCAGGAATAGTATTCCCCAATAATTTTTTTTCGCAAATTTTCTACCATTTTCGGAAAAAGGAGCAAAGTCCTTTTTAAAATTTCAAAAGTCGAAATTTGGAAGAATGTCGCCTATTGTCAAAAAAACACACTTTTGAATATTGGACATTCATAGGAATGGCCGGAATAGTGTTCCCCAATAATTTTTTTTCACAAATTTTCTACCATTTTCGGAAAAAGGAGCAAAGTCCTTTCTAAAATTTCAAAAGTTGAAATTTGGAAAAATGTCGCCAATTTTCAAAAAAACACACTGTTAAGACTTTTGAATATTGGACATTCATAGAAATGGCCGGAAGAGTGTTCTCCAATAATGTTTTTTCGCTTATCTCCTACAATTTTCGGAAAAAGGAGCAAAGTCCTTTTTAAAATTTCAAAAGTCGAAATTTGGAAGAATGTCGCCTATTGTCAAAAAAACACACTTTTGAATATTGGACATTCATAGGAATGGCAGGAATAGTATTCCCCAATAATTTTTTTTCGCAAATTTTCTACCATTTTCGGAAAAAGGAGCAAAGTCCTTTTTAAAATTTCAAAAGTCGAAATTTGGAAAAATGTCGCAAATTTTCAAAAAAAACACACTGTTAAAACTTTTGAATATTGGACATTCATAGAAATGGCCGGAAGAGTGTTCTCCAATAATGTTTTTTCGCTTATCTCCTACAATTTTCGGAAAAAGGAGCAAAGTCCTTTTTAAAATTTCAAAAGTCGAAATTTGGAAGAATGTCGCCTATTGTCAAAAAAACACACTTTTGAATATTGGACATTCATAGGAATGGCAGGAATAGTATTCCCCAATAATTTTTTTCGCAAATTTTCAAAAAAACACACTTTTGAATATTGGACATTCATAGGAATAGCCGGAATAGTGTTCCCCAATAATTTTTTTTCACAAATTTTCTACCATTTTCGGAAAAAGGAGCAAAGTCCTTTTTAAAATTTCAAAAGTCGAAATTTGGAAGAATGTCGCCTATTGTCAAAAAAACACACTTTTGAATATTGGACATTCATAGGAATGGCCGGAATAGTGTTCCCCAATAATTTTTTTTCGCAAATTTTCTACCATTTTCGGAAAAAGGAGCAAAGTCCTTTTTAAAATTTCAAAAGTCGAAATTTGGAAGAATGTCGCCTATTGTCAAAAAAACACACTTTTGAATATTGGACATTCATAGGAATGGCAGGAATAGTATTCCCCAATAATTTTTTTCGCAAATTTTCAAAAAAACACACTTTTGAATATTGGACATTCATAGGAATAGCCGGAATAGTGTTCCCCAATAATTTTTTTTCACAAATTTTCTACCATTTTCGGAAAAAGGAGCAAAGTCCTTTCTAAAATTTCAAAAGTTGAAATTTGGAAAAATGTCGCCAGTTTTCAAAAAAACACACTGTTAAGACTTTTGAATATTGGACATTCATAGGAATGGCCGTAATAGTATTCCCCAATAATTTTTTTTCGCAAATTTTCTACCATTTTCGGAAAAAGGAGCAAAGTCCTTTTTAAAATTTCAAAAGTTGAAATTTGGAAAAATGTCGCCAATTTTCAAAAAAACACACTGTTAAGACTTTTGAATATTGGACATTCATAGAAATGGCCGGAAGAGTGTTCTCCAATAATGTTTTTTCGCTTATCTTCTACAATTTTCGGAAAAAGGAGCAAAGTCCTTTTTAAAATTTCAAAAGTCGAAATTTGGAAGAATGTCGCCTATTGTCAAAAAAACACATTTTTGAATATTGGACATTCATAGGAATGGCCGTGATAGTGTTCCCCAATAATTTTTTTTTCGCAAATTTTCTACCATTTTCGGAAAAAGGAGCAAAGTCCTTTTTGAAATTTCAAAAGTCGAAATTTGGAAGAATGTCGCCTATTGTCAAAAAAAAACACTTTTGAATATTGGACATTCATAGGAATGGCCGGAATAGTGTTCCCCAATAATTTTTTTTTGCAAATTTTCTACTATTTTCGGAAAAAGGAGCAAAGTCCTTTTTAAAATTTCTAAAGTCGAAATTTGGAAGAATGTCGCCTATTGTCAAAAAAACACACTTTTGAATATTGGACATTCATAGGAATGGCAGGAATAGTATTCCCCAATAATTTTTTTTCGCAAATTTTCTACCATTTTCGGAAAAAGGAGCAAAGTCCTTTCTAAAATTTCAAAAGTTGAAATTTGGAAAAATGTCGCCAATTTTCAAATAAACACACTGTTAAGACTTTTGAATATTGGACATTCATAGAAATGGCCGGAAGAGTGTTCTCCAATAATGTTTTTTCGCTTATCTCCTACAATTTTCGGAAAAAGGAGCAAAGTCCTTTTTAAAATTTCAAAAGTCGAAATTTCGAAGAATGTCGCCTATTGTCAAAAAAACACACTTTTGAATATTGGCCATTCATAGGAATGGCCGGAATAGTGTTCCCCAATAATTTTTTTTCGCAAATTTTCTACCATTTTCGGAAAAAGGAGCAAAGTCCTTTTTAAAATTTCAAAAGTCGAAATTTGGAAGAATGTCGCCTATTGTCAAAAAAACACACTTTTGAATATTGGACATTCATAAGAATGGCAGGAATAGTATTACCCAATAATTTTTTTTCGCAAATTTTCTACCATTTTCGGAAAAAGGAGCAAAGTCCTTTTTAAAATTTCAAAAGTCGAAATTTGGAAAAATGTCGCCAATTTTCAAAAAAAAAACACACTGTTAAGACTTTTGAATATTGGACATTCATAGAAATGGCCGGAAGAGTGTTCTCCAATAATGTTTTTTCGCTTATCTCCTACAATTTTCGAAAAAAGGAGCAAAGTCCTTTTTAAAATTTCAAAAGTCGAAATTTGGAAGAATGTCGCCTATTGTCAAAAAAACACATTTTTGAATATTGGACATTCATAGGAATGGCCGTAATAGTGTTCCCCAATAATTTTTTTTTCGCAAATTTTCTACCATTTTCGGAAAAAGGAGCAAAGTCCTTTTTAAAATTTCAAAAGTCGAAATTTGGAAGAATGTCGCCTATTGTCAAAAAAAACACTTTTGAATATTGGACATTCATAGGAATGGCCGGAATAGTGTTCCCCAATAATTTTTTTTTGCAAATTTTCTACTATTTTCGGAAAAAGGAGCAAAGTCCTTTTTAAAATTTCTAAAGTCGAAATTTGGAAGAATGTCGCCTATTGTCAAAAAAACACACTTTTGAATATTGGACATTCATAGGAATGGCAGGAATAGTATTCCCCAATAATTTTTTTTCGCAAATTTTCTACTATTTTCGAAAAAAGGAGCAAAGTCCTTTTTAAAATTTCAAAAGTCGAACTTTGGAAGAATGTCGCCAATTTTCAAATAAACACACTGTTAAGACTTTTGAATATTGGACATTCATAGAAATGGCCGGAAGAGTGTTCTCCAATAATGTTTTTTCGCTTATCTCCTACAATTTTCGGAAAAAGGAGCAAAGTCCTTTTTAAAATTTCAAAAGTCGAAATTTGGAAGAATGTCGCCTATTGTCAAAAAAACACACTTTTGAATATTGGACATTCATAGGAATGGCCGGAATAGTGTTCTTCAATAGTTTTTTTTCGCAAATTTTCTACCATTTTCGGAAAAAGGAGCAAAGTCCTTTTTAAAATTTCAAAAGTCGAAATTTGGAAAAATGTCGCCAATTTTCAAAAAAAAAACACACTGTTAAGACTTTTAAATATTGGACATTCATAGAAATGGCCGGAAGAGTGTTCTCCAATAATGTTTTTTCGCTTATCTTCTACAATTTTCGGAAAAAGGAGCAAAGTCCTTTTTAAAATGTCAAAAGTCGAAATTTGGAAGAATGTCGCCTATTGTCAAAAAAACACACTTTTGAATATTGGACATTCATAGGAATGGCCGGAATAGTGTTCCCCAATAATTTTTTTTTGCAAATTTTCTACTATTTTCGGAAAAAGGAGCAAAGTCCTTTTTAAAATTTCTAAAGTCGAAATTTGGAAGAATGTCGCCTATTGTCAAAAAAACACACTTTTGAATATTGGACATTCATAGGAATGGCAGGAATAGTATTCCCCAATAATTTTTTTTCGCAAATTTTCTACCATTTTCGGAAAAAGGAGCAAAGTCCTTTCTAAAATTTCAAAAGTTGAAATTTGGAAAAATGTCGCCAATTTTCAAAAAAACACACTGTTAAGACTTTTGAATATTGGACATTCATAGAAATGGCCGGAGGAGTGTTCTCCAATAATGTTTTTTCGCTTATCTCCTACAATTTTCGGAAACAGGAGCAAAGTCCTTTTTAAAATTTCAAAAGTCGAAATTTCGAAGAATGTCGCCTATTGTCAAAAAAACACACTTTTGAATATTGGACATTCATAGGAATGGCCGGAATAGTGTTCCCCAGTAATTTTTTTTCACAAATTTTCTACCATTTTCGGAAAAAGGAGCAAAGTCCTTTCTAAAATTTCAAAAGTTGAAATTTGGAAAAATGTCGCCAATTTTCAAAAAAAACACACTGTTAAGACTTTTGAATATTGGGCATTCATAGAAATGGCCGGAAGAGTGTTCTCCAATAATGTTTTTTCGCTTATCTCCTACAATTTTCGGAAAAAGGAGCAAAGTCCTTTTTAAAATTTCAAAAGTCGAAATTTCGAAGAATGTCGCCTATTGGCAAAAAAACACACTTTTGAATATTGGACATTCATAGGAATGGCCGGAATAGTGTTCCCCAATAATTTTTTTTTGCAAATTTTCTACTATTTTCGGAAAAAGGAGCAAAGTCCTTTTTGAAATTTCTAAAGTCGAAATTTGGAAGAATGTCGCCTATTGTCAAAAAAACACACTTTTGAATATTGGACATTCATAGGAATGGCAGGAATAGTATTCCCCAATAATTTTTTTTCGCAAATTTTCTACCATTTTCGGAAAAAGGAGCAAAGTCCTTTTTAAAATTTCAAAAGTCGAAATTTGGAAGAATGTCGCCTATTGTCAAAAAAACACACTTTTGAATATTGGACATTCATAGGAATGGCCGGAATAGTGTTCCCCAATAATTTTTTTTCACAAATTTTCTACCATTTTCGGAAAAAGGAGCAAAGTCCTTTCTAAAATTTCAAAAGTTGAAATTTGGAAAAATGTCGCCAATTTTCAAAAAAACACACTGTTAAGACTTTTGAATATTGGACATTCATAGAAATGGCCGGAAGAGTGTTCTCCAATAATGTTTTTTCGCTTATCTCCTACAATTTTCGGAAAAAGGAGCAAAGTCCTTTTTAAAATTTCAAAAGTCGAAATTTGGAAGAATGTCGCCTATTGTCAAAAAAACACACTTTTGAATATTGGACATTCATAGGAATGGCAGGAATAGTATTCCCCAATAATTTTTTTTCGCAAATTTTCTACCATTTTCGGAAAAAGGAGCAAAGTCCTTTTTAAAATTTCAAAAGTCGAAATTTGGAAAAATGTCGCCAATTTTCAAAAAAAACACACTGTTAAAACTTTTGAATATTGGACATTCATAGAAATGGCCGGAAGAGTGTTCTCCAATAATGTTTTTTCGCTTATCTCCTACAATTTTCGGAAAAAGGAGCAAAGCCCTTTTTAAAATTTCAAAAGTCGAAATTTGGAAGAATGTCGCCTATTGTCAAAAAAACACATTTTTGAATATTGGACATTCATAGGAATGGCCGTAATAGTGTTCCCCAATAATTTTTTTTTCGCAAATTTTCTACCATTTTCGGAAAAAGGAGCAAAGTCCTTTTTAAAATTTCAAAAGTCGAAATTTGAAAGAATGTCGCCTATTGTCAAAAAAAAACACTTTTGAATATTGGACATTCATAGGAATGGCCGGAATAGTGTTCCCCAATAATTTTTTTTTTGCAAATTTTCTACTATTTTCGGAAAAAGGAGCAAAGTCCTTTTTAAAATTTCTAAAGTCGAAATTTGGAAGAATGTCGCCTATTGTCAAAAAAACACACTTTTGAATATTGGACATTCATAGGAATGGCAGGAATAGTATTCCCCAATAATTTTTTTTCGCAAATTTTCTACCATTTTCGGAAAAAGGAGCAAAGTCCTTTTTAAAATTTCAAAAGTCGAAATTTGGAAGAATGTCGCCTATTGTCAAAAAAACACACTTTTGAATATTGGACATTCATAGGAATGGCCGGAATAGTGTTCCCCAATAATTTTTTTTCACAAATTTTCTACCATTTTCGGAAAAAGGAGCAAAGTCCTTTTTAAAATTTCTAAAGTCGAAATTTGGAAGAATGTCGCCTATTGTCAAAAAAACACACTTTTGAATATTGGACATTCATAGGAATGGCAGGAAGAGTGTTCTCCAATAATGTTTTTTCGCTTATCTCCTACAATTTTCGGAAAAAGGAGCAAAGTCCTTTTTAAAATTTCAAAAGTCGAAATTTGGAAGAATGTCGCCTATTGTCAAAAAAACACATTTTTGAATATTGGACATTCATAGGAATGGCCGGAATAGTGTTCCCCAATAATTTTTTTTCACAAATTTTCTACCATTTTCGGAAAAAGGAGCAAAGTCCTTTTTAAAATTTCTAAAGTCGAAATTTGGAAGAATGTCGCCTATTGTCAAAAAAACACACTTTTGAATATTGGACATTCATAGGAATGGCCGGAATAGTGTTCCCCAATAATTTTTTTTTGCAAATTTTCTACTATTTTCGGAAAAAGGAGCAAAGTCCTTTTTGAAATTTCTAAAGTCGAAATTTGGAAGAATGTCGCCTATTGTCAAAAAAACACACTTTTGAATATTGGACATTCATAGGAATGGCCGGAATAGTGTTCCCCAATAATTTTTTTTCACAAATTTTCTACCATTTTCGGAAAAAGGAGCAAAGTCCTTTTTAAAATTTCAAAAGTCGAAATTTGGAAGAATGTCGCCTATTGTCAAAAAAACACACTTTTGAATATTGGACATTCATAGGAATGGCCGGAATAGTGTTCTCCAATAATTTTTTTTCACAAATTTTCTACCATTTTCGGAAAAAGGAGCAAAGTCCTTTCTAAAATTTCAAAAGTTGAAATTTGGAAAAATGTCGCCAATTTTCAAAAAAACACACTGTTAAGACTTTTGAATATTGGACATTCATAGAAATGGCCGGAAGAGTGTTCTCCAATAATGTTTTTTCGCTTATCTCCTACAATTTTCGGAAAAAGGAGCAAAGTCCTTTTTAAAATTTCAAAAGTCGAAATTTGGAAGAATGTCGCCTATTGTCAAAAAAACACACTTTTGAATATTGGACATTCATAGGAATGGCAGGAATAGTATTACCCAATAATTTTTTTTCGCAAATTTTCTACCATTTTCGGAAAAAGGAGCAAAGTCCTTTTTAAAATTTCAAAAGTCGAAATTTGGAAAAATGTCGCCAATTTTCAAAAAAAACACACTGTTAAAACTTTTGAATATTGGACATTCATAGAAATGGCCGGAAGAGTGTTCTCCAATAATGTTTTTTCGCTTATCTCCTACAATTTTCGGAAAAAGGAGCAAAGTCCTTTTTAAAATTTCAAAAGTCGAAATTTGGAAGAATGTCGCCTATTGTCAAAAAAACACATTTTTGAATATTGGGCATTCATAGAAATGGCCGGAAGAGTGTTCTCCAATAATGTTTTTTCGCTTATCTCCTACAATTTTCGGAAAAAGGAGCAAAGTCCTTTTTAAAATTTCAAAAGTCGAAATTTCGAAGAATGTCGCCTATTGTCAAAAAAACACACTTTTGAATATTGGACATTCATAGGAATGGCCGGAATAGTGTTCCCCAATAATTTTTTTTTGCAAATTTTCTACTATTTTCGGAAAAAGGAGCAAAGTCCTTTTTGAAATTTCTAAAGTCGAAATTTGGAAGAATGTCGCCTATTGTCAAAAAAACACACTTTTGAATATTGGACATTCATAGGAATGGCAGGAATAGTATTCCCCAATAATTTTTTTTCGCAAATTTTCTACCATTTTCGGAAAAAGGAGCAAAGTCCTTTTTAAAATTTCAAAAGTCGAAATTTGGAAGAATGTCGCCTATTGTCAAAAAAACACACTTTTGAATATTGGACATTCATAGGAATGGCCGGAATAGTGTTCCCCAATAATTTTTTTTCACAAATTTTCTACCATTTTCGGAAAAAGGAGCAAAGTCCTTTCTAAAATTTCAAAAGTTGAAATTTGGAAAAATGTCGCCAATTTTCAAAAAAACACACTGTTAAGACTTTTGAATATTGGACATTCATAGAAATGGCCGGAAGAGTGTTCTCCAATAATGTTTTTTCGCTTATCTCCTACAATTTTCGGAAAAAGGAGCAAAGTCCTTTTTAAAATTTCAAAAGTCGAAATTTGGAAGAATGTCGCCTATTGTCAAAAAAACACACTTTTGAATATTGGACATTCATAGGAATGGCAGGAATAGTATTCCCCAATAATTTTTTTTCGCAAATTTTCTACCATTTTCGGAAAAAGGAGCAAAGTCCTTTTTAAAATTTCAAAAGTCGAAATTTGGAAAAATGTCGCCAATTTTCAAAAAAAACACACTGTTAAAACTTTTGAATATTGGACATTCATAGAAATGGCCGGAAGAGTGTTCTCCAATAATGTTTTTTCGCTTATCTCCTACAATTTTCGGAAAAAGGAGCAAAGTCCTTTTTAAAATTTCAAAAGTCGAAATTTGGAAGAATGTCGCCTATTGTCAAAAAAACACATTTTTGAATATTGGACATTCATAGGAATGGCCGTAATAGTGTTCCCCAATAATTTTTTTTTCGCAAATTTTCTACCATTTTCGGAAAAAGGAGCAAAGTCCTTTTTAAAATTTCAAAAGTCGAAATTTGAAAGAATGTCGCCTATTGTCAAAAAAACACACTTTTGAATATTGGACATTCATAGGAATGGCAGGAATAGTATTCCCCAATAATTTTTTTTCGCAAATTTTCTACCATTTTCGGAAAAAGGAGCAAAGTCCTTTTTAAAATTTCAAAAGTCGAAATTTGGAAAAATGTCGCCAATTTTCAAAAAAAACACACTGTTAAAACTTTTGAATATTGGACATTCATAGAAATGGCCGGAAGAGTGTTCTCCAATAATGTTTTTTCGCTTATCTCCTACAATTTTCGGAAAAAGGAGCAAAGTCCTTTTTAAAATTTCAAAAGTCGAAATTTGGAAGAATGTCGCCTATTGTCAAAAAAAAAACACTTTTGAATATTGGACATTCATAGGAATGGCCGGAATAGTGTTCCCCAATAATTTTTTTTTGCAAATTTTCTACTATTTTCGGAAAAAGGAGCAAAGTCCTTTTTAAAATTTCTAAAGTCGAAATTTGGAAGAATGTCGCCTATTGTCAAAAAAACACACTTTTGAATATTGGACATTCATAGGAATGGCAGGAATAGTATTCCCCAATAATTTTTTTCGCAAATTTTCTACCATTTTCGGAAAAAGGAGCAAAGTCCTTTTTAAAATTTCAAAAGTCGAAATTTGGAAGAATGTCGCCTATTGTCAAAAAAACACACTTTTGAATATTGGACATTCATAGGAATGGCCGGAATAGTGTTCCCCAATAATTTTTTTTCACAAATTTTCTACCATTTTCGGAAAAAGGAGCAAAGTCCTTTTTAAAATTTCTAAAGTCGAAATTTGGAAGAATGTCGCCTATTGTCAAAAAAACACACTTTTGAATATTGGACATTCATAGGAATGGCAGGAAGAGTGTTCTCCAATAATGTTTTTTCGCTTATCTCCTACAATTTTCGGAAAAAGGAGCAAAGTCCTTTTTAAAATTTCAAAAGTCGAAATTTGGAAGAATGTCGCCTATTGTCAAAAAAACACATTTTTGAATATTGGACATTCATAGGAATGGCCGGAATAGTGTTCCCCAATAATTTTTTTTTGCAAATTTTCTACTATTTTCGGAAAAAGGAGCAAAGTCCTTTTTGAAATTTCTAAAGTCGAAATTTGGAAGAATGTCGCCTATTGTCAAAAAAACACACTTTTGAATATTGGACATTCATAGGAATGGCAGGAATAGTATTCCCCAATAATTTTTTTTCACAAATTTTCTACCATTTTCGGAAAAAGGAGCAAAGTCCTTTTTAAAATTTCAAAAGTCGAAATTTGGAAGAATGTCGCCTATTGTCAAAAAAACACACTTTTGAATATTGGACATTCATAGGAATGGCCGGAATAGTGTTCCCCACTAATTTTTTTTCACAAATTTTCTACCATTTTCGGAAAAAGGAGCAAAGTCCTTTCTAAAATTTCAAAAGTTGAAATTTGGAAAAATGTCGCCAATTTTCAAAAAAACACACTGTTAAGACTTTTGAATATTGGACATTCATAGAAATGGCCGGAAGAGTGTTCTCCAATAATGTTTTTTCGCTTATCTCCTACAATTTTCGGAAAAAGGAGCAAAGTCCTTTTTAAAATTTCAAAAGTCGAAATTTGGAAGAATGTCGCCTATTGTCAAAAAAACACATTTTTGAATATTGGGCATTCATAGAAATGGCCGGAAGAGTGTTCTCCAATAATGTTTTTTCGCTTATCTCCTACAATTTTCGGAAAAAGGAGCAAAGTCCTTTTTAAAATTTCAAAAGTCGAAATTTCGAAGAATGTCGCCTATTGTCAAAAAAACACACTTTTGAATATTGGACATTCATAGGAATGGCCGGAATAGTGTTCCCCAATAATTTTTTTTTGCAAATTTTCTACTATTTTCGGAAAAAGGAGCAAAGTCCTTTTTGAAATTTCTAAAGTCGAAATTTGGAAGAATGTCGCCTATTGTCAAAAAAACACACTTTTGAATATTGGACATTCATAGGAATGGCAGGAATAGTATTCCCCAATAATTTTTTTTCGCAAATTTTCTACCATTTTCGGAAAAAGGAGCAAAGTCCTTTTTAAAATTTCAAAAGTCGAAATTTGGAAGAATGTCGCCTATTGTCAAAAAAACACACTTTTGAATATTGGACATTCATAGGAATGGCCGGAATAGTGTTCCCCAATAATTTTTTTTCACAAATTTTCTACCATTTTCGGAAAAAGGAGCAAAGTCCTTTCTAAAATTTCAAAAGTTGAAATTTGGAAAAATGTCGCCAATTTTCAAAAAAACACACTGTTAAGACTTTTGAATATTGGACATTCATAGAAATGGCCGGAAGAGTGTTCTCCAATAATGTTTTTTCGCTTATCTCCTACAATTTTCGGAAAAAGGAGCAAAGTCCTTTTTAAAATTTCAAAAGTCGAAATTTGGAAGAATGTCGCCTATTGTCAAAAAAACACACTTTTGAATATTGGACATTCATAGGAATGGCAGGAATAGTATTCCCCAATAATTTTTTTTCGCAAATTTTCTACCATTTTCGGAAAAAGGAGCAAAGTCCTTTTTAAAATTTCAAAAGTTGAAATTTGGAAAAATGTCGCCAATTTTCAAAAAAAACACACTGTTAAAACTTTTGAATATTGGACATTCATAGAAATGGCCGGAAGAGTGTTCTCCAATAATGTTTTTTCGCTTATCTCCTACAATTTTCGGAAAAAGGAGCAAAGTCCTTTTTAAAATTTCAAAAGTCGAAATTTGGAAGAATGTCGCCTATTGTCAAAAAAACACATTTTTGAATATTGGACATTCATAGGAATGGCCGTAATAGTGTTCCCCAATAATTTTTTTTTCGCAAATTTTCTACCATTTTCGGAAAAAGGAGCAAAGTCCTTTTTAAAATTTCAAAAGTCGAAATTTGAAAGAATGTCGCCTATTGTCAAAAAAACACACTTTTGAATATTGGACATTCATAGGAATGGCAGGAATAGTATTCCCCAATAATTTTTTTTCGCAAATTTTCTACCATTTTCGGAAAAAGGAGCAAAGTCCTTTTTAAAATTTCAAAAGTCGAAATTTGGAAAAATGTCGCCAATTTTCAAAAAAAACACACTGTTAAAACTTTTGAATATTGGACATTCATAGAAATGGCCGGAAGAGTGTTCTCCAATAATGTTTTTTCGCTTATCTCCTACAATTTTCGGAAAAAGGAGCAAAGTCCTTTTTAAAATTTCAAAAGTCGAAATTTGGAAGAATGTCGCCTATTGTCAAAAAAAAAACACTTTTGAATATTGGACATTCATAGGAATGGCCGGAATAGTGTTCCCCAATAATTTTTTTTTGCAAATTTTCTACTATTTTCGGAAAAAGGAGCAAAGTCCTTTTTAAAATTTCTAAAGTCGAAATTTGGAAGAATGTCGCCTATTGTCAAAAAAACACACTTTTGAATATTGGACATTCATAGGAATGGCAGGAATAGTATTCCCCAATAATTTTTTTCGCAAATTTTCTACCATTTTCGGAAAAAGGAGCAAAGTCCTTTTTAAAATTTCAAAAGTCGAAATTTGGAAGAATGTCGCCTATTGTCAAAAAAACACACTTTTGAATATTGGACATTCATAGGAATGGCCGGAATAGTGTTCCCCAATAATTTTTTTTCACAAATTTTCTACAATTTTCGGAAAAAGGAGCAAAGTCCTTTTTAAAATTTCTAAAGTCGAAATTTGGAAGAATGTCGCCTATTGTCAAAAAAACACACTTTTGAATATTGGACATTCATAGGAATGGCAGGAAGAGTGTTCTCCAATAATGTTTTTTCGCTTATCTCCTACAATTTTCGGAAAAAGGAGCAAAGTCCTTTTTAAAATTTCAAAAGTCGAAATTTGGAAGAATGTCGCCTATTGTCAAAAAAACACATTTTTGAATATTGGACATTCATAGGAATGGCCGGAATAGTGTTCCCCAATAATTTTTTTTCACAAATTTTCTACCATTTTCGGAAAAAGGAGCAAAGTCCTTTTTAAAATTTCTAAAGTCGAAATTTGGAAGAATGTCGCCTATTGTCAAAAAAACACACTTTTGAATATTGGACATTCATAGGAATGGCCGGAATAGTGTTCCCCAATAATTTTTTTTTGCAAATTTTCTACTATTTTCGGAAAAAGGAGCAAAGTCCTTTTTGAAATTTCTAAAGTCGAAATTTGGAAGAATGTCGCCTATTGTCAAAAAAACACACTTTTGAATATTGGACATTCATAGGAATGGCAGGAATAGTATTCCCCAATAATTTTTTTTCACAAATTTTCTACCATTTTCGGAAAAAGGAGCAAAGTCCTTTTTAAAATTTCAAAAGTCGAAATTTGGAAGAATGTCGCCTATTGTCAAAAAAACACACTTTTGAATATTGGACATTCATAGGAATGGCCGGAATAGTGTTCCCCAATAATTTTTTTTCACAAATTTTCTACCATTTTCGGAAAAAGGAGCAAAGTCCTTTCTAAAATTTCAAAAGTTGAAATTTGGAAAAATGTCGCCAGTTTTCAAAAAAACACACTGTTAAGACTTTTGAATATTGGACATTCATAGAAATGGCCGGAAGAGTGTTCTCCAATAATGTTTTTTCGCTTATCTCCTACAATTTTCGGAAAAAGGAGCAAAGTCCTTTTTAAAATTTCAAAAGTCGAAATTTGGAAGAATGTCGCCTATTGTCAAAAAAACACACTTTTGAATATTGGACATTCATAGGAATGGCAGGAATAGTATTCCCCAATAATTTTTTTTCGCAAATTTTCTACCATTTTCGGAAAAAGGAGCAAAGTCCTTTTTAAAATTTCAAAAGTTGAAATTTGGAAAAATGTCGCCAATTTTCAAAAAAAACACACTGTTAAAACTTTTGAATATTGGACATTCATAGAAATGGCCGGAAGAGTGTTCTCCAATAATGTTTTTTCGCTTATCTCCTACAATTTTCGGAAAAAGGAGCAAAGTCCTTTTTAAAATTTCAAAAGTCGAAATTTGGAAGAATGTCGCCTATTGTCAAAAAAACACATTTTTGAATATTGGACATTCATAGGAATGGCCGTAATAGTGTTCCCCAATAATTTTTTTTTCGCAAATTTTCTACCATTTTCGGAAAAAGGAGCAAAGTCCTTTTTAAAATTTCAAAAGTCGAAATTTGAAAGAATGTCGCCTATTGTCAAAAAAACACACTTTTGAATATTGGACATTCATAGGAATGGCAGGAATAGTATTCCCCAATAATTTTTTTTCGCAAATTTTCTACCATTTTCGGAAAAAGGAGCAAAGTCCTTTTTAAAATTTCAAAAGTCGAAATTTGGAAAAATGTCGCCAATTTTCAAAAAAAACACACTGTTAAAACTTTTGAATATTGGACATTCATAGAAATGGCCGGAAGAGTGTTCTCCAATAATGTTTTTTCGCTTATCTCCTACAATTTTCGGAAAAAGGAGCAAAGTCCTTTTTAAAATTTCAAAAGTCGAAATTTGGAAGAATGTCGCCTATTGTCAAAAAAAAAACACTTTTGAATATTGGACATTCATAGGAATGGCCGGAATAGTGTTCCCCAATAATTTTTTTTTGCAAATTTTCTACTATTTTCGGAAAAAGGAGCAAAGTCCTTTTTAAAATTTCTAAAGTCGAAATTTGGAAGAATGTCGCCTATTGTCAAAAAAACACACTTTTGAATATTGGACATTCATAGGAATGGCAGGAATAGTATTCCCCAATAATTTTTTTCGCAAATTTTCTACCATTTTCGGAAAAAGGAGCAAAGTCCTTTTTAAAATTTCAAAAGTCGAAATTTGGAAGAATGTCGCCTATTGTCAAAAAAACACACTTTTGAATATTGGACATTCATAGGAATGGCCGGAATAGTGTTCCCCAATAATTTTTTTTCACAAATTTTCTACAATTTTCGGAAAAAGGAGCAAAGTCCTTTTTAAAATTTCTAAAGTCGAAATTTGGAAGAATGTCGCCTATTGTCAAAAAAACACACTTTTGAATATTGGACATTCATAGGAATGGCAGGAAGAGTGTTCTCCAATAATGTTTTTTCGCTTATCTCCTACAATTTTCGGAAAAAGGAGCAAAGTCCTTTTTAAAATTTCAAAAGTCGAAATTTGGAAGAATGTCGCCTATTGTCAAAAAAACACATTTTTGAATATTGGACATTCATAGGAATGGCCGGAATAGTGTTCCCCAATAATTTTTTTTCACAAATTTTCTACCATTTTCGGAAAAAGGAGCAAAGTCCTTTTTAAAATTTCTAAAGTCGAAATTTGGAAGAATGTCGCCTATTGTCAAAAAAACACACTTTTGAATATTGGACATTCATAGGAATGGCCGGAATAGTGTTCCCCAATAATTTTTTTTTGCAAATTTTCTACTATTTTCGGAAAAAGGAGCAAAGTCCTTTTTGAAATTTCTAAAGTCGAAATTTGGAAGAATGTCGCCTATTGTCAAAAAAACACACTTTTGAATATTGGACATTCATAGGAATGGCAGGAATAGTATTCCCCAATAATTTTTTTTCACAAATTTTCTACCATTTTCGGAAAAAGGAGCAAAGTCCTTTTTAAAATTTCAAAAGTCGAAATTTGGAAGAATGTCGCCTATTGTCAAAAAAACACACTTTTGAATATTGGACATTCATAGGAATGGCCGGAATAGTGTTCCCCAATAATTTTTTTTCACAAATTTTCTACCATTTTCAGAAAAAGGAGCAAAGTCCTTTCTAAAATTTCAAAAGTTGAAATTTGGAAAAATGTCGCCAATTTTCAAAAAAACACACTGTTAAGACTTTTGAATATTGGACATTCATAGAAATGGCCGGAAGAGTGTTCTCCAATAATGTTTTTTCGCTTATCTCCTACAATTTTCGGAAAAAGGAGCAAAGTCCTTTTTAAAATTTCAAAAGTCGAAATTTGGAAGAATGTCGCCTATTGTCAAAAAAACACACTTTTGAATATTGGACATTCATAGGAATGGCAGGAATAGTATTCCCCAATAATTTTTTTTCGCAAATTTTCTACCATTTTCGGAAAAAGGAGCAAAGTCCTTTTTAAAATTTCAAAAGTCGAAATTTGGAAAAATGTCGCCAATTTTCAAAAAAAACACACTGTTAAAACTTTTGAATATTGGACATTCATAGAAATGGCCGGAAGAGTGTTCTCCAATAATGTTTTTTTGCTTATCTCCTACAATTTTCGGAAAAAGGAGCAAAGTCCTTTTTAAAATTTCAAAAGTCGAAATTTGGAAGAATGTCGCCTATTGTCAAAAAAACACATTTTTGAATATTGGACATTCATAGGAATGGCCGTAATAGTGTTCCCCAATAATTTTTTTTTCGCAAATTTTCTACCATTTTCGGAAAAAGGAGCAAAGTCCTTTTTAAAATTTCAAAAGTCGAAATTTGAAAGAATGTCGCCTATTGTCAAAAAAAAACACTTTTGAATATTGGACATTCATAGGAATGGCCGGAATAGTGTTCCCCAATAATTTTTTTTTGCAAATTTTCTACTATTTTCGGAAAAAGGAGCAAAGTCCTTTCTAAAATTTCAAAAGTTGAAATTTGGAAAAATGTCGCCAATTTTCAAATAAACACACTGTTAAGACTTTTGAATATTGGACATTCATAGAAATGGCCGGAAGAGTGTTCTCCAATAATGTTTTTTCGCTTATCTCCTACAATTTTCGGAAAAAGGAGCAAAGTCCTTTTTAAAATTTCAAAAGTCGAAATTTCGAAGAATGTCGCCTATTGTCAAAAAAACACACTTTTGAATATTGGACATTCATAGGAATGGCCGGAGTAGTGTTCCCCAATAATTTTTTTCGCAAATTTTCTACCATTTTCGGAAAAAGGAGCAAAGTCCTTTTTAAAATTTCAAAAGTCGAAATTTGGAAGAATGTCGCCTATTGTCAAAAAAACACACTTTTGAATATTGGACATTCATAAGAATGGCAGGAATAGTATTCCCCAATAATTTTTTTTCGCAAATTTTCTACCATTTTCGGAAAAAGGAGCAAAGTCCTTTTTAAAATTTCAAAAGTCGAAATTTGGAAAAATGTCGCCAATTTTCAAAAAAAACACACTGTTAAGACTTTTGAATATTGGACATTCATAGAAATGGCCGGAAGAGTGTTCTCCAATAATGTTTTTTTGCTTATCTCCTACAATTTTCGGAAAAAGGAGCAAAGTCCTTTTTAAAATTTCAAAAGTCGAAATTTGGAAGAATGTCGCCTATTGTCAAAAAAACACATTTTTGAATATTGGACATTCATAGGAATGGCCGTAATAGTGTTCCCCAATAATTTTTTTTCGCAAATTTTCTACCATTTTCGGAAAAAGGAGCAAAGTCCTTTTTAAAATTTCAAAAGTCGAAATTTGGAAGAATGTCGCCTATTGTCAAAAAAACACACTTTTGAATATTGGACATTCATAGGAATGGCCGGAATAGTGTTCCCCAATAATTTTTTTTTCGCAAATTTTCTACCATTTTCGGAAAAAGGAGCAAAGTCCTTTCTAAAATTTCAAAAGTTGAAATTTGGAAAAATGTCGCCAATTTGCAAAAAAACACACTGTTAAGACTTTTGAATATTGGACATTCATAGGAATGGCCGGAATAGTGTTCCCCAATAATTTTTTTTTCGCAAATTTTCTACCATTTTCGGAAAAAGGAGCAAAGTCCTTTCTAAAATTTCAAAAGTTGAAATTTGGAAGAATGTCGCCAATTTTCAAATAAACACACTGTTAAGAATTTTGAATATTGGACATTCATAGAAATGGCCGGAAGAGTGTTCTCCAATAATGTTTTTTCGCTTATCTCCTACAATTTTCGGAAACAGGAGCAAAGTCCATTTTAAAATTTCAAAAGTCGAAATTTGGAAGAATGTCGCCTATTGTCAAAAAAACACACTTTTGAATATTGGACATTCATAGGAATGGCCGGAATAGTGTTCCCCAATAATTTTTATTCGCAAATTTTCTACCATTTTCGGAAAAAGGAGCAAGGTCCTTTCTAAAATTTCAAAAGTTGAAATTTGGAAAAATGTCGCCAATTTTCAAAAAAAACACACTGTTAAGACTTTTGAATATTGGACATTCATAGAAATGGCCGGAAGAGTGTTCTCCAATAATGTTTTTTCGCTTATCTCCTACAATTTTCGGAAAAAGGAGCAAAGTCCTTTTTAAAATTTCAAAAGTCGAAATTTGGAAGAATGTCGCCTATTTGCAAAAAACACACTTTTAAATATTGGACATTCATAGGAATGGCCGTAATAGTGTTCCCCAATAATTTTTTTTCGCAAATTTTCTACCATTTTCGGAAAAAGGAGCAAAGTCCTTTTTAAAATTTCAAAAGTCGAAATTTGGAAGAATGTCGCCTATTGTCAAAAAAACACACTTTTGAATATTGGACATTCATAGCAATGGCCGGAATAGTGTTCCCCAATAATTTTTTTTTCGCAAATTTTCCACCATTTTCGGAAAAAGGAGCAAAGTCCTTTCTAAAATTTCAAAAGTTGAAATTTGGAAAAATGTCGCCAATTTTCAAATAAACACACTGTTAAGAATTTTGAATATTGGACATTCATAGAAATGGCCGGAAGAGTGTTCTCCAATAATGTTATTTCGCTTATCTCCTACAATTTTCGGAAACAGGAGCAAAGTCCATTTTAAAATTTCAAAAGTCGAAATTTGGAAGAATGTCGCCTATTGTCAAAAAAACACACTTTTGAATATAGGACATTCATAGGAATGGCCGGAATAGTGTTCCCCAATAATTTTTTTTCGCAAATTTTCTACCATTTTCGGAAAAAGGAGCAAAGTCCTTGTTAAAATTTCAAAAGTCGAAATTTAGAAGAATGTCGCCTATTGTCAAAAAAAAACACACTTTTGAATATTGGACATTAATAGGAATGGCAGGAATAGTATTCCCCAATAATTTTTTTTGCAAATTTGTACCATTTTCGGAAAAAGGAGCAAAGTCCCTTTTAAATTTTCAAAAGTCGAAATTTGGAAGAATGTCGCCTATTGTCAAAAAAACACACTTTTGAATATTGGACATTCATAGGAATGGCCGGAATAGTGTTCCCCAATAATTTTTTTTCGCAAGTTTGCTACCATTTTCCGAAAAAGGAGCAAAGTCCTTTTTAAAATTTCAAAAGTCGAAATTTGGAAGAATGTCGCCTATTGTCAAAAAAACACACTTTTGAATATTGGACATTCATAGAAATGGCAGGAATAGTATTCCCCAATAATTTTTTTTCGCAAAGTTTCTACCATTTTCGGAAAAAGGAGCAAAGTCCTTTTTAAAATTTCAAAAGTCGAAATTTGGAAGAATGTCGCCTATTGTCCAAAAAACACACTTTTGAATATTGGACATTCATAGGAATGGCCGGAATAGTGTTCCCCAATAATTTTTTTTCGCAAATTTTCTACCATTTTCGGAAAAAGGAGCAAGGTCCTTTCTAAAATTTCAAAAGTCGAAATTTGGAAAAATGTCGCCAATTTTCAAATAAACACACTGTTAAGACTTTTGAATATTGGACATTCATAGAAATGGCCGGAAGAGTGTTCTCCAATAATGTTTTTTCGCTTTTCTCCTACAATTTTCGGAAAAAAGAGCAAAGTCCTTTTTAAAATTTCAAAAGTCGAAATTTGGAAGAATGTCGCCTATTGTCAAAAAAACACATTTTTGAATATTGGACATTCA
The DNA here is from genome assembly GCA_932526305.1 of Epicampocera succincta. Lineage (NCBI taxonomy): Eukaryota > Metazoa > Arthropoda > Insecta > Diptera > Tachinidae > Epicampocera > Epicampocera succincta. Next base: position 44,872,741 of record OW052036.1, read on the forward strand.
TAGGAATGGCCGTAATAGTGTTTCCCAAAAATATTTTTTTTCGCAAATTTTCTACCATTTTCGGAAAAAGGAGCAAAGTCCTTTTTAAAATTTCAAAAGTCGAAATTTGGAAGAATGTCGCCTATTGTCAAAAAAACACACTTTTGAATATTGGACATTCATAGGAATGGCCGGAATAGTATTCCCCAATAATTTTTTTTCGCAAATTTTCTACCATTTTCGGAAAAAGTAGCAAAGTCCTTTTTAAAATTTCAAAAGTCAAAATTTGGAAGAATGTCGCCTATTGTAAAAAAAAAAACACACTTTTGAATATTGGACATTCATGGGAATGGGCGGAATAGTGTTCCCCAATAATTTTTTTTCGCAAATTTTCTACCATTTTCGGAAAGAGGTTCAAAGTCCTTTTTAAAATTTCAAAAGTCGAAATTTGGAAGAATGTCGCCTATTGTCAAAAAAACACACTTTTGAATATTGGACATTCATAGGAATGGCCGGAATAGTGTTCCCCAATAATTTTTTTTCGCAAATTTTCTACCCTTTTCGGAAAAAGGAGCAAAGTCCTTTCTAAAATTTCAAAAGTTGAAATTTGGAAAAATGTCGCCAATTTGCAAAAAAACACACTGTTAAGACTTTTGAATATTGGACATTCATAGGAATGGCCGGAATAGTGTTCCCCAATAATTTTTTTTCGCAAATTTTCTACCATTTTCGGAAAAAGGAGCAAAGTCCTTTCTAAAATTTCAAAAGTTGAAATTTGGAAAAATGTCGCCAATTTTCAAATAAACCCACTGTTAAGAATTTTGAATATTGGACATTCATAGAAATGGCCGGAAGAGTGTTCTCCAATAATGTTTTTTCGCTTATCTCCTACAATAAGGGAGCAAAGTCCTTTTTAAAATTTCAAAAGTCGAAATTTGGAAGAATGTCGCCTATTGTCAAAAAAACACATTTTTGAATATTGCACATTCATAGGAATGGCCGTAATAGTGTTCCCCAATAATTTTTTTTCGCAAATTTTCTACCATTTTCGGAAAAAGGAGCAAAGTCCTTTTTAAAATTTCAAAAGTCGAAATTTGGAAGAATGTCGCCTATTGTCAAAAAAACACACTTTTGAATATTGGACATTCATAGGAATGGCCGGAATAGTGTTCCCCAATAATTTTTTTTCGCAAATTTTCTACCATTTTCGGAAAAAGGAGCAAAGTCCTTTCTAAAATTTCAAAAGTTGAAATTTGGAAGAATTTCGCCTATTGTCAAAAAAAACACACTTTTGAATGTTGGACATTCATAGGAATGGCCGGAATAGTGTTCTTCAATAATGTTTTTTCGCTTATCTCCTACAATTTTCGGAAAAAGGAGCAAAGTCCATTTTAAAATTTCAAAAGTCGAAATTTGGAAGAATGTCGCCTATTGTCAAAAAAACACACTTTTGAATATTGGACATTCATAAGAATGGCCGGAGTAGTGTTCCCCAATAATTTTTTTTCGCAAATTTTCTACCATTTTCGGAAAAAGGAGCAAAGTCCTTTTTAAAATTTCACAAGTCGAAATTTGGAAGAATGTCGCCTATTGTCAAAAAAACACACTTTTGAATATTGGACATTCATAGGAATGGCCGGAATAGTGGTCCCCAATAATTTTTTTTCGCAAATTTTGTACCATTTTCGGAAAAAGGAGCAAAGTCCTTTTTAAAATTTCAAAAGTCGAAATTTGGAAGAATGTCGCCTATTGTCCAAAAAACACACTTTTGAATATTGGACATTCATAGGAATGGCCGGAATAGTGTTCCCCAATAATTTTTTTTCGCAAATTTTCTACCATTTTCGGAAAAAGGAGCAAGGTCCTTTCTAAAATTTCAAAAGTTGAAATTTGGAAAAATGTCGCCAATTTTCAAAAAAAAACACACTGTTAAGACTTTTGAATATTGGACTTTCATAGAAATGGCCGGAAGAGTGTTCTCCAATAATGTTTTTTCGCTTATCTCCTACAATTTTCGGAAAAAGGAGCAAAGTCCTTTTTAAAATTTCAAAAGTCGAAATTTGGAAGAATGTCGCCTATTGTTAAAAAAAACACATTTTTGAATATTGGACATTCATAGGAATGGCCGTAATAGTGTTCCCCAATAATTTTTTTTCGCAAATTTTCTACCATTTTCGGAAAAAGGAGCAAAGTCCTTTTTAAAATTTCAAAAGTCGAAATTTGGCAGAATGTCGCCTATTGTCAAAAAAAAACATTTTTGAATATTGGACATTCATAGGAATGGCCGGAATAGTGTTCCCCAATAATTTTTTTTCGCAAATTTTCTACCATTTTCGGAAAAAGGAGCAAAGTCCTTTCTAAAATTTCAGAAGTTGAAATTTGGAAAAATGTCGCCAATTTGCAAAAAAACACACTGTTAAGACTTTTGAATATTGGACATTCATAGAAATGGCCGGAAGAGTGTTCTCCAATAATGTTTTTTCGCTTATCTCCTACAATTTTCGGAAACAGGAGCAAAGTCCATTTTAAAATTTCAAAAGTCGAAATTTGGAAGAATGTCGCCTATTGTCAAAAAAACACACTTTTGAATAGTGGACATTCATAGGAATGGCCGGAGTAGTGTTCCCCAATAATTTTTTTTCGCAAATTTTCTACCATTTTCGGAAAAAGGAGCAAGGTCCTTTCTAAAATTTCAAAAGTTGAAATTTGGAAAAATGTCGCCAATTTTCAAAAAAAAACACACTGTTAAGACTTTTGAATATTGGACATTCATAGGAATGGCCGGAATAGTGTTCCCCAATAATTTTTTTTTTCGCAAATTTTCTACCATTTTCGGAAAAAGGAGCAAAGTCCTTTCTAAAATTTCAAAAGTTGAAATTTGGAAAAATGTCGCCAATTTTCAAATAAACACACTGTTAAGAATTTTGAATATTGGACATTCATAGAAATGGCCGGAAGAGTGTTCTCCAATAATGTTTTTTCGCTTATCTCCTACAATTTTCGGAAACAGGAGCAAAGTCCATTTTAAAATTTCAAAAGTCGAAATTTGGAAGAATGTCGCCTATTGTCAAAAAAACACACTTTTGAATATTGGACATTCATAGGAATGGCCGGAATAGTGTTCCCCAATCATTTTTTTTCGCAAATTTTCTACAATTTTCGGAAAAAGGAGCAAAGTCCTTTCTAAAATTTCAAAAGTTGAAATTTGGAAAAATGTCGCCAATTTGCAAAAAAACACACTGTTAAGACTTTTGAATATTGGACATTCATAGGAATGGCCGGAACAGTGTTCCCCAATAATTTTTTTTCGCAAATTTTCTACCATTTTCGGAAAAAGGAGCAAAGTCCTTTCTAAAATTTCAAAAGTTGAAATTTGGAAGAATGTCGCCAATTTTCAAATAAACACACTGTTAAGAATTTTGAATATTGGACATTCATAGAAATGGCCGGAAGAGTGTTCTCCAATAATGTTTTTTCGCTTATCTCCTACAATTTTCGGAAACAGGAGCAAAGTCCATTTTAATATTTCAAAAGTCGAAATTTGGAAGAATGTCGCCTATTGTCAAAAAAAAAACACTTTTGAATATTGGACATTCATAGGAATGGCCGGAATAGTGTTCCCCAATAATTTTTTTTCGCAAATTTTCTACCATTTTCGGAAAGAGGTTCAAAGTCCTTTTTAAAATTTCAAAAGTCGAAATTTGGAAGAATGTCGCCTATTGTCAAAAAAACACACTTTTGAATATTGGACATTCATAGGAATGGCCGGAATAGTGTTCCCCAATAATTTTTTTTCGCAAATTTTCTACCATTTTCAGAAAAAGGAGCAAAGTCCTTTCTAAAATTTCAAAAGTTGAAATTTGGAAAAATGTCGCCAATTTGCAAAAAAACACACTGTTAAGACTTTTGAATATTGGACATTCATAGGAATGGCCGGAACAGTGTTCCCCAATAATTTTTTTTTCGCAAATTTTCTACCATTTTCGGAAAAAGGAGCAAAGTCCTTTCTAAAATTTCAAAAGTTGAAATTTGGAAAAATGTCGCCAATTTTCAAATAAACACACTGTTAAGATTTTGAATATTGGACATTCATAGAAATGGCCGGAAGAGTGTTCTCCAATAATGTTTTTTCGCTTATCTCCTACAATTTTCGGAAACAGGAGCAAAGTCCATTTTAATATTTCAAAAGTCGAAATTTGGAAGAATGTCGCCTATTGTCAAAAACACACATTTTTGAATATTGGACATTCATAGGAATGGCCGTAATAGTGTTCCCCAATAATTTTTTTTCGCAAATTTTCTACCATTTTCGGAAAAAGGAGCAAAGTCCTTTTTAAAATTTCAAAAGTCGAAATTTGGAAGAATGTCGCCTATTGTCAAAAAAACACACTTTTGAATATTGGACATTCATAGGAATGGCCGGAATAGTGTTCCCCAATAATTTTTTTTCGCAAATTTTCTACCATTTTCGGAAAAAGGAGCAAAGTCCTTTTTAAAATTTCAAAAGTCGAAATTTGGAAGAATGTCGCCTATTGTCAAAAAAACACACTTTTGAATATTGGACATTCATAGGAATGGCAGGAATAGTATTCCCCAATAATTTTCTACCATTTTCGGAAAAAGGAGCAAAGTCCTTTTTAAAATTTCAAAAGTCGAAATTTGGAAGAATGTCGCCTATTGTCAAAAAAACCTACTTTTGAATATTGGACAGTCATAGGAATGGCCGGAATAGTGGTCCCCAATAATTTTTTTTCGCAAATTTTCCACCATTTTCCGAAAAAGGAGCAAAGTCCTTTTTAAAATTTCAAAAGTCGAAATTTGGAAGAATGTCGCCTATTGTCAAAAAAACACACTTTTGAATATTGGACATTCATAGGAATGGCAGGAATAGTATTCCCCAATAATTTTTTTTCGCAAATTTTTTACCATTTTCGGAAAAAGGAGCAAAGTCCTTTTTAAAATTTCAAAAGTCGAAATTTGGAAGAATGTCGCCTATTGTCCAAAAAACACACTTTTGAATATTGGACATTCATAGGAATGGGCAGAATAGTGTTCCCCAATAATTTTTTTTCTCAAATTTTCTACCATTTTCGGAAAAAGGAGCAAGGTCCTTTCTAAAATTTCAAAAGTTGAAATTTGGAAAAATGTCGCCAATTTTCAAAAAAAAAAAACACACTGTTAAGACTTTTGAATATTGGACATTCATAGGAATGGCCGGAAGAGTGTTCTCCAATAATGTTTTTTCGCTTATCTCCTACAATTTTCGGAAAAAGGAGCAAAGTCCTTTTTAAAATTTCAAAAGTCGAAATTTGGAACAATGTCGCCTATTGTCAAAAAAACACACTTTTGAATATTGGACATTCATAGGAATGGCCGGAATAGTGTTCCCCAATAATTTTTTTTCGCAAATTTTCTACCATTTTCGGAAAAAGGAGCAAAGTCCTTTTTAAAATTTCAAAAGTCGAAATTTGGAAGAATGTCGCCTTTTGTCAAAAAAACACACTTTTGAATATTGGACATTCATAGGAATGGCCGGAATAGTGTTCCCCAATAATTTTTTTCGCAAATTTTCTACCATTTTCGGAAAAAGGAGCAAGGTCCTTTCTAAAATTTCAAAAGTTGAAATTTGGAAAAATGTCGCCAATTTTCAAAAAAAACACACTGTTAAGACTTTTGAATATTGGACATTCATAGAAATGGCCAGAAGAGTGTTCTTCAATAATGTTTTTTCGCTTATCTCCTACAATTTTCGGAAACAGGAGCAAAGTCCATTTTAAAATTTCAAAAGTCGAAATTTGGAAGAATGTCGCCTATTGTCAAAAAAACACACTTTTGAATATTGGACATTCATAGGAATGGCCGGAATAGTGTTCCCCAATAATTTTTTTTCCCAAATTTTCTACCATTTTCGGAAAAAGGAGCAAGGTCCTTTCTAAAATTTCAAAAGTTGAAATTTGGAAAAATGTCGCCAATTTTCAAAAAAAACACACTGTTAAGACTTTTGAATATTGGACATTCATAGAAATGGCCGGAAGAGTGTTCTCCAATAATGTTTTTTCGCTTATCTCCTACAATTTTCGGAAACAGGAGCAAAGTCCATTTTAAAATTTCAAAAGTCGAAATTTGGAAGAATGTCGCCTATTGTCAAAAAAACACACTTTTGAATATTGGACATTCATAGGAATGGCAGGAATAGTGTTCCCCAATAATTTTTTTTCGCAAATTTTCTACCCTTTTCGGAAAAAGTAGCAAAGTCCTTTTTAAAATTTCAAAAGTCAAAATTTGGAAGAATGTCGCCTATTGTAAAAAAAAAACACACTTTTGAATATTGGACATTCATAGGAATGGCCGTAATAGTGTTCCCCAATAATTTTTTTTCGCAAATTTTCTACCATTTTCGGAAAAAGGAGCAAAGTCCTTTTTAAAATTTCAAAAGTCGAAATTTGGAAGAATGTCGCCTATTGTCAAAAAACACACTTTTAAATATTGGACATTCATAGGAATGGCCGGAATAGTGTTCTCCAATAATTTTTTTTCGCAAATTTTCTACCATTTTCGGAAAAAGGAGCAAGGTCCTTTCTAAAATTTCAAAAGTTGAAATTTGGAAAAATGTCGCCAATTTGCAAAAAAACACACTGTTAAGACTTTTGAATATTGGACATTCATAGGAATGTCCGGAATAGTGTTCCCCAATAATTTTTTTTCGCAAATTTTCTACCATTTTCGGAAAAAGGAGCAAGGTCCTTTCTAAAATTTCAAAAGGTGAAATTTGGAAAAATGTCGCCAATTTGCAAAAAAACACACTGTTAAGACTTTTGAATATTGGACATTCATAGGAATGGCCGGAACAGTGTTCCCCAATAATTTTTTTTTCGCAAATTTTCTACCATTTTCGGAAAAAGGAGCAAAGTCCTTTCTAAAATTTCAAAAGTTGAAATTTGGAAAAATTTCGCCAATTTTCAAATAAACACACTGTTAAGAATTTTGAATATTGGACATTCATAGAAATGGCCGGAAGAGTGTTCTCCAATTATGTATTTTCGCTTATCTCCTACAATTTTCGGAAACAGGAGCAAAGTCCATTTTAAAATTTCAAAAGTCGAAATTTGGAAGAATGTCGCCTATTGTCAAAAAAACACACTTTTGAATATTGGACATTCATAGGAATGGCCGGAATAGTGTTCCGCAATAATTTTTTTTCGCAAATTTTCTACCATTTTCGGAAAAAGGAGCAAGGTCCTTTCTAAAATTTCAAAAGTTGAAATTTGGAAAAATGTCGCCAATTTTCAAAAAAAAACACACTGTTAAGACTTTTGAATATTGGACATTCATAGGAATGGCCGGAAGAGTGTTCTCCAATAATGTTTTTTCGCTTATCTCCTACAATTTTCGGAAAAAGGAGAAAAGTCCTTTTTAAAATTTCAAAAGTCGAAATTTGGAAGAATGTCGCCTATTGTCAAAAAAACACATTTTTGAATATTGGACATTCATAGGAATGGCCGTAATAGTGTTCCCCAATAATTTTTTGTCGCAAATTTTCTACCATTTTCGGAAAAAGGAGCAAAGTCCTTTCTAAAATTTCAAAAGTCGAAATTTGGAAGAATGTCGCCTATTGTCAAAAAACACACTTTTAAATATTGGACATTCATAGGAATGGCCGGAATAGTGTTCTCCAATAATTTTTTTTCGCAAATTTTCCACCATTTTCCGAAAAAGGAGCAAAGTCCTTTTTAAAATTTCAAAAGTCGAAATTTGGAAGAATGTCGCCTATTGTCAAAAAAACACACTTTTGAATATTGGACATTCATAGGAATAGCAGGAATAGTATTCCCCAATAATTTTTTTTCGCAAATTTTTTACCATTTTCGGAAAAAGGAGCAAAGTCCTTTTTAAAATTTCAAAAGTCGAAATTTGGAAAAATGTCGCCAATTTGCAAAAAAACACACTGTTAAGACTTTTGAATATTGGACATTCATAGGAATGGCCGGAATAGTGTTCTCCAATAATTTTTTTTCGCAAATTTTCTACCATTTTCGGAAAAAGGAGCAAAGTCCTTTTTAAAATTTCAAAAGTCGAAATTTGGAAGAATGTCGCCTATTGTCAAAAAACACACTTTTAAATATTGGACATTCATAGGAATGGCCGGAATAGTGTTCTCCAATAATTTTTTTTCGCAAATTTTCTACCATTTTCGGAAAAAGGAGCAAGGTCCTTTCTAAAATTTCAAAAGTTGAAATTTGGAAAAATGTCGCCAATTTGCAAAAAAACACACTGTTAAGACTTTTGAATATTGGACATTCATAGGAATGTCCGGAATAGTGTTCTCCAATAATGTTTTTTCGCTTATCTCCTACAATTTTCGGAAACAGGAGCAAAGTCCATTTTAAAATTTCAAAAGTCGAAATTTGGAAGAATGTCGCCTATTGTCAAAAAAACACACTTTTGAATATTGGACATTCATAGGAATGGCAGGAATAGTGTTCCCCAATAATTTTTTTTCGCAAATTTTCTACCCTTTTCGGAAAAAGTAGCAAAGTCCTTTTTAAAATTTCAAAAGTCAAAATTTGGAAGAATGTCGCCTATTGTAAAAAAAAAACACACTTTTGAATATTGGACATTCATAGGAATGGCCGTAATAGTGTTCCCCAATAATTTTTTTTCGCAAATTTTCTACCATTTTCGGAAAAAGGAGCAAAGTCCTTTTTAAAATTTCAAAAGTCGAAATTTGGAAGAATGTCGCCTATTGTCAAAAAACACACTTTTAAATATTGGACATTCATAGGAATGGCCGGAATAGTGTTCTCCAATAATTTTTTTTCGCAAATTTTCTACCATTTTCGGAAAAAGGAGCAAGGTCCTTTCTAAAATTTCAAAAGTTGAAATTTGGAAAAATGTCGCCAATTTGCAAAAAAACACACTGTTAAGACTTTTGAATATTGGACATTCATAGGAATGTCCGGAATAGTGTTCCCCAATAATTTTTTTTCGCAAATTTTCTACCATTTTCGGAAAAAGGAGCAAGGTCCTTTCTAAAATTTCAAAAGGTGAAATTTGGAAAAATGTCGCCAATTTGCAAAAAAACACACTGTTAAGACTTTTGAATATTGGACATTCATAGGAATGGCCGGAACAGTGTTCCCCAATAATTTTTTTTTCGCAAATTTTCTACCATTTTCGGAAAAAGGAGCAAAGTCCTTTCTAAAATTTCAAAAGTTGAAATTTGGAAAAATTTCGCCAATTTTCAAATAAACACACTGTTAAGAATTTTGAATATTGGACATTCATAGAAATGGCCGGAAGAGTGTTCTCCAATTATGTATTTTCGCTTATCTCCTACAATTTTCGGAAACAGGAGCAAAGTCCATTTTAAAATTTCAAAAGTCGAAATTTGGAAGAATGTCGCCTATTGTCAAAAAAACACACTTTTGAATATTGGACATTCATAGGAATGGCCGGAATAGTGTTCCCCAATAATTTTTTTTCGCAAATTTTCTACCATTTTCGGAAAAAGGAGCAAAGTCCTTTCTAAAATTTCAAAAGTTGAAATTTGGAAAAATGTCGCCAATTTTCAAAAAAAAACACACTGTTAAGACTTTTGAATATTAAACATTCATAGGAATGGCCGGAAGAGTGTTCTCCAATAATGTTTTTTCGCTTATCTCCTACAATTTTCGGAAAAAGGAGAAAAGTCCTTTTTAAAATTTCAAAAGTCGAAATTTGGAAGAATGTCGCCTATTGTCAAAAAAACACATTTTTGAATATTGGACATTCATAGGAATGGCCGTAATAGTGTTCCCCAATAATTTTTTTTCGCAAATTTTCTACCATTTTCGGAAAAAGGAGCAAAGTCCTTTTTAAAATTTCAAAAGTCGAAATTTGGAAGAATGTCGCCTATTGTCAAAAAACACACTTTTAAATATTGGACATTCATAGGAATGGCCGGAATAGTGTTCTCCAATAATTTTTTTTCGCAAATTTTCTACCATTTTCGGAAAAAGGAGCAAGGTCCTTTCTAAAATTTCAAAAGTTGAAATTTGGAAAAATGTCGCCAATTTGCAAAAAAACACACTGTTAAGACTTTTGAATATTGGACATTCATAGGAATGTCCGGAATAGTGTTCCCCAATAATTTTTTTTCGCAAATTTTCTACCATTTTCGGAAAAAGGAGCAAGGTCCTTTCTAAAATTTCAAAAGGTGAAATTTGGAAAAATGTCGCCAATTTGCAAAAAAACACACTGTTAAGACTTTTGAATATTGGACATTCATAGGAATGGCCGGAACAGTGTTCCCCAATAATTTTTTTTTCGCAAATTTTCTACCATTTTCGGAAAAAGGAGCAAAGTCCTTTCTAAAATTTCAAAAGTTGAAATTTGGAAAAATTTCGCCAATTTTCAAATAAACACACTGTTAAGAATTTTGAATATTGGACATTCATAGAAATGGCCGGAAGAGTGTTCTCCAATTATGTATTTTCGCTTATCTCCTACAATTTTCGGAAACAGGAGCAAAGTCCATTTTAAAATTTCAAAAGTCGAAATTTGGAAGAATGTCGCCTATTGTCAAAAAAACACACTTTTGAATATTGGACATTCATAGGAATGGCCGGAATAGTGTTCCCCAATAATTTTTTTTCGCAAATTTTCTACCATTTTCGGAAAAAGGAGCAAAGTCCTTTCTAAAATTTCAAAAGTTGAAATTTGGAAAAATGTCGCCAATTTTCAAAAAAAAACACACTGTTAAGACTTTTGAATATTAAACATTCATAGGAATGGCCGGAAGAGTGTTCTCCAATAATGTTTTTTCGCTTATCTCCTACAATTTTCGGAAAAAGGAGAAAAGTCCTTTTTAAAATTTCAAAAGTCGAAATTTGGAAGAATGTCGCCTATTGTCAAAAAAACACATTTTTGAATATTGGACATTCATAGGAATGGCCGTAATAGTGTTCCCCAATAATTTTTTTTCGCAAATTTTCTACCATTTTCGGAAAAAGGAGCAAAGTCCTTTTTAAAATTTCAAAAGTCGAAATTTGGAAGAATGTCGCCTATTGTCAAAAAACACACTTTTAAATATTGGACATTCATAGGAATGGCCGGAATAGTGTTCTCCAATAATTTTTTTTCGCAAATTTTCCACCATTTTCCGAAAAAGGAGCAAAGTCCTTTTTAAAATTTCAAAAGTCGAAATTTGGAAGAATGTCGCCTATTGTCAAAAAAACACACTTTTGAATATTGGACATTCATAGGAATGGCAGGAATAGTATTCCCCAATAATTTTTTTTCGCAAATTTTTTACCATTTTCGGAAAAAGGAGCAAAGTCCTTTTTAAAATTTCAAAAGTCGAAATTTGGAAGAATGTCGCCTATTGTCCAAAAAACACACTTTTGAATATTGGACATTCATAGGAATGGGCAGAATAGTGTTCCCCAATAATTTTTTTTCTAAAATTTTCTACCATTTTCGGAAAAAGGAGCAAGGTCCTTTCTAAAATTTCAAAAGTTGAAATTTGGAAAAATGTCGCCAATTTTCAAAAAAAAAAACACACTGTTAAGACTTTTGAATATTGGACATTCATAGGAATGGCCGGAAGAGTGTTCTCCAATAATGTTTTTTCGCTTATCTCCTACAATTTTCGGAAAAAGGAGCAAAGTCCTTTTTAAAATTTCAAAAGTCGAAATTTGGAACAATGTCGCCTATTGTCAAAAAAACACACTTTTGAATATTGGACATTCATAGGAATGGCCGGAATAGTGTTCCCCAATAATTTTTTTTCGCAAATTTTCTACCATTTTCGGAAAAAGGAGCAAAGTCCTTTTTAAAATTTCAAAAGTCGAAATTTGGAAGAATGTCGCCTTTTGTCAAAAAAACACACTTTTGAATATTGGACATTCATAGGAATGGCCGGAATAGTGTTCCCCAATAATTTTTTTCGCAAATTTTCTACCATTTTCGGAAAAAGGAGCAAGGTCCTTTCTAAAATTTCAAAAGTTGAAATTTGGAAAAATGTCGCCAATTTTCAAAAAAAAAACACACTGTTAAGACTTTTGAATATTGGACATTCATAGGAATTCCGGAATAGTGTTCCCCAATAATTTTTTTTCGCAAATTTTCTACCATTTTCGGAAAAAGGAGCAAGGTCCTTTCTAAAATTTCAAAAGTTGAAATTTGGAAAAATGTCGCCAATTTGCAAAAAAACACACTGTTAAGACTTTTGAATATTGGACATTCATAGAAATGGCCAGAAGAGTGTTCTTCAATAATGTTTTTTCGCTTATCTCCTACAATTTTCGGAAAAAGGAGCAAAGTCCTTTTTAAAATTTCAAAAGTCAAAATTTGGAAGAATGTCGCCTATTGTAAAAAAAAAACACACTTTTGAATATTGGACATTCATAGGAATGGCCGTAATAGTGTTCCCCAATAATTTTTTTTCGCAAATTTTCTACCATTTTCGGAAAAAGGAGCAAAGTCCTTTTTAAAATTTCAAAAGTCGAAATTTGGAAGAATGTCGCCTATTGTCAAAAAACACACTTTTAAATATTGGACATTCATAGGAATGGCCGGAATAGTGTTCTCCAATAATTTTTTTTCGCAAATTTTCTACCATTTTCGGAAAAAGGAGCAAGGTCCTTTCTAAAATTTCAAAAGTTGAAATTTGGAAAAATGTCGCCAATTTGCAAAAAAACACAATGTTAAGACTTTTGAATATTGGACATTCATAGGAATGTCCGGAATAGTGTTCCCCAATAATTTTTTTTCGCAAATTTTCTACCATTTTCGGAAAAAGGAGCAAGGTCCTTTCTAAAATTTCAAAAGGTGAAATTTGGAAAAATGTCGCCAATTTGCAAAAAAACACACTGTTAAGACTTTTGAATATTGGACATTCATAGGAATGGCCGGAACAGTGTTCCCCAATAATTTTTTTTTCGCAAATTTTCTACCATTTTCGGAAAAAGGAGCAAAGTCCTTTCTAAAATTTCAAAAGTTGAAATTTGGAAAAATTTCGCCAATTTTCAAATAAACACACTGTTAAGAATTTTGAATATTGGACATTCATAGAAATGGCCGGAAGAGTGTTCTCCAATTATGTATTTTCGCTTATCTCCTACAATTTTCGGAAACAGGAGCAAAGTCCATTTTAAAATTTCAAAAGTCGAAATTTGGAAGAATGTCGCCTATTGTCAAAAAAAACACACTTTTGAATATTGGACATTCATAGGAATGGCCGGAATAGTGTTCCGCAATAATTTTTTTTCGCAAATTTTCTACCATTTTCGGAAAAAGGAGCAAGGTCCTTTCTAAAATTTCAAAAGTTGAAATTTGGAAAAATGTCGCCAATTTTCAAAAAAAAAACACACTGTTAAGACTTTTGAATATTGGACATTCATAGGAATGGCCGGAAGAGTGTTCTCCAATAATGTTTTTTCGCTTATCTCCTACAATTTTCGGAAAAAGGAGAAAAGTCCTTTTTAAAATTTCAAAAGTCGAAATTTGGAAGAATGTCGCCTATTGTCAAAAAAACACATTTTTGAATATTGGACATTCATAGGAATGGCCGTAATAGTGTTCCCCAATAATTTTTTTTCGCAAATTTTCTACCATTTTCGGAAAAAGGAGCAAAGTCCTTTTTAAAATTTCAAAAGTCGAAATTTGGAAGAATGTCGCCTATTGTCAAAAAAACACACTTTTGAATAGTGGACATTCATAGGAATGGCCGGAATAGTGTTCCCCAATAATTTTTTTTCGCAAATTTTCTACCATTTTCGGAAAAAGGAGCAAAGTTCTTTCTAAAATTTCAAAAGTTGAAATTTGGAAAAATGTCGCCAATTTGCAAAAAAACACACTGTTAAGACTTTTGAATATTGGACATTCATAGGAACGGCCGGAACAGTGTTCCCCAAAAATTTTTTTTTCCCAAATTTTCTACCATTTTCGGAAAAAGGAGCAAAGTCCTTTCTAAAATTTCAAAAGTTGAAATTTGGAAAAATGTCGCCAATTTTCAAATAAACACACTGTTAAGAATTTTGAATATTGGACATTCATAGAAATGGCCGGAAGAGTGTTCTCCAATAATGTTTTTTCGCTTATCTCCTACAATTTTCGGAAACAGGAGCAAAGTCCATTTTAAAATTCCAAAAGTCGAAATTTGGAAGAATGTTGCCTATTGTCAAAAAAAACACACTTTTGAATATTGGACATTCATAAGAATGGCCGGAAGAGTGTTCTCCAATAATGTTTTTTCGCTTATCTCCTACAATTTTCGGAAACAGGAGCAAAGTCCATTTTAAAATTTCAAAAGTCGAAATTTGGAAGAATGTCGCCTATTGTCAAAAAAACACACTTTTGAATATTGGACATTCATAGGAATGGCCGGAATAGTGTTCCCCAATAATTTTTTTTCGCAAATTTTCTACCATTTTCGGAAAAAGGAGCAAAGTCCTTTCTAAAATTTCAAAAGTCGAAATTTGGAAGAATGTCGCCTATTGTCAAAAAAACACACTTTTGAATATTGGACATTCATAGGAATGGCAGGAATAGTATTCCCCAATAATTTTTTTTCGCAAATTTTCTACCATTTTCGGAAAAAGGAGCAAAGTCCTTTTTAAAATTTCAAAAGTCGCAATTTGGAAGAATGTCGCCTATTGTCAACAAAACACACTTTTGAATATTGGACATTCATAGGAATGGCCGGAATAGTGGTCCCCAATAATTTTTTTTCGCAAATTTTCTACCATTTTCCGAAAAAGGAGCAAAGTCCTTTTTAAAATTTCAAAAGTCGAAATTTGGAAGAATGTCAAAAAAACACACTTTTGAATATTGGACATTTGTTTGTCAAAAAAACACACTTTTGAATATTGGACATTCATAGGAATGGCAGGAATAGTATTCCCCAATAATTTTTTTTCGCAAATTTTTTACCATTTTCGGAAAAAGGAGCAAAGTCCTTTTTAAAATTTCAAAAGTCGAAATTTGGAAGAATGTCGCCTATTGTCCAAAAAACACACTTTTGAATATTGGACATTCATAGGAATGGCCGGAATAGTGTTCCCCAATAATTTTTTTTCGCAAATTTTCTACCATTTTCCGAAAAAGGAGCAAAGTCCTTTTTAAAATTTCAAAAGTCGAAATTTGGAAGAATGTCGCTTATTGTCAAAAAAACACATTTTTGAATATTGGACATTCATAGGAATGGCCGTAATAGTGTTCCCCAATAATTTTTTTTCGCAAATTTTCTACCATTTTCGGAAAAAGGAGCAAAGTCCTATTTAAAATTTCAAAAGTCGAAATTTGGAAGAATGTCGCCTATTGTCAAAAAAACACACTTTTGAATATTGGACATTCATAGGAATGGCCGGAATAGTGTTCCCCAATAATTTTTTTTCGCAAATTTTCTACCATTTTCGGAAAAAGGAGCAAAGTCCTTTCTAAAATTTCAAAAGTTGAAATTTGGAAAAATGTCGCCAATTTGCAAAAAATCACACTGTTAAGACTTTTGAATATTGGACATTCATAGGAATGGCCGGAACAGTGTTCCCCAATAATTTTTCTTTCGCAAATTTTCTACCATTTTCGGAAAAAGGAGCAAAGTCCTTTCTAAAATTTCAAAAGTTGAAATTTGGAAAAATTTCGCCAATTTTCAAATAAACACACTGTTAAGAATTTTGAATATTGGACATTCATAGAAATGGCCGGAAGAGTGTTCTCCAATAATGTTTTTTCGCTTATCTCCTACAATTTTCGGAAACAGGAGCAAAGTCCATTTTAAAATTTCAAAAGTCGAAATTTGGAAGAATGTCGCCTATTGTCAAAAAAACACACTTTTGAATATTTGACATTCATAGGAATGGCCGGAATAGTGTTCCCCAATAATTTTTTTTCGCAAATTTTCTACCATTTTCGGAAAAAGGAGCAAGGTCCTTTCTAAAATTTCAAAAGTCGAAATTTGGAAGAATGTCGCCTATTGTCAAAAAACACACTTTTAAATATTGGACATTCATAGGAATGGCCGGAATAGTGTTCTCCAATAATTTTTTTTCGCAAATTTTCTACCATTTTCGGAAAAAGGAGCAAGGTCCTTTCTAAAATTTCAAAAGTTGAAATTTGGAAAAATGTCGCCAATTTGCAAAAAAACACACTGTTTAGACTTTTGAATATTGGACATTCATAGGAATGTCCGGAATAGTGTTCCCCAATAATTTTTTTTCGCAAATTTTCTACCATTTTCGGAAAAAGGAGCAAGGTCCTTTCTAAAATTTCAAAAGTTGAAATTTGGAAAAATGTCGCCAATTTGCAAAAAAACACACTGTTAAGACTTTTGAATATTGGACATTCATAGGAATGTCCGGAATAGTGTTCCCCAATAATTTTTTTTCGCAAATTTTCTACCATTTTCGGAAAAAGGAGCAAGGTCCTTTCTAAAATTTCAAAAGGTGAAATTTGGAAAAATGTCGCCAATTTGCAAAAAAACACACTGTTAAGACTTTTGAATATTGGACATTCATAGGAATGGCCGGAACAGTGTTCCCCAATAATTTTTTTTTCGCAAATTTTCTACCATTTTCGGAAAAAGGAGCAAAGTCCTTTCTAAAATTTCAAAAGTTGAAATTTGGAAAAATTTCGCCAATTTTCAAATAAACACACTGTTAAGAATTTTGAATATTGGACATTCAAAGAAATGGCCGGAAGAGTGTTCTCCAATTATGTATTTTCGCTTATCTCCTACAATTTTCGGAAACAGGAGCAAAGTCCATTTTAAAATTTCAAAAGTCGAAATTTGGAAGAATGTCGCCTATTGTCAAAAAAACACACTTTTGAATATTGGACATTCATAGGAATGGCCGGAATAGTGTTCCCCAATAATTTTTTTTCGCAAATTTTCTACCATTTTCGGAAAAAGGAGCAAGGTCCTTTCTAAAATTTCAAAAGTTGAAATTTGGAAAAATGTCGCCAATTTTCAAAAAAAAACACACTGTTAAGACTTTTGAATATTGGACATTCAAAGAAATGGCCGGAAGAGTGTTCTCCAATTATGTATTTTCGCTTATCTCCTACAATTTTCGGAAACAGGAGCAAAGTCCATTTTAAAATTTCAAAAGTCGAAATTTGGAAGAATGTCGCCTATTGTCAAAAAAACACACTTTTGAATATTGGACATTCATAGGAATGGCCGGAATAGTGTTCCCCAATAATTTTTTTTCGCAAATTTTCTACCCTTTTCGGAAAAAGGAGCAAAGTCCTTTCTAAAATTTCAAAAGTTGAAATTTGGAAAAATGTCGCCAATTTGCAAAAAAACACACTGTTAAGACTTTTGAATATTAGACATTCATAGGAATGGCCGGAACAGTGTTCCCCAATAATTTTTTTTCGCAAATTTTCTACCATTTTCGGAAAAAGGAGCAAGGTCCTTTCTAAAATTTCAAAAGTTGAAATTTGGAAAAATGTCGCCAATTTTCAAAAAAAAACACACTGTTAAGACTTTTGAATATTGGACATTCATAGGAATGGCCGGAAGAGTGTTCTCCAATAATGTTTTTTCGCTTATCTCCTACAATTTTCGGAAAAAGGAGCAAGGTCCTTTCTAAAATTTCAAAAGTTGAAATTTGGAAAAATGTCGCCAATTTTCAAAAAAAACACACTGTTAAGACTTTTGAATATTGGACATTCATAGGAATGGCCGGAATAGTGTTCCCCAATAATTTTTTTTTCGCAAATTTTCTACCATTTTCGGAAAAAGGAGCAAAGTCCTTTCTAAAATTTCAAAAGTTGAAATTTGGAAAAATGTCGCCAATTTTCAAAAAAAAACACACTGTTAAGACTTTTGAATATTGGACATTCATAGGAATGGCCGGAAGAGTGTTCTCCAATAATGTTTTTTCGCTTATCTCCTACAATTTTCGGAAAAAGGAGAAAAGTCCTTTTTAAAATTTCAAAAGTCGAAATTTGGAAGAATGTCGCCTATTGTCAAAAAAACACACTTTTGAATAGTGGACATTCATAGGAATGGCCGGAATAGTGTTCCCCAATAATTTTTTTTCGCAAATTTTCTACCATTTTCGGAAAAAGGAGCAAAGTTCTTTCTAAAATTTCAAAAGTTGAAATTTGGAAAAATGTCGCCAATTTGCAAAAAAACACACTGTTAAGACTTTTGAATATTGGACATTCATAGGAATGGCCGGAACAGTGTTCCCCAAAAATTTTTTTTTCGCAAATTTTCTACCATTTTCGGAAAAAGGAGCAAAGTCCTTTCTAAAATTTCAAAAGTTGAAATTTGGAAAAATGTCGCCAATTTTCAAATAAACACACTGTTAAGAATTTTGAATATTGGACATTCATAGAAATGGCCGGAAGAGTGTTCTCCAATAATGTTTTTTCGCTTATCTCCTACAATTTTCGGAAACAGGAGCAAAGTCCATTTTAAAATTCCAAAAGTCGAAATTTGGAAGAATGTTGCCTATTGTCAAAAAAACACACTTTTGAATATTGGACATTCATAAGAATGGCCGGAAGAGTGTTCTCCAATAATGTTTTTTCGCTTATCTCCTACAATTTTCGGAAACAGGAGCAAAGTCCATTTTAAAATTTCAAAAGTCGAAATTTGGAAGAATGTCGCCTATTGTCAAAAAAACACACTTTTGAATATTGGACATTCATAGGAATGGCCGGAATAGTGTTCCCCAATAATTTTTTTTCGCAAATTTTCTACCATTTTCGGAAAAAGGAGCAAAGTCCTTTCTAAAATTTCAAAAGTCGAAATTTGGAAGAATGTCGCCTATTGTCAAAAAAACACACTTTTTAATATTGGACATTCATAGGAATGGCAGGAATAGTATTCCCCAATAATTTTTTTTCGCAAATTTTCTACCATTTTCGGAAAAAGGAGCAAAGTCCTTTTTAAAATTTCAAAAGTCGCAATTTGGAAGAATGTCGCCTATTGTCAACAAAACACACTTTTGAATATTGGACATTCATAGGAATGGCCGGAATAGTGGTCCCCAATAATTTTTTTTCGCAAATTTTCTACCATTTTCCGAAAAAGGAGCAAAGTCCTTTTTAAAATTTCAAAAGTCGAAATTTGGAAGAATGTCAAAAAAACACACTTTTGAATATTGGACATTTGTTTGTCAAAAAAACACACTTTTGAATATTGGACATTCATAGGAATGGCAGGAATAGTATTCCCCAATAATTTTTTTTCGCAAATTTTTTACCATTTTCGGAAAAAGGAGCAAAGTCCTTTTCAAAATTTCAAAAGTCGAAATTTGGAAGAATGTCGCCTATTGTCCAAAAAACACACTTTTGAATATTGGACATTCATAGGAATGGCCGGAATAGTGTTCCCCAATAATTTTTTTTCGCAAATTTTCTACCATTTTCCGAAAAAGGAGCAAAGTCCTTTTTAAAATTTCAAAAGTCGAAATTTGGAAGAATGTCGCTTATTGTCAAAAAAACACATTTTTGAATATTGGACATTCATAGGAATGGCCGTAATAGTGTTCCCCAATAATTTTTTTTCGCAAATTTTCTACCATTTTCGGAAAAAGGAGCAAAGTCCTATTTAAAATTTCAAAAGTCGAAATTTGGAAGAATGTCGCCTATTGTCAAAAAAACACACTTTTGAATATTGGACATTCATAGGAATGGCCGGAATAGTGTTCCCCAATAATTTTTTTTCGCAAATTTTCTACCATTTTCGGAAAAAGGAGCAAAGTCCTTTCTAAAATTTCAAAAGTTGAAATTTGGAAAAATGTCGCCAATTTGCAAAAAATCACACTGTTAAGACTTTTGAATATTGGACATTCATAGGAATGGCCGGAACAGTGTTCCCCAATAATTTTTCTTTCGCAAATTTTCTACCATTTTCGGAAAAAGGAGCAAAGTCCTTTCTAAAATTTCAAAAGTTGAAATTTGGAAAAATGTAGCCAATTTTCAAATAAACACACTGTTAAGAATTTTGAATATTGGACATTCATAGAAATGGCCGGAAGAGTGTTCTCCAATAATGTTTTTTCGCTTATCTCCTACAATTTTCGGAAACAGGAGCAAAGTCCATTTTAAAATTTCAAAAGTCGAAATTTGGAAGAATGTCGCCTATTGTCAAAAAAACACACTTTTGAATATTGGACATTCATAGGAATGGCCGGAATAGTGTTCCCCAATAATTTTTTTTTCGCAAATTTTCTACCATTTTCGGAAAAAGGAGCAAAGTCCTTTCTAAAATTTCAAAAGTTGAAATTTGGAAAAATGTCGCCAATTTTCAAATAAACACACTGTTAAGAATTTTGAATATTGGACATTCATAGAAATGGCCGGAAGAGTGTTCCCCAATAATTTTTTTTCGCAAATTTTCTACCATTTTCGGAAAAAGGAGCAAAGTCCTTTTTAAAATTTCAAAAGTCGAAATTTGGAAGAATGTCGCCTATTGTCCAAAAAACACACTTTTGAATATTGGACATTCATAGGAATGGCCGGAATAGTGTTCCCCAATAATTTTTTTTCGCAAATTTTCTACCATTTTCGGAAAAAGGAGCAAGGTCCTTTCTAAAATTTCAAAAGTTGAAATTTGGAAAAATGTCGCCAATTTTCAAAAAAAACACACTGTTAAGACTTTTGAATATTGGAGATTCATAGAAATGGCCGGAAGAGTGTTCTTCAATAATGTTTTTTCGCTTATCTCCTACAATTTTCGGAAACAGGAGCAAAGTCCATTTTAAAATTTCAAAAGTCGAAATTTGGAAAAATGTCGCCTATTGTCAAAAAAACACACTTTTGAATATTGGACATTCATAGGAATGGCCGGAATAGTGTTCCCCAATAATTTTTTTTCGCAAATTTTCTACCATTTTCGGAAAAAGGAGCAAGGTCCTTTCTAAAATTTCAAAAGTTGAAATTTGGAAAAATGTCGCCAATTTTCAAAAAAAACACACTGTTAAGACTTTTGAATATTGGACATTCATAGGAATGGCCGGAAGAGTGTTCTCCAATAATGTTTTTTCGCTTATCTCCTACAATTTTCGGAAACAGGAGCAAAGTCCATTTTAAAATTTCAAAAGTCGAAATTTGGAAGAATGTCGCCTATTGTCAAAAAAACACACTTTTGAATATTGGACATTCATAGGAATGGCAGGAATAGTATTCCCCAATAATTTTTGTTCGCAAATTTTTTACCATTTTCGGAAAAAGGAGCAAAGTCCTTTTTAAAATTTCAAAAGTCGAAATTTGGAAGAATGTCGCCTATTGTCCAAAAAACACACTTTTGAATATTGGACATTCATAGGAATGGCCGTAATAGTGTTCCCCAATAATTTTTTTTTCGCAAATTTTCTACCATTTTCGGAAAAAGGAGCAAAGTCCTTTCTAAAATTTCAAAAGTTGAAATTTGGAAAAATGTCGCCAATTTGCAAAAAAACACACTGTTAAGACTTTTGAATATTGGACATTCATAGGAATGGCCGGAACAGTGTTCCCCAATAATTTTTTTTTCGCAAATTTTCTACCATTTTCGGAAAAAGGAGCAAAGTCCTTTCTAAAATTTCAAAAGTTGAAATTTGGAAAAATGTCGCCAATTTTCAAATAAACACACTGTTAAGAATTTTGAATATTGGACATTCATAGAAATGGCCGGAAGAGTGTTCTCCAATAATGTTTTTTCGCTTATCTCCTACAATTTTCGGAAACAGGAGCAAAGTCCATTTTAAAATTTCAAAAGTCGAAATTTGGAAGAATGTCGCCTATTGTCAAAAAAACACACTTTTGAATATTGGACATTCATAGGAATGGCCGGAATAGTGTTCCCCAATAATTTTTTGTCGCAAATTTTCTACCATTTTCGGAAAAAGGAGCAAGGTCCTTTCTAAAATTTCAAAAGTTGAAATTTGGAAAAATGTCGCCAATTTTCAAAAAAAAACACACTGTTAAGACTTTTGAATATTGGACATTCATAGGAATGGCCGGAATAGTGTTCCCCAATAATTTTTTTTCGCAAATTTTCTACCATTTTCGGAAAAAGTAGCAAAGTCCTTTCTAAAATTTCAAAAGTTGAAATTTGGAAAAATGTCGCCAATTTTCAAATAAACACACTGTTAAGAATTTTGAATATTGGACATTCATAGAAATGGCCGGAAGAGTGTTCTCCAATAATGTTTTTTCGCTTATCTCCTACAATTTTCGGAAACAGGAGCAAAGTCCATTTTAAAATTTCAAAAGTCGAAATTTGGAAGAATGTCGCCTATTGTCAAAAAAACACACTTTTGAATATTGGACATTCATAGGAATGGCAGGAATAGTATTCCCCAATAATTTTTGTTCGCAAATTTTCTACCATTTTCGGAAAAAGGAGCAAAGTGTTTTTAAAATTTCAAAAGTCGAAATTTGGAAGAATGTCGCCTATTGTCCAAAAAACACACTTTTGAATATTGGACATTCATAGGAATGGCCGGAAGAGTGTTCCCGAATAATTTTTTTTCGCAAATTTTCTACCATTTTCGGAAAAAGGAGCAAAGTCCTTTCTAAAATTTCAAAAGTTGAAATTTGGAAAAATGTCGCCAATTTGCAAAAAAACACACTGTTAAGACTTTTGAATATTGGACATTCATAGGAATGGCCGGAACAGTGTTCCCCAATAATTTTTTTTTCGCAAATTTTCTACCATTTTCGGAAAAAGGAGCAAAGTCCTTTCTAAAATTTCAAAAGTTGAAATTTGGAAAAATGTCGCCAATTTTCAAATAAACACACTGTTAAGAATTTTGAATATTGGACATTCATAGAAATGGCCGGAAGAGTGTTCTCCAATAATGTTTTTTCGCTTATCTCCTACAATTTTCGGAAACAGGAGCAAAGTCCATTTTAAAATTTCAAAAGTCGAAATTTGGAAGAATGTCGCCTATTGTCAAAAAAACACACTTTTGAATATTGGACATTCATAGGAATGGCCGGAATAGTGTTCCCCAATAATTTTTTGTCGCAAATTTTCTACCATTTTCGGAAAAAGGAGCAAGGTCCTTTCTAAAATTTCAAAAGTTGAAATTTGGAAAAATGTCGCCAATTTTCAAAAAAAAACACACTGTTAAGACTTTTGAATATTGGACATTCATAGGAATGGCCGGAATAGTGTTCCCCAATAATTTTTTTTCGCATATTTTCTACCATTTTCGGAAAAAGTAGCAAAGTCCTTTCTAAAATTTCAAAAGTTGAAATTTGGAAAAATGTCGCCAATTTTCAAATAAACACACTGTTAAGAATTTTGAATATTGGACATTCATAGAAATGGCCGGAAGAGTGTTCTCCAATAATGTTTTTTCGCTTATCTCCTACAATTTTCGGAAACAGGAGCAAAGTCCATTTTAAAATTTCAAAAGTCGAAATTTGGAAGAATGTCGCCTATTGTCAAAAAAACACACTTTTGAATATTGGACATTCATAGGAATGGCCGGAATAGTGTTCCCCAATAATTTTTTTTCGCAAATTTTCTACCATTTTCGGAAAAAGGAGCAAGGTCCTTTCTAAAATTTCAAAAGTTGAAATTTGGAAAAATGTCGCCAATTTTCAAAAAAAACACACTGTTAAGACTTTTGAATATTGGACATTCATAGAAATGGCCGGAAGAGTGTTCTCCAATAATGTTTTTTCGCTTATCTCCTACAATTTTCGGAAAAAGGAGCAAAGTCCTTTTTAAAATTTCAAAAGTCGAAATTTGGAAGAATGTCGCCTATTGTCAAAAAAACACATTTTTGAATATTGGACATTCATAGGAATGGCCGTAATAGTGTTCCCCAATAATTTTTTTTCGCAAATTTTCTACCATTTTCGGAAAAAGGAGCAAAGTCCTTTTTAAAATTTCAAAAGTCGAAATTTGGAAGAATGTCGCCTATTGTCAAAAAAACACACTTTTGAATATTGGACATTCATAGGAATGGCCGGAATAGTGTTCCCCAATAATTTTTTTTCGCAAATTTTCTACCATTTTCGGAAAAAGGAGCAAAGTTCTTTCTAAAATTTCAAAAGTTGAAATTTGGAAAAATGTCGCCAATTTGCAAAAAAACACACTGTTAAGACTTTTGAATATTGGACATTCATAGGAATAGCCGGAACAGTGTTCCCCAATAATTTTTTTTTCGCAAATTTTCTACCATTTTCGGAAAAAGGAGCAAAGTCCTTTCTAAAATTTCAAAAGTTGAAATTTGGAAAAATGTCGCCAATTTTCAAATAAACACACTGTTAAGAATTTTGAATATTGGACATTCATAGAAATGGCCGGAAGAGTGTTCTCCAATAATGTTTTTTCGCTTATCTCCTACAATTTTCGGAAACAGGAGCAAAGTCCATTTTAAAATTTCAAAAGTCGAAATTTGGAGGAATGTCGCCTATTGTCAAAAAAACACACTTTTGAATATTGGACATTCATAGGAATGGCCGGAGTAGTGTTCCCCAATAATTTTTTTTCGCAAATTTTCTACCATTTTCGGAAAAAGGAGCAAAGTCCTTTTTAAAATTTCAAAAGTCGAAATTTGGAAGAATGTCGCCTATTGTCAAAAAAACACACTTTTTAATATTGGACATTCATAGGAATGGCAGGAATAGTATTCCCCAATAATTTTTTTTCGCAAATTTTCTACCATTTTCGGAAAAAGGAGCAAAGTCCTTTTTAAAATTTCAAAAGTCGAAATTTGGAAGAATGTCGCCTATTGTCAACAAAACACACTTTTGAATATTGGACATTCATAGGAATGGCCGGAATAGTGGTCCCCAATAATTTTTTTTCGCAAATTTTCTACCATTTTCCGAAAAAGGAGCAAAGTCCTTTTTAAAATTTCAAAAGTCGAAATTTGGAAGAATGTCGCCTATTGTCAAAAAAACACACTTTTGAATATTGGACATTCATAGGAATGGCAGGAATAGTATTCCCCAATAATTTTTTTTCACAAATTTTTTACCATTTTCGGAAAAAGGAGCAAAGTCCTTTTTAAAATTTCAAAAGTCGAAATTTGGAAGAATGTCGCCTATTGTCCAAAAAACACACTTTTGAATATTGGACATTCATAGGAATGGCCGGAATAGTGTTCCCCAATAATTTTTTTTCGCAAATTTTCTACCATTTTCGGAAAAAGGAGCAAGGTCCTTTCTAAAATTTCAAAAGTTGAAATTTGGAAAAATGTCGCCAATTTTAAAAAAAAACACACTGTTAAGACTTTTGAATATTGGAGATTCATAGAAATGGCCGGAAGAGTGTTCTCCAATAATGTTTTTTCGCTTATCTCCTACAATTTTCGGAAAAAGGAGCAAAGTCCTTTTTAAAATTTCAAAAGTCGAAATTTGGAAGAATGTCGCCTATTGTCAAAAAAACACATTTTTGAATATTGGACATTCATAGGAATGGCCGTAATAGTGTTCCCCAATAATTTTTTTTCGCAAATTTTCTACCATTTTCGGAAAAAGGAGCAAAGTCCTTTTTAAAATTTCAAAAGTCGAAATTTGGAAGAATGTCGCCTATTGTCCAAAAAACACACTTTTGAATATTGGACATTCATAGGAATGGCCGGAATAGTGTTCCCCAATAATTTTTTTTCGCAAATTTTCTACCATTTTCGGAAAAAGGAGCAAGGTCCTGCCTAAAATTTCAAAAGTTGAAATTTGGAAAAATGTCGCCAATTTTCAAAAAAAACACACTGTTAAGACTTTTGAATATTGGACATTCATAGGAATGGCCGGAAGAGTGTTCTCCAATAATGTTTTTTCGCTTATCTCCTACAATTTTCGGAAAAAGGAGAAAAGTCCTTTTTAAAATTTCAAAAGTCGAAATTTGGAAGAATGTCGCCTATTGTCAAAAAAACACACTTTTGAATATTGGACATTCATAAGAATGGCCGGAAGAGTGTTCTCCAATAATGTTTTTTCGCTTATCTCCTACAATTTTCGGAAACAGGAGCAAAGTCCATTTTAAAATTTCAAAAGTCGAAATTTGGAAGAATGTCGCCTATTGTCAAAAAAACACACTTTTGAATATTGGACATTCATAGGAATGGCCGGAATAGTGTTCCCCAATAATTTTTTTTCGCAAATTTTCTACCATTTTCGGAAAAAGGAGCAAAGTCCTTTCTAAAATTTCAAAAGTCGAAATTTGGAAGAATGTCGCCTATTGTCAAAAAAACACACTTTTGAATATTGGACATTCATAGGAATGGCAGGAATAGTATTCCCCAATAATTTTTTTTCGCAAATTTTCTACCATTTTCGGAAAAAGGAGCAAAGTCCTTTTTAAAATTTCAAAAGTCGCAATTTGGAAGAATGTCGCCTATTGTCAACAAAACACACTTTTGAATATTGGACATTCATAGGAATGGCCGGAATAGTGGTCCCCAATAATTTTTTTTCGCAAATTTTCTACCATTTTCCGAAAAAGGAGCAAAGTCCTTTTTAAAATTTCAAAAGTCGAAATTTGGAAGAATGTCGCCTATTGTCAAAAAAACACACTTTTGAATATTGGACATTCATAGGAATGGCCGGAATAGTGTTCCCCAATAATTTTTTTTCGCAAGTTTGCTACCATTTTCCGAAAAAGGAGCAAAGTCCTTTTTAAAATTTCAAAAGTCGAAATTTGGAAGAATGTCGCCTATTGTCAAAAAAACACACTTTTGAATATTGGACATTCATAGAAATGGCAGGAATAGTATTCCCCAATAATTTTTTTTCGCAAAGTTTCTACCATTTTCGGAAAAAGGAGCAAAGTCCTTTTTAAAATTTCAAAAGTCGAAATTTGGAAGAATGTCGCCTATTGTCAAAAAAACACACTTTTGAATATTGGACATTCATAGGAATGGCCGGAATAGTATTCCCCAATAATTTTTTTTCGCAAATTTTCTACCATTTTCGGAAAAAGTAGCAAAGTCCTTTTTAAAATTTCAAAAGTCAAAATTTGGAAGAATGTCGCCTATTGTAAAAAAAAAACACACTTTTGAATATTGGACATTCATGGGAATGGGCGGAATAGTGTTCCCCAATAATTTTTTTTGCAAATTTTCTACCATTTTCGGAAAGAGGTTCAAAGTCCTTTTTAAAATTTCAAAAGTCGAAATTTGGAAGAATGTCGCCTATTGTCAAAAAAACACACTTTTGAATATTGGACATTCATAGGAATGGCCGGAATAGTGTTCCCCAATAATTTTTTTTCGCAAATTTTCTACCCTTTTCGGAAAAAGGAGCAAAGTCCTTTCTAAAATTTCAAAAGTTGAAATTTGGAAAAATGTCGCCAATTTGCAAAAAAACACACTGTTAAGACTTTTGAATATTGGACATTCATAGGAATGGCCGGAATAGTGTTCCCCAATAATTTTTTTTCGCAAATTTTCTACCATTTTCGGAAAAAGGAGCAAAGTCCTTTCTAAAATTTCAAAAGTTGAAATTTGGAAAAATGTCGCCAATTTTCAAATAAACCCACTGTTAAGAATTTTGAATATTGGACATTCATAGAAATGGCCGGAAGAGTGTTCTCCAATAATGTTTTTTCGCTTATCTCCTACAATAAGGGAGCAAAGTCCTTTTTAAAATTTCAAAAGTCGAAATTTGGAAGAATGTCGCCTATTGTCAAAAAAACACATTTTTGAATATTGGACATTCATAGGAATGGCCGTAATAGTGTTCCCCAATAATTTTTTTTCGCAAATTTTCTAGCATTTTCGGAAAAAGGAGCAAAGTCCTTTTTAAAATTTCAAAAGTCGAAATTTGGAAGAATGTCGCCTATTGTCAAAAAAACACACTTTTGAATATTGGACATTCATAGGAATGGCCGGAATAGTGTTCCCCAATAATTTTTTTTCGCAAATTTTCTACCATTTTCGGAAAAAGGAGCAAAGTCCTTTCTAAAATTTCAAAAGTTGAAATTTGGAAGAATGTCGCCTATTGTCAAAAAAAACACACTTTTGAATGTTGGACATTCATAGGAATGGCCGGAATAGTGTTCTTCAATAATGTTTTTTCGCTTATCTCCTACAATTTTCGGAAAAAGGAGCAAAGTCCATTTTAAAATTTCAAAAGTCGAAATTTGGAAGAATGTCGCCTATTGTCAAAAAAACACACTTTTGAATATTGGACATTCATAAGAATGGCCGGAGTAGTGTTCCCCAATAATTTTTTTTCGCAAATTTTCTACCATTTTCGGAAAAAGGAGCAAAGTCCTTTTTAAAATTTCACAAGTCGAAATTTGGAAGAATGTCGCCTATTGTCAAAAAAACACACTTTTGAATATTGGACATTCATAGGAATGGCCGGAATAGTGGTCCCCAATAATTTTTTTTCGCAAATTTTGTACCATTTTCGGAAAAAGGAGCAAAGTCCTTTTTAAAATTTCAAAAGTCGAAATTTGGAAGAATGTCGCCTATTGTCCAAAAAACACACTTTTGAATATTGGACATTCATAGGAATGGCCGGAATAGTGTTCCCCAATAATTTTTTTTCGCAAATTTTCTACCATTTTCGGAAAAAGGAGCAAGGTCCTTTCTAAAATTTCAAAAGTTGAAATTTGGAAAAATGTCGCCAATTTTCAAAAAAAAACACACTGTTAAGACTTTTGAATATTGGACTTTCATAGAAATGGCCGGAAGAGTGTTCTCCAATAATGTTTTTTCGCTTATCTCCTACAATTTTCGGAAAAAGGAGCAAAGTCCTTTTTAAAATTTCAAAAGTCGAAATTTGGAAGAATGTCGCCTATTGTTAAAAAAAACACATTTTTGAATATTGGACATTCATAGGAATGGCCGTAATAGTGTTCCCCAATAATTTTTTTTCGCAAATTTTCTACCATTTTCGGAAAAAGGAGCAAAGTCCTTTTTAAAATTTCAAAAGTCGAAATTTGGCAGAATGTCGCCTATTGTCAAAAAAAAACATTTTTGAATATTGGACATTCATAGGAATGGCCGGAATAGTGTTCCCCAATAATTTTTTTTCGCAAATTTTCTACCATTTTCGGAAAAAGGAGCAAAGTCCTTTCTAAAATTTCAGAAGTTGAAATTTGGAAAAATGTCGCCAATTTGCAAAAAAACACACTGTTAAGACTTTTGAATATTGGACATTCATAGAAATGGCCGGAACAGTGTTCCCCAATAATTTTTTTTTCGCAAATTTTCTACCATTTTCGGAAAAAGGAGCAAAGTCCTTTCTAAAATTTCAAAAGTTGAAATTTGGAAAAATGTCGCCAATTTTCAAATAAACACACTGTTAAGAATTTTGAATATTGGACATTCATAGAAATGGCCGGAAGAGTGTTCTCCAATAATGTTTTTTCGCTTATCTCCTACAATTTTCGGAAACAGGAGCAAAGTCCATTTTAAAATTTCAAAAGTCGAAATTTGGAAGAATGTCGCCTATTGTCAAAAAAACACACTTTTGAATATTGGACATTCATAGGAATGGCCGGAATAGTGTTCCCCAATAATTTTTTGTCGCAAATTTTCTACCATTTTCGGAAAAAGGAGCAAGGTCCTTTCTAAAATTTCAAAAGTTGAAATTTGGAAAAATGTCGCCAATTTTCAAAAAAAAACACACTGTTAAGACTTTTGAATATTGGACATTCATAGGAATGGCCGGAATAGTGTTCCCCAATAATTTTTTTTCGCAAATTTTCTACCATTTTCGGAAAAAGTAGCAAAGTCCTTTCTAAAATTTCAAAAGTTGAAATTTGGAAAAATGTCGCCAATTTTCAAATAAACACACTGTTAAGAATTTTGAATATTGGACATTCATAGAAATGGCCGGAAGAGTGTTCTCCAATAATGTTTTTTCGCTTATCTCCTACAATTTTCGGAAACAGGAGCAAAGTCCATTTTAAAATTTCAAAAGTCGAAATTTGGAAGAATGTCGCCTATTGTCAAAAAAACACACTTTTGAATATTGGACATTCATAGGAATGGCCGGAATAGTGTTCCCCAATAATTTTTTTTCGCAAATTTTCTACCATTTTCGGAAAAAGGAGCAAGGTCCTTTCTAAAATTTCAAAAGTTGAAATTTGGAAAAATGTCGCCAATTTTCAAAAAAAACACACTGTTAAGACTTTTGAATATTGGACATTCATAGAAATGGCCGGAAGAGTGTTCTCCAATAATGTTTTTTCGCTTATCTCCTACAATTTTCGGAAAAAGGAGCAAAGTCCTTTTTAAAATTTCAAAAGTCGAAATTTGGAAGAATGTCGCCTATTGTCAAAAAAACACACTTTTGAATATTGGACATTCATAGGAATGGCCGTAATAGTGTTCCCCAATAATTTTTTTTCGCAAATTTTCTACCATTTTCGGAAAAAGGAGCAAAGTCCTTTTTAAAATTTCAAAAGTCGAAATTTGGAAGAATGTCGCCTATTGTCAAAAAAACACACTTTTGAATATTGGACATTCATAGGAATGGCCGGAATAGTGTTCCCCAATAATTTTTTTTCGCAAATTTTCTACCATTTTCGGAAAAAGGAGCAAAGTTCTTTCTAAAATTTCAAAAGTTGAAATTTGGAAAAATGTCGCCAATTTGCAAAAAAACACACTGTTAAGACTTTTGAATATTGGACATTCATAGGAATAGCCGGAACAGTGTTCCCCAATAATTTTTTTTCGCAAATTTTCTACCATTTTCGGAAAAAGGAGCAAAGTCCTTTCTAAAATTTCAAAAGTTGAAATTTGGAAAAATGTCGCCAATTTTCAAATAAACACACTGTTAAGAATTTTGAATATTGGACATTCATAGAAATGGCCGGAAGAGTGTTCTCCAATAATGTTTTTTCGCTTATCTCCTACAATTTTCGGAAACAGGAGCAAAGTCCATTTTAAAATTTCAAAAGTCGAAATTTGGAGGAATGTCGCCTATTGTCAAAAAAACACACTTTTGAATATTGGACATTCATAGGAATGGCCGGAGTAGTGTTCCCCAATAATTTTTTTTCGCAAATTTTCTACCATTTTCGGAAAAAGGAGCAAAGTCCTTTTTAAAATTTCAAAAGTCGAAATTTGGAAGAATGTCGCCTATTGTCAAAAAAACACACTTTTTAATATTGGACATTCATAGGAATGGCAGGAATAGTATTCCGCAATAATTTTTTTTCGCAAATTTTCTACCATTTTCGGAAAAAGGAGCAAAGTCCTTTTTAAAATTTCAAAAGTCGAAATTTGGAAGAATGTCGCCTATTGTCAACAAAACACACTTTTGAATATTGGACATTCATAGGAATGGCCGGAATAGTGGTCCCCAATAATTTTTTTTCGCAAATTTTCTACCATTTTCCGAAAAAGGAGCAAAGTCCTTTTTAAAATTTCAAAAGTCGAAATTTGGAAGAATGTCGCCTATTGTCAAAAAAACACACTTTTGAATATTGGACATTCATAGGAATGGCAGGAATAGTATTCCCCAATAATTTTTTTTCACAAATTTTTTACCATTTTCGGAAAAAGGAGCAAAGTCCTTTTTAAAATTTCAAAAGTCGAAATTTGGAAGAATGTCGCCTATTGTCCAAAAAACACACTTTTGAATATTGGACATTCATAGGAATGGCCGGAATAGTGTTCCCCAATAATTTTTTTTCGCAAATTTTCTACCATTTTCGGAAAAAGGAGCAAGGTCCTTTCTAAAATTTCAAAAGTTGAAATTTGGAAAAATGTCGCCAATTTTAAAAAAAAACACACTGTTAAGACTTTTGAATATTGGAGATTCATAGAAATGGCCGGAAGAGTGTTCTCCAATAATGTTTTTTCGCTTATCTCCTACAATTTTCGGAAAAAGGAGCAAAGTCCTTTTTAAAATTTCAAAAGTCGAAATTTGGAAGAATGTCGCCTATTGTCAAAAAAACACATTTTTGAATATTGGACATTCATAGGAATGGCCGTAATAGTGTTCCCCAATAATTTTTTTTCGCAAATTTTCTACCATTTTCGGAAAAAGGAGCAAAGTCCTTTTTAAAATTTCAAAAGTCGAAATTTGGAAGAATGTCGCCTATTGTCCAAAAAACACACTTTTGAATATTGGACATTCATAGGAATGGCCGGAATAGTGTTCCCCAATAATTTTTTTTCGCAAATTTTCTACCATTTTCGGAAAAAGGAGCAAGGTCCTGCCTAAAATTTCAAAAGTTGAAATTTGGAAAAATGTCGCCAATTTTCAAAAAAAACACACTGTTAAGACTTTTGAATATTGGACATTCATAGGAATGGCCGGAAGAGTGTTCTCCAATAATGTTTTTTCGCTTATCTCCTACAATTTTCGGAAAAAGGAGAAAAGTCCTTTTTAAAATTTCAAAAGTCGAAATTTGGAAGAATGTCGCCTATTGTCAAAAAAACACACTTTTGAATATTGGACATTCATAAGAATGGCCGGAAGAGTGTTCTCCAATAATGTTTTTTCGCTTATCTCCTACAATTTTCGGAAACAGGAGCAAAGTCCATTTTAAAATTTCAAAAGTCGAAATTTGGAAGAATGTCGCCTATTGTCAAAAAAACACACTTTTGAATATTGGACATTCATAGGAATGGCCGGAATAGTGTTCCCCAATAATTTTTTTTCGCAAATTTTCTACCATTTTCGGAAAAAGGAGCAAAGTCCTTTCTAAAATTTCAAAAGTCGAAATTTGGAAGAATGTCGCCTATTGTCAAAAAAACACACTTTTGAATATTGGACATTCATAGGAATGGCAGGAATAGTATTCCCCAATAATTTTTTTTCGCAAATTTTCTACCATTTTCGGAAAAAGGAGCAAAGTCCTTTTTAAAATTTCAAAAGTCGCAATTTGGAAGAATGTCGCCTATTGTCAACAAAACACACTTTTGAATATTGGACATTCATAGGAATGGCCGGAATAGTGGTCCCCAATAATTTTTTTTCGCAAATTTTCTACCATTTTCCGAAAAAGGAGCAAAGTCCTTTTTAAAATTTCAAAAGTCGAAATTTGGAAGAATGTCGCCTATTGTCAAAAAAACACACTTTTGAATATTGGACATTCATAGGAATGGCCGGAATAGTGTTCCCCAATAATTTTTTTTCGCAAGTTTGCTACCATTTTCCGAAAAAGGAGCAAAGTCCTTTTTAAAATTTCAAAAGTCGAAATTTGGAAGAATGTCGCCTATTGTCAAAAAAACACACTTTTGAATATTGGACATTCATAGAAATGGCAGGAATAGTATTCCCCAATAATTTTTTTTCGCAAAGTTTCTACCATTTTCGGAAAAAGGAGCAAAGTCCTTTTTAAAATTTCAAAAGTCGAAATTTGGAAGAATGTCGCCTATTGTCAAAAAAACACACTTTTGAATATTGGACATTCATAGGAATGGCCGGAATAGTATTCCCCAATAATTTTTTTTCGCAAATTTTCTACCATTTTCGGAAAAAGTAGCAAAGTCCTTTTTAAAATTTCAAAAGTCAAAATTTGGAAGAATGTCGCCTATTGTAAAAAAAAAACACACTTTTGAATATTGGACATTCATGGGAATGGGCGGAATAGTGTTCCCCAATAATTTTTTTTCGCAAATTTTCTACCATTTTCGGAAAGAGGTTCAAAGTCCTTTTTAAAATTTCAAAAGTCGAAATTTGGAAGAATGTCGCCTATTGTCAAAAAAACACACTTTTGAATATTGGACATTCATAGGAATGGCCGGAATAGTGTTCTCCAATAATTTTTTTTCGCAAATTTTCTACCCTTTTCGGAAAAAGGAGCAAAGTCCTTTCTAAAATTTCAAAAGTTGAAATTTGGAAAAATGTCGCCAATTTGCAAAAAAACACACTGTTAAGACTTTTGAATATTGGACATTCATAGGAATGGCCGGAATAGTGTTCCCCAATAATTTTTTTTCGCAAATTTTCTACCATTTTCGGAAAAAGGAGCAAAGTCCTTTCTAAAATTTCAAAAGTTGAAATTTGGAAAAATGTCGCCAATTTTCAAATAAACCCACTGTTAAGAATTTTGAATATTGGACATTCATAGAAATGGCCGGAAGAGTGTTCTCCAATAATGTTTTTTCGCTTATCTCCTACAATAAGGGAGCAAAGTCCTTTTTAAAATTTCAAAAGTCGAAATTTGGAAGAATGTCGCCTATTGTCAAAAAAACACATTTTTGAATATTGGACATTCATAGGAATGGCCGTAATAGTGTTCCCCAATAATTTTTTTTCGCAAATTTTCTAGCATTTTCGGAAAAAGGAGCAAAGTCCTTTTTAAAATTTCAAAAGTCGAAATTTGGAAGAATGTCGCCTATTGTCAAAAAAACACACTTTTGAATATTGGACATTCATAGGAATGGCCGGAATAGTGTTCCCCAATAATTTTTTTTCGCAAATTTTCTACCATTTTCGGAAAAAGGAGCAAAGTCCTTTCTAAAATTTCAAAAGTTGAAATTTGGAAGAATGTCGCCTATTGTCAAAAAAAAACACACTTTTGAATGTTGGACATTCATAGGAATGGCCGGAATAGTGTTCTTCAATAATGTTTTTTCGCTTATCTCCTACAATTTTCGGAAAAAGGAGCAAAGTCCATTTTAAAATTTCAAAAGTCGAAATTTGGAAGAATGTCGCCTATTGTCAAAAAAACACACTTTTGAATATTGGACATTCATAAGAATGGCCGGAGTAGTGTTCCCCAATAATTTTTTTTCGCAAATTTTCTACCATTTTCGGAAAAAGGAGCAAAGTCCTTTTTAAAATTTCACAAGTCGAAATTTGGAAGAATGTCGCCTATTGTCAAAAAAACACACTTTTGAATATTGGACATTCATAGGAATGGCCGGAATAGTGGTCCCCAATAATTTTTTTTCGCAAATTTTGTACCATTTTCGGAAAAAGGAGCAAAGTCCTTTTTAAAATTTCAAAAGTCGAAATTTGGAAGAATGTCGCCTATTGTCCAAAAAACACACTTTTGAATATTGGACATTCATAGGAATGGCCGGAATAGTGTTCCCCAATAATTTTTTTTCGCAAATTTTCTACCATTTTCGGAAAAAGGAGCAAGGTCCTTTCTAAAATTTCAAAAGTTGAAATTTGGAAAAATGTCGCCAATTTTCAAAAAAAAACACACTGTTAAGACTTTTGAATATTGGACTTTCATAGAAATGGCCGGAAGAGTGTTCTCCAATAATGTTTTTTCGCTTATCTCCTACAATTTTCGGAAAAAGGAGCAAAGTCCTTTTTAAAATTTCAAAAGTCGAAATTTGGAAGAATGTCGCCTATTGTTAAAAAAAACACATTTTTGAATATTGGACATTCATAGGAATGGCCGTAATAGTGTTCCCCAATAATTTTTTTTCGCAAATTTTCTACCATTTTCGGAAAAAGGAGCAAAGTCCTTTTTAAAATTTCAAAAGTCGAAATTTGGCAGAATGTCGCCTATTGTCAAAAAAAAACATTTTTGAATATTGGACATTCATAGGAATGGCCGGAATAGTGTTCCCCAATAATTTTTTTTCGCAAATTTTCTACCATTTTCGGAAAAAGGAGCAAAGTCCTTTCTAAAATTTCAGAAGTTGAAATTTGGAAAAATGTCGCCAATTTGCAAAAAAACACACTGTTAAGACTTTTGAATATTGGACATTCATAGAAATGGCCGGAAGAGTGTTCTCCAATAATGTTTTTTCGCTTATCTCCTACAATTTTCGGAAACAGGAGCAAAGTCCATTTTAAAATTTCAAAAGTCGAAATTTGGAAGAATGTCGCCTATTGTCAAAAAAACACACTTTTGAATAGTGGACATTCATAGGAATGGCCGGAGTAGTGTTCCCCAATAATTTTTTTTCGCAAATTTTCTACCATTTTCGGAAAAAGGAGCAAGGTCCTTTCTAAAATTTCAAAAGTTGAAATTTGGAAAAATGTCGTCAATTTTCAAAAAAAAACACACTGTTAAGACTTTTGAATATTGGACATTCATAGGAATGGCCGGAATAGTGTTCCCCAATAATTTTTTTTTTCGCAAATTTTCTACCATTTTCGGAAAAAGGAGCAAAGTCCTTTCTAAAATTTCAAAAGTTGAAATTTGGAAAAATGTCGCCAATTTTCAAATAAACACACTGTTAAGAATTTTGAATATTGGATATTCATAGAAATGGCCGGAAGAGTGTTCTCCAATAATGTTTTTTCGCTTATCTCCTACAATTTTCGGAAACAGGAGCAAAGTCCATTTTAAAATTTCAAAAGTCGAAATTTGGAAGAATGTCGCCTATTGTCAAAAAAACACACTTTTGAATATTGGACATTCATAGGAATGGCCGGAATAGTGTTCCCCAATAATTTTTTTTCGCAAATTTTCTACAATTTTCGGAAAAAGGAGCAAAGTCCTTTCTAAAATTTCAAAAGTTGAAATTTGGAAAAATGTCGCCAATTTGCAAAAAAACACACTGTTAAGACTTTTGAATATTGGACATTCATAGGAATGGCCGGAACAGTGTTCCCCAATAATTTTTTTTCGCAAATTTTCTACCATTTTCGGAAAAAGGAGCAAAGTCCTTTCTAAAATTTCAAAAGTTGAAATTTGGAAGAATGTCGCCAATTTTCAAATAAACACACTGTTAAGAATTTTGAATATTGGACATTCATAGAAATGGCCGGAAGAGTGTTCTCCAATAATGTTTTTTCGCTTATCTCCTACAATTTTCGGAAACAGGAGCAAAGTCCATTTTAATATTTCAAAAGTCGAAATTTGGAAGAATGTCGCCTATTGTCAAAAAAAAAACACTTTTGAATATTGGACATTCATAGGAATGGCCGGAATAGTGTTCCCCAATAATTTTTTTTCGCAAATTTTCTACCATTTTCGGAAAAAGGAGCAAAGTCCTTTTTAAAATTTCAAAAGTCGAAATTTGGAAGAATGTCGCCTATTGTCAAAAAAACACACTTTTGAATATTGGACATTCATAGGAATGGCCGGAATAGTGTTCCCCAATAATTTTTTTTCGCAAATTTTCTACCATTTTCAGAAAAAGGAGCAAAGTCCTTTCTAAAATTTCAAAAGTTGAAATTTGGAAAAATGTCGCCAATTTGCAAAAAAACACACTGTTAAGACTTTTGAATATTGGACATTCATAGGAATGGCCGGAACAGTGTTCCCCAATAATTTTTTTTTCGCAAATTTTCTACCATTTTCGGAAAAAGGAGCAAAGTCCTTTCTAAAATTTCAAAAGTTGATATTTGGAAAAATGTCGCCAATTTTCAAATAAACACACTGTTAAGAATTTTGAATATTGGACATTCATAGAAATGGCCGGAAGAGTGTTCTCCAATAATGTTTTTTCGCTTATCTCCTACAATTTTCGGAAACAGGAGCAAAGTCCATTTTAATATTTCAAAAGTCGAAATTTGGAAGAATGTCGCCTATTGTCAAAAACACACATTTTTGAATATTGGACATTCATAGGAATGGCCGTAATAGTGTTCCCCAATAATTTTTTTTCTCAAATTTTCTACCATTTTCGGAAAAAGGAGCAAAGTCCTTTTTAAAATTTCAAAAGTCGAAATTTGGAAGAATGTCGCCTATTGTCAACAAAACACACTTTTGAATATTGGACATTCATAGGAATGGCCGTAATAGTGTTCCCCAATAATTTTTTTTCGCAAATTTTCTACCATTTTCGGAAAAAGGAGCAAAGTCCTTTTTAAAATTTCAAAAGTCGAAATTTGGAAGAATGTCGCCTATTGTCAAAAAAACACACTTTTGAATATTGGACATTCATAGGAATGGCAGGAATAGTATTCCCCAATAATTTTTTTTCGCAAATTTTCTACCATTTTCGGAAAAAGGAGCAAAGTCCTTTTTAAAATTTCAAAAGTCGAAATTTGGAAGAATGTCGCCTATTGTCAAAAAAACCTACTTTTGAATATTGGACAGTCATAGGAATGGCCGGAATAGTGGTCCCCAATAATTTTTTTTCGCAAATTTTCCACCATTTTCCGAAAAAGGAGCAAAGTCCTTTTTAAAATTTCAAAAGTCGAAATTTGGAAGAATGTCGCCTATTGTCAAAAAAACACACTTTTGAATATTGGACATTCATAGGAATGGCAGGAATAGTATTCCCCAATAATTTTTTTTCGCAAATTTTTTACCATTTTCGGAAAAAGGAGCAAAGTCCTTTTTAAAATTTCAAAAGTCGAAATTTGGAAGAATGTCGCCTATTGTCCAAAAAACACACTTTTGAATATTGGACATTCATAGGAATGGGCAGAATAGTGTTCCCCAATAATTTTTTTTCTCAAATTTTCTACCATTTTCGGAAAAAGGAGCAAGGTCCTTTCTAAAATTTCAAAAGTTGAAATTTGGAAAAATGTCGCCAATTTTCAAAAAAAAAAAACACACTGTTAAGACTTTTGAATATTGGACATTCATAGGAATGGCCGGAAGAGTGTTCTCCAATAATGTTTTTTCGCTTATCTCCTACAATTTTCGGAAAAAGGAGCAAAGTCCTTTTTAAAATTTCAAAAGTCGAAATTTGGAACAATGTCGCCTATTGTCAAAAAAACACACTTTTGAATATTGGACATTCATAGGAATGGCCGGAATAGTGTTCCCCAATAATTTTTTTTCGCAAATTTTCTACCATTTTCGGAAAAAGGAGCAAAGTCCTTTTTAAAATTTCAAAAGTCGAAATTTGGAAGAATGTCGCCTTTTGTCAAAAAAACACACTTTTGAATATTGGACATTCATAGGAATGGCCGGAATAGTGTTCCCCAATAATTTTTTTCGCAAATTTTCTACCATTTTCGGAAAAAGGAGCAAGGTCCTTTCTAAAATTTCAAAAGTTGAAATTTGGAAAAATGTCGCCAATTTTCAAAAAAAACACACTGTTAAGACTTTTGAATATTGGACATTCATAGAAATGGCCAGAAGAGTGTTCTTCAATAATGTTTTTTCGCTTATCTCCTACAATTTTCGGAAACAGGAGCAAAGTCCATTTTAAAATTTCAAAAGTCGAAATTTGGAAGAATGTCGCCTATTGTCAAAAAAACACACTTTTGAATATTGGACATTCATAGGAATGGCCGGAATAGTGTTCCCCAATAATTTTTTTTCGCAAATTTTCTACCATTTTCGGAAAAAGGAGCAAGGTCCTTTCTAAAATTTCAAAAGTTGAAATTTGGAAAAATGTCGCCAATTTTCAAAAAAAACACACTGTTAAGACTTTTGAATATTGGACATTCATAGAAATGGCCGGAAGAGTGTTCTCCAATAATGTTTTTTCGCTTATCTCCTACAATTTTCGGAAACAGGAGCAAAGTCCATTTTAAAATTTCAAAAGTCGAAATTTGGAAGAATGTCGCCTATTGTCAAAAAAACACACTTTTGAATATTGGACATTCATAGGAATGGCAGGAATAGTGTTCCCCAATAATTTTTTTTCGCAAATTTTCTACCCTTTTCGGAAAAAGTAGCAAAGTCCTTTTTAAAATTTCAAAAGTCAAAATTTGGAAGAATGTCGCCTATTGTAAAAAAAAACACACTTTTGAATATTGGACATTCATAGGAATGGCCGTAATAGTGTTCCCCAATAATTTTTTTTCGCAAATTTTCTACCATTTTCGGAAAAAGGAGCAAAGTCCTTTTTAAAATTTCAAAAGTCGAAATTTGGAAGAATGTCGCCTATTGTCAAAAAACACACTTTTAAATATTGGACATTCATAGGAATGGCCGGAATAGTGTTCTCCAATAATTTTTTTTCGCAAATTTTCTACCATTTTCGGAAAAAGGAGCAAGGTCCTTTCTAAAATTTCAAAAGTTGAAATTTGGAAAAATGTCGCCAATTTGCAAAAAAACACACTGTTAAGACTTTTGAATATTAGACATTCATAGGAATGTCCGGAATAGTGTTCCCCAATAATTTTTTTTCGCAAATTTTCTACCATTTTCGGAAAAAGGAGCAAGGTCCTTTCTAAAATTTCAAAAGGTGAAATTTGGAAAAATGTCGCCAATTTGCAAAAAAACACACTGTTAAGACTTTTGAATATTGGACATTCATAGGAATGGCCGGAACAGTGTTCCCCATTAATTTTTTTTTCGCAAATTTTCTACCATTTTCGGAAAAAGGAGCAAAGTCCTTTCTAAAATTTCAAAAGTTGAAATTTGGAAAAATTTCGCCAATTTTCAAATAAACACACTGTTAAGAATTTTGAATATTGGACATTCATAGAAATGGCCGGAAGAGTGTTCTCCAATTATGTATTTTCGCTTATCTCCTACAATTTTCGGAAACAGGAGCAAAGTCCATTTTAAAATTTCAAAAGTCGAAATTTGGAAGAATGTCGCCTATTGTCAAAAAAACACACTTTTGAATATTGGACATTCATAGGAATGGCCGGAATAGTGTTCCGCAATAATTTTTTTTCGCAAATTTTCTACCATTTTCGGAAAAAGGAGCAAGGTCCTTTCTAAAATTTCAAAAGTTGAAATTTGGAAAAATGTCGCCAATTTTCAAAAAAAAACACACTGTTAAGACTTTTGAATATTGGACATTCATAGGAATGGCCGGAAGAGTGTTCTCCAATAATGTTTTTTCGCTTATCTCCTACAATTTTCGGAAAAAGGAGAAAAGTCCTTTTTAAAATTTCAAAAGTCGAAATTTGGAAGAATGTCGCCTATTGTCAAAAAAACAACACTTTTGAATATTGGACATTCATAGGAATGGCAGGAATAGTGTTCCCCAATAATTTTTTTTCGCAAATTTTCTACCCTTTTCGGAAAAAGTAGCAAAGTCCTTTTTAAAATTTCAAAAGTCAAAATTTGGAAGAATGTCGCCTATTGTAAAAAAAAAACACACTTTTGAATATTGGACATTCATAGGAATGGCCGTAATAGTGTTCCCCAATAATTTTTTTTCGCAAATTTTCTACCATTTTCGGAAAAAGGAGCAAAGTCCTTTTTAAAATTTCAAAAGTCGAAATTTGGAAGAATGTCGCCTATTGTCAAAAAACACACTTTTAAATATTGGACATTCATAGGAATGGCCGGAATAGTGTTCTCCAATAATTTTTTTTCGCAAATTTTCTACCATTTTCGGAAAAAGGAGCAAGGTCCTTTCTAAAATTTCAAAAGTTGAAATTTGGAAAAATGTCGCCAATTTGCAAAAAAACACACTGTTAAGACTTTTGAATATTGGACATTCATAGGAATGTCCGGAATAGTGTTCCCCAATAATTTTTTTTCGCAAATTTTCTACCATTTTCGGAAAAAGGAGCAAGGTCCTTTCTAAAATTTCAAAAGGTGAAATTTGGAAAAATGTCGCCAATTTGCAAAAAAACACACTGTTAAGACTTTTGAATATTGGACATTCATAGGAATGGCCGGAACAGTGTTCCCCAATAATTTTTTTTTCGCAAATTTTCTACCATTTTCGGAAAAAGGAGCAAAGTCCTTTCTAAAATTTCAAAAGTTGAAATTTGGAAAAATTTCGCCAATTTTCAAATAAACACACTGTTAAGAATTTTGAATATTGGACATTCATAGAAATGGCCGGAAGAGTGTTCTCCAATTATGTATTTTCGCTTATCTCCTACAATTTTCGGAAACAGGAGCAAAGTCCATTTTAAAATTTCAAAAGTCGAAATTTGGAAGAATGTCGCCTATTGTCAAAAAAACACACTTTTGAATATTGGACATTCATAGGAATGGCCGGAATAGTGTTCCGCAATAATTTTTTTTCGCAAATTTTCTACCATTTTCGGAAAAAGGAGCAAGGTCCTTTCTAAAATTTCAAAAGTTGAAATTTGGAAAAATGTCGCCAATTTTCAAAAAAAAAACACACTGTTAAGACTTTTGAATATTGGACATTCATAGGAATGGCCGGAAGAGTGTTCTCCAATAATGTTTTTTCGCTTATCTCCTACAATTTTCGGAAAAAGGAGAAAAGTCCTTTTTAAAATTTCAAAAGTCGAAATTTGGAAGAATGTCGCCTATTGTCAAAAAAACACATTTTTGAATATTGGACATTCATAGGAATGGCCGTAATAGTGTTCCCCAATAATTTTTTTTCGCAAATTTTCTACCATTTTCGGAAAAAGGAGCAAAGTCCTTTTTAAAATTTCAAAAGTCGAAATTTGGAAGAATGTCGCCTATTGTCAAAAAACACACTTTTAAATATTGGACATTCATAGGAATGGCCGGAATAGTGTTCTCCAATAATTTTTTTTCGCAAATTTTCCACCATTTTCCGAAAAAGGAGCAAAGTCCTTTTTAAAATTTCAAAAGTCGAAATTTGGAAGAATGTCGCCTATTGTCAAAAAAACACACTTTTGAATATTGGACATTCATAGGAATGGCAGGAATAGTATTCCCCAATAATTTTTTTTCGCAAATTTTTTACCATTTTCGGAAAAAGGAGCAAAGTCCTTTTTAAAATTTCAAAAGTCGAAATTTGGAAGAATGTCGCCTATTGTCCAAAAAACACACTTTTGAATATTGGACATTCATAGGAATGGGCAGAATAGTGTTCCCCAATAATTTTTTTTCTCAAATTTTCTACCATTTTCGGAAAAAGGAGCAAGGTCCTTTCTAAAATTTCAAAAGTTGAAATTTGGAAAAATGTCGCCAATTTTCAAAAAAAAAAACACACTGTTAAGACTTTTGAATATTGGACATTCATAGGAATGGCCGGAAGAGTGTTCTCCAATAATGTTTTTTCGCTTATCTCCTACAATTTTCGGAAAAAGGAGCAAAGTCCTTTTTAATATTTCAAAAGTCGAAATTTGGAACAATGTCGCCTATTGTCAAAAAAACACAC
The DNA here is from genome assembly GCA_932526305.1 of Epicampocera succincta. Taxonomy (NCBI): domain Eukaryota; kingdom Metazoa; phylum Arthropoda; class Insecta; order Diptera; family Tachinidae; genus Epicampocera; species Epicampocera succincta. Next base: position 44,915,412 of record OW052036.1, read on the forward strand.
TTTTGAATATTGGACATTCATAGGAATGGCCGGAATAGTGTTCCCCAATAATTTTTTTTCGCAAATTTTCTACCATTTTCGGAAAAAGGAGCAAAGTCCTTTTTAAAATTTCAAAAGTCGAAATTTGGAAGAATGTCGCCTTTTGTCAAAAAAACACACTTTTGAATATTGGACATTCATAGGAATGGCCGGAATAGTGTTCCCCAATAATTTTTTTCGCAAATTTTCTACCATTTTCGGAAAAAGGAGCAAGGTCCTTTCTAAAATTTCAAAAGTTGAAATTTAGAAAAATGTCGCCAATTTTCAAAAAAAACACACTGTTAAGACTTTTGAATATTGGACATTCATAGAAATGGCCAGAAGAGTGTTCTTCAATAATGTTTTTTCGCTTATCTCCTACAATTTTCGGAAACAGGAGCAAAGTCCATTTTAAAATTTCAAAAGTCGAAATTTGGAAGAATGTCGCCTATTGTCAAAAAAACACACTTTTGAATATTGGACATTCATAGGAATGGCCGGAATAGTGTTCCCCAATAATTTTTTTTCGCAAATTTTCTACCATTTTCGGAAAAAGGAGCAAGGTCCTTTCTAAAATTTCAAAAGTTGAAATTTGGAAAAATGTCGCCAATTTTCAAAAAAAACACACTGTTAAGACTTTTGAATATTGGACATTCATAGAAATGGCCGGAAGAGTGTTCTCCAATAATGTTTTTTCGCTTATCTCCTACAATTTTCGGAAACAGGAGCAAAGTCCATTTTAAAATTTCAAAAGTCGAAATTTGGAAGAATGTCGCCTATTGTCAAAAAAAACACACTTTTGAATATTGGACATTCATAGGAATGGCAGGAATAGTGTTCCCCAATAATTTTTTTTCGCAAATTTTCTACCCTTTTCGGAAAAAGTAGCAAAGTCCTTTTTAAAATTTCAAAAGTCAAAATTTGGAAGAATGTCGCCTATTGTAAAAAAAAAACACACTTTTGAATATTGGACATTCATAGGAATGGCCGTAATAGTGTTCCCCAATAATTTTTTTTCGCAAATTTTCTACCATTTTCGGAAAAAGGAGCAAAGTCCTTTTTAAAATTTCAAAAGTCGAAATTTGGAAGAATGTCGCCTATTGTCAAAAAACACACTTTTAAATATTGGACATTCATAGGAATGGCCGGAATAGTGTTCTCCAATAATTTTTTTTCGCAAATTTTCTACCATTTTCGGAAAAAGGAGCAAGGTCCTTTCTAAAATTTCAAAAGTTGAAATTTGGAAAAATGTCGCCAATTTGCAAAAAAACACACTGTTAAGACTTTTGAATATTGGACATTCATAGGAATGTCCGGAATAGTGTTCCCCAATAATTTTTTTTCGCAAATTTTCTACCATTTTCGGAAAAAGGAGCAAGGTCCTTTCTAAAATTTCAAAAGGTGAAATTTGGAAAAATGTCGCCAATTTGCAAAAAAACACACTGTTAAGACTTTTGAATATTGGACATTCATAGGAATGGCCGGAACAGTGTTCCCCAATAATTTTTTTTTCGCAAATTTTCTACCATTTTCGGAAAAAGGAGCAAAGTCCTTTCTAAAATTTCAAAAGTTGAAATTTGGAAAAATTTCGCCAATTTTCAAATAAACACACTGTTAAGAATTTTGAATATTGGACATTCATAGAAATGGCCGGAAGAGTGTTCTCCAATTATGTATTTTCGCTTATCTCCTACAATTTTCGGAAACAGGAGCAAAGTCCATTTTAAAATTTCAAAAGTCGAAATTTGGAAGAATGTCGCCTATTGTCAAAAAAAACACACTTTTGAATATTGGACATTCATAGGAATGGCCGGAGTAGTGTTCCGCAATAATTTTTTTTCGCAAATTTTCTACCATTTTCGGAAAAAGGAGCAAGGTCCTTTCTAAAATTTCAAAAGTTGAAATTTGGAAAAATGTCGCCAATTTTCAAAAAAAAACACACTGTTAAGACTTTTGAATATTGGACATTCATAGGAATGGCCGGAAGAGTGTTCTCCAATAATGTTTTTTCGCTTATCTCCTACAATTTTCGGAAAAAGGAGAAAAGTCCTTTTTAAAATTTCAAAAGTCGAAATTTGGAAGAATGTCGCCTATTGTCAAAAAAACACATTTTTGAATATTGGACATTCATAGGAATGGCCGTAATAGTGTTCCCCAATAATTTTTTTTCGCAAATTTTCTACCATTTTCGGAAAAAGGAGCAAAGTCCTTTTTAAAATTTCAAAAGTCGAAATTTGGAAGAATGTCGCCTATTGTCAAAAAAACACACTTTTGAATAGTGGACATTCATAGGAATGGCCGGAATAGTGTTCCCCAATAATTTTTTTTCGCAAATTTTCTACCATTTTCGGAAAAAGGAGCAAAGTTCTTTCTAAAATTTCAAAAGTTGAAATTTGGAAAAATGTCGCCAATTTGCAAAAAAACACACTGTTAAGACTTTTGAATATTGGACATTCATAGGAATGGCCGGAACAGTGTTCCCCAAAAATTTTTTTTTCCCAAATTTTCTACCATTTTCGGAAAAAGGAGCAAAGTCCTTTCTAAAATTTCAAAAGTTGAAATTTGGAAAAATGTCGCCAATTTTCAAATAAACACACTGTTAAGAATTTTGAATATTGGACATTCATAGAAATGGCCGGAAGAGTGTTCTCCAATAATGTTTTTTCGCTTATCTCCTACAATTTTCGGAAACAGGAGCAAAGTCCATTTTAAAATTCCAAAAGTCGAAATTTGGAAGAATGTTGCCTATTGTCAAAAAAAACACACTTTTGAATATTGGACATTCATAAGAATGGCCGGAAGAGTGTTCTCCAATAATGTTTTTTCGCTTATCTCCTACAATTTTCGGAAACAGGAGCAAAGTCCATTTTAAAATTTCAAAAGTCGAAATTTGGAAGAATGTCGCCTATTGTCAAAAAAACACACTTTTGAATATTGGACATTCATAGGAATGGCCGGAATAGTGTTCCCCAATAATTTTTTTTCGCAAATTTTCTACCATTTTCGGAAAAAGGAGCAAAGTCCTTTCTAAAATTTCAAAAGTCGAAATTTGGAAGAATGTCGCCTATTGTCAAAAAAACACACTTTTGAATATTGGACATTCATAGGAATGGCAGGAATAGTATTCCCCAATAATTTTTTTTCGCAAATTTTCTACCATTTTCGGAAAAAGGAGCAAAGTCCTTTTTAAAATTTCAAAAGTCGCAATTTGGAAGAATGTCGCCTATTGTCAACAAAACACACTTTTGAATATTGGACATTCATAGGAATGGCCGGAATAGTGGTCCCCAATAATTTTTTTTCGCAAATTTTCTACCATTTTCCGAAAAAGGAGCAAAGTCCTTTTTAAAATTTCAAAAGTCGAAATTTGGAAGAATGTCAAAAAAACACACTTTTGAATATTGGACATTTGTTTGTCAAAAAAACACACTTTTGAATATTGGACATTCATAGGAATGGCAGGAATAGTATTCCCCAATAATTTTTTTTCGCAAATTTTTTACCATTTTCGGAAAAAGGAGCAAAGTCCTTTTTAAAATTTCAAAAGTCGAAATTTGGAAGAATGTCGCCTATTGTCCAAAAAACACACTTTTGAATATTGGACATTCATAGGAATGGCCGGAATAGTGTTCCCCAATAATTTTTTTTCGCAAATTTTCTACCATTTTCCGAAAAAGGAGCAAAGTCCTTTTTAAAATTTCAAAAGTCGAAATTTGGAAGAATGTCGCTTATTGTCAAAAAAACACATTTTTGAATATTGGACATTCATAGGAATGGCCGTAATAGTGTTCCCCAATAATTTTTTTTCGCAAATTTTCTACCATTTTCGGAAAAAGGAGCAAAGTCCTATTTAAAATTTCAAAAGTCGAAATTTGGAAGAATGTCGCCTATTGTCAAAAAAACACACTTTTGAATATTGGACATTCATAGGAATGGCCGGAATAGTGTTCCCCAATAATTTTTTTTCCCAAATTTTCTACCATTTTCGGAAAAAGGAGCAAAGTCCTTTCTAAAATTTCAAAAGTTGAAATTTGGAAAAATGTCGCCAATTTGCAAAAAATCACACTGTTAAGACTTTTGAATATTGGACATTCATAGGAATGGCCGGAACAGTGTTCCCCAATAATTTTTCTTTCGCAAATTTTCTACCATTTTCGGAAAAAGGAGCAAAGTCCTTTCTAAAATTTCAAAAGTTGAAATTTGGAAAAATGTAGCCAATTTTCAAATAAACACACTGTTAAGAATTTTGAATATTGGACATTCATAGAAATGGCCGGAAGAGTGTTCTCCAATAATGTTTTTTCGCTTATCTCCTACAATTTTCGGAAACAGGAGCAAAGTCCATTTTAAAATTTCAAAAGTCGAAATTTGGAAGAATGTCGCCTATTGTCAAAAAAACACACTTTTGAATATTGGACATTCATAGGAATGGCCGGAATAGTGTTCCCCAATAATTTTTTTTCGCAAATTTTCTACCATTTTCGGAAAAAGGAGCAAGGTCCTTTCTAAAATTTCAAAAGTCGAAATTTGGAAGAATGTCGCCTATTGTCAAAAAACACACTTTTAAATATTGGACATTCATAGGAATGGCCGGAATAGTGTTCTCCAATAATTTTTTTTCGCAAATTTTCTACCATTTTCGGAAAAAGGAGCAAGGTCCTTTCTAAAATTTCAAAAGTTGAAATTTGGAAAAATGTCGCCAATTTGCAAAAAAACACACTGTTTAGACTTTTGAATATTGGACATTCATAGGAATGTCCGGAATAGTGTTCCCCAATAATTTTTTTTCGCAAATTTTCTACCATTTTCGGAAAAAGGAGCAAGGTCCTTTCTAAAATTTCAAAAGTTGAAATTTGGAAAAATGTCGCCAATTTGCAAAAAAACACACTGTTAAGACTTTTGAATATTGGACATTCATAGGAATGTCCGGAATAGTGTTCCCCAATAATTTTTTTTCGCAAATTTTCTACCATTTTCGGAAAAAGGAGCAAGGTCCTTTCTAAAATTTCAAAAGGTGAAATTTGGAAAAATGTCGCCAATTTGCAAAAAAACACACTGTTAAGACTTTTGAATATTGGACATTCATAGGAATGGCCGGAACAGTGTTCCCCAATAATTTTTTTTTCGCAAATTTTCTAGCATTTTCGGAAAAAGGAGCAAAGTCCTTTCTAAAATTTCAAAAGTTGAAATTTGGAAAAATTTCGCCAATTTTCAAATAAACACACTGTTAAGAATTTTGAATATTGGACATTCAAAGAAATGGCCGGAAGAGTGTTCTCCAATTATGTATTTTCGCTTATCTCCTACAATTTTCGGAAACAGGAGCAAAGTCCATTTTAAAATTTCAAAAGTCGAAATTTGGAAGAATGTCGCCTATTGTCAAAAAAACACACTTTTGAATATTGGACATTCATAGGAATGGCCGGAATAGTGTTCCCCAATAATTTTTTTTCGCAAATTTTCTACCATTTTCGGAAAAAGGAGCAAGGTCCTTTCTAAAATTTCAAAAGTTGAAATTTGGAAAAATGTCGCCAATTTTCAAAAAAAAACACACTGTTAAGACTTTTGAATATTGGACATTCAAAGAAATGGCCGGAAGAGTGTTCTCCAATTATGTATTTTCGCTTATCTCCTACAATTTTCGGAAACAGGAGCAAAGTCCATTTTAAAATTTCAAAAGTCGAAATTTGGAAGAATGTCGCCTATTGTCAAAAAAACACACTTTTGAATATTGGACATTCATAGGAATGGCCGGAATAGTGTTCCCCAATAATTTTTTTTCGCAAATTTTCTACCCTTTTCGGAAAAAGGAGCAAAGTCCTTTCTAAAATTTCAAAAGTTGAAATTTGGAAAAATGTCGCCAATTTGCAAAAAAACACACTGTTAAGACTTTTGAATATTAGACATTCATAGGAATGGCCGGAACAGTGTTCCCCAATAATTTTTTTTCGCAAATTTTCTACCATTTTCGGAAAAAGGAGCAAGGTCCTTTCTAAAATTTCAAAAGTTGAAATTTGGAAAAATGTCGCCAATTTTCAAAAAAAAACACACTGTTAAGACTTTTGAATATTGGACATTCATAGGAATGGCCGGAAGAGTGTTCTCCAATAATGTTTTTTCGCTTATCTCCTACAATTTTCGGAAAAAGGAGCAAGGTCCTTTCTAAAATTTCAAAAGTTGAAATTTGGAAAAATGTCGCCAATTTTCAAAAAAAACACACTGTTAAGACTTTTGAATATTGGACATTCATAGGAATGGCCGGAATAGTGTTCCCCAATAATTTTTTTTTCGCAAATTTTCTACCATTTTCGGAAAAAGGAGCAAAGTCCTTTCTAAAATTTCAAAAGTTGAAATTTGGAAAAATGTCGCCAATTTTCAAAAAAAAAACACACTGTTAAGACTTTTGAATATTGGACATTCATAGGAATGGCCGGAAGAGTGTTCTCCAATAATGTTTTTTCGCTTATCTCCTACAATTTTCGGAAAAAGGAGAAAAGTCCTTTTTAAAATTTCAAAAGTCGAAATTTGGAAGAATGTCGCCTATTGTCAAAAAAACACACTTTTGAATAGTGGACATTCATAGGAATGGCCGGAATAGTGTTCCCCAATAATTTTTTTTCGCAAATTTTCTACCATTTTCGGAAAAAGCAGCAAAGTTCTTTCTAAAATTTCAAAAGTTGAAATTTGGAAAAATGTCGCCAATTTGCAAAAAAACACACTGTTAAGACTTTTGAATATTGGACATTCATAGGAATGGCCGGAACAGTGTTCCCCAAAAATTTTTTTTTCGCAAATTTTCTACCATTTTCGGAAAAAGGAGCAAAGTCCTTTCTAAAATTTCAAAAGTTGAAATTTGGAAAAATGTCGCCAATTTTCAAATAAACACACTGTTAAGAATTTTGAATATTGGACATTCATAGAAATGGCCGGAAGAGTGTTCTCCAATAATGTTTTTTCGCTTATCTCCTACAATTTTCGGAAACAGGAGCAAAGTCCATTTTAAAATTCCAAAAGTCGAAATTTGGAAGAATGTTGCCTATTGTCAAAAAAACACACTTTTGAATATTGGACATTCATAAGAATGGCCGGAAGAGTGTTCTCCAATAATGTTTTTTCGCTTATCTCCTACAATTTTCGGAAACAGGAGCAAAGTCCATTTTAAAATTTCAAAAGTCGAAATTTGGAAGAATGTCGCCTATTGTCAAAAAAACACACTTTTGAATATTGGACATTCATAGGAATGGCCGGAATAGTGTTCCCCAATAATTTTTTTTCGCAAATTTTCTACCATTTTCGGAAAAAGGAGCAAAGTCCTTTCTAAAATTTCAAAAGTCGAAATTTGGAAGAATGTCGCCTATTGTCAAAAAAACACACTTTTGAATATTGGACATTCATAGGAATGGCAGGAATAGTATTCCCCAATAATTTTTTTTCGCAAATTTTCTACCATTTTCGGAAAAAGGAGCAAAGTCCTTTTTAAAATTTCAAAAGTCGCAATTTGGAAGAATGTCGCCTATTGTCAACAAAACACACTTTTGAATATTGGACATTCATAGGAATGGCCGGAATAGTGGTCCCCAATAATTTTTTTTCGCAAATTTTCTACCATTTTCCGAAAAAGGAGCAAAGTCCTTTTTAAAATTTCAAAAGTCGAAATTTGGAAGAATGTCAAAAAAACACACTTTTGAATATTGGACATTTGTTTGTCAAAAAAACACACTTTTGAATATTGGACATTCATAGGAATGGCAGGAATAGTATTCCCCAATAATTTTTTTTCGCAAATTTTTTACCATTTTCGGAAAAAGGAGCAAAGTCCTTTTCAAAATTTCAAAAGTCGAAATTTGGAAGAATGTCGCCTATTGTCCAAAAAACACACTTTTGAATATTGGACATTCATAGGAATGGCCGGAATAGTGTTCCCCAATAATTTTTTTTCGCAAATTTTCTACCATTTTCGGAAAAAGGAGCAAAGTCCTTTTTAAAATTTCAAAAGTCGAAATTTGGAAGAATGTCGCTTATTGTCAAAAAAACACATTTTTGAATATTGGACATTCATAGGAATGGCCGTAATAGTGTTCCCCAATAATTTTTTTTCGCAAATTTTCTACCATTTTCGGAAAAAGGAGCAAAGTCCTATTTAAAATTTCAAAAGTCGAAATTTGGAAGAATGTCGCCTATTGTCAAAAAAACACACTTTTGAATATTGGACATTCATAGGAATGGCCGGAATAGTGTTCCCCAATAATTTTTTTTCGCAAATTTTCTACCATTTTCGGAAAAAGGAGCAAAGTCCTTTCTAAAATTTCAAAAGTTGAAATTTGGAAAAATGTCGCCAATTTGCAAAAAATCACACTGTTAAGACTTTTGAATATTGGACATTCATAGGAATGGCCGGAACAGTGTTCCCCAATAATTTTTCTTTCGCAAATTTTCTACCATTTTCGGAAAAAGGAGCAAAGTCCTTTCTAAAATTTCAAAAGTTGAAATTTGGAAAAATGTAGCCAATTTTCAAATAAACACACTGTTAAGAATTTTGAATATTGGACATTCATAGAAATGGCCGGAAGAGTGTTCTCCAATAATGTTTTTTCGCTTATCTCCTACAATTTTCGGAAAAAAGAGCAAAGTCCATTTTAAAATTTCAAAAGTCGAAATTTGGAAGAATGTCGCCTATTGTCAAAAAAACACACTTTTGAATATTGGACATTCATAGGAATGGCCGGAATAGTGTTCCCCAATAATTTTTTTTCGCAAATTTTCTACCATTTTCGGAAAAAGGAGCAAGGTCCTTTCTAAAATTTCAAAAGTTGAAATTTGGAAAAATGTCGCCAATTTTCAAAAAAAACACACTGTTAAGACTTTTGAATATTGGACATTCATAGGAATGGCCGGAATAGTGTTCCCCAATAATTTTTTTTTCGCAAATTTTCTACCATTTTCGGAAAAAGGAGCAAAGTCCTTTCTAAAATTTCAAAAGTTGAAATTTGGAAAAATGTCGCCAATTTTCAAATAAACACACTGTTAAGAATTTTGAATATTGGACATTCATAGAAATGGCCGGAAGAGTGTTCCCCAATAATTTTTTTTCGCAAATTTTCTACCATTTTCGGAAAAAGGAGCAAAGTCCTTTTTAAAATTTCAAAAGTCGAAATTTGGAAGAATGTCGCCTATTGTCCAAAAAACACACTTTTGAATATTGGACATTCATAGGAATGGCCGGAATAGTGTTCCCCAATAATTTTTTTTCGCAAATTTTCTACCATTTTCGGAAAAAATAGCAAGGTCCTTTCTAAAATTTCAAAAGTTGAAATTTGGAAAAATGTCGCCAATTTTCAAAAAAAACACACTGTTAAGACTTTTGAATATTGGACATTCATAGAAATGGCCAGAAGAGTGTTCTTCAATAATGTTTTTTCGCTTATCTCCTACAATTTTCGGAAACAGGAGCAAAGTCCATTTTAAAATTTCAAAAGTCGAAATTTGGAAAAATGTCGCCTATTGTCAAAAAAACACACTTTTGAATATTGGACATTCATAGGAATGGCCGGAATAGTGTTCCCCAATAATTTTTTTTCGCAAATTTTCTACCATTTTCGGAAAAAGGAGCAAGGTCCTTTCTAAAATTTCAAAAGTTGAAATTTGGAAAAATGTCGCCAATTTTCAAAAAAAACACACTGTTAAGACTTTTGAATATTGGACATTCATAGGAATGGCCGGAAGAGTGTTCTCCAATAATGTTTTTTCGCTTATCTCCTACAATTTTCGGAAACAGGAGCAAAGTCCATTTTAAAATTTCAAAAGTCGAAATTTGGAAGAATGTCGCCTATTGTCAAAAAAACACACTTTTGAATATTGGACATTCATAGGAATGGCCGGAATAGTGTTCCCCAATAATTTTTTTTCGCAAATTTTCTACCATTTTCGGAAAAAGGAGCAAAGTCCTTTCTAAAATTTCAAAAGTCGAAATTTGGAAGAATGTCGCCTATTGTCAAAAAAACACACTTTTGAATATTGGACATTCATAGGAATGGCAGGAATAGTATTCCCCAATAATTTTTTTTCGCAAATTTTCTACCATTTTCGGAAAAAGGAGCAAAGTCCTTTTTAAAATTTCAAAAGTCGCAATTTGGAAGAATGTCGCCTATTGTCAACAAAACACACTTTTGAATATTGGACATTCATAGGAATGGCCGGAATAGTGGTCCCCAATAATTTTTTTTCGCAAATTTTCTACCATTTTCCGAAAAAGGAGCAAAGTCCTTTTTAAAATTTCAAAAGTCGAAATTTGGAAGAATGTCAAAAAAACACACTTTTGAATATTGGACATTTGTTTGTCAAAAAAACACACTTTTGAATATTGGACATTCATAGGAATGGCAGGAATAGTATTCCCCAATAATTTTTTTTCGCAAATTTTTTACCATTTTCGGAAAAAGGAGCAAAGTCCTTTTTAAAATTTCAAAAGTCGAAATTTGGAAGAATGTCGCCTATTGTCCAAAAAACACACTTTTGAATATTGGACATTCATAGGAATGGCCGGAATAGTGTTCCCCAATAATTTTTTTTCGCAAATTTTCTACCATTTTCCGAAAAAGGAGCAAAGTCCTTTTTAAAATTTCAAAAGTCGAAATTTGGAAGAATGTCGCTTATTGTCAAAAAAACACATTTTTGAATATTGGACATTCATAGGAATGGCCGTAATAGTGTTCCCCAATAATTTTTTTTCGCAAATTTTCTACCATTTTCGGAAAAAGGAGCAAAGTCCTATTTAAAATTTCAAAAGTCGAAATTTGGAAGAATGTCGCCTATTGTCAAAAAAACACACTTTTGAATATTGGACATTCATAGGAATGGCAGGAATAGTGTTCCCCAATAATTTTTTTTCGCAAATTTTCTACCATTTTCGGAAAAAGGAGCAAAGTCCTTTCTAAAATTTCAAAAGTTGAAATTTGGAAAAATGTCGCCAATTTGCAAAAAATCACACTGTTAAGACTTTTGAATATTGGACATTCATAGGAATGGCCGGAACAGTGTTCCCCAATAATTTTTCTTTCGCAAATTTTCTACCATTTTCGGAAAAAGGAGCAAAGTCCTTTCTAAAATTTCAAAAGTTGAAATTTGGAAAAATGTAGCCAATTTTCAAATAAACACACTGTTAAGAATTTTGAATATTGGACATTCATAGAAATGGCCGGAAGAGTGTTCTCCAATAATGTTTTTTCGCTTATCTCCTACAATTTTCGGAAACAGGAGCAAAGTCCATTTTAAAATTTCAAAAGTCGAAATTTGGAAGAATGTCGCCTATTGTCAAAAAAACACACTTTTGAATATTGGACATTCATAGGAATGGCCGGAATAGTGTTCTCCAATAATTTTTTTTCGCAAATTTTCTACCATTTTCGGAAAAAGGAGCAAGGTCCTTTCTAAAATTTCAAAAGTTGAAATTTGGAAAAATGTCGCCAATTTTCAAAAAAAACACACTGTTAAGACTTTTGAATATTGGACATTCAAAGGAATGGCCGGAATAGTGTTCCCCAATAATTTTTTTTCGCAAATTTTCTACCATTTTCGGAAAAAGGAGCAAAGTCCTATTTAAAATTTCAAAAGTCGAAATTTGGAAAAATGTCGCCAATTTTCAAATAAACACACTGTTAAGAATTTTGAATATTGGACATTCATAGAAATGGCCGGAAGAGTGTTCCCCAATAATTTTTTTTCGCAAATTTTCTACCATTTTCGGAAAAAGGAGCAAGGTCCTTTCTAAAATTTCAAAAGTTGAAATTTGGAAAAATGTCGCCAATTTTCAAAAAAAACACACTGTTAAGACTTTTGAATATTGGACATTCATAGGAATGGCCGGAATAGTGTTCCCCAATAATTTTTTTTCGCAAATTTTCTACCATTTTCGGAAAAAGGAGCAAAGTCCTATTTAAAATTTCAAAAGTCGAAATTTGGAAAAATGTCGCCAATTTTCAAATAAACACACTGTTAAGAATTTTGAATATTGGACATTCATAGAAATGGCCGTAATAGTATTCCCCAATAATTTTTTTTCGCAAATTTTCTACCATTTTCGGAAAAAGGAGCAAAGTCCTTTTTAAAATTTCAAAAGTCGCAATTTGGAAGAATGTCGCCTATTGTCAACAAAACACACTTTTGAATATTGGACATTCATAGGAATGGCCGGAATAGTGGTCCCCAATAATTTTTTTTCGCAAATTTTCTACCATTTTCCGAAAAAGGAGCAAAGTCCTTTTTAAAATTTCAAAAGTCGAAATTTGGAAGAATGTCAAAAAAACACACTTTTGAATATTGGACATTTGTTTGTCAAAAAAACACACTTTTGAATATTGGACATTCATAGGAATGGCAGGAATAGTATTCCCCAATAATTTTTTTTCGCAAATTTTTTACCATTTTCGGAAAAAGGAGCAAAGTCCTTTTTAAAATTTCAAAAGTCGAAATTTGGAAGAATGTCGCCTATTGTCAAAAAAACACACTTTTGAATATTGGACATTCATAGGAATGGCCGGAATAGTGTTCCCCAATAATTTTTTTTCGCAAATTTTCTACCATTTTCCGAAAAAGGAGCAAAGTCCTTTTTAAAATTTCAAAAGTCGAAATTTGGAAGAATGTCGCCTATTGTCCAAAAAAACACATTTTTGAATATTGGACATTCATAGGAATGGCCGTAATAGTGTTCCCCAATAATTTTTTTTCGCAAATTTTCTACCATTTTCGGAAAAAGGAGCAAAGTCCTATTTAAAATTTCAAAAGTTGAAATTTGGAAGAATGTCGCCTATTGTCAAAAAAACACACTTTTGAATATTGGACATTCATAGGAATGGCCGGAATAGTGTTCCCCAATAATTTTTTTTCGCAAATTTTCTACCATTTTCGGAAAAAGGAGCAAAGTCCTTTCTAAAATTTCAAAAGTTGAAATTTGGAAAAATGTCGCCAATTTTCAAATAAACACACTGTTAAGAATTTTGAATATTGGACATTCATAGAAATGGCCGGAAGAGTGTTCCCCAATAATTTTTTTTCGCAAATTTTCTACCATTTTCGGAAAAAGGAGCAAGGTCCTTTCTAAAATTTCAAAAGTTGAAATTTGGAAAAATGTCGCCAATTTTCAAAAAAAACACACTGTTAAGACTTTTTAATATTGGAGATTCATAGAAATGGCCGGAAGAGTGTTCTCCAATAATGTTTTTTCGCTTATCTCCTACAATTTTCGGAAACAGGAGCAAAGTCCATTTTAAAATTTCAAAAGTCGAAATTTGGAAAAATGTCGCCTATTGTCAAAAAAACACACTTTTGAATATTGGACATTCATAGGAATGGCCGGAATAGTGTTCCCCAATAATTTTTTTTCGCAAATTTTCTACCATTTTCGGAAAAAGGAGCAAGGTCCTTTCTAAAATTTCAAAAGTTGAAATTTGGAAAAATGTCGCCAATTTTCAAAAAAAACACACTGTTAAGACTTTTGAATATTGGACATTCATAGGAATGGCCGGAAGAGTGTTCTCCAATAATGTTTTTTCGCTTATCTCCTACAATTTTCGGAAACAGGAGCAAAGTCCATTTTAAAATTTCAAAAGTCGAAATTTGGAAGAATGTCGCCTATTGTCAAAAAAACACACTTTTGAATATTGGACATTCATAGGAATGGCAGGAATAGTATTCCCCAATAATTTTTGTTCGCAAATTTTTTACCATTTTCGGAAAAAGGAGCAAAGTCCTTTTTAAAATTTCAAAAGTCGAAATTTGGAAGAATGTCGCCTATTGTCCAAAAAACACACTTTTGAATATTGGACATTCATAGGAATGGCCGTAATAGTGTTCCCCAATAATTTTTTTTCCCAAATTTTCTACCATTTTCGGAAAAAGGAGCAAAGTCCTTTCTAAAATTTCAAAAGTTGAAATTTGGAAAAATGTCGCCAATTTGCAAAAAAACACACTGTTAAGACTTTTGAATATTGGACATTCATAGGAATGGCCGGAACAGTGTTCCCCAATAATTTTTTTTTCGCAAATTTTCTACCATTTTCGGAAAAAGGAGCAAAGTCCTTTCTAAAATTTCAAAAGTTGAAATTTGGAAAAATGTCGCCAATTTTCAAATAAACACACTGTTAAGAATTTTGAATATTGGACATTCATAGAAATGGCCGGAAGAGTGTTCTCCAATAATGTTTTTTCGCTTATCTCCTACAATTTTCGGAAACAGGAGCAAAGTCCATTTTAAAATTTCAAAAGTCGAAATTTGGAAGAATGTCGCCTATTGTCAAAAAAACACACTTTTGAATATTGGACATTCATAGGAATGGCCGGAATAGTGTTCCCCAATAATTTTTTGTCGCAAATTTTCTACCATTTTCGGAAAAAGGAGCAAGGTCCTTTCTAAAATTTCAAAAGTTGAAATTTGGAAAAATGTCGCCAATTTTCAAAAAAAAACACACTGTTAAGACTTTTGAATATTGGACATTCATAGGAATGGCCGGAATAGTGTTCCCCAATAATTTTTTTTCGCAAATTTTCTACCATTTTCGGAAAAAGTAGCAAAGTCCTTTCTAAAATTTCAAAAGTTGAAATTTGGAAAAATGTCGCCAATTTTCAAATAAACACACTGTTAAGAATTTTGAATATTGGACATTCATAGAAATGGCCGGAAGAGTGTTCTCCAATAATGTTTTTTCGCTTATCTCCTACAATTTTCGGAAACAGGAGCAAAGTCCATTTTAAAATTTCAAAAGTCGAAATTTGGAAGAATGTCGCCTATTGTCAAAAAAACACACTTTTGAATATTGGACATTCATAGGAATGGCCGGAATAGTGTTCCCCAATAATTTTTTTTCAAAAATTTTCTACCATTTTCGGAAAAAGGAGCAAGGTCCTTTCTAAAATTTCAAAAGTTGAAATTTGGAAAAATGTCGCCAATTTTCAAAAAAAACACACTGTTAAGACTTTTGAATATTGGACATTCATAGAAATGGCCGGAAGAGTGTTCTCCAATAATGTTTTTTCGCTTATCTCCTACAATTTTCGGAAAAAGGAGCAAAGTCCTTTTTAAAATTTCAAAAGTCGAAATTTGGAAGAATGTCGCCTATTGTCAAAAAAACACATTTTTGAATATTGGACATTCATAGGAATGGCCGTAATAACGTTCCCCAATAATTTTTTTTCGCAAATTTTCTACCATTTTCGGAAAAAGGAGCAAAGTCCTTTTTAAAATTTCAAAAGTCGAAATTTGGAAGAATGTCGCCTATTGTCAAAAAAACACACTTTTGAATATTGGACATTCATAGGAATGGCCGGAATAGTGTTCCCCAATAATTTTTTTTTGCAAATTTTCTACCATTTTCGGAAAAAGGAGCAAAGTTCTTTCTAAAATTTCAAAAGTTGAAATTTGGAAAAATGTCGCCAATTTGCAAAAAAACACACTGTTAAGACTTTTGAATATTGGACATTCATAGGAATAGCCGGAACAGTGTTCCCCATCAATTTTTTTTTCGCAAATTTTCTACCATTTTCGGAAAAAGGAGCAAAGTCCTTTCTAAAATTTCAAAAGTTGAAATTTGGAAAAATGTCGCCAATTTTCAAATAAACACACTGTTAAGAATTTTGAATATTGGACATTCATAGAAATGGCCGGAAGAGTGTTCTCCAATAATGTTTTTTCGCTTATCTCCTACAATTTTCGGAAACAGGAGCAAAGTCCATTTTAAAATTTCAAAAGTCGAAATTTGGAGGAATGTCGCCTATTGTCAAAAAAACACACTTTTGAATATTGGACATTCATAGGAATGGCCGGAGTAGTGTTCCCCAATAATTTTTTTTCGCAAATTTTCTACCATTTTCGGAAAAAGGAGCAAAGTCCTTTTTAAAATTTCAAAAGTCGAAATTTGGAAGAATGTCGCCTATTGTCAAAAAAAACACACTTTTGAATATTGGACATTCATAGGAATGGCAGGAATAGTATTCCCCAATAATTTTTTTTCGCAAATTTTCTACCATTTTCGGAAAAAGGAGCAAAGTCCTTTTTAAAATTTCAAAAGTCGAAATTTGGAAGAATGTCGCCTATTGTCAACAAAACACACTTTTGAATATTGGACATTCATAGGAATGGCCGGAATAGTGGTCCCCAATAATTTTTTTTCGCAAATTTTCTACCATTTTCCGAAAAAGGAGCAAAGTCCTTTTTAAAATTTCAAAAGTCGAAATTTGGAAGAATGTCGCCTATTGTCAAAAAAACACACTTTTGAATATTGGACATTCATAGGAATGGCAGGAATAGTATTCCCCAATAATTTTTTTTCACAAATTTTTTACCATTTTCGGAAAAAGGAGCAAAGTCCTTTTTAAAATTTCAAAAGTCGAAATTTGGAAGAATGTCGCCTATTGTCCAAAAAACACACTTTTGAATATTGGACATTCATAGGAATGGCCGGAATAGTGTTCCCCAATTATTTTTTTCGCAAATTTTCTACCATTTTCGGAAAAAGGAGCAAGGTCCTTTCTAAAATTTCAAAAGTTGAAATTTGGAAAAATGTCGCCAATTTAAAAAAAAAACACACTGTTAAGACTTTTGAATATTGGAGATTCATAGAAATGGCCGGAAGAGTGTTCTCCAATAATGTTTTTTCGCTTATCTCCTACAATTTTCGGAAAAAGGAGCAAAGTCCTTTTTAAAATTTCAAAAGTCGAAATTTGGAAGAATGTCGCCTATTGTCAAAAAAACACATTTTTGAATATTGGACATTCATAGGAATGGCCGTAATAGTGTTCCCCAATAATTTTTTTTCGCAAATTTTCTACCATTTTCGGAAAAAGGAGCAAAGTCCTTTTTAAAATTTCAAAAGTCGAAATTTGGAAGAATGTCGCCTATTGTCCAAAAAACACACTTTTGAATATTGGACATTCATAGGAATGGCCGGAATAGTGTTCCCCAATAATTTTTTTTCGCAAATTTTCTACCATTTTCGGAAAAAGGAGCAAGGTCCTGCCTAAAATTTCAAAAGTTGAAATTTGGAAAAATGTCGCCAATTTTCAGAAAAAACACACTGTTAAGACTTTTGAATATTGGACATTCATAGAAATGGCCGGAAGAGTGTTCTCCAATAATGTTTTTTCGCTTATCTCCTACAATTTTTGGAAAAAGGAGCAAAGTCCATTTTAAAATTTCAAAAGTCGAAATTTGGAGGAATGTCGCCTATTGTCAAAAAAACACACTTTTGAATATTGGACATTCATAGGAATGGCCGGAATAGTGGTCCCCAATAATTTTTTTTCGCAAATTTTCTACCATTTTCGGAAAAAGGAGCAAAGTCCTTTTTAAAATTTCAAAAGTCGAAATTTGGAAGAATGTCGCCTATTGTCAAAAAAACACACTTTTGAATATTGGACATTCATAGGAATGGCCGGAATAGTGTTCCCCAATAATTTTTTTTCGCAAATTTTCTACCATTTTCGGAAAAAGGAGCAAAGTTCTTTCTAAAATTTCAAAAGTTGAAATTTGGAAAAATGTCGCCAATTTGCAAAAAAACACACTGTTAAGACTTTTGAATATTGGACATTCATAGGAATGGCCGGAATAGTGTTCCCCAATAATTTTTTTTCGCAAATTTTCTACCATTTTCGGAAAAAGGAGCAAAGTCCTTTTTAAAATTTCAAAAGTCGAAATTTGGAAGAATGTCGCCTATTGTCAAAAAAACACACTTTTGAATATTGGACATTCATAGGAATGGCCGGAATAGTGTTCCCCAATAATTTTTTTTCGCAAATTTTCTACCATTTTCGGAAAAAGGAGCAAAGTTCTTTCTAAAATTTCAAAAGTTGAAATTTGGAAAAATGTCGCCAATTTGCAAAAAAACACACTGTTAAGACTTTTGAATATTGGACATTCATAGGAATGGCCGGAACAGTGTTCCCCACTAATTTTTTTTTCGCAAATTTTCTACCATTTTTGGAAAAAGGAGCAAAGTCCTTTCTAAAATTTCAAAAGTTGATATTTGGAAAAATGTCGCCAATTTTCAAATAAACACACTGTTAAGAATTTTGAATATTGGACATTCATAGAAATGGCCGGAAGAGTGTTCTCCAATAATGTTTTTTCGCTTATCTCCTACAATTTTCGGAAAAAAGAGCAAAGTCCATTTTAAAATTTCAAAAGTCGAAATTTGGAGGAATGTCGCCTATTGTCAAAAAAACACACTTTTGAATATTGGACATTCATAGGAATGGCCGGAGTAGTGTTCCCCAATAATTTGTTTTCGCAAATTTTCTACCATTTTCGGAAAAAGGAGCAAAGTCCTTTTTAAAATTTCAAAAGTCGAAATTTGGAAGAATGTCGCCTATTGTCAAAAAAACACACTTTTGAATATTGGACATTCATAGGAATGGCAGGAATAGTATTCCCCAATAATTTTTTTTCGCAAATTTTCTACCATTTTCGGAAAAAGGAGCAAAGTCCTTTTTAAAATTTCAAAAGTCGAAATTTGGAAGAATGTCGCCTATTGTCAACAAAACACACTTTTGAATATTGGACATTCATAGGAATGGCCGGAATAGTGGTCCCCAATAATTTTTTTTCGCAAATTTTCTACCATTTTCCGAAAAAGGAGCAAAGTCCTTTTTAAAATTTCAAAAGTCGAAATTTGGAAGAATGTCGCCTATTGTCAAAAAAACACACTTCTGAATATTGGACATTCATAGGCGTGGCAGGAATAGTATTCCCCAATAATTTTTTTTCACAAATTTTTTACCATTTTCGGAAAAAGGAGCAAAGTCCTTTTTAAAATTTCAAAAGTCGAAATTTGGAAGAATGTCGCCTATTGTCCAAAAAACACACTTTTGAATATTGGACATTCATAGGAATGGCCGGAATAGTGTTCCCCAATCATTTTTTTTTCGCAAATTTTCTACCATTTTCGGAAAAAGGAGCAAGGTCCTTTCTAAAATTTCAAAAGTTGAAATTTCGAAAAATGTCGCCAATTTTCAAAAAAAAAACACACTGTTAAGACTTTTGAATATTGGAGATTCATAGAAATGGCCGGAAGAGTGTTCTCCAATAATGTTTTTTCGCTTATCTCCTACAATTTTCGGAAAAAGGAGCAAAGTCCTTTTTAAAATTTCAAAAGTCGAAATTTGGAAGAATGTCGCCTATTGTCAAAAAAACACATTTTTGAATATTGGACATTCATAGGAATGGCCGTAATAGTGTTCCCCAATAATTTTTTTTCGCAAATTTTCTACCATTTTCGGAAAAAGGAGCAAAGTCCTTTTTAAAATTTCAAAAGTCGAAATTTGGAAGAATGTCGCCTATTGTCCAAAAAACACACTTTTGAATATTGGACATTCATAGGAATGGCCGGAATAGTGTTCCCCAATAATTTTTTTTCGCAAATTTTCTACCATTTTCGGAAAAAGGAGCAAGGTCCTGCCTAAAATTTCAAAAGTGAAATTTGGAAAAATGTCGCCAATTTTCAAAAAAAAAAACACACTGTTAAGACTTTTGAATATTGGGCATTCATAGAAATGGCCGGAAGAGTGTTCTCCAATAATGTTTTTTCGCTTATCTCCTACAATTTTCGGAAAAAGGAGCAAAGTCCTTTTTAAAATTTCAAAAGTCGAAATTTGGAAGAATGTCGCCTATTGTCAAAAAAAACACATTTTTGAATATTGGACATTCATAGGAATGGCCGTAATAGTGTTCCCCAATAATTTTTTTTCGCAAATTTTCTACCATTTTCGGAAAAAGGAGCAAAGTCCTTTTTAAAATTTCAAAAGTCGAAATTTGGAAGAATGTCGCCTTTTGTCAAAAAAACACACTTTTGAATATTGGACATTCATAGGAATGGCCGGAATAGTGTTCCCCAATAATTTTTTTTCGCAAATTTTCTACCATTTTCGGAAAAAGTAGCAAAGTCCTTTTTAAAATTTCAAAAGTCAAAATTTGGAAGAATGTCGCCTATTTTAAAAAAAAACACACTTTTGAATATTGGACATTCATAGGAATGGGCGGAATAGTGTTCCCCAATAATTTTTTTCGCTAATTTTCTACCATTTTCGGAAAAAGGTTCAAAGTCCTTTTTAAAATTTCAAAAGTTGAAATTTGGAAAAATGTCGCCAATTTGCAAAAAAACACACTGTTAAGACTTTTGAATATTGGACATTCATAGGAATGGCCGGAATAGTGTTCCCCAATAATTTTTTTTCGCAAATTTTCTACCATTTTCGGAAAAAGGAGCAAAGTCCTTTTTAAAATTTCAAAAGTCGAAATTTGGAGAAATGTCGCCAATTTTCAAATAAACACACTGTTAAGACTTTTGAATATTGGACATTCATAGGAATGGCCGGAATAGTGTTCCCCAATAATTTTTTTCGCAAATTTTCTACCATTTCAAGTCGAAATTTGGAAGAATGTCCCCTATTGTCATAAAAACACACTTTTGAATATTGGACATTCATAGGAATGGCCGGAATAGTGTTCCCCAATAACTTTTTTTTCGCAAATTTTCTACCATTTTCGGAAAAAGGAGCAAAGTCCTTTCTAAAATTTCAAAAGTTGAAATTTGGAAAAATGTCGCCAATTTTCAAATAAACACACTGTTAAGACTTTTGAATATTGGACATTCATAGAAATGGCCGGAAGAGTGTTCTCCAAATATGTTTTTTCGCTTATCTCCTCCAATTTTCAGAAAAAGGAGCAAAGTCCTTTTTAAAATTTCAAAAGTCGAAATTTGGAGAAATGTCGCAAATTTTCAAATAAACACACTGTTAAGACTTTTGAATATTGGACATTCATAGGAATGGCCGGAATAGTGTTCCCCAATAATTTTTTTCGCAAATTTTCTACCATTTCAAGTCGAAATTTGGAAGAATGTCGCCTATTGTCAAAAAAACACACTTTTGAATATTGGACATTCATAGGAATGGCCGGAATAGTGTTCCCCAATAATTTTTTTTTGCAAATTTTCTACCATTTTCGGAAAAAGGAGCAAAGTCCTTTTTAAAATTTTAAAAGTCGAAATTTGGAAGAATGTCGCCTATTGTCAAAAAAACACATAGGAATGGCCGGAATAGTGTTCCATAATAATTTTTTTTCGCAAATTTTCTACCATTTTCGGAAAAAGGAGCAAAGTCCTTTTTAAAATTTCAATAGTCGAAATTTGGAAGAATGTCGCCTATTGTCCAAAAAACACACTTTTGAATATTGGACATTCATAGGAATGGCCAGAATAGTGGTCCCCAATAATTTTTTTTCGCAAATTTTCTACCATTTTCGGAAAAAGGAGCAAAGTCCTTTTTAAAATTTCAAAAGTCGAAATTTGGAAGAATGTCGCCTATATTCAAAAAAACACACTTTTGAATATTGGACATTCATAGGAATGGCCGGAATAGTGTTCCCCAATAATTTTTTTTCGCTTATCTCCTACATATTTCGGAAAAAGGAGCAAAGTCCTTTTTAAAATTTCAAAAGTCGAAATTTGGAAGAATGTCGCCTATTGTCAAAAAAACACATTTTTGAATATTGGACATTCATAGGAATGGCCGGAAGAGTGTTCTCCAATAATGTTTTTTCGCTTATCTCCTACAATTTTCGGAAAAAGGAGCAAAGTCCTTTTTAAAATTTTAAAAGTCGAAATTTGGAAGAATGTCGCCTATTGTCAAAAAAACACATTTTTGAATATTGGACATTCATAGGAATGGCCGTAATAGTGTTCCCCAATAATTTTTTTTCGCAAATTTTCTACCATTTTCGGAAAAAGGAGCAAAGTCCTTTTTAAAATTTCAAAAGTCGAAATTTGGAAGACTGTCGCCTATTGTCAAAAAAACAAACTTTTGAATATTGGACATTCATAGGAATGGCCGGAATAGTGTTCCCCAATAATTTTTTTTCGCAAATTTTCTACCATTTTCGGAAAAAGTAGCAAAGTCCTTTTTAAAATTTCAAAAGTCGAAATTTGGAAGAATGTCGCCTATTGTAAAAAAAAAACACACTTTTGAATATTGGACATTCATAGGAATGGCCGGAATAGTGTTCCCCAATAATTTTTTTTCGCAAATTTTCTACCATTTTCGGAAAAAGTAGCAAAGTCCTTTTTAAAATTTCAAAAGTCAAAATTTGGAAGAATGTCGCCTATTGTAAAAAAAACACACTTTTGAATATTGGACATTCATAGGAATGGGCGGAATAGTGTTCCCCAATAATTTTTTTTCGCTAATTTTCTACCATTTTCGGAAAAAGGTTCAAAGTCCTTTTTAAAATTTCAAAAGTCGAAATTTGGAAGAATGTCGCCTATTGTCAAAAAAACACACTTTTGAATATTGGACATTCATAGGAATGGCCGGAATAGTGTTCCCCAATAATTTTTTTTTGCAAATTTTCTACCCTTTTCGGAAAAAGGAGCAAAGTCCTTTCTAAAATTTCAAAAGTCGAAATTTGGAAGAATGTCGCCTATTGTCAAAAAAACACACTTTTGAATATTGGACATTCATAGGAATGGCCGGAATAGTGTTCCCCAATAATTTTTTTTCGCAAATTTTCTACCCTTTTCGGAAAAAGGAGCAAAGTCCTTTCTAAAATTTCAAAAGTTGAAATTTGGAAAAATGTCGCCAATTTGCAAAAAAACACACTGTTAAGACTTTTGAATATTGGACATTCATAGGAATGGCCGGAATAGTGTTCCCCAATAATTTTTTTTCGCAAATTTTCTACCATTTTCGGAAAAAGGAGCAAAGTCCTTTCTAAAATTTCAAAAGTTGAAATATGGAAAAATGTCGCCAATTGTCAAATAAACACACTGTTAAGAATTTTGAATATTGGACATTCATAGAAATGGCCGGAAGAGTGTTCTCCAATAATGTTTTTTCGCTTATCTCCTACAATTTTCGGAAAAAGGAGCAAAGTCCTTTTTAAAATTTCAAAAGTCGAAATTTGGAAGAATGTCGCCTATTGTCAAAAAAACACATTTTTGAATATTGGACATTCATAGGAATGGCCGTAATAGTGTTCCCCAATAATTTTTTTTCGCAAATTTTCTACCATTTTCGGAAAAAGGAGCAAAGTCCTTTTTAAAATTTCAAAAGTCGAAATTTGGAAGAATGTCGCCTATTGTCCAAAGAACACACTTTTGAATATTGGACATTCATAGGAATGGCCGGAATAGTGTTCCCCAATAATTTTTTTTCGCAAATTTTCTACCATTTTCGGAAAAAGGTTTAAAGTCCTTTTTAAAATTTCAAAAGTTGAAATTTGGAAAAATGTCGCCAATTTTAAAAAAAAACACACTGTTAAGACTTTTGAATATTGGAGATTCATAGAAATGGCCGGAAGAGTGTTCTCCAATAATGTTTTTTCGCTTATCTCCTACAATTTTCGGAAAAAGGAGCAAAGTCCTTTTTAAAATTTCAAAAGTCGAAATTTGGAAGAATGTCGCCTATTGTCCAAAAAACACATTTTTGAATATTGGACATTCATAGGAATGGCCGTAATAGTGTTCCCCAATAATTTTTTTTCGCAAATTTTCTACCATTTTCGGAAAAAGGAGCAAAGTCCTTTTTAAAATTTCAAAAGTCGAAATTTGGAAGAATGTCGCCTATTGTCAAAAAAACACACTTTTGAATATTGGACATTCATAGGAATGGCCGGAATAGTGTTCCCCAATAATTTTTTTTCGCAAATTTTCTACCATTTTCGGAAAAAGTAGCAAAGTCCTTTTTAAAATTTCAAAAGCCAAAATTTGGAAGAATGTCGCCTATTGTAAAAAAAAACACACTTTTGAATATTGGACATTCATAGGATTGGGCGGAATAGTGTTCCCCAATAATTTTTTTTCGCAAATTTTCTACCATTTTCGGAAAAAGGTTCAAAGTCCTTTTTAAAATTTCAAAAGTCGAAATTTGGAAGAATGTCGCCTATTGTCAAAAAAACACACTTTTGAATATTGGACATTCATAGGAATGGCCGGAATAGTGTTCCCCAATAATTTTTTTTCGCAAATTTTCTACCCTTTTCGGAAAAAGGAGCAAAGTCCTTTCTAAAATTTCAAAAGTTGAAATTTGGAAAAATGTCGCCAATTTGCAAAAAAACACACTGTTAAGACTTTTGAATATTGGACATTCATAGGAATGGCCGGAATAGTGTTCCCCAATAATTTTTTTTCGCAAATTTTCTACCATTTTCGGAAAAAGGAGCAAAGTCCTTTCTAAAATTTCAAAAGTTGAAATTTGGAAAAATGTCGCCAATTTTCAAATAAACACACTGTTAAGAATTTTGAATATTGGACATTCATAGAAATGGCCGGAAGAGTGTTCTCCAATAATGTTTTTTCGCTTATCTCCTACAATTTTCGGAAACAGGAGCAAAGTCCATTTTAAAATTCCAAAAGTCGAAATTTGGAAGAATGTTGCCTATTGTCAAAAAAACACACTTTTGAATATTGGACATTCATAAGAATGGCCGGAATAGTGTTCCCCAATAATTTTTTTTCGCAAATTTTCTACCATTTTCGGAAAAAGGAGCAAAGTCCTTTTTAAAATTTCAAAAGTCGAAATTTGGAAGAATGTCGCCTATTGTCAAAAAAACACACTTTTGAATATTGGCCATTCATAGGAATGGCCGGAATAGTGGTCCCCAATAATTTTTTTTCGCAAATTTTCTACCATTTTCGGAAAAAGGAGCAAAGTCCTTTCTAAAATTTCAAAAGTCGAAATTTGGAAGAATGTCGCCTATTGTCCAAAAAACACACTTTTGAATATTGGACATTCATAGGAATGGCCGGAATAGTGTTCCCGAATAATTTTTTTTCGCAAATTTTCTACCATTTTCGGAAAAAGGAGCAAGGTCCTTTCTAAAATTTCAAAAGTTGAAATTTGGAAAAATGTAGCCAATTTTCAAAAAAAACACACTGTTAAGACTTTTGAATATTGGACATTCATAGAAATGGCCGGAAGAGTGTTCTCCAATAATGTTTTTTCGCTTATCTCCTACAATTTTCGGAAACAGGAGCAAAGTCCATTTTAAAATTTCAAAAGTCGAAATTTGGAAGAATGTCGCCTATTGTCAAAAAAACACACTTTTGAATATTGGACATTCATAGGAATGGCCGGAATAGTGTTCCCCAATAATTTTTTTTCGCAAATTTTCTACCATTTTCGGAAAAAGGAGCAAGGTCCTTTCTAAAATTTCAAAAGTTGAAATTTGGAAAAATGTCGCCAATTTTCAAAAAAAACACACTGTTAAGACTTTTGAATATTGGACATTCATAGGAATGGCCGGAAGAGTGTTCTCCAATAATGTTTTTTCGCTTATCTCCTACAATTTTCGGAAACAGGAGCAAAGTCCATTTTAAAATTTCAAAAGTCGAAATTTGGAAGAATGTCGCCTATTGTCAAAAAAACACACTTTTGAATATTGGACATTCATAGGAATGGCAGGAATAGTATTCCCCAATAATTTTTTTTCGCAAATTTTTTACCATTTTCGGAAAAAGGAGCAAAGTCCTTTTTAAAATTTCAAAAGTCGAAATTTGGAAGAATGTCGCCTATTGTCCAAAAAACACACTTTTGAATATTGGACATTCATATGAATGGCCGTAATAGTGTTCCCCAATAATTTTTTTTCGCAAATTTTCTACCATTTTCGGAAAAAGGTTTAAAGTCCTTTTTAAAATTTCAAAAGTTGAAATTTGGAAAAATGTAGCCAATTTTAAAAAAAAACACACTGTTAAGACTTTTGAATATTGGAGATTCATAGAAATGGCCGGAAGAGTGTTCTCCAATAATGTTTTTTCGCTTATCTCCTACAATTTTCGGAAAAAGGAGCAAAGTCCTTTTTAAAATTTCAAAAGTCGAAATTTGGAAGAATGTCGCCTATTGTCCAAAAAACACATTTTTGAATATTGGACATTCATAGGAATGGCCGTAATAGTGTTCCCCAATAATTTTTTTTCGCAAATTTTCTACCATTTTCGGAAAAAGGAGCAAAGTCCTTTTTAAAATTTCAAAAGTCGAAATTTGGAAGAATGTCGCCTATTGTCAAAAAAACACACTTTTGAATATTGGACATTCATAGGAATGGCCGGAATAGTGTTCCCCAATAATTTTTTTTCGCAAATTTTCTACCATTTTCGGAAAAAGTAGCAAAGTCCTTTTTAAAATTTCAAAAGCCAAAATTTGGAAGAATGTCGCCTATTGTAAAAAAAAACACACTTTTGAATATTGGACATTCATAGGATTGGGCGGAATAGTGTTCCCCAATAATTTTTTTTCGCAAATTTTCTACCATTTTCGGAAAAAGGTTCAAAGTCCTTTTTAAAATTTCAAAAGTCGAAATTTGGAAGAATGTCGCCTATTGTCAAAAAAACACACTTTTGAATATTGGACATTCATAGGAATGGCCGGAATAGTGTTCCCCAATAATTTTTTTTCGCAAATTTTCTACCCTTTTCGGAAAAAGGAGCAAAGTCCTTTCTAAAATTTCAAAAGTTGAAATTTGGAAAAATGTCGCCAATTTGCAAAAAAACACACTGTTAAGACTTTTGAATATTGGACATTCATAGGAATGGCCGGAATAGTGTTCCCCAATAATTTTTTTTCGCAAATTTTCTACCATTTTCGGAAAAAGGAGCAAAGTCCTTTCTAAAATTTCAAAAGTTGAAATTTGGAAAAATGTCGCCAATTTTCAAATAAACACACTGTTAAGAATTTTGAATATTGGACATTCATAGAAATGGCCGGAAGAGTGTTCTCCAATAATGTTTTTTCGCTTATCTCCTACAATTTTCGGAAACAGGAGCAAAGTCCATTTTAAAATTCCAAAAGTCGAAATTTGGAAGAATGTTGCCTATTGTCAAAAAAACACACTTTTGAATATTGGACATTCATAAGAATGGCCGGAATAGTGTTCCCCAATAATTTTTTTTCGCAAATTTTCTACCATTTTCGGAAAAAGGAGCAAAGTCCTTTTTAAAATTTCGAAAGTTGAAATTTGGAAGAATGTCGCCTATTGTCAAAAAAACACACTTTTGAATATTGGACATTCATAGGAATGGCCGGAATAGTGGTCCCCAATAATTTTTTTTCGCAAATTTTCTACCATTTTCGGAAAAAGGAGCAAAGTCCTTTCTAAAATTTCAAAAGTCGAAATTTGGAAGAATGTCGCCTATTGTCCAAAAAACACACTTTTGAATATTGGACATTCATAGGAATGGCCGGAATAGTGTTCCCCAATAATTTTTTTTCGCAAATTTTCTACCATTTTCGGAAAAAGGAGCAAGGTCCTTTCTAAAATTTCAAAAGTTGAAATTTGGAAAAATGTCGCCAATTTTCAAAAAAAACACACTGTTAAGACTTTTGAATATTGGACATTCATAGAAATGGCCGGAAGAGTGTTCTCCAATAATGTTTTTTCGCTTATCTCCTACAATTTTCGGAAACAGGAGCAAAGTCCATTTTAAAATTTCAAAAGTCGAAATTTGGAAGAATGTCGCCTATTGTCAAAAAAACACACTTTTGAATATTGGACATTCATAGGAATGGCCGGAATAGTGTTCCCCAATAATTTTTTTTCGCAAATTTTCTACCATTTTCGGAAAAAGGAGCAAGGTCCTTTCTAAAATTTCAAAAGTCGAAATTTGGAAAAATGTCGCCAATTTTCAAAAAAAACACACTGTTAAGACTTTTGAATATTGGACATTCATAGGAATGGCCGGAAGAGTGTTCTCCAATAATGTTTTTTCGCTTATCTCCTACAATTTTCGGAAACAGGAGCAAAGTCCATTTTAAAATTTCAAAAGTCGAAATTTGGAAGAATGTCGCCTATTGTCAAAAAAAACACACTTTTGAATATTGGACATTCATAGGAATGGCAGGAATAGTATTCCCCAATAATTTTTTTTTTGCAAATTTTTTACCATTTTCGGAAAAAGGAGCAAAGTCCTTTTTAAAATTTCAAAAGTCGAAATTTGGAAGAATGTCGCCTATTGTCCAAAAAACACACTTTTGAATATTGGACATTCATATGAATGGCCGTAATAGTGTTCCCCAATAATTTTTTTTCGCAAATTTTCTACCATTTTCGGAAAAAGGAGCAAAGTCCTTTTTAAAATTTCAAAAGTCGAAATTTGGAAGAATGTCGCCTATTGTCAAAAAAACACACTTTTGAATATTGGACATTCATAGGAATGGCTGGAAGAGTGTTCCCCAATAATTTTTTTTCGCAAATTTTCTACCATTTTCGGAAAAAGGAGCAAAGTCCTTTCTAAAATTTCAAAAGTTGAAATTTGGAAAAATGTCGCCAATTTGCAAAAAAACACACTTTTAAGACTTTTGAATATTGGACATTCATAGGAATGGCCGGAACAGTGTTCCCCAATAATTTTTTTTTTTGCAAATTTTCTACCATTTTCGAAAAAAGGAGCAAAGTCCTTTCTAAAATTTCAAAAGTTGAAATTTGGAAAAATGTCGCCAATTTTCAAATAAACACACTGTTAAGATATTTGAATATTGGACATTCATAGAAATGGCCGGAAGAGTGTTCTCCAATAATGTTTTTTCGCTTATCTCCTACAATTTTCGGAAACAGGAGCAAAGTCCATTTTAAAATTTCAAAAGTCGAAATTCGGAAGAATGTCGCCTATTGTCAAAAAAACACACTTTTGAATATTGGACATTCATAGGAATGGCCGGAAGAGTGTTCCCCAATAATTTTTTTTTCCAAATTTTCTACCATTTTCGGAAAAAGGAGCAAGGTCCTTTCTAAAATTTCAAAAGTTGAAATTTGGAAAAATGTCGCCAATTTTCAAAAAAAACACACTGTTAAGACTTTTGAATATTGGACATTCATAGGAATGGCCGGAATAGTGTTCCCCAATAATTTTTTTTTCGCAAATTTTCTACCATTTTCGGAAAAAGGAGCAAAGTCCTTTCTAAAATTTCAAAAGTTGAAATTTGGAAAAATGTCGCCAATTTTCAAATAAACACACTGTTAAGAATTTTGAATATTGGACATTCATAGAAATGGCCGGAAGAGTGTTCTCCAATAATGTTTTTTCGCTTATCTCGTACAATTTTCGGAAACAGGAGCAAAGTCCTTTTTAAAATTTCAAAAGTCGAAATTTGGAAGAATGTCGCCTATTTTCAAAAAAACACACTTTTGAATATTGGACATTCATAGGAATGGCCGGAATAGTGTTCCCCAATAATTTTTTTTCGCAAATTTTCTACCATTTTCGGAAAAAGGAGCAAGGTCCTTTCTAAAATTTCAAAAGTTGAAATTTGGAAAAATGTCGCCAATTTTCAAAAAAAAACACACTGTTAAGACTTTTGAATATTGGACATTCATACAAATGGCCGGAAGAGTGTTCTCCAATAATGTTTTTTCGCTTATCTCCTACAATTTTCGGAAAAAGGAGCAAAGTCCTTTTTAAAATTTCAAAAGTCGAAATTTGGAAGAATGTCGCCTATTGTCAAAAAAACAC
Source organism: Epicampocera succincta (assembly GCA_932526305.1). Taxonomy (NCBI): domain Eukaryota; kingdom Metazoa; phylum Arthropoda; class Insecta; order Diptera; family Tachinidae; genus Epicampocera; species Epicampocera succincta. The sequence continues at coordinate 44,944,913 of OW052036.1, forward strand.
ATTTTTGAATATTGGACATTCATAGGAATGGCCGTAATAGTGTTCCCCAATAATTTTTTTTCGCAAATTTTCTACCATTTTCGGAAAAAGGAGCAAAGTCCTTTTTAAAATTTCAAAAGTCGAAATTTGGAAGAATGTCGCCTATTGTCCAAAAAACACACTTTTGAATATTGGACATTCATATGAATGGCCGTAATAGTGTTCCCCAATAATTTTTTTTCGCAAATTTTCTACCATTTTCGAAAAAAGGAGCAAAGTCCTTTTTAAAATTTCAAAAGTCGAAATTTGGAAGAATGTCGCCTATTGTCAAAAAAACACACTTTTGAATATTGGACATTCATAGGAATGGCCGGAAGAGTGTTCCCCAATAATTTTTTTTCACAAATTTTCTACCATTTTCGGAAACAGGAGCAAAGTCCATTTTAAAATTTCAAAAGTCGAAATTTGGAAGAATGTCGCCTATTGTCAAAAAAAACACACTTTTGAATATTGGACATTCATAGGAATGGCAGGAATAGTATTCCCCAATAATTTTTTTTTTGCAAATTTTTTACCATTTTCGGAAAAAGGAGCAAAGTCCTTTTTAAAATTTCAAAAGTCGAAATTTGGAAGAATGTCGCCTATTGTCCAAAAAACACACTTTTGAATATTGGACATTCATATGAATGGCCGTAATAGTGTTCCCCAATAATTTTTTTTCGCAAATTTTCTACCATTTTCGGAAAAAGGAGCAAAGTCCTTTTTAAAATTTCAAAAGTCGAAATTTGGAAGAATGTCGCCTATTGTCAAAAAAACACACTTTTGAATATTGGACATTCATAGGAATGGCTGGAAGAGTGTTCCCCAATAATTTTTTTTCGCAAATTTTCTACCATTTTCGGAAAAAGGAGCAAAGTCCTTTCTAAAATTTCAAAAGTTGAAATTTGGAAAAATGTCGCCAATTTGCAAAAAAACACACTTTTAAGACTTTTGAATATTGGACATTCATAGGAATGGCCGGAACAGTGTTCCCCAATAATTTTTTTTTTTGCAAATTTTCTACCATTTTCGAAAAAAGGAGCAAAGTCCTTTCTAAAATTTCAAAAGTTGAAATTTGGAAAAATGTCGCCAATTTTCAAATAAACACACTGTTAAGATATTTGAATATTGGACATTCATAGAAATGGCCGGAAGAGTGTTCTCCAATAATGTTTTTTCGCTTATCTCCTACAATTTTCGGAAACAGGAGCAAAGTCCATTTTAAAATTTCAAAAGTCGAAATTTGGAAGAATGTCGCCTATTGTCAAAAAAACACACTTTTGAATATTGGACATTCATAGGAATGGCCGGAAGAGTGTTCCCCAATAATTTTTTTTTCCAAATTTTCTACCATTTTCGGAAAAAGGAGCAAGGTCCTTTCTAAAATTTCAAAAGTTGAAATTTGGAAAAATGTCGCCAATTTTCAAAAAAAACACACTGTTAAGACTTTTGAATATTGGACATTCATAGGAATGGCCGGAATAGTGTTCCCCAATAATTTTTTTTTCGCAAATTTTCTACCATTTTCGGAAAAAGGAGCAAAGTCCTTTCTAAAATTTCAAAAGTTGAAATTTGGAAAAATGTCGCCAATTTTCAAATAAACACACTGTTAAGAATTTTGAATATTGGACATTCATAGAAATGGCCGGAAGAGTGTTCTCCAATAATGTTTTTTTGCTTATCTCGTACAATTTTCGGAAACAGGAGCAAAGTCCTTTTTAAAATTTCAAAAGTCGAAATTTGGAAGAATGTCGCCTATTTTCAAAAAAACACACTTTTGAATATTGGACATTCATAGGAATGGCCGGAATAGTGTTCCCCAATAATTTTTTTTCGCAAATTTTCTACCATTTTCGGAAAAAGGAGCAAGGTCCTTTCTAAAATTTCAAAAGTTGAAATTTGGAAAAATGTCGCCAATTTTCAAAAAAAAACACACTGTTAAGACTTTTGAATATTGGACATTCATACAAATGGCCGGAAGAGTGTTCTCCAATAATGTTTTTTCGCTTATCTCCTACAATTTTCGGAAAAAGGAGCAAAGTCCTTTTTAAAATTTCAAAAGTCGAAATTTGGAAGAATGTCGCCTATTGTCAAAAAAACACATTTTTGAATATTGGACATTCATAGGAATGGCCGTAATAGTGTTCCCCAATAATTTTTTTTCGCAAATTTTCTACCATTTTCGGAAAAAGGAGCAAAGTCCTTTATAAAATTTCAAAAGTCGAAATTTGGAAGAATGTCGCCTATTGTCCAAAAAACACACTTTTGAATATTGGACATTCATATGAATGGCCGTAATAGTGTTCCCCAATAATTTTTTTTCGCAAATTTTCTACCATTTTCGAAAAAAGGAGCAAAGTCCTTTTTAAAATTTCAAAAGTCGAAATTTGGAAGAATGTCGCCTATTGTCAAAAAAACACACTTTTGAATATTGGACATTCATAGGAATGGCCGGAAGAGTGTTCCCCAATAATTTTTTTTCACAAATTTTCTACCATTTTCGGAAAAAGGAGCAAAGTCCTTTCTAAAATTTCAAAAGTTGAAATTTGGAAAAATGTCGCCAATTTGCAAAAAAACACACTGTTAAGACTTTTGAATATTGGACATTCATAGGAATGGCCGGAACAATGTTCCCCAATAATTTTTTTTTCGCAAATTTTCTACCATTTTCGAAAAAAGGAGCAAAGTCCTTTCTAAAATTTCAAAAGTTGAAATTTGGAAAAATGTCGCCAATTTTCAAATAAACACACTGTTAAGAATTTTGAATATTGGACATTCATAGAAATGGCCGGAAGAGTGTTCTCCAATAATGTTTTTTCGCTTATCTCCTACAATTTTCGGAAACAGGAGCAAAGTCCATTTTAAAATTTCGAAAGTCGAAATTTGGAAGAATGTCGCCTATTGTCAAAAAAACACACTTTTAAATATTGGACATTCATAGGAATGGCCGGAATAGTGTTCCCCAAAAATTTTTTTTCCCAAATTTTCTACCATTTTCGGAAAAAGGAGCAAGGTCCTTTCTAAAATTTCAAAAGTTGAAATTTGGAAAAATGTCGCCAATTTTCAAAAAAAAACACACTGTTAAGACTTTTGAATATTAGACATTCATAGGAATGGCCGGAATAGTGTTCCCCAATAATTTTTTTTTCGCAAATTTTCTACCATTTTCGGAAAAAGGAGCAAAGTCCTTTCTAAAATTTCAAAAGTTGAAATTTGGAAAAATGTCGCCAATTTTTAAATAAACACACTGTTAAGAATTTTGAATATTGGACATTCATAGAAATGGCCGGAAGAGTGTTCTCCAATAATGTTTTTTCGCTTATCTCGTACAATTTTCGGAAACAGGAGCAAAGTCCTTTTTAAAATTTCAAAAGTCGAAATTTGGAAGAATGTCGCCTATTGTCAAAAAAACACACTTTTGAATATTGAACATTCATAGGAATGGCCGGAATAGTGTTCCCCAATAATTTTTTTTCCCAAATTTTCTACCATTTTCGGAAAAAGGAGCAAGGTCCTTTCTAAAATTTCAAAAGTTGAAATTTGGAAAAATGTCGCCAATTTTCAAAAAAAACACACTGTTAAGACTTTTGAATATTGGACATTCATAGAAATGGCCGGAAGAGTGTTCTCCAATAATGTTTTTTCGCTTATCTCCTACAATTTTCGGAAAAAGGAGCAAAGTCCTTTTTAAAATTTCAAAAGTCGAAATTTGGAAGAATGTCCCCTATTGTCAAAAAAACACATTTTTGAATATTGGACATTCATAGGAATGGCCGTAATAGTGTTCCCCAATAATTTTTTTTCGCAAATTTTCTACCATATTCGGAAAAAGGAGCAAAGTCCTTTTTAAAATTTCAAAAGTCGAAATTTGGAAGAATGTCGCCTATTGTCAAAAAAACACACTTTTGAATATTGGACATTCATAGGAATGGCCGGAATAGTGTTCCCCAATAATTTTTTTTCCCAAATTTTCTACCATTTTCGGAAAAAGGAGCAAAGTCCTTTTTAAAATTTCAAAAGTCGAAATTTGGAAGAATGTCGCCTATTGTCAAAAAAACACATTTTTGAATATTGGACATTCATAGGAATGGCCGTAATAGTGTTCCCCAATAATTTTTTGTCGCAAATTTTCTACCATTTTCGGAAAAAGGAGCAAAGTCCTTTTTAAAATTTCAAAAGTCGAAATTTGAAAGAATGTCGCCTATTGTCAAAAAAACACACTTTTGAATATTGGACATTCATATGAATGGCCGTAATAGTGTTCCCCAATAATTTTTTTTCGCAAATTTTCTACCATTTTCGGAAAAAGGAGCAAAGTCCTTTTTAAAATTTCAAAAGTCGAAATTTGGAAGAATGTCGCCTATTGTCAAAAAAACACACTGTTAAGACTTTTGAATATTGGACATTCATAGGAATGGCCGGAACAGTGTTCCCCAATAATTTTTTTTTCGCAAATTTTCTACCATTTTCGGAAAAAGGTGCAAAGTCCTTTCTAAAATTTCAAAAGTTGAAATTTGGAAAAATGTCGCTAATTTTCAAATAAACACACTGTTAAAAATTTTGAATATTGGACATTCATAGAAATGGCCGGAAGAGTGTTCTCCAATAATGTTTTTTCGCTTATCTCCTACAATTTTCGGAAACAGGAGCAAAGTCCTTTTTAAAATTTCAAAAGTCGAAATTTGGAAGAATTTCGCTAATTTTCAAATAAACACACTGTTAAGAATTTTGAATATTGGACATTCATAGAAATGGCCGGAAAAGTGTTCTCCAATAATGTTTTTTCGCTTATCTCCTACAATTTTCGGAAACAGGAGCAAAGTCCTTTTTAAAATTTCAAAAGTCGAAATTTGGAAGAATGTCGCCTATTGTCAAAAAAACACACTTTTGAATATTGGACATTCATAGGAATGGCCGGAATAGTGTTCCCCAATAATTTTTTTTCGCAAATTTTCTACCATTTTCGGAAAAAGGAGCAAAGTCCTTTCTAAAATTTCAAAAGTTGAAATTTGGAAAAATGTCGCCAATTTGCAAAAAAACACACTGTTAAGACTTTTGAATATTGGACATTCATAGGAATGGCCGGAATAGTGTTCCCCAATAATTTTTTTTCGCAAATTTTCTACCATTTTCGGAAAAAGGAGCAAAGTCCTTTCTAAAATTTCAAAAGTTGAAATTTGGAAAAATGTCGCTAATTTTCAAATAAACACACTGTTAAGAATTTTGAATATTGGAGATTCATAGAAATGGCCGGAAGAGTGTTCTCCAATAATGTTTTTTCGCTTATCTCCTACAATTTTCGGAAACAGGAGCAAAGTCCTTTTTAAAATTTCAAAAGTCGAAATTTGGAAGAATGTCGCCTATTGTCAAAAAAACACATTTTTGAATATTGGACATTCATAGGAATGGCCGTAATAGTGTTCCCCAATAACTTTTTGTCGCAAATTTTCTACCATTTTCGGAAAAAGGAGCAAAGTCCTTTTTAAAATTTCAAAAGTCGAAATTTGAAAGAATGTCGCCTATTGTCAAAAAAACACACTTTTGAATATTGGACATTCATATGAATGGCCGTAATAGTGTTCCCCAATAATTTTTTTTCGCAAATTTTCTACCATTTTCGGAAAAAGGAGCAAAGTCCTTTTTAAAATTTCAAAAGTCGAAGTTTGGAAGAATGTCGCCTATTGTCAAAAAAACACATTTTTGAATATTGGACATTCATAGGAATGGCCGTAATAGTGTTCCCCAATAATTTTTTTTCGCAAATTTTCTACCATTTTCGGAAAAAGGAGCAAAGTCCTTTTTAAAATTTCAAAAGTCGAAATTTGGAAGAATGTCGCCTATTGTCAAAAAAACACACTGTTAAGACTTTTGAATATTGGACATTCATAGGAATGGCCGGAACAGTGTTCCCCAATAATTTTTTTTTCGCAAATTTTCTACCATTTTCGGAAAAAGGAGCAAAGTCCTTTCTAAAATTTCAAAAGTTGAAATTTGGAAAAATGTCGCTAATTTTCAAATAAACACACTGTTAAGAATTTTGAATATTCGACATTCATAGAAATGGCCGGAAGAGTGTTCTCCAATAATGTTTTTTCGCTTATCTCCTACAATTTTCGGAAACAGGAGCAAAGTCCTTTTTAAAATTTCAAAAGTCGAAATTTGGAAGAATGTCGCCTATTGTCAAAAAAACACATTTTTGAATATTGGACATTCATAGGAATGGCCGTAATAGTGTTCCCCAATAATTTTTTGTCGCAAATTTTCTACCATTTTCGGAAAAAGGAGCAAAGTCCTTTCTAAAATTTCAAAAGTTGAAATTTGGAAAAATGTCGCTAATTTTCAAATAAACACACTGTTAAGAATTTTGAATATTGGACATTCATAGAAATGGCCGGAACAGTGTTCTCCAATAATGTTTTTTCGCTTATCTCCTACAATTTTCGGAAACAGGAGCAAAGTCCTTTTTAAAATTTCAAAAGTCGAAATTTGGAAGAATGTCGCCTATTGTCAAAAAAACACACTTTTGAATATTGGACATTCATAGGAATGGCCGTAATAGTGTTCCCCAATAATTTTTTTTTCGCAAATTTTCTACCATTTTCGGAAAAAGGAGCAAAGTCCTTTCTAAAATTTCAAAAGTTGAAATTTGGAAAAATGTCGCTAATTTTCAAATAAACACACTGTTAAGAATTTTGAATATTGGACATTCATAGAAATGGCCGGAAGAGTGTTCTCCAATAATGTTTTTTCGCTTATCTCCTACAATTTTCGGAAACAGGAGCAAAGTCCTTTTTAAAATTTCAAAAGTCGAAATTTGGAAGAATGTCGCCTATTGTCAAAAAACACACTTTTGAATATTGGACATTCATAGGAATGGCCGGAATAGTGTTGCCCAATAATTTTTTTTCGCAAATTTTCTACCATTTTCGGAAAAAGGAGCAAAGTCCTTTCTAAAATTTCAAAAGTTGAAATTTGGAAAAATGTCGCTAATTTTCAAATAAACACACTGTTAAGAATTTTGAATATTGGAGATTCATAGAAATGGCCGGAAGAGTGTTCTCCAATAATGTTTTTTCGCTTATCTCCTACAATTTTCGGAAACAGGAGCAAAGTCCTTTTTAAAATTTCAAAAGTCGAAATTTGGAAGAATGTCGCCTATTGTCAAAAAAACACATTTTTGAATATTGGACATTCATAGGAATGGCCGTAATAGTGTTCCCCAATAATTTTTTGTCGCAAATTTTCTACCATTTTCGGAAAAAGGAGCAAAGTCCTTTTTAAAATTTCAAAAGTCGAAATTTGAAAGAATGTCGCCTATTGTCAAAAAAACACACTTTTGAATATTGGACATTCATATGAATGGCCGTAATAGTGTTCCCCAATAATTTTTTTTCGCAAATTTTCTACCATTTTCGGAAAAAGGAGCAAAGTCCTTTTTAAAATTTCAAAAGTCGAAATTTGGAAGAATGTCGCCTATTGTCAAAAAAACACATTTTTGAATATTGGACATTCATAGGAATGGCCGTAATAGTGTTCCCCAATAATTTTTTTTCGCAAATTTTCTACCATTTTCGGAAAAAGGAGCAAAGTCCTTTTTAAAATTTCAAAAGTCGAAATTTGGAAGAATGTCGCCTATTGTCAAAAAAACACACTGTTAAGACTTTTGAATATTGGACATTCATAGGAATGGCCGGAACAGTGTTCCGCAATAATTTTTTTTTCGCAAATTTTCTACCATTTTCGGAAAAAGGAGCAAAGTCCTTTCTAAAATTTCAAAAGTTGAAATTTGGAAAAATGTCGCTAATTTTCAAATAAACACACTGTTAAGAATTTTGAATATTCGACATTCATAGAAATGGCCGGAAGAGTGTTCTCCAATAATGTTTTTTCGCTTATCTCCTACAATTTTCGGAAACAGGAGCAAAGTCCTTTTTAAAATTTCAAAAGTCGAAATTTGGAAGAATGTCGCCTATTGTCAAAAAAACACATTTTTGAATATTGGACATTCATAGGAATGGCCGTAATAGTGTTCCCCAATAATTTTTTGTCGCAAATTTTCTACCATTTTCGGAAAAAGGAGCAAAGTCCTTTCTAAAATTTCAAAAGTTGAAATTTGGAAAAATGTCGCTAATTTTCAAATAAACACACTGTTAAGAATTTTGAATATTGGACATTCATAGAAATGGCCGGAAGAGTGTTCTCCAATAATGTTTTTTCGCTTATCTCCTACAATTTTCGGAAACAGGAGCAAAGTCCTTTTTAAAATTTCAAAAGTCGAAATTTGGAAGAATGTCGCCTATTGTCAAAAAAACACACTTTTGAATATTGGACATTCATAGGAATGGCCGGAATAGTGTTCCCCAATAATTTTTTTTCGCAAATTTTCTACCATTTTCGGAAAAAGGAGCAAAGTCCTTTCTAAAATTTCAAAAGTTGAAATTTGGAAAAATGTCGCTAATTTTCAAATAAACACACTGTTAAGAATTTTGAATATTGGACATTCATAGAAATGGCCGGAAGAGTGTTCTCCAATAATGTTTTTTCGCTTATCTCCTACAATTTTCGGAAACAGGAGCAAAGTCCTTTTTAAAATTTCAAAAGTCGAAATTTGGAAGAATGTCGCCTATTGTCAAAAAAACACACTTTTGAATATTGGACATTCATAGGAATGGCCGGAATAGTGTTGCCCAATAATTTTTTTTCGCAAATTTTCTACCATTTTCGGAAAAAGGAGCAAAGTCCTTTCTAAAATTTCAAAAGTTGAAATTTGGAAAAATGTCGCTAATTTTCAAATAAACACACTGTTAAGAATTTTGAATATTGGACATTCATAGAAATGGCCGGAAGAGTGTTCTCCAATAATGTTTTTTCGCTTATCTCCTACAATTTTCGGAAACAGGAGCAAAGTCCTTTTTAAAATTTCAAAAGTCGAAATTTGGAAGAATGTCGCCTATTGTCAAAAAAACACACTTTTGAATATTGGACATTCATAGGAATGGCCGGAATAGTGTTCCCCAATAATTTTTTTTCGCAAATTTTCTACCATTTTCGGAAAAAGGAGCAAAGTCCTTTCTAAAATTTCAAAAGTTGAAATTTGGAAAAATGTCGCCAATTTGCAAAAAAACACACTGTTAAGACTTTTGAATATTGGACATTCATAGGAATGGCCGGAACAGTGTTCCCCAATAATTTTTTTTTCGCAAATTTTCTACCATTTTCGGAAAAAGGAGCAAAGTCCTTTCTAAAATTTCAAAAGTTGAAATTTGGAAAAATGTCGCTAATTTTCAAATAAACACACTGTTAAGAATTTTGAATATTGGACATTCATAGAAATGGCCGGAAAAGTGTTCTCCAATAATGTTTTTTCGCTTATCTCCTACAATTTTCGGAAACAGGAGCAAAGTCCTTTTTAAAATTTCAAAAGTCGAAATTTGGAAGAATGTCGCCTATTGTCAAAAAAACACATTTTTGAATATTGGACATTCATAGGAATGGCCGGAACAGTGTTCCCCAATAATTTTTTTTCGCAAATTTTCTACCATTTTCGGAAAAAGGAGCAAAGTCCTTTCTAAAATTTCAAAAGTTGAAATTTGGAAAAATGTCGCTAATTTTCAAATAAACACACTGTTAAGAATTTTGAATATTGGACATTCAGAGAAATGGCCGGAAGAGTGTTCTCCAATAATGTTTTTTCGCTTATCTCCTACAATTTTCGGAAACAGGAGCAAAGTCCTTTTTAAAATTTCAAAAGTCGAAATTTGGAAGAATGTCGCCTATTGTCAAAAAAACACACTTTTGAATATTGGACATTCATAGGAATGGCCGGAATAGTGTTCCCCAATAATTTTTTTTCGCAAATTTTCTACCATTTTCGGAAAAAGGAGCAAAGTCCTTTCTAAAATTTCAAAAGTTGAAATTTGGAAAAATGTCGCCAATTTGCAAAAAAACACACTGTTAAGACTTTTGAATATTGGACATTCATAGGAATGGCCGGAACAGTGTTCCCCAATAATTTTTTTTTCGCAAATTTTCTACCATTTTCGGAAAAAGGAGCAAAGTCCTTTCTAAAATTTCAAAAGTTGAAATTTGGAAAAATGTCGCTAATTTTCAAATAAACACACTGTTAAGAATTTTGAATATTCGACATTCATAGAAATGGCCGGAAGAGTGTTCTCCAATAATGTTTTTTCGCTTATCTCCTACAATTTTCGGAAACAGGAGCAAAGTCCTTTTTAAAATTTCAAAAGTCGAAATTTGGAAGAATGTCGCCTATTGTCAAAAAAACACACTTTTGAATATTGGACATTCATAGGAATGGCCGGAATAGTGTTCCCCAATAATTTTTTTTCGCAAATTTTCTACCATTTTCGGAAAAAGGAGCAAAGTCCTTTCTAAAATTTCAAAAGTTGAAATTTGGAAAAATGTCGCCAATTTGCAAAAAAACACACTGTTAAGACTTTTGAATATTGGACATTCATAGGAATGGCCGGAACAGTGTTCCCCAATAATTTTTTTTTCGCAAATTTTCTACCATTTTCGGAAAAAGGAGCAAAGTCCTTTCTAAAATTTCAAAAGTTGAAATTTGGAAAAATGTCGCTAATTTTCAAATAAACACACTGTTAAGAATTTTGAATATTGGACATTCATACAAATGGCCGGAAGAGTGTTCTCCAATAATGTTTTTTCCCTTATCTCCTACAATTTTCGGAAACAGGAGCAAAGTCCTTTTTAAAATTTCAAAAGTCGAAATTTGGAAGAATGTCGCCTATTGTCAAAAAAACACATTTTTGAATATTGGACATTCATAGGAATGGCCGTAATAGTGTTCCCCAATAATTTTTTGTCGCAAATTTTCTACCATTTTCGGAAAAAGGAGCAAAGTCCTTTTTAAAATTTCAAAAGTCGAAATTTGAAAGAATGTCGCCTATTGTCAAAAAAACACACTTTTGAATATTGGACATTCATATGAATGGTCGTAATAGTGTTCCCTAATAATTTTTTTTCGCAAATTTTCTACCATTTTCGGAAAAAGGAGCAAAGTCCTTTTTAAAATTTCAAAAGTCGAAATTTGGAAGAATGTCGCCTATTGTCAAAAAAACACATTTTTGAATATTGGACATTCATAGGAATGGCCGTAATAGTGTTCCCCAATAATTTTTTTTCGCAAATTTTCTACCATTTTCGGAAAAAGGAGCAAAGTCCTTTTTAAAATTTCAAAAGTCGAAATTTGGAAGAATGTCGCCTATTGTCAAAAAAACACACTGTTAAGTCTTTTGAATATTGGACATTCATAGGAATGGCCGGAACAGTGTTCCCCAATAATTTTTTTTTCGCAAATTTTCTACCATTTTCGGAAAAAGGAGCAAAGTCCTTTCTAAAATTTCAAAAGTTGAAATTTGGAAAAATGTCGCTAATTTTCAAATAAACACACTGTTAAGAATTTTGAATATTCGACATTCATAGAAATGGCCGGAAGAGTGTTCTCCAATAATGTTTTTTCGCTTATCTCCTACAATTTTCGGAAATAGGAGCAAAGTCCTTTTTAAAATTTCAAAAGTCGAAATTTGGAAGAATGTCGCCTATTGTCAAAAAAACACACTTTTGAATATTGGACATTCATAGGAATGGCCGTAATAGTGTTCCCCAATAATTTTTTGTCGCAAATTTTCTACCATTTTCGGAAAAAGGAGCAAAGTCCTTTCTAAAATTTCAAAAGTTGAAATTTGGAAAAATGTCGCTAATTTTCAAATAAACACACTGTTAAGAATTTTGAATATTGGACATTCATAGAAATGGCCGGAAGAGTGTTCTCCAATAATTTTTTTTCGCTTATCTCCTACAATTTTCGGAAACAGGAGCAAAGTCCTTTTTAAAATTTCAAAAGTCGAAATTTGGAAGAATGTCGCCTATTGTCAAAAAAACACACTTTTGAATATTGGACATTCATAGGAATGGCCGGAATAGTGTTCCCCAATAATTTTTTTTCGCAAATTTTCTACCATTTTCGGAAAAAGGAGCAAAGTCCTTTCTAAAATTTCAAAAGTTGAAATTTGGAAAAATGTCGCCAATTTGCAAAAAAACACACTGTTAAGACTTTTGAATATTGGACATTCATAGGAATGGCCAGAACAGTGTTCCCCAATAATTTTTTTTCGCAAATTTTCTACCATTTTCGGAAAAAGGAGCAAAGTCCTTTCTAAAATTTCAAAAGTTGAAATTTGGAAAAATGTCGCTAATTTTCAAATAAACACACTGTTAAGAATTTTGAATATTGGACATTCATAGAAATGGCCGGAAGAGTGTTCTCCAATAATTTTTTTTCGCTTATCTCCTACAATTTTCGGAAACAGGAGCAAAGTCCTTTTTAAAATTTCAAAAGTCGAAATTTGGAAGAATGTCGCCTATTGTCAAAAAAAACACACTTTTGAATATTGGACATTCATAGAAATGGCCGAAAGGGTGTTCTCCAATAATGATTTTTCGCTTATCTCCTACAATTTTCGGAAAAAGGAGCAAAGTCCTTTCTAAAATTTCAAAAGTTGAAATTTGGAAAAATGTCGCCAATTTGCAAAAAAACACACTGTTAAGACTTTTGAATATTGGACATTCATAGGAATGGCCGGAACAGTGTTCCCCAATAATTTTTTTTTCGCAAATTTTCTACAATTTTCGGAAAAAGGAGCAAAGTCCTTTCTAAAATTTCAAAAGTTGAAATTTGGAAAAATGTCGCTAATTTTCAAATAAACACACTGTTAAGAATTTTGAATATTGGACATTAATAGAAATGGCCGGAAGAGTGTTCTCCAATAATGTTTTTTCGCTTATCTCCTACAATTTTCGGAAACAGGAGCAAAGTCCTTTTTAAAATTTCAAAAGTCGAAATTTGGAAGAATGTCGCCTATTGTCAAAAAAACACACTTTTGAATATTGGACATTCATAGGAATGGCCGGAATAGTGTTCCCCAATAATTTTTTTTCGCAAATTTTCTACCATTTTCGGAAAAAGGAGCAAAGTCCTTTCTAAAATTTCAAAAGTTGAAATTTGGAAAAATGTCGCCAATTTGCAAAAAAACACACTGTTAAGACTTTTGAATATTGGACATTCATAGGAATGGCCAGAACAGTGTTCCCCAATAATTTTTTTTCGCAAATTTTCTACCATTTTCGGAAAAAGGAGCAAAGTCCTTTCTAAAATTTCAAAAGTTGAAATTTGGAAAAATGTCGCTAATTTTCAAATAAACACACTGTTAAGAATTTTGAATATTGGACATTCATAGAAATGGCCGGAAGAGTGTTCTCCAATAATGTTTTTTCGCTTATCTCCTACAATTTTCGGAAACAGGAGCAAAGTCCTTTTTAAAATTTCAAAAGTCGAAATTTGGAAGAATGTCGCCTATTGTCAAAAAAACACATTTTTGAATATTGGACATTCATAGGAATGGCCGTAATAGTGTTCCCCAATAATTTTTTTTCGCAAATTTTCTACCATTTTCGGAAAAAGGAGCAAAGTCCTTTTTAAAATTTCAAAAGTCGAAATTTGGAAGAATGTCGCCTATTGTCAAAAAAACACACTGTTAAGACTTTTGAATATTGGACATTCATAGGAATGGCCGGAACAGTGTTCCCCAATAATTTTTTTTTCGCAAATTTTCTACCATTTTCGGAAAAAGGAGCAAAGTCCTTTCTAAAATTTCAAAAGTTGAAATTTGGAAAAATGTCGCTAATTTTCAAATAAACACACTGTTAAGAATTTTGAATATTGGACATTCATAGAAATGGCCGGAAGAGTGTTCTCCAATAATGTTTTTTCGCTTATCTCCTACAATTTTCGGAAACAGGAGCAAAGTCCTTTTTAAAATTTCAAAAGTCGAAATTTGGAAGAATGTCGCCTATTGTCAAAAAAACACATTTTTGAATATTGGACATTCATAGGAATGGCCGTAATAGTGTTCCCCAATAATTTTTTGTCGCAAATTTTCTACCATTTTCGGAAAAAGGAGCAAAGTCCTTTTTAAAATTTCAAAAGTCGAAATTTGAAAGAATGTCGCCTATTGTCAAAAAAACACACTTTTGAATATTGGACATTCATATGAATGGCCGTAATAGTGTTCCCCAATAATTTTTTTTCGCAAATTTTCTACCATTTTCGGAAAAAGGAGCAAAGTCCTTTTTAAAATTTCAAAAGTCGAAATTTGGAAGAATGTCGCCTATTGTCAAAAAAACACACTTTTGAATATTGGACATTCATAGGAATGGCCGTAATAGTGTTCCCCAATAATTTTTTGTCGCAAATTTTCTACCATTTTCGGAAAAAGGAGCAAAGTCCTTTTTAAAATTTCAAAAGTCGAAATTTGAAAGAATGTCGCCTATTGTCAAAAAAACACACTTTTGAATATTGGACATTCATATGAATGGCCGTAATAGTGTTCCCCAATAATTTTTTTTCGCAAATTTTCTACCATTTTCGGAAAAAGGAGCAAAGTCCTTTCTAAAATTTCAAAAGTTGAAATTTGGAAAAATGTCGCCAATTTGCAAAAAAACACACTGTTAAGACTTTTGAATATTGGACATTCATAGGAATGGCCGGAACAGTGTTCCCCAATAATTTTTTTTTCGCAAATTTTCTACCATTTTCGAAAAAAGGAGCAAAGTCCTTTCTAAAATTTCAAAAGTTGAAATTTGGAAAAATGTCGCCAATTTTCAAATAAACACACTGTTAAGAATTTTGAATATTGGACATTCATAGAAATGGCCGGAAGAGTGTTCTCCAATAATGTTTTTTCGCTTATCTCCTACAATTTTCGGAAACAGGAGCAAAGTCCATTTTAAAATTTCAAAAGTCGAAATTTGGAAGAATGTCGCCTATTGTCAAAAAAACACACTTTTGAATATTGGACATTCATAGGAATGGCCGGAATAGTGTTCCCCAATAATTTTTTCCCCAAATTTTCTACCATTTTCGGAAAAAGGAGCAAGGTCCTTTCTAAAATTTCAAAAGTTGAAATTTGGAAAAATGTCGCCAATTTTCAAAAAAAACACACTCTTAAGACTTTTGAATATTGGACATTCATAGGAATGGCCGGAATAGTGTTCCCCAATAATTTTTTTTCGCAAATTTTCTACCATTTTCGGAAAAAGGAGCAAAGTCCTTTTTAAAATTTCAAAAGTCGAAATTTGGAAGAATGTCGCCTATTGTCAAAAAAACACACTTTTGAATATTGGACATTCATAGGAATGGCCGGAATAGTGTTCCCCAATAATTTTTTTCGCAAATTTTCTACCATTTTCGGAAAAAGGAGCAAGGTCCTTTCTAAAATTTCAAAAGTTGAAATTTGGAAAAATGTCGCCAATTTTCAAAAAAAACACACTCTTAAGACTTTTGAATATTGGACATTCATAGGAATGGCCGAAATAGTGTTCCCCAATAATTTTTTTTTCGCAAATTTTCTACCATTTTCAGAAAAAGGAGCAAAGTCCTTTCTAAAATTTCAAAAGTTGAAATTTGGAAAAATGTCGCCAATTTTCAAAAAAACACACTCGTAAGACTTTTGAATATTGGACATTCATAGAAATGGCCGGAAGAGTGTTCTCCAATAATGTTTTTTCGCTTATCTCGTACAATTTTCGGAAACAGGAGCAAAGTCCTTTTTAAAATTTCAAAAGTCGAAATTTGGAAGAATGTCGCCTATTGTCAAAAAAACACACTTTTGAATATTGGACATTGATAGGAATGGCCGGAATAGTGTTCCCCAATAATTTTTTTTCGCAAATTTTCTACCATTTTCGGAAAAAGGAGAAAGGTCCTTTCTAAAATTTCAAAAGTTGAAATTTGGAAAAATGTCGCCAATTTTCAAAAAAAACACACTGTTAAGACTTTTGAATATTGGACATTCATAGAAATGGCCGGAAGAGTGTTCTCCAATAATGTTTTTTCGCTTATCTCCTACAATTTTCGGAAAAAGGAGCAAAGTCCTTTTTAAAATTTCAAAAGTCGAAATTTGGAAGAATGTCCCCTATTGTCAAAAAAACACATTTTTGAATATTGGACATTCATAGGAATGGCCGTAATAGTGTTCCCCAATAATTTTTTTTCGCAAATTTTCTACCATTTTCGGAAAAAGGAGCAAAGTCCTTTTTAAAATTTCAAAAGTCGAAATTTGGAAGAATGTCGCCTATTGTCAAAAAAACACACTTTTGAATATTGGACATTCATAGGAATGACCGGAATAGTGTTCCCCAATAATTTTTTTTCGCAAATTTTCTACCATTTTCGGAAAAAGGAGAAAGGTCCTTTCTAAAATTTCAAAAGTTGAAATTTGGAAAAATGTCGCTAATTTTCAAATAAACACACTGTTAAGAATTTTGAATATTGGACATTCATAGAAATGGCCGGAAGAGTGTTCTCCAATAATGTTTTTTCGCTTATCTCCTACAATTTTCGGAAACAGGAGCAAAGTCCTTTTTAAAATTTCAAAAGTCGAAATTTGGAAGAATGTCGCCTATTGTCAAAAAAACACATTTTTGAATATTGGACATTCATAGGAATGGCCGTAATAGTGTTCCCCAATAATTTTTTGTCGCAAATTTTCTACCATTTTCGGAAAAAGGAGCAAAGTCTTTTTTAAAATTTCAAAAGTCGAAATTTGGAAGAATGTCGCCTATTGTCAAAAAAACACACTTTTGAATATTGGACATTCATAGGAATGGCCGGAATAGTGTTCCCCAATAATTTTTTTTCGCAAATTTTCTACCATTTTCGGAAAAAGGAGCAAAGTCCTTTTTAAAATTTCAAAAGTCGAAATTTGGAAGAATGTCGCCTATTGTCAAAAAAACACACTTTTGAATATTGGACATTCATAGGAATGGCTGGAATAGTGTTCCCCAATAATTTTTTTTCGCAAATTTTCTACCATTTTCGGAAAAAGGAGCAAAGTCCTTTTTAAAATTTCAAAAGTCGAAATTTGGAAGAATGTCGCCTATTGTCAAAAAAACACACTGTTAAGACTTTTGAATATTGGACATTCATAGGAATGGCCGGAACAGTGTTCCCCAATAATTTTTTTTTCGCAAATTTTCTACCGTTTTCGGAAAAAGGAGCAAAGTCCTTTCTAAAATTTCAAAAGTTGAAATTTGGAAGAATGTCGCTAATTTTCAAATAAACACTCTGTTAAGAATTTTGAATATTGGACATTCATAGAAATGGCCGGAAGAGTGTTCTCCAATAATGTTTTTTCGCTTATCTCCTACAATTTTCGGAAACAGGAGCAAAGTCCTTTTTAAAATTTCAAAAGTCGAAATTTGGAAGAATGTCGCCTATTGTCAAAAAAACACATTTTTGAATATTGGACATTCATAGGAATGGCCGTAATAGTGTTCCCCAATAATTTTTTGTCGCAAATTTTCTACCATTTTCGGAAAAAGGAGCAAAGTCCTTTTTAAAATTTCAAAAGTCGAAATTTGAAAGAATGTCGCCTATTGTCAAAAAAACACACTTTTGAATATTGGACATTCATAGGAATGGCCGGAATAGTGTTCCCCAATAATTTTTTTTCCCAAATTTTCTACCATTTTCGGAAAAAGGAGCAAGGTCCTTTCTAAAATTTCAAAAGTTGAAATTTGGAAAAATGTCGCCAATTTTCAAAAAAAACACATTTTTGAATATTGGACATTCATAGGAATGGCCGGAATAGTGTTCCCCAATAATTTTTTTTCGCAAATTTTCTACCATTTTCGGAAAAAGGAGCAAAGTTCTTTCTAAAATTTCAAAAGTTGAAATTTGGAAAAATGTCGCCAATTTTCAAATAAACACACTGTTAAGAATTTTGAATATTGGACATTCATAGAAATGGCCGGAAGAGTGTTCTCCAATAATGTTTTTTCGCTTATCTCGTACAATTTTCGGAAACAGGAGCAAAGTCCTTTTTAAAATTTCAAAAGTCGAAATTTGGAAGAATGTCGCCTATTGTCAAAAAAACACACTTTTGAATATTGGACATTCATAGGAATGGCCGGAATAGTGTTCCCCAATAATTTTTTTTCGCAAATTTTCTACCATTTTCGGAAAAAGGAGAAAGGTCCTTTCTAAAATTTCAAAAGTTGAAATTTGGAAAAATGTCGCCAATTTTCAAAAAAAACACACTGTTAAGACTTTTGAATATTGGACATTCATAGAAATGGCCGGAAGAGTGTTCTCCAATAATGTTTTTTCGCTTATCTCCTACAATTTTCGGAAAAAGGAGCAAAGTCCTTTTTAAAATTTCAAAAGTCGAAATTTGGAAGAATGTCCCCTATTGTCAAAAAAACACATTTTTGAATATTGGACATTCATAGGAATGGCCGTAATAGTGTTCCCCAATAATTTTTTTTCGCAAATTTTCTACCATTTTCGGAAAAAGGAGCAAAGTCCTTTTTAAAATTTCAAAAGTCGAAATTTGGAAGAATGTCGCCTATTGTCAAAAAAACACACTTTTGAATATTGGACATTCATAGGAATGGCCGGAACAGTGTTCCCCAATAATTTTTTTTTCGCAAATTTTCTACCATTTTCGGAAAAAGGAGCAAAGTCCTTTCTAAAATTTCAAAAGTTGAAATTTGGAAAAATGTCGCTAATTTTCAAATAAACACACTGTTAAGAATTTTGAATATTGGACATTCATAGAAATGGCCGGAAGAGTGTTCTCCAATAATGTTTTTTCGCTTATCTCCTACAATTTTCGGAAACAGGAGCAAAGTCCATTTTAAAATTTCAAAAGTCGAAATTTGGAAGAATGTCGCCTATTGTCAAAAAACACATTTTTGAATATTGGACATTCATAGGAATGGCCGTAATAGTGTTCCCCAACAATTTTTTTTCGCAAATTTTCTACCATTTTTGGAAAAAGGAGCAAAGTCCTTTTTAAAATTTCAAAAGTCGAAATTTGGAAGAATGTCGCCTATTGTCAAAAAAAACACACTGTTAAGACTTTTGAATATTGGACATTCATAGGAATGGCCGGAATAGTGTTCCCCAATAATTTTTTTTCGCAAATTTTCTACCATTTTCGGAAAAAGGAGCAAAGTCCTTTCTAAAATTTCAAAAGTTGAAATTTGGAAAAATGTCGCCAATTTTCAAATAAACACACTGTTAAGAATTTTGAATATTGGACATTCATAGAAATGGCCGGAAGAGTGTTCTCCAATAATGTTTTTTCGCTTATCTCCTACAATTTTCGGAAACAGGAGCAAAGTCCATTTTAAAATTCCAAAAGTCGAAATTTGGAAGAATGTTGCCTATTGTCAAAAAAACACACTTTTGAATATTGGACATTCATAAGAATGGCCGGAATAGTGTTCCCCAATAATTTTTTTTCGCAAATTTTCTACCATTTTCGGAAAAAGGAGCAAAGTCCTTTTTAAAATTTCAAAAGTCGAAATTTGGAAGAATGTCGCCTATTGTAAAAAAAAACACACTTTTGAATATTGGACATTCATAGGAATGGCCGGAATAGTGGTCCCCAATAATTTTTTTCGCAAATTTTCTACCATTTTCGGAAAAAGGAGCAAAGTCCTTTTTAAAATTTCAAAAGTCGAAATTTGGAAGAATGTCGCCAATTTTCAAAAAAAACACACTGTTAAGACTTTTGAATATTGGACATTCATAGGAATGGCCGGAAGAGTGTTCTCCAATAATGTTTTTTCGCTTATCTCCTACAATTTTCGGAAACAGGAGCAAAGTCCATTTTAAAATTTCAAAAGTCGAAATTTGGAAGAATGTCGCCTATTGTCAAAAAAACACACCTTTGAATATTGGACATTCATAGGAATGGCAGGAATAGTATTCCCCAATAATTTTTTTTCGCAAATTTTTTACCATTTTCGAAAAAAGGAGCAAAGTCCTTTTTAAAATTTCAAAAGTCGAAATTTGGAAGAATGTCGCCTATTGTCCAAAAAACACACTTTTGAATATTGGACATTCATAGGAATGGCCGTAATAGTGTTCCCCAATAATTTTTTTTCGCAAATTTTCTACCATTTTCGGAAAAAGGAGCAAAGTCCTTTTTAAAATTTCAAAAGTCGAAATTTGGAAGAATGTCGCCTATTGTCAAAAAAACACACTTTTGAATATTGGACATTCATAGGAATGGCCGGAATAGTGTTCCCCAATAATTTTTTTTCGCAAATTTTCTACCATTTTCGGAAAAAGTAGCAAAGTCCTTTTTAAAATTTCAAAAGTCAAAATTTAGAAGAATGTCGCCTATTGTAAAAAAAAACACACTTTTGAATATTGGACATTCATAGGAATGGGCGGAATAGTGTTCCCCAATAATTTTTTTTTGCTAATTTTCTACCATTTTCGGAAAAAGGTTCAAAGTCCTTTTTAAAATTTCAAAAGTTGAAATTTGGAAGAATGTCGCCTATTGTAAAAAAAAACACACTTTTGAATATTGGACATTCATAGGAATGGGCGGAATAGTGTTCCCCAATAATTTGTTTTCGCAAATTTTCTACCATTTTCGGAAAAAGGAGAAAGGTCCTTTCTAAAATTTCAAAAGTTGAAATTTGGAAAAATGTCGCTAATTTTCAAATAAACACACTGTTAAGAATTTTGAATATTGGACATTCATAGAAATGGCCGGAAGAGTGTTCTCCAATAATGTTTTTTCGCTTATCTCCTACAATTTTCGGAAACAGGAGCAAAGTCCTTTTTAAAATTTCAAAAGTCGAAATTTGGAAGAATGTCGCCTATTGTCAAAAAAACACATTTTTGAATATTGGACATTCATAGGAATGGCCGTAATAGTGTTCCCCAATAATTTTTTGTCGCAAATTTTCTACCTTTTCGGAAAAAGGAGCAAAGTCTTTTTTAAAATTTCAAAAGTCGAAATTTGGAAGAATGTCGCCTATTGTCAAAAAAACACACTTTTGAATATTGGACATTCATAGGAATGGCCGGAATAGTGTTCCCCAATAATTTTTTTTCGCAAATTTTCTACCATTTTCGGAAAAAGGAGCAAAGTCCTTTTTAAAATTTCAAAAGTCGAAATTTGGAAGAATGTCGCCTATTGTCAAAAAAACACACTTTTGAATATTGGACATTCATAGGAATGGCTGGAATAGTGTTCCCCAATAATTTTTTTTCGCAAATTTTCTACCATTTTCGGAAAAAGGAGCAAAGTCCTTTTTAAAATTTCAAAAGTCGAAATTTGGAAGAATGTCGCCTATTGTCAAAAAAACACACTGTTAAGACTTTTGAATATTGGACATTCATAGGAATGGCCGGAACAGTGTTCCCCAATAATTTTTTTTTCGCAAATTTTCTACCATTTTCGGAAAAAGGAGCAAAGTCCTTTCTAAAATTTCAAAAGTTGAAATTTGGAAAAATGTCGCTAATTTTCAAATAAACACACTGTTAAGAATTTTGAATATTGGACATTCATAGAAATGGCCGGAAGAGTGTTCTCCAATAATGTTTTTTCGCTTATCTCCTACAATTTTCGGAAACAGGAGCAAAGTCCTTTTTAAAATTTCAAAAGTCGAAATTTGGAAGAATGTCGCCTATTGTCAAAAAAACACATTTTTGAATATTGGACATTCATAGGAATGGCCGTAATAGTGTTCCCCAATAATTTTTTGTCGCAAATTTTCTACCATTTTCGGAAAAAGGAGCAAAGTCCTTTTTAAAATTTCAAAAGTCGAAATTTGAAAGAATGTCGCCTATTGTCAAAAAAACACACTTTTGAATGTTGGACATTCATAGGAATGGCCGGAATAGTGTTCCCCAATCATTTTTTTTCCCAAATTTTCTACCATTTTCGGAAAAAGGAGCAAGGTCCTTTCTAAAATTTCAAAAGTTGAAATTTGGAAAAATGTCGCCAATTTTCAAAAAAAACACATTTTTGAATATTGGACATTCATAGGAATGGCCGGAATAGTGTTCCCAAAAGTTGAAATTTGGAAAAATGTCGCCAATTTTCAAATAAACACACTGTTAAGAATTTTGAATATTGGACATTCATAGAAATGGCCGGAAGAGTGTTCTCCAATAATGTTTTTTCGCTTATCTCGTACAATTTTCGGAAACAGGAGCAAAGTCCTTTTTAAAATTTCAAAAGTCGAAATTTGGAAGAATGTCGCCTATTGTCAAAAAAACACACTTTTGAATATTGGACATTCATAGGAATGGCCGGAATAGTGTTCCCCAATAATTTTTTTTCGCAAATTTTCTACCATTTTCGGAAAAAGGAGAAAGGTCCTTTCTAAAATTTCAAAAGTTGAAATTTGGAAAAATGTCGCCAATTTTCAAAAAAAACACACTGTTAAGACTTTTGAATATTGGACATTCATAGAAATGGCCGGAAGAGTGTTCTCCAATAATGTTTTTTCGCTTATCTCCTACAATTTTCGGAAAAAGGAGCAAAGTCCTTTTTAAAATTTCAAAAGTCGAAATTTGGAAGAATGTCCCCTATTGTCAAAAAAACACATTTTGAATATTGGACATTCATAGGAATGGCCGTAATAGTGTTCCCCAATAATTTTTTTTCGCAAATTTTCTACCATTTTCGGAAAAAGGAGCAAAGTCCTTTTTAAAATTTCAAAAGTCGAAATTTGGAAGAATGTCGCCTATTGTCAAAAAAACACACTTTTGAATATTGGACATTCATAGGAATGGCCGGAATAGTGTTCCCCAATAATTTTTTTTCGCAAATTTTCTACCATTTTCGGAAAAAGGAGCAAAGTCCTTTCTAAAATTTCAAAAGTTGAAATTTGGAAAAATGTCGCCAATTTGCAAAAAAACACACTGTTAAGACTTTTGAATATTGGACATTCATAGGAATGGCCGGAACAGTGTTCCCCAATAATTTTTTTTTCGCAAATTTTCTACCATTTTCGGAAAAAGGAGCAAAGTCCTTTCTAAAATTTCAAAAGTTGAAATTTGGAAAAATGTCGCTAATTTTCAAATAAACACACTGTTAAGAATTTTGAATATTGGACATTCATAGAAATGGCCGGAAGAGTGTTCTCCAATAATGTTTTTTCGCTTATCTCCTACAATTTTCGGAAACAGGAGCAAAGTCCATTTTAAAATTTCAAAAGTCGAAATTTGGAAGAATGTCGCCTATTGTCAAAAAACACATTTTTGAATATTGGACATTCATAGGAATGGCCGGAATAGTGTTCCCCAATAATTTTTTTTCGCAAATTTTTTACCATTTTCGAAAAAAGGAGCAAAGTCCTTTTTAAAATTTCAAAAGTCGAAATTTGGAAGAATGTCGCCTATTGTCCAAAAAACACACTTTTGAATATTGGACATTCATAGGAATGGCCGTAATAGTGTTCCCCAATAATTTTTTTTCGCAAATTTTCTACCATTTTCGGAAAAAGGAGCAAAGTCCTTTTTAAAATTTCAAAAGTCGAAATTTGGAAGAATGTCGCCTATTGTCAAAAAAACACACTTTTGAATATTGGACATTCATAGGAATGGCCGTAATAGTGTTCCCCAACAATTTTTTTTCGCAAATTTTCTACCATTTTTGGAAAAAGGAGCAAAGTCCTTTTTAAAATTTCAAAAGTCGAAATTTGGAAGAATGTCGCCTATTGTCAAAAAAAACACACTGTTAAGACTTTTGAATATTGGACATTCATAGGAATGGCCGGAATAGTGTTCCCCAATAATTTTTTTTCGCAAATTTTCTACCATTTTCGGAAAAAGGAGCAAAGTCCTTTCTAAAATTTCAAAAGTTGAAATTTGGAAAAATGTCGCCAATTTTCAAATAAACACACTGTTAAGAATTTTGAATATTGGACATTCATAGAAATGGCCGGAAGAGTGTTCTCCAATAATGTTTTTTCGCTTATCTCCTACAATTTTCGGAAACAGGAGCAAAGTCCATTTTAAAATTCCAAAAGTCGAAATTTGGAAGAATGTTGCCTATTGTCAAAAAAACACACTTTTGAATATTGGACATTCATAAGAATGGCCGGAATAGTGTTCCCCAATAATTTTTTTTCGCAAATTTTTTACCATTTTCGGAAAAAGGAGCAAAGTCCTTTTTAAAATTTCAAAAGTCGAAATTTGGAAGAATGTCGCCTATTGTCAAAAAAAACACACTTTTGAATATTGGACATTCATAGGAATGGCCGGAATAGTGTTCCCCAATAATTTTTTTCGCAAATTTTCTACCATTTTCGGAAAAAGGAGCAAAGTCCTTTTTAAAATTTCAAAAGTCGAAATTTGGAAGAATGTCGCCTATTGTCCAAAAAACACACTTTTGAATATTGGACATTCATAGGAATGGCCGTAATAGTGTTCCCCAATAATTTTTTTTTCGCAAATTTTCTACCATTTTCGGAAAAAGGAGCAAAGTCCTTTTTAAAATTTCAAAAGTCGAAATTTGGAAGAATGTCGCCTATTGTCAAAAAAACACACTTTTGAATATTGGACATTCATAGGAATGGCCGGAATAGTGTTCCCCAATAATTTTTTTTCGCAAATTTTCTACCATTTTCGGAAAAAGTAGCAAAGTCCTTTTTAAAATTTCAAAAGTCAAAATTTGGAAGAATGTCGCCTATTGTAAAAAAAAACACACTTTTGAATATTGGACATTCATAGGAATGGGCGGAATAGTGTTCCCCAATAATTTTTTTTCGCTAATTTTCTACCATTTTCGGAAAAAGGTTCAAAGTCCTATTTAAAATTTCAAAAGTTGAAATTTGGAAGAATGTCGCCTATTGTAAAAAAAAACACACTTTTGAATATTGGACATTCATAGGAATGGGCGGAATAGTGTTCCCCAATAATTTTTTTTCGCTAATTTTCTACCATTTTCGGAAAAAGGTTCAAAGTCCTTTTTAAAATTTCAAAAGTCGAAATTTGGAAGAATGTAGCCTATTGTCAAAAAAACACACTTTTGAATATTGGACATTCATCGGAATGGCCGGAATAGTGTTCCCCAATAATTTGTTTTCGCAAATTTTCTACCCTTTTCGGAAAAAGGAGCAAAGTCCTTTCTAAAATTTCAAAAGTTGAAATTTGGAAAAATGTCGCCAATTTGCAAAAAAACACACTGTTAAGACTTTTGAATATTGGACATTCATAGGAATGGCCGGAATAGTGTTCCCCAATAATTTTTTTTCGCAAATTTTCTACCATTTTCGGAAAAAGGAGCAAAGTCCTTTTTAAAATTTCAAAAGTCGAAATTTGAAAGAATGTCGCCTATTGTCAAAAAAACACACTTTTGAATATTGGACATTCATAGGAATGGCCGGAATAGTGTTCCCCAATAATTTTTTTCGCAAATTTTCTACCATTTTCGGAGAAAGGAGCAAAGTCCTTTTTAAAATTTCAAAAGTCAAAATTTGGAAGAATGTCGCCTATTGTAAAAAAAAAACACACTTTTGAATATTGGACATTCATAGGAATGGGCGGAATAGTGTTCCCCAATAATTTTTTTTCGCTAATTTTCTACCATTTTCGGAAAAAGGTTCAAAGTCCTTTTTAAAATTTCAAAAGTCGAAATTTGGAAGAATGTCGCCTATTGTCAAAAAAACACACTTTTGAATATTGGACATTCATAGGAATGACCGGAATAGTGTTCCCCAATAATTTTTTTTCTCAAATTTTTTACCATTTTCGGAAAAAGGAGCAAGGTCCTTTCTAAAATTACAAAAGTTGAAATTTGGAAAAATGTCGCCAATTTTCAAAAAAAACACACTGTTAAGACTTTTGAATATTGGAGATTCATAGAAATGGCCGGAAGAGTGGTCTCCAATAATGTTTTTTCGCTTATCTCCTACAATTTTCGGAAAAAGGAGCAAAGTCCTTTTTAAAATTTCAAAAGTCGAAATTTGGAAGAATGTCGCCTATTGTCAAAAAAACACACTTTTGAATATTGGACATTCATAGGAATGGCCGGAATAGTGGTCCCCAATAATTTTTTTTCTCAAATTTTCTACCATTTTCGGAAAAAGGAGCAAGGTCCTTTCTAAAATTACAAAAGTTGAAATTTGGAAAAATGTCGCCAATTTTCAAAAAAAAACACACTGTTAAGACTTTTGAATATTGGAGATTCATAGAAATGGCCGGAAGAGTGTTCTCCAATAATGTTTTTTCGCTTATCTCCTACAATTTTCGGAAAAAGGAGCAAAGTCCTTTTTAAAATTTCAAAAGTCGAAATTTGGAAGAATGTCGCCTATTGTCAAAAAAACACATTTTTGAATATTGGACATTCATAGGAATGGCCGTAATAGTGTTCCCCAATAATTTTTTGTCGCAAATTTTCTACCATTTTCGGAAAAAGGAGCAAAGTCCTTTTTAAAATTTCAAAAGTCGAAATTTGAAAGAATGTCGCCTATTGTCAAAAAAACACACTTTTGAATATTGGACATTCATAGGAATGGCCGGAATAGTGGTCCCCAATAATTTTTTTTCTCAAATTTTCTACCATTTTCGGAAAAAGGAGCAAGGTCCTTTCTAAAATTACAAAAGTTGAAATTTGGAAAAATGTCGCCAATTTTCAAAAAAAAACACACTGTTAAGACTTTTGAATATTGGAGATTCATAGAAATGGCCGGAAGAGTGTTCTCCAATAATGTTTTTTCGCTTATCTCCTACAATTTTCGGAAAAAGGAGCAAAGTCCTTTTTAAAATTTCAAAAGTCGAAATTTGGAAGAATGTCGCCTATTGTCAAAAAAACACATTTTTGAATATTGGACATTCATAGGAATGGCCGTAATAGTGTTCCCCAATAATTTTTTTTCGCAAATTTTCTACCATTTTCGGAAAAAGGTTTAAAGTCCTTTTTAAAATTTCAAAAGTCGAAATTTGGAAGAATGTCGCCTATTGTCAAAAAAACACACTTTTGAATATTGGACATTCATAGGAATGGCCGGAATAGTGTTCCCCAATAATTCTTTTTTCGCAAATTTTCTACCCTTTTCGGAAAAAGGAGCAAAGTCCTTTCTAAAATTTCAAAAGTCGAAATTTGGAAGAATGTTGCCTATTGGCAAAAAAACACACTTTTGAATATTGGACATTCTTAAGAATGGCCGGAATAGTGTTCCCCAATAATTTTTGTTCGCAAATTTTCTACCATTTTCAAAAAAAAAAGCAAAGTCCTTTTTAAAATTTCAAAAGTCGAAATTTGGAAGAATGTCGCCTATTGTCAAAAAAACACACTTTTGAATATTGGACATTCATAGGAATGGCCGGAATAGTGTTCCCCAATAATTTTTTTTCGCAAATTTTCTACCATTTTCGGCAAAAGGAGCAAAGTCCTTTTTAAAATTTCAAAAGTCGAAATTTGGAAGAATTTCGCCTATTGTCAAAAAAACACACTTTTGAATATTGGACATTCATAGGAATGGCAGGAATAGTATTCCCCAATAATTTTTTTTTGCAAATTTTCTACCATTTTCCGAAAAAGGAGCAAAGTCCTTTTTAAAATTTCAAAAGTCGAAATTTGGAAGAATGTCGCCTATTGTCAAAAAAACACACTTTTGAATATTGGACATTCATAGGAATGGCAGGAATAGTATTCCCCAATAATTTTTTTTCGCAAATTTTTTACCATTTTCGGAAAAAGGAGCAAAGTCCTTTTTAAAATTTCAAAAGTCGAAATTTGGAAGAATGTCGCCTATTGTCAAAAAAACACACTTTTGAATATTGGACATTCATAGGAATGACCGGAATAGTGTTCCCCAATAATTTTTTTTCTCAAATTTTCTACCATTTTCGGAAAAAGGAGCAAGGTCCTTTCTAAAATTACAAAAGTTGAAATTTGGAAAAATGTCGCCAATTTTCAAAAAAAACACACTGTTAAGACTTTTGAATATTGGAGATTCATAGAAATGGCCGGAAGAGTGGTCTCCAATAATGTTTTTTCGCTTATCTCCTACAATTTTCGGAAAAAGGAGCAAAGTCCTTTTTAAAATTTCAAAAGTCGAAATTTGGAAGAATGTCGCCTATTGTCAAAAAAACACATTTTTGAATATTGGACATTCATAGGAATGGCCGTAATAGTGTTCCCCAATAATTTTTTGTCGCAAATTTTCTACCATTTTCGGAAAAAGGAGCAAAGTCCTTTTTAAAATTTCAAAAGTCGAAATTTGAAAGAATGTCGCCTATTGTCAAAAAAACACACTTTTGAATATTGGACATTCATAGGAATGGCCGGAATAGTGGTCCCCAATAATTTTTTTTCTCAAATTTTTTACCATTTTCGGAAAAAGGAGCAAGGTCCTTTCTAAAATTACAAAAGTTGAAATTTGGAAAAATGTCGCCAATTTTCAAAAAAAACACACTGTTAAGACTTTTGAATATTGGAGATTCATAGAAATGGCCATAAGAGTGTTCTCCAATAATGTTTTTTCGCTTATCTCCTACAATTTTCGGAAAAAGGAGCAAAGTCCTTTTTAAAATTTCAAAAGTCGAAATTTGGAAGAATGTCGCCTATTGTCAAAAAAACACATTTTTGAATATTGGACATTCATAGGAATGGCCGTAATAGTGTTCCCCAATAATTTTTTTTCGCAAATTTTCTACCATTTTCGGAAAAAGGTTTAAAGTCCTTTTTAAAATTTCAAAAGTCGAAATTTGGAAGAATGTCGCCTATTGTCAAAAAAACACACTTTTGAATATTGGACATTCATAGGAATGGCCGGAATAGTGTTCCCCAATAATTCTTTTTTCGCAAATTTTCTACCCTTTTCGGAAAAAGGAGCAAAGTCCTTTCTAAAATTTCAAAAGTTGAAATTTGGAAAAATGTCGCCAATTTGCAAAAAAACACACTGTTAAGACTTTTGAATATTGGACATTCATAGGAATGGCCGGAATAGTGTTCCCCAAAAATTTTTTTTCGCAAATTTTCTACCATTTTCGGAAAAAGGAGCAAAGTCCTTTCTAAAATTTCAAAAGTTGAAATTTGGAAAAATGTCGCCAATTTGCAAAAAAACACACTGTTAAGACTTTTGAATATTGGACATTCATAGGAATGGCCGGAATAGTGTTCCCCAATAATTTTTTTTCGCTAATTTTCTACCATTTTCGGAAAAAGGTTCAAAGTCCTTTTTAAAATTTCAAAAGTCGAAATTTGGAAGAATGTCGCCTATTGTCAAAAAAACACACTTTTGAATATTGGACATTCATAGGAATGGGCGGAATAGTGTTCCCCAATAATTTTTTTCGCTAATTTTCTACCATTTTCGGAAAAAGGTTCAAAGTCCTTTTTAAAATTTCAAAAGTCGAAATTTGGAAGAATGTCGCCTATTGTCAAAAAAACACACTTTTGAATATTGGACATTCATAGGAATGGCCGGAATACTGTTCCCCAATAATTTTTTTTCGCAAATTTTCTACCCTTTTCGGAAAAAGGAGCAAAGTCCTTTCTAAAATTTCAAAAGTCGAAATTTGGAAGAATGTTGCCTATTGGCAAAAAAACACACTTTTGAATATTGGACATTCATAGGAATGGGCGGAATAGTGTTCCCCAATAATTTTTTTCGCTAATTTTCTACCA
This sequence comes from Epicampocera succincta, assembly GCA_932526305.1. NCBI lineage: Eukaryota > Metazoa > Arthropoda > Insecta > Diptera > Tachinidae > Epicampocera > Epicampocera succincta. Next base: position 44,974,423 of record OW052036.1, read on the forward strand.
TTTTCGGAAAAAGGTTCAAAGTCCTTTTTAAAATTTCAAAAGTCGAAATTTGGAAGAATGTCGCCTATTGTCAAAAAAACACACTTTTGAATATTGAACATTCATAGGAATGGCCGGAATAGTGTTCCCCAATAATTTTTTTTCGCAAATTTTCTACCATTTTCGGCAAAAGGAGCAAAGTCCTTTTTAAAATTTCAAAAGTCGAAATTTGGAAGAATGTCGCCTATTGTCAAAAAAACACACTTTTGAATATTGGACATTCATAGGAATGGCAGGAATAGTATTCCCCAATAATTTTTTTTCGCTAATTTTCTACCATTTTCGGAAAAAGGTTCAAAGTCCTTTTTAAAATTTCAAAAGTCGAAATTTGGAAGAATGTAGCCTATTGTCAAAAAAACACACTTTTGAATATTATACATTCATAGGAATGGCCGTAATAGTGTTCCCCAATAATTTTTTGTCGCAAATTTTCTACCATTTTCGGAAAAAGGAGCAAAGTCCTTTTTAAAATTTCAAAAGTCGAAATTTAGAAGAATGTCGCCTATTGTCAAAAAAACACACTTTTGAATATTGGACATTCATAGGAATGGCCGGAATAGTGGTCCCCAATAATTTTTTTCGCAAATTTTCTACCATTTTCGGAAAAAGTAGCAAAGTCCTTTTTAAAATTTCAAAAGTCAAAATTTGGAAGAATGTCGCCTATTGTAAAAAAAAAACACACTTTTGAATATTGGACATTCATAGGAATGGGCGGAATAGTATTCCCCAATAATTTTTTTTCAAAAATTTTCTACCATTTTCGGAAAAAGGTTTAAAGTCCTTTTTAAAATTTCAAAAGTCGAAATTTGGAAGAATGTCGCCTATTGTCAAAAAAACACACTTTTGAATATTGGACATTCATAGGAATGGCCGGAATAGTGTTCCCCAATAATTTTTTTCGCAAATTTTCTACCCTTTTCGGAAAAAGGAGCAAAGTCCTTTCTAAAATTTCAAAAGTTGAAATTTGGAAAAATGTCGCCAATTTGCAAAAAAACACACTGTTAAGACTTTTGAATATTGGACATTCATAGGAATGGCCGGAATAGTGTTCCCCAATAATTTTTTTTCGCAAATTTTCTACCATTTTCGGAAAAAGGAGCAAAGTCCTTTCTAAAATTTCAAAAGTTGAAATTTGGAAAAATGTCGCCAATTTTCAAATAAACACACTGTTAAGAATTTTGAATATTGGACATTCATAGAAATGGCCGGAAGAGTGTTCTCCAATAATGTTTTTTCGCTTATCTCCTACAATTTTCGGAAACAGGAGCAAAGTCCATTTTAAAATTCCAAAAGTCGAAATTTGGAAGAATGTTGCCTATTGTCAAAAAAACACACTTTTGAATATTGGACATTCATAAGAATGGCCGGAATAGTGTTCCCCAATAATTTTTTTTCGCAAATTTTCTACCATTTTCGGAGAAAGGAGCAAAGTCCTTTTTAAAATTTCAAAAGTCGAAATTTGGAAGAATGTCGCCTATTGTCCAAAAAACACACTTTTGACAATTGGACATTCATAGGAATGGCCGGAATAGTGTTCCCCAATAATTTTTTTTCGCAAATTTTCTACCATTTTCGGAAAAAGGAGCAAGGTCGTTTCTAAAATTTCAAAAGTTGAAATTTGGAAAAATGTCGCCAATTTTCAAAAAAAACACACTGTTAAGACTTTTGAATATTGGACATTCATAGAAATGGCCGGAAGAGTGTTCTCCAATAATGTTTTTTCGCTTATCTCCTACAATTTTCGGAAACAGGAGCAAAGTCCATTTTAAAATTTCAAAAGTCGAAATTTGGAAGAATGTCGCCTATTGTCAAAAAAACACACTTTTGAATATTGAACATTCATAGGAATGGCCGGAATAGTGTTCCCCAATAATTTTTTTTCGCAAATTTTCTACCATTTTCGGAAAAAGGAGCAAGGTCCTTTCTAAAATTTCAAAAGTTGAAATTTGGAAAAATGTCGCCAATTTTCAAAAAAAACACACTGTTAAGACTTTTGAATATTGGACATTCATAGGAATGGCCGGAAGAGTGTTCTCCAATAATGTTTTTTCGCTTATCTCCTACAATTTTCGGAAACAGGAGCAAAGTCCATTTTAAAATTTCAAAAGTCGAAATTTGGAAGAATGTCGCCTATTGTCAAAAAAACACACTTTTGAATATTGGACATTCATAGGAATGGCAGGAATAGTATTTCCCAATAATTTTTTTTCGCAAATTTTTTACCATTTTCGGAAAAAGGAGCAAAGTCCTTTTTAAAATTTCAAAAGTCGAAATTTGGAAGAATGTCGCCTATTGTAAAAAAAACACACTTTTGAATATTGGACATTCATAGGAATGGCCGGAATAGTGTTCCCCAATAATTTTTTTTCGCAAATTTTCTACCATTTTCGGAAAAAGGAGCAAGGTCCTTTCTAAAATTTCAAAAGTTGAAATTTGGAAAAATGTCGCCAATTTTCAAAAAAAACACACTGTTAAGACTTTTGAATATTGGACATTCATAGGAATGGCCGGAAGAGTGTTCTCCAATAATGTTTTTTCGCTTATCTCCTACAATTTTCGGAAAAAGTAGCAAAGTCCTTTTTAAAATTTCAAAAGTCAAAATTTGGAAGAATGTCGCCTATTGTAAAAAAAAACACACTTTTGAATATTGGACATTCATAGGAATGGGCGGAATAGTGTTCCCCAATAATTTTTTTTCGCTAATTTTCTACCATTTTCGGAAAAAGGTTCAAAGTCCTTTTTAAAATTTCAAAAGTTGAAATTTGGAAGAATGTCGGCTATTGTAAAAAAAAAAACACACTTTTGAATATTGGATATTCATAGGAATGGGCGGAATAGTGTTCCCCAATAATTTTTTTTCGCTAATTTTCTACCATTTTCGGAAAAAGGTTCAAAGTCCTTTTTAAAATTTCAAAAGTCGAAATTTGGAAGAATGTCGCCTATTGTCAAAAAAACACACTTTTGAATATTGGACATTCATAGGAATGGCCGGAATAGTGTTCCCCAATAATTTGTTTTCGCAAATTTTCTACCCTTTTCGGAAAAAGGAGCAAAGTCCTTTCTAAAATTTCAAAAGTTGAAATTTGGAAAAATGTCGCCAATTTGCAAAAAAACACACTGTTAAGACTTTTGAATATTGGACATTCATAGGAATGGCCGGAATACTGTTCCCCAATAATTTTTTTTTGCAAATTTTCTAGCATTTTCGGAAAAAGGAGCAAAGTCCTTTCTAAAATTTCAAAAGTTGAAATTTGGAAAAATGTCGCCAATTTTCAAATAAACACACTGTTAAGAATTTTGAATATTGGACATTCATAGAAATGGTCGGAAGAGTGTTCTCCAATAATGTTTTTTCGCTTATCTCCTACAATTTTCGGAAACAGGAGCAAAGTCCATTTTAAAATTCCAAAAGTCGAAATTTGAAAGAATGTTGCCTATTGGCAAAAAAACACACTTTTGAATATTGGACATTCATAAAAATGGCCGGAATAGTGTTCCCCAATAATTTTTCTTCGCAAATTTTCTACCATTTTCGGAAAAAAAAAGCAAAGTCCTTTTTAAAATTTCAAAAATCGAAATTTGGAAGAATGTCACCTATTGTCAAAAAACCACACTTTTGAATATTGGACATTCATAGGAATGGCCGGAATAGTGTTCCCCAATAATTTTTTTTCGCAAATTTTATACCATTTTCGGAAAAAGGAGCAAAGTCCTTTTTAAAATTTCAAAAGTCGAAATTTGGAAGAATGTCGCCTATTGTCAAAAAAACACACTTTTGAATATTGGACATTCATAGGAATGGCAGGAATAGTATTCCCCAATAATTTTTTTTCGCAAATTTTCTACCATTTTCGGAAAAAGGAGCAAAGTCCTTTTTAAAATTTCAAAAGTCGAAATTTGGAAGAATGTCGCCTATTGTCAAAAAAACACACTTTTGAATATTGGACATTCATAGGAATGGCCGGAATAGTGGTCCCCAATAATTTTTTTTCGCAAATTTTCTACCATTTTCCGAAAAAGGAGCAAAGTCCTTTTTAAAATTTCAAAAGTCGAAATTTGGAAGAATGTCGCCTATTGTCAAAAAAACACACTTTTGAATATTGGACATTCATAGGAATGGCAGGAATAGTATTCCCCAATAATTTTTTTTCGCAAATTTTTTACCATTTTCGGAAAAAGGAGCAAAGTCCTTTTTAAAATTTCAAAAGTCGAAATTTGGAAGAATGTCGCCTATTGTCCAAAAAACACACTTTTGAATATTGGATATTCATAGGAATGGCCGGAATAGTGTTCCCCAATAATTTTTTTTCTCAAATTTTCTACCATTTTCGGAAAAAGGAGCAAGGTCCTTTCTAAAATTTCAAAAGTTGAAATTTGGAAAAATGTCGCCAATTTTAAAAAAAAACACACTGTTAAGACTTTTGAATATTGGAGATTCATAGAAATGGCCGGAAGAGTGTTCTCCAATAATGTTTTTCGCTTATCTCTTACAATTTTCGGAAAAAGAAGCAAAGTCCTTTTTAAAATTTCAAAAGTCGAAATTTGGAAGAATGTCGCCTATTGTCAAAAAAACACATTTTTGAATATTGGACATTCATAGGAATGGCCGTAATAGTGTTCCCCAATAATTTTTTTTCGCAAATTTTCTACCATTTTCGGAAAAAGGAGCAAAGTCCTTTTTAAAATTTCAAAAGTCGAAATTTGAAAGAATGTCGCTTATTGTCAAAAAAACACACTTTTGAATATTGGACATTCATAGGAATGGCCGGAATAGTGTTCCCCAATAATTTTTTTCGCAAATTTTCTACCATTTTCGGAAAAAGTAGCAAAGTCCTTTTTAAAATTTCAAAAGTCGAAATTTGAAAGAATGTCGCTTATTGTCAAAAAAACACACTTTTGAATATTGGACATTCATAGGAATGGCCGGAATAGTGTTCCCCAATAATTTTTTTCGCAAATTTTCTACCATTTTCGGAAAAAGTAGCAAAGTCCTTTTTAAAATTTCAAAAGTCAAAATTTGGAAGAATGTCGCCTATTGTAAAAAAAAAACACACTTTTGAATATTGGACATTCATAGGAATGGGCGGAATAGTGTTCCCCAATAATTTTTTTTTCGCTAATTTTCTACCATTTTCGGAAAAAGGTTCAAAGTCCTTTTTAAAATTTCAAAAGTCGAAATTTGGAAGAATGTCGCCTATTGTCAAAAAAACACACTTTTGAATATTGGACATTCATAGGAATGGCCGGAATAGTGTTCCCCAATAATTTTTTTTCGCAAATTTTCTACCCTTTTCGGAAAAAGGAGCAAAGTCCTTTCTAAAATTTCAAAAGTCGAAATTTGAAAGAATGTCGCCTATTGTCAAAAAAACACACTTTTGAATATTGGACATTCATAGGAATGGCCGGAATAGTGTTCCCCAATAATTTTTTTCGCAAATTTTCTACCATTTTCGGAAAAAGTAGCAAAGTCCTTTTTAAAATTTCAAAAGTCAAAATTTGGAAGAATGTCGCCTATTGTAAAAAAAAACACACTTTTGAATATTGGACATTCATAGGAATGGGCGGAATAGTGTTCCCCAATAATTTTTTTTCGCTAATTTTCTACCATTTTCGGAAAAAGGTTCAAAGTCCTTTTTAAAATTTCAAAAGTCGAAATTTGGAAAAATGTCGCCTATTGTCAAAAAAACACACTTTTGAATATTGGACATTCATAGGAATGGGCGGAATAGTGTTCCCCAATAATTTTTTTTCGCTAATTTTCTACCATTTTCGGAAAGAGGTTCAAAGTCCTTTTTAAAATTTCAAAAGTCGAAATTTGGAAGAATGTCGCCTATTGTCAAAAAAACACACTTTTGAATATTGGACATTCATAGGAATGGCCGGAATAGTGTTCCCCAATAATTTTTTTTCGCAAATTTTCTACCCTTTTCGGAAAAAGGAGCAAAGTCCTTTCTAAAATTTCAAAAGTCGATATTTGAAAGAATGTCGCCTATTGTCAAAAAAACACACTTTTGAATATTGGACATTCATAGGAATGGCCGGAATAGTGTTCCCCAATAATTTTTTTCGCAAATTTTCTACCATTTTCGGAAAAAAAAGCAAAGTCCTTTCTAAAATTTCAAAAGTCGAAATTTGAAAGAATGTCGCCTATTGTCAAAAAAACACACTTTTGAATATTGGACATTCATAGGAATGGCCGGAATAGTGTTCCCCAATAATTTTTTTTCGCAAATTTTCTACCCTTTTCGGAAAAAGGAGCAAAGTCCTTTCTAAAATTTCAAAAGTCGAAATTTGGAAGAATGTTGCCTATTGGCAAAAAAACACACTTTTGAATATTGGACATTCATAAGAATGGCCGGAATAGTGTTCCCCAATAATTTTTTTTGCAAATTTTCTACCATTTTCGGAAAAAAAAGCAAAGTCCTTTTTAAAATTTCAAAAGTCGAAATTTGGAAGAATGTCGCCTATTGTCAAAAAAACACACTTTTGAATATTGGACATTCATAGGAATGGCCGGAATAGTGTTCCCCAATAATTTTTTTTCGCAAATTTTCTACCATTTTCGGAAAAAGGAGCAAAGTCCTTTTTAAAATTTCAAAAGTCGAAATTTGGAAGAATGTCGCCTATTGTCAAAAAAACACACTTTTGAATATTGGACATTCATAGGAATGGCAGGAATAGTATTCCCCAATAATTTTTTTTCGCAAATTTTCTACCATTTTCGGAAAAAGGAGCAAAGTCCTTTTTAAAATTTCAAAAGTCGAAATTTGGAAGAATGTCGCCTATTGTCAAAAAAACACACTTTTGAATATTGGACATTCATAGGAATGGCCGGAATAGTGGTCCCCAATAATTTTTTTTCGCAAATTTTCTACCATTTTCCGAAAAAGCAGCAAAGTCCTTTTTAAAATTTCAAAAGTCGAAATTTGGAAGAATGTCGCCTATTGTCAAAAAAACACACTTTTGAATATTGGACATTCATAGGAATGGCAGGAATAGTATTCCCCAATAATTTTTTTTCGCAAATTTTTTACCATTTTCGGAAAAAGGAGCAAAGTCCTTTTTAAAATTTCAAAAGTCGAAATTTGGAAGAATGTCGCCTATTGTCAAAAAAACACACTTTTGAATATTGGACATTTATAGGAATGGCCGGAATAGTGTTCCCCAATAATTTTTTTCGCAAATTTTCTACCATTTTCGGAAAAAGTAGCAAAGTCCTTTTTAAAATTTCAAAAGTCAAAATTTGGAAGAATGTCGCCTATTGTAAAAAAAAAACACACTTTTGAATATTGAACATTCATAGGAATGGGCGGAATAGTGTTCCCCAATAATTTTTTTTTCGCTAATTTTCTACCATTTTCGGAAAAAGGTTCAAAGTCCTTTTTAAAATTTCAAAAGTCGAAATTTGGAAGAATGTCGCCTATTGTCAAAAAAACACACTTTTGAATATTGGACATTCATAGGAATGGCCGGAATAGTGTTCCCCAATAATTTTTTTTCGCAAATTTTCTACCCTTTTCGGAAAAAGGAGCAAAGTCCTTTCTAAAATTTCAAAAGTCGAAATTTGAAAGAATGTCGCCTATTGTCAAAAAAACACACTTTTGAATATTGGACATTCATAGGAATGGCCGGAATAGTGTTCCCCAATAATTTTTTTCGCAAATTTTCTACCATTTTCGGAAAAAGTAGCAAAGTCCTTTTTAAAATTTCAAAAGTCAAAATTTGGAAGAATGTCGCCTATTGTAAAAAAAAACACACTTTTGAATATTGGACATTCATAGGAATGGGCGGAATAGTGTTCCCCAATAATTTTTTTTCGCTAATTTTCTACCATTTTCGGAAAAAGGTTCAAAGTCCTTTTTAAAATTTCAAAAGTCGAAATTTGGAAGAATGTCGCCTATTGTCAAAAAAACACACTTTTGAATATTGGACATTCATAGGAATGGGCGGAATAGTGTTCCCCAATAATTTTTTTTCGCTAATTTTCTACCATTTTCGGAAAAAGGTTCAAAGTCCTTTTTAAAATTTCAAAAGTCGAAATTTGGAAGAATGTCGCCTATTGTCAAAAAAACACACTTTTGAATATTGGGCATTCATAGGAATGGCCGGAATAGTGTTCCCCAATAATTTTTTTTCGCAAATTTTCTACCCTTTTCGGAAAAAGGAGCAAAGTCCTTTCTAAAATTTCAAAAGTCGAAATTTGGAAGAATGTTGCCTATTGGCAAAAAAACACACTTTTGAATATTGGACATTCATAAGAATGGCCGGAATAGTGTTCCCCAATAATTTTTTTTCGCAAATTTTCTACCATTTTCGGAAAAAAAAGCAAAGTCCTTTTTAAAATTTCAAAAGTCGAAATTTGGAAGAATGTCGCCTCTTGTCAAAAAAACACACTTTTGAATATTGGACATTCATAGGAATGGCCGGAATAGTGTTCCTCAATAATTTTTTTCGCAAATTTTCTACCATTTTCGGAAAAAGGTTCAAAGTCCTTTTTAAAATTTCAAAAGTCGAAATTTGGAAGAATGTCGCCTATTGTCAAAAAAACACACTTTTGAATATTGGACATTCATAGGAATGGCCGGAATAGTGGTCCCCAATAATTTTTTTTCGCAAATTTTCTACCATTTTCCGAAAAAGGAGCAAAGTCCTTTTTAAAATTTCAAAAGTCGAAATTTGGAAGAATGTCGCCTATTGTCAAAAAAACACACTTTTGAATATTGGACATTCTTAGGAATGGCCGGAGTAGTGGTCCCCAATAATTTTTTTTCGCAAATTTTTTACCATTTTCGGAAAAAGTAGCAAAGTCCTTTTTAAAATTTCAAAAGTTGAAATTTGGAAGAATGTCGCCTATTGTCCAAAAAACACACTTTTGAATATTGGACATTCATAGGAATGGCCGGAATAGTGTTCCCCAATAATTTTTTTTCTCAAATTTTCTACCATTTTCGGAAAAAGGAGCAAGGTCCTTTCTAAAATTTCAAAAGTTGAAATTTGGAAAAATGTCGCCAATTTTCAAAAAAAAAACACACTGTTAAGACTTTTGAATATTGGAGATTCATAGAAATGGCCGGAAGAGTGTTCTCCAATAATGTTTTTTCGCTTATCTCCTACAATTTTCGGAAAAAGGAACAAAGTCCTTTTTAAAATTTCAAAAGTCGAAATTTGGAAGAATGTCGCCTATTGTCAAAAAAACACATTTTTGAATATTGGACATTCATAGGAATGGCCGTAATAGTGTTCCCCAATAATTTTTTTTCGCAAATTTTCTACCATTTTCGGAAAAAGGAGCAAAGTCCTTTTTAAAATTTCAAAAGTCGAAATTTGAAAGAATGTCGCCTATTGTCAAAAAAACACACTTTTGAATATTGGACATTCATAGGAATGGCCGGAATAGTGTTCCCCAATAATTTTTTTCGCAAATTTTCTACCATTTTCGGAAAAAGTAGCAAAGTCCTTTTTAAAATTTCAAAAGTCAAAATTTGGAAGAATGTCACCTATTGTAAAAAAAAACACACTTTTGAATATTGGACATTCATAGGAATGGGCGGAATAGTGTTCCCCAATAATTTTTTTTCGCTAATTTTCTACCATTTTCGGAAAAAGGTTCAAAGTCCTTTTTAAAATTTCAAAAGTCGAAATTTGGAAGAATGTCGCCTATTGTCAAAAAAACACACTTTTGAATATTGGACATTCATAGGAATGGCCGGAATAGTGTTCCCCAATAATTTTTTTTCGCAAATTTTCTACCCTTTTCGGAAAAAGGAGCAAAGTCCTTTCTAAAATTTCAAAAGTTGAAATTTGGAAAAATGTCGCCAATTTGCAAAAAAACACACTGTTAAGACTTTTGAATATTGCACATTCATAGGAATGGCCGGAATAGTGTTCCCCAATAATTTTTTTTCGCAAATTTTCTACCATTTTCGGAAAAAGGAGCAAAGTCCTTTCTAAAATTTCAAAAGTTGAAATTTGGAAAAATGTCGCCAATTTTCAAATAAACACACTGTTAAGAATTTTGAATATTGGACATTCATAGAAATGGCCGGAAGAGTGTTCTCCAATAATGTTTTTTCGCTTATCTCCTACAATTTTCGGAAACAGGAGCAAAGTCCATTTTAAAATTCCAAAAGTCGAAATTTGGAAGAATGTTGCCTATTGTCAAAAACACACACTTTTGAATATTGGACATTCATAAGAATGGCCGGAATAGTGTTCCCCAATCATTTTTTTTTCGCAAATTTTCTACCATTTTCGGAAAAAGGAGCAAAGTCCTTTTTAAAATTTCAAAAGTCGAAATTTGGAAGAATGTCGCCTATTGTCAAAAAAACACACTTTTGAATATTGGACATTCATAGGAATGGCCGGAATAGTGTTCCCCAATAATTTTTTTTCGCAAATTTTCTACCATTTTCGGAAAAAGGAGCAAAGTCCTTTTTAAAATTCCAAAAGTCGAAATTTGGAAGAATGTTGCCTATTGTCAAAAACACACACTTTTGAATATTGGACATTCATAAGAATGGCCGGAATAGTGTTCCCCAATCATTTTTTTTCGCAAATTTTCTACCATTTTCGGAAAAAGGAGCAAAGTCCTTTTTAAAATTTCAAAAGTCGAAATTTGGAAGAATGTCGCCTATTGTCAAAAAAACACACTTTTGAATATTGGACATTCATAGGAATGGCCGGAATAGTGTTCCCCAATCATTTTTTTTCGCAAATTTTCTACCATTTTCGGAAAAAGGAGCAAAGTCCTTTTTAAAATTTCCAAAGTCGAAATTTGGAAGAATGTCGCCTATTGTCAAAAAAACACACTTTTGAATATTGGACATTCATAGGAATGGCAGGAATAGTATTCCCCAATAATTTTTTTTCGCAAATTTTCTACCATTTTCGGAAAAAGGAGCAAAGTCCTTTTTAAAATTTCAAAAGTCGAAATTTGGAAGAATGTCGCCTATTGTCAAAAAAACACACTTTTGAATATTGGACATTCATAGGAATGGCCGGAATAGTGGTCCCCAATAATTTTTTTTCGCAAATTTTCTACCATTTTCCGAAAAAGGAGCAAAGTCCTTTTTAAAATTTCAAAAGTCGAAATTTGGAAGAATGTCGCCTATTGTCAAAAAAATACACTTTTGAATATTGGACATTCATAGGAATGGCAGGAATAGTATTCCCCAATAATTTTTTTTCGCAACGTTTTTACCATTTTCGGAAAAAGGAGCAAAGTCCTTTTTAAAATTTCAAAAGTCGAAATTTGGAAGAATGTGGCCTATTGTCCAAAAAACACACTTTTGAATATTGGACATTCATAGGAATGGCCGGAATAGTGTTCCCCAATAATTTTTTTTCTCAAATTTTCTACCATTTTCGGAAAAAGGAGCAAGGTCCTTTCTAAAATTTCAAAAGTTGAAATTTGGAAAAATGTCGCCAATTTTCAAAAAAAACACACTGTTAAGACTTTTGAATATTGGAGATTCATAGAAATGGCCGGAAGAGTGTTCTCCAATAATGTTTTTTCGCTTATCTCCTACAATTTTCAGAAAAAGGAGCAAAGTCCTTTTTAAAATTTCAAAAGTCGAAATTTGGAAGAATGTCGCCTATTGTCAAAAAAACACATTTTTGAATATTGGACATTCATAGGAATGGGCGGAATAGTGTTCCCCAATAATTTTTTTTCGCAAATTTTCTACCATTTTCGGAAAAAGGAGCAAAGTCCTTTTTAAAATTTCAAAAGTCGAAATTTGAAAGAATGTCGCTTATTGTCAAAAAAAACACACTTTTGAATATTGGACATTCATAGGAATGGCCGGAATAGTGTTCCCCAATAATTTTTTTCGCAAATTTTCTACCATTTTCGGAAAAAGTAGCAAAGTCCTTTTTAAAATTTCAAAAGTCAAAATTTGGAAGAATGTCGCCTATTGTAAAAAAAAACACACTTTTGAATATTGGACATTCATAGGAATGGGCGGAATAGTGTTCCCCAATAATTTTTTTTCGCTAATTTTCTACCATTTTCGGAAAAAGGTTCAAAGTCCTTTTTAAAATTTCAAAAGTCGAAATTTGGAAGAATGTCGCCTATTGTCAAAAAAACACACTTTTGAATATTGGACATTCATAGGAATGGCCGGAATAGTGTTCCCCAATAATTTTTTTTCGCAAATTTTCTACCCTTTTCTGAAAAAGGAGCAAAGTCCTTTCTAAAATTTCAAAAGTCGAAATTTGAAAGAATGTCGCCTATTGTCAAAAAAACACACTTTTGAATATTGGACATTCATAGGAATGGCCGGAATAGTGTTCCCCAATAATTTTTTTCGCAAATTTTCTACCATTTTCGGAAAAAGTAGCAAAGTCCTTTTTAAAATTTCAAAAGTCAAAATTTGGAAGAATGTCGCCTATTGTAAAAAAAAACACACTTTTGAATATTGGACATTCATAGGAATGGGCGGAATAGTGTTCCCCAATAATTTTTTTTCGCTAATTTTCTACCATTTTCGGAAAAAGGTTCAAAGTCCTTTCTAAAATTTCAAAAGTCGAAATTTGGAAGAATGTCGCCTATTGTCAAAAAAACACACTTTTGAATATTGGACATTCATAGGAATGGGCGGAATAGTGTTCCCCAATAATTTTTTTTCGCTAATTTTCTACCATTTTCGGAAAAAAGTTCAAAGTCCTTTTTAAAATTTCAAAAGTCGAAATTTAGAAGAATGTCGCCTATTGTCAAAAAAACACACTTTTGAATATTGGACATTCATAGGAATGGCCGGAATAGTGTTCCCCAATAATTTTTTTTCGCAAATTTTCTACCCTTTTCGGAAAAAGGAGCAAAGTCCTTTCTAAAATTTCAAAAGTCGAAATTTGAAAGAATGTCGCCTATTGTCAAAAAAACACACTTTTGAATATTGGACATTCATAGGAATGGCCGGAATAGTGTTCCCCAATAATTTTTTTCGCAAATTTTCTACCATTTTCGGAAAAAAAAGCAAAGTCCTTTCTAAAATTTCAAAAGTCGAAATTTGAAAGAATGTCGCCTATTGTCAAAAAAACACACTTTTGAATATTGGACATTCATAGGAATGGCCGGAATAGTGTTCCCCAATAATTTTTTTTCGCAAATTTTCTACCCTTTTCGGAAAAAGGAGCAAAGTCCTTTCTAAAATTTCAAAAGTCGAAATTTGGAAGAATGTTGCCTATTGGCAAAAAACCACACTTTTGAATATTGGACATTCATAAGAATGGCCGGAATAGTGTTCCCCAATAATTTTTTTTCGCAAATTTTCTACCATTTTCGGGAAAAAAAGCAAAGTCCTTTTTAAAATTTCAAAAGTCGAAATTTGGAAGAATGTCGCCTATTGTCAAAAAAACACACTTTTGAATATTGGACATTCATAGGAATGGCCGGAATAGTGTTCCCCAATAATTTTTTTTCGCAAATTTTCTACCATTTTCGGAAAAAGGAGCAAAGTCCTTTTTAAAATTTCAAAAGTCGAAATTTGGAAGAATGTCGCCTATTGTCAAAAAAACACACTTTTGAATATTGGACATTCATAGGAATGGCAGGAATAGTATTCCCCAATAATTTTTTTTCGCAAATTTTCTACCATTTTCGGAAAAAGGAGCAAAGTCCTTTTTAAAATTTCAAAAGTCGAAATTTGGAAGAATGTCGCCTATTGTCAAAAAAACACACTTTTGAATATTGGACATTCATAGGAATGGCCGGAATAGTGGTCCCCAATAATTTTTTTTCGCAAATTTTCTACCATTTTCGGAAAAAGGAGCAAAGTCCTTTTTAAAATTTCAAAAGTCGAAATTTGGAAGAATGTCGCCTATTGTCAAAAAAACACACTTTTGAATATTGGACATTCATAGGAATGGCCGGAATAGTGTTTCGCAATAATTTTTTTTTCGCAAATTTTCTACCATTTTCGGAAAAAGGAGAAAAGTCCTTTTTAAAATTTCAAAAGTCGAAATTTGGAAGAATGTCGCCTATTGTCCAAAAAACACACTTTTGAATATTGGACATTCATAGGAATGGCCGGAATAGTGTTCCCCAATAATTTTTTTTCGCAAATTTTCTACCATTTTCGGAAAAAGCAGCAAAGTCCTTTTTAAAATTTCAAAAGTTGAAATTTGGAAGAATGTCGCCTATTGTCAAAAAAACACACTTTTGAATATTGGACATTCATAGGAATGGCCGGAATAAAAAACACACTTTTGAATATTGGACATTCATAGGAATGGCCGGAATAGTGTTCCCCAATAATTTTTTTCGCAAATTTTCTACCATTTTCGGAAAAAGGAGCAAAGTCCTTTTTAAAATTTCAAAAGTCGAAATTTGGAAGAATGTCGCCCATTGTCAAAAAAACACACTTTTGAATATTGGACATTCATAGGAATGGGCGGAATAGTGTTCCCCAATCATTTTTTTTTCGCAAATTTTCTACCATTTTCGGAAAAAGGAGCAAAGTCCTTTTTAAAATTTCAAAAGTCGAAATTTGGAAGAATGTCGCCTATTGTCAAAAAAACACACTTTTGAATATTGGACATTCATAGGAATGGCCGGAATAGTGTTCCCCAATAATTTTTTTTCGCAAATTTTCTACCATTTTCGGAAAAAGGAGCAAAGTCCTTTTTAAAATTCCAAAAGTCGAAATTTGGAAGAATGTTGCCTATTGTCAAAAACACACACTTTTGAATATTGGACATTCATAAGAATGGCCGGAATAGTGTTCCCCAATCATTTTTTTTCGCAAATTTTCTACCATTTTCGGAAAAAGGAGCAAAGTCCTTTTTAAAATTTCAAAAGTCGAAATTTGGAAGAATGTCGCCTATTGTCAAAAAAACACACTTTTGAATATTGGACATTCATAGGAATGGCCGGAATAGTGTTCCCCAATCATTTTTTTTCGCAAATTTTCTACCATTTTCGGAAAAAGGAGCAAAGTCCTTTTTAAAATTTCCAAAGTCGAAATTTGGAAGAATGTCGCCTATTGTCAAAAAAACACACTTTTGAATATTGGACATTCATAGGAATGGCAGGAATAGTATTCCCCAATAATTTTTTTTCGCAAATTTTCTACCATTTTCGGAAAAAGGAGCAAAGTCCTTTTTAAAATTTCAAAAGTCGAAATTTGGAAGAATGTCGCCTATTGTCAAAAAAACACACTTTTGAATATTGGACATTCATAGGAATGGCCGGAATAGTGGTCCCCAATAATTTTTTTTCGCAAATTTTCTACCATTTTCCGAAAAAGGAGCAAAGTCCTTTTTAAAATTTCAAAAGTCGAAATTTGGAAGAATGTCGCCTATTGTCAAAAAAATACACTTTTGAATATTGGACATTCATAGGAATGGCAGGAATAGTATTCCCCAATAATTTTTTTTCGCAACGTTTTTACCATTTTCGGAAAAAGGAGCAAAGTCCTTTTTAAAATTTCAAAAGTCGAAATTTGGAAGAATGTCGCCTATTGTCCAAAAAACACACTTTTGAATATTGGACATTCATAGGAATGGCCGGAATAGGTTCCCCAATAATTTTTTTTCTCAAATTTTCTACCATTTTCGGAAAAAGGAGCAAGGTCCTTTCTAAAATTTCAAAAGTTGAAATTTGGAAAAATGTCGCCAATTTTCAAAAAAACACACTGTTAAGACTTTTGAATATTGGAGATTCATAGAAATGGCCGGAAGAGTGTTCTCCAATAATGTTTTTTCGCTTATCTCCTACAATTTTCAGAAAAAGGAGCAAAGTCCTTTTTAAAATTTCAAAAGTCGAAATTTGGAAGAATGTCGCCTATTGTCAAAAAAACACATTTTTGAATATTGGACATTCATAGGAATGGCCGTAATAGTGTTCCCCAATAATTTTTTTTCGCAAATTTTCTACCATTTTCGGAAAAAGGAGCAAAGTCCTTTTTAAAATTTCAAAAGTCGAAATTTGAAAGAATGTCGCTTATTGTCAAAAAAAACACACTTTTGAATATTGGACATTCATAGGAATGGCCGGAATAGTGTTCCCCAATAATTTTTTTCGCAAATTTTCTACCATTTTCGGAAAAAGTAGCAAAGTCCTTTTTAAAATTTCAAAAGTCAAAATTTGGAAGAATGTCGCCTATTGTAAAAAAAAACACACTTTTGAATATTGGACATTCATAGGAATGGGCGGAATAGTGTTCCCCAATAATTTTTTTTCGCTAATTTTCTACCATTTTCGGAAAAAGGTTCAAAGTCCTTTTTAAAATTTCAAAAGTCGAAATTTGGAAGAATGTCGCCTATTGTCAAAAAAACACACTTTTGAATATTGGACATTCATAGGAATGGCCGGAATAGTGTTCCCCAATAATTTTTTTTCGCAAATTTTCTACCCTTTTCTGAAAAAGGAGCAAAGTCCTTTCTAAAATTTCAAAAGTCGAAATTTGAAAGAATGTCGCCTATTGTCAAAAAAACACACTTTTGAATATTGGACATTCATAGGAATGGCCGGAATAGTGTTCCCCAATAATTTTTTTCGCAAATTTTCTACCATTTTCGGAAAAAGTAGCAAAGTCCTTTTTAAAATTTCAAAAGTCAAAATTTGGAAGAATGTCGCCTATTGTAAAAAAAACACACTTTTGAATATTGGACATTCATAGGAATGGGCGGAATAGTGTTCCCCAATAATTTTTTTTCGCTAATTTTCTACCATTTTCGGAAAAAGGTTCAAAGTCCTTTCTAAAATTTCAAAAGTCGAAATTTGGAAGAATGTCGCCTATTGTCAAAAAAACACACTTTTGAATATTGGACATTCATAGGAATGGGCGGAATAGTGTTCCCCAATAATTTTTTTTCGCTAATTTTCTACCATTTTCGGAAAAAGGTTCAAAGTCCTTTTTAAAATTTCAAAAGTCGAAATTTGGAAGAATGTCGCCTATTGTCAAAAAAACACACTTTTGAATATTGGACATTCATAGGAATGGCCGGAATAGTGTTCCCCAATAATTTTTTTTCGCAAATTTTCTACCCTTTTCGGAAAAAGGAGCAAAGTCCTTTCTAAAATTTCAAAAGTCGAAATTTGAAAGAATGTCGCCTATTGTCAAAAAAACACACTTTTGAATATTGGACATTCATAGGAATGGCCGGAATAGTGTTCCCCAATAATTTTTTTCGCAAATTTTCTACCATTTTCGGAAAAAAAAGCAAAGTCCTTTCTAAAATTTCAAAAGTCGAAATTTGAAAGAATGTCGCCTATTGTCAAAAAAACACACTTTTGAATATTGGACATTCATAGGAATGGCCGGAATAGTGTTCCCCAATAATTTTTTTTCGCAAATTTTCTACCCTTTTCGGAAAAAGGAGCAAAGTCCTTTCTAAAATTTCAAAAGTCGAAATTTGGAAGAATGTTGCCTATTGGCAAAAAACCACACTTTTGAATATTGGACATTCATAAGAATGGCCGGAATAGTGTTCCCCAATAATTTTTTTTCGCAAATTTTCTACCATTTTCGGAAAAAAAAGCAAAGTCCTTTTTAAAATTTCAAAAGTCGAAATTTGGAAGAATGTCGCCTATTGTCAAAAAAACACACTTTTGAATATTGGACATTCATAGGAATGGCCGGAATAGTGTTCCCCAATAATTTTTTTTCGCAAATTTTCTACCATTTTCGGAAAAAGGAGCAAAGTCCTTTTTAAAATTTCAAAAGTCGAAATTTGGAAGAATGTCGCCTATTGTCAAAAAAACACACTTTTGAATATTGGACATTCATAGGAATGGCCGGAATAGTGGTCCCCAATAATTTTTTTTCGCAAATTTTCTACCATTTTCGGAAAAAGGAGCAAAGTCCTTTTTAAAATTTCAAAAGTCGAAATTTGGAAGAATGTCGCCTATTGTCAAAAAAACACACTTTTGAATATTGGACATTCATAGGAATGGCCGGAATAGTGTTTCGCAATAATTTTTTTTTCGCAAATTTTCTACCATTTTCGGAAAAAGGAGAAAAGTCCTTTTTAAAATTTCAAAAGTCGAAATTTGGAAGAATGTCGCCTATTGTCCAAAAAACACACTTTTGAATATTGGACATTCATAGGAATGGCCGGAATAGTGTTCCCCAATAATTTTTTTTCGCAAATTTTCTACCATTTTCGGAAAAAGCAGCAAAGTCCTTTTTAAAATTTCAAAAGTCGAAATTTGGAAGAATGTCGCCTATTGTCAAAAAAACACACTTTTGAATATTGGACATTCATAGGAATGGCCGGAATAAAAAACACACTTTTGAATATTGGACATTCATAGGAATGGCCGGAATAGTGTTCCCCAATAATTTTTTTCGCAAATTTTCTACCATTTTCGGAAAAAGTAGCAAAGTCCTTTTTAAAATTTCAAAAGTCAAAATTTGGAAGAATGTCGCCTATTGTAAAAAAAAAACACACTTTTGAATATTGGACATTCATAGGAATGGGCGGAATAGTGTTCCCCAATAATTTTTTTTCGCAAATTTTCTACCATTTTCGGAAAAAAAAGCAAAGTCCTTTTTAAAATTTCAAAAGTCGAAATTTGGAAGAATGTCGCCTATTGTCAAAAAAACACACTTTTGAATATTGGACATTCATAGGAATGGCCGGAATAGTGTTCCCCAATCATTTTTTTCGCAAATTTTCTACCATTTTCGGAAAAAGGAGCAAAGTCCTTTTTAAAATTTCCAAAGTCGAAATTTGGAAGAATGTCGCCTATTGTCAAAAAAACACACTTTTGAATATTGGACATTCATAGGAATGGCAGGAATAGTATTCCCCAATAATTTTTTTTCGCAAATTTTCTACCATTTTCGGAAAAAGGAGCAAAGTCCTTTTTAAAATTTCCAAAGTCGAAATTTGGAAGAATGTCGCCTATTGTAAAAAAAACACACTTTTGAATATTGGACATTCATAGGAATGGCCGGAATAGTGTTCCCCAATAATTTTTTTTCGCAAATTTTCTACCATTTTCGGAAAAAGCAGCAAAGTCCTTTTTAAAATTTCAAAAGTCGAAATTTGGAAGAATGTCGCCTATTGTCAAAAAAACACACTTTTGAATATTGGACATTCATAGGAATGGCCGGAATAAAAAACACACTTTTGAATATTGGACATTCATAGGAATGGCCGGAATAGTGTTCCCCAATAATTTTTTTCGCAAATTTTCTACCATTTTCGGAAAAAGGAGCAAAGTCCTTTTTAAAATTTCAAAAGTCGAAATTTGGAAGAATGTCGCCTATTGTCAAAAAAACACACTTTTGAATATTGGACATTCATAGGAATGGGCGGAATAGTGTTCCCCAATCATTTTTTTTTCGCAAATTTTCTACCATTTTCGGAAAAAGGAGCAAAGTCCTTTTTAAAATTTCAAAAGTCGAAATTTGGAAGAATGTCGCCTATTGTCAAAAAAACACACTTTTGAATATTGGACATTCATAGGAATGGCCGGAATAGTGTTCCCCAATAATTTTTTTTCGCAAATTTTCTACCATTTTCGGAAAAAGGAGCAAAGTCCTTTTTAAAATTCCAAAAGTCGAAATTTGGAAGAATGTTGCCTATTGTCAAAAACACACACTTTTGAATATTGGACATTCATAAGAATGGCCGGAATAGTGTTCCCCAATCATTTTTTTTCGCAAATTTTCTACCATTTTCGGAAAAAGGAGCAAAGTCCTTTTTAAAATTTCAAAAGTCGAAATTTGGAAGAATGTCGCCTATTGTCAAAAAAACACACTTTTGAATATTGGACATTCATAGGAATGGCCGGAATAGTGTTCCCCAATCATTTTTTTTCGCAAATTTTCTACCATTTTCGGAAAAAGGAGCAAAGTCCTTTTTAAAATTTCCAAAGTCGAAATTTGGAAGAATGTCGCCTATTGTCAAAAAAACACACTTTTGAATATTGGACATTCATAGGAATGGCCGGAATAGTGTTCCCCAATCATTTTTTTTCGCAAATTTTCTACCATTTTCGGAAAAAGGAGCAAAGTCCTTTTTAAAATTTCAAAAGTCAAAATTTGGAAGAATGTCGCCTATTGTAAAAAAAAAACACACTTTTGAATATTGGACATTCATAGGAATGGGCGGAATAGTGTTCCCCAATAATTTTTTTTCGCAAATTTTCTACCATTTTCGGAAAAAAAAGCAAAGTCCTTTTTAAAATTTCAAAAGTCGAAATTTGGAAGAATGTCGCCTATTGTCAAAAAAACACACTTTTGAATATTGGACATTCATAGGAATGGGCGGAATAGTGTTCCCCAATAATTTTTTTTCGCTAATTTTCTACCATTTTCGGAAAAAGGTTCAAAGTCCTTTCTAAAATTTCAAAAGTCGAAATTTGGAAGAATGTCGCCTATTGTCAAAAAAACACACTTTTGAATATTGGACATTCATAGGAATGGGCGGAATAGTGTTCCCCAATAATTTTTTTTCGCTAATTTTCTACCATTTTCGGAAAAAGGTTCAAAGTCCTTTTTAAAATTTCAAAAGTCGAAATTTGGAAGAATGTCGCCTATTGTCAAAAAAACACACTTTTGAATATTGGACATTCATAGGAATGGCCGGAATAGTGTTCCCCAATAATTTTTTTTCGCAAATTTTCTACCCTTTTCGGAAAAAGGAGCAAAGTCCTTTCTAAAATTTCAAAAGTCGAAATTTGAAAGAATGTCGCCTATTGTCAAAAAAACACACTTTTGAATATTGGACATTCATAGGAATGGCCGGAATAGTGTTCCCCAATAATTTTTTTCGCAAATTTTCTACCATTTTCGGAAAAAAAAGCAAAGTCCTTTCTAAAATTTCAAAAGTCGAAATTTGAAAGAATGTCGCCTATTGTCAAAAAAACACACTTTTGAATATTGGACATTCATAGGAATGGCCGGAATAGTGTTCCCCAATAATTTTTTTTCGCAAATTTTCTACCCTTTTCGGAAAAAGGAGCAAAGTCCTTTCTAAAATTTCAAAAGTCGAAATTTGGAAGAATGTTGCCTATTGGCAAAAAACCACACTTTTGAATATTGGACATTCATAAGAATGGCCGGAATAGTGTTCCCCAATAATTTTTTTTCGCAAATTTTCTACCATTTTCGGAAAAAAAAGCAAAGTCCTTTTTAAAATTTCAAAAGTCGAAATTTGGAAGAATGTCGCCTATTGTCAAAAAAACACACTTTTGAATATTGGACATTCATAGGAATGGCCGGAATAGTGTTCCCCAATAATTTTTTTTCGCAAATTTTCTACCATTTTCGGAAAAAGGAGCAAAGTCCTTTTTAAAATTTCAAAAGTCGAAATTTGGAAGAATGTCGCCTATTGTCAAAAAAACACACTTTTGAATATTGGACATTCATAGGAATGGCAGGAATAGTATTCCCCAATAATTTTTTTTCGCAAATTTTCTACCATTTTCGGAAAAAGGAGCAAAGTCCTTTTTAAAATTTCAAAAGTCGAAATTTGGAAGAATGTCGCCTATTGTCAAAAAAACACACTTTTGAATATTGGACATTCATAGGAATGGCCGGAATAGTGGTCCCCAATAATTTTTTTTCGCAAATTTTCTACCATTTTCGGAAAAAGGAGCAAAGTCCTTTTTAAAATTTCAAAAGTCGAAATTTGGAAGAATGTCGCCTATTGTCAAAAAAACACACTTTTGAATATTGGACATTCATAGGAATGGCCGGAATAGTGTTTCGCAATAATTTTTTTTTCGCAAATTTTCTACCATTTTCGGAAAAAGGAGAAAAGTCCTTTTTAAAATTTCAAAAGTCGAAATTTGGAAGAATGTCGCCTATTGTCCAAAAAACACACTTTTGAATATTGGACATTCATAGGAATGGCCGGAATAGTGTTCCCCAATAATTTTTTTTCGCAAATTTTCTACCATTTTCGGAAAAAGCAGCAAAGTCCTTTTTAAAATTTCAAAAGTCGAAATTTGGAAGAATGTCGCCTATTGTCAAAAAAACACACTTTTGAATATTGGACATTCATAGGAATGGCCGGAATAAAAAACACACTTTTGAATATTGGACATTCATAGGAATGGCCGGAATAGTGTTCCCCAATAATTTTTTTCGCAAATTTTCTACCATTTTCGGAAAAAGTAGCAAAGTCCTTTTTAAAATTTCAAAAGTCAAAATTTGGAAGAATGTCGCCTATTGTAAAAAAAAAACACACTTTTGAATATTGGACATTCATAGGAATGGGCGGAATAGTGTTCCCCAATAATTTTTTTTCGCAAATTTTCTACCATTTTCGGAAAAAAAAGCAAAGTCCTTTTTAAAATTTCAAAAGTCGAAATTTGGAAGAATGTCGCCTATTGTCAAAAAAACACACTTTTGAATATTGGACATTCATAGGAATGGCCGGAATAGTGTTCCCCAATCATTTTTTTCGCAAATTTTCTACCATTTTCGGAAAAAGGAGCAAAGTCCTTTTTAAAATTTCCAAAGTCGAAATTTGGAAGAATGTCGCCTATTGTCAAAAAAACACACTTTTGAATATTGGACATTCATAGGAATGGCAGGAATAGTATTCCCCAATAATTTTTTTTCGCAAATTTTCTACCATTTTCGGAAAAAGGAGCAAAGTCCTTTTTAAAATTTCAAAACTCGAAATTTGGAAGAATGTCGCCTATTGTCAAAAAAACACACTTTTGAATATTGGACATTCATAGGAATGGCCGTAATAGTGTTCCCCAATAATTTTTTTTCGCAAATTTTCTACCCTTTTCGGAAAAAGGAGCAAAGTCCTTTTTAAAATTTCAAAAGTCGAAATTTGGAAGAATGTTGCCTATTGGCAAAAAAACACACTTTTGAATATTGGACATTCATAAGAATGGCCAGAATAGTGTTCCCCAATAATTTTTTTTCGCAAATTTTCTACCATTTTCGGAAAAAAAAGCAAAGTCCTTTTTAAAATTTCAAAAGTCGAAATTTGGAAGAATGTCGCCTATTGTCAAAAAAACACACTTTTGAATATTGGACATTCATAGGAATGGCCGGAGTAGTGTTCCCCAATAATTTGTTTTCGCAAATTTTCTACCATTTTCGGAAAAAGGAGCAAAGTCCTTTTTAAAATTTCAAAAGTCGAAATTTGGAAGAATGTCGCCTATTGTCAAAAAAACACACTTTTGAATATTGGACATTCAAAGGAATGGCAGGAATAGTATTCCCCAATAATTTTTTTTCGCAAATTTTCTACCATTTTCGGAAAAAGGAGCAAAGTCCTTTTTAAAATTTCAAAAGTCGAAATTTGGAAGAATGTCGCCTATTGTCAAAAAAACACACTTTTGAATATTGGACATTCATAGGAATGGCCGGAATAGTGGTCCCCAATAATTTTTTTTCGCAAATTTTCTACCATTTTCCGAAAAAGGAGCAAAGTCCTTTTTAAAATTTCAAAAGTCGAAATTTGGAAGAATGTCGCCTATTGTCAAAAAAACACACTTTTGAATATTGGACATTCATAGGAATGGCAGGAATAGTATTCCCCAATAATTTTTTTTCGCAAATTTTTTACCATTTTCGGAAAAAGGAGCAAAGTCCTTTTTAAAATTTCAAAAGTCGAAATTTGGAAGAATGTCGCCTATTGTCCAAAAAACACATTTTTGAATATTGGACATTCATAGGAATGGCCGTAATAGTGTTCCCCAATAATTTTTTTTCGCAAATTTTCTACCATTTTCGGAAAAAGGAGCAAAGTCCTTTTTAAAATTTCAAAAGTCGAAATTTGGAAGAAGGTCGCCTATTGTCAAAAAAACACACTTTTGAATATTGGACATTCATAGGAATGGCCGGAATAGTGTTCCCCAATAATTTTTTTCGCAAATTTTCTACCATTTTCGGAAAAAGTAGCAAAGTCCTTTTCAAAATTTCAAAAGTCAAAATTTGGAAGAATGTCACCTATTGTAAAAAAAAAACACACTTTTGAATATTGGACATTCATAGGAATGGGCGGAATAGTGTTCCCCAATAATTTTTTTTCGCTAATTTTCTACCATTTTCGGAAAAAGGTTCAAAGTCCTTTTTAAAATTTCAAAAGTCGAAATTTGGAAGAATGTCGCCTATTGTCAAAAAAACACACTTTTGAATATTGGACATTCATAGGAATGGCCGGAATAGTGTTCCCCAATAATTTTTTTTCGCAAATTTTCTACCCTTTTCGGAAAAAGGAGCAAAGTCCTTTCTAAAATTTCAAAAGTTGAAATTTGGAAAAATGTCGCCAATTTGCAAAAAAACACACTGTTAAGACTTTTGAATATTGGACATTCATAGGAATGGCCGGAATAGTGTTCCCCAATAATT
Source organism: Epicampocera succincta (assembly GCA_932526305.1). Classification (NCBI taxonomy): domain Eukaryota; kingdom Metazoa; phylum Arthropoda; class Insecta; order Diptera; family Tachinidae; genus Epicampocera; species Epicampocera succincta. The sequence goes on from OW052036.1 coordinate 44,998,740, forward strand.
TTTTTTCGCAAATTTTCTACCATTTTCGGAAAAAGGAGCAAAGTCCTTTCTAAAATTTCAAAAGTTGAAATTTGGAAAAATGTCGCCAATTTTCAAATAAACACACTGTTAAGAATTTTGAATATTGGACATTCATAAAAATGGCTGGAAGAGTGTTCTCCAATAATGTTTTTTCGCTTATCTCCTACAATTTTCGGAAACAGGAGCAAAGTCCATTTTAAAATTCCAAAAGTCGAAATTTGGAAGAATGTTGCCTATTGTCAAAAACACACACTTTTGAATATTGGACATTCATAAGAATGGCCGGAATAGTGTTCCCCAATCATTTTTTTTCGCAAATTTTCTACCATTTTCGGAAAAAGGAGCAAAGTCCTTTTTAAAATTTCAAAAGTCGAAATTTGGAAGAATGTCGCCTATTGTCAAAAAAACACACTTTTGAATATTGGACATTCATAGGAATGGCCGGAGTAGTGGTATCCAATAATTTTTTTCGCAAATTTTCTACCATTTTCGGAAAAAGGAGCAAAGTCATTTTTAAAATTTCAAAAGTCGAAATTTGGAAGAATGTCGCCTATTGTCCAAAAAACACACTTTTGAATATTGGACATTCATAGGAATGGCCGGAATAGTGTTCCCCAATAATTTTTTTTCGCAAATTTTCTAACATTTTCGGAAAAAGGAGCAAGGTCCTTTCTAAAATTTCAAAAGTTGAAATTTGGAAAAATGTCGCCAATTTTCAAAAAAAAAAAAACACACTGTTAAGACTTTTGAATATTGGACATTCATAGAAATGGCCGGAAGAGTGTTCTCCAATAATGTTTTTTCGCTTATCTCCTACAATTTTCGGAAACAGGAGCAAAGTCCATTTTAAAATTTCAAAAGTCGAAATTTGGAAGAATGTCGCCTATTGTCAAAAAAACACACTGTTAAGACTTTTGAATATTGGACATTCATAGGAATGGCCGGAATAGTGTTCCCCAATAATTTTTTTTCGCAAATTTTCTACCATTTTCGGAAAAAGGAGCAAGGTCCTTTCTAAAATTTCAAAAGTTGAAATTTGGAAAAATGTCGCCAATTTTCAAAAAAAACACACTGTTAAGACTTTTGAATATTGGACATTCATAGGAATGGCCGGAATAGTATTCCCCAATAATTTTTTTTCGCAAATTTTTTACCATTTTCGGAAAAAGGAGCAAAGTCCTTTTTAAAATTTCAAAAGTCGAAATTTGGAAGAATGTCGCCTATTGTCCAAAAAACACACTTTTGAATATTGGACATTCATAGGAATAGCCGTAATAGTGTTCCCCAATAATTTTTTTTCGCAAATTTTCTACCATTTTCGGAAAAAGGAGCAAAGTCCTTTTTAAAATTTCAAAAGTCGAAATTTGGAAGAATGTCGCCTATTGTCAAAAAAACACACTTTTGAATATTGGACATTCATAGGAATGGCCGGAGTAGTGTTCCCCAATAATTTGTTTTCGCAAATTTTCTACCATTTTCGGAAAAAGGAGCAAAGTCCTTTCTAAAATTTCAAAAGTTGAAATTTGGAAAAATAACGCCAATTTTCAAAAAAAAACACACTGTTAAGACTTTTGAATATTGGACATTCATAGGAATGGCCGGAACAGTGTTCCCCAATAATTTTTTTTCGCAAATTTTCTACCATTTTCGGAAAAAGGAGCAAAGTCCTTTCTAAAATTTCAAAAGTTGAAATTTGGAAAAATGTCGCCAATTTTCAAATAAACACACTGTTAAGAATTTTGAATATTGGACATTCATAGAAATGGCCGGAAGAGTGTTCTCCAATAATGTTTTTTCGCTTATCTCCTACAATTTTCGGAAACAGGAGCAAAGTCCATTTAAAAATTTCAAAAGTCGAAATTTGGAAGAATGTTGCCTATTGTCAAAAAAACACACTTTTGAATATTGGACATTCATAAGAACGGCCGGAATAGTCTTCCCCAATAATTTTTTTTCGCAAATTTTTTACCATTTTCGGAAAAAGGAGCAAAGTCCTTTTTAAAATTTCAAAAGTCGAAATTTGGAAGAATGTCGCCTATTGTCCAAAAAACACACTTTTGAATATTGGACATTCATAGGAATGGCCGTAATAGTGTTCCCCAATAATTTTTTTTCGCAAATTTTCTACCATTTTCGGAAAAAGGAGCAAAGTCCTTTTTAAAATTTCAAAAGTCGAAATTTGGAAGAATGTCGCCTATTGTCAAAAAAACACACTTTTGAATATTGGACATTCATAGGAATGGCCGGAATAGTGTTCCCCAATAATTTTTTTTCGCAAATTTTCTACCATTTTCGGAAAAAGGAGCAAAGTCCTTTCTAAAATTTCAAAAGTTGAAATTTGGAAAAATGTCGCCAATTTGCAAAAAAACACACTGTTAAGACTTTTGAATATTGGACATTCATAGGAATGGCCGGAACAGTGTTCCCCAATAATTTTTTTTTCGCAAATTTTCTACCATTTTCGGAAAAAGGAGCAAAGTCCTTTCTAAAATTTCAAAAGTTGAAATTTGGAAGAATGTCGCCAATTTTCAAATAAACACATTGTTAAGAATTTTGAATATTGGACATTCATAGAAATGGCCGGAAGAGTGTTCTCCAATAATGTTTTTTCGCTTATCTCCTACAATTTTCGGAAACAGGAGCAAAGTCCATTTTAAAATTTCAAAAGTCGAAATTTGGAAGAATGTCGCCTATTGTCCAAAAAACACACTTTTGAATATTGGACATTCATAGGAATGGCCGGAATAGTGTTCCCCAATAATTTTTTTTTCGCAAATTTTCTACCATTTTCGGAAAAAGGAGCAAGGTCCTTTCTAAAATTTCAAAAGTTGAAATTTGGAAAAATGTCGCCAATTTTCAAAAAAAACACACTGTTAAGACTTTTGAATATTGGACATTCATAGGAATGGCCGGAATAGTGTTCTCCAATAATTTTTTTTTCGCAAATTTTCTACCATTTTCGGAAAAAGGAGCAAAGTCCTTTCTAAAATTTCAAAAGTTGAAATTTGGAAAAATGTCGCCAATTTTCAAAAAAAAAACACACTGTTAAGACTTTTGAATATTGGACATTCATAGAAATGGCCGGAAGAGTGTTCTCCAATAATGTTTTTTCGCTTATCTCCTACAATTTTCGGAAACAGGAGCAAAGTCCATTTTAAAATTTCAAAAGTCGAAATTTGGAAGAATGTCGCCTATTGTCAAAAAAACACACTTTTGAATATTGGACATTCATAGGAATGGCCGGAATAGTGTTCCCCAATAATTTTTTTTCGCAAATTTTCTACCATTTTCGGAAAAAGGAGCAAAGTCCTTTTTAAAATTTCAAAAGTCGAAATTTGGAAGAATGTCGCCTATTGTCAAAAAAACACATTTTTGAATATTGGACATTCATAGGAATGGCCGTAATAGTGTTCCCCAATAATTTTTTTTCGCAAATTTTTTACCATTTTCGGAAAAAGGAGCAAAGTCCTTTTTAAAATTTCAAAAGTCGAAATTTGGAAGAATGTCGCCTATTGTCAAAAAAACACACTTTTGAATATTGGACATTCATAGGAATAGCCGGAATAGTGTTCCCCAATAATTTTTTTTTGCAAATTTTCTACCATTTTCGGAAAAAGGAGCAAAGTCCTTTCTAAAATTTCAAAAGTTGAAATTTGGAAAAATGTCGCCAATTTGCAAAAAAACACACTGTTAAGACTTTTGAATATTGGACATTCATAGGAATGGCCGGAACAGTGTTCCCCAATAATTTTTTTTTCGCAAATTTTCTACCATTTTCGGAAAAAGGAGCAAAGTCCTTTCTAAAATTTCAAAAGTTGAAATTTGGAAAAATGTCGCCAATTTTCAAATAAACAGACTGTTGCGACTTTTGAATATTAGACATTCATAGAAATGGCCGGAAGAGTGTTCTCCAATAATGTTTTTTCGCTTATCTCCTACAATTTTCGGAAAAAGGAGCAAAGTCCTTTTTAAAATTTCAAAAGTCGAAATTTGGAAGAATGTCGCCTATTGTCAAAAAACCACACTTTTGAATATTGGACATTCATAGGAATGGCCGGAATAGTGTTCCCCAATAATTTTTTTTCGCAAATTTTCTACCATTTTCGGAAAAAGGAGCAAAGTCCTTTTTAAAATTTCAAAAGTCGAAATTTGGAAAAATGTCGCCAATTTTCAAAAAAAAAACACACTGTTAAGACTTTTAAATATTGGACATTCATAGAAATGGCCGGAAGAGTGTTCTCCAATAATGTTTTTTCGCTTATCTTCTACAATTTTCGGAAAAAGGAGCAAAGTCCTTTTTAAAATTTCAAAAGTCGAAATTTCGAAGAATGTCGCCTATTGTCAAAAAAACACATTTTTGAATATTGGACATTCATAGGAATGGCCGTAATAGTGTTCCCCAATAATTATTTTTCGCAAATTTTCTACCATTTTCGGAAAAAGGAGCAAGGTCCTTTCTAAAATTTCAAAAGTTGAAATTTGGAAAAATGTCGCCAATTTTCAAAAAAAACACACTGTTAAGACTTTTGAATATTGGACATTCATAGAAATGGCCGGAAGAGTGTTCTCCAATAATGTTTTTTCGCTTATCTCCTACAATTTTCGGAAAAAGTAGCAAAGTCCTTTTTAAAATTTCAAAAGTCGAAATTTGGAAGAATGTCGCCTATTGTCAAAAAAACACACTTTTGAATATTGGACATTCATAGGAATGGCCGTAATAGTGTTCCCCAATAATTTTTTTTCGCTTATCTCCTACAATTTTCGGAAACAGGAGCAAAGTCCATTTTAAAATTTCAAAAGTCGAAATTTGGAAGAATGTCGCCTATTGTCAAAAAAACACACTTTTGAATATTGGACATTCATAGGAATGGCCGGAATAGTGTTCCCCAATAATTTTTTTTCGCAAATTTTCTACCATTTTCGGAAAAAGGAGCAAAGTCCTTTTTAAAATTTCAAAAGTCGAAATTTGGAAGAATGTCGCCTATTGTCCAAAAAACACACTTTTGAATATTGGACATTCATAGGAATGGCCGGAACAGTGTTCCCCAATAATTTTTTTTTCGCAAATTTTCTACCATTTTCGGAAAAAGGAGCAAAGTCCTTTCTAAAATTTCAAAAGTTGAAATTTGGAAGAATGTCGCCAATTTTCAAATAAACACATTGTTAAGAATTTTGAATATTGGACATTCATAGAAATGGCCGGAAGAGTGTTCTCCAATAATGTTTTTTCGCTTATCTCCTACAATTTTCGGAAACAGGAGCAAAGTCCATTTTAAAATTTCAAAAGTCGAAATTTGGAAGAATGTCGCCTATTGTCCAAAAAACACACTTTTGAATATTGGACATTCATAGGAATGGCCGGAATAGTGTTCCCCAATAATTTTTTTTTCGCAAATTTTCTACCATTTTCGGAAAAAGGAGCAAGGTCCTTTCTAAAATTTCAAAAGTCGAAATTTGGAAGAATGTCGCCTATTGTCAAAAAAACACACTTTTGAATATTGGACATTCATAGGAATGGCAGGAATAGTATTCCCCAATAATTTTTTTTCGCAAATTTTCTACCATTTTCGGAAAAAGGAGCAAAGTCCTTTTTAAAATTTCAAAAGTCGAAATTTGGAAGAATGTCGCCTATTGTCAAAAAAACACACTTTTGAATATTGGACATTCATAGGAATGGCCGGAATAGTGGTCCCCAATAATTTTTTTTCGCAAATTTTCTACCATTTTCGGAAAAAGGAGCAAAGTCCTTTTTAAAATTTCAAAAGTCGAAATTTGGAAGAATGTCGCCTATTGTCAAAAAAACACACTTTTGAATATTGGACATTCATAGGAATGGCCGGAATAGTGTTTCGCAATAATTTTTTTTTCGCAAATTTTCTACCATTTTCGGAAAAAGGAGCAAAGTCCTTTTTAAAATTTCAAAAGTTGAAATTTGGAAAAATGTCGCCAATTTGCAAAAAAACACACTGTTAAGACTTTTGAATATTGGACATTCATAGGAATGGCCGGAACAGTGTTCCCCAATAATATTTTTTTCGCAAATTTTCTACCATTTTCGGAAAAAGGAGCAAAGTCCTTTCTAAAATTTCAAAAGTTGAAATTTGGAAGAATGTCGCCAATTTTCAAATAAACACATTGTTAAGAATTTTGAATATTGGACATTCATAGAAATGGCCGGAAGAGTGTTCTCCAATAATGTTTTTTTGCTTATCTCCTACAATTTTCGGAAACAGGAGCAAAGTCCATTTTAAAATTTCAAAAGTCGAAATTTGGAAGAATGTCGCCTATTGTCCAAAAAACACACTTTTGAATATTGGACATTCATAGGAATGGCCGGAATAGTGTTCCCCAATAATTTTTTTTTCGCAAATTTTCTACCATTTTCGGAAAAAGGAGCAAGGTCCTTTCTAAAATTTCAAAAGTTGAAATTTGGAAAAATGTCGCCAATTTTCAAAAAAAACACACTGTTAAGACTTTTGAATATTGGACATTCATAGGAATGGCCGGAATAGTGTTCTCCAATAATTTTTTTTTCGCAAATTTTCTACCATTTTCGGAAAAAGGAGCAAAGTCCTTTCTAAAATTTCAAAAGTTGAAATTTGGAAAAATGTCGCCAATTTTCAAAAAAAAAACACACTGTTAAGACTTTTGAATATTGGACATTCATAGAAATGGCCGGAAGAGTGTTCTCCAATAATGTTTTTTCGCTTATCTCCTACAATTTTCGGAAAAAGGAGCAAAGTCCATTTTAAAATTTCAAAAGTCGAAATTTGGAAGAATGTCGCCTATTGTCAAAAAAACACACTTTTGAATATTGGACATTCATAGGAATGGCCGGAATAGTGTTCCCCAATAATTTTTTTTCGCAAATTTTCTACCATTTTCGGAAAAAGGAGCAAAGTCCTTTTTAAAATTTCAAAAGTCGAAATTTGGAAGAATGTCGCCTATTGTCAAAAAAACACATTTTTGAATATTGGACATTCATAGGAATGGCCGTAATAGTGTTCCCCAATAATTTTTTTTCGCAAATTTTTTACCATTTTCGGAAAAAGGAGCAAAGTCCTTTTTAAAATTTCAAAAGTCGAAATTTGGAAGAATGTCGCCTATTGTCAAAAAAACACACTTTTGAATATTGGACATTCATAGGAATAGCCGGAATAGTGTTCCCCAATAATTTTTTTTTGCAAATTTTCTACCATTTTCGGAAAAAGGAGCAAAGTCCTTTCTAAAATTTCAAAAGTTGAAATTTGGAAAAATGTCGCCAATTTGCAAAAAAACACACTGTTAAGACTTTTGAATATTGGACATTCATAGGAATGGCCGGAACAGTGTTCCCCAATAATTTTTTTTTCGCAAATTTTCTACCATTTTCGGAAAAAGGAGCAAAGTCCTTTCTAAAATTTCAAAAGTTGAAATTTGGAAAAATGTCGCCAATTTTCAAATAAACACACTGTTGCGACTTTTGAATATTAGACATTCATAGAAATGGCCGGAAGAGTGTTCTCCAATAATGTTTTTTCGCTTATCTCCTACAATTTTCGGAAAAAGGAGCAAAGTCCTTTTTAAAATTTCAAAAGTCGAAATTTGGAAGAATGTCGCCTATTGTCAAAAAAACACACTTTTGAATATTGGACATTCATAGGAATGGCCGGAATAGTGTTCCCCAATAATTTTTTTTCGCAAATTTTCTACCATTTTCGAAAAAAGGAGCAAAGTCCTTTTTAAAATTTCAAAAGTCGAAATTTGGAAAAATGTCGCCAATTTTCAAAAAAAAACACACTGTTAAGACTTTTAAATATTGGACATTCATAGAAATGGCCGGAAGAGTGTTCTCCAATAATGTTTTTTCGCTTATCTTCTACAATTTTCGGAAAAAGGAGCAAAGTCCTTTTTAAAATTTCAAAAGTCGAAATTTGGAAGAATGTCGCCTATTGTCAAAAAAACACATTTTTGAATATTGGACATTCATAGGAATGGCCGTGATAGTGTTCCCCAATAATTTTTTTTTCGCAAATTTTCTACCATTTTCGGAAAAAGGAGCAAAGTAAAATTTCAAAAGTCGAAATTTGGAAGAATGTCGCCTATTGTCAAAAAAAAAACACTTTTGAATATTGGACATTCATAGGAATGGCCGGAATAGTGTTCCCCAATAATTTTTTTTTGCAAATTTTCTACTATTTTCGGAAAAAGGAGCAAAGTCCTTTTTAAAATTTCTAAAGTCGAAATTTGGAAGAATGTCGCCTATTGTCAAAAAAACACACTTTTGAATATTGGACATTCATAGGAATGGCAGGAATAGTATTCCCCAATAATTTTTTTTCGCAAATTTTCTACCATTTTCGGAAAAAGGAGCAAAGTCCTTTCTAAAATTTCAAAAGTTGAAATTTGGAAAAATGTCGCCAATTTTCAAATATACACACTGTTAAGACTTTTGAATATTGGACATTCATAGAAATGGCCGGAAGAGTGTTCTCCAATAATGTTTTTTCGCTTATCTCCTACAATTTTCGGAAAAAGGAGCAAAGTCCTTTTTAAAATTTCAAAAGTCGAAATTTCGAAGAATGTCGCCTATTGTCAAAAAAACACACTTTTGAATATTGGACATTCATAGGAATGGCCGGAATAGTGTTCCCCAATAATTTTTTTTTGCAAATTTTCTACCATTTTCGGAAAAAGGAGCAAAGTCCTTTTTAAAATTTCAAAAGTCGAAATTTGGAAGAATGTCGCCTATTGTCAAAAAAACACACTTTTGAATATTGGACATTCATAAGAATGGCAGGAATAGTATTCCCCAATAATTTTTTTTCGCAAATTTTCTACCATTTTCGGAAAAAGGAGCAAAGTCCTTTTTAAAATTTCAAAAGTCGAAATTTGGAAAAATGTCGCCAATTTTCAAAAAAAACACACTGTTAAGACTTTTGAATATTGGACATTCATAGAAATGGCCGGAAGAGTGTTCTCCAATAATGTTTTTTCGCTTATCTCCTACAATTTTCTGAAAAAGGAGCAAAGTCCTTTTTAAAATTTCAAAAGTCGAAATTTCGAAGAATGTCGCCTATTGTCAAAAAAACACACTTTTGAATATTGGACATTCATAAGAATGGCAGGAATAGTATTCCCCAATAATTTTTTTTCGCAAATTTTCTACCATTTTCGGAAAAAGGAGCAAAGTCCTTTTTAAAATTTCAAAAGTCGAAATTTGGAAGAATGTCGCCTATTGTCAAAAAAACACACTTTTGAATATTGGACATTCATAGGAATGGGCGGAATAGTGTTCCCCAATAATTTTTTTTCGCTAATTTTCTACCATTTTCGGAAAGAGGTTCAAAGTCCTTTTTAAAATTTCAAAAGTCGAAATTTGGAAGAATGTCGCCTATTGTCAAAAAAACACACTTTTGAATATTGGACATTCATAGGAATGGCCCGAATAGTGTTCCCCAATAATTTTTTTTCGCAAATTTTCTACCATTTTTGGAAAAAGGAGCAAAGTCCTTTTTAAAATTTCAAAAGTCGAAATTTGGAAGAATGTCGCCTATTGTCAAAAAAACACACTTTTGAATATTGGACATTCATAAGAATGGCAAGAATAGTATTCCCCAATAATTTTTTTTCGCAAATTTTCTACCATTTTCGGAAAAAGGAGCAAAGTCCTTTTTAAAATTTCAAAAGTCGAAATTTGGAAAAATGTCGCCAATTTTCAAAAAAACACACTTTTAAGACTTTTGAATATTGGACATTCATAGAAATGGCCGGAAGAGTGTTCTTCAATAATGTTTTTTCGCTTATCTCCTACAATTTTCGGAAAAAGGTGCAAATTCCTTTTTAAAATTTCAAAAGTCGAAATTTGGAAGAATGTCGCCTATTGTCAAAAAAACACACTTTTGAATATTGGACATTCATAGGAATGGCCGGAATAGTGTTCCCCAATAATTTTTTTTCGCAAATTTTCTACCATTTTCAGAAAAAGGAGCAAAGTCCTTTTTAAAATTTCAAAAGTCGAAATTTGGAAGAATGTCGCCTATTGTCAAAAAAACACACTTTTGAATATTGGACATTCATAAGAATGGCAGGAATAGTATTCCCCAATAATTTTTTTTCGCAAATTTTCTACCATTTTCGGAAAAAGGAGCAAAGTCCTTTTTAAAATTTCAAAAGTCGAAATTTGGAAGAATGTCGCCTATTGTCAAAAAAACACACTTTTGAATATTGGACATTCATAAGAATGGCAGGAATAGTATTCCCCAATAATTTTTTTTCGCAAATTTTCTACCATTTTCGGAAAAAGGAGCAAAGTCCTTTTTAAAATTTCAAAAGTTGAAATTTGGAAAAATGTCGCCAATTTGCAAAAAAACACACTGTTAAGACTTTTGAATATTGGACATTCATAGGAATGGCCGGAACAGTGTTCCCCAATAATTTTTTTTTCGCAAATTTTCTACCATTTTCGGAAAAAGGAGCAAAGTCCTTTCTAAAATTTCAAAAGTTGAAATTTGGAAGAATGTCGCCAATTTTCAAATAAACACATTGTTAAGAATTTTGAATATTGGACATTCATAGAAATGGCCGGAAGAGTGTTCTCCAATAATGTTTTTTTGCTTATCTCCTACAATTTTCGGAAACAGGAGCAAAGTCCATTTTAAAATTTCAAAAGTCGAAATTTGGAAGAATGTCGCCTATTGTCCAAAAAACACACTTTTGAATATTGGACATTCATAGGAATGGCCGGAATAGTGTTCCCCAATAATTTTTTTTTCGCAAATTTTCTACCATTTTCGGAAAAAGGAGCAAGGTCCTTTCTAAAATTTCAAAAGTTGAAATTTGGAAAAATGTCGCCAATTTTCAAAAAAAACACACTGTTAAGACTTTTGAATATTGGACATTCATAGGAATGGCCGGAATAGTGTTCTCCAATAATTTTTTTTTCGCAAATTTTCTACCATTTTCGGAAAAAGGAGCAAAGTCCTTTCTAAAATTTCAAAAGTTGAAATTTGGAAAAATGTCGCCAATTTTCAAAAAAAAAACACACTGTTAAGACTTTTGAATATTGGACATTCATAGAAATGGCCGGAAGAGTGTTCTCCAATAATGTTTTTTCGCTTATCTCCTACAATTTTCGGAAAAAGGAGCAAAGTCCATTTTAAAATTTCAAAAGTCGAAATTTGGAAGAATGTCGCCTATTGTCAAAAAAACACACTTTTGAATATTGGACATTCATAGGAATGGCCGGAATAGTGTTCCCCAATAATTTTTTTTCGCAAATTTTCTACCATTTTCGGAAAAAGGAGCAAAGTCCTTTTTAAAATTTCAAAAGTCGAAATTTGGAAGAATGTCGCCTATTGTCAAAAAAACACATTTTTGAATATTGGACATTCATAGGAATGGCCGTAATAGTGTTCCCCAATAATTTTTTTTCGCAAATTTTTTACCATTTTCGGAAAAAGGAGCAAAGTCCTTTTTAAAATTTCAAAAGTCGAAATTTGGAAGAATGTCGCCTATTGTCAAAAAAACACACTTTTGAATATTGGACATTCATAGGAATAGCCGGAATAGTGTTCCCCAATAATTTTTTTTTGCAAATTTTCTACCATTTTCGGAAAAAGGAGCAAAGTCCTTTCTAAAATTTCAAAAGTTGAAATTTGGAAAAATGTCGCCAATTTGCAAAAAAACACACTGTTAAGACTTTTGAATATTGGACATTCATAGGAATGGCCGGAACAGTGTTCCCCAATAATTTTTTTTTCGCAAATTTTCTACCATTTTCGGAAAAAGGAGCAAAGTCCTTTCTAAAATTTCAAAAGTTGAAATTTGGAAAAATGTCGCCAATTTTCAAATAAACACACTGTTGCGACTTTTGAATATTAGACATTCATAGAAATGGCCGGAAGAGTGTTCTCCAATAATGTTTTTTCGCTTATCTCCTACAATTTTCGGAAAAAGGAGCAAAGTCCTTTTTAAAATTTCAAAAGTCGAAATTTGGAAGAATGTCGCCTATTGTCAAAAAAACACACTTTTGAATATTGGACATTCATAGGAATGGCCGGAATAGTGTTCCCCAATAATTTTTTTTCGCAAATTTTCTACCATTTTCGAAAAAAGGAGCAAAGTCCTTTTTAAAATTTCAAAAGTCGAAATTTGGAAAAATGTCGCCAATTTTCAAAAAAAAACACACTGTTAAGACTTTTAAATATTGGACATTCATAGAAATGGCCGGAAGAGTGTTCTCCAATAATGTTTTTTCGCTTATCTTCTACAATTTTCGGAAAAAGGAGCAAAGTCCTTTTTAAAATTTCAAAAGTCGAAATTTGGAAGAATGTCGCCTATTGTCAAAAAAACACATTTTTGAATATTGGACATTCATAGGAATGGCCGTGATAGTGTTCCCCAATAATTTTTTTTTCGCAAATTTTCTACCATTTTCGGAAAAAGGAGCAAAGTAAAATTTCAAAAGTCGAAATTTGGAAGAATGTCGCCTATTGTCAAAAAAAAAACACTTTTGAATATTGGACATTCATAGGAATGGCCGGAATAGTGTTCCCCAATAATTTTTTTTTGCAAATTTTCTACTATTTTCGGAAAAAGGAGCAAAGTCCTTTTTAAAATTTCTAAAGTCGAAATTTGGAAGAATGTCGCCTATTGTCAAAAAAACACACTTTTGAATATTGGACATTCATAGGAATGGCAGGAATAGTATTCCCCAATAATTTTTTTTCGCAAATTTTCTACCATTTTCGGAAAAAGGAGCAAAGTCCTTTCTAAAATTTCAAAAGTTGAAATTTGGAAAAATGTCGCCAATTTTCAAATATACACACTGTTAAGACTTTTGAATATTGGACATTCATAGAAATGGCCGGAAGAGTGTTCTCCAATAATGTTTTTTCGCTTATCTCCTACAATTTTCGGAAAAAGGAGCAAAGTCCTTTTTAAAATTTCAAAAGTCGAAATTTCGAAGAATGTCGCCTATTGTCAAAAAAACACACTTTTGAATATTGGACATTCATAGGAATGGCCGGAATAGTGTTCCCCAATAATTTTTTTTTGCAAATTTTCTACCATTTTCGGAAAAAGGAGCAAAGTCCTTTTTAAAATTTCAAAAGTCGAAATTTGGAAGAATGTCGCCTATTGTCAAAAAAACACACTTTTGAATATTGGACATTCATAAGAATGGCAGGAATAGTATTCCCCAATAATTTTTTTTCGCAAATTTTCTACCATTTTCGGAAAAAGGAGCAAAGTCCTTTTTAAAATTTCAAAAGTCGAAATTTGGAAAAATGTCGCCAATTTTCAAAAAAAACACACTGTTAAGACTTTTGAATATTGGACATTCATAGAAATGGCCGGAAGAGTGTTCTCCAATAATGTTTTTTCGCTTATCTCCTACAATTTTCTGAAAAAGGAGCAAAGTCCTTTTTAAAATTTCAAAAGTCGAAATTTCGAAGAATGTCGCCTATTGTCAAAAAAACACACTTTTGAATATTGGACATTCATAAGAATGGCAGGAATAGTATTCCCCAATAATTTTTTTTCGCAAATTTTCTACCATTTTCGGAAAAAGGAGCAAAGTCCTTTTTAAAATTTCAAAAGTCGAAATTTGGAAGAATGTCGCCTATTGTCAAAAAAACACACTTTTGAATATTGGACATTCATAGGAATGGGCGGAATAGTGTTCCCCAATAATTTTTTTTCGCTAATTTTCTACCATTTTCGGAAAGAGGTTCAAAGTCCTTTTTAAAATTTCAAAAGTCGAAATTTGGAAGAATGTCGCCTATTGTCAAAAAAACACACTTTTGAATATTGGACATTCATAGGAATGGCCCGAATAGTGTTCCCCAATAATTTTTTTTCGCAAATTTTCTACCATTTTTGGAAAAAGGAGCAAAGTCCTTTTTAAAATTTCAAAAGTCGAAATTTGGAAGAATGTCGCCTATTGTCAAAAAAACACACTTTTGAATATTGGACATTCATAAGAATGGCAAGAATAGTATTCCCCAATAATTTTTTTTCGCAAATTTTCTACCATTTTCGGAAAAAGGAGCAAAGTCCTTTTTAAAATTTCAAAAGTCGAAATTTGGAAAAATGTCGCCAATTTTCAAAAAAACACACTTTTAAGACTTTTGAATATTGGACATTCATAGAAATGGCCGGAAGAGTGTTCTTCAATAATGTTTTTTCGCTTATCTCCTACAATTTTCGGAAAAAGGTGCAAATTCCTTTTTAAAATTTCAAAAGTCGAAATTTGGAAGAATGTCGCCTATTGTCAAAAAAACACACTTTTGAATATTGGACATTCATAGGAATGGCCGGAATAGTGTTCCCCAATAATTTTTTTTCGCAAATTTTCTACCATTTTCAGAAAAAGGAGCAAAGTCCTTTTTAAAATTTCAAAAGTCGAAATTTGGAAGAATGTCGCCTATTGTCAAAAAAACACACTTTTGAATATTGGACATTCATAAGAATGGCAGGAATAGTATTCCCCAATAATTTTTTTTCGCAAATTTTCTACCATTTTCGGAAAAAGGAGCAAAGTCCTTTTTAAAATTTCAAAAGTCGAAATTTGGAAGAATGTCGCCTATTGTCAAAAAAACACACTTTTGAATATTGGACATTCATAAGAATGGCAGGAATAGTATTCCCCAATAATTTTTTTTCGCAAATTTTCTACCATTTTCGGAAAAAGGAGCAAAGTCCTTTTTAAAATTTCAAAAGTCGAAATTTGGAAAAATGTCGCCAATTTGCAAAAAAACACACTGTTAAGACTTTTGAATATTGGACATTCATAGGAATGGCCGGAACAGTGTTCCCCAATAATTTTTTTTCGCAAATTTTCTACCATTTTCGGAAAAAGGAGCAAAGTCCTTTTTAAAATTTCAAAAGTCGAAATTTGGAAGAATGTCGCCTATTGTCAAAAAAACACACTTTTGAATATTGGACATTCATAAGAATGGCAGGAATAGTATTCCCCAATAATTTTTTTTCGCAAATTTTCTACCATTTTCGGAAAAAGGAGCAAAGTCCTTTTTAAAATTTCAAAAGTCGAAATTTGGAAGAATGTCGCCTATTGTCAAAAAAACACACTTTTGAATATTGGACATTCATAAGAATGGCAGGAATAGTATTCCCCAATAATTTTTTTTCGCAAATTTTCTACCATTTTCGGAAAAAGGAGCAAAGTCCTTTTTAAAATTTCAAAAGTCGAAATTTGGAAGAATGTCGCCTATTGTCAAAAAAACACACTTTTGAATATTGGACATTCATAAGAATGGCAGGAATAGTATTCCCCAATAATTTTTTTTCGCAAATTTTCTACCATTTTCGGAAAAAGGAGCAAAGTCCTTTTTAAAATTTCAAAAGTCGAAATTTGGAAAAATGTCGCCAATTTGCAAAAAAACACACTGTTAAGACTTTTGAATATTGGACATTCATAGGAATGGCCGGAACAGTGTTCCCCAATAATTTTTTTTCGCAAATTTTCCACCATTTTCGGAAAAAGGAGCAAAGTCCTTTCTAAAATTTCAAAAGTTGAAATTTGGAAAAATGTCGCCAATTTTCAAATAAACACATTGTTAAGAATTTTGAATATTGGACATTCATAGAAATGGCCGGAAGAGTGTTCTCCAATAATGTTTTTTCGCTTATCTCCTACAATTTTCGGAAACAGGAGCAAAGTCCATTTTAAAATTTCAAAAGTCGAAATTTGGAAGAATGTCGCCTATTGTCAAAAAAACACACTTTTGAATATTGGACATTCATAGGAATGGCAGGAATAGTGTTCCCCAATAATTTTTTTTCGCAAATTTTCTACCATTTTCGGAAAAAGGAGCAAAGTCCTTTTTAAAATTTCAAAAGTTGAAATTTGGAAAAATGTCGCCAATTTTCAAAAAAACACACTTTTAAGACTTTTGAATATTGGACATTCATAGAAATGGCCGGAAGAGTGTTCTTCAATAATGTTTTTTCGCTTATCTCCTACAATTTTCGGAAAAAGGTGCAAATTCCTTTTTAAAATTTCAAAAGTCGAAATTTGGAAGAATGTCGCCTATTGTCAAAAAAACACACTTTTGAATATTGGACATTCATAGGAATGGCCGGAATAGTGTTCCCCAATAATTTTTTTTCGCAAATTTTCCACCATTTTCGGAAAAAGGAGCAAAGTCCTTTCTAAAATTTCAAAAGTTGAAATTTGGAAAAATGTCGCCAATTTTCAAATAAACACATTGTTAAGAATTTTGAATATTGGACATTCATAGAAATGGCCGGAAGAGTGTTCTCCAATAATGTTTTTTCGCTTATCTCCTACAATTTTCGGAAACAGGAGCAAAGTCCATTTTAAAATTTCAAAAGTCGAAATTTGGAAGAATGTCGCCTATTGTCAAAAAAACACACTTTTGAATATTGGACATTCATAGGAATGGCCGGAATAGTGTTCCCCAATAATTTTTTTTCGCAAATTTTCTACCATTTTCGGAAAAAGGAGCAAGGTCCTTTCTAAAATTTCAAAAGTTGAAATTTGGAAAAATGTCGCCAATTTTCAAAAAAAACACACTGTTAAGACTTTTGAATATTGGACATTCATAGGAATGGCCGTAATAGTGTTCCCCAATAATTTTTTTTCGCAAATTTTCTACCATTTTCGGAAAAAGGAGCAAAGTCCTTTCTAAAATTTCAAAAGTTGAAATTTGGAAAAATGTCGCCAATTTTCAAATAAACACACTGTTAAGAATTTTGAATATTGGACATTCATAGAAATGGCCGGAAGAGTGTTCTCCAATAATGTTTTTTCGCTTATCTCCTACAATTTTCGGAAACAGGAGCAAAGTCCATTTTAAAATTTCAAAAGTCGAAATTTGGAAGAATGTCGCCTATTGTCAAAAAACACACTTTTGAATATTGGACATTCATAGGAATGGCCGGAATAGTGTTCCCCAATAATTTTTTTTCGCAAATTTTCTACCATTTTCGGAAAAAGGAGCAAAGTCCTTTTTAAAATTTCAAAAGTCGAAATTTGGAAGAATGTCGCCTATTGTCAAAAAAACACATTTTTGAATATTGGACATTCATAGGAATGGCCGTAATAGTGTTCCCCAATAATTTTTTTTCGCAAATTTTCTACCATTTTCGGAAAAAGGAGCAAAGTCCTTTTTAAAATTTCAAAAGTCGAAATTTGGAAGAATGTCGCCTATTGTCAAAAAAACACACTTTTGAATATTGGACATTCATAGGAATGGCCGGAATAGTGTTCCCCAATAATTTTTTTTCGCAAATTTTCTACCATTTTCGGAAAAAGGAGCAAAGTCCTTTCTAAAATTTCAAAAGTTGAAATTTGGAAAAATGTCGCCAATTTGCAAAAAACACACTGTTAAGACTTTTGAATATTGGACATTCATAGGAATGGCCGGAACAGTGTTCCCCAATAATTTTTTTTTCGCAAATTTTCTACCATTTTCGGAAAAAGGAGCAAAGTCCTTTCTAAAATTTCAAAAGTTGAAATTTGGAAAAATGTCGCCAATTTTCAAATAAACACACTGTTGCGACTTTTGAATATTAGACATTCATAGAAATGGCCGGAAGAGTGTTCTCCACTAATGTTTTTTCGCTTATCTCCTACAATTTTCGGAAAAAGGAGCAAAGTCCTTTTTAAAATTTCAAAAGTCGAAATTTGGAAGAATGTCGCCTATTGTCAAAAAAACACACTTTTGAATATTGGACATTCATAGGAATGGCCGGAATAGTGTTCCCCAATAATTTTTTTTCGCAAATTTTCTACCATTTTCGGAAAAAGGAGCAAAGTCCTTTTTAAAATTTCAAAAGTCGAAATTTGGAAAAATGTCGCCAATTTTCAAAAAAAAACACACTGTTAAGACTTTTAAATATTGGACATTCATAGAAATGGCCGGAAGAGTGTTCTCCAATAATGTTTTTTCGCTTATCTTCTACAATTTTCGGAAAAAGGAGCAAAGTCCTTTTTAAAATTTCAAAAGTCGAAATTTGGAAGAATGTCGCCTATTGTCAAAAAAACACATTTTTGAATATTGGACATTCATAGGAATGGCCGTGATAGTGTTCCCCAATAATTTTTTTCGCAAATTTTCTACCATTTTCGGAAAAAGGAGCAAAGTAAAATTTCAAAAGTCGAAATTTGGAAGAATGTCGCCTATTGTCAAAAAAAACACTTTTGAATATTGGACATTCATAGGAATGGCCGGAATAGTGTTCCCCAATAATTTTTTTTTTGCAAATTTTCTACTATTTTCGGAAAAAGGAGCAAAGTCCTTTTTAAAATTTCTAAAGTCGAAATTTGGAAGAATGTCGCCTATTGTCAAAAAAACACACTTTTGAATATTGGACATTCATAGGAATGGCCGGAATAGTATTCCCCAATAATTTTTTTTCGCAAATTTTCTACCATTTTCGGAAAAAGGAGCAAAGTCCTTTCTAAAATTTCAAAAGTTGAAATTTGGAAAAATGTCGCCAATTTTCAAATAAACACACTGTTAAGACTTTTGAATATTGGACATTCATAGAAATGGCCGGAAGAGTGTTCTCCAATAATGTTTTTTCGCTTATCTCCTACAATTTTCGGAAAAAGGAGCAAAGTCCTTTTTAAAATTTCAAAAGTCGAAATTTCGAAGAATGTCGCCTATTGTCAAAAAAACACACTTTTGAATATTGGACATTCATAGGAATGGCCGGAATAGTGTTCCCCAATAATTTTTTTTCGCAAATTTTCTACCATTTTCGGAAAAAGGAGCAAAGTCCTTTTTAAAATTTCAAAAGTCGAAATTTGGAAGAATGTCGCCTATTGTCAAAAAAACACACTTTTGAATATTGGACATTCATAGGAATGGCCGGAATAGTGGTCCCCAATAATTTTTTTTCGCAAATTTTCTACCATTTTCGGAAAAAGGAGCAAAGTCCTTTTTAAAATTTCAAAAGTCGAAATTTGGAAAAATGTCGCCAATTT
This sequence comes from Epicampocera succincta, assembly GCA_932526305.1. Classification (NCBI taxonomy): domain Eukaryota; kingdom Metazoa; phylum Arthropoda; class Insecta; order Diptera; family Tachinidae; genus Epicampocera; species Epicampocera succincta. The sequence continues at coordinate 45,017,719 of OW052036.1, forward strand.
TCAAAAAAAACACACTGTTAAGACTTTTGAATATTGGACATTCATAGAAATGGCCGGAAGAGTGTTCTCCAATAATTTTTTTTTGCAAATTTTCTACTATTTTCGGAAAAAGGAGCAAAGTCCTTTTTAAAATTTCTAAAGTCGAAATTTGGAAGAATGTCGCCTATTGTCAAAAAAACACACTTTTGAATATTGGACATTCATAGGAATGGCCGGAATAGTGTTCCCCAATAATTTTTTTTCGCAAATTTTCTACCATTTTCGGAAAAAGGAGCAAAGTCCTTTTTAAAATTTCAAAAGTCGAAATTTCGAAGAATGTCGCCTATTGTCAAAAAAACACACTTTTGAATATTGGACATTCATAGGAATGGCCGTAATAGTGTTCCCCAATAATTTTTTTTTCGCAAATTTTCTACCATTTTCGGAAAAAGGAGCAAAGTCCTTTTTAAAATTTCAAAAGTCGAAATTTGGAAGAATGTCGCCTATTGTCAAAAAAAAAACACTTTTGAATATTGGACATTCATAGGAATGGCCGGAATAGTGTTCCCCAATAATTTTTTTTTGCAAATTTTCTACTATTTTCGGAAAAAGGAGCAAAGTCCTTTTTAAAATTTCTAAAGTCGAAATTTGGAAGAATGTCGCCTATTGTCAAAAAAACACACTTTTGAATATTGGACATTCATAGGAATGGCAGGAATAGTATTCCCCAATAATTTTTTTCGCAAATTTTCTACTATTTTCAAAAAAGGAGCAAAGTCCTTTTTAAAATTTCAAAAGTCGAACTTTGGAAGAATGTCGCCAATTTTCAAATAAACACACTGTTAAGACCTTTGAATATTGGACATTCATAGAAATGGCCGGAAGAGTGTTCTCCAATAATGTTTTTTCGCTTATCTCCTACAATTTTCGGAAAAAGGAGCAAAGTCCTTTTTTAAATTTCAAAAGTCGAAATTTGGAAGAATGTCGCCTATTGTCAAAAAAACACACTTTTGAATATTGGACATTCATAGGAATGGCAGGAATAGTATTCCCCAATAATTTTTTTCGCAAATTTTCTACCATTTTCGGAAAAAGGAGCAAAGTCCTTTTTAAAATTTCAAAAGTTGAAATTTGGAAAAATGTCGCCAATTTGCAAAAAACACACTGTTAAGACTTTTGAATATTGGACATTCATAGGAATGGCCGGAACAGTGTTCCCCAATAATTTTTTTTTCGCAAATTTTCTACCATTTTCGGAAAAAGGAGCAAAGTCCTTTCTAAAATTTCAAAAGTTGAAATTTGGAAAAATGTCGCCAATTTTCAAATAAACACACTGTTGCGACTTTTGAATATTAGACATTCATAGAAATGGCCGGAAGAGTGTTCTCCACTAATGTTTTTTCGCTTATCTCCTACAATTTTCGGAAAAAGGAGCAAAGTCCTTTTTAAAATTTCAAAAGTCGAAATTTGGAAGAATGTCGCCTATTGTCAAAAAAACACACTTTTGAATATTGGACATTCATAGGAATGGCCGGAATAGTGTTCCCCAATAATTTTTTTTCGCAAATTTTCTACCATTTTCGGAAAAAGGAGCAAAGTCCTTTTTAAAATTTCAAAAGTCGAAATTTGGAAAAATGTCGCCAATTTTCAAAAAAAAACACACTGTTAAGACTTTTAAATATTGGACATTCATAGAAATGGCCGGAAGAGTGTTCTCCAATAATGTTTTTTCGCTTATCTTCTACAATTTTCGGAAAAAGGAGCAAAGTCCTTTTTAAAATTTCAAAAGTCGAAATTTGGAAGAATGTCGCCTATTGTCAAAAAAACACATTTTTGAATATTGGACATTCATAGGAATGGCCGTGATAGTGTTCCCCAATAATTTTTTTCGCAAATTTTCTACCATTTTCGGAAAAAGGAGCAAAGTAAAATTTCAAAAGTCGAAATTTGGAAGAATGTCGCCTATTGTCAAAAAAAACACTTTTGAATATTGGACATTCATAGGAATGGCCGGAATAGTGTTCCCCAATAATTTTTTTTTTGCAAATTTTCTACTATTTTCGGAAAAAGGAGCAAAGTCCTTTTTAAAATTTCTAAAGTCGAAATTTGGAAGAATGTCGCCTATTGTCAAAAAAACACACTTTTGAATATTGGACATTCATAGGAATGGCCGGAATAGTATTCCCCAATAATTTTTTTTCGCAAATTTTCTACCATTTTCGGAAAAAGGAGCAAAGTCCTTTCTAAAATTTCAAAAGTTGAAATTTGGAAAAATGTCGCCAATTTTCAAATAAACACACTGTTAAGACTTTTGAATATTGGACATTCATAGAAATGGCCGGAAGAGTGTTCTCCAATAATGTTTTTTCGCTTATCTCCTACAATTTTCGGAAAAAGGAGCAAAGTCCTTTTTAAAATTTCAAAAGTCGAAATTTCGAAGAATGTCGCCTATTGTCAAAAAAACACACTTTTGAATATTGGACATTCATAGGAATGGCCGGAATAGTGTTCCCCAATAATTTTTTTTCGCAAATTTTCTACCATTTTCGGAAAAAGGAGCAAAGTCCTTTTTAAAATTTCAAAAGTCGAAATTTGGAAGAATGTCGCCTATTGTCAAAAAAACACACTTTTGAATATTGGACATTCATAGGAATGGCCGGAATAGTGGTCCCCAATAATTTTTTTTCGCAAATTTTCTACCATTTTCGGAAAAAGGAGCAAAGTCCTTTTTAAAATTTCAAAAGTCGAAATTTGGAAAAATGTCGCCAATTTTCAAAAAAAACACACTGTTAAGACTTTTGAATATTGGACATTCATAGAAATGGCCGGAAGAGTGTTCTCCAATAATTTTTTTTTGCAAATTTTCTACTATTTTCGGAAAAAGGAGCAAAGTCCTTTTTAAAATTTCTAAAGTCGAAATTTGGAAGAATGTCGCCTATTGTCAAAAAAACACACTTTTGAATATTGGACATTCATAGGAATGGCCGGAATAGTGTTCCCCAATAATTTTTTTTCGCAAATTTTCTACCATTTTCGGAAAAAGGAGCAAAGTCCTTTTTAAAATTTCAAAAGTCGAAATTTCGAAGAATGTCGCCTATTGTCAAAAAAACACACTTTTGAATATTGGACATTCATAGGAATGGCCGTAATAGTGTTCCCCAATAATTTTTTTTTCGCAAATTTTCTACCATTTTCGGAAAAAGGAGCAAAGTCCTTTTTAAAATTTCAAAAGTCGAAATTTGGAAGAATGTCGCCTATTGTCAAAAAAAAAACACTTTTGAATATTGGACATTCATAGGAATGGCCGGAATAGTGTTCCCCAATAATTTTTTTTTGCAAATTTTCTACTATTTTCGGAAAAAGGAGCAAAGTCCTTTTTAAAATTTCTAAAGTCGAAATTTGGAAGAATGTCGCCTATTGTCAAAAAAACACACTTTTGAATATTGGACATTCATAGGAATGGCAGGAATAGTATTCCCCAATAATTTTTTTCGCAAATTTTCTACTATTTTCAAAAAAGGAGCAAAGTCCTTTTTAAAATTTCAAAAGTCGAACTTTGGAAGAATGTCGCCAATTTTCAAATAAACACACTGTTAAGACCTTTGAATATTGGACATTCATAGAAATGGCCGGAAGAGTGTTCTCCAATAATGTTTTTTCGCTTATCTCCTACAATTTTCGGAAAAAGGAGCAAAGTCCTTTTTAAAATTTCAAAAGTCGAAATTTGGAAGAATGTCGCCTATTGTCAAAAAAAAAACAGTTTTGAATATTGGACATTCATAGGAATGGCCGGAATAGTGTTCCCCAATAATTTTTTTTTGCAAAATTTCTACTATTTTCGGAAAAAGGAGCAAAGTCCTTTTTAAAATTTCTAAAGTCGAAATTTGGAAGAATGTCGCCTATTGTCAAAAAAACACACTTTTGAATATTGGACATTCATAGGAATGGCAGGAATAGTATTCCCCAATAATTTTTTTTCGCAAATTTTCTACCATTTTCGGAAAAAGGAGCAAAGTCCTTTTTTAAATTTCAAAAGTCGAAATTTGGAAGAATGTCGCCTATTGTCAAAAAAACACACTTTTGAATATTGGACATTCATAGGAATGGCCGGAATAGTGTTCCCCAATAATTTTTTTTCACAAATTTTCTACCATTTTCGGAAAAAGGAGCAAAGTCCTTTCTAAAATTTCAAAAGTTGAAATTTGAAAAAATGTCGCCAATTTTCAAAAAAACACACTGTTAAGACTTTTGAATATTGGACATTCATAGAAATGGCCGGAAGAGTGTTCTCCAATAATGTTTTTTCGCTTATCTCCTACAATTTTCGGAAAAAGGAGCAAAGTCCTTTTTAAAATTTCAAAAGTCGAAATTTGGAAAAATGTCGCCAATTTTCAAAAAAAAACACACTGTTAAGACTTTTAAATATTGGACATTCATAGAAATGGCCGGAAGAGTGTTCTCCAATAATGTTTTTTCGCTTATCTTCTACAATTTTCGGAAAAAGGAGCAAAGTCCTTTTTAAAATTTCAAAAGTCGAAATTTGGAAGAATGTCGCCTATTGTCAAAAAAAAACACTTTTGAATATTGGACATTCATAGGAATGGCCGGAATAGTGTTCTCCAATAATTTTTTTTCGCTTATCTCCTACAATTTTCGGAAAAAGGAGCAAAGTCCTTTTTAAAATTTCAAAAGTCGAAATTTCGAAGAATGTCGCCTATTGTCAAAAAAACACATTTTTGAATATTGGACATTCATAGGAATGGCCGTAATAGTATTCCCCAATAATTTTTTTTTCGCAAATTTTCTACCATTTTCGGAAAAAGGAGCAAAGTCCTTTTTAAAATTTCAAAAGTCGAAATTTGGAAGAATGTCGCCTATTGTCAAAAAAACACACTTTTGAATATTGGACATTCATAGGAATGGCCGGAATAGTGTTCCCCAATAATTTTTTTTCACAAATTTTCTACCATTTTCGGAAAAAGGAGCAAAGTCCTTTCTAAAATTTCAAAAGTTGAAATTTGGAAAAATGTCGCCAATTTTCAAAAAAACACACTGTTAAGACTTTTGAATATTGGACATTCATAGAAATGGCCGGAAGAGTGTTCTCCAATAATGTTTTTTCGCTTATCTTCTACAATTTTCGGAAAAAGGAGCAAAGTCCTTTTTAAAATTTCAAAAGTCGAAATTTGGAAGAATGTCGCCTATTGTCAAAAAAACACATTTTTGAATATTGGACATTCATAGGAATGGCCGTAATAGTGTTCCCCAATAATTTTTTTTTCGCAAATTTTCTACCATTTTCGGAAAAAGGAGCAAAGTCCTTTTTAAAATTTCAAAAGTCGAAATTTGGAAGAATGTCGCCTATTGTCAAAAAAAAACACTTTTGAATATTGGACATTCATAGGAATGGCCGGAATAGTGTTCCCCAATAATTTTTTTTTGCAAATTTTCTACTATTTTCGGAAAAAGGAGCAAAGTCCTTTTTAAAATTTCTAAAGTCGAAATTTGGAAGAATGTCGCCTATTGTCAAAAAAACACACTTTTGAATATTGGACATTCATAGGAATGGCCGGAATAGTATTCCCCAATAATTTTTTTTCGCAAATTTTCTACCATTTTCGGAAAAAGGAGCAAAGTCCTTTCTAAAATTTCAAAAGTTGAAATTTGGAAAAATGTCGCCAATTTTCAAATAAACACACTGTTAAGACTTTTGAATATTGGACATTCATAGAAATGGCCGGAAGAGTGTTCTCCAATAATGTTTTTTCGCTTATCTCCTACAATTTTCGGAAAAAGGAGCAAAGTCCTTTTTAAAATTTCAAAAGTCGAAATTTCGAAGAATGTCGCCTATTGTCAAAAAAACACACTTTTGAATATTGGACATTCATAGGAATGGCCGTAATAGTGTTCCCCATTAATTTTTTTTCGCAAATTTTCTACCATTTTCGGAAAAAGGAGCAAAGTCCTTTTTAAAATTTCAAAAGTCGAAATTTGGAAGAATGTCGCCTATTGTCAAAAAAACACACTTTTGAATATTGGACATTCATAAGAATGGCAGGAATAGTATTCCCCAATAATTTTTTTTCGCAAATTTTCTACCATTTTCGGAAAAAGGAGCAAAGTCCTTTTTAAAATTTCAAAAGTCGAAATTTGGAAGAATGTCGCCTATTGTCAAAAAAAAACACTTTTGAATATTGGACATTCATAGGAATGGCCGGAATAGTGTTCCCCAATAATGTTTTTTCGCTTATCTCCTACAATTTTCGGAAAAAGGAGCAAAGTCCTTTTTAAAATTTCAAAAGTCGAAATTTGGAAGAATGTCGCCTATTGTCAAAAAAACACATTTTTGAATATTGGACATTCATAGGAATGGCCGTAATAGTGTTCCCCAATAATTTTTTTTTCGCAAATTTTCTACCATTTTCGGAAAAAGGAGCAAAGTCCTTTTTAAAATTTCAAAAGTCGAAATTTGGAAGAATGTCGCCTATTGTCAAAAAAACACACTTTTGAATATTGGACATTCATAGGAATGGCCGGAATAGTGTTCCCCAATAATTTGTTTTCGCAAATTTTCTACCATTTTCGGAAAAAGGAGCAAAGTCCTTTTTAAAATTTCAAAAGTCGAAATTTGGAAAAATGTTGCCAATTTTCAAAAAAAAACACACTGTTAAGACTTTTAAGTATTGGACATTCATAGAAATGGCCGGAAGAGTGTTCTCCAATAATGTTTTTTCGCTTATCTTCTACAATTTTCGGAAAAAGGAGCAAAGTCCTTTTTAAAATTTCAAAAGTCGAAATTTGGAAGAATGTCGCCTATTGTCAAAAAAACACACTTTTGAATATTGGACATTCATAGGAATGGCCGGAATAGTGTTCCCCAATAATTTTTTTTTGCAAATTTTCTACTATTTTCGGAAAAAGGAGCAAAGTCCTTTTTAAAATTTCTAAAGTCGAAATTTGGAAGAATGTCGCCTATTGTCAAAAAAACACACTTTTGAATATTGGACATTCATAGGAATGGCCGGAATAGTATTCCCCAATAATTTTTTTTCGCAAATTTTCTACCATTTTCGGAAAAAGGAGCAAAGTCCATTTTAAAATTTCAAAAGTCGAAATTTGGAAGAATGTCGCCTATTGTCAAAAAACACACTTTTGAATATTGGACATTCATAGGAATGGCCGGAATAGTGTTCCCCAATAATTTTTTTTCGCAAATTTTCTACCATTTTCGGAAAAAGGAGCAAAGTCCTTTTTAAAATTTCAAAAGTCGAAATTTGGAAGAATGTCGCCTATTGTCAAAAAAAAAACACTTTTGAATATTGGACATTCATAGGAATGGCCGGAATAGTGGTCCCCAATAATTTTTTTTCGCAAATTTTCTACCATTTTCGGAAAAAGGAGCAAAGTCCTTTTTAAAATTTCAAAAGTCGAAATTTGGAAGAATGTCGCCTATTGTCAAAAAAAAAACACTTTTGAATATTGGACATTCATAGGAATGGCCGGAATAGTGTTCTCCAATAATTTTTTTTCGCTTATCTCCTACAATTTTCGGAAAAAGGAGCAAAGTCCTTTTTAAAATTTCAAAAGTCGAAATTTCGAAGAATGTCGCCTATTGTCAAAAAAACACACTTTTGAATATTGGACATTCATAGGAATGGCCGGAATAGTGTTCCCCAATAATTTTTTTTCACAAATTTTCTACCATTTTCGGAAAAAGGAGCAAAGTCCTTTCTAAAATTTCAAAAGTTGAAATTTGGAAAAATGTCGCCAATTTTCAAAAAAACACACTGTTAAGACTTTTGAATATTGGACATTCATAGAAATGGCCGGAAGAGTGTTCTCCAATAATGTTTTTTCGCTTATCTTCTACAATTTTCGGAAAAAGGAGCAAAGTCCTTTTTAAAATTTCAAAAGTCGAAATTTGGAAGAATGTCGCCTATTGTCAAAAAAACACATTTTTGAATATTGGACATTCATAGGAATGGCCGTAATAGTGTTCCCCAATAATTTTTTTTTCGCAAATTTTCTACCATTTTCGGAAAAAGGAGCAAAGTCCTTTTTAAAATTTCAAAAGTCGAAATTTGGAAGAATGTCGCCTATTGTCAAAAAAACACATTTTTGAATATTGGACATTCATAGGAATGGCCGTAATAGTGTTCCCCAATAATTTTTTTTTTGCAAATTTTCTACCATTTTCGGAAAAAGGAGCAAAGTCCTTTTTAAAATTTCAAAAGTCGAAATTTGGAAGAATGTCGCCTATTGTCAAAAAAAAAACACTTTTGAATATTGGACATTCATAGGAATGGCCGGAATAGTGTTCCCCAATAATTTTTTTTTGCAAATTTTCTACTATTTTCGGAAAAAGGAGCAAAGTCCTTTTTAAAATTTCTAAAGTCGAAATTTGGAAGAATGTCGCCTATTGTCAAAAAAACACACTTTTGAATATTGGACATTCATAGGAATGGCCGGAATAGTATTCCCCAATAATTTTTTTTCGCAAATTTTCTACCATTTTCGGAAAAAGGAGCAAAGTCCTTTCTAAAATTTCAAAAGTTGAAATTTGGAAAAATGTCGCCAATTTTCAAATAAACACACTGTTAAGACTTTTGAATATTGGACATTCATAGAAATGGCCGGAAGAGTGTTCTCCAATAATGTTTTTTCGCTTATCTCCTACAATTTTCGGAAAAAGGAGCAAAGTCCTTTTTAAAATTTCAAAAGTCGAAATTTCGAAGAATGTCGCCTATTGTCAAAAAAACACACTTTTGAATATTGGACATTCATAGGAATGGCCGTAATAGTGTTCCCCATTAATTTTTTTTCGCAAATTTTCTACCATTTTCGGAAAAAGGAGCAAAGTCCTTTTTAAAATTTCAAAAGTCGAAATTTGGAAGAATGTCGCCTATTGTCAAAAAAACACACTTTTGAATATTGGACATTCATAAGAATGGCAGGAATAGTATTCCCCAATAATTTTTTTTCGCAAATTTTCTACCATTTTCGGAAAAAGGAGCAAAGTCCTTTTTAAAATTTCAAAAGTCGAAATTTGGAAAAATGTCGCCAATTTTAAAAAAAAACACACTGTTAAGACTTTTGAATATTGGACATTCATAGAAATGGCCGGAAGAGTGTTCTCCAATAATGTTTTTTCGCTTATCTCCTACAATTTTCGGAAAAAGGAGCAAAGTCCTTTTTAAAATTTCAAAAGTCGAAATTTGGAAGAATGTCGCCTATTGTCAAAAAAACACATTTTTGAATATTGGACATTCATAGGAATGGCCGTAATAGTGTTCCCCATTAATTTTTTTTCGCAAATTTTCTACCATTTTCGGAAAAAGGAGCAAAGTCCTTTTTAAAATTTCAAAAGTCGAAATTTGGAAGAATGTCGCCTATTGTCAAAAAAACACACTTTTGAATATTGGACATTCATAAGAATGGCAGGAATAGTATTCCCCAATAATTTTTTTTCGCAAATTTTCTACCATTTTCGGAAAAAGGAGCAAAGTCCTTTTTAAAATTTCAAAAGTCGAAATTTGGAAGAATGTCGCCTATTGTCAAAAAAAAAACACTTTTGAATATTGGACATTCATAGGAATGGCCGGAATAGTGTTCTCCAATAATTTTTTTTCGCTTATCTCCTACAATTTTCGGAAAAAGGAGCAAAGTCCTTTTTAAAATTTCAAAAGTCGAAATTTGGAAGAATGTCGCCTATTGTCAAAAAAACACACTTTTGAATATTGGACATTCATAGGAATGGCCGGAATAGTGTTCCCCAATAATTTTTTTTCGCAAATTTTCTACCATTTTCGGAAAAAGGAGCAAAGTCCTTTTTAAAATTTCAAAAGTCGAAATTTGGAAGAATGTCGCCTATTGTCAAAAAAACACACTTTTGAATATTGGACATTCATAGGAATGGCCGGAATAGTGTTCCCCAATAATTTTTTTTCGCAAATTTTCTACCATTTTCGGAAAAAGGAGCAAAGTCCTTTTTAAAATTTCAAAAGTCGAAATTTGGAAGAATGTCGCCTATTGTCAAAAAAACACACTTTTGAATATTGGACATTCATAGGAATGGCAGGAATAGTATTCCCCAATAATTTTTTTTCGCAAATTTTCTACCATTTTCGGAAAAAGGAGCAAAGTCCTTTTTAAAATTTCAAAAGTCGAAATTTGGAAGAATGTCGCCTATTGTCAAAAAAACACACTTTTGAATATTGGACATTCATAAGAATGGCAGGAATAGTATTCCCCAATAATTTTTTTTTGCAAATTTTCTACCATTTTCGGAAAAAGGAGCAAAGTCCTTTTTAAAATTTCAAAAGTCGAAATTTGGAAAAATGTCGCCAATTTTCAAAAAAAACACACTGTTAAGACTTTTGAATATTGGACATTCATAGAAATGGCCGGAAGAGTGTTCTCCAATAATGTTTTTTCGCTTATCTCCTACAATTTTCGGAAAAAGGAGCAAAGTCCTTTTTAAAATTTCAAAAGTCGAAATTTGGAAGAATGTCGCCTATTGTCAAAAAAACACATTTTTGAATATTGGACATTCATAGGAATGGCCGTAATAGTGTTCCCCAATAATTTTTTTTTCGCAAATTTTCTACCATTTTCGGAAAAAGGAGCAAAGTCCTTTTTAAAATTTCAAAAGTCGAAATTTGGAAGAATGTCGCCTATTGTCAAAAAAACACACTTTTGAATATTGGACATTCATAGGAATGGCCGGAATAGTGTTCCCCAATAATTTGTTTTCGCAAATTTTCTACCATTTTCGGAAAAAGGAGCAAAGTCCTTTTTAAAATTTCAAAAGTCGAAATTTGGAAAAATGTTGCCAATTTTCAAAAAAAAACACACTGTTAAGACTTTTAAGTATTGGACATTCATAGAAATGGCCGGAAGAGTGTTCTCCAATAATGTTTTTTCGCTTATCTTCTACAATTTTCGGAAAAAGGAGCAAAGTCCTTTTTAAAATTTCAAAAGTCGAAATTTGGAAGAATGTCGCCTATTGTCAAAAAAAAACACTTTTGAATATTGGACATTCATAGGAATGGCCGGAATAGTGGTCCCCAATAATTTTTTTTCGCAAATTTTCTACCATTTTCGGAAAAAGGAGCAAAGTCCTTTTTAAAATTTCAAAAGTCGAAATTTGGAAGAATGTCGCCTATTGTCAAAAAAAAAACACTTTTGAATATTGGACATTCATAGGAATGGCCGGAATAGTGTTCTCCAATAATTTTTTTTCGCTTATCTCCTACAATTTTCGGAAAAAGGAGCAAAGTCCTTTTTAAAATTTCAAAAGTCGAAATTTCGAAGAATGTTGCCTATTGTCAAAAAAACACACTTTTGAATATTGGACATTCATAGGAATGGCCGGAATAGTGTTCCCCAATAATTTTTTTTCACAAATTTTCTACCATTTTCGGAAAAAGGAGCAAAGTCCTTTCTAAAATTTCAAAAGTTGAAATTTGGAAGAATGTCGCCTATTGTCAAAAAAAAACACTTTTGAATATTGGACATTCATAGGAATGGCCGGAATAGTGGTCCCCAATAATTTTTTTTCGCAAATTTTCTACCATTTTCGGAAAAAGGAGCAAAGTCCTTTTTAAAATTTCAAAAGTCGAAATTTGGAAGAATGTCGCCTATTGTCAAAAAAAAAACACTTTTGAATATTGGACATTCATAGGAATGGCCGTAATAGTGTTCCCCAATAATTTTTTTTTCGCAAATTTTCTACCATTTTCGGAAAAAGGAGCAAAGTCCTTTTTAAAATTTCAAAAGTCGAAATTTGGAAGAATGTCGCCTATTGTCAAAAAAACACATTTTTGAATATTGGACATTCATAGGAATGGCCGTAATAGTGTTCCCCAATAATTTTTTTTTCGCAAATTTTCTACCATTTTCGGAAAAAGGAGCAAAGTCCTTTTTAAAATTTCAAAAGTCGAAATTTGGAAGAATGTCGCCTATTGTCAAAAAAAAACACTTTTGAATATTGGACATTCATAGGAATGGCCGGAATAGTGTTCCCCAATAATTTTTTTTTGCAAATTTTCTACTATTTTCGGAAAAAGGAGCAAAGTCCTTTTTAAAATTTCTAAAGTCGAAATTTGGAAGAATGTCGCCTATTGTCAAAAAAACACATTTTTGAATATTGGACATTCATAGGAATGGCCGTAATAGTGTTCCCCAATAATTTTTTTTTCGCAAATTTTCTACCATTTTCGGAAAAAGGAGCAAAGTCCTTTTTAAAATTTCAAAAGTCGAAATTTGGAAGAATGTCGCCTATTGTCAAAAAAAAACACTTTTGAATATTGGACATTCATAGGAATGGCCGGAATAGTGTTCCCCAATAATTTTTTTTTGCAAATTTTCTACTATTTTCGGAAAAAGGAGCAAAGTCCTTTTTAAAATTTCTAAAGTCGAAATTTGGAAGAATGTCGCCTATTGTCAAAAAAACACACTTTTGAATATTGGACATTCATAGGAATGGCCGGAATAGTATTCCCCAATAATTTTTTTTCGCAAATTTTCTACCATTTTCGGAAAAAGGAGCAAAGTCCTTTCTAAAATTTCAAAAGTTGAAATTTGGAAAAATGTCGCCAATTTTCAAATAAACACACTGTTAAGACTTTTGAATATTGGACATTCATAGAAATGGCCGGAAGAGTGTTCTCCAATAATGTTTTTTCGCTTATCTCCTACAATTTTCGGAAAAAGGAGCAAAGTCCTTTTTAAAATTTCAAAAGTCGAAATTTCGAAGAATGTCGCCTATTGTCAAAAAAACACACTTTTGAATATTGGACATTCATAGGAATGGCCGTAATAGTGTTCCCCATTAATTTTTTTTCGCAAATTTTCTACCATTTTCGGAAAAAGGAGCAAAGTCCTTTTTAAAATTTCAAAAGTCGAAATTTGGAAGAATGTCGCCTTTTGTCAAAAAAACACACTTTTGAATATTGGACATTCATAAGAATGGCAGGAATAGTATTCCCCAATAATTTTTTTTCGCAAATTTTCTACCATTTTCGGAAAAAGGAGCAAAGTCCTTTTTAAAATTTCAAAAGTCGAAATTTGGAAGAATGTCGCCTATTGTCAAAAAAAAACACTTTTGAATATTGGACATTCATAGGAATGGCCGGAATAGTGTTCCCCAATAATTTTTTTTCACAAATTTTCTACCATTTTCGGAAAAAGGAGCAAAGTCCTTTCTAAAATTTCAAAAGTTGAAATTTGGAAAAATGTCGCCAATTTTCAAAAAAACACACTGTTAAGACTTTTGAATATTGGACATTCATAGAAATGGCCGGAAGAGTGTTCTCCAATAATGTTTTTTCGCTTATCTTCTACAATTTTCGGAAAAAGGAGCAAAGTCCTTTTTAAAATTTCAAAAGTCGAAATTTGGAAGAATGTCGCCTATTGTCAAAAAAACACATTTTTGAATATTGGACATTCATAGGAATGGCCGTAATAGTGTTCCCCAATAATTTTTTTTTCGCAAATTTTCTACCATTTTCGGAAAAAGGAGCAAAGTCCTTTTTAAAATTTCAAAAGTCGAAATTTGGAAGAATGTCGCCTATTGTCAAAAAAACACACTTTTGAATATTGGACATTCATAGGAATGGCCGTAATAGTGTTCCCCATTAATTTTTTTTCGCAAATTTTCTACCATTTTCGGAAAAAGGAGCAAAGTCCTTTTTAAAATTTCAAAAGTCGAAATTTGGAAGAATGTCGCCTATTGTCAAAAAAACACACTTTTGAATATTGGACATTCATAAGAATGGCAGGAATAGTATTCCCCAATAATTTTTTTTCGCAAATTTTCTACCATTTTCGGAAAAAGGAGCAAAGTCCTTTTTAAAATTTCAAAAGTCGAAATTTGGAAAAATGTCGCCAATTTTCAAAAAAAACACACTGTTAAGACTTTTGAATATTGGACATTCATAGAAATGGCCGGAAGAGTGTTCTCCAATAATGTTTTTTCGCTTATCTCCTACAATTTTCGGAAAAAGGAGCAAAGTCCTTTTTAAAATTTCAAAAGTCGAAATTTGGAAGAATGTCGCCTATTGTCAAAAAAACACATTTTTGAATATTGGACATTCATAGGAATGGCCGTAATAGTATTCCCCAATAATTTTTTTTCGCAAATTTTCTACCATTTTCGGAAAAAGGAGCAAAGTCCTTTTTAAAATTTCAAAAGTCGAAATTTGGAAGAATGTCGCCTATTGTCAAAAAAAAAACACTTTTGAATATTGGACATTCATAGGAATGGCCGGAATAGTGTTCTCCAATAATTTTTTTTCGCTTATCTCCTACAATTTTCGGAAAAAGGAGCAAAGTCCTTTTTAAAATTTCAAAAGTCGAAATTTCGAAGAATGTCGCCTATTGTCAAAAAAACACACTTTTGAATATTGGACATTCATAGGAATGGCCGGAATAGTGTTCCCCAATAATTTTTTTTCACAAATTTTCTACCCTTTTCGGAAAAAGGAGCAAAGTCCTTTCTAAAATTTCAAAAGTTGAAATTTGGAAAAATGTCGCCAATTTTCAAAAAAACACACTGTTAAGACTTTTGAATATTGGACATTCATAGAAATGGCCGGAAGAGTGTTCTCCAATAATGTTTTTTCGTTTATCTTCTACAATTTTCGGAAAAAGGAGCAAAGTCCTTTTTAAAATTTCAAAAGTCGAAATTTGGAAGAATGTCGCCTATTGTCAAAAAAACACACTTTTGAATATTGGACATTCATAGGAATGGCCGGAATAGTGTTCCCCAATAATTTTTTTTTGCAAATTTTCTACTATTTTCGGAAAAAGGAGCAAAGTCCTTTTTAAAATTTCTAAAGTCGAAATTTGGAAGAATGTCGCCTATTGTCAAAAAAACACACTTTTGAATATTGGACATTCATAGGAATGGCCGGAATAGTATTCCCCAATAATTTTTTTTCGCAAATTTTCTACCATTTTCGGAAAAAGGAGCAAAGTCCTTTCTAAAATTTCAAAAGTTGAAATTTGGAAAAATGTCGCCAATTTTCAAATAAACACACTGTTAAGACTTTTGAATATTGGACATTCATAGAAATGGCCGGAAGAGTGTTCTCCAATAATGTTTTTTCGCTTATCTCCTACAATTTTCGGAAAAAGGAGCAAAGTCCTTTTTAAAATTTCAAAAGTCGAAATTTCGAAGAATGTCGCCTATTGTCAAAAAAACACACTTTTGAATATTGGACATTCATAGGAATGGCCGTAATAGTGTTCCCCATTAATTTTTTTTCGCAAATTTTCTACCATTTTCGGAAAAAGGAGCAAAGTCCTTTTTAAAATTTCAAAAGTCGAAATTTGGAAGAATGTCGCCTATTGTCAAAAAAACACACTTTTGAATATTGGACATTCATAAGAATGGCAGGAATAGTATTCCCCAATAATTTTTTTTCGCAAATTTTCTACCATTTTCGGAAAAAGGAGCAAAGTCCTTTTTAAAATTTCAAAAGTCGAAATTTGGAAAAATGTCGCCAATTTTCAAAAAAAACACACTGTTAAGACTTTTGAATATTGGACATTCATAGAAATGGCCGGAAGAGTGTTCTCCAATAATGTTTTTTCGCTTATCTCCTACAATTTTCGGAAAAAGGAGCAAAGTCCTTTTTAAAATTTCAAAAGTCGAAATTTGGAAGAATGTCGCCTATTGTCAAAAAAACACATTTTTGAATATTGGACATTCATAGGAATGGCCGTAATAGTATTCCCCAATAATTTTTTTTCGCAAATTTTCTACCATTTTCGGAAAAAGGAGCAAAGTCCTTTTTAAAATTTCAAAAGTCGAAATTTGGAAGAATGTCGCCTATTGTCAAAAAAACACACTTTTGAATATTGGACATTCATAGGAATGGCCGGAATAGTGTTCCCCAATAATTTTTTTTCACAAATTTTCTACCATTTTCGGAAAAAGGAGCAAAGTCCTTTCTAAAATTTCAAAAGTTGAAATTTGGAAAAATGTCGCCAATTTTCAAAAAAACACACTGTTAAGACTTTTGAATATTGGACATTCATAGAAATGGCCGGAAGAGTGTTCTCCAATAATGTTTTTTCGCTTATCTTCTACAATTTTCGGAAAAAGGAGCAAAGTCCTTTTTAAAATTTCAAAAGTCGAAATTTGGAAGAATGTCGCCTATTGTCAAAAAAACACATTTTTGAATATTGGACATTCATAGGAATGGCCGTAATAGTGTTCCCCAATAATTTTTTTTTCGCAAATTTTCTACCATTTTCGGAAAAAGGAGCAAAGTCCTTTTTAAAATTTCAAAAGTCGAAATTTGGAAGAATGTCGCCTATTGTCAAAAAAACACATTTTTGAATATTGGACATTCATAGGAATGGCCGTAATAGTGTTCCCCAATAATTTTTTTTTCGCAAATTTTCTACCATTTTCGGAAAAAGGAGCAAAGTCCTTTTTAAAATTTCAAAAGTCGAAATTTGGAAGAATGTCGCCTATTGTCAAAAAAAACACACTTTTGAATATTGGACATTCATAGGAATGGCCGGAATAGTGTTCCCCAATAATTTTTTTTTGCAAATTTTCTACTATTTTCGGAAAAAGGAGCAAAGTCCTTTTTAAAATTTCTAAAGTCGAAATTTGGAAGAATGTCGCCTATTGTCAAAAAAACACACTTTTGAATATTGGACATTCATAGGAATGGCCGGAATAGTATTCCCCAATAATTTTTTTTCGCAAATTTTCTACCATTTTCGGAAAAAGGAGCAAAGTCCTTTCTAAAATTTCAAAAGTTGAAACTTGGAAAAATGTCGCCAATTTTCAAATAAACACACTGTTAAGACTTTTGAATATTGGACATTCATAGAAATGGCCGGAAGAGTGTTCTCCAATAATGTTTTTTCGCTTATCTCCTACAATTTTCGGAAAAAGGAGCAAAGTCCTTTTTAAAATTTCAAAAGTCGAAATTTCGAAGAATGTCGCCTATTGTCAAAAAAACACACTTTTGAATATTGGACATTCATAGGAATGGCCGTAATAGTGTTCCCCATTAATTTTTTTTCGCAAATTTTCTACCATTTTCGGAAAAAGGAGCAAAGTCCTTTTTAAAATTTCAAAAGTCGAAATTTGGAAGAATGTCGCCTATTGTCAAAAAAACACACTTTTGAATATTGGACATTCATAAGAATGGCAGGAATAGTATTCCCCAATAATTTTTTTTTGCAAATTTTCTACCATTTTCGGAAAAAGGAGCAAAGTCCTTTTTAAAATTTCAAAAGTCGAAATTTGGAAAAATGTCGCCAATTTTCAAAAAAAACACACTGTTAAGACTTTTGAATATTGGACATTCATAGAAATGGCCGGAAGAGTGTTCTCCAATAATGTTTTTTCGCTTATCTCCTACAATTTTCGGAAAAAGGAGCAAAGTCCTTTTTAAAATTTCAAAAGTCGAAATTTGGAAGAATGTCGCCTATTGTCAAAAAAACACATTTTTGAATATTGGACATTCATAGGAATGGCCGTAATAGTGTTCCCCAATAATTTTTTTTTCGCAAATTTTCTACCATTTTCGGAAAAAGGAGCAAAGTCCTTTTTAAAATTTCAAAAGTCGAAATTTGGAAGAATGTCGCCTATTGTCAAAAAAACACACTTTTGAATATTGGACATTCATAGGAATGGCCGGAATAGTGTTCCCCAATAATTTGTTTTCGCAAATTTTCTACCATTTTCGGAAAAAGGAGCAAAGTCCTTTTTAAAATTTCAAAAGTCGAAATTTGGAAAAATGTTGCCAATTTTCAAAAAAAAACACACTGTTAAGACTTTTAAGTATTGGACATTCATAGAAATGGCCGGAAGAGTGTTCTCCAATAATGTTTTTTCGCTTATCTTCTACAATTTTCGGAAAAAGGAGCAAAGTCCTTTTTAAAATTTCAAAAGTCGAAATTTGGAAGAATGTCGCCTATTGTCAAAAAAAAACACTTTTGAATATTGGACATTCATAGGAATGGCCGGAATAGTGGTCCCCAATAATTTTTTTTCGCAAATTTTCTACCATTTTCGGAAAAAGGAGCAAAGTCCTTTTTAAAATTTCAAAAGTCGAAATTTGGAAGAATGTCGCCTATTGTCAAAAAAAAACCCTTTTGAATATTGGACATTCATAGGAATGGCCGGAATAGTGTTCTCCAATAATTTTTTTTCGCTTATCTCCTACAATTTTCGGAAAAAGGAGCAAAGTCCTTTTTAAAATTTCAAAAGTCGAAATTTCGAAGAATGTCGCCTATTGTCAAAAAAACACACTTTTGAATATTGGACATTCATAGGAATGGCCGGAATAGTGTTCCCCAATAATTTTTTTTCACAAATTTTCTACCATTTTCGGAAAAAGGAGCAAAGTCCTTTCTAAAATTTCAAAAGTTGAAATTTGGAAGAATGTCGCCTATTGTCAAAAAAAAACACTTTTGAATATTGGACATTCATAGGAATGGCCGGAATAGTGGTCCCCAATAATTTTTTTTCGCAAATTTTCTACCATTTTCGGAAAAAGGAGCAAAGTCCTTTTTAAAATTTCAAAAGTCGAAATTTGGAAGAATGTCGCCTATTGTCAAAAAAAAAACACTTTTGAATATTGGACATTCATAGGAATGGCCGTAATAGTGTTCCCCAATAATTTTTTTTTCGCAAATTTTCTACCATTTTCGGAAAAAGGAGCAAAGTCCTTTTTAAAATTTCAAAAGTCGAAATTTGGAAGAATGTCGCCTATTGTCAAAAAAAAAACACTTTTGAATATTGGACATTCATAGGAATGGCCGTAATAGTGTTCCCCAATAATTTTTTTTTCGCAAATTTTCTACCATTTTCGGAAAAAGGAGCAAAGTCCTTTTTAAAATTTCAAAAGTCGAAATTTGGAAGAATGTCGCCTATTGTCAAAAAAACACATTTTTGAATATTGGACATTCATAGGAATGGCCGTAATAGTGTTCCCCAATAATTTTTTTTTCGCAAATTTTCTACCATTTTCGGAAAAAGGAGCAAAGTCCTTTTTAAAATTTCAAAAGTCGAAATTTGGAAGAATGTCGCCTATTGTCAAAAAAACACATTTTTGAATATTGGACATTCATAGGAATGGCCGTAATAGTGTTCCCCAATAATTTTTTTTTCGCAAATTTTCTACCATTTTCGGAAAAAGGAGCAAAGTCCTTTTTAAAATTTCAAAAGTCGAAATTTGGAAGAATGTCGCCTATTGTCAAAAAAAAACACTTTTGAATATTGGACATTCATAGGAATGGCCGGAATAGTGTTCCCCAATAATTTTTTTTTGCAAATTTTCTACTATTTTCGGAAAAAGGAGCAAAGTCCTTTTTAAAATTTCTAAAGTCGAAATTTGGAAGAATGTCGCCTATTGTCAAAAAAACACACTTTTGAATATTGGACATTCATAGGAATGGCCGGAATAGTATTCCCCAATAATTTTTTTTCGCAAATTTTCTACCATTTTCGGAAAAAGGAGCAAAGTCCTTTTTAAAATTTCAAAAGTCGAAATTTGGAAGAATGTCGCCTATTGTCACAAAAACACACTTTTGAATATTGGACATTCATAAGAATGGCAGGAATAGTATTCCCCAATAATTTTTTTTCGCAAATTTTCTACCATTTTCGGAAAAAGGAGCAAAGTCCTTTTTAAAATTTCAAAAGTCGAAATTTGGAAGAATGTCGCCTATTGTCAAAAAAAAACACTTTTGAATATTGGACATTCATAGGAATGGCCGGAATAGTGTTCCCCAATAATTTTTTTTCACAAATTTTCTACCATTTTCGGAAAAAGGAGCAAAGTCCTTTCTAAAATTTCAAAAGTTGAAATTTGGAAAAATGTCGCCAATTTTCAAAAAAACACACTGTTAAGACTTTTGAATATTGGACATTCATAGAAATGGCCGGAAGAGTGTTCTCCAATAATGTTTTTTCGCTTATCTTCTACAATTTTCGGAAAAAGGAGCAAAGTCCTTTTTAAAATTTCAAAAGTCGAAATTTGGAAGAATGTCGCCTATTGTCAAAAAAACACATTTTTGAATATTGGACATTCATAGGAATGGCCGTAATAGTGTTCCCCAATAATTTTTTTTTCGCAAATTTTCTACCATTTTCGGAAAAAGGAGCAAAGTCCTTTTTAAAATTTCAAAAGTCGAAATTTGGAAGAATGTCGCCTATTGTCAAAAAAACACACTTTTGAATATTGGACATTCATAGGAATGGCCGTAATAGTGTTCCCCATTAATTTTTTTTCGCAAATTTTCTACCATTTTCGGAAAAAGGAGCAAAGTCCTTTTTAAAATTTCAAAAGTCGAAATTTGGAAGAATGTCGCCAATTTTCAAAAAAAACACACTGTTAAGACTTTTGAATATTGGACATTCATAGAAATGGCCGGAAGAGTGTTCTCCAATAATGTTTTTTCGCTTATCTCCTACAATTTTCGGAAAAAGGAGCAAAGTCCTTTTTAAAATTTCAAAAGTCGAAATTTGGAAGAATGTCGCCTATTGTCAAAAAAACACATTTTTGAATATTGGACATTCATAGGAATGGCCGTAATAGTATTCCCCAATAATTTTTTTTCGCAAATTTTCTACCATTTTCGGAAAAAGGAGCAAAGTCCTTTTTAAAATTTCAAAAGTCGAAATTTGGAAAAATGTCGCCAATTTTCAAAAAAAACACACTGTTAAGACTTTTGAATATTGGACATTCATAGAAATGGCCGGAAGAGTGTTCTCCAATAATGTTTTTTCGCTTATCTCCTACAATTTTCGGAAAAAGGAGCAAAGTCCTTTTTAAAATTTCAAAAGTCGAAATTTGGAAGAATGTCGCCTATTGTCAAAAAAACACATTTTTGAATATTGGACATTCATAGGAATGGCCGTAATAGTATTCCCCAATAATTTTTTTTCGCAAATTTTCTACCATTTTCGGAAAAAGGAGCAAAGTCCTTTTTAAAATTTCAAAAGTCGAAATTTGGAAGAATGTCGCCTATTGTCAAAAAAAAAACACTTTTGAATATTGGACATTCATAGGAATGGCCGGAATAGTGTTCTCCAATAATTTTTTTTCGCTTATCTCCTACAATTTTCGGAAAAAGGAGCAAAGTCCTTTTTAAAATTTCAAAAGTCGAAATTTCGAAGAATGTCGCCTATTGTCAAAAAAACACACTTTTGAATATTGGACATTCATAGGAATGGCCGGAATAGTGTTCCCCAATAATTTTTTTTCACAAATTTTCTACCATTTTCGGAAAAAGGAGCAAAGTCCTTTCTAAAATTTCAAAAGTTGAAATTTGGAAAAATGTCGCCAATTTTCAAAAAAACACACTGTTAAGACTTTTGAATATTGGACATTCATAGAAATGGCCGGAAGAGTGTTCTCCAATAATGTTTTTTCGCTTATCTTCTACAATTTTCGGAAAAAGGAGCAAAGTCCTTTTTAAAATTTCAAAAGTCGAAATTTGGAAGAATGTCGCCTATTGTCAAAAAAACACATTTTTGAATATTGGACATTCATAGGAATGGCCGTAATAGTATTCCCCAATAATTTTTTTTCGCAAATTTTCTACCATTTTCGGAAAAAGGAGCAAAGTCCTTTTTAAAATTTCAAAAGTCGAAATTTGGAAGAATGTCGCCTATTGTCGAAAAAAAAAAACACTTTTGAATATTGGACATTCATAGGAATGGCCGGAATAGTGTTCTCCAATAATTTTTTTTCGCTTATCTCCTACAATTTTCGGAAACAGGAGCAAAGTCCATTTTAAAATTTCAAAAGTCGAAATTTGGAAGAATGTCGCCTATTGTCAAAAAAACACACTTTTGAATATTGGACATTCATAGGAATGGCCGTAATAGTGTTCCCCATTAATTTTTTTTCGCAAATTTTCTACCATTTTCGGAAAAAGGAGCAAAGTCCTTTTTAAAATTTCAAAAGTCGAAATTTGGAAGAATGTCGCCTATTGTCAAAAAAACACACTTTTGAATATTGGACATTCATAAGAATGGCAGGAATAGTATTCCCCAATAATTTTTTTTCGCAAATTTTCTACCATTTTCGGAAAAAGGAGCAAAGTCCTTTTTAAAATTTCAAAAGTCGAAATTTGGAAAAATGTCGCCAATTTTCAAAAAAAACACACTGTTAAGACTTTTGAATATTGGACATTCATAGAAATGGCCGGAAGAGTGTTCTCCAATAATGTTTTTTCGCTTATCTCCTACAATTTTCGGAAAAAGGAGCAAAGTCCTTTTTAAAATTTCAAAAGTCGAAATTTGGAAGAATGTCGCCTATTGTCAAAAAAACACATTTTTGAATATTGGACATTCATAGGAATGGCCGTAATAGTATTCCCCAATAATTTTTTTTCGCAAATTTTCTACCATTTTCGGAAAAAGGAGCAAAGTCCTTTTTAAAATTTCAAAAGTCGAAATTTGGAAGAATGTCGCCTATTGTCAAAAAAACACACTTTTGAATATTGGACATTCATAGGAATGGCCGGAATAGTGTTCCCCAATAATTTTTTTTCACAAATTTTCTACCATTTTCGGAAAAAGGAGCAAAGTCCTTTCTAAAATTTCAAAAGTTGAAATTTGGAAAAATGTCGCCAATTTTCAAAAAAACACACTGTTAAGACTTTTGAATATTGGACATTCATAGAAATGGCCGGAAGAGTGTTCTCCAATAATGTTTTTTCGCTTATCTTCTACAATTTTCGGAAAAAGGAGCAAAGTCCTTTTTAAAATTTCAAAAGTCGAAATTTGGAAGAATGTCGCCTATTGTCAAAAAAACACATTTTTGAATATTGGACATTCATAGGAATGGCCGTAATAGTGTTCCCCAATAATTTTTTTTTCGCAAATTTTCTACCATTTTCGGAAAAAGGAGCAAAGTCCTTTTTAAAATTTCAAAAGTCGAAATTTGGAAGAATGTCGCCTATTGTCAAAAAAACACATTTTTGAATATTGGACATTCATAGGAATGGCCGTAATAGTGTTCCCCAATAATTTTTTTTTCGCAAATTTTCTACCATTTTCGGAAAAAGGAGCAAAGTCCTTTTTAAAATTTCAAAAGTCGAAATTTGGAAGAATGTCGCCTATTGTCAAAAAAAAACACTTTTGAATATTGGACATTCATAGGAATGGCCGGAATAGTGTTCCCCAATAATTTTTTTTTGCAAATTTTCTACTATTTTCGGAAAAAGGAGCAAAGTCCTTTTTAAAATTTCTAAAGTCGAAATTTGGAAGAATGTCGCCTATTGTCAAAAAAACACACTTTTGAATATTGGACATTCATAGGAATGGCCGGAATAGTATTCCCCAATAATTTTTTTTCGCAAATTTTCTACCATTTTCGGAAAAAGGAGCAAAGTCCTTTCTAAAATTTCAAAAGTTGAAATTTGGAAAAATGTCGCCAATTTTCAAATAAACACACTGTTAAGACTTTTGAATATTGGACATTCATAGAAATGGCCGGAAGAGTGTTCTCCAATAATGTTTTTTCGCTTATCTCCTACAATTTTCGGAAAAAGGAGCAAAGTCCTTTTTAAAATTTCAAAAGTCGAAATTTCGAAGAATGTCGCCTATTGTCAAAAAAACACACTTTTGAATATTGGACATTCATAGGAATGGCCGTAATAGTGTTCCCCATTAATTTTTTTTCGCAAATTTTCTACCATTTTCGGAAAAAGGAGCAAAGTCCTTTTTAAAATTTCAAAAGTCGAAATTTGGAAGAATGTCGCCTATTGTCAAAAAAACACACTTTTGAATATTGGACATTCATAAGAATGGCAGGAATAGTATTCCCCAATAATTTTTTTTCGCAAATTTTCTACCATTTTCGGAAAAAGGAGCAAAGTCCTTTTTAAAATTTCAAAAGTCGAAATTTGGAAAAATGTCGCCAATTTTCAAAAAAAACACACTGTTAAGACTTTTGAATATTGGACATTCATAGAAATGGCCGGAAGAGTGTTCTCCAATAATGTTTTTTCGCTTATCTCCTACAATTTTCGGAAAAAGGAGCAAAGTCCTTTTTAAAATTTCAAAAGTCGAAATTTGGAAGAATGTCGCCTATTGTCAAAAAAACACATTTTTGAATATTGGACATTCATAGGAATGGCCGTAATAGTGTTCCCCAATAATTTTTTTTTCGCAAATTTTCTACCATTTTCGGAAAAAGGAGCAAAGTCCTTTTTAAAATTTCAAAAGTCGAAATTTGGAAGAATGTCGCCTATTGTCAAAAAAACACACTTTTGAATATTGGACATTCATAGGAATGGCCGGAATAGTGTTCCCCAATAATTTGTTTTCGCAAATTTTCTACCATTTTCGGAAAAAGGAGCAAAGTCCTTTTTAAAATTTCAAAAGTCGAAATTTGGAAAAATGTTGCCAATTTTCAAAAAAAAACACACTGTTAAGACTTTTAAGTATTGGACATTCATAGAAATGGCCGGAAGAGTGTTCTCCAATAATGTTTTTTCGCTTATCTTCTACAATTTTCGGAAAAAGGAGCAAAGTCCTTTTTAAAATTTCAAAAGTCGAAATTTGGAAGAATGTCGCCTATTGTCAAAAAAACACACTTTTGAATATTGGACATTCATAGGAATGGCCGGAATAGTGTTCCCCAATAATTTTTTTTTGCAAATTTTCTACTATTTTCGGAAAAAGGAGCAAAGTCCTTTTTAAAATTTCTAAAGTCGAAATTTGGAAGAATGTCGCCTATTGTCAAAAAAACACACTTTTGAATATTGGACATTCATAGGAATGGCCGGAATAGTATTCCCCAATAATTTTTTTTCGCAAATTTTCTACCATTTTCGGAAAAAGGAGCAAAGTCCTTTCTAAAATTTCAAAAGTTGAAATTTGGAAAAATGTCGCCAATTTTCAAATAAACACACTGTTAAGACTTTTGAATATTGGACATTCATAGAAATGGCCGGAAGAGTGTTCTCCAATAATGTTTTTTCGCTTATCTCCTACAATTTTCGGAAAAAGGAGCAAAGTCCTTTTTAAAATTTCAAAAGTCGAAATTTCGAAGAATGTCGCCTATTGTCAAAAAAACACACTTTTGAATATTGGACATTCATAGGAATGGCCGTAATAGTGTTCCCCATTAATTTTTTTTCGCAAATTTTCTACCATTTTCGGAAAAAGGAGCAAAGTCCTTTTTAAAATTTCAAAAGTCGAAATTTGGAAGAATGTCGCCTATTGTCAAAAAAACACACTTTTGAATATTGGACATTCATAAGAATGGCAGGAATAGTATTCCCCAATAATTTTTTTTCGCAAATTTTCTACCATTTTCGGAAAAAGGAGCAAAGTCCTTTTTAAAATTTCAAAAGTCGAAATTTGGAAAAATGTCGCCAATTTTCAAAAAAAACACACTGTTAAGACTTTTGAATATTGGACATTCATAGAAATGGCCGGAAGAGTGTTCTCCAATAATGTTTTTTCGCTTATTTCCTACAATTTTCGGAAAAAGGAGCAAAGTCCTTTTTAAAATTTCAAAAGTCGAAATTTGGAAGAATGTCGCCTATTGTCAAAAAAACACATTTTTGAATATTGGACATTCATAGGAATGGCCGTAATAGTGTTCCCCAATAATTTTTTTTTCGCAAATTTTCTACCATTTTCGGAAAAAGGAGCAAAGTCCTTTTTAAAATTTCAAAAGTCGAAATTTGGAAGAATGTCGCCTATTGTCAAAAAAACACACTTTTGAATATTGGACATTCATAGGAATGGCCGGAATAGTGTTCCCCAATAATTTGTTTTCGCAAATTTTCTACCATTTTCGGAAAAAGGAGCAAAGTCCTTTTTAAAATTTCAAAAGTCGAAATTTGGAAAAATGTTGCCAATTTTCAAAAAAAAACACACTGTTAAGACTTTTAAGTATTGGACATTCATAGAAATGGCCGGAAGAGTGTTCTCCAATAATGTTTTTTCGCTTATCTTCTACAATTTTCGGAAAAAGGAGCAAAGTCCTTTTTAAAATTTCAAAAGTCGAAATTTGGAAGAATGTCGCCTATTGTCAAAAAAACACACTTTTGAATATTGGACATTCATAGGAATGGCCGGAATAGTGTTCCCCAATAATTTTTTTTTGCAAATTTTCTACTATTTTCGGAAAAAGGAGCAAAGTCCTTTTTAAAATTTCTAAAGTCGAAATTTGGAAGAATGTCGCCTATTGTCAAAAAAACACACTTTTGAATATTGGACATTCATAGGAATGGAAGGAATAGTATTCCCCAATAATTTTTTTTCGCAAATTTTCTACCATTTTCGGAAAAAGGAGCAAAGTCCTTTTTAAAATTTCAAAAGTCGAAATTTGGAAGAATGTCGCCTATTGTCAAAAAAGCACACTTTTGAATATTGGACATTCATAGGAATGGCCGGAATAGTGTTCCCCAATAATTTTTTTTCACAAATTTTCTACCATTTTCGGAAAAAGGAGCAAAGTCCTTTCTAAAATTTCAAAAGTTGAAATTTGGAAAAATGTCGCCAATTTTAAAAAAAACACACTGTTAAGACTTTTGAATATTGGACATTCATAGAAATGGCCGGAAGAGTGTTCTCCAATAATGTTTTTTCGCTTATCTCCTACAATTTTCGGAAAAAGGAGCAAAGTCCTTTTTAAAATTTCAAAAGTCGAAATTTCGAAGAATGTCGCCTATTGTCAAAAAAAACACACTTTTGAATATTGGACATTCATAGGAATGGCCGGAATAGTGTTCCCCAATAATTTTTTTTTTGCAAATTTTCTACTATTTTCGGAAAAAGGAGCAAAGTCCTTTTTAAAATTTCAAAAGTCGAAATTTGGAAGAATGTCGCCTATTGTCAAAAAAACACATTTTTGAATATTGGACATTCATAGGAACGGCCGTAATAGTGTTCCCCAATAATTTTTTTTTCGCAAATTTTCTACCATTTTCGGAAAAAGGAGCAAAGTCCTTTTTAAAATTTCAAAAGTCGAAATTTGAAAGAATGTCGCCTATTGTCAAAAAAAAAACACTTTTGAATATTGGACATTCATAGGAATGGCCGGAATAGTGTTCCCCAATAATTTTTTTTTGCAAATTTTCTACTATTTTCGGAAAAAGGAGCAAAGTCCTTTTTAAAATTTCTAAAGTCGAAATTTGGAAGAATGTCGCCTATTGTCAAAAAAACACCCTTTTGAATATTGGACATTCATAGGAATGGCAAGAATAGTATTCCCCAATAATTTTTTTTCGCAAATTTTCTACCATTTTCGGAAAAAGGAGCAAAGTCCTTTCTAAAATTTCAAAAGTTGAAATTTGGAAAAATGTCGCCAATTTTCAAATAAACACACTGTTAAGACTTTTGAATATTGGACATTCATAGAAATGGCCGGAAGAGTGTTCTCCAAAAATGTTTTTTCGCCTATCTCCTACAATTTTCGGAAAAAGGAGCAAAGTCCTTTTTAAAATTTCAAAAGTCGAAATTTCGAAGAATGTCGCCTATTGTCAAAAAAACACACTTTTGAATATTGGACATTCATAGGAATGGCCGGAATAGTGTTCCCCAATAATTTTTTTTCGCAAATTTTCTACCATTTTCGGAAAAAGGAGCAAAGTCCTTTTTAAAATTTCAAAAGTCGAAATTTGGAAGAATGTCGCCTATTTTCAAAAAAACACACTTTTGAATATTGGACATTCATAAGAATGGCAGGAATAGTATTCCCCAATAATTTTTTTTCGCAAATTTTCTACCATTTTCGGAAAAAGGAGCAAGGTCCTTTCTAAAATTTCAAAAGTCGAAATTTGGAAAAATGTCGCCAATTTTCAAATAAACACACTGTTAAGACTTTTGAATATTGGACATTCATAGAAATGGCCGGAAGAGTGTTCTCCAATAATGTTTTTTCGCTTATCTCCTACAATTTTCGGAAAAAGGAGCAAAGTCCTTTTTAAAATTTCAAAAGTCGAAATTTGGAAGAATGTCGCCTATTGTCAAAAAAACACATTTTTGAATATTGGACATTCATAGGAATGGCCGTAATAGTGTTCCCCATTAATTTTTTTTCGCAAATTTTCTACCATTTTCGGAAAAAGGAGCAAAGTCCTTTTTAAAATTTCAAAAGTCGAAATTTGGAAGAATGTCGCCTATTGTCAAAAAAACACACTTTTGAATATTGGACATTCATAGGAATGGCCGGAATAGTGTTCCCCAATAATTTTTTTTTCGCAAATTTTCTACCATTTTCGGAAAAAGGAGCAAAGGCCTTTCTAAAATTTCAAAAGTTGAAATTTGGAAAAATGTCGCCAATTTGCAAAAAAACACACTGTTAAGACTTTTGAATATTGGACATTCATAGGAATGGCCGGAAGAGTGTTCTCCAATAATGTTTTTTCGCCTATCTCCTACAATTTTCGGAAAAAGGAGCAAAGTCCTTTTTAAAATTTCAAAAGTCGAAATTTCGAAGAATGTCGCCTATTGTCAAAAAAACACATTTTTGAATATTGGACATTCATAGGAATGGCCGTAATAGTGTTCCCCAATAATTTTTTTTTCGCAAATTTTCTACCATTTTCGGAAAAAGGAGCAAAGTCCTTTTTAAAATTTCAAAAGTCGAAATTTGGAAGAATGTCGCCTATTGTCAAAAAAACACACTTTTGAATATTGGACATTCATAGGAATGGCCGGAATAGTGTTCCCCAATAATTTGTTTTCGCAAATTTTCTACCATTTTCGGAAAAAGGAGCAAAGTCCTTTTTAAAATTTCAAAAGTCGAAATTTGGAAAAATGTTGCCAATTTTCAAAAAAAAACACACTGTTAAGACTTTTAAGTATTGGACATTCATAGAAATGGCCGGAAGAGTGTTCTCCAATAATGTTTTTTCGCTTATCTTCTACAATTTTCGGAAAAAGGAGCAAAGTCCTTTTTAAAATTTCAAAAGTCGAAATTTGGAAGAATGTCGCCTATTGTCAAAAAAACACACTTTTGAATATTGGACATTCATAGGAATGGCCGGAATAGTGTTCCCCAATAATTTTTTTTTGCAAATTTTCTACTATTTTCGGAAAAAGGAGCAAAGTCCTTTTTAAAATTTCTAAAGTCGAAATTTGGAAGAATGTCGCCTATTGTCAAAAAAACACACTTTTGAATATTGGACATTCATAGGAATGGCCGGAATAGTATTCCCCAATAATTTTTTTTCGCAAATTTTCTACCATTTTCGGAAAAAGGAGCAAAGTCCTTTCTAAAATTTCAAAAGTTGAAATTTGGAAAAATGTCGCCAATTTTCAAATAAACACACTGTTAAGACTTTTGAATATTGGACATTCATAGAAATGGCCGGAAGAGTGTTCTCCAATAATGTTTTTTCGCTTATCTCCTACAATTTTCGGAAAAAGGAGCAAAGTCCTTTTTAAAATTTCAAAAGTCGAAATTTCGAAGAATGTCGCCTATTGTCAAAAAAACACACTTTTGAATATTGGACATTCATAGGAATGGCCGTAATAGTGTTCCCCATTAATTTTTTTTCGCAAATTTTCTACCATTTTCGGAAAAAGGAGCAAAGTCCTTTTTAAAATTTCAAAAGTCGAAATTTGGAAGAATGTCGCCTATTGTCAAAAAAACACACTTTTGAATATTGGACATTCATAAGAATGGCAGGAATAGTATTCCCCAATAATTTTTTTTCGCAAATTTTCTACCATTTTCGGAAAAAGGAGCAAAGTCCTTTTTAAAATTTCAAAAGTCGAAATTTGGAAAAATGTCGCCAATTTTCAAAAAAAACACACTGTTAAGACTTTGGAATATTGGACATTCATAGAAATGGCCGGAAGAGTGTTCTCCAATAATGTTTTTTCGCTTATTTCCTACAATTTTCGGAAAAAGGAGCAAAGTCCTTTTTAAAATTTCAAAAGTCGAAATTTGGAAGAATGTCGCCTATTGTCAAAAAAACACATTTTTGAATATTGGACATTCATAGGAATGGCCGTAATAGTGTTCCCCAATAATTTTTTTTTCGCAAATTTTCTACCATTTTCGGAAAAAGGAGCAAAGTCCTTTTTAAAATTTCAAAAGTCGAAATTTGGAAGAATGTCGCCTATTGTCAAAAAAACACACTTTTGAATATTGGACATTCATAGGAATGGCCGGAATAGTGTTCCCCAATAATTTGTTTTCGCAAATTTTCTACCATTTTCGGAAAAAGGAGCAAAGTCCTTTTTAAAATTTCAAAAGTCGAAATTTGGAAAAATGTTGCCAATTTTCAAAAAAAAACACACTGTTAAGACTTTTAAGTATTGGACATTCATAGAAATGGCCGGAAGAGTGTTCTCCAATAATGTTTTTTCGCTTATCTTCTACAATTTTCGGAAAAAGGAGCAAAGTCCTTTTTAAAATTTCAAAAGTCGAAATTTGGAAGAATGTCGCCTATTGTCAAAAAAACACACTTTTGAATATTGGACATTCATAGGAATGGCCGGAATAGTGTTCCCCAATAATTTTTTTTTGCAAATTTTCTACTATTTTCGGAAAAAGGAGCAAAGTCCTTTTTAAAATTTCTAAAGTCGAAATTTGGAAGAATGTCGCCTATTGTCAAAAAAACACACTTTTGAATATTGGACATTCATAGGAATGGAAGGAATAGTATTCCCCAATAATTTTTTTTCGCAAATTTTCTACCATTTTCGGAAAAAGGAGCAAAGTCCTTTTTAAAATTTCAAAAGTCGAAATTTGGAAGAATGTCGCCTATTGTCAAAAAAGCACACTTTTGAATATTGGACATTCATAGGAATGGCCGGAATAGTGTTCCCCAATAATTTTTTTTCACAAATTTTCTACCATTTTCGGAAAAAGGAGCAAAGTCCTTTCTAAAATTTCAAAAGTTGAAATTTGGAAAAATGTCGCCAATTTTAAAAAAAACACACTGTTAAGACTTTTGAATATTGGACATTCATAGAAATGGCCGGAAGAGTGTTCTCCAATAATGTTTTTTCGCTTATCTCCTACAATTTTCGGAAAAAGGAGCAAAGTCCTTTTTAAAATTTCAAAAGTCGAAATTTCGAAGAATGTCGCCTATTGTCAAAAAAAACACACTTTTGAATATTGGACATTCATAGGAATGGCCGGAATAGTGTTCCCCAATAATTTTTTTTTGCAAATTTTCTACTATTTTCGGAAAAAGGAGCAAAGTCCTTTTTAAAATTTCAAAAGTCGAAATTTGGAAGAATGTCGCCTATTGTCAAAAAAACACATTTTTGAATATTGGACATTCATAGGAACGGCCGTAATAGTGTTCCCCAATAATTTTTTTTTCGCAAATTTTCTACCATTTTCGGAAAAAGGAGCAAAGTCCTTTTTAAAATTTCAAAAGTCGAAATTTGAAAGAATGTCGCCTATTGTCAAAAAAAAAACACTTTTGAATATTGGACATTCATAGGAATGGCCGGAATAGTGTTCCCCAATAATTTTTTTTTGCAAATTTTCTACTATTTTCGGAAAAAGGAGCAAAGTCCTTTTTAAAATTTCTAAAGTCGAAATTTGGAAGAATGTCGCCTATTGTCAAAAAAACACCCTTTTGAATATTGGACATTCATAGGAATGGCAAGAATAGTATTCCCCAATAATTTTTTTTCGCAAATTTTCTACCATTTTCGGAAAAAGGAGCAAAGTCCTTTCTAAAATTTCAAAAGTTGAAATTTGGAAAAATGTCGCCAATTTTCAAATAAACACACTGTTAAGACTTTTGAATATTGGACATTCATAGAAATGGCCGGAAGAGTGTTCTCCAATAATGTTTTTTCGCCTATCTCCTACAATTTTCGGAAAAAGGAGCAAAGTCCTTTTTAAAATTTCAAAAGTCGAAATTTCGAAGAATGTCGCCTATTGTCAAAAAAACACACTTTTGAATATTGGACATTCATAGGAATGGCCGGAATAGTGTTCCCCAATAATTTTTTTTCGCAAATTTTCTACCATTTTCGGAAAAAGGAGCAAAGTCCTTTTTAAAATTTCAAAAGTCGAAATTTGGAAGAATGTCGCCTATTTTCAAAAAAACACACTTTTGAATATTGGACATTCATAAGAATGGCAGGAATAGTATTCCCCAATAATTTTTTTTCGCAAATTTTCTACCATTTTCGGAAAAAGGAGCAAGGTCCTTTCTAAAATTTCAAAAGTCGAAATTTGGAAAAATGTCGCCAATTTTCAAATAAACACACTGTTAAGACTTTTGAATATTGGACATTCATAGAAATGGCCGGAAGAGTGTTCTCCAATAATGTTTTTTCGCTTATCTCCTACAATTTTCGGAAAAAGGAGCAAAGTCCTTTTTAAAATTTCAAAAGTCGAAATTTGGAAGAATGTCGCCTATTGTCAAAAAAACACATTTTTGAATATTGGACATTCATAGGAATGGCCGTAATAGTGTTCCCCATTAATTTTTTTTCGCAAATTTTCTACCATTTTCGGAAAAAGGAGCAAAGTCCTTTTTAAAATTTCAAAAGTCGAAATTTGGAAGAATGTCGCCTATTGTCAAAAAAACACACTTTTGAATATTGGACATTCATAGGAATGGCCGGAATAGTGTTCCCCAATAATTTTTTTTTCGCAAATTTTCTACCATTTTCGGAAAAAGGAGCAAAGGCCTTTCTAAAATTTCAAAAGTTGAAATTTGGAAAAATGTCGCCAATTTGCAAAAAAACACACTGTTAAGACTTTTGAATATTGGACATTCATAGGAATGGCCGGAATAGTGTTCCCCAATAATTTTTTTTTCGCAAATTTTCTACCATTTTCGGAAAAAGGAGCAAAGTCCTTTCTAAAATTTCAAAAGTTGAAATTTGGAAAAATGTCGCCAATTTTCAAATAAACACACTGTTAAGAATTTTGAATATTGGACATTCATAGAAATGGCCGGAAGAGTGTTCTCCAATAATGTTTTTTCGCTTATCTCCTACAATTTTCGGAAACAGGAGCAAAGTCCATTTTAAAATTTCAAAAGTCGAAATTTGGAAGAATGTCGCCTATTGTCAAAAAAACACATTTTTGAATATTGGACATTCATAGGAATGGCCGTAATAGTGTTCCCCAATAATTTTTTTTCGCAAATTTTCTACCATTTTCGGAAAAAGGAGCAAAGTCCTTTTTAAAATTTCAAAAGTCGAAATTTGGAAGAATGTCGCCTATTGTCCAAAAAACACACTTTTGAATATTGGACATTCATAGGAATGGCCGGAATAGTGTTCCCCAATAATTTTTTTTCCCAAATTTTCTACCATTTTCGGAAAAAGGAGCAAAGTCCTTTCTAAAATTTCAAAAGTTGAAATTTGGAAAAATGTCGCCAATTTGCAAAAAAACACACTGTTAAGACTTTTGAATATTGGACATTCATAGGAATGGCCGGAATAGTGTTCCCCAATAATTTTTTTTCGCAAATTTTCTACCATTTTCGGAAAAAGGAGCAAAGTCCTTTTTAAAATTTCAAAAGTTGAAATTTGGAAAAATGTCGCCAATTTTCAAATAAACACACTGTTAAGAATTTTGAATATTGGACATTCATAGAAATGGCCGGAAGAGTGTTCTCCAATAATGTTTTTTCGCTTATCTCCTACAATTTTCGGAAACAGGAGCAAAGTCCATTTTAAAATTTCAAAAGTCGAAATTTGGAAGAATGTCGCCTATTGTCAAAAAAACACACTTTTGAATATAGGACATTCATAGGAATGGGCGGAATAGTGTTCCCCAATAATTTTTTTTCGCAAATTTTCTACCATTTTCGGAAAAAGGAGCAAAGTCCTTTTTAAAATTTCAAAAGTCGAAATTTGGAAGAATGTCGCCTATTGTCAAAAAAACACACTTTTGAATATTGGACATTCATAGGAATGGCAGGAATAGTATTTTCCAATAATTTTTTTCGCAAATTTTCTACCATTTTCGGAAAAAGGAGCAAAGTCCTTTTTAAATTTTCAAAAGTCGAAATTTGGAAGAATGTCGCCTATTGTCAAAAAAACACACTTTTGAATATTGGACATTCATAGGAATGGCCGGAATAGTGGTCCCCAATAATTTTTTTTCGCAAATTTTCTACCATTTTCCGAAAAAGGAGCAAAGTCCTTTTTAAAATTTCAAAAGTCGAAATTTGGAAGAATGTCGCCTATTGTCAAAAAAAACACACTTTTGAATATTGGACATTCATAGGAATGGCCGGAATAGTGTTCCCCAATAATTTTTTTTCGCAAATTTTCTACCATTTTCGGAAAAAGGAGCAAGGTCCTTTCTAAAATTTCAAAAGTCGAAATTTGGAAAAATGTCGCCAATTTTCAAATAAACACACTGTTAAGACTTTTGAATATTGGACATTCATAGAAATGGCCGGAAGAGTGTTCTCCAATAATGTTTTTTCGCTTATCTCCTACAATTTTCGGAAAAAAGAGCAAAGTCCTTTTTAAAATTTCAAAAGTCGAAATTTGGAAGAATGTCGCCTATTGTCAAAAAAACACATTTTTGAATATTGGACATTCATAGGAATGGCCGTAATAGTGTTCCCCAATAATTTTTTTTCGCAAATTTTCTACCATTTTCGGAAAAAGGAGCAAAGTCCTTTTTAAAATTTCAAAAGTCGAAATTTGGAAGAATGTCGCCTTTTGTCAAAAAAACACACTTTTGAATATTGGACATTCATAGGAATGGCCGGAATAGTGTTCCCCAATAATTTTTTTTCGCAAATTTTCTACCATTTTCGGAAAAAGTAGCAAAGTCCTTTTTAAAATTTCAAAAGTCAAAATTTGGAAGAATGTCGCCTATTGTAAAAAAAAAACACACTTTTGAATATTGGACATTCATGGGAATGGGCGGAATAGTGTTCCCCAATAATTTTTTTTCGCAAATTTTCTACCATTTTCGGAAAGAGGTTCAAAGTCCTTTTTAAAATTTCAAAAGTCGAAATTTGGAAGAATGTCGCCTATTGTCAAAAAAACACACTTTTGAATATTGGACATTCATAGGAAAGGCCGGAATAGTGTTCCCCAATAATTTTTTTTCGCAAATTTTCTACCCTTTTCGGAAAAAGGAGCAAAGTCCTTTCTAAAATTTCAAAAGTTGAAATTTGGAAAAATGTCGCCAATTTGCAAAAAAACACACTGTTAAGACTTTTGAATATTGGACATTCATAGGAATGGCCGGAATAGTGTTCCCCAATAATTTTTTTTCGCAAATTTTCTACCATTTTCGGAAAAAGGAGCAAAGTCCTTTCTAAAATTTCAAAAGTTGAAATTTGGAAAAATGTCGCCAATTTTCAAATAAACACACTGTTAAGAATTTTGAATATTGGACATTCATAGAAATGGCCGGAAGAGTGCTCTCCAATAATGTTTTTTCGCTTATCTCCTACAATAAAGGAGCAAAGTCCTTTTTAAAATTTCAAAAGTCGAAATTTGGAAGAATGTCGCCTATTGTCAAAAAAACACATTTTTGAATATTGGACATTCATAGGAATGGCCGTAATAGTGTTCCCCAATAATTTTTTTTCGCAAATTTTCTACCATTTTCGGAAAAAGGAGCAAAGTCTGTTCTAAAATTTCACAAGTTGAAATTTGGAAGAATGTCGCCTATTGTCAAAAAAAACACACTTTTGAATGTTGGACATTCATAGGAATGGCCGGAATAGTGTTCTTCAATAATGTTTTTTCGCTTATCTCCTACAATTTTCGGAAACAGGAGCAAAGTCCATTTTAAAATTTCAAAAGTCGAAATTTGGAAGAATGTCGCCAATTTTCAAAAAAACACACTGTTAAGACTTTTGAATATTGGACATTCATAGAAATGGCCGGAAGAGTGTTCTCCAATAATGTTTTTTCGCTTATCTCCTACAATTTTCGGAAAAAGGAGCAAAGTCCTTTCTAAAATTTCAAAAGTCGAAATTTGGAAGAATATCGCCTATTGTCCAAAAAACACACTTTTGAATAATGGATATTCATTGGAATGGCCAGAATAGTGTTCCCCAATAATTTTTTTTCGCAAATTTTCTACCATTTTCGGAAAAAGGAGCAAAGTCCTTTTTAAAATTTCAAAAGTCGAAATTTGGAAAAATGTCGCCTATTTTCAAAAAAACACACTGTTAAGACTTTTGAATATTGGACATTCATAGAAATGGCCGGAAGAGTGTTCTCCAATAATGTTTTTTCGCTTATCTCCTACAATTTTCGGAAAAAGGAGCAAAGTCCTTTTTAAAATTTCAAAAGTCGAAGTTTGGAAGAATATCGCCTATTGTCAAAAAAACACACTGTTAAGACTTTTGAATATTGGACATTCATAGGAATGGCCGGAATAGTGTTCTCCAATAATTTTTTTTCGCAAATTTTTTGCCATTTTCGGAAAAAGGAGCAAAGTCCTTTTTAAAATTTCAAAAGTCGAAATTGGGAAGAATGTCGCCTATTGTCCAAAAAACACACTTTTGAATATTGGACATTCATAGGAATGGCCGGAATAGTGTTCCCCAATAATTTTTTTTCGCAAATTTTCTACCATTTTCGGAAAAAGGAGCAAAGTCCTTTCTAAAATTTCAAAAGTTGAAATTTGGAAAAATGTCGCCAATTTGCAAAAAAACACACTGTTAAGACTTTTGAATATTGGACATTCATAGAAATGGCCGGAAGAGTGTTCTCCAATAATGTTTTTTCGCTTATCTCCTACAATTTTCGGAAAAAGGAGCAAAGTCCTTTTTAAAATTTCAAAAGTCGAAATTTGGAAGAATGTCGCCTATTGTTAAAAAAAACACATTTTTGAATATTGGACATTCATAGGAATGGCCGTAATAGTGTTCCCCAATAATTTTTTTTCGCAAATTTTCTACCATTTTCGGAAAAAGGAGCAAAGTCCTTTTTAAAAGTTCAAAAGTCGAAATTTGGCAGAATGTCGCCTATTGTCAAAAAAACACATTTTTGAATATTGGACATTCATAGGAATGGCCGGAATAGTGTTCCCCAATAATTTTTTTTCGCAAATTTTCTACCATTTTCGGAAAAAGGAGCAAAGTCCTTTCTAAAATTTCAAAAGTTGAAATTTGGAAAAATGTCGCCAATTTGCAAAAAAACACACTGTT
Organism: Epicampocera succincta; assembly: GCA_932526305.1. Classification (NCBI taxonomy): domain Eukaryota; kingdom Metazoa; phylum Arthropoda; class Insecta; order Diptera; family Tachinidae; genus Epicampocera; species Epicampocera succincta. The sequence continues at coordinate 45,054,772 of OW052036.1, forward strand.
AAGACTTTTGAATATTGGACATTCATAGAAATGGCCGGAAGAGTGTTCTCCAATAATGTTTTTTCGCTTATCTCCTACAATTTTCGGAAACAGGAGCAAAGTCCATTTTAAAATTTCAAAAGTCGAAATTTGGAAGAATGTCGCCTATTGTCAAAAAAACACACTTTTGAATAGTGGACATTCATAGGAATGGCCGGAGTAGTGTTCCCCAATAATTTTTTTTCGCAAATTTTCTACCATTTTCGGAAAAAGGAGCAAGGTCCTTTCTAAAATTTCAAAAGTTGAAATTTGGAAAAATGTCGCCAATTTTCAAAAAAAACACACTGTTAAGACTTTTGAATATTGGACATTCATAGGAATGGCCGGAATAGTGTTCCCCAATAATTTTTTTTTTCCCAAATTTTCTACCATTTTCGGAAAAAGGAGCAAAGTCCTTTCTAAAATTTCAAAAGTTGAAATTTGGAAAAATGTCGCCAATTTTCAAATAAACACACTGTTAAGAATTTTGAATATTGGACATTCATAGAAATGGCCGGAAGAGTGTTCTCCAATAATGTTTTTTCGCTTATCTCCTACAATTTTCGGAAACAGGAGCAAAGTCCATTTTAAAATTTCAAAAGTCGAAATTTGGAAGAATGTCGCCTATTGTCAAAAAAACACACTTTTGAATATTGGACATTCATAGGAATGGCCGGAATAGTGTTCCCCAATAATTTTTTTTTGCAAATTTTCTACCATTTTCGGAAAAAGGAGCAAGGTCCTTTCTAAAATTTCAAAAGTTGAAATTTGGAAAAATGTCGCCAATTTTCAAATAAACACACTGTTAAGAATTTTGAATATTGGACATTCATAGAAATGGCTGGAAGAGTGTTCTCCAATAATGTTTTTTCGCTTATCTCCTACAATTTTCGGAAAAAGGAGCAAAGTCCTTTTTAAAATTTCAAAAGTCGAAATTTGGAAGAATGTCGCCTATTGTCAAAAACACACATTTTTGAATATTGGACATTCATAGGAATGGCCGTAATAGTGTTCCCCAATAATTTTTTTTCGCAAATTTTCTACCATTTTCGGAAAAAGGAGCAAAGTCCTTTTTAAAATTTCAAAAGTCGAAATTTGGAAGAATGTCGCCTATTGTCAAAAAAACACACTTTTGAATATTGGACATTCATAGGAATGGCCGGAATAGTGTTCCCCAATAATTTTTTTTCGCAAATTTTCTACCATTTTCGGAAAAAAGAGCAAAGTCCTTTCTAAAATTTCAAAAGTTGAAATTTGGAAAAATGTCGCCAATTTGCAAAAAAACACCTTGTTAAGACTTTTGAATATTGGACATTCATAGGAATGGCCGGAACAGTGTTCCCCAATAATTTTTTTTCGCAAATTTTCTACCATTTTCGGAAAAAGGAGCAAAGTCCTTTCTAAAATTTCAAAAGTTGAAATTTGGAAAAATGTCGCCAATTTTCAAATAAACACACTGTTAAGAATTTTGAATATTGGACATTCATAGAAATGGCCGGAAGAGTGTTCTCCAATAATGTTTTTTCGCTTATCTCCTACAATAAAGGAGCAAAGTCCTTTTTAAAATTTCAAAAGTCGAAATTTGGAAGAATGTCGCCAATTTTCAAAAAAACACACTGTTAAGACTTTTGAATATTGGACATTCATAGAAATGGCCGGAAGAGTGTTCTCCAATAATGTTTTTTCGCTTATCTCCTACAATTTTCGGAAAAAGGAGCAAAGTCCTTTCTAAAATTTCAAAAGTCGAAATTTGGAAGAATATCGCCTATTGTCCAAAAAACACACTTTTGAATAATGGATATTCATTGGAATGGCCAGAATAGTGTTCCCCAATAATTTTTTTTCGCAAATTTTCTACCATTTTCGGAAAAAGGAGCAAAGTCCTTTTTAAAATTTCAAAAGTCGAAATTTGGAAAAATGTCGCCTATTTTCAAAAAAACACACTGTTAAGACTTTTGAATATTGGACATTCATAGAAATGGCCGGAAGAGTGTTCTCCAATAATGTTTTTTCGCTTATCTCCTACAATTTTCGGAAAAAGGAGCAAAGTCCTTTTTAAAATTTCAAAAGTCGAAGTTTGGAAGAATATCGCCTATTGTCAAAAAAACACACTGTTAAGACTTTTGAATATTGGACATTCATAGGAATGGCCGGAATAGTGTTCTCCAATAATTTTTTTTCGCAAATTTTTTGCCATTTTCGGAAAAAGGAGCAAAGTCCTTTTTAAAATTTCAAAAGTCGAAATTGGGAAGAATGTCGCCTATTGTCCAAAAAACACACTTTTGAATATTGGACATTCATAGGAATGGCCGGAATAGTGTTCCCCAATAATTTTTTTTCGCAAATTTTCTACCATTTTCGGAAAAAGGAGCAAAGTCCTTTCTAAAATTTCAAAAGTTGAAATTTGGAAAAATGTCGCCAATTTGCAAAAAAACACACTGTTAAGACTTTTGAATATTGGACATTCATAGAAATGGCCGGAAGAGTGTTCTCCAATAATGTTTTTTCGCTTATCTCCTACAATTTTCGGAAAAAGGAGCAAAGTCCTTTTTAAAATTTCAAAAGTCGAAATTTGGAAGAATGTCGCCTATTGTTAAAAAAAACACATTTTTGAATATTGGACATTCATAGGAATGGCCGTAATAGTGTTCCCCAATAATTTTTTTTCGCAAATTTTCTACCATTTTCGGAAAAAGGAGCAAAGTCCTTTTTAAAAGTTCAAAAGTCGAAATTTGGCAGAATGTCGCCTATTGTCAAAAAAACACATTTTTGAATATTGGACATTCATAGGAATGGCCGGAATAGTGTTCCCTTATAATTTTTTTTCGCAAATTTTCTACCATTTTCGGAAAAAGGAGCAAAGTCCTTTCTAAAATTTCAAAAGTTGAAATTTGGAAAAATGTCGCCAATTTGCAAAAAAACACACTGTTAAGACTTTTGAATATTGGACATTCATAGAAATGGCCGGAAGAGTGTTCTCCAATAATGTTTTTTCGCTTATCTCCTACAATTTTCGGAAACAGGAGCAAAGTCCATTTTAAAATTTCAAAAGTCGAAATTTGGAAGAATGTCGCCTATTGTCAAAAAAACACACTTTTGAATAGTGGACATTCATAGGAATGGCCGGAGTAGTGTTCCCCAATAATTTTTTTTCGCAAATTTTCTACCATTTTCGGAAAAAGGAGCAAGGTCCTTTCTAAAATTTCAAAAGTTGAAATTTGGAAAAATGTCGCCAATTTTCAAAAAAAACACACTGTTAAGACTTTTGAATATTGGACATTCATAGGAATGGCCGGAATAGTGTTCCCCAATAATTTTTTTTTTCCCAAATTTTCTACCATTTTCGGAAAAAGGAGCAAAGTCCTTTCTAAAATTTCAAAAGTTGAAATTTGGAAAAATGTCGCCAATTTTCAAATAAACACACTGTTAAGAATTTTGAATATTGGACATTCATAGAAATGGCCGGAAGAGTGTTCTCCAATAATGTTTTTTCGCTTATCTCCTACAATTTTCGGAAACAGGAGCAAAGTCCATTTTAAAATTTCAAAAGTCGAAATTTGGAAGAATGTCGCCTATTGTCAAAAAAACACACTTTTGAATATTGGACATTCATAGGAATGGCCGGAATAGTGTTCCCCAATAATTTTTTTTTGCAAATTTTCTACCATTTTCGGAAAAAGGAGCAAGGTCCTTTCTAAAATTTCAAAAGTTGAAATTTGGAAAAATGTCGCCAATTTTCAAATAAACACACTGTTAAGAATTTTGAATATTGGACATTCATAGAAATGGCTGGAAGAGTGTTCTCCAATAATGTTTTTTCGCTTATCTCCTACAATTTTCGGAAAAAGGAGCAAAGTCCTTTTTAAAATTTCAAAAGTCGAAATTTGGAAGAATGTCGCCTATTGTCAAAAACACACATTTTTGAATATTGGACATTCATAGGAATGGCCGTAATAGTGTTCCCCAATAATTTTTTTTCGCAAATTTTCTACCATTTTCGGAAAAAGGAGCAAAGTCCTTTTTAAAATTTCAAAAGTCGAAATTTGGAAGAATGTCGCCTATTGTCAAAAAAACACACTTTTGAATATTGGACATTCATAGGAATGGCCGGAATAGTGTTCCCCAATAATTTTTTTTCGCAAATTTTCTACCATTTTCGGAAAAAAGAGCAAAGTCCTTTCTAAAATTTCAAAAGTTGAAATTTGGAAAAATGTCGCCAATTTGCAAAAAAACACCTTGTTAAGACTTTTGAATATTGGACATTCATAGGAATGGCCGGAAGAGTGTTCTCCAATAATGTTTTTTCGCTTATCTCCTACAATTTTCGGAAACAGGAGCAAAGTCCATTTTAAAATTTCAAAAGTCGAAATTTGGAAGAATGTCGCCTATTGTCAAAAAAACACACTTTTGAATATTGGACATTCATAGGAATGGCCGGAATAGTGTTCCCCAATAATTTTTTTTTGCAAATTTTCTACCATTTTCGGAAAAAGGAGCAAGGTCCTTTCTAAAATTTCAAAAGTTGAAATTTGGAAAAATGTCGCCAATTTTCAAATAAACACACTGTTAAGAATTTTGAATATTGGACATTCATAGGAATGGCCGGAATAGTGTTCCCCAATAATTTTTTTTCGCAAATTTTCTACCATTTTCGGAAAGAGGTTCAAAGTCCTTTTTAAAATTTCAAAAGTCGAAATTTGGAAGAATGTCGCCTATTGTCAAAAAAACACACTTTTGAATATTGGACATTCATAGGAATGGCCGGAATAGTGTTCCCCAATAATTTTTTTTCGCAAATTTTCTACCATTTTCGGAAAAAAGAGCAAAGTCCTTTCTAAAATTTCAAAAGTTGAAATTTGGAAAAATGTCGCCAATTTGCAAAAAAACACCTTGTTAAGACTTTTGAATATTGGACATTCATAGGAATGGCCGGAAGAGTGTTCTCCAATAATGTTTTTTCGCTTATCTCCTACAATTTTCGGAAACAGGAGCAAAGTCCATTTTAAAATTTCAAAAGTCGAAATTTGGAAGAATGTCGCCTATTGTCAAAAAAACACACTTTTGAATATTGGACATTCATAGGAATGGCCGGAATAGTGTTCCCCAATAATTTTTTTTTGCAAATTTTCTACCATTTTCGGAAAAAGGAGCAAAGTCCTTTCTAAAATTTCAAAAGTTGAAATTTGGAAAAATGTCGCCAATTTGCAAAAAAACACACTGTTAAGACTTTTGAATATTGGACATTCATAGGAATGGCCGGAATAGTGTTCCCCAATAATTTTTTTTCGCAAATTTTCTACCATTTTCGGAAAAAGGAGCAAAGTCCTTTTTAAAATTTCAAAAGTTGAAATTTGGAAAAATGTCGCCAATTTTCAAATAAACACACTGTTAAGAATTTTGAATATTGGACATTCATAGAAATGGCCGGAAGAGTGTTCTCCAATAATGTTTTTTCGCTTATCTCCTACAATTTTCGGAAACAGGAGCAAAGTCCATTTTAAAATTTCAAAAGTCGAAATTTGGAAGAATGTCGCCTATTGTCAAAAAAACACACTTTTGAATATAGGACATTCATAGGAATGGGCGGAATAGTGTTCCGCAATAATTTTTTTTCGCAAATTTTCTACCATTTTCGGAAAAAGGAGCAAAGTCCTTTTTAAAATTTCAAAAGTCGAAATTTGGAAGAATGTCGCCTATTGTCAAAAAAACACACTTTTGAATATTGGACATTCATAGGAATGGCAGGAATAGTATTTTCCAATAATTTTTTTCGCAAATTTTCTACCATTTTCGGAAAAAGGAGCAAAGTCCTTTTTAAATTTTCAAAAGTCGAAATTTGGAAGAATGTCGCCTATTGTCAAAAAAACACACTTTTGAATATTGGACATTCATAGGAATGGCCGGAATAGTGGTCCCCAATAATTTTTTTTCGCAAATTTTCTACCATTTTCCGAAAAAGGAGCAAAGTCCTTTTTAAAATTTCAAAAGTCGAAATTTGGAAGAATGTCGCCTATTGTCAAAAAAAACACACTTTTGAATATTGGACATTCATAGGAATGGCCGGAATAGTGTTCCCCAATAATTTTTTTTCGCAAATTTTCTACCATTTTCGGAAAAAGGAGCAAGGTCCTTTCTAAAATTTCAAAAGTCGAAATTTGGAAAAATGTCGCCAATTTTCAAATAAACACACTGTTAAGACTTTTGAATATTGGACATTCATAGAAATGGCCGGAAGAGTGTTCTCCAATAATGTTTTTTCGCTTATCTCCTACAATTTTCGGAAAAAAGAGCAAAGTCCTTTTTAAAATTTCAAAAGTCGAAATTTGGAAGAATGTCGCCTATTGTCAAAAAAACACATTTTTGAATATTGGACATTCATAGGAATGGCCGTAATAGTGTTCCCCAATAATTTTTTTTCGCAAATTTTCTACCATTTTCGGAAAAAGGAGCAAAGTCCTTTTTAAAATTTCAAAAGTCGAAATTTGGAAGAATGTCGCCTTTTGTCAAAAAAACACACTTTTGAATATTGGACATTCATAGGAATGGCCGGAATAGTGTTCCCCAATAATTTTTTTTCGCAAATTTTCTACCATTTTCGGAAAAAGTAGCAAAGTCCTTTTTAAAATTTCAAAAGTCAAAATTTGGAAGAATGTCGCCTATTGTAAAAAAAAAACACACTTTTGAATATTGGACATTCATGGGAATGGGCGGAATAGTGTTCCCCAATAATTTTTTTTCGCAAATTTTCTACCATTTTCGGAAAGAGGTTCAAAGTCCTTTTTAAAATTTCAAAAGTCGAAATTTGGAAGAATGTCGCCTATTGTCAAAAAAACACACTTTTGAATATTGGACATTCATAGGAAAGGCCGGAATAGTGTTCCCCAATAATTTTTTTTCGCAAATTTTCTACCCTTTTCGGAAAAAGGAGCAAAGTCCTTTCTAAAATTTCAAAAGTTGAAATTTGGAAAAATGTCGCCAATTTGCAAAAAAACACACTGTTAAGACTTTTGAATATTGGACATTCATAGGAATGGCCGGAATAGTGTTCCCCAATAATTTTTTTTCGCAAATTTTCTACCATTTTCGGAAAAAGGAGCAAAGTCCTTTCTAAAATTTCAAAAGTTGAAATTTGGAAAAATGTCGCCAATTTTCAAATAAACACACTGTTAAGAATTTTGAATATTGGACATTCATAGAAATGGCCGGAAGAGTGCTCTCCAATAATGTTTTTTCGCTTATCTCCTACAATAAAGGAGCAAAGTCCTTTTTAAAATTTCAAAAGTCGAAATTTGGAAGAATGTCGCCTATTGTCAAAAAAACACATTTTTGAATATTGGACATTCATAGGAATGGCCGTAATAGTGTTCCCCAATAATTTTTTTTCGCAAATTTTCTACCATTTTCGGAAAAAGGAGCAAAGTCTGTTCTAAAATTTCACAAGTTGAAATTTGGAAGAATTTCGCCTATTGTCAAAAAAAACACACTTTTGAATGTTGGACATTCATAGGAATGGCCGGAATAGTGTTCTTCAATAATGTTTTTTCGCTTATCTCCTACAATTTTCGGAAACAGGAGCAAAGTCCATTTTAAAATTTCAAAAGTCGAAATTTGGAAGAATGTCGCCAATTTTCAAAAAAACACACTGTTAAGACTTTTGAATATTGGACATTCATAGAAATGGCCGGAAGAGTGTTCTCCAATAATGTTTTTTCGCTTATCTCCTACAATTTTCGGAAAAAGGAGCAAAGTCCTTTCTAAAATTTCAAAAGTCGAAATTTGGAAGAATATCGCCTATTGTCCAAAAAACACACTTTTGAATAATGGATATTCATTGGAATGGCCAGAATAGTGTTCCCCAATAATTTTTTTTCGCAAATTTTCTACCATTTTCGGAAAAAGGAGCAAAGTCCTTTTTAAAATTTCAAAAGTCGAAATTTGGAAAAATGTCGCCTATTTTCAAAAAAACACACTGTTAAGACTTTTGAATATTGGACATTCATAGAAATGGCCGGAAGAGTGTTCTCCAATAATGTTTTTTCGCTTATCTCCTACAATTTTCGGAAAAAGGAGCAAAGTCCTTTTTAAAATTTCAAAAGTCGAAGTTTGGAAGAATATCGCCTATTGTCAAAAAAACACACTGTTAAGACTTTTGAATATTGGACATTCATAGGAATGGCCGGAATAGTGTTCTCCAATAATTTTTTTTCGCAAATTTTTTGCCATTTTCGGAAAAAGGAGCAAAGTCCTTTTTAAAATTTCAAAAGTCGAAATTGGGAAGAATGTCGCCTATTGTCCAAAAAACACACTTTTGAATATTGGACATTCATAGGAATGGCCGGAATAGTGTTCCCCAATAATTTTTTTTCGCAAATTTTCTACCATTTTCGGAAAAAGGAGCAAAGTCCTTTCTAAAATTCCAAAAGTTGAAATTTGGAAAAATGTCGCCAATTTGCAAAAAAACACACTGTTAAGACTTTTGAATATTGGACATTCATAGAAATGGCCGGAAGAGTGTTCTCCAATAATGTTTTTTCGCTTATCTCCTACAATTTTCGGAAAAAGGAGCAAAGTCCTTTTTAAAATTTCAAAAGTCGAAATTTGGAAGAATGTCGCCTATTGTTAAAAAAAACACATTTTTGAATATTGGACATTCATAGGAATGGCCGTAATAGTGTTCCCCAATAATTTTTTTTCGCAAATTTTCTACCATTTTCGGAAAAAGGAGCAAAGTCCTTTTTAAAAGTTCAAAAGTCGAAATTTGGCAGAATGTCGCCTATTGTCAAAAAAACACATTTTTGAATATTGGACATTCATAGGAATGGCCGGAATAGTGTTCCCCAATAATTTTTTTTCGCAAATTTTCTACCATTTTCGGAAAAAGGAGCAAAGTCCTTTCTAAAATTTCAAAAGTTGAAATTTGGAAAAATGTCGCCAATTTGCAAAAAAACACACTGTTAAGACTTTTGAATATTGGACATTCATAGAAATGGCCGGAAGAGTGTTCTCCAATAATGTTTTTTCGCTTATCTCCTACAATTTTCGGAAACAGGAGCAAAGTCCATTTTAAAATTTCAAAAGTCGAAATTTGGAAGAATGTCGCCTATTGTCAAAAAAACACACTTTTGAATAGTGGACATTCATAGGAATGGCCGGAGTAGTGTTCCCCAATAATTTTTTTTCGCAAATTTTCTACCATTTTCGGAAAAAGGAGCAAAGTCCTTTCTAAAATTTCAAAAGTTGAAATTTGGAAAAATGTCGCCAATTTTCAAAAAAAACACACTGTTAAGACTTTTGAATATTGGACATTCATAGGAATGGCCGGAATAGTGTTCCCCAATAATTTTTTTTTTCCCAAATTTTCTACCATTTTCGGAAAAAGGAGCAAAGTCCTTTCTAAAATTTCAAAAGTTGAAATTTGGAAAAATGTCGCCAATTTTCAAATAAACACACTGTTAAGAATTTTGAATATTGGACATTCATAGAAATGGCCGGAAGAGTGTTCTCCAATAATGTTTTTTCGCTTATCTCCTACAATTTTCGGAAACAGGAGCAAAGTCCATTTTAAAATTTCAAAAGTCGAAATTTGGAAGAATGTCGCCTATTGTCAAAAAAACACACTTTTGAATATTGGACATTCATAGGAATGGCCGGAATAGTGTTCCCCAATAATTTTTTTTTGCAAATTTTCTACCATTTTCGGAAAAAGGAGCAAGGTCCTTTCTAAAATTTCAAAAGTTGAAATTTGGAAAAATGTCGCCAATTTTCAAATAAACACACTGTTAAGAATTTTGAATATTGGACATTCATAGAAATGGCTGGAAGAGTGTTCTCCAATAATGTTTTTTCGCTTATCTCCTACAATTTTCGGAAAAAGGAGCAAAGTCCTTTTTAAAATTTCAAAAGTCGAAATTTGGAAGAATGTCGCCTATTGTCAAAAACACACATTTTTGAATATTGGACATTCATAGGAATGGCCGTAATAGTGTTCCCCAATAATTTTTTTTCGCAAATTTTCTACCATTTTCGGAAAAAGGAGCAAAGTCCTTTTTAAAATTTCAAAAGTCGAAATTTGGAAGAATGTCGCCTATTGTCAAAAAAACACACTTTTGAATATTGGACATTCATAGGAATGGCCGGAATAGTGTTCCCCAATAATTTTTTTTCGCAAATTTTCTACCATTTTCGGAAAAAAGAGCAAAGTCCTTTCTAAAATTTCAAAAGTTGAAATTTGGAAAAATGTCGCCAATTTGCAAAAAAACACCTTGTTAAGACTTTTGAATATTGGACATTCATAGGAATGGCCGGAACAGTGTTCCCCAATAATTTTTTTTCGCAAATTTTCTACCATTTTCGGAAAAAGGAGCAAAGTCCTTTCTAAAATTTCAAAAGTTGAAATTTGGAAAAATGTCGCCAATTTTCAAATAAACACACTGTTAAGAATTTTGAATATTGGACATTCATAGAAATGGCCGGAAGAGTGTTCTCCAATAATGTTTTTTCGCTTATCTCCTACAATTTTCGGAAACAGGAGCAAAGTCCATTTTAAAATTTCAAAAGTCGAAATTTGGAAGAATGTCGCCTATTGTCAAAAAAACACACTTTTGAATATAGGACATTCATAGGAATGGGCGGAATAGTGTTCCCCAATAATTTTTTTTCGCAAATTTTCTACCATTTTCGGAAAAAGGAGCAAAGTCCTTTTTAAAATTTCAAAAGTCGAAATTTGGAAGAATGTCGCCTATTGTCAAAAAAACACACTTTTGAATATTGGACATTCATAGGAATGGCAGGAATAGTATTCCCCAATAATTTTTTTCGCAAATTTTCTACCATTTTCGGAAAAAGGAGCAAAGTCCTTTTTAAATTTTCAAAAGTCGAAATTTGGAAGAATGTCGCCTATTGTCAAAAAAACACACTTTTGAATATTGGACATTCATAGGAATGGCCGGAATAGTGGTCCCCAATAATTTTTTTTCGCAAATTTTCTACCATTTTCCGAAAAAGGAGCAAAGTCCTTTTTAAAATTTCAAAAGTCGAAATTTGGAAGAATGTCGCCTATTGTCAAAAAAAACACACTTTTGAATATTGGACATTCATAGGAATGGCCGGAATAGTGTTCCCCAATAATTTTTTTTCGCAAATTTTCTACCATTTTCGGAAAAAGGAGCAAGGTCCTTTCTAAAATTTCAAAAGTCGAAATTTGGAAAAATGTCGCCAATTTTCAAATAAACACACTGTTAAGACTTTTGAATATTGGACATTCATAGAAATGGCCGGAAGAGTGTTCTCCAATAATGTTTTTTCGCTTATCTCCTACAATTTTCGGAAAAAAGAGCAAAGTCCTTTTTAAAATTTCAAAAGTCGAAATTTGGAAGAATGTCGCCTATTGTCAAAAAAACACATTTTTGAATATTGGACATTCATAGGAATGGCCGTAATAGTGTTCCCCAATAATTTTTTTTCGCAAATTTTTTACCATTTTCGGAAAAAGGAGCAAAGTCCTTTTTAAAATTTCAAAAGTCGAAATTTGGAAGAATGTCGCCTATTGTCAAAAAAACACACTTTTGAATATTGGACATTCATAGGAATGGCCGGAATAGTGTTCCCCAATAATTTTTTTTCGCAAATTTTCTACCATTTTCGGAAAAAGTAGCAAAGTCCTTTTTAAAATTTCAAAAGTCAAAATTTGGAAGAATGTCGCCTATTGTAAAAAAAAAACACACTTTTGAATATTGGACATTCATGGGAATGGGCGGAATAGTGTTCCCCAATAATTTTTTTTCGCAAATTTTCTACCATTTTCGGAAAGAGGTTCAAAGTCCTTTTTAAAATTTCAAAAGTCGAAATTTGGAAGAATGTCGCCTATTGTCAAAAAAACACACTTTTGAATATTGGACATTCATAGGAAAGGCCGGAATAGTGTTCCCCAATAATTTTTTTTCGCAAATTTTCTACCCTTTTCGGAAAAAGGAGCAAAGTCCTTTCTAAAATTTCAAAAGTTGAAATTTGGAAAAATGTCGCCAATTTGCAAAAAAACACACTGTTAAGACTTTTGAATATTGGACATTCATAGGAATGGCCGGAATAGTGTTCCCCAATAATTTTTTTTCGCAAATTTTCTACCATTTTCGGAAAAAGGAGCAAAGTCCTTTCTAAAATTTCAAAAGTTGAAATTTGGAAAAATGTCGCCAATTTTCAAATAAACACACTGTTAAGAATTTTGAATATTGGACATTCATAGAAATGGCCGGAAGAGTGCTCTCCAATAATGTTTTTTCGCTTATCTCCTACAATAAAGGAGCAAAGTCCTTTTTAAAATTTCAAAAGTCGAAATTTGGAAGAATGTCGCCTATTGTCAAAAAAACACATTTTTGAATATTGGACATTCATAGGAATGGCCGTAATAGTGTTCCCCAATAATTTTTTTTCGCAAATTTTCTACCATTTTCGGAAAAAGGAGCAAAGTCTGTTCTAAAATTTCACAAGTTGAAATTTGGAAGAATGTCGCCTATTGTCAAAAAAAACACACTTTTGAATGTTGGACATTCATAGGAATGGCCGGAATAGTGTTCTTCAATAATGTTTTTTCGCTTATCTCCTACAATTTTCGGAAACAGGAGCAAAGTCCATTTTAAAATTTCAAAAGTCGAAATTTGGAAGAATGTCGCCAATTTTCAAAAAAACACACTGTTAAGACTTTTGAATATTGGACATTCATAGAAATGGCCGGAAGAGTGTTCTCCAATAATGTTTTTTCGCTTATCTCCTACAATTTTCGGAAAAAGGAGCAAAGTCCTTTCTAAAATTTCAAAAGTCGAAATTTGGAAGAATATCGCCTATTGTCCAAAAAACACACTTTTGAATAATGGATATTCATAGGAATGGCCAGAATAGTGTTCCCCAATAATTTTTTTTCGCAAATTTTCTACCATTTTCGGAAAAAGGAGCAAAGTCCTTTTTAAAATTTCAAAAGTCGAAATTTGGAAAAATGTCGCCTATTTTCAAAAAAACACACTGTTAAGACTTTTGAATATTGGACATTCATAGAAATGGCCGGAAGAGTGTTCTCCAATAATGTTTTTTCGCTTATCTCCTACAATTTTCGGAAAAAGGAGCAAAGTCCTTTTTAAAATTTCAAAAGTCGAAGTTTGGAAGAATATCGCCTATTGTCAAAAAAACACACTGTTAAGACTTTTGAATATTGGACATTCAAAGGAATGGCCGGAATAGTGTTCTCCAATAATTTTTTTTCGCAAATTTTTTGCCATTTTCGGAAAAAGGAGCAAAGTCCTTTTTAAAATTTCAAAAGTCGAAATTGGGAAGAATGTCGCCTATTGTCCAAAAAACACACTTTTGAATATTGGACATTCATAGGAATGGCCGGAATAGTGTTCCCCAATAATTTTTTTTCGCAAATTTTCTACCATTTTCGGAAAAAGGAGCAAAGTCCTTTCTAAAATTTCAAAAGTTGAAATTTGGAAAAATGTCGCCAATTTGCAAAAAAACACACTGTTAAGACTTTTGAATATTGGACATTCATAGAAATGGCCGGAAGAGTGTTCTCCAATAATGTTTTTTCGCTTATCTCCTACAATTTTCGGAAAAAGGAGCAAAGTCCTTTTTAAAATTTCAAAAGTCGAAATTTGGAAGAATGTCGCCTATTGTTAAAAAAAACACATTTTTGAATATTGGACATTCATAGGAATGGCCGTAATAGTGTTCCCCAATAATTTTTTTTCGCAAATTTTCTACCATTTTCGGAAAAAGGAGCAAAGTCCTTTTTAAAATTTCAAAAGTCGAAATTTGGCAGAATGTCGCCTATTGTCAAAAAAACACATTTTTGAATATTGGACATTCATAGGAATGGCCGGAATAGTGTTCCCCAATAATTTTTTTTCGCAAATTTTCTACCATTTTCGGAAAAAGGAGCAAAGTCCTTTCTAAAATTTCAAAAGTTGAAATTTGGAAAAATGTCGCCAATTTGCAAAAAAACACACTGTTAAGACTTTTGAATATTGGACATTCATAGAAATGGCCGGAAGAGTGTTCTCCAATAATGTTTTTTCGCTTATCTCCTACAATTTTCGGAAACAGGAGCAAAGTCCATTTTAAAATTTCAATAGTCGAAATTTGGAAGAATGTCGCCTATTGTCAAAAAAACACACTTTTGAATAGTGGACATTCATAGGAATGGCCGGAGTAGTGTTCCCCAATAATTTTTTTTCGCAAATTTTCTACCATTTTCGGAAAAAGGAGCAAGGTCCTTTCTAAAATTTCAAAAGTTGAAATTTGGAAAAATGTCGCCAATTTTCAAAAAAAACACACTGTTAAGACTTTTGAATATTGGACATTCATAGGAATGGCCGGAATAGTGTTCCCCAATAATTTTTTTTTTCCCAAATTTTCTACCATTTTCGGAAAAAGGAGCAAAGTCCTTTCTAAAATTTCAAAAGTTGAAATTTGGAAAAATGTCGCCAATTTTCAAATAAACACACTGTTAAGAATTTTGAATATTGGACATTCATAGAAATGGCCGGAAGAGTGTTCTCCAATAATGTTTTTTCGCTTATCTCCTACAATTTTCGGAAACAGGAGCAAAGTCCATTTTAAAATTTCAAAAGTCGAAATTTGGAAGAATGTCGCCTATTGTCAAAAAAACACACTTTTGAATATTGGACATTCATAGGAATGGCCGGAATAGTGTTCCCCAATAATTTTTTTTTGCAAATTTTCTACCATTTTCGGAAAAAGGAGCAAGGTCCTTTCTAAAATTTCAAAAGTTGAAATTTGGAAAAATGTCGCCAATTTTCAAATAAACACACTGTTAAGAATTTTGAATATTGGACATTCATAGAAATGGCTGGAAGAGTTTTCTCCAATAATGTTTTTTCGCTTATCTCCTACAATTTTCGGAAAAAGGAGCAAAGTCCTTTTTAAAATTTCAAAAGTCGAAATTTGGAAGAATGTCGCCTATTGTCAAAAACACACATTTTTGAATATTGGACATTCATAGGAATGGCCGTAATAGTGTTCCCCAATAATTTTTTTTCGCAAATTTTCTACCATTTTCGGAAAAAGGAGCAAAGTCCTTTTTAAAATTTCAAAAGTCGAAATTTGGAAGAATGTCGCCTATTGTCAAAAAAACACACTTTTGAATATTGGACATTCATAGGAATGGCCGGAATAGTGTTCCCCAATAATTTTTTTTCGCAAATTTTCTACCATTTTCGGGAAAAAGAGCAAAGTCCTTTCTAAAATTTCAAAAGTTGAAATTTGGAAAAATGTCGCCAATTTGCAAAAAAACACCTTGTTAAGACTTTTGAATATTGGACATTCATAGGAATGGCCGGAACAGTGTTCCCCAATAATTTTTTTTTCGCAAATTTTCTACCATTTTCGGAAAAAGGAGCAAAGTCCTTTCTAAAATTTCAAAAGTTGAAATTTGAAAAAATGTCGCCAATTTTCAAATAAACACACTGTTAAGAATTTTGAATATTGGACATTCATAGAAATGGCCTGAAGAGTGTTCTCCAATAATGTTTTTTCGCTTATCTCCTACAATTTTTGGAAACAGGAGCAAAGTCCATTTTAAAATTTCAAAAGTCGAAATTTGGAAGAATGTCGCCTATTGTCAAAAAAACACACTTTTGAATATTGGACATTCATAGGAATGGCCGGAATAGTGTTCCCCAATAATTTTTTTTCGCAAATTTTCTACCATTTTCGGAAAAAGGAGCAAAGTCCTTTTTAAAATTTCAAAAGTCGAAATTTGGAAGAATGTCGCCTATTGTCAAAAAAACACACTTTTGAATATTGGACATTCATAGGAATGGCAGGAATAGTATTCCCCAATAATTTTTTTTCGCAAATTTTCTACCATTTTCGGAAAAAGGAGCAAAGTCCTTTTTAAAATTTCAAAAGTCGAAATTTGGAAGAATGTCGCCTATTGTCAAAAAAACACACTTTTGAATATTGGACAGTCATAGGAATGGCCGGAATAGTGGTCCCCAATAATTTTTTTTCGCAAATTTTCTACCATTTTCCGAAAAAGGAGCAAAGTCCTTTTTAAAATTTCAAAAGTCGAAATTTGGAAGAATGTCGCCTATTGTCAAAAAAACACACTTTTGAATATTGGACATTCATAGGAATGGCAGGAATAGTATTCCCCAATAATTTTTTTTCGCAAATTTTTTACCATTTTCGGAAAAAGGAGCAAAGTCCTTTTTAAAATTTCAAAAGTCGAAATTTGGAAGAATGTCGCCTATTGTCAAAAAAACACACTTTTGAATATTGGACATTCATAGGAATGGCCGGAATAGTGTTCCCCAATAATTTTTTTTCTCAAATTTTCTACCATTTTCGGAAAACGGAGCAAGGTCCTTTCTAAAATTTCAAAAGTTGAAATTTGGAAGAATGTCGCCAATTTTCAAAAAAAAAACACACTGTTAAGACTTTTGAATATTGGAGATTCATAGAAATGGCCGGAAGAGTGTTCTCCAATAATGTTTTTTCGCTTATCTCCTACAATTTTCGGAAAAAGGAGCAAAGTCCTTTTTAAAATTTCAAAAGTCGAAATTTTGAAGAATGTCGCCTATTGTCAAAAAAACACATTTTTGAATATTGGACATTCATAGGAATGGCCGTAATAGTGTTCCCCAATAATTTTTTTTCGCATATTTTCTACCATTTTCGGAAAAAGGAGCAAAGTCCATTTTAAAATTTCAAAAGTCGAAATTTGGAAGAATGTCGCCTTTTGTCAAAAAAACACACTTTTGAATATTGGACATTCATAGGAATGGCCGGAATAGTGTTCCCCAATAATTTTTTTTCGCAAATTTTCTACCATTTTCGGAAAAAGTAGCAAAGTCCTTTTTAAAATTTCAAAAGTCAAAATTTGGAAGAATGTCGCCTATTGTAAAAAAAAACACACTTTTGAATATTGGACATTCATAGGAATTGGCGGAATAGTGTTCCCCAATAATTTTTTTTCGCTAATTTTCTACCATTTTCGGAAAAAGGTTCAAAGTCCTTTTTAAAATTTCAAAAGTCGAAATTTGGAAGAATGTCGCCTATTGTCAAAAAAACACACTTTTGAATATTGGACATTCATAGGAATGGCCGGAATAGTGTTCCCCAATAATTTTTTTTCGCAAATTTTCTACCCTTTTCGGAAAAAGGAGCAAAGTCCTTTCTAAAATTTCAAAAGTTGAAATTTGGAAAAATGTCGCCAATTTGCAAAAAAACACACTGTTAAGACTTTTGAATATTGGACATTCATAGGAATGGCCGGAATAGTGTTCCCCAATAATTTTTTTTCGCAAATTTTCTACCATTTTCGGAAAAAGGAGCAAAGTCCTTTCTAAAATTTCAAAAGTTGAAATTTGGAAAAATGTCGCCAATTTTCAAATAAACACACTGTTAAGAATTTTGAATATTGGACATTCATAGAAATGGCCGGAAGAGTGTTCTCCAATAATGTTTTTTCGCTTATCTCCTACAATTTTCGGAAACAGGAGCAAAGTCCATTTTAAAATTCCAAAAGTCGAAATTTGGAAGAATGTTGCCTATTGTCAAAAAAACACACTTTTGAATATTGGACATTCATAAGAATGGCCGGAATAGTGTTCCCCAATAATTTTTTTTCGCAAATTTTCTACCATTTTCGGGAAAAGGAGCAAAGTCCTTTTTAAAATTTCAAAAGTCGAAATTTGGAAGAATGTCGCCTATTGTCAAAAAAACACACTTTTTAATATTGGACATTCATAGGAATGGCCGGAATAGTGGTCCCCAATAATTTTTTTCGCAAATTTTCTACCATTTTCGGAAAAAGGAGCAAAGTCCTTTTTAAAATTTCAAAAGTCGAAATTTAGAAGAATGTCGCCTATTGTCCAAAAAAC
This sequence comes from Epicampocera succincta, assembly GCA_932526305.1. Lineage (NCBI taxonomy): Eukaryota > Metazoa > Arthropoda > Insecta > Diptera > Tachinidae > Epicampocera > Epicampocera succincta. Next base: position 45,072,687 of record OW052036.1, read on the forward strand.
ACACTTTTGAATATTGGACATTCATAGGAATGGCCGGAATAGTGTTCCCCAATATTTTTTTTTCGCAAATTTTCTACCATTTTCGGAAAAAGGAGCAAGGTCCTTTCTAAAATTTCAAAAGTTGAAATTTGGAAAAATGTCGCCAATTTTCAAAAAAACACACTGTTAAGACTTTTGAATATTGGACATTCATAGAAATGGCCGGAAGAGTGTTCTCCAATAATGTTTTTTCGCTTATCTCCTACAATTTTCGGAAACAGGAGCAAAGTCCATTTTAAAATTTCAAAAGTCGAAATTTGGAAGAATGTCGCCTATTGTCAAAAAAACACACTTTTGAATATTGGACATTCATAGGAATGGCCGGAATAGTGTTCCCCAATAATTTTTTTTTCGCAAATTTTCTACCATTTTCGGAAAAAGGAGCAAGGTCCTTTCTAAAATTTCAAAAGTTGAAATTTGGAAAAATGTCGCCAATTTTCAAAAAAAACACACTGTTAAGACTTTTGAATATTGGACATTCATAGGAATGGCCGGAAGAGTGTTCTCCAATAATGTTTTTTCGCTTATCTCCTACAATTTTCGGAAACAGGAGCAAAGTCCATTTTAAAATTTCAAAAGTCGAAATTTGGAAGAATGTCGCCTATTGTCCAAAAAACACACTTTTGAATATTGGACATACATAGGAATGGGCGGAATAGTGTTCCCCAATAATTTTTTTTCTCAAATTTTCTACCATTTTCGGAAAAAGGAGCAAGGTCCTTTCTAAAATTTCAAAAGTTGAAATTTGGAAAAATGTCGCCAATTTTCAAAAAAAAAAACACACTGTTAAGACTTTTGAATATTGGAGATTCATAGAAATGGCCGGAAGAGTGTTCTCCAATAATGTTTTTTCGCTTATCTCCTACAATTTTCGGAAAAAGGAGCAAAGTCCTTTTTAAAATTTCAAAAGTCGAAATTTTGAAGAATGTCGCCTATTGTCAAAAAAACACATTTTTGAATATTGGACATTCATAGGAATGGCCGTAATAGTGTTCCCCAATATTTTTTTTTCGCAAATTTTCTACCATTTTCGGAAAAAGGAGCAAAGTCCTTTTTAAAATTTCAAAAGTAGAAATTTGGAAGAATGTCGCCTTTTGTCAAAAAAACACACTTTTGAATATTGGACATTCATAGGAATGGCCGGAATAGTGTTCCCCAATAATTTTTTTTCGCAAATTTTCTACCATTTTCGGAAAAAGTAGCAAAGTCCTTTTTAAAATTTCAAAAGTCAAAATTTGGAAGAATGTCGCCTATTGTAAAAAAAAACACACTTTTGAATATTGGACATTCATAGGAATTGGCGGAATAGTGTTCCCCAATAATTTTTTTTCGCTAATTTTCTACCATTTTCGGAAAAAGGTTCAAAGTCCTTTTTAAAATTTCAAAAGTCGAAATTTGGAAGAATGTCGCCTATTGTCAAAAAAACACACTTTTGAATATTGGACATTCATAGGAATGGCCGGAATAGTGTTCCCCAATAATTTTTTTTCGCAAATTTTCTACCATTTTCGGAAAAAGGAGCAAAGTCCTTTCTAAAATTTCAAAAGTTGAAATTTGGAAAAATGTCGCCAATTTTCAAATAAACACACTGTTAAGAATTTTGAATATTGGACATTCATAGGAATGGCCGCAATAGTGTTCCCCAATAATTTTTTTTCGCAAATTTTCTACCATTTTCGGAAAAAGGAGCAAAGTCCTTTCTAAAATTTCAAAAGTTGAAATTTGGAAAAATGTCGCCAATTTTCAAATAAACACACTGTTAAGAATTTTGAATATTGGACATTCATAGAAATGGCCGAAAGAGTGTTCTCCAATAATGTTTTTTCGCTTATTTCCTACAATTTTCGGAAACAGGAGCAAAGTCCATTTTAAAATTCCAAAAGTCGAAATTTGGAAGAATGTTGCCTATTGTCCAAAAAACACACTTTTGAATATTGGACATTCATAAGAATGGCCGGAATAGTGTTCCCCAATAATTTTTTTTCGCAAATTTTCTACCATTTTCGGAAAAAGGAGCAAAGTCCTTTTTAAAATTTCAAAAGTCGAAATTTGGAAGAATGTCGCCTATTGTCAAAAAAACACACTTTTGAATATTGGACATTCATAGGAATGGCCGGAATAGTGGTCCCCAATAATTTTTTTCGCAAATTTTCTACCATTTTCGGAAAAAGGAGCAAAGTCCTTTTTAAAATTTCAAAAGTCGAAATTTGGAAGAATGTCGCCTATTGTCCAAAAAACACACTTTTGAATATTGGACATTCATAGGAATGGCCGGAATAGTGTTCCCCAATATTTTTTTTTCGCAAATTTTCTACCATTTTCGGAAAAAGGAGCAAGGTCCTTTTTAAAATTTCAAAAGTTGAAATTTGGAAAAATGTCGCCAATTTTCAAAAAAAAACACACTGTTAAGACTTTTGAATATTGGACATTCATAGAAATGGCCGGAAGAGTGTTCTCCAATAATGTTTTTTCGCTTATCTCCTACAATTTTCGAAAACAGGAGCAAAGTCCATTTTAAAATTTCAAAAGTCGAAATTTGGAAGAATGTCGCCTATTGTCAAAAAAACACACTTTTGAATATTGGACATTCATAGGAATGGCCGGAATAGTGTTCCCCAATAATTTTTTTTTCGCAAATTTTCTACCATTTTCGGAAAAAGGAGCAAGGTCCTTTCTAAAATTTCAAAAGTTGAAATTTGGAAAAATGTCGCCAATTTAAAAAAAAAAACACACTGTTAAGACTTTTGAATATTGGACATTCATAGGAATGGCCGGAAGAGTGTTCTCCAATAATGTTTTTTCGCTGATCTCCTACAATTTTCGGAAACAGGAGCAAAGTCAATTTTAAAATTTCAAAAGTCGAAATTTGGAAGAATGTCGCCTATTGTCAAAAAAACACACTTTTGAATATTGGACATTCATAGGAATGGCAGGAATAGTATTCCGCAATAATTTTTTTTCGCAAATTTTTTACCATTTTCGGAAAAAAGAGCAAAGTCCTTTTTAAAATTTCAAAAGTCGAAATTTGGAAGAATGTCGCCTATTGTCCAAAAAACACACTTTTGAATATTGGACATTCATAGGAATGGCCGTAATAGTGTTCCCCAATAATTTTTTTTCGCAAATTTTCTACCATTTTCGGAAAAAGGAGCAAAGTCCTTTTTAAAATTTCAAAAGTCGAAATTTGGAAGAATGTCGCCTATTGTCAAAAAACACACTTTTGAATATTGGACATTCATAGGAATGGCCGGAATAGTGTTCCCCAATAATTTTTTTTCGCAAATTTTCTACCATTTTCGGAAAAAGGAGCAAGGTCCTTTCTAAAATTTCAAAAGTTGAAATTTGGAAAAATGTCGCCAATTTGCAAAAAAACACACTGTTAAGACTTTTGAATATTGGACATTCATAGGAATGTCCGGAATAGTGTTCCCCAATAATTTTTTTTCGCAAATTTTCTACCATTTTCGGAAAAAGGAGCAAGGTCCTTTCTAAAATTTCAAAAGGTGAAATTTGGAAAAATGTCGCCAATTTGCAAAAAAACACACTGTTAAGACTTTTGAATATTGGACATTCATAGGAATGGCCGGAACAGTGTTCCCCAATAATTTTTTTTTCGCAAATTTTCTACCATTTTCGGAAAAAGGAGCAAAGTCCTTTCTAAAATTTCAAAAGTTGAAATTTGGAAAAATGTCGCCAATTTTCAAATAAACACACTGTTAAGAATTTTGAATATTGGACATTCATAGAAATGGCCGGAAGAGTGTTCTCTAATTATGTTTTTTCGCTTATCTCCTACAATTTTCGGAAACAGGAGCAAAGTCCATTTTAAAATTTCAAAAGTCGAAATTTGGAAGAATGTCGCCTATTGTCAAAAAAACACACTTTTGAATATTGGACATTCATAGGAATGGCCGGAATAGTGTTCCCCAATAATTTTTTTTCGCAAATTTTCTACCATTTTCGGAAAAAGGAGAAAGGTCCTTTCTAAAATTTCAAAAGTTGAAATTTGGAAAAATGTCGCCAATTTTCAAAAAAAACACACTGTTAAGACTTTTGAATATTGGACATTCATAGAAATGGCCGGAAGAGTGTTCTCCAATAATGTTTTTTCGCTTATCTCCTACAATTTTCGGAAAAAGGAGAAAAGTCCTTTTTAAAATTTCAAAAGTCGAAATTTGGAAGAATGTCGCCTATTGTCAAAAAAACACATTTTTGAATATTGGACATTCATAGGAATGGCCGTAATAGTGTTCCCCAATAATTTTTTTTCGCAAATTTTCTACCATTTTCGGAAAAAGGAGCAAAGTCCTTTTTAAAATTTCAAAAGTCGAAATTTGGAAGAATGTCGCCTATTGTCAAAAAAACACACTTTTGAATATTGGACATTCATAGGAATGGCCGGAATAGTGTTCCCCAATAATTTTTTTTCGCAAATTTTCTACCATTTTCGGAAAAAGGAGCAAAGTTCTTTCTAAAATTTCAAAAGTTGAAATTTGGAAAAATGTCGCCAATTTGCAAAAAAACACACTGTTAAGACTTTTGAATATTGGACATTCATAGGAATGGCCGGAACAGTGTTCCCCAATAATTTTTTTTTCGCAAATTTTCTACCATTTTCGGAAAAAGGAGCAAAGTCCTTTCTAAAATTTCAAAAGTTGAAATTTGGAAAAATGTCGCCAATTTTCAAATAAACACACTGTTAAGAATTTTGAATATTGGACATTCATAGAAATGGCCGGAAGAGTGTTCTCCAATAATGTTTTTTCGCTTATCTCCTACAATTTTCGGAAACAGGAGCAAAGTCCATTTTAAAATTCCAAAAGTCGAAATTTGGAAGAATGTTGCCTATTGTCAAAAAAACACACTTTTGAATATTGGACATTCATAGGAATGGCCGGAAGAGTGTTCTCCAATAATGTTTTTTCGCTTATTCCCTACAATTTTCGGAAACAGGAGCAAAGTCCATTTTAAAATTTCAAAAGTTGAAATTTGGAAGAATGTCGCCTATTGTCAAAAAAACACACTTTTGAATATTGGACATTCATAGGAATGGCCGGAATAGTGTTCCCCAATAATTTTTTTTCGCAAATTTTCTACCATTTTCGGAAAAAGGAGCAAAGTCCTTTCTAAAATTTCAAAAGTCGAAATTTTGAAGAATGTCGCCTATTGTTAAAAAAAACACACTTTTGAATATTGGACATTCATAGGAATGGCAGGAATAGTATTCCCCAATAATTTTTTTTTTCGCAAATTTTCTACCATTTTCGGAAAAAGGAGCAAAGTCCTTTTTAAAATTTCAAAAGTCGCAATTTGGAAGAATGTCGCCTATTGTCAACAAAACACACTTTTGAATATTGGACATTCATAGGAATGGCCGGAATAGTGGTCCCCAATAATTTTTTTTCGCAAATTTCCTACCATTTTCCGAAAAAGGAGCAAAGTCCTTTTTAAAATTTCAAAAGTCGAAATTTGGAAGAATGTCGCCTATTGTCAAAAAAACACACTTTTGAATATTGGACATTCATAGGAATGGCAGGAATAGTATTCCCCAATAATTTTTTTTCGCAAATTTTTTACCATTTTCGGAAAAAGGAGCAAAGTCCTTTTTAAAATTTCAAAAGTCGAAATTTGGAAGAATGTCGCCTATTGTCCAAAAAACACACTTTTGAATATTGGACATTCATAGGAATGGCCGGAATAGTGTTCCCCAATAATTTTTTTTCTCAAATTTTTTACCATTTTCGGAAAAAGGAGCAAGGTCCTTTCTAAAATTTCAAAAGTTGAAATTTGGAAAAATGTCGCTAATTTTCAAAAAAAAACACACTGTTAAGACTTTTGAATATTGGAGATTCATAGAAATGGCCGGAAGAGTGTTCTCCAATAATGTTTTTTCGCTTATCTCCTACAATTTTCGGAAAAAGGAGCAAAGTCCTTTTTAAAATTTCAAAAGTCGAAATTTGGAAGAATGTCGCTTATTGTCAAAAAAACACATTTTTGAATATTGGACATTCATAGGAATGGCCGTAATAGTGTTCCCCAATAATTTTTTTTCGCAAATTTTATACCATTTTCGGAAAAAGGAGCAAAGTCCTATTTAAAATTTCAAAAGAAATTTGGAAGAATGTCGCCTATTGTCAAAAAAACACACTTTTGAATATTGGACATTCATAGGAATGGCCGGAATAGTGTTCCCCAATAATTTTTTTTCGCAAATTTTCTACCATTTTCGGAAAAAGGAGCAAAGTCCTTTCTAAAATTTCAAAAGTTGAAATTTGGAAAAATGTCGCCAATTTGCAAAAAAACACACTGTTAAGACTTTTGAATATTGGACATTCATAGGAATGGCCGGAACAGTGTTCCCCAATAATTTTTTTTTCGCAAATTTTCTACCATTTTCGGAAAAAGGAGCAAAGTCCTTTCTAAAATTTCAAAAGTTGAAATTTGGAAAAATGTAGCCAATTTTCAAATTAACACACTGTTAAGAATTTTGAATATTGGACATTCATAGAAATGGCCGGAAGAGTGTTCTCCAATAATGTTTTTTCGCTTATCTCCTACAATTTTCGGAAACAGGAGCAAAGTCCATTTTAAAATTTCAAAAGTCGAAATTTGGAAGAATGTCACCTATTGTCAAAAAAACACACTTTTGAATATTGGACATTCATAGGAATGGCCGGAATAGTGTTCCCCAATAATTTTTTTTCGCAAATTTTCTACCATTTTCGGAAAAAGGAGCAAGGTCCTTTCTAAAATTTCAAAAGTTGAAATTTGGAAAAATGTCGCCAATTTTCAAAAAAACACACTGTTAAGACTTTTGAATATTGGACATTCATAGGAATGGCCGGAATAGTGTTCCCCAATAATTTTTTTTTCGCAAATTTTCTACCATTTTCGGAAAAAGGAGCAAAGTCCTTTCTAAAATTTCAAAAGTTGAAATTTGGAAAAATGTCGCCAATTTTCAAATAAACACACTGTTAAGAATTTTGAATATTGGACATTCATAGAAATGGCCGGAAGAGTGTTCCCCAATAATTTTTTTTCGCTTATCTCCTACAATTTTCGGAAAAAGGAGCAAAGTCCTTTTTAAAATTTCAAAAGTCGAAATTTGGAAGAATGTCGCCTATTGTCAAAAAAACACACTTTTGAATATTGGACATTCATAGGAATGGCCGGAATAGTGGTCCCCAATAATTTTTTTCGCAAATTTTCTACCATTTTCGGAAAAAGGAGCAAAGTCCTTTTTAAAATTTCAAAAGTCGAAATTTGGAAGAATGTCGCCTATTGTCCAAAAAACACACTTTTGAATATTGGACATTCATAGGAATGGCCGGAATAGTGTTCCCCAATAATTTTTTTTTCGCAAATTTTCTACCATTTTCGGAAAAAGGAGCAAAGTCCTTTCTAAAATTTCAAAAGTTGAAATTTGGAAAAATGTCGCCAATTTTCAAAAAAAACACACTGTTAAGACTTTTGAATATTGGAGATTCATAGAAATGGCCGGAAGAGTGTTCTCCAATAATGTTTTTTCGCTTATCTCCTACAATTTTCGGAAACAGGAGCAAAGTCCATTTTAAAATTTCAAAAGTCGAAATTTGGAAAAATGTCGCCAATTTTCAAAAAAAAACACACTGTTAAGACTTTTGAATATTGGAGATTCATAGAAATGGCCGGAAGAGTGTTCTCCAATAATGTTTTTTCGCTTATCTCCTACAATTTTCGGAAACAGGAGCAAAGTCCATTTTAAAATTTCAAAAGTCGAAATTTGGAAGAATGTCGCCTATTGTCCAAAAAACACACTTTTGAATATTGGACATTCATAGGAATGGCCGGAATAGTGTTCCCCAATAATTTTTTTTCTCAAATTTTTTACCATTTTCGGAAAAAGGAGCAAGGTCCTTTCTAAAATTTCAAAAGTTGAAATTTGGAAAAATGTCGCTAATTTTCAAAAAAAACACACTGTTAAGACTTTTGAATATTGGAGATTCATAGAAATGGCCGGAAGAGTGTTCTCCAATAATGTTTTTTCGCTTATCTCCTACTTTTCGGAAAAAGGAGCAAAGTCCTTTTTAAAATTTCAAAAGTCGAAATTTGGAAGAATGTCGCTTATTGTCAAAAAAACACATTTTTGAATATTGGACATTCATAGGAATGGCCGTAATAGTGTTCCCCAATAATTTTTTTTCGCAAATTTTCTACCATTTTCGGAAAAAGGAGCAAAGTCCTATTTAAAATTTCAAAAGAAATTTGGAAGAATGTCGCCTATTGTCAAAAAAACACACTTTTGAATATTGGACATTCATAGGAATGGCCGGAATAGTGTTCCCCAATAATTTTTTTTCGCAAATTTTCTACCATTTTCGGAAAAAGGAGCAAAGTCCTTTCTAAAATTTCAAAAGTTGAAATTTGGAAAAATGTCGCCAATTTGCAAAAAAACACACTGGTAAGACTTTTGAATATTGGACATTCATAGGAATGGCCGGAACAGTGTTCCCCAATAATTTTTTTTTCGCAAATTTTCTACCATTTTCGGAAAAAGGAGCAAAGTCCTTTCTAAAATTTCAAAAGTTGAAATTTGGAAAAATGTAGCCAATTTTCAAATTAACACACTGTTAAGAATTTTGAATATTGGACATTCATAGAAATGGCCGGAAGAGTGTTCTCCAATAATGTTTTTTCGCTTATCTCCTACAATTTTCGGAAACAGGAGCAAAGTCCATTTTAAAATTTCAAAAGTCGAAATTTGGAAGAATGTCACCTATTGTCAAAAAAACACACTTTTGAATATTGGACATTCATAGGAATGGCCGGAATAGTGTTCCCCAATAATTTTTTTTCGCAAATTTTCTACCATTTTCGGAAAAAGGAGCAAGGTCCTTTCTAAAATTTCAAAAGTTGAAATTTAAAAAAATGTCGCCAATTTTCAAAAAAACACACTGTTAAGACTTTTGAATATTGGACATTCATAGGAATGGCCGGAATAGTGTTCCCCAATAATTTTTTTTTCGCAAATTTTCTACCATTTTCGGAAAAAGGAGCAAAGTCCTTTCTAAAATTTCAAAAGTTGAAATTTGGAAAAATGTCGCCAATTTTCAAATAAACACACTGTTAAGAATTTTGAATATTGGACATTCATAGAAATGGCCGGAAGAGTGTTCCCCAATAATTTTTTTTCGCTTATCTCCTACAATTTTCGGAAAAAGGAGCAAAGTCCTTTTTAAAATTTCAAAAGTCGAAATTTGGAAGAATGTCGCCTATTGTCAAAAAAACACACTTTTGAATATTGGACATTCATAGGAATGGCCGGAATAGTGTTCCCCAATAATTTTTTTCGCAAATTTTCTACCATTTTCGGAAAAAGGAGCAAAGTCCTTTTTAAAATTTCAAAAGTCGAAATTTGGAAGAATGTCGCCTATTGTCCAAAAAACACACTTTTGAATATTGGACATTCATAGGAATGGCCGGAATAGTGTTCCCCAATAATTTTTTTTCGCAAATTTTCTACAATTTTCGGAAAAAGGAGCAAAGTCCTTTTTAAAATTTCAAAAGTCGAAATTTGGAAAAATGTCGCCAATTTTCAAAAAAAACACACTGTTAAGACTTTTGAATATTGGAGATTCATAGAAATGGCCGGAAGAGTGTTCTCCATTAATGTTTTTTCGCTTATCTCCTACAATTTTCGGAAACAGGAGCAAAGTCCATTTTAAAATTTCAAAAGTCGAAATTTGGAAAAATGTCGCCTATTGTCAAAAAAACACACTTTTGAATATTGGACATTCATAGGAATGGCCGGAATAGTGTTCCCCAATAATTTTTTTTCCCAAATTTTCTACCCTTTTCGGAAAAAGGAGCAAAGTCCTTTCTAAAATTTCAAAAGTCGAAATTTGGAAGAATGTTGCCTATTGGCAAAAAACACACTTTTGAATATTGGACATTCATAGGAATGGCCGGAATAGTGTTCCCCAATAATTTTTTTTCGCAAATTTTCTACCCTTTTCGGAAAAAGGAGCAAAGTCCTTTCTAAAATTTCAAAAGTCGAAATTTGGAAGAATGTTGCCTATTGGCAAAAAAACACACTTTTGAATATTGGACATTCATAGGAATGGCCGGAATAGTGTTCCCCAATAATTTTTTTTCACAAATTTTCTACAATTTTCGGAAAAAGGTTCAAAGTCCTTTCTAAAATTTCAAAAGTTGAAATTTGGAAAAATGTCGCCAATTTTCAAAAAAAACACACTGTTAAGACTTTTGAATATTGGAGATTCATAGAAATGGCCGGAAGAGTGTTCTCCAAAAATGTTTTTTCGCTTATCTCCTACAATTTTCGGAAACAGGAGCAAAGTCCATTTTAAAATTTCAAAAGTCGTAATTTGGAAAAATGTCGCCTATTGTCAAAAAAACACACTTTTGAATATTGGACATTCATAGGAATGGCCGTAATAGTGTTCCCCAATAATTTTTTTTCGCAAATTTTCTACCATTTTCGGAAAAAGGAGCAAGGTCCTTTCTAAAATTTCAAAAGTTGAAATTTGGAAAAATGTCGCAAATTTTCAAAAAAAACACACTGTTAAGACTTTTGAATATTGGACATTCATAGGAATGGCCGGAAGAGTGTTCTCCAATAATGTTTTTTCGCTTATCTCCTACAATTTTCGGAAACAGGAGCAAAGTCCATTTTAAAATTTCAAAAGTCGAAATTTGGAAGAATGTCGCCTATTGTCGAAAAAACACACTTTTGAATATTGGACATTCATAGGAATGGCAGGAATAGTATTCCCCAATAATTTTTGTTCGCAAATTTTTTACCATTTTCGGAAAAAGGAGCAAAGTCCTTTTTAAAATTTCAAAAGTCGAAATTTGGAAGAATGTAGCCTATTGTCAAAAAAACACACTTTTGAATATTGGACATTCATAGGAATGGCCGGAATAGTGTTCCCCAATAATTTTTTTTCGCAAATTTTCTACCATTTTCGGAAAAAGGAGCAAGGTCCTTTCTAAAATTTCAAAAGTTGAAATTTGGAAAAATGTCGCCAATTTTAAAAAAAAAACACACTGTAAGACTTCTGAATATTGGACATTCATAGGAATGGCCGGAATAGTGTTCCCCAATAATTTTTTTTTCGCAAATTTTCTACCATTTTCGGAAAAAGGAGCAAAGTCCTTTCTAAAATTTCAAAAGTTGAAATTTGGAAAAATGTCGCCAATTTTCAAATAAACACACTGTTAAGAATTTTGAATATTGGACATTCATAGAAATGGCCGAAAGAGTGTTCTCCAATAATGTTTTTTCGCTTATCTCCTACAATTTTCGGAAACAGGAGCAAAGTCCATTTTAAAATTTCAAAAGTCGAAATTTGGAAGAATGTCGCCTATTGTCAAAAAAACAAACTTTTGAATATTGGACATTCATAGGAATGGCCGGAATAGTGGTCCCCAATAATTTTTTTCGCAAATTTTCTACCATTTTCGGAAAAAGGAGCAAAGTCCTTTTTAAAATTTCAAAAGTCGAAATTTGGAAGAATGTCGCCTATTGTCCAAAAAACACACTTTTGAATATTGGACATTCATAGGAATGGCCGGAATAGTGTTCCCCAATAATTTTTTTTCGCAAATTTTTTACCATTTTCGGAAAAAGGAGCAAGGTCCTTTCTAAAATTTCAAAAGTTGAAATTTGGAAAAATGTCGCCAATTTTCAAAAAAAACACACTGTTAAGACTTTTGAATATTGGACAGTCATAGAAATGGCCGGAAGAGTGTTCTCCAATAATGTTTTTTCGCTTATCTCCTACAATTTTCGGAAAAAGGAGCAAAGTCCTTTTTAAAATTTCAAAAGTCGAAATTTGGAAGAATGTCGCCTATTGTCAAAAAAACACATTTTTGAATATTGGACATTCATAGGAATGGCCGTAATAGTGTTCCCCAATAATTTTTTTTCCCAAATTTTCTACCATTTTCGGAAAAAGGAGCAAAGTCCTTTTTAAAATTTCAAAAGTCGAAATTTGGAAGAATGTCGCCTATTGTCAAAAAAACACATTTTTGAATATTGGACATTCATAGGAATGGCCGTAATAGTGTTCCCCAATAATTTTTTTTCGCAAATTTTCTACCATTTTCGGAAAAAGGAGCAAAGTCCTTTCTAAAATTTCAAAAGTTGAAATTTGGAAAAATGTCGCCAATTTTCAAATAAACACACTGTTAAGAATTTTGAATATTGGACATTCATAGAAATGGCCGAAAGAGTGTTCCCCAATAATTTTTTTTCGCAAATTTTCTACCATTTTCGGAAAAAGGAGCAAAGTCCTTTCTAAAATTTCAAAAGTTGAAATTTGGAAAAATGTCGCCAATTTGCAAAAAAACACACTGTTAAGACTTTTGAATATTGGACATTCATAGGAATGGCCGGAACAGTGTTCCCCAATAATTTTTTTTTCGCAAATTTTCTACCATTTTCGGAAAAAGGAGCAAAGTCCTTTCTAAAATTTCAAAAGTTGAAATTTGGAAAAATGTCGCCAATTTTCAAATAAACACACTGTTAAGAATTTTGAATATTGGACATTCATAGAAATGGCCGGAAGAGTGTTCTCCAATAATGTTTTTTCGCTTATCTCCTACAATTTTCGGAAACAGGAGCAAAGTCCATTTTAAAATTTCAAAAGTCGAAATTTGGAAGAATGTCGCCTATTGTCAAAAAAACAAACTTTTGAATATTGGACATTCATAGGAATGGCCGGAATAGTGTTCCCCAATAATTTTTTTTCGCAAATTTTTTACCATTTTCGGAAAAAGGAGCAAGGTCCTTTCTAAAATTTCAAAAGTTGAAATTTGGAAAAATGTCGCCAATTTTCAAAAAAAACACACTGTTAAGACTTTTGAATATTGGACAGTCATAGAAATGGCCGGAAGAGTGTTCTCCAATAATGTTTTTTCGCTTATCTCCTACAATTTTCGGAAAAAGGAGCAAAGTCCTTTTTAAAATTTCAAAAGTCGAAATTTGGAAGAATGTCGCCTATTGTCAAAAAAACACATTTTTGAATATTGGACATTCATAGGAATGGCCGTAATAGTGTTCCCCAATAATTTTTTTTCCCAAATTTTCTACCATTTTCGGAAAAAGGAGCAAAGTCCTTTTTAAAATTTCAAAAGTCGAAATTTGGAAGAATGTCGCCTATTGTCAAAAAAACACATTTTTGAATATTGGACATTCATAGGAATGGCCGTAATAGTGTTCCCCAATAATTTTTTTTCGCAAATTTTCTACCATTTTCGGAAAAAGGAGCAAAGTCCTTTTTAAAATTTCAAAAGTCGAAATTTGGAAGAATGTCGCCTATTGTCAAAAAAACACATTTTTGAATATTGGACATTCATAGGAATGGCCGTAATAGTGTTCCCCAATAATTTTTTTTCGCAAATTTTCTACCATTTTCGGAAAAAGGAGCAAAGTCCTTTTTAAAATTTCAAAAGTCGAAATTTGGAAGAATGTCGCCTATTGTCAAAAAAACACATTTTTGAATATTGGACATTCATAGGAATGGCCGTAATAGTGTTCCCCAATAATTTTTTTTCGCAAATTTTCTACCATTTTCGGAAAAAGGAGCAAAGTCCTTTTTAAAATTTCAAAAGTCGAAATTTGGAAGAATGTCGCCTATTGTCAAAAAAACACACTTTTGAATATTGGACATTCATAGGAATGGCCGGAATAGTGTTCCCCAATAATTTTTTTTCGCAAATTTTCTACCATTTTCGGAAAAAGGAGCAAGGTCCTTTCTAAAATTTCAAAAGTTGAAATTTGGAAAAATGTCGCCAATTTTCAAAAAAAACACACTGTTAAGACTTTTGAATATTGGACAGTCATAGAAATGGCCGGAAGAGTGTTCTCCAATAATGTTTTTTCGCTTATCTCCTACAATTTTCGGAAAAAGGAGCAAAGTCCTTTTTAAAATTTCAATCGTCGAAATTTGGAAGAATGTCGCCTATTGTCAAAAAAACACACTTTTGAATATTGGACATTCATAGGAATGGCCGTAATAGTGTTCCCCAATAATTTTTTTTCGCAAATTTTCTACCATTTTCGGAAAAAGGAGCAAAGTCCTTTTTAAAATTTCAAAAGTCGAAATTTGGAAGAATGTCGCCTATTGTCAAAAAAACACACTTTTGAATATTGGACATTCATAGGAATGGCCGGAGTAGTGTTCCCCAATAATTTTTTTTCGCTTATCTCCTACAATTTTCGGAAAAAGGAGCAAAGTCCTTTTTAAAATTTCAAAAGTCGAAATTTGGAAGAATGTCGCCTATTGTCAAAAAAACACACTTTTGAATATTGGACATTCATAGGAATGGCAGGAATAGTATTCCCCAATAATTTTTTTTCGCAAATTTTCTACCATTTTCGGAAAAAGGAGCAAAGTCCTTTTTAAAATTTCAAAAGTCGAAATTTGGAAGAATGTCGCCTATTGTCAACAAAACATACTTTTGAATATTGGACATTCATAGGAATGGCCGGAATAGTGGTCCCCAATAATTTTTTTTCGCAAATTTTCTACCATTTTCCGAAAAAGGAGCAAAGTCCTTTTTAAAATTTCAAAAGTCGAAATTTGGAAGAATGTCGCCTATTGTCAAAAAAACACACTTTTGAATACTGGACATTCATAGGAATGGCAGGAATAGTATTCCCCAATAATTTTTTTTCACAAATTTTTTACCATTTTCGGAAAAAGGAGCAAAGTCCTTTTTAAAATTTCAAAAGTCGAAATTTGGAAGAATGTCGCCTATTGTCCAAAAAACACACTTTTGAATATTGGACATTCATAGGAATGGCCGGCATAGTGTTCCCCAATAATTTTTTTTCGCAAATTTTCTACCATTTTCGGAAAAAGGAGCAAGGTCCTGCCTAAAATTTCAAAAGTTGAAATTTGGAAAAATGTCGCCAATTTTCAAAAAAAACACACTGTTAAGACTTTTGAATATTAGACATTCATAGAAATGGCCGGAAGAGTGTTCTCCAATAATGTGTTTTCGCTTATCTCCTACAATTTTCGGAAAAAGGAGCAAAGTCCTTTTTAAAATTTCAAAAGTCGAAATTTGGAAGAATGTCGCCTATTGTCAAAAAAACACACTTTTGAATATTGGACATTCATAGGAATGGCAGGAATAGTATTCCCCAATAATTTTTTTTCGCAAATTTTCTACCATTTTCGGAAAAAGGAGCAAAGTCCTTTTTAAAATTTCAAAAGTCGAAATTTGGAAGAATGTCGCCTATTGTCAACAAAACATACTTTTGAATATTGGACATTCATAGGAATGGCCGGAATAGTGGTCCCCAATAATTTTTTTTCGCAAATTTTCTACCATTTTCCGAAAAAGGAGCAAAGTCCTTTTTAAAATTTCAAAAGTCGAAATTTGGAAGAATGTCGCCTATTGTCAAAAAAACACATTTTTGAATATTGGACATTTATAGGAATGGCCGTAATAGTGTTCCCCAATAATTTTTTTTCGCAAATTTTCTACCATTTTCGGAAAAAGGAGCAAAGTCCTTTTTAAAATTTCAAAAGTCGAAATTTGGAAGAATGTCGCCTATTGTCAAAAAAACACACGTTTGAATATTGGACATTCATAGGAATGGCCGGAATAGTGTTCCCCAATAATTTTTTTTCGCAAATTTTCTACCATTTTCGGAAAAAGGAGCAAAGTTCTTTCTAAAATTTCAAAAGTTGAAATTTGGAAAAATGTCGCCAATTTGCAAAAAAACACACTGTTAAGACTTTTGAATATTGGACATTCATAGGAATGGCCGGAACAGTGTTCCCCACTAATTTTTTTTTCGAAAATTTTCTACCATTTTCGGAAAAAGGAGCAAAGTCCTTTCTAAAATTTCAAAAGTTGAAATTTGGAAAAATGTCGCCAATTTTCAAATAAACACACTGTTAAGAATTTTGAATATTGGACATTCATAGAAATGGCCGGAAGAGTGTTCTCCAATAATGTTTTTTCGCTTATCTCCTACAATTTTCGGAAACAGGAGCAAAGTCCTTTTTAAAATTTCAAAAGTTGAAATTTGGAAGAATGTCGCCTATTGTCAAAAAAAACACATTTTTGAATATTGGACATTCATAGGAATGGCCGGAACAGTGTTCCCCAATAATTTTTTTTTCGACAATTTTCTACCATTTTCGGAAAAAGGAGCAAAGTCCTTTTTAAAATTTCAAAAGTCAAAATTTGGAAGAATGTCGCCTATTGTAAAAAAAAACACACTTTTGAATATTGGACATTCATAGGAATGGGCGGAATAGTGTTCCCCAATAACTTTTTTTCGCTAATTTTCTACCATTTTCCGAAAAGTGTTCAAAGTCCTTTTTAAAATTTCAAAAGTCGAAATTTGAAAGAATGTCGCCTATTGTCAAAAAAACACACTTTTGAATATTGGACATTCATAGGAATGGCCGGAATAGTGTTCCCCAATAATTTTTTTTCGCAAATTTTCTACCCTTTTCGGAAAAAGGAGCAAAGTCCTTTCTAAAATTTCAAAAGTTGAAATTTGGAAAAATGTCGCCAATTTGCAAAAAAACACACCGTTAAGACTTTTGAATATTGGACATTCATAGGAATGGCCGGAATAGTGTTCCCCAATAATTTTTTTTCGCAAATTTTCTACCATTTTCGGAAAAAGGAGCAAAGTCCTTTCTAAAATTTCAAAAGTTGAAATTTGGAAAAATGTCGCCAATTTTCAAATAAACACACTGTTAAGAATTTTGAATATTGGACATTCATAGAAATGGCCGGAAGAGTGTTCTCCAATAATGTTTTTTCGCTTAACTCCTACAATTTTCGGAAACAGGAGCAAAGTCCATTTTAAAATTCCAAAAGTCGAAATTTGGAAGAATGTTGCCTATTGTCAAAAAAACACACTTTTGAATATTGGACATTCATAAGAATGGCCGGAATAGTGTTCCCCAATAATTTTTTTTCGCAAATTTTCTACCATTTTCGGAAAAAATAGCAAAGTCCTTTTTAAAATTTCAAAATTCGAAATTTGGAAGAATGTCGCCTATTGTCAAAAAAACACACTTTTGAATATTGGACATTCATAGGAATGGCCGGAATAGTGTTCCCCAATAATTTTTTTTCTCAAATTTTCTACCATTTTCGGAAAAAGGAGCAAGGTCCTT
Source organism: Epicampocera succincta (assembly GCA_932526305.1). Taxonomy (NCBI): domain Eukaryota; kingdom Metazoa; phylum Arthropoda; class Insecta; order Diptera; family Tachinidae; genus Epicampocera; species Epicampocera succincta. The sequence continues at coordinate 45,089,885 of OW052036.1, forward strand.
TCTAAAATTTCAAAAGTTGAAATTTGGAAAAATGTCGCCAATTTTCAAAAAAAAAAACACACTGTTAAGACTTTTGAATATTGGGCATTCATAGAAATGGCCGGAAGAGTGTTCTCCAATCATGTTTTTTCGCTTATCTCCTACAATTTTCGGAAAAAGGAGCAAAGTCCTTTTTAAAATTTCAAAAGTCGAAATTTGGAAGAATGTCCCCTATTGTCATAAAAACACACTTTTGAATATTGGACATTCATAGGAATGGCCGGAATAGTGTTCCCCAATAATTTTTTTTCGCAAATTTTCTACCATTTTCGGAAAAAGGAGCAAAGTCCTTTCTAAAATTTCAAAAGTTGAAATTTGGAAAAATGTCGCCAATTTTCAAATAAACACACTGTTAAGAATTTTAAATATTGGACATTCATAGAAATGGCCGGAAGAGTGTTCTCCAATAATGTTTTTTCGCTTATCTCCTACAATTTTCGGAAACAGGAGCAAAGTCCATTTTAAAATTCCAAAAGTTGAAATTTGGAAGAATGTTGCCTATTGTCAAAAAAACACACTTTTGAATATTGGACATTCATAAGAATGGCCGGAATAGTGTTCCCCAATAATTTTTTTTCGCAAATTTTCTACCATTTTCGGAAAAAATAGCAAAGTCCTTTTTAAAATTTCAAAAGTCGAAATTTGGAATAATGTCGCCTATTGTCAAAAAAACACACTTTTGAATATTTGACATTCATAGGAATGGCCGGAATAGTGTTCCCCAATAATTTTTTTTCTCAAATTTTCTACCATTTTCAGAAAAAGGAGCAAGGTCCTTTCTAAAATTTCAAAAGTTGAAATTTGGAAAAATGTCACCAATTTTCAAAAAAAAAACACACTGTTAAGACTTTTGAATATTGGGCATTCATAGAAATGGCCGGAAGAGTGTTCTCCAATAATGTTTTTTCGCTTATCTCCTACAATTTTCGGAAAAAGGAGCAAAGTCCTTTTTAAAATTTCAAAAGTCGAAATTTGGAAGAATGTCCCCTATTGTCATAAAAACACACTTTTGAATATTGGACATTCATAGGAATGGCCGGAATAGTGTTCCCCAATAATTTTTTTTCGCAAATTTTCTACCATTTTCGGAAAAAGGAGCAAGGTCCTGCCTAAAATTTCAAAAGTTGAAATTTGGAAAAATGTCGCCAATTTTCAAATAAACACACTGTTAAGACTTTTGAATATTGGACATTCATAGAAATGGCCGGAAGAGTGTTCTCCAATAATGTTTTTTCGCTTATCTCCTCCAATTTTCGGAAAAAGGAGCAAAGTCCTTTTTAAAATTTCAAAAGTCGAAATTTGGAGAAATGTCGCCAATTTTCAAATAAAAACACTGTTAAGACTTTTGAATATTGGACATTCATAGGAATGGCCGGAATAGTGTTCCCCAATAATTTTTTTCGCAAATTTTCTACCATTTCAAGTCGAAATTTGGAAGAATGTCGCCTATTGTCAAAAAAACACACTTTTGAATATTGGACATTCATAGGAATGGCCGGAATAGTGTTCCCCAATAATTTTTTTTTGCAAATTTTCTACCATTTTCCGAAAAAGGAGCAAAGTCCTTTTTAAAATTTTAAAAGTCGAAATTTGGAAGAATGTCGCCTATTGTCAAAAAAACACATAGGAATGGCCGGAATAGTGTTCCATAATAATTTTTTTTCGCAAATTTTCTACCATTTTCGGAAAAAGGAGCAAAGTCCTTTTTAAAATTTCAAAAGTCGAAATTTGGAAGAATGTCGCCTATTGTCCAAAAAACACACTTTTGAATATTGGACATTCATAGGAATGGCCGTAATAGTGTTCCCCAATAATTTTTTTTCGCAAATTTTCTACCATTTTCGGAAAAAGGAGCAAAGTCCTTTTTAAAATTTCAAAAGTCGAAATTTGGAAGAATGTCGCCTATTGTCAAAAAAACACACTTTTGAATATTGGACATTCATAGGAATGGCCGGAATAGTGTTCCCCAATAATTTTTTTTCGCTTATCTCCTACAATTTTCGGAAAAAGAAGCAAAGTCCTTTTTAAAATTTCAAAAGTCGAAATTTGGAAGAATGTCGCCTATTGTCAAAAAAACACATTTTTGAATATTGGACATTCATAGGAATGGCCGGAAGAGTGTTCTCCAATAATGTTTTTTCGCTTATCTCCTACAATTTTCGGAAAAAGGAGCAAAGTCCTTTTTAAAATTTCAAAAGTCGAAATTTGGAAGAATGTCGCCTATTGTCAAAAAAACACATTTTTGAATATTGGACATTCATAGGAATGGCCGTAATAGTGTTCCCCAATAATTTTTTTTCGCAAATTTTCTACCATTTTCGGAAAAAGGAGCAAAGTCCTTTTTAAAATTTCAAAAGTCGAAATTTGGAAGAATGTCGCCTATTGTCAAAAAAACAAACTTTTGAATATTGGACATTCATAGGAATGGCCGGAATAGTGTTCCCCAATAATTTTTTTTCGCAAATTTTCTACCATTTTCAGAAAAAGTAGCAAAGTCCTTTTTAAAATTTCAAAAGTCGAAATTTGGAAGAATGTCGCCTATTGTAAAAAAAAAAACACACTTTTGAATATTGGACATTCATAGGAATGGGCGGAATAGTGTTCCCCAATAATTTTTTTTCGCTAATTTTCTACCATTTTCGGAAAAAGGTTCAAAGTCCTTTTTAAAATTTCAAAAGTCGAAATTTGGAAGAATGTCGCCTATTGTCAAAAAAACAAACTTTTGAATATTGGACATTCATAGGAATGGCCGGAATAGTGTTCCCCAATAATTTTTTTTCGCAAATTTTCTACCCTTTTCGGAAAAAGGAGCAAAGTCCTTTCTAAAATTTCAAAAGTTGAAATTTGGAAAAATGTCGCCAGTTTGCAAAAAAACACACTGTTAAGACTTTTAAATATTGGACATTCATAGGAATGGCCGGAATAGTGTTCCCCAATAATTTTTTTCGCAAATTTTCTACCATTTTCGGAAAAAGAAGCAAAGTCCTTTCTAAAATTTCAAAAGTTGAAATATGGAAAAATGTCGCCAATTTTCAAATAAACACACTGTTAAGAATTTTGAATATTGGACATTCATAGAAATGGCCGGAAGAGTGTTCTCCAATAATGTTTTTTCGCTTATCTCCTACAATTTTCGGAAACAGGAGCAAAGTCCATTTTAAAATTCCAAAAGTCGAAATTTGAAAGAATGTTGCCTATTGTCAAAAAAACACACTTTTGAATATTGGACATTCATAGAAATGGCCGGAATAGTGTTCCCCAATAATTTTTTTTCGCAAATTTTCTACCATTTTCGGAAAAAGTAGCAAAGTCCTTTTTAAAATTTCAAAAGTCAAAATTTGGAAGAATGCCGCCTATTGTAAAAAAAAAACACACTTTTGAATATTGGACAATCATAGGAATGGGCGGAATAGTGTTCCCCAATAATTTTTTTTCGCTAATTTTCTACCATTTTCGGAAAAAGGTTCAAAGTCCTTTTTAAAATTTCAAAAGTCGAAATTTGGAAGAATGTCGCCTATTGTCAAAAAAACACACTTTTGAATATTGGACATTCATAGGAATGGCCGGAATAGTGTTCCCCAATAATTTTTTTTCGCAAATTTTCTACCCTTTTCGGAAAAAGGAGCAAAGTCCTTTCTAAAATTTCAAAAGTCGAAATTTGGAAGAATGTCGCCTATTGTCAAAAAAACACACTTTTGAATATTGGACATTCATAGGAATGGCCGGAATAGTGTTCCCCAATAATTTTTTTTCGCAAATTTTCTACCCTTTTCGGAAAAAGGAGCAAAGTCCTTTTTAAAATTTCAAAAGTTGAAATTTGGAAAAATGTCGCCAATTTGCAAAAAAACACACTGTTAAGACTTTTGAATATTGGACATTCATAGGAATGGCCGGAATAGTGTTCCCCAATAATTTTTTTTCGCAAATTTTCTACCATTTTCGGAAAAAGGAGCAAAGTCCTTTCTAAAATTTCAAAAGTTGAAATATGGAAAAATGTCGCCAATTGTCAAATAAACACACTGTTAAGAATTTTGAATATTGGACATTCATAGAAATGGCCGGAAGAGTGTTCTCCAATAATGTTTTTTCGCCTATCTCCTACAATTTTCGGAAACAGGAGCAAAGTCCATTTTAAAATTCCAAAAGTCGAAATTTGGAAGAATGTCGCCTATTGTAAAAAAAAACACACTTTTGAATATTGGACATTCATAGGAATGGGCGGAATAGTGTTCCCCAATAATTTTTTTTCGCTAATTTTCTACCATTTTCGGAAAAAGGAGCAAAGTCCTTTTTAAAATTTTAAAAAACGAAATTTGGAAGAATGTCGCCTATTGTCAAAAAAACACATAGGAATGGCCGGAATAGTGTTCCATAATAATTTTTTTTCGCAAATTTTCTACCATTTTCGGAAAAAGGAGCAAAGTCCTTTTTAAAATTTCAAAAGTCGAAATTTGGAAGAATGTCGCCTATTGTCAAAAAAACACACTTTTGAATATTGGACATTCATAGGAATGGCCGGAATAGTGTTCCCCAATAATTTTTTTTCGCAAATTTTCTACCATTTTCGGAAAAAGTAGCAAAGTCCTTTTTAAAATTTCAAAAGTCAAAATTTGGAAGAATGTCGCCTATTGTAAAAAAAAAACACACTTTTGAATATTGGGCATTCATAGGAATGGGCGGAATAGTGTTCCCCAATAATTTTTTTTCGCTAATTTTCTACCATTTTCGGAAAAAGGAGCAAAGTCCTTTCTAAAATTTCAAAAGTTGAAATTTGGAAAAATGTCGCCAATTTGCAAAAAAACACACTGTTAAGACTTTTGAATATTGGACATTCATAGGAATGGCCGGAATAGTGTTCCCCAATAATTTTTTTTCGCTAATTTTCTACCATTTTCGGAAAAAGGAGCAAAGTCCTTTCTAAAATTTCAAAAGTTGAAATTTGGAAAAATGTCGCCAATTTTCAAATAAACACACTGTTAAGAATTTTGAATATTGGACATTCATAGAAATGGCCGGAAGAGTGTTCTCCAATAATGTTTTTTCGCTTATCTCCTACAATTTTCGGAAACAGGAGCAAAGTCCATTTTAAAATTCCAAAAGTCGAAATTTGGAAGAATGTTGCCTATTGTCAAAAAAACACACTTTTGAATATTGGACATTCATAAGAATGGCCGGAATAGTGTTCCCCAATAATTTTTTTTCGCAAATTTTCTACCATTTTCGGAAAAAATAGCAAAGTCCTTTTTAAAATTTCAAAAGTCGAAATTTGGAATAATGTCGCCTATTGTCAAAAAAACACACTTTTGAATATTGGACATTCATAGGAATGGCCGGAATAGTGTTCCCCAATAATTTTTTTTCTCAAATTTTCTACCATTTTCGGAAAAAGGAGCAAGGTCCTTTCTAAAATTTCAAAAGTTGAAATTTGGAAAAATGTCACCAATTTTCAAAAAAAAAAACACACTGTTAAGACTTTTGAATATTGGGCATTCATAGAAATGGCCGGAAGAGTGTTCTCCAATAATGTTTTTTCGCTTATCTCCTACAATTTTCGGAAAAAGGAGCAAAGTCCTTTTTAAAATTTTAAAAGTCGAAATTTGGAAGAATGTCCCCTATTGTCATAAAAACACACTTTTGAATATTGGACATTCATAGGAATGGCCGGAATAGTGTTCCCCAATAATTTTTTTTCGCAAATTTTCTACCCTTTTCGGAAAAAGGAGCAAAGTCCTTTTTAAAATTTCAAAAGTTGAAATTTGGAAAAATGTCGCCAATTTGCAAAAAAACACACTGTTAAGACTTTTGAATATTGGACATTCATAGGAATGGCCGGAATAGTGTTCCCCAATAATTTTTTTTCGCAAATTTTCTACCATTTTCGGAAAAAGGAGCAAAGTCCTTTCTAAAATTTCAAAAGTTGAAATATGGAAAAATGTCGCCAATTGTCAAATAAACACACTGTTAAGAATTTTGAATATTGGACATTCATAGAAATGGCCGGAAGAGTGTTCTCCAATAATGTTTTTTCGCCTATCTCCTACAATTTTCGGAAACAGGAGCAAAGTCCATTTTAAAATTCCAAAAGTCGAAATTTGGAAGAATGTCGCCTATTGTAAAAAAAAAACACACTTTTGAATATTGGACATTCATAGGAATGGGCGGAATAGTGTTCCCCAATAATTTTTTTTCGCTAATTTTCTACCATTTTCGGAAAAAGGAGCAAAGTCCTTTTTAAAATTTTAAAAAACGAAATTTGGAAGAATGTCGCCTATTGTCAAAAAAACACATAGGAATGGCCGGAATAGTGTTCCATAATAATTTTTTTTCGCAAATTTTCTACCATTTTCGGAAAAAGGAGCAAAGTCCTTTTTAAAATTTCAAAAGTCGAAATTTGGAAGAATGTCGCCTTTTGTCAAAAAAACACACTTTTGAATATTGGACATTCATAGGAATGGCCGGAATAGTGTTCCCCAATAATTTTTTTTCGCAAATTTTCTACCATTTTCGGAAAAAGTAGCAAAGTCCTTTTTAAAATTTCAAAAGTCAAAATTTGGAAGAATGTCGCCTATTGTAAAAAAAAAACACACTTTTGAATATTGGGCATTCATAGGAATGGGCGGAATAGTGTTCCCCAATAATTTTTTTTCGCTAATTTTCTACCATTTTCGGAAAAAGGAGCAAAGTCCTTTCTAAAATTTCAAAAGTTGAAATTTGGAAAAATGTCGCCAATTTGCAAAAAAACACACTGTTAAGACTTTTGAATATTGGACATTCATAGGAATGGCCGGAATAGTGTTCCCCAATAATTTTTTTTCGCTAATTTTCTACCATTTTCGGAAAAAGGAGCAAAGTCCTTTCTAAAATTTCAAAAGTTGAAATTTGGAAAAATGTCGCCAATTTTCAAATAAACACACTGTTAAGAATTTTGAATATTGGACATTCATAGAAATGGCCGGAAGAGTGTTCTCCAATAATGTTTTTTCGCTTATCTCCTACAATTTTCGGAAACAGGAGCAAAGTCCATTTTAAAATTCCAAAAGTCGAAATTTGGAAGAATGTTGCCTATTGTCAAAAAAACACACTTTTGAATATTGGACATTCATAAGAATGGCCGGAATAGTGTTCCCCAATAATTTTTTTTCGCAAATTTTCTACCATTTTCGGAAAAAATAGCAAAGTCCTTTTTAAAATTTCAAAAGTCGAAATTTGGAATAATGTCGCCTATTGTCAAAAAAACACACTTTTGAATATTGGACATTCATAGGAATGGCCGGAATAGTGTTCCCCAATAATTTTTTTTCTCAAATTTTCTACCATTTTCGGAAAAAGGAGCAAGGTCCTTTCTAAAATTTCAAAAGTTGAAATTTGGAAAAATGTCACCAATTTTCAAAAAAAAAACACACTGTTAAGACTTTTGAATATTGGGCATTCATAGAAATGGCCGGAAGAGTGTTCTCCAATAATGTTTTTTCGCTTATCTCCTACAATTTTCGGAAAAAGGAGCAAAGTCCTTTTTAAAATTTTAAAAGTCGAAATTTGGAAGAATGTCCCCTATTGTCATAAAAACACACTTTTGAATATTGGACATTCATAGGAATGGCCGGAATAGTGTTCCCCAATAATTTTTTTTCGCAAATTTTCTACCATTTTCGGAAAAAGGAGCAAGGTCCTGCCTAAAATTTCAAAAGTTGAAATTTGGAAAAATGTCGCCAATTTTCAAATAAACACACTGTTAAGACTTTTGAATATTGGACATTCATAGAAATGGCCGGAAGAGTGTTCTCCAATAATGTTTTTTCGCTTATCTCCTCCAATTTTCGGAAAAAGGAGCAAAGTCCTTTTTAAAATTTCAAAAGTCGAAATTTGGAGAAATGTCGCCAATTTTCAAATAAACACACTGTTAAGACTTTTGAATATTGGACATTCATAGGAATGGCCGGAATAGTGTTCCCCAATAATTTTTTTCGCAAATTTTCTACCATTTCAAGTCGAAATTTGGAAGAATGTCGCCTATTGTCAAAAAAACACACTTTTGAATATTGGACATTCATAGGAATGGCCGGAATAGTGTTCCCCAATAATTTTTTTTTGCAAATTTTCTACCATTTTCGGAAAAAGGAGCAAAGTCCTTTTTAAAATTTTAAAAGTCGAAATTTGGAAGAATGTCGCCTATTGTCAAAAAAACACATAGGAATGGCCGGAATAGTGTTCCATAATAATTTTTTTTCGCAAATTTTCTACCATTTTCGGAAAAAGGAGCAAAGTCCTTTTTAAAATTTCAAAAGTCGAAATTTGGAAGAATGTCGCCTATTGTCCAAAAAACACACTTTTGAATATTGGACATTCATAGGAATGGCCGTAATAGTGTTCCCCAATAATTTTTTTTCGCAAATTTTCTACCATTTTCGGAAAAAGGAGCAAAGTCCTTTTTAAAATTTCAAAAGTCGAAATTTGGAAGAATGTCGCCTATTGTCAAAAAAACACACTTTTGAATATTGGACATTCATAGGAATGGCCGGAATAGTGTTCCCCAATAATTTTTTTTCGCTTATCTCCTACAATTTTCGGAAAAAGAAGCAAAGTCCTTTTTAAAATTTCAAAAGTCGAAATTTGGAAGAATGTCGCCTATTGTCAAAAAAACACACTTTTGAATATTGGACATTCATAGGAATGGGCGGAATAGTGTTCCCCAATAATTTTTTTTCGCTAATTTTCTACCATTTTCGGAAAAAGGTTCAAAGTCCTTTTTAAAATTTCAAAAGTCGAAATTTGGAAGAATGTCGCCTATTGTCAAAAAAACAAACTTTTGAATATTGGACATTCATAGGAATGGCCGGAATAGTGTTCCCCAATAATTTTTTTTCGCAAATTTTCTACCCTTTTCGGAAAAAGGAGCAAAGTCCTTTCTAAAATTTCAAAAGTTGAAATTTGGAAAAATGTCGCCAGTTTGCAAAAAAACACACTGTTAAGACTTTTAAATATTGGACATTCATAGGAATGGCCGGAATAGTGTTCCCCAATAATTTTTTTTCGCAAATTTTCTACCATTTTCGGAAAAAGAAGCAAAGTCCTTTCTAAAATTTCAAAAGTTGAAATATGGAAAAATGTCGCCAATTTTCAAATAAACACACTGTTAAGAATTTTGAATATTGGACATTCATAGAAATGGCCGGAAGAGTGTTCTCCAATAATGTTTTTTCGCTTATCTCCTACAATTTTCGGAAACAGGAGCAAAGTCCATTTTAAAATTTCAAAAGTCGAAATTTGGAAGAATGTTGCCTATTGTCAAAAAAACACACTTTTGAATATTGGACATTCATAGGAATGGCCGGAATAGTGTTCCCCAATAATTTTTTTTCGCAAATTTTCTACCATTTTCGGAAAAAGTAGCAAAGTCCTTTTTAAAATTTCAAAAGTCAAAATTTGGAAGAATGTCGCCTATTGTAAAAAAAAAACACACTTTTGAATATTGGACAATCATAGGAATGGGCGGAATAGTGTTCCCCAATAATATTTTTTCGCTAATTTTCTACCATTTTCGGAAAAAGGTTCAAAGTCCTTTTTAAAATTTCAAAAGTCGAAATTTGGAAGAATGTCGCCTATTGTCAAAAAAACACACTTTTGAATATTGGACATTCATAGGAATGGCCGGAATAGTGTTCCCCAATAATTTTTTTTCGCAAATTTTCTACCCTTTTCGGAAAAAGGAGCAAAGTCCTTTCTAAAATTTCAAAAGTCGAAATTTGGAAGAATGTCGCCTATTGTCAAAAAAACACACTTTTGAATATTGGACATTCATAGGAATGGCCGGAATAGTGTTCCCCAATAATTTTTTTTCGCAAATTTTCTACCCTTTTCGGAAAAAGGAGCAAAGTCCTTTTTAAAATTTCAAAAGTTGAAATTTGGAAAAATGTCGCCAATTTGCAAAAAAACACACTGTTAAGACTTTTGAATATTGGACATTCATAGGAATGGCCGGAATAGTGTTCCCCAATAATTTTTTTTCGCAAATTTTCTACCATTTTCGGAAAAAGGAGCAAAGTCCTTTCTAAAATTTCAAAAGTTGAAATATGGAAAAATGTCGCCAATTGTCAAATAAACACACTGTTAAGAATTTTGAATATTGGACATTCATAGAAATGGCCGGAAGAGTGTTCTCCAATAATGTTTTTTCGCTTATCTCCTACAATTTTCGGAAAAAGGAGCAAAGTCCTTTTTAAAATTTCAAAAGTCGAAATTTGGAAAAATGTCGCCAATTTGCAAAAAAACACACTGTTAAGACTTTTGAATATTGGACATTCATAGGAATAGCCGGAATAGTGTTCTCCAATAATGTTTTTTCGCCTATCTCCTACAATTTTCGGAAAAAGGAGCAAAGTCCTTTTTAAAATTTCAAAAGTCGAAATTTGGAAGAATGTCGCCTATTGTCAAAAAAACACATTTTTGAATATTGGACATTCATAGGAATGGCCGTAATAGTGTTCCCCAATAATTTTTTTTCGCAAATTTTCTACCATTTTCGGAAAAAGGAGCAAAGTCCTTTTTAAAATTTCAAAAGTCGAAATTTGGAAGAATGTCGCCTATTGTCCAAAGAACACACTTTTGAATATTGGACATTCATAGGAATGGCCGGAATAGTGTTCCCCAATAATTTTTTTTCGCAAATTTTCTACCATTTTCGGAAAAAGGTTTAAAGTCCTTTTTAAAATTTCAAAAGATGAAATTTGGAAAAATGTCGCCAATTTTCAAAAAAAACACACTGTTAAGACTTTTGAATATTGGAGATTCATAGAAATGGCCGGAAGAGTGTTCTCCAATAATGTTTTTTCGCTTATCTCCTACAATTTTCGGAAAAAGGAGCAAAGTCCTTTTTAAAATTTCAAAAGTCGAAATTTGGAGAAATGTCGCCAATTTTCAAATAAACACACTGTTAAGACTTTTGAATATTGGACATTCATAGGAATGGCCGGAATAGTGTTCCCCAATAATTTTTTTCGCAAATTTTCTACCATTTCAAGTCGAAATTTGGAAGAATGTCGCCTATTGTCAAAAAAACACACTTTTGAATATTGGACATTCATAGGAATGGCCGGAATAGTGTTCCCCAATAATTTTTTTTTGCAAATTTTCTACCATTTTCGGAAAAAGGAGCAAAGTCCTTTTTAAAATTTTAAAAGTCGAAATTTGGAAGAATGTCGCCTATTGTCAAAAAAACACATAGGAATGGCCGGAATAGTGTTCCATAATAATTTTTTTTCGCAAATTTTCTACCATTTTCGGAAAAAGGAGCAAAGTCCTTTTTAAAATTTCAAAAGTCGAAATTTGGAAGAATGTCGCCTATTGTCCAAAAAACACACTTTTGAATATTGGACATTCATAGGAATGGCCGTAATAGTGTTCCCCAATAATTTTTTTTCGCAAATTTTCTACCATTTTCGGAAAAAGGAGCAAAGTCCTTTTTAAAATTTCAAAAGTCGAAATTTGGAAGAATGTCGCCTATTGTCAAAAAAACACACTTTTGAATATTGGACATTCATAGGAATGGCCGGAATAGTGTTCCCCAATAATTTTTTTTCGCTTATCTCCTACAATTTTCGGAAAAAGAAGCAAAGTCCTTTTTAAAATTTCAAAAGTCGAAATTTGGAAGAATGTCGCCTATTGTCAAAAAAACACAATTTTGAATATTGGACATTCATAGGAATGGCCGTAATAGTGTTCCCCAATAATTTTTTTTCGCAAATTTTCTACCATTTTCGGAAAAAGGAGCAAAGTCCTTTTTAAAATTTCAAAAGTCGAAATTTGGAAGAATGTCGCCTATTGTCAAAAAAACAAACTTTTGAATATTGGACATTCATAGGAATGGCCGGAATAGTGTTCCCCAATAATTTTTTTTCGCAAATTTTCTACCCTTTTCGCAAAAAGGAGCAAAGTCCTTTCTAAAATTTCAAAAGTTGAAATTTGGAAAAATGTCGCCAGTTTGCAAAAAAACACACTGTTAAGACTTTTAAATATTGGACATTCATAGGAATGGCCGGAATAGTGTTCCCCAATAATTTTTTTTCGCAAATTTTCTACCATTTTCGGAAAAAGAAGCAAAGTCCTTTTTAAAATTTCAAAAGTCGAAATTTGGAAGAATGTCGCCTATTGTCAAAAAAACAAACTTTTGAATATTGGACATTCATAGGAATGGCCGGAATAGTGTTCCCCAATAATTTTTTTTCGCAAATTTTCTACCATTTTCGGAAAAAGTAGCAAAGTCCTTTTTAAAATTTCAAAAGTCGAAATTTGGAAGAATGTCGCCTATTGTAAAAAAAAAACACACTTTTGAATTTTGGACATTCATAGGAATGGGCGGAATAGTGTTCCCCAATAATTTTTTTTCGCTAATTTTCTACCATTTTCGGAAAAAGGTTCAAAGTCCTTTTTAAAATTTCAAAAGTCGAAATTTGGAAGAATGTCGCCTATTGTCAAAAAAACAAACTTTTGAATATTGGACATTCATAGGAATGGCCGGAATAGTGTTCCCCAATAATTTTTTTTCGCAAATTTTCTACCATTTTCGCAAAAAGGAGCAAAGTCCTTTCTAAAATTTCAAAAGTTGAAATTTGGAAAAATGTCGCCAGTTTGCAAAAAAACACACTGTTAAGACTTTTAAATATTGGACATTCATAGGAATGGCCGGAATAGTGTTCCCCAATAATTTTTTTTCGCAAATTTTCTACCATTTTCGGAAAAAGAAGCAAAGTCCTTTCTAAAATTTCAAAAGTTGAAATATGGAAAAATGTCGCCAATTTTCAAATAAACACACTGTTAAGAATTTTGAATATTGGACATTCATAGAAATGGCCGGAAGAGTGTTCTCCAATAATGTTTTTTCGCTTATCTCCTACAATTTTCGGAAACAGGAGCAAAGTCCATTTTAAAATTCCAAAAGTCGAAATTTGGAAGAATGTTGCCTATTGTCAAAAAAACACACTTTTGAATATTGGACATTCATAGGAATGGCCGGAATAGTGTTCCCCAATAATTTTTTTTCGCAAATTTTCTACCATTTTCGGAAAAAGTAGCAAAGTCCTTTTTAAAATTTCAAAAGTCAAAATTTGGAAGAATGTCGCCTATTGTAAAAAAAAAACACACTTTTGAATATTGGACAATCATAGGAATGGGCGGAATAGTGTTCCCCAATAATTTTTTTTCGCTAATTTTCTACCATTTTCGGAAAAAGGTTCAAAGTCCTTTTTAAAATTTCAAAAGTCGAAATTTGGAAGAATGTCGCCTATTGTCCAAAGAACACACTTTTGAATATTGGACATTCATAGGAATGGCCGGAATAGTGTTCCCCAATAATTTTTTTTCGCAAATTTTCTACCATTTTCGGAAAAAGGTTTAAAGTCCTTTTTAAAATTTCAAAAGTTGAAATTTGGAAAAATGTCGCCAATTTTCAAAAAAAACACACTGTTAAGACTTTTGAATATTGGAGATTCATAGAAATGGCCGGAAGAGTGTTCTCCAATAATGTTTTTTCGCTTATCTCCTACAATTTTCGGAAAAAGGAGCAAAGTCCTTTTTAAAATTTCAAAAGTCGAAATTTGGAAGAATGTCGCCTATTGTCAAAAAAACACATTTTTGAATATTGGACATTCATAGGAATGGCCGTAATAGTGTTCCCCAATAATTTTTTTTCGCAAATTTTCTACCATTTTCGGAAAAAGGTTTAAAGTCCTTTTTAAAATTTCAAAAGTCGAAATTTGGAAGAATGTCGCCTATTGTCAAAAAAACACACTTTTGAATATTGGACATTCATAGGAATGGCCGGAATAGTGTTCCCCAATAATTTTTTTTCGCAAATTTTCTACCATTTTCGGAAAAAGTAGCAAAGTCCTTTTTAAAATTTCAAAAGTCAAAATTTGGAAGAATGTCGCCTATTGTAAAAAAAAAACACACTTTTGAATATTGGACATTCATAGGAATGGGCGGAATAGTGTTCCCCAATAATTTTTTTTCGCAAATTTTCTACCATTTTCGGAAAAAGGTTCAAAGTCCTTTTTAAAATTTCAAAAGTCGAAATTTGGAAGAATGTCGCCTATTGTCAAAAAAACACACTTTTGAATATTGGACATTCATAGGAATGGCCGGAATAGTGGTCCCCAATAATTTTTTTTCGCAAATTTTCTACCCTTTTCGGAAAAAGGAGCAAAGTCCTTTCTAAAATTTCAAAAGTTGAAATTTGGAAAAATGTCGCCAATTTGCAAAAAAACACACTGTTAAGACTTTTGAATATTGGACATTCATAGGAATGGCCGGAATAGTGTTCCCCAATAATTTTTTTTCGCAAATTTTCTACCATTTTCGGAAAAAGGAGCAAAGTCCTTTCTAAAATTTCAAAAGTTGAAATATGGAAAAATGTCGCCAATTGTCAAATAAACACACTGTTAAGAATTTTGAATATTGGACATTCATAGAAATGGCCGGAAGAGTGTTCTCCAATAATGTTTTTTCGCTTATCTCCTACAATTTTCGGAAAAAGGAGCAAAGTCCTTTTTAAAATTTCAAAAGTCGAAATTTGGAAGAATGTCGCCTATTGTCAAAAAAACACATTTTTGAATATTGGACATTCATAGGAATGGCCGTAATAGTGTTCCCCAATAATTTTTTTTCGCAAATTTTCTACCATTTTCGGAAAAAGGAGCAAAGTCCTTTTTAAAATTTCAAAAGTCGAAATTTGGAAGAATGTCGCCTATTGTCCAAAGAACACACTTTTGAATATTGGACATTCATAGGAATGGCCGGAATAGTGTTCCCCAATAATTTTTTTTCGCAAATTTTCTACCATTTTCGGAAAAAGGTTTAAAGTCCTTTTTAAAATTTTTAAAAGTTGAAATTTGGAAAAATGTCGCCAATTTTCAAAAAAAACACACTGTTAAGACTTTTGAATATTGGAGATTCATAGAAATGGCCGGAAGAGTGTTCTTCAATAATGTTTTTTCGCTTATCTCCTACAATTTTCGGAAAAAGGAGCAAAGTCCTTTTTAAAATTTCAAAAGTCGAAATTTGGAAGAATGTCGCCTATTGTCAAAAAAAACACATTTTTGAATATTGGACATTCATAGGAATGGCCGTAATAGTGTTCCCCAATAATTTTTTTTCGCAAATTTTCTACCATTTTCGGAAAAAGGAGCAAAGTCCTTTTTAAAATTTCAAAAGTCGAAATTTGGAAGAATGTCGCCTATTGTCAAAAAAACACACTTTTGAATATTGGACATTCATAGGAATGGCCGGAATAGTGTTCCCCAATAATTTTTTTTCGCAAATTTTCTACCATTTTCGGAAAAAGTAGCAAAGTCCTTTTTAAAATTTCAAAAGTCAAAATTTGGAAGAATGTCGCCTATTGTAAAAAAAAAAACACACTTTTGAATATTGGACATTCATAGGAATAGGCGGAATAGTGTTCCCCAATAATTTTTTTTCGCAAATTTTCTACCATTTTCGGAAAAAGGTTCAAAGTCCTTATTAAAATTTCAAAAGTCGAAATTTGGAAGAATGTCGCCTATTGTCAAAAAAACACACTTTTGAATATTGGACATTCATAGGAATGGCCGGAATAGTGTTCCCCAATAATTTTTTTTCGCAAATTTTCTACCCTTTTCGGAAAAAGGAGCAAAGTCCTTTCTAAAATTTCAAAAGTTGAAATTTGGAAAAATGTCGCCAATTTGCAAAAAAACACACTGTTAAGACTTCTGAATATTGGACATTCATAGGAATGGCCGGAATAGTGTTCCCCAATAATTTTTTTTCGCAAATTTTCTACCATTTTCGGAAAAAGGAGCAAAGTCCTTTCTAAAATTTCAAAAGTTGAAATTTGGAAAAATGTCGCCAATTTTCAAATAAACACACTGTTAAGAATTTTGAATATTGGACATTCATAGAAATGGCCGGAAGAGTGTTCTCCAATAATGTTTTTTCGCTTATCTCCTACAATTTTCGGAAACAGGAGCAAAGTCCATTTTAAAATTCCAAAAGTCGAAATTTGGAAGAATGTTGCCTATTGTCAAAAAAACACACTTTTGAATATTGGACATTCATAGGAATGGCCGGAATAGTGTTCCCCAATAATTTTTTTTCGCAAATTTTCTACCATTTTCGGAAAAATGAGCAAAGTCCTTTTTAAAATTTCAAAAGTCGAAATTTGGAAGAATGTCGCCTATTGTCAAAAAAACACACTTTTGAATATTGGCCATTCATAGGAATGGCCGGAATAGTGGTCCCCAATAATTTTTTTCGCAAATTTTCTACCATTTTCGGAAAAAGGAGCAAAGTCCTTTCTAAAATTTCAAAAGTCGAAATTTGGAAGAATGTCGCCTATTGTCCAAAAAACACACTTTTGAATATTGGACATTCATAGGAATGGCCGGAATAGTGTTCCCCAATAATTTTTTTTCGCAAATTTTCTACCATTTTCGGAAAAAGGAGCAAGGTCCTTTCTAAAATTTCAAAAGTCGAAATTTGGAAAAATGTCGCCAATTTTCAAAAAAAACACACTGTTAAGACTTTTGAATATTGGACATTCATAGAAATGGCCGGAAGAGTGTTCTCCAATAATGTTTTTTCACTTATCTCCTACAATTTTCGGAAACAGGAGCAAAGTCCATTTTAAAATTTCAAAAGTCGAAATTTGGAAGAATGTCGCCTATTGTCAAAAAAACACACTTTTGAATATTGGACATTCATAGGAATGGCCGGAATAGTGTTCCCCAATAATTTTTTTTCGCAAATTTTCTACCATTTTCGGAAAAAGGAGCAAGGTCCTTTCTAAAATTTCAAAAGTTGAAATTTGGAAAAATGTCGCCAATTTTCAAAAAAAACACACTGTTAAGACTTTTGAATATTGGACATTCATAGGAATGGCCGGAAGAGTGTTCTCCAATTATGTTTTTTCGCTTATCTCCTACAATTTTCGGAAACAGGAGCAAAGTCCTTTTTAAAATTTCAAAAGTCGAAATTTGGAAGAATGTCGCCTATTGTCAAAAAAACACACTTTTGAATATTGGACATTCATAGGAATGGCCGGAAGAGTGTTCTCCAATAATGTTTTTTCGCAAATTTTCTACCATTTTCGGAAAAAGGAGCAAAGTCCTTTCTAAAATTTCAAAAGTTGAAATTTGGAAAAATGTCGCCAATTTGCAAAAAAACACACTGTTAAGACTTTTGAATATTGGACATTCATAGGAATGGCCGGAACAGTGTTCCCCAATAATTTTTTTTTCGCAAATTTTCTACCATTTTCGGAAAAAGGAGCAAAGTCCTTTCTAAAATTTCAAAAGTTGAAATTTGGAAAAATGTCGCTAATTTTCAAATAAACACACTGTTAAGAATTTTGAATATTGGACATTCATAGAAATGGCCGGAAGAGTGTTCTCCAATAATGTTTTTTCGCTTATCTCGTACAATTTTCGGAAACAGGAGTAAAGTCCTTTTTAAAATTTCAAAAGTCGAAATTTGGAAGAATGTCGCCTATTGTCAAAAAAACACACTTTTGAATATTGGACATTCATAGAAATGGCCGGAATAGTGTTCCCCAATAATTTTTTTTCGCAAATTTTCTACCATTTTCGGAAAAAGGAGCAAGGTCCTTTCTAAAATTTCAAAAGTTGAAATTTGGAAAAATGTCGCCAATTTTCAAAAAAAACACACTGTTAAGACTTTTGCATATTGGACATTCATAGAAATGGCCGGAAGAGTGTTCTCCAATAATGTTTTTTCGCTTATCTCCTACAATTTTCGGAAAAAGGAGCAAAGTCCTTTTTAAAATTTCAAAAGTCGAAATTTGGAAGAATGTCGCCTATTGTCAAAAAAACACATTTTTGAATATTGGACATTCATAGGAATGGCCGTAATAGTGTTCCCCAATAATTTTTTTTCGCAAATTTTCTACCATTTTCGGAAAAAGAAGCAAAGTCCTTTTTAAAATTTCAAAAGTCGAAATTTGGAAGAATGTCGCCTATTGTCAAAAAAACAAACTTTTGAATATTGGACATTCATAGGAATGGCCGGAATAGTGTTCCCCAATAATTTTTTTTCGCAAATTTTCTACCATTTTCGGAAAAAGTAGCAAAGTCCTTTTTAAAATTTCAAAAGTCGAAATTTGGAAGAATGTCGCCTATTGTAAAAAAAAAACACACTTTTGAATATTGGACATTCATAGGAATGGGCGGAATAGTGTTCCCCAATAATTTTTTTTCGCTAATTTTCTACCATTTTCGGAAAAAGGTTCAAAGTCCTTTTTAAAATTTCAAAAGTCGAAATTTGGAAGAATGTCGCCTATTGTCAAAAAAACAAACTTTTGAATATTGGACATTCATAGGAATGGCCGGAATAGTGTTCCCCAATAATTTTTTTTCGCAAATTTTCTACCATTTTCGCAAAAAGGAGCAAAGTCCTTTCTAAAATTTCAAAAGTTGAAATTTGGAAAAATGTCGCCAATTTTCAAAAAAAAACACACTGTTAAGACTTTTAAATATTGGACATTCATAGGAATGGCCGGAATAGTGTTCCCCAATAATTTTTTTTCGCAAATTTTCTACCATTTTCGGAAAAAGAAGCAAAGTCCTTTCTAAAATTTCAAAAGTTGAAATATGGAAAAATGTCGCCAATTTTCAAATAAACACACTGTTAAGAATTTTGAATATTGGACATTCATAGAAATGGCCGGAAGAGTGTTCTCCAATAATGTTTTTTCGCTTATCTCCTACAATTTTCGGAAACAGGAGCAAAGTCCATTTTAAAATTCCAAAAGTCGAAATTTGGAAGAATGTTGCCTATTGTCAAAAAAACACACTTTTGAATATTGGACATTCATAGGAATGGCCGGAATAGTGTTCCCCAATAATTTTTTTTCCCAAATTTTCTACCATTTTCGGAAAAAGTAGCAAAGTCCTTTTTAAAATTTCAAAAGTCAAAATTTGGAAGAATGTCGCCTATTGTAAAAAAAAAACACACTTTTGAATATTGGACAATCATAGGAATGGGCGGAATAGTGTTCCCCAATAATTTTTTTTCGCTAATTTTCTACCATTTTCGGAAAAAGGTTCAAAGTCCTTTTTAAAATTTCAAAAGTCGAAATTTGGAAGAATGTCGCCTATTGTCCAAAGAACACACTTTTGAATATTGGACATTCATAGGAATGGCCGGAATAGTGTTCCCCAATAATTTTTTTTCGCAAATTTTCTACCATTTTCGGAAAAAGGTTTAAAGTCCTTTTTAAAATTTCAAAAGTTGAAATTTGGAAAAATGTCGCCAATTTTCAAAAAAAACACACTGTTAAGACTTTTGAATATTGGAGATTCATAGAAATGGCCGGAAGAGTGTTCTCCAATAATGTTTTTTCGCTTATCTCCTACAATTTTCGGAAAAAGGAGCAAAGTCCTTTTTAAAATTTCAAAAGTCGAAATTTGGAAGAATGTCGCCTATTGTCAAAAAAACACATTTTTGAATATTGGACATTCATAGGAATGGCCGTAATAGTGTTCCCCAATAATTTTTTTTCGCAAATTTTCTACCATTTTCGGAAAAAGGAGCAAAGTCCTTTTTAAAATTTCAAAAGTCGAAATTTGGAAGAATGTCGCCTATTGTCAAAAAAACATACTTTTGAATATTGGACATTCATAGGAATGGCCGGAATAGTGTTCCCCAATAATTTTTTTTCGCAAATTTTCTACCATTTTCGGAAAAAGTAGCAAAGTCCTTTTTAAAATTTCAAAAGTCAAAATTTGGAAGAATGTCGCCTATTGTAAAAAAAAAACACACTTTTGAATATTGGACATTCATAGGAATGGGCGGAATAGTGTTCCCCAATAATTTTTTTTCGCAAATTTTCTACCATTTTCGGAAAAAGGTTCAAAGTCCTTTTTAAAATTTCAAAAGTCGAAATTTGGAAGAATGTCGCCTATTGTCAAAAAAACACACTTTTGAATATTGGACATTCATAGGAATGGCCGGAATAGTGGTCCCCAATAATTTTTTTTCGCAAATTTTCTACCCTTTTCGGAAAAAGGAGCAAAGTCCTTTCTAAAATTTCAAAAGTTGAAATTTGGAAAAATGTCGCCAATTTGCAAAAAAACACACTGTTAAGACTTTTGAATATTGGACATTCATAGGAATGGCCGGAATAGTGTTCCCCAATAATTTTTTTTCGCAAATTTTCTACCATTTTCGGAAAAAGGAGCAAAGTCCTTTCTAAAATTTCAAAAGTTGAAATATGGAAAAATGTCGCCAATTGTCAAATAAACACACTGTTAAGAATTTTGAATATTGGACATTCATAGAAATGGCCGGAAGAGTGTTCTCCAATAATGTTTTTTCGCTTATCTCCTACAATTTTCGGAAAAAGGAGCAAAGTCCTTTTTAAAATTTCAAAAGTCGAAATTTGGAAGAATGTCGCCTATTGTCAAAAAAACACATTTTTGAATATTGGACATTCATAGGAATGGCCGTAATAGTGTTCCCCAATAATTTTTTTTCGCAAATTTTCTACCATTTTCGGAAAAAGGAGCAAAGTCCTTTTTAAAATTTCAAAAGTCGAAATTTGGAAGAATGTCGCCTATTGTCCAAAGAACACACTTTTGAATATTGGACATTCATAGGAATGACCGGAATAGTGTTCCCCAATAATTTTTTTTCGCAAATTTTCTACCATTTTCGGAAAAAGGTTTAAAGTCCTTTTTAAAATTTTTAAAAGTTGAAATTTGGAAAAATGTCGCCAATTTTCAAAAAAAACACACTGTTAAGACTTTTGAATATTGGAGATTCATAGAAATGGCCGGAAGAGTGTTCTTCAATAATGTTTTTTCGCTTATCTCCTACAATTTTCGGAAAAAGGAGCAAAGTCCTTTTTAAAATTTCAAAAGTCGAAATTTGGAAGAATGTCGCCTATTGTCAAAAAAAACACATTTTTGAATATTGGACATTCATAGGAATGGCCGTAATAGTGTTCCCCAATAATTTTTTTTCGCAAATTTTCTACCATTTTCGGAAAAAGGAGCAAAGTCCTTTTTAAAATTTCAAAAGTCGAAATTTGGAAGAATGTCGCCTATTGTCAAAAAAACACACTTTTGAATATTGGACATTCATAGGAATGGCCGGAATAGTGTTCCCCAATAATTTTTTTTCGCAAATTTTCTACCATTTTCGGAAAAAGTAGCAAAGTCCTTTTTAAAATTTCAAAAGTCAAAATTTGGAAGAATGTCGCCTATTGTAAAAAAAAAACACACTTTTGAATATTGGACATTCATAGGAATGGGCGGAATAGTGTTCCCCAATAATTTTTTTTCGCAAATTTTCTACCATTTTCGGAAAAAGGTTCAAAGTCCTTTTTAAAATTTCAAAAGTCGAAATTTGGAAGAATGTCGCCTATTGTCAAAAAAACACACTTTTGAATATTGGACATTCATAGGAATGGCCGGAATAGTGTTCCCCAATAATTTTTTTTCGCAAATTTTCTACCCTTTTCGGAAAAAGGAGCAAAGTCCTTTCTAAAATTTCAAAAGTTGAAATTTGGAAAAATGTCGCCAATTTGCAAAAAAACACACTGTTAAGACTTCTGAATATTGGACATTCATAGGAATGGCCGGAATAGTGTTCCCCAATAATTTTTTTTCGCAAATTTTCTACCATTTTCGGAAAAAGGAGCAAAGTCCTTTCTAAAATTTCAAAAGTTGAAATTTGGAAAAATGTCGCCAATTTTCAAATAAACACACTGTTAAGAATTTTGAATATTGGACATTCATAGAAATGGCCGGAAGAGTGTTCTCCAATAATGTTTTTTCGCTTATCTCCTACAATTTTCGGAAACAGGAGCAAAGTCCATTTTAAAATTCCAAAAGTCGAAATTTGGAAGAATGTTGCCTATTGTCAAAAAAACACACTTTTGAATATTGGACATTCATAGGAATGGCCGGAATAGTGTTCCCCAATAATTTTTTTTCGCAAATTTTCTACCATTTTCGGAAAAATGAGCAAAGTCCTTTTTAAAATTTCAAAAGTCGAAATTTGGAAGAATGTCGCCTATTGTCAAAAAAACACACTTTTGAATATTGGCCATTCATAGGAATGGCCGGAATAGTGGTCCCCAATAATTTTTTTCGCAAATTTTCTACCATTTTCGGAAAAAGGAGCAAAGTCCTTTTTAAATTTTCAAAAGTCGAAATTTGGAAGAATGTCGCCTATTGTCCAAAAAACACACTTTTGAATATTGGACATTCATAGGAATGGCCGGAATAGTGTTCCCCAATAATTTTTTTTCGCAAATTTTCTACCATTTTCGGAAAAAGGAGCAAGGTCCTTTCTAAAATTTCAAAAGTCGAAATTTGGAAAAATGTCGCCAATTTTCAAAAAAAACACACTGTTAAGACTTTTGAATATTGGACATTCATAGAAATGGCCGGAAGAGTGTTCTCCAATAATGTTTTTTCGCTTATCTCCTACAATTTTCGGAAACAGGAGCAAAGTCCATTTTAAAATTTCAAAAGTCGAAATTTGGAAGAATGTCGCCTATTGTCAAAAAAACACACTTTTGAATATTGGACATTCATAGGAATGGCCGGAATAGTGTTCCCCAATAATTTTTTTTCGCAAATTTTCTACCATTTTCGGAAAAAGGAGCAAGGTCCTTTCTAAAATTTCAAAAGTTGAAATTTGGAAAAATGTCGCCAATTTTCAAAAAAAACACACTGTTAAGACTTTTGAATATTGGACATTCATAGGAATGGCCGGAAGAGTGTTCTCCAATTATGTTTTTTCGCTTATCTCCTACAATTTTCGGAAACAGGAGCAAAGTCCTTTTTAAAATTTCAAAAGTCGAAATTTGGAAGAATGTCGCCTATTGTCAAAAAAACACACTTTTGAATATTGGACATTCATAGGAATGGCCGGAAGAGTGTTCTCCAATAATGTTTTTTCGCAAATTTTCTACCATTTTCGGAAAAAGGAGCAAAGTCCTTTCTAAAATTTCAAAAGTTGAAATTTGGAAAAATGTCGCCAATTTGCAAAAAAACACACTGTTAAGACTTTTGAATATTGGACATTCATAGGAATGGCCGGAACAGTGTTCCCCAATAATTTTTTTTTCGCAAATTTTCTACCATTTTCGGAAAAAGGAGCAAAGTCCTTTCTAAAATTTCAAAAGTTGAAATTTGGAAAAATGTCGCTAATTTTCAAATAAACACACTGTTAAGAATTTTGAATATTGGACATTCATAGAAATGGCCGGAAGAGTGTTCTCCAATAATGTTTTTTCGCTTATCTCGTACAATTTTCGGAAACAGGAGTAAAGTCCTTTTTAAAATTTCAAAAGTCGAAATTTGGAAGAATGTCGCCTATTGTCAAAAAAACACACTTTTGAATATTGGACATTCATAGAAATGGCCGGAATAGTGTTCCCCAATAATTTTTTTTCGCAAATTTTCTACCATTTTCGGAAAAAGGAGCAAGGTCCTTTCTAAAATTTCATAAGTTGAAATTTGGAAAAATGTCGCCAATTTTCAAAAAAAACACACTGTTAAGACTTTTGCATATTGGACATTCATAGAAATGGCCGGAAGAGTGTTCTCCAATAATGTTTTTTCGCTTATCTCCTACAATTTTCGGAAAAAGGAGCAAAGTCCTTTTTAAAATTTCAAAAGTCGAAATTTGGAAGAATGTCGCCTATTGTCAAAAAAACACATTTTTGAATATTGGACATTCATAGGAATGGCCGTAATAGTGTTCCCCAATAATTTTTTTTCGCAAATTTTCTACCATTTTCGGAAAAAGGAGCAAAGTCCTTTTTAAAATTTCAAAAGTCGAAATTTGGAAGAATGTCGCCTATTGTCCAAAAAACAAACTTTTGAATATTGGACATTCATATGAATGGCCGTAATAGTGTTCCCCAATAATTTTTTTTCGCAAATTTTTTACCATTTTCGGAAACAGGAGCAAAGTCCATTTTAAAATTTCAAAAGTCGAAATTTGGAAGAATGTCGCCTATTGTCAAAAAAACACACTTTTGAATATTGGACATTCATAGGAATGGCCGGAATAATGTTCCCCAATAATTTTTTTTCGCAAATTTTCTACCATTTTCGGAAAAAGGAGCAAGGTCCTTTCTAAAATTTCAAAAGTTGAAATTTGGAAAAATGTCGCCAATTTTCAAAAAAAACACACTGTTAAGACTTTTGAATATTGGACATTCATAGGAATGGCCGGAATAGTGTTCCCCAATAATTTTTTTTTCGCAAATTTTCTACAATTTTCGGAAAAAGGAGCAAAGTCCTTTCTAAAATTTCAAAAGTTGAAATTTGGAAAAATGTCGCCAATTTTCAAAAAAACACACTGTTAAGAATTTTGAATATTGGACATTCATAGAAATGGCCGGAAGAGTGTTCTCCAATAATGTTTTTTCGCTTATCTCGTACAATTTTCGGAAACAGGAGCAAAGTCCTTTTTAAAATTTCAAAAGTCGAAATTTGGAAGAATGTCGCCTATTGTCAAAAAAACACACTTTTGAATATTGGACATTCATAGGAATGGCCGGAATAATGTTCCCCAATAATTTTTTTTCGCAAATTTTCTACCATTTTCGGAAAAAGGAGCAAGGTCCTTTCTAAAATTTCAAAAGTTGAAATTTGGAAAAATGTCGCCAATTTTCAAAAAAACACACTGTTAAGACTTTTGAATATTGGACATTCATAGAAATGGCCGGAAGAGTGTTCTCCAATAATGTTTTTTCGCTTATCTCCTACAATTTTCGGAAAAAGGAGCAAAGTCCTTTTTAAAATTTCAAAAGTCGAAATTTGGAAGAATGTCCCCTATTGTCAAAAAAACACATTTTTGAATATTGGACATTCATAGGAATGGCCGTAATAGTGTTCCCCAATAATTTTTTTTCGCAAATTTTCTACCATATTCGGAAAAAGGAGCAAAGTCCTTTTTAAAATTTCAAAAGTCGAAATTTGGAAGAATGTCGCCTATTGTCAAAAAAACACACTTTTGAATATTGGACATTCATAGGAATGGCCGGAATAGTGTTCCCCAATAATTTTTTTTCGCAAATTTTCTACCATTTTCGGAAAAAGGAGCAAAGTCCTTTCTAAAATTTCAAAAGTTGAAATTTGGAAAAATGTCGCCAATTTGCAAAAAAACACACTGTTAAGACTTTTGAATATTGGACATTCATAGAAATGGCCGGAACAGTGTTCCCCAATAATTTTTTTTCGCAAATTTTCTACCATTTTCGGAAAAAGGAGCAAAGTCCTTTCTAAAATTTCAAAAGTTGAAATTTGGAAAAATGTCGCTAATTTTCAAATAAACACACTGTTAAGAATTTTGAATATTGGACATTCATAGAAATGGCCGGAAGAGTGTTCTCCAATAATGTTTTTTCGCTTATCTCCTACAATTTTCGGAAACAGGAGCAAAGTCCTTTTTAAAATTTCAAAAGTCGAAATTTGGAAGAATGTCACCTATTGTCAAAAAAACACATTTTTGAATATTGGACATTCATAGGAATGGCCGTAATAGTGTTCCCCAATAATTTTTTTTCGCAAATTTTCTACCATTTTCGGAAAAAGGAGCAAAGTCCTTTTTAAAATTTCAAAAGTCGAAAATTGGAAGAATGTCGCCTATTTTTAAAAAAAAACACACTGTTAAGACTTTTGAATATTGGACATTCATAGGAATGGCCGGAATAGTGTTCCCCAATAATTTTTTTTCGCAAATTTTCTACCATTTTCGGAAAAAGGAGCAAAGTCCTTTCTAAAATTTCAAAAGTTGAAATTTGGAAAAATGTCGCCAATTTTCAAATAAACACACTGTTAAGAATTTTGAATATTGGACATTCATAGAAATGGCCGGAAGAGTGTTCTCCAATAATGTTTTTTCGCTTATCTCCTACAATTTTCGGAAACAGGAGCAAAGTCCATTTTAAAATTCCAAAAGTCGAAATTTGGAAGAATGTTGCCTATTGTCAAAAAAACACACTTTTGAATATTGGACATTCATAAGAATGGCCGGAATAGTGTTCCCCAATAATTTTTTTTCGCAAATTTTCTACCATTTTCAGAAAAAGGAGCAAAGTCCTTTTTAAAATTTCAAAAGTCGAAATTTGGAAGAATGTCGCCTATTGTCAAAAAAAACACACTTTTGAATATTGGACATTCATAGGAATGGCCGGAATAGTGGTCCCCAATAATTTTTTTCGCAAATTTTCTACCATTTTCGGAAAAAGGAGCAAAGTCCTTTTTAAAATTTCAAAAGTCGAAATTTGGAAGAATGTCGCCAATTTTCAAAAAAAACACACTGTTAAGACTTTTGAATATTGGACATTCATAGGAATGGCCAGAAGAGTGTTCTCCAATAATGTTTTTTCGCTTATCTCCTACAATTTTCGGAAACAGGAGCAAAGTCCATTTTAAAATTTCAAAAGTCGAAATTTAGAAGAATGTCGCCTATTGTCAAAAAAACACACTTTTGAATATTGGACATTCATAGGAATGGCAGGAATAGTATTCCCCAATAATTTTTTTTCGCAAATTTTTTACCATTTTCGGAAAAAGGAGCAAAGTCCTTTTTAAAATTTCAAAAGTCGAAATTTGGAAGAATGTCGCCTATTGTCAAAAAAACACATTTTTGAATATTGGACATTCATAGGAATGGCCGTAATAGTGTTCCCCATTAATTTTTTTTCGCAAATTTTCTACCATTTTCGGAAAAAGGAGCAAAGTCCTTTTTAAAATTTCAAAAGTCGAAATTTGGAAGAATGTCGCCTATTGTCAAAAAAACACACTTTTGAATATTGGACATTCATAGGAATGGCCGGAATAGTGTTCCCCAATAATTTTTTTTCGCAAATTTTCTACCATTTTCGGAAAAAGGAGCAAAGTCCTTTCTAAAATTTCAAAAGTTGAAATTTGGAAAAATGTCGCCAATTTTCAAATAAACACACTGTTAAGAATTTTGAATATTAGACATTCATAGAAATGGCCGGAAGAGTGTTCTCCAATAATGTTTTTTCGCTTATCTCCTACAATTTTCGGAAACAGGAGCAAAGTCCATTTTAAAATTCCAGAAGTCGAAATTTGGAAGAATGTTGCCTATTGTCAAAAAAACACACTTTTGAATATTGGACATTCATAAGAATGGCCGGAATAGTGTTCCCCAATAATTTTTTTTCCCAAATTTTCTACCATTTTCAGAAAAAGGAGCAAAGTCCTTTTTAAAATTTCAAAAGTCGAAATTTGGAAGAATGTCGCCTATTGTCAAAAAAAACACACTTTTGAATATTGGACATTCATAGGAATGGCCGGAATAGTGGTCCCCAATAATTTTTTTCGCAAATTTTCTACCATTTTCGGAAAAAGGAGCAAAGTCCTTTTTAAAATTTCAAAAGTCGAAATTTGGAAGAATGTCGCCAATTTTCAAAAAAAACACACTGTTAAGACTTTTGAATATTGGACATTCATAGGAATGGCCAGAAGAGTGTTCTCCAATAATGTTTTTTCGCTTATCTCCTACAATTTTCGGAAACAGGAGCAAAGTCCATTTTAAAATTTCAAAAGTCGAAATTTGGAAGAATGTCGCCTATTGTCAAAAAAACACACTTTTGAATATTGGACATTCATAGGAATGGCAGGAATAGTATTCCCCAATAATTTTTTTTCGCAAATTTTTTACCATTTTCGGAAAAAGGAGCAAAGTCCTTTTTAAAATTTCAAAAGTCGAAATTTGGAAGAATGTCGCCTATTGTCAAAAAAACACATTTTTGAATATTGGACATTCATAGGAATGGCCGTAATAGTGTTCCCCAATAATTTTTTTTCGCAAATTTTCTACCATTTTCGGAAAAAAGGAGCAAAGTCCTTTTTAAAATTTCAAAAGTCGAAATTTGGAAGAATGTCGCCTATTGTCAAAAAAACACACTTTTGAATATTGGACATTCATAGGAATGGCCGGAATAGTGTTCCCCAATAATTTTTTTTCGCAAATTTTCTACCATTTTCCGAAAAAGGAGCAAAGTCCTTTTTAAAATTTCAAAAGTCAAAATTTGGAAGAACGTCGCCTATTGTAAAAAAAAACACACTTTTGAATATTGGACATTCATAGGAATGGGCGGAATAGTGTTCCCCAATAATTTTTTTTCGCTAATTTTCTACCATTTTCGGAAAAAGGTTCAAAGTCCTTTTTAAAATTTCAAAAGTTGAAATTTGGAAGAATGTCGCCTATTGTAAAAAAAACACACTTTTGAATATTGGACATTCATAGGAATGGGCGGAATAGTGTTCCCAATAATTTGTTTTCGCTAATTTTCTACCATTTTCGGAAAAAGGTTCAAAGTCCTTTTTAAAATTTCAAAAGTCGAAATTTGGAAGAATGTCGCCTATTGTCAAAAAAACACACTTTTGAATATTGGACATTCATAGGAATGGCCGGAATAGTGTTCCCCAATAATTTGTTTTCGCAAATTTTCTACCCTTTTCGGAAAAAGGAGCAAAGTCCTTTCTAAAATTTCAAAAGTTGAAATTTGGAAAAATGTCGCCAATTTGCAAAAAAACACACTGTTAAGACTTTTGAATATTGGACATTCATAGGAATGGCCGGAATAGTGTTCCCCAATAATTTTTTTTCGCAAATTTTCTACCATTTTCGAAAAAAGGAGCAAAGTCCTTTCTAAAATTTCAAAAGTTGAAATTTGGAAAAATGTCGCCAATTTTCAAATAAACACACTGTTAAGAATTTTGAATATTGGACATTCATAGAAATGGCCGGAAGAGTGTTCTCCAATAATGTTTTTTCGCTTATCTCCTACAATTTTCGGAAAAAGGAGCAAGGTCCTTTCTAAAATTTCAAAAGTTGAAATTTGGAAAAATGTCGCCAATTTTCAAATAAACACACTGTTAAGAATTTTGAATATTGGACATTCATAGAAATGGCCGGAAGAGTGTTCTCCAATAATGTTTTTTCGCTTATCTCCTACAATTTTCGGAAACAGGAGCAAAGTCCATTTTAAAATTTCAAAAGTCGAAATTTGGAAGAATGTCGCCTATTGTCAAAAAAACACACTTTTGAATATTGGACATTCATAGGAATGGCCGGAATAGTGTTCCCCAATAATTTTTTGTCGCAAATTTTCTACCATTTTCGGAAAAAGGAGCAAGGTCCTTTCTAAAATTTCAAAAGTTGAAATTTGGAAAAATGTCGCCAATTTTCAAAAAAAAACACACTGTTAAGACTTTTGAATATTGGACATTCATAGGAATGGCCGGAAGAGTGTTCTCCAATAATGTTTTTTCGCTTATCTCCTACAATTTTCGGAAAAAGGAGCAAAGTCCTTTTTAAAATTTCAAAAGTCGAAATTTGGAAGAATGTCGCCTATTGTCAAAAAAACACATTTTTGAATATTGGACATTCATAGGAATGGCCGTAATAGTGTTCCCCAATAATTTTTTTTCGCAAATTTTCTACCATTTTCGGAAAAAGGAGCAAAGTCCTTTTTAAAATTTCAAAAGTCGAAATTTGAAAGAATGTCGCCTATTGTCAAAAAACCACACTTTTGAATATTGGACATTCATAGGAATGGCCGGAATAGTGTTCCCCAATAATTTTTTTCGCAAATTTTCTACCATTTTCGGAAAAAGTAGGAAAGTCCTTTTTAAAATTTCAAAAGTCAAAATTTGGAAGAATGTCGCCTATTGTAAAAAAAAAACACACTTTTGAATATTGGACATTCATAGGAATGGGCGGAATAGTGTTCCCCAATAATTTTTTTTCGCTAATTTTCTACCATTTTCGGAAAAAGGTTCAAAGTCCTTTTTAAAATTTCAAAAGTCGAAATTTGGAAGAATGTCGCCTATTGTCAAAAAAACACACTTTTGAATATTGGACATTCATAGGAATGGCCGGAATAGTGTTCCCCAATAATTTTTTTTCGCCAATTTTTTACCATTTTCGGAAAAAGTAGCAAAGTCCTTTTTAAAATTTCAAAAGTCAAAATTTGGAAGAATGTCGCCTATTGTAAAAAAAACACACTTTTGAATATTGGACATTCATAGGAATGGGCGGAATAGTGTTCCCCAATAATTTTTTTTCGCTAATTTTCTACCATTTTCGGAAAAAGTAGCAAAGTCCTTTTTAAAATTTCAAAAGTCAAAATTTGGAAGAATGTCGCCTATTGTAAAAAAAAACACACTTTTGAATATTGGACATTCATAGGAATGGCAGGAATAGTATTCCCCAATAATTTTTTTTCGCAAATTTTTTACCATTTTCGGAAAAAGGAGCAAAGTCCTTTTTAAAATTTCAAAAGTCGAAATTTGGAAGAATGTCGCCTATTGTCAAAAAAACACACTTTTGAATACTGGACATTCATAGGAATGGCCGTAATAGTGTGCCCCAATAATTTTTTTTCGCAAATTTTCTACCATTTTCGGAAAAAGGAGCAAAGTCCTTTTTAAAATTTCATAAGTCGAAATTTGGAAGAATGTCGCCTATTGTCAAAAAAACACACTTTTGAATATTGGACATTCATAGGAATGGCCGGAATAGTGTTCCCCAATAATTTTTTTTCGCAAATTTTCTACCATTTTCGGAAAAAGTAGCAAAGTCCTTTTTAAAATTTCAAAAGTCAAAATTTGGAAGAATGTCGCCTATTGTAAAAAAAACACACTTTTGAATATTGGACATTCATAGGAATGGGCGGAATAGTGTTCCCCAATAATTTTTTTCGCTAATTTTCTACCATTTTCGGAAAAAGGTTCAAAGTCCTTTTTAAAATTTCAAAAGTTGAAATTTGGAAGAATGTCGCCTATTGTAAAAAAAAACACACTTTTGAATATTGGACATTCATAGGAATGGGCGGAATAGTGTTCCCCAATAATTTGTTTTCGCTAATTTTCTACCATTTTCGGAAAAAGGTTCAAAGTCCTTTTTAAAATTTCAAAAGTCGAAATTTGGAAGAATGTCGCCTATTGTCAAAAAAACACACTTTTGAATATTGGACATTCATAGGAATGGCCGGAATAGTGTTCCCCAATAATTTGTTTTCGCAAATTTTCTACCCTTTTCGGAAAAAGGAGCAAAGTCCTTTCTAAAATTTCAAAAGTTGAAATTTGGAAAAATGTCGCCAATTTGCAAAAAAACACACTGTTAAGACTTTTGAATATTGGACATTCATAGGAATGGCCGGAATAGTGTTCCCCAATAATTTTTTTTCGCAAATTTTCTACCATTTTCGGAAAAAGGAGCAAAGTCCTTTCTAAAATTTCAAAAGTTGAAATTTGGAAAAATGTCGCCAATTTTCAAATAAACACACTGTTAAGAATTTTGAATATTGGACATTCATAGAAATGGCCGGAAGAGTGTTCTCCAATAATGTTTTTTCGCTTATCTCCTACAATTTTCGGAAAAAGGAGCAAGGTCCTTTCTAAAATTTCAAAAGTTGAAATTTGGAAAAATGTCGCCAATTTTCAAAAAAACACACTGTTAAGACTTTTGAATATTGGAGATTTATAGAAATGGCCGGAAGAGTGTTCTCCAATAATGTTTTTTCGCTTATCTCCTACAATTTTCGGAAAAAGGAGCAAAGTCCTTTTTAAAATTTCAAAAGTCGAAATTTGGAAGAATGTCGCCTATTGTCAAAAAAACACACTTTTGAATATTGGACATTCATAGGAATGGCCGGAATAGTGTTCCCCAATAATTTTTTTCGCAAATTTTCTACCATTTTCGGAAAAAAGTAGCAAAGTCCTTTTTAAAATTTCAAAAGTCAAAATTTGGAAGAATGTCGCCTATTGTCAAAAAAACACACTTTTGAATATTGGACATTCATAGGAATGGCCGGAATAGTGGTCCCCAATAATTTTTTTCGCAAATTTTCTACCATTTTCGGAAAAAAGTAGCAAAGTCCTTTTTAAAATTTCAAAAGTCAAAATTTGGAAGAATGTCGCCTATTGTAAAAAAAAAACACACTTTTGAATATTGGACATTCATAGGAATGGGCGGAATAGTGTTCCCCAATAATTTTTTTCGCTAATTTTCTACCATTTTCGGAAAAAGGTTCAAAGTCCTTTTTAAAATTTCAAAAGTCGAAATTTGGAAGAATGTCGCTTATTGTCAAAAAAACACACTTTTGAATATTGGACATTCATAGGAATTTGCGGAATAGTGTTCCCCAATAATTTTTTTCGCTAATTTTCTACCATTTTCGGAAAAAGGTTCAAACCTTTTTAAAATTTCAAAAGTCGAAATTTGGAAGAATGTCGCCTATTGTCAAAAAATCACACTTTTGAATATTGGACATTCATAGGAATGGCCGGAATAGTATTCCCCAATAATTTTTTTCGCTAATTTTCTACCATTTTCGGAAAAAGGAGCAAAGTCCTTTCTAAAATTTCAAAAGTTGAAATTTGGAAAAATGTCGCCAATTTTCAAATAAACACACTGTTAAGAATTTTGAATATTGGACATTCATAGAAATGGCCGGAAGAGTGTTCTCCAATAATGTTTTTTCGCTTATCTCCTACAATTTTCGGAAAAAGGAGCAAGGTCCTTTCTAAAATTTCAAAAGTTGAAATTTGGAAAAATGTCGCCAATTTTCAAAAAAAACACACTGTTAAGACTTTTGAATATTGGACATTCATAGGAATGGGCGGAATAGTGTTCCCCAATAATTTTTTTTCGCTAATTTTCTACCATTTTCGGAAAAAGGAGCAAAGTCCTTTCTAAAATTTCAAAAGTTGAAATTTGGAAAAATGTCGCCAATTTTCAAATAAACACACTGTTAAGAATTTTGAATATTGGACATTCATAGAAATGGCCGGAAGAGTGTTCTCCAATAATGTTTTTTCACTTATCTCCTACAATTTTCGGAAAAAGGAGCAAGGTCCTTTCTAAAATTTCAAAAGTTGAAATTTGGAAAAATGTCGCCAATTTTCAAAAAAAACACACTGTTAAGACTTTTGAATATTGGACATTCATAGGAATGGGCGGAATAGTGTTCCCCAATAATTTTTTTTCGCTAATTTTCTACCATTTTCGGAAAAAGGTTCAAAGTCCTTTTTAAAATTTCAAAAGTCGAAATTTGGAAGAATGTCGCCTATTGTCAAAAAAACACACTTTTGAATATTGGACATTCATAGGAATGGCCGGAATAGTGTTCCCCAATAATTTTTTTCGCTAATTTTCTACCATTTTCGGAAAAAGGTTCAAAGTCCTTTTTAAAATTTCAAAAGTCGAAATTTGGAAGAATGTCGCCTATTGTCAAAAAATCACACTTTTGAATATTGGACATTCATAGGAATGGCCGGAATACTGTTCCCCAATAATTTTTTTTCGCAAATTTTCTACCCTTTTCGGAAAAAGGAGCAAAGTCCTTTCTAAAATTTCAAAAGTCGAAATTTGGAAGAATGTTGCCTATTGTCAAAAAAACACACTTTTGAATATTGGACATTCATAAGAATGGCCGGAATAGTGTTCCCCAATAATTTTTGTTCGCAAATTTTCTACCATTTTAAAAAAAAAAAGCAAAGTCCTTTTTAAAATTTCAAAAGTCGAAATTTGGAATAATGTCGCCTATTGTCAAAAAAACACACTTTTGAATATTGGACATTCATAGGAATGGCCGGAATAGTGTTCCCCAATAATTTTTTTTCGCAAATTTTCTACCATTTTCGGAAAAAGGAGCAAAGTCCTTTTTAAAATTTCAAAAGTCGAAATTTAGAAGAATGTCGCCTATTGTCAAAAAAACACACTTTTGAATATTGGACATTCATAGGAATGGCAGGAATAGTATTCCCCAATAATTTTTTTTCGCAAATTTTCTACCATTTTCGGAAAAAGGAGCAAAGTCCTTTTTAAAATTTCAAAAGTCGAAATTTGGAAGAATGTCGCCTATTGTCAAAAAAACACACTTTTGAATATTGGACATTCATAGGAATGGCCGGAATAGTGGTCCCCAATAATTTTTTTTTGCAAATTTTCTACCATTTTCCGAAAAAGGAGCAAAGTCCTTTTTAAAATTTCAAAAGTCGAAATTTGGAAGAATGTCGCCTATTGTCAAAAAACACACTTTTGAATATTGGACATTCATAGGAATGGCAGGAATAGTATTCCCCAATAATTTTTTTTCGCAAATTTTTTACCATTTTCGGAAAAAGGAGCAAAGTCCTTTTTAAAATTTCAAAAGTCGAAATTTGGAAGAATGTCGCCTATTGTCAAAAAAACACACTTTTGAATATTGGACATTCATAGGAATGGCCGGAATAGTGTTCCCCAATAATTTTTTTTTCGCAAATTTTCTACCATTTTCGGAAAAAGGAGCAAGGTCCTTTCTAAAATTACAAAAGTTGAAATTTGGAAAAATGTCGCCAATTTTCAAAAAAAACACACTGTTAAGACTTTTGAATATTGGAGATTCATAGAAATGGCCGGAAGAGTGTTCTCCAATAATGTTTTTTCACTTATCTCCTACAATTTTCGGAAAAAGGAGCAAGGTCCTTTCTAAAATTTCAAAAGTTGAAATTTGGAAAAATGTCGCCAATTTTCAAAAAAAAACACACTGTTAAGACCTTTGAATATTGGAGATTTATAGAAATGGCCGGAAGAGTGTTCTCCAATAATGTTTTTTCGCTTATCTCCTACAATTTTCGGAAAAAGGAGCAAAGTCCTTTTTAAAATTTCAAAAGTCGAAATTTGGAAGAATGTCGCCTATTGTCAAAAAAACACATTTTTGAATATTGGACATTCATAGGAATGGCCGTAATAGTGTTCCCCAATAATTTTTTTTCGCAAATTTTCTACCATTTTCGGAAAAAAGGAGCAAAGTCCTTTTTAAAATTTCAAAAGTCGAAATTTGGAAGAATGTCGCCTATTGTCAAAAAAAACACACTTTTGAATATTGGACATTCATAGGAATGGCCGGAATAGTGTTCCCCAATAATTTTTTTTCGCAAATTTTCTACCATTTTCGGAAAAAGTAGCAAAGTCCTTTTTAAAATTTCAAAAGTCAAAATTTGGAAGAATGTCGCCTATTGTAAAAAAAAAACACACTTTTGAATATTGGACATTCATAGGAATGGGCGGAATAGTGTTCCCCAATAATTTTTTTTCCCTAATTTTCTACCATTTTCGGAAAAAGGTTCAAAGTCCTTTTTAAAATTTCAAAAGTCGAAATTTGGAAGAATGTCGCCTATTGTCAAAAAAACACACTTTTGAATATTGGACATTCATAGGAATGGCCGGAATAGTGGTCCCCAATAATTTTTTTTTGCAAATTTTCTACCATTTTCCGAAAAAGGAGCAAAGTCCTTTTTAAAATTTCAAAAGTCGAAATTTGGAAGAATGTCGCCTATTGTCAAAAAACACACTTTTGAATATTGGACATTCATAGGAATGGCAGGAATAGTATCCCCAATAATTTTTTTTCGCAAATTTTTTACCATTTTCGGAAAAAGGAGCAAAGTCCTTTTTAAAATTTCAAAAGTCGAAATTTGGAAGAATGTCGCCTATTGTCAAAAAAACACACTTTTGAATATTGGACATTCATAGGAATGGCCGGAATAGTGTTCCCCAATAATTTTTTTTTCGCAAATTTTCTACCATTTTCGGAAAAAGGAGCAAGGTCCTTTCTAAAATTACAAAAGTTGAAATTTGGAAAAATGTCGCCAATTTTCAAAAAAAACACACTGTTAAGACTTTCGAATATTGGAGATTCATAGAAATGGCCGGAAGAGTGTTCTCCAATAATGTTTTTTCGCTTATCTCCTACAATTTTCGGAAAAAGGAGCAAGGTCCTTTCTAAAATTTCAAAAGTTGAAATTTGGAAAAATGTCGCCAATTTTCAAAAAAAACACACTGTTAAGACTTTTGAATATTGGAGATTCATGGAAATGGCCGGAAGAGTGTTCTCCAATAATGTTTTTTCGCTTATCTCCTACAATTTTCGGAAAAAGGAGCAAAGTCCTTTTTAAAATTTCAAAAGTCGAAATTTGAAAGAATGTCGCCTATTGTCAAAAAAACACATTTTTGAATATTGGACACTCATAGGAATGGCCGTAATAGTGTTCCCCAATAATTTTTTTTCGCAAATTTTCTACCATTTTCGGAAAAAGGAGCAAAGTCCTTTTTAAAATTTCAAAAGTCGAAATTTGAAAGAATGTCGCCTATTGTCAAAAAAACACACTTTTGAATATTGGACATTCATAGGAATGGCCGGAATAGTGTTCCCCAATAATTTTTTTTCGCAAATTTTCTACCATTTTCGGAAAAAGTAGCAAAGTCCTTTTTAAAATTTCAAAAGTCAAAATTTAGAAGAATGTCGCCTATTGTAAAAAAAAAACACACTTTTGAATATTGGACATTCATAGGAATGGCCGGAATAGTGTTCCCCAATAATTTTTTTCGCAAATTTTCTACCATTTTCGGAAAAAGTAGCAAAGTCCTTTTTAAAATTTCAAAAGTCAAAATTTGGAAGAATGTCGCCTATTGTAAAAAAAAACACACTTTTGAATATTGGACATTCATAGGAATGGCCGGAATAGTGTTCCCCAATAATTTTTTTTCTCAAATTTTCTACCATTTTTGGAAAAAGGAGCAAGGTCCTTTTTAAAATTTCAAAAGTCGAAATTTGGAAGAATGTCGCCTATTGTCAAAAAAACACACTTTTGAATATTGGACATTCATAGGAATGGGCGGAATAGTGTTCCCCAATAATTTTTTTCGCTAATTTTCTACCATTTTCGGAAAAAGGTTCAAAGTCCCTTTTAAAATTTCAAAAGTCGAAATTTGGAAGAATGTCGCCTATTGTCAAAAAAACACACTTTTGAATATTGGACATTCATAGGAATGGCAGGAATAGTATTCCCCAATAATTTTTTTTCGCAAATTTTCTACCATTTTCGGAAAAAGGAGCAAAGTCCTTTTTAAAATTTCAAAAGTCGAAATTTGGAAGAATGTCGCCTATTGTAAAAAAAACACACTTTTGAATATGGAACATTCATAGGAATGGCCGGAATAGTGTTCCCCACTAATTTTTTTTCGCAAATTTTCTACCATTTTCGGAAAACGGAGCAAAGTCCTTTTTAAAATTTCAAAAGTCGAAATTTGGAAAAATGTCACCAATTTTCAAAAAAACACACTGTTAAGACTTTAGAATATTGGACATTCATAGAAATGGCCGGAAGAGTGTTCTCCAATAATGTTTTTTCGCTTATCTCCTACAATTTTCGGAAAAAGGAGCAAAGTCCTTTCTAAAATTTCAAAAGTCGAAATTTGGAAGAATGTCGCCTATTGTCAAAAAAAAAAACACTTTTGAATATTGGACATTCATAGAAATGGCCGGAAGAGTGTTCTCTAATAATGTTTTTTCGCTTATCTCCTAGAATTTTCGGAAAAAGGAGCAAAGTCCTTTCTAAAATTTCAAAAGTCGAAATTTGGAAGAATGTCGCCTATTGTCAAAAAAACACACTTTTGAATATTGGACATTCATAGGAATGGCCGGAATAGTGTTCCCCAATAATTTTTTTTCCCAAATTTTCTACCATTTTCGGAAAAAGGAGCAAAGTCCTTTTTAAAATTTCAAAAGTCGAAATTTGGAAGAATGTCGCCTATTGTCAAGAAAACACACTTTTGAATATTGGACATTCATAGGAATGGCCGGAATAGTGTTCCCCAATAATTTTTTTCGCAAATTTTCTACCATTTTCGGAAAAAGGAGCAAAGTCCTTTCTAAAATTTCAAAAGTTTAAATTTGGAAAAATGTCGCCAATTTTCAAAAAAACACACTGTTAAGACTTTTGAATATTGGACATTCATAGGAATGGCCGGAATAGTGTTCCCCAATAATTTTTTTTCCCAAATTTTCTACCATTTTCGGAAAAAGGAGCAAAGTCCTTTTTAAAATTTCAAAAGTCGAAATTTGGAAGAATGTCGCCTATTGTCAAAAAAACACACTTTTGAATACTGGACATTCATAGGAATGGCCGGAATAGTGTTTCGCAATAATTTTTTTTCGCAAATTTTCTACCATTTTCGGAAAAAGGAGCAAAGTCCTTTTTAAAATTTCAAAAGTCGAAATTTGGAAAAATGTCGCCAATTTTCAAAAAAACACACTGTTAAGACTTTTGAATATTGGACATTCATAGAAATGGCCGGAAGAGTGTTCTCCAATAATGTTTTTTCGTTTATCTTCTACAATTTTCGGAAAAAGGAGCAAAGTCCTTTTTAAAATTTCAAAAGTCGAAATTTGGAAGAATGTCGCCTATTGTCAAAAAAACACACTTTTGAATATTGGACATTCATAGGAATGGCCGGAATAGTGTTTCGCAATAATTTTTTTTCGCAAATTTTCTACCATTTTCGGAAAAAGGAGCAAAGTCCTTTTTAAAATTTCAAAAGTCGAAATTTGGAAGAATGTCGCCTATTGTCAAAAAAACACATTTTTGAATATTGGACATTCATAGGAATGGCCGGAATAGTGTTCCCCAATAATTTTTTTTCGCAAATTTTCTACCATTTTCGGAAAAAGGAGCAAAGTCCTTTTTAAAATTTCAAAAGTCGAAATTTGGAAAAATGCCGCCAATTTTCAAAAAAACACACTGTTAAGACTTTTGAATATTGGACATTCATAGGAATGGCCGGAAGAGTGTTCTCCAATAATGTTTTTTCGCTTATCTCCTACAATTTTCGGAAAAAGGAGCAAAGTCCTTTTTAAAATTCCAAAACTCAAAATTTGGAAGAATGTCGCCTATTGTCAAAAAAACACACTTTTGAATATTGGACATTCATGGGAATGGCCGGAATAGTGTTCCCCAATAATTTTTTTTTCGCAAATTTTCTACCATTTTCGGAAAAAGGAGCAAAGTCCTTTTTAAAATTTCAAAAGTCGAAATTTGGAACAATGTCGCCTATTGTCAAAAAAAAAACACACTTTTGAATATTGGACATTCATAGGAATGGCCGGAATAGTGTTCCCCAATAATTTTTTTCCCAAATTTTCTACCATTTTCGGAAAAAGGAGCAAAGTCCTTTTTAAAATTTCAAAAGTCGAAATTTGGAAGAATGTCGCCTATTGTAAAAAAAACACACTTTTGAATATGGAACATTCATTAGAATGGCCGGAATAGTGTTCCCCAATAATTTTTTTTCGCAAATTTTCTACCATTTTCGGAAAAAGGAGCAAAGTCCTTTTTAAAATTTCAAAAGTCGAAATTTGGAAGAATGTCGCCTATTATCAAAAAAAAACACTTTTGAATATTGGACATTCATAGGAATGGCCGGAATAGTGTTCCCCAATAATTTTTTTTCGCAAATTTTCTACCATTTTCGGAAAAAGGAGCAAAGTCCTTTCTAAAATTTCAAAAGTTTAAATTTGGAAAAATGTCGCCAATTTTCAAAAAAACACACTGTTAAGACTTTTGAATATTGGACATTCATAGAAATGGCCGGAAGAGTGTTCTCCAATAATGTTTTTTCGCTTATCTCCTACAATTTTCGGAAAAAGGAGCAAAGTCCTTTTTAAAATTTCAAAAGTCGAAATTTGGAAGAATGTCGCCTATTGTCAAAAAAACACACTTTTGAATATTTGACATTCATAGGAATGGCCGGAATAGTGTTCTCCAATAATTTTTTTTTCGCAAATTTTCTACCATTTTCGGAAAAAGGAGCAAAGTCCTTTTTAAAATTTCAAAAGTCGAAATTTGGAAGAATGTCGCCTATTGTCAAAAAAAAAAACACTTTTGAATATTGGACATTCATAGGAATGGCCGGAATAGTGTTCCCCAATAATTTTTTTTCGCTTATCTCCTACAATTTTCGGAAAAAGGAGCAAAGTCCTTTCTAAAATTTCAAAAGTCGAAATTTGGAAGAATGTCGCCTATTATCAAAAAAAAACACTTTTGAATATTGGACATTCATAGGAATGGCCGGAATAGTGTTCCCCAATAATTTTTTTTCGCAAATTTTCTACCATTTTCGGAAAAAGGAGCAAAGTCCTTTCTAAAATTTCAAAAGTTTAAATTTGGAAAAATGTCGCCAATTTTCAAAAAAACACACTGTTAAGACTTTTGAATATTGGACATTCATAGAAATGGCCGGAAGAGTGTTCTCATATAATGTTTTTTCGCTTATCTTCTACAATTTTCGGAAAAAGGAGCAAAGTCCTTTTTAAAATTTCAAAAGTCGAAATTTGGAAAAATGTCACCAATTTTCAAAAAAACACACTGTTAAGACTTTAGAATATTGGACATTCATAGAAATGGCCGGAAGAGTGTTCTCCAATAATTTTTTTTCGCTTATCTCCTACAATTTTCGGAAAAAGGAGCAAAGTCCTTTCTAAAATTTCAAAAGTCGAAATTTGGAAGAATGTCGCCTATTGTCAAAAAACACACTTTAGAATATTGGACATTCATAGGAATGGCCGGAATAGTGTTCCCCAATAATTTTTTTTCGCAAATTTTCTACCATTTTCGGAAAAAGGAGCAAAGTCCTTTTTAAAATTTCAAAAGTCGAAATTTGGAAGAATGTCGCCTATTGTCAAAAAAACACACTTTTGAATATTGGACATTCATAGGAATGGCCGGAATAGTGTTCCCCAATAATTTTTTTTCGCAAATTTTCTACCATTTTCGGAAAAAGGAGCAAAGTCCTTTCTAAAATTTCAAAAGTTTAAATTTGGAAAAATGTCGCCAATTTTCAAAAAAACACACTGTTAAGACTTTTGAATATTGGACATTCATAGAAATGGCCGGAAGAGTGTTCTCCAATAATGTTTTTTCGCTTATCTTCTACAATTTTCGGAAAAAGGAGCAAAGTCCTTTTTAAAATTTCAAAAGTCGAAATTTGGAAGAATGTCGCCTATTGTCAAAAAAACACACTTTTGAATATTTGACATTCATAGGAATGGCCGGAATAGTGTTCTCCAATAATTTTTTTTTCGCAAATTTTCTACCATTTTCGGAAAAAGGAGCAAAGTCCTTTCTAAAATTTCAAAAGTCGAAATTTGGAAGAATGTCGCCTATTGTCAAAAAAACACACTTTTGAATATTGGACATTCATAGGAATGGCCGGAATAGTGTTCCCCAATAATTTTTTTTCACAAATTTTCTACCATTTTCGGAAAAAGGAGCAAAGTCCTTTTTAAAATTTCAAAAGTCGAAATTTGGAAGAATGTCGCCTATTGTCAAAAAAAAAAAACACTTTTGAATATTGGACATTCATAGGAATGGCCGGAATAGTGTTCCCCAATAATTTTTTTTCGCAAATTTTCAACCATTTTCGGAAAAAGGAGCAAAGTCCTTTATAAAATTTCAAAAGTCGAAATTTGGAAGAATGTCGCCTATTGTCAAAAAAAAAAACACTTTTGAATATCGGACATTCATAGGAATGGCCGGAATAGTGTTTCGCAATAATTTTTTTTCGCAAATTTTCTACCATTTTCGGAAAACGGAGCAAAGTCCTTTTTAAAATTTCAAAAGTCGAAATTTGGAAAAATGTCACCAATTTTCAAAAAAACACACTGTTAAGACTTTAGAATATTGGACATTCATAGAAATGGCCGGAAGAGTGTTCTCCAATAATGTTTTTTCGCTTATCTCCTACAATTTTCGGAAAAAGGAGCAAAGTCCTTTCTAAAATTTCAAAAGTCGAAATTTGGAAGAATGTCGCCTATTGTCAAAAAAAAACACTTTTGAATATTGGACATTCATAGAAATGGCCGGAAGAGTGTTCTCCAATAATGTTTTTTCGCTTATCTCCTACAATTTTCGGAAAAAGGAGCAAAGTCCTTTCTAAAATTTCAAAAGTCGAAATTTGGAAGAATGTCGCCTATTGTCAAAAAAACACACTTTTGAATATTGGACATTCATAGGAATGGCCGGAATAGTGTTTCGCAATAATTTTTTTTCGCAAATTTTCTACCATTTTCGGAAAAAGGAGCAAAGTCCTTTTTAAAATTTCAAAAGTCGAAATTTGGAAGAATGTCGCCTATTGTCAAAAAAACACATTTTTGAATATTGGACATTCATAGAAATGGCCGGAATAGTGTTCCCCAATAATTTTTTTTCGCAAATTTTCTTCCATTTTCGGAAAAAGGAGCAAAGTCCTTTTTAAAATTTCAAAAGTCGAAATTTGGAAAAATGCCGCCAATTTTCAAAAAAACACACTGTTAAGACTTTTGAATATTGGACATTCATAGGAATGGCCGGAAGAGTGTTCTCCAATAATGTTTTTTCGCTTATCTCCTACAATTTTCGGAAAAAGGAGCAAGGTCCTTTTTAAAATTCCAAAAGTCAAAATTTGGAAGAATGTCGCCTATTGTCAAAAAAAAACACACTTTTGAATATTGGACATTCATAGGAATGGCCGGAATAGTGTTCCCCAATAATTTTTTTCCCAAATTTTCTACAATTTTCGGAAAAAGGAGCAAAGTCCTTTTTAAAATTTCAAAAGTCGAAATTTGGAAGAATGTCGACTATTGTAAAAAAAACACACTTTTGAATTTGGAACATTCATAGGAATGGCCGGAATAGTGTTCCCCAATAATTTTTTTCGCAAATTTTCTACCATTTTCGGAAAAAGGAGCAAAGTCCTTTTTAAAATTTCAAAAGTCGAAATTTGGAAGAATGTCGCCTATTATCAAAAAAAAAACACTTTTGAATATTGGACATTCATAGGAATGGCCGGAATAGTGTTCCCCAATAATTTTTTTTCGCAAATTTTCTACCATTTTCAAAAAAAAAACAAAGTCCTTTTTAAAATTTCAAAAGTCGAAATTTGGAAGAATGTCGCCTATTGTCAAAAAAACACACTTTTGAATATTGGACATTCATAGGAATGGCAGGAATAGTATTCCCCCATAATTTTTTTTCGCAAATTTTCTACCATTTTCGGAAAAAGGAGCAAAGTCCTTTTTAAAATTTCAAAAGTCGAAATTTGGAAGAATGTCGCCTATTGTCAAAAAAACACACTTTTGAATATTGGACATTCATAGGTATGGCCGGAATAGTGGTCCCCAATAATTTTTTTTTGCAAATTTTCTACCATTTTCCGAAAAAGGAGCAAAGTCCTTTTTAAAATTTCAAAAGTCGAAATTTGGAAGAATGTCGCCTATTGTCAAAAAAACACACTTTTGAATATTGGACATTCATAGGAATGGCCGGAATAGTATTCCCCAATAATTTTTTTTCGCAAATTTTTTACCATTTTCGGAAAAAGGAGCAAAGTCCTTTTTAAAATTTCAAAAGTCGAAATTTGGAAGAATGTCGCCTATTGTCAAAAAAACACACTTTTGAATATTGGACATTCATAGGAATGGCCGGAATAGTGTTCCCCAATAATTTTTTTTCTCAAATTTTCTACCATTTTCGGAAAAAGGAGCAAGGTCCTTTCTAAAATTACAAAAGTTGAAATTTGGAAAAATGTCGCCAATTTTCAAAAAAAACACACTGTTAAGACTTTTGAATATTGGAGATTCATAGAAATGGCCGGAAGAGTGTT
This sequence comes from Epicampocera succincta, assembly GCA_932526305.1. Taxonomy (NCBI): domain Eukaryota; kingdom Metazoa; phylum Arthropoda; class Insecta; order Diptera; family Tachinidae; genus Epicampocera; species Epicampocera succincta. The sequence goes on from OW052036.1 coordinate 45,133,436, forward strand.
CTCCAATAATGTTTTTTCGCTTATCTCCTACAATTTTCGGAAAAAGGAGCAAAGTCCTTTTTAAAATTTCAAAAGTCGAAATTTGGAGGAATGTCGCCTATTGTCAAAAAAACACATTATTGAATATTGGACATTCATAGGAATGGCCGTAATAGTGTTCCCCAATAATTTTTTGTCGCAAATTTTCTACCATTTTCGGAAAAAGGAGCAAAGTCCTTTTTAAAATTTCAAAAGTCGAAATTTGAAAGAATGTCGCCTATTGTCAAAAAAACACACTTTTGAATATTGGACATTCATAGGAATGGCCGGAATAGTGGTCCCCAATAATTTTTTTCGCAAATTTTCTACCATTTTCGGAAAAAGTAGCAAAGTCCTTTTTAAAATTTCAAAAGTCGAAATTTGGAAGAATGTCGCCTATTGTCAAAAAAACACACTTTTGAATATTGGACATTCATAGGAATGGCCGGAATAGTGTTCCCCAATAATTTTTTTTCGCAAATTTTCTACCCTTTTCGGAAAAAGGAGCAAAGTCCTTTCTAAAATTTCAAAAGTTGAAATTTGGAAAAATGTCGCCAATTTGCAAAAAAACACACTGTTAAGACTTTTGAATATTGGACATTCATAGGAATGGCCGGAATAGTGTTCCCCAATAATTTTTTTTCGCAAATTTTCTACCATTTTCGGAAAAAGGTTCAAAGTCCTTTTTAAAATTTCAAAAGTTGAAATTTGGCAGAATGTCGGCTATTGTAAAAAAAAACCCACTTTTGAATATTGGATATTTATAGGAATGGCCGGAATAGTGTTCCCCAATAATTTTTTTTCGCTAATTTTCTACCATTTTCGGAAAAAGGAGCAAAGTCCTTTCTAAAATTTCAAAAGTTGAAATTTGGAAAAATGTCGCCAATTTTCAAATAAACACACTGTTAAGAATTTTGAATATTGGACATTCATAGAAATGGCCGGAAGAGTATTCTCCAATAATGTTTTTTCGCTTATCTCCTACAATTTTCGGAAACAGGAGCAAAGTCCATTTTAAAATTCCAAAAGTCGAAATTTGGAAGAATGTTGCCTATTGTCAAAAAAACACACTTTTGAATATTGGACATTCATAAGAATGGCCGGAATAGTGTTCCCCAATAATTTTTTTTCGCAAATTTTCTACCATTTTCGGAAAAAGGAGCAAAGTCGCCGGAATGGCCGGAATAGTGTTCTCCAATAATTTTTTTTCGCAAATTTTCTACCATTTTCGGAAAAAGGAGCAAGGTCCTTTCTAAAATTTCAAAAGTTGAAATTTGGAAAAATGTCGCCAATTTTCAAAAAAAACACACGTTTAAGACTTTTGAATATTGGACATTCATAGGAATGGCCGGAAGAGTGTTCTCCAATAATGTTTTTTCGCTTATCTCCTACAATTTTCGGAAAAAGTAGCAAAGTCCTTTTTAAAATTTCAAAAGTCAAAATTTGGAAGAATGTCGCTTATTGTCAAAAAAAAACACTTTTGAATATTGGACATTCATAGGAATGGCAGGAATAGTATTCCCCAATAATTTTTTTTAGCAAATTTTCTACCATTTTCGGAAAAAGGAGCAAAGTCCTTTTTAAAATTTCAAAAGTCGAAATTTGGAAGAATGTCGCCTATTGTAAAAAAAAACACACTGTTGAATATTGGACATTCATAGGAATGGCCGGAATAGTGTTCCCCAATAATTTTTTTTCGCAAATTTTCTACCATTTTCGGAAAAAGGAGCAAGGTCCTTTCTAAAATTTCAAAAGTTGAAATTTGGAAAAATGTCGCCAATTTTCAAAAAAAAACACACTGTTAAGACTTTTGAATATTGGACATTCATAGGAATGGCCGGAAGAGTGTTCTCCAATAATGTTTTTTCGCTTATCTCCTACAATTTTCGGAAAAAGTAGCAAAGTCCTTTTTAAAATTTCAAAAGTCAAAATTTGGAAGAATGTCGCCTATTGTAAAAAAAAACACACTTTTGAATATTGGACATTCATAGGAATGGGCGGAATAGTGTTCCCAAATAATTTTTTTTCGCTAATTTTCTACCATTTTCGGAAAAAGGTTCAAAGTCCTTTTTAAAATTTCAAAAGTTGAAATTTGGCAGAATGTCGGCTATTGTAAAAAAAAACCCACTTTTGAATATTGGATATTCATAGGAATGGGCGGAATAGTGTTCCCCAATAATTTTTTTTCGCTAATTTTCTACCGTTTTCGGAAAAAGGTTCAAAGTCCTTTTTAAAATTTCAAAAGTCGAAATTTGGAAGAATGTCGCCTATTGTCAAAAAACACACTTTTGAATATTGGACATTCATAGGAATGGCCGGAATAGTGTTCCCCAATAATTTGTTTTCGCAAATTTTCTACCCTTTTCGGAAAAAGGAGCAAAGTCCTTTCTAAAATTTCAAAAGTTGAAATTTGTAAAAATGTCGCCAATTTACAAAAAAAATACACTGTTAAGACTTTTGAATATTAGACATTCATAGGAATGGCCGGAAGAGTGTTCTCCAATAATGTTTTTTCGCTTATCTTCTACAATTTTCGGAAAAAGGAGCAAAGTCCTTTTTAAAATTTCAAAAGTCGAAATTTGGAAGAATGTCGCCTATTGTCAAAAAAACACACTTTTGAATATTTGACATTCATAGGAATGGCCGGAATAGTGTTCTCCAATAATTTTTTTTTCGCAAATTTTCTACCATTTTCGGAAAAAGGAGCAAAGTCCTTTCTAAAATTTCAAAAGTCGAAATTTGGAAGAATGTCGCCTATTGTCAAAAAAACACACTTTTGAATATTGGACATTCATAGGAATGGCCGGAATAGTGTTCCCCAATAATTTTTTTTCGCAAATTTTCTACCATTTTCGGAAAAAGGAGCAAAGTCCTTTCTAAAATTTCAAAAGTTTAAATTTGGAAAAATGTCGCCAATTTTCAAAAAAACACACTGTTAAGACTTTTGAATATTGGACATTCATAGAAATGGCCGGAAGAGTGTTCTCCAATAATGTTTTTTCGCTTATCTTCTACAATTTTCGGAAAAAGGAGCAAAGTCCTTTTTAAAATTTCAAAAGTCGAAATTTGGAAGAATGTCGCCTATTGTCAAAAAAACACACTTTTGAATATTTGACATTCATAGGAATGGCCGGAATAGTGTTCTCCAACAATTTTTTTTTCGCAAATTTTCTACCATTTTCGGAAAAAGGAGCAAAGTCCTTTCTAAAATTTCAAAAGTCGAAATTTGGAAGAATGTCGCCTATTGTCAAAAAAACACACTTTTGAATATTGGACATTCATAGGAATGGCCGGAATAGTGTTCCCCAATAATTTTTTTTCACAAATTTTCTACCATTTTCGGAAAAAGGAGCAAAGTCCTTTTTAAAATTTCAAAAGTCGAAATTTGGAAGAATGTCGCCTATTGTCAAAAAAAAAAAAAACACTTTTGAATATTGGACATTCATAGGAATGGCCGGAATAGTGTTCCCCAATAATTTTGTTTCGCAAATTTTCAACCATTTTCGGAAAAAGGAGCAAAGTCCTTTATAAAATTTCAAAAGTCGAAATTTGGAAGAATGTCGCCTATTGTCAAAAAAAAAAAACACTTTTGAATATCGGACATTCATAGGAATGGCCAGAATAGTGTTTCGCAATAATTTTTTTTCGCAAATTTTCTACCATTTTCGGAAAACGGAGCAAAGTCCTTTTTAAAATTTCAAAAGTCGAAATTTGGAAAAATGTCACCAATTTTCAAAAAAACACACTGTTAAGACTTTAGAATATTGGACATTCATAGAAATGGCCGGAAGAGTGTTCTCCAATAATGTTTTTTCGCTTATCTCCTACAATTTTCGGAAAAAGGAGCAAAGTCCTTTTTAAAATTCCAAAAGTCAAAATTTGGAAGAATGTCGCCTATTGTCAAAAAAACACACTTTTGAATATTGGACATTCATGGGAATGGCCGGAATAGTGTTCCCCAATAATTTTTTTTTCGCAAATTTTCTACCATTTTCGGAAAAAGGAGCAAAGTCCTTTCTAAAATTTCAAAAGTCGAAATTTGGAAGAATGTCGCCTATTGTCAAAAAAAAACACTTTTGAATATTGGACATTCATAGAAATGGCCGGAAGAGTGTTCTCCAATAATGTTTTTTCGCTTATCTCCTACAATTTTCGGAAAAAGGAGCAAAGTCCTTTCTAAAATTTCAAAAGTCGAAATTTGGAAGAATGTCGCCTATTGTCAAAAAAACACACTTTTGAATATTGGACATTCATAGGAATGGCCGGAATAGTGTTTCGCAATAATTTTTTTTTCGCAAATTTTCTACCATTTTCGGAAAAAGGAGCAAAGTCCTTTCTAAAATTTCAAAAGTCGAAATTTGGAAGAATGTCGCCTATTGTCAAAAAAACACATTTTTGAATATTGGACATTCATAGAAATGGCCGGAATAGTGTTCCCCAATAATTTTTTTTCGCAAATTTTCTTCCATTTTCGGAAAAAGGAGCAAAGTCCTTTTTAAAATTTCAAAAGTCGAAATTTGGAAAAATGCCGCCAATTTTCAAAAAAACACACTGTTAAGACTTTTGAATATTAGACATTCATAGGAATGGCCGGAAGAGTGTTCTCCAATAATGTTTTTTCGCTTATCTCCTACAATTTTCGGAAAAAGGAGCAAAGTCCTTTCTAAAATTTCAAAAGTCAAAATTTGGAAGAATGTCGCCTATTGTCAAAAAACACACTTTTGAATATTGGACATTCATGGGAATGGCCGGAATAGTGTTCCCCAATAATTTTTTTTTGCAAATTTTCTACCATTTTCGGAAAAAGGAGCAAAGTCCTTTTTAAAATTTCAAAAGTCGAAATTTGGAAGAATGTCGCCTATTGTCAAAAAAAAACACACTTTTGAATATTGGACATTCATAGGAATGGCCGGAATAGTGTTCCCCAATAATTTTTTTCCCAAATTTTCTACAATTTTCGGAAAAAGGAGCAAAGTCCTTTTTAAAATTTCAAAAGTCGAAATTTGGAAGAATGTCGCCTATTGTAAAAAAAACACACTTTTGAATTTGGAACATTCATAGGAATGGCCGGAATAGTGTTCCCCAATAATTTTTTTCGCAAATTTTCTACCATTTTCGGAAAAAGGAGCAAAGTCCTTTTTAAAATTTCAAAAGTCGAAATTTGGAAGAATGTCGCCTATTATCAAAAAAAACACACTTTTGAATATTGGACATTCATAGGAATGGCCGGAATAGTGTTTCGCAATAATTTTTTTTCGCAAATTTTCTACCATTTTCAAAAAAAAAAGCAAAGTCCTTTTTAAAATTTCAAAAGTCGAAATTTGGAAGAATGTCGCCTATTGTCAAAAAAACACACTTTTGAATATTGGACATTCATAGGAATGGCAGGAATAGTATTCCCCAATAATTTTTTTTCGCAAATTTTCTACCATTTTCGGAAAAAGGAGCAAAGTCCTTTTTAAAATTTCAAAAGTCGAAATTTGGAAGAATGTCGCCTATTGTCAAAAAAACACACTTTTGAATATTGGACATTCATAGGTATGGCCGGAATAGTGGTCCCCAATAATTTTTTTTTGCAAATTTTCTACCATTTTCCGAAAAAGGAGCAAAGTCCTTTTTAAAATTTCAAAAGTCGAAATTTGGAAGAATGTCGCCTATTGTCAAAAAAACACACTTTTGAATATTGGACATTCATAGGAATGGCCGGAATAGTATTCCCCAATAATTTTTTTTCGCAAATTTTTTACCATTTTCGGAAAAAGGAGCAAAGTCCTTTTTAAAATTTCAAAAGTCGAAATTTGGAAGAATGTCGCCTATTGTCAAAAAAACACACTTTTGAATATTGGACATTCATAGGAATGGCCGGAATAGTGTTCCCCAATAATTTTTTTTCTCAAATTTTCTACCATTTTCGGAAAAAGGAGCAAGGTCCTTTCTAAAATTACAAAAGTTGAAATTTGGAAAAATGTCGCCAATTTTCAAAAAAAACACACTGTTAAGACTTTTGAATATTGGAGATTCATAGAAATGGCCGGAAGAGTGTTCTCCAATAATTTTTTTTCGCTTATCTCCTACAATTTTCGGAAAAAGGAGCAAAGTCCTTTTTAAAATTTCAAAAGTCGAAATTTGGAGGAATGTCGCCTATTGTCAAAAAAACACATTTTTGAATATTGGACATTCATAGGAATGGCCGTAATAGTGTTCCCCAATAATTTTTTGTCGCAAATTTTCTACCATTTTCGGAAAAAGGAGCAAAGTCCTTTTTAAAATTTCAAAAGTCGAAATTTGAAAGAATGTCGCCTATTGTCAAAAAAACACACTTTTGAATATTGGACATTCATAGGAATGGCCGGAATAGTGGTCCCCAATAATTTTTTTCGCAAATTTTCTACCATTTTCGGAAAAAGTAGCAAAGTCCTTTTTAAAATTTCAAAAGTCGAAATTTGGAAGAATGTCGCCTATTGTCAAAAAAACACACTTTTGAATATTGGAAATTCATAGGAATGGCCGGAATAGTGTTCCCCAATAATTTTTTTTCGCAAATTTTCTACCCTTTTCGGAAAAAGGAGCAAAGTCCTTTCTAAAATTTCAAAAGTTGAAATTTGGAAAAATGTCGCCAATTTGCAAAAAAACACACTGTTAAGACTTTTGAATATTGGACATTCATAGGAATGGCCGGAATAGTGTTCCCCAATAATTTTTTTTCGCAAATTTTCTACCATTTTCGGAAAAAGGTTCAAAGTCCTTTTTAAAATTTCAAAAGTTGAAATTTGGCAGAATGTCGGCTATTGTAAACAAAAAACACACTTTTGAATATTGGATATTTATAGGAATGGCCGGAATAGTGTTCCCCAATAATTTTTTTTCGCTAATTTTCTACCATTTTCGGAAAAAGGAGCAAAGTCCTTTCTAAAATTTCAAAAGTTGAAATTTGGAAAAATGTCGCCAATTTTCAAATAAACACACTGTTAAGAATTTTGAATATTGGACATTCATAGAAATGGCCGGAAGAGTGTTCTCCAATAATGTTTTTTCGCTTATCTCCTACAATTTTCGGAAACAGGAGCAAAGTCCATTTTAAAATTCCAAAAGTCGAAATTTGGAAGAATGTTGCCTATTGTCAAAAAAACACACTTTTGAATATTGGACATTCATAAGAATGGCCGGAATAGTGTTCCCCAATAATTTTTTTTCGCAAATTTTCTACCATTTTCGGAAAAAGGAGCAAAGTCCTTTTTAAAATTTCAAAAGTCGAAATTTGGAAGAATGTCGCCTATTGTCAAAAAAACACACTTTTGAATATTGGACATTCATAGGAATGGCCGGAATAGTGGTCCCCAATAATTTTTTTCGCAAATTTTCTACCATTTTCGGAAAAAGGAGCAAAGTCCTTTTTAAAATTTCAAAAGTCGAAATTTGGAAGAATGTCGCCTATTGTCCAAAAAACACACTTTTGACAATTGGACATTCATAGGAATGGCCGGAATAGTGTTCCCCAATAATTTTTTTTCGCAAATTTTCTACCATTTTCGGAAAAAGGAGCAAGGTCCTTTCTAAAATTTCAAAAGTTGAAATTTGGAAAAATGTCGCCAATTTTCAAAAAAAACACACTGTTAAGACTTTTGAATATTGGACATTCATAGGAATGGCCGGAAGAGTGTTCTCCAATAATGTTTTTTCGCTTATCTCCTACAATTTTCGGAAAAAGTAGCAAAGTCCTTTTTAAAATTTCAAAAGTCAAAATTTGGAAGAATGTCGCCTATTGTAAAAAAAACACACTTTTGAATATTGGACATTCATAGGAATGGGCGGAATAGTGTTCCCCAATAATTTTTTTTCGCTAATTTTCTACCATTTTCGGAAAAAGGAGCAAAGTCCTTTCTAAAATTTCAAAAGTTGAAATTTGGAAAAATGTCGCCAATTTTCAAAAAAAACACACTGTTAAGACTTTTGAATATTGGACATTCATAGAAATGGCCGGAAGAGTGTTCTCCAATAATGTTTTTTCGCTAATCTCCTACAATTTTCGGAAACAGGAGCAAAGTCCATTTTAAAATTTCAAAAGTCGAAATTTGGAAGAATGTCGCCTATTGTCAAAAAAAAAACACTTTTGAATATTGGACATTCATAGGAATGGCAGGAATAGTATTCCCCAATAATTTTTTTTCGCAAATTTTTTACCATTTTCGGAAAAAGGAGCAAAGTCCTTTTTAAAATTTCAAAAGTCGAAATTTGGAAGAATGTCGCCTATTGTAAAAAAAAACACACTGTTGAATATTGGACATTCATAGGAATGGCCGGAATAGTGTTCCCCAATAATTTTTTTTCGCAAATTTTCTACCATTTTCGGAAAAAGGAGCAAGGTCCTTTCTAAAATTTCAAAAGTTGAAATTTGGAAAAATGTCGCCAATTTTCAAAAAAAACACACTGTTAAGACTTTTGAATATTGGACATTCATAGGAATGGCCGGAAGAGTGTTCTCCAATAATGTTTTTTCGCTTATCTCCTACAATTTTCGGAAAAAGTAGCAAAGTCCTTTTTAAAATTTCAAAAGTCAAAATTTGGAAGAATGTCGCCTATTGTAAAAAAAACACACTTTTGAATATTGGACATTCATAGGAATGGGCGGAATAGTGTTCCCCAATAATTTTTTTTCGCTAATTTTCTACCATTTTCGGAAAAAGGTTCAAAGTCCTTTTTAAAATTTCAAAAGTTGAAATTTGGCAGAATGTCGGCTATTGTAAAAAAAAACCCACTTTTGAATATTGGATATTCATAGGAATGGGCGGAATAGTGTTCCCCAATAATTTTTTTCGCTAATTTTCTACCGTTTTCGGAAAAAGGTTCAAAGTCCTTTTTAAAATTTCAAAAGTCGAAATTTGGAAGAATGTCGCCTATTGTCAAAAAAACACACTTTTGAATATTGGACATTCATAGGAATGGCCGGAATAGTGTTCCCCAATAATTTGTTTTCGCAAATTTTCTACCCTTTTCGGAAAAAGGAGCAAAGTCCTTTCTAAAATTTCAAAAGTTGAAATTTGGAAAAATGTCGCCAATTTACAAAAAAACACACTGTTAAGACTTTTGAATATTAGACATTCATAGGAATGGCCGGAATAGTGTTCCCCAATAATTTTTTTTCGCAAATTTTCTACCATTTTCGGAAAAAGGAGCAAAGTCCTTTCTAAAATTTCAAAAGTTGAAATTTGGAAAAATGTCGCCAATTTTCAAATAAACACACTGTTAAGAATTTTGAATATTGGACATTCATAGAAATGGCCGGAAGAGTGTTCTCCAATAATCTTTTTTCGCTTATCTCCTACAATTTTCGGAAACAGGAGCAAAGTCCATTTTAAAATTCCAAAAGTCGAAATTTGGAAGAATGTTGCCTATTGGCAAAAAAACACACTTTTGAATATAGGACATTCATAAGAATGGCCGGAATAGTGTTCCCCAATAATTTTTTTTTGCAAATTTTCTACCATTTTCGGAAAAAAAAGCAAAGTCCTTTTTAAAATTTCAAAAGTCGAAATTTGGAAGGATGTCACCTATTGTCAAAAAACCACACTTTTGAATATTGGACATTCATAGGAATGGCCGGAATAGTGTTCCCCAATAATTTTTTTTCGCAAATTTTCTACCATTTTCAGAAAAAGGAGCAAAGTCCTTTTTAAAATTTCAAAAGTCTAAATTTGGAAGAATGTCGCCTATTGTCAAAAAAACACACTTTTGAATATTGGACATTCATAGGAATGGCAGGAATAGTATTCCCCAATAATTTTTTTTCGCAAATTTTTTACCATTTTCGGAAAAAGGAGCAAAGTCCTTTTTAAAATTTCAAAAGTCGAAATTTGGAAGAATGTCGCCTATTGTCAAAAAAACACACTTTTAAATATTGGACATTCATAGGAATGGCCGTAATAGTGTTCCCCAATAATTTTTTTTCGCAAATTTTCTACCATTTTCCGAAAAAGGAGCAAAGTCCTTTTAAAAATTTCAAAAGTCGAAATTTGGAAGAATGTCGCCTATTGTCAAAAAAACACACTTTTGAATATTGGACATTCATAGGAATGGCAGGAATAGTATTCCCCAATAATTTTTTTTCGCAAATTTTCTACCATTTTCGGAAAAAGGAGCAAAGTCCTTTTTAAAATTTCAAAAGTCGAAATTTGGAAGAATGTCGCCTATTGTCCAAAAAACACACTTTTGAATATTGGACATTCATAGGAATGGCCGGAATAGTGTTCCCCAATAATTTTTTTTCTCAAATTTTCTACCATTTTCGGAAAAAGGAGCAAGGTCCTTTCTAAAATTTCAAAAGTTGAAATTTGGAAAAATGTCGCCAATTTTAAAAAAAAACACACTGTTAAGACTTTTGAATATTGGAGATTCATAGAAATGGCCGGAAGAGTGTTCTCCAATAATGTTTTTTCGCTTATCTCCTACAATTTTCGGAAAAAGGAGCAAAGTCCTTTTTAAAATTTCAAAAGTCGAAATTTGGAAGAATGTCGCCTATTGTCAAAAAAACACATTTTTGAATATTGGACATTCATAGGAATGGCCGTAATAGTGTTCCCCAATAATTTTTTTTCCCAAATTTTCTACCATTTTCGGAAAAAGGAGCAAAGTCCTTTTTAATATTTCAAAAGTCGAAATTTGAAAGAATGTCGCCTATTGTCAAAAAAACACACTTTTGAATATTGGACTTTCATAGGAATGGCCGGAATAGTGTTCCCCAATAATTTTTTTCGCAAATTTTCTACCATTTTCGGAAAAAGTAGCAAAGTCCTTTTTAAAATTTCAAAAGTCAAAATTTGGAAGAATGTCGCCTATTGTAAAAAAAAACACACTTTTGAATATTGGATATTCATAGGAATGGGCGGAATAGTGTTCCCCAATAATTTTTTTTCGCTAATTTTCTACCATTTTCGGAAAAAGGTTCAAAGTCCTTTTTAAAATTTCAAAAGTCGAAATTTGGAAGAATGTCGCCTATTGTCAAAAAAACACACTTTTGAATATTGGACATTCATAGGAATGGCCGGAATAGTGTTCCCCAATAATTTTTTTTCGCAAATTTTCTACACTTTTCGGAAAAAGGAGCAAAGTCCTTTCTAAAATTTCAAAAGTCGAAATTTGAAAGAATGTCGCCTATTGTCAAAAAAACACACTTTTGAATATTGGACATTCATAGGAATGGCCGGAATAGTGTTCCCCAATAATTTTTTTCGCAAATTTTCTACCATTTTCGGAAAAAGGAGCAAAGTCCTTTTTAAAATTTCAAAAGTCAAAATTTGGAAGAATGTCGCCTATTGTAAAAAAAAAAACACACTTTTGAATATTGGACATTCATAGGAATGGGCGGAATAGTGTTCCCCAATAATTTTTTTTCGCTAATTTTCTACCATTTTCGGAAAAAGGTTCAAAGTCCTTTTTAAAATTTCAAAAGTCGAAATTTGGAAGAATGTCGCCTATTGTCAAAAAAACACACTTTTGAATATTGGACATTCATAGGAATGGGCGGAATAGTGTTCCCCAATAATTTTTTTTCGCTAATTTTCTACCATTTTCGGAAAAAGGTTCAAAGTCCTTTTTAAAATTTCAAAAGTCGAAATTTGGAAGAATGTCGCCTATTGTCAAAAAAACACACTTTTGAATATTGGACATTCATAGGAATGGCCGGAATAGTGTTCCCCAATAATTTTTTTTCGCAAATTTTCTACCCTTTTCGGAAAAAGGAGCAAAGTCCTTTCTAAAATTTCAAAAGTCGAAATTTGGAAGAATGTTGCCTATTGGCAAAAAAACACACTTTTGAATATTGGACATTCATAAGAATGGCCGGAATAGTGTTCCCCAATAATTTTTTTTCGCAAATTTTCTACCATTTTCGGAAAAAAAAGCAAAGTCCTTTTTAAAATTTCAAAAGTCGAAATTTGGAAGAATGTCGCCTATTGTCAAAAAAACACACTTTTGAATATTGGACATTCATAGGAATGGCCGGAATAGTGTTCCCCAATAATTTTTTTTCTCAAATTTTCTACCATTTTCGGAAAAAGGAGCAAAGTCCTTTTTAAAATTTCAAAAGTCGAAATTTGGAAGAATGTCGCCTATTGTCAAAAAAACACACTTTTGAATATTGGACATTCATAGGAATGGCAGGAATAGTATTCCCCAATAATTTTTTTTCGCAAATTTTCTACCATTTTCGGAAAAAGGAGCAAAGTCCTTTTTAAAATTTCAAAAGTCGAAATTTGGAAGAATGTCGCCTATTGTCAAAAAAACACACTTTTGAATATTGGACATTCATAGGAATGGCCGGAATAGTGGTTCCCAATAATTTTTTTTCGCAAATTTTCTACCATTTTCCGAAAAAGGAGCAAAGTCCTTTTTAAAATTTCAAAAGTCGAAATTTGGAAGAATGTCGCCTATTGTCAAAAAAACACACTTTTGAATATTGGACATTCATAGGAATGGCAGGAATAGTATTCCCCAATAATTTTTTTCGCAAATTTTCTACCATTTTCGGAAAAAGGAGCAAAGTCCTTTTTAAAATTTCAAAAGTCGAAATTTGGAAGAATGTCGCCTATTGTCAAAAAAAACACTTTTGAATATTGGACATTCATAGGAATGGCCGGAATAGTGTTCCCCAATAATTTTTTTTCTCAAATTTTCTACCATTTTCGGAAAAAGGAGCAAGGTCCTTTCTAAAATTTCAAAAGTTGAAATTTGGAAAAATGTCGCCAATTTTCAAAAAAAACACACTGTTAAGACTTTTGAATATTGGAGATTCATAGAAATGGCCGGAAGAGTGTTCTCCAATAATGTTTTTTCGCTTATCTCCTACAATTTTCGGAAAAAGGAGCAAAGTCCTTTTTAAAATTTCAAAAGTCGAAATTTGGAAGAATGTCGCCTATTGTCAAAAAAACACATTTTTGAATATTGGACATTCATAGGAATGGCCGTAATAGTGTTCCCCAATAATTTTTTTTCGCAAATTTTCTACCATTTTCGGAAAAAGGAGCAAAGTCCTTTTTAAAATTTCAAAAGTCGAAATTTGAAAGAATGTCGCCTATTGTCAAAAAAACACACTTTTGAATATTGGACATTCATAGGAATGGCCGGAATAGTGTTCCCCAATAATTTTTTTCGCAAATTTTCTACCATTTTCGGAAAAAGTAGCAAAGTCCTTTTTAAAATTTCAAAAGTCAAAATTTGGAAGAATGTCGCCTATTGTAAAAAAAAAAACACACTTTTGAATATTGGACATTCATAGGAATGGGCGGAATAGTGTTCCCCAATAATTTTTTTTCGCTAATTTTCTACCATTTTCGGAAAAAGGTTCAAAGTCCTTTTTAAAATTTCAAAAGTCGAAATTTGGAAGAATGTCGCCTATTGTCAAAAAAACACACTTTTGAATATTGGACATTCATAGGAATGGCCGGAATAGTGTTCCCCAATAATTTTTTTTCGCAAATTTTCTACCCTTTTCGGAAAAAGGAGCAAAGTCCTTTCTAAAATTTCAAAAGTTGAAATTTGGAAAAATGTCGCCAATTTGCAAAAAAACACACTGTTAAGACTTTTGAATATTGGACATTCATAGGAATGGCCGGAATAGTGTTCTCCAATAATTTTTTTTCGCAAATTTTCTACCATTTTCGGAAAAAGGAGCAAAGTCCTTTCTAAAATTTCAAAAGTTGAAATTTGGAAAAATGTCGCCAATTTTCAAATAAACACACTGTTAAGAATTTTGAATATTGGACATTCATAGAAATGGCCGGAAAAGTGTTCTCCAATAATGTTTTTTCGCTTATCTCCTACAATTTTCGGAAACAGGAGCAAAGTCCATTTTAAAATTCCAAAAGTCGAAATTTGGAAGAATGTTGCCTATTGTCAAAAACACACACTTTTGAATATTGGACATTCATAGGAATGGCCGGAATAGTGGTCCCCAATAATTTTTTTCGCAAATTTTCTACCATTTTCGGAAAAAGGAGCAAAGTCCTTTTTAAAATTTCAAAAGTCGAAATTTGGAAGAATGTCGCCTATTGTCCAAAAAACACACTTTTGAATATTGGACATTCATAGGAATGGCCGGAATAGTGTTCCCCAATAATTTTTTTTCGCAAATTTTCTACCATTTTCGGAAAAAGGAGCAAGGTCCTTTCTAAAATTTCAAAAGTTGAAATTTGGAAAAATGTCGCCAATTTTCAAAAAAAACACACTGTTAAGACTTTTGAATATTGGACATTCATAGAAATGGCCGGAAGAGTGTTCTCCAATAATGTTTTTTCGCTTATCTCCTACAATTTTCGGAAACAGGAGCAAAGTCCATTTTAAAATTTCAAAAGTCGAAATTTGGAAGAATGTCGCCTATTGTCAAAAAAAAAACACACTTTTGAATATTGGACATTCATAGGAATGGCCGGAATAGTGTTTCCCAATAATTTTTTTTCGCAAATTTTCTACCATTTTCGGAAAAAGGAGCAAGGTCCTGCCTAAAATTTCAAAAGTTGAAATTTGGAAAAATGTCGCCAATTTTCAAAAAAAACACACTGTTAAGACTTTTGAATATTGGACATTCATAGAAATGGCCGGAAGAGTGTTCTCCAATAATGTTTTTTCGCTTATCTCCTACAATTTTCGGAAAAAGGAGCAAAGTCCTTTTTAAAATTTCAAAAGTCGAAATTTGGAAGAATGTCGCCTATTGTCAAAAAAACACATTTTTGAATATTGGACATTCATAGGAATGGCCGTAATAGTGTTCCCCAATAATTTTTTTTCGCAAATTTTCTACCATTTTCGGAAAAAGGAGCAAAGTCCTTTTTAAAATTTCAAAAGTCGAAATTTGGAAGAATGTCGCCTATTGTCAAAAAAACACACTTTTGAATATTGGACATTCATAGGAATGGCCGGAATAGTGTTCCCCAATAATTTTTTTTCGCAAATTTTCTACCATTTTCGGAAAAAGGAGCAAAGTTCTTTCTAAAATTTCAAAAGTTGAAATTTGGAAAAATGTCGCCAATTTGCAAAAAAACACACTTGTAAGACTTTTGAATATTGGACATTCATAGGAATGGCCGGAACAGTGTTCCCCACTAATTTTTTTTTCGCAAATTTTCTACCGTTTTCGGAAAAAGGAGCAAAGTCCTTTCTAAAATTTCAAAAGTTGAAATTTGGAAAAATGTCGCCAATTTTCAAATAAACACACTGTGAAGAATTTTGAATATTGGACATTCATAGAAATGGCCGGAAGAGTGTTCTCCAATAATGTTTTTTCGCTTATCTCCTACAGCTTTCGGAAACAGGAGCAAAGTCCATTTTAAAATTTCAAAAGTCGAAATTTGGAGGAATGTCGCCTATTGTCAAAAAAACACACGTTTGAATATTGGACATTCATAGGAATGGCCGGAGTAGTGTTCCTCAATAATTTTTTTTCGCAAATTTTCTACCATTTTCGGAAAAAGGAGCAAAGTCCTTTTTAAAATTTCAAAAGTCGAAATTTGGAAGAATGTCGCCTATTGTCAAAAAACACACTTTTGAATATTGGACATTCATAGGAATGGCAGGAATAGTATTCCCCAATAATTTTTTTCGCAAATTTTCTACCATT
Organism: Epicampocera succincta; assembly: GCA_932526305.1. Classification (NCBI taxonomy): domain Eukaryota; kingdom Metazoa; phylum Arthropoda; class Insecta; order Diptera; family Tachinidae; genus Epicampocera; species Epicampocera succincta. Next base: position 45,149,061 of record OW052036.1, read on the forward strand.
TTCGGAAAAAGGAGCAAAGTCCTTTTTAAAATTTCAAAAGTCGAAATTTGGAAGAATGTCGCCTATTGTCAAAAAAACACACTTTTGAATATTGGACATTCATAGGAATGGCCGGAATAGTGTTCCCCAATAATTTTTTTTCTCAAATTTTCTACCATTTTCGGAAAAAGGAGCAAGGTCCTTTCTAAAATTTCAAAAGTTGAAATTTGGAAAAATGTCGCCAATTTTCAAAAAAAACACACTGTTAAGACTTTTGAAAATTGGAGATTCATAGAAATGGCCGGAAGAGTGTTCTCCAATAATGTTTTTTCGCTTATCTCCTACAATTTTCGGAAAAAGGAGCAAAGTCCTTTTTAAAATTTCATAAGTCGAAATTTGGAAGAATGTCGCCTATTGTCAAAAAAACACATTTTTGAATATTGGACATTCATAGGAATGGCCGTAATAGTGTTCCCCAATAATTTTTTTTCGCAAATTTTCTACCATTTTCGGAAAAAGGAGCAAAGTCCTTTTTAAAATTTCAAAAGTCGAAATTTGAAAGAATGTCGCCTATTGTCAAAAAAACACACTTTTGAATATTGGACATTCATAGGAATGGCCGGAATAGTGTTCCCCAATAATTTTTTTCGCAAATTTTCTACCATTTTCGGAAAAAGTAGCAAAGTCCTTTTTAAAATTTCAAAAGTCAAAATTTGGAAGAATGTCGCCTATTGTAAAAAAAAAAAAACACACTTTTGAATATTGGACATTCATAGGAATGGGCGGAATAGTGTTCCCCAATAATTTTTTTTCGCTAATTTTATACCATTTTCGGAAAAAGGTTCAAAGTCCTTTTTAAAATTTCAAAAGTCGAAATTTGGAAGAATGTCGCCTATTGTCAAAAAAACACACTTTTGAATATTGGACATTCATAGGAATGGCCGGAATAGTGTTCCCCAATAATTTTTTTTCGCAAATTTTCTACCCTTTTCGGAAAAAGGAGCAAAGTCCTTTCTAAAATTTCAAAAGTTGAAATTTGGAAAAATGTCGCCAATTTGCAAAAAAACACACTGTTAAGACTTTTGAATATTGGACATTCATAGGAATGGCCGGAATAGTGTTCTCCAATAATTTTTTTTCGCAAATTTTCTACCATTTTCGGAAAAAGGAGCAAAGTCCTTTCTAAAATTTCAAAAGTTGAAATTTGGAAAAATGTCGCCAATTTTCAAATAAACACACTGTTAAGAATTTTGAATATTGGACATTCATAGAAATGGCCGGAAAAGTGTTCTCCAATAATGTTTTTTCGCTTATCTCCTACAATTTTCGGAAACAGGAGCAAAGTCCATTTTAAAATTCCAAAAGTCGAAATTTGGAAGAATGTTGCCTATTGTCAAAAACACACACTTTTGAATATTGGACATTCATAGGAATGGCCGGAATAGTGGTCCCCAATAATTTTTTTCGCAAATTTTCTACCATTTTCGGAAAAAGGAGCAAAGTCCTTTTTAAAATTTCAAAAGTCGAAATTTGGAAGAATGTCGCCTATTGTCCAAAAAACACACTTTTGAATATTGGACATTCATAGGAATGGCCGGAATAGTGTTCCCCAATAATTTTTTTTCGCAAATTTTCTACCATTTTCGGAAAAAGGAGCAAGGTCCTTTCTAAAATTTCAAAAGTTGAAATTTGGAAAAATGTCGCCAATTTTCAAAAAAAACACACTGTTAAGACTTTTGAATATTGGACATTCATAGAAATGGCCGGAAGAGTGTTCTCCAATAATGTTTTTTCGCTTATCTCCTACAATTTTCGGAAACAGGAGCAAAGTCCATTTTAAAATTTCAAAAGTCGAAATTTGGAAGAATGTCGCCTATTGTCAAAAAAAAAACACACTTTTGAATATTGGACATTCATAGGAATGGCCGGAATAGTGTTTCCCAATAATTTTTTTTCGCAAATTTTCTACCATTTTCGGAAAAAGGAGCAAGGTCCTGCCTAAAATTTCAAAAGTTGAAATTTGGAAAAATGTCGCCAATTTTCAAAAAAAACACACTGTTAAGACTTTTGAATATTGGACATTCATAGAAATGGCCGGAAGAGTGTTCTCCAATAATGTTTTTTCGCTTATCTCCTACAATTTTCGGAAAAAGGAGCAAAGTCCTTTTTAAAATTTCAAAAGTCGAAATTTGGAAGAATGTCGCCTATTGTCAAAAAAACACATTTTTGAATATTGGACATTCATAGGAATGGCCGTAATAGTGTTCCCCAATAATTTTTTTTCGCAAATTTTCTACCATTTTCGGAAAAAGGAGCAAAGTCCTTTTTAAAATTTCAAAAGTCGAAATTTGGAAGAATGTCGCCTATTGTCAAAAAAACACACTTTTGAATATTGGACATTCATAGGAATGGCCGGAATAGTGTTCCCCAATAATTTTTTTTCGCAAATTTTCTACCATTTTCGGAAAAAGGAGCAAAGTTCTTTCTAAAATTTCAAAAGTTGAAATTTGGAAAAATGTCGCCAATTTGCAAAAAAACACACTTGTAAGACTTTTGAATATTGACAATTCATAGGAATGGCCGGAACAGTGTTCCCCACTAATTTTTTTTTCGCAAATTTTCAACCGTTTTCGGAAAAAGGAGCAAAGTCCTTTCTAAAATTTCAAAAGTTGAAATTTGGAAAAATGTCGCCAATTTTCAAATAAACACACTGTGAAGAATTTTGAATATTGGACATTCATAGAAATGGCCGGAAGAGTGTTCTCCAATAATGTTTTTTCGCTTATCTCCTACAGCTTTCGGAAACAGGAGCAAAGTCCATTTTAAAATTTCAAAAGTCGAAATTTGGAGGAATGTCGCCTATTGTCAAAAAAACACACGTTTGAATATTGGACATTCATAGGAATGGCCGGAGTAGTGTTCCTCAATAATTTTTTTTCGCAAATTTTCTACCATTTTCGGAAAAAGGAGCAAAGTCCTTTTTAAAATTTCAAAAGTCGAAATTTGGAAGAATGTCGCCTATTGTCAAAAAACACACTTTTGAATATTGGACATTCATAGGAATGGCAGGAATAGTATTCCCCAATAATTTTTTTCGCAAATTTTCTACCATTTTCGGAAAAAGGAGCAAAGTCCTTTTTAAAATTTCAAAAGTCGAAATTTGGAAGAATGTCGCCTATTGTCAAAAAAACACACTTTTGAATATTGGACATTCATAGGAATGGCCGGAATAGTGTTCCCCAATAATTTTTTTTCGCATATTTTCTACCATTTTCGGAAAAAGGAGCAAAGTCCTTTCTAAAATTTCAAAAGTTGAAATTTGGAAAAATGTCGCCAATTTGCAAAAAAAAACACACTGTTAAGACTTTTGAATATTGGACATTCATAGGAATGGCCGGAACAGTTTTCCCCAATAATTTTTTTTTCGCAAATTTTCTACCATTTTCGGAAAAAGGAGCAAAGTCCTTTCTAAAATTTCAAAAGTTGAAATTTGGAAAAATGTCGCCAATTTTCAAATAAACACACTGTTAAGAATTTTGAATATTGGACATTCATAGAAATGGCCGGAAGAGTGTTCTCCAATAATGTTTTTTCGCATTTCGCATTTCGCATTTTCAAAGTCCATTTTAAAATTTCAAAAGTCGAAATTTGGAAGAATGTCGCCTATTGTCAAAAAAACACACTTTTGAATATTGGACATTCATAGGAATGGCCGGAATAGTGTTCTCCAATAATTTTTTTTCGCAAATTTTCTACCATTTTCGGAAAAAGGAGCAAGGTCCTTTCTAAAATTTCAAAAGTTGAAATTTGGAAAAATGTCGCCAATTTTTAAATAAACACACTGTTAAGAATTTTGAATATTGGACATTCATAGAAATGGCCGGAAGAGTGTTCTCCAATAATGTTTTTTCGCTTATCTCCTACAATTTTCGGAAACAGGAGCAAAGTCCATTTTAAAATTTCAAAAGTCGAAATTTGGAAGAATGTCGCCTATTGTCAAAAAAACACACTTTTGAATATTGGACATTCATAGGAATGGCCGGAATAGTGTTCCCCAATAATTTTTTTTCGCAAATTTTCTACCATTTTCGGAAAAAGGAGCAAGGTCCTTTCTAAAATTTCAAAAGTTGAAATTTGGAAAAATGTCGCCAATTTTCAAAAAAAACACACTGTTAAGACTTTTGAATATTGGACATTCATAGAAATGGCCGGAAGAGTGTTCTCCAATAATGTTTTTTCGCTTATCTCCTACAATTTTCGGAAAAAGGAGCAAAGTCCTTTTTAAAATTTCAAAAGTCGAAATTTGGAAGAATGTCGCCTATTGTCAAAAAAACACATTTTTGAATATTGGACATTCATAGGAATGGCCGTAATAGTGTTCCCCAATAATTTTTTTTCGCAAATTTTTTACCATTTTCGGAAAAAGGAGCAAAGTCCTTTTTAAAATTTCAAAAGTCGAAATTTGGAAGAATGTCGCCTATTGTCAAAAAAACACATTTTTGAATATTGGACATTCATAGGAATGGCCGTAATAGTGTTCCCCAATAATTTTTTTTCGCAAATTTTTTACCATTTTCGGAAAAAGGAGCAAAGTCCTTTTTAAAATTTCAAAAGTCGAAATTTGGAAGAATGTCGCCTATTGTCAAAAAAACACACTTTTGAATATTGGACATTCATAGGAATGGCCGGAATAGTGTTCCCCAATAATTTTTTTTCGCAAATTTTCTACCATTTTCGGAAAAAGGAGCAAAGTCCTTTCTAAAATTTCAAAAGTTGAAATTTGGAAAAATGTCGCCAATTTGCAAAAAAACACACTGTTAAGACTTTTGAATATTGGACATTCATAGGAATGGCCGGAACAGTGTTCCCCAATAATTTTTTTTTCGCAAATTTTCTACCATTTTCGGAAAAAGGAGCAAAGTCCTTTCTAAAATTTCAAAAGTTGAAATTTGGAAAAATGTCGCCAATTTTCAAATAAACACACTGTTGCGACTTTTGAATATTAGACATTCATAGAAATGGCCGGAAGAGTGTTCTCCAATAATGTTTTTTCGCTTATCTCCTACAATTTTCGGAAACAGGAGCAAAGTCCATTTTAAAATTTCAAAAGTCGAAATTTGGAAGAATGTCGCCTATTGTCAAAAAAACACACTTTTGAATATTGGACTGGAATAGTGTTCCCCAATAATTTTTTTTCGCAAATTTTCTACCATTTTCGGAAAAAGGAGCAAAGTCCTTTTTAAAATTTCAAAAGTCGAAATTTGGAAGAATGTCGCCTATTGTCAAAAAAACACACTTTTGAATATTGGACATTCATAGGAATGGCCGGAATAGTGGTCCCCAATAATTTTTTTTCGCAAATTTTATACCATTTTCGGAAAAAGGAGCAAAGTCCTTTTTAAAATTTCAAAAGTCGAAATTTGGAAGAATGTCGCCTATTGTCAAAAAAACACCCTTTTGAATATTGGACATTCATAGGAATGGCAGGAATAGTATTCCCCAATAATTTTTTTTCGCAAATTTTTTACCATTTTCGGAAAAAGGAGCAAAGTCCTTTTTAAAATTTCAAAAGTCGAAATTTGGAAGAATGTCGCCTTTTGTCCAAAAAACACACTTTTGAATATTGGACATTCATAGGAATGGCCGGAATAGTGTTCCCCAATAATTTTTTTTTTCAAATTTTCTACCATTTTCGGAAAAAGGAGCAAGGTCCTTTCTAAAATTTCAAAAGTTGAAATTTGGAAAAATGTCGCCAATTTTCAAATAAACACACTGTTAAGAATTTTGAATATTGGAGATTCATAGAAATGGCCGGAAGAGTGTTTTCCAATAATGTTTTTTCGCTTATCTCCTACAATTTTCGGAAAAAGGAGCAAAGTCCTTTTTAAAATTTCAAAAGTCGAAATTTGGAAGAATGTCGCCTATTGTCAAAAAAACACATTTTTGAATATTGGACATTCATAGGAATGGCCGTAATAGTGTTCCCCACTAATTTTTTTCGCAAATTTTCTACCATTTTCGGAAAAAGGAGCAAAGTCCTTTTTAAAATTTCAAAAGTCGAAATTTGGAAGAATGTCGCCTATTGTCAAAAAAAACACACTGTTAAGACTTTTGAATATTGGACATTCATAGCAATGGCCGGAATAGTGTTCCCCAATAATTTTTTTTTCGCAAATTTTCTACCATTTTCGGAAAAAGGAGCAAAGTCCTTTCTAAAATTTCAAAAGTTGAAATTTGGAAAAATGTCGCCAATTTTCAAATAAACACACTGTTAAGAATTTTGAATATTGGACATTCATAGAAATGGCCGGAAGAGTGTTCTCCAATAATGTTTTTTCGCTTATCTCCTACAATTTTCGGAAACAGGAGCAAAGTCCATTTTAATATTTCAAAAGTCGAAATTTGGAAGAATGTCGCCTAATGTCAAAAAAACACATTTTTGAATATTGGACATTCAAAGGAATGGCCGTAATAGTGTTCCCCAATAATTTTTTTTCGCAAATTTTTTACCATTTTCGGAAAAAGGAGCAAAGTCCTTTTTAAAATTTCAAAAGTCGAAATTTGGAAGAATGTCGCCTATTGTCCAAAAAACACACTTTTGAATATTAAACATTCATAGGAATGGCCGGAATAGTGTTCCCCAATAATTTTTTTTCTCAAATTTTCTACCATTTTCGGAAAAAGGAGCAAAGTCCTTTTTAAAATTTCATAAGTCGAAATTTGGAAGAATGTCGCCTATTGTCAAAAAAAACACACTGTTAAGACTTTTGAATATTGAACATTCATAGCAATGGCCGGAATAGTGTTCCCCAATAATTTTTTTTTCGCAAATTTTCTACCATTTTCGGAAAAAGGAGCAAGGTCCTTTCTAAAATTTCAAAAGTTGAAATTTGGAAAAATGTCGCCAATTTTCAAAAAAAACACACTGTTAAGACTTTTGAATATTGGAGATTCATAGAAATGGCCGGAAGAGTGTTCTCCAATAATGTTTTTTCGCTTATCTCCTACAATTTTCGGAAACAGGAGCAAAGTCCATTTTAAAATTTCAAAAGTCGAAATTTGGAAGAATGTCGCCTATTGTCAAAAAAACACATTTTTGAATATTGGACATTCATAGGAATGGCCGTAATAGTGTTCCCCACTAATTTTTTTCGCAAATTTTCTACCATTTTCGGAAAAAGGAGCAAAGTCCTTTTTAAAATTTCAAAAGTCGAAATTTGGAAGAATGTCGCCTATTGTCAAAAAAACACATTTTTGAATATTGGACATTCATAGGAATGGCCGTAATAGTGTTCCCCAATAATTTTTTTTCGCAAATTTTCTACCATTTTCGGAAAAAGGAGCAAAGTCCTTTTTAAAATTTCAAAAGTCGAAATTTGGAAGAATGTCGCCTATTGTCAAAAAAACACATTTTTGAATATTGGACATTCATAGGAATGGCCGTAATAGTGTTCCCCAATAATTTTTTTTCGCAAATTTTCTACCATTTTCGGAAAAAGGAGCAAAGTCCTTTTTAAAATTTCATAAGTCGAAATTTGGAAGAATGTCGCCTATTGTCAAAAAAAACACACTGTTAAGACTTTTGAATATTAGACATTCATAGCAATGGTCGCAATAGTGTTCCCCAATAATTTTTTTTCCGCAAATTTTCTACCATTTTCGGAAAAAGGAGCAAAGTCCTTTCTAAAATTTCAAAAGTTGAAATTTGGAAAAATGTCGCCAATTTTCAAATAAACACACTGTTAAGAATTTTGAATATTGGACATTCATAGAAATGGCCGGAAGAGTGTTCTCCAATAATGTTTTTTCGCTTATCTCCTACAATTTTCGGAAACAGGAGCAAAGTCCATTTTAAAATTTCAAAAGTCGAAATTTGGAAGAATGTCGCCTATTGTCAAAAAAACACACTTTTGAATATTGGACATTCGTAGGAATGGCCGGAATAGTGTTCCCCAATAATTTTTTTTTGCAAATTTTCTACCATTTTCGGAAAAAGGAGCAAAGTCCTTTTTAAAATTTCAAAAGTCGAAATTTGGAAGAATGTCGCCTATTGTCAAAAAAACACATTTTTGAATATTGGACATTCATAGGAATGGCCGTAATAGTGTTCCCCAATAATTTTTTTTCGCAAATTTTCTACCATTTTCGGAAAAAGGAGCAAAGTCCTTTCTAAAATTTCAAAAGTTGAAATTTGGAAAAATGTCGCCAATTTTCAAATAAACACACTGTTAAGAATTTTGAATATTGGACATTCATAGAAATGGCCGGAAGAGTGTTCTCCAATAATGTTTTTTCGCTTATCTCCTACAATTTTCGGAAAAAGGAGCAAAGTCCTTTTTAAAATTTCAAAAGTCGAAATTTGGAAGAATGTCGCCTATTGTCAAAAAAACACATTTTTGAATATTGGACATTCATAGGAATGGCCGTAATAGTGTTCCCCAATAATTTTTTTTCGCAAATTTTCTACCATTTTCGGAAAAAGGAGCAAAGTCCTTTTTAAAATTTCAAAAGTCGAAATTTGGAAGAATGTCGCCTATTGTCAAAAAAACACATTTTTGAATATTGGACATTCATAGGAATGTTCCCCAATAATTTTTTTTCGCAAATTTTCTACCATTTTCGGAAAAAGGAGCAAAGTCCTTTTTAAAATTTCATAAGTCGAAATTTGGAAGAATGTCGCCTATTGTCAAAAAAAACACACTGTTAAGACTTTTGAATATTGGACATTCATAGGAATGGCCGGAATAGTGTTCCCCAATAATTTTTTTTTGCAAATTTTCTACCATTTTCGGAAAAAGGAGCAAAGTCCTTTTTAAAATTTCAAAAGTCGAAATTTGGAAGAATGTCGCCTATTGTCAAAAAAACACATTTTTGAATATTGGACATTCATAGGAATGGCCGTAATAGTGTTCCCCAATAATTTTTTTTCGCAAATTTTCTACCATTTTCGGAAAAAGGAGCAAAGTCCTTTCTAAAATTTCAAAAGTTGAAATTTGGAAAAATGTCGCCAATTTTCAAATAAACACACTGTTAAGAATTTTGAATATTGGACATTCATAGAAATGGCCGGAAGAGTGTTCTCCAATAATGTTTTTTCGCTTATCTCCTACAATTTTCGGAAAAAGGAGCAAAGTCCTTTTTAAAATTTCAAAAGTCGAAATTTGGAAGAATGTCGCCTATTGTCAAAAAAACACATTTTTGAATATTGGACATTCATAGGAATGGCCGTAATAGTGTTCCCCAATAATTTTTTTTCGCAAATTTTCTACCATTTTCGGAAAAAGGAGCAAAGTCCTTTTTAAAATTTCAAAAGTCGAAATTTGGAAGAATGTCGCCTATTGTCAAAAAAACACACTTTTGAATATTGGACATTCGTAGGAATGGCCGGAATAGTGTTCCCCAATAATTTTTTTTTGCAAATTTTCTACCATTTTCGGAAAAAGGAGCAAAGTCCTTTCTAAAATTTCAAAAGTTGAAATTTGGAAAAATGTCGCCAATTTTCAAAAAAAACACACTGTTAAGACTTTTGAATATTGGACATTCATAGGAATGGCCGGAATAGTGTTCCCCAATAATTTTTTTTTCGCAAATTTTCTACCATTTTCGGAAAAAGGAGCAAAGTCCTTTCTAAAATTTCAAAAGTTGAAATTTGGAAAAATGTCGCCAATTTTCAAATAAACACACTGTTAAGAATTTTGAATATTGGACATTCATAGAAATGGCCGGAAGAGTGTTCTCCAATAATGTTTTTTCGCTTATCTCCTACAATTTTCGGAAACAGAAGCAAAGTCCATTTTAAAATTTCAAAAGTCGAAATTTGGAAGAATGTCGCCTAATGTCAAAAAAACACACTTTTGAATATTGGACATTCATAGGAATGGCCAAAATAGTGTTCCTCAATAATTTTTTTTCGCAAATTTTCTACCATTTTCGGAAAAAGGAGCAAGGTCCTTTCTAAAATTTCAAAAGTTGAAATTTGGAAAAATGTCGCCAATTTTCAAAAAAAACACACTGTTAAGACTTTTGAATATTGGAGATTCATAGGAATGGCCGGAATAGTGTTCCCCAATAATTTTTTTTCGCAAATTTTCTACCATTTTCGGAAAAAGGAGCAAAGTCCTTTCTAAAATTTCAAAAGTTGAAATTTGGAAAAATGTCGCCAATTTGCAAAAAAACACACTGTTAAGAATTTTGAATATTGGACATTCATAGAAATGGCCGGAAGAGTGTTCTCCAATAATGTTTTTTCGCTTATCTCCTACAATTTTCGGAAACAGGAGCAAAGTCCATTTTAAAATTTCAAAAGTCGAAATTTGGAAGAATGTCGCCTATTGTCAAAAAAACACACTTTTGAATATTGGACATTCGTAGGAATGGCCGGAATAGTGTTCCCCAATAATTTTTTTTTGCAAATTTTCTACCATTTTCGGAAAAAGGAGCAAAGTCCTTTCTAAAATTTCAAAAGTTGAAATTTGGAAAAATGTCGCCAATTTTCAAAAAAAACACACTGTTAAGACTTTTGAATATTGGACATTCATAGGAATGGCCGGAATAGTGTTCCCCAATAATTTTTTTTTCGCAAATTTTCTACCATTTTCGGAAAAAGGAGCAAAGTCCTTTCTAAAATTTCAAAAGTTGAAATTTGGAAAAATGTCGCCAATTTTCAAATAAACACACTGTTAAGAATTTTGAATATTGGACATTCATAGAAATGGCCGGAAGAGTGTTCTCCAATAATGTTTTTTCGCTTATCTCCTACAATATTCGGAAAAAGGAGCAAAGTCCTTTCTAAAATTTCAAAAGTCAAAATTTGGAAGAATGTCGCCTATTGTCAAAAAAACACACTTTTGAATATTGGACATTCATAGGAATGGCCGGAATAGTGTACCCCAATAATTTTTTTTTGCAAATTTTCTACCATTTTCGGAAAAAGGAGCAAAGTCCTTTCTAAAATTTCAAAAGTTGAAATTTGGAAAAATGTCGCCAATTTTCAAAAAAAACACACTGTTAAGACTTTTGAATATTGGACATTCATAGGAATGGCCGGAATAGTGTTCCCCAATAATTTTTTTTTCGCAAATTTTCTACCATTTTCGGAAAAAGGAGCAAAGTCCTTTCTAAAATTTCAAAAGTTGAAATTTGGAAAAATGTCGCCAATTTGCAAAAAAACACACTGTTAAGAATTTTGAATATTGGACATTCATAGAAATGGCCGGAAGAGTGTTCTCCAATAATGTTTTTTCGCTTATCTCCTACAATTTTCGGAAACAGGAGCAAAGTCCATTTTAAAATTTCAAAAGTCGAAATTTGGAAGAATGTCGCCTAATGTCAAAAAAACACACTTTTGAATATTGGACATTCATAGGAATGGCCAAAATAGTGTTCCTCAATAATTTTTTTTCGCAAATTTTCTACCATTTTCGGAAAAAGGAGCAAGGTCCTTTCTAAAATTTCAAAAGTTGAAATTTGGAAAAATGTCGCCAATTTTCAAAAAAAACACACTGTTAAGACTTTTGAATATTGGAGATTCATAGGAATGGCCGGAATAGTGTTCCCCAATAATTTTTTTTCGCAAATTTTCTACCATTTTCGGAAAAAGGAGCAAAGTCCTTTCTAAAATTTCAAAAGTTGAAATTTGGAAAAATGTCGCCAATTTGCAAAAAAACACACTGTTAAGACTTTTGAATATTGGACATTCATAGGAATGGCCGGAACAGCGTTCCCCAATAATGTTTTTTCGCTTATCTCCTACAATTTTCGGAAACAGGAGCAAAGTCCATTTTAAAATTTCAAAAGTCGAAATTTGGAAGAATGTCGCCTATTGTCAAAAAAACACATTTTTGAATATTGGACATTCATAGGAATGGCCGGAATAGTGTTCCCCAATAATTTTTTTTCGCAAATTTTCTACCATTTTCGGAAAAAGGAGCAAAGTCCTTTTTAAAATTTCAAAAGTCGAAATTTGGAAGAATGTCGCCTATTGTCAAAAAAACACATTTTTGAATATTGGACATTCATAGGAATGGCCGTAATAGTGTTCCCCAATAATTTTTTTTCGCAAATTTTCTACCATTTTCGGAAAAAGGAGCAAAGTCCTTTTTAAAATTTCATAAGTCGAAATTTGGAAGAATGTCGCCTATTGTCGAAAAAAACACACTGTTAAGACTTTTGAATATTAGACATTCATAGCAATGGCCGCAATAGTGTTCCCCAATAATTTTTTTTTCGCAAATTTTCTACCATTTTCGGAAAAAGGAGCAAAGTCCTTTCTAAAATTTCAAAAGTTGAAATTTGGAAAAATGTCGCCAATTTTCAAATAAACACACTGTTAAGAATTTTGAATATTGGACATTCATAGAAATGGCCGGAAGAGTGTTCTCCAATAATGTTTTTTCGCTTATCTCCTACAATATTCGGAAAAAGGAGCAAAGTCCTTTCTAAAATTTCAAAAGTCAAAATTTGGAAGAATGTCGCCTATTGTCATAAAAACACACTTTTGAATATTGGACATTCATAGGAATGGCCGGAATAGTGTACTCCAATAATTTTTTTTTGCAAATTTTCTACCATTTTCGGAAAAAGGAGCAAAGTCCTTTCTAAAATTTCAAAAGTTGAAATTTGGAAAAATGTCGCCAATTTGCAAAAAAACACACTGTTAAGACTTTTGAATATTGGACATTCATAGGAATGGCCGGAACAGTGTTCCCCAATAATTTTTTTTTCGCAAATTTTCTACCATTTTCGGAAAAAGGAGCAAAGTCCTTTCTAAAATTTCAAAAGTTGAAATTTGGAAAAATGTCGCCAATTTTTAAATAAACACACTGTTGCGACTTTTGAATATTAGACATTCATAGAAATGGCCGGAAGAGTGTTCTCCAATAATGTTTTTTCGCTTATCTCCTACAATTTTCGGAAACAGGAGCAAAGTCCATTTTAAAATTTCAAAAGTCGAAATTTGGAAGAATGTCGCCTATTGTCAAAAAAACACACTTTTGAATATTGGACATTCATAGGAATGGCCGGAATAGTGTTCCCCAATAATTTTTTTTCGCAAATTTTCTACCATTTTCGGAAAAAGGAGCAAAGTCCTTTTTAAAATTTCAAAAGTCGAAATTTGGAAGAATGTCGCCTATTGTCAAAAAAACACACTTTTGAATATTGGACATTCATGGGAATGGCAGGAATAGTATTTCCCAATAATTTTTTTTCGCAAATTTTCTACCATTTGCGGAAAAAGGAGCAAAGTCCTTTTTAAAATTTCAAAAGTCGAAATTTGGAAGAATGTCGCCTATTGTCAAAAAAACACACTTTTGAATATTGGACATTCATAGGAATGGCCGGAATAGTGGTCCCCAATAATTTTTTTTCGCAAATTTTCTACCATTTTCGGAAAAAGGAGCAAAGTCCTTTTTAAAATTTCAAAAGTCGAAATTTGGAAGAATGTCGCCTATTGTCAAAAAAACACACTTTTGAATATTGGACATTCATAGGAATGGCCGGAATAGTGTTCCCCAATAATTTTTTTTCGCAAATTTTTTACCCTCTTCGGAAAAAGGAGCAAAGTCCTTTCTAAAATTTCAAAAGTTGAAATTTGGAAGAATGTCGCCTATTGTCAAAAAAACACACTGTTCAGACTTTTGAATATTGGACATTCATAGGAATGGCCGGAATAGTGTTCCCCAATAATTTTTTTTCGCAAATTTTCTACCATTTTCGGAAAAAGGAGCAAGGTCCTTTCTAAAATTTCAAAAGTTGAAATTTGGAAGAATGTCGCCTATTGTCAAAAAAACACACTTTTGAATATTGGACATTCATAGGAATGGCCGGAATAGTGTTCCCCAATAATTTTTTTTCGCAAATTTTCTACCATTTTCGGAAAAAGGAGCAAAGTCCATTTTAAAATTCCAAAAGTCGAAATTTGGAAGAATGTTGCCTATTGTCAAAAAAACACACTTTTGAATATTGGACATTCATAAGAATGGCCGGAATAGTGTTCCCCAATAATTTTTTTTCGCAAATTTTCTACCATTTTCGGAAAAAGGTTCAAAGTCCTTTTTAAAATTTCAAAAGTCGAAATTTGGAAGAATGTCGCCTATTGTCAAAAAAACACACTTTTGAATATTGGACATTCATAGGAATGGCCGGAATAGTGGTCCCCAATAATTTTTTTTCGCTAATTTTCTACCATTTTCGGAAAAAGGTTCAAAGTCCTTTTTAAAATTTCAAAAGTCGAAATTTGGAAAAATGTCGCCAATTTGCAAAAAAACACACTGTTAAGACTTTTGAATATTGGACATTCATAGAAATGGCCGGAAGAGTGTTCTCCAATAATGTTTTTTCGCTTATCTCCTACAATTTTCGGAAACAGGAGCAAAGTCCTTTTTAAAATTTCAAAAGTCGAAATTTGGAAGAATGTCGCCTATTGTCAAAAAAACACACTTTTGAATATTGGACATTCATAGGAATGGCCGTAATAGTGTTCCCCAATAATTTTTTTTCGCAAATTTTCTACCATTTTCGGAAAAAGGAGCAAAGTCCTTTTTTAAATTTCAAAAGTCGAAATTTGGAAGAATGTCGCCTATTGTCAAAAAAACACACTTTTGAATATTGGACATTCATAGGAATGGCCGGAATAGTGTTCCCCAATAATTTTTTTTCGCAAATTTTCTACCATTTTCGGAAAAAGTAGCAAAGTCCTTTTTAAAATTTCAAAAGTCAAAATTTGGAAGAATGTCGCCTATTGTAAAAAAAAAACACACTTTTGAATATTGGACATTCATAGGAATGGCCGGAATAGTGTTCCCCAATAATTTTTTTTCGCAAATTTTCTACCATTTTCGGAAAAAGGACCAAAGTCCTTTTTTAAATTTCAAAAGTCGAAATTTGGAAGAATGTCGCCTATTGTCAAAAAAACACACTTTTGAATATTGGACATTCATAGGAATGGCCGGAATAGTGTTCCCCAATAATTTTTTTTCGCAAATTTTCTACCCTTTTCGGAAAAAGGAGCAAAGTCCTTTCTAAAATTTCAAAAGTTGAAATTTGGAAAAATGTCGCCAATTTGCAAAAAAACACACTGTTAAGACTTTTGAATATTGGACATTCATAGGAATGGCCGGAATAGTGTTCCCCAATAATTTTTTTTCGCAAATTTTCTACCATTTTCGGAAAAAGGAGCAAAGTCCTTTCTAAAATTTCAAAAGTTGAAATTTGGAAAAATGTCGCCAATTTGCAAAAAAACACACTGTTAAGACTTTTGAATATTGGACATTCATAGCAATGGCCGGAATAGTGTTCCCCAATAATTTTTTTTCGCAAATTTGCTACCATTTTCGGAAAAAGGAGCAAGGTCCTTTCTAAAATTTCAAAAGTTGAAATTTGGAAAAATGTCGCCAATTTTCAAAAAAAACACACTGTTAAGACTTTTGAATATTGGAGATTCATAGAAATGGCCGGAAGAGTGTTTTCCAATAATGTTTTTTCGCTTATCTCCTACAATTTTCGGAAAAAGGAGCAAAGTCCTTTTTAAAATTTCAAAAGTCGAAATTTGGAAGAATGTCGCCTATTGTCAAAAAAACACATTTTTGAATATTGGACATTCATAGGAATGGCCGTAATAGTGTTCCCCAATAATTTTTTTTCGCAAATTTTCTACCATTTTCGGAAAAAGGAGCAAAGTCCTTTTTAAAATTTCATAAGTCGAAATTTGGAAGAATGTCGCCTATTGTCAAAAAAAACACACTGTTAAGACTTTTGAATATTAGACATTCATAGCAATGGTCGCAATAGTGTTCCCCAATAATTTTTTTTTCGCAAATTTTCTACCATTTTCGGAAAAAGGAGCAAAGTCCTTTCTAAAATTTCAAAAGTTGAAATTTGGAAAAATGTCGCCAATTTTCAAATAAACACACTGTTAAGAATTTTGAATATTGGACATTCATAGAAATGGCCGGAAGAGTGTTCTCCAATAATGTTTTTTCGCTTATCTCCTACAATTTTCGGAAACAGGAGCAAAGTCCATTTTAAAATTTCAAAAGTCGAAATTTGGAAGAATGTCGCCTATTGTCAAAAAAACACACTTTTGAATATTGGACATTCGTAGGAATGGCCGGAATAGTGTTCCCCAATAATTTTTTTTTGCAAATTTTCTACCATTTTCGGAAAAAGGAGCAAAGTCCTTTTTAAAATTTCATAAGTCGAAATTTGGAAGAATGTCGCCTATTGTCAAAAAAAACACACTGTTAAGACTTTTGAATATTAGACATTCATAGCAATGGTCGCAATAGTGTTCCCCAATAATTTTTTTTTCGCAAATTTTCTACCATTTTCGGAAAAAGGAGCAAAGTCCTTTCTAAAATTTCAAAAGTTGAAATTTGGAAAAATGTCGCCAATTTTCAAATAAACACACTGTTAAGAATTTTGAATATTGGACATTCATAGAAATGGCCGGAAGAGTGTTCTCCAATAATGTTTTTTCGCTTATCTCCTACAATTTTCGGAAACAGGAGCAAAGTCCATTTTAAAATTTCAAAAGTCGAAATTTGGAAGAATGTCGCCTATTGTCAAAAAAACACACTTTTGAATATTGGACATTCGTAGGAATGGCCGGAATAGTGTTCCCCAATAATTTTTTTTTGCAAATTTTCTACCATTTTCGGAAAAAGGAGCAAAGTCCTTTTTAAAATTTCATAAGTCGAAATTTGGAAGAATGTCGCCTATTGTCAAAAAAAACACACTGTTAAGACTTTTGAATATTAGACATTCATAGCAATGGTCGCAATAGTGTTCCCCAATAATTTTTTTTTCGCAAATTTTCTACCATTTTCGGAAAAAGGAGCAAAGTCCTTTCTAAAATTTCAAAAGTTGAAATTTGGAAAAATGTCGCCAATTTTCAAATAAACACACTGTTAAGAATTTTGAATATTGGACATTCATAGAAATGGCCGGAAGAGTGTTCTCCAATAATGTTTTTTCGCTTATCTCCTACAATTTTCGGAAACAGGAGCAAAGTCCATTTTAAAATTTCAAAAGTCGAAATTTGGAAGAATGTCGCCTATTGTCAAAAAAACACACTTTTGAATATTGGACATTCGTAGGAATGGCCGGAATAGTGTTCCCCAATAATTTTTTTTTGCAAATTTTCTACCATTTTCGGAAAAAGGAGCAAAGTCCTTTCTAAAATTTCAAAAGTTGAAATTTGGAAAAATGTCGCCAATTTTCAAAAAAAACACACTGTTAAGACTTTTGAATATTGGACATTCATAGGAATGGCCGGAATAGTGTTCCCCAATAATTTTTTTTTCGCAAATTTTCTACCATTTTCGGAAAAAGGAGCAAAGTCCTTTCTAAAATTTCAAAAGTTGAAATTTGGAAAAATGTCGCCAATTTTCAAATAAACACACTGTTAAGAATTTTGAATATTGGACATTCATAGAAATGGCCGGAAGAGTGTTCTCCAATAATGTTTTTTCGCTTATCTCCTACAATTTTCGGAAACAGAAGCAAAGTCCATTTTAAAATTTCAAAAGTCGAAATTTGGAAGAATGTCGCCTAATGTCAAAAAAACACACTTTTGAATATTGGACATTCATAGGAATGGCCAAAATAGTGTTCCTCAATAATTTTTTTTCGCAAATTTTCTACCATTTTCGGAAAAAGGAGCAAGGTCCTTTCTAAAATTTCAAAAGTTGAAATTTGGAAAAATGTCGCCAATTTTCAAAAAAAACACACTGTTAAGACTTTTGAATATTGGAGATTCATAGGAATGGCCGGAATAGTGTTCCCCAATAATTTTTTTTCGCAAATTTTCTACCATTTTCGGAAAAAGGAGCAAAGTCCTTTCTAAAATTTCAAAAGTTGAAATTTGGAAAAATGTCGCCAATTTGCAAAAAAACACACTGTTAAGACTTTTGAATATTGGACATTCATAGGAATGGCCGGAACAGCGTTCCCCAATAATGTTTTTTCGCTTATCTCCTACAATTTTCGGAAACAGGAGCAAAGTCCATTTTAAAATTTCAAAAGTCGAAATTTGGAAGAATGTCGCCTATTGTCAAAAAAACACATTTTTGAATATTGGACATTCATAGGAATGGCCGGAATAGTGTTCCCCAATAATTTTTTTTCGCAAATTTTCTACCATTTTCGGAAAAAGGAGCAAAGTCCTTTTTAAAATTTCAAAAGTCGAAATTTGGAAGAATGTCGCCTATTGTCAAAAAAACACATTTTTGAATATTGGACATTCATAGGAATGGCCGTAATAGTGTTCCCCAATAATTTTTTTTCGCAAATTTTCTACCATTTTCGGAAAAAGGAGCAAAGTCCTTTTTAAAATTTCATAAGTCGAAATTTGGAAGAATGTCGCCTATTGTCGAAAAAAACACACTGTTAAGACTTTTGAATATTAGACATTCATAGCAATGGCCGCAATAGTGTTCCCCAATAATTTTTTTTTCGCAAATTTTCTACCATTTTCGGAAAAAGGAGCAAAGTCCTTTCTAAAATTTCAAAAGTTGAAATTTGGAAAAATGTCGCCAATTTTCAAATAAACACACTGTTAAGAATTTTAAATATTGGACATTCATAGAAATGGCCGGAAGAGTGTTCTCCAATAATGTTTTTTCGCTTATCTCCTACAATATTCGGAAAAAGGAGCAAAGTCCTTTTTAAAATTTCAAAAGTCAAAATTTGGAAGAATGTCGCCTATTGTCAAAAAAACACACTTTTGAATATTGGACATTCATAGGAATGGCCGGAATAGTGTTCCCCAATAATTTTTTTTTGCAAATTTTCTACCATTTTCGGAAAAAGGAGCAAAGTCCTTTCTAAAATTTCAAAAGTTGAAATTTGGAAAAATGTCGCCAATTTGCAAAAAAACACACTGTTAAGACTTTTGAATATTGGACATTCATAGCAATGGCCGGAATAGTGTTCCCCAATAATTTTTTTTCGCAAATTTTCTACCATTTTCGGAAAAAGGAGCAAAGTCCTTTCTAAAATTTCAAAAGTTGAAATTTGGAAAAATGTCGCCAATTTTTAAATAAACACACTGTTGCGACTTTTGAATATTAGACATTCATAGAAATGGCCGGAAGAGTGTTCTCCAATAATGTTTTTTCGCTTATCTCCTACAATTTTCGGAAACAGGAGCAAAGTCCATTTTAAAATTTCAAAAGTCGAAATTTGGAAGAATGTCGCCTATTGTCAAAAAAACACACTTTTGAATATTGGACATTCATAGGAATGGCCGGAATAGTGTTCCCCAATAATTTTTTTTCGCAAATTTTCTACCATTTTCGGAAAAAGGAGCAAAGTCCTTTTTAAAATTTCAAAAGTCGAAATTTGGAAGAATGTCGCCTATTGTCAAAAAAACACACTTTTGAATATTGGACATTCATGGGAATGGCAGGAATAGTATTTCCCAATAATTTTTTTTCGCAAATTTTCTACCATTTGCGGAAAAAGGAGCAAAGTCCTTTTTAAAATTTCAAAAGTCGAAATTTGGAAGAATGTCGCCTATTGTCAAAAAAACACACTTTTGAATATTGGACATTCATAGGAATGGCCGGAATAGTGGTCCCCAATAATTTTTTTTCGCAAATTTTCTACCATTTTCCGAAAAAGGAGCAAAGTCCTTTTTAAAATTTCAAAAGTCGAAATTTGGAAGAATGTCGCCTATTGTCAAAAAAACACACTTTTGAACATTGGACATTCATAGGCATGGCAGGAATAGTATTCCCCAATAATTTTTTTTCGCAAATTTTTTACCATTTTCGGAAAAAGGAGCAAAGTCCTTTTTAAAATTTCAAAAGTCGAAATTTGGAAGAATGTCGCCTATTGTCAAAAAAACACACTGTTCAGACTTTTGAATATTGGACATTCATAGCAATGGCCGGAATAGTGTTCCCCAATAATTTTTTTTTCGCAAATTTTCTACCATTTTCGGAAAAAGGAGCAAAGTCCTTTCTAAAATTTCAAAAGTTGAAATTTGAAAGAATGTCGCCTATTGTCAAAAAAACACACTGTTCAGACTTTTGAATATTGGACATTCATAGGAATGGCCGGAATAGTGTTCCCCAATAATGTTTTTTCGCTTATCTCCTACAATTTTCGGAAACAGGAGCAAAGTCCATTTTAAAATTTCAAAAGTCGAAATTTGGAAGAATGTCGCCTATTGTCAAAAAAACACACTTTTGAATATTGGACATTCGTAGGAATGGCCGGAATAGTGTTCCCCAATAATTTTTTTTTGCAAATTTTCTACCATTTTCGGAAAAAGGAGCAAAGTCCTTTTTAAAATTTCATAAGTCGAAATTTGGAAGAATGTCGCCTATTGTCAAAAAAAACACACTGTTAAGACTTTTGAATATTAGACATTCATAGCAATGGTCGCAATAGTGTTCCCCAATAATTTTTTTTTCGCAAATTTTCTACCATTTTCGGAAAAAGGAGCAAAGTCCTTTCTAAAATTTCAAAAGTTGAAATTTGGAAAAATGTCGCCAATTTTCAAATAAACACACTGTTAAGAATTTTGAATATTGGACATTCATAGAAATGGCCGGAAGAGTGTTCTCCAATAATGTTTTTTCGCTTATCTCCTACAATTTTCGGAAACAGGAGCAAAGTCCATTTTAAAATTTCAAAAGTCGAAATTTGGAAGAATGTCGCCTATTGTCAAAAAAACACACTTTTGAATATTGGACATTCGTAGGAATGGCCGGAATAGTGTTCCCCAATAATTTTTTTTTGCAAATTTTCTACCATTTTCGGAAAAAGGAGCAAAGTCCTTTCTAAAATTTCAAAAGTTGAAATTTGGAAAAATGTCGCCAATTTTCAAAAAAAACACACTGTTAAGACTTTTGAATATTGGACATTCATAGGAATGGCCGGAATAGTGTTCCCCAATAATTTTTTTTTCGCAAATTTTCTACCATTTTCGGAAAAAGGAGCAAAGTCCTTTCTAAAATTTCAAAAGTTGAAATTTGGAAAAATGTCGCCAATTTTCAAATAAACACACTGTTAAGAATTTTGAATATTGGACATTCATAGAAATGGCCGGAAGAGTGTTCTCCAATAATGTTTTTTCGCTTATCTCCTACAATTTTCGGAAACAGAAGCAAAGTCCATTTTAAAATTTCAAAAGTCGAAATTTGGAAGAATGTCGCCTAATGTCA
Source organism: Epicampocera succincta (assembly GCA_932526305.1). Lineage (NCBI taxonomy): Eukaryota > Metazoa > Arthropoda > Insecta > Diptera > Tachinidae > Epicampocera > Epicampocera succincta. The sequence goes on from OW052036.1 coordinate 45,170,213, forward strand.
AAAAAACACACTTTTGAATATTGGACATTCATAGGAATGGCCAAAATAGTGTTCCTCAATAATTTTTTTTCGCAAATTTTCTACCATTTTCGGAAAAAGGAGCAAGGTCCTTTCTAAAATTTCAAAAGTTGAAATTTGGAAAAATGTCGCCAATTTTCAAAAAAAACACACTGTTAAGACTTTTGAATATTGGAGATTCATAGGAATGGCCGGAATAGTGTTCCCCAATAATTTTTTTTCGCAAATTTTCTACCATTTTCGGAAAAAGGAGCAAAGTCCTTTCTAAAATTTCAAAAGTTGAAATTTGGAAAAATGTCGCCAATTTGCAAAAAAACACACTGTTAAGACTTTTGAATATTGGACATTCATAGGAATGGCCGGAACAGCGTTCCCCAATAATGTTTTTTCGCTTATCTCCTACAATTTTCGGAAACAGGAGCAAAGTCCATTTTAAAATTTCAAAAGTCGAAATTTGGAAGAATGTCGCCTATTGTCAAAAAAACACATTTTTGAATATTGGACATTCATAGGAATGGCCGGAATAGTGTTCCCCAATAATTTTTTTTCGCAAATTTTCTACCATTTTCGGAAAAAGGAGCAAAGTCCTTTTTAAAATTTCAAAAGTCGAAATTTGGAAGAATGTCGCCTATTGTCAAAAAAACACATTTTTGAATATTGGACATTCATAGGAATGGCCGTAATAGTGTTCCCCAATAATTTTTTTTCGCAAATTTTCTACCATTTTCGGAAAAAGGAGCAAAGTCCTTTTTAAAATTTCATAAGTCGAAATTTGGAAGAATGTCGCCTATTGTCGAAAAAAACACACTGTTAAGACTTTTGAATATTAGACATTCATAGCAATGGCCGCAATAGTGTTCCCCAATAATTTTTTTTTCGCAAATTTTCTACCATTTTCGGAAAAAGGAGCAAAGTCCTTTCTAAAATTTCAAAAGTTGAAATTTGGAAAAATGTCGCCAATTTTCAAATAAACACACTGTTAAGAATTTTAAATATTGGACATTCATAGAAATGGCCGGAAGAGTGTTCTCCAATAATGTTTTTTCGCTTATCTCCTACAATATTCGGAAAAAGGAGCAAAGTCCTTTTTAAAATTTCAAAAGTCAAAATTTGGAAGAATGTCGCCTATTGTCAAAAAAACACACTTTTGAATATTGGACATTCATAGGAATGGCCGGAATAGTGTTCCCCAATAATTTTTTTTTGCAAATTTTCTACCATTTTCGGAAAAAGGAGCAAAGTCCTTTCTAAAATTTCAAAAGTTGAAATTTGGAAAAATGTCGCCAATTTGCAAAAAAACACACTGTTAAGACTTTTGAATATTGGACATTCATAGCAATGGCCGGAATAGTGTTCCCCAATAATTTTTTTTCGCAAATTTTCTACCATTTTCGGAAAAAGGAGCAAAGTCCTTTCTAAAATTTCAAAAGTTGAAATTTGGAAAAATGTCGCCAATTTTTAAATAAACACACTGTTGCGACTTTTGAATATTAGACATTCATAGAAATGGCCGGAAGAGTGTTCTCCAATAATGTTTTTTCGCTTATCTCCTACAATTTTCGGAAACAGGAGCAAAGTCCATTTTAAAATTTCAAAAGTCGAAATTTGGAAGAATGTCGCCTATTGTCAAAAAAACACACTTTTGAATATTGGACATTCATAGGAATGGCCGGAATAGTGTTCCCCAATAATTTTTTTTCGCAAATTTTCTACCATTTTCGGAAAAAGGAGCAAAGTCCTTTTTAAAATTTCAAAAGTCGAAATTTGGAAGAATGTCGCCTATTGTCAAAAAAACACACTTTTGAATATTGGACATTCATGGGAATGGCAGGAATAGTATTTCCCAATAATTTTTTTTCGCAAATTTTCTACCATTTGCGGAAAAAGGAGCAAAGTCCTTTTTAAAATTTCAAAAGTCGAAATTTGGAAGAATGTCGCCTATTGTCAAAAAAACACACTTTTGAATATTGGACATTCATAGGAATGGCCGGAATAGTGGTCCCCAATAATTTTTTTTCGCAAATTTTCTACCATTTTCCGAAAAAGGAGCAAAGTCCTTTTTAAAATTTCAAAAGTCGAAATTTGGAAGAATGTCGCCTATTGTCAAAAAAACACACTTTTGAACATTGGACATTCATAGGCATGGCAGGAATAGTATTCCCCAATAATTTTTTTTCGCAAATTTTTTACCATTTTCGGAAAAAGGAGCAAAGTCCTTTTTAAAATTTCAAAAGTCGAAATTTGGAAGAATGTCGCCTATTGTCCAAAAAACACACTTTTGAATATTGGACATTCATAGGAATGGCCGGAATAGTGTTCCCCAATAATTTTTTTTCGCAAATTTTCTACCATTTTCGGAAAAAGGAGCAAGGTCCTTTCTAAAATTTCAAAAGTTGAAATTTGGAAAAATGTCGCCAATTTTCAAAAAAAACACACTGTTAAGACTTTTGAATATTGGACATTCATAGAAATGGCCGGAAGAGTGTTCTCCAATAATGTTTTTTCGCTTATCTCCTACAATTTTCGGAAAAAGGAGCAAAGTCCTTTTTAAAATTTCAAAAGTCGAAATTTGGAAGAATGTCGCCTATTGTCAAAAAAACACACTTTTGAATATTGGACATTCGTAGGAATGGCCGGAATAGTGTTCCCCAATAATTTTTTTTTGCAAATTTTCTACCATTTTCGGAAAAAGGAGCAAAGTCCTTTTTAAAATTTCATAAGTCGAAATTTGGAAGAATGTCGCCTATTGTCAAAAAAAACACACTGTTAAGACTTTTGAATATTAGACATTCATAGCAATGGTCGCAATAGTGTTCCCCAATAATTTTTTTTTCGCAAATTTTCTACCATTTTCGGAAAAAGGAGCAAAGTCCTTTCTAAAATTTCAAAAGTTGAAATTTGGAAAAATGTCGCCAATTTTCAAATAAACACACTGTTAAGAATTTTGAATATTGGACATTCATAGAAATGGCCGGAAGAGTGTTCTCCAATAATGTTTTTTCGCTTATCTCCTACAATTTTCGGAAACAGGAGCAAAGTCCATTTTAAAATTTCAAAAGTCGAAATTTGGAAGAATGTCGCCTATTGTCAAAAAAACACACTTTTGAATATTGGACATTCGTAGGAATGGCCGGAATAGTGTTCCCCAATAATTTTTTTTTGCAAATTTTCTACCATTTTCGGAAAAAGGAGCAAAGTCCTTTTTAAAATTTCATAAGTCGAAATTTGGAAGAATGTCGCCTATTGTCAAAAAAAACACACTGTTAAGACTTTTGAATATTAGACATTCATAGCAATGGTCGCAATAGTGTTCCCCAATAATTTTTTTTTCGCAAATTTTCTACCATTTTCGGAAAAAGGAGCAAAGTCCTTTCTAAAATTTCAAAAGTTGAAATTTGGAAAAATGTCGCCAATTTTCAAATAAACACACTGTTAAGAATTTTGAATATTGGACATTCATAGAAATGGCCGGAAGAGTGTTCTCCAATAATGTTTTTTCGCTTATCTCCTACAATTTTCGGAAACAGGAGCAAAGTCCATTTTAAAATTTCAAAAGTCGAAATTTGGAAGAATGTCGCCTATTGTCAAAAAAACACACTTTTGAATATTGGACATTCGTAGGAATGGCCGGAATAGTGTTCCCCAATAATTTTTTTTTGCAAATTTTCTACCATTTTCGGAAAAAGGAGCAAAGTCCTTTCTAAAATTTCAAAAGTTGAAATTTGGAAAAATGTCGCCAATTTTCAAAAAAAACACACTGTTAAGACTTTTGAATATTGGACATTCATAGGAATGGCCGGAATAGTGTTCCCCAATAATTTTTTTTTCGCAAATTTTCTACCATTTTCGGAAAAAGGAGCAAAGTCCTTTCTAAAATTTCAAAAGTTGAAATTTGGAAAAATGTCGCCAATTTTCAAATAAACACACTGTTAAGAATTTTGAATATTGGACATTCATAGAAATGGCCGGAAGAGTGTTCTCCAATAATGTTTTTTCGCTTATCTCCTACAATTTTCGGAAACAGAAGCAAAGTCCATTTTAAAATTTCAAAAGTCGAAATTTGGAAGAATGTCGCCTAATGTCAAAAAAACACACTTTTGAATATTGGACATTCATAGGAATGGCCAAAATAGTGTTCCTCAATAATTTTTTTTCGCAAATTTTCTACCATTTTCGGAAAAAGGAGCAAGGTCCTTTCTAAAATTTCAAAAGTTGAAATTTGGAAAAATGTCGCCAATTTTCAAAAAAAACACACTGTTAAGACTTTTGAATATTGGAGATTCATAGGAATGGCCGGAATAGTGTTCCCCAATAATTTTTTTTCGCAAATTTTCTACCATTTTCGGAAAAAGGAGCAAAGTCCTTTCTAAAATTTCAAAAGTTGAAATTTGGAAAAATGTCGCCAATTTGCAAAAAAACACACTGTTAAGACTTTTGAATATTGGACATTCATAGGAATGGCCGGAACAGCGTTCCCCAATAATGTTTTTTCGCTTATCTCCTACAATTTTCGGAAACAGGAGCAAAGTCCATTTTAAAATTTCAAAAGTCGAAATTTGGAAGAATGTCGCCTATTGTCAAAAAAACACATTTTTGAATATTGGACATTCATAGGAATGGCCGGAATAGTGTTCCCCAATAATTTTTTTTCGCAAATTTTCTACCATTTTCGGAAAAAGGAGCAAAGTCCTTTTTAAAATTTCAAAAGTCGAAATTTGGAAGAATGTCGCCTATTGTCAAAAAAACACATTTTTGAATATTGGACATTCATAGGAATGGCCGTAATAGTGTTCCCCAATAATTTTTTTTCGCAAATTTTCTACCATTTTCGGAAAAAGGAGCAAAGTCCTTTTTAAAATTTCATAAGTCGAAATTTGGAAGAATGTCGCCTATTGTCGAAAAAAACACACTGTTAAGACTTTTGAATATTAGACATTCATAGCAATGGCCGCAATAGTGTTCCCCAATAATTTTTTTTTCGCAAATTTTCTACCATTTTCGGAAAAAGGAGCAAAGTCCTTTCTAAAATTTCAAAAGTTGAAATTTGGAAAAATGTCGCCAATTTTCAAATAAACACACTGTTAAGAATTTTAAATATTGGACATTCATAGAAATGGCCGGAAGAGTGTTCTCCAATAATGTTTTTTCGCTTATCTCCTACAATATTCGGAAAAAGGAGCAAAGTCCTTTTTAAAATTTCAAAAGTCAAAATTTGGAAGAATGTCGCCTATTGTCAAAAAAACACACTTTTGAATATTGGACATTCATAGGAATGGCCGGAATAGTGTTCCCCAATAATTTTTTTTTGCAAATTTTCTACCATTTTCGGAAAAAGGAGCAAAGTCCTTTCTAAAATTTCAAAAGTTGAAATTTGGAAAAATGTCGCCAATTTGCAAAAAAACACACTGTTAAGACTTTTGAATATTGGACATTCATAGCAATGGCCGGAATAGTGTTCCCCAATAATTTTTTTTCGCAAATTTTCTACCATTTTCGGAAAAAGGAGCAAAGTCCTTTCTAAAATTTCAAAAGTTGAAATTTGGAAAAATGTCGCCAATTTTTAAATAAACACACTGTTGCGACTTTTGAATATTAGACATTCATAGAAATGGCCGGAAGAGTGTTCTCCAATAATGTTTTTTCGCTTATCTCCTACAATTTTCGGAAACAGGAGCAAAGTCCATTTTAAAATTTCAAAAGTCGAAATTTGGAAGAATGTCGCCTATTGTCAAAAAAACACACTTTTGAATATTGGACATTCATAGGAATGGCCGGAATAGTGTTCCCCAATAATTTTTTTTCGCAAATTTTCTACCATTTTCGGAAAAAGGAGCAAAGTCCTTTTTAAAATTTCAAAAGTCGAAATTTGGAAGAATGTCGCCTATTGTCAAAAAAACACACTTTTGAATATTGGACATTCATGGGAATGGCAGGAATAGTATTTCCCAATAATTTTTTTTCGCAAATTTTCTACCATTTGCGGAAAAAGGAGCAAAGTCCTTTTTAAAATTTCAAAAGTCGAAATTTGGAAGAATGTCGCCTATTGTCAAAAAAACACACTTTTGAATATTGGACATTCATAGGAATGGCCGGAATAGTGGTCCCCAATAATTTTTTTTCGCAAATTTTCTACCATTTTCCGAAAAAGGAGCAAAGTCCTTTTTAAAATTTCAAAAGTCGAAATTTGGAAGAATGTCGCCTATTGTCAAAAAAACACACTTTTGAACATTGGACATTCATAGGCATGGCAGGAATAGTATTCCCCAATAATTTTTTTTCGCAAATTTTCTACCATTTTCGGAAAAAGGAGCAAAGTCCTTTTTAAAATTTCAAAAGTCGAAATTTGGAAGAATGTCGCCTATTGTCCAAAAAACACACTTTTGAATATTGGACATTCATAGGAATGGCCGGAATAGTGTTCCCCAATAATTTTTTTTCGCAAATTTTCTACCATTTTCGGAAAAAGGAGCAAGGTCCTTTCTAAAATTTCAAAAGTTGAAATTTGGAAAAATGTCGCCAATTTTCAAAAAAAACACACTGTTAAGACTTTTGAATATTGGACATTCATAGAAATGGCCGGAAGAGTGTTCTCCAATAATGTTTTTTCGCTTATCTCCTACAATTTTCGGAAAAAGGAGCAAAGTCCTTTTTAAAATTTCAAAAGTCGAAATTTGGAAGAATGTCGCCTATTGTCAAAAAAACACATTTTTGAATATTGGACATTCATAGGAATGGCCGTAATAGTGTTCCCCAATAATTTTTTTTCGCAAATTTTCTACCATTTTCGGAAAAAGGAGCAAAGTCCTTTTTAAAATTTCAAAAGTCGAAATTTGGAAGAATGTCGCCTATTGTCAAAAAAACACACTTTTGAATATTGGACATTCATAGGAATGGCCGGAATAGTGTTCCCCAATAATTTTTTTTCGCAAATTTTTTACCCTTTTCGGAAAAAGGAGCAAAGTCCTTTCTAAAATTTCAAAAGTTGAAATTTGGAAGAATGTCGCCTATTGTCAAAAAAACACACTGTTCAGACTTTTGAATATTGGACATTCATAGGAATGGCCGGAATAGTGTTCCCCAATAATTTTTTTTCGCAAATTTTCTACCGTTTTCGGAAAAAGGAGCAAAGTCCTTTCTAAAATTTCAAAAGTTGAAATTTGGAAAAATGTCGCCAATTTTCAAATAAACACACTGTTAAGAATTTTGAATATTGGACATTCATAGAAATGGCCGGAAGAGTGTTCTCCAATAATGTTTTTTCGCTTATCTCCTACAATTTTCGGAAACAGGAGCAAAGTCCATTTTAAAATTCCAAAAGTCGAAATTTGGAAGAATGTTGCCTATTGTCAAAAAAACACACTTTTGAATATTGGACATTCATAAGAATGGCCGGAATAGTGTTCCCCAATAATTTTTTTTCGCAAATTTTCTACCATTTTCGGAAAAAGGTTCAAAGTCCTTTTTAAAATTTCAAAAGTCGAAATTTGGAAGAATGTCGCCTATTGTCAAAAAAACACACTTTTGAATATTGGACATTCATAGGAATGGCCGGAATAGTGGTCCCCAATAATTTTTTTTCGCTAATTTTCTACCATTTTCGGAAAAAGGTTCAAAGTCCTTTTTAAAATTTCAAAAGTCGAAATTTGGAAAAATGTCGCCAATTTGCAAAAAAACACACTGTTAAGACTTTTGAATATTGGACATTCATAGAAATGGCCGGAAGAGTGTTCTCCAATAATGTTTTTTCGCTTATCTCCTACAATTTTCGGAAACAGGAGCAAAGTCCTTTTTAAAATTTCAAAAGTCGAAATTTGGAAGAATGTCGCCTATTGTCAAAAAAACACACTTTTGAATATTGGACATTCATAGGAATGGCCGTAATAGTGTTCCCCAATAATTTTTTTTCGCAAATTTTCTACCATTTTCGGAAAAAGGAGCAAAGTCCTTTTTTAAATTTCAAAAGTCGAAATTTGGAAGAATGTCGCCTATTGTCAAAAAAACACACTTTTGAATATTGGACATTCATAGGAATGGCCGGAATAGTGTTCCCCAATAATTTTTTTTCGCAAATTTTCTACCATTTTCGGAAAAAGTAGCAAAGTCCTTTTTAAAATTTCAAAAGTCAAAATTTGGAAGAATGTCGCCTATTGTCAAAAAAACACATTTTTGAATATTGGACATTCATAGGAATGGCCGGAATAGTGTTCCCCAATAATTTTTTTTCGCAAATTTTCTACCATTTTCGGAAAAAGGAGCAAAGTCCTTTTTTAAATTTCAAAAGTCGAAATTTGGAAGAATGTCGCCTATTGTCAAAAAAACACACTTTTGAATATTGGACATTCATAGGAATGGCCGGAATAGTGTTCCCCAATAATTTTTTTTCGCAAATTTTCTACCCTTTTCGGAAAAAGGAGCAAAGTCCTTTCTAAAATTTCAAAAGTTGAAATTTGGAAAAATGTCGCCAATTTGCAAAAAAACACACTGTTAAGACTTTTGAATATTGGACATTCATAGGAATGGCCGGAATAGTGTTCCCCAATAATTTTTTTTCGCAAATTTTCTACCATTTTCGGAAAAAGGAGCAAAGTCCTTTCTAAAATTTCAAAAGTTGAAATTTGGAAAAATGTCGCCAATTTGCAAAAAAACACACTGTTAAGACTTTTGAATATTGGACATTCATAGGAATGGCCGGAATAGTGTTCCCCAATAATTTTTTTTCGCAAATTTTCTACCCTTTTCGGAAAAAGGAGCAAAGTCCTTTTTAAAATTTCAAAAGTCGAAATTTGGAAGAATGTCGCCTATTGTCAAAAAAACACATTTTTGAATATTGGACATTCATAGAAATGGCCGGAAGAGTGTTCTCCAATAATGTTTTTTTGCTGATCTCCTACAATTTTCGGAAAAAGGAGCAAAGTCCTTTCTAAAATTTCAAAAGTCGAAATTTGGAAGAATGTCGCCTATTGTCAAAAAAACACACTTTTGAATATTGGACATTCATAGGAATGGCCGGAATAGTGTTCCCCAATAATTTTTTTTCGCAAATTTTTTACCCTTTTCGGAAAAAGGAGCAAAGTCCTTTCTAAAATTTCAAAAGTCGAAATTTGGAAGAATGTCGCCTATTGTCAAAAAAACACACTTTTGAATATTGGACATTCATAGGAATGGCCGGAATAGTGTTCCCCAATAATTTTTTTTCGCAAATTTTCTACCATTTTCGGAAAAAGGAGCAAAGTCCTTTCTAAAATTTCAAAAGTTGAAATTTGGAAAAATGTCGCCAATTTTCAAATAAACACACTGTTAAGAATTTTGAATATTGGACATTCATAGAAATGGCCGGAAGAGTGTTCTCCAATAATGTTTTTTCGCTTATCTCCTACAATTTTCGGAAACAGGAGCAAAGTCCATTTTAAAATTCCAAAAGTCGAAATTTGGAAGAATGTTGCCTATTGTCAAAAAAACACACTTTTGAATATTGGACATTCATAAGAATGGCCGGAATAGTGTTCCCCAATAATTTTTTTTCGCAAATTTTCTACCATTTTCGGAAAAAGGTTCAAAGTCCTTTTTAAAATTTCAAAAGTCGAAATTTGGAAGAATGTCGCCTATTGTCAAAAAAACACACTTTTGAATATTGGACATTCATAGGAATGGCCGGAATAGTGGTCCCCAATAATTTTTTTTCGCTAATTTTCTACCATTTTCGGAAAAAGGTTCAAAGTCCTTTTTAAAATTTCAAAAGTCGAAATTTGGAAAAATGTCGCCAATTTGCAAAAAAACACACTGTTAAGACTTTTGAATATTGGACATTCATAGAAATGGCCGGAAGAGTGTTCTCCAATAATGTTTTTTCGCTTATCTCCTACAATTTTCGGAAACAGGAGCAAAGTCCTTTTTAAAATTTCAAAAGTCGAAATTTGGAAGAATGTCGCCTATTGTCAAAAAAACACACTTTTGAATATTGGACATTCATAGGAATGGCCGTAATAGTGTTCCCCAATAATTTTTTTTCGCAAATTTTCTACCATTTTCAGAAAAAGGAGCAAAGTCCTTTTTTAAATTTCAAAAGTCGAAATTTGGAAGAATGTCGCCTATTGTCAAAAAAACACACTTTTGAATATTGGACATTCATAGGAATGGCCGGAATAGTGTTCCCCAATAATTTTTTTTCGCAAATTTTCTACCATTTTCGGAAAAAGTAGCAAAGTCCTTTTTAAAATTTCAAAAGTCAAAATTTGGAAGAATGTCGCCTATTGTAAAAAAAAAACACACTTTTGAATATTGGACATTCATAGGAATGGCCGGAATAGTGTTCCCCAATAATTTTTTTTCGCAAATTTTCTACCATTTTCGGAAAAAGGAGCAAAGTCCTTTTTTAAATTTCAAAAGTCGAAATTTGGAAGAATGTCGCCTATTGTCAAAAAAACACACTTTTGAATATTGGACATTCATAGGAATGGCCGGAATAGTGTTCCCCAATAATTTTTTTTCGCAAATTTTCTACCCTTTTCGGAAAAAGGAGCAAAGTCCTTTCTAAAATTTCAAAAGTTGAAATTTGGAAAAATGTCGCCAATTTGCAAAAAAACACACTGTTAAGACTTTTGAATATTGGACATTCATAGGAATGGCCGGAATAGTGTTCCCCAATAATTTTTTTTCGCAAATTTTCTACCATTTTCGGAAAAAGGAGCAAAGTCCTTTCTAAAATTTCAAAAGTCGAAATTTGGAAGAATGTCGCCTATTGTCCAAAAAACACACTTTTGAATATTGGACATTCATAGGAATGGCCGGAATAGTGTTCCCCAATAATTTTTTTTCGCAAATTTTCTACCCTTTTCGGAAAAAGGAGCAAAGTCCTTTTTAAAATTTCAAAAGTCGAAATTTGGAAGAATGTCGCCTATTGTCAAAAAAACACACTTTTGAATATTGGACATTCATAGGAATGGCCGGAATAGTGTTCCCCAATAATTTTTTTCGAAAATTTTCTACCATTTTCGGAAAAAGGAGCAAAGTCCTTTTTAAAATTTCAAAAGTCGAAATTTGGAAGAATGTCGCCTATTGTCCAAAAAACACACTTTTGAATATTGGACATTCATAGGAATGGCCGGAATAGTGTTCCCCAATAATTTTTTTTCGCAAATTTTCTACCATTTTCGGAAAACGGAGCAAGGTCCTTTCTAAAATTTCAAAAGTTGAAATTTGGAAAAATGTCGCCAATTTTCAAAAAAAACACACTGTTAAGACTTTTGAATATTGGACATTCATAGAAATGGCCGGAAGAGTGTTCTCCAATAATGTTTTTTCGCTTATCTCCTACAATTTTCGGAAACAGGAGCAAAGTCCATTTTAAAATTTCAAAAGTCGAAATTTGGAAGAATGTCGCCTATTGTCAAAAAAACACACTTTTGAATATTGGACATTCATAGAAATGGCCGGAATAGTGTTCCCCAATAATTTTTTTTCGCAAATTTTCTACCATTTTCGGAAAAAGGAGCAAAGTCCTTTTTAAAATTTCAAAAGTCGAAATTTGGAAGAATGTCGCCTATTGTCAAAAAAACACACTTTTGAATATTGGACATTCATAGGAATGGCCGTAATAGTGTTCCCCAATAATTTTTTTTCGCAAATTTTCTACCATTTTCGGAAAACGGAGCAAGGTCCTTTCTAAAATTTCAAAAGTTGATATTTGGAAAAATGTCGCCAATTTTCAAAAAAAACACACTGTTAAGACTTTTGAATATTGGAGATTCATAGAAATGGCCGGAAGAGTGTTCTCCAATAATGTTTTTTCGCTTATCTCCTACAATTTTCGGAAACAGGAGCAAAGTCCATTTTAAAATTTCAAAAGTCGAAATTTGGAAAAATGTCGCCAATTTGCAAAAAAACACACTGTTAAGACTTTTGAATATTGGACATTCATAGGAATGGCCGGAACAGTGTTCCCCAATAATTTTTTTTTCGCAAATTTTCTACCATTTTCGGAAAAAGGAGCAAAGTCCTTTCTAAAATTTCAAAAGTTGAAATTTGGAAAAATGTCGCCAATTTTCAAATAAACACACTGTTAAGAATTTTGAATATTGGACATTCATAGAAATGGCCGGAAGAGTGTTCTCCAATAATGTTTTTTTGCTTATCTCCTACAATTTTCGGAAACAGGAGCAAAGTCCATTTTAAAATTTCAAAAGTCGAAATTTGGAAGAATGTCGCCTATTGTCAAAAAAACACACTTTTGAATATTGGGCATTCATAGAAATGGCCGGAATAGTGTTCCCCAATAATTTTTTTTTCGCAAATTTTCTACCATTTTCGGAAAAAGGAGCAAAGTCCTTTCTAAAATTTCAAAAGTTGAAATTTGGAAAAATGTCGCCAATTTTCAAATAAACACACTGTTAAGAATTTTGAATATTGGACATTCATAGAAATGGCCGGAAGAGTGTTATCCAATAATGTTTTTTTGCTTATCTCCTACAATTTTCGGAAACAGGAGCAAAGTCCATTTTAAAATTTCAAAAGTCGAAATTTGGAAGAATGTCGCCTATTGTCAAAAAAACACACTTTTGAATATTGGGCATTCATAGAAATGGCCGGAATAGTGTTCCCCAATAATTTTTTTTTCGCAAATTTTCTACCATTTTCGGAAAAAGGAGCAAAGTCCTTTCTAAAATTTCAAAAGTTGAAATTTGGAAAAATGTCGCCAATTTTCAAATAAACACACTGTTAAGAATTTTGAATATTGGACATTCATAGAAATGGCCGGAAGAGTGTTATCCAATAATGTTTTTTCGCTTATCTCCTACAATTTTCGGAAACAGGAGCAAAGTCCATTTTAAAATTTCAAAAGTCGAAATTTGGAAGAATGTCGCCTATTGTCAAAAAAACACACTTTTGAATATTGGACATTCATAGGAATGGCCGGAATAGTGTTCACCAATAATTTTTTTTCGCAAATTTTCTACCATTTTCGGAAAAAGGAGCAAGGTCCTTTCTAAAATTTCAAAAGTTGAAATTTGGAAAAATGTCGCCAATTTTCAAAAAAACACACTGTTAAGACTTTTGAATATTGGACATTCATACAAATGGCCGGAAGAGTGTTCTCCAATAATGTTTTTCGCTTATCTCCTACAATTTTCGGAAAAAGGAGCAAAGTCCTTTTTAAAATTTCAAAAGTCGAAATTTGGAAGAATTTCGCCTATTGTCAAAAAAACACATTTTTGAATATTGGACATTCATAGGAATGGCCGTAATAGTGTTCCCCAATAAATTTTTTTCGCAACCTTTCTACCATTTTCGGAAAAAGGAGCAAGGTCCTTTTTAAAATTTCAAAAGTCGAAATTTGGAAGAATGTCGCCTATTGTCAAAAAAACACACTTTTGAATATTGGACATTCATAGGAATGGCCGGAATAGTGTTCCCCAATAATTTTTTTTCGCAAATTTTCTACCATTTTCGGAAAAAGGAGCAAAGTCCTTTCTAAAATTTCAAAAGTTGAAATTTGGAAAAATGTCGCCAATTTGCAAAAAAACACACTGTTAAGACTTTTGAATATTGGACATTCATAGGAATGGCCGGAACAGTGTTCCCCAATAATTTTTTTTTCGCAAATTTTCTACCATTTTCGGAAAAAGGAGCAAAGTCCTTTCTAAAATTTCAAAAGTTGAAATTTGGAAAAATGTCGCCAATTTTCAAATAAACACACTGTTAAGAATTTTGAATATTGGACATTCATAGAAATGGCCGGAAGAGTGTTCTCCAATAATGTTTTTTTGCTTATCTCCTACAATTTTCGGAAACAGGAGCAAAGTCCATTTTAAAATTTCAAAAGTCGAAATTTGGAAGAATGTCGCCTATTGTCAAAAAAACACACTTTTGAATATTGGACATTCATAGGAATGGCCGGAATAGTGTTCACCAATAATTTTTTTTCGCAAATTTTCTACCATTTTCGGAAAAAGGAGCAAGGTCCTTTCTAAAATTTCAAAAGTTGAAATTTGGAAAAATGTCGCCAATTTTCAAAAAAACACACTGTTAAGACTTTTGAATATTGGACATTCATACAAATGGCCGGAAGAGTGTTCTCCAATAATGTTTTTCGCTTATCTCCTACAATTTTCGGAAAAAGGAGCAAAGTCCTTTTTAAAATTTCAAAAGTCGAAATTTGGAAGAATTTCGCCTATTGTCAAAAAAACACATTTTTGAATATTGGACATTCATAGGAATGGCCGTAATAGTGTTCCCCAATAATTTTTTTTCGCAACCTTTCTACCATTTTCGGAAAAAGGAGCAAGGTCCTTTTTAAAATTTCAAAAGTCGAAATTTGGAAGAATGTCGCCTATTGTCAAAAAAACACACTTTTGAATATTGGACATTCATAGGAATGGCCGGAATAGTGTTCCCCAATAATTTTTTTTCGCAAATTTTCTACCATTTTCGGAAAAAGGAGCAAAGTCCTTTCTAAAATTTCAAAAGTTGAAATTTGGAAAAATGTCGCCAATTTGCAAAAAAACACACTGTTAAGACTTTTGAATATTGGACATTCATAGGAATGGCCGGAACAGTGTTCCCCAATAATTTTTTTTTCGCAAATTTTCTACCATTTTCGGAAAAAGGAGCAAAGTCCTTTCTAAAATTTCAAAAGTTGAAATTTGGAAAAATGTCGCCAATTTTCAAAGAAACACACTGTTAAGAATTTTGAATATTGGACATTCATAGAAATGGCCGGAAGAGTGTTCTCCAATAATGTTTTTTCGCTTATCTCCTACAATTTTCGGAAACAGAAGCAAAGTCCATTTTAAAATTTTAAAAGTCGAAATTTGGAAGAATGTCGCCTATTGTCAAAAAAACACACTTTTGAATATTGGACATTCATAGGAATGGCCGGAATAGTGTTCCCCAATAATTTTTTTTCGCAAATTTTCTACCATTTTCGGAAAAAGGAGCAAAGTCCTTTTTAAAATTTCAAAAGTCGAAATTTGGAAGAATGTCGCCTATTGTCAAAAAAACACACTTTTGAATATTGGACATTCATAGAAATGGCAGGAGTAGTATTCCCCAATAATTTTTTTTCGCAAATTTTCTACCATTTTCGGAAAAAGGAGCAAAGTCCTTTTTAAAATTTCAAAAGTCGAAATTTGGAATAATGTCGCCTATTGTCAAAAAAACACACTTTTGAATATTGGACATTCATAGGAATGGCCGGAATAGTGGTCCCCAATAATTTTTTTTCGCAAATTTTCTACCATTTTCCGAAAAAGGAGCAAAGTCCTTTTTAAAATTTCAAAAGTCGAAATTTGGAAGAATGTCGCCTATTGTCAAAAAAACACACTTTTGAATATTGGACATTCATAGGAATGGCAGGAATAGTATTCCCCAATAATTTTTTTTCGCAAATTTTTTACCATTTTCGGAAAAAGGAGCAAAGTCCTTTTTAAAATTTCAAAAGTCGAAATTTGGAACAATGTCGCCTATTGTCCAAAAAACACACTTTTGAATATTATACATTCATAGGAATGGCCGGAATAGTGTTCCCCAATAATTTTTTTTCTCAAATTTTCTACCATTTTCGGAAAAAGGAGCAAGGTCCTTTCTAAAATTTCAAAAGTTGAAATTTGGAAAAATGTCGCCAATTTTCAAAAAAAACACACTGTTAAGACTTTTGAATATTGGAGATTCATAGAAATGGCCGGAAGAGTGTTCTCCAATAATGTTTTTTCGCTTATCTCCTACAATTTTCGGAAAAAGGAGCAAAGTCCTTTTTAAAATTTCAAAAGTCGAAATTTGGAAGAATGTCGCCTATTGTCAAAAAAACACATTTTTGAATATTGGACATTCATAGGAATTGCCGTAATAGTGTTCCCCAATAATTTTTTTTCGCAAATTTTCTACCATTTTCGGAAAAAGGAGCAAAGTCCTTTTTAAAATTTCAAAAGTCGAAATTTGGAAGAAGGTCGCCTATTGTCAAAAAAAACACACTTTTGAATATTGGACATTCATAGGAATGGCCGGAATAGTGTTCCCCAATAATTTTTTTTCGCAAGTTTTCTACCATTTTCGGAAAAAGTAGCAAAGTCCTTTTTAAAATTTCAAAAGTCAAAATTTGAAAGAATGTCGCCTATTGTCAAAAAAACACACTTTTGAATATTGGACATTCATAGGAATGGCCGGAATAGTGTTCCCCAATAATTTTTTTTCCCTAATTTTCTACCATTTTCGGAAAAAGGTTCAAAGTCCTTTTTAAAATTTCAAAAGTCGAAATTTGGAAGAATGTCGCCTATTGTCAAAAAAACACACTTTTGAATATTGGACATTCATAGGAATGGTCGGAATAGTGTTCCCCAATAATTTTTTTTCGCAAATTTTCTACTCTTTTCGGAAAAAGGAGCAAAGTCCTTTCTAAAATTTCAAAAGTTGAAATTTGGAAAAATGTCGCCAATTTTCAAATAAACACACTGTTAAGAATTTTGAATATTGGACATTCATAGAAATGGCCGGAAGAGTGTTCTCCAATAATATTTTTTCGCTTATCTCCTACAATTTTCGGAAACAGGAGCAAAGTCCATTTTAAAATTTCAAAAGTCGAAATTTGGAAGAATGTCGCCTATTGTCAAAAAAACACACTTTTGAATATTGGACAGTCATAGGAATGGCCGGAATAGTGTTCCCCAATAATTTTTTTTCGCAAATTTTCTACCATTTTCGGAAAAAGGAGCAAGGTCCTTTCTAAAATTTCAAAAGTTGAAATTTGGAAAAATGTCGCCAATTTTCAAAAAAAACACACTGTTAAGACTTTTGAATATTGGACATTCATAGGAATGGCCGGAATAGTGTTCCCCAATAATTTTTTTTTCGCAAATTTTCTACCATTTTCGGAAAAAGGAGCAAAGTCCTTTCTAAAATTTCAAAAGTTGAAATTTGGAAAAATGTCCCCAATTTTCAAATAAACACACTGTTAAGAATTTTGAATATTGGACATTCATAGAAATGGCCGGAAGAGTGTTCTCCAATAATGTTTTTTCGCTTATCTCCTACAATTTTCGGAAACAGGAGCAAAGTCCATTTTAAAATTTCAAAAGTCGAAATTTGGAAGAATGTCGCCTATTGTCAAAAAAACACACTTTTGAATATTGGACATTCATAGGAATGGCCGTAATAGTGTTCCCCAATAATTTTTTTTCGCAAATTTTCTACCATTTTCGGAAAAAGGAGCAAAGTCCTTTTTAAAATTTCAAAAGTCGAAATTTGGAAGAATGTCGCCTATTGTCAAAAAAAACACACTTTTGAATATTGGACATTCATAGGAATGGCCGGAATAGTGTTCCCCAATAATTTTTTTTCGCAAATTTTCTACCATTTTCGGAAAAAGTAGCAAAGTCCTTTTTAAAATTTCAAAAGTCAAAATTTGGAAGAATGTCGCCTATTGTAAAAAAAAAACACACTTTTGAATATTGGACATTCATAGGAATGGGCGGAATAGTGTTCCCCAATAATTTTTTTTCCCTAATTTTCTACCATTTTCGGAAAAAGGTTCAAAGTCCTTTTTAAAATTTCAAAAGTCGAAATTTGGAAGAATGTCGCCTATTGTCAAAAAAACACACTTTTGAATATTGGACATTCATAGGAATGGCAGGAATAGTATTCCCCAATAATTTTTTTTCGCAAATTTTCTACCATTTTCGGAAAAAGGAGCAAAGTCCTTTTTAAAATTTCAAAAGTCGAAATTTGGAAGAATGTCGCCTATTGTCAAAAAAACACACTTTTGAATATTGGACATTCATAGGAATGGCCGGAATAGTGGTCCCCAATAATTTTTTTTCGCAAATTTTCTACCATTTTCCGAAAAAGGAGCAAAGTCCTTTTTAAAATTTCAAAAGTCGAAATTTGGAAGAATGTCGCCTATTGTCAAAAAAACACACTTTTGAATATTGGACATTCATAGGAATGGCAGGAATAGTATTCCCCAATAATTTTTTTTCGCAAATTTTTTACCATTTTCGGAAAAAGGAGCAAAGTCCTTTTTAAAATTTCATAAGTCGAAATTTGGAAGAATGTCGCCTATTGTCCAAAAAACACACTTTTGAATATTGGACATTCATAGGAATGGCCGGAATAGTGTTCCCCAATAATTTTTTTTCTCAAATTTTCTACCATTTTCGGAAAAAGGAGCAAGGTCCTTTCTAAAATTTCAAAAGTTGAAATTTGGAAAAATGTCGCCAATTTTCAAAGAAACACACTGTTAAGAATTTTGAATATTGGACATTCATAGAAATGGCCGGAAGAGTGTTCTCCAATAATGTTTTTTCGCTTATCTCCTACAATTTTCGGAAACAGGAGCAAAGTCCATTTTAAAATTTCAAAAGTCGAAATTTGGAAGAATGTCGCCTATTGTCAAAAAAACACATTTTTGAATATTGGACATTCATAGGAATGGCCGTAATAGTGTTCCCCAATAATTTTTTTTCGCAAATTTTCTACCATTTTCGGAAAAAGGAGCAAAGTCCTTTTTAAAATTTCAAAAGTCGAAATTTGGAAGAATGTCGCCTATTGTCCAAAAAACACACTTTTGAATATTGGACATTCATAGGAATGGCCGGAATAGTGTTCCCCAATAATTTTTTTTCTCAAATTTTCTACCATTTTCGGAAAAAGGAGCAAGGTCCTTTCTAAAATTTCAAAAGTTGAAATTTGGAAAAATGTCGCCAATTTTCAAAAAAAACACACTGTTAAGACTTTTGAATATTGGAGATTCATAGAAATGGCCGGAAGAGTGTTCTCCAATAATGTTTTTTCGCTTATCTCCTACAATTTTCGGAAAAAGGAGCAAAGTCCATTTTAAAATTTCAAAAGTCGAAATTTGGAAGAATGTCGCCTATTGTCAAAAAAACACACTTTTGAATATTGAACATTCATAGGAATGGCCGGAATAGTGTTCCCCAATAATTTTTTTCGCAAATTTTTTACCATTTTCGGAAAAAGGAGCAAAGTCCATTTTAAAATTTCAAAAGTCGAAATTTGGAAGAATGTCGCCTATTGTGAAAAAAACACACTTTTGAATATTGGACAGTCATAGGAATGGCCGGAATAGTGTTCCCCAATAATTTTTTTTCGCAAATTTTTTACCATTTTCGGAAAAAGGAGCAAAGTCCTTTTTCAAATTTCAAAAGTCGAAATTTGGAAGAATGTCGCCTATTGTCCAAAAAACACACTTTTGAATATTGGACATTCATAGGAATGGCCGGAATAGTGTTCCCCAATAATTTTTTTTCTCAAATTTTCTACCATTTTCGGAAAAAGGAGCAAGGTCCTTTCTAAAATTTCAAAAGTTGAAATTTGGAAAAATGTCGCCAATTTTAAAAAAAAACACACTGTTAAGACTTTTGAATATTGGAGATTCATAGAAATGGCCGGAAGAGTGTTCTCCAATAATGTTTTTTCGCTTATCTCCTACAATTTTCGGAAAAAGGAGCAAAGTCCATTTTAAAATTTAAAAAGTCGAAATTTGGAAGAATGTCGCCTATTGTCAAAAAAACACACTTTTGAATATTGGACATTCATAGGAATGGCCGGAATAGTGTTCCCCAATAATTTTTTTTCGCAAATTTTTTACCATTTTCGGAAAAAGGAGCAAGGTCCTTTCTAAAATTTCAAAAGTTGAAATTTGGAAGAATGTCGCCTATTGTCCAAAAAACACACTTTTGAATATTGGACATTCATAGGAATGGCCGGAATAGTGTTCCCCAATAATTTTTTTCTCAAATTTTCTACCATTTTCGGAAAAAGGAGCAAGGTCCTTTCTAAAATTTCAAAAGTTGAAATTTGGAAAAATGTCGCCTATTGTCAAAAAAACACACTTTTGAATATTGGACATTCATAGGAATGGCCGTAATAGTGTTCCCCAATAATTTTTTTTCGCAAATTTTCTACCATTTTCGGAAAAAGGAGTAAAGTCCTTTTTAAAATTTCAAAATTCGAAATTTGGAAGAATGTCGCCTATTGTCAAAAAAACACACTTTTGAATATTGGACATTCATAGGAATGGCCGGAATAGTGTTCCCCAATAATTTTTTTTCGCAAATTTTCTACCATTTTCGGAAAAAGTAGCAAAGTCCTTTTTAAAATTTCAAAAGTCAAAATTTGGAAGAATGTCGCCTATTGTAAAAAAAAACACACTTTTGAATATTGGACATTCATAGGAATGGGCGGAATAGTGTTCCCCACTAATTTTTGTTCGCTAATTTTCTACCATTTTCGGAAAAAGGTTCAAAGTCCTTTTTAAAATTTCAAAAGTCGAAATTTGGAAGAATGTCGCCTATTGTCAAAAAAACACACTTTTGAATATTGGACATTCATAGGAATGGCCGGAATAGTGTTCCCCAATAATTTTTTTCGCAAATTTTCTACCCTTTTCGGAAAAAGGAGCAAAGTCCTTTCTAAAATTTCAAAAGTTGAAATTTGGAAAAATGTCGCCAATTTGCAAAAAAACACACTGTTAGAACTTTTGAATATTGGACATTCATAGAAATGGCCGGAAGAGTGTTCTTCAATAATGTTTTTTCGCTTATCTCCTACAATTTTCGGAAAAAGGAGCAAAGTCCATTTTAAAATTTCAAAAGTCGAAATTTGGAAGAATGTCGCCTATTGTCAAAAAAACACACTTTTGAATATTGGACATTCATAGGAATGGCCGGAATAGTGTTCCCCAATAATTTTTTTTCGCAAATTTTTTACCATTTTCGGAAAAAGGAGCAAGGTCCTTTCTAAAATTTCAAAAGTTGAAATTTGGAAAAATGTCGCCAATTTTCAAATAAACACACTGTTAAGAATTTTGAATATTGGACATTCATAGAAATGGCCGGAAGAGTGTTCTCCAATAATGTTTTTTCGCTTATCTCCTACAATTTTCGGAAACAGGAGCAAAGTCCATTTTAAAATTTCAAAAGTCGTAATCTCGAAGAATGTCGCCTATTGTCAAAAAAACACACTTTTGAATATTGGACAGTCATAGGAATGGCCGGAATAGTGTTCCCCAATAATTTTTTTTCGCAAATTTTTTACCATTTTCGGAAAAAGGAGCAAAGTCCTTTTTAAATTTTCAAAAGTCGAAATTTGGAAGAATGTCGCCTATTGTCAAAAAAACACACTTTTGAATATTGGACATTCATAGGAATGGCCGGAATAGTGTTTCGCAATAATTTTTTTTCTCAAATTTTCTACCATTTTCGGAAAAAGGAGCAAGGTCCTTTCTAAAATTTCAAAATTCGAAATTTGGAAAAATGTCGCCAATTTTCAAAAAAAACACACTGTTAAGACTTTTGAATATTGGAGATTCATAGAAATGGCCGGAAGAGTGTTCTCCAATAATGTTTTTTCGCTTATCTCCTACAATTTTCGGAAAAAGGAGCAAAGTCCTTTTTAAAATTTCAAAAGTCGAAATTTGGAAGAATGTCGCCTATTGTCAAAAAAACACATTTTTGAATATTGGACATTCATAGGAATGGCCGTAATAGTGTTCCTAATTAATTTTTTTCGCAAATTTTTTACCATTTTCGGAAAAAGGAGCAAAGTCCTTTTTAAAATTTCAAAAGTCGAAATTTGGAAGAATGTCGCCTATTGTCAAAAAAAACACACTTTTGAATATTGGACATTCATAGGAATGGCCGGAATAGTGTTCCCCAATAATTTTTTTTCGCAAATTTTCTACCATTTTCGGAAAAAGTAGCAAAGTCCTTTTTAAAATTTCAAAAGTCAAAATTTGGAAGAATGTCGCCTATTGTAAAAAAAAACACACTTTTGAATATTGGACATTCATAGGAATGGGCGGAATAGTGTTCCCCAATAATTTTTTTCCCTAATTTTCTACCATTTTCGGAAAAAGGTTCAAAGTCCTTTTTAAAATTTCAAAAGTCGAAATTTGGAAGAATGTCGCCTATTGTCAAAAAAACACACTTTTGAATATTGGACATTCATAGGAATGGTCGGAATAGTGTTCCCCAATAATTTTTTTTTGCAAATTTTCTACCCTTTTCGGAAAAAGGAGCAAAGTCCTTTCTAAAATTTCAAAAGTTGAAATTTGGGAAAATGTCGCCAATTTTCAAATAAACACACTGTTAAGAATTTTGAATATTGGACATTCATAGAAATGGCCGGAAGAGTGTTCTCCAATAATGTTTTTTCGCTTATCTCCTACAATTTTCGGAAACAGGAGCAAAGTCCATTTTAAAATTTCAAAAGTCGAAATTTGGAAAAATGTCGCCTATTGTCAAAAAAACACACTTTTGAATATTGGACAGTCATAGGAATGGCCGGAATAGTGTTCCCCAATAATTTTTTTTCGCAAATTTTCTACCATTTTCGGAAAAAGGAGCAAGGTCCTTTCTAAAATTTCAAAAGTTGAAATTTGGAAAAATGTCGCCAATTTTCAAAAAAAACACACTGTTAAGACTTTTGAATATTGGACATTCATAGGAATGGCCGGAATAGTGTTCCCCAATAATTTTTTTTTCGCAAATTTTCTACCATTTTCGGAAAAAGGAGCAAAGTCCTTTCTAAAATTTCAAAAGTTGAAATTTGGAAAAATGTCGCCAATTTTCAAATAAACACACTGTTAAGAATTTTGAATATTGGACATTCATAGGAATGGGCGGAATAGTGTTCCGCAATAATTTTTTTTCGCAAATTTTCTACCATTTTCGGAAAAAGGAGCAAAGTCCTCTTTAAAATTTCAAAAGTAGAAATTTGGAAGAATGTCGCCTATTGTCAAAAAAACACACTTTTGAATATTGGACATTCATAGGAATGGCCGTAATAGTGTTCCCCAATAATTTTTTTTCGCAAATTTTCTACCATTTTCGGAAAAAGGAGCAAAGTCCTTTTTAAAATTTCAAAATTCGAAATTTGGAAGAATGTCGCCTATTGTCAAAAAAACACACTTTTGAATATTGGACATTCATAGGAATGGCCGGAATAGTGTTCCCCAATAATTTTTTTTCGCAAATTTTCTACCATTTTCGGAAAAAGTAGCAAAGTCCTTTTTAAAATTTCAAAAGTCAAAATTTGGAAGAATGTCGCCTATTGTAAAAAAAAAACACACTTTTGAATATTGGACATTCATAGGAATGGGCGGAATAGTGTTCCCCAATAATTTTTGTTCGCTAATTTTCTACCATTTTCGGAAAAAGGTTCAAAGTCCTTTTTAAAATTTCAAAAGTCGAAATTTGGAAGAATGTCGCCTATTGTCAAAAAAACACACTTTTGAATATTGGACATTCATAGGAATGGCCGGAATAGTGTTCCCCAATAATTTTTTTTCGCAAATTTTCTACCATTTTCGGAAAAAGGAGCAAAGTCCTTTCTAAAATTTCAAAAGTTGAAATTTGGAAAAATGTCGCCAATTTGCAAAAAAACACACTGTTAAGACTTTTGAATATTGGACATTCATAGAAATGGCCGGAAGAGTGTTCTCCAATAATGTTTTTTCGCTTATCTCCTACAATTTTCGGAAAAAGGAGCAAAGTCCATTTTAAAATTTCAAAAGTCGAAATTTGGAAGAATGTCGCCTATTGTCAAAAAAACACACTTTTGAATATTGGACATTCATAGGAATGGCCGGAATAGTGTTCCCCAATAATTTTTTTTCGCAAATTTTTTACCATTTTCGGAAAAAGGAGCAAGGTCCTTTCTAAAATTTCAAAAGTTGAAATTTGGAAAAATGTCGCCAATTTTCAAATAAACACACTGTTAAGAATTTTGAATATTGGACATTCATAGAAATGGCCGGAAGAGTGTTCTCCAATAATGTTTTTTCGCTTATCTCCTACAATTTTCGGAAACAGGAGCAAAGTCCATTTTAAAATTTCAAAAGTCGAAATTTGGAAGAATGTCGCCTATTGTCAAAAAAACACACTTTTGAATATTGGACAGTCATAGGAATGGCCGGAATAGTGTTCCCCAATAATTTTTTTTCGCAAATTTTTTACCATTTTCGGAAAAAGGAGCAAAGTCCTTTTTAAAATTTCAAAAGTCGAAATTTGGAAGAATGTCGCCTATTGTCCAAAAAACACACTTTTGAATATTGGACATTCATAGGAATGGCCGTAATAGTGTTCCCCAATAATTTTTTTTCCCAAATTTTCTACCATTTTCGGAAAAAGGAGCAAAGTCCTTTTTAAAATTTCAAAAGTCGAAATTTGGAAGAATGTCGCCTATTGTCAAAAAAACACACTTTTGAATATTGGACATTCATAGGAATGGCCGGAATAGTGTTCCCCAATAATTTTTTTTCGCAAATTTTCTACCATTTTCGGAAAAAGTAGCAAAGTCCTTTTTAAAATTTCAAAAGTCAAAATTTGGAAGAATGTCGCCTATTGTAAAAAAAAAACACACTTTTGAATATTGGACATTCATAGGAATGGGCGGAATAGTGTTCCCCAATAATTTTTTTTCCCTAATTTTCTACCATTTTCGGAAAAAGGTTCAAAGTCCTTTTTAAAATTTCAAAAGTCGAAATTTGGAAGAATGTCGCCTATTGTCAAAAAAACACACTTTTGAATATTGGACATTCATAGGAATGGTCGGAATAGTGTTCCCCAATAATTTTTTTTCGCAAATTTTCTACCCTTTTCGGAAAAAGGAGCAAAGTCCTTTCTAAAATTTCAAAAGTTGAAATTTGGAAAAATGTCGCCAATTTTCAAATAAACACACTGTTAAGAATTTTGAATATTGGACATTCATAGAAATGGCCGGAAGAGTGTTCTCCAATAATGTTTTTTCGCTTATCTCCTACAATTTTCGAAAACAGGAGCAAAGTCCATTTTAAAATTTCAAAAGTCGAAATTTGGAAGAATGTCGCCTATTGTCAAAAAAACACACTTTTGAATATTGGACAGTCATAGGAATGGCCGGAATAGTGTTCCCCAATAATTTTTTTTCGCAAATTTTCTACCATTTTCGGAAAAAGGAGCAAGGTCCTTTCTAAAATTTCAAAAGTTGAAATTTGGAAAAATGTCGCCAATTTTCAAAAAAAACACACTGTTAAGACTTTTGAATATTGGACATTCATAGGAATGGCCGGAATAGTGTTCCCCAATAATTTTTTTTTCGCAAATTTTCTACCATTTTCGGAAAAAGGAGCAAAGTCCTTTCTAAAATTTCAAAAGTTGAAATTTGGAAAAATGTCGCCAATTTTCAAATAAACACACTGTTAAGAATTTTGAATATTGGACATTCATAGAAATGGCCGGAAGAGTGTTCTCCAATAATGTTTTTTCGCTTATCTCCTACAATTTTCGGAAACAGGAGCAAAGTCCATTTTAAAATTTCAAAAGTCGAAATTTGGAAAAATGTCGCCTATTGTCAAAAAAACACACTTTTGAATATTGGACATTCATAGGAATGGCCGGAATAGTGTTCCCCAATAATTTTTTTTCGCAAATTTTTTACCATTTTCGGAAAAAGGAGCAAGGTCCTTTCTAAAATTTCAAAAGTTGAAATTTGGAAAAATGTCGCCTATTGTCAAAAAAACACACTTTTGAATATTGGACATTCATAGGAATGGCCGGAATAGTGTTCCCCAATAATTTTTTTTCGGAAATTTTCTACCATTTTCGGAAAAAGGAGGAAAGTCCTTTCTAAAATTTCAAAAGTTGAAATTTGGAAAAATGTCGCCAATTTGCAAAAAAACACACTGTTAAGACTTTTGAATATTGGACATTCATAGGAATGGCCGGAATAGTGTTCCCCAATAATTTTTTTTCGCAAATTTTCTACCATTTTCGGAAAAAGTAGCAAAGTCCTTTTTAAAATTTCAAAAGTCAAAATTTGGAAAAATGTCGCCTATTGTAAAAAAAAACACACTTTTGAATATTGGACATTCATAGGAATGGGCGGAATAGTGTTCCCCAATAATTTTTGTTCGCTAATTTTCTACCATTTTCGGAAAAAGGTTCAAAGTCCTTTTTAAAATTTCAAAAGTCGAAATTTGGAAGAATGTCGCCTATTGTCAAAAAAACACATTTTTGAATATTGGACATTCATAGGAATGGCCGTAATAGTGTTCCCCAATAATTTTTTTTCGCAAATTTTCTACCATTTTCGGAAAAAGGAGCAAAGTCCTTTTTAAAATTTCAAAATTCGAAATTTGGAAGAATGTCGCCTATTGTCAAAAAAACACACTTTTGAATATTGGACATTCATAGGAATGGCCGGAATAGTGTTCCCCAATAATTTTTTTTCGCAAATTTTCTACCCTTTTCGGAAAAAGGAGCAAAGTCCTTTCTAAAATTTCAAAAGTTGAAATTTGGAAAAATGTCGCCAATTTACAAAAAAAACACACTGTTAAGACTTTTGAATATTGGACATTCATAGAAATGGCCGGAAGAGTGTTCTCCAATAATGTTTTTTCGCTTATCTCCTACAATTTTCGGAAAAAGGAGCAAAGTCCTTTTTAAAATTTCAAAAGTCGAAATTTGGAAGAATGTCGCCTATTGTCAAAAAAACACATTTTTGAATATTGGACATTCATAGGAATGGCCGTAATAGTGTTCCCCAATAATTTTTTTTCGCAAATTTTCTACCATTTTCGGAAAAAGGAGCAAGGTCCTTTCTAAAATTTCAAAAGTTGAAATTTGGAAAAATGTCGCCAATTTTCAAAAAAAACACACTGTGAAGACTTTTGAATATTGGACATTCATAGGAATGGCCGGAATAGTGTTCCCCAATAATTTTTTTTTCGGAAATTTTCTACCATTTTCGGAAAAAGGAGCAAAGTCCTTTCTAAAATTTCAAAAGTTGAAATTTGGAAAAATGTCGCCAATTTTCAAATAAACACACTGTTAAGAATTTTGAATATTGGACATTCATAGAAATGGCCGGAAGAGTGTTCTCCAATAATGTTTTTTCGCTTATCTCCTACAATTTTCGGAAACAGGAGCAAAGTCCATTTTAAAATTTCAAAAGTCGAAATTTGGAAGAATGTCGCCTATTGTCAAAAAAACACACTTTTGAATATTGGACATTCATAGGAATGGCCGGAATAGTGTTCCCCAATAATTTTTTTTCGCAAATTTTCTACCATTTTCGGAAAAAGGAGCAAGGTCCTTTCTAAAATTTCAAATGTTGAAATTTGGAAAAATGTCGCCAATTTTCAAAAAAAACACACTGTTAAGACTTTTGAATATTGGACATTCATAGAAATGGCCGGAAGAGTGTTCTCCAATAATGGTTTTTCGCTTATCTCCTACAATTTTCGGAAAAAGGAGCAAAGTCCTTTTTAAAATTTCAAAAGTCGAAATTTGGAAGAATGTCGCCTATTGTCAAAAAAACACATTTTTGAATATTAGACATTCATAGGAATGGCCGTAATAGTGTTCCCCAATAATTTTTTTTCGCAAATTTTCTACCATTTTCGGAAAAAGGAGCAAAGTCCTTTTTAAAATTTCAAAAGTCAAAATTTGGAAGAATGTCGCCTATTGTCAAAAAAACACACTTTTGAATATTGAACATTCATAGGAATGGCCGGAATAGTGTTCCCCAATAATTTTTTTTCGCAAATTTTCTACCATTTTCGGAAAAAGGAGCAAAGTCCTTTCTAAAATTTCAAAAGTTGAAATTTGGAAAAATGTCGCCAATTTGCAAAAAAACACACTGTTAAGACTTTTGAATATTGGACATTCATAGGAATGGCCGGAACAGTGTTCCCCAATAATTTTTTTTTCGCAAATTTTCTACCATTTTTGGAAAAAGGAGCAAAGTCCTTTCTAAAATTTGAAAAGTTGAAATTTGGAAAAATGTCGCCAATTTTCAAATAAACACACTGTTAAGAATTTTGAATATTGGACATTCATAGAAATGGCCGGAAGAGTGTTCTCCAATAATGTTTTTTCGCTTATCTCCTACAATTTTCGGAAACAGGAGCAAAGTCCATTTTAAAATTTCAAAAGTCGAAATTTGGAAGAATGTCGCCTATTGTCAAAAAAACACACTTTTGAATATTGGACATTCATAGAAATGGCCGGAAGAGTGTTCTCCAATAATGTTTTTTCGCTTATCTCCTACAATTTTCGAAAACAGGAGCAAAGTCCTTTTTAAAATTTCAAAAGTCGAAATTTGGAAGAATGTCGCCTATTGTCAAAAAAACACACTTTTGAATATTGGCCATTCATAGGAATGGCCGGAATAGTGTTCCCCAATAATTTTTTTTCGCAAATTTTCTACCATTTTCGGAAAAAGGAGCAAGGTCCTTTCTAAAATTTCAAAAGTTGAAATTTGGAAAAATGTCGCCAATTTTCAAAAAAAACACACTGTTAAAACTTTTGAATATTGGACATTCATAGGAATGGCCGGAATAGTGTTCCCCAATAATTTTTTTTCGCAAATTTTCTACCATTTTCGGAAAAAGGAGCAAAGTCCTTTCTAAAATTTCAAAAGTTGAAATTTGGAAAAATGTCGCCAATTTTCAAATAAACACACTGTTAAGAATTTTGAATATTGGACATTCATAGAAATGGCCGGAAGAGTGTTCTCCAATAATGTTTTTTCGCTTATCTCCTACAATTTTCGGAAACAGGAGCAAAGTCCATTTTAAAATTCCAAAAGTCGAAATTTGGAAGAATGTTGCCTATTGTCAAAAAAACACACTTTTGAATATTGGACATTCATAAGAATGGCCGGAATAGTGTTCCCCAATAATTTTTTTTCGCAAATTTTCTACCATTTTCGGAAAAAGGAGCAAAGTCCTTTTTAAAATTTCAAAAGTCGAAATTTGGAAGAATGTCGCCTATTGTCAAAAAAACACACTTTTGAATATTGGACATTCATAGGAATGGCCGTAATAGTGTTCCCCAATAATTTTTTTTGCAAATTTTCTACCATTTTCGGAAAAAGGAGCAAAGTCCTTTTTAAAATTTCAAAAGTCGAAATTTGGAAGAATGTCGCCTATTGTCAAAAAAACACACTTTTGAATATTGGACATTCATAGGAATGGCCGGAATAGTGGTCCCCAATAATTTTTTTTCGCAAATTTTTTACCATTTTCGGAAAAAGGAGCAAGGTCCTTTCTAAAATTTCAAAAGTTGAAATTTGGAAAAATGTCGCCAATTTAAAAAAAAAACACACTGTTAAGACTTTTGAACATTGGACATTCATAGGAATGGCCGGAAGAGTGTTCTCCAATAATGTTTTTTCGCTTATCTCCTACAATTTTCGGAAACAGGAGCAAAGTCCATTTTAAAATTTCAAAAGTCGAAATTTGGAAGAATGTCGCCTATTGTCAAAAAAACACACTTTTGAATATTGGACATTCATAGGCATGGCAGGAATAGTATTCCCCAATAATTTTTTTTCGCAAATTTTTTACCATTTTCGGAAAAAGGAGCAAAGTCCTTTTTAAAATTTCAAAAGTCGAAATTTTGAAGAATGTCGCCTATTGTCCAAAAAACACACTTTAGAATATTGGACATTCATAGGAATGGCCGTAATAGTGTTCCCCAATAATTTTTTTTCGCAAATTTTCTACCATTTTCGGAAAAAGGAGCAAAGTCCTTTTTAAAATTTCAAAAGTCGAAATTTGGAAGAATGTCGCCTATTGTCAAAAAAACACACTTTTGAATATTGGACATTCATAGGAATGGCCGGAATAGTGTTCCCCAATAATTTTTTTTCGGAAATTTTCTACCATTTTCGGAAAAAGGAGCAAAGTCCTTTCTAAAATTTCAAAAGTTGAAATTTGGAAAAATGTCGCCAATTTGCAAAAAAACACACTGTTAAGACTTTTGAATATTGGACATTCATAGGAATGGCCGGAACAGTGTTCCCCAATAATTTTTTTTTCGCAAATTTTCTACCATTTTCGGAAAAAGGAGCAAAGTCCTTTCTAAAATTTGAAAAGTTGAAATTTGGAAAAATGTCGCCAATTTTCAAATAAACACACTGTTAAGAATTTTGAATATTGGACATTCATAGAAATGGCCGGAAGAGTGTTCTCCAATAATGTTTTTTCGCTTATCTCCTACAATTTTCGGAAACAAGAGCAAAGTCCATTTTAAAATTTCAAAAGTCGAAATTTGGAAGAATGTCGCCTATTGTCAAAAAAACACACTTTTGAATATTGGACATTCATAGAAATGGCCGGAAGAGTGTTCTCCAATAATGTTTTTTCGCTTATCTCCTACAATTTTCGGAAACAGGAGCAAAGTCCTTTTTAAAATTTCAAAAGTCGAAATTTGGAAGAATGTCGCCTATTGTCAAAAAAACACACTTTTGAATATTGGACATTCATAGGAATGGCCGGAATAGTGTTCCCCAATAATTTTTTTTCGCAAATTTTCTACCATTTTCGGAAAAAGGAGCAAGGTCCTTTCTAAAATTTCAAAAGTTGAAATTTGGAAAAATGTCGCCAATTTTCAAAAAAAACACACTGTTAAAACTTTTGAATATTGGACATTCATAGGAATGGCCGGAATAGTGTTCCCCAATAATTTTTTTTCGCAAATTTTCTACCATTTTCGGAAAAAGGAGCAAAGTCCTTTCTAAAATTTCAAAAGTTGAAATTTGGAAAAATGTCGCCAATTTTCAAATAAACACACTGTTAAGAATTTTGAATATTGGACATTCATAGAAATGGCCGGAAGAGTGTTCTCCAATAATGTTTTTTCGCTTATCTCCTACAATTTTCGGAAACAGGAGCAAAGTCCATTTTAAAATTCCAAAAGTCGAAATTTGGAAGAATGTTGCCTATTGTCAAAAAAACACACTTTTGAATATTGGACATTCATAAGAATGGCCGGAATAGTGTTCCCCAATAATTTTTTTTCGCAAATTTTCTACCATTTTCGGAAAAAGGAGCAAAGTCCTTTTTAAAATTTCAAAAGTCGAAATTTGGAAGAATGTCGCCTATTGTCAAAAAAACACACTTTTGAATATTGGACATTCATAGGAATGGCCGTAATAGTGTTCCCCAATAATTTTTTTTGCAAATTTTCTACCATTTTCGGAAAAAGGAGCAAAGTCCTTTTTAAAATTTCAAAAGTCGAAATTTGGAAGAATGTCGCCTATTGTCAAAAAAACACACTTTTGAATATTGGACATTCATAGGAATGGCCGGAATAGTGGTCCCCAATAATTTTTTTTCGCAAATTTTTTACCATTTTCGGAAAAAGGAGCAAGGTCCTTTCTAAAATTTCAAAAGTTGAAATTTGGAAAAATGTCGCCAATTTTAAAAAAAAACACACTGTTAAGACTTTTGAACATTGGACATTCATAGGAATGGCCGGAAGAGTGTTCTCCAATAATGTTTTTTCGCTTATCTCCTACAATTTTCGGAAACAGGAGCAAAGTCCATTTTAAAATTTCAAAAGTCGAAATTTGGAAGAATGTCGCCTATTGTCAAAAAAACACACTTTTGAATATTGGACATTCATAGGCATGGCAGGAATAGTATTCCCCAATAATTTTTTTTCGCAAATTTTTTACCATTTTCGGAAAAAGGAGCAAAGTCCTTTTTAAAATTTCAAAAGTCGAAATTTTGAAGAATGTCGCCTATTGTCCAAAAAACACACTTTAGAATATTGGACATTCATAGGAATGGCCGTAATAGTGTTCCCTAATAATTTTTTTTTCGCAAATTTTCTACCATTTTCGGAAAAAGGAGCAAAGTCCTTTTTAAAATTTCAAAAGTCGAAATTTGGAAGAATGTCGCCTATTGTCAAAAAAACACACTTTTGAATATTGGATATTCATAGGAATGGCCGGAATAGTGTTCCCCAATAATTTTTTTTCGGAAATTTTCTACCATTTTCGGAAAAAGGAGCAAAGTCCTTTCTAAAATTTCAAAAGTTGAAATTTGGAAAAATGTCGCCAATTTGCAAAAAAACACACTGTTAAGACTTTTGAATATTGGACATTCATAGGAATGGCCGGAACAGTGTTCCCCAATAATTTTTTTTTCGCTTATCTCCTACAATTTTCGGAAAAAGGAGCAAAGTCCTTTCTAAAATTTCAAAAGTTGAAATTTGGAAAAATGTCGCCAATTTTCAAATAAACACACTGTTAAGAATTTTGAATATTGGACATTCATAGAAATGGCCGGAAGAGTGTTCTCCAATAATGTTTTTTCGCTTATCTCCTACAATTTTCGGAAACAGGAGCAAAGTCCATTTTAAAATTCCAAAAGTCGAAATTTGGAAGAATGTTGCCTATTTTCAAAAAAACACACTTTTGAATATTGGACATTCATAAGAATGGCCGGAATAGTGTTCCCCAATAATTTTTTTTCGCAAATTTTCTACCATTTTCGGAAAAAGGAGCAAAGTCCTTTTTAAAATTTCAAAAGTCGAAATTTGGAAGAATGTCGCCTATTGTCAAAAAAACACACTTTTGAATATTGGACATTCATAGGAATGGCCGTAATAGTGTTCCCCAATAATTTTTTTTGCAAATTTTCTACCATTTTCGGAAAAAGGAGCAAAGTCCTTTTTAAAATTTCAAAAGTCGAAATTTGGAAGAATGTCGCCTATTGTGAAAAAAACACACTTTTGAATATTGGACATTCATAGGAATGGCCGGAATAGTGGTCCCCAATAATTTTTTTTGCAAATTTTCTACCATTTTCGGAAAAAGGAGCAAAGTCCTTTTTAAAATTTCAAAAGTCGAAATTTGGAAGAATGTCGCCTATTGTCAAAAAAACACACTTTTGAATATTGGACATTCATAGGAATGGCCGTAATAGTGTTCCCCAATAATTTTTTTTGCAAATTTTCTACCATTTTCGGAAAAAGGAGCAAAGTCCTTTTTAAAATTTCAAAAGTCGAAATTTGGAAGAATGTCGCCTATTGTGAAAAAAACACACTTTTGAATATTGGACATTCATAGGAATGGCCGGAATAGTGGTCCCCAATAATTTTTTTTGCAAATTTTCTACCATTTTCGGAAAAAGGAGCAAAGTCCTTTCTAAAATTTCAAAAGTTGAAATTTGGAAAAATGTCGCCAATTTTAAAAAAAAACACACTGTTAAGACTTTTGAATATTGGACATTCATAGGAATGGCCGGAAGAGTGTTCTCCAATAATGTTTTTTCGCTTATCTCCTACAATTTTCGGAAACAGGAGCAAAGTCCATTTTAAAATTTCAAAAGTCGAAATTTGGAAGAATGTCGCCTATTGTCAAAAAAAACACACTTTTGAATATTGGACATTCATAGGCATGGCCGGAATAGTATTCCCCAATAATTTTTTTTCGCAAATTTTCTACCATTTTCGGAAAAAGGAGCAAAGTCCTTTTTAAAATTTCAAAAGTCGAAATTTTGAAGAATGTCGCCTATTGTCCAAAAAACACACTTTTGAATATTGGACATTCATAGGAATGGCCGGAACAGTGTTCCCCAATAATTTTTTTTTCGCAAATTTTCTACCATTTTCGGAAAAAGGAG
This sequence comes from Epicampocera succincta, assembly GCA_932526305.1. Taxonomy (NCBI): domain Eukaryota; kingdom Metazoa; phylum Arthropoda; class Insecta; order Diptera; family Tachinidae; genus Epicampocera; species Epicampocera succincta. The sequence continues at coordinate 45,203,640 of OW052036.1, forward strand.
CAAAGTTGTTTCTAAAATTTCAAAAGTTGAAATTTGGAAAAATGTCGCCAATTTTCAAATAAACACACTGTTAAGAATTTTGAATATTGGACATTCATAGAAATGGCCGGAAGAGTGTTCTCCAATAATGTTTTTTCGCTTATCTCCTACAATTTTCGGAAACAGGAGCAAAGTCCATTTTAAAATTTCAAAAGTCGAAATTTGGAAGAATGTCGCCTATTGTCAAAAAAACACACTTTTGAATATTGGACATTCATAGAAATGGCCGGAATAGTGTTCCCCAATAATTTTTTTTCGCAAATTTTCTACCATTTTCGGAAAAAGGAGCAAGGTCCTTTCTAAAATTTCAAAAGTTGAAATTTGGAAAAATGTCGCCAATTTTCAAAAAAAAACACACTGTTAAGACTTTTGAATATTGGACATTCATAGGAATGGCCGGAATAGTGTTCCCCAATAATTTTTTTTTCGCAAATTTTCTACCATTTTCGGAAAAAGGAGCAAAGTCCTTTCTAAAATTTCAAAAGTTGAAATTTGGAAAAATGTCGCCAATTTTCAAATAAACACACTGTTAAGAATTTTGAATATTGGACATTCATAGAAATGGCCGGAAGAGTGTTCTCCAATAATGTTTTTTCGCTTATCTCCTACAATTTTCGGAAACAGGAGCAAAGTCCATTTTAAAATTTCAAAAGTCGAAATTTGGAAGAATGTCGCCTATTGTCAAAAAAACACACTTTTGAATATTGGACATTCATAGAAATGGCCGGAAGAGTGTTCTCCAATAATGTTTTTTCGCTTATCTCCTACAATTTTCGGAAAAAGGAGCAAAGTCCTTTTTAAAATTTCAAAAGTCGAAATTTGGAAGAATGTCGCCTATTGTCAAAAAAACACATTTTTGAATATTGGACATTCATAGGAATGGCCGTAATAGTGTTCCCCAATAATTTTTTTTCGCAAATTTTCTACCATTTTCGGAAAAAGGAGCAAAGTCCTTTTTAAAATTTCAAAAGTCGAAATTTGGAAGAATGTCGCCTATTGTCAAAAAAAAACACACTTTTGAATATTGGACATTCATAGGAATGGCCGGAATAGTGTTCCCCAATAATTTTTTTTCGCAAATTTTCTACCATTTTCGGAAAAAGTAGCAAAGTCCTTTTTAAAATTTCAAAAGTCAAAATTTGGAAGAATGTCGCCTATTGTAAAAAAAAACACACTTTTGAATATTGGACATTCATAGGAATGGGCGGAATAGTGTTCCCCAATAATTTTTTTTCGCTAATTTTCTACCATTTTCGGAAAAAGGTTCAAAGTCCTTTTTAAAATTTCAAAAGTCGAAATTTGGAAGAATGTCGCCTATTGTCAAAAAAACACACTTTTGAATATTGGACATTCATAGGAATGGTCGGAATAGTTTTCCCCAATAATTTTTTTTCGCAAATTTTCTACCCTTTTCGGAAAAAGGAGCAAAGTCCTTTCTAAAATTTCAAAAGTTGAAATTTGGAAAAATGTCGCCAATTTTCAAATAAACACACTGTTAAGAATTTTGAATATTGGACATTCATAGAAATGGCCGGAAGAGTGTTCTCCAATAATGTTTTTTCGCTTATCTCCTACAATTTTCGGAAACAGGAGCAAAGTCCATTTTAAAATTTCAAAAGTCGAAATTTGGAAGAATGTCGCCTATTGTCAAAAAAACACACTTTTGAATATTGGACAGTCATAGGAATGGCCGGAATAGTGTTCCCCAATAATTTTTTTTCGCAAATTTTCTACCATTTTCGGAAAAAGGAGCAAGGTCCTTTCTAAAATTTCAAAAGTTGAAATTTGGAAAAATGTCGCCAATTTTCAAAAAAAACACACTGTTAAGACTTTTGAATATTGGACATTCATAGGAATGGCCGGAATAGTGTTCCCCAATAATTTTTTTTTCGCAAATTTTCTACAATTTTCGGAAAAAGGAGCAAAGTCCTTTCTAAAATTTCAAAAGTTGAAATTTGGAAAAATGTCGCCAATTTTCAAATAAACACACTGTTAAGAATTTTGAATATTGGACATTCATAGAAATGGCCGGAAGAGTGTTCTCCAATAATGTTTTTTCGCTTATCTCCTACAATTTTGGGAAAAATGAGCAAAGTCCTTTTTAAAATTTCAAAAGTCGAAATTTGGAAGAATGTCGCCTATTGTCAAAAAAACACATTTTTGAATATTGGACATTCATAGGAATGGCCGTAATAGTGTTCCCCAATAATTTTTTTTCGCAAATTTTCTACCATTTTCGGAAAAAGGAGCAAAGTCCTTTTTAAAATTTCAAAAGTCGAAATTTGGAAGAATGTCGCCTATTGTCAAAAAAACACACTTTTGAATATTGGACATTCATAGGAATGGCCGGAATAGTGTTCCCCAATAATTTTTTTTCGCAAATTTTCTACCATTTTCGGAAAAAGGAGCAAAGTCCTTTCTAAAATTTCAAAAGTTGAAATTTGGAAAAATGTCGCCAATTTGCAAAAAAACACACTGTTAAGACTTTTGAATATTGGACATTCATAGGAATGGCCGTAATAGTGTTCCCCAATAATTTTTTTTCGCAAATTTTCTACCATTTTCGGAAAAAGGAGCAAAGTCCTTTTTAAAATTTCAAAATTCGAAATTTGGAAGAATGTCGCCTATTGTCAAAAAAACACACTTTTGAATATTGGACATTCATAGGAATAGCCGGAATAGTGTTCCCCAATAATTTTTTTTCGCAAATTTTCTACCATTTTCGGAAAAAGTAGCAAAGTCCTTTTTAAAATTTCAAAAGTCAAAATTTGGAAGAATGTCGCCTATTGTAAAAAAAAAACACACTTTTGAATATTGGACATTCATAGGAATGGGCGGAATAGTGTTCCCCAATAATTTTTGTTCGCTAATTTTCTACCATTTTCGGAAAAAGGTTCAAAGTCCTTTTTAAAATTTCAAAAGTCGAAATTTGGAAGAATGTCGCCTATTGTCAAAAAAACACACTGTTAAGACTTTTGAATATTGGACATTCATAGGAATGGCCGGAATAGTCTTCCCCAATAATTTTTTTTCGCAAATTTTCTACCCTTTTCGGAAAAGGGAGCAAAGTCCTTTCTAAAATTTCAAAAGTTGAAATTTGGAAAAATGTCGCCAATTTGCAAAAAAACACACTGTTAAGACTTTTGAATATTGGACATTCATAGAAATGGCCGGAAGAGTGTTCTCCAATAATGTTTTTTCGCTTATCTCCTACAATTTTCGGAAAAAGGAGCAAAGTCCTTTTTAAAATTTCAAAAGTCGAAATTTGGAAGAATGTCGCCTATTGTCAAAAAAACACATTTTTGAATATTGGACATTCATAGGAATGGCCGTAATAGTGTTCCCCAATAATTTTTTTTCGCAAATTTTCTACCATTTTCGGAAAAAGGAGCAAGGTCCTTTCTAAAATTTCAAAAGTTGAAATTTGGAAGAATGTCGCCTATTGTCAAAAAAACACACTTTTGAATATTGGACATTCATAGAAATGGCCGGAATAGTGTTCCCCAATAATTTTTTTTCGCAAATTTTCTACCATTTTCGGAAAAAGGAGCCAAGTCCTTTCTAAAATTTCAAAAGTTGAAATTTTGAAAAATGTCGCCAATATGCAAAAAAACACACTGTTAAGACTTTAGAATATTGGACATTCATAGAAATGGCCGGAAGAGTGTTCTCCAATAATGTTTTTTCGCTTATCTCCTACCATTTTCGGAAAAAGGAGCAAAGTCCTTTTTAAAATTTCAAAAGTCGAAATTTGGAAGAATGTCGCCTATTGTCAAAAAAACACATTTTTGAATATTGGACATTCATAGGAATGGCCGTAATAGTGTTCCCCAATAATTTTTTTTCGCAAATTTTCTACCATTTTCGGAAAAAGGAGCAAGGTCCTTTCTAAAATTTCAAAAGTTGAAATTTGGAAAAATGTCGCCAATTTTAAAAAAAAACACACTGTTAAGACTTTTGAATATTGGACATTCATAGGAATGGCCGGAATAGTGTTCCCCAATAATTTTTTTTCGCAAATTTTCTACCATTTTCGGAAAAAGTAGCAAAGTCCTTTTTAAAATTTCAAAAGTCAAAATTTGGAAGAATGTCGCCTATTGTAAAAAAAAACACACTTTTGAATATTGGACATTCATAGGAATGGCCGGAATAGTGGTCCCCAATAATTTTTTTTCGCAAATTTTCTACCATTTTCGGAAAAAGGAGCAAGGTCCTTTCTAAAATTTCAAAAGTTGAAATTTGGAAAAATGTCGCCAATTTTCAAAAAAAACACACTGTTAAGACTTTTGAATATTGGACATTCATAGGAATGGCCGGAAGAGTGTTCTCCAATAATGTTTTTTCGCTTATCTCCTACAATTTTCGGAAACAGGAGCAAAGTCCATTTTAAAATTTCAAAAGTCGAAATTTGGAAGAATGTCGCCTATTGTCAAAAAAACACACTTTTGAATATTGGACATTCATAGGCATGGCAGGAATAGTATTCCCCAATAATTTTTGTTCGCTAATTTTCTACCATTTTCGGAAAAAGGTTCAAAGTCCTTTTTAAAATTTCAAAAGTCGAAATTTGGAAGAATGTCGCCTATTGTCAAAAAAACACATTTTTGAATTTTGGACATTCATAGGAATGGCCGTAATAGTGTTCCCCAATAATTTTTTTTCGCAAATTTTCTACCATTTTCGGAAAAAGGAGCAAAGTCCTTTTTAAAATTTCAAAATTCGAAATTTGGAAGAATGTCGCCTATTGTCAAAAAAACACACTTTTGAATATTGGACATTCATAGGAATAGCCGGAATAGTGTTCCCCAATAATTTTTTTTCGCAAATTTTCTACCATTTTCGGAAAAAGTAGCAAAGTCCTTTTTAAAATTTCAAAAGTCAAAATTTGGAAGAATGTCGCCTATTGTAAAAAAAAAACACACTTTTGAATATTGGACATTCATAGGAATGGGCGGAATAGTGTTCCCCAATAATTTTTGTTCGCTAATTTTCTACTATTTTCGGAAAAAGGTTCAAAGTCCTTTTTAAAATTTCAAAAGTCGAAATTTGGAAGAATGTCGCCTATTGTCAAAAAAACACACTTTTGAATATTGGACATTCATAGGAATGGCCGGAATAGTGTTCCCCAATAATTTTTTTTCGCAAATTTTCTACCCTTTTCGGAAAAAGGAGCAAAGTCCTTTCTAAAATTTCAAAAGTTGAAATTTGGAAAAATGTCGCCAATTTGCAAAAAAACACACTGTTAAGACTTTTGAATATTGGACATTCATAGAAATGGCCGGAAGAGTGTTCTCCAATAATGTTTTTTCGCTTATCTCCTACAATTTTCGGAAAAAGGAGCAAAGTCCTTTTTAAAATTTCAAAAGTCGAAATTTGGAAGAATGTCGCCTATTGTCAAAAAAACACATTTTTGAATATTGGACATTCATAGGAATGGCCGTAATAGTGTTCCCCAATAATTTTTTTTCGCAAATTTTCTACCATTTTCGGAAAAAGGAGCAAGGTCCTTTCTAAAATTTCAAAAGTTGAAATTTGGAAAAATGTCGCCAATTTTCAAAAAAAACACACTGTTAAGACTTTTGAATATTGGACATTCATAGGAATGGCCGGAATAGTGTTCCCCAATAATTTTTTTTTTGCAAATTTTCTACCATTTTCGGAAAAAGGAGCAAAGTCCTTTCTAAAATTTCAAAAGTTGAAATTTGGAAAAATGTCGCCTATTGTAAAAAAAAAACACACTTTTGAATATTGGACATTCATAGGAATGGGCGGAATAGTGTTCCCCAATAATTTTTGTTCGCTAATTTTCTACTATTTTCGGAAAAAGGTTCAAAGTCCTTTTTAAAATTTCAAAAGTCGAAATTTGGAAGAATGTCGCCTATTGTCAAAAAAACACACTTTTGAATATTGGACATTCATAGGAATGGCCGGAATAGTGTTCCCCAATAATTTTTTTTCGCAAATTTTCTACCCTTTTCGGAAAAAGGAGCCAAGTCCTTTCTAAAATTTCAAAAGTTGAAATTTGGAAAAATGTCGCCAATTTTCAAAAAAAACACACTGTTAAGACTTTTGAATATTGGACATTCATAGAAATGGCCGGAAGAGTGTTCTCCAATAATGTTTTTTCGCTTATCTCCTACAATTTTCGGAAAAAGGAGCAAGGTCCTTTCTAAAATTTCAAAAGTCGAAATTTGGAAGAATGTCGCCTATTGTCCAAAAAACACACTTTTGAATATTGGACATTCATAGGAATGGCAGGAATAGTATTCCCCAATAATTTTTTTTCGGAAATTTTCTACCATTTTCGGAAAAAGGAGCAAAGTCCTTTTTAAAATTTCAAAAGTCGAAATTTGGAAGAATGTCGCCTATTGTCAAAAAAAACACACTTTTGAATATTGGACATTCATAGGAATGGCAGGAATAGTATTCCCCAATAATTTTTTTTCGCAAATTTTCTACCATTTTCGGAAAAAGGAGCAAAGTCCTTTCTAAAATTTCAAAAGTTGAAATTTGGAAAAATGTCGCCAATTTTCAAATAAACACACTGTTAAGAATTTTGAATATTGGACATTCATAGAAATGGCCGGAAGAGTGTTCTCCAATAATGTTTTTTCGCTTTTCTCCTACAATTTTCGGAAACAGGAGCAAAGTCCATTTTAAAATTTCAAAAGTCGAAATTTGGAAGAATGTCGCCTATTGTCAAAAAAACACACTTTTGAATATTGGACATTCATAGGAATGGCCGGAATAGTGTTCCCCAATAATTTTTTTCGCAAATTTTTTACCATTTTCGGAAAAAGGAGCAAGGTCCTTTCTAAAATTTCAAAAGTTGAAATTTGGAAAAATGTCGCCAATTTTCAAAAAAAACACACTGTTAAGACTTTTGAATATTGGACATTCATAGAAATGGCCGGAAGAGTGTTCTCCAATAATGTTTTTTCGCTTATCTCCTACAATTTTCGGAAAAAGGAGCAAAGTCCTTTTTAAAATTTCAAAAGTCGAAATTTGGAAGAATGTCGCCTATTGTCAAAAAAACACATTTTTGAATATTGGACATTCATAGGAATGGCCGTAATAGTGTTCCCCAATAATTTTTTTTTGCAAATTTTCTACCATTTTCGGAAAAAGGAGCAAGGTCCTTTTTAAAATTTCAAAAGTCGAAATTTGGAAGAATGTCGCCTATTGTCAAAAAAAACACACTTTTGAATATTGGACATTCATAGGAATGGCCGGAATAGTGTTCCCCAATAATTTTTTTTCGCAAATTTTCTACCATTTTCGGAAAAAGGAGCAAAGTCCCTTCTAAAATTTCACAAGCTGAAATTTGGAAAAATGTCGCCAATTTTCAAATAAACACACTGTTAAGAATTTTGAATATTGGACATTCATAGGAATGGCCGGAATAGTGTTCCCCAATAATGTTTTTTTGCTTATCTCCTACAATTTTCGGAAACAGGAGCAAAGTCCATTTTAAAATTTCAAAAGTCGAAATTTGGAAGAATGTCGCCTATTGTCAAAAAAACACACTTTTGAATATTGGACATTCATAGAAATGGCCGGAAGAGTGTTCTCCAATAATGTTTTTTCGCTTATCTCCTACAATTTTCGGAAACAGGAGCAAAGTCCTTTTTAAAATTTCAAAAGTCGAAATTTGGAAGAATGTCGCCTATTGTCAAAAAAACACACTTTTGAATATTGGACATTCATAGGCATGGCAGGAATAGTATTCCCCAATAATTTTTTTTCGCAAATTTTTTACCATTTTCGGAAAAAGGAGCAAAGTCCTTTTTAAAATTTCAAAAGTCGAAATTTGGAAGAATGTTGCCTATTGTCCAAAAAACACACTTTTGAATATTGGACATTCATAGGAATGGCCGGAATAGTGTTCCCCAATAATTTTTTTTCGCAAATTTTCTACCATTTTCGGAAAAAGGAGCAAAGTCCTTTTTAAAATTTCAAAAGTCGAAATTTTGAAGAATGTCGCCTATTGTCCAAAAAACACACTTTTGAATATTGGACATTCATAGGAATGGCCGGAAGAGTGTTCTCCAATAATGTTTTTTCGCTTATCTCCTACAATTTTCGGAAACAGGAGCAAAGTCCTTTTCAAAATTTCAAAAGTCGAAATTTGGAAGAATGTCGCCTATTGTCAAAAAAACACACTTTTGAATATTGGACATTCATAGGAATGGCCGGAATAGTGGTCCCCAATAATTTTTTTTCGCAAATTTTCTACCATTTTCGGAAAAAGGAGCAAGGTCCTTTCTAAAATTTCAAAAGTTGAAATTTGGAAAAATGTCGCCAATTTTCAAAAAAAACACACTGTTAAGACTTTTGAATATTGGACATTCATCGGAATGGCCGGAAGAGTGTTCTCCAATAATGTTTTTTCGCTTATCTCCTACAATTTTCGGAAACAGGAGCAAAGTCCATTTTAAAATTTCAAAAGTCGAAATTTGGAAGAATGTCGCCTATTGTCAAAAAAACACACTTTTGAACATTGGACATTCATAGGCATGGCAGGAATAGTATTCTCCAATAATTTTTTTTCGCAAATTTTTTACCATTTTCGGAAAAAGGAGCAAAGTCCTTTTTAAAATTTCAAAAGTCGAAATTTGGAAGAATGTCGCCTATTGTCCAAAAAACACACTTTTGAATATTGGACATTCATAGGAATGGCCGTAATAGTGTTCCCCAATAATTTTTTTTCGCAAATTATCTACCATTTTCGGAAAAAGGAGCAAAGTCCTTTTTAAAATTTCAAAAGTCGAAATTTGGAAGAATGTCGCCTATTGTCAAAAAAACACACTTTTGAATATTGGACATTCATAGGAATGGCCGGAAGAGTGTTCTCCAATAATGTTTTTTCGCTTATCTCCTACAATTTTCGGAAACAGGAGCAAAGTCCCTTCTAAAATTTCAAAATTCGAAATTTGGAAGAATGTCGCCTATTGTCAAAAAAACACACTTTTGAATATTGGACATTCATAGGAATGGCCGGAATAGTGTTCCCCAATAATTTTTTTTCGCAAATTTTCTACCATTTTCGGAAAAAGGAGCAAAGTCCTTTTTAAAATTTCAAAAGTCGAAATTTGGAAGAATGTCGCCTATTGTCAAAAAAACACACTTTTGAATATTGGACATTCATAGGAATGGCCGGAATAGTGTTCCCCAATAATTTTTTTTCGCAAATTTTCTACCATTTTCGGAAAAAGGAGCAAAGTCCTTTCTAAAATTTCAAAAGTTGAAATTTGGAAAAATGTCGCCAATTTGCAAAAAAACACACTGTTAAGACTTTTGAATATTGGACATTCATAGGAATGGCCGGAATAGTGTTCCCCAATAATGTTTTTTCGCTTATCTCCTACAATTTTCGGAAACAGGAGCAAAGTCCATTTTAAAATTTCAAAAGTCGAAATTTGGAAGAATGTCGCCTATTGTCAAAAAAACACACTTTTGAATATTGGACATTCATAGAAATGGCCGGAAGAGTGTTCTCCAATAATGTTTTTTCGCTTATCTCCTACAATTTTCGGAAACAGGAGCAAAGTCCTTTTTAAAATTTCAAAAGTCGAAATTTGGAAGAATGTCGCCTATTGTCAAAAAAACACACTTTTGAATATTGGACATTCATAGGAATGGCCGGAATAGTGTTCCCCAATAATTTTTTTTCGCAAATTTTCTACCATTTTCGGAAAAAGGAGCAAAGTCCCTTCTAAAATTTCACAAGCTGAAATTTGGAAAAATGTCGCCAATTTTCAAATAAACACACTGTTAAGAATTTTGAATATTGGACATTCATAGGAATGGCCGGAATAGTGTTCCCCAATAATGTTTTTTCGCTTATCTCCTACAATTTTCGGAAACAGGAGCAAAGTCCATTTTAAAATTTCAAAAGTCGAAATTTGGAAGAATGTCGCCTATTGTCAAAAAAACACACTTTTGAATATTGGACATTCATAGAAATGGCCGGAAGAGTGTTCTCCAATAATGTTTTTTCGCTTATCTCCTACAATTTTCGGAAACAGGAGCAAAGTCCTTTTTAAAATTTCAAAAGTCGAAATTTGGAAGAATGTCGCCTATTGTCAAAAAAACACACTTTTGAATATTGGACATTCATAGGCATGGCAGGAATAGTATTCCCCAATAATTTTTTTTCGCAAATTTTTTACCATTTTCGGAAAAAGGAGCAAAGTCCTTTTTAAAATTTCAAAAGTCGAAATTTGGAAGAATGTCGCCTATTGTCCAAAAAACACACTTTTGAATATTGGACATTCAGAGGAATGGCCGTAATAGTGTTCCCCAATAATTTTTTTTCGCAAATTTTCTACCATTTTCGGAAAAAGGAGCAAAGTCCTTTTTAAAATTTCAAAAGTCGAAATTTGGAAGAATGTCGCCTATTGTCCAAAAAACACACTTTTGAATATTGGACATTCATAGGAATGGCCGGAAGAGTGTTCTACAATAATGTTTTTTCGCTTATCTCCTACAATTTTCGGAAACAGGAGCAAAGTCCTTTTCAAAATTTCAAAAGTCGAAATTTGGAAGAATGTCGCCTATTGTCAAAAAAACACACTTTTGAATATTGGACATTCATAGGAATGGCCGGAATAGTGGTCCCCAATAATTTTTTTTCGCAAATTTTCTACCATTTTCGGAAAAAGGAGCAAGGTCCTTTCTAAAATTTCAAAAGTTGAAATTTGGAAAAATGTCGCCAATTTTCAAAAAAAACACACTGTTAAGACTTTTGAATATTGGACATTCATAGGAATGGCCGGAAGAGTGTTCTCCAATAATGTTTTTTCGCTTATCTCCTACAATTTTCGGAAACAGGAGCAAAGTCCATTTTAAAATTTCAAAAGTCGAAATTTGGAAGAATGTCGCCTATTGTCAAAAAAACACACTTTTGAACATTGGACATTCATAGGCATGGCAGGAATAGTATTCCCCAATAATTTTTTTTCGCAAATTTTTTACCATTTTCGGAAAAAGGAGCAAAGTCCTTTTTAAAATTTCAAAAGTCGAAATTTGGAAGAATGTCGCCTATTGTCCAAAAAACACACTTTTGAATATTGGACATTCATAGGAATGGCCGTAATAGTGTTCCCCAATAATTTTTTTTCGCAAATTATCTACCATTTTCGGAAAAAGGAGCAAAGTCCTTTTTAAAATTTCAAAATTCGAAATTTGGAAGAATGTCGCCTATTGTCAAAAAAACACACTTTTGAATATTGGACATTCATAGGAATGGCCGGAATAGTGTTCCCCAATAATTTTTTTTCGCAAATTTTCTACCATTTTCGGAAAAAGGAGCAAAGTCCTTTTTAAAATTTCAAAAGTCGAAATTTGGAAGAATGTCGCCTATTGTCAAAAAAACACACTTTTGAATATTGGACATTCATAGGAATGGCCGGAATAGTGTTCCCCAATAATTTTTTTTCGCAAATTTTCTACCATTTTCGGAAAAAGGAGCAAAGTCCTTTCTAAAATTTCAAAAGTTGAAATTTGGAAAAATGTCGCCAATTTGCAAAAAAACACACTGTTAAGACTTTTGAATATTGGATATTCATAGGAATGGCCGGAACAGTGTTCCCCAATAATTTTTTTTTCGCAAATTTTCTACCATTTTCGGAAAAAGGAGCAAAGTCCTTTCTAAAATTTCAAAAGTTGAAATTTGGAAAAATGTCGCCAATTTTCAAATAAACACACTGTTAAGAATTTTGAATATTGGACATTCATAGAAATGGCCGGAAGAGTGTTCTCCAATAATGTTTTTTCGCTTATCTCCTACAATTTTCGGAAACAGGAGCAAAGTCCATTTTAAAATTTCAAAAGTCGAAATTTGGAAGAATGTCGCCTATTGTCAAAAAAACACGCTTTTGAATATTGGACATTCATAGAAATGCCCGGAATAGTGTTCCCCAATAATTTTTTTTCGCAAATTTTCTACCATTTTCGGAAAAAGGAGCAAGGTCCTTTCTAAAATTTCAAAAGTTGAAATTTGGAAAAATGTCGCCAATTTTCAAATAAACACACTGTTAAGAATTTTGAATATTGGACATTCATAGAAATGGCCGGAAGAGTGTTCTCCAATAATGTTTTTTCGCTTATCTCCTACAATTTTCGGAAAAAGGAGCAAAGTCCTTTTTAAAATTTCAAAAGTCGAAATTTGGAAGAATGTCGCCTATTGTCAAAAAAACACACTTTTGAATATTGGACATTCATAGGAATGGCCGGAAGAGTGTTCTCCAATAATGTTTTTTCGCTTATCTCCTACAATTTTCGGAAACAGGAGCAAAGTCCTTTTTAAAATTTCAAAATTCGAAATTTGGAAGAATGTCGCCTATTGTCAAAAAAACACACTTTTGAATATTGGACATTCATAGGAATGGCCGGAATAGTGTTCCCCAATAATTTGTTTTCGCAAATTTTCTACCATTTTCGGAAAAAGGAGCAAAGTCCTTTTTAAAATTTCAAAAGTCGAAATTTGGAAGAATGTCGCCTATTGTCAAAAAAACACACTTTTGAATATTGGACATTCATAGGAATGGCCGGAATAGTGTTCCCCAATAATTTTTTTTCGCAAATTTTCTACCATTTTCGGAAAAAGGAGCAAAGTCCTTTCTAAAATTTCAAAAGTTGAAATTTGGAAAAATGTCGCCAATTTGCAAAAAAACACACTCTTAAGACTTTTGAATATTGGACATTCATAGGAATGGCCGGAACAGTGTTCCCCAATAATTTTTTTTTCGCAAATTTTCTACCATTTTCGGAAAAAGGAGCAAAGTCCTTTCTAAAATTTCAAAAGTTGAAATTTGGAAAAATGTCGCCAATTTTCAAATAAACACACTGTTAAGAATTTTGAATATTGGACATTCATAGAAATGGCCGGAAGAGTGTTCTCCAATAATGTTTTTTCGCTTATCTCCTACAATTTTCGGAAACAGGAGCAAAGTCCATTTTAAAATTTCAAAAGTCGAAATTTGGAAGAATGTCGCCTATTGTCAAAAAAACACACTTTTGAATATTGGACATTCATAGAAATGGCCGGAAGAGTGTTCTCCAATAATGTTTTTTCGCTTATCTCCTACAATTTTCGGAAACAGGAGCAAAGTCCTTTTTAAAATTTCAAAAGTCGAAATTTGGAAGAATGTCGCCTATTGTCAAAAAAACACACTTTTGAATATTGGACATTCATAGGAATGGCCGGAATAGTGTTCCCCAATAATTTTTTTTCGCAAATTTTCTACCATTTTCGGAAAAAGGAGCAAAGTCCCTTCTAAAATTTCACAAGCTGAAATTTGGAAAAATGTCGCCAATTTTCAAATAAACACACTGTTAAGAATTTTGAATATTGGACATTCATAGGAATGGCCGGAATAGTGTTCCCCAATAATGTTTTTTTGCTTATCTCCTACAATTTTCGGAAACAGGAGCAAAGTCCATTTTAAAATTTCAAAAGTCGAAATTTGGAAGAATGTCGCCTATTGTCAAAAAAACACACTTTTGAATATTGGACATTCATAGAAATGGCCGGAAGAGTGTTCTCCAATAATGTTTTTTCGCTTATCTCCTACAATTTTCGGAAACAGGAGCAAAGTCCTTTTTAAAATTTCAAAAGTCGAAATTTGGAAGAATGTCGCCTATTGTCAAAAAAACACACTTTTGAATATTGGACATTCATAGGCATGGCAGGAATAGTATTCCCCAATAATTTTTTTTCGCAAATTTTTTACCATTTTCGGAAAAAGGAGCAAAGTCCTTTTTAAAATTTCAAAAGTCGAAATTTGGAAGAATGTCGCCTATTGTCCAAAAAACACACTTTTGAATATTGGACATTCAGAGGAATGGCCGTAATAGTGTTCCCCAATAATTTTTTTTCGCAAATTTTCTACCATTTTCGGAAAAAGGAGCAAAGTCCTTTTTAAAATTTCAAAAGTCGAAATTTGGAAGAATGTCGCCTATTGTCCAAAAAACACACTTTTGAATATTGGACATTCATAGGAATGGCCGGAAGAGTGTTCTCCAATAATGTTTTTTCGCTTATCTCCTACAATTTTCGGAAACAGGAGCAAAGTCCTTTTCAAAATTTCAAAAGTCGAAATTTGGAAGAATGTCGCCTATTGTCAAAAAAACACACTTTTGAATATTGGACATTCATAGGAATGGCCGGAATAGTGGTCCCCAATAATTTTTTTTCGCAAATTTTCTACCATTTTCGGAAAAAGGAGCAAGGTCCTTTCTAAAATTTCAAAAGTTGAAATTTGGAAAAATGTCGCCAATTTTCAAAAAAAACACACTGTTAAGACTTTTGAATATTGGACATTCATAGGAATGGCCGGAAGAGTGTTCTCCAATAATGTTTTTTCGCTTATCTCCTACAATTTTCGGAAACAGGAGCAAAGTCCATTTTAAAATTTCAAAAGTCGAAATTTGGAAGAATGTCGCCTATTGTCAAAAAAACACACTTTTGAACATTGGACATTCATAGGCATGGCAGGAATAGTATTCCCCAATAATTTTTTTTCGCAAATTTTTTACCATTTTCGGAAAAAGGAGCAAAGTCCTTTTTAAAATTTCAAAAGTCGAAATTTGGAAGAATGTCGCCTATTGTCCAAAAAACACACTTTTGAATATTGGACATTCATAGGAATGGCCGTAATAGTGTTCCCCAATAATTTTTTTTCGCAAATTATCTACCATTTTCGGAAAAAGGAGCAAAGTCCTTTTTAAAATTTCAAAATTCGAAATTTGGAAGAATGTCGCCTATTGTCAAAAAAACACACTTTTGAATATTGGACATTCATAGGAATGGCCGGAATAGTGTTCCCCAATAATTTTTTTTCGCAAATTTTCTACCATTTTCGGAAAAAGGAGCAAAGTCCTTTTTAAAATTTCAAAAGTCGAAATTTGGAAGAATGTCGCCTATTGTCAAAAAAACACACTTTTGAATATTGGACATTCATAGGAATGGCCGGAATAGTGTTCCCCAATAATTTTTTTTCGCAAATTTTCTACCATTTTCGGAAAAAGGAGCAAAGTCCTTTCTAAAATTTCAAAAGTTGAAATTTGGAAAAATGTCGCCAATTTGCAAAAAAACACACTGTTAAGACTTTTGAATATTGGATATTCATAGGAATGGCCGGAACAGTGTTCCCCAATAATTTTTTTTTCGCAAATTTTCTACCATTTTCGGAAAAAGGAGCAAAGTCCTTTCTAAAATTTCAAAAGTTGAAATTTGGAAAAATGTCGCCAATTTTCAAATAAACACACTGTTAAGAATTTTGAATATTGGACATTCATAGAAATGGCCGGAAGAGTGTTCTCCAATAATGTTTTTTCGCTTATCTCCTACAATTTTCGGAAACAGGAGCAAAGTCCATTTTAAAATTTCAAAAGTCGAAATTTGGAAGAATGTCGCCTATTGTCAAAAAAACACGCTTTTGAATATTGGACATTCATAGAAATGCCCGGAATAGTGTTCCCCAATAATTTTTTTTCGCAAATTTTCTACCATTTTCGGAAAAAGGAGCAAGGTCCTTTCTAAAATTTCAAAAGTTGAAATTTGGAAAAATGTCGCCAATTTTCAAATAAACACACTGTTAAGAATTTTGAATATTGGACATTCATAGAAATGGCCGGAAGAGTGTTCTCCAATAATGTTTTTTCGCTTATCTCCTACAATTTTCGGAAAAAGGAGCAAAGTCCTTTTTAAAATTTCAAAAGTCGAAATTTGGAAGAATGTCGCCTATTGTCAAAAAAACACACTTTTGAATATTGGACATTCATAGGAATGGCCGGAAGAGTGTTCTCCAATAATGTTTTTTCGCTTATCTCCTACAATTTTCGGAAACAGGAGCAAAGTCCTTTTTAAAATTTCAAAATTCGAAATTTGGAAGAATGTCGCCTATTGTCAAAAAAACACACTTTTGAATATTGGACATTCATAGGAATGGCCGGAATAGTGTTCCCCAATAATTTGTTTTCGCAAATTTTCTACCATTTTCGGAAAAAGGAGCAAAGTCCTTTTTAAAATTTCAAAAGTCGAAATTTGGAAGAATGTCGCCTATTGTCAAAAAAACACACTTTTGAATATTGGACATTCATAGGAATGGCCGGAATAGTGTTCCCCAATAATTTTTTTTCGCAAATTTTCTACCATTTTCGGAAAAAGGAGCAAAGTCCTTTCTAAAATTTCAAAAGTTGAAATTTGGAAAAATGTCGCCAATTTGCAAAAAAACACACTGTTAAGACTTTTGAATATTGGATATTCATAGGAATGGCCGGAACAGTGTTCCCCAATAATTTTTTTTTCGCAAATTTTCTACCATTTTCGGAAAAAGGAGCAAAGTCCTTTCTAAAATTTCAAAAGTTGAAATTTGGAAAAATGTCGCCAATTTTCAAATAAACACACTGTTAAGAATTTTGAATATTGGACATTCATAGAAATGGCCGGAAGAGTGTTCTCCAATAATGTTTTTTCGCTTATCTCCTACAATTTTCGGAAACAGGAGCAAAGTCCATTTTAAAATTTCAAAAGTCGAAATTTGGAAGAATGTCGCCTATTGTCAAAAAAACACGCTTTTGAATATTGGACATTCATAGAAATGCCCGGAATAGTGTTCCCCAATAATTTTTTTTCGCAAATTTTCTACCATTTTCGGAAAAAGGAGCAAGGTCCTTTCTAAAATTTCAAAAGTTGAAATTTGGAAAAATGTCGCCAATTTTCAAATAAACACACTGTTAAGAATTTTGAATATTGGACATTCATAGAAATGGCCGGAAGAGTGTTCTCCAATAATGTTTTTTCGCTTATCTCCTACAATTTTCGGAAAAAGGAGCAAAGTCCTTTTTAAAATTTCAAAAGTCGAAATTTGGAAGAATGTCGCCTATTGTCAAAAAAACACACTTTTGAATATTGGACATTCATAGGAATGGCCGGAAGAGTGTTCTCCAATAATGTTTTTTCGCTTATCTCCTACAATTTTCGGAAACAGGAGCAAAGTCCTTTTTAAAATTTCAAAATTCGAAATTTGGAAGAATGTCGCCTATTGTCAAAAAAACACACTTTTGAATATTGGACATTCATAGGAATGGCCGGAATAGTGTTCCCCAATAATTTGTTTTCGCAAATTTTCTACCATTTTCGGAAAAAGGAGCAAAGTCCTTTTTAAAATTTCAAAAGTCGAAATTTGGAAGAATGTCGCCTATTGTCAAAAAAACACACTTTTGAATATTGGACATTCATAGGAATGGCCGGAATAGTGTTCCCCAATAATTTTTTTTCGCAAATTTTCTACCATTTTCGGAAAAAGGAGCAAAGTCCTTTCTAAAATTTCAAAAGTTGAAATTTGGAAAAATGTCGCCAATTTGCAAAAAAACACACTCTTAAGACTTTTGAATATTGGACATTCATAGGAATGGCCGGAACAGTGTTCCCCAATAATTTTTTTTTCGCAAATTTTCTACCATTTTCGGAAAAAGGAGCAAAGTCCTTTCTAAAATTTCAAAAGTTGAAATTTGGAAAAATGTCGCCAATTTTCAAATAAACACACTGTTAAGAATTTTGAATATTGGACATTCATAGAAATGGCCGGAAGAGTGTTCTCCAATAATGTTTTTTCGCTTATCTCCTACAATTTTCGGAAACAGGAGCAAAGTCCATTTTAAAATTTCAAAAGTCGAAATTTGGAAGAATGTCGCCTATTGTCAAAAAAACACGCTTTTGAATATTGGACATTCATAGAAATGCCCGGAATAGTGTTCCCCAATAATTTTTTTTCGCAAATTTTCTACCATTTTCGGAAAAAGGAGCAAGGTCCTTTCTAAAATTTCAAAAGTTGAAATTTGGAAAAATGTCGCCAATTTTCAAATAAACACACTGTTAAGAATTTTGAATATTGGACATTCATAGAAATGGCCGGAAGAGTGTTCTCCAATAATGTTTTTTCGCTTATCTCCTACAATTTTCGGAAACAGGAGCAAAGTCCATTTTAAAATTTCAAAAGTCGAAATTTGGAAGAATGTCGCCTATTGTCAAAAAAACACACTTTTGAATATTGGACATTCATAGGAATGGCCGGAATAGTGTTCCCCAATAATTTTTTTTTCGCAAATTTTCTACCATTTTCGGAAAAAGGAGCAAAGTCCTTTCTAAAATTTCAAAAGTTGAAATTTGGAAAAATGTCGCCAATTTTCAAATAAACACACTGTTAAGAATTTTGAATATTGGACATTCATAGAAATGGCCGGAAGAGTGTTCTCCAATAATGTTTTTTCGCTTATCTCCTACAATTTTCGGAAACAGGAGCAAAGTCCATTTTAAAATTTCAAAAGTCGAAATTTGGAAGAATGTCGCCTATTGTCAAAAAAACACACTTTTGAATATTGGACATTCATAGGAATGGCCGTAATAGTGTTCCCCAATAATTTTTTTTCGCAAATTTTCTACCATTTTCGGAAAAAGGAGCAAGGTCCTTTCTAAAATTTCAAAAGTTGAAATTTGGAAAAATGTCGCCAATTTTCAAAAAAAACACACTGTTAAGACTTTTGAATATTGGACATTCATAGGAATGGCCGGAAGAGTGTTCTCCAATAATGTTTTTTCGCTTATCTCCTACAATTTTCGGAAACAGGAGCAAAGTCCATTTTAAAATTTCAAAAGTCGAAATTTGGAAGAATGTCGCCTATTGTCAAAAAAACACACTTTTGAATATTGGACATTCATAGGCATGGCAGGAATAGTATTCCCCAATAATTTTTTTTCGCAAATTTTTTACCATTTTCGGAAAAAGGAGCAAAGTCCTTTTTAAAATTTCAAAAGTCGAAATTTGGAAGAATGTCGCCTATTGTCCAAAAAACACACTTTTGAATATTGGACATTCATAGGAATGGCCGTAATAGTGTTCCCCAATAATTTTTTTTCGCAAATTTACTACCATTTTCGGAAAAAGGAGCAAAGTCCTTTTTAAAATTTCAAAAGTCGAAATTTGGAAGAATGTCGCCTATTGTCAAAAAAACACACTTTTGAATATTGGACATTCATAGGAATGGCCGGAATAGTGTCCCCCAATAATTTTATTTCGCAAATTTTCTACCATTTTCGGAAAAAGGAGCAAGGTCCTTTCTAAAATTTCAAAAGTTGAAATTTGGAAAAATATCGCCAATTTTCAAAAAAACACACTGTTAAGACTTTTGAATATTGGACATTCATAGAAATGGCCGGAAGAGTGTTCTCCAATAATGTTTTTTCGCTTATCTCCTACAATTTTCGGAAAAAGGAGCAAAGTCCTTTTTAAAATTTCAAAAGTCGAAATTTGGAAGAATGTCGCCTATTGTCAAAAAAACACATTTTTGAATATTGGACATTCATAGGAATGGCCGTAATAGTGTTCCCCAATAATTTTTTTTCGCAAATTTTCTACCATTTTCGGAAAAAGGAGCAAAGTCCTTTTTAAAATTTCAAAAGTCGAAATTTGGAAGAATGTCGCCTATTGTCAAAAAAACACACTTTTGAATATTGGACATTCATAGGAATGGCCGGAATAGTGTTCCCCAATAATTTTTTTTCGCAAATTTTCTACCATTTTCGGAAAAAGGAGCAAAGTCCTTTCTAAAATTTCAAAAGTTGAAATTTGGAAAAATGTCGCCAATTTGCAAAAAAACACACTGTTAAGACTTTTGAATATTGGACATTCATAGGAATGGCCGGAACAGTGTTCCCCAATAATTTTTATTTCGCAAATTTTCTACCATTTTCGGAAAAAGGAGCAAAGTCCTTTCTAAAATTTCAAAAGTTGAAATTTGGAAAAAAGTCGCCAATTTTCAAAGAAACACATTGTTAAGAATTTTAAATATTGGACATTCATAGAAATGGCCGGAAGAGTGTTCTCCAATAATGTTTTTTCGCTTATCTCCTACAATTTTCGGAAACAGGAGCAAAGTCCATTTTAAAATTTCAAAAGTCGAAATTTGGGAGAATGTCGCCGATTGTCAAACAAACACACTTTTGAATATTTGACATTCATAGGAATGGCCGGAATAGTGTTTCGCAATAATTTTTTTTCGCAAATTTTCTACCATTTTCGGAAAAAGGAGCAAAGTCCTTTTTAAAATTTCAAAAGTCGAAATTTGGAAGAATGTCGCCTATTGTCAAAAAAACACACTTTTGAATATTGGACATTCATAGGAATGGCCGGAATAGTGTTCCCCAATAATTTTTTTTCGCAAATTTTCTACCATTTTCGGAAAAAGGAGCAAAGTCCTTTTTAAAATTTCAAAAGTCGAAATTTGGAAGAATGTCGCCTATTGTCAAAAAAACACACTTTTGAATATTGGACATTCATAGGAATGGCAGGAATAGTATTCCCCAATAATTTTTTTTCCGAAATTTTCTACCATTTTCGGAAAAAGGAGCAAAGTCCTTTTTAAAATTTCAAAAGTCGAAATTTGGAAGAATGTCGCCTATTGTCAAAAAAAACACACTTTTGAATATTGGACATTCATAGGAATGGCAGGAATAGTATTCCCCAATAATTTTTTTTCGCAAATTTTCTACCATTTTCGGAAAAAGGAGCAAAGTCCTTTTTAAAAATTCGAAAGTCGAAATTTGGAAGAATGTCGGCTATTGTCAAAAAACACACTTTTGAGTATTGGACATTCATAGGAATGGCCGGAATAGTGGTCCCAAATAATTTTTTTTCGCAAATTTTCTACCATTTTCCGAAAAAGGAGCAAAGTCCTTTTTAAAATTTCAAAAGTCGAAATTTGGAAGAATGTCGCCTATTGTCAAAAAAACACACTTTTGAATATTGGACATTCATAGGAATGGCAGGAATAGTATTCCCCAATAATTTTTTTTCGCAAATTTTTTACCATTTTCGGAAAAAGGAGCAAAGTCCTTTTTAAAATTTCAAAAGTCGAAATTTGGAAGAATGTCGCCTATTGTCCAAAAAACACACTTTTGAATATTGGACATTCATAGGAATGGCCGGAATAGTGTTCCCCAATAATTTTTTTTCTCAAATTTTCTACCATTTTCGGAAAAAGGAGCAAGGTCCTTTCTAAAATTTCAAAAGTTGAAATTTGGAAAAATGTCGCCAATTTTCAAAAAAAATACACTG
This sequence comes from Epicampocera succincta, assembly GCA_932526305.1. Classification (NCBI taxonomy): domain Eukaryota; kingdom Metazoa; phylum Arthropoda; class Insecta; order Diptera; family Tachinidae; genus Epicampocera; species Epicampocera succincta. The sequence continues at coordinate 45,224,801 of OW052036.1, forward strand.
TTAAGACTTTTGAATATTGGAGATTCATAGAAATGGCCGGAAGAGTGTTCTCCAATAATGTTTTATCGCTTATCTCCTACAATTTTCGGAAAAAGGAGCAAAGTCCTTTTTAAAATTTCAAAAGTCGAAATTTGGAAGAATGTCGCCTATTGTCAAAAAAACACATTTTTGAATATTGGACATTCATAGGAATGGCCGTAATAGTGTTCCCCAATAATTTTTTTTCGCAAATTTTCTACCATTTTCGGAAAAAGGAGCAAAGTCCTTTTTAAAATTTCAAAAGTCGAAATTTGGAAGAATGTCGCCTATTGTCAAAAAAACACACTTTTGAATATTGGACATTCATAGGAATGGCCGGAATAGTGTTCCCCAATAATTTTTTTTCGCAAATTTTCTACCATTTTCGGAAAAAGTAGCAAAGTCCTTTTTAAAATTTCAAAAGTCAAAATTTGGAAGAATGTCGCCTATTGTAAAAAAAAACACACTTTTGAATATTGGACATTCATAGGAATGGGCGGAATAGTGTTCCCCAATAATTTTTTTTCGCTAATTTTCTACCATTTTCGGAAAAAGGTTCAAAGTCCTTTTTAAAATTTCAAAAGTCGAAATTTGGAAGAATGTCGCCTATTGTCAAAAAAACACACTTTTGAATATTGGACATTCATAGGAATGGCCGGAATAGTGTTGCCCAATAATTTTTTTTCGCAAATTTTCTACCCTTTTCGGAAAAAGGAGCAAAGTCCTTTCTAAAATTTCAAAAGTTGAAATTTGGAAAAATGTCGCCAATTTGCAAAAAAACACACTGTTAAGACTTTTGAATATTAGACATTCATAGGAATGGCCGGAACAGTGTTCCCCAATAATTTTTTTCGCAAATTTTCTACCATTTTCGGACAAAGGAGCAAAGTCCTTTTTAAAATTTCAAAAGTCGAAATTTGGAAGAATGTCGCCTATTGTCAAAAAAACACACTTTTGAATATTGGACATTCATAGGAATGGCCGGAATAGTGTTCCCCAATAATTTTTTTTCGCAAATTTTCTACCATTTTCGGACAAAGGAGCAAAGTCCTTTCTAAAATTTCAAAAGTTGAAATTTGGAAAAATGTCGCCAATTTTCAAATAAACACACTGTTAAGAATTTTGAATATTGGACATTCATAGAAATGGCCGGAAGAGTGTTCTCCAATAATGTTTTTTCGCTTATCTCCTACAATTTTCGGAAACAGGAGCAAAGTCCATTTTAAAATTTCAAAAGTCGAAATTTGGAAGAATGTCGCCTATTGTCAAAAAAAACACACTTTTGAATATTGGACATTCATAGGAATGGCCGGAATAGTGTTCCCCAATAATTTTTTTTCGCAAATTTTCTACCATTTTCGGAAAAAGGAGCAAAGTCCTTTTTAAAATTTCAAAAGTCGAAATATGGAAGAATGTCGCCTATTGTCAAAAAAACACACTTTTGAGTATTGGACATTCATAGGAATGGCCGGAATAGTGTTCCCCAATAATTTTTTTTCGCAAATTTTCTACCATTTTCGGAAAAAGGAGCAAAGTCCTTTCTAAAATTTCAAAAGTTGAAATTTGGAAAAATATCGCCAATTTTCAAATAAACACACTGTTAAGAATTTTGTATATTGGACATTCATAGAAATGGCCGGAAGAGTGTTCTCCAATAATGTTTTTTCGCTTATCTCCTACAATTTTCGGAAACAGGAGCAAAGTCCATTTTAAAATTTCAAAAGTCGAAATTTGGAAGAATGTCGCCTATTGTCAAAAAAACACACTTTTGAATATTGGACATTCATAGGAATGGCCGGAATAGTGTTCCCCAATAATTTTTTTTCGCAAATTTTCTACCATTTTCGAAAAAAGGAGCAAGGTCCTTTCTAAAATTTCAAAAGTTGAAATTTGGAAAAATGTCGCCAATTTTCAAAAAAAAACACACTGTTAAGACTTTTGAATATTGGACATTCATAGGAATGGCCGGAATAGTGTTCCCCAATAATTTTTTTTTCGCAAATTTTCTACCATTTTCGGAAAAAGGAGCAAAGTCCTTTCTAAAATTTCAAAAGTTGAAATTTGGAAAAATGTCGCCAATTTTCAAATAAACACACTGTTAAGAATTTTGAATATTGGACATTCATAGAAATGGCCGGAAGAGTGTTCTCCAATAATGTTTTTTCGCTTATCTCCTACAATTTTCGGAAACAGGAGCAAAGTCCATTTTAAAATTTCAAAAGTCGAAATTTGGAAGAATGTCGCCTATTGTCAAAAAAACACACTTTTGAATATTGGACATTCATAGGAATGGCCGGAATAGTGTCCCCCAATAATTTTATTTCGCAAATTTTCTACCATTTTCGGAAAAAGGAGCAAGGTCCTTTCTAAAATTTCAAAAGTTGAAATTTGGAAAAATGTCGCCAATTTTCAAAAAAACACACTGTTAAGACTTTTGAATATTGGACATTCATAGAAATGGCCGGAAGAGTGTTCTCCAATAATGGTTTTTCGCTTATCTCCTACAATTTTCGGAAAAAGGAGCAAAGTCCTTTTTAAAATTTCAAAAGTCGAAATTTGGAAGAATGTCGCCTATTGTCAAAAAAACACATTTTTGAATATTGGACATTCATAGGAATGGCCGGAACAGTGTTCCCCAATAATTTTTTTTTCGCAAATTTTCTACCATTTTCGGAAAAAGGAGCAAAGTCCTTTTTAAAATTTCAAAAGTCGAAATTTGGAAGAATGTCGCCTATTGTCAAAAAAACACACTTTTGAATATTGGACATTAATAGGAATGGCCGGAATAGTGTTCCCCAATAATTTTTTTTCGCAAATTTTCTACCATTTTCGGAAAAAGGAGCAAAGTCCTTTCTAAAATTTCAAAAGTTGAAATTTGGAAAAATGTCGCCAATTTGCAAAAAAACACACTGTTAAGACTTTTGAATATTGGACATTCATAGGAATGGCCGGAACAGTGTTCCCCAATAATTTTTATTTCGCAAATTTTCTACCATTTTCGGAAAAAGGAGCAAAGTCCTTTCTAAAATTTCAAAAGTTGAAATTTGGAAAAATGTCGCCAATTTTCAAAGAAACACACTGTTAAGAATTTTGAATATTGGACATTCATAGAAATGGCCGGAAGAGTGTTCTCCAATAATGTTTTTTCGCTTATCTCCTACAATTTTCGGAAACAGGAGCAAAGTCCATTTTAAAATTTCAAAAGTCGAAATTTGGAAGAATGTCGCCTATTGTCAAAAAAACACACTTTTGAATATTGGACATTCATAGGAATGGCCGGAATAGTGTTTCGCAATAATTTTTTTTCGCAAATTTTCTACCATTTTCGGAAAAAGGAGCAAAGTCCTTTTTAAAATTTCAAAAGTCGAAATTTGGAAGAATGTCGCCTATTGTCAAAAAAACACACTTTTGAATATTGGACATTCATAGGAATGGCCGGAATAGTGTTCCCCAATAATTTTTTTTCGCAAATTTTCTACCATTTTCGGAAAAAGGAGCATAGTCCTTTTTAAAATTTCAAAAGTCGAAATTTGGAAGAATGTCGCCTATTGTCAAAAAAACACACTTTTGAATATTGGACATTCATAGGAATGGCAGGAATAGTATTCCCCAATAATTTTTTTTCGGAAATTTTCTACCATTTTCGGAAAAAGGAGCAAAGTCCTTTTTAAAATTTCAAAAGTCGAAATTTGGAAGAATGTCGCCTATTGTCAAAAAAAAACACACTTTTGAATATTGGACATTAATAGGAATGGCAGGAATAGTATTCCCCAATAATTTTTTTTCGCAAATTTTCTACCATTTTCGGAAAAAGGAGCAAAGTCCTTTTTAAAAATTCGAAAGTCGAAATTTGGAAGAATGTCGGCTATTGTCAAAAAAACACACTTTTGAGTATTGGACATTCATAGGAATGGCCGGAATAGTGGTCCCCAATAATTTTTTTTTGCAAATTTTCTACCATTTTCCGAAAAAGGAGCAAAGTCCTTTTTAAAATTTCAAAAGTCGAAATTTGGAAGAATGTCGCCTATTGTCAAAAAAACACACTTTTGAATATTGGACATTCATAGGAATGGCAGGAATAGTATTCCCCAATAATTTTTTTTCGCAAATTTTTTACCATTTTCGGAAAAAGGAGCAAAGTCCTTTTTAAAATTTCAAAAGTCGAAATTTGGAAGAATGTCGCCTATTGTCCAAAAAACACACTTTTGAATATTGGACATTCATAGGAATGGCCGGAATAGTGTTCCCCAATAATTTTTTTTCGCAAATTTTCTACCATTTTCGGAAAAAGGAGCAAGGTCCTTTCTAAAATTTCAAAAGTTGAAATTTGGAAAAATGTCGCCAATTTTCAAAAAAAATACACTGTTAAGACTTTTGAATATTGGAGATTCATAGAAATGGCCGGAAGAGTGTTCTCCAATAATGTTTTATCGCTTATCTCCTACAATTTTCGGAAAAAGGAGCAAAGTCCTTTTTAAAATTTCAAAAGTCGAAATTTGGAAGAATGTCGCCTATTGTCAAAAAAACACATTTTTGAATATTGGACATTCATAGGAATGGCCGTAATAGTGTTCCCCAATAATTTTTTTTCGCAAATTTTCTACCATTTTCGGAAAAAGGAGCAAAGTCCTTTTTAAAATTTCAAAAGTCGAAATTTGGAAGAATGTCGCCTATTGTCAAAAAAACACACTTTTGAATATTGGACATTCATAGGAATGGCCGGAATAGTGTTCCCCAATAATTTTTTTTCGCAAATTTTCTACCATTTTCGGAAAAAGTAGCAAAGTCCTTTTTAAAATTTCAAAAGTCAAAATTTGGAAGAATGTCGCCTATTGTAAAAAAAAACACACTTTTGAATATTGGACATTCATAGGAATGGGCGGAATAGTGTTCCCCAATAATTTTTTTTCGCTAATTTTCTACCATTTTCGGAAAAAGGTTCAAAGTCCTTTTTAAAATTTCAAAAGTCGAAATTTGGAAGAATGTCGCCTATTGTCAAAAAAACACACTTTTGAATATTGGACATTCATAGGAATGGCCGGAATAGTGTTCCCCAATAATTTTTTTTCGCAAATTTTCTACCCTTTTCGGAAAAAGGAGCAAAGTCCTTTCTAAAATTTCAAAAGTTGAAATTTGGAAAAATGTCGCCAATTTGCAAAAAAAACACACTGTTAAGACTTTTGAATATTAGACATTCATAGGAATGGCCGGAACAGTGTTCCCCAATAATTTTTTTTCGCAAATTTTCTACCATTTTCGGACAAAGGAGCAAAGTCCTTTCTAAAATTTCAAAAGTTGAAATTTGGAAAAATGTCGCCAATTTTCAAATAAACACACTGTTAAGAATTTTGAATATTGGACATTCATAGAAATGGCCGGAAGAGTGTTCTCCAATAATGTTTTTTCGCTTATCTCCTACAATTTTCGGAAACAGGAGCAAAGTCCATTTTAAAATTTCAAAAGTCGAAATTTGGAAGAATGTCGCCTATTGTCAAAAAAACACACTTTTGAATATTGGACATTCATAGGAATGGCCGGAATAGTGTTCCCCAATAATTTTTTTTCGCAAATTTTCTACCATTTTCGGACAAAGGAGCAAAGTCCTTTCTAAAATTTCAAAAGTTGAAATTTGGAAAAATGTCGCCAATTTTCAAATAAACACACTGTTAAGAATTTTGAATATTGGACATTCATAGAAATGGCCGGAAGAGTGTTCTCCAATAATGTTTTTTCGCTTATCTCCTACAATTTTCGGAAACAGGAGCAAAGTCCATTTTAAAATTTCAAAAGTCGAAATTTGGAAGAATGTCGCCTATTGTCAAAAAAACACACTTTTGAATATTGGACATTCATAGGAATGGCCGGAATAGTGTTCCCCAATAATTTTTTTTCGCAAATTTTCTACCATTTTCGGAAAAAGGAGCAAAGTCCTTTTTAAAATTTCAAAAGTCGAAATATGGAAGAATGTCGCCTATTGTCAAAAAAACACACTTTTGAGTATTGCACATTCATAGGAATGGCCGGAATAGTGTTCCCCAATAATTTTTTTTCGCAAATTTTCTACCATTTTCGGAAAAAGGAGCAAAGTCCTTTCTAAAATTTCAAAAGTTGAAATTTGGAAAAATATCGCCAATTTTCAAATAAACACACTGTTAAGAATTTTGAATATTGGACATTCATAGAAATGGCCGGAAGAGTGTTCTCCAATAATGTTTTTTCGCTTATCTCCTACAATTTTCGGAAACAGGAGCAAAGTCCATTTTAAAATTTCAAAAGTCGAAATTTGGAAGAATGTCGCCTATTGTCAAAAAAACACACTTTTGAATATTGGACATTCATAGGAATGGCCGGAATAGTGTTCCCCAATAATTTTTTTTCGCAAATTTTCTACCATTTTCGGAAAAAGGAGCAAGGTCCTTTCTAAAATTTCAAAAGTTGAAATTTGGAAAAATGTCGCCAATTTTCAAAAAAAACACACTGTTAAGACTTTTGCATATTGGACATTCATAGGAATGGCCGGAATAGTGTTCCCCAATAATTTTTTTTTCGCAAATTTTCTACCATTTTCGGAAAAAGGAGCAAAGTCCTTTCTAAAATTTCAAAAGTTGAAATTTGGAAAAATGTCGCCAATTTTCAAATAAACACACTGTTAAGAATTTTGAATATTGGACATTCATAGAAATGGCCGGAAGAGTGTTCTCCAATAATGTTTTTTCGCTTATCTACTACAATTTTCGGAAACAGGAGCAAAGTCCATTTTAAAATTTCAAAAGTCGAAATTTGGAAGAATGTCGCCTATTGTCAAAAAAACACACTTTTGAATATTGGACATTCATAGGAATGGCCGGAATAGTGTCCCCAAATAATTTTATTTCGCAAATTTTCTACCATTTACGAAAAAGGAGCAAGGTCCTTTCTAAAATTTCAAAAGTTGAAATTTGGAAAAATGTCGCCAATTTTCAAAAAAACACACTGTTAAGACTTTTGAATATTGGACATTCATAGAAATGGCCGGAAGAGTGTTCTCCAATAATGTTTTTTCGCTTATCTCCTACAATTTTCGGAAAAAGGAGCAAAGTCCTTTTTAAAATTTCAAAAGTCGAAATTTGGAAGAATGTCGCCTATTGTCCAAAAAACACACTTTTGAATATTGGACATTCATAGGAATGGCCGGAATAGTGTTCCCCAATAATTTTTTTTCTCAAATTTTCTACCATTTTCGGAAAAAGGAGCAAGGTCCTTTCTAAAATTTCAAAAGTTGAAATTTGGAAAAATGTCGCCAATTTTCAAAAAAAATACACTGTTAAGACTTTTGAATATTGGAGATTCATAGAAATGGCCGGAAGAGTGTTCTCCAATAATGTTTTATCGCTTATCTCCTACAATTTTCGGAAAAAGGAGCAAAGTCCTTTTTAAAATTTCAAAAGTCGAAATTTGGAAGAATGTCGCCTATTGTCAAAAAAACACATTTTTGAATATTGGACATTCATAGGAATGGCCGTAATAGTGTTCCCCAATAATTTTTTTTCGCAAATTTTCTACCATTTTCGGAAAAAGGAGCAAAGTCCTTTTTAAAATTTCAAAAGTCGAAATTTGGAAGAATGTCGCCTATTGTCAAAAAAACACACTTTTGAATATTGGACATTCATAGGAATGGCCGGAATAGTGTTCCCCAATAATTTTTTTTCGCAAATTTTCTACCATTTTCGGAAAAAGTAGCAAAGTCCTTTTTAAAATTTCAAAAGTCAAAATTTGGAAGAATGTCGCCTATTGTAAAAAAAAACACACTTTTGAATATTGGACATTCATAGGAATGGGCGGAATAGTGTTCCCCAATAATTTTTTTTCGCTAATTTTCTACCATTTTCGGAAAAAGGTTCAAAGTCCTTTTTAAAATTTCAAAAGTCGAAATTTGGAAGAATGTCGCCTATTGTCAAAAAAACACACTTTTGAATATTGGACATTCATAGGAATGGCCGGAATAGTGTTCCCCAATAATTTTTTTTCGCAAATTTTCTACCCTTTTCGGAAAAAGGAGCAAAGTCCTTTCTAAAATTTCAAAAGTTGAAATTTGGAAAAATGTCGCCAATTTGCAAAAAAACACACTGTTAAGACTTTTGAATATTAGACATTCATAGGAATGGCCGGAACAGTGTTCCCCAATAATTTTTTTTTCGCAAATTTTCTACCATTTTCGGAAAAAGGAGCAAAGTCCTTTCTAAAATTTCAAAAGTTGAAATTTGGAAAAATGTCGCCAATTTTCAAATAAACACACTGTTAAGAATTTTGAATATTGGACATTCATAGAAATGGCCGGAAGAGTGTTCTCCAATAATGTTTTTTCGCTTATCTCCTACAATTTTCGGAAACAGGAGCAAAGTCCATTTTAAAATTTCAAAAGTCGAAATTTGGAAGAATGTCGCCTATTATCAAAAAAACACACTTTTGAATATTGGACATTCATAGGAATGGCCGGAATAGTGTTCCCCAATAATTTTTTTTCGCAAATTTTCTACCATTTTCGGAAAAAGGAGCAAGGTCCTTTCTAAAATTTCAAAAGTTGAAATTTGGAAAAATGTCGCCAATTTTCAAAAAAAAACACACTGTTAAGACTTTTGAGTATCGGACATTCATAGGAATGGCCGGAATAGTGTTCCCCAATAATTTTTTTTTTGCAAATTTTCTACCATTTTCGGACAAAGGAGCAAAGTCCTTTCTAAAATTTCAAAAGTTGAAATTTGGAAAAATGTCGCCAATTTTCAAATAAACACACTGTTAAGAATTTTGAATATTGGACATTCATAGAAATGGCCGGAAGAGTGTTCTCCAATAATGTTTTTTCGCTTATCTCCTACAATTTTCGGAAACAGGAGCAAAGTCCATTTTAAAATTTCAAAAGTCGAAATTTGGAAGAATGTCGCCTATTGTCAAAAAAACACACTTTTGAATATTGGACATTCATAGGAATGGCCGGAATAGTGTTCCCCAATAATTTTTTTTCGCAAATTTTCTACCATTTTCGGAAAAAGGAGCAAAGTCCTTTTTAAAATTTCAAAAGTCGAAATATGGAAGAATGTCGCCTATTGTCAAAAAAACACACTTTTGAGTATTGGACATTCATAGGAATGGCCGGAATAGTGTTCCCCAATAATTTTTTTTCGCAAATTTTCTACCATTTTTGGAAAAAGGAGCAAAGTCCTTTCTAAAATTTCAAAAGTTGAAATTTGGAAAAATATCGCCAATTTTCAAATAAACACACTGTTAAGAATTTTGAATATTGGACATTCATAGAAATGGCCGGAAGAGTGTTCTCCAATAATGTTTTTTCGCTTATCTCCTACAATTTTCGGAAACAGGAGCAAAGTCCATTTTAAAATTTCAAAAGTCGAAATTTGGAAGAATGTCGCCTATTATCAAAAAAACACACTTTTGAATATTAGACAGTCATAGGAATGGCCGGAATAGTGTTCCCCAATAATTTTTTTTCGCAAATTTTCTACCATTTTCGGAAAAAGGAGCAAGGTCCTTTCTAAAATTTCAAAAGTTGAAATTTGGAAAAATGTCGCCAATTTTCAAAAAAAACACACTGTTAAGACTTTTGAATATTGGACATTCATAGGAATGGCCGGAATAGTGTTCCCCAATAATTTTTTTTTTTGCAAATTTTCTACCATTTTCGGACAAAGGAGCAAAGTCCTTTCTAAAATTTCAAAAGTTGAAATTTGGAAAAATGTCGCCAATTTTCAAATAAACACACTGTTAAGAATTTTGAATATTGGACATTCATAGAAATGGCCGGAAGAGTGTTCTCCAATAATGTTTTTTCGCTTATCTCCTACAATTTTCGGAAACAGGAGCAAAGTCCATTTTAAAATTTCAAAAGTCGAAATTTGGAAGAATGTCGCCTATTGTCAAAAAAACACACTTTTGAATATTGGACATTCATAGGAATGGCCGGAATAGTGTTCCCCAATAATTTTTTTTCGCAAATTTTATACCATTTTCGGAAAAAGGAGCAAAGTCCTTTTTAAAATTTCAAAAGTCGAAATATGGAAGAATGTCGCCTATTGTCAAAAAAACACACTTTTGAGTATTGGACATTCATAGGAATGGCCGGAATAGTGTTCCCCAATAATTTTTTTTCGCAAATTTTCTACCATTTTTGGAAAAAGGAGCAAAGTCCTTTCTAAAATTTCAAAAGTTGAAATTTGGAAAAATATCGCCAATTTTCAAATAAACACACTGTTAAGAATTTTGAATATTGGACATTCATAGAAATGGCCGGAAGAGTGTTCTCCAATAATGTTTTTTTGCTTATCTCCTACAATTTTCGGAAACAGGAGCAAAGTCCATTTTAAAATTTCAAAAGTCGAAATTTGGAAGAATGTCGCCTATTGTCAAAAAAACACACTTTTGAATATTGGACATTCATAGGAATGGCCGGAATAGTGTTCCCCAATAATTTTTTTTCGCAAATTTTCTACCCTTTTCGGAAAAAGGAGCAAAGTCCTTTCTAAAATTTCAAAAGTTGAAATTTGGAAAAATGTCGCCAATTTGCAAAAAAACACACTGTTAAGACTTTTGAATATTTGACATTCATAGGAATGGCCGGAACAGTGTTCCCCAATAATTTTTTTTTCGCAAATTTTCTACCGTTTTCGGAAAAAGGAGCAAAGTCCTTTCTAAAATTTCAAAAGTTGAAATTTGGAAAAATGTCGCCAATTTTCAAATAAACACACTGTTAAGAATTTTGAATATTGGACATTCATAGAAATGGCCGGAAGAGTGTTCTCCAATAATGTTTTTTCGCTTATCTCCTACAATTTTCGGAAACAGGAGCAAAGTCCATTTTAAAATTTCAAAAGTCGAAATTTGGAAGAATGTCGCCTATTGTCAAAAAAACACACTTTTGAATATTGGACAGTCATAGGAATGGCCGGAATAGTGTTCCCCAATAATTTTTTTTCGCAAATTTTCTACCATTTTCGGAAAAAGGAGCAAGGTCCTTTCTAAAATTTCAAAAGTTGAAATTTGGAAAAATGTCGCCAATTTTCAAAAAAAACACACTGTTAAGACTTTTGAATATTGGACATTCATAGGAATGGCCGGAATAGTGTTCCCCAATAATTTTTTTTTCGCAAATTTTCTACCATTTTCGGAAAAAGGAGCAAAGTCCTTTCTAAAATTTCAAAAGTTGAAATTTGGAAAAATGTCGCCAATTTTCAAATAAACACACTGTTAAGAATTTTGAATATTGGACATTCATAGAAATGGCCGGAAGAGTGTTCTCCAATAATGTTTTTTCGCTTATCTCCTACAATTTTCGGAAACAGGAGCAAAGTCCATTTTAAAATTTCAAAAGTCGAAATTTGGAAGAATGTCGCCTATTGTCAAAAAAACACACTTTTGAATATTGGACATTCATAGGAATGGCCGGAATAGTGTTCCCCAATAATTTTTTTTCGCAAATTTTCTACCATTTTCGGAAAAAGGAGCAAAGTCCTTTTTAAAATTTCAAAAGTCGAAATATGGAAGAATGTCGCCTATTGTCAAAAAAACACACTTTTGAGTATTGGACATTCATAGGAATGGCCGGAATAGTGTTCCCCAATAATTTTTTTTCGCAAATTTTCTACCATTTTCGGAAAAAGGAGCAAAGTCCTTTCTAAAATTTCAAAAGTTGAAATTTGGAAAAATATCGCCAATTTTCAAATAAACACACTGTTAAGAATTTTGAATATTGGACATTCATAGAAATGGCCGGAAGAGTGTTCTCCAATAATGTTTTTTTGCTTATCTCCTACAATTTTCGGAAACAGGAGCAAAGTCCATTTTAAAATTTCAAAAGTCGAAATTTGGAAGAATGTCGCCTATTGTCAAAAAACACACTTTTGAATATTGGACATTCATAGGAATGGCCGGAATAGTGTTCCCCAATAATTTTTTTTCGCAAATTTTCTACCATTTTCGGAAAAAGGAGCAAAGTCCTTTTTAAAATTTCAAAAGTCGAAATTTGGAAGAATGTCGCCTATTGTCAAAAAAACACACTTTTGAATATTGGACATTCATAGGAATGGCAGGAATAGTATTCCCCAATAATTTTTTTTCGCAAATTTTCTACCATTTTCGGAAAAAGGAGCAAAATCCTTTTTAAAATTTCAAAAGTCGAAATTTGGAAGAATGTCGCCTATTGTCAAAAAAACACACTTTTGAATATTGGACATTCATAGGAATGGCCGGAATAGTGTTCCCCAATAATTTTTTTTTCGCAAATTTTCTACCATTTTCCGAAAAAGGAGCAAAGTCCTTTTTAAAATTTCAAAAGTCGAAATTTGGAAGAATGTCGCCTATTGTAAAAAAAACACACTTTTGAATATTGGACATTCATAGGAATGGCAGGAATAGTATTCCCCAATAATTTTTTTTCGCAAATTTTCGTACCATTTTCGGAAAAAGGAGCAAAGTCCTTTCTAAAATTTCAAAAGTTGAAATTTGGAAAAATGTCGCCAATTTTCAAATAAACACACTGTTAAGAATTTTGAATATTGGACATTCATAGAAATGGCCGGAAGAGTGTTCTCCAATAATGTTTTTTCGCTTATCTCCTACAATTTTCGGAAACAGGAGCAAAGTCCATTTTAAAATTTCAAAAGTCGAAATTTGGAAGAATGTCGCCTATTGTCAAAAAAACACACTTTTGAATATTGGACATTCATAGGAATGGCCGGAATAGTGTTCCCCAATAATTTTTTTTCGCAAATTTTCTACCATTTTCGGAAAAAGGAGCAAGGTCCTTTCTAAAATTTCAAAAGTTGAAATTTGGAAAAATGTCGCCAATTTTCAAAAAAAACACACTGTTAAGACTTTTGAATATTGGAGATTCATAGAAATGGCCGGAAGAGTGTTCTCCAATAATGTTTTTTCGCTTATCTCCTACAATTTTCGGAAACAGGAGCAAAGTCCATTTTAAAATTTCAAAAGTCGAAATTTGGAAGAATGTCGCCTATTGTCAAAAAAACACACTTTTGAATATTGGACAGTCATAGGAATGGCCGGAATAGTGTTCCCCAATAATTTTTTTTCGCAAATTTTCTACCATTTTCGGAAAAAGGAGCAAGGTCCTTTCTAAAATTTCAAAAGTTGAAATTTGGAAAAATGTCGCCAATTTTATAAAAAAACACACTGTTAAGACTTTTGAATATTGGACATTCATAGGAATGGCCGGAATAGTGTTCCCCAATAATTTTTTTTTCGCAAATTTTCTACCATTTTCGGAAAAAGGAGCAAAGTCCTTTCTAAAATTTAAGAGTTGAAATTTGGAAAAATGTCGCCAATTTTCAAATAAACACACTGTTAAGAATTTTGAATATTGGACATTCATAGAAATGGCCGGAAGAGTGTTCTCCAATAATGTTTTTTCGCTTATCTCCTACAATTTTCGGAAACAGGAGCAAAGTCCATTTTAAAATTTCAAAAGTCGAAATTTGGAAGAATGTCGCCTATTGTCAAAAAAACACACTTTTGAATATTGGACAGTCATAGGAATGGCCGGAATAGTGTTCCCCAATAATTTTTTTTCGCAAATTTTCTACCATTTTCGGAAAAAGTAGCAAAGTCCTTTTTAAAATTTCAAAAGTCAAAATTTGGAAGAATGTCGCCTATTGTAAAAAAAAAACACACTTTTGAATATTGGACATTCATAGGAATGGGCGGAATAGTGTTCCCCAATAATTTTTTTTCGCTAATTTTCTACCATTTTCGGAAAAAGGTTCAAAGTCCTTTTTAAAATTTCAAAAGTCGAAATTTGGAAGAATGTCGCCTATTGTCAAAAAAACACACTTTTGAATATTGGATATTCATAGGAATGGCCGGAATAGTGTTCCCCAATAATTTTTTTTCGCAAATTTTCTACCCTTTTCGGAAAAAGGAGCAAAGTCCTTTCTAAAATTTCAAAAGTTGAAATTTGGAAAAATGTCGCCAATTTGCAAAAAAACACACTGTTAAGACTTTTAAATATTGGACATTCATAGGAATGGCCGGAACAGTGTTCCCCAATAATTTTTTTTCGCAAATTTTCTACCATTTTCGGAAAAAGGAGCAAAGTCCTTTATAAAATTTCAAAAGTTGAAATTTGGAAAAATGTCGCCAATTTTCAAATAAACACACTGTTAAGAATTTTGAATATTGGACATTCATAGAAATGGCCGGAAGAGTGTTCTCCAATAATGTTTTTTCGCTTATCTCCTACAATTTTCGGAAACAGGAGCAAAGTCCATTTTAAAATTTCAAAAGTCGAAATTTGGAAGAATGTCGCCTATTGTCAAAAAAACACACTTTTGAATATTGGACAGTCATAGGAATGGCCGAAATAGTGTTCCCGAATAATTTTTTTTCGCAAATTTTCTACCATTTGCGGAAAAGGAGCAAGGTCCTTTCTAAAATTTCAAAAGTTGAAATTTGGAAAAATGTCGCCAATTTTCAAAAAAAAAACACACTGTTAATACTTTTGAATATTGGACATTCATAGGAATGGCCGGAATAGTGTTCCCCAATAATTTTTTTTCGCAAATTTTCTACCATTTTCGGAAAAAGTAGCAAAGTCCTTTTTAAAATTTCAAAAGTCAAAATTTGGAAGAATGTCGCCTATTGTAAAAAAAAACACACTTTTGAATATTGGACATTCATAGGAATGGCCGGAATAGTGTTCCCCAATAATTTTTTTTCGCAAATTTTCTACCATTTTCGGAAAAAGGAGCAAAGTCCTTTCTAAAATTTCAAAAGTTGAAATTTGGAAAAATGTCGCCAATTTTCAAATAAACACACTGTTAAGAATTTTGAATATTGGACATTCATAGAAATGGCCGGAAGAGTGTTCTCCAATAATGTTTTTTCGCTTATCTCCTACAATTTTCGGAAACAGGAGCAAAGTCCATTTTAAAATTTCAAAAGTCGAAATTTGGAAGAATGTCGCCTATTGTCAAAAAAACACACTTTTGAATATTGGACAGTCATAGGAATGGCCGGAATAGTGTTCCCCAATAATTTTTTTTCGCAAATTTTCTACCATTTTCGGAAAAAGTAGCAAAGTCCTTTTTAAAATTTCAAAAGTCAAAATTTGGAAGAATGTCGCCTATTGTAAAAAAAAACACACTTTTGAATATTGGACATTCATAGGAATGGGCGGAATAGTGTTCCCCAATAATTTTTTTTCGCTAATTTTCTACCATTTTCGGAAAAAGGTTCAAAGTCCTTTTTAAAATTTCAAAAGTCGAAATTTGGAAGAATGTCGCCTATTGTCAAAAAAACACACTTTTGAATATTGGACATTCATAGGAATAGCCGGAATAGTGTTCCCCAATAATTTTTTTTTCGCAAATTTTCTACCATTTTCCGAAAAAGGAGCAAAGTCCTTTTTAAAATTTCAAAAGTCGAAATTTGGAAGAATGTCGCC
The DNA here is from genome assembly GCA_932526305.1 of Epicampocera succincta. Lineage (NCBI taxonomy): Eukaryota > Metazoa > Arthropoda > Insecta > Diptera > Tachinidae > Epicampocera > Epicampocera succincta. The sequence continues at coordinate 45,240,270 of OW052036.1, forward strand.
TATTGTAAAAAAAACACACTTTTGAATATTGGACATTCATAGGAATGGCAGGAATAGTATTCCCCAATAATTTTTTTTCGCAAATTTTCGTACCATTTTCGGAAAAAGGAGCAAAGTCCTTTTTAAAATTTCAAAAGTCGAAATTTGGAAGAATGTCGCCTATTGTCCAAAAAACACACTTTTGAATATTGGACATTCATAGGAATGGCCGGAATAGTGTTCCCCAATAATTTTTTTTCGCAAATTTTCTACCATTTTCGGAAAAAGGAGCAAGGTCCTTTCTAAAATTTCAAAAGTTGAAATTTGGAAAAATGTCGCCAATTTTCAAAAAAAACACACTGTTAAGACTTTTGAATATTGGAGATTCATAGAAATGGCCGGAAGAGTGTTCTCCAATAATGTTTTTTCGCTTATCTCCTACAATTTTCGGAAACAGGAGCAAAGTCCATTTTAAAATTTCAAAAGTCGAAATTTGGAAGAATGTCGCCTATTGTCAAAAAAACACACTTTTGAATATTGGACAGTCATAGGAATGGCCGGAATAGTGTTCCCCAATAATTTTTTTTCGCAAATTTTCTACCATTTTCGGAAAAAGGAGCAAAGTCCTTTCTAAAATTTCAAAAGTTGAAATTTGGAAAAATGTCGCCAATTTTCAAAAAAAAACACACTGTTAAGACTTTTGAATATTGGACATTCATAGGAATGGCCGGAATAGTGTTCCCCAATAATTTTTTTTTCGCAAATTTTCTACCATTTTCGGAAAAAGGAGCAAAGTCCTTTCTAAAATTTCAAGAGTTGAAATTTGGAAAAATGTCGCCAATTTTCAAAAAAACACACTGTTAAGAATTTTGAATATTGGACATTCATAGAAATGGCCGGAAGAGTGTTCTCCAATAATGTTTTTTCGCTTATCTCCTACAATTTTCGGAAACAGGAGCAAAGTCCATTTTAAAATTTCAAAAGTCGAAATTTGGAAGAATGTCGCCTATTGTCAAAAAAACACACTTTTGAATATTGGACAGTCATAGGAATGGCCGGAATAGTGTTCCCCAATAATTTTTTTTCGCAAATTTTCTACCATTTTCAGAAAAAGTAGCAAAGTCCTTTTTAAAATTTCAAAAGTCAAAATTTGGAAGAATGTCGCCTATTGTAAAAAAAAAACACACTTTTGAATATTGGACATTCATAGGAATGGGCGGAATAGTGTTCCCCAATAATTTTTTTTCGCTAATTTTCTACCATTTTCGGAAAAAGGTTCAAAGTCCTTTTTAAAATTGCAAAAGTCGAAATTTGGAAGAATGTCGCCTATTGTCAAAAAAACACACTTTTGAATATTGGATATTCATAGGAATGGCCGGAATAGTGTTCCCCAATAATTTTTTTTCGCAAATTTTCTACCCTTTTCGGAAAAAGGAGCAAAGTCCTTTCTAAAATTTCAAAAGTTGAAATTTGGAAAAATGTCGCCAATTTGCAAAAAAACACACTGTTAAGACTTTTGAATATTGGACATTCATAGGAATGGCCGGAACAGTGTTCCCCAATAATTTTTTTTCGCAAATTTTCTACCATTTTCGGAAAAAGGAGCAAAGTCCTTTATAAAATTTCAAAAGTTGAAATTTGGAAAAATGTCGCCAATTTTCAAATAAACACACTGTTAAGAATTTTGAATATTGGACATTCATAGAAATGGCCGGAAGAGTGTTCTCCAATAATGTTTTTTCGCTTATCTCCTACAATTTTCGGAAACAGGAGCAAAGTCCATTTTAAAATTTCAAAAGTCGAAATTTGGAAGAATGTCGCCTATTGTCAAAAAAACACACTTTTGAATATTGGACAGTCATAGGAATGGCCGGAATAGTGTTCCCCAATAATTTTTTTTCGCAAATTTTCTACCATTTGCGGAAAAGGAGCAAGGTCCTTTCTAAAATTTCAAAAGTTGAAATTTGGAAAAATGTCGCCAATTTTCAAAAAAAAACACACTGTTAATACTTTTGAATATTGGACATTCATAGGAATGGCCGGAATAGTGTTCCCCAATAATTTTTTTTCGCAAATTTTCTACCATTTTCGGAAAAAGTAGCAAAGTCCTTTTTAAAATTTCAAAAGTCAAAATTTGGAAGAATGTCGCCTATTGTAAAAAAAAACACACTTTTGAATATTGGACATTCATAGGAATGGGCGGAATAGTGTTCCCCAATAATTTTTTTTCGCAAATTTTCTACCATTTTCGGAAAAAGGAGCAAAGTCCTTTCTAAAATTTCAAAAGTTGAAATTTGGAAAAATGTCGCCAATTTTCAAATAAACACACTGTTAAGAATTTTGAATATTGGACATTCATAGAAATGGCCGGAAGAGTGTTCTCCAATAATGTTTTTTCGCTTATCTCCTACAATTTTCGAAAACAGGAGCAAAGTCCATTTTAAAATTTCAAAAGTCGAAATTTGGAAGAATGTCGCCTATTGTCAAAAAAACACACTTTTGAATATTGGACATTCATAGGAATGGCCGGAATAGTGTTCCCCAATAATTTTTTTTCGCAAATTTTCTACCATTTTCGGAAAAAGTAGCAAAGTCCTTTTTAAAATTTCAAAAGTCAAAATTTGGAAGAATGTCGCCTATTGTAAAAAAAACACACTTTTGAATATTGGACATTCATAGGAATGGGCGGAATAGTGTTCCCCAATAATTTTTTTTCGCTAATTTTCTACCATTTTCGGAAAAAGGTTCAAAGTCCTTTTTAAAATTTCAAAAGTCGAAATTTGGAAGAATGTCGCCTATTGTCAAAAAAACACACTTTTGAATATTGGACATTCATAGGAATAGCCGGAATAGTGTTCCCCAATAATTTTTTTTCGCAAATTTTCTACCCTTTTCGGAAAAAGGAGCAAAGTCCTTTCTAAAATTTCAAAAGTTGAAATTTGGAAAAATGTCGCCAATTTGCATAAAAACACACTGTTAAGACTTTTGAATATTGGACATTCATAGGAATGGCCGGAACAGTGTTCCCCAATAATTTTTTTTTCGCAAATTTTCTACCATTTTCGGAAAAAGGAGCAAAGTCCTTTCTAAAATTTCAAAAGTTGAAATTTGGAAAAATGTCGCCAATTTTCAAATAAACACACTGTTAAGAATTTTGAATATTGGACATTCATAGAAATAGCCGGAAGAGTGTTCTCCAATAATGTTTTTTCGCTTATCTCCTACAATTTTCGGAAACAGGAGCAAAGTCCATTTTAAAATTTCAAAAGTCGAAATTTGGAAGAATGTCGCCTATTGTCAAAAAAACACACTTTTGAATATTGGACAGTCATAGGAATGGCCGGAATAGTGTTCCCCAATAATTTTTTTTCGCAAATTTTCTACCATTTTCGGAAAAAGGAGCAAGGTCCTTTCTAAAATTTCAAAAGTTGAAATTTGGAAAAATGTCGCCAATTTTCAAAAAAAACACACTGTTAAGACTTTTGAATATTGGACATTCATAGGAATGGCCGGAATAGTGTTCCCCAATAATTTTTTTTTCGCAAATTTTCTACCATTTTCGGAAAAAGGAGCAAAGTCCTTTCTAAAATTTCAAAAGTTGAAATTTGGAAAAATGTCGCCAATTTTCAAATAAACACACTGTTAAGAATTTTGAATATTGGACATTCATAGAAATGGCCGGAAGAGTGTTCTCCAATAATGTTTTTTCGCTTATCTCCTACAATTTTCGGAAACAGGAGCAAAGTCCATTTTAAAATTTCAAAAGTCGAAATTTGGAAGAATGTCGCCTATTGTCAAAAAAACACACTTTTGAATATTGGACATTCATAGGAATGGCCGGAATAGTGTTCCCCAATAATTTTTTTTCGCAAATTTTCTACCATTTTCGGAAAAAGGAGCAAAGTCCTTTTAAAAATTTCAAAAGTCGAAATTTGGAAGAATGTCGCCTATTGTCAAAAAAACACACTTTTGAATATTGGACATTCATAGGAATGGCCGGAATAGTGTTCCCCAATAATTTTTTTTCGCAAATTTTCTACCATTTTCGGAAAAAGGAGCAAAGTCCTTTCTAAAATTTCAAAAGTTGAAATTTGGAAAAATGTCGCCAATTTTCAAATAAACACACTGTTAAGAATTTTGAATATTGGACATTCATAGAAATGGCCGGAAGAGTGTTCTACAATAATGTTTTTTTGCTTATCTCCTACAATTTTCGGAAACAGGAGCAAAGTCCATTTTAAAATTTCAAAAGTCGAAATTTGGAAGAATGTCGCCTATTGTCAAAAAAACACACTTTTGAATATTGGACATTCATAGGAATGGCCGGAATAGTGTTCCCCAATAATTTTTTTTCGCAAATTTTCTACCATTTTCGGAAAAAGGAGCAAAGTCCTTTTTAAAATTTCAAAAGTCGAAATTTGGAAGAATGTCGCCTATTGTCAAAAAAACACACTTTTGAATATTGGACATTCATAGGAATGGCAGGAATAGTATTCCCCAATAATTTTTTTTCGCAAATTTTCTACCATTTTCGGAAAAAGGAGCAAAATCCTTTTTAAAATTTCAAAAGTCGAAATTTGGAAGAATGTCGCCTATTGTCAAAAAAACACACTTTTGAATATTGGACATTCATAGGAATGACCGGAATAGTGGTCCCCAATAATTTTTTTTGCAAATTTTCTACCATTTTCCGAAAAAGGAGCAAAGTCCTTTTTAAAATTTCAAAAGTCGAAATTTGGAAGAATGTCGCCTATTGTCAAAAAAACACACTTTTGAATATTGGACATTCATAGGAATGGCAGGAATAGTATTCCCCAATAATTTTTTTTCGCAAATTTTTTACCATTTTCGGAAAAAGGAGCAAAGTCCTTTTTAAAATTTCAAAAGTCGAAATTTGGAAGAATGTCGCCTATTGTCCAAAAAACACACTTTTGAATATTGGACATTCATAGGAATGGCCGGAATAGTGTTCCCCAATAATTTTTTTTCGCAAATTTTCTACCATTTTCGGAAAAAGGAGCAAGGTCCTTTCTAAAATTTCAAAAGTTGAAATTTGGAAAAATGTCCCAAATTTAAAAAAAAACACACTGTTGCGACTTTTGAATATTGGACATTCATAGAAATGGCCGGAAGAGTGTTCTCCAATAATGTTTTTTCGCTTATCTCCTACAATTTTCGGAAAAAGGAGCAAAGTCCTTTTTAAAATTTCAAAAGTCGAAATTTGGAAGAATGTCGCCTATTGTCAAAAAAACACATTTTTGAATATTGGACATTCATAGGAATGGCCGTAATAGTGTTCCCCAATAATTTTTTTTCGCAAATTTTCTACCATTTTTGGAAAAAGGAGCAAAGTCCTTTTTAAAATTTCAAAATTCGAAATTTGGAAGAATGTCGCCTATTGTCAAAAAAACACACTTTTGAATATTGGACATTCATAGGAATGGCCGGAATAGTGTTCCCCAATAATTTTTTTTCGCAAATTTTCTACCATTTTCGGAAAAAGTAGCAAAGTCCTTTTTAAAGTTTCAAAAGTCAAAATTTGGAAGAATGTCGCCTATTGTAAAAAAAAACACACTTTTGAATATTGGACATTCATAGGAATGGGCGGAATAGTGTTCCCCAATAATTTTTGTTCGCTAATTTTCTACCATTTTCGGAAAAAGGTTCAAAGTCCTTTTTAAAATTTCAAAAGTCGAAATTTGGAAGAATGTCGCCTATTGTCAAAAAAACACACTTTTGAATATTGGACATTCATAGGAATGGCCGGAATAGTGTTCCCCAATAATTTTTTTTCGCAAATTTTTTACCATTTTCGGAAAAAGGAGCAAGGTCCTTTCTAAAATTTCAAAAGTTGAAATTTGGAAAAATGTCGCCAATTTTCAAAAAAAAACACACTGTTAAGACTTTTGAATATTGGACATTCATAGGAATGGCAGGAATAGTGTTCCCCAATAATTTTTTTTTCGCAAATTTTCTACCATTTTCGGAAAAAGGAGTAAAGTCCTTTCTAAAATTTCAAAAGTTGAAATTTGGAAAAATGTCGCCAATTTTCAAATAAACACACTGTTAAGAATTTTGAATATTGGACATTCATAGAAATGGCCGGAAGAGTGTTCTCCAATAATGTTTTTTCGCTTATCTCCTACAATTTTCGGAAACAGGAGCAAAGTCCATTTTAAAATTTCAAAAGTCGAAATTTGGAAGAATGTCGCCTATTGTCTAAAAAACACACTTTTGAATATTGGACATTCATAGGAATGGCCGGAATAGTGTTCCCCAATAATTTTTTTTCGCAAATTTTTTACCGTTTTCGGAAAAAGGAGCAAGGTCCTTTCTAAAATTTCAAAAGTTGAAATTTGGAAAAATGTCGCCAATTTTCAAAAAAAACACACTGTTAAGACTTTTGAATATTGGACATTCATAGGAATGGCCGGAATAGTGTTCCCCAATAATTTTTTTTTTGCAAATTTTTTACCATTTTCGGAAAAAGGAGCAAGGTCCTTTCTAAAATTTCAAAAGTTGAAATTTGGAAAAATGTCGCCAATTTTCAAATAAACACACTGTTAAGAATTTTGAATATTGGACATTCATAGAAATGGCCGGAAGAGTGTTCTCCAATAATGTTTTTTCGCTTATCTCCTACAATTTTCGGAAACAGGAGCAAAGTCCATTTTAAAATTTCAAAAGTCGAAATTTGGAAGAATGTCGCCTATTGTCAAAAAAACACACTTTTGAATATTGGACATTCATAGGAATGGCCGGAATAGTGTTCCCCAATAATTTTTTTTCGCAAATTTTCTACCATTTTCGGAAAAAGGAGCAAGGTCCTTTCTAAAATTTCAAAAAATATAAATTTGGAAAAATGTCGCCAATTTTCAAATAAACACACTGTTAAGAATTTTGAATATTGGACATTCATAGAAATGGCCGGAAGAGCGTTCTCCAATAATTTTTTTCGCTTATCTCCTACAATTTTCGGAAACAGGAGCAAAGTCCATTTTAAAATTTCAAAAGTCGAAATTTGGAAGAATGTCGCCTATTGTCAAAAAAACACACTTTTGAATATTGGACATTCATAGGAATGGGCGGAATAGTGTTCCGCAATAATTTTTTTTTTCGCAAATTTTCTACCATTTTCGGAAAAAGGAGCAAAGTCCTTTCTAAAATTTCAAAAGTTGAAATTTGGAAAAATGTCGCCAATTTAAAAAAAAAAACACACTGTTAAGACTTTTGAATAGTGGACATTCATAGAAATGGCCGGAAGAGTGTTCTCCAATAATGTTTTTTCGCTTATCTCCTACAATTTTCGGAAAAAGGAGCAAAGTCCTTTTTAAAATTTCAAAAGTCGAAATTTGGAAGAATGTCGCCTATTGTCAAAAAAACACATTTTTGAATATTGGACATTCATAGGAATGGCCGTAATAGTGTTCCCCAATAATTTTTTTTCGCAAATTTTCTACCATTTTCGGAAAAAGGAGCAAAGTCCTTTCTAAAATTTCAAAAGTCGAAATTTGGAAGAATGTCGCCTATTGTCAAAAAAACACACTTTTGAATATTGGACATTCATAGGAATGGCCGGAATAGTGTTCCCCAATAATTTTTTTTCGCAAATTTTCTACCATTTTCGGAAAAAGGAGCAAAGTCCTTTCTAAAATTTCAAAAGTTGAAATTTGGAAAAATGTCGCCAATTTGCAAAAAACACACTGTTAAGACTTTTGAATATTGGACATTCATAGGAATGGCCGGAACAGTGTTCCCCAATAATTTTTTTTTTTGCAAATTTTCTACCATTTTCGGAAAAAGGAGCAAAGTCCTTTCTAAAATTTCAAAAGTTGAAATTTGGAAAAATGTCGCCAATTTTCAAATAAACACACTGTTAAGAATTTTGAATATTGGACATTCATAGAAATGGCCGGAAGAGTGTTCTCCAATAATGTTTTTTCGCTTATCTCCTACAATTTTCGGAAACAGGAGTAAAGTCCATTTTAAAATTTCAAAAGTCGAAATTTGGAAGAATGTCGCATATTGTCCAAAAAACACACTTTTGAATATTGGACATTCATAGAAATGGCCGGAATAGTGTTCCCCAATAATTTTTTTTCGCAAATTTTCTACCATTTTCGGAAAAAGTAGCAAAGTCCTTTTTAAAATTTCAAAAGTTTAAATTTGGAAAAATGTCGCCAATTTTCAAAAAAAACACACTGTTAAGACTTTTGAATATTGGCCATTCATAGAAATGGCCGAAAGAGTGTTCTCCAATAATGTTTTTTCGCTTATCTCCTACAATTTTCGGAAAAAGGAGCAAAGTCCTTTTTAAAATTTCAAAAGTCGAAATTTGGAAGAATGTCGCCTATTGTCAAAAAAACACATTTTTGAATATTGGACATTCATAGGAATGGCCGTAATAGTGTTCCCCAATAATTTTTTTTCGCAAATTTTCTGCTATTTTCGGAAAAAGGAGCAAAGTCCTTTTTAAAATTTCAAAAGTCGAAATTTGGAAGAATGTCGCCTATTGTCAAAAAAACACACTTTTGAATATTGGACATTCATAGGAATGGCCGGAATAGTGTTCCCCAATAATTTTTTTTCGCAAATTTTTTACCATTTTCGGAAAAAGGAGCAAGGTCCTTTCTAAAACTTCAAAAGTTGAAATTTGGAAAAATGTCGCCAATTTTCAAAAAAAACACACTGTTAAGACTTTTGAATATTGGACATTCATAGGAATGGCTGGAATAGTGTTCCCCAATAATTTTTTTTTCGCAAATTTTCTACCATTTTCGGAAAAAGGAGCAAAGTCCTTTCTAAAATTTCAAAAGTTGAAATTTGGAAAAATGTCGCCAATTTTCAAATAAACACACTGTTAAGAATTTTGAATATTGGACATTCATAGAAATGGCCGGAAGAGTGTTCTCCAATAATGTTTTTTCGCTTATCTCCTACAATTTTCGGAAACAGGAGCAAAGTCCATTTTAAAATTTCAAAAGTCGAAATTTGGAAGAATGTCGCCTATTGTCAAAAAAACACACTTTTGAATATTGGACATTCATAGGAATGGCCGGAATAGTGTTCCCCAATAATTTTTTTTCGCAAATTTTCTACCATTTTCGGAAAAAGGAGCAAGGTCCTTTCTAAAATTTCAAAAGTTGAAATTTGGAAAAATGTCGCCAATTTTCAAATAAACACACTGTTAAGAATTTTGAATATTGGACATTCATAGAAATGGCCGGAAGAGTGTTCTCCAATAATTTTTTTCGCTTATCTCCTACAATTTTCGGAAACAGGAGCAAAGTCCATTTTAAAATTTCAAAAGTCGAAATTTGGAAGAATGTCGCCTATTGTCAAAAAAACGCACTTTTGAATATTGGACATTCATAGAAATGGCCGGAATAGTGTTCCCCAATAATTTTTTTTCGCAAATTTTCTACCATTTTCGGAAAAAGGAGCAAGGTCCTTTCTAAAATTTCAAAAGTTGAAATTTGGAAAAATGTCGCCAATTTTAAAAAAAAACACACTGTTAAGACTTTTGAATATTGGACAGTCATAGAAATGGCCGGAAGAGTGTTCTCCAATAATGTTTTTTCGCTTATCTCCTACAATTTTCGGAAAAAGGAGCAAAGTCCTTTTTAAAATTTCAAAAGTCGAAATTTGGAAGAATGTCGCCTATTGTCAAAAAAACACATTTTTGAATATTGGACATTCATAGGAATGGCCGTAATAGTGTTCCCCAATAATTTTTTTTCGCAAATTTTCTGCCATTTTCGGAAAAAGGAGCAAAGTCCTTTTTAAAATTTCAAAAGTCGAAATTTGGAAGAATGTCGCCTATTGTCAAAAAAACACACTTTTGAATATTGGACATTCATAGGAATGCCCGGAATAGTGTTCCCCAATAATTTTTTTTCGCAAATTTTTTACCATTTTCGGAAAAAGGAGCAAGGTCCTTTCTAAAATTTCAAAAGTTGAAATTTGGAAAAATGTCGCCAATTTTCAAAAAAAACACACTGTTAAGACTTTTGAATATTGGACATTCATAGGAATGGCCGGAATAGTGTTCCCCAATAATTTTTTTTTCGCAAATTTTCTACCATTTTCGGAAAAAGGAGCAAAGTCCTTTCTAAAATTTCAAAAGTTGAAATATGGAAAAATGTCGCCAATTTTCAAATAAACACACTGTTAAGAATTTTGAATATTGGACATTCATAGAAATGGCCGGAAGAGTGTTCTCCAATAATGTTTTTTCGCTTATCTCCTACAATTTTCGGAAACAGGAGCAAAGTCCATTTTAAAATTTCAAAAGTCGAAATTTGGAAGAATGTCGCCTATTGTCAAAAAAACACACTTTTGAATATTGGACATTCATAGGAATGGCCGGAATAGTGTTCCCCAATAATTTTTTTTCGCAAATTTTCTACCATTTTCGGAAAAAGGAGCAAGGTCCTTTCTAAAATTTCAAAAGTTGAAATTTGGAAAAATGTCGCCAATTTTCAAATAAACACACTGTTAAGAATTTTGAATATTGGACATTCATAGAAATGGCCGGAATAGTGTTCCCCATTAATTTTTTTCGCAAATTTTCTACCATTTTCGGAAAAAGTAGCAAAGTCCTTTTTAAAATTTCAAAAGTTTAAATTTGGAAAAATGTCGCCAATTTTCAAAAAAAACACACTGTTAAGACTTTTGAATATTGGCCATTCATAGAAATGGCCGAAAGAGTGTTCTCCAATAATGTTTTTTCGCTTATCTCCTACAATTTTCGGAAAAAGGAGCAAAGTCCTTTTTAAAATTTCAAAAGTCGAAATTTGGAAGAATGTCGCCTATTGTCAAAAAAACACATTTTTGAATATTGGACATTCATAGGAATGGCCGTAATAGTGTTCCCCAATAATTTTTTTTCGCAAATTTTCTGCCATTTTCGGAAAAAGGAGCAAAGTCCTTTTTAAAATTTCAAAAGTCGAAATTTGGAAGAATGTCGCCTATTGTCAAAAAAACACACTTTTGAATATTGGACATTCATAGGAATGGCCGGAATAGTGTTCCCCAATAATTTTTTTTCGCAAATTTTCTACCATTTTCGGAAAAAGGAGCAAGGTCCTTTCTAAAACTTCAAAAGTTGAAATTTGGAAAAATGTCGCCAATTTTCAAAAAAAACACACTGTTAAGACTTTTGAATATTGGACATTCATAGGAATGGCTGGAATAGTGTTCCCCAATAATTTTTTTTTCGCAAATTTTCTACCATTTTCGGAAAAAGGAGCAAAGTCCTTTCTAAAATTTCAAAAGTTGAAATTTGGAAAAATGTCGCCAATTTTCAAATAAACACACTGTTAAGAATTTTGAATATTGGACATTCATAGAAATGGCCGGAAGAGTGTTCTCCAATAATTTTTTTCGCTTATCTCCTACAATTTTCGGAAACAGGAGCAAAGTCCATTTTAAAATTTCAAAAGTCGAAATTTGGAAGAATGTCGCCTATTGTCAAAAAAACACACTTTTGAATATTGGGCATTCATAGGAATGGCCGGAATAGTGTTCCCCAATAATTTTTTTTCGCAAATTTTCTACCATTTTCGGAAAAAGGAGCAAGGTCCTTTCTAAAATTTCAAAAGTTGAAATTTGGAAAAATGTCGCCAATTTTCAAATAAACACACTGTTAAGAATTTTGAATATTGGACATTCATAGAAATGGCCGGAAGAGTGTTCTCCAATAATTTTTTTCGCTTATCTCCTACAATTTTCGGAAACAGGAGCAAAGTCCATTTTAAAATTTCAAAAGTCGAAATTTGGAAGAATGTCGCCTATTGTCAAAAAAACACACTTTTGAATATTGGACATTCATAGAAATGGCCGGAATAGTGTTCCCCAATAATTTTTTTTCGCAAATTTTCTACCATTTTCGGAAAAAGTAGCAAAGTCCTTTTTAAAATTTCAAAAGTTTAAATTTGGAAAAATGTCGCCAATTTTCAAAAAAAACACACTGTTAAGACTTTTGAATATTGGCCATTCATAGAAATGGCCGAAAGAGTGTTCTCCAATAATGTTTTTTGGCTTATCTCCTACAATTTTCGGAAAAAGGAGCAAAGTCCTTTTTAAAATTTCAAAAGTCGAAATTTGGAAGAATGTCGCCTATTGTCAAAAAAACACATTTTTGAATATTGGACATTCATAGGAATGGCCGTAATAGTGTTCCCCAATAATTTTTTTTCGCAAATTTTCTGCCATTTTCGGAAAAAGGAGCAAAGTCCTTTTTAAAATTTCAAAAGTCGAAATTTGGAAGAATGTCGCCTATTGTCAAAAAAACACACTTTTGAATATTGGACATTCATAGGAATGGCCGGAATAGTGTTCCCCAATAATTTTTTTTCGCAAATTTTTTACCATTTTCGGAAAAAGGAGCAAGGTCCTTTCTAAAACTTCAAAAGTTGAAATTTGGAAAAATGTCGCCAATTTTCAAAAAAAACACACTGTTAAGACTTTTGAATATTGGACATTCATAGGAATGGCTGGAATAGTGTTCCCCAATAATTTTTTTTTCGCAAATTTTCTACCATTTTCGGAAAAAGGAGCAAAGTCCTTTCTAAAATTTCAAAAGTTGAAATTTGGAAAAATGTCGCCAATTTTCAAATAAACACACTGTTAAGAATTTTGAATATTGGACATTCATAGAAATGGCCGGAAGAGTGTTCTCCAATAATGTTTTTTCGCTTATCTCCTACAATTTTCGGAAACAGGAGCAAAGTCCATTTTAAAATTTCAAAAGTCGAAATTTGGAAGAATGTCGCCTATTGTCAAAAAAACACACTTTTGAATATTGGACATTCATAGGAATGGCCGGAATAGTGTTCCCCAATAATTTTTTTTCGCAAATTTTCTACCATTTTCGGAAAAAGGAGCAAGGTCCTTTCTAAAATTTCAAAAGTTGAAATTTGGAAAAATGTCGCCAATTTTCAAATAAACACACTGTTAAGAATTTTGAATATTGGACATTCATAGAAATGGCCGGAAGAGTGTTCTCCAATAATTTTTTTCGCTTATCTCCTACAATTTTCGGAAACAGGAGCAAAGTCCATTTTAAAATTTCAAAAGTCGAAATTTGGAAGAATGTCGCCTATTGTCAAAAAAACACACTTTTGAATATTGGACATTCATAGAAATGGCCGGAATAGTGTTTCCCAATAATTTTTTTTCGCAAATTTTCTACCATTTTCGGAAAAAGGAGCAAGGTCCTTTCTAAAATTTCAAAAGTTGAAATTTGGAAAAATGTCGCCAATTTTAAAAAAAAACACACTGGTAAGACTTTTGAATATTGGACATTCATAGAAATGGCCGGAAGAGTGTTCTCCAATAATGTTTTTTCGCTTATCTCCTACAATTTTCGGAAAAAGGAGCAAAGTCCTTTTTAAAATTTCAAAAGTCGAAATTTGGAAGAATGTCGCCTATTGTCAAAAAAACACATTTTTGAATATTGGACATTCATAGGAATGGCCGTAATAGTGTTCCCCAATAATTTTTTTTCGCAAATTTTCTGCCATATTCGGAAAAAGGAGCAAAGTCCTTTTTAAAATTTCAAAAGTCGAAATTTGGAAGAATGTCGCCTATTGTCAAAAAAACACCCTTTTGAATATTGGACATTCATAGGAATGCCCGGAATAGTGTTCCCCAATAATTTTTTTTCGCAAATTTTTTACTATTTTCGGAAAAAGGAGCAAGGTCCTTTCTAAAATTTCAAAAGTTGAAATTTGGAAAAATGTCGCCAATTTTCAAAAAAAACACACTGTTAAGACTTTTGAATATTGGACATTCATAGGAATGGCCGGAATAGTGTTCCCCAATAATTTTTTTTTCGCAAATTTTCTACCATTTTCGGAAAAAGGAGCAAAGTCCTTTCTAAAATTTCAAAAGTTGAAATTTGGAAAAATGTCGCCAATTTTCAAATAAACACACTGTTAAGAATTTTGAATATTGGACATTCATAGAAATGGCCGGAAGAGTGTTCTCCAATAATGTTTTTTCGCTTATCTCCTACAATTTTCGGAAACAGGAGCAAAGTCCATTTTAAAATTTCAAAAGTCGAAATTTGGAAGAATGTCGCCTATTGTCAAAAAAACACACTTTTGAATATTGGACATTCATAGGAATGGCCGGAATAGTGTTCCCCAATAATTTTTTTTTCGCAAATTTTCTACCATTTTCGGAAAAAGGAGCAAGGTCCTTTCTAAAATTTCAAAAGTTGAAATTTGGAAAAATGTCGCCAATTTAAAAAAAAAACACACTGTTAAGACTTTTGAATATTGGACATTCATAGAAGTGGCCGGAAGAGTGTTCTCCAATAATGTTTTTTCGCTTATCTCCTACAATTTTCGGAAAAAGGAGCAAAGTCCTTTTTAAAATTTCAAAAGTCGAAATTTGGAAGAATGTCGCCTATTGTCAAAAAAACACATTTTTGAATATTGGACATTCATAGGAATGGCCGTAATAGTGTTCCCCAATAATTTTTTTTCGCAAATTTTCTACCATTTTCGGAAAAAGGAGCAAAGTCCTTTTTAAAATTTCAAAAGTCGAAATTTGGAAGAATGTCGCCTATTGTCAAAAAAACACACTTTTGAATATTGGACATTCATAGGAATGGCCGGAATAGTGTTCCCCAATAATTTTTTTTCGCAAATTTTCTACCATTTTCGGAAAAAGGAGCAAAGTCCTTTCTAAAATTTCAAAAGTTGAAATTTGGAAAAATGTCGCCAATTTGCAAAAAACACACTGTTAAGACTTTTGAATATTGGACATTCATAGGAATGGCCGGAAGAGTGTTCCCCAATAATTTTTTTTTCGCAAATTTTCTACCATTTTCGGAAAAAGGAGCAAAGTCCTTTCTAAAATTTCAAAAGTTGAAATTTGGAAAAATGTCGCCAATTTTCAAATAAACACATTTTTGAATATTGGACATTCATAGGAATGGCCGTAATAGTGTTCCCCAATAATTTTTTTTCGCAAATTTTCTACCATTTTCGGAAAAAGGAGCAAAGTCCATTTTAAAATTTCAATAGTCGAAATTTGGAAGAATGTCGCCTATTGTCAAAAAAACACACTTTTGAATATTGGACATTCATAGGAATGGCCGGAATAGTGTTCCCCAATAATTTTTTTTCGCAAATTTTCTACCATTTTCGGAAAAAGGAGCAAAGTCCTTTTTAAAATTTCAAAAGTCGAAATTTGGAAGAATGTCGCCTATTGTCAAAAAAACACACTTTTGAATATTGGACATTCATAGGAATGGCCGGAATAGTGTTCCCCAATAATTTTTTTTCGCAAATTTTCTACCATTTTCGGAAAAAGGAGCAAAGTCCTTTCTAAAATTTCAAAAGTTGAAATTTGGAAAAATGTCGCCAATTTGCAAAAAACACACTGTTAAGACTTTTGAATATTGGACATTCATAGGAATGGCCGAAAGAGTGTTCCCCAATAATTTTTTTTTCGCAAATTTTCTACCATTTTCGGAAAAAGGAGCAAAGTCCTTTCTAAAATTTCAAAAGTTGAAATTTGGAAAAATGTCGCCAATTTTCAAATAAACACATTTTTGAATATTGGACATTCATAGGAATGGCCGTAATAGTGTTCCCCAATAATTTTTTTTCGCAAATTTTCTACCATTTTCGGAAAAAGGAGCAAAGTCCATTTTAAAATTTCAATAGTCGAAATTTGGAAGAATGTCGCCTATTGTCAAAAAAACACACTTTTGAATATTGGACATTCATAGGAATGGCCGGAATAGTGTTCCCCAATAATTTTTTTTCGCAAATTTTCTACCATTTTCGGAAAAAGGAGCAAAGTCCTTTTTAAAATTTCAAAAGTCGAAATTTGGAAGAATGTCGCCTATTGTCAAAAAAACACACTTTTGAATATTGGACATTCATAGGAATGGCCGGAATAGTGTTCCCCAATAATTTTTTTTCGCAAATTTTCTACCATTTTCGGAAAAAGGAGCAAGGTCCTTTCTAAAATTTCAAAAGTTGAAATTTGGAAAAATTTCGCCAATTTTCAAAAAAAAACACACTGTTAAGACTTTTGAATATTGGACATTCATAGGAATGGCCGGAAGAGTGTTCCCCAATAATTTTTTTTTCGCAAATTTTCTACCATTTTCGGAAAAAGGAGCAAAGTCCTTTCTAAAATTTCAAAAGTTGAAATTTGGAAAAATGTCGCCAATTTTCAAATAAACACATTTTTGAATATTGGACATTCATAGGAATGGCCGTAATAGTGTTCCCCAATAATTTTTTTTCCCAAATTTTCTACCATTTTCGGAAAAAGGAGCAAAGTCCATTTTAAAATTTCAAAAGTCGAAATTTGGAAGAATGTCGCCTATTGTCAAAAAAACACATTTTTGAATATTGGACATTCATAGGAATGGCCGTAATAGTGTTCCCCAATAATTTTTTTTCGCAAATTTTCTACCATTTTCGGAAAAAGGAGCAAAGCCCTTTTTAAAATTTCAAAAGTCGAAATTTGGAAGAATGTCGCCTATTGTCAAAAAAACACACTTTTGAATATTGGACATTCATAGGAATGGCCGGAATAGTGTTCCCCAATAATTTTTTTTCGCAAATTTTCTACCATTTTCGGAAAAAGGAGCAAAGTCCTTTCTAAAATTTCAAAAGTTGAAATTTGGAAGAATGTCGCCTATTGTCAAAAAACCACACTTTTGAATGTTGGACATTCATAGGAATGGCCGGAGTAGTGTTCTTCAATAATGTTTTTTCGCTTATCTCCTACAATTTTCGGAAACAGGAGCAAAGTCCATTTTAAAATTTCAAAAGTTGAAATTTGGAAGAATGTCGCCTATTGTCCAAAAAACACACTTTTGAATATTGGACATTCATAAGAATGGCCGGAATAGTGTTCCCCAATAATTTTTTTCGCAAATTTTCTACCATTTTCGGAAAAAGGAGCAAAGTCCTTTTTAAAATTTCAAAAGTCGAAATTTGGAAGAATGTCGCCTATTGTCAAAAAAACACACTTTTGAATATTGGACATTCATAAGAATGGCCGGAATAGTGGTCCCAATAGTTTTTTTTCGCAAATTTTCTACGATTTTCGGAAAAAGGAGCAAAGTCCTTTTTAAAATTTCAAAAGTCGAAATTTGGAAGAATGTCGCCTATTGTCCAAAAAACACACTTTTGAATATTGGACATTGATAAGAATGGCCGGAATAGTGTTCCCCAATAATTTTTTTTCGCAAATTTTCTACCATTTTCGGAAAAAGAAGCAAAGTCCTTTCTAAAATTTCAAAAGTTGAAATTTGGAAAAATGTCGCCAATTTGCAAAAAAACACACTGTTAAGACTTTTGAATGTTGGACATTCATAGGAATGGCCGGAATAGTGTTCTTCAATAATGTTTTTTCGCTTATCTCCTACAGTTTTCGGAAACAGGAGCAAAGTCCATTTTAAAATTTCAAAAGTCGAAATTTGGAAGAATGTCGCCTATTGTCCAAAAAACACACTTTTGAATATTGGGCATTCATAAGAATGGCCGGAATAGTGTTCCCCAATAATTTTTTTTCGCAAATTTTCTACCATTTTCAGAAAAAGAAGCAAAGTCCTTTCTAAAATTTCAAAAGTTGAAATTTGGAAAAATGTCGCCAATTTGCAAAAAAACACACTGTTAAGACTTTTGAATATTGGACATTCATAGGAATGGCCGGAATAGTGTTCCCCAATAATTTTTTTTCGCAAATTTTCTACCATTTTCGGAAAAAGGAGCAAGGTCCTTTCTAAAATTTCAAAAGTTGAAATTTGGAAAAATGTCGCCAATTTTCAAAAAAAACACACTGTTAAGACTTTTGAATATTGGACTTTCATAGAAATGGCCGGAAGAGTGTTCTCCAATAATGTTTTTTCGCTTATCTCCTACAATTTTCGGAAAAAGGAGCAAAGTCCTTTTTAAAATTTCAAAAGTCGAAATTTGGAAGAATGTCGCCTATTGTCAAAAAAACACATTTTTGAATATTGGACATTCATAGGAATGGCCGTAATAGTGTTCCCCAATAATTTTTTTTCGCAAATTTTCTACCATTTTCGGAAAAAGGAGCAAAGTCTCCTTTTTAAAATTTCAAAAGTCGAAATTTAGCAGAATGTCGCCTATTGTCAAAAAAACACACTTTTGAATATTGGACATTCATAGGAATGGCCGGAATAGTGTTCCCCAATAATTTTTTTTTGCAAATTTTCTACCATTTTCGGAAAAAGGAGCAAAGTCCTTTCTAAAATTTCAAAAGTTGAAATTTGGAAAAATGTCGCCAATTTGCAAAAAAACACACTGTTAAGACTTTTGAATATTGGACATTCATAGAAATGGCCGGAAGAGTGCTCTCCAATAATGTTTTTTCGCTTATCTCCTATAATTTTCGGAAACAGGAGCAAAGTCCATTTTAAAATTTCAAAATTCGAAATTTGGAAGAATGTCGCCTATTGTCAAAAAAACACACTTTTGAATATTGGACATTCATAGGAATGGCCGGAATAGTGTTCCCCAATAATTTTTTTTCGCAAATTTTTTACCGTTTTCGGAAAAAGGAGCAAGGTCCTTTCTAAAATTTCAAAAGTTGAAATTTGGAAAAATGTCGCCAATTTTCAAAAAAAAACACACTGTTAAGACTTTTGAATATTGGACATTCATAGGAATGGCCGGAATAGTGTTCCCCAATAATTTTTTTTTTGCAAATTTTTTACCATTTTCGGAAAAAGGAGCAAGGTCCTTTCTAAAATTTCAAAAGTTGAAATTTGGAAAAATGTCGCCAATTTTCAAATAAACACACTGTTAAGAATTTTGAATATTGGACATTCATAGAAATGGCCGGAAGAGTGTTCTCCAATAATGTTTTTTCGCTTATCTCCTACAATTTTCGGAAACAGGAGCAAAGTCCATTTTAAAATTTCAAAATTCGAAATTTGGAAGAATGTCGCCTATTGTCAAAAAACACACTTTTGAATATTGGACATTCATAGGAATGGCCGGAATAGTGTTCCCCAATAATTTTTTTTCGCAAATTTTCTACCATTTTCGGAAAAAGGAGCAAGGTCCTTTCTAAAATTTCAAAAATTGAAATTTGGAAAAATGTCGCCAATTTTCAAATAAACACACTGTTAAGAATTTTGAATATTGGACATTCATAGAAATGGCCGGAAGAGTGTTCTCCAATAATTTTTTTCGCTTATCTCCTACAATTTTCGGAAACAGGAGCAAAGTCCATTTTAAAATTTCAAAAGTCGAAATTTGGAAGAATGTCGCCTATTGTCAAAAAAACACACTTTTGAATATTGGACATTCATAGGAATGGGCGGAATAGTGTTCCGCAATAATTTTTTTTTCGCAAATTTTCTACCATTTTCGGAAAAAGGAGCAAGGTCCTTTCTAAAATTTCAAAAGTTGAAATTTGGAAAAATGTCGCCAATTTTCAAAAAAACACACTGTTAAGACTTTTGAATATTGGACATTCATAGAAATGGCCGGAAGAGTGTTCTCCAATAATGTTTTTTCGCTTATCTCCTACAATTTTCGGAAAAAGGAGCAAAGTCCTTTTTAAAATTTCAAAAGTCGAAATTTGGAAGAATGTCGCCTATTGTCAAAAAAACACATTTTTGAATATTGGACATTCATAGGAATGGCCGTAATAGTGTTCCCCAATAATTTTTTTTGCAAATTTTTTACCATTTTCGGAAAAAGGAGCAAAGTCCTTTCTAAAATTTCAAAAGTCGAAATTTGGAAGAATGTCGCCTATTGTCAAAAAAACACACTTTTGAATATTGGACATTCATAGGAATGGCCGGAATAGTGTTCCCCAATAATTTTTTTTCGCAAATTTTCTACCATTTTCGGAAAAAGGAGCAAGGTCCTTTCTAAAATTTCAAAAGTTTAAATTTGGAAAAATGTCGCCAATTGTCAAAAAAACACACTTTTGAATATTGGACATTCATAGGAATGGCCGGAATAGTGTTCCCCAATAATTTTTTTTCGCAAATTTTCTACCATTTTCGGAAAAAGGAGCAAAGTCCTTTCTAAAATTTCAAAAGTTGAAATTTGGAAAAATGTCGCCAATTTTCAAATAAACACACTTTTAAGAATTTTGAATATTGGACATTCATAGAAATGGCCGGAAGAGTGTTCTCCAATAATGTTTTGTCGCTTATCTCCTACAATTTTCGGAAACAGGAGCAAAGTCCATTTTAAAATTTCAAAAGTCGAAATTTGGAAGAATGTCGCCTATTGTCAAAAAAACACACTTTTGAATATTGGACATTCATAGGAATGGCCGGAATAGTGTTCCCCAATAATTTTTTTTCGCAAATTTTCTACCATTTTCGGAAAAAGGAGCAAGGTCCTTTCTAAAATTTCAAAAGTTGAAATTTGGAAAAATGTCGCCAATTTTCAAAAAAAACACACTGTTAAGACTTTTGAATATTGGACATTCATAGAAATGGCCGGAAGAGTGTTCTCCAATAATGTTTTTTCGCTTATCTCCTACAATTTTCGGAAAAAGGAGCAAAGTCCTTTTTAAAATTTCAAAAGTCATAATTTGGAAAAATGTCGCCTATTGTCAAAAAAACACATTTTTGAATATTGGACATTCATAGGAATGGCCGGAATAGTGTTCCCCAATAATTTTTTTTCGCAAATTTTCTACCATTTTCGGAAAAAGGAGCAAAGTCCTTTTTAAAGTTTCAAAAGTCGAAATTTGGAAGAATGTCGCCTATTGTCAAAAAAACACACTTTTGAATATTGGACATTCATAGGAATGGCCGGAATAGTGTTCCCCAATAATTTTTTTTCGCAAATTTTCTACCATTTTCGGAAAAAGGAGCAAAGTCCTTTCTAAAATTTCAAAAGTTGAAATTTGGAAAAATGTCGCCAATTTGCAAAAAAACACACTGTTAAGACTTTTGAATATTGGACATTCATAGGAATGGCCGGAATAGTGTTCCCCAATAATTTTTTTTTCGCAAATTTTCTACCATTTTCGGAAAAAGGAGCAAAGTCCTTTCTAAAATTTCAAAAGTTGAAATTTGGAAAAATGTCGCCAATTTTCAAATAAACACACTGTTAAGAATTTTGAATATTGGACATTCATAGAAATGGCCGGAAGAGTGTTCTCCAATAATGTTTTTTCGCTTATCTCCTACAATTTTCGGAAACAGGAGCAAAGTCCATTTTAAAATTTCAAAAGTCGAAATTTGGAAGAATGTCGCCTATTGTCAAAAAAACACACTTTTGAATATTGGACATTCATAGGAATGGCCGGAATAGTGTTCCCCAATAATTTTTTTTCGCAAATTTTTTACCGTTTTCGGAAAAAGGAGCAAGGTCCTTTCTAAAATTTCAAAAGTTGAAATTTGGAAAAATGTCGCCAATTTTCAAAAAAAAACACACTGTTAAGACTTTTGAATATTGGACATTCATAGGAATGGCCGGAATAGTGTTCCCCAATAATTTTTTTTTTGCAAATTTTTTACCATTTTCGGAAAAAGGAGCAAGGTCCTTTCTAAAATTTCAAAAGTTGAAATTTGGAAAAATGTCGCCAATTTTCAAATAAACACACTGTTAAGAATTTTGAATATTGGACATTCATAGAAATGGCCGGAAGAGTGTTCTCCAATAATGTTTTTTCGCTTATCTCCTACAATTTTCGGAAACAGGAGCAAAGTCCATTTTAAAATTTCAAAATTCGAAATTTGGAAGAATGTCGCCTATTGTCAAAAAACACACTTTTGAATATTGGACATTCATAGGAATGGCCGGAATAGTGTTCCCCAATAATTTTTTTTCGCAAATTTTCTACCATTTTCGGAAAAAGGAGCAAGGTCCTTTCTAAAATTTCAAAAATTGAAATTTGGAAAAATGTCGCCAATTTTCAAATAAACACACTGTTAAGAATTTTGAATATTGGACATTCATAGAAATGGCCGGAAGAGTGTTCTCCAATAATTTTTTTCGCTTATCTCCTACAATTTTCGGAAACAGGAGCAAAGTCCATTTTAAAATTTCAAAAGTCGAAATTTGGAAGAATGTCGCCTATTGTCAAAAAAACACACTTTTGAATATTGGACATTCATAGGAATGGGCGGAATAGTGTTCCGCAATAATTTTTTTTTCGCAAATTTTCTACCATTTTCGGAAAAAGGAGCAAGGTCCTTTCTAAAATTTCAAAAGTTGAAATTTGGAAAAATGTCGCCAATTTTCAAAAAAACACACTGTTAAGACTTTTGAATATTGGACATTCATAGAAATGGCCGGAAGAGTGTTCTCCAATAATGTTTTTTCGCTTATCTCCTACAATTTTCGGAAAAAGGAGCAAAGTCCTTTTTAAAATTTCAAAAGTCGAAATTTGGAAGAATGTCGCCTATTGTCAAAAAAACACATTTTTGAATATTGGACATTCATAGGAATGGCCGTAATAGTGTTCCCCAATAATTTTTTTTGCAAATTTTTTACCATTTTCGGAAAAAGGAGCAAAGTCCTTTCTAAAATTTCAAAAGTCGAAATTTGGAAGAATGTCGCCTATTGTCAAAAAAACACACTTTTGAATATTGGACATTCATAGGAATGGCCGGAATAGTGTTCCCCAATAATTTTTTTTCGCAAATTTTCTACCATTTTCGGAAAAAGGAGCAAGGTCCTTTCTAAAATTTCAAAAGTTTAAATTTGGAAAAATGTCGCCAATTGTCAAAAAAACACACTTTTGAATATTGGACATTCATAGGAATGGCCGGAATAGTGTTCCCCAATAATTTTTTTTCGCAAATTTTCTACCATTTTCGGAAAAAGGAGCAAAGTCCTTTCTAAAATTTCAAAAGTTGAAATTTGGAAAAATGTCGCCAATTTTCAAATAAACACACTTTTAAGAATTTTGAATATTGGACATTCATAGAAATGGCCGGAAGAGTGTTCTCCAATAATGTTTTGTCGCTTATCTCCTACAATTTTCGGAAACAGGAGCAAAGTCCATTTTAAAATTTCAAAAGTCGAAATTTGGAAGAATGTCGCCTATTGTCAAAAAAACACACTTTTGAATATTGGACATTCATAGGAATGGCCGGAATAGTGTTCCCCAATAATTTTTTTTCGCAAATTTTCTACCATTTTCGGAAAAAGGAGCAAGGTCCTTTCTAAAATTTCAAAAGTTGAAATTTGGAAAAATGTCGCCAATTTTCAAAAAAAACACACTGTTAAGACTTTTGAATATTGGACATTCATAGAAATGGCCGGAAGAGTGTTCTCCAATAATGTTTTTTCGCTTATCTCCTACAATTTTCGGAAAAAGGAGCAAAGTCCTTTTTAAAATTTCAAAAGTCATAATTTGGAAAAATGTCGCCTATTGTCAAAAAAACACATTTTTGAATATTGGACATTCATAGGAATGGCCGGAATAGTGTTCCCCAATAATTTTTTTTCGCAAATTTTCTACCATTTTCGGAAAAAGGAGCAAAGTCCTTTTTAAAGTTTCAAAAGTCGAAATTTGGAAGAATGTCGCCTATTGTCAAAAAAACACACTTTTGAATATTGGACATTCATAGGAATGGCCGGAATAGTGTTCCCCAATAATTTTTTTTCGCAAATTTTCTACCATTTTCGGAAAAAGGAGCAAAGTCCTTTCTAAAATTTCAAAAGTTGAAATTTGGAAAAATGTCGCCAATTTGCAAAAAAACACACTGTTAAGACTTTTGAATATTGGACATTCATAGGAATGGCCGGAATAGTGTTCCCCAATAATTTTTTTTTCGCAAATTTTCTACCATTTTCGGAAAAAGGAGCAAAGTCCTTTCTAAAATTTCAAAAGTTGAAATTTGGAAAAATGTCGCCAATTTTCAAATAAACACACTGTTAAGAATTTTGAATATTGGACATTCATAGAAATGGCCGGAAGAGTGTTCTCCAATAATGTTTTTTCGCTTATCTCCTACAATTTTCGGAAACAGGAGCAAAGTCCATTTTAAAATTTCAAAAGTCGAAATTTGGAAGAATGTCGCCTATTGTCAAAAAAACACACTTTTGAATATTGGACATTCATAGGAATGGCAGGAATAGTATTCCCCAATAATTTTTTTTCGCCAATTTTTTACCATTTTAGGAAAAAGGAGCAAAGTCCTTTTTAAAATTTCAAAAGTTGAAATTTGGAAGAATGTCGCCTATTGTCAAAAAAACACACTTTTGAATATTGGACATTCATAGGAATGGCCGGAATAGTGTTCCCCAATAATTTTTTTTTCGCAAATTTTCTACCATTTTCGGAAAAAGGAGCAAGGTCCTTTCTAAAATTTCAAAAGTTGAAATTTGGAAAAATGTCGCCAATTTTCAAAAAAACACACTGTTAAGACTTTTGAATATTGGACATTCATAGAAATGGCCGGAAAAGTGTTCTCCAATAATGTTTTTTCGCTTATCTCCTACAATTTTCGGAAAAAGGAGCAAAGTCCTTTTTAAAATTTCAAAAGTCGAAATTTGGAAGAATGTCGCCTATTGTCAAAAAAACACATTTTTGAATATTGGACATTTATAGGAATGGCCGTTATAGTGTTCCCCAATAATTTTTTTTCGCAAATTTTCTACCATTTTCGGAAAAAGGAGCAAAGTCCTTTTTAAAATTTCAAAAGTCGAAATTTGGAAGAATGTCGCCTATTGTCAAAAAAACACACTTTTGAATATTGGACATTCATAGGAATGGCCGGAATAGTGTTCCCCAATAATTTTTTTTCGCAAATTTTCTACCATTTTCGGAAAAAGGAGCAAAGTCCTTTCTAAAATTTCAAAAGTCGAAATTTGGAAGAATGTCGCCTATTGTCAAAAAAAAACACACTTTTGAATATTGGACATTCATAGGAATGGGCGGAGTAGTGTTCCCCAATAATTTTTTTTCGCAAATTTTCTACCATTTTCGGAAAAGGAGCAAAGTCCTTTTTAAAATTTCAAAAGTCGAAATTTGGAAGAATGTCGCCTATTGTCAAAAAAACACACTTTTGAATATTGGACATTCATAGGAATGGCCGGAATAGTGTTCCCCAATAATTTTTTTTCGCAAATTTTCTACCATTTTCGGAAAAAGGAGCAAGGTCCTTTCTAAAAGTTCAAAAGTTGAAATTTGGAAAAATGTGCCAATTTTCAAAAAAAAACACACTGTTAAGACTTTTGAATATTGGACATTCATAGAAATGGCCGGAAGAGTGTTCTCCAATAATGTTTTTTCGCTTATCTCCTACAATTTTCGGAAAAAGGAGCAAAGTCCTTTCTAAAATTTCAAAAGTCGAAATTTGGAAGAATGTCGCCTATTGTCAAAAAAAAACACTTTTGAATATTGGACATTCATTGGAATGGCCGGAATAGTGTTCCCCAATAATTTTTTTTCGCAAATTTTCTACCATTTTCGGAAAAAGGAGCAAAGTCCTTTTTAAAATTTCAAAAGTCGAAATTTGGAAGTATGTCACTGTCAAAAAAACACACTTTTGAATATTGGACATTCATAGGAATGGCAGGAATAGTATTCCCCAATAATTTTTTTTCGCAAATTTTCTACCATTTTCGGAAAAAGGAGCAAAGTCCTTTTTAAAATTTCAAAAGTCGAAATTTGGAAGAATGTCGCCTATTGTCCAAAAAACACACTTTTGAATATTGGACATTCATAGGAATGGCCGGAATAGTGTTCCCCAATAATTTTTTTTCGCAAATTTTCTACCATTTTCGGAAAAAGGAGCAAAGTCCTTTTTAAAATTTCAAAAGTCGAAATTTGGAAGAATGTCACTGTCAAAAAAACACACTTTTGAATATTGGACATTCATAGGAATGGCAGGAATAGTATTCCCCAATAATTTTTTTTCGCAAATTTTCTACCATTTTCGGAAAAAGGAGCAAAGTCCTTTTTAAAATTTCAAAAGTCGAAATTTGGAAGAATGTCGCCTATTGTCCAAAAAACACACTTTTGAATATTGGACATTCATAGGAATGGCCGGAATAGTGTTCCCCAATAATTTTTTTTCGCAAATTTTCTACCATTTTCGGAAAAAGTAGCAAAGTCCTTTTTAAAATTTCAAAAGTCAAAATTTGGAAGAATGTCGCCTATTGTAAAAAAAAACACACTTTTGAATATTGGACATTCATAGGAATGGCCGGAATAGTGTTCCCCAATAATTTTTTTTCGCAAATTTTCTACCATTTTCGGAAAAAGGAGCAAGGTCCTTTCTAAAATTTCAAAAGTTGAAATTTGGAAAAATGTCGCCAATTTTCAAAAAAAACACACTGTTAAGACTTTTGAATATTGGACATTCATAGAAATGGCCGGAAGAGTGTTCTCCAATAATGTTTTTTCGCTTATCTCCTACAATTTTCGGAAAAAGGAGCAAAGTCCTTTTTAAAATTTCAAAAGTCGAAATTTGGAAGAATGTCGCCTATTGTCAAAAAAACACATTTTTGAATATTGGACATTTATAGGAATGGCCGTAATAGTGTTCCCCAATAATTTTTTTTCGCAAATTTTCTACCATTTTCGGAAAAAGGAGCAAAGTCCTTTTTAAAATTTCAAAAGTCGAAATTTGGAAGAATGTCGCCTATTGTCAAAAAAACACACTTTTGAATATTGGACATTCATAGGAATGGCCGGAATAGTGTTCCCCAATAATTTTTTTTTGCAAATTTTCTACCATTTTCGGAAAAAGGAGCAAAGTCCTTTCTAAAATTTCAAAAGTCCAAATTTGGAAGAATGTCGCCTATTGTAAAAAAAAAACACACTTTTGAATATTGGACATTCATAGAAATGGGCGGAATAGTGTTCCCCAATAATTTTTTTTCGCAAATTTTCTACCATTTTCGGAAAAGGAGCAAAGTCCTTTTTAAAATTTCAAAAGTCGAAATTTGGAAGAATGTCGCCTATTGTCAAAAAAACACACTTTTGAATATTGGACATTCATAGGAATGGCCGGAATAGTGTTCCCCAATAATTTTTTTTCGCAAATTTTCTACCATTTTCGGAAAAAGGAGCAAGGTCCATTCTAAAAGTTCAAAAGTTGAAATTTGGAAAAATGTGCCATTTTTCAAAAAAAAAACACACTGTTAAGACTTTTGAATATTGGACATTCATAGAAATGGCCGGAAGAGTGTTCTCCAATAATGTTTTTTCGCTTATCTCCTACAATTTTCGGAAAAAGGAGCAAAGTCCTTTTTAAAATTTCAAAAGTCGAAATTTGGAAGAATGTCGCCTATTGTCAAAAAAACACACTTTTGAATATTGGACATTCATAGGAATGGCCGGAATAGTGTTCCCCAATAATTTTTTTTCGCAAATTTTCTACAATTTTCGGAAAAAGGAGCAAAGTCCTTTTTAAAATTTCAAAAGTCGAAATTTGGAAGAATGTCGCCTATTGTCAAAAAAACACACTTTTGAATATTGGACATTCATAGGAATGGCCGGAATAGTGTTCCCCAATAATTTTTTTTCGCAAATTTTCTACCATTTTCGGAAAAAGGAGCAAAGTCCTTTCTAAAATTTCAAAAGTCGAAATTTGGAAGAATGTCGCCTATTGTCAAAAAAAAACACACTTTTGAATATTGGACATTCATAGGAATGGCCGTAATAGTGTTCCCCAATAATTTTTTTTCGCAAATTTTCTACAATTTTCGGAAAAAGGAGCAAAGTCCTTTTTAAAATTTCAAAAGTCGAAATTTGGAAGAATGTCGCCTATTGTCAAAAAAACACACTTTTGAATATTGGACATTCATAGGAATGGCCGGAATAGTGTTCCCCAATAATTTTTTTTCGCAAATTTTCTACCATTTTCGGAAAAAGGAGCAAAGTCCTTTCTAAAATTTCAAAAGTCGAAATTTGGAAGAATGTCGCCTATTGTCAAAAAAAAACACACTTTTGAATATTGGACATTCATAGGAATGGCCGGAATAGTGTTCCCCAATAATTTTTTTTCGCAAATTTTCTACCATTTTCGGAAAAGGAGCAAAGTCCTTTTTAAAATTTCAAAAGTCGAAATTTGGAAGAATGTCGCCTATTGTCAAAAAAACACACTTTTGAATATTGGACATTCATAGGAATGGCCGGAATAGTGTTCCCCAATAATTTTTTTTCGCAAATTTTCTACCATTTTCGGAAAAAGGAGCAAAGTCCTTTTTAAAATTTCAAAAGTCGAAATTTGGAAGAATGTCACTGTCAAAAAAACACACTTTTGAATATTGGACATTCATAGGAATGGCAGGAATAGTATTCCCCAATAATTTTTTTTCGCAAATTTTCTACCATTTTCGGAAAAAGGAGCAAAGTCCTTTTTAAAATTTCAAAAGTCGAAATTTGGAAGAATGTCGCCTATTGTCCAAAAAACACACTTTTGAATATTGGACATTCATAGGAATGGCCGGAATAGTGTTCCCCAATAATTTTTTTTCGCAAATTTTCTACCATTTTCGGAAAAAGTAGCAAAGTCCTTTTTAAAATTTCAAAAGTCGAAATTTGGAAGAATGTCGCCTATTGTCCAAAAAACACACTTTTGAATATTGGACATTCATAGGAATGGCCGGAATAGTGTTCCCCAATAATTTTTTTTCGCAAATTTTCTACCATTTTCGGAAAAAGGAGCAAGGTCCTTTCTAAAATTTCAAAAGTTGAAATTTGGAAAAATGTCGCCAATTTTCAAAAAAAACACACTGTTAAGACTTTTGAATATTGGACATTCATAGAAATGGCCGGAAGAGTGTTCTCCAATAATGTTTTTTCGCTTATCTCCTACAATTTTCGGAAAAAGGAGCAAAGTCCATTTTAAAATTTCAAAAGTCGAAATTTGGAAGAATGTCGCCTATTGTCAAAAAAAACACATTTTTGAATATTGGACATTTATAGGAATGGCCGTAATAGTGTTCCCCAATAATTTTTTTTCGCAAATTTTCTACCATTTTCGGAAAAAGGAGCAAAGTCCTTTTTAAAATTTCAAAAGTCGAAATTTGGAAGAATGTCGCCTATTGTCAAAAAAACACACTTTTGAATATTGGACATTCATAGGAATGGCCGGAATAGTGTTCCCCAATAATTTTTTTTCGCAAATTTTCTACCATTTTCGGAAAAAGGAGCAAAGTCCTTTCTAAAATTTCAAAAGTCGAAATTTGGAAGAATGTCGCCTATTGTCAAAAAAAAACACACTTTTGAATATTGGACATTCATAGAAATGGGCGGAATAGTGTTCCCCAATAATTTTTTTTCGCAAATTTTTTACCATTTTCGGAAAAGGAGCAAAGTCCTTTTTAAAATTTCAAAAGTCGAAATTTGGAAGAATGTCGCCTATTGTCAAAAAAACACACTTTTGAATATTGGACATTCATAGGAATGGCCGGAATAGTGTTCCCAATAATTTTTTTTCGCAAATTTTCTACCATTTTCGGAAAAAGGAGCAAAGTCCTTTTTAAAATTTCAAAAGTCGAAATTTGGAAGAATGTCGCCTATTGTCAAAAAAACACACTTTTGAATATTGGACATTCATAGGAATGGCCGTAATAGTGTTCCCCAATAATTTTTTTTCGCAAATTTTCTACAATTTTCGGAAAAAGGAGCAAAGTCCTTTTTAAAATTTCAAAAGTCGAAATTTGGAAGAATGTCGCCTATTGTCAAAAAAACACACTTTTGAATATTGGACATTCATAGGAATGGCCGGAATAGTGTTCCCCAATAATTTTTTTTCGCAAATTTTCTACCATTTTCGGAAAAAGGAGCAAGGTCCTTTCTAAAAGTTCAAAAGTTGAAATTTGGAAAAATGTGCCATTTTTCAAAAAGAAACACACTGTTAAGACTTTTGAATATTGGACATTCATAGAAATGGCCGGAAGAGTGTTCTCCAATAATGTTTTTTCGCTTATCTCCTACAATTTTCGGAAAAAAGAGCAAAGTCCTTTTTAAAATTTCAAAAGTCGAAATTTGGAAGAATGTCGCCTATTGTCAAAAAAACACACTTTTGAATATTGGACATTCATAGGAATGGCCGTAATAGTGTTCCCCAATAATTTTTTTTCGCAAATTTTCTACAATTTTCGGAAAAAGGAGCAAAGTCCTTTTTAAAATTTCAAAAGTCGAAATTTGGAAGAATGTCGCCTATTGTCAAAAAAACACACTTTTGAATATTGGACATTCATAGGAATGGCCGGAATAGTGTTCCCCAATAATTTTTTTTCGCAAATTTTCTACCATTTTCGGAAAAAGGAGCAAGGTCCTTTCTAAAAGTTCAAAAGTTGAAATTTGGAAAAATGTGCCATTTTTCAAAAAGAAACACACTGTTAAGACTTTTGAATATTGGACATTCATAGAAATGGCCGGAAGAGTGTTCTCCAATAATGTTTTTTCGCTTATCTCCTACAATTTTCGGAAAAAAGAGCAAAGTCCTTTTTAAAATTTCAAAAGTCGAAATTTGGAAGAATGTCGCCTATTGTCAAAAAAACACACTTTTGAATATTGGACATTCATAGGAATGGCCGTAATAGTGTTCCCCAATAATTTTTTTTCGCAAATTTTCTACAATTTTCGGAAAAAGGAGCAAAGTCCTTTTTAAAATTTCAAAAGTCGAAATTTGGAAGAATGTCGCCTATTGTCAAAAAAACACACTTTTGAATATTGGACATTCATAGGAATGGCCGGAATAGTGTTCCCCAATAATTTTTTTTCGCAAATTTTCTACCATTTTCGGAAAAAGGAGCAAGGTCCTTTCTAAAAGTTCAAAAGTTGAAATTTGGAAAAATGTGCCATTTTTCAAAAAGAAACACACTGTTAAGACTTTTGAATATTGGACATTCATAGAAATGGCCGGAAGAGTGTTCTCCAATAATGTTTTTTCGCTTATCTCCTACAATTTTCGGAAAAAAGAGCAAAGTCCTTTTTAAAATTTCAAAAGTCGAAATTTGGAAGAATGTCGCCTATTGTCAAAAAAACACACTTTTGAATATTGGACATTCATAGGAATGGCCGTAATAGTGTTCCCCAATAATTTTTTTTCGCTTATCTCCTACAATTTTCGGAAAAAAGAGCAAAGTCCTTTTTAAAATTTCAAAAGTCGAAATTTGGAAGAATGTCGCCTATTGTCAAAAAAACACACTTTTGCGACTTTTGAATATTGGACATTCATAGGAATGGGCGGAATAGTGTTCCCCAATAATTTTTTTTCGCAAATTTTCTACCATTTTCGGAAAAAGGAGCAAAGTCCTTTTTAAAATTTCAAAAGTCGAAATTTGGAAGAATGTCGCCTATTGTCAAAAAAACACACTTTTGAATATTGGACATTCATAGGAATGGCCGGAATAGTGTTCCCCAATAATTTTTTTTTTCGCAAATTTTCTACAATTTTCGGAAAAAGGAGCAAAGTCCTTTTTAAAATTTCAAAAGTTGAAATTTGGAAAAATGTCGCCAATTTTCAAAAAAACACACTGTTAAGACTTTTGAATATTGGACATTCATAGGAATGGCCGGAAGAGTGTTCTCCAATAATGTTTTTTCGCAAATTTTCTACCATTTTCGGAAAAAGGAGCAAAGTCCTTTTTAAAATTTCAAAAGTTGAAATTTGGAAAAATGTCGCCAATTTTCAAAAAAACACACTGTTAAGACTTTTGAATATTGGACATTCATAGGAATGGCCGGAATAGTGTTCCCCAATAATTTTTTTTTCGCAAATTTTCTACCATTTTCGGAAAAAGGAGCAAAGTCCTTTCTAAAATTTCAAAAGTTGAAATTTGGAAAAATTTCGCCAATTTTCAAAAAAACACACTGTTAAGACTTTTGAATATTGGACATTCATAGGAATGGCCGGAAGAGTGTTCTCCAATAATGTTTTTTCGCAAATTTTCTACCATTTTCGGAAAAAGGAGCAAAGTCCTTTTTAAAATTTCAAAAGTCCAAGTTTGGAAGAATGTCGCATATTGTCAAAAAAAACACACTTTTGAATATTGGACATTCATAGGAATGGCCGGAATAGTGTTCCCCAATAATTTTTTTTTCGCAAATTTTCTACCATTTTCGGAAAAAGGAGCAAAGTCCTTTTTAAAATTTCAAAAGTTGAAATTTGGAAGAATGTCGCCTATTGTCAAAAAAACACACTTTTGAATATTGGACATTCATAGGAATGGCAGGAATAGTATTCCCAATAATTTTTTTTCGCAAATTTTCTACCATTTTCGGAAAA
Organism: Epicampocera succincta; assembly: GCA_932526305.1. Lineage (NCBI taxonomy): Eukaryota > Metazoa > Arthropoda > Insecta > Diptera > Tachinidae > Epicampocera > Epicampocera succincta. Next base: position 45,272,434 of record OW052036.1, read on the forward strand.
AGGAGCAAAGTCCTTTTTAAAATTTCAAAAGTCGAAATTTGGAAGAATGTCGCCTATTGTCCAAAAAACACACTTTTGAATATTGGACATTCATAGGAATGGCCGGAATAGCGTTCCCCAATAATTTTTTTTCGCAAATTTTCTACCATTTTCGGAAAAAGGAGCAAAGTCCTTTCTAAAATTTCAAAAGTTGAAATTTGGAAAAATGTCGCCAATTTTCAAAAAAAAACATACTGTTAAGACTTTTGAGTATTGGACATTCATAGAAATGGCCGGAAGAGTGTTCTCTAATAATGTTTTTTCGCAAATTTTCTACCATTTTCGGAAAAAGGAGCAAAGTCCTTTTTAAAATTTCAAAAGTCGCAATTGGAAGAATGTCGCCTATTGTCAAAAAAAACACACTTTTGAATATTGGACATTCATAGGAATGGCCGGAATAGTGTTCCCCAATAATTTTCTTTCGCAAATTTCCTACCATTTTCGGAAAAAGGAGCAAAGTCCTTTTTAAAATTTCAAAAGCCCAAATTTGGAAGAATGTCGCATATAGTCAAAAAAAACACACACTTTTGAATATTGGACATTCATAGGAATGGGCGGAATAGTGTTCCCCAATAATTTTTTTTCGCAAATTTTCTACCATTTTCGGAAAAAGGAGCAAAGTCCTTTTTAAAATTTCAAAAGCCGAAATTTGGAAGAATGTCGCCTATTGTCAAAAAAACACACTTTTGAATATTGGACATTCATAGGAATGGCCAAAATAGTGTTCCCCAATAATTTTTTTTCGCAAATTTTCTACCATTTTCGGTAAAAGGAGCAAAGTCCTTTCTAAAATTTCAAAAGTTGAAATTTGGAAAAATGTCGCCAATTTTCAAAAAAACACACTGTTAAGACTTTTGAATATTGGACATTCATAGGAATGGCCGGAAGAGTGTTCTCCAATAATGTTTTTTCGCAAATTTTCTACCATTTTCGGAAAAAGGAGCAAAGTCCTTTTTAAAATTTCAAAAGTTGAAATTTGGAAAAATGTCGCCAATTTTCAAAAAAACACACTGTTAAGACTTTTGAATATTGGACATTCATAGGAATGGCCGGAATAGTGTTCCCCAATAATTTTTTTTTCGCAAATTTTCTACCATTTTCGGAAAAAGGAGGAAAGTCCTTTCTAAAATTTCAAAAGTTGAAATTTGGAAAAATTTCGCCAATTTTCAAAAAAACACACTGTTAAGACTTTTGAATATTGGACATTCATAGGAATGGCCGGAAGAGTGTTCTCCAATAATGTTTTTTCGCAAATTTTCTACCATTTTCGGAAAAAGGAGCAAAGTCCTTTTTAAAATTTCAAAAGTCGCAATTGGAAGAATGTCGCCTATTGTCAAAAAAAACACACTTTTGAATATTGGACATTCATAGGAATGGCCGGAATAGTGTTCCCCAATAATTTTTTTTTCGCAAATTTTCTACCATTTTCGGAAAAAGGAGCAAAGTCCTTTTTAAAATTTCAAAAGTTGAAATTTGGAAGAATGTCGCCTATTGTCAAAAAAACACACTTTTGAATATTGGACATTCATAGGAATGGCAGGAATAGTATTCCCAATAATTTTTTTTCGCAAATTTTCTACCATTTTCGGAAAAAGGAGCAAAGTCCTTTTTAAAATTTCAAAAGTCGAAATTTGGAAGAATGTCGCCTATTGTCCAAAAAACACACTTTTGAATATTGGACATTCATAGGAATGGCCGGAATAGCGTTCCCCAATAATTTTTTTTCGCAAATTTTCTACCATTTTCGGAAAAAGGAGCAAAGTCCTTTCTAATTTTTCAAAAGTTGAAATTTGGAAAAATGTCGCCAATTTTCAAAAAAAAACATACTGTTAAGACTTTTGAGTATTGGACATTCATAGAAATGGCCGGAAGAGTGTTCTCTAATAATGTTTTTTCGCAAATTTTCTACCATTTTCGGAAAAAGGAGCAAAGTCCTTTTTAAAATTTCAAAAGTCGCAATTGGAAGAATGTCGCCTATTGTCAAAAAAAACACACTTTTGAATATTGGACATTCATAGGAATGGCCGGAATAGTGTTCCCCAATAATTTTCTTTCGCAAATTTCCTACCATTTTCGGAAAAAGGAGCAAAGTCCTTTTTAAAATTTCAAAAGCCCAAATTTGGAAGAATGTCGCATATAGTCAAAAAAAACACACACTTTTGCGACTTTTGAATATTGGACATTCATAGGAATGGGCGGAATAGTGTTCCCCAATAATTTTTTTTCGCAAATTTTCTACCATTTTCGGAAAAAGGAGCAAAGTCCTTTTTAAAATTTCAAAAGTCGAAATTTGGAAGAATGTCGCCTATTGTCAAAAAAACACACTTTTGAATATTGGACATTCATAGGAATGGCCGGAATAGTGTTCCCCAATAATTTTTTTTTTCGCAAATTTTCTACAATTTTCGGAAAAAGGAGCAAAGTCCTTTTTAAAATTTCAAAAGTTGAAATTTGGAAAAATGTCGCCAATTTTCAAAAAAACACACTGTTAAGACTTTTGAATATTGGACATTCATAGGAATGGCCGGAAGAGTGTTCTCCAATAATGTTTTTTCGCAAATTTTCTACCATTTTCGGAAAAAGGAGCAAAGTCCTTTTTAAAATTTCAAAAGTTGAAATTTGGAAAAATGTCGCCAATTTTCAAAAAAACACACTGTTAAGGTTTTTGAATATTGGACATTCATAGGAATGGCCGGAATAGTGTTCCCCAAAAATTTTTTTTTCGCAAATTTTCTACCATTTTCGGAAAAAGGAGCAAAGTCCTTTCTAAAATTTCAAAAGTTGAAATTTGGAAAAATTTCGCCAATTTTCAAAAAAACACACTGTTAAGACTTTTGAATATTGGACATTCATAGGAATGGCCGGAAGAGTGTTCTCCAATAATGTTTTTTCGCAAATTTTCTACCATTTTCGGAAAAAGGAGCAAAGTCCTTTTTAAAATTTCAAAAGTCCAAGTTTGGAAGAATGTCGCATATTGTCAAAAAAAACACACTTTTGAATATTGGACATTCATAGGAATGGCCGGAATAGTGTTCCCCAATAATTTTTTTTTCGCAAATTTTCTACCATTTTCGGAAAAAGGAGCAAAGTCCTTTTTAAAATTTCAAGAGTTGAAATTTGGAAGAATGTCGCCTATTGTCAAAAAAACACACTTTTGAATATTGGACATTCATAGGAATGGCAGGAATAGTATTCCCCAATAATTTTTTTTCGCAAATTTTCTACCATTTTCGGAAAAAGGAGCAAAGTCCTTTTTAAAATTTCAAAAGTCGAAATTTGGAAGAATGTCGCCTATTGTCCAAAAAACACACTTTTGAATATTGGACATTCATAGGAATGGCCGGAATAGCGTTCCCCAATAATTTTTTTTCGCAAATTTTCTACCATTTTCGGAAAAAGGAGCAAAGTCCTTTCTAAAATTTCAAAAGTTGAAATTTGGAAAAATGTCGCCAATTTTCAAAAAAAAAACATACTGTTAAGACTTTTGAGTATTGGACATTCATAGAAATGGCCGGAAGAGTGTTCTCTAATAATGTTTTTTCGCAAATTTTCTACCATTTTCGGAAAAAGGAGCAAAGTCCTTTTTAAAATTTCAAAAGTCGCAATTGGAAGAATGTCGCCTATTGTCAAAAAAAACACACTTTTGAATATTGGACATTCATAGGAATGGCCGGAATAGTGTTCCCCAATAATTTTCTTTCGCAAATTTCCTACCATTTTCGGAAAAAGGAGCAAAGTCCTTTTTAAAATTTCAAAAGCCCAAATTTGGAAGAATGTCGCATATAGTCAAAAAAAACACACACTTTTGAATATTGGACATTCATAGGAATGGGCGGAATAGTGTTCCCCAATAATTTTTTTTCGCAAATTTTCTACCATTTTCGGAAAAAGGAGCAAAGTCCTTTTTAAAATTTCAAAAGCCGAAATTTGGAAGAATGTCGCCTATTGTCAAAAAAACACACTTTTGAATATTGGACATTCATAGGAATGGCCAAAATAGTGTTCCCCAATAATTTTTTTTTCGCAAATTTTCTACCATTTGCGGAAAAAGGAGCAAAGTCCTTTTTAAAATTTCAAAAGTCGAAATTTGGAAGAATGTCGCCTATTGTCAAAAAAACACATTTTTGAATATTGGACATTCATAGGAATGGCAGGAATAGTATTCCCCAATAATTTTTTTTGCAAATTTTCTACCATTTTCGGAAAAAGGAGCAAAGTCCTTTTTAAAATTTCAAAAGTCGAAATTGGAAGAATGTCGCCTATTGTCAAAAAAACACACTTTTGAATATTGGACATTCATAGGAATGGCCGGAATAGTGTTCCCCAATAATTTTTTTTTCGCAAATTTTCTACCATTTTCGGAAAAAGGAGCAAAGTCCTTTCTAAAATTTCAAAAGTTGAAATTTGGAAAAATGTCGCCAATTTTCAAAAAAACACACTGTTAAGACTTTTGAATATTGGACATTCATAGGAATGGCCGGAAGAGTGTTCTCCAATAATGTTTTTTCGCAAATTTTCTACCATTTTCGGAAAAAGGAGCAAAGTCCTTTTTAAAATTTCAAAAGTCGAAATTTGGAAGAATGTCGCCTATGGTCAAAAAAACACACTTTTGAATATTGGACATTCATAGGAATGGCCGGAATAATGGTCCCCAATAATTTTTTTTCGCAAATTTTCTACCATTTTCGGAAAAAGGAGCAAAGTCCTTTTTAAAATTTCAAAAGTCGAAATTTGGAAAAATGTCGCCAATTTTCAAATAAACACACTGTTAAGACTTTTGAATATTGGACATTTATAGGAATGGCCGGAATAGTGGTCCCCAATAATTTTTTTTCGCAAATTTTCTACCATTTTCGGAAAAAGGAGCAAAGTCCTTTTTAAAATTTCAAAAGTCGAAATTTGGAAGAATGTCGCCTATTGTCAAAAAAACACACTTTTGAATATTGGACATTCATAGGAATGGCCGGAATAGTGTTCCCCAATAATTTTTTTTTCGCAAATTTTCTACCATTTGCGGAAAAAGGAGCAAAGTCCTTTCTAAAATTTCAAAAGTTGAAATTTGGAAAAATGTCGCCAATTTTCAAATAAACACACTGTTAAGACTTTTGAATATTGGACATTCATAGGAATGGCCGGAATAGTGTTCCCCAATAATTTTTTTTTCTCAAATTTTCTACCATTTGCGGAAAAAGGAGCAAAGTCCTTTTTAAAATTTCAAAAGTCGAAATTTGGAAGAATGTCGCCTATTGTCAAAAAAACACATTTTTGAATATTGGACATTCATAGGAATGGCAGGAATAGTATTCCCCAATAATTTTTTTTGCAAATTTTCTACCATTTTCGGAAAAAGGAGCAAAGTCCTTTTTAAAATTTCAAAAGTCGAAATTGGAAGAATGTCGCCTATTGTCAAAAAAACACACTTTTGAATATTGGACATTCATAGGAATGGCCGGAATAGTGTTCCCCAATAATTTTTTTTTCGCAAATTTTCTACCATTTTCGGAAAAAGGAGCAAAGTCCTTTCTAAAATTTCAAAAGTTGAAATTTGGAAAAATGTCGCCAATTTTCAAAAAAACACACTGTTAAGACTTTTGAATATTGGACATTCATAGAAATGGCCGGAAGTGTGTTCTCCAATAATGTTTTTTCGCTTATCTCCTACAATTTTCGGAAAAAGGAGCAAAGTCCTTTCTAAAATTTCAAAAGTTGAAATTTGGAAAAATGTCGCCAATTTTCAAAAAAAACACACTGTTAAGAGTTTTGAATATTGCGCATTCATAGAAATGGCCGGAAGAGTGTTCTCCAATAATGTTTTTTCGCTTATCTCCTACAATTTTCGGAAAAAGGAGCAAAGTCCTTTTTAAAATTTCAAAAGTCGAAATTTGGAAGAATGTCGCCTATTGTCAAAAAAACACACTTTTGAATATTGGACATTCATAGGAATGGCCGGAATAGTGTTCTCCAATAATTTTTTTTTCGCAAATTTTTTACCATTTTCGGAAAAAGGAGCAAAGTCCTTTTTAAAATTTCAAAAGTCGAAATTTGGAAGAATGTCGCCTATTGTCAAAAAAACACACTTTTGAATATTGGACATTCATAGGAATGGCAGGAATAGTATTCCCCAATAATTTTTTTTCGCAAATTTTCTACCATTTTCGGAAAAAGGAGCAAAGTCCTTTTTAAAATTTCAAAAGTCGAAATTTGGAAGAATGTCGCCTATTGTCAAAAAAACACACTTTTGAATATTGGACATTCATAGGAATGGCCGGAATAGTGTTCCCCAATAATTTTTTTTCGCAAATTTTCTACCATTTTCGGAAAAAGGAGGCAGTTTTTTCTAAAATTTCAAAAGTTGAAATTTTGAAAAATGTCGCCAATTTTCAAAAAACACACTGTTAAGACTTTTGAATATTGGACATTCATAGAAATGGCCGGAAGAGTGTTCTCCAATAATGTTTTTTCGCTTATCTCCTACAATTTTCGGAAAAAGGAGCAAAGTCCTTTTTAAAATTTTAAAAGTCGAAATTTGGAAAAATGTCGCCAATTTTCAAAAAAAACATACTGTTAAGACTTTTGAATATTGGACATTCATAGAAATGGCCGGAGGAGTGTTCTCCAATAATGTTTTTTCGCTTATCTCCTACAATTTTCGGAAAAAGGAGCAAAGTCCTTTCTAAAATTTCAAAAGTTGAAATTTGGAAAAATGTCGCCAATTTTCAAAAAAAAACACACTGTTAAGAGTTTTGAATATTGGGCATTCATAGAAATGGCCGGAAGAGTGTTCTCCAATAATGTTTTTTCGCTTATCTCCTACAATTTTCGGAAAAAGGAGCAAAGTCCTTTTTAAAATTTCAAAAGTCGAAATTTGGAAGAATGTCGCCTATTGTCAAAAAAACACATTTTTGAATATTGGACATTCATAGGAATGGCCGTAATAGTGTTCCCCAATAATTTTTTTTCGCAATTTTTCTACCATTTTCGGAAAAAGGAGCAAAGTCCTTTTTAAAATTTCAAAAGTCGAAATTTGGAAGAAGGTCGCCTATTGTCAAAAAAAACACACTTTTGAATATTGGACATTCATAGGAATGGCCGTAATAGTGTTCCCCAATAATTTTTTTTCGCAAATTTTCTACCATTTTCGGAAAAAGGAGCAAAGTCCTTTTTAAAATTTTAAAAGTCGAAATTTGGAAAAATGTCGCCAATTTTCAAAAAAACACACTGTTAAAACTTTTGAATATGGGACATTCATAGGAATGGCCGGAAGAGTGTTCTCCAATAATGTTTTTTCGCAAATTTTCTACCATTTTCGGAAAAAGGAGCAAAGTCCTTTTTAAAATTTCAAAAGTCGAAATTTGGAAGAATGTCGCCTATTGTCAAAAAAACACACTTTTGAATATTGGACATTCATAGGAATGGCCGGAATAGTGTTCCCCAATAATTTTTTTTTTTCGCAAATTTTCTACCATTTTCGGAAAAAGGAGCAAAGTCCTTTTTAAAATTTCAAAAGTTGAAATTTGGAAAAATGTCGCCAATTTTCAAAAAAACACACTGTTAAGACTTTTGAATATTGGACATTCATAGGAATGGCAGGAATAGTATTCCCCGTATAATTTTTTTTCGCAAATTTTCTACCATTTTCGGAAAAAGGAGCAAAGTCCTTTTTAAAATTTCAAAAGTCGAAATTTGGAAGAATGTCGCCTATTGTCAAAAAAACACACTTTTGAATATTGGACATTCATAGGAATGGCCGGAATAGTGTTCCCCAATAATTTTTTTTCGCAAATTTTCTACCATTTTCGGAAAAAGGAGCAAAGTCCTTTCTAAAATTTCAAAAGTTGAAATTTGGAAAAATGTCGCCAATTTTCAAAAAAAAACACACTGTTAAGACTTTTGAATATTGGACATTCATAGAAATGGCCGGAAGAGTGTTCTCCAATAATGTTTTTTCGCTTATCTCCTACAATTTTCGGAAAAAGGAGCAAAGTCCTTTTTAAAATTTCAAAAGTCGAAATTTGGAAGAATGTCGCCTATTGTCCAAAAAACACACTTTTGAATATTGGACATTCATAGGAATGGCCGGAATAGTGTTCCCCAATAATTTTTTTTCGCAAATTTTCTACCATTTTCGGAAAAAGGAGCAAAGTCCTTTTTAAAATTTCAAAAGTCGAAATTTGGAAGAATGTCGCCTATTGTCAAAAAAAACACATTTTTGAATATTGGACATTCATAGGAATGACCGTAATAGTGTTCCCCAATAATTTTTTTTCGCAAATTTTCTACCATTTTCGGAAAAAGGAGCAAAGTCCTTTTTAAAATTTCAAAAGTCGAAATTTGGAAGAATGTCGCCTATTGTCAAAAAAACACACTTTTGAATATTGGACATTCATAGGAATGGCCGGAATAGTGTTCCCCAATAATTTTTTTTTCGCAAATTTTCTACCATTTTCGGAAAAAGGAGCAAAGTCCTTTCTAAAATTTCAAAAGTTGAAATTTGGAAAAATGTCGCCAATTTTCAAAAAAACACACTGTTAAGACTTTTGAATATTGGACATTCATAGGAATGGCAGGAATAGTATTCCCCAATAATTTTTTTTCGCAAATTTTCTACCATTTTCGGAAAAAGGAGCAAAGTCCTTTTTAAAATTTTAAAAGTCGAAATTTGGAAAAATGTCGCCAATTTTCAAAAAAAACATACTGTTAAGACTTTTGAATATTGCACATTCATAGAAATGGCCGGAGGAGTGTTCTCCAATAATGTTTTTTCGCTTATCTCCTACAATTTTCGGAAAAAGGAGCAAAGTCCTTTCTAAAATTTCAAAAGTTGAAATTTGGAAAAATGTCGCCAATTTTCAAAAAAAAACACACTGTTAAGAGTTTTGAATATTGGGCATTCATAGAAATGGCCGGAAGAGTGTTGTCCAATAATGTTTTTTCGCTTATCTCCTACAATTTTCGGAAAAAGGAGCAAAGTCCTTTTTAAAATTTCAAAAGTCGAAATTTGGAAGAATGTCGCCTATTGTCAAAAAAACACACTTTTGAATATTGGACATTCATAGGAATGGCCGTAATAGTGTTCCCCAATAATTTTTTTTCGCAAATTTTCTACCATTTTCGGAAAAAGGAGCAAAGTCCTTTTTAAAATTTTAAAAGTCGAAATTTGGAAAAATGTCGCCAATTTTCAAAAAAACACACTGTTAAAACTTTTGAATATGGGACATTCATAGGAATGGCCGGAAGAGTGTTCTCCAATAATGTTTTTTCGCAAATTTTCTACCATTTTCGGAAAAAGGAGCAAAGTCCTTTTTAAAATTTCAAAAGTCGAAATTTGGAAGAATGTCGCCTATTGTCAAAAAAACACACTTTTGAATATTGGACATTCATAGGAATGGCCGGAATAGTGTTCCCCAATAATTTTTTTTTTTCGCAAATTTTCTACCATTTTCGGAAAAAGGAGCAAAGTCCTTTTTAAAATTTCAAAAGTTGAAATTTGGAAAAATGTCGCCAATTTTCAAAAAAACACACTGTTAAGACTTTTGAATATTGGACATTCATAGGAATGGCAGGAATAGTATTCCCCGTATAATTTTTTTCGCAAATTTTCTACCATTTTCGGAAAAAGGAGCAAAGTCCTTTTTAAAATTTCAAAAGTCGAAATTTGGAAGAATGTCGCCTATTGTCAAAAAAACACACTTTTGAATATTGGACATTCATAGGAATGGCCGGAATAGTGTTCCCCAATAATTTTTTTTCGCAAATTTTCTACCATTTTCGGAAAAAGGAGCAAAGTCCTTTCTAAAATTTCAAAAGTTGAAATTTGGAAAAATGTCGCCAATTTTCAAAAAAAACACACTGTTAAGACTTTTGAATATTGGACATTCATAGAAATGGCCGGAAGAGTGTTCTCCAATAATGTTTTTTCGCTTATCTCCTACAATTTTCGGAAAAAGGAGCAAAGTCCTTTTTAAAATTTCAAAAGTCGAAATTTGGAAGAATGTCGCCTATTGTCAAAAAAACACACTTTTGAATATTGGACATTTGAAATTTGGAAAAATGTCGCCAATTTTCAAAAAAACACACTGTTAAGACTTTTGAATATTGGACATTCATAGGAATGGCCGGAAGAGTGTTCTCCAATAATGTTTTTTCGCAAATTTTCTACCATTTTCGGAAAAAGGAGCAAAGTCCTTTTTAAAATTTCAAAAGTCGAAATTTGGAAGAATGTCGCCTATTGTCCAAAAAACACACTTTTGAATATTGGACATTCATAGGAATGGCCGGAATAGTGTTCCCCAATAATTTTTTTTCGCAAATTTTCTACCATTTTCGGAAAAAGGAGCAAAGTCCTTTTTAAAATTTCAAAAGTCGAAATTTGGAAGAATGTCGCCTATTGTCAAAAAAAACACATTTTTGAATATTGGACATTCATAGGAATGGCCGTAATAGTGTTCCCCAATAATTTTTTTTCGCAAATTTTCTACCATTTTCGGAAAAAGGAGCAAAGTCCTTTTTAAAATTTCAAAAGTCGAAATTTGGAAGAATGTCGCCTATTGTCAAAAAAACACACTTTTGAATATTGGACATTCATAGGAATGGCCGGAATAGTGTTCCCCAATAATTTTTTTTTCGCAAATTTTCTACCATTTTCGGAAAAAGGAGCAAAGTCCTTTCTAAAATTTCAAAAGTTGAAATTTGGAAAAATGTCGCCAATTTTCAAAAAAACACACTGTTAAGACTTTTGAATATTGGACATTCATAGGAATGGCAGGAATAGTATTCCCCCTATAATTTTTTTTCGCAAATTTTCTACCATTTTCGGAAAAAGGAGCAAAGTCCTTTTTAAAATTTCAAAAGTTGAAATTTGGAAAAATGTCGCCAATTTTCAAAAAAAACACACTGTTAAGACTTTTGAATATTGGACATTCATAGAAATGGCCGGAAGAGTGTTCTCCAATAATGTTTTTTCGCTTATCTCCTACAATTTTCGGAAAAAGGAGCAAAGTCCTTTTTAAAATTTCAAAAGTCGAAATTTGGAAGAATGTCGCCTATTGTCAAAAAAACACACTTTTGAATATTGGACATTTGAAATTTGGAAAAATGTCGCCAATTTTCAAAAAAACACACTGTTAAGACTTTTGAATATTGGACATTCATAGGAATGGCCGGAAGAGTGTTCTCCAATAATTTTTTTTCGCTTATCTCCTACAATTTTCGGAAAAAGGAGCAAAGTCCTTTCTAAAATTTCAAAAGTTGAAATTTGGAAGAATGTCGCCAATTTTCAAAAAAACACACTGTTAAGACTTTTTAATATTGGACATTCATAGAAATGGCCGGAATAGTGTTCCCCAATAATTTTTTTTCCCAAATTTTCTACCATTTTCGGAAAAAGGAGCAAAGTTCTTTTTAAAATTTCAAAAGTCGAAATTTGGAAAAATGTCGCCAATTTTCAAAAAAACACACTGTTAAGACTTTTGAATATTGGACATTCATAGAAATGGCCGGAAGAGTGTTCTCCAATAATGTTTTTTCGCTTATCTCCTACAATTTTCGGAAAAAGGAGCAAAGTCCTTTCTAAAATTTCAATAGTCGAAATTTGGAAGAATGTCGCCTATTGTCAAAAAAACACACTTTTGAATATTGGACATTCATAGGAATGGCCGGAATAGTGTTCCCCAATAATTTTGTTTCGCAAATTTTCTACCATTTTCGGAAAAAGGAGCAAAGTCCTTTTTAAAATTTCAAAAGTCGAAATTTGGAAGAATGTCGCCTATTGCCAAAAAACACACTTTTGAATATTGGACATTCATAGGAATGGCCGGAATAGTGTTCCCAATAATTTTTTTTCGCAAATTTTCTACCATTTTCGGAAAAAGGAGCAAAGTCCTTTCTAAAATTTCAAAAGTTGAAATTTGGAAAAATGTCGCCAATTTTCAAAAAAACACACTGTTAAGACTTTTGAATATTGGACATTCATAGGAATGGCCGGAAGAGTGTTCTCCAATAATGTTTTTTCGCAAATTTTCTACCATTTTCGGAAAAAGGAGCAAAGTCCTTTTTAAAATTTCAAAAGTCGAAATTTGGAAGAATGTCGCCTATTGTCCAAAAAACACACTTTTGAATATTGGACATTCATAGGAATGGCCGGAATAGTGTTCCCCAATAATTTTTTTTCCCAAATTTTCTACCATTTTCGGAAAAAGGAGCAGTCCTTTTTAAAATTTCAAAAGTCGAAATTTGGAAAAATGTCGCCAATTTTCAAAAAAACACACTGTTAAGACTTTTGAATATTGGACATTCATAGGAATGGCCGGAATAGTGTTCCCCAATAATTTTTTTTTCGCAAATTTTCTACCATTTTCGGAAAAAGGAGCAAAGTCCTTTCTAAAATTTCAAAAGTTGAAATTTGGAAGAATGTCGCCTATTGTCAAAAAAAAACACACTTTTGAATATTGGACATTCATAGAAATGGCCGAAAGAGTGTTCTCCAATAATGTTTTTTCGCAAATTTTCTACCATTTTCGGAAAAAGGAGCAAAGTCCTTTTTAAAATTTCAAAAGTCGAAATTTGGAAGAATGTCGCCTATTGTCAAAAAAACACACTTTTGAATATGAAACATTCATAGGAATGGACGGAATAGTGGTCCCCAATAATTTTGTTTCGCAAATTTTCTACCATTTTCGGAAAAAGTAGCAAAGTCCTTTTTAAAATTTCAAAAGTCAAAATTTGGAAGAATGTCGCCTATTGTAAAAAAAAACACACTGTTAAATATTGGACATTCATAGGAATGGCCGGAATAGTGTTCCCCAATAATTTTTTTTCTCAAATTTTCTACCATTTTCGGAAAAAGGAGCAAGGTCCTTTCTAAAATTTCAAAAGTTGAAATTTGGAAAAATGTCGCCAATTTTCAAAAAAAACACACTGTTAAGACTTTTGAATATTGGACATTCATAGAAATGGCCGGAAGAGTGTTCTCCAATAATGTTTTTTCGCTTATCTCCTACAATTTTCGGAAAAAGGAGCTAAGTCCTTTTTAAAATTTCAAAAGTCGAAATTTGGAAGAATGTCGCCTATTGTCAAAAAAACACATTTTTGAATATTGGACATTTATAGGAATGGCCGTAATAGTGTTCCCCAATAATTTTTTTTCGCTAATTTTCTACCATTTTCGGAAAAAGGAGCAAAGTCCTTTTTAAAATTTCAAAAGTCGAAATTTGGAAGAATGTCGCCTATTGTCAAAAAACACACTTTTGAATATTGGACATTCATAGGAATGGCCGGAATAGTGTTCCCCAATAATTTTTTTTCGCAAATATTCTACCATTTTCGGAAAAAGGAGCAAAGTCCTTTCTAAAATTTCAAAAGTCGAAATTTGGAAGAATGTCGCCTATTGTCAAAAAAAAACACACTTTTGAATATTGGACATTCATAGGAATGGGCGGAATAGTGTTCCCCAATAATTTTTTTTCGCAAATTTTCTACCATTTTCGGAAAAGGAGCAAAGTCCTTTTTAAAATTTCAAAAGTCGAAATTTGGAAGAATGTCGCCTATTGTCCAAAAAACACACTTTTGAATATTGGACATTCATAGGAATGGCCGGAATAGTGTTCCCCAATAATTTTTTTTCTCAAATTTTCTACCATTTTCGGAAAAAGGAGCAAGGTCCTTTCTAAAATTTCAAAAGTTGAAATTTGGAAAAATGTCGCCAATTTTCAAAAAAAACACACTGTTAAGACTTTTGAATATTGGACATTCATAGAAATGGCCGGAAGAGTGTTCTCCAATAATGTTTCTTCGCTTATCTCCTACAATTTTCGGAAAAAGGAGCAAAGTCCTTTTTAAAATTTCAAAAGTCGAAATTTGGAAGAATGTCGCCTATTGTCAAAAAAACACACTTTTGAATATTGGACATTCATAGGAATGGCCGGAATAGTGTTCCCCAATAATTTTTTTTCGCAAATTTTCTACCATTTTCGGAAAAAGGAGCAAAGTCCTTTTTAAAATTTCAAAAGTCGAAATTTGGAAGAATGTCGCCTATTGTCAAAAAAACACACTTTTGAATATTGGACATTCATAGGAATGGCCGGAATAGTGTTCCCCAATAATTTTTTTTCGCAAATTTTCTACCATTTTCGGAAAAAGGAGCAAAGTCCTTTTTAAAATTTCAAAAGTCGAAATTTGGAAGAATGTCGCCTATTGTCCAAAAAACACACTTTTGAATATTGGACATTCATAGGAATGGCCGGAATAGTGTTCCCCAATTATTTTTGTCGCAAATTTTCTACCATTTTCGGAAAAAGTAGCAAAGTCCTTTTTAAAATTTCAAAAGTCAAAATTTGGAAGAATGTCGCCTATTGTAAAAAAAAACACACTTTTGAATATTGGACATTCATAGGAATGGCCGGAATAGTGTTCCCCAATAATTTTTTTTCGCAAATTTTCTACCATTTTCGGAAAAAGGAGCAAGGTCCTTTCTAAAATTTCAAAAGTTGAAATTTGGAAAAATGTCGCCAATTTTCAAAAAAAACACACTGTTAAGACTTTTGAATATTGGACATTCATAGAAATGGCCGGAAGAGTGTTCTCCAATAATGTTTTTTCGCTTATCTCCTACAATTTTCGGAAAAAGGAGCAAAGTCCTTTTTAAAATTTCAAAAGTCGAAATTTGGAAGAATGTCGCCTATTGTCAAAAAAACACATTTTTGAATATTGGACATTTATAGGAATGGCCGTAATAGTGTTCCCCAATAATTTTTTTTCGCAAATTTTCTACCATTTTCGGAAAAAGGAGCAAAGTCCTTTTTAAAATTTCAAAAGTCGAAATTTGGAAGAATGTCGCCTATTGTCAAAAAAACACACTTTTGAATATTGGACATTCATAGGAATGGCCGGAGTAGTGTTCTCCATAAATTTTTTTTCGCAAATTTTCTACCATTTTCGGAAAAAGGAGCAAAGTCCTTTCTAAAATTTCAAAAGTCGAAATTTGGAAGAATGTCGCCTATTGTCAAAAAAAAACACACTTTTGAATATTGGACATTCATAGAAATGGGCGGAATAGTGTTCCCCAATAATTTTTTTTCGCAAATTTTCTACCATTTTCGGAAAAAGGAGCAAAGTCCTTTTTAAAATTTCAAAAGTCGAAATTTGGAAGAATGTCGCCTATTGTCAAAAAAACACACTTTTGAATATTGGACATTCATAGGAATGGCCGGAATAGTGTTCCCCAATAATTTTTTTTCGCAAATTTTCTACCATTTTCGGAAAAAGGAGCAAAGTCCTTTTTAAAATTTCAAAAGTCGAAATTTGGAGGAATGTCGCCTATTGTCAAAAAACACACTTTTGAATATTGGACATTCATAGGAATGGCCGGAATAGTGTTCCCCAATAATTTTTTTTTCGCAAATTTTCTACCATTTTCGGAAAAAGGAGCAAAGTCCTTTCTAAAATTTCAAAAGTTGAAATTTCGAAAAATGTCGCCAATTTTCAAAAAAACACACTGTTAAGACTTTTGAATATTGGACATTCATAGGAATGGCCGGAAGAGTGTTCTCCAATAATGTTTTTTCGCAAATTTTCTACCATTTTCGGAAAAAGGAGCAAAGTCCTTTTTAAAATTTCAAAAGTCCAAGTTTGGAAGAATGTCGCATATTGTCAAAAAAACACACTTTTGAATATTGGACATTCATAGGAATGGCCGGAATAGTGTTCCCCAATAATTTTTTTTCGCAAATTTTCTACCATTTTCGGAAAAAGGAGCAAAGTCCTTTTTAAAATTTCAAAAGTTGAAATTTGGAAGAATGTCGCCTATTGTCAAAAAAACACACTTTTGAATATTGGACATTCATAGGAATGGCCGGAATAGTGTTCCCCAATAATTTTTTTTCGCAAATTTTCTACCATTTTCGGAAAAAGGAGCAAAGTCCTTTTTAAAATTTCAAAAGTCGAAATTTGAAAGAATGTCGCCTATTGTCAAAAAAAAAAACACACTTTTGAATATTGGACATTCATAGGAATGGGCGGAATAGTGTTCCCCAATAATTTTTTTTCGCAAATTTTCTACCATTTTCGGAAAAAGGAGCAAAGTCCTTTTTAAAATTTCAAAAGTCTAAATTTGGAAGAATGTCGCCTATTGTCAAAAAAACACACTTTTGAATATTGGACATTCATAGGAATGGCCGGAATAGTGTTCCCCAATAATTTTTTTTTTTCGCAAATTTTCTACAATTTTCGGAAAAAGGAGCAAAGTCCTTTTTAAAATTTCAAAAGTTGAAATTTGGAAAAATGTCGCCAATTTTCAAAAAAACACACTGTTAAGACTTTTGAATATTGGACATTCATAGGAATGGCCGGAAGAATGTTCTCCAATAATGTTTTTTCGCAAATTTTCTACCATTTTCGGAAAAAGGAGCAAAGTCCTTTTTAAAATTTCAAAAGTCGAAATTTGGAGGAATGTCGCCTATTGTCAAAAAACACACTTTTGAATATTGGACATTCATAGGAATGGCCGGAATAGTGTTCCCCAATAATTTTTTTTTCGCAAATTTTCTACCATTTTCGGAAAAAGGAGCAAAGTCCTTTCTAAAATTTCAAAAGTTGAAATTTCGAAAAATGTCGCCAATTTTCAAAAAAACACACTGTTAAGACTTTTGAATATTGGACATTCATAGGAATGGCCGGAAGAGTGTTCTCCAATAATGTTTTTTCGCAAATTTTCTACCATTTTCGGAAAAAGGAGCAAAGTCCTTTTTAAAATTTCAAAAGTCCAAGTTTGGAAGAATGTCGCATATTGTCAAAAAAACACACTTTTGAATATTGGACATTCATAGGAATGGCCGGAATAGTGTTCCCCAATAATTTTTTTTCGCAAATTTTCTACCATTTTCGGAAAAAGGAGCAAAGTCCTTTTTAAAATTTCAAAAGTTGAAATTTGGAAGAATGTCGCCTATTGTCAAAAAAACACACTTTTGAATATTGGACATTCATAGGAATGGCCGTAATAGTGTTCCCCAATAATTTTTTTTCGCAAATTTTCTACAATTTTCGGAAAAAGGAGCAAAGTCCTTTCTAAAATTTCAAAAGTCGAAATTTGGAAGAATGTCGCCTATTGTCAAAAAAACACACTTTTGAATATTGGACATTCATAGGAATGGCCGGAATAGTGTTCCCCAATAATTTTTTTTCGCAAATTTTCTACCATTTTCGGAAAAAGGAGCAAAGTCCTTTTTAAAATTTCAAAAGTCGAAATTTGGAAGAATGTCGCCTATTGTCAAAAAAAAAAACACACTTTTGAATATTGGACATTCATAGGAATGGGCGGAATAGTGTTCCCCAATAATTTTTTTTCGCAAATTTTCTACCATTTTCGGAAAAAGGAGCAAAGTCCTTTTTAAAATTTCAAAAGTCTAAATTTGGAAGAATGTCGCCTATTGTCAAAAAAACACACTTTTGAATATTGGACATTCATAGGAATGGCCGTAATAGTGTTCCCCAATAATTTTTTTTCGCAAATTTTCTACAATTTTCGGAAAAAGGAGCAAAGTCCTTTCTAAAAGTTCAAAAGTTGAAATTTGGAAAAATGTGCCAATTTTCAAAAAAAAACACACTGTTAAGACTTTTGAATATTGGACATTCATAGAAATGGCCGGAAGAGTGTTCTCCAATAATGTTTTTTCGCTTATCTCCTACAATTTTCGGAAAAAGGAGCAAAGTCCTTTTTAAAATTTCAAAAGTCGAAATTTGGAAGAATGTCGCCTATTGTCAAAAAAACACACTTTTGAATATTGGACATTCATAGGAATGGCCGTAATAGTGTTCCCCAATAATTTTTTTTCGCAAATTTTCTACAATTTTCGGAAAAAGGAGCAAAGTCCTTTCTAAAAGTTCAAAAGTTGAAATTTGGAAAAATGTGCCAATTTTCAAAAAAAAACACACTGTTAAGACTTTTGAATATTGGACATTCATAGAAATGGCCGTAATAGTGTTCCCCAATAATTTTTTTTCGCAAATTTTCTACCATTTTCGGAAAAAGGAGCAAAGTCCTTTTTAAAATTTCAAAAGTCGAAATTTGGAAGAATGTCGCCTATTGTCAAAAAAACACACTTTTGAATATTGGACATTCATAGGAATGGCCGTAATAGTGTTCCCCAATAATTTTTTTTCGCAAATTTTCTACAATTTTCGGAAAAAGGAGCAAAGTCCTTTTTAAAATTTCAAAAGTCGAAATTTGGAAGAATGTCGCCTATTGTCAAAAAAACACACTTTTGAATATTGGACATTCATAGGAATGGCCGGAATAGTGTTCCCCAATAATTTTTTTTCGCAAATTTTCTACCATTTTCGGAAAAAGGAGCAAAGTCCTTTTTAAAATTTCAAAAGTCGAAATTTGAAAGAATGTCGCCTATTGTCAAAAAAAAAAACACACTTTTGAATATTGGACATTCATAGGAATGGGCGGAATAGTGTTCCCCAATAATTTTTTTTCGCAAATTTTCTACCATTTTCGGAAAAAGGAGCAAAGTCCTTTTTAAAATTTCAAAAGTCTAAATTTGGAAGAATGTCGCCTATTGTCAAAAAAACACACTTTTGAATATTGGACATTCATAGGAATGGCCGGAATAGTGTTCCCCAATAATTTTTTTTTTTCGCAAATTTTCTACAATTTTCGGAAAAAGGAGCAAAGTCCTTTTTAAAATTTCAAAAGTTGAAATTTGGAAAAATGTCGCCAATTTTCAAAAAAACACACTGTTAAGACTTTTGAATATTGGACATTCATAGGAATGGCCGGAAGAATGTTCTCCAATAATGTTTTTTCGCAAATTTTCTACCATTTTCGGAAAAAGGAGCAAAGTCCTTTTTAAAATTTCAAAAGTCGAAATTTGGAGGAATGTCGCCTATTGTCAAAAAACACACTTTTGAATATTGGACATTCATAGGAATGGCCGGAATAGTGTTCCCCAATAATTTTTTTTTCGCAAATTTTCTACCATTTTCGGAAAAAGGAGCAAAGTCCTTTCTAAAATTTCAAAAGTTGAAATTTCGAAAAATGTCGCCAATTTTCAAAAAAACACACTGTTAAGACTTTTGAATATTGGACATTCATAGGAATGGCCGGAAGAGTGTTCTCCAATAATGTTTTTTCGCAAATTTTCTACCATTTTCGGAAAAAGGAGCAAAGTCCTTTTTAAAATTTCAAAAGTCCAAGTTTGGAAGAATGTCGCATATTGTCAAAAAAACACACTTTTGAATATTGGACATTCATAGGAATGGCCGGAATAGTGTTCCCCAATAATTTTTTTTCGCAAATTTTCTACCATTTTCGGAAAAAGGAGCAAAGTCCTTTTTAAAATTTCAAAAGTTGAAATTTGGAAGAATGTCGCCTATTGTCAAAAAAACACACTTTTGAATATTGGACATTCATAGGAATGGCCGTAATAGTGTTCCCCAATAATTTTTTTTCGCAAATTTTCTACAATTTTCGGAAAAAGGAGCAAAGTCCTTTCTAAAATTTCAAAAGTCGAAATTTGGAAGAATGTCGCCTATTGTCAAAAAAACACACTTTTGAATATTGGACATTCATAGGAATGGCCGGAATAGTGTTCCCCAATAATTTTTTTTCGCAAATTTTCTACCATTTTCGGAAAAAGGAGCAAAGTCCTTTTTAAAATTTCAAAAGTCGAAATTTGGAAGAATGTCGCCTATTGTCAAAAAAACACACTTTTGAATATTGGACATTCATAGGAATGGCCGGAATAGTGTTCCCCAATAATTTTTTTTCGCAAATTTTCTACCATTTTCGAAAAAGGAGCAAAGTCCTTTCTAAAAGTTCAAAAGTTGAAATTTGGAAAAATGTGCCAATTTTCAAAAAAAACACACTGTTAAGACTTTTGAATATTGGACATTCATAGAAATGGCCGGAAGAGTGTTCTCCAATAATGTTTTTTCGCTTATCTCCTACAATTTTCGGAAAAAGGAGCAAAGTCCTTTTTAAAATTTCAAAAGTCGAAATTTGGAAGAATGTCGCCTATTGTCAAAAAAACACACTTTTGAATATTGGACATTCATAGGAATGGCCGTAATAGTGTTCCCCAATAATTTTTTTTCGCAAATTTTCTACAATTTTCGGAAAAAGGAGCAAAGTCCTTTTTAAAATTTCAAAAGTCGAAATTTGGAAGAATGTCGCCTATTGTCAAAAAAACACACTTTTGAATATTGGACATTCATAGGAATGGCCGGAATAGTGTTCCCCAATAATTTTTTTTCGCAAATTTTCTACCATTTTCGGAAAAAGGAGCAAAGTCCTTTTTAAAATTTCAAAAGTCGAAATTTGGAAGAATGTCGCCTATTGTCAAAAAAAAAAACACACTTTTGAATATTGGACATTCATAGGAATGGGCGGAATAGTGTTCCGCAATAATTTTTTTTCGCAAATTTTCTACCATTTTCGGAAAAAGGAGCAAAGTCCTTTTTAAAATTTCAAAAGTCTAAATTTGGAAGAATGTCGCCTATTGTCAAAAAAACACACTTTTGAATATTGGACATTCATAGGAATGGCCGGAATAGTGTTCCCCAATAATTTTTTTTTTTCGCAAATTTTCTACAATTTTCGGAAAAAGGAGCAAAGTCCTTTTTAAAATTTCAAAAGTTGAAATTTGGAAAAATGTCGCCAATTTTCAAAAAAACACACTGTTAAGACTTTTGAATATTGGACATTCATAGGAATGGCCGGAAGAATGTTCTCCAATAATGTTTTTTCGCAAATTTTCTACCATTTTCGGAAAAAGGAGCAAAGTCCTTTTTAAAATTTCAAAAGTCGAAATTTGGAGGAATGTCGCCTATTGTCAAAAAACACACTTTTGAATATTGGACATTCATAGGAATGGCCGGAATAGTGTTCCCCAATAATTTTTTTTTCGCAAATTTTCTACCATTTTCGGAAAAAGGAGCAAAGTCCTTTCTAAAATTTCAAAAGTTGAAATTTCGAAAAATGTCGCCAATTTTCAAAAAAACACACTGTTAAGACTTTTGAATATTGGACATTCATAGGAATGGCCGGAAGAGTGTTCTCCAATAATGTTTTTTCGCAAATTTTCTACCATTTTCGGAAAAAGGAGCAAAGTCCTTTTTAAAATTTCAAAAGTCCAAGTTTGGAAGAATGTCGCATATTGTCAAAAAAACACACTTTTGAATATTGGACATTCATAGGAATGGCCGGAATAGTGTTCCCCAATAATTTTTTTTCGCAAATTTTCTACCATTTTCGGAAAAAGGAGCAAAGTCCTTTTTAAAATTTCAAAAGTTGAAATTTGGAAGAATGTCGCCTATTGTCAAAAAAACACACTTTTGAATATTGGACATTCATAGGAATGGCCGTAATAGTGTTCCCCAATAATTTTTTTTCGCAAATTTTCTACAATTTTCGGAAAAAGGAGCAAAGTCTATTCTAAAATTTCAAAAGTCGAAATTTGGAAGAATGTCGCCTATTGTCAAAAAAACACACTTTTGAATATTGGACATTCATAGGAATGGCCGGAATAGTGTTCCCCAATAATTTTTTTTCGCAAATTTTCTACCATTTTCGGAAAAAGGAGCAAAGTCCTTTTTAAAATTTCAAAAGTCGAAATTTGGAAGAATGTCGCCTATTGTCAAAAAAAAAAAACACACTTTTGAATATTGGACATTCATAGGAATGGGCGGAATAGTGTTCCCCAATAATTTTTTTTCGCAAATTTTCTACCATTTTCGGAAAAAGGAGCAAAGTCCTTTTTAAAATTTCAAAAGTCGAAATTTGGAAGAATGTCGCCTATTGTCAAAAAAACACACTTTTGAATATTGGACATTCATAGGAATGGCCGGAATAGTGTTCCCCAATAATTTTTTTTTTTCGCAAATTTTCTACAATTTTCGGAAAAAGGAGCAAAGTCCTTTTTAAAATTTCAAAAGTTGAAATTTGGAAAAATGTCGCCAATTTTCAAAAAAACACACTGTTAAGACTTTTGAATATTGGACATTCATAGGAATGGGCGGAATAGTGTTCCCCAATAATTTTTTTTCGCAAATTTTCTACCATTTTCGGAAAAGGAGCAAAGTCCTTTTTAAAATTTCAAAAGTCGAAATTTGGAAGAATGTCGCCTATTGTCCAAAAAACACACTTTTGAATATTGGACATTCATAGGAATGGCCGGAATAGTGTTCCCCAATAATTTTTTTTCTCAAATTTTCTACCATTTTCGGAAAAAGGAGCAAGGTCCTTTCTAAAATTTCAAAAGTTGAAATTTGGAAAAATGTCGCCAATTTTCAAAAAAAACACACTGTTAAGACTTTTGAATATTGGACATTCATAGAAATGGCCGGAAGAGTGTTCTCCAATAATGTTTTTTCGCTTATCTCCTACAATTTTCGGAAAAAGGAGCAAAGTCCTTTTTAAAATTTCAAAAGTCGAAATTTGGAAGAATGTCGCCTATTGTCAAAAAAACACACTTTTGAATATTGGACATTCATAGGAATGGCCGGAATAGTGTTCCCCAATAATTTTTTTTCGCAAATTTTCTACCATTTTCGGAAAAAGGAGCAAAGTCCTTTTTAAAATTTCAAAAGTCGAAATTTGGAAGAATGTCGCCTATTGTCAAAAAAACACACTTTTGAATATTGAACATTCATAGGAATGGCCGGAATAGTGTTCCCCAATAATTTTTTTTCGCAAATTTTCTACCATTTTCGGAAAAAGGAGCAAAGTCCTTTTTAAAATTTCAAAAGTCGAAATTTGGAAGAATGTCGCCTATTGTCAAAAAAACACACTTTTGAATATTGGACATTCATAGGAATGGCCGGAATAGTGTTCCCCAATAATTTTTTTTTCGCAAATTTTCTACCATTTTCCGAAAAAGGAGCAAAGTCCTTTTTAAAATTTCAAAAGTCGAAATTTGGAAGAATGTCGCCTATTGTAAAAAAAACACACTTTTGAATATTGGACATTCATAGGAATGGCAGGAATAGTATTCCCCAATAATTTTTTTTCGCAAATTTTCGTACCATTTTCGGAAAAAGGAGCAAAGTCCTTTTTAAAATTTCAAAAGTCGAAATTTGGAAGAATGTCGCCTATTGTCCAAAAAACACACTTTTGAATGTTGGACATTCATAGGAATGGCCGGAATAGTGTTCCCCAATAATTTTTTTTCGCAAATTTTCTACCATTTTCGGAAAAAGGAGCAAGGTCCTTTCTAAAATTTCAAAAGTTGAAATTTGGAAAAATGTCGCCAATTTTCAAAAAAAACACACTGTTAAGACTTTTGAATATTGGAGATTCATAGAAATGGCCGGAAGAGTGTTCTCCAATAATGTTTTTTCGCTTATCTCCTACAATTTTCGGAAACAGGAGCAAAGTCCATTTTAAAATTTCAAAAGTCGAAATTTGGAAGAATGTCGCCTATTGTCAAAAAAACACACTTTTGAATATTGGACAGTCATAGGAATGGCCGGAATAGTGTTCCCCAATAATTTTTTTTCGCAAATTTTCTACCATTTTCGGAAAAAGGAGCAAGGTCCTTTCTAAAATTTCAAAAGTTGAAATTTGGAAAAATGTCGCCAATTTTATAAAAAAACACACTGTTAAGACTTTTGAATATTGGACATTCATAGGAATGGCCGGAATAGTGTTCCCCAATAATTTTTTTTCGCAAATTTTCTACAATTTTCGGAAAAAGGAGCAAAGTCCTTTTTAAAATTTCAAAAGTCGAAATTTGGAAGAATGTCGCCTATTGTCAAAAAAACACACTTTTGAATATTGGACATTCATAGGAATGGCCGGAATAGTGTTCCCCAATAATTTTTTTTCGCAAATTTTCTACCATTTTCGGAAAAAGGAGCAAAGTCCTTTTTAAAATTTCAAAAGTCGAAATTTGGAAGAATGTCGCCTATTGTCAAAAAAAAAAACACACTTTTGAATATTGGACATTCATAGGAATGGGCGGAATAGTGTTCCCCAATAATTTTTTTTCGCAAATTTTCTACCATTTTCGGAAAAAGGAGCAAAGTCCTTTTTAAAATTTCAAAAGTCTAAATTTGGAAGAATGTCGCCTATTGTCAAAAAAACACACTTTTGAATATTGGACATTCATAGGAATGGCCGGAATAGTGTTCCCCAATAATTTTTTTTTTTCGCAAATTTTCTACAATTTTCGGAAAAAGGAGCAAAGTCCTTTTTAAAATTTCAAAAGTTGAAATTTGGAAAAATGTCGCCAATTTTCAAAAAAACACACTGTTAAGACTTTTGAATATTGGACATTCATAGGAATGGCCGGAAGAATGTTCTCCAATAATGTTTTTTCGCAAATTTTCTACCATTTTCGGAAAAAGGAGCAAAGTCCTTTTTAAAATTTCAAAAGTCGAAATTTGGAGGAATGTCGCCTATTGTCAAAAAACACACTTTTGAATATTGGACATTCATAGGAATGGCCGGAATAGTGTTCCCCAATAATTTTTTTTTCGCAAATTTTCTACCATTTTCGGAAAAAGGAGCAAAGTCCTTTCTAAAATTTCAAAAGTTGAAATTTCGAAAAATGTCGCCAATTTTCAAAAAAACACACTGTTAAGACTTTTGAATATTGGACATTCATAGGAATGGCTGGAAGAGTGTTCTCCAATAATGTTTTTTCGCAAATTTTCTACCATTTTCGGAAAAAGGAGCAAAGTCCTTTTTAAAATTTCAAAAGTCCAAGTTTGGAAGAATGTCGCATATTGTCAAAAAAACACACTTTTGAATATTGGACATTCATAGGAATGGCCGGAATAGTGTTCCCCAATAATTTTTTTTCGCAAATTTTCTACCATTTTCGGAAAAAGGAGCAAAGTCCTTTTTAAAATTTCAAAAGTTGAAATTTGGAAGAATGTCGCCTATTGTCAAAAAAACACACTTTTGAATATTGGACATTCATAGGAATGGCCGTAATAGTGTTCCCCAATAATTTTTTTTCGCAAATTTTCTACAATTTTCGGAAAAAGGAGCAAAGTCCTTTCTAAAATTTCAAAAGTCGAAATTTGGAAGAATGTCGCCTATTGTCAAAAAAACACACTTTTGAATATTGGACATTCATAGGAATGGCCGGAATAGTGTTCCCCAATAATTTTTTTTCGCAAATTTTCTACCATTTTCGGAAAAAGGAGCAAAGTCCTTTTTAAAATTTCAAAAGTCGAAATTTGGAAGAATGTCGCCTATTGTCAAAAAAAAAAAACACACTTTTGAATATTGGACATTCATAGGAATGGGCGGAATAGTGTTCCCCAATAATTTTTTTTCGCAAATTTTCTACCATTTTCGGAAAAAGGAGCAAAGTCCTTTTTAAAATTTCAAAAGTCGAAATTTGGAAGAATGTCGCCTATTGTCAAAAAAACACACTTTTGAATATTGGACATTCATAGGAATGGCCGGAATAGTGTTCCCCAATAATTTTTTTTTTCGCAAATTTTCTACAATTTTCGGAAAAAGGAGCAAAGTCCTTTTTAAAATTTCAAAAGTTGAAATTTGGAAAAATGTCGCCAATTTTCAAAAAAACACACTGTTAAGACTTTTGAATATTGGACATTCATAGGAATGGGCGGAATAGTGTTCCCCAATAATTTTTTTTCGCAAATTTTCTACCATTTTCGGAAAAGGAGCAAAGTCCTTTTTAAAATTTCAAAAGTCGAAATTTGGAAGAATGTCGCCTATTGTCCAAAAAACACACTTTTGAATATTGGACATTCATAGGAATGGCCGGAATAGTGTTCCCCAATAATTTTTTTTCTCAAATTTTCTACCATTTTCGGAAAAAGGAGCAAGGTCCTTTCTAAAATTTCAAAAGTTGAAATTTGGAAAAATGTCGCCAATTTTCAAAAAAAACACACTGTTAAGACTTTTGAATATTGGACATTCATAGAAATGGCCGGAAGAGTGTTCTCCAATAATGTTTTTTCGCTTATCTCCTACAATTTTCGGAAAAAGGAGCAAAGTCCTTTTTAAAATTTCAAAAGTCGAAATTTGGAAGAATGTCGCCTATTGTCAAAAAAACACACTTTTGAATATTGGACATTCATAGGAATGGCCGTAATAGTGTTCCCCAATAATTTTTTTTCGCAAATTTTCTACAATTTTCGGAAAAAGGAGCAAAGTCCTTTCTAAAATTTCAAAAGTCGAAATTTGGAAGAATGTCGCCTATTGTCAAAAAAACACACTTTTGAATATTGGACATTCATAGGAATGGCCGTAATAGTGTTCCCCAATAATTTTTTTTCGCAAATTTTCTACCATTTTCGGAAAAAGGAGCAAAGTCCTTTTTAAAATTTCAAAAGTCGAAATTTGGAAGAATGTCGCCTATTGTCCAAAAAACACACTTTTGAATATTGGACATTCATAGGAATGGCCGGAATAGTGTTCCCCAATTATTTTTTTTCGCAAATTTTCTACCATTTTCGGAAAAAGTAGCAAAGTCCTTTTTAAAATTTCAAAAGTCAAAATTTGGAAGAATGTCGCCTATTGTAAAAAAAACACACTTTTGAATATTGGACATTCATAGGAATGGCCGGAATAGTGTTCCCCAATAATTTTTTTTCGCAAATTTTCTACCATTTTCGGAAAAAGGAGCAAGGTCCTTTCTAAAATTTCAAAAGTTGAAATTTGGAAAAATGTCGCCAATTTTCAAAAAAAACACACTGTTAAGACTTTTGAATATTGGACATTCATAGAAATGGCCGGAAGAGTGTTCTCCAATAATGTTTTTTCGCTTATCTCCTACAATTTTCGGAAAAAGGAGCAAAGTCCTTTTTAAAATTTCAAAAGTCGAAATTTGGAAGAATGTCGCCTATTGTCAAAAAAACACATTTTTGAATATTGGACATTTATAGGAATGGCCGTAATAGTGTTCCCCAATAATTTTTTTTCGCAAATTTTCTACCATTTTCGGAAAAAGGAGCAAAGTCCTTTTTAAAATTTCAAAAGTCGAAATTTGGAAGAATGTCGCCTATTGTCAAAAAAACACACTTTTGAATATTGGACATTCATAGGAATGGCCGGAGTAGTGTTCCCCAATAATTTTTTTTCGCAAATTTTCTACCATTTTCGGAAAAAGGAGCAAAGTCCTTTCTAAAATTTCAAAAGTCGAAATTTGGAAGAATGTCGCCTATTGTCAAAAAAAAACACACTTTTGAATATTGGACATTCATAGAAATGGGCGGAATAGTGTTCCCCAATAATTTTTTTTCGCAAATTTTCTACCATTTTCGGAAAAAGGAGCAAAGTCCTTTTTAAAATTTCAAAAGTCGAAATTTGGAAGAATGTCGCCTATTGTCAAAAAAACACACTTTTGAATATTGGACATTCATAGGAATGGCAGGAATAGTGTTCCCCAATAATTTTTTTTCGCAAATTTTCTACCATTTTCGAAAAAGGAGCAAAGTCCTTTCTAAAAGTTCAAAAGTTGAAATTTGGAAAAATGTGCCAATTTTCAAAAAAAAACACACTGTTAAGACTTTTGAATATTGGACATTCATAGAAATGGCCGGAAGAGTGTTCTCCAATAATGTTTTTTCGCTTATCTCCTACAATTTTCGGAAAAAGGAGCAAAGTCCTTTTTAAAATTTCAAAAGTCGAAATTTGGAAGAATGTCGCCTATTGTCAAAAAAACACACTTTTGAATATTGGACATTCATAGGAATGGCCGTAATAGTGTTCCCCAATAATTTTTTTTCGCAAATTTTCTACAATTTTCGGAAAAAGGAGCAAAGTCCTTTTTAAAATTTCAAAAGTCGAAATTTGGAAGAATGTCGCCTATTGTCAAAAAAACACACTTTTGAATATTGGACATTCATAGGAATGGCCGGAATAGTGTTCCCCAATAATTTTTTTTCGCAAATTTTCTACCATTTTCGGAAAAAGGAGCAAAGTCCTTTCTAAAATTTCAAAAGTCGAAATTTGGAAGAATGTCGCCTATTGTCAAAAAAAAACACACTTTTGAATATTGGACATTCATAGAAATGGGCGGAATAGTGTTCCCCAATAATTTTTTTTCGCAAATTTTCTACCATTTTCGGAAAAAGGAGCAAAGTCCTTTTTAAAATTTCAAAAGTCGAAATTTGGAAGAATGTCGCCTATTGTCAAAAAAACACACTTTTGAATATTGGACATTCATAGGAATGGCCGGAGTAGTGTTCCCCAATAATTTTTTTTCGCAAATTTTCTACCATTTTCGGAAAAAGGAGCAAAGTCCTTTCTAAAATTTCAAAAGTCGAAATTTGGAAGAATGTCGCCTATTGTCAAAAAAAAACACACTTTTGAATATTGGACATTCATAGAAATGGGCGGAATAGTGTTCCCCAATAATTTTTTTTCGCAAATTTTCTACCATTTTCGGAAAAAGGAGCAAAGTCCTTTTTAAAATTTCAAAAGTCGAAATTTGGAAGAATGTCGCCTATTGTCAAAAAAACACACTTTTGAATATTGGACATTCATAGGAATGGCAGGAATAGTGTTCCCCAATAATTTTTTTTCGCAAATTTTCTACCATTTTCGAAAAAGGAGCAAAGTCCTTTCTAAAAGTTCAAAAGTTGAAATTTGGAAAAATGTGCCAATTTTCAAAAAAAAACACACTGTTAAGACTTTTGAATATTGGACATTCATAGAAATGGCCGGAAGAGTGTTCTCCAATAATGTTTTTTCGCTTATCTGCTACAATTTTCGGAAAAAGGAGCAAAGTCCTTTTTAAAATTTCAAAAGTCGAAATTTGGAAGAATGTCGCCTATTGTCAAAAAAACACACTTTTGAATATTGGACATTCATAGGAATGGCCGGAAGAGTGTTCTCCAATAATGTTTTTTCGCTTATCTCCTACAATTTTCGGAAACAGGAGCAAAGTCCATTTTAAAATTTCAAAAGTCGAAATTTGGAAGAATGTCGCCTATTGTCAAAAAAACACACTTTTGAATATTGGACATTCATAGGAATGGCCGGAATAGTGTTCCCCAATAATTTTTTTTCGCAAATTTTCTACCATTTTCGGAAAAAGGAGCAAAGTCCTTTTTAAAATTTCAAAAGTCGAAATTTGGAAGAATGTCGCCTATTGTCAAAAAAAAAACACACTTTTGAATATTGGACATTCATAGGAATGGGCGGAATAGTGTTCCCCAATAATTTTTTTTCGCAAATTTTCTACCATTTTCGGAAAAAGGAGCAAAGTCCTTTTTAAAATTTCAAAAGTCGAAATTTGGAAGAATGTCGCCTATTGTCAAAAAAACACACTTTTGAATATTGGACATTCATAGGAATGGCCGGAATAGTGTTCCCCAATAATTTTTTTTTTCGCAAATTTTCTACAATTTTCGGAAAAAGGAGCAAAGTCCTTTTTAAAATTTCAAAAGTTGAAATTTGGAAAAATGTCGCCAATTTTCAAAAAAACACACTGTTAAGACTTTTGAATATTGGACATTCATAGGAATGGCCGGAAGAATGTTCTCCAATAATGTTTTTTCGCAAATTTTCTACCATTTTCGGAAAAAGGAGCAAAGTCCTTTTTAAAATTTCAAAAGTCGAAATTTGGAGGAATGTCGCCTATTGTCAAAAAAACACACTTTTGAATATTGGACATTCATAGGAATGGCCGGAATAGTGTTCCCCAATAATTTTTTTTTCGCAAATTTTCTACCATTTTCGGAAAAAGGAGCAAAGTCCTTTCTAAAATTTCAAAAGTTGAAATTTCGAAAAATGTCGCCAATTTTCAAAAAAACACACTGTTAAGACTTTTGAATATTGGACATTCATAGGAATGGCCGGAAGAGTGTTCTCCAATAATGTTTTTTCGCAAATTTTCTACCATTTTCGGAAAAAGGAGCAAAGTCCTTTTTAAAATTTCAAAAGTCCAAGTTTGGAAGAATGTCGCATATTGTCAAAAAAACACACTTTTGAATATTGGACATTCATAGGAATGGCCGGAATAGTGTTCCCCAATAATTTTTTTTCGCAAATTTTCTACCATTTTCGGAAAAAGGAGCAAAGTCCTTTTTAAAATTTCAAAAGTTGAAATTTGGAAGAATGTCGCCTATTGTCAAAAAAACACACTTTTGAATATTGGACATTCATAGGAATGGCAGGAATAGTATTCCCCAATAATTTTTTTTCGCAAATTTTCTACCATTTTCGGAAAAAGGAGCAAAGTCCTTTTTAAAATTTCAAAAGTCGAAATTTGGAAGAATGTCGCCTATTGTCCAAAAAACACACTTTTGAATATTGGACATTCAAAGGAATGGCCGGAATAGTGTTCCCCAATAATTTTTTTTCGCAAATTTTCTACCATTTTCGGAAAAAGGAGCAAAGTCCTTTCTAAAATTTCAAAAGTTGAAATTTGGAAAAATGTCGCCAATTTTCAAAAAAAAACATACTGTTAAGACTTTTGAGTATTGGACATTCATAGAAATGGCCGGAAGAGTGTTCTCCAATAATGTTTTTTCGCAAATTTTCTACCATTTTCGGAAAAAGGAGCAAAGTCCTTTTTAAAATTTCAAAAGTCGAAATTTGGAAGAATGTCGCCTATGGTCAAAAAAACACACTTTTGAATATTGGACATTCATAGGAATGGCCGGAATAATGGTCCCCAATAATTTTTTTTCGCAAATTTTCTACCATTTTCGGAAAAAGGAGCAAAGTCCTTTTTAAAATTTCAAAAGTCGAAATTTGGAAAAATGTCGCCAATTTTCAAATAAACACACTGTTAAGACTTTTGAATATTGGACATTCATAGGAATGGCCGGAATAGTGGTCCCCAATAATTTTTTTTCGCAAATTTTCTACCATTTTCGGAAAAAGGAGCAAAGTCCTTTTTAAAATTTCAAAAGTCGAAATTTGGAAGAATGTCGCCTATTGTCAAAAAAACACACTTTTGAATATTGGACATTCATAGGAATGGCCGTAATAGTGTTCCCCAATAATTTTTTTTTCGCAAATTTTCTACCATTTGCGGAAAAAGGAGCAAAGTCCTTTCTAAAATTTCAAAAGTTGAAATTTGGAAAAATGTCGCCAATTTTCAAATAAACACACTGTTAAGACTTTTGAATATTGGACATTCATAGGAATGGCCGGAATAGTGTTCCCCAATAATTTTTTTTTCGCAAATTTTCTACCATTTGCGGAAAAAGGAGCAAAGTCCTTTTTAAAATTTCAAAAGTCGAAATTTGGAAGAATGTCGCCTATTGTCAAAAAAACACATTTTTGAATATTGGACATTCATAGGAATGGCAGGAATAGTATTCCCCAATAATTTTTTTTGCAAATTTTCTACCATTATCGGAAAAAGGAGCAAAGTCCTTTTTAAAATTTCAAAAGTTGAAATTTGGAAAAATGTCGCCAATTTTCAAAAAAACACACTGTTAAGACTTTTGAATATTGGACATTCATAGAAATGGCCGGAAGAGTGTTCTCCAATAATGTTTTTTCGCTTATCTCCTACAATTTTCGGAAAAAGGAGCAAAGTCCTTTCTAAAATTTCAAAAGTTGAAATTTGGAAAAATGTCGCCAATTTTCAAAAAAAAACACACTGTTAAGAGTTTTGAATATTGGGCATTCATAGAAATGGCCGGAAGAGTGTTCTCCAATAATGTTTTTTCGCTTATCTCCTACAATTTTCGGAAAAAGGAGCAAAGTCCTTTTTAAAATTTCAAAAGTCGAAATTTGGAAGAATGTCGCCTATTGTCCAAAAAACACATTTTTGAATATTGGACATTCATAGGAATGGCCGGAATAGTGTTCCCCAATAATTTTTTTTCGCAAATTTTCTACCATTTTCGGAAAAAGGAGCAAAGTCCTTTTTAAAATTTCAAAAGTCGAAATTTGGAAGAATGTCGCCTATTGTCAAAAAAACACACTTTTGAATATTGGACATTCATAGGAATGGCCGGAATAGTGTTCCCCAATAATTTTTTTTTTTCGCAAATTTTCTACAATTTTCGGAAAAAGGAGCAAAGTCCTTTTTAAAATTTCAAAAGTTGAAATTTGGAAAAATGTCGCCAATTTTCAAAAAAACACACTGTTAAGACTTTTGAATATTGGACATTCATAGGAATGGCCGGAAGAATGTTCTCCAATAATGTTTTTTCGCAAATTTTCTACCATTTTCGGAAAAAGGAGCAAAGTCCTTTTTAAAATTTCAAAAGTCGAAATTTGGAGGAATGTCGCCTATTGTCAAAAAAACACACTTTTGAATATTGGACATTCATAGGAATGGCCGGAATAGTGTTCCCCAATAATTTTTTTTTCGCAAATTTTCTACCATTTTCGGAAAAAGGAGCAAAGTCCTTTCTAAAATTTCAAAAGTTGAAATTTCGAAAAATGTCGCCAATTTTCAAAAAAACACACTGTTAAGACTTTTGAATATTGGACATTCATAGGAATGGCCGGAAGAGTGTTCTCCAATAATGTTTTTTCGCAAATTTTCTACCATTTTCGGAAAAAGGAGCAAAGTCCTTTTTAAAATTTCAAAAGTCCAAGTTTGGAAGAATGTCGCATATTGTCAAAAAAACACACTTTTGAATATTGGACATTCATAGGAATGGCCGGAATAGTGTTCCCCAATAACTTTTTTTCGCAAATTTTCTACCATTTTCGGAAAAAGGAGCAAAGTCCTTTTTAAAATTTCAAAAGTTGAAATTTGGAAGAATGTCGCCTATTGTCAAAAAAACACACTTTTGAATATTGGACATTCATAGGAATGGCAGGAATAGTATTCCCCAATAATTTTTTTTCGCAAATTTTCTACCATTTTCGGAAAAAGGAGCAAAGTCCTTTTTAAAATTTCAAAAGTCGAAATTTGGAAGAATGTCGCCTATTGTCCAAAAAACACACTTTTGAATATTGGACATTCAAAGGAATGGCCGGAATAGTGTTCCCCAATAATTTTTTTTCGCAAATTTTCTACCATTTTCGGAAAAAGGAGCAAAGTCCTTTCTAAAATTTCAAAAGTTGAAATTTGGAAAAATGTCGCCAATTTTCAAAAAAAAACATACTGTTAAGACTTTTGAGTATTGGACATTCATAGAAATGGCCGGAAGAGTGTTCTCCAATAATGTTTTTTCGCAAATTTTCTACCATTTTCGGAAAAAGGAGCAAAGTCCTTTTTAAAATTTCAAAAGTCGAAATTTGGAAGAATGTCGCCTATGGTCAAAAAAACACACTTTTGAATATTGGACATTCATAGGAATGGCCGGAATAATGGTCCCCAATAATTTTTTTTCGCAAATTTTCTACCATTTTCGGAAAAAGGAGCAAAGTCCTTTTTAAAATTTCAAAAGTCGAAATTTGGAAAAATGTCGCCAATTTTCAAATAAACACACTGTTAAGACTTTTGAATATTGGACATTCATAGGAATGGCCGGAATAGTGGTCCCCAATAATTTTTTTTCGCAAATTTTCTACCATTTTCGGAAAAAGGAGCAAAGTCCTTTTTAAAATTTCAAAAGTCGAAATTTGGAAGAATGTCGCCTATTGTCAAAAAAACACACTTTTGAATATTGGACATTCATAGGAATGGCCGTAATAGTGTTCCCCAATAATTTTTTTTTCGCAAATTTTCTACCATTTGCGGAAAAAGGAGCAAAGTCCTTTCTAAAATTTCAAAAGTTGAAATTTGGAAAAATGTCGCCAATTTTCAAATAAACACACTGTTAAGACTTTTGAATATTGGACATTCATAGGAATGGCCGGAATAGTGTTCCCCAATAATTTTTTTTTCGCAAATTTTCTACCATTTGCGGAAAAAGGAGCAAAGTCCTTTTTAAAATTTCAAAAGTCGAAATTTGGAAGAATGTCGCCTATTGTCAAAAAAACACATTTTTGAATATTGGACATTCATAGGAATGGCAGGAATAGTATTCCCCAATAATTTTTTTTGCAAATTTTCTACCATTATCGGAAAAAGGAGCAAAGTCCTTTTTAAAATTTCAAAAGTTGAAATTTGGAAAAATGTCGCCAATTTTCAAAAAAACACACTGTTAAGACTTTTGAATATTGGACATTCATAGAAATGGCCGGAAGAGTGTTCTCCAATAATGTTTTTTCGCTTATCTCCTACAATTTTCGGAAAAAGGAGCAAAGTCCTTTCTAAAATTTCAAAAGTTGAAATTTGGAAAAATGTCGCCAATTTTCAAAAAAAAACACACTGTTAAGAGTTTTGAATATTGGGCATTCATAGAAATGGCCGGAAGAGTGTTCTCCAATAATGTTTTTTCGCTTATCTCCCACAATTTTCGGAAAAAGGAGCAAAGTCCTTTTTAAAATTTCAAAAGTCGAAATTTGGAAGAATGTCGCCTATTGTCCAAAAAACACATTTTTGAATATTGGACATTCATAGGAATGGCCGGAATAGTGTTCCCCAATAATTTTTTTTCGCAAATTTTCTACCATTTTCGGAAAAAGGAGCAAAGTCCTTTTTAAAATTTCAAAAGTCGAAATTTGGAAGAATGTCGCCTATTGTCAAAAAAACACACTTTTGAATATTGGACATTCATAGGAATGGCCGGAATAGTGTTCCCCAATAATTTTTTTTTTTCGCAAATTTTCTACAATTTTCGGAAAAAGGAGCAAAGTCCTTTTTAAAATTTCAAAAGTTGAAATTTGGAAAAATGTCGCCAATTTTCAAAAAAACACACTGTTAAGACTTTTGAATATTGGACATTCATAGGAATGGCCGGAAGAATGTTCTCCAATAATGTTTTTTCGCAAATTTTCTACCATTTTCGGAAAAAGGAGCAAAGTCCTTTTTAAAATTTCAAAAGTCGAAATTTGGAGGAATGTCGCCTATTGTCAAAAAAACACACTTTTGAATATTGGACATTCATAGGAATGGCCGGAATAGTGTTCCCCAATAATTTTTTTTTCGCAAATTTTCTACCATTTTCGAAAAAAGGAGCAAAGTCCTTTCTAAAATTTCAAAAGTTGAAATTTCGAAAAATGTCGCCAATTTTCAAAAAAACACACTGTTAAGACTTTTGAATATTGGACATTCATAGGAATGGCCGGAAGAGTGTTCTCCAATAATGTTTTTTCGCAAATTTTCTACCATTTTCGGAAAAAGGAGCAAAGTCCTTTTTAAAATTTCAAAAGTCCAAGTTTGGAAGAATGTCGCATATTGTCAAAAAAACACACTTTTGAATATTGGACATTCATAGGAATGGCCGGAATAGTGTTCCCCAATAACTTTTTTTCGCAAATTTTCTACCATTTTCGGAAAAAGGAGCAAAGTCCTTTTTAAAATTTCAAAAGTTGAAATTTGGAAGAATGTCGCCTATTGTCAAAAAAACACACTTTTGAATATTGGACATTCATAGGAATGGCAGGAATAGTATTCCCCAATAATTTTTTTTCGCAAATTTTCTACCATTTTCGGAAAAAGGAGCAAAGTCCTTTTTAAAATTTCAAAAGTCGAAATTTGGAAGAATGTCGCCTATTGTCCAAAAAACACACTTTTGAATATTGGACATTCAAAGGAATGGCCGGAATAGTGTTCCCCAATAATTTTTTTTCGCAAATTTTCTACCATTTTCGGAAAAAGGAGCAAAGTCCTTTCTAAAATTTCAAAAGTTGAAATTTGGAAAAATGTCGCCAATTTTCAAAAAAAAACATACTGTTAAGACTTTTGAGTATTGGACATTCATAGAAATGGCCGGAGGAGTGTTCTCCAATAATGTTTTTTCGCAAATTTTCTACCATTTTCGGAAAAAGGAGCAAAGTCCTTTTTAAAATTTCAAAAGTCGAAATTTGGAAGAATGTCGCCTATGGTCAAAAAAACACACTTTTGAATATTGGACATTCATAGGAATGGCCGGAATAATGGTCCCCAATAATTTTTTTTCGCAAATTTTCTACCATTTTCGGAAAAAGGAGCAAAGTCCTTTTTAAAATTTCAAAAGTCGAAATTTGGAAAAATGTCGCCAATTTTCAAATAAACACACTGTTAAGACTTTTGAATATTGGACATTCATAGGAATGGCCGGAATAGTGGTCCCCAATAATTTTTTTTCGCAAATTTTCTACCATTTTCGGAAAAAGGAGCAAAGTCCTTTTTAAAATTTCAAAAGTCGAAATTTGGAAGAATGTCGCCTATTGTCAAAAAAACACACTTTTGAATATTGGACATTCATAGGAATGGCCGTAATAGTGTTCCCCAATAATTTTTTTTTCGCAAATTTTCTACCATTTGCGGAAAAAGGAGCAAAGTCCTTTCTAAAATTTCAAAAGTTGAAATTTGGAAAAATGTCGCCAATTTTCAAATAAACACACTGTTAAGACTTTTGAATATTGGACATTCATAGGAATGGCCGGAATAGTGTTCCCCAATAATTTTTTTTTCGCAAATTTTCTACCATTTGCGGAAAAAGGAGCAAAGTCCTTTTTAAAATTTCAAAAGTCGAAATTTGGAAGAATGTCGCCTATTGTCAAAAAAACACATTTTTGAATATTGGACATTCATAGGAATGGCAGGAATAGTATTCCCCAATAATTTTTTTTGCAAATTTTCTACCATTATCGGAAAAAGGAGCAAAGTCCTTTTTAAAATTTCAAAAGTTGAAATTTGGAAAAATGTCGCCAATTTTCAAAAAAACACACTGTTAAGACTTTTGAATATTGGACATTCATAGAAATGGCCGGAAGAGTGTTCTCCAATAATGTTTTTTCGCTTATCTCCTACAATTTTCGGAAAAAGGAGCAAAGTCCTTTCTAAAATTTCAAAAGTTGAAATTTGGAAAAATGTCGCCAATTTTCAAAAAAAAACACACTGTTAAGAGTTTTGAATATTGGGCATTCATAGAAATGGCCGGAAGAGTGTTCTCCAATAATGTTTTTTCGCTTATCTCCTACAATTTTCGGAAAAAGGAGCAAAGTCCTTTTTAAAATTTCAAAAGTCGAAATTTGGAAGAATGTCGCCTATTGTCCAAAAAACACACTTTTGAATATTGGACATTCATAGGAATGGCCGGAATAGTGTTCCCCAATAATTTTTTTTTCGCAAATTTTTTACCATTTTCGGAAAAAGGAGCAAAGTCCTTTTTAAAATTTCAAAAGTCGAAATTTGGAAGAATGTCGCCTATTGTCAAAAAAACACACTTTTGAATATTGGACATTCATAGGAATGGCAGGAATAGTATTCCCCAATAATTTTTTTTCGCAAATTTTCTACCATTTTCGGAAAAAGGAGCAAAGTCCTTTTTAAAATTTCAAAAGTCGAAATTTGGAAGAATGTCGCCTATTGTCAAAAAAACACACTTTTGAATATTGGACATTCATAGGAATGGCCGGAATAGTGTTCCCCAATAATTTTTTTTCGCAAATTTTCTACCATTTTCGGAAAAAGGAGGCAGTTTTTTCTAAAATTTCAAAAGTTGAAATTTGGAAAAATGTCGCCAATTTTCAAAAAAACACACTGTTAAGACTTTTGAATATTGGACATTCATAGAAATGGCCGGAAGAGTGTTCTCCAATAATGTTTTTTCGCTTATCTCCTACAATTTTCGGAAAAAGGAGCAAAGTCCTTTCTAAAATTTCAAAAGTTGAAATTTGGAAAAATTAGGCCAATTTTCAAAAAAAACACACTGTTAAGAGTTTTGAATATTGGGCATTCATAGAAATGGCCGGAAGAGTGTTCTCCAATAATGTTTTTTCGCTTATCTCCTACAATTTTCGGAAAAAGGAGCAAAGTCCTTTTTAAAATTTCAAAAGTCGAAATTTGGAAGAATGTCGCCTATTGTCAAAAAAACACATTTTTGAATATTGGACATTCATAGGAATGGCCGTAATAGTATTCCCCAATAATTTTTTTTCGCAAATTTTCTACCATTTTCGGAAAAAGGAGCATAGTCCTTTTTAAAATTTCAAAATTCGAAATTTGGAAGAATGTCGCCTATTGTCAAAAAAACACACTTTTGAATATTGGACATTCATAGGAATGGCCGTAATAGTGTTCCCCAATAATTTTTTTTCGCAAATTTTCTACCATTTTCGGAAAAAGGAGCAAAGTCCTTTTTAAAATTTTAAAAGTCGAAATTTGGAAAAATGTCGCCAATTTTCAAAAAAAACATACTGTTAAGACTTTTGAATATTGGACATTCATAGAAATGGCCGGAGGAGTGTTCTCCAATAATGTTTTTTCGCTTATCTCCTACAATTTTCGGAAAAAGGAGCAAAGTCCTTTCTAAAATTTCAAAAGTTGAAATTTGGAAAAATGTCGCCAATTTTCAAAAAAAACACACTGTTAAGACTTTTGAATATTGGGCATTCATAGAAATGACCGGAGGAGTGTTCTCCAATAATGTTTTTTCGCTTATCTCCTACAATTTTCGGAAAAAGGAGCAAAGTCCTTTTTAAAATTTCAAAAGTCGAAATTTGGAAGAATGTCGCCTATTGTCAAAAAAACACATTTTTGAATATTGGACATTCATAGGAATGGCCGTAATAGTGTTCCCCAATAATTTTTTCGCAATTTTTCTATCATTTTCGGAAAAAGGAGCAAAGTCCTTTTTAAAATTTCAAAAGTCGAAATTTGGAAGAAGGTCGCCTATTGTCAAAAAAAACACACTTTTGAATATTGGACATTCATAGGAATGGCCGTAATAGTGTTCCCCAATAATTTTTTTTCGCAAATTTTCTACCATTTTCGGAAAAAGGAGCAAAGTCCTTTTTAAAATTTTAAAAGTCGAAATTTGGAAAAATGTCGCCAATTTTCAAAAAAACACACTGTTAAAACTTTTGAATATGCGACATTCATAGGAATGGCCGGAAGAGTGTTCTCCAATAATGTTTTTTCGCAAATTTTCTACCATTTTCGGAAAAAGGAGCAAAGTCCTTTTTAAAATTTCAAAAGTCGAAATTTGGAAGAATGTCGCCTATTGTCAAAAAAACACACTTTTGAATATTGGACATTCATAGGAATGGCCGGAATAGTGTTCCCCAAAAATTTTTTTTTCGCAAATTTTCTACAATTTTCGGAAAAAGGAGCAAAGTCCTTTCTAAAATTTCAAAAGTTGAAATTTGGAAAAATGTCGCCAATTTTCAAAAAAACACACTGTTAAGACTTTTGAATATTGGACATTCATAGGAATGGCAGGAATAGTATTCCCCCTATAATTTTTTTTCGCAAATTTTCTACCATTTTCGGAAAAAGGAGCAAAGTCCTTTTTAAAATTTCAAAAGTCGAAATTTGGAAGAATGTCGCCTATTGTCAAAAAAACACACTTTTGAATATTGGACATTCATAGGAATGGCCGGAATAGTGTTCCCCAATAATTTTTTTTTGCAAATTTTCTACCATTTTCGGAAAAAGGAGCAAAGTCCTTTCTAAAATTTCAAAAGTTGAAATTTGGAAAAATGTCGCCAATTTTCAAAAAAAACACACTGTTAAGACTTTTGAATATTGGACATTCATAGAAATGGCCGGAAGAGTGTTCTCCAATAATGTTTTTTCGCTTATCTCCTACAATTTTCGGAAAAAGGAGCAAAGTCCTTTTTAAAATTTCAAAAGTCGAAATTTGGAAGAATGTCGCCTATTGTCAAAAAAACACACTTTTGAATATTGGACATTTGAAATTTGGAAAAATGTCGCCAATTTTCAAAAAAACACACTGTTAAGACTTTTGAATATTGGACATTCATAGGAATGGCCGGAATAGTGTTCCCCAATAATTTTTTTTCGCAAATTTTCTACCATTTTCGGAAAAAGGAGCAAAGTCCTTTTTAAAATTTCAAAAGTCGAAATTTGGAAGAATGTCGCCTATTGTCAAAAAAAACACACTTTTGAATATTGGACATTCATAGGAATGGGCGGAATAGTGTTCCCCAATAATTTTTTTTCGTAAATTTTCTACCATTTTCGGAAAAAGGAGCAAAGTCCTTTTTAAAATTTCAAAAGTCGAAATTTGGAAGAATGTCGCCTATTGTCAAAAAAACACACTTTTGAATATTGGACATTCATAGGAATGGCCGGAATAGTGTTCCCCAATAATTTTTTTTTCGCAAATTTTCTACCATTTGCGGAAAAAGGAGCAAAGTCCTTTTTAAAATTTCAAAAGTCGAAATTTGGAAGAATGTCGCCTATTGTCAAAAAAACACATTTTTGAATATTGGACATTCATAGGAATGGCAGGAATAGTATTTCCCAATAATTTTTTTTGCAAATTTTCTACCATTTTCGGAAAAAGGAGCAAAGTCCTTTTTAAAATTTCAAAAGTTGAAATTTGGAAAAATGTCGCCAATTTTCAAAAAAACACACTGTTAAGACTTTTGAATATTGGACATTCATAGAAATGGCCGGAAGAGTGTTCTCCAATAATGTTTTTTCGCTTATCTCCTACAATTTTCGGAAAAAGGAGCAAAGTCCTTTCTAAAATTTCAAAAGTTGAAATTTGGAAAAATGTCGCCAATTTTAAAAAAAAACACACTGTTAAGAGTTTTGAATATTGGGCATTCATAGAAATGGCCGGAAGAGTGTTCTCCAATAATGTTTTTTCGCTTATCTCCTACAATTTTCGGAAAAAGGAGCAAAGTCCTTTTTAAAATTTCAAAAGTCGAAATTTGGAAGAATGTCGCCTATTGTCCAAAAAACACACTTTTGAATATTGGACATTCATAGAAATGGCCGGAATAGTGTTCCCCAATAATTTTTTTTTCGCAAATTTTTTACCATTTTCGGAAAAAGGAGCAAAGTCCTTTTTAAAATTTCAAAAGTCGAAATTTGGAAGAATGTCGCCTATTGTCAAAAAAACACACTTTTGAATATTGGACATTCATAGGAATAGCAGGAATAGTATTCCCCAATAATTTTTTTTCGCAAATTTTCTACCATTTTCGGAAAAAGGAGCAAAGTCCTTTTTAAAATTTCAAAAGTCGAAATTTGGAAGAATGTCGCCTATTGTCAAAAAAACACACTTTTGAATATTGGACATTCATAGGAATGGCCGGAATAGTGTTCCCCAATAATTTTTTTTCGCAAATTTTCTACCATTTTCGGAAAAAGGAGGCAGTTTTTTCTAAAATTTCAAAAGTTGAAATTTGGAAAAATGTCGCCAATTTTCAAAAAAACACACTGTTAAGACTTTTGAATATTGGACATTCATAGAAATGGCCGGAAGAGTGTTCTCCAATAATGTTTTTTCGCTTATCTCCTACAATTTTCGGAAAAAGGAGCAAAGTCCTTTCTAAAATTTCAAAAGTTGAAATTTGGAAAAATTAGGCCAATTTTCAAAAAAAACACACTGTTAAGAGTTTTGAATATTGGGCATTCATAGAAATGGCCGGAAGAGTGTTCTCCAATAATGTTTTTTCGCTTATCTCCTACAATTTTCGGAAAAAGGAGCAAAGTCCTTTTTAAAATTTCAAAAGTCGAAATTTGGAAGAATGTCGCCTATTGTCAAAAAAACACATTTTTGAATATTGGACATTCATAGGAATGGCCGTAATAGTATTCCCCAATAATTTTTTTTCGCAAATTTTCTACCATTTTCGGAAAAAGGAGCAAAGTCCTTTTTAAAATTTCAAAATTCGAAATTTGGAAGAATGTCGCCTATTGTCAAAAAAACACACTTTTGAATATTGGACATTCATAGGAATGGCCGTAATAGTGTTCCCCAATAATTTTTTTTCGCAAATTTTCTACCATTTTCGGAAAAAGGAGCAAAGTCCTTTTTAAAATTTTAAAAGTCGAAATTTGGAAAAATGTCGCCAATTTTCAAAAAAAACATACTGTTAAGACTTTTGAATATTGGACATTCATAGAAATGGCCGGAGGAGTGTTCTCCAATAATGTTTTTTCGCTTATCTCCTACAATTTTCGGAAAAAGGAGCAAAGTCCTTTCTAAAATTTCAAAAGTTGAAATTTGGAAAAATGTCGCCAATTTTCAAAAAAAACACACTGTTAAGACTTTTGAATATTGGGCATTCATAGAAATGACCGGAGGAGTGTTCTCCAATAATGTTTTTTCGCTTATCTCCTACAATTTTCGGAAAAAGGAGCAAAGTCCTTTTTAAAATTTCAAAAGTCGAAATTTGGAAGAATGTCGCCTATGGTCAAAAAAACACATTTTTGAATATTGGACATTCATAGGAATGGCCGTAATAGTGTTCCCCAATAATTTTTTTCGCAATTTTTCTATCATTTTCGGAAAAAGGAGCAAAGTCCTTTTTAAAATTTTAAAAGTCGAAATTTGGAAAAATGTCGCCAATTTTCAAAAAAACACACTGTTAAAACTTTTGAATATGCGACATTCATAGGAATGGCCGGAAGAGTGTTCTCCAATAATGTTTTTTCGCAAATTTTCTACCATTTTCGGAAAAAGGAGCAAAGTCCTTTTTAAAATTTCAAAAGTCGAAATTTGGAAGAATGTCGCCTATTGTCAAAAAAACACACTTTTGAATATTGGACATTCATAGGAATGGCCGGAATAGTGTTCCCCAATAATTTTTTTTTTGCAAATTTTCTACAATTTTCGGAAAAAGGAGCAAAGTCCTTTCTAAAATTTCAAAAGTTGAAATTTGGAAAAATGTCGCCAATTTTCAAAAAAACACACTGTTAAGACTTTTGAATATTGGACATTCATAGGAATGGCAGGAATAGTATTCCCCCTATAATTTTTTTTCGCAAATTTTCTACCATTTTCGGAAAAAGGAGCAAAGTCCTTTTTAAAATTTCAAAAGTCGAAATTTGGAAGAATGTCGCCTATTGTCAAAAAAACACACTTTTGAATATTGGACATTCATAGGAATGGCCGGAATAGTGTTCCCCAATAATTTTTTTTTGCAAATTTTCTACCATTTTCGGAAAAAGGAGCAAAGTCCTTTCTAAAATTTCAAAAGTTGAAATTTGGAAAAATGTCGCCAATTTTCAAAAAAAACACACTGTTAAGACTTTTGAATATTGGACATTCATAGAAATGGCCGGAAGAGTGTTCTCCAATAATGTTTTTTCGCTTATCTCCTACAATTTTCGGAAAAAGGAGCAAAGTCCTTTTTAAAATTGCAAAAGTCGAAATTTGGAAGAATGTCGCCTATTGTCAAAAAAACACACTTTTGAATATTGGACATTTGAAATTTGGAAAAATGTCGCCAATTTTCAAAAAAACACACTGTTAAGACTTTTGAATATTGGACATTCATAGAAATGGCCGGAATAGTGTTCCCCAATAATTTTTTTTTGCAAATTTTCTACCATTTTCGGAAAAAGGAGCAAAGTCCTTTTTAAAATTTCAAAAGTCGAAATTTGGAAGAATGTCGCCTATTGTCAAAAAAAACACACTTTTGAATATTGGACATTCATAGGAATGGCCGGAATAGTGTTCCCCAATAATTTTTTTTCGCAAATTTTCTACCATTTTCGGAAAAAGGAGCAAAGTCCTTTTTAAAATTTCAAAAGTCGAAATTTGGAAGAATGTCGCCTATTGTCAAAAAAACACATTTTTGAATATTGGACATTCATAGGAATGGCCGTAATAGTGTTCCCCAATAATTTTTTTTCGCAAATTTTCTACCATTTTCGGAAAAAGGAGCAAAGTCCTTTTTAAAATTTCAAAAGTCGAAATTTGGAAGAATGTCGCCTATTGTCAAAAAAACACACTTTTGAATATTGGACATTCATAGGAATGGCCGGAATAGTGTTCCCCAATAATTTTTTTTTTCGCAAATTTTCTACAATTTTCGGAAAAAGGAGCAAAGTCCTTTTTAAAATTTCAAAAGTTGAAATTTGGAAAAATGTCGCCAATTTTCAAAAAAACACACTGTTAAGACTTTTGAATATTGGACATTCATAGGAATGGCAGGAATAGTATTCCCCCTATAATTTTTTTCGCAAATTTTCTACCATTTTCGGAAAAAGGAGCAAAGTCCTTTTTAAAATTTCAAAAGTTGAAATTTGGAAAAATGTCGCCAATTTTCAAAAAAAACACACTGTTAAGACTTTTGAATATTGGACATTCATAGAAATGGCCGGAAGAGTGTTCTCCAATAATGTTTTTTCGCTTATCTCCTACAATTTTCGGAAAAAGGAGCAAAGTCCTTTTTAAAATTTCAAAAGTCGAAATTTGGAAGA
The DNA here is from genome assembly GCA_932526305.1 of Epicampocera succincta. NCBI lineage: Eukaryota > Metazoa > Arthropoda > Insecta > Diptera > Tachinidae > Epicampocera > Epicampocera succincta. The sequence goes on from OW052036.1 coordinate 45,316,542, forward strand.
ATGTCGCCTATTGTCAAAAAAACACACTTTTGAATATTGGACATTTGAAATTTGGAAAAATGTCGCCAATTTTCAAAAAAACACACTGTTAAGACTTTTGAATATTGGACATTTATAGAAATGGCCGGAAGAGTGTTCTCCAATAATGTTTTTTCGCTTATCTCCTACAATTTTCGGAAAAAGGAGCAAAGTCCTTTCTAAAATTTCAAAAGTCGAAATTTGGAAGAATGTCGCCTATTGTCAAAAAAACACACTTTTGAATATTGGACATTCATAGGAATGGCCGGAATAGTGTTCCCCAATAATTTTTTTTCGCAAATTTTCTACCATTTTCGGAAAAAGGAGCAAAGTCCTTTTTAAAATTTCAAAAGTCGAAATTTGGAAGAATGTCGCCTATTGCCAAAAAACACACTTTTGAATATTGGACATTCATAGGAATGGCCGGAATAGTGTTCCCAATAATTTTTTTTCGCAAATTTTCTACCATTTTCGGAAAAAGGAGCAAAGTCCTTTCTAAAATTTCAAAAGTTGAAATTTGGAAAAATGTCGCCAATTTTCAAAAAAACACACTGTTAAGACTTTTGAATATTGGACATTCATAGGAATGGCCGGAAGAGTGTTCTCCAATAATGTTTTTTCGCAAATTTTCTACCATTTTCGGAAAAAGGAGCAAAGTCCTTTTTAAAATTTCAAAAGTCGAAATTTGGAAGAATGTCGCCTATTGTCCAAAAAACACACTTTTGAATATTGGACATTCATAGGAATGGCCGGAATAGTGTTCCCCAATAATTTTTTTTCCCAAATTTTCTACCATTTTCGGAAAAAGGAGCAGTCCTTTTTAAAATTTCAAAAGTCGAAATTTGGAAAAATGTCGCCAATTTTCAAAAAAACACACTGTTAAGACTTTTGAATATTGGACATTCATAGGAATGGCCGGAATAGTGTTCCCCAATAATTTTTTTTTCGCAAATTTTCTACCATTTTCGGAAAAAGGAGCAAAGTCCTTTCTAAAATTTCAAAAGTTGAAATTTGGAAGAATGTCGCCTATTGCCAAAAAAACACACTTTTGAATATTGGACATTCATAGGAATGGCCGGAATAGTATTCCCCAATAATTTTTTTTCGCAAATTTTCTACCATTTTCGGAAAAAGGAGCAAAGTCCTTTTTAAAATTTCAAAAGTCGAAATTTGGAAGAATGTCGCCTATTGTCAAAAAAACACACTTTTGAATATGAAACATTCATAGGAATGGACGGAATAGTGGTCCCCAATAATTTTTTTCCCCAAATTTTCTACCATTTTCGAAAAAAGGAGCAAAGTCCTTTTTAAAATTTCAAAAGTCGAAATTTGGAAAAATGTCGCCAATTTTCAAAAAAACACACTGTTAAGACTTTTGAATATTGGACATTCATAGAAATGGCCGAAAGAGTGTTCTCCAATAATGTTTTTTCGCTTATCTCCTACAATTTTCGGAAAAAGGAGCAAAGTCCTTTCTAAAATTTCAAAAGTCGAAATTTGGAAGAATGTCGCCTGTTGTCAAAAAAACACACTTTTGAATATTGGACATTCATAGGAATGGCCGGAATAGTGTTCTCCAATAATTTTGTTTCGCAAATTTTCTACCATTTTCCGAAAAAGGAGCAAAGTCCTTTTTAAAATTTCAAAAGTTGAAATTTGGAAGAATGTCGCCTATTGTCAAAAAAACACACTTTTGAATATTGGACATTCATAGGAATGGCCGGAATAGTGTTCCCCAATAATTTTTTTTCGCAAATTTTCTACCATTTTCGGAAAAAGGAGCAAAGTCCTTTTTAAAATTTCAAAAGTCGAAATTTGGAAGAATGTCGCCTATTGCCAAAAAAACACACTTTTGAATATTGGACATTCATAGGAATGGCAGGAATAGTATTCCCCTATAATTTTTTTTCGCAAATTTTCTACCATTTTCGGAAAAAGGAGCAAAATCCTTTTTAAAATTTCAAAAGTCGAAATTTGGAAAAATGTCGCCAATTTTCAAAAAAACACACTGTTAAGACTTTTGAATATTGGACATTCATAGGAATGGTAGGAATAGTATTCCCCCTATAATTTTTTTTCGCAAATTTTCTACCATTTTCGGAAAAAGGAGCAAAGTCCTTTTTAAAATTTCAAAAGTCGAAATTTGGAAGAATGTCGCCTATTGTCAAAAAAACACACTTTTGAATATTGGACATTCATAGGAATGGCCGGAATAGTGTTCCCCAATAATTTTTTTTCGCAAATTTTCTACCATTTTCGGAAAAAGGAGCAAAGTCCTTTCTAAAATTTCAAAAGCCGAAATTTGGAAAAATGTCGCCAATTTTCAAAAAAAACACACTGTTAAGACTTTTGAATATTGGACATTCATAGAAATGGCCGGAAGAGTGTTCTCCAATAATGTTTTTTCGCTTATCTCCTACAATTTTCGGAAAAAGGAGCAAAGTCCTTTTTAAAATTTCAAAAGTCGAAATTTGGAAGAATGTCGCCTATTGTCAAAAAAACACACTTTTGAATATTGGACATTTGAAATTTGGAAAAATGTCGCCAATTTTCAAAAAAACACACTGTTAAGACTTTTGAATATTGGACATTCATAGGAATGGCCGGAAGAGTGTTCTCCAATAATGTTTTTTCGCAAATTTTCTACCATTTTCGGAAAAAGGAGCAAAGTCTTTTTTAAAATTTCAAAAGTCGAAATTTGGAAGAATGTGGCCTATTGTCCAAAAAACACACTTTTGAATATTGGACATTCATAGGAATGGCCGGAATAGTGTTCCCCAATAATTTTTTTTCGCAAATTTTCTACCATTTTCGGAAAAAGGAGCAAAGTCCTTTTTAAAATTTCAAAAGTCGAAATTTGGAAGAATGTCGCCTATTGTCAAAAAAACACACTTTTGAATATTGGACATTCATAGGAATGGCCGGAATAGTGTTCCCCAATAATTTTTTTTTCGCAAATTTTCTACCATTTTCGGAAAAAGGAGGAAAGTCCTTTTTAAAATTTCAAAAGTTGAAATTTGGAAAAATGTCGCCAATTTTCAAAAAAAACACACTGTTAAGACTTTTGAATATTGGACATTCATAGAAATGGCCGGAAGAGTGTTCTCCAATAATGTTTTTTCGCTTATCTCCTACAATTTTCGGAAAAAGGAGCAAAGTCCTTTTTAAAATTTTAAAAGTCGAAATTTGGAAGAATGTCGCCTATTGTCAAAAAAAACACACTTTTGAATATTGGACATTTGAAATTTGGAAAAATGTCGCCAATTTTCAAAACAACACACTGTTAAGACTTTTGAATATTGGACATTCATAGGAATGGCCGGAAGAGTGTTCTCCAATAATGTTTTTTCGCTTATCTCCTACAATTTTCGGAAAAAGGAGCAAAGTCCTTTCTAAAATTTCAAAAGTCGAAATTTTCAAGAATGTCGCCTATTGTCCAAAAAACACACTTTTGAATATTGGACATTCATAGGAATGGCCGGAATAGTGTTCCCAATAATTTTTTTTCGCAAATTTTCTACCATTTTCGGAAAAAGGAGCAAAGTCCTTTCTAAAATTTCAAAAATTGAAATTTGGAAAAATGTCGCCAATTTTCAAAAAAACACACTGTTAAGACTTTTGAATATTGGACATTCATAGAAATGGCCGGAATAGTGTTCCCCAATAATGTTTTTTCGCTTATCTCCTACAATTTTCGGAAAAAGGAGCAAAGTTCTTTTTAAAATTTCAAAAGTCGAAATTTGGAAAAATGTCGCCAATTTTCAAAAAAACACACTGTTAAGACTTTTGAATATTGGACATTCATAGAAATGGCCGGAAGAGTGTTCTCCAATAATGTTTTTTCGCTTATCTCCTACAATTTTCGGAAAAAGGAGCAAAGTCCTTTCTAAAATTTCAAAAGTCGAAATTTTCAAGAATGTCGCCTATTGTCCAAAAAACACACTTTTGAATATTGGACATTCATAGGAATGGCCGGAATAGTGTTCCCAATAATTTTTTTTCGCAAATTTTCTACCATTTTCGGAAAAAGGAGCAAAGTCCTTTCTAAAATTTCAAAAGTTGAAATTTGGAAAAATGTCGCCAATTTTCAAAAAAACACACTGTTAAGACTTTTGAATATTGGACATTCATAGGAATGGCCGGAATAGTGTTCTCCAATAATGTTTTTTCGCAAATTTTCTACCATTTTCGGAAAAAGGAGCAAAGTCCTTTTTAAAATTTCAAAAGTCCAAATTTGGAAGAATGTCGCCTATTGTCCAAAAAACACACTTTTGAATATTGGACATTCATAGGAATGGCCGGAATAGTGTTCCCCAATAATTTTTTTTCCCAAATTTTCTACCATTTTCGAAAAAAGGAGCAAAGTCCTTTCTAAAATTTCAAAAGTTGAAATTTGGAAAAATGTCGCCAATTTTCAAAAAAACACACTGTTAAGACTTTTGAATATTGGACATTCATAGAAATGGCCGGAATAGTGTTCCCCAATAATGTTTTTTCGCTTATCTCCTACAATTTTCGGAAAAAGGAGCAAAGTCCTTTCTAAAATTTCAAAAGTTGAAATTTGGAAAAATGTCGCCAATTTTTAAAAAAAACACACTGTTAAGACTTTTGAATATTGGACATTCATAGAAATGGCCGGAATAGTGTTCCCCAATAATGTTTTTTCGCTTATCTCCTACAATTTTCGGAAAAAGGAGCAAAGTTCTTTTTAAAATTTCAAAAGTCGAAATTTGGAAAAATGTCGCCAATTTTCAAAAAAACACACTGTTAAGACTTTTGAATATTGGACATTCATAGAAATGGCCGGAATAGTGTTCCCCAATAATTTTTTTTCCCAAATTTTCTACCATTTTCGGAAAAGGAGCAAAGTCCTTTTTAAAATTTCAAAAGTCGAAATTTGGAAGAATTTCGCCTATTGTCAAAAAACACACTTTTGAATATTGGACATTCATAGGAATGGCCGGAATAGTGTTCCCCAATAATTTTGTTTCGCAAATTTTCTACCATTTTCGGAAAAAGGAGCAAAGTCCTTTTTAAAATTTCAAAAGTCGAAATTTGGAAGAATGTCGCCTATTGCCAAAAAAACACACATTTGAATATTGGACATTCATAGGAATGGCCGGAATAGTGTTCCCAATAATTTTTTTTCGCAAATTTTCTACCATTTTCGGAAAAAGGAGCAAAGTCCTTTTTAAAATTTCAAAAGTCGAAACTTGGAAGAATGTCGCCTATTGTCAAAAAAACACACTTTTGAATATTGGACATTCATAGGAATGGCCGGAATAGTGTTCCCCAATAATTTTTTTTCCCAAATTTTCTACCATTTTCGGAAAAAGAAGCAAAGTCCCCTTTAAAATTTCAAAAGTCGAAATTTGGAAAAATGTCGCCAATTTTCAAAAAAACACACTGTTAAGACTTTTGAATATTGGACATTCATAGAAATGGCTGGAAGAGTGTTCTCCAATAATGTTTTTTCGCTTATCTCCTACAATTTTCGGAAAAAGGAGCAAAGTCCTTTTTAAAATTTCAAAAGTCAAAATTTGGAAGAATGTCGCCTATTGTCAAAAAAACACATTTTTGAATATTGGACATTCATAGGAATGGCCGGAATAGTGTTCCCCAATAATTTTTTTTCCCAAATTTTCTCCCATTTTCGGAAAAAGGAGCAAAGTCCTTTTTAAAATTTCAAAAGTCGAAATTTGGAAGAATGTCGCCTATTGTCCAAAAAACACACTTTTGAATAATGGACATTCCTAGGAATGGCCGGAATAGTGTTTCGCAATAATTTTTTTTCGCAAATTTTCTACCATTTTCGGAAAAAGGAGCAAAGTCCTTTTTAAAATTTCAAAAGTCGAAATTTGGAAGAATGTCGCCTATTGTCAAAAAAAAACACACGTTTGAATATGAAACATTCATAGGAATGGACGGAATAGTGTTCCCCAATAATTTTTTTTTCCAAATTTTCTACCATTTTCGGAAAAAGGAGCAAAGTCCTTTTTAAAATTTCAAAAGTCGAAACTTGGAAGAATGTCGCCTATTGTCAAAAAAAACACACGTTTGAATATGAAACATTCATAGGAATGGACGGAATAGTGTTCCCCAATAATTTTTTTTCCCAAATTTTCTACCATTTTCGGAAAAAGGAGCAAAGTCCTTTTTAAAATTTCAAAAGTCGAAATTTGGAAGAATGTCGCCTATTGTCCAAAAAACACACTTTTGAATAATGGACATTCCTAGGAATGGCCGGAATAGTGTTTCGCAATAATTTTTTTTCGCAAATTTTCTACCATTTTCGGAAAAAGGAGCAAAGTCCTTTTTAAAATTTCAAAAGTCGAAATTTGGAAGAATGTCGCCTATTGTCAAAAAAAAAACACACGTTTGAATATGAAACATTCATAGGAATGGACGGAATAGTGTTCCCCTATAATTTTTTTTCCCAAATTTTCTACCATTTTCGGAAAAAGGAGCAAAGTCCTTTTTAAAATTTCAAAAGTCGAAATTTGGAAGAATGTCGCCTATTGTCCAAAAAACACACTTTTGAATAATGGACATTCCTAGGAATGGCCGGAATAGTGTTTCGCAATAATTTTTTTTCGCAAATTTTCTACCATTTTCGGAAAAAGGAGCAAAGTCCTTTTTAAAATTTCAAAAGTCGAAATTTGGAAGAATGTCGCCTATTGTCAAAAAAAACACACGTTTGAATATGAAACATTCATAGGAATGGACGGAATAGTGTTCCCCAATAATTTTTTTTCCCAAATTTTCTACCATTTTCGGAAAAAGGAGCAAAGTCCTTTTTAAAATTTCAAAAGTCGAAATTTGGAAGAATGTCGCCTATTGTCAAAAAAACACACTTTTGAATATTGGACATTCATAGGAATGGCCGGAATAGTGTTCCCCAATAATTTTTTTTTCGCAAATTTTCTACCATTTTCGGAAAAAGGAGCAAAGTCCTTTTTAAAATTTCAAAAGTCGAAACTTGGAAGAATGTCGCCTATTGTCCAAAAAACACACTTTTGAATATTGGAAATTCATAGGAATGGCCGGAATAGTGTTCCCCAATAATTTTTTTTCGCAAATTTTCTATCATTTTCGGAGAAAGGAGCAAAGTCCGTTTTAAAATTTCAAAAGTCGAAATTTGGAAGAATGTCGCCTATTGTCAAAAAAACACACTTTAGAATATGAAACATTCATAGGAATGGACGGAATAGTGTTCCCCAATAATTTTTTTCGCAAATTTTCTACCATTTTCGGAAAAAGGAGCAAAGTCCTTTCTAAAATTTCAAAAGTTGAAATTTGGAAAAATGTCGCCAATTTTCAAAAAAACACACTGTTAAGACTTTTGAATATTGGACATTCATAGAAATGGCCGGAAGAGTGTTCTCCAATAATGTTTTTTCGCTTATCTCCTACAATTTTCGAAAAAGGAGCAAAGTCCTTTCTAAAATTTCAAAAGTCGAAATTTGGAAGAATGTCGCCTATTGTCAAAAAAACACACTTTTGAATATTGGACATTCATAGGAATGGCCGGAATAGTGTTCTCCAATAATTTTTTTTCGCAAATTTTCTGCCATTTTCGGAAAAAGGAGCAAAGTCCTTTTTAAAATTTCAAAAGTCGAAATTTGGAAGAATGACGCCTATTGCCAAAGAAACACACTTTTGAATATTGGACATTCATAGGAATGGCCGGAATAGTGTTCCCCAATAATTTTTTTTCGCAAATTTTCTACCATTTTCGGAAAAAGGAGCAAAGTCCTTTTTAAAATTTCAAAAGTCGAAATTTGGAAAAATGTCGCCTATTTTCAAAAAAACACACTGTTAAGACTTTTGAATATTGGACATTCATAGAAATGGCCGGAATAGTGTTCCCCAATAATTTTTTTTCCCAAATTTTCTACCATTTTCGGAAAAAGGAGCAAAGTCCTTTTTAAAATTTCAAAAGTCGAAATTTGGAAGAATGTCGCCTATTGTCAAAAAAACACACTTTTGCGACTTTTGAATATTGGACATTCATAGGAATGGCCGGAATAGTGTTCCCCAATAATTTTTTTCCCAAATTTTCTCCCATTTTCGGAAAAAGGAGCAAAGTCCTTTTTAAAATTTCAAAAGTCGAAATTTGGAAGAATGTCGCCTATTGTCAAAAAAACACACTTTTGAATATTGGACATTCATAGGAATGGCCGGAATAGTGTTCCCCAATAATTTTTTTTCGCAAATTTTCTACCATTTTCGGAAAAAGGAGCAAAGTCCTTTTTAAAATTTCAAAAGTCGAAATTTGGAAAAATGTCGCCAATTTTCAAAAAAACACACTGTTAAGACTTTTGAATATTGGACATTCATAGAAATGGCCGGAAGAGTTTTCTCCAATAATGTTTTTTCGCTTATCTCCTACAATTTTCGGAAAAAGGAGCAAAGTCCTTTTTAAAATTTCAAAAGTCAAAATTTGGAAGAATGTCGCCTATTGTCAAAAAAACACACTTTTGAATATTGGACATTCATAGGAATGGCCGGAATAGTGTTCCCCAATAATTTTTTTTCCCAAATTTTCTCCCATTTTCGGAAAAAGGAGCAAAGTCCTTTTTAAAATTTCAAAAGGCGAAATTTGGAAGAATGTCGCCTATTGTCAAAAAAACACATTTTTGAATATATGACATTCATAGGAATGGCCGGAATAGTGTTCCCCAATAATTTTTTTTCGCAAATTTTCTACCATTTTCGGAAAAAGGAGCAAAGTCCTTTTTAAAATTTCAAAAGTCAAAATTTGGAAGAATGTCGCCTATTGTCAAAAAAAACACACTTTTGAATATTGGACATTCATAGGAATGGCCTGAATAGTGTTCCCCTATAATTTTTTTTCGCAAATTTTCTACCATTTTCGGAAAAAGGAGCAAAGTCCTTTTTAAAATTTCAAAAGTCGAAGTTTGGAAGAATATCGCCTATTGTCAAAAAACACACTGTTAAGACTTTTGAATATTGGACATTCATAGGAATGGCCGGAATAGTATTCCCCAATAATTTTTTTTCGCAAATTTTCTACCATTTTCGGAAAAAGGAGCAAAGTCCTTTTTAAAATTTCAAAAGTCGAAATTTGGAAAAATGTCGCCTAATGTCCAAAAAACACACTTTTGAATAATGGACATTCATAGCAATGGCCGGAATAGTGTTCCCCAATAATTTTTTTTCGCAAATTTTCTACCATTTTCGGAAAAAGGAGCAAAGTCCTTTTTAAAATTTCAAAAGTCGAAATTTGGAAGAATGTCGCCTATTGTCAAAAAAAAACACACGTTTGAATATGAAACATTCATAGGAATGGACGGAATAGTGTTCCCCAATAATTTTTTTTCGCAAATTTTCTACCATTTTCGGAAAAAGGAGCAAAGTCCTTTTTAAAATTTCAAAAGTCGAAATTTGGAAGAATGTCGCCTATTGTCAAAAAAAAAACACACGTTTGAATATGAAACATTCATAGGAATGGACGGAATAGTGTTCCCCAATAATTTTTTTTCGCAAATTTTTTACCATTTTCGGAAAAAGGAGCAAAGTCCTTTTTAAAATTTCAAAAGTCGAAACTTGGAAGAATGTCGCCTATTGTCAAAAAAAAACACACGTTTGAATATGAAACATTCATAGGAATGGCCGGAATAGTGTTCCCCAATAATTTTGTTTCGCAAATTTTCTACCATTTTCGGAAAAAGGAGCAAAGTCCTTTTTAAAATTTCAAAAGTCGAAATTTGGAAGAATGTCGCCTATTGCCAAAAAACACACTTTTGAATATTGGACATTCATAGGAATGGCCGTAATAGTGTTCCCCAATAATTTTTTTTCGCAAATTTTCTACCATTTTCGGAAAAAGGAGCAAAGTCCTTTTGAAAATTTCAAAAGTCGAAATTTGGAAGAATGTCGCCTATTGTCAAAAAAACACATTTTTGAATATTGGACATTCATAGGAATGGCCGGAATAGTGTTCCCCAATAATTTTTTTTCCCAAATTTTCTACCATTTTCGGAAAAAGAAGCAAAGTCCCCTTTAAAATTTCAAAAGTCGAAATTTGGAAAAATGTCGCCAATTTTCAAAAAACCAACCTGTTAAGACTTTTGAATATTGGACATTCATAGGAATGGACGGAATAGTGGTCCCCAATAATTTTTTTTCGCAAATTTTCTACCATTTTCGGAAAAAGGAGCAAAGTCCTTTTTAAAATTTCAAAAGTCGAAATTTGGAAGAATGTCGCCTATTGTCAAAAAAAAAAACACACGTTTGAATATGAAACATTCATAGGAATGGACGGAATAGTGTTCCCCAATAATTTTTTTTCGCAAATTTTCTACCATTTTCGGAAAAAGGAGCAAAGTCCTTTTTAAAATTTCAAAAGTCGAAACTTGGAAGAATGTCGCCTATTGTCAAAAAAAAAACACACTTTTGAATATTGGACATTCATAGGAATGGCAGGAATAGTGTTCCCCAATAATTTTTTTCCCCAAATTTTCTCCCATTTTCGGAAAAAGGAGCAAAGTCCTTTTTAAAATTTCAAAAGTCGAAATTTGGAAGAATGTCGCCTATTGTCCAAAAAACACACTTTTGAATAATGGATATTCATAGGAATGGCCTGAATAGTGTTCCCCTATAATTTTTTTTCGCAAATTTTCTACCATTTTCGGAAAAAGGAGCAAAGTCCTTTTTAAAATTTCAAAAGTAGAAGTTTGGAAGAATATCGCCTATTGTCAAAAAACACACTGTTAAGACTTTTGAATATTGGACATTCATAGGAATGGCAGGAATAGTGTTCCCCAATAATTTTTTTCCCCAAATTTTCTACCATTTTCGGAAAAAGGAGCAAAGTCCTTTTTAAAATTTCAAAAGTCGAAATTTGGAAAAATGTCGCCTATTGTCCAAAAAACACACTTTTGAATAATGGATATTCATAGGAATGGACGGAATAGTGTTCCCCTATAATTTTTTTTCGCAAATTTTCTACCATTTTCGGAAAAAGGAGCAAAGTCCTTTTTAAAATTTCAAAAGTCGAAGTTTGGAAGAATATCGCCTATTGTCAAAAAACACACTGTTAAGACTTTTGAATATTGGACATTCATAGGAATGGCCGGAATAGTGTTCCCCAATAATTTTTTTTCGCAAATTTTCTACCATTTTCGGAAAAAGGAGCAAAGTCCTTTTTAAAATTTCAAAAGTCGAAATTTGGAAAAATGTCGCCTATTGTCCAAAAAACACACTTTTGAATAATGGACATTCATAGGAATGGCCGGAATAGTGTTCCCCAATAATTTTTTTTCGCAAATTTTCTACCATTTTCGGAAAAAGGAGCAAAGTCCTTTTTAAAATTTCAAAAGTCGAAATTTGGAAGAATGTCGCCTATTGTCAAAAAAAAACACACGTTTGAATATGAAACATTCATAGGAATGGACGGAATAGTGTTCCCCAATAATTTTTTTTCGCAAACTTTCTACCATTTTCGGAAAAAGGAGCAAAGTCCTTTTTAAAATTTCAAAAGTCGAAATTTGGAAGAATGTCGCCTATTGTCAAAAAAAAACACACGTTTGAATATGAAACATTCATAGGAATGGACGGAATAGTGTTCCCCAATAATTTTTTTTCGCAAATTTTTTACCATTTTCGGAAAAAGGAGCAAAGTCCTTTTTAAAATTTCAAAAGTCGAAACTTGGAAGAATGTCGCCTATTGTCAAAAAAAAACACACGTTTGAATATGAAACATTCATAGGAATGGCCGGAATAGTGTTCCCCAATAATTTTGTTTCGCAAATTTTCTACCATTTTCGGAAAAAGGAGCAAAGTCCTTTTTAAAATTTCAAAAGTCGAAATTTGGAAGAATGTCGCCTATTGCCAAAAAACACACTTTTGAATATTGGACATTCATAGGAATGGCCGTAATAGTGTTCCCCAATAATTTTTTTTCGCAAATTTTCTACCATTTTCGGAAAAAGGAGCAAAGTCCTTTTGAAAATTTCAAAAGTCGAAATTTGGAAGAATGTCGCCTATTGTCAAAAAAACACATTTTTGAATATTGGACATTCATAGGAATGGCCGGAATAGTGTTCCCCAATAATTTTTTTTCTCAAATTTTCTACCATTTTCGGAAAAAGAAGCAAAGTCCCCTTTAAAATTTCAAAAGTCGAAATTTGGAAAAATGTCGCCAATTTTCAAAAAACCAACCTGTTAAGACTTTTGAATATTGGACATTCATAGGAATGGACGGAATAGTGGTCCCCAATAATTTTTTTTTCGCAAATTTTCTACCATTTTCGGAAAAAGGAGCAAAGTCCTTTTTAAAATTTCAAAAGTCGAAATTTGGAAGAATGTCGCCTATTGTCAAAAAAAAAAACACACGTTTGAATATGAAACATTCATAGGAATGGACGGAATAGTGTTCCCCAATAATTTTTTTTCGCAAATTTTCTACCATTTTCGGAAAAAGGAGCAAAGTCCTTTTTAAAATTTCAAAAGTCGAAATTTGGAAGAATGTCGCCTATTGTCAAAAAAAAACACACTTTTGAATATTGGACATTCATAGGAATGGCAGGAATAGTGTTCCCCAATAATTTTTTTCCCCAAATTTTCTCCCATTTTCGGAAAAAGGAGCAAAGTCCTTTTTAAAATTTCAAAAGTCGAAATTTGGAAGAATGTCGCCTATTGTCCAAAAAACACACTTTTGAATAATGGATATTCATAGGAATGGCCAGAATAGTGTTCCCCAATAATTTTTTTTCGCAAATTTTCTACCATTTTCGGAAAAAGGAGCAAAGTCCGTTTTAAAATTTCAAAAGTCGAAATTTGGAAGAATGTCGCCTATTGTCAAAAAAACACACTTTTTAATATGAAGCATTCATAGGAATGGCCGGAATAGTGTTCCCCAATAATTTTTTTTTCGCAAATTTTCTACCATTTTCGGAAAAAGGAGCAAAGTCCTTTTTAAAATTTCAAAAGTCGAAATTTGGAAGAATGTCGCCTATTGTCAAAAAAAAAACACACGTTTGAATATGAAACATTCATAGAAATGGCCGGAAGAGTGTTCTCCAATAATGTTTTTTCGCTTATCTCCTACAATTTTCGGAAAAAGGAGCAAAGTCCTTTCTAAAATTTCAAAAGTCGAAATTTGGAAGAATGTCGCCTATTGTCAAAAAAACACACTTTTGAATATTGGACATTCATAGGAATGGCCGGAATAGTGTTCTCCAATAATTTTTTTTCCCAAATTTTTTGCCATTTTCGGAAAAAGGAGCAAAGTCCTTTTTAAAATTTCAAAAGTCCAAATTTCGAAGAATGACGCCTATTGCCAAAAAAAACACACTTTTGAATATTGGACATTCATAGGAATGGCCGGAATAGTGTTCCCCAATAATTTTTTTTCGCAAATTTTCTACCATTTTCGGAAAAAGGAGCAAAGTCCTTTTTAAAATTTCAAAAGTCGAAATTTGGAAGAATGTCGCCTATTGTCAAAAAAACACACTTTTGAATATTGGACATTCATAGGAATGGCCGGAATAGTGTTCCCCAATAATGTTTTTTCGCTTATCTCCTACAATTTTCGGAAAAAGGAGCAAAGTCCTTTTTAAAATTTCAAAAGTCGAAGTTTGGAAGAAAATCGCCTATTGTCAAAAAAACACACTGTTGAATATTGGACATTCATAGGAATGGCCGGAATAGTGTTCCCCAATAATTTTTTTTCGCAAATTTTCTACCATTTTCGGAAAAAGGAGCAAGGTCCTTTCTAAAATTTCAAAAGTTGAAATTTGGAAAAATGTCGCCAATTTTCAAAAAAAAACACACTGTTAAGACTTTTGAATATTGGACATTCATAGGAATGGCCGGAAGAGTGTTCTCCAATAATGTTTTTTCGCTTATCTCCTACAATTTTCGGAAAAAGGAGCAAAGTCCTTTTTAAAATTTCAAAAGTCGAAGTTTGGAAGAAAATCGCCTATTGTCAAAAAAACACACTGTTAAGACTTTTGAATATTGGACATTCATAGGAATGGCCGGAATAGTGTTGTCCAATAATTTTTTTTCGCAAATTTTCTACCATTTTCGGAAAAAGGAGCAAAGTCCTTTTTAAAATTTCAAAAGTCAAAATTTGGAAGAATGTCGCCTATTGCCAAAAAAACACACTTTTGAATATTGGACATTCATAGGAATGGCAGGAATAGTGTTCCCCAATAATTTTTTTCCCTAAATTTTTTCCCATTTTCGGAAAAAGGAGCAAAGTCCTTTTTAAAATTTCAAAAGTCGAAATTTGGAAGAATGTCGCCTATTGTCCAAAAAACACACTTTTGAATAATGGATATTCATAGGAATGGCCGGAATAGTGTTCCCCAATAATTTTTTTCCCTAAATTTTTTCCCATTTTCGGAAAAAGGAGCAAAGTCCTTTTTAAAATTTCAAAAGTCAAAATTTGGAAGAATGTCGCCTATTGTCAAAAAAACACACTTTTGAATATTGAACATTCATAGGAATGGCCGGAATAGTGTTGTCCAATAATTTTTTTTCGCAAATTTTCTACCATTTTCGGAAAAAGGAGCAAAGTCCTTTTAAAAATTTCAAAAGTCAAAATTTGGAAGAATGTCGCCTATTGCCAAAAAAACACACTTTTGAATATTGGACATTCATAGGAATGGCAGGAATAGTGTTCCCCAATAATTTTTTTCCCTAAATTTTTTCCCATTTTCGGAAAAAGGAGCAAAGTCCTTTTTAAAATTTCAAAAGTCGAAATTTGGAAGAATGTCGCCTATTGTCCAAAAAACACACTTTTGAATATTGGACATTCATAGGAATGGCCGGAATAGTGTTCCCCAATAATTTTTTTTCGCAAATTTTCTACCATTTTCGGAAAAAGGAGCAAAGTCCTTTTTAAAATTTCAAAAGTCGAAATTTGGAAGAATGTCGCCTATTGTAAAAAAAAACACACTGTTGAATATTGGACATTCATAGGAATGGCCGGAATAGTGTTCCCCAATAATTTTTTTTCGCAAATTTTCTACCATTTTCGGAAAAAGGAGCAAGGTCCTTTCTAAAATTTCAAAAGTTGAAATTTGGAAAAATGTCGCCAATTTTCAAAAAAAAACACACTGTTAAGACTTTTGAATATTGGACATTCATAGGAATGGCCGGAAGAGTGTTCTCCAATAATGTTTTTTCGCTTATCTCCTACAATTTTCGGAAAAAGGAGCAAAGTCCTTTTTAAAATTTCAAAAGTCGAAGTTTGGAAGAAAATCGCCTATTGTCAAAAAAACACACTTTTGAATATTGGACATTCATAGGAATGGCCGGAATAGTGTTGTCCAATAATTTTTTTTCGCAAATTTTCTACCATTTTCGGAAAAAGGAGCAAAGTCCTTTTTAAAATTTCAAAAGTCAAAATTTGGAAGAATGTCGCCTATTGCCAAAAAAACACACTTTTGAATATTGGACATTCATAGGAATGGCAGGAATAGTGTTCCCCAATAATTTTTTTCCCTAAATTTTTTCCCATTTTCGGAAAAAGGAGCAAAGTCCTTTTTAAAATTTCAAAAGTCGAAATTTGGAAGAATGTCGCCTATTGTCCAAAAAACACACTTTTGAATAATGGATATTCATAGAAATGGCCAGAATAGTGTTCCCCAATAATTTTTTTTCGCAAATTTTCTACCATTTTCGGAAAAAGGAGCAAAGTCCTTTTTAAAATTTCAAAAGTCGAAATTTGGAAAAATGTCGCCTATTTTCAAAAAAACACACTGTTAAGACTTTTGAATATTGGACATTCATAGAAATGGCCGGAAGAGTGTTCTCCAATAATGTTTTTTCGCTTATCTCCTACAATTTTCGGAAAAAGGAGCAAAGTCCTTTTTAAAATTTCAAAAGTCGAAGTTTGGTAGAATATCGCCTATTGTCAAAAAAACACACTGTTAAGACTTTTGAATATTGGACATTCATAGGAATGGCCGGAATAGTGTTCTCCAATAATTTTTTTTCGCAAATTTTTTGCCATTTTCGGAAAAAGGAGCAAAGTCCTTTTTAAAATTTCAAAAGTCGAAATTTGGAAGAATGTCGCCTATTGTCAAAAAAACACACTGTTAAAACTTTTGAATATTGGACATTCATAGGAATGGCCGGAATAGTGTTCCCCAATAATTTTTTTTCCCAAATTTTCTACCATTTTCGGAAAAAGAAGCAAAGTCCCCTTTAAAATTTCAAAAGTCGAAATTTGGAAAAATGTCGCCAATTTTCAAAAAACCAACCTGTTAAGACTTTTGAATATTGGACATTCATAGGAATGCACGGAATAGTGGTCCCCAATAATTTGTTTTCGCAAATTTTCTACCATTTTCGGAAAAAGGAGCAAAGTCCTTTTTAAAATTTCAAAAGTCAAAATTTGGAAGAATGTCGCCTATTGCCAAAAAAACACACTTTTGAATATTGGACATTCATAGGAATGGCAGGAATAGTGTTCCCCAATAATTTTTTTCCCCAAATTTTCTCCCATTTTCGGAAAAAGGAGCAAAGTCCTTTTTAAAATTTCAAAAGTCGAAATTTGGAAGAATGTCGCCTATTGTCCAAAAAACACACTTTTGAATAATGGATATTCATAGGAATGGCCAGAATAGTGTTCCCCAATAATTTTTTTTCGCAAATTTTCTACCATTTTCGGAAAAAGGAGCAAAGTCCTTTTTAAAATTTCAAAAGTCGAAATTTGGAAGAATGTCGCCTATTGTCAAAAAAAAAAACACACGTTTGAATATGAAACATTCATAGGAATGGACGGAATAGTGTTCCCCAATAATTTTTTTTCGCAAATTTTCTACCATTTTCGGAAAAAGGAGCAAAGTCCTTTTTAAAATTTCAAAAGTCGAAACTTGGAAGAATGTCGCCTATTGTCAAAAAAAAACACACGTTTGAATATGAAACATTCATAGGAATGGACGGAATAGTGTTCCCCAATAATTTTTTTTCGCAAATTTTCTACAATTTTCGGAAAAAGGAGCAAAGTCCTTTTTAAAATTTCAAAAGTCGAAACTTGGAAGAATGTCGCCTATTGTCCAAAAAACACCCTTTTGAATATTGGACATTTATAGGAATGGCCGGAATAGTGTTCCCCAATAATTTTTTTTCGCAAATTTTCTATCATTTTCGGAAAAAGGAGCAAAGTCCGTTTTAAAATTTCAAAAGTCGAAATTTGGAAGAATGTCGCCTATTGTCAAAAAAACACACTTTTTAATATGAAACATTCATAGGAATGGCCGGAATAGTGTTCCCCAATAATTTTTTTTTCGCAAATTTTCTACCATTTTCGGAAAAAGGAGCAAAGTCCTTTTTAAAATTTCAAAAGTCGAAATTTGGAAGAATGTCGCCTATTGTCAAAAAAAAAACACACGTTTGAATATGAAACATTCATAGAAATGGCCGGAAGAGTGTTCTCCAATAATGTTTTTTCGCTTATCTCCTACAATTTTCGGAAAAAGGAGCAAAGTCCTTTCTAAAATTTCAAAAGTCGAAATTTGGAAGAATGTCGCCTATTGTCAAAAAAACACACTTTTGAATATTGGACATTCATAGGAATGGCCGGAATAGTGTTCTCCAATAATTTTTTTTCCCAAATTTTTTGCCATTTTCGGAAAAAGGAGCAAAGTCCTTTTTAAAATTTCAAAAGTCCAAATTTCGAAGAATGACGCCTATTGCCAAAAAAACACACTTTTGAATATTGGACATTCATAGGAATGGCCGGAATAGTGTTCCCCAATATTTTTTTTTTCGCAAATTTTCTACCATTTTCGGAAAAAGGAGCAAAGTCCTTTTTAAAATTTCAAAAGTCGAAATTTGGAAGAATGTCGCCTATTGTCAAAAAAACACACTTTTGAATATTGGACATTCATAGGAATGGCCGGAATAGTGTTCCCCAATAATGTTTTTTCGCTTATCTCCTACAATTTTCGGAAAAAGGAGCAAAGTCCTTTTTAAAATTTCAAAAGTCGAAGTTTGGAAGAAAATCGCCTATTGTCAAAAAAACACACTGTTAAGACTTTTGAATATTGGACATTCATAGGAATGGCCGGAATAGTGTTCCCTAATAATTTATTTTCGCAAATTTTCTACCATTTTCGGAAAAAGGAGCAAAGTCCTTTTTAAAATTTCAAAAGTCGAAATTTGGAAGAATGTAACCTATTGTCAAAAAAACACACTTTTGAATATTGGACATTCATAGGAATGGCAGGAATAGTGTTCCCCAATAATTTTTTTCCCCAAATTTTTTCCCATTTTCGGAAAAAGGAGCAAAGTCCTTTTTAAAATTTCAAAAGTCGAAATTTGGAAGAATGTCGCCTATTGTCCAAAAAACACACTTTTGAATAATGGATATTCATAGGAATGGCCAGAATAGTGTTCCCCAATAATTTTTTTTCGCAAATTTTCTACCATTTTCGGAAAAAGGAGCAAAGTCCTTTTTAAAATTTCAAAAGTCGAAATTTGGAAAAATGTCGCCTATTTTCAAAAAAACACACTGTTAAGACTTTTGAATATTGGACGTTCATAGAAATGGCCGGAAGAGTGTTCTCCAATAATGTTTTTTCGCTTATCTCCTACAATTTTCGGAAAAAGGAGCAAAGTCCTTTTTAAAATTTCCAAAGTCGAAGTTTGGAAGAAAATCGCCTATTGTCAAAAAAACACACTGTTAAGACTTTTGAATATTGGACATTCATAGGAATGGCCGGAATAGTGTTCTCCAATAATTTTTTTTCGCAAATTTTTTGCCATTTTCGGAAAAAGGAGCAAAGTCCTTTTTAAAATTTCAAAAGTCGAAATTTGGAAGAATGTCGCCTATTGTCAAAAAAACACACTGTTAAAACTTTTGAATATTGGACATTCATAGGAATGGCCGAAATAGTGTTCCCCAATAATTTTTTTTCGCAAATTTTCTACCATTTTCGGAAAAAGGAGCAAAGTCCTTTTTAAAATTTCAAAAGTCGAAATTTGGAAGAATGTCGCCTATTGTCAAAAAACACACTTTTGAATATTGGACATTCATAGGAATGGCCGGAATAGTGTTTCGCAATAATTTTTTTTCGCAAATTTTCTACCATTTTCGGAAAAAGGAGCAAAGTCCTTTTGAAAATTTCAAAAGTCGAAATTTGGAAGAATGTCGCCTATTGTCAAAAAAACACACTTTTGAATATTAAACATTCATAGGAATGGCCGGAATAGTGTTCCCCAATAATTTTTTTTCGCAAATTTTCTACCATTTTCGGAAAAAGGAGCAAAGTCCTTTTTAAAATTTCAAAAGTCGAAATTTGGAAGAATGTCGCCTATTGTCAAAAAAAAACACACTTTTGAATATTGGACATTCATAGGAATGGCCGGAATAGTGTTCTCCAATAATTTTTTTTCGCAAATTTTCTACCATTTTCGGAAAAAGGAGCAAAGTCCTTTTTAAAATTTCAAAAGTCGAAATTTGGAAGAATGTCGCCTATTGTCAAAAAAACACACTGTTAAGACTTTTGAATATTGGACATTCATAGGAATGGCCGGAATAGTGTTCCCCAATAATTTTTTTTCGCAAATTTTCTACCATTTTCGGAAAAAGGAGCAAAGTCCTTTCTAAAATTTCAAAAGTCGAAGTTTGGAAGAATGTCGCCTATTGTCAAAAAAACACACTTTTGAATATTGGACATTCATAGGAATGGCCGGAATAGTGTTCATCAATAATTTTTTTTTGCAAATTTTCTACCATTTTGGGAAAAAGGAGCAAAGTCCTTTTTAAAATTTCAAAAGTCGAAATTTGGAAGAATGTCACCTATTGTCAAAAAAACACATTTTTGAATATTGTACATTCATAGGAATGGCCGGAATAGTGTCCCTCAATAATTTTTTTTCGCAAATTTTCTACAATTTTCGGAAAAAGGAGCAAAGTCCTTTTTAAAATTTCAAAAGTCGAAATTTGGAAGAATGTCGCCAATTTTGAAAAAAACACACTGTTAAGACTTTTGAATATTGGACATTCATAGAAATGGCCGGAAGAGTGTTCTCCAATAATGTTTTTTCGCTTATCTCCTACAATTTTCGGAAAAAGGAGCAGAGTCCCTTTTAAAATTTCAAAAGTCAAAATTTGGAAGAATGTCGCTTATTGTCAAAAAAACACACTTTTGAATATTGGACATTCATAGGAATGGCCGGAATAGTGTTCCCCAATAATTTTTTTCGCAAATTTTCTACCATTTTCGGAAAAAGGAGCAAAGTCCTTTTTAAAATTTCAAAACTCAAAATTTGGAAGAATGTCGCCTATTGTCAAAAAAACACACTTTGGAATATTGGACATTCATAGGAATGGCCGGAATAGTGTTCCCCAATAATTTTTTTTCGCAAATTTTCTACCATTTTCGGAAAAAGGAGCAAAGTCCTTTTTAAAATTTAAAAGTCGAAATTTGGAAGAATGTCGCCTATTGTCAAAAAAACACACTTTTGAATATTGGACATTCATAGGAATGGCCGGAATAGTGTTCCCCAATAATTTTTTTTCGCAAATTTTCTACCATTTTCGGAAAAAGGAGCAAAGTCCTTTTTAAAATTTCAAAAGTCGAAATTTGGAAGAATGTTGCCTATTGTCAAAAAAACACACTTTTGAATATGGAACATTCATAGGAATGGCCGGAATAGTGTTCCCCAATAATTTTTTTTCGCAAATTTTCTACCATTTTCGGAAAAAGGAGCAAAGTCCTTTCTAAAATTTCAAAAGTTGAAATTTGGAAAAATGTCGCCAATTTTCAAAAAAAACACACTGTTAAGACTTTTGAATATTGGACATTCATAGAAATGGCCGGAAGAGTGTTCTCCAATAATGTTTTTTCGCTTATCTACTACAATTTTCGGAAAAAGAAGCAAAGTCCTTTTTAAAATTTCAAAAGTCGAAGTTTGAAAATTTCAAAAGTTGAAATTTGGAAAAATGTCGCCAATTTTCAAAAAAAACACACTGTTAAGACTTTTGAATATTGGACATTCATAGAAATGGCCGCAAGAGTGTTCTCCAATAATGTTTTTTAGCTTATCTCCAACAATTTTCGGAAAAAGGAGCAAAGTCCTTTTTAAAATTTCAAAAGTCTAAATTTGGAAGAATGTCGCCTATTGTCAAAAAAACACACTTTTGAATATTGAACATTTATAGGAATGGCCGGAATAGTGTTCCCCAATAATTTTTTTTCGCAAATTTTCTACTATTTTCGGAAAAAGGAGCAAAGGCCCTTCTAAAATTTCAAAAGTCGAAATTTGGAAAAATGTCGCCAATTTTCAAAAAAAAAACACACTGTTGCGACTTTTGAATATTGGACATTCATAGAAATGGCCGGAAGAGTGTTCTCCAATAATGTTTTTTCGCAAATTTTCTACCATTTTCGGAAAAAGGAGCAAAGTCCTTTTTAAAATTTCAAAAGTCAAAATTTGGAAGAATGTCGCCTATTGCCAAAAAAACACACTTTTGAATATTGGACATTCATAGGAATGGCAGGAATAGTGTTCCCCAATAATTTTTTTCCCCAAATTTTCTCCCATTTTCGGAAAAAGGAGCAAAGTCCTTTTTAAAATTTCAAAAGTCGAAATTTGGAAGAATGTCGCCTATTGTCCAAAAAACACACTTTTGAATAATGGATATTCATAGGAATGGCCAGAATAGTGTTCCACAATAACTTTTTTTCGCAAATTTTCTACCATTTTCGGAAAAAGGAGCAAAGTCCTTTTTAAAATTTCAAAAGTCGAAATTTGGAAAAATGTCGCCTATTTTCAAAAAAACACACTGTTAAGACTTTTGAATATTGGACATTCATAGAAATGGCCGGAAGAGTGTTCTCCAATAATGTTTTTTCGCTTATCTCCTACAATTTTCGGAAAAAGGAGCAAAGTCCTTTTTAAAATTTCAAAAGTCGAAGTTTGGAAGAATATCGCCTATTGTCAAAAAAACACACTGTTAAGACTTTTGAATATTGGAAAAGTCGAAATTTGGAAGAATGTCGCCTAT